>CM064068.1:14445127-16900752 GCA_032594955.1 Panicum miliaceum
TATCCAAACATGGTATGAAACTAAGTTTAATAAACAGTGTAGACAGAGATGGAATTTGGGCCTGATCTTTTTACATTGGCTTATATACAAGTAAGTCTCCTACTGTAAAATTTTCAAGACCAGTACTTGTCTACAACAATGGTTGTGAATAAAGGTCATTAAACAGCCTATTTAATTTAGAGCATAAATTAGTTAGAATCTGAGGAGATGCATGTAACAAAAGTTGTGGAGTTTATTCTAAAGGTTCCAGAATAGTTGAGTTTGCATTTTTCCAAATTTTCTACGATTTTATACGAATTTTACAATTTCACTAATTTTGAATCTAGGTTTGAATGTTTCTCTTACATCTGGGTCCTTGGAATCTTACGGGCAGAACCTTCTAAAGAATTCAATCGATGCAATTGGGTCCTTAGGCGGCTCGGGTGCGGTGACCGGCCAAAATTACGGCGAGGGGCTCGCCGGCGGCGACGGGTGAGGGCCGGGGAAGGACCAGGGGTGCGAGGGCTACATCGTGGGGGTCTTGGTCGGGTGGGGGACGGCCGAGAGTAGCTCGTCGGCGTTGGACCAGGGGCGGCGGCGGCGGTACGCGTCGACGGCGGTGCTCCGACGGGCTTGGGGCGGTCCGGTCTGGACGGGGAGCTTCAGTGGCGCGTGGGGAAGCTGCTCCGGTACTTGGCTTGGGCGGAGGAGGTCGGAGTCGAGCTGTCCGCGATGGCCAGGGGCGGCGGCGGCGACAGCGCGGGCGGCGGTGCTCCGGCGGTCCTGGGCGGCGTTGAGCGGGTCGGTGAGCTCCGGTGGGTTGATGTGGTGGTGGCTGGAGGTTCAATTCGAGCGGTGGATGGCTGTAGAGGGCTATCCATGAGCGGGTGGAGCTCGGCGGTGACAATGGCGGCGGCGGGTGTTCTCTGGTTGTTGGTAGCTCGCGCGGGCGGCCTGGTGCGACTTTTATAGGGACAGGAGGGAGGGAGGGGTGCCGGGCGACGCGCGGGGGTGGAGGCACGGTAATGGCGCGGGGTTGGCCGCGGTGGGCGGCTCGGTTCACCGGCGTGGCGTGTGGAGGGCGGAGGCGCGTGACTGGGCGCCGGGGATTTTGTGTGGGGGAGCGAGGAGATAGCGCGGCACGGGGGTTGGGGGACAGCTGCAGCAGCGGCTCGGGCGGGCGGCAAGCGCAGCGACGGGCGGGTCACGGCGAGCGGTGTGGCACGGCGCGGCACGGCAGTTGGGCGCGGCGGGCGGCGAGCAGAGGCGCGGCAGGCGTGGCGCGCGTGGCGAGCTGGGGCTGGGCAGCATGGCGGTGGGGGGGGGGGGGGGGGGGGGCAAAGCCGGGTTCGGGGGCGAGGGCCGGCGGCCAATAGCCTGGCGGCTTGCGCCGGTCAGGCATCGCCGGCCACCTGGCCGGGATGTCGGGCGGGGAGGGGAGAGAGAGGAGGGGGAAGAAGGGCCTATTTGCGAGAATTTGAAAAGTTCCAAAGGGCTGGTTGCAAAAAGGATGTTTTCTCCACTTTCTAATTTGAATTTCAAAAACTTTTGAACATGAAAGTTGTTCAGAATAAAAAGTTCTACAAGTTTGGTTTCAGGCAACACCTCATTTGGCTTGTGGTTTGAAAGTTAATTTAAAATTCAAAGGTATTCATATGTGCCCAATTTCAATTTGAATTTCAACTTAACTTGTTCTAATTCTTTTCACCCTTTTATTTGTTGGTTAAGCATAGGGTTGGGCTAATGTCATTGCTTTAGAAATGTAATTTATCAGGGTTGTTACAAGAAAAGGTGTAGATTTGGACTCGAGTACTTAGGGAGTAACGATTCATCTCGCCTTTTCGCAGAAGTTCTTCCTCCGCAGACGGCTCTTGACCGTGTTCGCCGAGTACTACTCGATGCGAACACGGTTCCGTACTTCCCGAAGCTTTTCAGTGCAGTGAATCCGCCGGCGCCGGTGAGTAATTTGCTTGTCGATTACTTGCAAAATTTGTCAAGTATCACTGAATGTTATTTTCTACGGGGGCACACTGAGCTGTACCATTGTCCTGCTCCCAATCCGGACTTGCCTCGGGCAGATCACCACAAGCCAAGTGCGTTCCAGGAGCTCAAGACCAATCATTTAGATCTTGATCCCTTAACTGATGAAGAAATGACGGATTCTGACGACGATCTTCCTTTGGCAGGTATCTTGAAGAAATCTGGCAAGGAAGCGGGCAACAACATGGAGATTCTGTCCCACTCGACCAAGCCGCGGGTGGGTGTGAGGAAGCAGAAGCTCACCCTTGTTGATCTGTCAAACGACAACCCGAGGTAAGCAATGTCCTCGAGTACCTTCCTTGTTGCAGTGTTGATGTTCTTTGCTGAGCTTTCCTCTGTTCTGTTTGTAGTCCGCCTGCCTTCCCCCTGTCCAAGCGTTCCAAGGATGGGGGAAAGTCAGGCCCTTCTGGGGATGATGCTGCACTAGTAGTCAACGTCCAGCCTGGTGCAGCGGACCCTTCTATTGTTGACGCTGTGCCAAGCTCCAGCGACCCGACCCCGATGAGTGCCCTTGAGGCTCAATCGAAGGAGCCTGCTAGTAGCTCGGGGAAGTCGAGTACTCGGGGGGCCCCGGCTTCTAAAGGTTAAGAAAGTGGTGACCAAGAGATCCTCCATGTAAGTCTCGAATACTTGGAATTGTACCATTTTGTAATTTATCTTGTCGAGTAGTTGATATGACTGTCCTTTGTCCAGCCCTTCCTCTGCTCTTGGCTTGGGGGAGCCTGACGATGCCCCGGCTGCCCAAGCCCCCGAGTCTGGGAAAGAAGCGGATGTTGCAGCGTTGGAGACCAGTGATGCTCCTCCTCCTCCTCCCCCTCCTCCGGCCACCAATGTCGAGGCGGAGAAAAAAGTCGAGCCGGAGCGAGTGGAGGTGGAGACCATTGAGCTGGAACTACCCGAAGGTGATCCCATCCTGCCTCCTCCGTCTCCCAACACCAATCTGCCAATAGCTCAGCTAGTGAATGCGGGTGAAGTGGTAGGCGAGCTGCCCAGGGAATCCAGCGCAGATGATGCCCAAGCCGCGGGTACTTCGGGCCCTGGCGCCAGCACCGTCGAGGCCACGGGGACAAAGGGCTCTGGCACGGAGGATGCTGGCGCCGTGGGCGCCTCAGGGACCAGCGCGGATGCGACAGAGAAGGATGATCTGCTGGTGACGTCATACGGCTGGCAACACACCATCGCAGTAGACTTGATTGATGACCCGTATCTGACCGCTGAGAAGAAAAAACAAATCAAAGAGGGTCTTCAAGGACTTGTACGAGTTCACCACCGTAAGTTTTCATCTTCCTCGAGTAGTGGTGGTAATTGATGTGCTCTGCTTTGAGAACTTGATGGACTGATCCCAGGAAAAGTCCGAGAAACTCAAATTCATTAAGGACGGCCATCGTAAGTTGGCGAAGAAGGAGGAGTGCATTCGAGAAGAAATCCAGAAAAGGATCGACCTCCGCAACGAGCTCGACCAATTGAAGAAAGAGCGCACTGAAGAGACTTGGCGGTTCAAAAGTGAAATCCGGAATCTTGAGAAGGAGAAAGCCGAGCTTGTTGAAAAGAACAAGAAAATCTCCAAAGCGCACAAATGTGACTCGTCAACTTGTCTTGTTGTCTTTGATTCGTTGTTTGTTCGAGTAGTTTCTGAAACTTCTAGAATATTTCTTCTTTTCTCTTGCGCGCAAAAATGAAATCCACTTTGCAAAAGAAAGAAAATATGATTATAGATCTGAAGAACCTTGTTTACCGTGGTGCAAATGATGTGGAGCGTCTTGAGAAGGTCCTTGAAGATACAAGCATCCAATTCTGCGATGCCATGCAGCAGATCAAGAATATGCTTGAAGAAAAGGATGTCATCCAAAAAGAACCCGAAGAATTCAAGACTGCTGCACAGGCTGTCGTGGAGATGGTGGAGTTTCCTGTTGAAGGTGAAGCTGGCGAGCAGTCTTTGTTGGAGAAGCTTCATGGGACTCCTCAGAAGGTTGCCAGCTACATCTCGGAGGCCACTAGGACGTATATAGCTTAGGTGCTCGCATTAGTGAAATCATATTGGCCCAAGGCGAAGTTTCGTGAAGAAGTCGAGCCCCTTGCTGACAAAATAGCTGAGAGCTTGGAGCAGGATGGTTAGCAACAGAAACAATATGTACTTATAACACTTGTTGTTATGTATATAAATTTGCCTAATTGATCTTTCTTCAGCGTATATCTTTGTGTGATGTTTTCTGGTACGATCGTAGGACTTAGAGTAGTTGGAGACATTTGGGTTAAGCTAGTCCAAGAGCATCGTCTTGGATACAGTCAATAACTTGACGTTCCGTAAAAGTACTCATAGAGCAAAAGAGCTTGTAACACCTCATGTGTTTAATTTGCTAAACAAGTCTCATTAGCATAACAATATGCATAAGGAACTAAGAAAAGTTCAAAAGAAATGTAATATAATTCGGTTTTGCTTTTATATTGAAAATATATGTATGTGTGCATGTGTTCATGTACTCTGAGCAAACAAATTAAATAACTTTCACATTGATGCAAATATGACTACGAAATTGAATAGGCACATCATCAGTGACATGATAAACAAAAGTCTAGTTGAAACCTAGGGGAGAATATGAAATTTTGCCCAGGAAGTGACGTGTCCTCCGAATCATGCTTTTTGAGTTTTTAAAATAACTTTTGAATTATAACTCAAATGAACTTTGGCCTGAAACGAATCATGTGTAAATTTTCATTTTGAACAACTTTCATTTTTAGAGAATTTTGAGTTGCAACACAGAAATGTGAGAAAATATCATTTTTACGACCAGACCCCTAAATTTCTTCAAATTCTCGCAATTGAGTCCCTCCCTTACTTCCCTCCCCTGCTCTGCCCCGACCGCAGCGCATCCCTCCCCTGCTCTGCCCCGACCGCAGCGCAGAGGCCGCCGGCCACCTGGCAGGGCATCCCTGCTGCCCACACCGTGCCAAGCCAACCAGCGTGCATCTCTGCTGCCGCCCCAGCTCGCCCAACCCGCGCCCGCGCGATCTCCCCTCCCCCATGCCAAATCCCCGGCGTCCAATCCCCTGCCCGCTCCAGCCGCACGCCGCGCCGGCGCTGCCACCCGCCCCGATGGCCCAATGGCGCACCCCCATCGTGCTGCCCCTCCCTAGCCTCGCAGTCCAGCCCCACCCCTCCTCCCTCCTCTCTACTGCCTTCAAAAGGCCGCAGTGAGCCCTCTCGCGCGCCCAGAACACCACCGCCCACTGCCATTGCCGCCGCCGTGAGGAGCTCGCCGTGGAGCTCATCTCTCCGTCCACCCATTGCCAGAGCTGAGCCTCCAAACACCACTGCACCTCCCCACCAAAGCTCACTGCCCCGCCCATCGCCGCCCAGCCCCGCCGGAGCAAGGCCGCCGCTAGCAACCACCGACGCCGCCCCTGTCCGCCGTGGGCACGCCTCCTACGGTCTCCCTTCCCTGGAACCGACCCTCGGAATCGGTCCTCCATCGTCCACCGCAGCTCCCCGACCCGACCATGCCATCCCAGCCTCGCCGGAGCACCGTCGCCGCCGCACAGCACCACCGCCGCCCCCTGTCCGCCGTGGGAGACCCACCTCCGGCCGTCCCCGACCCCGACCAAGGCCACCACGATGTAGCTCTCGCCTCCCTGGTACTCCCTTGACCCTTTCCCCTCGCCGCCGGCGAGCCTCCTCGCCGGAATTTGGCCGGCCGCCATACGAGCCCCGCCAGGGACCCAATTGCTTTGTTTTCAAACTTTCTAAGGGTCTGCACGCAAGTTTCCAGGGGCATATCTGCGAACCAGTGTTTTGACCCTAGATTCAAAAACAGCAAACTGTGAAAATTCTTTAAAAATCGTAGAAACATCAGAGAAGTACAAATTTAACTGTTCTGTAATCCTTAGAAGAAGATCTAAAACTTTTGTTACATGCATTTCTTTAGTTGCTTGATATATTTTGCCCTAGATTAAATGGAAGGTTTAATAGCCTTTATTTTTACCCACTGTTGTAGACAAAGGTTGAACCAAAATTTTGGACAGTGGATTAGTTTCTTGATGTGTAGGCCAGTGTAAAAAGTTCAGGACTAGAACCCATCTCTAGCTAATCTTTTTGTTAGACTTTGTTTTATGCCATGAAGGGATAGAACTAATTTTTCCTACTGTTTTATAGAGATTCATGTTATGAAACTTTTTCTGTGCTATTATAATGATACCTAGATGACACAGAAAAATTTAGGGACTTTTTACCTTTCTGTAACCTACTCATATAATTTTTATGGTGGAAAAATGCATTAAATCAAAGTAATTAGTTTTTTTCTTGAAAAATATTCATCTTTTTACTATGGGATACATTAGGCTAGAACATGCTGTATAAAAAGTTTCATACTCAGAAACCCTGTATAACATCCTGTAGAAATTAATCTTTATTAAAATAGGTGTATCTTGTCCTATTTATTATGCTCTGTTTCATGCACAATAAAATCTAAAAATTTTACAAAAACATGTATATGGATACATTAGAACCCTGTAAAATTTTTAGCATCAATATTTGCATGGTTTGTTCTGTATAAAAATAACTATATTCTAGCAGTAGCTGTTTATTTTATTTTTCATACTTAATCTACTTCATATAAAGAGCTGAAATTTATACAGTAGTCTAGTTGCTCAGAGGGGTATTTTGTATAAAAATGTCAACACCAGAAAATATATCTAGCTATGGCTACGAATATTTCATACTTTGTTTTGAAAGATAACAATTATAAGTGACAAAACATACATCTATTTAATGAGGTTAATTGATCTAAGTTATATTCAGTAAATGACTACCCAAGGAATAGTAAAGAACAATGATTTAAGATAAACGTGAATTTTTGTTCGATTACAAGTTTATCGTGAAATAAGCTACAAATCTCTACATCACTACAACTCATACTTGTGCATTCATATAGAATCGACTACTCTCGCTGATGGAACGTACGAGCTGGTGCCCGAGTCTGAGAGTGAGCAGCGTGAAGCTCAAGTGAATCTAACTGAAGTTTTCGAAGACCCGAACCAAAGTTCGGAAGAGCCCAAGGCTAGCTTTGCTCAAAAAGGCAAGCCCCGGAGCATGAACCCTATTTTTCAAATTATGCAACTTATTACTCTATATTGCTTGTGCATTAAGTTTATAGGCGTTGAATGAAAACTTAGTTGCATGATCTTAGGTTCCTATGATCTGAACACTAGATATAAGGTTCGATAGAATGCTATGCTAATAGGACTCTGGTAAAGTCGAGTGATTTCCTGTCACTCGCGAGAATATAGGAGTGTTTACTACGTGCTGCAATCATAAGGTCGGCGGACGGGGCTATGGTGCGATGTTCATGTTGATGATTGAGGCCCCGTTTGTTCAGTGAAAAATGCTAAGGCCGCAGTGTGTGGTAGTGGTGGTTAAGTCTTTGAACGTACTAACCACATGCCGAGAATATGGTAATCGGTAAGCTTACATACTGGATTGAACCGAGGCCGGAATATACTCCCCACCGTCTTGAATTCGTTCACATCTAGCTAATGGCGGGTGCATGTGCCGCCATGGCCCGGCTTCGTTCCGTGGTTCATGGGGACGTGTAGTCGAGGGCGGTGGGCCTGTTCCATGAAGCGGGAATTGAAGGGAAAAGTTGCACGTGTGACTCTAGGAGTAACCACGTGACGTGTGTTTAGGTCTGCCTTGCAAGGTTTAGAAATTCGATTCGAATCATCCGTTTCTCACGGTATTGAGACTGCTTGACCCTTTTACCATATAGAGTAAGAAATGAAACAATGATGATGATTAAACTTGTTGGATGAAAATTAATTCTCTCACCATGTATGATATTGGATAGTTGCTTACCTAGAATGGTTAAAGAAAACTAGAATTTGGAGCTAAAATTTGAAAGTAAGGACCTACTTGTATATGCTTTTTGGCAAAACAAACCCCTCAAGCCAAAAGTCTTGCATGTCTAGGAGTCGGCTAAGTATATTCCACTAGTCGGGTAAGCCTTGCTGAGTATTAGTATACTCAGCCTTGCTTGTGGCTTGTTTTCAGGTGATACTTTCGTGGACATGGTTGCTAGTTTGACTTGGCCGTGTACTCTTCCTTCTGGTTGATCGGTGGAATGGGATGCGTCCCCAGCCAATGATGATAATGCCGAGTGATGTCTCGTACGGGCTTCATCGAGACATCATGTATCGTCGAGTAGTTTATCGTTGTTTTTCCGCTGCAATGAACTCTGAAGAGCTCGTTTACTTTTGAACTCTGAACTACTTTATTTTTTTTTGAATTCAAACTCGATCCGTAACAATAAATTTCTGTTAAACTCTGTGATTTAAAATTGTGGAATGTTGTATTCTCTGGGCTCACCTTCGTGTGAGTACTTCGTATGTGTGGTTTCGATCGGCAAACCCGTGGTTGTATCGGGAGGTTACCTGACAGACCTATGGATTACTCCATTTGAAGTGCGAGTTAGCCCTGATTGGCCTCGTGATGATGGTTAGCGCACTTGAGCCGGATTAATTCAGGTGGTTTTGCCATAGAGCTTAGCCTGGATTTTCCCGATCATGCGGTACGCTAGGCTAGCCTGTCAGAATGGTTAAGTTGTTGATGTCCCGCTTGTAGCAGGGAGGTAACGTGACCGTGTGATGGGCTTGGTGACCCCTTCGGCGGGTGCCTTAACGCTCTCTTTCGAGTAGTCGTAGCAGCGGCCGGAACTGTGAGAATACGTCGAGTGCTCTGCCTTATAGGTTGTACAAGACGCAAGTACTCGTGGCGAAACCCCCAAGCATAAGCAAGCTAAGTACAAGTACTCATGGCAGAGCTCCCGAGTATAAATAAGCTAAGTACAAGTACTCGTGGCGGAGCCCCCGAGTGCAAGTAGTCGAGAGAACATACAAACTCGTGGTGAAGCCCCCGAGTTTAATGTAGGCGAAAGAATGTAAGAACTCGTGGCGGAGTCCCCAAGTTAAAACATGCAGAAAGTAGTCGAATTACTGCGAAATCAACTCTTTATTTATGAAAATGCTGACATGCAGCTGGCGAAGTGCTTTAACAGCTTCTACTAGGTGTAGAATTTCCGGAGATGCTCTATGTTCCAGAAGTTGGGAACTTCCTGGCCATCAGGGTCTTGTGACTTCCGACACGATGAAAGGACCTTCCCACAGTGAATTAAGCTTGTGTAGCCCAGTTTCATCCTGGATACGGCGAAGGACCAAATCACCGATATTGAACGACCGCTATCGCACATTCCGATTGTGATAGCGCCGGATGCCTTGCAGATAACGGGCTGACTGAACGAGGGCACTGTAGCTGGCTTCATCAACAGTATCCAGTTCTAGTTGCCGAGCTTCATCCGCTTCCCCTTTGTCATACATCTCGACTCTGAAAGAGAGCCACATAAGATCTGCCGGGATTATAGCTTAAGACCCGTAGACAAGGAAAAAAGGGGTATGTCCTGTGGCTTTTGATGGTTGAGTTCGAAGCCCCCAGACAACATGAGGAAACTCGTATATCCACTTGCCACCCTTTTTGCTGTTCTCATCGTAGAGTCTCTTCTTTAGGCTGTCCAGAATCAAGCTGTTGGCCCGCTCGACTTGTCCAGTGGCCCTTGGGTGTGCGACTGACACGTACCTCACTTCGATCGTGTTGTTTTCGCAGAATTCCCAGAACTAGTTTGCCATGAAGTTTGAGCCTAGATCTATGATGATGGTGTTGGGGTAGCCAAAACGGTACATTATATCCGAGATAAAGTTGACTGCCCTATCTGGAGTGAGCTTGGTAATCCGCTTGTACTCGATCCACTTGGTAAACTTGTCGATGGCCACCAGTACATGTGTAAAGGTTCCTGGAGCTGTAGTCAGAGGTCCAATCATGTCAAGGCTCCAGCATGTGAAGGGCCATGAGGGCGGTATGGTGATGACGTTGTGCGCCGGGACGTGAGATTGTTTGCCAAAAAATTGGCACTTCTGGCACTTTCGTACGAGATCTTCGGCATCAGAAACTGCTGTTGGCCACCAATAGCCTGCCCTGTAGGCCTTCCCCACTAGTGTCTTGGACGCTGCATGGTTGCCGCATGTACCTTCATGTATCTCGAGTAGTATATTGCGACCCCATGCTGCGCCTCATGATGCGTATTGCTTCTGGGCTTTTCTTTGTCACTCCAGGGGGTAGCTTCGTTTCCTTGATGAATTCGATGAAAGTCCCCTGCCAGTCGACCTCCGACATCATGACCTCCCGGCTGGGATCCGGGGATCCCGAACCGGTGGTTGCTTGATTCGTGGTCTTGATTGACGATTCTTTGAGTTCCTGGACGAATACTCCTGCCGGGACTTGTGCTCGAGTAGATCCAAGTCTGGAGAGTACAACTGCTCAAACATTGTTGTCCCGGACGACATGATGAATCTCCAGGCCATCAAATTTCTTCTCCAGCTTGCGCACTTCCGTAACATATGCGTCCATCTCCTCCTTTGTGCAGTCCCACTCTTTGTTGACTTGTTGCACGACTAACAGCGAGTCGCCGTACATGAGTAGTCGTTTGATACCCAGTGAGACTGCCAGGTGGAGACCGTGTAGCAGCGCTTCATACTCGGCCTCGTTGTTGGAAACCTTCCAAAGGATTTGCAAGATGTACTTGAGTTGTTCACCCTTTGGAGAGATGAAAAGTACTCCTGCCCCGCCGCCCTCGAGCTTGAGCGAGCCATCGAAGTACATCAACCAATGCTCTGGGTGGCTGGCTGGGGTTGGTACTTGATTTTCCCTCCACTCGGCTATGATATCGACCAATGCTTGGGATTTGATGGCTGTCCTTGGCTTGAAGTTGATTGAAAGAGCTCCCAGTTCTACTCCCCACTTGGATATACGACCAGTGTCATCCCGGTTGTGGAGTATATCCGCCAACGGGAAATCAGTAAGACCTGAGATCTTTTACTCGTCGAAATAGTGGTGGTGCTTCCTTGATGTTATCAGTATTGCGTAGATTAGTTTCTGGATTGAAGGGTAGCATACCTTTGATTCAGAGAGTACTTCACTGATGAAATAGACTGGCCTCTGCATGCCAAACGCATGGTCTTCCTCATTTCGCTCCACCATGATTGTTGTGCTGATCACGTGAGTAGTTGCTGCAATGTACATCAGCAGGTTCCCCCCTGGACGTGGTGCTGTGAGAATCGGAGGTGATTGCAGGTGTTCCTTAAGGTCCTGCAAAGCCTGCTCAGCTTCCTCCGTCCAGTGAAACTTGTCTTTCTGCTTTAGGATCTTGAAGAAGGGAAGGCCCCGTTCTCCAAGTCGTGAGATGAATCTATTTAAGGCCGCCATGCACCCTGTTAGCTTCTGCACATCCTTGATCGTTGCTGGAGCCTTCATGTCGGTGATGGCAGTAATCTTCTCAAGGTTAGCTTCAATCCCTCTACGACTGATGATAAACCCGAGTAGTTTCCCGGATGGTACGCCGAAAACGCACTTGGTCGGGTTGAGTTTCCATTAGAACTTCTGGAGGCTACTGAATCTTTCCTCCAGGTCCGCAATTAGGTCCTCGGGAATTTTGGTCTTGACGACCACATCATCCACGTAGGCCTCGACATTGCGGTGTAGTTGGTCTGTAAAGCACATTTGGATTGCCCGCTGGTACGTAGCCCCCGTGTTCTTCAGCCCAAAGGACATAGTCTTGTAGGCATAAGTCCCGAAGGGCGTGATGAAGGCGGTCTTGATTTGATCTTCTTCCTTGAGGGCGATCTGATAGTAGCCCGAGTAGCAGTCAAGGAAACAGAGGAGTACACAGCCGGCAGTTGAGTCGATTACTTGATCAATGCGCGGTAGCCCAAAGTGGTCCTTCGGGCAGTGCTTGTTGAGATCGGTATAATCAACACACATTCTCCATTCATTATTATTCTTCTTCTTTACAAGGACAGGGTTGGCAACCCATTCTAGGTGGTACACCTCCTTGATGAAACTAGCCGCGAGTAGTTTGGCCAACTTCTTTTTGATTGCTTCCCTCTTGTCCTGAGCGAATCTACGGAGACGCTGTTTTTTGGGGGTAGCATCAGGATCTATTTTCAAACTATGCTCGATCAGTTCCTTGGGCACCCCAAGCATATCTGCTGGTTTCCACGCGAATATGTCTTGGTTGGCCCTAAGGAAACTGATGAGCTTTCTTTCCTATTTGGGGTCGAGCTGTGACCCGATCAGGGCTGTCTTGGACAAGTCTCCTTCCTGCAGCTGGATGGACTTCAAAGCGAGTTCTCCGGTGGGCTGCGGCTTCGAGTAGTTTGCCTTCTTTGTTGGAATTTCTAGCCCTGTTTCGGAGAGCTGTTGTGCAACCGCGAGTACTTCTCCTGAAGTATCTAGTACATGCGTTGTCGAGGCGTACTCGATGGCCTTCTGGTCGCAGTCCTAGGACTTCTCCAGGTCGCCGCGGAAGGTGAGAACCCCACTCTTTCCTGGCATCTTCAGGAGTAAGTAAACCTAGTGCGGTACGACCATGAATTTGGCCATTGCCGGTCTGCCCAGAATGGCGTTGTAGGAGGTTTTGAAGTTGGCCACTTCGAACCTGATGTACGCGATACGATAGTTTTTGCTCATCCCGAAGGTGACTGGAAGCACCACCGTGCCAAGCGGCGTAGCTGCGTTCCCAGGTATGATGTTGTAGAAGGGAACCTTACTGGGGGTGAGCATGTCAATGAAGTTTGCCCCCATCTTCCTCAAAGTACTCGCAAATATGATGTTGAGGTTGCTACCTCCGTCGATGAGTACTTTTGCGAGCCTGACATCCGTGACCACAAGATCTAGGACGAGAGGGAGTTTGCTCGGCTCAGAAAAGCTCGTCCACTGATCAGCCCTGGAGAACAAGATGAAGACCTCCGACCACCGAAGGGGTCGTGGTACCGCTGGCTCAACGGACATGATCTCGCGGTAGTGCAGCTTCTGAGTCCTTTTGGAGACAAACCCCGACTCACCACCGAAGATGACGTTGATGTCACACCCGATTCTAGAAAGAACCAGATGCATCTCATATGTGCGCCAGGATCTCGTTCACACACATATGGTAGACGGAAAGTGTAATATATCAAAGACAATGCTCAAAGTAACTAAATAAAGTATTTAACAATATTACACTCCGTATAAAAGAGACACAATTGTCTTTAAACGATAAACCGTTATACCCTATACGAAGTCTTCAACAACTCCGTCTTCCACAGGCGATGACTGGTGAACGCAGGACCTAGAACTCCTCGAAGTCGTCGAAGATCTCCTCTTCAAAGTTCTCTTCTGATCAGCAGGGGGCAAGGGTGAGTACTCTTATGGTTGGTACTCAGCAAGTGGGGTGAAAATGCAAGGCCATCAAGGATAGGCTAGGGTTTGCAGCAGTGGTTGCTTTTAGTTGGTCAAGTATTTATGAACAAGCACCTATTAACTAGGTTTAAGTTTATACCAACCCACTTTAGCAAAATCACAAAGATTCCATCAACATAAGTATTAACCACGAACCACAATTTATTTAATCTTCAAGTTTCATTATCATGTGAGGGTCCAAGCCACTCTTAACCGTGAGTACGGCTGTTATAACAGTTTTACACTCTACAGAGGTTGTACACTTTACCCACAAATCGTGTTTCCCTGAGTCTCCCGGGTTTGCAAGGCCCTTAAACACTTCCGAGGTGAGTGGCGAGGGTACACTACGAAGCCTTTACAAAGACATGTCGAGAGCAAAGCAGCCCGCTAGAGTTTCAGTAGCGGCGTGGTCCATAAACCTCCCTAATGGTCAGCTCCTTAGCCAAGGCAGCTACCCCAAGAGGACCGGGCTATGACCCCTATCACCGACCCCCTCCTTGCCCTTTCGGTAAGGCCACCAGCAAACTACACATCTAATTAATTGCTAAGGTCAGAGCCATGTGACTTTGTGATTGCACTGTTCACTTGGGTGGTTCTCCATGTGCCCATTAATCAAAGTTGATCTTGAAATTGCGCGATAAAACCACAATACGAAACGTGATCGACATTAGCAAAAGAGTAAACCAATACCAATCCCAAAGTTTGCAACTAAGCGAAACTACCCAACAAAGTAGTAAACCCAGGTGTTTCAAGGTTTAGGGTAAAAGACTAGGTATATCCTTAGCATAGGTAACCCATCAAGTTTATGCAAGCAACAGTAAAGTAAAGTGAATTTTCATGCTGTTGTTGGGATCAAATAGAATATGCAGAGGGGGAAATCCACTTGCCTTCTTCAAGCAACTGCTGATTCTCTTCCTCGTAAGCTTGCTCTTGATTTGGCTCAAACGTCACGTTGTCTATGCGATCACACAAACAAGCATACTGTTGACGCCAGATTTTGACACGTATTGAATCGGCGTCAGGAGAAGAAGGATGGCCGATGTAGAAGATCTGAGAGCTACAGTAAGGAATCGGCCGATCGGGGTAACAGTTGAAAATCGGCCGATTGCCGGCGCCGCCTATGCCAACAGGATAGGATTATTCCAGAAGCTGGTCAACGCGGCATGCTAAGTCGGCCGGAAAGCAATTGAAGAGGTCCTGATTGGATTAGGAAGCGGCGGCGGAAGATTCTGCGGGAGTCCGTTTCCTTTTTAAAGTTATTATAGATATAGTAGTTTTCCTGTTTTAAATAAGGTTGTAACAAGTCGTAATCGACCAGGAGTCCTAGTTTCAGGGTATAAATAGGAGTCGCTAGGGTTTTGCAAAAGAACAACCAACATCAATCAACAAAATACTTCTACTTTTTACCAGTACTTTACCTTTCAAGTCGGCGACTTCGCCAATATTTTCTTCTTTTACGAGTTCGTACGGATTGGCAGGGCTGCATCAACCTGATCTCCGGCCAATTGGTAGGTTCCGATTATCGAGTAATATCCGAGCTTTAACTACGGGCGCATCGCTGTGGTTTCGTTTGGATTTATTCACAAGTTATCGATATTTACTAGAATTGCAAGTTCTACCTATTATTCTAGTATTATCACCAGTTATCCAGCTTGAGATCAGGGTAATCGGCTTCATCATCGTTCTCCTTTGATTCATCGCCATATAGCCGATTAGATCTGTTTCAAGTGTTGCCTCTATAGTAATTGTTTAGATTGCTCCGGCAGTTTTTACAATTACCCTACGATCATCGGCTGACTCATAGCCGATCATCTCTACAGCAAATCGGCCGATTTACCGCCGACGCGCTCCTCAGGACAGATCGGAAATCCAGCCGATCGACGCGCCTAGAATTTAATACTCTATTTCCTTGTCAATCAACAGGTCAGATTGACTGGCACGCCGCGCGAACCGCACCAGGGCGATAACCCGAACAGGAGCTAAGCAGATTCTCCCGGGTCATGTGTCCGACGCTGAAGACCCATCGACCGATTCCTATCTGGCCGATTTTAGCGCCAACACACTTTTGGCACGCCCGGTGGGACCATCCAGGACCTGATATGTCAAACAACGCAGAAATCTCTGACAGCAACATCATTGGGGTCACAGAAGCTGATCTCAAGGACGGCCAGAGGGAGGAATTGGCCAAACATCTAGAAGATTACAAGAAGATATACCTCCAGTCGTTCAGTCGTACCAGAAGCGGGGAAGCAGTTAGGAAGGCCCCTATTCCAGCACCTCGCCACATCACCATTGCTGAAGGCTCGGGCAAGATGTCAGAGATGATTCAGCAGTCCGTATATCAAGCGTTCATTGACCAATCCTCGGTGATGAGCAACACGGTGTACAACGCCGTCGTCAACTCTCTGGCCAGCGGAGCCGTTCAAGGTTATCAGGGACCGGCATATGCCCCTCCAACTACCCTGCCGGCCAGAAGCTTACCCTACACATCCCAATCGGCTTCTCAGCCGATGTTGACGCAGCGCGAGGGGTACAGCTCTCCACCACTTCCGGCGTCTCCAAGATATAGCGGTGCACCATGTCTCCCGTCGCGAGCGCCGCTTCAACCCGTCCAGATGGCTTCGGTGCAAACACTGCCTACAAGCTCAGTGCCTTGGGGGGCATCAGCCACGACGTATTTCCCCGAGCCAGCGGACGGGCATCGCACTGTGACAACCCTGGTAATTGCTTTTCCAAAACCAATGACATTAGCCTAACTCCATGTTTTAAACCAACTAATGAGAGGGTGGAAGGAATTAAAACAGGTTCAGTTGGAATTCAAATTTAATTTGGGCACGTTTGGACACATTTGAAACTTTTAAAATAACTTTAAAACCATAAGCCAAATGAAATTTCGCCTGAAACCAAAGTTGTAGAACTTTTTATTTTGAGCAACTTTCGTGATCAAAAGTTTTTGAAATTCAAATCAGAAAGAGGAGAAAACGCCCTATTTGCACCCAGCCCCCTGAACTTTTTCGAATTTTTGCACTTCGGTCCCTCGTTTCTCCCCCTCCTCTGCCGCGCCGCGCGCGCTCGCCCGCCCGCCGCGCGCCAGGTGGCCGGCGTCGCCTGACCGGCGTGAAGCGCCAGGCCAGTGTCCGCCGCACCACCCCGCCACGGCCGGCTTTGCCCCGCCCCGACGCCGCGCGGCCAGTCCCCGCCCGCGCGTGCTGCCGCGCCCAGGCCGCCGCCCGCCCGCCCAGTGGCCGCGCTCCACCGTGCCGCCCCGGCCCCCGCGCCCCGCCAGCTGCCGCGCCTGCCCTCCGCCCGAGCCGCTGCAGCAGCTGCTCCCCAATCCGCACGCCGCGCTATCTCCTCGCGCCCACGCCACAATCGCGGCCGCCCAGTCGCCGCGCCCCGCGTGCCGCACGACGCGCCGGCGTTCTGCCGCCGCCCGCCACGGCCAGTGCACGCCGTGCCGTGCCTCCGCCCCGCACGCTAACCAGGCCCCTCCTGTCCCTATAAAGGCGCCACCCCCGGCCACGCGCGCGAGCCCCCGGCCACCAGAACGCCTCGCCGTCGCCATCGCCGCCACCGAGCACCACCCGCCCGTGGACAGCTCTCCACAGCCGCCCACTGCCCAAACTGAGACCCCAGCCACCACTACATCACCTCACCGCAGCTCGCCGACCCACCCAACGCCACCCAGAGCCACCGGAGCGCCGCCGCCCGCGCTGGCGTCGCCGCCGCCGCCCCTGCTCGCCGTGGACAGCACGACTCCGACCCCCTCCGTCCAAGCCGAGCCCCTGAGTAGCTTCCCCACGCGCCACTGAAGCTCACCGACCGGACCACGCCGCCCCAAGCCCGCCGGAGCACCGCCGTCGACGCGAGCCGCGCCACCGCCGCCTCTGCTCCAACGCCGGCGAGCCCTTCCCGGCCGTCCCCCACCTGAACAACACCCTCACAAGGTAGCCCTCGCACCCCTGAACCTTCCCCGACCCCCGCCCCTCGCCGCCGGCGAGCCCCCTCGCCGGAATTTCGGCCGGCCGCCGTACCCGAGCCGCCGAGGACCCAATTGCAAGGATTTGAATCTTTAGAAGGGTCTGAGCGTAAGATTCAAGGACCTAGTTGTAAAAGAAAGTTTCAAACCTAGATTCAAATTCAGTGAACTTGTAAAATTCGTATAAAATCGTAGAAAATTCAGAAAAATGCAAACTCAACTGTTCTGGAATCCTCAGAAAAAACTCTACCACTTTTGTTACAAAAGTTTTCTCAGAATCTCAAAATATTTTGCTCTACATTAAATAGAAGCTTTAATGGACTTATTTTGTACCCACTGTTCTAGAACAATGCTGACCCTAAATTTTGGTCAGTGAATTAGTTGCTTGATGGTTAGGACTGTGTAAAAAGATCAGACCCAAATTCCATCTCTAGCTCTACTGTTTGTTAAACTTAGTTTTAATTCATGTGTAAATGGAATGTTTTATCCCTGTAGTTAGGTGGTGAGTCACCCATTGAAATTTTTCCTATGCTAATGTATTGGTACCTAGAAGCCAGAGAAAAATTAGGAGACTTTTTATCTCACAGTAACCTATTTATTTGATTTATGTGCTAATAACATACATTAAATCAAGAAAATAGTATTTTAGCTTGGAAAATTCCCAAATTATTACTGGGAGTTACACTGTGGTAGTGGATGCTGTGTAAAAAGTTTCATGGACCAAAACCCTGTGTAGGGTCCTGTAAAAATGAATCTTTAAAAAGCCTAGGTGTAGAATGTCATATTTTCTATGCTCTGAATACTGCATAATAAATCCTACGAAAATTACAGTAGCTTCTGCATGCTTAAGTGAAAGCTCTGTAAACATCTTAGACTCATTTGTTGCACCAATTGTTCTGTACAAAAAGAACAAGTATCTAACAGCAACAATGAATTATATTTTTCAGAATTAATCTGTTACATAAAATTGGCTGAAAATTTTACAGTAAGCACATCTTTCCTTGATGTGCCTAAATCCAAAATTTCATAACCAGAAATTATCCCTTGTAGTAATTACTCTCAAATCATAATCAAGTGCTATTTCCACGACTTAAACTTGTGCACTCATGTAGAATCGACGACTCTCGCCGACGGAACCTACGAGCTGGTGCCCGCGTCCGAGAGTGAGCAGCGTGAAGCTCAAGCAAATCTAACTGAAGCTTTTGAAGACCCGAGCCCAAGTTCGGAAGATCCCCAAGCGAACTGCGAAGGCAAGCCCCGGAGCATAACCCATTCTTTCCGAAATTATGCAACTCAGTACTCTTGCTTGTGCATTAAGTTTATAGGAGTTGGATGAAAACTTAGTTGCATGATGTCAGGAACCCTTGCTTGAAAACTAGATGTAAGGTTCGATAGAATGCTGTGCTAATAGGACTCCGGTAAAAGTCGAGTGATTTCCTGTCACTCGCGAGAAAATAGGAGTTGAATGGCTACTACACGCTGCAATCATAAGGACACGGACGGGTTATGTAACGATGGTTACGCTTGAGGCCCGTCTGTCTAGTGAAAAATGCTAAGGCCGCAGGGTGTGGTAGTGATGGTTAAGTCTTTGAACGTACTAAACACATGCCGAGATTATGGGAATCGGTAAGCTTAAGTACCTGATTGGCCCGGCAAGGGGACGGCATCCTACCCTTTGAACTTCGGTCCCATGTGCATATGGCGAGTGCAGAGAGTGGTCACGACCCGGCGCCGAACCGTGGCGTGGGGCTCTTGTACTCTCGGAGGGTAGCCCCGATCCACGACCCGGAAAGAAAGGGGAAAGGTTGCACGTGTGACTCTAGGGAGTAACCACGTGACGTGTGTTTGGGTTTCCCTTGCAAGGTTAAGAAATTCGATTTGAATCGTCCGTTTCTCACGGCTATTGAGACTGCTTAACCATTTTTACCCACAGAGTAAGAAGAGGAACAATGATCATGAATGAACTGGTTGGATGAAAATTAAATGCTTCACCATGTATGCCTCTAGCTAGCTGCTTATCTAGAATGGTTAATGCAACTAGAATCTTGAGCTAAAAAGTTGAAAGTAAGGACCCACTGGTAGACGCTTTTCGGCAAAACAAACCCCTGAGCCAAAAAGCCTGGCATGTCTAGAGTCGGTGGAGTAGTTCCCACTACACGGGTAAGTCTTGCTGAGTATTAGTATACTCAGTCTTGCTTGTGACTCGATTTCAGGTGAGCCCTTCGAAGACATGATTGCTAGCTTGACTTGGCCCTGCACTCTTCCCCCTGGTTGGTCGGTGGAAGGGGATGCGCCCCCGCCCAACGGAAATAAGGCCGAGTGATGTCTCGTACGGGCTTCATCGAGACATTCTGTATCGTCGAGTAGTTTCCATCGTTTATTTTCCGCTGCAACTTAAACTCTGAAGAACTTATTTATGTTAATTGAAGTATTTGGTTTCTAAGCTCAGAACTTGGCCTGTAATATTTACTTATGTTAATATCGTAATATTGCTGGAATGTGGTATTCTCTGGGCTCATCGTCGCATGAGCATTTGTATGTACGGCGCTCGATCCGTTCACCGTGGTTGTATCGGGAGGTTATACCCGACAGACCAGTGGATTACTCCGTTTGAAGTGTAAGGTTAACCGAGGATGCCTTAATGGTGATGGTTAATACACTTGAGCCGGATTAATTCAGGTGGTTCTGCCACAGCTGGTATCAGAGCCGTAGCTGGTGCCACAGCTGGCAACAGCGGACACCAGAGCCGAAATACATACGCCAGAGAATGCTACAAGCCTTAAAAACTCATTTTACTAAAAACTTGACTAGAAGGTTGTGTTGCGAAAAGCGTTGGTACGATAAGGATGGTGCCTAGTTCGTAAAGCCCTAAGGGATTATGGGAAAGTTACTAGGTGGCTATCTAACTTCTATATGTATTATCAACTGACTTCCAGCACATTACCTTCTGTCAAAACTTACTTTCATGCACAACCAACCTTAAATTCTGTAACGACGCACTCGTCGCTAAGGTAAGAAGGTAAGGATCCTCAGCCAACTGAGAGAGCTTGGCCTTCCTGTCGGTGATGCGAACCGAACGCTGCCCTCAAGCAGTGGCTTACTTGAGGTGCTGCCAATATGCCAACTGTTAGTTGAACATATTGGGAGTAGAAGGTTCGGCGCAGGGTACGGCGATCGCTGTTCATACCCCCGTCTCATGACGGTACCCCCGTGAATACGCTATCTCGATAGCGTATGTTAACATCGTCTGTACGGCGGAAATTGTACAGATATCGTTTCTATAAGTAAACGGTAATGAATACGGACGCTTTCATGAGTGCTGGCATGAAAGGTTCATGAAATATATATGCTTTGTCAGTCTTCTGCAGGTACACTAACCGCGATTTCGATAAGTTAAGGAACGATTAGAAAGACTCGACTAGCTATTATAGCGAGAGCCGTATTGTGTAAGCCACCGAAACTATCTTCGTAAGACCAAAGCTATTTGGCAATTGTTTTATTTTGTGAGGACGAATAGGACGTGCATACATCATAAACATATGTATCTGAAATCAAAAATGCGTTGTATGAGAGTGGAAAGGTTCTTGCGTATCTAAGCGTGGTTTGCATAAGGACTATCTAGCGAAACTGTCCGAAATCTGCCGTCACCAAAAAGAGCGATTTATTGGCCAAAGAAAATGACCTTTTCTGGAGAAGTTCATGTTGAAAGAATTGTTCCAAATTTTTTGTTCTATCTTCTGTTCAAAAATGAAAAATTCTGAACTTATGGATAGTGAGAAATAACAGAAACCTTGAAATGTCAGAATTCTGTCCGGAATAAGCACTTCTGCCCCTTAAATTTTTAGGCCCCCTTCCTGCGGTTTTCTGCAAAAGAGCACAACACGAAACTTGTTCCAAATTTACCCAGGAAGCTGCTGTTAAAATTTGGTAAATTTTGGCTGGGTAGATTTTCCCTGGTGCACGAAACTCTAGCCCTCTGTTCACTGAAAATTCTGGGTGGACAGTAAGGTAAAACCTGAAAAGAAAGACCATCTTAGAGACCCAATTAGCTCTGGAGTTGACTAGGAAAGTTTTTCACAAATACCTTAGGAGTGATCTGGTGAAATTTGAGAATTTTTGGATGAGAACTGTGGGAGTTATGGTTATTTTTGCACACTATACAGAATCTGTCCTTGTGCTGTTCACAGTTTTTCGCCATCTCACTCCATTTGATCTTTTGTTCAGATGGCCGAGCCTGTTGATATGATGGTGGATGAGGATGGACGCGTACACTCGCAATGTCTCCACTGGGAGGGCTTTCCCTCTATTTTGTGGGATGTTCTGCGTACCGCGGGCTATCTAATTCCCCCACGTTACGCCGGGCTGGAGTTTGCAGAAAAAGGAGTTACCCAGTGCCGTGTCAACGTGACTATCTTTCCGCACCCGCTACACCCGGAGTGGCCCGCCTTGGAGCTTGAGGCTGTTGGTCGCCGTTTGGCCGATACTTGGGAGCTTGCAGCCATGAGGGCGCTCACCACTTTTTGTGCGCAGCGTCCCGAGGTTGTCACACTCGCTCCCATTGGATTGTTTCCTGCTGCCCAGGACAACGACCCCTTTTGGCTCAACAGGGTGCAGCACGCACAGTATTTGGTAGACTTCCATGCCCAGGAGACTATCCATACCTCCGTGCGGTGCATGAATGCACTCTACCAGCTTCAGACTCTCCAGAGTCAGGCACTCGAGCAGCTCACTGATCTTGCTCAGGCCTACCATATGATGGCAGATACCAGGGATGAGCAGATAAAGGAGCTCAGTCAGGATCTTGAGGACAGAGATGCTCAGATTGGCCAACTGGAGGGCCAAATCCAGGAGCAGGACACTCTCATGGGTGAGAGAGATACCACGATAGCACAGTTGGAGGAGCAGCTCCATGATCTGAGCCTTGAGTTGGAGGATGCTAATGAGCACATTCAGTGGCATCACGATCAGAATGACCATCCCCATGAGGACGACATGGAGGAGGATGAGGAGGAGCCACAGGAGATTGATGGTATCTCAGGTATGGATTTCGAGGGTGAGGTACCACAGGCACCTCGGATGGGAGCTCACTCTCCTGCTCACAGCGAGTCGTCCGTCAACGACTTGGATGATTTCTAGATGACGACCTAGGAGGACTTTTGCACATACTCCTCAATAGGGTAGCCTAACTTTTGGCAAGTGTTGTAATAGGCTAACTAGGAGTTGAGTAACTCTTTTGTGTTGGGTACACCTGAACCATGTGGATACCCACAACATGTAAGGAACGGCGATAAACTTGGGTGATTTCGTTGTAATTTGGTAAACGATGAAATCCACAATCGCTGAGACTTGTCGGAATTTTTACCCATGTCTCCTTGCATTTATTGGCTGAGTGTTGAATACCAGACTTGTGCTAAATTTCGTGATCTAGGTTTTCACAAAAATTCAGCATCATTGGACCTCGCTAGTTTAAGATATAGGCGAAACAGTACCGATCAATCTGCTGAAAAACAGCTAAGACAGCAAGGCAAAGGACGAGCTTTTCGACCACCTTAGCCATAGTTCTTGCACCGAAGTTAAATACCAAAGTGGTGCAGTCCTAAATTCTCTGACTACTGCAAACGTTTGAAATGTTTTGGATGGACCCACGGCAGGCTATGATTTTTCTCGTAGCAAACAGAGATTCCGTCCGTACTTCTAGCTCAGACTTCGGAAGTCCATGACTACACCAATTATTTATGAATCAAGGAAGTAATATGGATCGCGTTGCTAATGGTAACCTTTCACGTTTCAGATGGTTGGATCAACACGTGGCAACCCCGAGGGTTTTGGTGCCGGTGGCAGCCGCTCGCGACAATCACCACCACCCCCGCCCAGTTTGGTGGAAGTGATGGCCGCTCAAACCGAGCTGCTGCGTCAGATTGTGCAAGGACAACACCAGCAGAGGGGTGGACCAATGCTCACCAACCCCAAGCTGCAGGATACACGGATTTCCTAGGGACCCAGCCTCCCTTGTTCCATAAGACCGAGGAACCCCTGGACGCAGATGCA
Organism: Panicum miliaceum; assembly: GCA_032594955.1. Lineage (NCBI taxonomy): Eukaryota > Viridiplantae > Streptophyta > Magnoliopsida > Poales > Poaceae > Panicum > Panicum miliaceum. The sequence goes on from CM064068.1 coordinate 14,468,491, forward strand.
TGGGTTCGCACCATAGAATCCAAGTTCACGCTACTTGTGGCCCCATGCTCAGAGGCCAACAAAGCTCGTTTTGCCGCGCAACAGCTTCGCGGTACCGCTCGTTTGTGGTGGGACCACTATTTTGCGATGCTCCCGGCTGATCATGTGGTCGACTGGGATGAATTCAAGACCGCGTTCCGGGCACATCATATCCCCGAGGGTCTCATGGAGAGGAAGTTGAACGAGTTCCTGGCACTTACCCAGGGCACCCGCACCGTGCTGCAGTACGCCCAGGCGTTCAACAACCTATGCCAGTATGCGGGCTATCACGCTGATACGGATGCCAAGAAGCGTGATCGTTTCCGCCGAGGTCTGAATACCAAGCTCAAGGAACGTCTGAACCTAGCCAGGGCTGACACCTACAACGAGTTGGTCAATATGGCCATTACCCAGGAAGACTGTATCATGGCACACCGGGCAGAGAAGAAGAGAAAGGCACCCGCAGGACCATCAAGTGTCCAACCACCAAGGTATCGCATCGTGCAAAATACCGCACCCACAGCTCCACCAAGGGCCCCGCAGCCAGGTAGATGGATTGCCAGACCCCCACAGCAGCCAGGCATGGTACGACCCCCGATGCCTCCACAGAATGGTCCGAGGCCCATTCTTCAGCAGTCTCTTCGACCTAGCCCCGCGAATCGCTGTTTCAAATGCGGGAGTTCCAGCCACTTCGCACGAGAATGCCCTCAGCCTGGACAGCCCAACCAAGGTCAAGGATCCAACCCGAACACCCAGAACAGGGGCAAGAGACGGACCCTGCAAGTCAAGCAAGGACGGATTAACTTCACCACGCTTGCAGAGCTTCCTGAAGGAGCCCCAGTGATGTCGGGTACATTCTCTATCCATAACAAGCCTGCCGTTATATTATTTGATTCTGGTGCATCGCATAGTTTCATAAGTGCAAAATTCGGTGCAAAAGTAGGCTTGGATGTTTGTCACACCAAAGGGTCGTATATGATATCAACACCGGGTGGTAAAATTGCTTCGAACCAAATGATCAGACAAGTACCAGTCAAATTGGGTAGTAAAACCATCGACACGGACCTTGTCCTTTTACCCCTTGACGGCATGGACATTATTTTGGGAATGAACTGGATGGCTATGCATGGAGTCACACTGGACCTTTCTTCCCGAGCCGTTGAGATAAATTCACCTAGTCACGGAGCCACTACCCTTTACCTACCATTCATAGATTGCACGAATTCCTGTGCTTATAAGATGGAAGGACTTAAGCTAGATGATATTCTTGTGGTGAACGAGTATGCCGATGTTTTCCCGGATGACTTACCCGGAATGCCACCGGATAGGGACATTGAGTTCGTTATTGAACTACAGCCAGGCACTGCACCTATATCCAAGAGACCATATAGGATGCCCCCTAAAGAATTGGCAGAGCTAAAAATTCAACTCCAGGAACTACTGGACAAAGGCTTTATTCGCCCTAGCGCGTCACCTTGGGGATGTCCAGCCCTATTCGTAAAGAAGAAGGATGACAGTTTGAGATTATGTGTGGACTACCGACCTCTCAATGCGGTAACTGTTAAAAACAAATACCCCCTTCCCCGTATCGATGTACTCTTCGATCAATTAGCTGGAGCCAGAGTCTTCTCAAAGATTGATCTTCGTTCGGGATATCATCAGATCAAGATTCGCCCGTGCGATATTCCTAAGACTGCCTTCTCCACAAGATATGGACTATATGAATTTTTGGTCATGTCCTTTGGACTCACCAATGCCCCTGCCTACTTCATGTATCTCATGAATTCGGTATTCATGCCCGAACTTGACAAATTCGTCGTAGTGTTCATCGACGACATTCTTATCTATTCCAAGGATGAGGAAGAGCATGCCAAGCACCTTCGCATTGTTCTTCAGCGACTCAGAGACCATCAGCTCTATGCTAAGTTTTCTAAGTGTGAATTCTGGTTGGATACTGTAAAGTTCTTAGGTCACACGATCTCCAGCGAAGGCATAGCTGTTGACCCCAGCAAGGTACAAGAGGTGATGGATTGGAAACCCCCTACCTCTGTTCATCAGATTCGCAGTTTTCTTGGCTTAGCCGGTTACTACCGTCGCTTCATCCCGGATTTCTCTCGAATTGCTAAGCCCATGACTGAACTGTTAAAGAAGGAAGTAAAGTTCGTATGGAATGAGAAATGTGAAGAAGCTTTCCACACTCTCAGAGAGCATCTGACTACTGCACCTGTGTTAGCTCAACCCGATAATACCAAGCCATTCGATGTGTATTGTGACGCATCAGGTACTGGTCTAGGATGTGTGCTTACGCAAGAGAATCGAGTGATTGCATATGCCTCACGAGCCCTACGGCCCCACGAACAGAATTATCCCACTCATGATCTTGAGCTTGCAGCTGTCATTCACGCTCTGAAGATATGGAGGCACTATCTCATGGGTACACAGTGCAATATCTACACGGATCATAAGAGTCTCAAGTATATCTTCACACAAGCCGATCTGAATATGAGACAACGAAGATGGTTAGAATTAATCAAGGATTATGACCTTGAAGTGCACTATCACCCCGGTAAGGCTAATGTAGTCGCGGATGCACTAAGCCGCAAGTCCCATTGCCATTGCTTATCCATGGAGTCCTACCATGAGACATTATGTGCAGACATGAGGAAGCTTAACTTGGAAATGGTTTCCCAAGGCACTCTAAATCACATCTCAGTTGAGCCCACTCTTCACGACCAAATCGTCATGGCACAACTACATGATGAAGGAATCCAGATCATCAAACAAAAACTCTCTCTAGGTGAGGAGAAGTATAAGTGTTTCCGCCAGGACCATAAGGGAGTTCTATGGTTCGAAAGTCGTATAGTCGTTCCGAAGAATCGTGAACTCCGCAAGCAAATTCTTGATGAGGCACACCTCTCCAAATTCTCTATCCACCCCGGCAGTAGCAAAATGTATCAGGACCTAAGGCAAAACTTCTGGTGGACTAGAATGAAAAGGGAAATTGCTACGTATGTCTCGGAATGTGACACGTGCCAGAGAGTAAAAGCTAGCCACTTAAAGGTAGCCGGTACACTTCAACCGTTACCCATACCATCATGGAAATGGGAAGACATAAGTATGGACTTCATCGTGGGACTACCAAACACTTCCCAGAAACATGATTCCATATGGGTTATCGTTGATAGACTCACGAAGACGGCACATTTTCTTCCGGTACACACCACCTATTCTACCAAGAAATATGCCGAGATTTACCTCGATCATATTGTTTGCCTGCATGGAATACCTAAGACAATTATCTCCGATCGTGGTCCTCAGTTTGTAGCACGCTTTTGGGAACAACTGCAAACGTCTCTTGGCACAAAGCTAATTCGCAGCTCAGCATACCACCCTCAGACCGATGGACAAACGGAAAGAGTAAACCAAATTCTTGAAGACATGCTGAGAGCTTGTGTCATTCATTATGACAAGAATTGGGACAAATGCCTACCCCTGGCAGAGTTCTCGTACAACAACAGCTACCAAACGAGTTTGAAAATGGCACCATTTGAGGCCCTGTACGGACGAAGGTGTCGAACCCCTTTGAGCTGGTCACAAACCGGAGAACGTAAAATAATTGGACCCGACCTGGTAATCGAGGCAGAGGAGAAAGTAAAAGTAATACAAGCAAATCTTAAAGCCGCACAAGCCCGACAAAAGAGCTATTCTGACAAAAGGAGAAAGCCCCTAAAGTTCGAAGTTGGCGATCATGTCTATCTTCGAGTTTCACCAACCAAGGGAGTGCGAAGATTTGGAATCAAAGGCAAACTAGCTCCCCGTTATATTGGTCCTTACGAAATCATGGAGAGCCGCGGACCCGTAGCCTACAAATTACGACTGCCCCCGCAACTCACGGCCACCCATGATGTCTTCCACGTATCTCAACTCAAGAAGTGTATTCGAGTCCCTACCGAGATTGTGGAACAACAAGAAATATCGTTGGAACCCGACCTCTCGTATGTCGAATACCCAGTGAAGATCCTGGATCAAAAAGAAAGAGAGACCAGGAGGAAAGTGATTAGAATGTATAAAATACAATGGAATCACCACACGGAAGAAGAAGCCACCTGGGAAACGGAGAGCTACCTGAACCAACATTTCCCTGGGTTTCTTATCTCAACCACTGGTATGTGCACCCACGCCCACACTAAGAATTACCGAATCTCGGGGCGAGATTCTTGTTAAGGGGGGAAGGCTGTGACAACCCTGGTAATTGCTTTTCCAAAACCAATGACATTAGCCTAACTCCATGTTTTAAACCAACTAATGAGAGGGTGGAAGGAATTAAAACGGGTTCAGTTGGAATTCAAATTTAATTTGGGCACGTTTGGACACATTTGAAACTTTTAAAATAACTTTAAAACCATAAGCCAAATGAAATTTTGCCTGAAACCAAAGTTGTAGAACTTTTTATTTTGAGCAACTTTCGTGTTCAAAAGTTTTTGAAATTCAAATCAGAAAGAGGAGAAAACGCCCTGTTTGCACCCAGCCCCCTGAACTTTTTCGAATTTTTGCACTTCGGTCCCTCGTTTCTCCCCCTCCTCTGCCGCGCCGCGCGCGCTCGCCCGCCCGCCGCGCGCCAGGTGGCCGGTGTCGCCTGACCGGCGCGAAGCGCCAGGCCAGTGGCCGCCGCACCACCCCGCCACGGCCGGCTTTGCCCCGCCCCGACGCCGCGCGGCCAGTCCCCGCCCGCGCGTGCTGCCGCGCCCAGGCCGCCGCCCGCCCGCCCAGTGGCCGCGCTCCGCCGTGCCGCCCCGGCCCCCGCGCCCCGCCAGCTGCCGCGCCTGCCCTCTGCCCGAGCCGCTGCAGCAGCTGCTCCCCAATCCGCACGCCGCGCTATCTCCTCGCGCCCACGCCACAATCGCGGCCGCCCAGTCGCCGCGCCCGCGTGCCGCACGACGCGCCGGCGTTCTGCCGCCGCCCGCCACGGCCAGTGCACGCCGTGTCGTGCCTCCGCCCCGCACGCTAACCAGGCCCCTCCTGTCCCTATAAAGGCGCCACCCCGGCCACGCGCGCGAGCCCCCGGCCACCAGAACGCCTCGCCGTCGCCATCGCCGCCGCCGAGCACCACCCGCCCGTGGACAGCTCTCCACAGCCGCCCACTGCCCAAACTGAGCCCCCAGCCACCACTACATCACCTCACCGCAGCTCGCCGACCCACCCAACGCCACCCAGAGCCACCGGAGCGCCGCCGCCCGCGCTGGCGTCGCCGCCGCCGCCCGCGCTGGCGTCGCCGCCGCCGCCGCCCCTGCTCGCCGTGGACAGCACGACTCCGACCCCCTCCGTCCAAGCCGAGCCCCTGAGTAGCTTCCCCACGCGCCACTGAAGCTCACCGACCGGACCACGCCGCCCCAAGCCCGCCGGAGCACCGCCGTCGACGCGAGCCGCGCCGCCGCCGCCTCTGCTCCAACGCCGGCGAGCCCTTCCCGGCCGTCCCCCACCTGAACAACACCCCCACAAGGTAGCCCTCGCACCCCTGAACCTTCCCCGACCCCCGCCCCTCGCCGCCGGCGAGCCCCCTCGCCGGAATTTCGGCCGGCCGCCGTACCCGAGCCGCCGAGGACCCAATTGCAAGGATTTGAATCTTTAGAAGGGTCTGAGCGTAAGATTCAAGGACCTAGTTGTAAAAGAAAGTTTCAAACCTAGATTCAAATTCAGTGAACTTGTAAAATTCGTATAAAATCGTAGAAAATTCCGAAAAATGCAAACTCAACTGTTCTGGAATCCTCAGAACAAACTCTACCACGTTTGTTACAAAAGTTTTCTCAGAATCTCAAAATATTTTGCTCTACATTAAATAGAAGCTTTAATGGACTTATTTTGTACCCACTGTTCTAGAACAATGCTGACCCTAAATTTTGGTCAGTGAATTAGTTGCTTGATGGTTAGGACTGTGTAAAAAGATCAGACCCAAATTCCATCTCTAGCTCTACTGTTTGTTAAACTTAGTTTTAATTCATGTGTAAATGGAATGTTTTATCCCTGTAGTTAGGTGGTGAGTCACCCATTGAAATTTTTCCTATGCTAATGTATTGGTACCTAGAAGCCAGAGAAAAATTAGGAGACTTTTTATCTCACAGTAACCTATTTATTTGATTTATGTGCTAATAACATACATTAAATCAAGAAAATAGTATTTTAGCTTGGAAAATTCCCAAATTATTACTGGGAGTTACACTGTGGTAGAGGATGCTGTGTAAAAAGTTTCATGGACCAAAACCCTGTGTAGGGTCCTGTAAAAATGAATCTTTAAAAAGCCTAGGTGTAGAATGTCATATTTTCTATGCTCTGAATACTGCATAATAAATCCTACAAAAATTACAGTAGCTTCTGCATGCTTAAGTGAAAGCTCTGTAAACATCTTAGACTCATTTGTTGCACCAATTGTTCTGTACAAAAAGAACAAGTATCTAACAGAAACAATGAATTATATTTTTCAGAATTAATCTGTTACATAAAATTGGCTGAAAATTTTACAGTAAGCACATCTTTCCTTGATGTGCCTAAATCCAAAATTTCATAACCAGAAATTATCCCTTGTAGTAATTACTCTCAAATCATAATCAAGTGCTATTTCCACGACTTAAACTTGTGCACTCATGTAGAATCGACGACTCTCGCCGACGGAACCTACGAGCTGGTGCCCGCGTCCGAGAGTGAGCAGCGTGAAGCTCAAGCAAATCTAACTGAAGCTTTTGAAGACCCGAGCCCAAGTTCGGAAGATCCCCAAGCGAACTGCGAAGGCAAGCCCCGGAGCATAACCCATTCTTTCCGAAATTATGCAACTCAGTACTCTTGCTTGTGCATTAAGTTTATAGGAGTTGGATGAAAACTTAGTTGCATGATGTCAGGAACCCTTGCTTGAAAACTAGATGTAAGGTTCGATAGAATGCTGTGCTAATAGGACTCCGGTAAAAGTCGAGTGATTTCCTGTCACTCGCGAGAAAATAGGAGTTGAATGGCTACTACACGCTGCAATCATAAGGACACGGACGGGTTATGTAACGATGGTTACGCTTGAGGCCCGTCTGTCTAGTGAAAAATGCTAAGGCCGCAGGGTGTGGTAGTGATGGTTAAGTCTTTGAACGTACTAAACACATGCCGAGATTATGGGAATCGGTAAGCTTAAGTACCTGATTGGCCCGGCAAGGGGACGGCATCCTACCCTTTGAACTTCGGTCCCATGTGCATATGGCGAGTGCAGAGAGTGGTCACGACCCGGCGCCGAACCGTGGCGTGGGGCTCTTGTACTCTCGGAGGGTAGCCCCGATCCACGACCCGGAAAGAAAGGGGAAAGGTTGCACGTGTGACTCTAGGGAGTAACCACGTGACGTGTGTTTGGGTTTCCCTTGCAAGGTTAAGAAATTCGATTTGAATCGTCCGTTTCTCACGGCTATTGAGACTGCTTAACCATTTTTACCCACAGAGTAAGAAGAGGAACAATGATGATGAATGAACTGGTTGGATGAAAATTAAATGCTTCACCATGTATGCCTCTAGCTAGCTGCTTATCTAGAATGGTTAATGCAACTAGAATCTTGAGCTAAAAAGTTGAAAGTAAGGACCCACTGGTAGACGCTTTTCGGCAAAACAAACCCCTGAGCCAAAAAGCCTGGCATGTCTAGAGTCGGTGGAGTAGTTCCCACTACACGGGTAAGTCTTGCTGAGTATTAGTATACTCAGTCTTGCTTGTGACTCGATTTCAGGTGAGCCCTTCGAAGACATGATTGCTAGCTTGACTTGGCCCTGCACTCTTCCCCCTGGTTGGTCGGTGGAAGGGGATGCGCCCCCGCCCAACGGAAATAAGGCCGAGTGATGTCTCGTACGGGCTTCATCGAGACATTCTGTATCGTCGAGTAGTTTCCATCGTTTATTTTCCGCTGCAACTTAAACTCTGAAGAACTTATTTATGTTAATTGAAGTATTTGGTTTCTAAGCTCAGAACTTGGCCTGTAATATTTACTTATGTTAATATCGTAATATTGCTGGAATGTGGTATTCTCTGGGCTCATCGTCGCATGAGCATTTGTATGTACGGCGCTCGATCCGTTCACCGTGGTTGTATCGGGAGGTTATACCCGACAGACCAGTGGATTACTCCGTTTGAAGTGTAAGGTTAACCGAGGATGCCTTAATGGTGATGGTTAATACACTTGAGCCGGATTAATTCAGGTGGTTCTGCCACACGCACTTACCCGTTCCAGGTGCCGTACCAATCGGCAGCCCGGCCAACTGTCTCCCAGTACCAGCCGATTTTACCAGAAATCGGTAGGGGGGCATCAGCCACGATGCATTTTCCCGAGCCGGCGAACGGGCATGGCACTTATCCGTTTCAGGTGCCGTACCAATCGGCCGCCCGGCCGACGGTCTCCCAGTACCAGCCGATTTTACTAGAAGTCGGCAGGGGGTCAAGCACTGTGGAGGCATTCAGAGCCGCGGCGCCAGCAGCAACGTACGAAGGGGGTGCGGACGCGTTTCGCCAGCAGTTATCGGCCGTTCAGCAAACTTCGCCGATTCATCACCTGGCTGAACCAGCCCTTCAACACGTGCCCGCACGGCGAACAACTGTTCATCAGCAGCAGGTGGATTGGACGGCAAGAATAGCAGAAGTAATTCAAGATCAGTTTGGGCTGAAGCCGAAAGTTCAAACTTATACTTACAAGACGCCGTATCCATCGGCCTATGACTCGTTACCGTTCCCACACCGCTACAAGGTTCCTGATTTCACCAAGTTCTCAGGGACGGATGACACATCCACTGTGGAGCACATCAACAGATTCATCATCTAGTGCGGTGAAGCTGCCACGCAAGACGCTCTGAGGGTACGGTTATTTTCATCATCTCTATCCGGATCGGCCTTCCAGTGGTTCACCACTTTACCGCCAAATTCTATCGTCACGTGGGCCGATCTGGAGAAACAATTCCACAAGTATTTCTATGCGGGAATACACGAGATGAAGCTTTCGGATCTAACCAGCCTCAGGCAGAGGAACAATGAGCCGGTGACAGGGTATATACAGAGATTCAGAGAGATCAAAAACAAGTGCTACAGCCTGGCCCTGACCGATGCACAGTTGGCCGATATCGCTTTCCAGGGCCTCTTACCGCAAATCAGAGAAAGATATGCCGCCCAAGAGTTTGAGAGCCTGAGTCAAATCGTCCACCGATTGTCAGGGCAAGAGATCCGACCGTTTGAACAGCGGGGAAGCTTTCAGAAGAGGATGGCGTATTTGGAGGGATCTGAATCTGACGCAGAGGAGGAAATCGGCCTGGCGGAATGGGTAAAAGGGAAAAAACCAATATCCTGCCCCTTTGGCAAGAAGGAGCCAGAGACATTCGGCTTTGACACGTCAGAAGCCGATAAAATTTTTGATCTACTGCTTCAGGAGGGACAGATCAAGCTGTCGCAACATCACACCATCCCTATGGCTGATCAGCTGAAGAAGATGAAGTACTGCAAGTGGCACAACGCTACTTCTCATGACACCAACGAATGCAAAGTCTTTCGTCAGCAGATACAATCGGCCATTGAACAAGGGCGGCTCAAATTTGAGGCTCCAACCAAATCGGCAATGCCGATGAAGATAGATCAGCATCCCTTCCCGGCCAACACGGTCAACGCTGGAGAAGAGTCAAGTCAAACCAAGGTGCTGACATCAGAATCGGCGAGAAGAGGTGGCGTCGTCGATCCCAAGAGGCAGATCACGACGGAAGAAATCGGAAGGAATAGGCGAGGACCAGAACGGCCACACAGGCCTGTCACCTCCCGATTTCTACTCAGTAAATATCGGCGGCAGCAAGAACAAGCACAACACCAAGAAGAGATGATACGCCGGCATGAAGATCACTGACAGTGTCCCTTCTTCATCCACTGCTGGGAGAACGATATCAGACTGCCCTCTGCCGATAACTGTCCGGAGTGCAATGGATCAAACCGCAGCGATCGCCCGAAGCCACACTCTCGGGACAGAGGATCAGAGCCGATCAACAGAAATCGGCGCGAAGAACGGCGCGTTTCGGTGCATGATCGGCTGGGGGGCAGAGTTGACCAGTACGGCAGGTCAAAAACCAAGATCGGCCAGCAAGATGGACTGGGGGGCAGGATCAGCGCGCACGATCGGCTGGAAGAGGTGGCCTATGATAGGGTATCAGACGAAGATCCCCTAGGGAAAGAACCAAAGTGGGAACACGCCAGATCATCGGCCAAACCAGTAAATCCCAGGTGGTGTACTGACGGCTTATCCAGATCCCAGAAGCGAAGGATCCAACGCCTACGCCAGTGGGAACATCGAGAAGAAGAACAAAGACACGTGCCAGAAAGAAGGAATGTGAAATCTCGAATTTGGCGCCCAAAGAAAAATGATCAGGAAGCAAACAGCCAAGAATCGGCGGCCGAAATCAATATGGTTTTCATACTGCCGATGGAGTTCATGGCGCCAAGCGATCGGGACAAAGTGACAAATACAGAGGAAGAGCAAATGGCACAACTGGTGTTAGAGCCGATGACGGCTATGTTTGAGAAGCCAGAGGAAGAAAAACGACAGCACCTCAAAGCGCTGTTTCTCAAGGGCTATGTCAACGGAAGACCCGTCACCAGACTACTGGTAGATGGAGGCGCGGCAGTCAACATCATGCCGTATGCCATGTTCCGCAAGCTGGGCAAGGGCGAGGACGACCTCACCAAGACGGACATGATGCTGAAGGACTTCGAAGGCAACGTGTCGCCTGCCCGTGGGGTATTCTGCGTCGACCTCACCATCGGCAGTAAGACCCTCCCCACTACTTTCTTCGTCATTAATGGCAAAGGGTCCTATAATATGCTGCTCGGTCACGACTGGATACATGCAAACTGCTGTGTCCCATCTACCATGCATCAATGCCTTGTGCAATGGGTCGGCGACAGTACAGAGGTGGTAGCTGCCGATTCCGTTTACAGCGTTGCAGCGGCCGACACTCAACAGTGGAGCTGCGAGCACGTCAAATGTATATCTAGCAGGACTTGGGACACTGACTTCTTGAAAGTATCCGATTTCGGTCTACAGCCGATCCAAGCAGTCGGCTCTGAGGATTCAGCTCGTTCGAAAGATTGAGAAGCTGAGGCATGGGTTCACGTCGGCCAATTCATTAGAGATGGGAGATTTAAGAGATAGCATCAGATCGAGGCCGACGTACGTTGGTACCGATGGGGATTCTGAGTACAAAAAGAAAATGTGTCGAGTTAACATGACCGATTTCTCATCGGTTTTCTGGCTACACATCCGGCGAAAGAGATATTGGGATCCATTGTTAGGTGGAAAGCACAGATTATATGAAGCGGTTCAAAATCAAATCGGTGTGGTGGCATTAAGGAACAACAATGTTTAACATATTGTTTACAGCCCAAGGAAAGTATCTATGGCTACAATCGCTCGTCGTCTGATTCGATCGGCCGATTCTAATATCCTCTGATCACTTTCGGCCGATCCCGACATTTCTGACACGCGGCGACGGAGTCTTATTGCTTCACGGGCCAGATGTTGTCTTTTTTGCTTCAGCTCGCTGATCATGGTTGGGAGTTCTTGGAGCTTTTTCTCTTCAGCGGCTATCTCTTTGGTTATCTGTTCCATCTCCTTGGCTAGTTCTGCTCTCCTCCGTTTCAGCCGATCTATTGTGCCAACAATGTCCGGACGGCAGTTCTCGAGGAAGTTGATTTTGTGATGTACTTCCTGGGCCTGGTGTTTGTACGAGTCAACCTCCTCCTGAGTTTTGGCCATCTGAGCATGATCGGCCATACGTCGCAGCGCCCGCGAGACCGGAATCCGCATGCCCTCTATATAGGCAGCGTACCCCAAGTCTTCCGACACTTCCTCCGGAATGTGATCTACGACCTCATTGAAAAGTTGTCGGATCGGCGATGCATCCTTCACCAGTCGGCCGATGTCACCTTGGAGGAGAGTACGGATGCTCTCGAGCTTAGAGCGGACATCATCGGAGGCAGAACTCGGTAGAATCACATGTGAGGCAGTTTCTTCTTCGTCGGCCAAGGAGACGGCGAAAGAAAAGATACTATTGTTAGGAGAATCTTGCTCCTGTAAAGGAACGAAGCAAAGGGTAAGTAGGTAGTGGGAGTAAATTAGCCGATTCTGATGGTAAAATTGTTACCTCTTTGAAACGAATCTCTCTTGCCTGCGCCGGTGGAAGTATTTCCCTTGTTTCAGGGATTGGTGCACTAGGTTCACCAGAGGAAGAAGATTCAATCATTATTGGTGCTCCGCTTGGGCCAGCTTCCTGAGAAAAATATAAATGCTCGTGAAGGTACTATGGAAAATAAGATAAGATGGTAATGGGAATTTGACATGCCTCTGCGGGTTCTCCGGCCGATTCCAGCTGTGGAGTTACAATCGGCGTACCTAAGTCAACCTGCATCAGAATTGGTTAAGTTTCCTGAATATTGAGGATGCAGAGTAAGAGATCATTTACCTCGGCAACAGGAGCTGCTATAGTTTCAGTCCCTACTTGAGACGTGGCCGACAGCCGTGGAGATTGTGGTGGGACAACTCGTGCCGCCTGGTAGAGGGACGAAATTGATGTCAGCAGAAGGTTTTTGGGGAATACATGAGATAAATAAAGTTACCTGGACAGCTTCTACTAAGAGCGATGCTGCAGCAGCCCCGGCTTCGGCGGCGACTTGGGGATCGGCCGTCTCGACCACTGATGGAGGTGAAGGGTCTGGGGTCTCGGCGCGCATCACTCCCATCTGATCAGCCGATCCAACACGGGGAGTCTCGGCCGATGCTGCTGCCATCTGGCTAGCCGATCCAACACGGGGAGTCTCGGCCGATGCTGCTGCCATCTGGCTAGCCGATCCGATACGAGAGACTTCAGCCGATGCTATTGTTGTCTGATCGGCCGATTCAATGCGAGCCCGCATCCGACGGCTGGATATCTTTGGTGTTGGTCTCTTGGGCGCTCGTTTTGATCGGCCGGTGGAGATATCTCTGATAGATGGAGCATGGAAGCCGATGAGTGGCTGCACTGTATATCGATGATGGCTATCAATCGGCCGGCCGCTTCGGCTCCGTGTTGGGGGAGCATGGCTTTCAGACTGAAGAGGTAAACATAAGTTAACAGCAAGACGATAGTGCAACATTGAAATCGGCTGAAAAGAAAAGGACATACCGCAGCATTTGGGTCGATGTTCTCTGGGTCCAGAATGTTGCAGTAAATTGATGGGGATTTACAGAAAAGATGCTGCTTCCATTCTGCCCACCATAATTTGTACTGTTGGGTGGCGAAAGAGGCAACTGACCAGCCGTTCAAGTCAATAGTGCTGGAGTCAGGTACTAAATCGCACAATCGGCTGTAGTCGAGACTAGAGGTTAATCCGTCTCTGAATTTTGCTTGGCCGGCGAAATAGACTCGGATCGGCAATTGGCCGAAACCTAGTTGCCTTGCTGCAGCTAATGGGCAGTAGAACTCATAAGTGGGTGAGTCCTTCCCCGAGAAGAAGTTAGCCGGCAGAATTCCCGGCTTAATCAGGACATCCATCAACTCTCTGTCAAATGTGTGGGTGGAGAAGTCGAAGCATATAGGCAATTCAAAAATCGGCTCCGCGGTTTGATATGGATACCAGGTGATCATCTCCTCGCTAAGTCCATTATAGAAGCATCTGAAATATTCGGCTACCCGGGTAGCGGTGAATTGGCAGCCAGGAAAGGCCGATGCCGCCTCTCCGACAGATCTGCAGCGGCGACGGACCGATGGGTTCTCCTCTGACTCAATGTTGGGAAAGGTCTTTGTCTCTATCCTCTGCTGAGAGACCTTGCTCATGTATAGATTGAGCCAGAGGGTGATGAACCACCAAGGACCACCTGGATTCCCTATCGGCTCTCCTTTCGACAGCTTGGCGCCGATTTGATGCATCATATGATATGCCGATCCCAGCAAATGTTTGCCGAGGGGAACGGCCGATCCTTGTGCGAGAGATTCTGCCAAAGCTTGAGTGTTGGAAGAGGGGCCGACCGCTCTGCCACAGAAGAGATGTTTCTCCAGCCACATCATCAGGAAGGCGGTGTGCTCTCTCTGTGAGACTGTCCCTGTCTTCATGTTCTTACTGATGTATCCTTTCCACCCGCCGATTCCTTTGGTATCTAGCCTATGAGATGGCTTGAACAGGTAGTTGAAAGGGGTATCGGCGGAGGAAACATCTAGGCCGGTCAGCAGCAAGACATCGGCCAAGGTCGGGGTCATGGGTCCGTGTCCAAAAAGAAATGCGTTGAGCGCATCAGACCAAAAGTAAGAGGCCGCCATGACCAAAGGTTCGTTCTTTTCCATCTGAGACAGGGACAGATCTATGCACTGGCCGATTTTAAGTTCTTCCCATTGGACTTTCCAAGACCCAGCTACCCTCTGGTACCACTCTCTCCACCCGGGTGTTTCGTTCGGCCAGGATCTGAATGCGCCTACCCAGTGATCTAAATCCATAGGTGACTGCTTGAAGGGGATTCTGTGAGTTTCTAAGCTAATTAGATCTGTTGGATCAGGACTCCCCATAGGGCCTAGGCAGACGAGGTCAGGAGACTCTGAGAGGGGAATGGTGATCCTGTGCCTAAGGGCCTAAAAAGAAAGGGAAAAAGGGAAGAAACTAAGAAAGGGACCGGAAAATACTAAAGTAGCAAGGCGAAAAGGAAAAGATTTTTCGGACATTTACCTCTGGGATGGAAGCCATCGTCGCTGACGCTGCTGGAGAAGCCGCCGATTGGGCCGCCGCCGCCAGAGGAGCAGCCGATGGAGCCTCTGTAGATGGGGTGGTCGCTGATGGAGACGCCATTGGGGTCGGAGCAAGCTGCGGACGAGGTCGTCGGAGAAGGGGAAGCGCTTAGGAAATCGAAAGAACTTGGGGGAAGATTAACAGTAATGCGGCAAAAAGGATGCTGGATTCGTGGAGGAGAAAAGGTGGAGAAAACCAGTACTTAAGATAAGGGGGTAAGGGCGAAGATGGTATTCTTACCGCACCGTCTACACGAGTTCCAGGGGAGCGGTCGTTTCGCGTGCTCGGATCGAGGAAATTGCGATCATTGTGCCGTGGAACGGAAGGAGACTTTTACTGCACCCGTTTCGGAAAAAAGGATTAAAGAGGGAGTTTCGAAGAAAAGTTATATTTTACTCCGAAACTGGGGGGCATGTGTTGACGCCAGATTTTGACACGTATTGAATCGGCGTCAAGAGAAGAAGGATGGCCGATGTAGAACATCTGAGAGCTACAGTAAGGAATCGGCCGATCGGGGTAACAGTTGAAAATCGGCCGATTGGCGGCGCCGCCTATGCCAACAGGATAGGATTATTCCAGAAGATCCTAGTCAAAAGCTGGTCAACGCGGCATGCTAAGTCGGCCGGAAAGCAATTGAAGAGGTCCTGATTGGATTAGGAAGCGGCGGCGGAAGATTCTGCGGGAGTCCGTTTCCTTTTTAAAGTTATTATAGATATAGTAGTTTTCCTGTTTTAAATAAGGTTGTAACAAGTCGTAATCGACCAGGAGTCCTAGTTTCAGGGTATAAATAGGAGTCGCTAGGGTTTTGCAAAAGAACAACCAACATCAATCAACAAAATACTTCTACTTTTTACCAGTACTTTACCTTTCAAGTCGGCGACTTCGCCAATATTTTCTTCTTTTACGAGTTCGTACGGATTGGCAGGGCTGCATCAACCTGATCTCCGGCCAATTGATAGGTTCCGATTATCGAGTAATATCCGAGCTTTAACTACGGGCGCATCGCTGTGGTTTCGTTTGGATTTATTCACAAGTTATCGATATTTACTAGAATTGCAAGTTCTACCTATTATTCTAGTATTATCACCAGTTATCCAGCTTGAGATCAGGGTAATCGGCTTCGTCATCGTTCTCCTTCGATTCATCGTCATATAGCCGATTAGATCTGTTTCAAGTGTTGCCTCTATAGTAATTGTTTAGATTGCTCCAGCAGTTTTTACAATTACCCTACGATCATCGGCTGACTCATAGCCGATCATCTCTACAGCAAATCGGCCGATTTACCGCCGACGCGCTCCTCAGGACAGATCGGAAATCCAGCCGATCGACGCGCCTGGAATTTAATACTCTATTTCCTTGTCAATCAACAGGTCAGATTGACTGGCACGCCGCGCGAACCGCTCCACGGCGATAACCCGAACAGGAGCTAAGCAGATTCTCCCGGGTCGTGTGTCCGACGCTGAAGACCCATCGGCCGATTCCTATCTGGCCGATTTTAGCGCCAACACATACACAACCAAATAAGAAACAATACAACAAATAGTATAAACAGAGGGTGAAAAGATGCTGAAGTTGTAGTTCATGATGCAAGGATCTTGTGGGCTCAAGAATCGCTGAAATCGGAGTTGAAATGATGATGATATGGCTAAAACAGTGATCTAGGGACTTAACTGCTAGAGTTTTAAATCTCCCGAGGCTAAATCTAAAGGATTCAGGGGCCAAAACATAATTAAACCTTAAACAGAGGGTTGGGGTACAAAACTAGAGATTCTGGTCGGCGGGTACTAAATCTAGAAAAGTTAGGAGTCGGCATAGAAAAAGAAAGGCCTCAACTATAATTATTTTCTACTGACCTGGACTGCGGTTTGATTCCTAGAAAACTTAGGGATCTTCCTGCAAAAGCTTCGGGAACGGCTAGGGTCGGATGAATCTGGTCCGTTGGATGAGAATCGGCGGCGGATCGGACGAATCGGCGGAGTAAGGGTCGGGCGAATCGACTGAGTAAGGAAAAGGTCGGGTAAATCGGCAGTGTAAAGTGAAGATCGCTTCTGGCTGTTAGACCTAGATCAAGCGGCAGAGGAAAGGTCGGCTCGAAATGACGAAAAGGGTCGGGCGAAGCGGAGTTTTACTGGGCGTCGGCGACGAGAGAGTGCGGCGGCGGACGACCGGAGCTTCACCGAATCTGGTGTTCCGGGGCTCGATTCAAGCTGGGTTCATGACGGGAAGTGAGTGGGCGGTACGGCGAAGGTGAAGGTGATCACGGGTTGGCTGTGCGGTGGCTGTAAGCTGGCGGCCACGGCGGCGGGCGGAAACAGGGGTCCGGCGAGGAATCTGGTTGGCGGCGGAGCAAAAGAGAGAGGGGAATCTGGTGTGGCTTGATACTCACCAACTCGTGGAGCTCTGGCGAGAGTTGAAGACGGCGGAGAAACTGCAGATCGGTGAGTCAACGGAGAATCGGCGACACGGGACGGCGGCGTTTCTCCGAGGTGCAACTTCCAGCGGCGTGCGACGATGTTTAGTAGCAGAAAAGATTGAAGTTGGCTCTGGTTGCAAAGCGGGGCTTCGGCGGGATTTTACAGGGGTGGATCGGCCGAGAGTAGAAGGCAGTGCTGCGGAATCGATCAGGACTCGGGGCAAGAAAACAAGAAAGAAAGAAAACAGGGCGCGAACGACAGCACGAAGTCGTTTCGGACTCTGGGTATGTAAAGAAGAAAGAAGAAGAAGGTGCCGACAGGTGGGGCCTAGACGTCGGTGAAAGCAAGGGTCGGGTGAGGAAATCGGCCACTGAGTGGGCCGCGGAAAAAGAAAAGAAGTAGAGGAAAAGAATTGGGCTGGCTGGAAGAAAGAATAGGAGAGGAAAAGAAATAAAGATGCATGCACAATTTTAATTTATGATTTTTGTGAAAATACTTTTAGAAATTTTAACTCCTATATTTTTGGGTGTTACAAAACCTACCCCCCTTAAAGAGAATCTCGTCCTCGAGATTAGGAAGGACTAGGGAACAGCTGAGGGAATTCTGCAATCAGTTCATCTTCTCTTTCCCAAGTAGCCTCATGCTCTGAGTGGTGACTCCACTGTACTCTGCACATTTTGATCACCTTGTTCCGGGTAACCCTCTGAGATATTGCCAAAATTCTAATCGGATGCTCTGTATAAGTTAAATCTTCTTGCACATCAAGTTCCTCCAACGGTAATTGCTCCTCTAGCACTCTCAAACATTTCTTTAACTGTGATACGTGAAACACATCATGGACATCAGACAATCGTGCCGGTAACTCCAATTGATATGCTACTTCACCTTTCTTTTCCAGGATCTGAAAAGGACCAATGTAACGTGGTGACAACTTTCCTTTCACTTTGAATCTACGTAAACCTCTGATGGGTGATACCTTCAAATACACAAAATCTCCAACTTCAAATGTCAATTCCCTTCTTCGTGTATCGGCATAACTTTTCTGTCATGACTGGGCAGTCTTGAGATTATCCCGGATTATCTGAACTTGTCTATCCGCTTCTTGAAGAATCTCTGGTCCAAAAACTTGACTTTCTCCTGTCTGATTCCAATACAAGGGTGTCCTGCATTTTCTTCCATATAATGCTTCAAATGGGGCCATCTTGAGACTTGCTTGGTAACTGTTATTGTAGGAGAATTCTGCATATGGCAAACTTTTATCCCAACTACCTCCATGTTTGAGGGCACATGGTCTCAACATATCCTCTAATACTTGATTCGTTCGCTCAGTCTGACCATCTGTTTGCGGATGATATGCAGATTTGAAATTGAGCTTTGTATCCATGGATTCATGTAATTTCTGCCAGAAACGCGACGTGAACTGAGTACCTCGATCAGACACTATCTTCTTTGGAAAACCGTGCAGACACACAATTCGTGACATGTATAGTTCTGCTAACTTGGCTCCAGTGTATGTGGTTTTGACTGGGATGAAATGTGCGACTTTTGTCAATCTGTCCACAATAACCCATATCGAGTCATAACCATCACGAGTACGAGGTAACCCTACAATAAAATCCATACCAATCTCTTCCTATTTCCATTCAGGTACTTTCAATGGCTGGAGTAAACCTGCTGGTCTCTGGTGTTCTGCTTTCACTCTCTGGCACACATCACACAAAGCTACGTGAGTTGCTACGTCTCTTTTCAAACCATACCACCAGTACCTTTCTTTCAAGTCTTGATACATTTTGGTACTTCCAGGATGAATGGAATAAGTGGAATCATGTGCTTCCTTCTAAGTTCACGAAAGTGATCAATTTCGGGTACACAGATCCTTTTTCTGAACCAAACAGTTCCTTGTTCATCTTCGGCGAAGTCCTTAGTTTTGCCTAAACCAATTTGAATCTTGATCTCTTTGATCTTAACATCTATCAACTGTCCTTTTCTGATCTCCCGTTCTAATGTAGGTTCCATCTCCATAATCATGGCTTCTGCCTGAGTGACAATTCCCAAATTCAAATGTGCCATCTCCAAACATAATTCCTGAGGCATCAATTGAGCGATCATCATATTAGCTTGTCCTTTCCGGCTTAGGGCGTCTGCCACAACATTAGCCTTGCCAGGATGATACTGAATATCCAAATCATAGTCCTTGATTAATTCTAGCCATCTGCGCTGTCTTAGGTTAAGATCCTGTTGCGTGAAGATGTACTTTAGACTCTTATGGTCCGTGAAGATCTGACACTTGTTCCCGATCATGTAGTGCCTCCAAATCTTCAATGCGTGCACGACGGCAGCCAATTCCAAGTCATGGGTAGGATAGTTCTGCTCATGCTTTCTCAGCTGTCTTGAAGCATAGGCCACAACTTTGCCTTCTTGCATTAACACACATCCAAGACCCATCCGTGAAGCGTCGCAATACACATCAAACCCTTTGTGGATATCTGGCATTATCAACACAGGGGCCGTGGTCAATCTTGTCTTCAGCTCTTCAAAACACTTCTGGCATGTAGCATCCCACTTAAATTCTTTCCCTTTTTCCAACAGAGAAGTCATAGGTTTCACGATCTTTGAGAAGCCTTTAATAAATCTGCGGTAGTAGCCTGCAAGTCCGAGAAAACTTCTGATTTCAGGCACAGTCTTCGGTGGATTCCAGTTTAGAACATCTTGAACTTTACTTGGGTCTACTGCAATTCCTCCATCTGTGATAACATGTCCAAGGAAAGAAACTTCTCTCAACCAAAAATCACATTTGCTTAGCTTGGCATATAACTGATTCTCTCGGAGTTTCTGTAACACTATCCTCAAGTGCTCTTCATGTTCTTCCTCGTTCTATGAATACACCAAGATGTCATCAATGAACACAACCACAAACTTGTCAAGGTATTCCATGAAAACCTTGTTCATCAGGTACATGAAGTATGCTGGTGCGTTGGTCAATCCAAACGACATCACAGTAAACTTGTACAGACCATATCTGGTAGTGAAGGCTGTCTTGGGTGTATCCTCCGGTCGGATCCTTAGCTGATGATATCCTGATCTCATATCAATCTTGGAGAAAACCTTGGCACCTCTCATCTGATCAAACAAATCTTCAATCCTGGGCAGTGGATACTTATTCTTGATTGTCACATCGTTCAGCGACCTGTAGTCTACACACATCCTTCTGCTGCCATCTTTCTTATCGACAAAGATCACGGGTGCTCCCCATGGGGATGAGCTAGGACGGATAAATCCCTTAGCTAACATTTCTTCTATTTGTTTCTTTAGTTCACTTAGATCCTTAACATCCATTCTAAAGGGTCTTTTAGAGATAGGTCCTGTACCAGGTAAAAGATCAATACTGAACTCAATATCACGAACAGGTGGCATACCTGGTAAATCTTCCGGAAAAACGTCGGGGTACTCACTGATAACTCTGATATCTTCCAGAGGCATTCCCTTCATTTGGTTCACTGTCCCAACTCTACTGGGTGGAGCTGATGCCACAAACTCTATTTTATCTCCTTGAGGGCTGGTTAAGAGCACTGACCTCTTATGACACTGAATAACACCATCACATCCTGATAACCAATCCATTCTGAGGATCACATCGATGCCGTTAGTCTTTAGGACTATCAGATTGGCTAGGAATTCTACCCTCATAATATTCATGCTGACCCTTGGGCATAAGTGACTAGCATTCAATTCCTTGCCCGGGGAACATACTAGAAATATTTGTTTCATAGGGCTCATTGGTAAATTATGTTTTGCAGCGAATTGCTCAGTAATGAATGAATGCGATGCTCCAGAATCAAATAAAACTGATGCAGGTTCAGAGTTGACAAGGAACGTACCGAGCACAACGTCGGGAGCCTCTTCAGCTGTTTCTGCAGCCACATGATTCACCTTTCCGCGCACGCAGTTCTGTTGTCCTTTGTTGCCCAGTGGTGTCTGGTTGCTGTTGCGCGGCTCCTGCTGCTGAGGAGTCTGCCTTTGTCCACCGTTCCTCTGATTCTGAGGAGTTTGCACATTACGCTTTGGGCAATTGTTAGCGTAATGACCCAGTTCTCCACATTTGAAACATCCGTTAGGTTGGACCGGGGTGACTGGATTGTTGGACCGCACGGGTGGACCTGTGACATAGCCTGGACGGTACGGTTGCGGGTTGGAGTGGCGCTGAGTCTGCTGGTTGTAACGTTGAGGCTGCGGTGGAGTTCGTTGATTCTGTTGACTCTGCTGATATCCTCCACCTTGTCCTCCAAGGCGCGACTGAAATCCCTGGGGTGTGTTGTAGCGGGGGCGGGTGTTGCTGCTGGATTGTCCCTGAGACTGAAGTTTTCGCTTGTGTTCCCCAAGCTCCTTGCGCTTGCTCTCCAGACCAATGGCTTTGTCTAGTAGAGTCTGGAAGTTTGGGAAAGTGTGACTGTGCAGCTGGTAGTTGAGCGGCCCTATCAGACCTTCCAAGAATCGCTCCTGCCTCTTTGCGTCACTATCCACCTCATGGGGCGCGTAACGAGACAACTGAGTGAATTTGTCCCGGTACTCACTGACAGTCATGTTACCTTGCTTCAGGTTCAGGAACTCCTTCTGCTTGAGCTTCATTAGTCCTGCTGGAATATGGTGGCTGTGGAAGTTGGTTCTGAAGTCCTCCCAGGTGATAGTGTTGGCGTTGGCGTGGGCAGCAGTGAAAGCATCCCACCAATCAGCGGCTGCACCTTCCAGACGTCCTGCAGCATACAGGACCCTTTCACGGTCACTGCATTGTGTGATGTCCAGCTTCTTAGTGACGACCTTCAACCAATCATCAGCGTCCAAGGGGTCCACAGAGTGAGAAAAGGTAGGAGGGTGGTGGCTCATGAATTCTCTGTGTTTGTCTCTTGGCAACGGGTTTTGCTGTGGTGCTTGCTGATTCTGCTGAGCTTGTATGTTCTGGATGGTGGCAGTGAGGTTCTGCAACACCTGCATCTGTGCTGCCAAGAATTGCTCCATTGTTGGATTGGGCGGTGGTGGCAACTGACTCTGTCGGTTGACTACGCGAGCACGCCTAGAGCTAGGGATATTCTGTCCTCCACCTGTCCCGGTGTTCACCATCTGACCGTTAGGGAATAAACCCAGGATAAGACAGGTGTACTAGATATAGGTAGACAGAAGATAATATCTTAACAAAATATGGATTTATAAGACTCCAACTGATATTAATGTATATATTATATCAAGCAATTCTTATAGCACTCAAAGCAAACATTTGTTCTCAAGCAATCATTACATAGTCGTCCTCTCAAGCGAAAATAATTCTAACGAGAACTTTAAGAGGTACTAGCCTAAGAGCCTAAGTGCCTATTCCTTGGGGCGAGTTATGGAGCCGGGTTCGCCGCGACGAAGTTTCTTGCGGGGTGGTGACAATGCGGGGAAGCGGGGTTCATCCATCTGTGGGGATGGCGGCGCTCTTCCCTCCAGTCGAGCTTCCAGCATGCGGATCTTTTCATGGGCCTCCAGTAGCTTGTCCTGAGTATCGTCCAGCTCAGTGATGACGCTTTCCAGCTCAGTTTTAAGAGCAGTGGTGACTCGAGCAAGAGTGTTGAGGCGGTCTTCATCATCTTCACCCAGAGTAATCATAGTCTCTTCAGTTCTACTGAGGCAGCGAGGAAGGTGGCGATACTCCGTGTTCTGAAGCTCCTGGCAGTAGGTGTGGCAGATGGACCATAGAGCTCTCCTGGCGGCACTGCTGATGGCGGCGTCATATGTAGCGTGGGGTGTGGCGGAGTCGTGTGCAGTGAGAGTCCTTAGGCCTCTGGCACTTTCCATGCTGATGTGGACGCGAGAGAGATAGTAGTCGCCGAGCGCGGGGTCGGTGTAGTGGTGCGTGTGGTAGTGAGGTCTCACGCGGTTGCCCAACTCTTGAAGAACACCTTGTAGCACCAGAGACAAGTGGCCGGGTTCTCTGTCCGAAGTGCGAACACAGAATAGCTGCCTCATCCCTGTAGTTTCATCACTCTGATCGTTGTTGTCTTCATCGTTGTTGTTGTCCTCGTCATCGTCTCTTCTAATATCTTCGAAGTTACTCGGGCTTCCTTCAGCGACGTCAACTGGGGGTGGTGGCGATCTCTCAATGACTGGTGATGCCGGTGGTGTGAACTGATTTCCTTCTTCATCAATTGCCATGATGCGACCCTCTTCACCATCCACGAAATAATAGACTTCCTCGGGTTCTTCCTCCGTAGCTTCCTCTTCTTCAACAGGGGCTGGAATTGGGGTAGGAGAAGTTGGTTCAGCTGCGGCAATGCGAACTTGGCGACCTCCGGTGCGCTTGCGAGCAGTTTGGTAAGTTCTGACCATCTGGCAGAGCGGGAGGAAAATTCAGGATATTTTTTTTCTTTAAAAAGAAAAAAAATGGTAGAAGGTTTATATAAATAAAGGTTTTATGTGGAAATATAACAGGAATTTTTGATGCTGATATGGCCTTCTAGAAGATAGATCCTTAATTTTGATCATTTCTATCTAGGCTAGCGTCCTACAGTCAACATGGCTCTGATATCACTTCTGTCACACCCGATTCTAGAAAGAACCAGATGCATCTCATATGTGCGCCAGGATCTCGTTCACACATATATGGTAGACGGAAAATGTAATATATCAAAGACAATGCTCAAAGTAACTAAATAAAGTATTTAACAATATTACACTCCGTATAAAAGAGACACAAATGTCTTTAAACGATAAACCGTTATACCCTATACGAAGTCTTCAACAACTCCATCTTCCACAGGCGATGACTAGTGAACGCAGGACCTAGAACTCCTCGAAGTTGTCAAAGATCTCCTCTTCAAAGTTCTCTTCTGAACAACAGGGGGCAAGGGTGAGTACTCTTATGGTTGGTACTCAGCAAGTGGGGTGAATATGCAAGGCCATCAAGGATAGGCTGAGATTTGCAGCAGCGGTTGCTTTTAGTTGGTCAAGTATTTATTAACAAGCACCTATTAACTAGGTTTAAGTTTATACCAACCCACTTTAGTAGAAACATAAAGATACCATCAACAATAACATAAACCACGAACCACAATTTAATTAATCTTCAAGTTTCATTATCATGTGAGGGTCCAAGCCACTCTTAACCGTGAGTACGGCTGTTATAACAGTTTTACACTCTGCAGAGGTTGTACACTTTACCCACAAATCGTGTTTCCCTGAGTCGCCCGGGTTTGCAAGGCCCTTAAACACTTCCAAGGTGAGTGGCGAGGGTACACTACGAAGCCTTTACAAAGACATGTCGAGAGCTAGGCAGCCCGCTAGAGTTTCAGTAGCGGCGTGGTCCATAAACCTCCCTAATGGTCAGCTCCTTAGCAAAGGCAGCTACCCCAAGAGGACCGGGCTATGACCCCTATCACCGACCCCCTCCTTGCCCTTTCGGTAAGGCCACCAGCAAACTACACATCTAATTAATTGGCTAAGGTCAGAGCCATATGACTTTGTGGTTGCACTGTTTTCTTGGGTGGTTCTCCATGTTCCCATTAAACAAAGTTGATCTTGAAATTACGCGATAAAACCACAATATGAAACGTGATCAACGTTGCCATAAGAGTAATTCAATACCAATCCCAAAGTTTGCAACTAAGCATGACTACCCAACATGAATAGTAAACCCAGGTGTTTCAAGGTTTGGGGTAAAAGACTAGGTATGTCCTTAGCATAGGTAACCCATCAAGTTTATGCAAGCAACATTGAAGTAAAGTGAATTTTCATGCTGTTGTTGGGATCAGATAGAATATGCAGGGGAGGAAATCCACTTGCCTTCTTCAAGCAACTGCTGATTCTCTTCCTCGTAAGCTTGCTCTTGATTTGGCTCGAACGTCACGTTGTCTACGCGATCACACAAACAAGCATACACAAACAAATAAGAAA
The DNA here is from genome assembly GCA_032594955.1 of Panicum miliaceum. Classification (NCBI taxonomy): domain Eukaryota; kingdom Viridiplantae; phylum Streptophyta; class Magnoliopsida; order Poales; family Poaceae; genus Panicum; species Panicum miliaceum. The sequence goes on from CM064068.1 coordinate 14,493,634, forward strand.
CAATACAACAAACAGTACAAACAGAAAGTGAAAAGATGCTAAAGTTGTAGTTCATGATGCAAAGATCGTGTGGGCTTAAGAATCGCTGAAATCGGAGTTGAAACGATGATGATATGGCTAAAACAGTGATCTGGGGACCTAACTGCTAGAGTTTTAAGTCTTCCCGAGGCTAAATCTGAAGGATTCAGGGGCCAAAACATAATTAGACCTTAAACAAAGGGGTAAGGGTGCAAAACTATAGGTTCTGGACGGCGGTTACTATTTCTAGAAAAGTCAGGGGTCGGGACAGAAAAAGGAAGGGCTCAACTCTAATTATTTTCTACTGATCTGGACTGCGGGTTGATTCCTGGAAAACCTAGGGATCTTTCTGCAAGAGTTTCAGGAACGGCTAGGGTCGGGTGAATCTAATCCGTTGGATCAAAATCGTGCGGTGGGTCGGACGAATCGGCGGGGTAAAGTGAAGATCGATTCTGGCCATTAGATCTAGATCGAGCGGCAGATGTAGGGTCGGCTCGACGGGACGAAAAGGGTCGGGCGAAGCGAAGTTTTACTGGGCGTCGGCGGCGAGCGAGTGCGGCGGCGGACGGCCGGAGCTTCACCGAATCCGGTGTTCCGGGGCTCAATTCAAGCTGGATTTATGCCGGGGAGTGAGTGAACGGTACGGTGAAGGTGAGGGTGGTCACGGGATGGCTGTGCGGCGGCTGTAAACTGGTGGCCACGGCGGCGGGTGGAAACAGGGGTCCGGCGAGGAATCTGGTTTGCGGCGGAGCAAAAGAGAGAGAGGGGAATCTGGTTTGCGGCGGAGCAAAAGAGAGGGAGGGGAATCTGGTGCGGCTTGATACTCACCAACTCGTGGAGCTCTGGCGAAATTTGATTACGGCGGATAAACTGCAGATCGGCGAGTCGACGGAGAATCGGCTACACGGGACGGCGGCGTTTCTCCGATGTGCAACTTCCAGCGGTGTGCGACGATGTTGAGTAGCAGAAAAGATTGAAGTTGGCTCTGGTTGCAAAGCGGGGCTTCGGCGGGATTTTATAGGGGCGGATCGGCCGAGAGTAGGAAGGCGGTGCTGCGGAATTGATCAGGACTCGGGGCAAGAAAACAAGAAAGAAAGAAAACAGGGCGCGAACGACAGCACGAAGTCATTCCGGACTCTGGGTAAGTAAAGAAGAAAGAAGAAGAAGGCGCCGACAGGTGGGGCCTAGATGTCGGTGAAAGCAAGGGTCGGGTGAGGAAATCGGCCACTAAGTGGGCTGCGGAAAAAGAAAAGAAGTAGAGGAAAAGAATTGGGCTGGCTGGAAGAAAGAATAGGAGAGGAAAAGAAATAAAGATGCATGCACAATTTTAATTTATGATTTTTGTGAAAATACTTTTAGAAATTTTAACTCCTATATTTTTGGGTGTTACACTTCCCCAAGCGCAAGAGCGACAAGGGCAGCCAAAACTGTGACAACCCTGGTAATTACAAATCCAAAATCAATGACATAAGCCTAACTCCATGTGTTAAACCAACTAATGAGAGGGTGGAAAGAATTTAAAACGGGTTCAGTTGGAATTCAAATTAAATTTGGGCACATTTGGACACAATTGAAACTTTTAAAATAACTTTAAAACCATAAGCCAAATAAAATTTTGCCTGAAACCAAAGTTGTAGAACTTTTTATTTTGAACAACTTTCGTGTTCAAAAGTTTTTGAAATTCAAATCAGAAAGAGGAGAAAACGCCCTGTTTGCACCCAGCCCCCTGAACTTTTTCGAATTTTTGCATTTCGGTCCCTGGCGTCTCCCCCTCTGCTCTGCCGCGCCGCGCGCACGCGCCCGCCCGCCGCGCGCCAGGTGGCCGGCGTCGCCTGACCGGCACGGAGCGCCAGGCCAGTGGCCGCCGCACCACCCCGCCACGGCCGGCTTTCCCCCGCCCCGACGCCGCGCCGCCCAGTCCCCGCCCGCGCGTGCTGCCGCGCCCCGGCTGCCGCCCGCTCGCCCAGTGGCCGCGCTCCGCCGTGCCGCCCCGGCCCCCGCGCCCCACCAGTCGTCGCGCCCGCCCTCCGCTCGAGCCGCTGCCGCTGCTGCTTCCCCACTCCGCGCCCGGCACTATCTCACCGCGCCCACGCCACAATCGCGGCCGCCCAGTCACCGCGCCCGCTCGCCGCACGCCGCGCCGGCGTTCTGCCGCCGCCCGCCGCGCCCAGTGCACGCCGTTGCCGTGCCCCGCCCCGCGCGTCGCCCAGGCACCTCCACGCCCCCTCCTGTCCCTATAAAACCCCCGCCCCGACCGCCCGCGCGTAGCCCCGCCACCAGAACACCTCGCCGCGCCATCGCCGCCGCCGAGCACCACCCGCCCGTGGGCAGCCCTCCACAGCCGCCCACTGCCCAAACGGAGCCCCCAGCCACCACAACATCACCCCACCGCAGCTCACCGGCCCGCCCAACGCCACCCAGAGCCACCGGAGCTCCGCCGCCCGCGCTGCCGTCGCCGCCGCCGCCCCTGCTCGCCGTGGACAGCACGACTCCGACACCCTCCGTCCAAGCCGAGCCCCGGAGTAGCTTCCCCATGCGCCACTGAAGCTCACCGACCGGACCACGCCGCCCCAAGCCCGCCGGAGCACCGCCGTCGACGCGAGCCGCGCCGCCGCCGCCTCTGCTCCAACGCCGGCGAGCCCTTCCCGGCCGTCCCCCACCTGAACAACACCCCCACAAGGTAGCCCTCGCACCCCTGAACCTTCCCCGACCCCCGCCCCTCGCCGCCGGCGAGCCCCCTCGCCGCCGGCGAGCCCCCTCGCCGGAATTTCGGCCGGCCGCCGCACCCGAGCCGCCGAGGACCCAATTGCAAGGATTTAAATCTTTAGAAGGGTCTGAGCATAAGATTCAAGGACCTAGTTGTAAAAGAAAATTTCAAACCTAGATTCAAATTCAGTGAACTTGTAAAATTCGTATAAAATCGTAGGAAATTCAGAAAAATGCAAACTCAACTGTTCTGGAATCCTAAGAACAAACTCTACCACTTTTGTTACAAAAATTTTCTCAGAATCTCAAAATATTTTGCTCTACATTAAATAGAAGCTTTAATGGACATATTTTATACCCACTGTTCTAGAACAATGCTGACCTTGAATTTTGGGCAGTGAACTAGTTGCTAGATGATTAGGACTGTGTAAAAAGATCAGGCCCAAATTCCATCTCTAGATTTACTGTTTGTTAAACTTAGTTTCATATCATGTGTAAGAAGGATATTTTTTCCCTGCAGTTAGGTGGCAAGTCACCCATTGAAATTTTTCCTATGCTAATGTATTGGTAACTAGAAGCCAGAGAAAAATTAGGAGACTTTTTATCTCACAGTAACCTACTTATTTGAATTATGAGCTAATAACATACATTAAATCAAGAAAATAGTATCTTAGCTTGGAAAAACCCCAAATTATTACTGGGAGTTACACTAGGGTAGAGGTTGCTGTGTAAAAAGTTTCATGGACAAAAACCCTGTGTAGGGTCCTGTAAAAATGAATCTTTAAAAAGCCTAGGTGTAGAATGTCATATTTTCTATGCTCTAAATACTGCATGATAAATCCTACAAAAATTGCAGTAGCTTCTGCATGCTCAAGTGAGAGCTCTGTAAAAATCTTAGCCACAATTGTTGCACCAATTGATCTGTACAAAAAGAACAATTATCTAACAGCAACAATGAAATCTATTTTTCAGAATTAATCTGTTACATAAAATTGGCTGAAAATTTTACAGTAAGCACACCTTTCCTTGATGTGCCTAAATCCAAAATTTAATGACCAGAAACTATCCCTTGTAGTAATTACTCTCAAATCGTAATCAAGTGCTATTTCCACGACTTAAACTTGTGCACTCATGTAGAATCGACGACTCTCGCCGACGGAACCTACGAGCTGGTGCCCGCGTCCGAGAGTGAGCAGCGTGAAGCTCAAGCAAATCTAACTGAAGCTTTTGAAGACCCGAGCCCAAGTTCGGAAGATCCCCAAGCGAACTGCGAAGGCAAGCCCCGGAGCATAACCCATTCTTTCCGAAATTATGCAACTCATTACTCTTTGCTTGTGCATTAAGTTTATAGGAGTTGGATGAAAACTTAGTTGCATGATGTCAGGAACCCTTGCGTGAAAACTAGATGTAAGGTTCGATAGAATGCTGTGCTAATAGGACTCCGGTAAAAGTCGAGTGATTTCCTGTCACTTGCGAGAAAATAGGAGTTGAATGACTACTACACGCTGCAATCATAAGGACACGGACGGGTTATGTAACGATGGTTACGATTGAGGCCCGTCTGTCTAGTGAAAAATGCTAAGGCCGCAGGGTGTGGTAGTGATGGTTAAGTCTTTGAACGTACTAAACACATGCCGAGATTATGGGAATCGGTAAGCTTAAGTACCTGATTGGCCCGGCAAGGGGACGGCATCCTACCCTTTGAACTTCGGTCCCATGTGCATATGGTGAGTGCAGAGAGTGGTCACGACCCGGCGCCGAACCGTGGCGTGGAGCTCTTGTACTCTCGGAGGGTAGCCCCGATCCACGACCCGGAAAGAAAGGGGAAAAGTTGCACGTGTGACTCTAGGGAGTAACCACGTGATGTGTGTTTGGGTTTCCCTTGCAAGGTTAAGAAATTCGATTCGAATCGTCCGTTTCTCACGGCTATTGAGACTGCTTAACCATTTTTACCCACAGAGTAAGAAGAGGAACAATGATGATGAATGAACTGGTTGGATGGAAAATTTAATGCTTCACCATGTATGCTTTAGATAGCTGCTTACCTAGACTGGCTAACGAGACTAGAATCTTGAGCTAAAAGTTGAAAGTAAGGACCCACTTGTAGATGCTTTTCGGCAAAACAAACCCCTGAGCCAAAAGGCCTGGCATGTCTAGAGTCGGTGGAGTAGTTCCCACTACACGGGTAAGTCTTGCTGAGTATTAGTATACTCAGTCTTGCTTGTGACTCGATTTCAGGTGAACCCTTTGAAGACATGATTGCTAGCTTGACTTGGCCCTGCACTCTTCCCCCTGGTTGGTCGGTGGAATGGGATGCGCCCCCGTCCAACGGAGATAAGGCCGAGTGATGTCTCGTACGGGCTTCATCGAGACATCCTGTATCGTCGAGTAGTTTCCGTTGTTTATTTCCGCTGCAATTTAACTCTGAAGAACTTATTTATGTTAATTGAAGTACTTGTTTTCTAAACTCAGAATTAGGTCTGTAATATTTACTTATGCTAATGATGTAATATTTGCTGGAATGTGGTATTCTCTGGGCTCATCGTCGCATGAGCATTTGTATGTACGGCGCTCGATCCGTTCACCGTGGTTGTATCGGGAGGTTATACCCGACAGACCAGTGGATTACTCCGTTGAAGTGTAAGGTTAACCGAGGATGCCTTAATGGTGATGGTTAATACACTTGAGCCGGATTAATTCAGGTGGTTCTGCCACAGCTGGTATCAGAGCCGTAGCTGGTGCCACAGCTGGCAACAGCGGACACCAGAGCCGAAATACATACGCCAGAGAATGCTACAAGCCTTAAAAACTCATTTTTCTAAAAACTTGACTAGAAGGTTGTGTTGCGAAATGCGTTGGTACGTTAAGGATGGTGCCTAGTTCGTAAAGCCCTAAGAGATTATGGGAAAGTTACTAGGTGGCTATCTAACTTCTATATATAGTATCAACTGACTTCCAGCACATTACTTTCTGTCAAAACTTACTTTCATGCACAACCGACCCTAAATTCTGTAACGACGCACTCGTCGCTAAGGTAAGAAGGTAAGGATCCTCAGCCAACTGAGGGAGCTTGGCCTTCCTGTCGGTGATGCGAACCGAACGCTGCCCTCAAGCAGTGGCTTACTTGAGGTGCTGCCAATATGCCAACTGTTAGTTGAACATATTGGGAGTAGAAGGTTCGGCGTAGGGTATGGCGATCGCTGTTCATACCCCCGTCTCATGACGGTACCCCCGTAAATACGCTATCTCGATAGCGTATGTTAACGTCGTCTGTACGGCGGGAATTGTACAGATATCGTTTCTATAAGTAAACGGTAATGAATACGGACGCTTTCATGAGTGCTGGCATGAAAGGTTCATGAAATATATATGCTTGTCGATTTTCTGCAGGTACACTAACCGCGATTACGATAAGTTAAGGAACGATTAGAAAGACTCGACTAGCTATTATAGCGAGAGCCGTATTGTGTAAGCCACCGAAACTATCTTCGTAAGACCAAAGCTATTTGGCGATTATTTTATTTTGTGAGGACGAATAGGACGTGCATACATCATGAACATGGGTATCTGAAATCAAAAATGCGTTGTGTGAGAGTGGAAAGGTTCTTGCGTATCTAAGCATGGTTGCATAAGGATTATCTAGAGAAACTGTCCCAAATCTGCCACGACCGAAAAGAGCGAATTATTGACCAAAGAAAATGACCATTTCTGATAAAGTTCATGTTGAAGAAATTGTTCCAAATCTTGTGCCCTATCTTCTGTTCAAAAATGAAAAATTCGGAACTTATGGATAATAAGAAATAACAGAAACCTTGGAGCGTCAGATTTCTGTCCAGAATAAGCACTTCTGCCTCTTAAATTTTTAGGCCCCCTTCCTGCGGTTTTCTGCAAAAGAGCACAACACGAAACTTGTTCCAAATTCACCCAGGAAGCTTCTGTTAAAGTTTGGTAAATTTTGGCTGGGTAGATTTTCCCTGGTGCACGAAACTCTAGCCCTCTGTTCACTGAAAATTCTGGGTAGACAGTAAGGTAAAACCTGAAAAGAAAGACCATCTTAGAGACCCAATTAGCTCTGGAGTTGACTAGAAAGGTTGTTCACAAATACCTTAGGAGTGATCCGGTGAAATTTGAGAATTTTTGGATGAGAACTGTGGGAGTTATGATTATTTTTGCACACTATACAGAATCTGTCCTTGTGCTGCTCACAGTTTTTCGCTATCTCATTCCATTTGATCTTTTGTTCAGATGGCCGAGCCTGTTGAGATGATGGTGGATGAGGATGGACGCGTGCACTCGCAGTGTCTCCACTGGGAGGGCTTTCCCTCTATTTTGTGGGATGTTCTGCGTACCGCGGGCTATCTAATTCCCCCACGTTACGCCGGACTGGAGTTTGCAGAAAATGGAGTTACCCAGTGCCGTGTCAACGTGACTATCTTTCCGCACCCGCTACACCCGGAGCGGCCCGCCTTGGAGCTTGAGGCTGTTGGTCGCCGTTTGGCCGATACTTGGGAGCTTGCAGCCATGAGGGCGCTCACCACATTTTGTGCGCAGCGTCCCGAGGTTGTCACACTCACTCCCATTGGATTGTTTCCTGCTGCCCAGGACAACGACCCCTTTTGGCTCAACAGGGTGCAGCACGCACAGCATTTGGTAGACTTCCATGCCCAGGAGACTATCCATACCTCCGTGCGGTGCATGAGTGCACTCTACCGGCTTCAGACTCTCCAGAGTCAGGCACTCGAGCAGCTCACTGATCTTGCTCAGGCCTACCATATGATGGCAGATACCAGGGATGAGCAGATAAAGGAGCTCAGTCAGGATCTTGAGGACAGAGATGCTCAGATTGGCCAACTTGAGGGCCAAATCCAGGAGCAGGACACTATCATGGGGGAGAGAGATGCCACGATAGCACAGTTGGGGGAGCAGCTCCATGATCTGAACCTTGAGTTGGAAGATGCTAATGAGCACATTCAGTGGCATCATGATCAGAATGACCATCCCCATGAGGACGACATGGAGGAGGATGAGGAGGAGCCACAGGAGATTGATGGTATCTCAGGTATGGATTTCGAGGGTGAGGTACCACAGGCACCGCAGATGGGAGCCCACTCTCCGGCTCACAGCGAGTCGTCCGTCAACGACTTGGACGATTTCTAGAGGACGACCTAGGAGGACTTTTGCACATACTCCTCGATAGGGTAGCCTAACTTTTGGCAAGTGTTGTAATAGGCTAACTAGGAGTTGAGTAACTCTTTTGTGTTGGGTATATCTGAACCATGTGGATACCCACAACATGTAAGGAACGGCGATAAACTTGGTGATTTCGTTGTAAGTTGGTAAACGATGGAATCCACAATCGCTGAGACTTGTCGGAATTTTTACCCATGTCTCCTTGCATTTCTTGGCTGAGTGTTGAATACCAGACTTGTGCTAAATTTTGTGATCTAGGTTCTCACAAAAATTCAGCTTCATTGGACCTCGCTAGTTTAAGATATAGGCGAAACAGTACCGATCAATCTGCTGAAAAACAGCTAAGACAGCAAGGCAAAGGAAGAGCTTTTCGACCACCTTAGCCATAGTTCTAGCACCGAAGTAAATACCAAAGTGGGGCAGTCCTAAATTCTCTGACTACCACAAATGTTTGAGATGTTTTGGATGGACCCACAGCAGGCTATGATTTTTCTCGTAGCAAACAGAGATTCTGTCCATACTTCTAGCTCAGACTTCGGAAGTCTATGACTACACCAATTATTTATGAATCAAGGAAGTAATATGGATCGCGTTGCTAATGGTAACCTTTCACGTTTCAGATGGTTGGATCAACACGTGGCAACCCCGAGGGTTTTGGTGCCGGTGGCAGCCGCTCGCGACAATCGCCACCACCCCCGCCCAGTTTGGTGGAAGTGATGGCCGCTCAAACCGAGCTGCTGCGTCAGATTGTGCAAGGGCAACACCAGCAGAGAGGTGGGCACAATGCTCACCAACCACAGGCTGCAGGATACACGGATTTCCTGGGGACCCAGCCTCCCTTGTTCCATAAGACCGAGGAACCCCTGGACGCAGATGCATGGATTCGCACCATAGAATCCAAGTTCACACTACTTGTGGCCCCATGCTCAGAGGCCAACAAGGCTCGTTTTGCCGCGCAACAGCTTCGCGGTACCGCTCGACTGTGGTGGGACCACAATTTTGCGATGCTCCCGGCTGATCATGTGGTCGACTGGAACGAATTCAAGACCGCGTTCCGGGCACATCATATTCCCGAGGGTCTCTTGGAGAGGAAGTTGAATGAGTTTCTGGCACTTACCCAGGGCACCCGCACCGTGTTGCAGTACGCCCAGGCGTTCAACAACCTATGCCAATATGCAGGCTATCACGCTGATACGGATGCCAAGAAGCGTGATCGTTTCCGCCGAGGTCTGAATACCAAGCTCAAGGAACGTCTGAACCTAGCCAGGGCTGACACCTACAACGAGTTGGTCAATATGGCCATTACCCAGGAGGACTGTATCATGGCACACCGGGCAGAGAAGAAGAGAAAGGCACCCGCAGGGCCATCAAGTGCCCAACCACCAAGGTATCGCATCGTGCAAAATACCGCACCTACAGCTCCACCAAGGGCCCCGCCGCCAGGTAGATGGATTGCCAGACCCCCACAGCAGCCAGGCATGGTACGACCCCCGATGCCTCCACAGAATGGACCGAGGCCCATTCTTCAGCAGTCTCTTCGACCTAGCCCCGCAAATCGCTGTTTCAAATGCGGGAGTTCCAGCCACTTCGCACGAGAATGCCCTCAGCCTGGACAGCCCAACCAAGGTCAAGGATCCAACCCGAACACCCAGAACAGGGGCAAGAGACAGACCCTGCAAGTCAAGCAAGGACGGATTAACTTCACCACGCTTGCAAAGCTTCCAGAAGGCGCCCCAGTGATGTCGGGTACATTCTCTATCCATAACAAGCCTGCCGTTATATTGTTTGATTCTGGTGCCTCGCATAGTTTTATAAGTGCAAAATTCGGTGCAAAAGTAGGCTTGGATGTTTGCCACACTAAAGGGTCATATATGATATCAACACCGGGTGGTAAAATTGCTTCAAACCAAATGGTCAGACAAGTACCAGTCAAATTGGGTAGTAAAACCATTGACACGAACCTTGTCCTTTTACCCCTTGACGGCATGGACATTATTTTGGGAATGAACTGGATGGCTAGGCATGGAGTCACACTGGACCTTTCTTCCCGAGCCGTTGAGATAAATTCACCTAGTCACGGAGCCACTACCCTTTACCTACCATTCATAGGTTGCACGAATTCCTGTGCTTATAAGATGGAAGGACTTAAGCTAGATGAGATTCTTGTGGTGAACGAGTATGCCGATGTTTTCCCGGATGACTTACCAGGAATGCCACCGGATAGGGATATTGAGTTCGTTATTGAACTACAACCAGGCACTGCCCCTATATCCAAAAGACCATATAGGATGCCCCCTAAGGAATTGGCCGAGCTGAAAATTCAACTCCAAGAACTACTGGACAAAGGTTTTATTCGCCCTAGCGCGTCACCTTGGGGATGTCCAGCCCTATTCGTAAAGAAGAAGGATGACAGTTTGAGATTATGTGTGGACTACCGACCTCTCAATGCGGTAACAGTTAAAAATAAATACCCCCTTCCCCGTATCGATGTACTCTTCGATCAATTAGCTGGAGCCAGAGTCTTCTCAAAGATTGATCTTCGCTCGGGATATCATCAGATCAAGATTCGCCCGTGCGATATTCCTAAGACTGCCTTCTCCACACGATATGGACTATATGAATTCTTGGTCATGTCCTTTGGACTCACCAATGCCCCTGCCTACTTCATGTATCTAATGAATTCGGTATTCATGCCCGAACTTGACAAATTCGTCGTAGTGTTCATCGACGACATTCTTATCTATTCAAAGGATGAGGAAGAGCATGCCAAGCACCTTCGCATTGTTCTTCAGCGACTCAGAGACCATCAGCTCTATGCTAAGTTTTCTAAGTGTGAATTCTGGTTGGATACTGTAAAATTCTTAGGTCACACGATCTCCAGCGAAGGCATAGCTGTTGACCCCAGCAAGGTACAAGAGGTGATGGATTGGAAACCCCCTACCTCTGTTCATCAGATTCGCAGTTTTCTCGGCTTAGCCGGTTACTACCGTCGCTTCATCCCGGATTTCTCTCGAATTGCTAAGCCCATGACGGAACTATTGAAGAAGGAAGTAAAATTTGTATGGGATGAGAAGTGTGAGGAAGCCTTCCACACTCTCAGAGAGCATCTGACCACTGCACCTGTGTTAGCTCAACCCGATAATACCAAGCCATTCGATGTGTATTGTGACGCATCAGGAACTGGTCTAGGATGTGTGCTTATGCAAGAGAATCGAGTGATTGCATATGCCTCACGAGCCCTTCGGCCCCACGAACAGAATTATCCCACGCATGACCTTGAGCTCGCAGCCGTCATTCACGCTCTGAAGATATGGAGGCACTATCTCATGGGTACACAGTGCAATATCTACACGGATCATAAGAGTCTCAAGTACATCTTCACACAAGCCGATCTGAATATGAGATAACGAAGATGGCTAGAATTAATCAAAGATTATGACCTTGAAGTGCACTATCACCCCGGTAAGGCTAATGTAGTCGCGGATGCACTAAGCCGCAAGTCCCATTGCCATTACTTATCCATGGAGTCCTACCATGAGACATTATGTGCAGACATGAGGAAGCTTAACTTGGAGATGGTTTCCCAAGGCACTCTAAATCACATCTCAGTTGAGCCCACTCCTCACGACCAAATCGTCATGGCACAACTATATGATGAAGGAATCAAGATCATCAAACAAAAACTCTCTCTAGGTGAGGAGAAGTATAAGTGTTTCCGCCAGGACCATAAGGGAGTTCTATGGTTCGAAGGTCGTATAGTCGTTCCGAAGAATCGTGAACTCCGCAAGCAAATTCTTGATGAGGCACACCTCTCCAAATTCTCTATCCACCCCGGCAGTAGCAAAATGTATCAGGACCTAAGGCAAAATTTCTGGTGGACTAGAATGAGAAGGGAAATTGCTACGTATGTCTCGGAATGTGACACGTGCCAGAGAGTAAAAGCTAGCCACTTAAAGGTAGCCGGTACACTTCAACCGTTACCTATACCATCATGGAAATGGGAAGACATAAGTATGGACTTCATCGTTGGACTACCAAACACGTCCCAGAGACATGATTCCATATGGGTTATCGTTGATAGACTCACGAAGACGGCACATTTTCTTCCGGTACACACCACCTATTCTACCAAGAAATATGCCGATATGTACCTCGATCGTATTGTTTGCCTGCATGGAATACCTAAGACAATCATTTCCGATCGTGGTCCCCAGTTTGTAGCACGCTTTTGGGAACATCTGCAAACGTCTCTTGGCACAAAGCTGATTCGCAGCTCAGCATACCATCCTCAGACCGATGGACAAACAGAAAGAGTAAACCAAATTCTTGAAGACATGCTGAGAGCTTGTGTCATTCATTATGACAAGAATTGGGACAAATGCCTACCCCTGACGGAGTTCTCTTACAACAACAGCTACCAAACAAGTTTGAAAATGGCACCATTTGAGGCCCTGTACGGACGAAGGTGTCGAACCCCTTTGAGCTGGTCACAAACCGGAGAACGTAAAATAATTGGACCCGACCTGGTAATCGAGGCAGAGGAGAAAGTAAAAGTAATACAAGCAAATCTTAAAGCCGCACAAGCCCGACAAAAGAGCTATTCTGACAAAAGGAGAAAGCCCCTAAAGTTCGAAGTTGGCGATCATGTCTATCTTCGAGTTTCACCAACCAAAGGAGTGCGAAGATTTGGGATCAAAGGCAAACTAGCTCCCCGTTATATTGGTCCTTACGAAATCATGGAGAGCCGCGGACCCGTAGCCTACAAATTACGACTACCCCCTCAGCTCACGGCCACCCATGATGTTTTCCACGTATCTCAACTCAAGAAGTGTATTCGAGTCCCTACCGAGATTGTGGAACAACAAGAAATATCGTTGGAACCCGATCTCTCGTATGTCGAACACCCAATTAAGATTCTGGATCAAAAAGAAAGAGAGACCAGGAGGAAAGTGATTAGAATGTATAAAATACAATGGAATCGCCACACGGAAGAAGAAGCCACCTGGGAAACGGAAAGCTACCTGAACCAACATTTCCCTGGGTTTCTTGCCTCAACCACTGGTATGTGCACCCACGCCCACACTAAGAACTACCGAATCTCGGGACGAGATTCTTGTAAAGGGGGGAAGGCTGTGACAACCCTGGTAATTACAAATCCAAAATCAATGACATAAGCCTAACTCCATGTGTTAAACCAACTAATGAGAGGGTGGAAAGAATTTAAAACGGGTTCAGTTGGAATTCAAATTAAATTTGGGCACATTTGGACACAATTGAAACTTTTAAAATAACTTTAAAACCATAAGCCAAATGAAATTTTGCCTGAAACCAAAGTTGTAGAACTTTTTATTTTGAACAACTTTCGTGTTCAAAAGTTTTTGAAATTCAAATCAGAAAGAGGAGAAAACGCCCTGTTTGCACCCAGCCCCCTGAACTTTTTCGAATTTTTGCATTTCGGTCCCTGGCGTCTCCCCCTCTGCTCTGCCGCGCCGCGCGCACGCGCCCGCCCGCCGCGCGCCAGGTGGCCGGCGTCGCCTGACCGGCGCGGAGCGCCAGGCCAGTGGCCGCCGCACCACCCCGCCACGGCCGGCTTTCCCCCGCCCCGACGCCGCGCCGCCCAGTCCCCGCCCGCGCGTGCTGCCGCGCCCCGGCTGCCGCCCGCTCGCCCAGTGGCCGCGCTCCGCCGTGCCGCCCCGGCCCCCGCGCCCCACCAGTCGTCGCGCCCGCCCTCCGCTCGAGCCGCTGCCGCTGCTGCTTCCCCACTCCGCGCCCGGCACTATCTCACCGCGCCCACGCCACAATCGCGGCCGCCCAGTCACCGCGCCCGCTCGCCGCACGCCGCGCCGGCGTTCTGCCGCCGCCCGCCGCGCCCAGTGCACACCGTTGCCGTGCCCCGCCCCGCGCATCGCCCAGGCACCTCCACGCCCCCTCCTGTCCCTATAAAACCCCCGCCCCGACCGCCCGCGCGGAGCCCCGCCACCAGAACACCTCGCCGCGCCATCGCCACCGCCGAGCACCACCCGCCCGTGGGCAGCCCTCCACAGCCGCCCACTGCCCAAACGGAGCCCCCAGCCACCACAACATCACCCCACCGCAGCTCACCGGCCCGCCCAACGCCACCCAGAGCCACCGGAGCTCCGCCGCCCGCGCTGCCGTCGCCGCCGCCGCCCCTGCTCGCCGTGGACAGCACGACTCCGACCCCCTCCGTCCAAGCCGAGCCCCGGAGTAGCTTCCCCATGCGCCACTGAAGCTCACCGACCGGACCACGCCGCCCCAAGCCCGCCGGAGCACCGCCGTCGACGCGAGCCGCGCCGCCGCCGCCTCTGCTCCAACGCCGGCGAGCCCTTCCCGGCCGTCCCCCACCTGAACAACACCCCCACAAGGTAGCCCTCGCACCCCTGAACCTTCCCCGACCCCCGCCCCTCGCCGCCGGCGAGCCCCCTCGCCGGAATTTCGGCCGGCCGCCGCACCCGAGCCGCCGAGGACCCAATTACAAGGATTTAAATCTTTAGAAGGGTCTGAGCGTAAGATTCAAGGACCTAGTTGTAAAAGAAAATTTCAAACCTAGATTCAAATTCAGTGAACTTGTAAAATTCGTATAAAATCGTAGAAAATTCAGAAAAATGCAAACTCAACTGTTCTGGAATCCTAAGAACAAACTCTACCACTTGTGTTACAAAAATTTTCTCAGAATCTCAAAATATTTTGCTCTACATTAAATAGAAGCTTTAATGGACATATTTTATACCCACTGTTCTAGAACAATGCTGACCTTGAATTTTGGGCAGTGAACTAGTTGCTAGATGATTAGGACTGTGTAAAAAGATCAGGCCCAAATTCCATCTCTAGATTTACTGTTTGTTAAACTTATTTTCATATCATGTGTAAGAAGGATATTTTTTCCCTGCAGTTAGGTGGCAAGTCACCCATTGAAATTTTTCCTATGCTAATGTATTGGTAACTAGAAGCCAGAGAAAAATTAGGAGACTTTTTATCTCAAAGTAACCTACTTATTTGAATTATGTGCTAATAACATACATTAAATCAAGAAAATAGTATCTTAGCTTGGAAAAACCCCAAATTATTACTGGGAGTTACACTAGGGTAGAGGTTGCTGTGTAAAAAGTTTCATGGACAAAAACCCTGTGTAGGGTCCTGTAAAAATGAATCTTTAAAAAGCCTAGGTGTAGAATGTCATATTTTCTATGCTCTAAAGACTGCATGATAAATCCTACAAAAATTACAGTAGCTTCTGCATGCTCAAGTGAGAGCTCTGTAAAAATCTTAGCCACAATTGTTGCACCAATTGATCTGTACAAAAAGAACAAGTATCTAACAGCAACAATGAAATCTATTTTTCAGAATTAATCTGTTACATAAAATTGGCTGAAAATTTTACAGTAAGCACACCTTTCCTTGATGTGCCTAAATCCAAAATTTAATGACCAGAAACTATCCCTTGTAGTAATTACTCTCAAATCGTAATCAAGTGCTATTTCCACGACTTAAACTTGTGCACTCATGTAGAATCGACGACTCTCGCCGACGGAACCTACGAGCTGGTGCCCGCGTCCGAGAGTGAGCAGCGTGAAGCTCAAGCAAATCTAACTGAAGCTTTTGAAGACCCGAGCCCAAGTTCGGAAGATCCCCAAGCGAACTGCGAAGGCAAGCCCCGGAGCATAACCCATTCTTTCCGAAATTATGCAACTCATTACTCTTTGCTTGTGCATTAAGTTTATAGGAGTTGGATGAAAACTTAGTTGCATGATGTCAGGAACCCTTGCGTGAAAACTAGATGTAAGGTTCGATAGAATGCTGTGCTAATAGGACTCCGGTAAAAGTCGAGTGATTTCCTGTCACTCGCGAGAAAATAGGAGTTGAATGACTACTACACGCTGCAATCATAAGGACACGGACGGGTTATGTAACGATGGTTACGATTGAGGCCCGTCTGTCTAGTGAAAAATGCTAAGGCCGCAGGGTGTGGTAGTGATGGTTAAGTCTTTGAACGTACTAAACACATGCCGAGATTATGGGAATCGGTAAGCTTAAGTACCTGATTGGCCCGGCAAGGGGACGGCATCCTACCCTTTGAACTTCGGTCCCATGTGCATATGGCGAGTGCAGAGAGTGGTCACGACCCGGCGCCGAACCGTGGCGTGGAGCTCTTGTACTCTCGGAGGGTAGCCCCGATCCACGACCCGGAAAGAAAGGGGAAAAGTTGCACGTGTGACTCTAGGGAGTAACCACGTGACGTGTGTTTGGGTTTCCCTTGCAAGGTTAAGAAATTCGATTCGAATCGTCCGTTTCTCACGGCTATTGAGACTGCTTAACCATTTTTACCCACAGAGTAAGAAGAGGAACAATGATGATGAATGAACTGGTTGGATGGAAAATTTAATGCTTCACCATGTATGCTTTAGATAGCTGCTTACCTAGACTGGCTAACGAGACTAGAATCTTGAGCTAAAAGTTGAAAGTAAGGACCCACTTGTAGATGCTTTTCGGCAAAACAAACCCCTGAGCCAAAAGGCCTGGCATGTCTAGAGTCGGTGGAGTAGTTCCCACTACACGGGTAAGTCTTGCTGAGTATTAGTATACTCAGTCTTGCTTGTGACTCGATTTCAGGTGAACCCTTTGAAGACATGATTGCTAGCTTGACTTGGCCCTGCACTCTTCCCCCTGGTTGGTCGGTGGAATGGGATGCGCCCCCGTCCAACGGAGATAAGGCCGAGTGATGTCTCATACGGGCTTCATCGAGACATCCTGTATCGTCGAGTAGTTTCCGTTGTTTATTTCCGCTGCAATTTAACTCTGAAGAACTTATTTATGTTAATTGAAGTACTTGTTTTCTAAACTCAGAATTAGGTCTGTAATATTTACTTATGCTAATGATGTAATATTTGCTGGAATGTGGTATTCTCTGGGCTCATCGTCGCATGAGCATTTGTATGTACGGCGCTCGATCCGTTCACCGTGGTTGTATCGGGAGGTTATACCCGACAGACCAGTGGATTACTCCGTTGAAGTGTAAGGTTAACCGAGGATGCCTTAATGGTGATGGTTAATACACTTGAGCCGGATTAATTCAGGTGGTTCTGCCACAAAAACAACCGCTCCGACAAGGGCTAGTACAACAACTCAGGTGCCGCTCGCAAGCGAAAGCCTAAAGACCAAGTGGCCAACGTCGAGCGCAATCCTCGCAGCAAGAAGTCAGGCAAGCTTCAGGATTAGTACGATAAGATCCTCCACAAGCAATGCCCGATGCACCCAAAGGCCAAGCACACTATGTTCCAGTGCACCGTCCTCTGCAAAAGCCTCAGTGCTCCGCCTCTGCCTGACGACGAGGAGAAGGACAAGGACAAGGGGGACGACGGCAATGACAAGACAGGGCCTCCAGGTTTTCAACACCTGACTAATACCGTCAATGTCATCTTCAGAGGCGACAACAGTAACCTCACCAAGCGCGCGTAGAAGCTGTTTCGGCGCGAGATCATGTATGTCGAGCCAGCAGTGTCGCGTCCTGTTGACGCCAGATTTTGACACGTATTGAATCGGCGTCAGGAGAAGAAGGTTGGCCGATGCAGTAAGGAATCGGCCGATCGGGGTAGCAGTTGAAAATCGGCCGATTGGTGGCGCCACCTATGCCAACAGGATAGGATTATTCCAGAAGATCCTAGTCAAAAGCTGGTCAACGCGGCATGCTAAGTCGGCCGGAAAGCAATTGAAGAGGTCCTGATTGGATTAGGAAGCGGCGGCGGAAGATTCTGCGGGAGTCCGTTTCCTTTTTAGAGTTATTATAGATATAGTAGTTTTCCTGTTTTAAATAAGGTTGTAACAAGTCGTAATCGACCAGGAGTCCTAGTTTCAGGGTATAAATAGGAGTCGCTAGGGTTTTGCAAAAGAACAACCAACATCAATCAACAAAATACTTCTACTTTTTACCAGTACTTTACCTTTCAAGTCGGCGACTTCGCCAATATTTTCTTCTTTTACGAGTTCGTACGGATTGGCAGGGCTGCATCAACCTGATCTCCGGCCAATTGGTAGGTTCCGATTATCGAGTAATATCCGAGCTTTCACTACGGGCGCATCGCTGTGGTATCGTTTGGATTTATTCACAAGTTATCGATATTTACTAGAATTACATGTTCTACCTGTTATTCTAGTATTATCACCAGTTATCCAGCTTGAGATCAGGGTAATCGGCTTCGTCATCGTTCTCCTTCGATTCATCACCATATAGCCGATTAGATCTGTTTCAAGTGTTGCCTCTATAGTAATTGTTTAGATTGCTCCAGCAGTTTTTACAATTACCATACGATCATCGGCTGACTCATAGCCGATCATCTCTACAGCAAATCGGCCGATTTACCGCCGACGCGCTCCTCAGGACAGATCGGAAATCCAGCCGATCGACGCGCCTGGAATTTAATACTCTATTTCCTTGTCAATCAACAGGTCAGATTGACTGGCACGCCACGCGAACCGCACCAGGGCGATAACCCGAACAGGAGCTAAGCAGATTCTCCCGAGTCGTGTGTCCGACGCTGAAGACCCATCGGCCGATTCCTATCCAGCCGATTTTAGCGCCAACACACTTTTGGCACGCCCGGTGGGACCATCCAGGACCTGATATGTCAAACAACGCAGAAATCTCTGACAGCAACATCATTGGGGTCACAGAAGCTGATCTCAAGGACGACCAGAGGGAGGAATTGGCCAAACATCTAGAAGATTACAAGAAGATATACCTCCAGTCGTTCAGTCGTACCAGAAGCGGGGAAGCAGTTAGGAAGGCCCCTATTCCAGCACCTCGCCACATCACCATTGCTGAAGACTCGGGCAAGATGTCAGAGATGATTCAGCAGTCCGTATATCAAGCGTTCATTGAGCAATCCTCGGTGATGAGCAACACGGTGTACAACGCCGTCGTCAACTCTCTGGCCAGCGGAGCCGTTCAAGGTTATCAGGGACCGGCATATGCCCCTCCAACTACCCTGCCGGCCAGAAGCTTACCCTACACATCCCAATCGGCTTCTCAGCCGATGTTGACGCAGCGCGAGGGGTACAGCTCTCCACCACTTCCGGCGTCTCCAAGATATAGCGGTGCACCATGTCTCCCGTCGCGAGCACCGCTTCAACCCGTCCAGATGGCTTCGGTGCAAACACTGCCTACAAGCTCAGTGCCTTGGGGGGCATCAGCCACGACGTATTTCCCCGAGCCAGCGGACGGGCATCGCACTTACCCGTTCCAGGTGCCGTACCAATCGGCAGCCCGGCCAACGGTCTCCCAGTACCAGCCGATTTTACCAGAAATCGGCAGGGGGGCATCAGCCACGACGCATTTTCCTGAGCCGGCGAACGGGCATGGCACTTATTCGTTTCAGGTGCCGTACCAATCGGCCGCCCGGCCGACGGTCTCCCAGTACCAGCCGATTTTACCAGAAGTCGGCAGGGGGTCAAGCACTGTGGAGGCATTCAGAGCCGCGGCGCCAGCAGCAACGTACGAAGGGGGTGCGGACGCGTTTCGCCAGCGGTTATCGGCCATTCAGCAAACTTCGCCGATTCATCACCTGGCTGAACCAGCCCTTCAACACGTGCCCGCACCACGAACAACTGTTCATCAGCAGCAGGTGGATTGGACGGCAAGAATAGCAGAAGTAATTCAAGATCAGTTTGGGCTGAAGCCGAAAGTTCGAACTTATACTTACAAGACGCCGTATCCATCGGCCTATGACTCGTTACCGTTCCCACACCGCTACAAGGTTCCTGATTTCACCAAGTTC
Source organism: Panicum miliaceum (assembly GCA_032594955.1). Taxonomy (NCBI): domain Eukaryota; kingdom Viridiplantae; phylum Streptophyta; class Magnoliopsida; order Poales; family Poaceae; genus Panicum; species Panicum miliaceum. The sequence goes on from CM064068.1 coordinate 14,513,337, forward strand.
TCAGGGACGGATGACACATCCACTGTGGAGCACATCAACAGATTTATCATCCAGTGCGGTGAAGCTGCCACGCAAGACGCTCTGAGGGTACGGTTATTTTCATCATCTCTATCCGGTTCGGCCTTCCAGTGGTTCACCACTTTACCGTCAAATTCTATCGTCACGTGGGCCGATCTGGAGAAACAATTCCACAAGTATTTCTATGCGGGAATACACGAGATGAAGCTTTCGGATCTAACCAGCCTCAGGCAGAGGAACGATGAGCCGGTGACAGGGTATATACAGAGATTCAGAGAGATCAAAAACAAGTGCTACAGCCTGGCCCTGACCGATGCACAGTTGGCCGATATCGCTTTCCAGGGCCTCTTACCGCAAATCAGAGAAAGATATGCCGCCCAAGAGTTTGAGAGCCTGAGTCAAATCGTCCACCGATTGTCAGGGCAAGAGATCCGACCGTTTGAACAGCGGAGGAGCTTTCAGAAGAAGGTGGCGTATTTGGAGGGATCTGAATCTGACGCAGAGGAGGAAATCGGCCTGGCGGAATGGGTAAAAGGGAAAAAACCAATATCCTGCCCCTTTGGCAAGAAGGAGCCAGAGACATTCGGCTTTGACACGTCAAAAGCCGATAAAATTTTTGATCTACTGCTTCAGGAGGGACAGATCAAGCTGTCGCAACATCACACCATCCCTACGGCCGATCAGCTGAAGAAGATGAAGTACTGCAAGTGGCACAACGCTACTTCTCATGACACCAACGAATGTAAAGTCTTTCGTCAGCAGATACAATCGGCCATTGAACAAGGGCGGCTCAAATTTGACACTCCAACCAAATCTGCAATGCCGATGAAGATAGATCAGCATCCCTTCCCGGCCAACACGGTCAACGCTGGAGAAGAGTCAAGTCAAACCAAGGTGCTGACATCAGAATCGGCGAGAAGAGGTGGCGTCGTCGATCCCAAGAGGCAGATCACGACGGAAGAAATCAGAAGGAATAGGCGAGGACCAGAACGGCCACACAGGCCTGTCACCTCCCGATTTCTACTCAGTAAATATCGGCGGCAGCAAGAACAAGCACAACACCAAGAAGAGATGATACGCCGGCATGAAGATCACTGGCAGTGTCCCTTCTTCATCCACTGCTGGGAGAACGATATCAGACTGCCCTCTGCCGATAACTGTCCGGAGTGCAATGGATCAAACCGCAGCGATCGCCCGAAGCCACACTCTAGGGACAGAGGATCAGAGCCGATCAACAGAAATCGGCGCGAAGAACGGCGCGTTTCGGTGCATGATCGGCTGGGGGGCAGAGTTGACCAGTACGGCAGGTCAAAAACCAAGATCGGCCAGCAAGATGGACTGGGGGGCAGGATCAGCGCGCACGATCGGCTGGAAGAGGTGGCCTATGATAGGGTATCAGACGAAGATCCCCTAGGGAAAGAACCAAAGTGGGAACACGCCAGATCATCGGCCAAACCAGTAAATCCCAGGTGGTGTCCTGACGGCTTATCCAGATCCCAGAAGCGAAGGATCCAACGCCTACGCCAGTGGGAACATCGAGAAGAAGAACAAAGACACGTGCCAGAAAGAAGGAATGTGAAATCTCGAATTTGGCGCCCAAAGAAAAATGATCAGGAAGCAAACAGCCAAGAATCGGCGGCCGAAATCAATATGGTTTTCATACTGCCGATGGAGTTCATGGCGCCAAGCGATCGGGACAAAGTGACAAATACAGAGGAAGAGCAAATGGCACAACTGGTGTTAGAGCCGATGACGGCTATGTTTGAGAAGCCAGAGGAAGAAAAACGACAGCACCTCAAAGCGCTGTTTCTCAAGGGCTATGTCAACGGAACACCCGTCACCAGACTACTGGTAGATGGAGGCGCGGCAGTCAACATCATGCCGTATGCCATGTTCCGCAAGCTGGGCAAGGGCGAGGACGACCTCACCAAGACGGACATGATGCTGAAGGACTTCGAAGGCAACGTGTCACCTGCCCGCGGGGCATTCTGCGTCGACCTCACCATCGGCAGTAAGACCCTCCCCACTACTTTCTTCGTCATTAATGGCAAAGGGTCCTATAATATGCTGCTCGGTCGCGACTGGATACATGCAAACTGCTGTGTCCCATCTACCATGCATCAATGCCTTGTGCAATGGGTCGGCGACAGTACAGAGGTGGTAGCTGCCGATTCCATTTACAGCGTTGCAGCGGCCGACACACAACAGTGGAGCTGCGAGCACGTCAAGTGTATATCTGGCAGGACTTGGGACACTGACTTCCTGAGAGTGTCCGATTTCGGTCTACAGCCGATCCAAGCAGTCGGCTCCGAAGATTCAGAATAAATGGATCAGCTCATCCGAGGAGATGGGAAGCTAGGACACGGGTTCACGTCGGCCGATTTGTTAGAGATGGTAGATTTGGGAGATAGCAGCAAATCGAGGCCGACGTACGTTAGTGCCAATTTGGATCCTGAGTACAAATGCAAATTGATAAAATTATTGAAAGAGTTCAGGGATTGCTTTGCTTGGGAATATCGCGAGATGCCAGGACTAGACCGGTCTATTGTTGAACACCGGTTACCTATAAAATCAGGATATCGGCCGTATCAGCAACCTGCACGACGGTGTAACCCCAAAATTCTACCTGACATAAAGGCCGAGATTACAAAGTTGATTGAGGCAGGATTTATTCGGCAGTGCCGCTACGCCGAATGGATTTCTAACATTGTGCCTGTATACAAGAAGAATGGAAAGTTGCGTGTGTGCATCGATTTCAGGAATTTAAATCAGGCGACGCCAATGGATGGTTATCCGATGCCAACGGCCGATATCTTGGTGGATGCTGCCGCAGGCCACAAAGTCATAAGTTTCATGGATGGGAATGCCGGATACAATCAGATATTAATGGCCGAAGAAGATATTTCGAAAACGGCTTTTAGGTGCCCAGGCCATCTTGGTTTATTTGAATGGGTAGTTATGACTTTTGGTTTGAAAAACGCCGGCGCTACATATCAACGGGCCATGAACTACATCTTCCACAAACTCATAGGTTCATCAGTGGAAATTTATATAGATGACGTCGTGGTCAAGTCAAAAGGTCACCAGGATCATCTGGCCGATTTACAAGAAGTGTTGGAGTGCACAAGGAAGCATGGGCTGAAGATGAACCCAAACAAGTGTGCGTTTGGTGTATCGGCCGGACAATTCTTGGGATTTATGGTCCACGAGCGTGGGATAGAAGTCAGCTGCAAGATTATAGACGCCATCAATAAAGTAGTGGCCCCACAGAATAAAACTGAACTACAGTCCCTCATCGGCAAGGTCAATTTCATCAGAAGATTCATATCCAATCTATCGGGACGTATTCAGGCTTTTACTCCTTTGTTGAAATTAAAGCCCGACCAAGAGTTCACATGGGGAGAAGAGCAACGCAAGGCACTAGAGAGTATCAAGCAGTATCTGGTCTCACCTCCGGTGTTAGCCCCGCCACAGCCTGGTAAGCCGTTCAAGTTATATTTATCGGCTGATGAGCAGGCTATTGGATCGGCGTTGGTACAGGAGTTTGAGGGGAAAGAACGAGTGGTGTACTACGTCAGCAGAAGACTTTTAGACGCCGAAACAAGATATTCTTCGGTGGAGCGATTATGCTTGTGCTTGTACTTTTCATGTACTAAACTCAGGCACTATTTGCTATCGGCAGAATGCATAGTCGTATGCAAGGATGATGTGGTGAAGTATATGCTATCATTGCCGATTTTGAAGGGGCGGATTGGAAAATGGATCCTGGCTTTGTCAGAATTCGATCTAAGGTACGAGTCGGCCAAAGCCGTTAAAGGTCAAGTGATGGCCGATTTCGTAGTACAGCATTGTGGACCAGAAATTGCCACCGTCGAACCAGTTCCATGGACTCTATATTTTGATGGTTCTTCGTGTGGGGTCGGATCAGGAATCGGCATCGTTCTTGTGTCGCCTCGGGGGGCAACTTATGATTTCTCTCTGCCGATAGAAGCTTCTGCAACCAACAACCAGGCGGAGTATCGAGCTGTTCTGAAAGGCATCCAATTGTTAAGGGAAGTCAGGGCGGATGCAGTCGAGATCTTTGGGGACTCCATGCTCATTGTGGATCAGTTAACAGGACGATCCGAATGCAAGGACGACATCTTGAGGATTTATTATGAAGATTGTCTTCAACTGTTGAAAGGCTTCAAATCTGCAACAATTGAGCACATCCCCAGGGATTATAATGATGAAGCCAACAGACTGGCTCAACATGCTTCTGGGTATCGGCCGATTCAGGGAGCGATGACGCTAGAACTCGCGGCCGATGACTGGGGGAAGGAGATCGCCGATTATTTGAAAAATCCGTCCCAAAAGGTGGATCGGCGAACACGTTTTCAGGCTACAAAGTATGTGTTGCTTGAGGATGACTTATTTTTTCGGACGATTGATGGAGTTCTTCTCAAATGCCTGGGAACAGAAGAGGCAAAGATTCTAATGGGAGAGATCCATGAAGGCGTGTGTGGAGCTCATCAATCGGCCCACAAAATGAAGTGGATGATCAGGAACAACGGATATTACTGGCCGACCATCCTGGAAGATTGTTTCAAGTATTACAAAGGATGCCAAGACTGTCAGAGGTTTGGCAATGTGCAGCGCGCACCAGCGTCGGCTATGAATCCAATAATTAAGCCGTGGCCGTTCAGAGGTTGGGGAATAGATCTCATCGGACAGATTCATCCTCCATCTAGCAAAGGGCATAAGTTCATATTGGTGGCTACAGATTATTTTACCAAATGGGTGGAGGCAGTTCCTCTGAGGAACGTGACATCAGCCGATATGATTGAGTTTGTTAAAAGCCATATTATATATCGATTTGGTATTCCTCAAACCATCATAACTGATCAAGGGACAATGTTCACTTCTGGAGAATTCGGAGAGTTCGCCGCCGATATGGGGATTAAATTATTAAATTCCTCGCCATACTATGCTCAAGCCAATGGCCAAGCGGAGTCATCTAACAAGGGGATAGTCAAGCTAATTAAGAGGAAGATAGAAGAACAACCCAAGAAGTGGCATATGTCTTTGGCTGAATCTTTATGGGCGTACAGGATGGCTTGTCATGGGGCCACTAAAATATCCCCTTATCATTTGGTTTATGGCCATGAAGCAGTCTTACTATGGGAGATAAGGACAGGGTCAAGACGCATATCGCTACAGGATCAGTTAACGGCAGATGATTATTCCTTTCTCATGAAAAATGAACTTGACGATTCGGCGGGTTTGCGGTTAAGAGCTCTAATCAGCATAGAGGAGAACAAGAAAAGGGTGGCCAGATGGTATGACAAGAAGGTCAAAGTCAAACAGTTCTCTCAGGGAGATCTGGTATGGAAGCTGGTGCTGCCGATAAGATCTAAGGATCCCAAATTCGGTAAGTGGTCACCCACTTGGGAAGGGCCGTATAGAATCGGCCGATGTGCTCCCGGAAATGCATACATTCTGGAAACGATAGAAGGGGAGGAATTCCCAAGAGCTCTGAATGGACGATATTTGAAAAGGTATTATCCAAGCATTTGGGTAGATGCATAACTTACAACAAGATATATCAAGATTACATGGCCGACATGGTGTAAGTCGCCCTTAGAATAAAAACACTACTGGTTACGCCTGCGTTGGATTTCTCTTTCGACGCGACCTAATCTTATCATGAGGGAGAGCCTTTCATCTTTCAAGTCCTTTGCAGTTACTCCAGCTTCAGCTTGGTCGCAGAATTCTTTCAGCAGGCGGGCCTTCTCCTCTTCCAAATCTTTCATGGTGGCTTCGGTCTTAGCTTCAGCAAGAGGGTGAGAAGATGAACAACTCTCGTCAGAGGATGGCATTTGTTCAAAGCAGACGAGATCCATATGGTCCAAGATTGATCGGACATTGGCAGGAACATGATCTTTGAGTTCTTCAGAATGAGCTTTTATCAGATCTATATCAGCTTGCGACAATGGTTTGCCTGAATACATGATTTCGATTGCTCTTTCCAAACCGGGGCTGAGACGGTTCGGCTGAAAGAAGGAATAGGCAAATATGTTGGAACAAAGTAAGGTATCTCAGGAAGGGATGGAGAGGAAATTGATACCTGATTAACGGAAGAGGAGGATCGAGAAGACATTTTAATGCTTGACCAAAGACGGCGAGCGGTGGGTTTCAGAAGGAAAAGAAGACAAGCCAGATGAACATTTTTGGAAATAATACGAAGAATCGTATTTATAGAAAGGAAGAGACAGAGGGTTGGCAAGACGTGTACCGTCGGAGTAAAGGCATCAGTAAATGTAAAGCTGCCGGAAGACGGTCAAAGTCTGAATCTACACGCCAAATCCTATTACCGGATTCCATGTCATAAACCTGATTCTAGAAAAAGATCAGATGTAGAGGGAAAGGTAACACAACTGATTCCGAGGTTTACTCCTGTCGCAATGAGGAAGCTTAGAGAGAAGGATTAAAGAAAGAGTTTCGAAGAAAAAGTTATATTTTACTCCGAAACTGGGGGGCATGTGTTGACGCCAGATTTTGACACGTATTGAATCGGCGTCAGGAGAAGAAGGTTGGCCGATGCAGTAAGGAATCGGCCGATCGGGGTAGCAGTTGAAAATCGGCCGATTGGTGGCGCCACCTATGCCAACAGGATAGGATTATTCCAGAAGATCCTAGTCAAAAGCTGGTCAACGCGGCATGCTAAGTCGGCCGGAAAGCAATTGAAGAGGTCCTGATTGGATTAGGAAGCGGCGGCGGAAGATTCTGTGGGAGTCCGTTTCCTTTTTAGAGTTATTATAGATATAGTAGTTTTCCTGTTTTAAATAAGGTTGTAACAAGTCGTAATCGACCAGGAGTCCTAGTTTCAGGGTATAAATAGGAGTCGCTAGGGTTTTGCAAAAGAACAACCAACATCACTCAACAAAATACTTCTACTTTTTACCAGTACTTTACCTTTCAAGTCGGCGACTTCGCCAATATTTTCTTCTTTTACGAGTTCGTACGGATTGGCAGGGCTGCATCAACCTGATCTCCGGCCAATTGGTAGGTTCCGATTATCGAGTAATATCCGAGCTTTCACTACGGGCGCATCGCTGTGGTTTCGTTTGGATTTATTCACAAGTTATCGATATTTACTAGAATTACAAGTTCTACCTGTTATTCTAGTATTATCACCAGTTATCCAGCTTGAGATCAGGGTAATCGGCTTCGTCATCGTTCTCCTTCGATTCATCGCCATATAGCCGATTAGATCTGTTTCAAGTGTTGCCTCTATAGTAATTGTTTAGATTGCTCCAGCAGTTTTTACAATTACCATACGATCATCGGCTGACTCATAGCCGATCATCTCTACAGCAAATCGGCCGATTTACCGCCGACGCGCTCCTCAGGACAGATCGGAAATCCAGCCGATCGACGCGCCTGGAATTTAATACTCTATTTCCTTGTCAATCAACAGGTCAGATTGACTGGCACGCCGCGCGAACCGCACCAGGGCGATAACCCGAACAGGAGCTAAGCAGATTCTCCCGGGTCGTGTGTCCGACGCTGAAGACCCATCGGCCGATTCCTATCCGGCCGATTTTAGCGCCAACACGTCCTTTGAGACACAACGAGGTCCCGATCTCTTTCTCCAGAGAGGATCAGTGGACTAGCTTCTCCAAGCCAGGAAAACTTTCACTCGTACTGGACCCGGTAGTCACGGGCTCTACCCTGACCCGAGTACTCATCGACGGGGAAAGCAGGTTAAACTTGCTTTTCCCGAGTACTTTAAAGAAAATGAGGCTGGACATCGGCAGGATGCTCACCCCAGCAAGGCTCCGTTCTACAGGATCATCCCGGGTAACGCGGCTACACCAATCCGCTCGGTCACACTACCAGTTACTTTCGGCACAGCTGACAATTTTCGTACGGAGTACATAAAGTTCGAAGTCGCGAACTTTGAATCTTCGTACCATGCCATCCTTGGCAGGCCCACACTAGCCAAAGTCATGGCGGTACCCCATTACATCTAGTTGGTCCTTAAAAATGCCAGGTAACAATGGTCTACTCTCCCTCTGTGGTAACATCGAGAAGTCCTACGACTCCGACTAGGAGGCGATCAAGTATGCTGCATCCGCGCGCGTGCTAGAGCCTTCATCCGAAGTACTCGCGGTCGCGCAACAACTCTCTGAGACCGAGCTGGAGGTGGAGAACAAGAGACCAAACCAGTAGAGGGTGAAGCCAAACTCCGACATCGGCATCAAGACCATCCAGCTCCAGGAGGGTGACTCTTCCAAGAACGCTCTGATCGGCGGGCACTTGGATGGCAAATAGGAACTCATGTTCGTCAACTTCCTTAGGGCCAACCGAGACATTTTCGCCTGGAAACCAGCGGATATGCCAGGTGTGCCCAAGGAGCTGATAGAGCACACTCTAAAAGTTGATCCCAAGGCCACTCCGAGAAAGCAACGACTACATCGTTTCTCTCCAGAAAACAGGCAGGCCATCAAATAAGAGCTAGCTAAACTACTCGCGGTTGGATTCATCAAAGAGGTGTACCACCCAGAGTGGCTAGCCAACCCTGTACTTGTTCTTAAAAAGAAAAATAATGAATGGAGGATGTGTGTCGATTATACCGATCTCAATAAACACTGCCGAAAAGACCCTTTCGCGCTCCCCCGCATCGATCAAGTTATTGACTCCACCGCCAGCTGTGTTCTGCTCTCCTTCCCTGACTGCTACTCGGGTTATCATCAGATTTGCCTCAAGGAAGAGGACCAGATTAAGACTGCGTTCATCACCCCTACGCATACACGACTATGTCGTTCGGGCTAAAGAACACAGGTGCAACTTACCAGCGAGCCATACAGCTATGCCTCGCTGACCAATTACATCGCAACGTTGAAGCCTATGTGGATGACATGGTTGTCAAAACCCGAAATCCCGACGAGTTCATCTCTGATCTTGAAGAAACTTTCAACAGCTTGCGCAAGTTCCAGTGGAAGCTCAACCCGACTAAGTGCGTCTTCGTTGTCCCCCAAGGGAAACTCCTCGGCTTCATCGTCAATCACCGAGGAATTGAGGCTAACCCTAAAGAGATCACCGCCATCACAAGCATGGGTGCTCCACAGATGGTTAAAGATGTGCAGAAGCTCACCGGCTGCATGGCGGCATTAAACAGATTCATCTCCCGACTTGGAGAACGGGGTCTACCCTTCTTTAAGCTCCTCAAGCGGTAGGACAACTTTGTTTGGACCTAGGAAGCGGCGCAGGCATTGAAGGACCTCAAGGCTCACCTCCAATCGCCCCCCATCCTTATGGCTCCGAACCCAGGCGAAAACCTGCTACTCTACATTGCTGCGACTACTCACGTAGTCAGCACGACTATCGTGGTCAAGCGAAACGAGAAAGGCCATGAATTTGGCGTGCAGCGGCCAGTGTATTTTGTCAACGAAGTCCTTGAGTCAAAGGTTTGTTACCCCTTGATTCAGAAACTTCTCTACGCTATACTCATTACCTCCAGAAAGCTTCGCCACTATTTTGATGAGTACAAGATCTCAGTTGTCACTAACTTTCCATTGGCGGATATACTCCACAATCGGGATGCCACTGGACGTATCTCTAAGTGGGCAGTGGAACTGGGGGCTCTTAACATCGACTTCAAGCCACGCACCGCCATCAAGTCACAAGCTCTAGTCGATTTTTTGCAGAGTGGCAAGAAAACCAAGTACCAACTCCAGCAAACCAGCTAGAGCATTGGGTCATGTACTTTGATGGATCCCTCAAGCTCGAAGGCGGTGGTGCAGGAGTACTGTTCATTAGTTCGACTGCGAGCAACTTAAATACATATTCCAGATACCATTTAAGGTCTCCAACAACGAAGCCGAGTATGAGGCACTACTGCACGGGCTGCGCCTGGCTGTCTCCCTTGGCATCAAGCGACTACTCATTTTCGGCAACTCCTTACTGGTGGTCCAACAATGCAACAAGGAGTGGGACACCAACAAAGAAACCATGGACGCATACATCGCAGATATTTGCAAACTCGAGAACAAGTTCTCAGGCCTAGAGATTGGTCATGTGCTCCACGACAACAATGTTGGGGTAGACGTACTCTCGAAGCTAGGCTCTGAACGAGCCAAAGTTCCGGTTGGAGTCTTCGTTCACGAACTCCACCACCCCTCTATTCCCAGAATAGAGCCAAACACCATCGACCAGGGTCCCGTAGAGCCTAGTCGAGAGGTCTTGATGATTGATATGGACTGGCGTTCCCAGTTCATCGACCTTATCAAGGAAAAGAAGCTACCCCCCAACGTCGACCCTAAGAGTGTCGAGGCTATACCAATCATCACTGATCTGGGATCCAACTTCACATCATACGAGTTCTGGGAGTTCTATGAACGAAGCGGCATTGAGGTCAAGTACGTTTCGGTGGCTCACCCGAGGGCCAATGGCCAGGTGGAGCACGCTCACGGCTTGATACTCGATGGACTCAAGAAAAGACTCTACGATGAGAATAGCAAAAAGGGAGGCAAGTGGATTCACGATTTACCCACTGTCGTTTGGGGGCTTCGTACTCAACCGAGTAAAGCCACAGGACAGTCACCTTTCTTTCTCATCTATGGGTCAGAAGCAATTCTCCCAGCCGATATTCTGTGGGTGTCACCCAGACTGGAAATGTATGAGGAAGGAGAAGCTGACGAGGCAAGGCATCTGGAACTTGACTGCACTGAAGAAGTCAGATGCAACACTTTGCTTCGATCAGCCCGATATCTATAAGGCATTCATCGGTACCATGACTGCAACGTCCAAGAAAGATCTTTCAACGTTGGAGACTTAGTCCTGCGCCGCATCCAAGACGAGTCCGGGCTCCATAAGCTCAACTCTAGATGGGAAGGACCCTTCATCGTCATGAAAGTCACAAGGCCAGGGTCGTATCGATTACAGCACTCTGACGGCCAAGAAGTTCCAAACTTTTGGAACATTGAGCACATACGCCGTTTCTATGCCTAAGAAATCTGTACAACACCTGTCAGCTGCAGCGCAGCACAGTTTAATAATACATGGTTGTTTCGGTTCCCCAAATGACTACTATCCATTGCCCACTTAGCAACATTGAGTTTACTCGGGGGCTGTCGCCACGAGTCATTCCAATATGCTTACTAATTCTAATCCTTGGAAAGCACTCGGGGGCTACGCCATGATTACTTTCCGTCACGATTAACAAAAAGCCTCCTAGGCTACCCTCCCTGAACGCATTAAGCATCTATTTCCGACTACCTCCCTATATAGCTTAATTAAGCTATGGGGCAAGGTCTTACTGGGGAAAGTCGAAGAGGTTCCCACACCTACAAATAGAGGTTCTATGAACACAACTCTGTACAATAGTACCATCTAAGTTCACAGCTTACCAACTCAAACGCTGCTTTCAGGGTAACTCTACACTAAGACTAACGTACTCAAAAGCTTACACGATTACGTTGCAACACACCACTCCACGAGTCGAGCGTAGGAAACAACAATCAAACAAGCATTAATATATTACATGGACAACTGTTGTTTTTATTACAAAACAGACACAGTTCTAACAAAGCTCAGAAGAGCGGAAGGTCATCTACAATCTGGTGAGCAACATCTTGTACCTCGTTACGGTACTCGGCGAACAGCTCCTCGGTGCATTCTCCGGAGATGCCTTCCGCAAATGGGTGAAAGTCCATGCCTGGGAAGTACGACTTCACCACTGCCAGCGCATGAGTTAGTACGACCTTGGCGGTGCCGGATGCATACCCTGCGATGCTCGTGGGAGCATCAACAAGGCGTTGCACTAACGAGCGACCATCCGGTGTCAGGTCAACTAACTCGCACAACTGGTACGCAACGGTCCTGAGTTGCTCCAGCTCCTTTTTCCGACACTCTTTGTCATGGTTCAACGACTGGATCATCTGCATGTTCTGCACAAGCTGCTTGTCAGCATCCTTCAGCTGGCGAGTCACAGTCTTATGCTCATCGTCCAGATCTGAGTACTTGAGTTGGAGCTCCTCCAGAGCCTTCTTCAGCTGCTCCTTCTCCTCTGTAAGTTCGTATATGTCACACTTCCAGTCAGTTAAAGCTCTTTCAATACGAGCATACTCTGGGAAAAGTACACATATGCAACTCAGAAGAAATGAGGATGCAACACTACTCGGACATGAGGAACAGACTATTTACTCTCTTTCTGAGCAGTCAAGTCCTTGACTTTCCTGATCGCCAAATCGTGCTTCCACTGCTGATCGATCATCGCGTCCCGATGAGAGGCCTTCAAAGCCGCGAGTTCTTCCTGGAGCTTGATATTCTTAGCCTTCTCGGCCTCCAGGTTGTCCTCTGCCTCATGGGTACGCGGCAGCACATCCCCGATCTGGTTCAACAGGGCTGACTTCTCCCTTGAGCGCCCAATGAGGCTCTACACAAAGGAAGTCAACAAGTCAGTATGCCTCTACAATAGGATACCAAGCCTGGAGGTGTACCCTACTACATACCTTGGTATAATCTGTGAAGCGGTGGCCTAGCTTGAGCATGAGCGAGACTGTCTCCGACTCCAGCTGCGGGTCCTCGAAGAGCTTAGCGTGTGGACGAGGGACTTCTCCCTCCCGCTGCTCGGGTACTCGGGAGTCCTCCAGGGCCGCCTCTTGCTGTTGTGCCCGAGAACCCTCCGGGGCTTCCTGCTTGCTTAGGGTACTCGCGACCTCCTGCTGGACGGCCCGAGTATCTCCCTCTGGGGTTGGCCCGGGGGTAGTCCCGGGGGCTTGGGCTTTTGGCTCCACTTCGGCATTCACCAGGGGCTCGAGATCTTCCTCTTCAACCGCCGCCGACACATCTTCGAAGATTGGAGGCGCGGCGGTACTCGCAACTGCAGGCTCTCTCGGCAACGTAATCTCACCCATGCCAGCCTGGGCAGAGCTGGAGGAGGCCGGCCTGGGAGTCTCCGACTTCCTGTAAAGTTGCGTAAGTACTCGAAACTATCGCAAATGCAACAAAAATCAATTCTGGTTACGAACCTGGTAGACTTCTTGAGGGGGAGTACTGTGGGTACTACCAGCCCTCGTGGTGTGGATTTATTCTCGGAATGGGGGGAGGCCGGCTTAATAGTCAAGGGCGGTGATTGCCCCGCTGCCGAACTCCTCTCCCTGGTCTCTCCGACTACCCCTTGCCTAGGGGGCTCGGGGTTCTCCTCGGTCCCACTGCAGGATTAAAGTAACTAAGTACTCATGGATATATGGCAAGATCAAGCAGCCAAGGAGTCAAGATACTTACGCTGCCTGGCGGCTGGGTGTTGTGTCTACGGCTGCAGCGGTCCTCCGCTTGCGCGTCGCCACTCGTTGCAGGCACGGCGGGTCAGCTGCAATGTCATCACGGCCTTCTCGGCAGGCGGGTCTTGGGCTGGCTCCTCAAAGACTGGCTCAGGCGGGTCAGACCTGAACCGCTCCAAGTCGGCCTACACTCAAGGAAAAGCTATCAATAAGCAGCAAGTAAAAACGACTACATCAACAATGTACTCGAGAACACTACTTACGGGGTCCGACGGATTGCCGGCGCTGAAAAGCCTTGGGATGTAGGGTTCCAAGGTTACCCCCGTGAATAGGCGAGTAAGCAGGCGCATGATCTCCTCAACAGATGGCACATCCCTGGCCATCCGTGATGGGTCCGGAAGGCCTTGGTACTCGAATCCAAGGTGCACGCGTTGCTGGAGGGGCTGGATGCGCCGCTCGATGAACGAGTATGCCACAGACTCCCCAGTAATGCCCTTGTCCTTCAAGGCCTTGATCCGCTTCATCAACTCAGGGATGTCACGGCGTTCTTCCTCCATCAGCTTCTTCAGCCAGCACTCCTGGCGCCAGGGCAGGGAGTTGTCTCATCCGGGGAGGCTAGGCTAGTGGTTTCCAATGTAGAACCACTGAGCTTGCCACCTAGACAGGCTACTCGGGGTCGTGTACTCGAGGTACAACGCCTTGTCGCGCAGCTGCACCCTAGCACCACCGACTAGCGCAGGATTGTCCTCATCCGGTAGGGGTTTTAGGCGGAAGAGGTGGCGGAATAAATTAAAATCCGCGCAAATTCCTAAGAATGCCTCGCAAAGATGCACTGTGACACCTCAGGTGTTTAAATTACTAAACAAGTCTTATTAGCATAACAATATGTTTAACTAACTAAGAAAAATTTAAAGAAAATAAATTATGAGTTGGTTTTGCTTGGATTTGAAAGTATGTGTATATGTGCATAAGTACATGTACTTTAATCAAACAAATTAAATAACTTTCACATCAAAGCAAATATGGCTACAAAATTGAATAGGCACACCATCAGTGACATGATAAACAAAAGTCTAGTTGAAGCCTAGGAGAGAATACAAATTTTTGCCCAGGAAATGACGTGCCCTCCGAATTATGCTTTTTGAGTTTTTAAAATAACTTCTAAACTAGAACTCAAATGTACTTTGGCTTGAAACAAAACTTGTGTAACTTTTCATTTTGAACAACTCTCATGTTCAGAGATTTTTGAGTTGCAGCATAAAAATGGGAGATAATTTTGTTTTTACGACCAGAACCCTAAACTTCTGCAAATTCTTGCAGTCCAGTCCGTCCTCCCTCCACTGTTTCACCCGACCGCCACGCAGAGGCCCCGACCACCTGGCAAGGCATCCCTGCCGCCCGCGCCGTGCCCTTGCCGCACGCGCTCCTCCCCCGCGCCGTGACCCTGCCCAGCCCGAGCGTGCCACGCGCGCGACGTCGCCGCCGCCGCGCCCAATGGCCAGGCCGCGCCATGGCCGAGCCCCCGCCGCATCCTGCCAGTCGCCGCGCTCGCCGCTCGACTAGCCCGCTGCTGCGCCCGCGTGATCTTCCCCTCCACCACGCCAAATCCCCGGCGTCCAAACCCCTGGCCGCGCCCGCCGCACGCCGCGCCGGCACTGCCACCGCGCCGACGGCCCAATGGCACGACCCCGTCGTGCCGCCTGCGACCGAGCCTCGCAGTCCAGCCCCGCCCCTCCTCCCGCCTCTCTGCTGCCTACAAAAGGCCGCACGGAGCCTCCTCGCGCGCCCACACACCAGAACCCCGCGGCCCCCTTCCATTGCCGCTGCCGTAAGGAGCTCACCGTGGGCTCACCTCTCCGGCCACCCATTGCCAGAGCTGAGCCTCCAAACACCACCACACCGTCCCACCGGAGCTCACTGCCCCGCCCATCGCCGCCCACCTCAGCCAGAGCGCCGCCGGCGCTGACTCCACCGCCGCCGCACCCCTGTTCGCCGTGGACAGCCCAACTCCAACCCTCCTCCGCCCTAGCCAATCCTCGGAACGGGTCCCCCTCGACGCCGCGAAGCTCACCGACCCGCCCCCGCCAGCTCTAGCTCGCCGGAGCATCGTCGCCGACGCGCCGCACCGCCGCCGCCCCCTGCTCTGCGCCGACGAGCCACCTCCGGCCATCCCCAACCCCGACCAAGGCCCCCACAAGGTAGCTCTTGCCTCCCTGGTTCTCCCCGACCATTTTTCCCTCGCCGCCGACGAGGCCCCTCGCCGGAATTTGGCCGGCCGCCATGCCAGCGCCACCTAGGGACCACATTGCAATGATTGAAATCTTTAAAAGGGTCTGCACGAAACTTTCCAGGGGCATATCTGCAAACCAGTGTTTTAACTTTAGTTTCGAAAATAGCGAACTTGTAGAATTCATATAAAATCATAAAAAAACCGAAAAAATACGAACTCAAATGTTCTAGAATCTTTAGAATAAAGTCTACAACTTTTGTTACATGCATTTCTTCAGATGCTTGCTATATTTTGTTCTACATTAAATGGAAGGTTTAATAGCTTTTAATTGTGCCCACTTTTGTAGACCAGTGCTGAATCTGATTTTTGGACAGTGGCTTAGTTTCATGATGTGTAGGCTAGTGTAAAATGGCCAGGACGAGAACCCATCTCTAGCTAACTTTTATTTAGACTTTGTTTTATGCCATGAAGGGATAGAACTAATTTTTGCTACTGTTCTATAGTGATTCATGTTATGAAACTTTTTCTATGCTGTTATATTGATGCCTACATCCCACAAAAATATTTAGGAACTTTTTACCTATCTGTAACCACTTATGTAATTTTTGTGGTGGAAAAATTCATTAAATCAAAGTATTTAGTTTTTATGCTTGGAAAATGTTTATATTTTTACTATAGGATACTTTCTGTTAGAATATGCTGTATAAAATGTTTCATACTTAGAAACCCTGTATAACATCCTGTAGAAATTATCTTTATTAAAATAGGTGTATCTTGTCCTATTTATTATGCTCTGTATCATGCACAATAAAATTTGAAAACTTTACAGTAACACATATATGGATAGATTAAAACCCTATAAAATTTTTATCATTAAATACTTTCATGGTTCGTTCTATATAAAAATAACTAGGTTCTAGTAATGGTTGTGTATTACATTTTTCAAAATTAATTTTGCTACACAGAAATTTCTGAAATTTTTATAGTGCTGTTGTCTCTGCGTAATGTACTCTAAATAAAAATTTTATCACCAGAAGTTACCTAGTCCAGAAGTTGTGTTTAATCCATGTTGTGCTTAGAAAATTTAGTTTCAAAAAGAACACAAGCCCCCCCCTTTCTTGTTTAATGGAGTTAATTAGTTTAAGTTATACTCTATTAACGATTGCCCAAGAAATCTTAACTAAGTAACTTTACAACCAAATCTATGTTTTTGTGGACTGCAACTTTATCGTGAAGGAAAATAAATGTCATATACCATCACTGCAACTCATACTTGTGCATTCATATAGAATCGACTACTCTCGCTGACGGAACGTACGAGCTGGTGCCCGAGTCTGAGAGTGAGCAGCGTGAAGCTCAAGTGAATCTAACTGAAGTTTTTGAAGACCCAAACCCGAGTTCGAAAGAGCCCAAGGCTAGCTTTGCTTAGGAAGGCAAGCCCCGGAGCATGAACCCTTTTTTTTCTAAATTATGCAACTTATTACTCTATATTGCTTGTGCATTAAGTTTATAGGAGTTGAATGAAAACTTAGTTGCATGATCTTAGGTTCCTATGATCTGAACACTAGATATAAGGTTCGATAGAATGCTATACTAATAGGACTCCGGTAAAAGTCGAGTGATTTCCTGTCACTCGCGAGAATATAGGAGTTGAATGTTTACTACATGCTACAACCATAAGGTCGACGAACGGGGCTATGGTGTTGATGATTGAGGCCCCGTCTGTTTAGTGAAAAATGCTAAGGCCGCAATGTGTGGTAGTGGTGGTTAAGTCTTTGAACGTACTAACCACATGCCGAGAATATGGTAATCGGTAAGCTTACATACTGGATTGAACCGAGGCTGGAATATACTCCCCATCATCTTGAATTCGTTTACATCTAGCTAATGGCGGGTGCATGTGCCGCCATGGCCCGACCGGGTCCGTGGTCCATGGGGACGTGTAGTCGAGGGCGGTGGGCCTGTTCCGTGAAGCTGGGAGTAACCACATGACGTGTGTTTAGGTCTGCCTTGCAAGGTTAAGAAATTTGATTCGAATCGTCCGTTTCTCGCGGTTATTGAGACTGCTTGACCCTTTTACCACATAGAGTAAGAAATGGAACAATGATGATGATTAATCTTGTTGGATGCAAATTAATTCTTTCACCATGTATGATATTGGATAGTTGCTTACCTAGAATGGTTAAAGAAAACTAGAATCTGGAGCTAAAATTTGAAAGTAAGGACCTACTTGTATATGCTTTTCGGCAAAAAAAACCCTCAAGCCAAAAAGCCTTGCATGTCTAGGAGTCGGCTAAGTATATTCCACTAGTCGGGTAAGCCTTGCTGAGTATTAGTATACTCAGCCTTGCTTGTGGCTTGTTTTCAGGTGATACTTTTGAGGACATGGTTGCTAGTTTGACTTGGCCGTGTACTCTTCCTCCTGGTTGGTCGGTGGAATGGGATGCGTCCCCGGCCAATGATGAAAATGCCGAGTGATGTCTCGTACAGGTTTCATTGAGACATCATGTATCTTCTAGTAGTTTATCGTTGTTTTTCCACTGCAATGAACTCTGAAGAACCCATTTACTTTAAACTCTGAAGTACTCGTTTTACGAATTTCAACTTGGTTTGTAATAATAAATTTTTGTTGAAACCTGCGATGTAAAATTTGTGGAATGTTGTATTCTCTGGGCTCGCCTTCGTGTGAGTAATTTTTGTATGTGTGGTTTCGATCAGCAAACCGTGGTTGTATCGGGAGGTTACCCGACAGAGAAATGGATTATTCTGTTTGAAGTGCGAGATAGCCCTGATTTGCCCTTGTGGTGACGGTAAGCGCACTTGAGCCAGATTAATTCAGGTCGTTCTGCCACAGCTGGTATCAGAGCCGAAATGCATACACCAGATAATGCGGGAAGCCTTAAAAAAATTGTTTCATAAAACATGGCCACAAAAATCGTGTTTGCGAAATGCGCTGGTTCGTTAAAGATGGTACCTAGATCGTAAAGCCCTAGGGGATTACGGGAAAGTTACTAGGTGGCTATCTAACTTATGTATATTATCAACTGACTTCCAGCCCATTACTTTCTGTCAAAACTTACTTTTATGCACAACGGACCCTTAAATTATGTAACGACGCACTCATCGCTAAGGTAAGAAGGTAAGCTTTCTCAGTCAACTGAGAGAGCTTGGCCTTCCTATCGGTGATGCGAGCCGAACGCTGCCCTCAAGCAGTGGCCTACTTGAGGTGCTGCCAATATACCAACTATTAGTTGACTATATTGGGAGTAGAAGGTTTGGCGCAGGGTATGACGATCGCTGTTCATGCCCCCGTCTCAAGACGGTACCCCCGTGAATACGCTATCTCGATAGCGTATGTTAACGTCGTCTGTACGGCGGGAATTGTACGGATGTCGTTTCGATAGTGAACGGTAATGAATACGAACGCTTTCATGAGTGCTGGCATGAAAGGTTCAATGGATATATTTATGCTATAATAATCTTCTGCAGGTACACTAACCGCGATTACAATAAGTTAAAGAACGGTTAGAGAATTTTTGACTAGCTATTATAGTGAGAGACGTATTGTGTATGCCACCGAAACTAACTTCGTAAGACCAAAGCTATTTGGCAATTATTTTATTTTGTGAGGACGAATAGGACGTGCATGCATCATGACCATATATCTGAAATTGAAAACATGTGATTGAGAGTGGTAAGGTTCATGCGTGCACAAGTATGTCTTACGTAAGGATTATCTAGCAATCTGTCTCTTCTGGTCGTATCTGGAAAGATGAAATTGCTGAGCATAGAAAATGATTCCTTCTGAAGAAGCTCATGTTGAAAGTTTTGTTCCAAAATTTATATTCCACCTCCTGTTTAAATATGAAAAATTCTGAACATATGGATTATGAGAAACAACAAAGACCTTGAAATGTCAGTTTTCTGTCAAAAATGAGCACTTCTGCCACAAAAATTTTTATTCCCTCTTACTACAGTTTTCTGCAAAAGTGTTCAACACAAAACTTTTTGAAAATTTACTCAGTCAGCTACTGTTACAATTTGGTAATTTTTGGCTAGGTAGATTTTCCCTGGTGCATGAAACATTGGCTCACTGTTCACTGAATTTTCTGGGTAGACAGTAAAGTAAAACCTTAAAAGGAAAACCATCTTAGAGCCTGATTTAGCTCTGGAGTTGACTAGCAAAGTTGTGCACAAATATCTTAGGAATGTTTTGGAAAAAGTTGAGAATTTTTGGACAAGAACTGTTGAAGCTATGGCTATTTTAGCGCACTATCCAGAACCTGTCCACTATATTGTTCACAGTTTTTCACTATCTCACCCATTCGATCTTTTGTTCAGATGGCCGAGCCTGTTGCCATGATGGTGGATGAGGATGGACGCGTTCACTCGCAGTGTCTCCACTGGGAGGGCTTTCTCTCTATCTTGTGGGATGTTCTGAGTACCGCGGGCTATCCCAATCCGCCACGTTACGCGGGACTTGAGTTCGCAGAGAATGGAGTTACCCAGTGTCGTGTGAACGTGACCATCTTTCCGCACCCACTACACCCGGAGTGGCCCGCCTTGGAGTTTGAGGCTGTTGGTCACCGTTTGGCCGATACTTGGGAGCTTGCTGCCATGAGCAGTACCCCGAGGCCGTCACGCTCACTCCTATTGGTTTTGTTTCCTGCTGCCCAGGACAACGACCCCTTTTGGCTCAACAGGGTACAGCACTCACAGTACTTGGTAGAATTTCACGCTCAGGAGACCATCGAGACCTCAGTGCGGTGCATGAATGCACTGTACCGACTCCAGGCTCTCCAGAGTCAAGCACTTGTGCAGCTCGCTGACCTTGCACAGGCCTATCACATAATGGCCAACAACAGAGATGAGCAGATTCAGGAGCTCAACAAGGATCTTGAGGATAGGGATGCTCGGATTGGTCAACTTGAGGGCCAAGTTCAGGAGCACGACACTCATGGGTGAGAGAGATGACATGATAGCGCACTTGGAGGAGCAGCTCCATGATCTGAACCTTGAGTTGGAGGATGCTAATGAGCACATTCAGTGGCACCATGGTCAGAATGCCCCTCACGATGTGGTGGATATGAAGGAAGATGTTGAGGAGCCACAGGAGATTGACAGTGACTCGGGCATGGACTTTGAGGGTGACGCACCGCAGCCACTTCCGATGGGAGCTCACTCTCCTACTAGCAGCGAGTCGTCTGTCAACGACCTCGACGATTTCTAGTTGATGACCTAGGAGGACTTTTGCATATACTCCTCGATAGTGTAGCCTAACTTTTGGCAAGTGTTGTAATAGGCTAACTGAGAGTTGAGTACCTCTTTTTAGATGAGTGCATCTCGACTATTGGATACTCTAATCGTGTAGGCCATGGCTAAAAACTTGGTGGTTGGATTGCGATGTTGGCAAACGGTTGAATCTAAGATTGCAGAAACTTGTCGGAATTTTTACCCATGTCTCCTTTACATTTCTGGGCTGTGTGTTGAATACCAAAATTGTCACAAATTTTATGATCTGGGTTCTCACAAAATTTCAGCACTATTGGACCTAGCTAGTTTGAGTTATAGGCAAGATACTATAACTCGTTCTGCTGAAAAACAGCCAAACCATCGAAGCAAAGAGTGAATCTTTCGACCATTTTGGCCATCGATTTAGCATCTGAATTGAATACCAAAGTTGTACATATCTAAATTACCTACCCACTGCCAAAATATGAGCTATTTTGGATGAACCTGCTGAGAGCTATGAGCTTTCTTATAGCGAACAGTATTCTGTTCACGGTTCTATCCATGATCTTTTGAAATTCTACATTTTCCGCGCTCTCCTTTTGAATCGTGTAAGCAAAATGGATCATGTTGCTAATGATAAGGCACGTACCAATCAAGTTGGGTAGTAAAACCATCATATCCAACCTTATCCTTCTGGCACTAGAACGCATAGACATTATTTTGGGAATGGATTGGATGGCTCAACATGGAGTGACATTGGATATTCTTTCAAGGGCCATTGAAATCAATTCCCCAACTCATGGAGCCACTACTCTTTATTTGCCATTCCGAGAGTGCATAGAGTCTTGTGCTTTCACGATGGAAGGAAACAAACTAGAAGATATTCCAGTGGTATGCGAGTATGCCGATGTTTTTCCGGATGATTTGCCAGGAATGCCACCAGATAGGGATATTGAGTTCGCTATTGAACTGCAACCAGGCACTGCACCTATCACAAAAGACCCTATAGAATGCCACCTAAGGAATTGGCTGAACTAAAAACACAACTCCAAGGACTACTGGACAAAGGCTTCATTCGCCCTAGCGCATCACCTTGGGGATGTCCAGCCCTATTTGTAAACAAAAACGACGACAGTTTGATGTGTTGACTACCGACCTCTCAATGCGGTGACCATTAAGAATAAATACCCACTTCCCCGCATTGATGTTCTCTTTGATCAATTATCTAGAGCTAGAGTTTTCTCAAAGATTGATCTTCGATCTGGATATCATCAGATAAAGATTCGTCCATCCGATATTCCTAAGACTGCCTTTTCCACACGATATGGGCTATATGAATTTTTGGTCATGTCTTTTGGTCTCACAAATGCTCATGCCTACTTCATGTATCTCATGAATTCGGTATTCATGCCCGACCTCGACTAGTTCATCGTGGTTTTCATTGACGATATCCTTATTTATTCCAAGAATGAGGAAGAGCATGCTAAGCACTTGCACATTGTTCTTCAGTGTCTCAGGGACCATCAGCTCTATGCTAAATTTTCTAAGTGCGAATTCTTGTTGAATAGTGTGAAATTCTTAGGTCACACAATTTCCAGTGAAGGCATAGCCGTTGACCCCAGCAAGGTACAAGAGGTGATGGATTGGAAGCCTCCTACCTCTGTTCATCAGATTCGCAGTTTTCTTGGTTTAGTCGGTTACTATCGCCGCTTCATTCCGGATTTCTCCAGAATTGCTAAGCCTATGACAGAACTATTGAAAAAAGGAGTAAAGTTTGTGTGGGATAAGAGATGTGAAGAAGCTTTCCACACTCTCAGAGAACATTAGACTACAGCCCCTGTGTTAGCTCAACCCGATAACACCAAGCCGTTTGATGTTTACTGTGACGCATCTGGCACTGGTCTTGGATGTGTGCTTATGCAAGAAAATCGAGTTATTGCTTATGCCTCATGAGCTCTTCGGCCCCATGAGCAGAATTATCCGACCCATGATCTTGAATTAGCAGCTGTCATTCATGCTCTAAAAATATGAAGACATTATCTCATGGGTACTCATTGTAATATCTAAATCAATCACAAAAGTCTCAAATATATCTTCACCCAAGCCGATCTGAATATGAGACAAAGAAGATGGCTAGAATTAATCAAGGATTATGACCTCGAGGTGCACTATCCTCCAGGCAAGGCTAATGTAGTCGCGGATGCACTAAGCCGCAAGGCTCATTGCCATTGCCTATCAGTGGAAGTCTATAATGAAACATTATGTGTGGAAATGAGGAAGCTTAGTTTGGAAATAATTCCCCAAGGCACTCTGAATCTCATCTCGATTGAGCCTACTCTTCACGACCAAATCATCATGGCACAACTACATGATGAAGGTGTTAAGATCATCAAACAAAAACTCTCTCTAGGAGAAGAGAAGTATAAATGTTTCCGCCAAGACCATAAGGGAGTTCTATGGTTTGAAAGTCGCATAGTCGTTCCGAAGAATCCTGAGCTCCGCAAACAAATTCTGGATGAGGCACATCTTTCCAAATTTTCTATTCACCCTGGCAGTAGCAAAATGTATCAAGATCTTAGGCAAAACTTCTGGTGGACCAGAATGAAAAGGGAAATTGCTAAATATGTCTCGGAATGTGACACCTGTCAGAGAGTAAAGGCTAGGCACTTGAAAGTAGCCGATACACTTCAACCTTTGCCTATACCCTCCTGGAAATGGGAAGACATAAGTATGGATTTCATTGTTGGATTGCCGAGTACCGCACAGAAACATGATTCCATATGGGTTATCGTTGATAGGCTCACAAAGATGGCACATTTTCTTCCGGTGCACACCACCTATACTGCTAAGAAATATGCTGAGATTTATCTCGACCGCATTATTTGCCTACATGGAGTACCGAAGACAATTATTTCCGATCGTGGTACTCAGTTTGTAGCACGCTTTTGGGAGCAATTGCAAACATCTCTTGGTACTAAATTGATTTTAAGCTCCACCTATCATCCTCAAACTGACGGACAAACTAAAAGAGTGAACCAAATTCTTGAGGACATGCTTAGAGCTTGCGTCATTCACTATGACAAGAGTTGGGACAAATGCCTATCCCTAGCAGAGTTCTCATACAACAATAGCTATCAAACGAGTTTGAAAATGGCACCATTTGAGGCCTTGTACCGTTGAAGGTGTCAAACTCCTTTGAGTTGGTCACAAACCAGAGAACGCAAAATATTTGGACCAGACTTGGTAATCGAGGCAGAAGAAAAAGTGAGAGTAATACAAGAAAATCTTAGAGCCGCACAATCCAGGCAGAAAAGCTATTTCAACAGTAGAAGAAAGCCTCTGAGATTTGAAGTTGGTGACCACGTCTACCTTCGAGTTTCACCAACCAAGGGTGCACAACGATTCGGAGTCAAAGGAAAATTAGCTCCCC
Source organism: Panicum miliaceum (assembly GCA_032594955.1). Taxonomy (NCBI): domain Eukaryota; kingdom Viridiplantae; phylum Streptophyta; class Magnoliopsida; order Poales; family Poaceae; genus Panicum; species Panicum miliaceum. Next base: position 14,537,515 of record CM064068.1, read on the forward strand.
GATATGTTGGTCCCTATAAAATCATCGAGAGTTGCGGACCCGTGGCCTATAGACTACGACTGCCCCCTCAGCTTGCAGCCATCCACGATGTTTTTCACGTATCGCAACTCAAGAAGTGTGTTCGAGTTCCTACCGAGGTTGTGGAACAACAAGAAATATGGGTAGAACCCGACCTCTCATATGTCGAGTACCCTATCAAAATCATGGACCAAAAAGAAAGAAGCACTAGAAGGAAAGTGATTAAAATGTATAAAATTCAATGGAATCATCACACTGAGGAAGAAGCCACATGTGAAACTGAAAGCTATCTAAACCAAAATTTCCCCAGTTTTCTCAACTCTACCAAAGGTACACACACTGTCCACACTAAGCTTGTCCAAATCTCGGGACGAGATTCTTTTAAGGGGGGAAGGCTGTGACACCTTAGGTGTTTAAATTACTAAACAAGTCTCATTAGCATAACAATATGCTTAACTAACTAAGAAAAATTTAAAGAAAATAAATTATGAGTTGGTTTTGCTTGGATTTGAAAGTATGTGTATATGTGCATAAGTACATGTACTTTAATCAAACAAATTAAATAACTTTCACATCAAAGTAAATATGGCTATGAAATTGAATAGGCACACCATCAGTGACATGATAAATAAAAGTCTAGTTGAAGCCTAGGAGAGAATACAAATTTTTGCCCAGGAAATGACATGCCCTCCGAATCATGTTTTTTGAGTTTTTAAAATAACTTCTATACTAGAACTCAAATGAACTTTAGCCTGAAACAAAACTTGTGTAACTTTACGTTTTGAACAACTTTCATGTTCAGAGATTTTTGAGTTGCGACATAAAAATGGGAGATAATTTTATTTTTACGACCAGACCCCTAAACTTCTGCAAATTCTTGCAGTCCAGTCCCTCCTCCCTTCCCTGTTTCACCCGACCGCCGCGCAGAGGCCCCGGCCACCTGGCAAGGCATCCCTGCCGCCCGCGCAGTGCCCCTGCCGCATGCGCTCCTCCCCCGCGCCGCGACCTTGCCTAGCCCGAGTGTGCCACGCGCGCGACGTCGTCGCCCGCCTCTGCTCGCCGCCCGCCGCGCCCAATGGCCAGGCCACGCCGTGCCCGAGCCCCCGCCGCGTCCCGCCTATCGCCGTGCTCGCCGCCCGACCAGCCCGCTGCTGTAGCTGCTCGCCCAACCCGCGCCTGCGTGATCTTCCCCTCCCCCACGCCAAATCCTCGGCGTCCAACCCCCTAGCCGCGCCCGCCGCACGCCGCGCCGGCACTGCCATTGCCCCGATGGTCCAATGGCACGCCCCCGTCGTGCCGCCCGCGCCGAGCCTTGCAGTCCAGCCCCGCTCCTCCTCCCGCCTCTCTGCTGCCTACAAAAGGCCGCACCGAGCCTCCTCGCGCGCCCAGACACCAGAACACCGCGGCCCCTTTCCATTGTCGCCGCCGTAAGGAGCTCACCGTGGGCTCACCTCTCCGGCCACCCATTGCCAAAGCTGAGCCTCCAAACACCATCACACCGCCCCACCGGAGCTCACTGCCCCGCCCATCGCCACCCACCTCAGCCAGAGCGCCGCAGGCGCTGCCTCCACCGCCGCCGCACCCCTGTTTGCCGTGGACAGCCCAGCTCCGACCCTCCTCCGCCCTAGCCAAGCCTCGGAACGGGTTCCCCTCGACGCCGCGAAGCTCACCGACCCGCCCCCGTAGGCTCTAGCTCGCCGGAGCATCGTTGCCGACGCGCAGCACCACCGCCGCCCCCTCCTCCGCACCGACGAGCCACCTCCGGCCATCCCCAACCCCGACCAAGGCCCCCACAAGGTAGCTCTTGCCTCCCTGATTCTCCACGACCCTTTTTCTCTCGCCGCCGACGAGCCCCCTCGCCAGAATTTGGCCGGCCGCCATGCCAGCGCCGCCCAGGCACCACATTGCAATGATTGAAATCTTTAAAAGGGTCTGCATGAAAGTTTCCAGGGGCATATCTGCAAACCAGTGTTTTAACTTTAGTTTCAAAAATAGCGAAATTGTAGAATTCATATAAAATCATAGAAAAATCAGAAAAACACAAACTCAACTGTTCTGGAATCTTTAGAAGAAAGTCTACAACTTTTGTTACATGCATTGCTTCATATGATTGCTATATTTTGTTTTACATTAAATGGAATGTTTAATAGCTTTTAATTATGCCCACTGTTGTAGACTAGTGCTGAATCTGATTTTTGGATAGTGGCTTAGTTTCTTGATGTGTAGGCCATTGTAAAATGTTCAGGACCAGAACCCATCTCTAGCTAAACTTTTTGTTAGACTTTTTTTTATGCCATGAAGGGATAGAACTAATTTTTCCTACTGTTCTACAGTGATTCATGTTATGAAACTTTTTCTATGCTGTTATATTGATGCCTAGATCGTACAAAATATTTAGGTACTTTTTACCTGTCTGTCACCACTTATGTAATTTTTGTGGTGGAAAAATGCATTAAATCCAAGTAATTAGTTTTTTTGTGCTTGGAAAATGTTTATATTTTCACTATAGGATACTTTGGGTTAGGAAATGCTGTATAACAAAAAGTTTCATACTTAGAAACCCTGTATAACATCCTGTATAAATTAATCTTTATTAAAATAGGTGTATGTTGTCCTATTTATTATGTTTTGTATCATGCACAATAAAATCTGAAAACATTACAGTAACACATATATAGATAGATTAACACGCTATAAAAGTTTTATCATTAATACTTGCATGGTTCATTCTGTATAAAAATAACTAGGTTCTAGTAATGGCTGTGTATTATATTTTTCAAAATTAATCTGCTACATAGAAATTTCTGAAATTTTTATAGTGTTGTTGTCTCTGCATAATGTACTTTAAATAAAAATTTCATCACCAGAAGTTACCTACTCCATAAGTTGTGTTTAATCCATGTTGTGCTTAGAAAATTTAGTTTCCAAAAGAACACAACCCCTCCTTTCTTGTTTAATGGAGTTAATTAGTTTAAGTTATACTCTATTAATGATTGCCCAAGAAATCTTAACTAAGTAACTTTACAACCAAATCTATATTTTTGTGAACTGCAACTTTATCGTGAAGGAAAATAAATGTCATATACCATCATTACAACTCATACTTGTGCATTCATATAGAATTGACTACTCTCGCTGACGGAACGTACGAGCTGGTGCCCAAGTCTGAGAGTGAGCAGCGTGAAGCTCAAGTGAATCTAACTGAAGTTTTCGAAGACCCGAACCCGAGTTCGGAAGAGCCCAAGGCTAGCTTTGCTCAGGAAGGCAAGCCTCGGAGCATGAACCCTATTTTTTTTCTAAATTATGCAACTTATTACTCTAAATTATGCAACTTATTACTCTATATTACCCTCAAGCCAAAAAGCCTTGCATGTCTAGGAGTCGGCTAAGTATATTCCACTAGTCGGGTAAGCCTTGCTAAGTATTAGTATACTCAGCCTTGCTTGTGACTTGTTTTCAAGTGATACTTTTGAGGACATGGTTGCTAGTTTGACATGGCCATGTACTCTTCCTCCTGGTTGGTCGGTGGAATGGGATGCGTCCCCGGCCAATGATGATAATGCTGAGTGATGTCTCGTACGGGCTTCATCGAGACATCATGTATCGTCGAGTAGTTTATCGTTGTTTTCCCGCTGCAATGAACTCTGAAGAACCCATTTACTTTAAACTCTGAAGTACTCGTTTTACGAATTTCAACTTGGTCTGTAATAATAAATTTATGTTGAAACCTGCGATGTAAAATTTGTGGAATGTTGTATTCTCTGGACTCGCCTTCGTGTGAGTAATTTTTGTATGTGTGGTTTCGATCGGCAAACCGTGGTTGTATCGGGAGGTTACCCGACAGACCAATGGATTATTCCGTTTGAAGTGCGAGATAGCCCTGACATCCCTCGTGGTGACGGTTAGCGCACTTGAGCCGGATTAATTCAGGTGGTTCTGCCACATGCACAAAGAGAGAAATGTGCAAAACAGAGTTTGTGGGAAGGTGGTAATGCTTGATTTTGTTAAAACCAAGTAGACCACGAAAGAAATCGGACGAAGGCAAAGCAAGGCCGCGATCGGCAGAAGGGGCGAACATCATGGTCCCATGGCGACGAGTCAGATCCCGCGGTCTGCCACTGAACGACTCCTTCCTCCCACAACACCCGCTCGGCGATGAGACCGAGCAGATCCCTCTCCCGGATGGTGGAGGACCTCCACTTGCCTTCCGCCACGGTCTTGGCGACCTTGGCCGCCAGCGGCAACTCATCTCAGCCGTCATTCCCCCCTCTTCTTCCCCCAACCGGCAGAGGACTTCCTCGGCATTGTGGGATGAAGTGACTCACAAAGCTTCGTGCACATGCCAAGGGAACTCATGCGGGTGTGGATGCAGATGAGAATTGAAGATTTAGGCTACTTTTGGCTCAGGATTTGGGCGGCGGAGTGGTCGATTTCGGCGCAGCAGCGGTGGCTAGGGTTCTTGGTTGTAGATCTATTTTCATTGCGGTGAGAATGGACGCCGGTGAAAACCCTAAGAGGTAACGCGGGGTTATTTATAACCAGCGGCTTTCCTTTTTTTCGTTGGATGTCGAAGAGACTTTCTCGGGATAAAGATTCGTTTTTGAGCGGTTTTTACGGGTTCTGTGCAACAGATATTGGAAACTAGCCATTTTCTCCGGGATAGGATTCCGAGAATTCAGATCTTTTCAACTTCCAGAGCAAATTAACCCTAAAAACCCATTTCGTCACACTCCATATAAAAGAAGACTTGAAAACTACTCGGGGCTTGAGCACCTCATAGCCTCGATGCAGCCAAGACAGTACTCGGAAGACACCTTCTCAAGGGGGCTCTGCAGGGACCTGAAGACACCTTCCATAAGTACTCAGAAGCCTGCAGTACTCGGCTACGAAGAGCTTGGGGGCTTGTCAGACCCGGGGTAGCGGGACTGCATACTTGGCGTACATATTCTTGTAGTAGGGGATGGCGCATGGGCCATACCTTATCCTCATTGTAACTAGTCGTATAGAACTAGAACTAGTCGGACGTAAGGAAATTACCCGACAACGTACTCGGGTAGGACTCATAAGACCGTCCCCGACTAGGACTTCCATATAACCCTGTCCCCCCAGATTATATAAGGGCGGGCAGGGACCCCTCCGAAATATCTCATAACCTTTAAGGCAATACAAACCACACAGGACGTAGGGTATTACGCTCTGGGTGGCCCGAACCTATCTAAACTTTGTGTTCCTTGCATCTTTGAGTTCCTGATCTCGGCGACACCCTACCTACAACCTACCACCTCGGGGGTATCCCTCGGTGGGCTTGACGGTAAAACACCGACAATGAATGTGAAAGAATAATGGAAAATTCAACAAATTATGTTGAAACAGGAGAAATATATGATAGAAAGATTACTAATGTCGACATATATTTTGTTGAGAAGATTGCAAACTAGATCTAGATCTTGAGCCAAAATCTTTAATAGAATGCAGGAAGCGTTCTGGCTGAATTGTTTTCGCTAAATAAAAGAAAAGTATTCGGTCAAGTAGATCGAATCCCTAAAGGGATATCCCTGCAGGACATAAATGAGTTTTCGCTAGAAAAAGAAATGAAAAAAACCAGGTGGTAAGATATAAAGTGAGGCTTGTAGCACAAGAGTTTACGCAGAGACCCGACATTGATTTTAATGAAACTTATTCTCCTGAAATGGATGGAATCACATTCCAGTATTTAATATCTATGGCAGCAAGTATAAACTTGTAGATGAAATTAATGGATGTTGTGACAACATATTTATCTGGGTCACTTGACGCAAATATTTATATGAAAGTCCCTGAAGGAATTAATGTCCCTAAACCAGAAGAACGTAACATGTATTGTGTGAAATTACAAAGATCACTTTATGGCTTAAAATAATCTGGAAGAATGTGGTATAATCGTCTTAGCAATTTTCTTGAAGAAAAGGGATTCCTGAAGAACGATGATTGTCCTTGTGTGTTTATACAGATGGAGTTTTTGACAAGGTATAATATCGTGGTAATCACCCAAGGGGAAGTGTTATAAAACAAACCAGTTTTGGAAACAAGAATCCTAGTAGGAAGGGAAAGGCTGGAAGTCCTATTCCTAGTCCGGTTTATTTGTAGGCTCTTACCGAAACTCTAGGCTTAGATCGGAGTATATATACAGGGGAGGTCTTCATTGTAAATCATCGAGTTGAGAAATAAAGATTGTTCCCTATACTCGTGTCCCTGTATCTTCTACTACGTTCTTATGTTTGCTGAGAGGGAGACGATCTGACGTTGACGACGTGTTTTATAACAGCCTCAAAGGATGTAAATATTTTCTCTTTGTTCATATGAGTTGTGCATCCATTATCTTAAGAGGAGTAAGCGTAACAAACAAGTTCATGCTCTAAATTTCCCCTCGCGTGGTGATTTCACCACTGCTGTGGAGCCCACCATGATAGATGAAAGTCAACATCAATAAAATAGTTCTATTTTTTAGAAATAAGTAAAGATTTTGCTATGTCCTATTTAAAGTTCGGGCTTGCTAGCGCCCGGATGTCCGATGGGAACGTTTCCCATCGGACGCTCCGGTAGTCCGTCGCAACATCTGAAAATAGCGTCCGCAACATATAAAATCAATATTTGAAACATCGAAAATCAGCATTTGTAACATCAAAAAATATGTTAAAAAATTATTGTTAGCCATCCATTGATGATGATAAAAAAAACTTTCCGCAATATCTGTTTCATATTTCATGGAACATTCAAAATCCACATGAAACATCTCAATGAAAATGCACAATCTGGATTAAACACTTGCAACATATCTATAAAGCATACGCCACATCGCAACATCTAGATCTACTTTGCAACAACCACATAAAACACTTGCAATATTCTCTCAAAATATCTTAAACACGTGGAACATATGCTTGCAACATGCATCGAAACCTGCCTCCTGCTTGCATGGCCGCCGCCTTGACCTCCTCCAGCGGTCGCTTGCTGCTCAACGCCGCCGCTCCGCATCTACGCACGTTGCTCTGTGCCGCCGCCCTGCCCGCGCACTGCTCGCCGCCACCGGCTGCTGCTCCGCGCCGCCGCCCTGCCCCGCACGCAGATCTCCGCCGTGGCTCCGCGCTGGAGGGGGGCAGACGGCCCTGCGCAGCAACAAAGAGATGGGAAGCGCGGGGGAGGAAGCTAGCAGCGAGCAAGCGAGCCAGGGAGGGCGAGCGCGATACGGAGGGTGCAGGGAGGAGGGGAGTGCGAGCGAGCAAGGCGGAGAAGGCGTCCCATATTTTTTTCTCGTCGGATGCCCTACAGGAGCATTCCCGTTTAAAGTTTGGCACTGGGCTCGGATTTTACCAGAACGGCTTGGCTAGACACGTTTAAGGTATGTAGTTATGTGTCCTAGGGTTTAGCTAGATCTTGGGGTCGCTAAGGGAAAGAAGAGAGTTGAAAGGGGCCCAACCTTTCATAGGCTTCTCAAGTAGGTTATATTTTTTTTTGAGAAACACAGTACAAGCGCAGACACTCACAACACACACGCACGCACACCCACCCCTATGAATACACACACGCAACCCTACCCCTATGAGCACCTCCGAGAGACTGAGCCGGCAAATCCTCAAGATTGACGAAGTCACCACAGGCGCCTCGCTGTCGACGGGAACGTCGCCTACCACTGAAAGCACAACGCCGTTAAATACTAGAAAATTCGCTCCCACGGGGAGTCGAACCCAGGACCTCAGGTGCTACTAATTGCCTACTCGCTGCTGATAAGATCTTGTCTGGATCGTTGAAACTTCTTAAAGTTACAGGCTGTGAATTCATTTGGCAATTTGTCCCAACTCACATTTCTGCTCGGAGTCTTATTTCACTGCAACTAGATGACTATGTCGGAGTAACTCCTATTCTTGAAAGCATGCCATCACTGGAAAAAGCCTCTGTCAAGCTGGGCCGAAACAATGAGGATTACTGTGACTACTGTGATAATGGTGCCTCTGGAGAATGTACTTGTGACATGTGTTTCATATATTATACTGCTAACGGTAGCAGGAGTGGTGTCTGTATTCTTCTTGGAGGTTTGTCAAGTGCGGCACATTTGCAATTGGAAGCTTCCTCTGAAATGGTACACTTATACTTCATTTCAGCTTGCTTACTCAAATTCACGTTGAATAATATCTTTAACTGTAACTACTGCATTGCTCTTTCACAGATTACATTTAAAAGGGATCTGAGATGTTGCCCGACATTTATTAATCTAAAAACTTTGCTACTCAATGACTGGTGTTTGGTTGCTGACATGCATGCACTGCTTTGCTTTCTCCTACATACACCAATTCTTGAGAGACTCATTCTCCAACTCTGTAAGGTACATATGTCTTGTAAACATGATTGGTGTTGCCTTTTTAGAACCAGGATGAAGGATTCATATTTCAAAGTGTTATATCTGCTGCAGAAACCCAAAGCTGCTGTGGAAATGGAAGGCGGGAATCTAATGGAACATTCATTTACACTGAGACAACTTAAGATAGTTGAAGTTAAATGTCCAATAATTGATGAAAGGGTTCAAAGCGTTTTGAAGATATTGCGTGCGTGCACCAGTTGCCTCAATGAAGTTATCGTCCAAGAGATTTAAAATGTAAATTTGATTTAAGTTTCTTAACGCTTTTGAACCTTATATTTCTGTAGTTTAACTTTCTATATTTAAATTCGTAAACATCCCAGATTACACTTTGGTAGGAACAAATACCAGTTTCTGGGATGATATATGAGTAGGAAAATAATCTTGAGTTTAGGAATATCCCAGACTTTGTAGTATTTCTTTTTGTAATATTACCACACTTTGTAATTTTGGTTAGTTGTCTGAAAAACACTGGGGCTGTATCAATTGCAGAGGTAGTCTGAGTGGAGAAAATGTAGAGGCTAGGAAAAAGTTGCAAGATGACCGCTCAAGGGTGTCATTGAGTGAAGATGAATACAAATTAATTAGGATTTTAACCAGAAGTGGGAAGTTTTGTTTCAGATTCTTCCATATAGCACTAAAAGTTCTATCTATAGGTTTTCCGCACATGTTTGCTCCAAACAGCAAATTCCAGGAAAAACCAAGGTGTTCTTGTGTTATTTTTCATAGAAACTGCACTTTAACCAAAGATAATTTTGTCCAGAAGGTGGAAATGTGGTGATAAATGTCACTTGTGATGACAAGGAGTCACTAGAACATTTATATTTCATTGTCCATTGGCAATATTCGTTTGGAATGTGATTTCTGTTGCTTTTGGATTGCCTCAGAAGCCGATACCTTCCTCACAGCTTTTTGATGACTGGATTAAGAATTTTCATTGGGCAACCAAAATGCTGGTAGTGGTAGCCTGGTAGGACTCTAGGAATTGTGGCAACTTTTTGGACTCTTTGGAAAAACTTGAAATGCATCACGTTTAAAAAAGAATCTCTTAAGACCCTGTTTTGATCTTTCCAAGCATATCATTTTTTGAAAACCTTGGTCTGTGTTTCTGGAAAAAAGAACAAAATAGGGAGGGTACTGGAGTTGGGTGCAAGATTGCTCGGACAGATCGTGCGGAGGTCTTTGTGGCAGAACCGTCTAATTTAAACCAGATCAAGAGCACTCGATCATCCTTTATTAGGATAATTAAGCCAACCCTCCTGAAAAGGTGTAAATCCGACTCATCATCTATCTCATCAACCATGTACTCAGGATCTCTTGCATGATGGCACAACAGACATTACACACATCTTTTTACATAATTAATAAGAGGTGTGGAGTTATTACAACTTAAAGCAACAAAATAAGTGCATGCACGCGGGTACTAAGATTTTTTTGCAAACATTGCAATCTTAGGGTACAAGTTATTCGTGTCTTTAGTATAATGAAAACCAATCCAAGCAACGTATGGACTCAACATACATTCTTGGTATTAGGTTGTCCTTCACTGGGCTTCACCAATTGCCGCTGCTGCAACAATTAGTAAAATACGAGTACAAAAGTACTCAGCAAAACTGATCCATCTAACCAGCATATATAGAAATACCTCATGGATATGCAAGGCTTTTCAGTGGACTGAATTTGAACTTTAATTTGCGAAACAGCAAAGCTTACAATCTGTGGATCCTTACATTTTATCATTTTAGGCAATGACTATTCATTATATTGAACTAAGCATCAACGAACAGACATCAAATAAAACTCTACTTGATTCATCACAATCATGTTTTAAGGATCATTTCATAATTCATAGTCATTATATCCTACAATTTTCAAACATGAGAAGTGTGGCGATCTGGACCAATTATAAATCCTAAAGGAGATAAACTGACCACACAACACGTGTGTATCCTGTCGGGACACACACAACAACCGTTCATCCCAGTGCCCTGGGAATTTGACCCACAGTCCACGGTTACCCAACCCAGGTGTCAGTGTTTCGTTCACCAGCTAGTAAATTTGTGTCACGCTTCTTCGTAGCTCGATGGCTAACACTCACATACAAGGGTTTAGACTGGTTCGGGTGAATGTTCCACGTCCAGTATGGGTTGTGTGCTTCGTGTTCCTTGAACTCGAGTGTTGGTGCTTACAACGGGGTGCTTGCAAGTGGTGAATGTGCGTGTGTGTGGAAAAGTGTTCAAAGAGAGAGAAAGAAGGTACAGCTCCACCTTATATAGTTCGGTGGGCTGGGCTACAATGCGGGAGAAAGGGTATCTCGTCCCCTGGGGTTGATATCCCAATGAGGAGGTCGGAAGCCCTACACGTGACCTGTCCGGGGCCCTTGGTTGGTTGCGCTCCATCATTTCCCCAAGCCAAGTTCTATCCTCCCATTACGTGGCACCACGTATCGTGGCCTCGGTCTTGTCTGCCATCCCCATGGTAGGGCATGGCGTCGTCGTACTTTGTGGCACGCCCTCCCCGCTCCATCGGTCCATAGGCAGCGCCCCTGCCCCGACTGTCGGGTGGGGGCCGTGTATGCACGTCACGTCGGGCGCGGTGCATTTAATGCGCCTTCCCGCGCCGTCCCCGAGGGATCGAGGGGTCGGACTCAATCATTGGGTTGGTGCCGGTTCCCGACCCCACGGAACTCGTCTCAGGTCGAGAATGTGCCACGTGTCCGGGGTTCGCCCGTTGGCCCTCCGGGCTGCCACTTTGTTTGGCGGGCCAGCGCTGGTCGCGCCCTTGTCTTAGCAGTCTGTATGACAGAGGCCGGATGATTCCTTCCTTAGCCCTTGAGGGCCTCTCTTTGGGATAACCGTGGTAACCGACCCTAACACCAGGCTTGCACCCCTGTATGGGAAACCCCGTCAGGCTTGATCCCAATACGAGTTTCAAGTTTACTAGTTCCATATGCCAACATGCGATTAGTACTTTAAAGACTTGACCTATGGGTAAACATGTCATAGCTCCATATCTTTTGACCCTTGGAAGAGAGGACAAACTCAGAACTCCTTTTCTCACATTAACCTCAATGACCAATTCTTGAATCTAACAAGTCCTCAATTCAATCTTATGATGAACCATGAGTTCTCTTAGTTGGCAACAAGATATAGTTAGTAGATGTGCTTAGCAGCTAAGCCATTAATTTTAGTTGTTATACTTCTGAGCAGGTGGCAAAGATGTTCTTATGTCATGGAAGATAATCATGCATCAAGTCTTGAAGCAATTTCTAGACTTCATGCATAAGATGAAATAATGATTTCTACAGCGGGGTGTCCCGGATCAATTTCATTGGAAATTAACCCAGTCAAGAACTTACAACAGCAAATTAGCTTACGCAGCCTGTTTCGTTGGTTCCATTAGATTTCCTTCTTGGAAGCATATCTGGAAGAGCTGGGCTCCGCTGCGATGCAAATTCTTTCTTTGGCTTGCTATTAAACAACGTATTTGGACAGCGGATCGCCTCGCCAAAAGGGGTCTGCCTCATCAACCTACCTGCCCACTATGTGACCAGGAACAGGAATCAGCCCAACATCTCCTGCTCACATGTGTGTTCACCCGACAATGCTGGTCGCTGATTTCTCAGCATCTGAACCTGAACATTCCTGGGCCGGTCACCCGATGGTTAGTTTATCTGCCTGGTGGTGCGCTGCTATTAAGTCTGCACCTAATGACTGTCGTAAGGGCCTCAATTCCCTCATTATTCTATTCACTTGGGAAATCTGGAAGCACCGAAATGCTTGTGTTTTTGAGGGTGCTCAACCAAATGTTCAGCAGCTCCTGCAGATGGTGTCTAATGAGTGTGTTCTTTGGTGCTTGGCTGGGGCCTCCAAGCTCAAAGAGCTCCTTGATAGGTCACTGCCCCCGGCCATTTAGGCTCGGGTGGGCGATGGTCATGGTTTTTAGCCTTTACAGTAATAGTCTGTAAAGTGGTGTGAGTTGTACTGAGTATAGGGGTGGTCTAACCCCTATAATCTTTCCTTTTTTCTACCTTAAATGAAATGACGCGCAGTCCACCTGCGCTGTTCGAGAAAAAAAAGATGAAATAATGACTTTCAAAAATGTTATGTTTTGATGCTCCAGTGCTTGCCTTGAGGTGTTCCGGGGTTAGTGGTCTCGAAGGCGTCTTCGGACTCCTGCTCGATGACGAACACCTCCTCTTTACCCTATGAGACTCCGAAGGCAACTCCACGTAGTGGACTTGGGGGGGTGGTGGGGGGGGGGGGGGGGGGGCTCTAGCTTAGGTCGTGATGCATGTGCAGATTTAGTAAATGCAAAACATTTGGAAAACATTACAACTTTTCCTCACGATAAAGTTGCAATCCAACCCTAAACTACCTTATGAAAACAGTAAAACATTTTTCCCTAATTAATTATAATATTAAACCATTTTAATCAATTATTTAGATTTATCTATATTATTCTACACTAGAAAATCCTACTTTCCAATGTATCATTATTTCTAATAATTATTATTTAATCGATTAAGTAATATCCAAATTTTATTATTACATGAAATAAAGAAATAAGTATTTATTTAAATCCCTTAATAATAAGGAAAATAATTAAATACCAACCTTTATAATTGACCTAAGGTTTTTATATTTAATGCATAAAGGGGAACAAAAAACCTAATAAAATTAGTCTCACATTTTTTAGATATTTCTATGATTTATAAGAAATTACAAAAGATTAAATGAATTGAAACTAATTTTTAAAATCTTAAACTATTTTCCCGCCGAACACCCTCGGGGAAACATTTCCCACGTACCTCTCTCTTTGATTGTGGGTCCGGACCGTAGCAACCCTCAATCTCGGCCGCGTGCCCGCGTGTTCTGAGCTGAGTTGGCCGTGGATCTCACCGGCGACGAGATCTATGGCTACCGGACTTCCCCACTCGCTTGTACACCTCCCGGTACCCTTGGTTTCTCAGCTCCGGGTCTCACCAGCGATGAATGCCGGCCATGGCAGTTGGTCGGGGCTACGACGGCCGGCCCCATAGGTGCCGATGACGATGGGCTGCCCTAAAAGCTTCACCTCACTTTTCTAAGCTCGTAGCTGTGACACACCATGAATTTGAAAATGAATTAAGCCCAAATGACCTTGGTAAAGGTTAAATGATTATTAGGTCAAATTTTGATAAAAATTCATCAAGAATGGGAATTAAGAGTTTAAAGTGGCATGTTTATAAAAGAGATGTGCATCAGTGGTAGAGGTAATAAGAAAGTTTAAAGAGTGAATCAAATTCAAATTCTATTCAAAATATTTGAATTTGGATCAATTTAGAGCGGTTTGAGTGGTGGTTGATTAGCCATCTTTCGGAGCTTCAAATTTTAATTCTACTTAAATAGTGAAATTTTGGCTGGAATAAAAGTTGTAGTATAAACTTTGTACTACAACATGGAAGAAAGTTTGGATCGATACTTAGAGTATTTGAATTGGAATTCAAATGGCAAAACGAGGTTAGATTGCTGATTTTGAAAGGGCTAATAATAGTGATGAGGGCTGACATTTGGCTGGAGTTTAAGCCAACTTTTGTTTAATAAAATTTGAAAATCAAATATATCAGAGTGTAAAGGGATGTATGGAGAATACTATGATTGGAAGAGCTAACAGAAAGTCCGAAGAAGCTCTGAATTCAGTGTTTTTGGCCGATATTCAGAAGGAATTCAAGCAAAATCCATGAAGATTTGGAGGGAAGTTTGAATGCAAGAAATGTAGCTCTACATATGTGCCCTCCAGAACTTTTGGTTATGACTTATCAGAGGAGAGCCGACCACCACCGCCGATCTCTGCCAGGAAAAATTTGAGGGCGCCACGTGCCGGCAAGGGAAAAAGCCCATGCTTCACGACCCAAGCTTTGTCAAAGAGACACGTCAACAGGTGAGACGGCACCAAGAGAGAATGTAAAATCACAAGAATGTTACAACCAAGTGTTGACGCCAGATTTTGACACGTGTTGAATCGGTGTCAGAAGAAGAGATTGACCGGTGGTGGAAGCTATTTCCATTCTCTCTGACGGGAGCAGCCAAGAGTTGGTACCACCGGAGAGCGGGGAGAGTTGGAGGAGATTGGATTGCATTGAAGGATGAGTTTAGCCTGTTCTTCTATCCTATTTCAAAAGTCGTTCCGCATCGCCTCCAACTTTTGTGGTTCCGACAAGGCGATGAGTCACTTGGAGTAGCCTGGGCAAGATTCTTGCATTTAGTCACTTCTGGTCCACCACACAACATTCCAGAGGAAATGCTTATGCAACACTTTGTTCAAGGGTTGAAGCCGGAGAGTGCACAGTTTCTGGATAGCACCTCCGAGGGATCGATCATGTACAAGACAGTGTCTGAGGCAAAGGAAAGAGTCCTTAACAGTACTCAGTACATCGGAGTTTTTGACGAGGTACCCAAACCAAGTGATCAGCCCAGAGAGAAGCAACAGATACACCACGTTTCAGCTGCGTCCTATCCACCTCCATCATACATAGAGGGAATCACCGAACCAACCAAGACCTTCGATTCAGAGCCACTCATTGAAGATATGCCTATGTTCATCCCTGATCTCTTCACAGAAGAAGAGTATATGGAGTTGGGAAATTCAACGAAGTTGCCCAAAGAACACAGGTGTAAGTGCTCAGGATCTGAGGCGTTCATTTCGGAAGCCACCCTGCAGATTGAGGACCTTACTGCGGTCATGAGCAAGGAATGGATAGAGGAAGCAGAATCAAGTAGCATCATTATACGACTCTACGAAGATTTCAGAGTGCTCCTCTGCGCTATTTGGGACACTGTTCAAAGAGAAGTTCCTTATGACCCGAAAGTCGGGGTGAATGTGATGTCAAAAGCCATGGCACATCACATTGCACCAGAAGGACCCCTGGCTTTCTCGCGTAAGCACCTGAAGTGGATCGACGGCCCGATCATGGAAAGTATAGGTATCTACCGAGTGATTCCTGTTCGAATGGGGATCAAAAAGGTATACCTGGACTTCCATATCTTCGATATCCTGGAAGGTGAAGAGTTCATCTTAATTGGACAGCCAATAGAGCCACTTGTCAACCCGAACAGAGACCAAGCACGGCTCGAGGTTAAGGTTGGCAAAGATATCATCCTGATCAGCCTAGTGCGTTCGTGCAACACGTTTGCCGAAGCTAGGCCGGAGAAAGACCTAGTGGAGGAATCAGTGAAGATCATTCAAGAAGGGATCACTGAGCCCATTATTGAAGATGATTTCATACACTTTACCTAGGAAACAGAACTGGACGGCCATAGTAAGCTCAGTATAGAGGAGAAACCGCAACCTTCACTGCCTGAGTTGATGCCACTGCCTTCTAGGTTAAAGTACGCATTCCTCCACAACAATCGAGCCATGCCAGTTGTCATCAGTGATAAGCTGACAGAGAGTGAAACTCGGTGGCTCTTAACAGTCCTGGAGAAGTACAGATCTGTCATTGGGTACTCTCTGCAAGACTTGAAGGGGATCAGCCCCAATTTATGCACCCATCGCATCCCTATGGAACCGGACCATAAGTCGTCCAGAGAACATCAGAGATTACTAAATGATGCGATGAGGGAGGTAGTTAAGAAATAGGTTCTGAAGCTACTGCACGTGGGCATCATCTACCCCATGCAAGACAGTGAGTGGGTCAGTCCAGTTCAAGTAGTCCCAAAGAAGGAGGGCATGATAGTAGTCCAAAATGAGAGAAATGAGCACATACCTCAGAGGATAGTTACTAGATGGAGGATGTGCATCGATTACTGGATGCTGAACAAGGCTACCCGGAAGGATCACTTCCCCCTTCCCCTCATCGACGAAATGCTTGAACGGCTGGCCAAGCACCCATTCTTCTGTTACCTCGAGGAATATTCTGGTTATCATCAGATTCCTATTCACCCTGATGACCAGAGTAAGACTACCTTCACCTGCCCCTATGACACATTCGCTTACAGGCGAATGTCGTTTGGTCTCTGCAATGCACCGACTTCATTCCAACGGTGTATGATGGCGATATTCTATGACATGATTGAGAACATCATGCAAGTCTTCATGGATGATTTCTCAGTCTATGACAAGAGCTTGAAGAATGCCTTGAGAATTTGGATAAAGTTCTCAAGAGGTGCCAAGAAACGCACTTAGTCCTCAATTGGGAGAAGTGTCATTTTATGGTCAGAGAAGGAATTGTCCTTGGACACAAAGTGTCAGAAAAAGGGATCGAAGTGGATCAAGCCAAGATCAAAGTCATCGAGCAGTTACCATCCCCAACAAATGTCAAGGGAGTTTGGAGTTTTCTAGGTCACACTAGCTTTTATATGAGGTTCATCAAGGATTTCTCCCATATTGCTAGGCCTCTGACAAGTCTCCTAGCCAAGGAGACCCCATTCAACTTCGACGAAGACTGCCTCGTAGCCTTCTATACCCTCAAAAAGGCACTGGTATCCGCACCCATCATACAACCGCCGAATTAGTGTCTTCCATTCGAGATCATGTGCGATGCAAGTGACTACGCCGTCGGCACAGTGCTCGGTCAATTCAAGGATAAACAACATTATGCCATATCTTATGCAAGCAAGACATTGACTGAACCTCAGTTAAACTACGCAATAACGGAGAAGGAACTTTTGGTGGTGGTGTTCGCCATTGACAAGTTCAGATCCTACTTGGTCGGTGCCAAGGTGATAGTATATACAGATCATGCTGCACTGAAGTACATCCTTACCAAGAAGGATGCAGAGCCACGACTCGTCCGTTGGATCCTTCTTCTACAAGAGTTTGATCTAGAAATCAAAGGTAAGAAAGGGGCAGATAATTTTGTAGCAGACCATCTCTCAAGAATGCAATTCAAGGGATTAGATCTACTGATCGGCGATTACTTGAGAAATGACACTCTCCTGAAGGTCTCTACATCCAGCCCATGGTATGCCAACTTAGTAAATTTCATGGTGGCCGGATATATACCTCCAGGAGAAGACCGAAAAAGACTGATCCACCTCAGCAAGTATCACCTATGGGATGATCCCTATCTCTTCAAGGTCTGTGCTGATGGTTTACTCCGTCGCTGCATCCCGCTTTGTGAGACCCGCAAGATTCTCGAGTGTTGCCACTCCTCACCTTATGGAGGGCATTATGGAGCATTCCGGACCCATGCTAAGGTATGGCAGAGTGGAATCTTCTGGCCAACCATGTATGGAGATGCGAAGGAATTTGCGCGGCGATGCCCAAGATTTCAGAAGCACGGGAACATCAATTCCCGAGATGCTATGCCACTGAAGAGCAACCTTCAAGTGGAAATATTCGATGTCCTGGGAATAGACTTCATGGGTCCTTTCTTGATATCAGAGCAGTGTGAATACATCTTGGTGGCCGTGGACTATGTGTCCAAATGGGTTGAAGCACTTCCCTGCGTTGCCGCCGACTCAAAGAACTCGAAGAAAATGTTCCAGGAAATTATATTTCCTCACTTCGGAGTTACAAGAGTCATGATCAGTGATGGTGGCTCACACTTCATTGATAAGACATTCAGGAAGTGTCTTAGCGAGTTGGGAGTAGACCACCGGGTTGCAACTCCGTACCAACCCCAGACAAGCGGTCAAGCAGAAACATCAAACAAATAGATCAAGAATATTCTGCAGAAGACAGTAAATGCTATGGGGAAAGGTTGGAGAAGCAAACTACCCGAGGCACTATGGGCTTATAGAACAGCTTTTAAGACCCCAATAGGTATGACACCATACCAACTGGTTTATGGAAAGACTTGCCATCTATCGGTTGAGCTAGAATTCAAGTCCCATTGGGCGATCGAGAAGTGGAACATGGATCTCCAATCAGCTGGAGTGAAACGACAAATCCAATTAGCTGAATTGGACGAATGGACGGAGAAGGCCTACCCCAGCTCCAAGTTGTACAAGGAACGGACAAAACGATGGCATGACAAGCGAATCAAGATCAAGCAATTCAATGCGGGAGACAAGGTACTTCTCTTTAATTCTCACGTTCGTTTGTTTGGTCATGGTAAGCTTAGGAGTAAGTGGGAAGGTCCCTATCTAGTTATGAATGCGGCTGATCATGACGCTATAACCCTCCAGGACGATGATAGAAATTTTTTCAAAGCCAATGGCCAAAGATTGGAAACATTTCTCGAGCCCGAAATACCGGAACTTGAAGAAATAGACGTCTACGAGTTATCCGAGCTATAAATCTCGTCTATGGTCATCGCCGGACCTTAAAGAGGCCGTATCCTAAGTTAGATCCTTTTTCTTTCTTTCTTTTCTATTCTTTCCACCTTTTCTAGCCAAAACCCTCACAAAAGCAGGAGTGCACAAAGAGAGGAGAATCTTCGTGAAGCCTGGAACTCACACCTGACAAGGTGGGGCCGGCCGGCCTGACTCTGAGCCCTTTCACGTCGTTTCAAATTTTGAAACCCCTTATCCGTTCTCCTTGTATGGAATTTTGGGGGATCCGATCTTGAAACTCTCTTCTTATACCAAAAGGCTTCAGGTCAACTTCATTCCAAAGCCTTTCGCCATCATTCACCTCCTGAAACGCGAGCCCTCTCAAGATCACATCAATGGCCTCGCAATCCTCTCCCAAGACTCCGAGGTTGGAGGCGAAACCCCATGTCTCTCCTTCGGCGCCCTCCAAGTCCGATCACAACCGTGCACCTCCCAACGGCGCACGAATCTTCAAACCAGTCCTTATAGCAGAGGCCTTCTCATCGCCACCGGCAGGCCAGCAGACAGAGGACCAGGCCGACCGGCCTAGGGGAGGCCGGCTGGCCCCATCGTGGTGCCGAGCTCCGCCCCATCTCGCGAGGTCATCCCCCAAGACCCCAGGGTCAGGAGTGGTCGTGCCCTTCAGTGTGACCACGCCTGAAACCACGCAGAAGATGATCGGCACACACCTTGTTCTCTCGACATCGAGTGAACATGGTGGAACCTCGGACACCTCGTTGTTCGCGTTTCACAGCGTCATCACTAGGATAGGTGTTTCCCAGCAACGGCTCCAGAAACGCCATGGGGTATTTCTTACGTTACAGAAGGATCCGCAAGTGCACGGAATACTGTTGTAGCATTTACCGGTGAGTACAGGGTCGTATTTATATTTCCGCAGAGAAGGTGGCGGTTATTCGAATAGATTAGTATGTTGATTAGTTCTAGAAAGGATATTCTATTGAATAAACAGGGGTAAGATAACACATGGTAAAGAGGTAGTGTGACACACAAGTTACTCAAGTTCTATCTCTATGCAAAGCTTACAGGAAGGGAGAAAGGAAGAAGAAAGCTAATCTAAGGACTTATGTACTCCTAACTAAGCATACAGTCTATACTAAGCACTCATACACATGATTAGGAACGAGCTCTAGGCTCCCAGGCATCACCGGGAGACCGCGTAGGATATGGCTAGGTGGCCACTAGATCCTCACAGCTATTTTATGCACCTCCTACAGCTACTACACGAACGGGGAGGGTTACACTGGACGGACAGGGATGTCACCACCTACCGCCTACCTCATCTAACCATGGTATAGAGCCGCATCCACCAATACTGATTAGCCCAGACACCACGTCTACACTAATAAGCGATACTCTAATGCCCCGCGTGGAGCCCCCACCCTTCGGATGGACAGACATCACACTAGAGCAAACATGCGAATACTGGAATCAATTCCGTAGCCTAGATGTCTTACCACATCTAATCATGCAAGATATAAGACCTAGATATAAACTAAGCATAGCATACACATCTAAATACATAGAACATATACTATATGAGTACACTAAACTAGAAGATAAATCTATTAAAGAATTCCGAATATTACAAAGGAGAGGAAGAGTAAAACCCATACCGAATACTCCTAGGAAAGACTCGGGAACCGAAGAAGAGCTACTTCACCTAAACTCCACTATCCTAAAGACTAAGCAAGAGAGAAACTTGAGAAAGGCTTCAACTTGTGGTGTTCTCTATTGTAGCACCCCCATCATATTTATAGAGGTGAGTGAGGGGGTGTGCAGCAGCTCCTCGGTGCCCAAATGCCTGAAGCCTTGCCAAACCGATGTTAGGAGCCAATGGGGAAGAGCCACGTCAAAGGAGGTAAGTTGGTTCCTCCTAGCTGGGTCGGCCGACCTACATGGGTTGGCCGACCTGTGCTTAGCCCAGATCAAGCCCAGCTAGCTCAGGGTGGCTGCCATGTGGATCCGGATCGCTCCAGTGCATGGCTGGACGTTGTCCTAAGTCGGTTGCATGCTTTGGTGGGCCCTTCAATCCATGGGAGTTCAAATGGCGCGCTCTGATTGGTCGACGTCACTTGCCTTGGATTGAGGTGCTTGTTTAACACTTGAATTCTGCTCAATTTGCCTACATTGCCAATTCTCCAAGGGGAATGTGGAAACGATATTATTCTAGATAAATATGCAAGTTAAGTATGCTACTCATCCCAATTTTCTGATCAAATTGACGCTCGAAATTGGTCCGTAGCGAGCGTCAACAAGAACCCCCACGCTGTCCTTTGCTCGTCCCGAGCAAAACAGGACAAATCAGGATGTTGATCAGAAAACTGTTAGACTCATTACCTGCTATCGTATCAAGTCTAAGGCATAGATGATCTCCTTAGGAATGAGTAATGTTGTCACGACTACCTAGCCCTTGTTACCTTCATCATCTATGGGGCTTATGAGCTTCTCCTCGTCTTGAGCTGTTGAGAGTTAGAATAGTCGATAGAGCAGTACTTACCTCACCTTTGTTCAACAATCTATCTAGAGGTTTTCTTTTGGAAATAGTAAAACAAGACTAAGTTCCTCGAGTGATTCACTCAGGTCGCTCAATGGTGTATGAATCCTTACCAAGGCACTTCTCCTTTCTCATAATGAAAAGCTTTTGTGGAGCTCAAGGTACGGAATGGATGAAGCATACCTGCATTTCATATATTGCCAAGATAAAGAGTGAATCCATGGAGAAAACTAGTCATATCCCAAGATCAAAAGGCACATGTGTGTGGATGGATGAGAAGTATGATTACTCCTTTTGGTTTGTGATCTCTCTCCTCTTTATTTTATTTTTGTATTTTTCTTTAGACATGGCTATCCGATTCTTATTCTTTCTTTCTCTTCTCTTTTTTTGGGTCATGCTTCTTTGGCATGCCATCTTTTCCTTTTTTTCTCTTTTTTTTTTTGGGGATGACCAAGCCTAATTTCTATTTCAGAGATAACATGAGGAGAGACCACATACTTCATGGAGCATTTATTTGGTGGATGGATGTATTTGCTAATTCCCAGTTTAAGAATATCGCAATGGGTGTAACGTGTGCGTGATCTTGATCAAGAGGATATGAAAAGCATCTCACTATGGTCACAACAATTTGACAAAGCTCAATGAAATAGCAAGCAACATATATGTAGGGTTTTTCAATGTAAATGACATATGGCTTTGGTAGGACATGGAACATCATTGAGGAACTTGTCTTTCCCTTTTAAATTTTGAAAACAAAATACTCCAGATATCAAGCTTCACTTAGGACAAGATTATAAAGCTCCATCTTCCATATCTATACTCACAACAACCTAGACTTGGATAAAGCATGTGCAACCAACAAGATGTTCGGGTTCATGGCACAAAGGTCCAAAGAGCCAGCAAACTCAAACTTAGGAAACACCATGCTTTAGGACTTAAGCAAGACAGACAAGCAAGAGTATAACAATTATTCATTCTTTAAACTTAGGAAGACTAAACATTCTTACCATGCATATGGAAAAGGGAAATTTAAAGCAGGAAGTGTTGGTTTGGTTTTTAGGGTTTTTATAATCTTTATTGAAAGCAGTAAAGGATACAGTTCACTTGGTGGAGGGGCTCCCCCAAGCTAGCTCTTGGTTTAAGGTCCGATGAGCAGGACCCTCTCCATACCCGTTTAACTCGAGGTTGAATCGTCCATAGCTGGAGAGGATGTCGTGGACGACGACGTCTTCTTCTTTCTCCACACCTTCTTGGTTTTCTTCTTTGTTGGTGTCGGTGGTGTGGGAGTTGGATCCTCAGGTGTGAGACTGTGTATCTCCCAGTCTTAGAACCATTCCGGTTCTATCCCCAGCCCTTGTTCTTTGCTATCCTCATGAAGTCTGTTGCGAAATTTGAACTTCATGGTCCTCTTCCCAATCCGGAAACTGATTCTTCCGGTTCCCACATCTATTCTAGCCTTGGCGTCTCTTAGGAATGGTCGCCCAAGGGAGAGCGAGATTCCCAAATCACCCTCCATGTCAAGGACTACGAAGTCCGCGAGGATGAATGAATTCTGGACTCGCACCAGGATGAGCGAGATTCCCAAATCACCCTCCATGTTTCCCAAATCACCCTCTATGTTTCGATCTGCCGCAAAACTTCACTCAGAATCCGGAGTCACTTTTGAGAAGATTTCGACCTCGTGTCGTTCCTCTTCAGATTACTCTCTCAACAGGCAAAACAGTCAATATCGCACCATCAACTTCCAAGACTATGGCTCAGAAGACTCTCCATGATTACTCAGCTCCTTCAACCGACAATGTCCCAATCGGGCCAAATGTTAATGCTGAAGCTGAGAATTTCGAGATCAAGACGGGTCTCATTACGATGGTGTAGGCTAGCCCATTCTGTGGCAAGGCCAATGAGGATGACAATGCACATCTCCAATAGTTCCTGGAACTGTGCAGCACTTTTGTCATCAAGGGAGTCACAAAGGATGCAATCCGACTCCGTCTGTTTCCATTTTCTCTTCTGGGGAAAGCAAAACAGTGGTTTAGACCAACAGAAGTGCAGTGACTACATGGGATGAGTGTGCCAAGGCATTCCTCGCGAAGTTCTTCCCATTGGGTAAAATCAACGTTCTTCGGGGAAGGATTTCTAGTTTCCAGCAGGCGTCAAATGAGTCAATAACTGAAGCTTGGGAGCGGCTTCAGGAGTACATCCTAGCATGTCCTCACCATGGGATGGACGCTTGGCTCATTCTATAGAACTTCTACAACGGGCTGACTCCAACAGCCCATGATCATATAGATGCTGCTGCAGATGGTGCCTTCTTCTCGCTGACCATTGACAGGGCCAAAACTTTGATCGAGAAGATGGTGTCCAACCAAGGGTGGAACGACGAACGTCTCCAACCTCGCTGGCGAGGCATGCACTCCGTCAAGGAGACAGACATGATCGCCGCTAAGCTCGACCTCCTCATCAAGAAGATTGATGAACGCCCCCAAGAAAAGGCTCCAACTCAAGTACTTCAAGCCTTAGACTCTTGTATTACTTGCGAGGTATGTGGGAACGTTGGATATTCAGGGAATGACCACCCCGAAACCCAGGAAGACGTCATGTTTATGAACAACAACAACGGGTTTCGTCCACAAGGAGGTCAGGGGTGGAACCAGTCGCGCCCTTACTACCAAGGAGGTAATGGTAATTCAAATTCATTTAATCCTAAGCAACCTTCCTTGAGGGATCTTGTCTTAAGCCAAGCAAAGACCAATGAAGCAATTCAAAAGAAGCTTGCCGCTAACGACAAGACCTTGGAGACCATCCAAGCGAAGATGGATGGCATCTCCTCAACACTCAAGAACCAGCTGAGCTTCAACAACATGTTTGAAACCCAACTCGCTCAGCTGGCCGTCGTTGTTCCTTCTGCAGAGATAGGGAAGATCCTGGGGCAACCCGAGGCTCCCTTGGAGAGTGTTAATGCAATAACCGCAAAATGGGGTAAGCCATCACGTGGTAAATTCTTTACTAACTATCCAGAAAGACTCGAACGCCCTTGGAAGAGTTCTTGGGGTGATCTAGCGGTAACCATAAAGGAGGATCCCAGAACCCCGATGATCAATTGCTCAATATACGACCATTACTACGAGAATGCCCTCTGCGACCTTGGAGCAAGTGTCAACATCATGCCCAAGGTAACCTTCAAAGAACTAGCTTATCCTGCTCTTTCCCCTACTTGCATGTGTGTGCAGCTGGCCGACTCCACGATACGATATCCCGAGGGAATTGTGAAGAATCTCCTGCTGCGAGTCCAGAATTCATTCAACCTTGCGGACTTCGTAGTCCTTGACATGGAGGGTGATTTGGGAATCTCGCTCATCCTTGGGCGACCATTCCTAAGAGATGCCAAGGCCACAATAAATGTGGGAACCGGAAGAATTAGTTTCCGAATTGGGAAGAGGACCATGAAGTTCAGGTTTCAGAACAGACGCGAACAAGTATACCTGCTCCCACACCACCGATACCCAGTCTCACACCCGAAGATCCAACTCCCACACCACCGACACCAACAAAAAAGAAAACCAAGAAGGTGTGGGGAAAGAAGAAGACGTCATCGTCCGCGACATCCTCTTCAGGTATGGACGATTCGACCTCGAGTTAAATAGGTATGGAGAGGGTCCTGCTCATCAGACCTTAAACCAAGAGCTAGCTTGGGGGAGTCCCTCCACCAAGTGAACTGTATCCTTTACTGCTTTCAATAAAGATTATAAAAACCCTAAAAACCAAACAAACATTTCCTGCTTTAAATTTCCCTTTTCCATATGCATGGTAAGAATGTTTAGTCTTCCTAAGTTGAAAGGATGAATAATTGTTATACTCTTGCTTGTCTGTCTTGCTTAAGTCCTAAAGCATGGTGTTTCCTTAGTTTGAGTTTGTTGGCTGTTTAAACCTTTGTGCCATGAACCTGAACATCTCGTGGGTTGCACATGCTTTATCCAAGTCTTGGTTGTTGTGAGTTTAGATATGGAAGATGGAGCTATATAATCTTGTCCTAAGTGAAGCATGATATCTGGAGTATTTTATTTTCACAATTTAAAATGGAAAGATAAGTTCCTCAATGATGTTCCAAGTCCTACCAAAGTCTTATGTCATTTACATTGAAACACCCTACATATATGTTGCTTGCTATTTCATTGAGCTTTGTCAAAATGTTGTGACCCTATTGAGATGCTCTTCATATCCTCTTGATTAAGATCACGCACACATTACACCCATTGCTACATTCCTACACTGGGAATTAGCAAATCCACCCGTCCACCAAATAAACGCTCCATGAAGTTTGTGGTCTCTCCTCATGTTATCGCTGAAAAAAGAATTAGGCTTGGTCATTCCCGAAAAAAAAAGAAAAGATGGCATACCAAAGAAGCATGACCCAAAAAAAAGAGAGAAAAGAAAGAATAAAAGGGGATAGCCATGTCTAAAGGAAAAATACAAAAATAAAATAAAGAGGAGAGAGATCACAAACCAAAAAGGAGTAATCATACTTCTCATCCATCCACACACATGCACCTCTTGATCTTGGGATATGACTTGTTTTCTCCATGGATCCACTCTTTGTCTTGGCAATATATGAAATGCAGGTATGCTTCATCCATTCCGTACCTTGAGCTCCACAAAAGCTTTTCGTTATGAGAAAGGAGAAGTGCCTTGGTAAGGATTCATACACCATTGAGTGACCTGAGTGAATCATTCGAGGAACTTAGTCTTGTTTTACTATTTCCAAAAGAAAACCTCTAGATAGATTGTTGAACAAAGGTGAGGTAAGTACTGCTCTATCGACTGTTCTAACTCTCAACAGCTCAAGACGAGGAGAAGCTCATAAGCCCCATAGATGATGAAGGTAACAAAGGCCAGGTACTCATGCCAACATTACTCATTCCCAAGGGGATCATCTATGCCTCAGACTTGACACGACAGCAGGTAATGAGTCCAACAATTTTCTGATCAACATCTTGATTTGTCCTATTTTGCTCGGGATGGGCAAAGGACAGCTTGGGGATTCTTGTTGACGCTCGCTACGGACCAATTTCGAGCGTCAATTTGATCAGAAAATTGGGATGACTAGGATACTTAACTTGCATATTTATCAAGAATAATATCGTTTCCACATTTCCCTTGGAGAATTGGCAATGTAGGGAAATTGAGCAGAATTCAAGTGTTAAACAAGCACCTCAATCCAAGGCAAGTGACGTCGACAAATCAGAGCGCGCCATTTGGACTCCCATGGACTGAAGGGCCCACCAAAGCATGCAACTGACTTAGGACAGCGTCCACTCACGCATAGAAGCGACCAGGACCCACATGGCAGCCACCCAGAGCAAGCTGGGCTTGATATAGGCCAGGCCCAGGTCGGCCGACCCAGCCAAGAGGAACCGACTTACCTCCTTTGACGTGGCGCTTCCCCATTGGCTCCTAATGTCGGTTTGGCAAGGCTTCAGGCATTTGGGCGCAGAGGAGCTGCTGCACACACCCCTCACTCACCTCTATAAATATAAGGGGGGTGCTACAATAGAGACACACCACAAGTTGAAGCCTCTCTCAAGTTTCTCTCTTGCTTAGTCTTTAGGATAGTGGAGTTTAGGTGAAGTAGCTCTTCTTCGGTTCCCGAGTTTTGCCTAGGAGTGTTCGGTATGGATTTTACTCTTCCTCTCCTCTGTAATATTCGGAATTCTTTAATAGAGTTATCTTCTAGTTTAGTGTACTCGTATAGTATATGTTCTATATATTCAGATGTGTATGCTATGCTTAGTTTATATCTAGGACTTATATCTTACATGATTAGCATGGTAAGACATCTAGGCTACAACATTGGTTCCAGTATTCGAATGTTTGCTCTAGTGTGATGTCTGTCCACCCGAAGGGTGGGGGACTCCGCGCGGGGCACTAGAGTATCGCTTATTAGCATAGACAAGGTGTCTGGGCTAATCAATGTTGCTGGATGCGGCTCTATACCATGGTTAGATGAGGTAGGCGGCAGGTGGTGACAGCCCTGTCCTTCCAGCGTAACCCTCCTCGTTCGTGTAGTAGCTGTACGAGGTGCATAAAATAGCTGTGAGGATCTAGTGGCCACCTAGCCATATCCTGTGCGGTCTCCCGGTGATGCCTGGGAGCCTAGAGCCCGTTACTGATCATTTGTATGTGTATGAGTGCTTAGTATAGACTGTATGCTTAGTTAGGAGTACATAAGTCCTTGGATTAGCTTTCTTCTTCCTTTCTCCCTTCTTGTAAGCTCTGCATAGAGATAGAACTTAAGTAACTTGTGTGTCACACTACCTCTTTACCATATATTATCTCACCCTTGTTTATTCAATAGAATATCCATGCTATAACTAATCAACATACTAATCTATTCCGATAACCGCCGCCTTCCCTAAGGAAATATAAATATGATCCCGTACTCACGGGTAAAATGCTACAACGGTATTCCGTGCACTTGCGGATCCTTCTGTAACGTAAGAAATACCCTATAGCATTTCTAGCGCCATTGCTGGGAAACACCTATCGTAGTGATGACACTACAAAAGGCCAACAGTCCTCAAGCAGCTCACCATCCCCCTGAAAAAAAGAAAAAGAAACCAAGTCAGGAGAGCCATCCAACTCGACTCAAAAAAAAGAGAAGAGAAAAGGGGAGATGGATGATGCTCGAGTATTTACCACCGAAGGACAATCAGTTGACACATGCACGTGACTAAGTCTCTCAGGACACATGGTTTCTCTGAGACGAAATATTTGATCTCGCAACATAGGAGATACAGAATGTGCCACAGAAGTCCTACCCAAGATCCTCATATAAGCCTTTAGAAGTAGGAGAGTTCATGTGAGGTTTCAGAAGATCCGTACCTCGCCTTGAGCGAGTGAGTGCCTTGAGTGGTCGAAAGTACACCTTGAAGTTCCGAAAGAATTCCTCTAGGTACTAAGAATAAGAAGAGTCAGGTTTCGCGATGACTTGTTCTGGAAATCAATGGGTGGAAGAAAAGGCATTAGCCACCTGGAATCCGAGGTATGAGGAACAACGTCAAAATATTTTTAGAATTCTTTGAGGATCATGAATCTTTGAGGATACAATTCTAGCCGTTGTATGCTTTTACACAGAGAAGCATAAAGCGTCGACTAAACTGGTCACCACCATCGGTTTAACTGATCACACTAACCCTGCCTCCTAGCCATTGAGCTCCAATGTCTTTCTGCCTACTTGCATCATGGCACCGACGCTTGCACCAACGCACCATCGGTTCAACCCGTGCTGAAGACTTCGCTTCCCAAGAGTTTCTGTTACTTGACATGCTCTCTGATCAATCAACTGACCAATGCATCAACATCTTCTTTTGCACCGTCTATTTAACCGGTGCCTCTAGCATTTCTTCACTTGATGGCCATATCATTTCCCCATTGCACCAACACCTCCCTTCTTATAGCGTCGGTTCAACCAGTGCTACTTGGTTTCTCTGCACTTGACTGTTGTTGCTACAACCGGTGCACCGTTCGGTTCATTTTCCAGGCCGTCGGTTCAACCGGTCGCCCTTTTTCTGCCGAACCTTGTCCAAACCATCACCGCGATCTTTAACCCCTGAAATATATTCTATCTCTAGTTTTTCACTGCATTTTGGACATCTTGTCAGCAAATTGGACCATCTTGTATATGGATTGGACTCGATCCATGAGACCTAGAAATCATACAAACTTGATCTTACAAACTTGTTAGTCCCATTGACTATGTTGTCACACAATCACCAAAATCACAATTATGGCCTAATGGTGCCATGTTCTTTACAAGGACACAGTAGAATTGCTGTAGCACTGGCGCAATCTTCTGGTAGGTATGATAGATTCGATTTGGTGGAGGCTCGACGTTGGCGATCTGGACTTCTAATTAGACATGATTTGAAGTCCTGCAATCGTTACACCATTGCTCTGTTGGTTATCAACCAAGCACAACTTGATTGACCTCACCGAGAAGGTTGTTCCTGCAAGCGAATTGAAGAACACAAGCAAGAGGGTATAAACACGCAATCTGAAATTGCAGATGAGTATGAAGCGAAAGCAAGTATGGAGTTCAAGCTCGAATCACAAAATGACTAATCACCACAGTGGTGAAGAACAAGAACGAGGGCCCTGATTCACAACAAAAGGACTCGACGTCACAGTTACAATGAAGATGACTGTTTCTCGAAGGAAAACAAACACTAAACAAAACCCTAACCCTAATGTCGCGGAAGCTACTGATTATATGAGGGTTGGGGCGTGCATAAGCCCCGAGCCACATCCATAATGGACCCCAACACGATACACGGGCCAACAGCCCAAAAGATGGTGACGCAGCACCGTGATAGATTCTGGACATCCCCTTGTTTCAACGAGTCCTGTTGACTCCTAATGAACTTGGGCCGAAAACCGGTGCGATTGGAAACTCCTTGAAATTATCTTTCCATCCATATAAAGAACATCCAAAATGGACTCCATATGCGGCCTGGGCATCATTTTTTGTGCGGGCTGATCTTGGACTCCGAGGTGGCCTCGAACTTGAATTGCTTTGCGCCTCCACCTTGGGGACTCGAACCCAATTAGCCTCAGGCCTCCTTCTTGACTTGTACACTCTTGCTGGACTCCTCCTTCTCCACTGCATGCACCAATTATAGACATATGCATGGATGTCATGTCCTCATCATCCTCCCCTTCTTGATGAAAAGCCGTCCTCAGCGTCGATTGTGCTCGAAATCGATCTTGCATGACACAAAGGAGAACGGGGTTGCAAAAACAAAGACAACCAAAATAATTGTGAGGAGGGATGTGACCATGTTTATGATGTTCAAGTGTGTCATCAAGCACAACAATTTCAGCAAGCATGGCAGCTTTTTGGGCAGAATACACACGATGTTTGTCAACACCATCCTGCAAAAGATTAGCACCAACAAACATATGAAGCAACCAGCAATGCTCCACTTCTTGGGAGACAAATTATTAGGGGAACATGTGAATATGGTTCTAGGATGGTTGCCCTCTAATCGATCACAATCTTGCATAACAAAAGGAGAATTCATATTGCTACGAATGTAGACTCTATGTATCTGATATTGTCCTTTGTTGTCATATTTTCCAATAACATGATATGTGTATTTAGCAAACCAAGGCAAATTAGCATATTGAAAAAGTCTCTCTTCCAAACAATCTAGATTACATAAATCATCAAGTTCAATGTAACCCAAAGTATGTAAAGAAGACAACAGTTCTTGCTCATCATTTGCACTAGCAATATGCATAACTTGTTTAATTTCAGCACAAGGGATTGGTTCCAAAACATGTAAATCTGAAGCATTATAAACAATTCATCTTTAACACAAGGAACATCAATCACATCATCATGTGACAAAGACAAATCAAGGGAGGGTTCCACTAACAATTGCTCTGTGATAGCATGGTTCGTAGAAAAATTCAGCACATTAAGACAATTCTCACCATCCGTGAGTGTAACACCATGGGTATTACCTATGTTCACAGCAGGAGTAATAGGTGCATTATGAAGTGATGGTTCTGAATTTGCATATGAGGTTGTGAGCTCCTCATTATCATCCAAGTCATCATCTCGCTTATGTACAACAATAGACTCCTCTTCTAAATGATGCACCTCATCATATGAATTC
The DNA here is from genome assembly GCA_032594955.1 of Panicum miliaceum. Taxonomy (NCBI): domain Eukaryota; kingdom Viridiplantae; phylum Streptophyta; class Magnoliopsida; order Poales; family Poaceae; genus Panicum; species Panicum miliaceum. Next base: position 14,568,355 of record CM064068.1, read on the forward strand.
AAAGTAGGAGGTGGATTAACAAAAGTTTCTCTCATAAGAATTTTCATATCATTCCAAGTTTGAGGTTTATCTAAAGGACTTAATGACTCCCACCAAGATAAAGCAGAATGTCGCAAAATACTAGCTGTATTTTCGAGGGCGAGCGCATGCGCGAGCTCTCGGTCTAGCCGAGGTCGCGACACTGCTATGGCGCTCACGGTGTTCCAGCGGAGCCGGTCCACGGCGGTGCTGGGCTGTAGGGGCAGAACAAGGAGGTGGTGGTGTGTCCCTACAACAAGAGCGGCTTGACATCCGAGCAAAGGGGAGCGGGTGCCTAGGGTCTTCCTACAGTGGTCTCATCGGCCGTGGCCGGCACCAGGGAAGGCGACGAGCTAGGGCCGCGGTGAAATGTATCGGCAGTCCGAGGAAGAGGGTCCTAGTGCGGTGGCGAGGTGATGCCGAGGTGAGCTGGGGACATGCCATGCCGAGCTGTTACGATGGTGTAGGCGTACGACGCAGGCGCGAGGAAGAATTCCGACAGCGCTCCTCCCTTCATTCTCCTCCTTTGCCTTCTTCCCTTCCTCCTCTTCTTTTGGTTGTGGCGGGCTGGCGGCGAAATAGGGGGAACCCTAAAGGGGCAGCTAGGATTTTGGGTCATGGCGACCATGGGTTTTTATAGGGCACTCCTAGGGCTAGGGTTTCGCGCAGGGCTGGTGGTTCTCAGCGTTCGGTCCGGGACACGCGGCGGCGGGGGTGCTTCAACCGCAGTGCTGCTTGGCTGTTAGCGCGCGTGTGGGAGGGAGTGGGCACGACAGTCATGGGCGACACGAGCAGGAGGCTCGGAAGGGTCTGACGGGCCTATCAGCGTGTGCCTGTCAGGCCTTGAGTGGCAACGCGGATGCACGAGTGAGCGTGGCTTTGAGAGAGAGCGGGGAGCGGCACAGCGTGAGGAAGAGGAAAGCTGACGAGTGGACCCCACTCGTCAGTGGCTCTTGTGAAGTAAAGGAGGTGCGGCCGTGGTGTGGGCGGCGCTAGGCTGGGTGAGGCAGGCCAGTTCGCGGGCCCTCTGGCTGATCGGCTGCTGGGTTGGGTGTGTGTTCCACGACATCGGGCCGGTGGTAGGCTGGCTAGCCTGGCAATGCTCGTGCGGGAGACAGGCCACTAGCAGGCCGAGCTCGGCCTTTGGTCGCTCGACCAGCTAGGTTGTAGGGGTTGGCGTTTAGGTGGGTTTTGGGTCGGGTTAGGGTTGGTCTCGGGTCACGTAGGGTAGGGTAGTGGGCTGAACTTGGTAGCGGCTAGGTTAATCATGCATGACGCTGCGGGAAATCTATTCACCATGCGCATTACTGCGCGCGATGCTGTCGCAAAAGGGCCGGAGGCCCCCTGTTCATCTTCATCCCCAAGCACGGGAGCAGCCGCAGGTGAGCTAGGGCAGCGGGAAGAGGGTGGAGCATAGCGGCCGCCAGCGAAGGGTGGGAGGTGGGGGGGAGCGACCACTAGCAAGGTCGCCAGCGGAAGGGGTGGTGGTCGAGGCGACGGACCTTAGGATTCCGGGGTTGCCGGGGTTGGGGCAGCTCCATGGCCTCCGGACCTAGAGGAGGGGATTGGCGGCGGCGGTGGTGGTGGCGGTTCGGCCGGTAGCGGAGGCGAGGCGGCGCGGGAGCGCCACGGGCTGGACGGGGCCGGACAACCGATGGGCGGCTGGACGGGGCCGGACAACCGATGGGCGGTGGCCGCCGGCGGGGTCGAGGAGAAGACGGCGGCGGTAGACGGGCGGCGCGATGGCGAGATTGATTAGCGGTGGCGGTGGCGGTGGAGCTGGGGGAAGCGGAGGAAGGCGGGGGCGGAGGACGAGAAGGCTTCTGCGATGCCTCTGCCGCGAATCGCAAAGAGCGACAAATAGAAGCCCCTTGACGCTGGCCTGAGTCAACCATGTAAATATTAAAATAAATTTTTTTATACAGGAGAAAGTGTACCACCTAACTCGAGGCTAAGCCAAAAATCTACAACCTTAAGCTTGAGCCCAAACCTGGTCCGACTTAGACCCGAATTTTCTGGCCTAATCAAGTTATCGGGCGGACTTGGACACTGATTTTAGACAGATTCTTATGTTTTGTTGGTCTAGTCTATAAATACTCTGGTGTACTAAGGCCCTCCACAATGTGTTGCTATAGAGTGATGTCTGAAGAGGAGAGAGAATTTAGGCATCACTTTCCATATTGCAGCGAGCAATGCTAACTCTATGCGGTGCTAGAAAAATTGGAGCGAAGCAAGAACATAACAGACTCCGGTACCAAATATTAAACAACAATAAATTTACTCGTTGCCGCTGATGAGACACACTTCTCCATAATCAGTGTTACAAATAAATGTGTGGGGTTATCTCATCCCTAACACGTCACTGTAGTGGAAGTAGTGGAAGCAACCGCAAGAGCAGTTACTGCCCCACTCTCTCTCCCTCTCTTCTGTTTACCCATGTATAAATATGGACCCAATGATCAATGAAAAAATTGGATCTCATTCTTGCCATACATTTGTGTTTGTTCTACTCGTTCATTCTACTCGCGAGTTTATTCTTTAACACGTTATCAGCACTTGGCACTAGCCAACTGAGCACACAGAGGAAGAAGAAAGGAAGAACGCCGGCGAGCTCGGTAAGATGCCGAACTCAACGTTGTTCCTGGACATCATTGGCTCGGTCTTGTATCTTCCACGCCAGCAGCGGGCTCGCCGTCTTCGTGCACTCCTCCGCCATCAAGCAGCTCATCGGGCTCCGGCACGCCGTCCTCGCTGGTACAGGACCACAGCTCCTGCCGGTCGCCGCCCTCGCCCTCCTCCCTTCGCCATGCGCCTTGGAGGAAGGCTCGGATGACGCTGCAACTTGGACGTCGCCGTCGACGACCTTGCAGCTCGCCGCGGACCACCAGTGCCACCGGACGCATGCACCACGCCTGACCGCATCTTGGTGAGCTCCCCACGCCACTGCTCGTCCCATGGATGGACAGCACGGGTGCGCGTGGAGCGCGAGGGACCGCACGCCTACAACCTCGCTTCACCACGCCTCACCTCTTCCTCGACCTCATCGCCGACGTACTCGCCGACCACACCGCCGCACACGCTGACTCCGGCCGGAGGACGTGACCGCCGCGCGACGCCGGTGGAGCCTCCAGGCTTCGAGCTTCAGGGAACCATCACCGCGCGCCATGGAGCTCCACGGCTCACTATCACCATGGTGACCTCCGACGCGGCGGCCCAATTCGTCTTCCCCGGTGTCGCCCCACCATCACTTCCACCTCCGAGCCCCTTCCCAGCCAAACACCGCCCGGGATTGCACATGACGGGGGTGCCCCCAACCGGACAAGTCCGGCCAGGACTCTTGCTCGCGGCCACCGGACTTACTCCTCTTGCTCCGGCGAAGGGAAGGCCTGAGCTCGGCCGGCAAAGCAAGGGACTGGGGCGGGAGGGGGAGATCCGGCCACACCATGGCCGGATCCGGCGGCCGCGATGGCGGATCTAGGTGGCGGCGATAGCGGAACCAAGAGGCGGCGGCGGAGGAGCAGAGGCAGCTGCGGTAGGGGGGAGAGAACTGAGTCGTTAGGGTTTTCTAAGCCTAACCGCCGGCCACTAAGGCCATTTATCCCGGCCGCGCAAGGCTTGGGCCGAACTGGGCAACGGCCTGGCGCACCATTGCCGATACAGGCCGGGTTGCCCCGCCCCCCCCCCCCCCCCCCCCCCCCCCACCCCCCCCCGTCCTGCGACCCCAGCCCCATTGGTTGTGGAGCTCGCCCGCCCCCCCACCCCCCTGCGCCTCCCCTCTGGGCTAAAAGCGGCGGCGGGCTGAAACCGAAGTTTTTTCGGCCCGCCGCCCAGTTATCTTTTCCACTTTATTCCAATCATTTTAATTCAGAAAATTTAATTTTAAGCCCTTAGGCTTGCTGTTATTTACATTCAGATGTTTCTATGTCTGTGTACCTTTACATACAGACCCTTTAAATTTCCTGTTAATGTAAATATGTGTTTGCTCAACACCCTTTTCATGTTTATTTCATTATATTTACCTTGCAAATAACTACTGTTGCCTATTTAATTTATGCAATTTACTTTCAATGCAACATTCAATCTCTATTTTGGAACAAATTCCTCAACGTTGAGATAAAATGAGATCTACACATACAAACGTATAGTGACTATCTCCTCAACTCGAAATAAATTCCCTCGATGTTGAGACAACATGGGATCTACACGTGACTATCTCCTCAACTCGGAATAAAACTTGATGGCTCACATTTAATTTGAAATTGCTCAATTCTATTCTAATTCCCAAAATTGGTCATATGCAAAATGATAATCAAACATCACTAAAGGATCTACACTATAATTAGTGACTATCCTAACATATGATTCTCAATTTTGGAATAACAAAAGGAATATTGAGCTTATTCAAATATAAAATTGCCTCAGTTTCACACCAACTTATTGAGATTATTCCATTGTTGGAGTTCAACTTTCATTGAATTCACATCTTTGCATCAATATTGTCATATTTCTCAAAATTATTGGCACATTGGAATGTAGGTGAGATGGCCAACAAAGAGCTTGAGGTTCTCACTCTTGATGGTCATAATTTTCCTACTTGGGCAACAGACATCAAAGTGAGCCTGTCACGATGCGCACTTTTTCAATGCTTGGCAGACTCTGCAGAGAGTACTCAAGCATTGCCTGAGAAATCCAAATATGAGGCCTTATACATCATAAGGAATCATATCCACCCAGACTTGAAGTCTGAATGTGTTGGGTTCCTAAAACCAGGGTCACAAGCAAGCCCGCCTTGTCAGACCAAGGTCCGAACAACTTCCACATCCGCGGCCTTTTAGCTATACAACGTTTGTGGGTTGTCCCAGCCCATGAGCCCTGTCTAGGGAGCCTTCCTCGAATCGGACTCCACGGCCCACGATGCCGAGTCTGAGTGACCCCACTCAAGATAGCTAAAGGACTGCGAACACCACTTCTCTCCCTCCTTTTGGACTCCCGACTGACTCGGGTCACCACTAGAGGGGAAATCCCACTTGGTCATGAACACCTAGGCTTGGTCCGCAAGGGTTAGACCTAGTCGTACCAAGTGGAAGCGGCCCTCTCAGGGTCGTACACTCGAACAGTGGGCCACTATGCCTCTGCCACAGCAGAGGACTAGAACTGTGGCGTCCACTTGGTCCTCGTGATGATCAGGCCTGCCATCACCATGGCTTGACCACTAAGAAACCATCAGCCAGGATGGGACTTGGCATGCAAACAGTTTCCCTCGATGGGACGGCTGCATCATCCCATCAGGACTCCCGTACTTGACGATTGACCAAACCTGGCGAACAGGCTCAAGACCAGAGGACCCCAGGATTCCAGGATCACGCAATCCACCAAGGACATCACCGACTGACCACCTGTACGGGCCCATTAACGATTTGGGCCGCCCGACTGCCAGAGTCAAAGATATTTCTCCCCGAAGCCTTCTCCTCCAAGGAATTCACTGTAACATGGGCCCCCCTTGAGCTATAAAAGAGGGGTCCTTCTAGATTTAGAAGGGGACATTAGAAGTCAAGTTAGACAGAACACCTGGCTCTCTAGCACTCAAAAAGCTTGTACTCCCCGACTCTCACGAGCACTTGGGCTCGAGCAATACATCTGACTGACCCCCGACTGGACTTAGGGCGTTCTCGCCTGAACCAGTATTATACCTCGAGTCAATGTGTGCTAGGCCACCTCCGATAATGACGCACGACACACATGCTGTCGAGTAGTTTGCCTGTCGCCCAATTCCGGCAGCGACAGAATGCATGATGGAGGAAAATCCATGTGAATTGTGGAACAATCTCAAGCAGCGTTATCAACAGCAGAAAGAGATAGTTCTACCTGAGGCAACTCATGAGTGGAACCATTTGCGCCTACGGGATTTTAAGACTGTAGATGAATACAATCATGTTGTTCATAGGCTAAGCCAGAAACTCCAGCTTTGTGAGAAGGCGCTTACTGAAGCTGAAAAGATAGAGAAGAAATTATCTACAATGCTTTTATTTGAAAGGATTCTCACACTCTCATACCGTGAGAAGAACTTTAAGGATTACGCTTCATTGATTCAGACATTATGTTAGGCGGAGAAGAACCATGAGTTTACCATTTGGAACTCTCAGCAGCGCCCACTGGGAACTGCACCTCACCCTAAGGTACATGCAAACATGAAGAAATCTACTCATAATGGGAACACCCAGTTTGGAGGTTCAACAGACAAAGGCAAGCGCAAGAGAACCCGCAAGCCACGTGGCAAATTCAAGAAAGGGAAATACGTTTCTAAGCCAAAATATGAGGAGAACAACAAAAACACTTGTTACAAGTGTGGTTGTTATAATCATGTGGCAAGTCGGACCCCAAAACATCTAGTGTTTCTCTACATGGAGTTCGCGGGTCGTGGATAGAACAATCAGAAATTTGAAGCTCACTTCACCTCCAACGAGCTGGAGACGGGGACTTCGGACCAAGTTCCACAAGGAGTGGGACCAAGCAACGCCACGACTTCGCCGCCTGCTGAGGATGAACCTCTGAACGTCAATGAAATGCTCGTGGACTACTCCACTGATTTGCTCGGAGATCCCATTTAGACTCCTAACAACTTAGTCATTTCCCTTAATTTGCAAGAACTATTGTAATTTACTATTTTCAATTAATATCACCTTCTATATTTTTGATGAGTTTTTATTTAAATTCTAAATTATATAGATTTATACGAGAGTCAATCAGATTGTGGAGAAATGTGCCAAATGAACATTGTACTTAGGGAAATCAAATATTTTTAATCCCTTGTAATGAGATAAGGAAATATTTTGACAATCGCCGGATGCGATACTATGATAGTTGATTTTGCATGAACAACTATTATACCTCCCATGGGAACGTAGTAACCATTGAGGAAGCATTATTTTATCCCCATGAGACTCGTACCCCCCCTAAGTTACAAAAGTTCTCCGTTGAAATGGTATTCATGTTGATACACATGAATAAAACAGGGAATATTTTCCTATTTTACCAAAGACAATGGCTTTGGCAATGAGCCTTCTCTCCCATCTAGATTGTACCACACATACATTAAATCCATAATGAATGTTGCGTACAAAATAATTCTCTCTTGATGGAATCAAGATTTGGCATGACTGCTGTAACACCTCAGGTGTTTAAATTACGAAATAAGCCTCATTAGCTTAGCACGATGCATAAATAACTGAGGAAAATTTAAAGGAAACGAATTATAAATTGGTTCTGCCTTGAATTGAAAGTAGTTGTGTCTATGTGCGTAAGTACTTGTACTTTAATCAAGCCGTTTAAAATAACTTCTAAACTACAATTCAAATGAACTTTGGCCTGAAACAAAACTTGTGTAACTTTTCTTTTTGAACAAATTTCGTGTTCAAGGATTTTTGAGTTACAACACAAAAATTCGAGAAACACTTGGAATTGCAAATCAATCCCTGCCTTTTCTTCTATTTTCACTGCAGATCCTTCTTCTCCGCCTCGCCCGACCCTTGCGTCGCCCAACCCTTTCACTCGCCCGACCCTCACTCCGCCCGATCCTTTCACTCGCCCGACCCTCACTCCGCCAGGCCCTCCGCCGCCGCGCAGTCGCCGCAGGACACTTGGCCGGCGATGCCTGACGGCGCTATGCGCCAAGCCAATGCCTGGCCACACCCGCACGCCGCGCTCCTCCCCAGTCCGCGCACGCCACGCGCACGCCGGCAACACGCACTTCTGCTCGCTGCCCGCCGCGCCCAATGGGCAAGTCGCGTCGTGCCCGTGCCTCCGCCGCGTCCCGCTAGTCGCCGCGCTCGCCGCCCGGCAAGACAGCTGTTGCAGCTCGTCGCCCAACCCGCGCGTCGCGTGATCTTCCGCTCCCCACGCCAAATCCTCAGCGCCCAATCCCCTGCCTGCGCTTGCCGCACGCTGCGCCGGCTCTATTCGCCGCCCGTCGCAACCAGTAACGCGCTCCCGTCGTGTCGCCCGCGCCCACGTCTCACAGTCAAGTCCCGCCTTTCCTTCCGCCTCTCTGCTGCCTACAAAAGGCCGCACTAAGCCCCCCTCGCGCACCCAGACACCAGAACGCCACCGCCACCACCATTACCACCGTCGTGCCCAGCTCATCGTGGAGCTCACCTCTCCGGCCACCCCTTGCCAGAGCTGAGTCTCCCACCACCACCACAGCACCCCACCGCAGCTCACTGCCCCACCCATCGTCTCCTAGAGCCGCCGGAGCACCGCCAGCGCCGCCCGCGCCACCGCCGCTCCTTGCTGCTCCGTGGACAGCCCACGCCGAAGCTCTCTTCCGTCTTAGACAAGCCTCGAAACGGGTTCCCCTCGACGCCGCGAAGCTCATCGACCAGCCCACGCTCTCCCCTCCTCGCCGGAGCACCGTCGCCGATGCTCCGCCCCGCCGCCGCCCCTCTGCTCCGCGCCGACGAGCCACCTCCGGCCAATCCCAACTCCGACAAAGGCCATCCCAAGGTAGCTCTCACCTCCCTGGATCTCCCCGACCCTTTTCCCCTCGCTGCCGACGAGCCCCCTCGCCGGAATTTGGCCGGCCGCCATGCCAGCGCCGCCCAAGGACCCAATTGCAATGATTAAAATCTTTAAAAGAGTCTGCACGCATGTTTCCAGGGACCCCTCTGTAAAAGAAAGTTTTGACCCTAGATTCAAAATCAGTGAAATTGTAAAATTCATGTAAAATCGTAGAAAAATCGGAAAAATACAAACTCAACGGTTCTGGAATCCTTAGATGAAAATCTACAACTTTTGTTACATGATTTTCTTCAGTTTCTTGCTAAATCTTGCTATAAATTAAATGGAAGATTTAATAGACGTTAAATGTACCCCCTGTTGTAGACAAAGTCTAAATCTGAAAATTTTACAGTAGATTAGTTGCTTGATTTGTAGGCTAGTGTAAAAATATTAGGGCCAGAACCCATCTCTAGCTAAACTTCTTAATAAAACTTGTTTATAACATGAAGTAATAAAACTAATTTGTAACTGCAGTTATGTTGTGATCCATGTGGTGAAACTTTTCAGAGCTGTTGTAATGATACCTAAATACCACAGAAAAAGTTTAGAACCTTTTTCCTTTTTGTAACCTATTTATATAATTTTGTGGTAGGAAAATTGCACTAATTCAAATAATTAGTTTCTGTGCTTGGAAAATGTTCAACTTTTTACTGAAGGACACTTTAAAGTAGGTCTTGCTATATAAAAAGTTTCATACACAGAAATCCTATAAAACATCCTATAGAAATTAATCTTTACTAAACTATATGTGTCTTGTCCTATTTATTATTCTTTGTATCTTGCACAGTAAAATCTGAAAAATTTACAGTAACTCATATATGAATATATTAACACCCTATAAAAGTTCTAGCATCAAAACATGAATGGTTTGTCCTGTATAAAAATAAATAAGTTGTAGTAGTAGCTGTGTATTATTTTTTTCATAATTTTTTCTACTGCGTGAAAATATCTGAAATTTTTTCAGTACTTTTGTCTCTGCATAATGTGCTCTATATAAAAATTTCATCACCAGAAGTTACCTAATCCAGAAGTTGTGTTTAATCCATGTTGTGCTTAGAAAATTAAGTTTCCAGTATAACACAACCCCTTCTTGTGTAATGAAGTTAATAGTTAAGTTATACTCTATTAACAATTTCCCAAATAAATCTTAAGTAAGTAACTTCCCAACAAAATCGATATTTTGTGGACTACAACTTTATCGTGAAGGAAAATAATCGTCTTATACCATCTGAAGCTCAAGTAAATCTAACTGAAGCTCTCGAAGACCCGAGCCCGAGTTCGGACGAGCCCCAAGCTAGCTTTACCCAAGAAGGCAAGCCCCGGAGCATGAATCCTATTTTCCTAAACTTATGCAACTTATTACTCTAATTTACTTGTGCATTAAGTTTATAGGAGTTGGATGAAAACTTAGTCGCATGATCCTAGGTACCCCTGCTCTGAACACTAGATGTAAGGTTCGATAGAATGCTATGCTAATAGGACTCGGTAAAAGTCGAGTGATTTCCTATCACTCGCGAGAATATAGAAGTTGAATGTTTACTACATGCTGCAATCATAAGATCAACGGATGGGGCTATGATACTATGTTTATGTTGATGATTGAGGCCCCGTCGGATTAATGAAAAATTGCTAAGGCCGCAGTGTGTGGTAGTGGTGGTTAAGTCTTTGAATGTACTAACCACATGCCGAGAATATGGTAATCGGTAAGCTTAAGTACCGGATTGAACCGAGGCCGGAATATACTCCCCACCGTTTTGAATTCGTTCACATCTAGCTAATGGCGGGTGCATGTGCCGCCATGGCCGGGCCATGGGGACGTGTAGACGAGGGCGGTGGGCCTGTTCCGTGAAGCGGGAATTGACGGGAAAAGTTGCACGTGTGACTCTGGGAGTAACCACGTGACGTGTGTTTAGGTTTCCCTTGCAAGGTTAAGAAATTCGATTCGAATCATCCGTTTCTCGCGGTTATTGAGACTGCTTGACCCTTTTACCACATAGAGTAAGAAGAGGAACAATGATGATGATTAATCTTGTTGGATGCAAATTAATCCTTCCACCATGTATGATATTGGATAGTTGCTTACCTAGAATGGTTAAAAAAAACTAGAACTTGGAGCTAAAACTTGAAAGTAAGGACCTACCCGCATATGCTTTTCGGCAAAACAAACCCCTCAAGCCAAAAACCTTGCATGTCTAGGAGTCGGCTAAGTATATTCCACTAGTCGGGTAAGCCTTGCTGAGTATTAGTATACTCAGCCTTGCTTGTGGCTTGTTTACAGGTGAAACGTTCGAGGACATGATTGCTAGTTTGACTTGGCCTTGTACCCTTCCTTCTGGTTGGTCGGTGGAATGGGATACGCCCCCGGCCAACGGTGATAATGCCTAGTGATGCCTCGTACGGGCTTCATCGAGACATCCGTATCGTCGAGTAGTTATCATTATTTTTCCGCTGCATTGAACTCTGAAGAACTCTATTATTTTGAACTTTGAAGTGCCTTGTTTTCCGAATTTGAACTCCATTGTAATAACAATTTATGATGAACCCTGTGGTGTAAAATTTGTGGAATGTTGTATACTCTGGGCTCACCTTCGTGTGAGTACATGTATGTGTGGTTTCGATCGGCAAAAACCGTGGTTGTATCGGGAGGTTACCCGACAAACCAGTGGATTATTCCGTTTGAAGTGCGAGTTAGCCTTGATTGCCCTTGTGGGGATGGTTAGCGCGCTTGAGCCGGATTAATTCAGGTGGTTCTGCCACAACTGCCTAGTCATTCTACGCAAGATGACAAGAATTATTAATAATTCTATTGGTCACAACATCAATTCCCCAAATCACCAGATTTGATGTGCATCAAGTGCACAATAAGGGAGTTAATTTAAGGGCCTCTTACCTTAAATTATGAATACGACCATTGCAATTTCTTGATCACATTCAAGAATACGCATGTGGCTCTACTCAACCATCATGTGGATCAATTAGGTACTTTAAAGAGCATGTTGATGCATCACATAGTCCCATTTGTGTCCCTTAAGGTGATACGATATTTTTCCAAACTCATTGCTCATTTGGGGCAAATGGTCCTGGATGCGGGATCGCATCCATATACATGGAATTGTTTGGTCTTTTGGGAACTATAATGTTACCTTTTATCCATGGTGGTTTAGTTGAATCTTTGATCAAGAGAATGCAACTATTTTATGTGATAAAAGAAGAATTGCAAATTGCCAACATCTTTTGGTATATGTGGATGTACACACCACATACATTTCAAATTCATCGAACTGCAATCATACGGCTCCCTTCGTTCCTAGTGAATACATGGATATTTGACAATCAAATATTTCCCATTTACATATCAGATATGTCTTGCACATACTTATATCACCACCTCAGCATACACTTATGGGCACGGAAATCCTGAAGGTATAAATATCCTTCATTCATTACATACCTCGGATTATCCAAAGGGGATTTTATTCATAACCCGTATGCTGATCATTTTGAGGAGGATTCCAGGCATTATGGGGAGATTAATACCACACATAGAATGCCAGGAATAATGAGTGAATGTCACATCTTGATATTCTCCCTTATTTATAACCATCTACAAGAAGAATCTAGACTACTGGTTCGGAATCTTACATTTGCAATGTTTTGCAAATAATTTGCCAAATGCATTTACTCATATGTTATCATCTGTTTATCATTCTTATTGTGCCAGAAAGATGAGGTACCATTTCAAAACCACTCAACTCCCAATAAGAGGGGGAGAAGTATGGTCACAAGAAAGATCACTTCTTACAAGCTTTCGTGAAAAATAGAGTAAATGCTAATCAATATCAAGTTGATTGACACCTTATGGATATTCACTATCCAAAGGCTATGGATGTTTATCATTCAAAAGACCAGCATATGTGTACACACATTCAGGCACTGAGTCATTGGAACGCCTTAACTCTGTCGTTGTGGGAAGTGACATAGTTCAAAGGTTAATATTTTCACAAGCAATATTGGTTATATTGAACCAATCATGCAAAGTCTACAAATGTCGACATTACTCTATCTTAAATTGCCTTACACCTACTGGATCCAGACCAAAGTCCTAGGCAAGAGTGTTTTGACGCTCAGTTCGTCAAATCAAAGGTGTCAATTAAGGAGAATTGCTCTTGCTAAACAATGATTGAGTAATATCTTACTCTCATAATGCTTTCTTTACAAAAACAAGGTGGTGAGATAGCAAGGGCTTGTAGCATATGGTCTCATGCAGAGACCTAGCGAGTATACCCTTGGTATAAGTGAAAATCATGTTCCTACAATACATCACTAGCAGATCTTTAAAATTTGATGGATTCAGATACACAAGCCAATGGGCTTCGTGTTAGGAATAAAAATCGCAACATACATTGTGTACAGCTCAAGTCAATATAAGACTCGAAATAGTCGGTGTTTGTGGTACACTGATTGGGTGAGTTCTTTCTTTGAAAAATTTACTCCCAACAACGATGGATGCATAAGTGTGTTCGTATTGAAATCCTAAATGGATTTTGTATCATCTCCGATCACACAATTTATCATACAATCAATTTATGATAGATTGTGAGATGAAGATTTGGGTAAAACCATATCACACTTAACTCTACAACTTAAGCATCCACTTCAGTCTACCAATTTCTATTGATATTGGATGATCATATCCATCAACTCTTATGGTTGTTTATTCCCTAAACATGGATTGTTATCATTTTGACCATGGGATTGAACCCTTGTACAAATAAAATGCTCATGTATCATGCAAGTTGCAACAGGCCTGATATTGCATTTGCAGATACTTGCTAGCTGTTGACGCTCGCTACGGACAAATTTCGAGCGCCAATTTGACTAGAAAATAGGGATGACTAGCATATTTAACTTGCATATTTATCTAGAATAATGTTGTTTCTATTTCCCTCCGAGAAGCAGGAATTGAGCAGAAAATGGAGGGAAAACATATCCTTGAATCCGAGGCAAATTCTACCGACCAATCAGAACGCTCCGTTCAGCCTCACATGGATCAATGGGCCCACCAGGACATGTAACCGACCTAGGACAGACCCAACTCACGCACAAGAGTGGTCAGGGCCCACTTGACAGCCCCTCAGCCGAAGCTGAGGTCGGTTGGCGGCCAGGCCGGTTCGGCCGACCCAACCAGGTCAGCCGAACCAGGCCGGGCGCCACCGACTTACCTGTTGCACGTGGCAGCTCCCCATTGGCTCCTTATGTCGGTTTGAGGAGGCTTCAGCTCGTTGCACGCCGAGGAGATGTTGCACACCCCCTCACTCATCTCTATAAATATGAGGGGGTTGCTACTAATAAAGACACACCTCAAGTTGGTCTTTCTCAAGTTCTTCTCTTGCTTAGTCTTTAGGATGGTGGAGTTTAGGTGAAGTATCTCTTCTTCGGTTCCCGAGTCTTGCCTAAGAGTGTTCTGTATGGGTTTTACTCTACCTCTCCTTTGTAATATTCGGAATTCTTTAACAGAGTTATCTTCTAGTTTAGTGTACTCGTATAGTATATGTTAGTGTATTCAGATGTGTGTGCTATGCTTAGTTTATATCTAGGTCTCATACCTTGTATTATTAGACGTGGTAAGACATCTAGGCTATGGTATTGGTTCCGGTACGTATTTTGCTCTAGTGTGATGTTTGTCCATCCGAAGGGTGGGGGCTCCACGCGGGGCATTAGAGTATCGCTTGTTAGCGTAGACATGGTGTTTGGGCTAATCAGTGTTGCTGGATGCGGCTCTATACCATGGTTAAATGAGGTAGGCGACAGGTGTGACAGCCCTGTCCATCTAGCGTAACCCTCCCCGTTCGTGTAGTAGTTGTAGGAGATGCATAAAATAGCCGTGAAGATCTAGTGGTCACCTAGCCATATCTTGTGCGGTCTCCCGGTGATGCCTGGGAGCCTAAAGCCCGTTCCTAGTCATGTGTATGTATATGAGTGCTTAGTATAGACTGTATGGTTAGTTAGGAGTACATAAGTCCTTAGATTAGCTTTCTTCTTCCTTTCTCTCTTCCTATAAGCTTTGCATTGAAATGGAGCTTGAGTAACTTGTGTGTCACACTACCTCTTTGCCATATATTATCTTACCCCTGTTTATTCAAATGAATATCCATGTTAGAACAAATCAATCTACTGTTGCTCTATTCCAATAACTGCCGCCTTCCCTGCGGAAATATAAATACGACCACATACTTACGAGTAAAATGCTATAACGGTATTCCGTGCGCTTGCGGATCCTTCTATAACGTAAGAAATACCCCACAACATTTCTAGCGCCGTTGCCGGGGGATGTATTCTATGTCCATACTTGGTGAGTGCGCTACAAAATGTCAACACTAGCTCAAAATAGCACTACTCCAGTAACGTCTTATCGACTGGAGTCAAGGGATATCGATAGATATCTATATGGTACTAAATGTTTTTGGCTGGAGTCAAGGGATGAGTTGAACATGACCGTAGTGGGATATGAAGATACTGCTTAACTAATCCCCATTAATGTGTATCACAGACTGATATCTTTGTGGTAGAATTCTCATAGGAGTTGTCATAGACTCTAATGAATATTCTCGCATACCATTCCGAAGTCTAACATGTGCATGTAAGATTTTGTTGTGTGATTAATTGTGATTTCATCACATCATTGACTTTATCTATCAAGATAAGGTTTGCTTGAATGCAAACAGGTTATGTGAAAGCAATATTATACTATTGCACACAAAGTGTTCTATCCTCATATATTGTAATATATTCGAGGAACAAACATCTTGCAAACCAAATATTCGATCACTTCGCAAACTTATTCACAAAGTATCTACCGTATTTCACACTTGCAAAGTGATTCATCGAATCAGTATGTGATGACTTTGAGTTTTGCAAGGTTCAGGGGGAGTCTCCTCGTAATTATAATCTGTTAAGTATCATATCGTACTCTTTTCTTTTTATGAGTTTTTCCCTTAGGATTTCTCATATAAAAGTTTTTAACAAGGCAATATCAATACAAGGACATATATCATATCTTTTATTTTTCCCTCAGGGGGTTTTTAAAGAATATACCCAAGACATATCATGTCATATCTCCTCCTCCACAAGGAGTTGTTTAGAGGATATCAAAGACATGCATTGCTCTCTAAAATCTTACGGGTTTATGATCGAGCGATGACCATGTATGCCATATCATTTTCTCCTTATTTTTTCCACTGGATTTTGAAGGAGTTTTAGTGACATATACACATATATTTCCTTATATTTTTCCCACAGGGTTTTTGGAGGAATTAATCATTGATCTCAAATACGGATTCGATCAAGGTGGAGTGTTACAAATAAATATGTGGGGTGATCTCATCCCTAACACGTCCATGTAGTGGAAGTAGTGGAAGCAACCACAAGAGCAGTTACTGCCCCTCTCTCTCTCCCTCTTCTGTTACCCATGTATAAATATGGACCCAATGATCAATGAAAAAAACTGGATCTCATTCTTGCCATACGTTTGTGTTTGAACTACTCGTTCATTCTACTCGTGAGTTTATTCTTTAACAATCAGAATGGGAGAGATAAGTGACGTTATGTATTTTATCTCACGTGGGTCCCGCAATACTAGATAGGTTCGGAGCGGTGCCAGTAATTTCACACGTTGCAGCTCTTTAAACTTTGCTGCTCATTCTACTTATGGGCCCGCATTTTTTTTCTGACACCACTTCCACGCTGGAGGCCCTCCACAATGTGAAGTGATGCCCAAAATAAAATATGGACCCCAGGTCTGATAATTGGCATCGCCTTCATATGTCGCAGCGTGAAGCACTTCTAGAGCTCTACTGGTGAGACCCACCAGATATTGAAAAAGGTGAAAACAAAAAGTGAAGATGGCTGGATGTGTAGTTGCTGGATGTCTCGATGCCTTTCTCCTTTTTTATATTGAGCAGGCATCAGTGCACCAACAGGGGCAGCCCCAACTTTTCTTGGCGCTGGCATCGCACGTTGCAGTGTGGATAGTGATGCTTATACATTCTCTCTCATGTTCTAGCATCACTGACCAACACTGCGGAGGGCCTAAGGCCCTCCACAATATTGTTCTAGAGTGAAGCTAGAAAAAATAGAAAGAGTATATAGGCACCACTCAACACATTGCATGTAGTGATGTTAGTGCTTCAAAAGTGATGAACCACTACTAGAAAACAACCTTATAAGGTTACCGAGTGGTAAGGCCCTTAGACACAAGTTTGTCACCCAGTACTACGAAACCGAGACTAGTCTCGGCTTTCTTCACTGGTTATTTCAACTGGTGCCTAAGGCACTCTTTGGTACCGGTTGGAAAGACCAACCGGTACCAAAGGGTTTTTCCCTTTTTTCTAAATCTAATTTTATTTCAATTGTTTATTACAAATTTTTATTTTATTTCAATTGTTTATTACAAATTTTTATTTTATTTCTATTGTTTATTACTGTTTATGCACGCAGAATTGGTACGCGTATCCGAGCTATACACTACTATACGAAAATAACTAAATGTCACTGCAAATCATGTATTTAAGTTATTTTGATAGAATAATATTTGCAACAAGCACTAGAAATTATTTGTGTCACAACGTAGATGCGGGTTCTCTACGGACAGAATGATCATGATGGTAAAACTCGCCTTTAGGATCCAGGATCTTCCTCAAAATGAATTCTACGCCGACACGGCCACGATCTTATCCACTTGAAGAACTTCATCTCTTATTCGCGTCATCTATGATGTTATAAAAATAAAGCTCGATATATCAATTATTGGTGTCAGCATAACTAGAAACATATTTATGAGTGGTTTGTGCACGTACTCTTATGTCCTTCGGCGTAATTCTTCCAAAATAGGTTAGAGTGTGTATGTAATCACATACGTAGTACCCACACTAATTATTTTCTGCTTTTTGTCTTGAACACTAAAAAATAAACAAATAAGTTATAATTGTAGTTGGGCATGAAACCGCTTTTGAATAAGTGACTGTGAATTATTCTTGTTGACGAGTAATCCTTCTCGTTCTTACAGATTTAGCATGGACAACGAAGGAAACTGTCATGCTTGTGTTTCTTGGCCGATCGATGAATTCGTGTACACCATCAATAAACTCCATTGAACACCGATCGGCGTTGTACATCCATTAACGACTCATCTTAGAAAATAAAGAGTGAATCTACTAATTACTTATGTTCAAATGTGCGCCATCAAATAAATGTAAAAAAGAATAAAATCTCATAATTACAATAACATGAATAATTATAACAAAAATTAATTAGCAAGTGTATCATGTCTAACAATTATTATATCAATAATAGACTAAATAACAATTAGTTGTTAGATCAAGGAAAAATTATTATAAACTAAATAACAACTAACTGCTAGTATATAACAATTATAATCTAAATCAAAGGCTAACTGCGCTGAAGAAATTTAATTGCCAGCTCGAGGAAAAAATTTCTAACCTTTTTATAAAAAATGCAAAAATTTGCCTACCCTACCCTCACTCGGCTGCCATGAACAGTGCAGAGTTCATGACAGCTCGGGGAGGGGGAGGGGGCTGCTATTTATAGCTAGCGGCATTAGTATCGGATCGTGGTATGACCCAGTCCTTATGGCCGCAGCATAGGCACCGGGTCGTACCACGACCCGACACTAAAGCCTCTGGGGTTACCAGGCACCGGATCGTGCCACGACCCAACACTTGAGGCGTCGCGATTCATGACAGCTCGGGGAGGGGGAGGGGGCTGCTATTTATAGTTAGCGGCATTAGTATCGGATCGTGGTACGACCCGGTCCTTATGGCCGCAGCATAGGCACCGGGTCGTACCACGACCCGGCACTAAAGCCTCTGGGGTTACCAGGCACCGGATCGTGCCACGACCCAACACTTGAGGCGCCGCGATTCATGACAGCTCGGGGAGGGGGAGGGGGATGCTATTTATAGCTAGCGGCATTAGTATCGGATCGTGGTATGACCCGGTCCTTATGGCTGCAGCATAGGCACCGGGTCGTACCACGACCCGGCACTAAAGCCTCTGGGGTTACCAGGCACCGGATCGTGCCACGACCCAACACTTGAGGCACCGCGATGGCTTAGGTACCGGGTTGTGGGCACAACCCGACGCTTGAGGCGCCGCGATGGCTTAGGTACCGGGTCATGGCACGGGCCGTGGAAAGACCCGGTGCCTAAGGCCCTCTCTAAGATAGCCACAGTTGCAACCGGTACACATTAGTACCGGCTGGTACTTTAGGCCGGGATGTTTAGCTCGTTTTCTACTGGTGAACGTTCTTGCACCGATGCCCATTCATTAGAAAATTATTTTTTAGACTGTGTAGAGAGAGAAACAGAGAGAAGCAAAGATGGTAGGACTACAACGATAGAGCAAATAGTTTTAGGATGTTGTCATCATGTGGGCCAGCAAGTGATGCTAGCATGCTGTGGAATTCCAATCACAGTGCTCAGTTCTCCACCGTGGCACCCAAATTTTTTTAGACACCACTCCACACCGTACGGGGCCAAATTTTTTTAGGCACCACTCCACACCGTGGAGGGCCTAAGAAGTTATATGGAAAGTTTTTTCTAAAAAATCTCAGACTCATGCCACCCATAACTATAGTTGGCTAAATGTGCGCATGGCAAGACCCAACCCTAAACCCTATACAGCACGGCACGGCTAGGCACAATGCCTTAGTCGTGCCATGCCGTGCCGGCACTATGTGCCTGTCCCGCGGCAAGGCATGGCACAACTAAGGATTAGCCGTGCTGTGCCGCCCCGTCAACACATGTGCATGCCCGTGCCGGTCCACGCATTGAGGGCAAAAAATGCCCTTCATCTGCTAAGAACAAAAAGTTGATCTCATTTTTTTACAACACACATCAATGGAGGCATTAGCACAAGAGCAATACAGGCATATAACACAAAAATACAAATTAACATAAAGTTTGAGCTAGTGCAATGGCTGTCTCATTAAAAACCTATCTAGGTAAAACTCACAGCACGTGAGAAATCCTAAATAGGAAAAAAGAGTGCAGCCTAACTCAATCAATATATAAAGCTTCATTATTACATAATTCAACTTTTCCAAGTTCCAACAAATACATAATCAGTTACACATTGAACCCATCAAGATATAGATCAAAGAGGCTTCAAGTTCCTTATTCTTCACAGAATGTTGCGCTCTTGCATCATCAGCTTTCCAGTCCTTGAAGCAGGAGAGCATCTCCACCATTTCACTAGTTCGTCGGTGGCGGGGCTCCTCATTGATCCTGCCAGTAAGACTAAAAGCAGACTCTGAAGAAATAGTAGACATACGAACACATAAAATATCTTTAGCTAAGATTGAAAACACTGGATAGGTTTGTTTGCGCTCATGCCAATTGTTGCTGCTTGCAACAATGCACTTGCAAAAGTTCTTCTAGAAAAAGATGAAGGAGATGGAGTGGATGAACTACCAGAACCAAAGTTAGATGAACCAGCACCAGCAACATCAGCACAAAAAATTATACACCAGGCAGTTTTTTCTTACCCGATCTCACTTGTTGTGAAGGCCTTAGCATTCTCATTGCACCAAACTTCTCATCATATTTGTTAAACATGGTAGAAAGTGGAGCTCTTACCTCAGTTAAATTCGGAGAGTAATAAGTACCAGAGAGGTTAGATAACATAATTAGAGCTTTGTTAAAACCTCTTATCTTAGCTCTAGGATCCCTGATGAATGCAATTGAGTAAAGCATAGGTATGTCCCTCCAATACTTAAGAAATTTATCTTTCATAGGAACAACCACCGATCTAAGCAAGTTATCATCTTCATAAGTTTTTAGGTGTGCAGCTATCTCAACTATATGATGCAATATTAATGGAGATGTAGGATCATATACAACAGACAATGCAACAGTTGAATCATAAAAAATCTCAAGAAATGTCAAGATGTGTTCAACAACATACCAATGTGCCTCTGTCAACAGCATAGGAGCACCTTCACCCCTAGGGTAGTGAGTTTGAATAAAGACACAAGCTCCGCTTATAAGGGATAAGATGCTTAAGCATGAGGTAGGTAGATTTCCACCTCACATCCATATGTAAACCAAACTTCCTAGGCCTCTCATTGACAGCAATGCAATA
Organism: Panicum miliaceum; assembly: GCA_032594955.1. Classification (NCBI taxonomy): domain Eukaryota; kingdom Viridiplantae; phylum Streptophyta; class Magnoliopsida; order Poales; family Poaceae; genus Panicum; species Panicum miliaceum. The sequence continues at coordinate 14,589,085 of CM064068.1, forward strand.
AGCACTGTATGCTGCAATGTGCTGGTTAGAAGAATTCAAGAAAGAGATTGCTATTCTAAAAGCTTCAAGGTAAGATGATAGCCTCTTCGAGCCAGACTTCACAATCAGATTAATTATATGGCAAACACATCTCTGATACAAGAATAAAGTACCAACATAACCGAAAATTAAAGAAGATAAAATGTTCATAGCAGAAGTATTAATAGAGGCATTGTCCAAAGTAAGAGATACAACTTTGTCAGTTAAACCAAATTCTTCCAATACAACCAAAACATGTTCAACAATATTATCAGCACTACAAGAAACATCAATGAGCCTCAATCCTATGATCCGCTTCTCTAATTCCCAATCAGTTTAACAAAATGAGCAACCACACTAAGGTAATCTTCCTCAGCATTACCTGACCAAATGTTAAGGCCAAAGCATCACAGGAAGCAGCAACCAAGGTTTCAATAATATTATTACGACGATTAGTGTAGTACTTGACTAGATGTCAAGTGGTTGTTTGCCGTGAGACAGTAACAAACCGAGGATATGCGCAATTTCAATTTATTCTTCAAATGCATCACAATCACCAAAAGACAGAGAAAGATCACATCTAGCAATCAAACAATAAAGCTATGTATGGGCAATCTCGGGACTGTACTCCCAATGACCTACACTATCGTTTGAGTTGAATTGGATTAAGGACTGAGATAAATGAGACCTCTGATTCCTAAGGGAGCATACGGCCTTATGCCGCTTGAGAGTTCCAGTGCCAAAGTTAGCAAGATCAGGGTAGACCTTACCACAATGGAGACACTTAGCTTGGAATCGAATTCTCTTACCATTTTGAACCTTGAAGATCTTCTCGTAGTCGTCCCAAATGTCAGAGGTGCATAGCCGGTTCCTCTTGGTGCCAGTGCTCTTGGAGTCTCGGTGTCGGGCTCAACACTAGCACCAACACTGGCACTAGCACCGACACCAGCAACATCTCCCTCGCCATCAACAACAAGGTTGATCGACGCATCGGCACTGCGGCCAAAGAGCTCCTCCTGTCCCGCGAGCAAGTCTTCTTCATCATCTCCGACCCCTCCCATCAGCCGAATCTCGTCATTGATGGTGCCCGTAATCCTCCATCACCGGCGTCTAGTTCCTCCACGGCTCTGCGCATCCAGAGACAAGAGAAACAAAGGAGAGGAGAGCCATCAGACACAAATCAATAATGAAAAGAAAGAAATAAGAAGAAAGAGGAGGCAGGAGAACGTACCTACGAGTTTGGAGCACTAGAGTCGCCGTCGAGGTCAATGGAGTTCGAGTCCGGAGCACTAGAGTCGCCGACGAGGTCAAAGAAGTGCGAGTCCGGAGTACCAGAGTCGCCGGTGAGGTCGGGGACCCATGGTTTCGGCGCTCTGGTTCCTCAATGGACTGCGAACCAGAGCACCAGAACCGTTAGCAAGGTAGACGACGGTGGCGGTAGGACAAGGAGATGACGAGTGGAAGACTAGGCTAGGGTTAGGGTTTCAAGATAGAGTGCCGAGCCGGAGATGGAGAGGACAGAGAAGGACAAGAGTAGGAGAGGAAGACTCGTGCCGTGCTGGGATGCAGGCCAGGACGGCGGAGACCGCCGTCTTGACAGGGAAAAGACGAGGAGCTCTAGACCTAGACGAGGAGAGTGGGGGAGGCGGGGCGTGAGGGTGTAGGAGACAAGATGGCCCTGACTGTTGGCCATCGGCGGCCGGAGGTGGCGGAGAATCGCCGCCAGAGAGGAGGAAGGTGAAGAGCAGAGGCGCGGGCGCGGGGAAGGGGTGAAATGGGCTACGGTTTGCCCGGGGGAGCAGCACCGACGGCTGATATAGCCGGCACCCCTCACCAGGCTGTTAATAGACCTCCCCAGCTAGTAGGCCGGCCTCCAACGACTAGCAGGCCGAGCCTAGATTTAGACGTGCCTAATCGGTTAGGCCCGTTAGCCGTATCGTGTCGTGTCTAAATCGGCACCACATGCCGAGGTATCGACTCAGACTCAGCATATGCCATCGGGTCGGATCGGCTCTAACCCAATTCATGGTGGGCCGGTCGGGTTGGGGCCGGATTTTTTCGTACCGTGTGAGTCGTGCGGCCCCACCGGGTCGAGCGCATTCGGCCAACTATACCCACGACCCATTCAATTCCCTGGCGTGGTGGGCCACAACCCACCGAAGTGACAAAAACTCACCGAAGGCCGCGCAGGCTCGGTTTTTCCGGTTTTCCTTCTCGTCTCCGACGCCTTCTCCTCCCTTTCTCTCTCGGTCTCGCCTTCCTCTCCTAGCGGCGGCGACAGGGCGAGCGGCGCCGCCGGTTCTTCATCGGGCGCTTCGCCGGCGACGAGCATCCGACAGGGGTATGCCCGCCCATTCCCATCCCTTCCTGCTATGCTAAATCGTACACCCAAACCCCTAATGCATGCTATTGTATTCGGTTCGGATCTGACCATGTACTTTTACCTACTACGAACTTAGATTTGTACGCCCATGTCCTATACTGAGTCCTCCCCTGTATGCGCGAAACCAAGCTCCCCAAACCCTAGTTCAAGCTATTTGTATTTGGATCTGCCCATGTACAAGTATATACCTGTATTATACCTAAGAACATAGATTTTTTCGCAAAAGATTGTCGAGATCCTAGTTATTGGATCCGACCCTGACGCCTAGTGCCTAGGTAGGTGGCGTGTAGGCTACTAGCCTGTGGAGGCCGAAGGAGAGGGAGGTGAGGAAGGAGGGGGCGAGGAGGTGCAAGGTAGGGGAGGATGCAGTATTTCTGTGCTCGGTACGTCATGGAAGCAATTTTTAAAATGGAAATGATTAGGTTTTACGCGGGAGTCATCATGTGCTAGTCGGGCGGTGGGTCCCCCTTGTTCCTAGCTTGCCAAGGCGGCTTGTCCTTATGCACTAGTCTGGTGGTTGGGTTGCCTAGTTCCTAGCTTGCTTAGGCAGTGGCTGTTTGACATGGCATATGGATGGTGAAGGAGAGGTGAGGGAGAAGGGGGCAAGGAGGAAGAGGTGATGGATAGAAGGGGAAGGTGGAGGAGACAAATGGAGGTTGGGAACTGGTCTAAATGGAGCGAGGGGTGAGAATAACAGCAAATGACATAGTCTCAACGGCAGCTAAGGTCTACTTGACCTCATCCAGGCATCTACCTTGCTGCCCCAACGGCTGCCTAGGTGGCCGGCAGTGTAGGACATAAAAGTGGCTGCCAGTCACCTTATAGTGCCAAAACTCTTCCTATGGATGCCATTTTTTAACACCAGTTGCCTGATGAGCCGGCAACAATTAAATGTTTTCCATGGAAAATTATGAATGCGCATGTTCTTTGAATTAGTTGCTTCCATGACGGTTATGCAGAGCATTTACTTACTTGCTTTTAGGACGGAACAAATAGTGTGAATATGGTTGTCATTTAGGCAATTCATGAACAATTTTGCTATGATTTTTTTACATTTTAGACGGTTCTTGATTTCAAGCTCCATAAACTCGTTGGTGTAGTTTGAGTGTTTGACTTGAACAACGTCGATCCCCTCTTATCCATGAACCTCAGACACAACATGGTGCCTCAAAACTTTTAGTATCTCCTGTTACAGCGCTGCAATTTAGCAATTATGTGCTGGGCGAATTCCTTATTTCATCAACTTCAGTAAATTAAACTGCTTATTTTTATCATGATAACTTCAGCAAGTAAACTATGTTTTTATAAAGTATCTGACTGTATATTTGGTCAATTTAAGGCACCACGTGGTAGCTGAAATTCAAGGATCTAGGATAGGATAAGAAGGGAAAGATGCAGTCATGGTAAACAATGTAGTGATATCTCAACCAGTTGGAATTTATCTTAATATTTATTGAGATCATTTACGCAGAAAGTTCATTATCCTTGAACCTTATGCTGAATTTTTTTCCGATTTGCATTTGTAGATTTTGTTCCCAAATATAGGCCACACAAGGAAACACGGCACATCGTGTTCTATATGCTTCGGTCCATACCCGAATTTTCATTTTGTGCTAGACATCCCCAGCCATGATTTTCAAGGTGTTGTCACCATCTTAGGCAGGTAATAGGAAGAGAACACATGGTGGATCAGGGAAGAACAGCTCTTCCAGCAGAGAATGGGGGTGGCAGTAAAGATGAGATGGGCAGCAACGGGTGGCAGAGGAAAGGGTAGCAGTCAAATAGGTAGTTGTTAGCGCTGGTATAGGTGGAAGGACTTGCAACAGGAATGAGGCATGGGGATGCAGGTAGCAGTGTGGGGATGAGCTTTTGTGGCCGATGGCTCTGGGAGATGGTGACGTGGTGTGGTTATGGGCTACCATGAATGAGAAACAGCATTGGGTGAGGGGGTTTCCTGCTAGGGCATGGGAAGGGAGGCGGTACTTGATGGGCTCTTAAGTGTGGGATTGAGCTTTACTTGGCTAGGTGACTGATTGCCTGACTGTGGTAATGGGCCATTTATATTGCTATTTCTCCTTTTCTGGCTGATATTTATGTATGTGCTTTTAAAATACTAATTTAATTTATTTGTGTATAGTGCCGCCTCACCTCACCATAAGTGCCTAGGTGGTAGTGGGGGAGGGTCTCCTTATCTCTCCCTCATCCCTCCTTAATGGCCCATGCCATCCGTAGTCTACCCTCCCAGCCCCTGTTTACCCTCTGTTGTTTCCTGGTATCCTCTTTTCCATCCATGATCCTCGAGTCCTACCTCTTACCTTCTCTGATTATAGATCTGTTACAGGCATGCGCTTTACTAAACTTACTAGATCTGATATTTTTTGTCATATATATTTTAATCCTGCATCTAGGATCAATTTGTGGCTCAGGAATATTGACTCTTTTGTGACAGATCTATTCCTACTTCTCTGGTAATGCCCGCATTTTGGATCAAACCTGAAGCATAGAGGAACATACATGAGTTGAGGTTGAGGGTATACAGAGGTTTTACACTGCTTCGTCATTCCCTTCTTTGTCATGTAACCTGGTTCTATATAGTTGATTTCATTATTTTTCGGTGATGAATTGAACCCCTGATTATTTTGAGTTGAAATGTTAGAACTCCCATCTTTCTCGAGTATTGCTTGCCTGCACTGCTGATCCATTGCCTGGTCTTGAGGGCGTTGTCCAACATTTTTGACCATGCTTCATACACTAAGATTCGGTTTTGTTATGGGGATGAATGTGTTTATTCAAATTTTTCCTCGGATGCAGGACAGATCTGTTTATTCTGTACACCGGTGTCTTGGTTGTCATTTGATAATTTGTAGCTTGTGTTGTTATATAATAGAATCGTTTTGAAATGTCAGCAAAGCTCTTATAAATGATTAAAGCCTGTCAACTTGTGGATTATAGTCGTGTCATTTGTGTTTCTTTTCACTGTTTTGGAAAAGAGGTATAATTGTGAAAACTGGGAAGAATTAGGTTGCACGACTGAAACCTTTTAGCGTGCGCTTTACTGATATTGGTATTCTGATTGTTCTTTTTTGCGGATTGAGTAAGAACTTAAACCAGTTTTTATCTTAATTTTCTAATTCGTTATCCACCATACAGGGACTCATTCATAGGAATTGGATGATCAGATTACTTCATTATGTTTAAAGCTTATTAAGCAATATACTGCAACAGATAGGTATGATCTTATAACTCGTAAGAGGACGAGTTGTTCAGTGTGAGGTTACTTTCTTATTCTAGTGTTGATTTATTTGGGTTCTGAACAGTTTGTTGCATGCTGTCACATGAGCTGTGCAGATGACTCCAAAATGGAATGAATGCTCTTCAAATAGCTACAGAGAACTATCTTCACATGTAATTGGAGAATCCAAAGCAACCTTAACAGAAACAGTCCTTTCGCCCACAAGCTGTTTTGATCTACCAACTGCCAACACAATGTGCTCTCTATCTCCACAGAAGAAGGATGGCAATGTTTATAAAAGGCGGAAGATGGATAAGGATTCAAATTCTCTTACAACAAATGAAGAGGCTAAAGAAACAATGACTCAAAGTTGCACAACTTCTGATGAGCAGTCGTCATTACTGCTACCTCTAGTCTCCTCAGAAGCAATGCCTTCCAATTCAACAGCCAACATGATAGGTCGTATCCTAGATTGTGAAGGGCCTACAGGGGTTTCATTGGAGCCAAAATCTGGTACTGATGTTTCAAATATGTCACTGCCTCCCATGATTCTAGACAAAAAGGATGCTCCTGAATGTTCATCATCAAATATCAGCCCTACTGAACCAATTACTGAGCATATGTCACCAAGGGATCTTTGCATCGCCATACTGAAGAAAGATGGACTCATAACTGAATCAAGAGCAAGAATTAAAGATGAATTCACTGACAATGATGCCAACCCATTGTTGGCATGCAATATTTGTGGCTGCTTGGATCGTTCATTAAAGATGCTAATATGTGATTCTTGTGAAGCAGCATTTCATTTGCCTTGTTGCATCCCTCGTATTAAGGAACCACCAACTGATGAATGGTATTGTGCGCCATGCTTGTGTAAGAAACCTAAGAGTCTTTATGGCAAACTCTTGGAGGGCAAGGTGAAGCCTTCCAGGAATACTAACCAAAGGCCTTATGGCATGAGTCATATAGAGTACATGCTGAAGGATGCTGAACCATATGTCACTGGGGTTCGAATTGGTAGAGATTTTCAAGCAGAAGTGCCAGAATGGTCTGGTCCAACCTCCAGGTGTGCTTACTTTTGCAAGGCATTGGTTTTAACATTTGCATTAATAAAAAAGGGTCATGTATTTTTTTGTATATCAAATTTCAGTTTGTGAAGGTTGCTAATTTCTTGGAGAAGCATTTGTTACACTCTTTTTACTGTTTGATCACGATAATCTAATGTCTTGTCGAAGAAACATCATCTGGACATTTTTATGTATGATTTTGTATGATATGCTCTTCCTTCTTTTGGATTGGATGCTTACATAGCTGAATCATATATAAATTACAGTATATTATTTTAGATTATTCGTATTCCTAAATCATCAGATATAAATTACAATATATTGTTTTATATTATCTGTATTCCCAAATCATCATAGTTATGTATTCTATCTGATAGCTACCTGACGATTCTCTCCAAAGGATCAATCTTGCTTTCCATTTTAGAACATACGATGGATGTTTTATCATTGGAACTTTACCTGTTGTCTTTTTTTTTCATGCCTTTTACAACCTTTCCATATTTACATTTCTGATTAGTAGCCTTGTTTGGTTTTTTGGTATGTGCAACTTTTGACTAGTAGCCAATATCGGATATGTAACTCCATATAAAGTAACCGTGTGAATTTAAAGCAGTGGTCTGGGGCTGCTCATCTCAGAGCCCAGGCCGTCCATGACATGTATAAACTGTGTTTTGATATCTTGTGTTATATTATGTAGTTGTCATAAAGTAGTTTGCCCTGGACCATTTCTTAAATTTGCAATACTCATATTTATATTTTTTTAAATTATTTGTGCAGCGGTGATGGTTATTTTGACGAGCCCTCTGAATTTGACCCTGCTGAACTAACTAGTTTTAATGTAAGCTTCTACCTTTGAATTAGTAGTGTTCCTGGTACAAAGTTTCTTAAGCTTGTTTCTTGTTTGCATAGTTGTGCAAAACAAGTAATCAAAGTCAATCGTCCTTTGGTAATTGGATACAATGCCGTGAGACCTTAAACCCAGGAGACTCTGACAAACAAGTTGTCTGTGGCAAATGGAGAAGGTACTGAAATTTTCTGTTATGTAAGTTTCCAGATATATGTCTTGTTAGTATTTTATTGTTAAAAAAGAAATTGACAACTTAATCTAAGCTAATTTGTGATCAACATTACAATTTCAACTGCACTTTTTCCCCTGAGTAATAACTTGGTAAGTTATTTCATCGTTATGCAAGGTTCTCAATGAATGTTGGAAGCTTTAAAACTTTCCTTTCCCATCATACTGCAATGTGGCTAGCATCTTGTAGTTGGCAGAAACTGGTCAAAACATTGCTTAGTTGATCAAGCTTGTTCTATTAACGGCCAGCTGTGGTATATAAATAACATCTTTAGGACACATTAATATTTTGGCGGCAATGACAAATTTGCTAGTGCTTTGAACCGTTACTACAAACCTCCCTCTCAGAAATTGCAAAAATGCCACCAGAACTGTTTTTTGTGGCACCCGTGTGAAATTAAAAGAACCCATGGCGATTTAACTGCTTTAAAATGTAATAAATTTAGCATCTCTAGTACAGTTCGACTATTTTCCCCAGATTGTATTGGTTGTGAAGCTATTGACGTATGTATGTAACTGAAAAATTAAGATGCTCCTGTCTTTCTGTACAGAGCATCCCTTTTTTTGCTATGTTTTCATCTTTCTTTCCCCAGACAGGTGGAGTTCATGTTGGGTTTCAACTCTAAGCTACCCCAACTTGCTTTGAACTAAACCTTTGTTCTTGTTCACTGAAAATATGGAAGTTTTATGCAACATAAATTTTACTTTACCTTGTTCCTTCTGCATTTATAAAGGCACATTGTAACTATTGTCTTGTGGTATATCCTGCAGGGCACCCCTATATGTTGTACAGACAGATGATTGGGAGTGTTTTTGTTGTCTTCTTTGGGATCCTGCACATGCTGATTGTGCTGTTCCGCAGGTAATATTGTACTTATTTTGTAACAGTAATTGCTGATTGACATAATTTGAATCATGGACCTAATGATCTTGTGCCTTGTTACCTTATTACCGTGACTATCATGCCATAATATTTTTTATGACAGTTTTTTGAGTTTTAGTTAATCTGTTTCTTATATCCAACTACCCAAGGTACAATGACTATATGGGTAAAGAAATAAGCTTTTTTTTTCACAGTAATCTTCGGTGGATGTGCGTGTGTTTTGGGCTTGTTGTACTCTTTGTGTTCTTAATGTAGTGACAGCTCTCCTGCGTATTCGAGAAAAAAAAAACGAATCTTTAGTTGCTCAAATTTTTAGTCGTCACTTTTGAACCAAGATAAATTTCTTTGTCAATTCTGCATTTATGTTATTCAAAGGAATATCAGTGAAATCAGTTACACAAAGAGTTCCACAAATTAAATCTTAAAATGCATAAAGATTTGAATGACTAATATGAGGCTTGTATACATTGCCAGATTTATGATATTTGCATGCTGTTGTTCAACCCTTGCATGTTAATTCTATGCTTGTATACTGTACTGTTAAGTTAACCATGTTAATAGGGTACTCGTTTTCTTTCAACAAAGGATGATTTACCAGATTAGCTGCTGCCTTTTGTAATTATGGCTGAAATATGTACTCGTTTTGTAATTAATAGGGTACTCGTTTTCTTTAAATATGGCTGAAATATGTTGGGCATGTACAACAAAAGAAACTACAGCCAGGACTGATTTTGTTACCACTTCATAAGCATTTAACCATGAATACATTATTTCCATTGAATAACGGATTCATTGGATATACTTTTGTAATTATCTGAGCATATGTGCATGATTTTACCTACAATTTATGGCATCTTTCTGTCATCGGATTACTTTTTTTTTCTTAAGTAGATATCTGGAATTTAGACTTTTTTGAGCAATTCTTTCTCTTGTTGGGATTGAGTGAAACTAGTAAGAGGGCTGTCTTTGAGTATTCTCCGTCCACCAATACATTTAGATCTTTTCTTTTTTTTTATGTACCGTCAGAAACGATTGATAATTGTTAGTTTGCCCTATTGTCATGTTGGTATCTTACCCTCAATTGGTATAAGAAACCTCTTGCTGGTCTATTGTTACTTGTCAACATTTTTCATCAATGTTATTTATTTTCTAATGTTTATATTCCGGTGTAGGAGTTGAAGACCAGTGAAGTTCTGAAGCAGCTGAAGTTTGTAAACACAGTAAGTTCCAATCCTAGTGCATTGTATTTACTTTATTACTTGTTCTACAATAAGAATGCAGTATGACTTGTTACTTGTGTCTGAAAATCTATAAAATTTGGTAAGAGGCAACGATAATGAATGAGTGCCATGAATCTGTTCAAAAAAGAAGAAATATGAGGGCACACAGCTCCTCCAGAACAGGACATGAACCTGTGTTTTTGACCTCTCTACATAGTAATCTGTACAGGGCTTGACCAGTGCTACATGGATCCGGATGTGGATGTCGGTGTAAGGAATTGGGTTCAAGTATCCGATTTGGCAGATATTTTTTTTGGTGGGACATGCCAACATGCCAAAGGCCACTTGGAACATAGTAGTACAAGGGTATAGGCCTGACTCGGTAAAAAAATTAGGACACAGGTATTTGGTTAGGATGGATTGGGTATTTGGGTTACATGGGTATTTTGAGTAATTTTGGATCTCTGAATGCACTTGTCAACAGGGCTGGGTCCTTATAAAATAGTAAATATCGGCCGTATAGTTGTGGGTTGGACTCACATTCTGATTTGTGATCCTGATGCTTTTTCAACTGTTTATAAAGTTACCACATGAGGTTCTTGCTGTTAAACACCATGGTTAGTGTGCAGAAGTCTTCCAGTTGTTTTATTTACTGATTACTTTTTGAGTTCAAACTGACACCCTATTTATCTCAATGATATTTCAGCTAAAGAACCAGCTGGTGGACCAAATCCAAAAGCCTGCTTAAATCCCAGTATCATAGCAGCTTATTGTATGATTGAGTTATCATATGGGTTTATCATGTAACTAGCCATCAGTAGTCAATAGAACATATGGGAATTTGTTGTTGTAGCCTGTTCAACTGATCTACTGTCGATGCTTTTCCCCTCTGTACTGTCCTCTATAGGTTTTTGGTACAAAAAGAATTGTACAACATAGGTCTGTCTGCGCAGTTTTGGTTTTTGAAGCAGCGCGTTGATACTATGTAGTCGCTGCTAATGTTCCTGTAATCCTGCGCCAAGTTTTGTTCCATGTAACTTTTGGATGAGGCTGGATGAAGAGGGAAATGGGAAAACCAACTAAGACTATCCGGTATTGTGTGTGCTATTTCATGAATTATCTTACAGGGGATGCAATTTTGTAAGATGCCTATCGTGTGTTTGTGCACGGCAGATGAGTGTGAGGGAGCTCTTTTCACCATTTTTAATGAATCCGACTTCGCAGGTTGATGTTTGATTTTGAGTGCTATACATTTCATGAGAATAGGCATCTCGCATAGTCTGGGTAAATGGTCTTTCGGAAGTGCTCCCGAGTTATGATTGTTAACTGCTTTTCATCCTTCATCTACACATTTTGCAATCCCGAAACTCACCAAAAGCAGTGGAAAATAACTCTTCTTGGAGTCCGTCAGTTTTGAAATCACTCTTTGTTTCCTCTATAATACGTCAAACTGGAAATCAAACACGTATATCCCTTACTAGCTCTCCAAATCCTACCTTATGAATGAAATGACATGAAAGCAAATCCGGATTCATAAAATTGTCCATGGTATTGTAAGTGAGGCCTTTTACTCCTAATTTTACTAGTTACTGAATTTCGAGCTTACAGTTACGGGTGACTTGTGTGTCAGGGATGCATTAGAGCAAGTATAATAAGATCATATAAGCGAGCCGTATGAGTTACCGCATCACATCAGTACTGAGGTGGAGGAAATATGAGAGGAGAGAGAAGAAAAGTGGGTTGTAAATATTATATAAGAGAATAAGGTGAACCATATATTAATGGTGTAGCCTATACTACCTATTATACGAGTGGGCTATGGACTGCAAGTGACGTATCACCAGTACAAAGCGAGCTGCTAGCTAAATTATTCGTCTTGCTCTTAGGGCTTCAGTGGGAGAATGGGAGAACAGTTAACGGATTAGATGGGCCTCTAAGCTTAGTTTTCCTTTTCTTTTTTCTTAGAAACTAGCGTCAAGGTTTAGGTTGTGTTGGCTGCTAGAGCCACAAGAATTGCTATCTAATGGTCAACCACCAGAGCTATACCAAGAATTGCTATTTTTCGTCCAAGTTGGGGGCCTACGGGTTCAGCTTCTTTTGCCTGAAGCTCATATGTCTACTTATATAGGTCCCGCGGGACCTGACCATCATTCCTTAAATTAGCTTTAATTTTTTATTTTTATTAGATTAGCATTTGATTGTAAATTTGAACCAAATTTCTCATTCTTTTTTTTACAAACGATTGCCCTCATTTTATATTTGCCATTTTCATTTTAAAACTGAATATTTATGCTTGTCATGTTTTATATTGCATTTTGTATTTGATATTTTTCCTTCTTTGCTTCCTTTATTTTTTTCCTTCATTTCTTTGGTTCATTTTTTACTCCGTTTACAGCTGTTTACCTGTTCTTTACTCCTTTTCTAGCACATAAAGTGTTATGGGTATCTTTTTGTGGCTTGGAGGCCTTACTTCTGATCATATTATTGAAATATGTTTAGTCAACATTTCTTTTTATCGACTCAACATTTTGTAAGATATGTTAGCTCAACATTTTTCTTTAAGGCAACCTGACTTAATATAATTGTTGTTCTCTCAATATTTATAATGACATATATTGACTTAATAGTTTTTTCCTCACTCCATTTCTAGAGATAAGTTTATTTAAAGTTTCTATTGTTGAAACACTCTTTTTTTGTTAAGATACCTTTACAACATTTCGTATGTTTACTCAACATATTTAAAAGATATGTTGATTTCACATTTTACTCTATGATAAGTGGACTCGACATTTCTTTCATTGACGCCTCATTTTCTTCTAAATATAACATTTATTTATTGACTCCATATACTTTTGAGCATATTTTGACTTCATGTCACACGCTAAAATATTTAATTTTAATTTTAGGTTATGAATAAGAAATGAAAAATTAATGCAAGGATTTTCCATAATTTTAATTTTTTCCCAACATTTATATTAATTATCAGAATATCTAGTGTAATAAAAATAAATATTTTGTAAAATTAATTAATGAGTCATAGGCTATATAGCTGTTTGTTGCTTCATGTTATTGCATTTTGTTTTTTTGTCTCGTTTCTGTGCCTTCGCACTCCTCGAAATTTCCTCAAATTTATTTGGGTTTAATTCTATCCTTTTTATAAAGCTTTATTCTTTTTTCAGTAGAAAAAAGAATTTATTTTCTTTTCTTTTCTCTTTTTGCTTTTTCCTCCATCCTCCTTTTCCTTTCTCCTTTTCTTTTCCCGGTTCTTTTTCCTCCCTCGCGGGCCCACTTTCTGTTGAGTATTTTAGCGATAGCGAATAAATCCGCAAGCGCACGAATACTGTTGTAGTTTTCACCTCAGAGTATTCAACGGTATCGAATCTAAGGGAACGTGTGTGCACTAACTTCTATTCTAGTCGGTCCAAGGACACACCAAAATAGGTGATGAGGGTAGAGAAAATTCCTAAGGTAGCACTATAGATGAGTTAATGGTCGATCTCTCAAGCAAAATACTCGCTTCGGGCACTGGTTTACCCCTGAGATGGTCAGGCGACTGTGGCCAATGGCTCTACGGTATATCCGAACGTGGAGGATTACAAAGGACCAATAGGGCTTCCACTACCTACAACCTACCTTTAGCAACCCATGGAGTATAAGGCAAACAAAGGGTACCCTTAGCCTAGACACCACGTCTACGCTACTCATTACTACCGTAGTCTAACTATGTCGGATACCCCATAGCAAACTACGTCACTTTATATAAATACACAACGACAAACCCGCGAGTAAGAGAACTGATCGATCTCACTCAAATATGAATGTTACTAGTGTATTCTAGAGACATATATGACAACACTCAAGCCATACTATGATATCATAGGGTACATGACTAGCATATGAGCATATAAGCCAAGCATACAAAGAGAGCAAGGGAATAAGACTATTCACACAATCAAATATAACACTATAAAAAGGAATCACGAACGCTTACTTAACTCCGAAGAATGTAGTAGCATTCGTAGAGGTACAAATTAGGAGTAGAGTGCCGACACTCCGGCACTCATCCCAAACATCCCTCACTCTCTCCCTGCTCTAAGCACAAGCTAGGCAAGGCTTTGCCTTTGGAATGAGGCTCGAGGCTCTCTTGGATGGTGTTATGTGTCCTGAAATGAGCCCCCTCTACTATTTATAGGCATTTGGGAGAATGGAGGTGTCTAGGAGAGTGGAGATGCTCCGAGCATCTCAAGGGAATATTCTCCTCCAACTCCTCTTCTTGTGCCACCTAGAACTGTCTGAGGTGGTAACTTCATGGCCAAGCGGTTATAACCGCCTTTGGGATGTCACAAGGAGCCGACACGTGGAAGATGGGCTCGAGGGGCCACCAGAGTGGTTCGGCCGATCCCTGGTTGGCTCCCCTCACGCCGCCTTTCATCCAGGACACTGCCAGGTGGGTCCCCAAGTGGGTATATGGTGATTGGCGGTAAGTTTATGTGGTTTAATCCCAGTTGTGGGCCCTCCAATCCGTGTGGTTGCTCCTGATTGGTTAAGAATGTGTTTCCTTGCTCTTTGAGGTATATTTTCTCCCTTAATGGACCTGCATACTTGTGGAATTCGTTAGTAATAACTCCTAACACTATTGCTGATGTTCGTATTTTATGTGTTTATGCAGGAGTTGACGGTCTGATTTGGTACTTAAGAGCCGTCAACACTCTCCTCCTCCCTTCCCTTTGTTTTCTCCCTCGCGCTCTCCACCCTGCTTGGGCCTGTTGACACCATTTTTTGACACATGTCTAGCTGATGCAGAGGTTGGGGAGGAGGAAGCTGATAAAAAGAAGATTGGCCGATGGAGCAGGACATCGCTGATGGATGACGTTAGCAAGTTATCTTAGGGGTTGGGTCGTAGTATGTTTAAGAAGTTTGTTTCTTTTTCATCAAGTACTATGTAAGTCATAATCGACCATGTGTCGTAGCCTAGGCTATAAATAGCTGCCCTCGGGCCTGTATCAAAAACATCCAATGATCAATACAACAACCCTTTATTCACCTTTTTCCTTCTTTTCTTTTTCGGCGGCTTCGCCCTAGTTGCAGTAGATTTTCTTTTTACGAGTTCTTTCTTGCTCGCGGGGCTGCATCGACTTTGATCTCCAGCTTGTTGGTAAGTTCCGTATCGAACGACGTAGATAGGTTCAAGGTTGACGGTGCATTGCTTCTTCCTCTATCCTGTTTTGTTCAAGTTATCGAGCAGATTGGATCTTGATCTAGTCTATTCACCAATTTATCGGTATGAGCTTGTTTTTGTTAGATTTATCTGGCTTATTCTTGCTGTTATCACCAGGTTATCGATATTTGCTAGATTTTACAGGGTTAGATTCGTTTAATCTTGTTTTTATTGAGCTTTTATCACAAGTTATCTAGCTTAGTGCGTACAGTTCATCTATTGCATACTGCTCGGCAGATAGGGTTGGGATCTAGTGTAGTTTATCCAGCCCCGCTAACTCGCTTGGCGTCGCCTTTATCACACAATCGGCTAAGTCTTAGGCCGATCTGTTGCTGTATCGGACTTCCAGCCGATACCCCCAACGGAATGATTCGGAATCCCAGCCGATACGTTCCGAGTATTTAACGTTTTCATGTTCCTTGTCAATTGCAGATCAAATTGACTAACACGCCCTGCGCCACCACGCAGCTGAGTTGGACTCTGCACAAGAGCGAAGCATATCTCCCAGGTCCTCGCGTGCGATCGGCACTGAAGGCCGATCGATGACTTCTTGCGTCAACACGCTTTTGGCACGCCTGGTGGGACACGACAACAACATCACCATGCCTAACACCGGCAAGAGCAGTGGGATGGACAGAAACAACGTCCTAGTGCCCACAATGGCTGACCTCAATGACGAGTAGAAGTGAATGATCGAACAAGTCAAGAGATAGGTTGAAGAAGCTTGTCTTATGTCTTTTAGTATCACTGAAGGAGGGAAAGCTATACAAAATTCACTGCCCCCGGTGCCGAGGAACATAACCATCGGTGAAGATTCAGTCAAGTTCCAAGAAGTGTTCGATCAATCTATGCGTCAGCCGATGACTAATCAATCTGGTGTGCCGAGGAATTCCGTTCAGAACGTCGTCAAGAATATTCTTGCTGATGTCATACCAGCGCAGAACACTAGCAATCACTTTCTGCAAACTTGAGTGTGTTGATGCTCGCTACGGACCAATTTCGAGCGCCAATTTGATCAGAAAATTGGAATAACGAGCATACTTAACTTGCATATTTATCTAGAATAATCTCATTTCCACCTTTCCCTCCGAGATTTTGCAAAGCAGGAAATTGAGCAGAAAATGAAGGGAAAACACACCCTTGAATACAAGGAAAATTCCACCGACCAATCAGAACGCTCCGTTCACCCTCACATGGATCAATGGGCCCACCAGAGCATGCAACCGACTCAAGATAAGGCAAACTCATGCACAGGAGTGGTCAGGGCCCACTTGGCAGCCCCTGAGCTGAAGCTGAGGTCGGTTGGTGGCCGGGCCGGTTCGGCCGAACCAGCCAGGTCGGCCGAACCAGGCCAAACGCAATCAACTTACCTGTTGCACGTGGCAGCTCCCCCTTGGCTCCTTATGTCGGTTTGAGGAGGCTTCATCTCGTTGCACACCGAGGAGCTGCTGCACAGCCCCCTCACTCACCTCTATAAATATGAGGGGGGTGCTACAATAGAAGACACACCACAAGCTGCTCTCTCTCAAATTCTTCTCTTGCTTAGTCTTTAGGATAATGGAGTTTAGGTGAAGTAGCTCTTCTTCGGTTCCCGAGTCTTTCCTAGGAGTATTCGGTATGGGTTTTACTCTTCCTCTCCTTTGTAATATTCGGAATTCCTTAATAGAGTTATCTTCTAGTTTAGTGTATTCGTATAGTATATATTCTGTGTATTCAGATATGTGTGCTATGCTTAGTCTATATCTAGCTCTTATATCTTGCATGATTAGACGTGGTAAGACATCTAGGCTACGACATTGGTTCCAGTATACGTATGTTTGCTCTAGTGTGATGTCTGTCCATCCGAAGGGTGGGGGCTCCACGCGGGGCATTAGAGTATCGCTCATTAGCGTAGACGTGGTGTCTGGGCTAATCAGTGTTGCTGGATGCTGCTCTATACCATGGTTAGATGAGGTAGGCGACAGGTGGTGACAGCCCTGTCCGTCCATTGTGACCCTCCCCGTTCGTGTAGTAGCTGTAGGAGGTGCATAAAATAGCCATGAAGAACTAGTGGCCACCTAGCCATTTCTTGTGCGGTCTCCCGGTGATGCCTGGGGGCCTAGAGCCTGATCCTAATCATGTGTATGTGTATGAGTGCTTAGTATAGACTGTATGCTTAGTTAGGAGTACATAAGTTCTTAGATTGGCTTTCTTCTTCCATTCTCCCTTCCTGTAAGCTATGCATATAGATAGAGCCTGAGTAACTTGTGTGTCACACTACCTCTCTACCATATATTATCTTACCCCTGTTTATTCAAATGAATATCCATGCTAGAACTAATCAACCTACTAATCTATTCCAATAACCGCCGCCTTCCCTGCGGAAATATAAATACGACCCCGTACTCACGGGTAAAATGCTACAACGGTATTCTGTGTGCTTGCGGATCCTTTTGTAACGTTAGAAATACCATTAGTCATTTTTGGGCGCTGTTGCTGGAGGATGGATTCTATATCCATACTTGGTGACTGCGTTAAGAAATGTCAACAAGCATTTTTGGCGCCGTTGCCGGGGAAGGCACTAGTTAAAAGAATAGATCAAGTAATTGATGAAATTCTAAAATGGTGTTCAATTGTCTAAACAGGCTAACTTGGCTTTGTTTTCTCCTTTGTGTGAAGACAGGGTAGTGTATGACTTGTTACGATCTGCCGCAATATTTCACTCAAAATCCGGAGTCACTTTTGAGAAGAGTCCGACCCCGTGTCATTCCTCCTCACTTTTCACTCTCGACAGGCGAAACAGTCTAATATCGCACCATCAACTTCCAAGGCTATGGCTCAGAAGACTCTCCGTGAATTCTCAGCTCCTTTGGCCGACAATGTCCCAATCAGGCCAAATGTCAATGCTGAAGCTGAAAATTTTGAGATCAAGACGGGTCTCATTACGACGGTGCAGGCCAGCCCATTCTGTGGCAAGGCCAATGAGGATGCCAATGCACATCTCCAACAGTTCCTGGAATTGTGCATCACTTTTGTCATCAAGGGAGTCACTAAAGATGCAACCCGACTCCGTCTGTTTCTATTTTCTCTTCTGGCGAAGGCAAAATAATGGTTCTACACCACTAGAAGTACTAACTACTTGGGATGAGTGTGCCAAGGCATTCCTCGCGAAGTTCTTCCCATTGGGTAAAACCAACACTCTTCGGGGAAGAATTTCCAGTTTCTAGCAAGCATTAAATGAGTCGATAATTGAAGCTTGAAAACAGCTTCAGGAGTATATCCCGGCGTGTCCTCACCACGGGATGGACACTTGGCTCATTTTGTAGAACTTCTACAACGGGCTGACTCCAACAGCACGTGATCATATCGATGCTGCTGCAGGTGGTGCCTTCTTCTCGCTAGCCGTTGACAGGGCCAAGGCTTTGATCGAGAAGATGGTGTCCAACCAAGGTTGGAACGACGAACGTCTCTATCCTCGCCAGCTGGGCATGCACTTCGTGAAGGAGACAGACATGATCACCGCTAAGCTCGACCTCCTCATCAAGAAGATTGATGAACATCCCCAAGAAAAGGCTCCAGCTAAGGTATTTCAAGCCTTAGATTCTCGTATGACTTGCGAGGTCGAACATTGGACATTCGCGGAACGACTGCTCCGAAACCTAGAAAGAAGTCATGTACATGAACAACAACAGCAGATTTCGTCCACAAGGAGGTCAGGGGTGGAACCAGTCGCGCCCCTACTACCAAGGAGGTAATAGTAATTCAAGTTCGTTTAATCCTAACCAACCTTCCTTATGGGATCTTGTCTTAAGTCAAGCAAATACCAACGAAGCAACCTAAAAGAAGCTTACTGCTAACGAAAAGATCTTGGAGATCGTCCAAGCGAAGATGGATGGCATCTCCTCTGCACTCAAGAACCAGCTAAGCTTCAACAAGATGCTTGAAACTCAAGTAGCTCAGCTGGCCGCTGCTGTTCCTTCTGCAAAGATAGGGAAGATCCCGGGGCAACCCGAGGCTCTCCTGGAAAGCGTAAAAGCCATCAGCCCATGTTGGAGTAAGCCAGCGCAGGGCATTTCTACTGCTAACTATGTAGGGAATCTTGCACGCCCATGCAGGGCGTGATGAGGTGAGCTAATAGTGCCGAAAGTGGAAGATCTAGGATATCCGGTGATCAGTTGCTCCATTTACGACTGTCACTATGAGCAAGCTCTTTGCGACCTTGGAGCAAGTGTTAACATTATGCCCAAGGTAACATTCGAAAATCTTGGATACCCTGCATTGTCCCCAACTTGTATGTGTGTGCAGCTCGCAGATTTGACAATCCAGTACCCTGAAGGGATCATGAAAAATCTCTTGGTACGAGTCAAGGATTCTTTTATCCTCGCAGACTTCATAGTACTTGACATGGATGGAGACTTGGGGATATCGCTCATTCTTGGGCGACCATTCCTATGAGATGCCAAGGCCCGGATAAATGTCGGAACAGGAAAGATTCATCTCCGAATCATGGGCAAGAAGATGACATTCTGGTTCCAAACCAAGGAAGAAAACATGTACCTGATTCATCAAGACCATGAAGGAAATGGGCTGTGGGCAGAACCAGAGCCCCCATCGGAATGGTTCGAAGACTGGGAAATACACAGTCTCACACCCGAGGATCGAACTCCCACACCACCAACATCAACAAAGAAGAAAACCAAGAAGGTGAGGAGAAAGAAGAAGACGTCATTGTCCTCGACATCCTCTCCAGGTATGGACGATTCGACCTCAAGTTAAAACAGGTATGGAGAGGGTCCTGCTCATCGGACCTTAAACCAAGAGCTAGCTTGGGGGAGTTCCTCCACCAAGTGAACTGTATCCTTTTACTGCATTCAATAAAGATATAAAAACTCTAAAGAACCAAACAAATATTTCCTGCTTTTAATTTCCCTTCTTTTTCCATATGCATGGTAAGAATGTTCAGTCTTCCTAAAGTTGAAAGGATGAATAATTGTTATTCTTGTGCTTGTCTATTATGCTTAGTCCTGAGCATGGTGTTTCCTAAGCTTGAGTTTGCTGGCTGTTTAAACCTTTGTGCCATGAACCCGAATGTCTCGTGGGTTGCAAATGCTTCATCCAAGTGTAGGTTGTTGTGAGTTTAGATATGGAAGATGGAGCTTTATAATTTTGCCCTAAGTGAAACATGATATCTGGAGCTTTTGTTTTCAAAATTTAATAAAGGGAAAGACAAGTTCCTCAATGATGTTCCAAGTCCTACCAAAGCCATATGTTGCATACATTGAAAACCCCTATACAGATGTTGCTTGCTATTTCATTGAGCTTTGTCAAATTGTTGTGACCCTAGTGAGATGCTTTTCATACCCTCTTGATGAAGATCACATACATGTTGCACCCATTGCGACATTCCTACACTGGAAATTAGCAAATCCATCCATCCACCAAATAAATACTCCATGAAGTTTGTGATCTCTCCTCATTGTATCCCTGAAAAGGAAATTAGGCTTGGCCATCCCTGAAAAAAAATGACATGCCAAAGAAGCATGACCCAAAAAAAAAAGAGAAAAAGAATAAAGGGGGATAGCCATGTCTAAAGAAAAATACAGAAATAAGTAAAGAGGAGAGAGATCAAAACCAAAAAGGAGTAAACGTACCTCTCATCCACCCACACACATGCTCCTCTTGATCTTGGGATATGACTAAATTTTCTCCATGTATCCACTCTTTGTCTTGGCAATATATCAAATGCAAGCATGCTTCATCCATTCCGTACCTTGAGCTCCACTAAAGCTTTCGTTATGAGAAAGGAGAAGTGCCTTGGTAAGGATTCATACACCATTGAGCGATCCGAGTGAATCATTCGAGGAACTTAGTCTTGTTTCACTATTTCCAAAAAGAAAACCTCCAGATGGATTGTCAAGCAAAGGGAAGGTAAGTATTACTCTATCGACTGTTCTAACTCTCAACAGCTCAAGATGAAGGGAAGCTCATAAGCTCCATATATGATGAAGGTAACAAGGGCCGGGTACTCATGCCAACATTACTCAATCTCAAGGAGATCATCTATGCCTCAAGACTTGACACAACAACAGGTAACGAGTCTAACAATTTTCTGATCAACAACCTGATTTATCCTATTTTGCTCGGGACAAGCAAAGGACAGCTTGGGGGTTCTTGTTGACACTCGCTATGGACCAATTTTGAATGCCAATTTGATCAGAAAATTAGGATAACTAGCATACTTAACTTGCATATTTATCTAGAAGAATGTCATTTCCACATTTCCCTCTGAGATTTTGCAAAGCAGGAAATTGAGAAGAAAATGGTGGGAAAACACACCATTGAATCGAAGGCAAATTCCACCGACCAATCAGAATGCTCCGTTCAGCCTCACATGGATCAATGGGCCCACCAGAGCATGAAATCGACTCAAGACAAACCCATCTCACGCACAAGAGTGGTCAGGGCCCACTTGGCAGCCGCTCAGTCAAAGCTGAGGTCGGTTGGTGGCCGGGCCGGTTCGGCCCAACCAGGCCAGGCGCCACTGACTTACCTGTTGCACGTGGCAGCTCCACATTGGCTCCTTATGTCAGTTTGAGGAGGCTTCAGCTCATTGCACGCCGAGGAGATGTTGCACACCCCCCTCACTCACCTCTATAGATATGAGGGGGGGGGTGGTGCTACAATAGAAGACACACCTCAAGTTGCTCTCTCTCAAGTTCCTCTCTTGCTTAGTCTTTAGGATAGTAGAGTTTAGGTGAAGTAGCTCTTCTTTGGTTCCTTAGTCTTGCCTAGGAGTATTCGGTATGGGTTTTACTCTTCCTCTCCTTTGTGATATTCGGAATTCCTTAATAGAGTTATCTTCTAGTTTAGTGTATTTGTATAGTATATGTTTTGTGTATTCAGATATGTGTGCTATGCTTAATCTATATCTAGGTCTTATATCTTGCATGATTAGACGTGGTAAGACATCTAGGCTACGACATTGGTTCCAGTATACGTATGTTTGCTCTAGTGTGATGTCTGTCCATCCGAAGGGTGGGGGCTCCGCGCGGGGCATTAGAGTATCGCTCATTAGCGTAGACGTGGTGTCTGGGCTAATCAGTGTTGCTGGATGCTGCTCTATACCATGGTTAGATGAGGTAGGCGGCAGGTGGTGACAGCCCTGTCCGTCCATCGTAACCCTCCCCGTTCGTGTAGTAGCTGTAGGAGGTGCATAAAATAGCCGTGAAGAACTAGTGGCCACCTAGCCATTTCTTGTGCGGTCTCCCGGTGATGCCTGGGGGCCTAGAGCCTGATCCTAATCATGTGTATGTGTATGAGTGCTTAGTATAGATTGTATGCTTAGTTAGGAGTACATAAGTCCTTAGATTAGCTTTCTTCTTCCTTTCTTCCTGTAAGCTTTGCATAGAGTTAGAGCTTGAGTAACTTGTGTGTCACACTACCTGTCTACCATATATTATCTTACCCCTATTTATTCAAATGAATATCCATGCTAGAACTAATCAACCTACTAATCTATTCCAATAACCGCCGCCTTCCCTGTGGAAATATAAATACGACCCCGTACTCACGGGTAAAATGCTACAATGGTATTCCGTGCACTTGCAGATCCTTCTGTAACGTAAGGAATACCATTAGTCATTTTTGGGCGCTGTTGCCGGAGGATAGATTCTATATCCATATTTGGTGACTGAGTTACGAAATGTCAACAGAGTGCCACAACAACTAACTACACAGCTGGTGAACACCCCGCTTCCATCGACTACGATATTCATGTCTGCTACCAGGGTGAATGCATCATTGGCGAACGAGAAAAATCCTAATAGTTCTGCATGTGCTGTCTCTACAACTCTGGAGGTACCTTGGCAATTCTTGCCATACCTTAGTCCGGAGATGCTTATTAGATATCAAGAATCCAAAGGCTCTCCTATGAAGACTCTGCCGATGACGTCACTGATTTCATCAGTTCAGAAGACAGATACCTCAGGGTACCAATATAAAGGTGATCAGGTCATCAAGATGGCCGCTGTGATGAGACAATTCGGCCTGAAGCCTGTGGAGTTGATTTCCCCATGCCGAAAACCTTACATTGATGTGTAGATCAAATTCCTTTACCTCACCATTACAAAATGCTGGACTTTATCAAGTTCTCTAGGCAAGATGATATGTCAACCGTAGAGCACATCAATAGATTCTTGATCCAATGTGGCGAGGCAGTAACAAATGATGTATTGAAGGTTTGCCTATTTCCACACTCACTTTCTGGATCGGCCTCTGCTTGGTTTTCCTCGCTACCAGTTAACTCTATCATAATATGGGCCAATCTTGAAAGATAGTTTTGTAAATACTTTTACGCGATAAGGTGGAAGGCTAGAGGTACCAATTTGGCAGCCGGTCGTAGGCAAGATAGAGACATGTTCTTAGAAGAAATCACCCCTGAAGAAAATCTCCTTAGCTAGGTGAGGAGAACTGAAGTTAGCAAATGTTCCTTCGTTGTTAATGTTCCTTATATCAACAACCAGCATGTGAAGGAGAAAGCTTCGGAAGATAATTCCTCCGGAAAGAATGATCACAATCAGGAACTGGCTCAAGCAGATGATATGGAAGAGTTAGCTGATGATTGCTTGCTGGGAGGTGAAGCAAAGCTTGGACAAGGATTTACATCGGCCGACAAATTGGAAAAAGTGGATATTGGAGACGGTGATAAACCAAGGCCGACGTTCATCAGCACCAAACTGAACCTTGAGGACAACCAGCAATTAATTGGTTTGCTCAAAGAATTCAAAGATTGTTTTGCTTGGGAATATTATGAAATGCTAGGATTAGACCGATCTATTGTGGAACATCGATTACCTATTAAGCCAGCGTATCAGCCATATCAGCAGGGTGCCAGGAGATGCAAGCCTGAAATTCTACCTGACATTAAAGCTAAGATTACCAAATTAATTGAAGTTGGATTCATTCGATAGTTCCGTTATGCCGAGTGGATATCTAACGAGGTTCCTGTATATAAGAAAAATGGCAAGTCAAGGGTGTGCATTGACTTCAGGAACCTGTATAGAGCCATGCCGATGGATGGATATACCATGCCGGTGGCCAACGTGTTAGTGGATGCTGCTGTAGGGCACAAAATAATCAGCTTCATGGATGGGAATGCAGGCTATAATCAGATATTCATGGTAGAAGAGGACATCCCTAAGAAAACATTCAGATGCCCAGGACATATTGGCTTGTATGAGTGGGTTGTCATGACTTTTGGGTTAAAAAATGCCAGTGCTACATATCAGAGGGCTATGAACTATATATTCCATGATCTCATCGGCAAAATTGTAGATATATATATTGATGATGTCGTGGTGAAGTCGAAAGAATTTCGGGAGCATCTGGCGGATTTGCGCAAAACTCTTGAGTGCACTAGGAAACATGGCCTGAAGATGAATCCGCTCAAGTGTGCATTTGGTGTGTCAGCTGGTCAATTTGTGGGCTTCATGTTTCATGAGCGAGGAATTGAGATTGGTCAGAAGTCCATCAGTGCAATCAACAAAGTGACAGCTCCAGAAAATAAACAACAACTTCAGTCATTGATCGGCAAGATTAATTTTATTCGGCGATTCATATCAAATCTTTCTGGTAAGATACAGCCGTTCAGTCAGCTGTCGAAGTTGAAGGCAGATCAAAAGTTTCTGTGGGGAAATGAGCAACAGAAAACTCTTGATGAGATAAAGCGATACTTGGTCAATCCACCAGTATTAATCCCACCCCAAAAGGATAAGCCGTTTAAATTGTATTAATCGGCCAAAGCAGTTAAAAGACAGATCATGGCCAATTTTGTCACTCACCATTGCGGATCGGAGGTAAAATTAGTGGAACCTGTTCTGTGGACTTTGTTTTTCGATGGGTCTGTTTGTGGTAAAGGATGTGCCATCAGCACTATTATCATATCGCCTCGGGGGGCAAGATTCCAATTCTCATTGCCGATTTCTTTCACATCGCCTAATAATCAAGTCGAGTATAAAGTTGTGCCTAAAATAGATTAGGGTGTGACATAGCTGATATGAGAAATATTGCCTTAACCATGGGAGGTTGAAAAGGAAGTTTACTCTGGAAGCCGATTACGAGTGATGATTAATCAGATAAATGACCGATAGGGCATGTGTCGCCCTTAGTGCAAAAATAAGAGAAAACCCAAACATTCATGAAGACAGAGTATTGTTCATAGCAAACAAAAGCAGAAGTTATGTACATCCTAAAGGGGTTGCATCCTAATTACCAAGGAAGACCTTGTTCACTACACTTTCGATGTCAACCTCAGCGCCGATGATACCGGCGACCACGTCAAGGTCGTCGATGAGCTCTTCAAGGGCGTCGTGGCCATCACCTTCAGGAAAGACAGGCCGAAAACCTCGGAGGTCATGCCTGAGCTGAGTCTGCACGACGGCTAGTGCGGCGGCTGCTCCTTGGTAGATCCCATGGCTGGAAATGTGCCTGGCGTGATTAGGGATATCCTGCAGTCGATCGGCGACCGTGGAACCACTGGCGTTCACCGCAATGGTGGCGGTGGCTGCTGCCAGATGTAGCGCGTGCTAATAGAAAAATTAGGTGGGTAATCGATCAGGAGAGGAAAATCACTAAGGGAGAAGATCTTACCAGCAACTCTGGTGTCAGCGTTGGCAAGGAGAGCACGCGAAGCAGATGCTTCTCCCTCAAAAGCTAGCAGCACAGTCTCGCACACTTCCAGCGCGAGATCAAGACGACCGATCTTGCGGGTTGCCTCAGAGTAGCGGTCGCGAGCTTCATTCTTCTCGCGGAGGAGTTGGCAGATGAGCTCCATATCTTCAAAGCTTGTGGAGTCGCTGGAAGATCTATTGGGGGCGGAGCAGGACGAAAAGGGCTACAAGCCTCATCATCATTGAAAGATCGACAAGATGCTTAGTCTACGAAGAAGAGAAGTGCAAGTAGAAGCAGATCTATTACCCTCGACGGCGTGGATGAACATTTGGAGGCTGATTGGAAGGGCCCTCCCCTGCACGCTTGTTGCCAGCCATAGATCTAATCTGTGAAGAAGGGGGGAAGATGACAAGGCAACTGGTTTGGTGAGGAAGGTTCGTTTCACCCAGGATTTCACTTATGAAGGCAAAGGAGGGCGAAATTACTGTGCCAAGAGCAAGGCATCGTGATGCTGAGGAGAGGTGAAGATCAAGGGTAAAATCGAACTGGGTGTAATGGACACGCGGAGAATGATGGGCCGGTTGAAGACTGTGCAGAAGTTGAAGAGTCGCATTGACCAGAATTTCAGAACAAAATACTTTTATTCTGAAATTGGGGGGCATGTGTTGATACCGTTTTTTGACACGTGTCTGACCAATGTAGAGGTTTGGGAGGAGGAAGCTGATAAAAAGAAGATTGGCCGAGGGAGCATCGAAGGCCAATGAAGCAGAATGCCGCTGATGGATGATGTCAGCAAGTTATCTTAGGGGTTGGGTCGTAGTATGTTTAGAAAGTTTGTTTCTTTTTATCAAGTAATGTGTATGTTGTAATCGACCAGGTGTCGTAGCCTAGGCTATAAATAGCTGCCCTTGGGCCTGTATCAAAAACATCCAATGATCAATACAACAACCCTTTTTCACTTTTTTCCTTCTTTTCCTTTTCGGCGGCTTCGCCCTAGTTGCAGTACATTTTCTTTTTATGAGTTCTTTCTTGCTCACGGGGTTGCATCGACTTCAGTCTCCAGTTGCTAGTAAGTTCCATGTCGAACGACGCAGATAGGTTCAAGGTTGACGGCGCATTGCTTCTTCCTCTATCCTGTTTTGTTCAAGTTATTGAGCAAATTGGATCTTGATCTAGTGTGTTGACCAATTTATCGGTATCAGCTTGTTCTTGCTGTTATCACCAAGTTATCGATATTTGCTAGATCTGGCAGGGTTAGATTCGTTTAATCTTGTTTTTATTTTCATTTTATCAGAAGTTATTTAGCTTAGATCTAAATACCATCGGCTGCGTATAGTTCATCTGTTGCATATTCCTCAGCCGATAGGGTTCAGATCTAGGTGTTGTTTATCCAGGCCCCACTAAGTCACTTGGCGTCGCCTTTATCACACAATCGGTTATGTCTTAGGACGATTGATCTGTTGCTGTATTGGACTTCCGACCAATACCCCAAATGGAACAATTCAGAATCTTAGCCGATACATTCCGAGTATTTAATGTTCTCCTATCCCGTGTCAATTGCAGGTCAAATTTACTTGCACACCCTGCACCACCATGCAGCTGAGTTGGACTCTATACAGGAGCGAAGCAGGTCTCCAAGTCCTCGCGTGTGATTGACACTGAAGGCCGATCGACGGCTTCTTGTGTCAACAGGGCCATGGCCTGCTGGCCTGCTCCGCGCACCATGTGCACGGGCCCTCTTTGGGCACTGCTGATAGACGGACCCCACCTATCGAGGTCATAGTCTTCAACTTGGACTTGTGTCCGGTACAGCCCCGAGCCAGAGTGCAAGTGCACGTGCTGCACTTGGCCAAACCAACTCACATGTCCATCCTTTTTACCTTCATCCCATGATCCCCGAGCTCTCCAACCCCGCTTCATATGCCGCCTGTCGTGCCATCACCCGAAGCACTAGGCCACCGCCGCCAACTCGCCTGCTCCATCCTCATCGCCAATGATCTCGCCCACGGGCACTGCTCCTTCCCTTTTGCCTCACCGCGAGGTGTGGACCGCCCCATGGCACTCTCCCCTATTCTCTCTCTATATATCTATCTCTCCCCCATAACCGCTATTGCACACTGATGGGCCGAGCCATCACTCCACCACCGTGTGCCTGCCTCTATTTCTCACAAGCCTCTAGGACTGTTGGCGTTTCTTATGCCCAATAGGATAGATATTCCACAAGCGCACAGAATACACCGCTGTAGCAATTCACCTTGGAGTATTCTAGGGTATCGAATTTCCATGGGGTCTAAGGAGGCACCATGGGTTTTGGCTGAGGGAGGCACGCACGTGGGGCGATGTATTCTACAGCAATAAAAGGGGCCATGCAGGTTCATCTCATCTTAGCAATAAAGTAAAGCATAGCATAACTAGCAAGCAATGCCTAATGGGTGTTCAAATCATAGATGGGCGTGAACCTGGCGGTTCTTCGTTGTTCTTCCGGGGTCTTCTGGTCGTTGGAGTCGTCCTCCGGGGTCTTCTGGTCGTTCGGGAAGTTCTTCGGGGTCTTTGGGTCGTCCGGGAAGTCCTCCGAGGTCATCAGGAATATGTATAAATACAGGGGGCAAAGTGCAAGAATGCACAAAGCTGCTCAAATAAGATCCAAATCACTAGAATACTCCAAGGTGAATTGCTACAACGGTGTTTTCTGTGCACTATGGTCTAAGGAGTATTCTGTGCGTGCGTGCACTATGGTCTAAGGAGTATCGAATGAATGAATGGTAAACTTTACTAGAGATAATCACCAGCTAACTAGCAGGGGTAAGTCAGATAAGTTGGATCGATAAGTGGCCAGACAATGACCGAACGACATGCAGGAGACTCGAACCTTAGAGCGGTAAGCAGTTGGGAGGACAACGAGCGAGAAAGACTCCTAAAACACTCCTAAAACTAATGAGCTAGCCTCTCTAGACTAAGCCTTGCCTAAACCTAGTTATCGGGAAACTAGAGCTTACTTCGGCGGCTGGGGCGGAAGGACTACAGAAAGAGATGAGAGGGGAGTCCAACTCAGCCAACGATCTACTGCTATGAAAGCACCTAGACGTGGTGGGCTACAACGGACGAACAGGGCTGTCAGCACCTGCCGCCTACCACATAGTTTCATGAGGTGGACCACACTTCCAAGCTAACACTAAGCCAGACACCACGTCTGCACTCGGTGTTAGGATTTCTCTTGAGGCCTTCAAGAGAAATCCCCTCAACCTAGGGAACTTACTTGAACCCCCTAGTTTGGGCACGAAAACCTGTAAGGTAAGATCCCAACAAACTAAGACCTGAACAAAGTCTAAGCTAAAGGACAGAACTTTCGCACACAAGCTGAACGCTTGGAAATAAATAAGTAAATATGGAAATTAAAGCTGACTCGGAAAGATAAAGAAGATAACTTATATTGATAATGTGAAAGAAAGGATACAAGGTCTTATACCAGACTTCCAATGACGACTCTGGAATCTCGAGACAAGCTCGACTCGACTCTAACTCCCAGACTACTAAACCTAACTCTAGAACTAAAGTGAAGAGAGAACTCCTTGAATGTGTGTGTGTGCAAGTGAGGATGGGAGGCCTATTTATACTAGCTAGAGATCGGTAACTGAGCATGGGCTTCAACTGTACGCAACCTTGACGGTTAGAGTAACTTCCACACTAAGTTGAGCCTGTTTGGCTGACATGTGGGGCCAGCCAGCCTCCCTAAGGCCGTCCGGCCTGGGGATGGTGCCAAGTGGCACCATCTTCTGGTGGATGGCTCAGTTGCCCTTTCAATTTTAACCAACATCTTGCATGCAGGTGGGCCCTTGGATCCGTGGTTGAAGCCTTTCGGGTCATTGGAGCCTTCTGGTTGAAGCCTAATCAATGCAATTGGGTCCTTGGGCCATGGGGGTGGCGGCGGCTGGCCAAGATCCAGCGAGCTAGGCTCGCCGGCGGCGAGGGCCAGTTGGGGGAGGAGGGAGAGGAGGTCGAGAGCAACCTGTAGATGGTCTCGGTTGGGGTCGGGAATGACCGGAGAAGGGGCGCGGCGAGAGCAGGAACTCCGGCAAGGTGGAGCTCAGCTCCGACGATGGTCCGACGAGGGGAGTGAAGGGGCTGTGGCTTAGGGAGCTTCAGGGGGCTGAGGGCGACCAGTTCAGAGCCTCAATTTGGGCCGAGGAGGGCGGAGCAGGGAGCTCGGCGTGAAGCGGGAGGCGGCGGCAATGGAGGCCATCGGTGGTGCTCTGGCGTGCACGAAGGAGGGGCGCTAGCCCTTTTATAGGCGAGCGAGGGAAGGGAGGGACTCGGGCGCGGCTTGCTTGGGGGAGGTGGCGAGCAGGCGGGCCAAAACTGGAGGTGTCAGTGACAGCTGCCGCCAGCGGCATCACTGCATGTCGCGCGGGCTGCCGGGGCTTGACCCATGGCCAGTTGAGGGGGAGAGGGCGGGATTTTGTCGGGCTAGGAAGATCTTCAGGAGAGGGGGTGGCTTCGGGAGGGCCCACATGGCCGAGCTGAGGCCGTGGTGCGCCAGCCAGGTGGCGGTGGTGGTCTACCGCTGATGGGACCATGCGAGAGGAGGGAGAAAGGGTGGGAAGGGGAAATAGGAAAGGTTTCAGGGGCCTGGCTGTAAAGTAAACTTTTCTCCCTTAACCAGTGGTCAAATCAAAAATCATTGAATACCAAACTTGCTCAAATTTTCAAGATCTACAACTTTCATGTTGGGCGAAAATTGAGTTGTGCAAAGGATTGAACGTTATTTTAAATATTCTAAAAAAACTATGATTTAAACAACTCATCATTTCATGTGCAATTTTTCATATTTGCCCTTAGTATTCAACTAAACTTTTATTGCTATCATGATGATTGTTTTGCCTATTCAATTACATGGCAATTAATGATCATGTGCAAAAGTTATAGGTGTTTCTTTGTTTAAGCACACATGTTTATTCATTATATACACGTACACATATACATATGCTTATAAGTGAATTTTGATATGTTGTTTTATGATTTTCTAACTCTTATGGGCATGGCTTAGTGTTGTGATTCTTGGTTTTACATTTCAAACACCTAGGGTGTCACATCCACCCTTGCTGTTGAGGACGATAGCCTGAGTTATTGGGATGGTTGTTCCCAATAAAGTTCACGTCCTCCTGTGTCATTGGGCAACTGTTGCCCGAGTGTCCAGTGTTGCCCATGTTTCACATGTCATCCAAGAGTCCATGATCCGACCTCTTGATGTGGAGATTCTAGTTTCTTCATAAGAAGATCCATCTTTGCAGCCAGCATGTCTACAACATCAATCTGGTGTACTCCCTTGGGGCGGGTGTTGATGCTCGCTACGGACCAATTTCGAGCATATTTGTCTAGAATAATATCGTTTCCACATTCCCCTTGGAGAATTTTCAATGTAGAGAAATTGAGCAAAATTCAAGTGTTAAACAAGCACCTCAATCCAAGGCAAGTGACATCGACCAATCAGAGCGCGCCATTTGGACTCCCATGGTTTGAAGGGCCCACCAGAGCATGCAACCGACCTTGGACGGCGCCCACTCACGCACAGGAGCGACCAGGGTCCACATGGCAGCCACCCAGAGCAGGTTAGACCGGATCTGAGCTGAGCCCAGGTCAGCCGACCCACATAACTCGACCGACCCAGCAGAGGTGCCACCGCCTTACTTGTTGCACGTGGCAGCTCCCCATTGGTCCCTTATGTCTGTTTGAGGAGGCTTCAATCATTTGGACGCCGAGAAGCTGCTGCACACCCCCCTCACTCACCTTTATAAATATGAGGGGGGTGCTACTATTGAAGACACAACACAAGTTGCAACCCCTCTAGTTGCTCTCTCAAGTTCCTCTCTTACTTAGTCTTTAGGATAGTGGAGTTTAGGTGAAGTAGCTCTTCTTCAGTTCCCGAGTATTACCTAGGAGTGTTCGGTATGGGTTTTACTCTTCCTCTCCTTAATAGAGTTATCTTCTAGTTTAGTGTACCCGTATAGTACATTTTCTGTGTATTCAGATGTGTATTCTATGCTTAGTTTATATTTAAGTCTTATATCTTACATGATTAGACGTGGTAAGACATCTATGCTACGACATTGATTCCAGTATTCGTATGTTTGATCTAATGTGATGTCTGTCCATCCGAAAGGTGGGGGCTCCGCGCGGGGCATTAGAATATCGCTTATTAGCGTAGATGTGGTGTCTCGGCTAATCAGTGTTGCTGGATGTGGCTCTATACAATGGTTAGATGAGGTAGGCGGCAGGTGGTGACAGCCCTGTCCGTCCAGCTTAACCCTCCCCGTTCGTGTAGTAGCTGTAGGAGGTGCATAAAATAGCCGTGAAGATCCAATGGCCACCTAGCCATATCTTGTGCGGTCACCCGGTGATGCCTGGGAGCCTAGAGCCTGTTCCTAATCATGTGTATGTGTATGAGTGCTTAGTATAGACTGTATGCTTAGTTAGGAGTACATAAGTCCTCAGATTAGCTTTCTTCTTCCTTTCTCCCTTCCTGTAAGCTTTGTTTAGTGATAGAACTTGAGTAAATTGTGTGTCACACTACCTCTTTATTATATATTATCTTACCCCTATTTATTCAATAGAATATCCATGCTAGAACTAATCAACATACAAATCTATTCCAATAACCGCCGCCTTCCTTGCGGAAATATAAATACGACCCTGTACTCACGAGTAAAATGCTACAATATTATTCCATGCTCTTGCGGATCCTTCTGTAACGTAAGAAATACCCCACAACATTTCTGGCACCGTTGCCGGGGAATGGATTCTATGTCCATACTTGGTGACGGCGTTATAAAATGTCAACAAGCATTTTTGGCGCTGTTGTCGGGGAAGGCACTGGTTAAAAGAATAGATCATGTGGTTGATAAAATTCTAAAATGGTATTCAATTGTTTAAAGAGGCTTACTTGGCTTTGTCTTCTCTCTTTTGTGTGAAGACAGGGTAGTGTATGACTGGTTTCGATATGCTGCAAAATTTCACTCAGAATCCGGAGTCACTTTTGAGAAGAGTTCGACCTCACATCGTTCCTCCTCACATTACTCTCTTGACAGGCGAAACAGTCAATATCGCACCATCAATTTCCAAGACTATGGCTCAGAAGGCTCTCCATGATTACTCAGCTCTTTCGGCCGACAATGTCCCAATTGGACCAAATGTTAATGCTGAAGCTAAGAATTTTGAGATCAAGACGGGTCTCATTACGATGGTGCAGGCCAGCCCATTCTGTGGCAAGGCCAATGAGGATGCCAATGCACATCTCCAACAGTTCCTAGAACTGTGCAGCACCTTTGTCATCAAGGGAGTCACAAAGGATGCAATCCGACTCCGTCTGTTTCCTTTTCCCTTCTGGGGAAGGCAAAATAGTGGTTCTACACCAATAGAAGTGCAGTAACTACTTGGGATAAGTGTGCTAAGGCGTTCCTCGCGAAGTTATTCCCATCGAGTAAAACCAACGCTCTTCAGGGAAAGATTTCCAGTTTTGAGCAGGCGTCAAATGAGTCAATAACTGAAGCTTGGGAGCGGCTTCAGGAGTACATCCTAGCGTGTCCTCACCATGGGATGGACGCTTGGCTCATTTTGCAAAACTTCTACAACGGGCTGACTCCAACAACCCATGATCATATAGACGCTGCTGCAGGTGGTGCTTTCTTCTCGCTAACAATAGACAGGGCCAAAATTTTGATCGAGAAGATGGTGTCCAACCAAGGTTGGAACGACGAACGTCTCCAACCTCGCCAGTGGGGCATGCACTCCGTCAAGGAGACGGACATGATCGCCACTAAGCTCGACCTCCTAATCAAGAAGATTGATGAACGCCCCCAAGAGAAGGCTCCAACTTAGGTACTTCAAGCCTTAGACTCTCGTATGACTTGCGAGGTCTGTGGGAACGTTGGACATTCGGGGAACGACTACCCCAAAACCCAGGAAGAGGTCATTTACATGAACAACAACAATGGGTTTTGTCCACAAGGAGGTCAGGGGTGGCACCAGTCGCGCCCCTACTACCAAGGAGGTAATGGTAATTCAAATTCATTTAATCCTAACCATCCTTCCTTGAGGGATCTTGTCTTCAGCCAAGCAAAGACCAACAAAGCAATCTAGAAGAAGCTTGCCGCTAACAGCAAGACCCTGGAGAGAGTCCAAGCAAAGATGGATGACATCTCCTCTACAGCCAAGAACCAGCTAAGCTTCAACAAGATGCTTGAAACTCAACTAGCTCAGTTGGCCGCTACTGTTCCTTCTGCAGAGACAGGGAAGATCCCGGGGCAACCAGAGGCTTTCCTGGAAAGCATAAACGCCATCAGCACATATTGGGGTAAGCCAGCTTAGGACGTTTCTACTGCTAACTATGTAGGAAATCTTGCACACCCACGCAGGGCGCGGCAAGGTGAGCTAATAGCACCAAGAGTGGAAGATCCAGGATACCCGATGATCAGTTGTTCCATCTACGATTGTCACTTTGAGCAAGCTCTTTGCGACCTTGAAGCAGGTGTTAACATTATGCCCAAGGTAACATTTGAAAATCTTGAATGCCCTACATTGTCTCCAACTTGTATGTGTGTGCAGCTTGCAGATTCGACAATCCAGTATCCTAAGGGAATCGTGGAAAATCCCCTAGTACAAGTCAAGGACTCGTTTATCCCCACGGACCTTGTAGTCCTTGACATGGATGGAGATTTAGGGATATCACTCATTCTCGGGCGACCATTCCTAAGAGACACCAAGGCCCGAATAAATTTCGGAATAGGAAAGATTCATTTCCGAATCATGGGTAGGAAGATGACATTCATGTTTCAAACCAAGGAAGAAAACATGTACCTGATTCATCAAGACCATCAAGGAAATGAGCTGTGGGCAGAACCATGGTCCCCATCGGAAGATCCGATTCCCACACCACCGACATCAACAAAGAAGAAAACCAAGAAAGTGTGGAGAGAGAAGACGTCATCGTCCTCGACATGCTCTCCAGGTATGGACGATTCGACCTCAAGATAAACAGGTAGGGAGAGGATCCTGCTCATCGGACCTTAAACCAAGAGCTAACTTGGGGGAGTTCCTCCACCAAGTGAACTGTATCATTTACTGCTTTCAATAAAGATATAAAAAACTCTAAAAAACCAAACAAATATTTCCTACTTTAATTTCCCTTATCCATATGCATGGTAAGAATGCGTAGTCTTCCTAAGTTGAAAGGATGAATAATTGTTATGCTCTTGCTTGTCTGTCTTGCTTAGTCCTAAAGCATGGTGTTTCCTAAGTTTGAGTTTGCTGGCTGTTTAAACCTTTGTGCCATGAACCCGAACGTCTCGTGGGTTGCACAGGCTTTATCCAAGTCTAGGTTATTGTGAGTTTAGATATGGAAGATGGAGCTTTATAATCGTGTTCTAAGTGAAACATGATATCTGGAGTTCTTATTTTCAAAATATAAAAAGGGAAAGTGTGGCAGAACCACCTGAATTAATCCGGCTCAAGTGTATTAACCATCACCATTAGGGCAATCTCGGTTAACCTTACACTTCAAACGAAGTAATCCATTGGTCTGTCGGGTAACCTCCCGATACAACCACGGTAGAGCGGATCGAATGCCATACATACAAATGCTCATGCGACGATGAGCCCAGAGAATACCACATTCCAGCAAATATTACAAAATTATCATAAGTGAATATTACAGACCAAGTTTTGAGTTTAGAAACCAAGTACTTCAGTGATCATACTAATAAGTTCTTCAGAGTTTAAGTTGCAGCGGAAAATAAACAACGAAAGCTACTCGATGATACAGGATGTCTCGGTGAAGCCCGTACGAGACATCACTCGGCATTGTCTCCATTGGACGGGGGCGTATCCCATTCCACCGACCAACCAGGAGGGAGGGTGCAGGGCCAAGTCAAGCTAGCAATCATATCTTCAAAGGTCTCACCTGAAAACGAACCACAAGCAAGGCTGAGTATACTAATACTCAGCAAGACTTACCCGTGTAGTGGAAACTACTCCACCGACTCTAGACATGCCATGCTTTTTGGCTCAGGGGTTTGTTTTGCCGAAAAAGCATCTATAAGTGGGTCCTTACTTTCAACTTTTAGCTCAAGATTCTAGTTTCATTAACCATTCTAGATAAGCAACTATCCAATAGCATTCATGGTGAAGCATTACTTTTCATCCAACAAGTTCATTCATCATCATTGTTCCTCTTCTTACTCTGTGGGTAAAGGGGGTTAAGCAGTCTCAATAGCCGTGAGAAACGGACGATTCGAATCGAATTTCTTAACCTTGCAAGGGAAACCTAAACACACGTCACGTGGTTACTCACAGAGTCACATGTGCAACTTTTCCCCTTTCTTTCCGGGTCGTGGATCGGGGCTACCCTCCGAGAGTACAAGAGCCCCACGCCATGGTTCGGCGCCGGGTCGTGACCACTCGTGCACTCGCCATATAGTGGGACCGAAGTTCAAAGGGTAGGATGCCGTCCACTTGCCGGGCCAATTAGGTACTTAAGCTTAACGATTCCCATAATCTTGGCATGTGTTTAGTACGTTCAAAGACTTAACCATCACTACCACACACTGCGGCCTTAGCAAATTTTTCACTAAACAGACGGGCCTCAATCGTAACCATCGTTCCATAGCCCGTCCGTGTCCTTATGATTGCAGCGTGTAGT
Source organism: Panicum miliaceum (assembly GCA_032594955.1). Classification (NCBI taxonomy): domain Eukaryota; kingdom Viridiplantae; phylum Streptophyta; class Magnoliopsida; order Poales; family Poaceae; genus Panicum; species Panicum miliaceum. The sequence goes on from CM064068.1 coordinate 14,625,518, forward strand.
AAACATTCAACTCCTATTTTCTCGCGAGTGACAGGAAATCACTCGGCTTTTACCGGAGTCCTATTAGCACATCATTCTATCGAACCTTACGTCTAGTTTTCAAGCATGGGTTCCTAACATCATGCAACTAAGTTTTCATTCAGCTCCTATAAACTTAATGCACAAGCAAAAGAGTAGTGAGTTGCATAATTTAGGAAAAGAAATGGGTTATGCTCCGGGGCTTGCCTTCTTGTGCAAAGTTAGTCCGGGGATCGTCTGAACGTTGACCCGGGTCTTCAACTGCTTCAGTTAAATTCGCCTGGGCTTCTCGCTGCTCACTCTCAGACTCGGGCACCAGCTCGTAAGTTCCGTCGGCGAGAGTAGTCGCTTCTACATGAATGCACAAGTTTAAGTAGTGGTGATGGTAAACGATATGATTTCCTTCACGATAAGTTGCAGTTCGTAAAACACGAGTTTGTTGTGAAGTGAGTTACTTCATCATTCATGGGCAATCGTTAATAGAGTAGATTGGTACAATAAGTAATTTCGTTAAGCAAGGTGGGGTGGGTGTTCATGGGAACTTATGTTCCTTATGGAAACATGATTTAAGTGTAACTACTACAGCGAGTAGTTTCTGGTCATGAAATCTTGGATCAAGGCACAGCAGAGAAAGATATGCTTACTGTAAAATTTTCAGACAAATTCATGCAGCAGATTAATTATGAAAAATATATTACATGGTTGCTGCTAGATCCTTGTTCTTTTTGTACAGAACAAAAGGTGCAAAAACTGGATCTAAGATTTTTACAGAGCTGTCATTTAATCATGCAGGAGCTACTATAATTTTTATAGGATTTATTATGCAGTTTTCAGAGCATAGTAAATATGACATTACACACCTAGGTTATTTAAGGATTTATTTTTACAGGATCCTACACAGGGTTTTTGTCCATGAAACGTTTTAGACAGCAACCTCTACCACTGAGTATCTTCTAGTAAAAATATGAGAATTTTCCAAGCTAAGATACTATTTTCTTGATTTAATGCATGTTATAAGCACATAAATCAAATAAATAGGTTCCTGTGAGATAAAAAGTCTCCCAATTTTTCTCTGGAATCTAGGTACCATTACACAAGTATAGAAAAAGTTTCATTAGGTGATTCATAACCTATCTGCAGGGATAAAAATATTTAGCCATTTATGGTATGATACTAAGTTTAATAAACAGTGTAGATAGAGATGGAATTTGGGCCTGATCTTTTTACACAGTCCTAAACATCAAGCAACTAACTCACTGCCCAAAATTTAGGGTCAGCATTGATCTACAACAGTGGGTACAAAAGAAGTCCATTAAAATTTCTATTTAATGTAGAGCAAAATATATTGAGAATCTGAGAAACTTTTCTTAACAAAAGTTGTAGAGTTTCTTCTAAGGATTCTAGAACAGTTTAGTTTGCATTTTTGTGATTTTTCTATGATTTTATACAAATTTTACAAGTTTACTAAATTTGAATCTAGATTTGAAACTTTCTTTTACAACTGGGTCCCTGAAAACTAGCAGAAAACCCCCTAGGAAAATTTGGGCGATTGCAATGTAGTCCCTGGTCGAGATTCACGGCGGGGAACATCAAATCCGGCCGAAATCCGGCGGGCTCGGTCGCCGGCGGCGAGGGCAAGGTGCGGGAGGAGCAAGAGGAGGTTGGGGGCTACCTTTGGCTGGTCACGGTTGGGGCGGAGGCGGTCTGAGCGGGGCTGCCCGCGGCTATGGGTGGCGGGGCGGCGGCCAGAGGCGCGCCATGCGCGTGGCGTGCGTGCGCTGGGCGAGCAGGTTGGCGCACCGGGGCGCGACGTCGCGTGCGGACGACGCGGGCGTGCGATTGGCGAGCTGGGGCGGCACGACGGGGGCACGCCGTTGGGTGGCGGGGCGGCGGCCAGCGACTGGGCAGCAATGGTGGCGCACCGGGGATTGGGCAGAGGCATGGCGTGGGGGGAGGGAGAAGAAGACGCGGCCGCGGTTGGGCGAGCGGGGGCGGTGCAGCAGGGCGCCGGGGGTTGGCTTGGCGCCTGTTGCCGCGCAGGCGTCGATGGCCAGGTGGCCGGCGGCGGTCGGGCGAGGGGGCGGTGCAGCAGAGGAGGGGAGAGAGGGAGAGAAGGAGAGAGGGACCTCCGTGCGAGAATTTGAAAACTTCCAGGGGGCTGGTTGCAAACAGGACGTTTTCTCCACTTTCTAATTTGAATTTCAAAATCTTTTGAGCATGAAAGTTGTTCAGAATAAAAAGTTCTACAAGTTTCGTTTCAGGCCAAAGTTCATTTGAGCTTTAGTTCCAAAGTTATTTTAAAAACTTAAAAAAAAACTCTATTCGGAGGGCGCGTCATTTTATTTCAAAATTTCATTTTCTTCCCTAGGCTTCAACTAAACTTTTATTTGTCATGCTAATACTGGTGTGCTCATTTAATTTCATAGCCATATTTGCTTTGATGTGAAAGTTATCCAATTTGTTTCATTAAAGTACATGCATTTATGCACATACAAACTTTTAAAGGTAAAAGCAAAACCAAACTTAATCCATTCCTTTTATTTTCTTAGTTAGTGATGCATTTTATTATGCTAATAAGACTTGTTTAACAATTAAAACACCTGAGGTGTTACAGAAAGACAAGTTCCTCAATGATGTTCCAAGTCCTACCAAAGCCATATTTTATTTACATTGAAAAACCCTACACATATGTTGCTTGCTATTTCATTGAGCTCTGTCAAATTGTTGTGACCCTAGTGAGATGCATTTCATATCCTCTTGATCAAGATCACGCAAACGTTACATTCATTGTGACATTCCTACACTGGGAATTAGCAAATCCATCTATCCATCAAATAAATGCTCCATGAAGCTTGTGATCTCTCCTCATGTTATCCCTGAAAAAGAAATTAGGCTTGGTCATCCCCGAAAAATAAAGGAGAAAAAGAAAAGATGGCATGCCAAAGAAGCATGACCCAAAAAAAAAAGAAAGAAAAGAAAGAATAAGAGGGGGATAGCCATGTCTAAAGAAAAAATGCAAAAGTAAAATAAAGAGGAGAGAGATCACAAACCAAAAAGGAGTAAACATACCTTCCATTCATCCACACACATGCACCTCTTGATCTTGGGATATGACTAGTTTTCTCCATGGATCCACTCTTTGTCTTGGCAATATATGAAATGCACGTATGCTTCATCCATTCCGTACCTTGAGCTCCACAAAAGCTTTCGTTATGAGAAGCGAGAAGTACCTTGGTAAGGATTCATACACCATTGAGCGATCCGAGTGAATCATTCGAGGAACTTAGTCTTGTTTTACAATTTCCAAAAAGAAAACCTCCAGATGGATTGTTGAGCAAAGGTAAGGTATGTACTACTATGTCGACTGTTCTAACTCTCAACAGCTCAAGATGAGGAGAAGCTCATAAGCCCTATAGATGATGAAGGTAACAAGGGCCGGATACTCATGCCAGCATTACTCATTCCAAGGAGATCATCTATGCCTCAGACTTGACACGACAGCATGTAATGAGTCTAACAATTTTCTGATCGACATCCTGGTTTGTCCTGTTTTACTCGGGACGAGCAAAGGATAGCTTGGGAGTTCTTGTTGACGCTTGCTATGGACCAATTTCGAGCGCAAATTTGATCAGAAAATTGGGATGACTAGCATACTTAACTTGCATATTTATCTAAAATAATATCGTTTCCACATTCCCCTTGGAGAATTTGCAATGTAGGGAAATTGAGCAGAATTCAGGTGTTAAACAAGCACCTCAATCGAAGGCAAGTGACGTCGACCAATCAGAGCGCGCCATTTGGAATCCCATGGATTGAAGGGCCCACCAGAGCATGCAATCGACCTTGGACGGCACCCACTCACGCACAGGAGCGACCAGGGCCCACATGGCAGCCACACAGAGCAGGCTTGACCCGATCTGGGTTGAGCCCAGGTCGGCCGACCCACCTAGGTCGGCCGACCCAGCAGAGGCGCCACCGCCTTACCTGTTGCACGTGGCAGCTCCCCATATGTCGGTTTGAGGAGGCTTCAGTCATTTGGACTCCGAGGAGCTACTGCACACCCCCCTCACTCACCTCTATAAATATAAGGGGGGTGCTACTAATGAAGACACACCACAAGTTGCAACCCCTCTAGTTGCTCTCTCAAGTTCCTCTCTTGCTTAGTCTTTAGGATAGTGAAGTTTAGGTGAAGTAGCTCTGCTTCGGTTCCCGAGTCTTGCCTAGGAGTGTTCGGTATGGGTTTTACTCTTCCTCTCCTTTGTAATATTCAAAATTCCTTAATAGAGTTATCTTCTAGTTTAGTGTACCCGTATAGTATATTTTCTGTGTATTTAGATGTGTGTGTTATGCTTACTTTATATCTAGGTCTTATATCTTGCATGATTAGATATGGTAAGGCATCTAGGCTACGGCATTGGTTCCAGTATTCGTATGTTTGCTCTAGTGTGATGTCTGTCCATCCGACGGGTGGGGGCTCCATGCAGGGCATTAGAGTATCGCTTATTAGCATAGATGTGGTATCTGGGCTAATCAGTATTGCTGGATGTGGCTCTATACCATGGTTAGATGAGGTAGGCGGCAGGTGGTGACAACCCTGTCTGTCCAGCGTAACCCTCCCCGTTCGTGTAGTAGCTGTAGGAGGTGCATAAAATAGCCATAAAGATCCAATGGCCACCTAGCCATATCTTGTGCGGTCTCCCGGTGATGCCTGGGAGCCTAGAGCCCCTTCCTAATCATGTGTATGTGTATGAGTGCTTAGTATAGACTGTATGCTTAGTTAGGAGTACATAAGTCCTTAGATTAGCTTTCTTGTTCCTTTCTCCCTTCTTGTAAGCTTTGCATAGAGATAGAACTTGAGTAACTTGTGTGTCACCCTACCTCTTTACCATATGTTATCTTACCCCTATTTATTCAATAGAATATCCATGCTACAACTAATCAACATACTAATCTATTCCAATAACCGTTGCCTTCCCTGCGGAAATATAAATACGACCCCGTACTCATGGGTAAAATGCTACAACAGCATGTCTGGCGCCGTTGCCGGGGAATGGATTCTATGTCCATACTTGGTGACTGCATTATAAAATGTCAACAGCGGGCTGGTTGCCTGTCTCCCTTCCAACTCTGGCTGGAGACAATCTTGTCGATGAGCGTCTTGGCTCATGCAACGTCCAGGGAGAGGAATGCTCCTTCTGCTGCTGCATATATGTGATCTTGCGCTCGCTTACTTAGGGCATGGAAGAATTTCTGAATAATCAGCCACTCTTCCATGCCGTGGTGTGGGCATGCCGTGATGTAGTCCTATAGTCTTTCCCAGGCTTCTAGGTTGGTTTCATCCTAGAGTGGTTGGAAAGTGGAGATCCTGTTCCTAAGGGCATTGGTCTTGCCCACTGGGTAATACTTGGCCAGGAATGCATTTGAGCAGGCATCCCATGTTGTGAAGTCTGCCTTGTTGGTGTAGAACCACGTCTTTGCTTTCCCTAGCAAAGAGAATGGTTATAGACAAAGGCGAACATTGTCCAGTGTAGTACCTTTGTGCTGCTCACTTCCATGAAGTTCTGTAGGTGAGCGTTGGCATCCTCAGATGCCTTACCATAGAAAGGGCTTGATTGGACCATGTTGACAAGTCCATTCTTCAGCTCAATCCCCTCAGTTCCCTGGGTGTTATCCAGTCCAGTGTGGATGTGGCTGCTGGACGGGGCCGAGAACTGACGGAGTGTCTTCTGAGCCATTAGTGAGATAGACGTTGATGAACTTCATCCTAAGGTAAGCCTTTTTTTAGGTGGGACAGTTCTCTATCGGACAATACACCCAATTCTTTCTGGATTCGGGTTGAAGTTATTAGGTAGATCGAAACCAGTCATGCACTGATCTTCATATATCACAAAGACAAAGAGAGACATGGTAAGCCCGATAAAGCTAGCGGTGATAAAACAGTAAATTTTACCAAATGATTCAATGTTATCTTTAGCACCAATTGCATCCCCGGCAACGGCGCTAGAAATGCTTGTTGGTGTTTTTTATGCCCAGTAGGATAGATATTCCGCAAGCGCACAGAATACACCGTTGTAGCACTTCACCTTGGAGTATTTCAGGGTATCGAATTTCCATGGGGAAGCACTATGGTCTAAGGAGTATCGAATGAATGAATGGAAGGATGGGAGGCCCATTTATACTAGAACTGAAGTGAAGTGAGAACTCCTTTAATGTGTGTGTACAAGTGAGGATGGGAGGCCCATTTATACTAGCTAGAGGTTGGTAACTGAGCATGTGCTTCAACTCTACGCAGCCTTGATGGTTAGAGTAACTTCACGCGAAGTTGAGCGTGTTTGGCTGACATGTGGGTCCGGCCGGGCTCCCCCAGGCCGGCCGGCCTGGTGTTGGCACTCCTTAGCCTTTACGAACTAATCCGCAAGTGCACGGATACCTTCTCATGGATGCTCCTAATTGCCTCTTAAGGTCGGTAACCAAGGGCGAAGCCACGTTGACGGTGCCTGGTGCATAGGCACCAGGGTTTAAATGATTTCTTCCACCGTCAATGTTAGAATATATCGATGCTTAGAACACAGTACTAAAGCAGTGCAGCAGGGTTCCTTGGGCTCTAGCTTCGCCCCTGTCGGTAACAGTTGCTTTTTAGTTAAGCAACTATTTCAGACATGCAGGCGGGCCCTTGAATCTTGCGTGAAGCCTTCCGGGTCCTCGGATCTAACCGACTTTAAGTGCATGATGCATGATCCTCCTAGGTGTGTTTGTTGACTCCTGGATCGATGACGTGGCCAGAGGAGGGAGAGCCAGGCCTGCCGGCCTAGGGGAGGCCGGTCGGCCTAGGATTTCTCCCATTCCGGCCCAAATTCGCACACTAAGTTCCTGAAATGATAAATGTAACAAAACTTTTGGAACTTGTTAGTGTGGTTAGTTTTAACTCAGTTTTGGTTTGTAAAACATGAAAACCAGAGAAATATTGGCGGTAAAAAATCATCGAAATCGACCGCCAACACCTGGGGGTGGTGCCAAGTGGCACCGCCTTCTGGTGGATGGCTCTGATTCCCTTGACAAGGTTGGTGACAGTTGCCCTTTCGGTTTTAACCGACTTCTTGCATGTAGATGGGCCCTTGATTCCGTGGTTGAAGCCTTTCGGGTCATTGGATCAAACCGATTTCAAGTGCATGACTTATGATCATCCTGGTTGTGTTTTCTCGCACCTGGATCGATGACTTGGCAGAAGGAGACAGTGCCAGGCCGGCTGGCCTTGTGTAGGCCGGTTGGCCTGGGTTTGTCCTCGTTTTGGCTCATTTTTGGTACACCTGATCCTGCATAGGCAACTCATCCAAAACTTATGAAATTTTATTAGTTTAAATAAAATATGTATGGAACATAATGCAAAGCTCTAAATTATTTCCGAGAAGTTGACGGATGATGGGTGAATAAAGGCCGTCAACAAGGACCCATAGATGCATTTGCCGTGCCTTCAGCAATCTCTCAGGCCAAACCGCATCCCCAACCAATCCTCCAAGCTCGAGATTGGCCATTTCCTAATGATCTTCCACCATGGAATGGGCGGTGCCGCCCCCATTCTAGCTATCCGCCATAGCCGCGTGTTGAACTATTGGCGGTCCTTAAGACAAAATGCGACCATCAACCTCTGCATCATTCAATGCTAAATAACCACCAAATCTAGAGATATGGATTTAACTCTAACTATTTCACAAGTTTTGGTGAGTCATGATATGCAAGCACCCATGAATAAATACCATGGGAAAACACCACAAAATGTAGAGGAATGCATAGAAGATCACATCCTGCATTACGCAAGGATTGAGGGCCCACATGACATGCTAAACCAACTTAACTTCAGCTCAACACCCAAAAACCCACATAAGGAGCCCACAAGGAGTGCACAGACCAAAGATAGGCCCAAACGGCTTCAGAAAGGGGTGGGCCGACCTCTTGGGTCAGCGGATCCCCATTGAGCCCGATCAGGCCCATCTTTCTCATGGATCTTTCCGCCTTCACTACGTTAGTTCTGGGTGGTTCCCTAAATATTACCCCTCGGAAACACCCTATTCAAGCTATATAAGGAGGAGGAGGAGAGCCCCCCATTCAAAACACCTCAAGATAAGAAGAAGAGCTCCACTTCAAGGTGAAGGCCTACCTCCGCAGTGCTTAGAAAATAGGGAGAGAGTGAGGGGTAGTTCGAGGGAAGTGCCAGCCTATCTGCACTCCTCCCCGGCCTTTTACCTCAATGGATGCTTTCTTTCTAAGTAAGTGTTAGCGATCTCCTATGGTGGTGAGTCTCTTGGTGAAGTAAGTTATGTTCTTTACTTGCTTGCGGGATCATTATCCGCTCTTGAGCGGTTGTTTCTAGCTTAAGGACTAGAGTCTTAAGATGGAGTCTGGCCAGGGCGATAGCATACATGTGGTGTCTAGGCCTTAACGCATGCGGATCAGAACCGATTGTTTCCTCGGTGGTTCCATGAAAATGAGAACCGATCGGTTCCCAAAATTTATCGAGACTGAGGATTTCCGGTCTCAATCAGTTTGGTTTGGTATCGGTTCCGACCCAACTGACCGAACCACTAGATAATATGTCAAAAAATCAGAATCACACATTTGACTATCGGAGCATAGATGAGGCATAAATCAACACAAAATGAACCACAGATCAACACAAATCAAATTGGATTGTATTCAGTATGTGGGGGCCTCCACCGTGTTGATCAGAGGCGTTGGCTCGTCGTGGCCACGCCGCCACCTGTGCTTGACCTCACCGCCACCATTACCCTTGGCACATGGGGGAGGATATCAGGGTGTCACCGCTGCTGGCCCACTGGGAAGGAGGTCATGGGCGCTGCTGCCACTCAGCCGCGGGGATGTTTGTGGATGTAGGCCTCTGGGGATGTTGAGTATATATGTAGTTAGGGTTTTCTTATATGGGCCAGGCAACAACTTGTTCCTGGACCACTTTGAGTAGATTTCAGTTAGTTCTGGCTATTCGGTTAACCGAGGTAGAACCAAATAGACCGATGAAATTTCGGTTAGTTGAGAATGAAGACCGATTTTATGACTGAAAATTTCTTTCTCGGTCATCTCGGTTCGGTTCCTTGGTCTCGGTTAATTATACCCACCCCTCTTTGTGAAGGTTATGGAGAAACACTGCAGAATGAGAGTGTTAACGGTTGCGATCCTAGTCAGTGTAGTGTGCAATTATTATTTTCAGGTGAACCAATGGTCAGGGCTCGTACACACTTATGTGGTTGGAGCAATAATCTTAAAGCATATTTTATCTATTGACTTTCTGTAGCAGTAGAACATTTGGATGCACTACACTCGGGCAGATCCCTGACTGAAAAAACAGCTGTCACCTCTATCGTAGCACATGCGCCATCTTTATTTTCACCTCTATATATATATATATATATAGAGTAACTGGTGATGATATTCATATTCATATCGGTACTACACAGAGTTAGTCTGGATCTGCCCCTCATAACACCACATCATTTTATTTGGCATGCAGCAGCACTCCGATGCGCGTCCACGTCGTTTGCAGTAGGCGCCTTTACTCCCAAAGTGCATATGTACGCAAAAATTGGCGCACTTTTGAGGTGTACATGGTGGTGGGTAAGGGAGGCATGCATACGTCGGCGGCGGTCGGCGAGGGCAGCTGATGCCTACACATCACATAATGCAAATCAAACATGAGGGGTTCGTCCTACAAATTCATTTGATCATGCCAAACATAAAAACTCAAATTGAAAGTAGGGTCTGTTTACGACTTTACGTACATCCCCCAGCTTGGCAGGACGGTGAGGTAGAAGAGATGACAGTAAAACCTAAGAACAAAATCACGGTCAAATACGCAATTCTCGCCATGTGAATCTTGACGAGTATGATGAAGATAATGTTGCTATTCAATCTTCTCTTTTTTGGAGTTTGTGTCCGTATCACAGTTCTATTTCAATGTAACTTATATATATAGAAGCACAACCAATCTCGCATATAAATGTATTGTATATGTCCCCCTATCCTGTATACCTTACACTAGTGTTTTGGTATCCAAGGAAAAAGGATTTGATTTCTTCTTACAATCTAATAATATCGTGATTGTTTCTTATAGTCTCAACTTATATCATAATCATATCTGACAATGTTTGTCATATCTCAAGGATAGTGTTTCATATCTAGCTAGGCAGGAATAAGTACGTGAACCGTTAACTCCTAGAATGTCATAATAATATCGCTCGTTAGCGCAGACGTGGTGTCTGGGTTAATTAGTGTTGCTGGATGGGGCTCTACACCATGGTTAGATGAGATAGAGGGCAGGTGGTGACAGCCCTGTCCGTCCAGCGTAACCCTCTCCGTTCGTGTAGTAGTTGTAGGAGGTACATAAACATGCCGAGTTGGCTGGTGGCTTCTCAGCCAGTCATGAGTTGGTACTCCCGGTAGTGCCTGGGGCCCAGAGCCCGATCCTAATCATGTGTATGTTTATAAGTGTGTAGTATAGACTGTATGCTTAGATAGAAGTACATAAGACCCTAGATTAGCTTTCTTCTTCCTTTCTCCCTTCCTGTAGGCTTTGCATAGAGTTAGAGCTTGAGTAACTTGTGTGTCACACTACCTCTCTATCCATATATTATCTTACCCCTGTTTATGCAAGTGAATATCCATGTTAGAACTAATCAACCAACTTATCTATTCCAATAACCACCGCCTTCACTGCGGAGATATAAATACGACCCTGTACTCACGGGTAAAATGCTAGAACAGCATTCCGTGCGCTTGCGGATCATTCTGTAATGTAAGAAATACTACACGGCATTTCTGGTGCCGTTGCTGGGAACATCTATCCTAGCGATGACGCTACGAAACGTCAACAGAGTGCCACTCCACCTCGACGCTTGTTGATAGCAATTCTAAGTTGTCTGCTATAGATGGTCCTCCGGTTGCTGATCCTTCAAACTACAGGAGCATTGCGGATGCCTTGCAGTATCTCACCCTAAATCATCCTAATCTGGCATATGTTGTTCAGCAAGTCTGCTTGTTCATGAACGTTCCTCGAGAGCCACATCTTGCCCTCATTAAGCGCATTCTTCGCTATGTGAAGGGTACAGTTTCACCAGGTCTTCACATTGGTGCTGGTCCTGTGGACACCCTCGCAACATACTCTGATGCAGACTGGGCTGGTTGTCCTGACTCTCAGGTTTCTACCTCTGGCTACTGTGTGTATCTCGGTGATAATCTAGTATGTTGGTCCTCTAAACGACAGAAAACTGTCTCTCGCTCCAGTGCCGAGGTTGAGTACAGGCAGTTGCACATGTTGTAGCCGAGTGTTGTTGGCTGCGTCAGTTGCTTCAGGAACTTCATATTCCTATCACCACGGCTACCGTTGTCTACTGTGACAATGTTAGTGCAGTTTACATGGCAGCGAATCATGTCCATAACCGTCGCACGAAACATATTGAGATAGATATCCACTTCGTTCTTTAGAAGGTGGCTTTGGGACAAGTCCAGGTCCTCCATGTTCCATTCTCTCACCAGTTCGTGGACATCATGACCAAAGGCCTGCCAGTACAGTTATTCACTGACTTTTGGTCCAGTTTATGCATCTGTGATCCTCCCACTTCGACTGCGGGCGGGTATTAGATATAATTAGAACTGCCCAGTCCTTGACCTCTTGTATTCTACCATAATTAGCTAGACTCCTTGTATCTTTCCTTAATGGCTCACCCTTTTGTATTCTGCCGTATTGGCTATTAATATGGAAGCTTACCTCCCCAGTTGTGGTGTGGTGTTTTCCCAACTCCTATTCTCCATAGGGGTCCTGTGATATCTGCCATGGGTGTACTCTTTTGTTTGGTTTTTATCACGCCTTGGGGGAGGTTCACTTACGTAGCTGTCAAAACCTTAGCAACCTATTGTCTTGTTAGGGAGTCTTTGGAAAGGTTTCTTAGTGAATCCATGCCACTCACCTCGGAAGTGTTTAAGAGGCTAGCTACCTTGGGCATCAAGGGAGACACGACTTGTGGGTAAAGTGTACAACCTCTACAAAGTATAAACTGATATATCAGCTGTGCTCACGATCAAGAGCGGACTGGAACTTCAAATACTTAATTAAGTTGAACCTGTGTCTTAAATCATTTACTTATTTCTCCAAGATTGTTATTTTCTCGGTTATCTCTTTGTTTCAAAAATGTGGGCAATATTTATTCATGGCTTAGTAAATAGGTTGTTAATGTTCAATTGTTCATCTAAAATGCTTATCTCTTTATTCAGCCAGCCTTTATCCTTGTTTAAGCTTTGCATGTCATTTATTTTTCTAATATACCCGGTGAGTACCAACCATAAGTGTACTCACACTTGCTAAACCGCTCCTCAGAAGAGAAAAGTTGTTGTGAAGTTTTCAGAAGATGTTGTTGAGTTCTACGCATACGCAACCCCTGGTCGATTGCCTGTGAAGCATGGAGCATTCGTTTCTAGAAGAAACGATAATCTCTGATAGGCTTTTAGTCGTTGTAAGTCTCTTTTCCTTGACATTGTTGCTCATTATTCCATTATGATGTCATTATATGTATGGAACTTGATCTGGCATACATATAGTTATGCATTGGGCTTTCTTTTAAAAACCGTGTGTGACAAGCAGATGCTTCAAGACACTTAAGTTTTATATAGATGGTTATATAAAACTTCACTTCGATATGGGAATGTAATTTATTCGGAAAATATTTAAATAATGCAATAATATATTGGATATATATATATATAGGAAGCATAGAATGAAAATATATAAAACATGATCCATTCATCATCACAAAATTCTTACATCAAATAGAACTTTCTAACAAGGATATAAAGATCAATCAAACCAGCTATATTAATTTTGCACAAAAATCATGTTTGTCATGCACATGTGTACACATTCATTATCACCACCTCCAAATGTCTACGAAGTTGATGCAAGTTTCAAAATTAATATCTGCCATCCCAACATCTGTTCATTGTTAAAGCACTGCTCAAACCTTGAAGCATGTGGAGAATGGAGATGCATTTTTGCCATTTAAACATCAGTTTCTGTTGTCGCAGCCATAAGCTCTTAGATTCAAAACAATCCGCAGCATTTGAATCCCTGTAATAGAAAATGTTTTTCAATAATGTAGTATCTCCAGGCTCGAAAAGATAGAGTTGGGCATGGATTCATTAGTGTTTAATATTGTAAAGGGGTGCTAAAAGTGATGAGAAACCAAAATGCAATTCCACCTTGGGTGCATGATCATAAAGATCATGATGAGTAGGACGTTGTACTTGCTCAATGCTATGCGTTGGAGGAGCACTCCTCCTTTCCTCCCTTAGCTGGTTAAAGACAAGTGTATACTGCTGAGCACCTGCACTGCTGTTGCTCTCATTCCACACGCCCCAGGTTGGCACTGAGCCAGAGCCACCTTGTCCCGCCTATCATATTACACAAATTAGGCTCCAGTTAACATTGTAGCGGATTTCAAATGACGTATTTTCTTACTCTGCTTGCAATAAGTTCTAGCTTTCTTTTTCATTTATACTGATAGCTATAACCTGAAGCATAAGAAAACTACCAGCAGAGTGGTGTTTAATGCATCGTGAATTTAAATTTTGAACAAAGTACTACTCCTTTTGTTCCAAATTGTAGGTTATTTTTTTTAGATATAAAATTTTTACTATGTATCTAGACATAGCGTGTATGCATAGAAAAAAAAATATGTACCTATGTACCTACAAAACATAACATATTTATTTTTTCAGTTCCTCACCCACATCCGTGCTGGCACTATACAAATGGTATCCATGCTGGTTTAATTTGTTACGCCAACAGATTCAGGATACCCAACTATCGGCTAACTCACGTGTTCCCACATGATTACACAATTTCTCATTTGTAGGGGTGTCCAAATTGCAACCTTCATGCGCAAAGCCTCCTTCTGTGTCCCACCTAACAATGGTGCAGTTTTTTTTCTTGACCCTCTTTGCCAAAACTTTTGGTCAATATTTGGGCACCTAAACTATTTCAAATAAAAGATTTTAACTGCAAAGATGTAGATCTCATTGCAAGCTACAATTTTCATGTAAAGTTATTCTGCATCCATATGTATCTATATATGAACAAATTATGGATTTCCTAAACGAATTATAATTTAGATACATACGTGAGATACTATCCATGCAAATTCATAGCTGAAACCGGCATGGAAACTAAGTATCCACTATTCAGGCCGATATATATGCTGATTTATGTCACTCGGAGGCTTATCATTTTCGGCTTGTATAATGAACCAACACCAATGTCTTATCCGAGCTGATTCCTATTTTTTGGCAGGATGATGAACAGGCAAGGATGAGTGTTCTCGAGCAATCTATGGCTCAGGATGAGACAGGTCTCGTGGCTTTGTCCTAAAGAAGGGGAGGAATGATTGAACTTAGACTGTCTTGGCTGTTCCTGAAACGATGTTAATACAATGTTAGATGGCACTTGAGTATTACTCACTTTGGCTTGGTTTCGTGAGCGGTTGGCGCGGTCCTGAGGTTTCACTGGCTTGGCATCAGGTGCTCGTGGCGGAGTTCTAGGGCCAGCTGGGGCAGAGATGATGCGTGCTGGAGATGCCCCAAGGGGAGGTGTGATGCCACTGTTGCTCCTTCGCTTCCTTGCATTTTCAAAATACATGGTATAAGGGGAACCGCGGTCATTGGCTTTCCACTCGCCAAATTTTGGAATGCTCCCAGCAGTACCCTGTAGAGTACATTTGTTGAATAGTTTTAGAATCATTTGGGACAGCAGAGTGCGCACAAAACATTTGATTCACATGTCATCGCATTTTATGCAGAAAAGGATAAAAAATTGAAAACAGGAACAAATAAAGTGTGATCACTACGCGTTCACAACCTACTAACAACGTTAGTCGCCATAGTTTACGGATATAAATACTTGAACATTTCAAACACTAGAGTTAAGGACAAATGGAACGGCATGGATGTATTTAATTTGAACGAAATGGATATGGTCCACACATCATGCATGATGCTTTGACCATATACTGCAAATTATAACATATGAAGAGGTTCATGTTAGAAATAAATAGCTCATCAAAGACGGGAAGTAGCTAGGGCTATTCCTAAACTGACTAGGCTACACTCAATTTGTAAAATGTAGAATTATCTTGATTCTCATTAGGACACAGTAGTGTTAAAGGCTAGGATTAAATCATTTTGGAACCGTGTATTATCATGCCCAAATAGTGAAGAACTTGCAGGCTCCAATGCCATCTTAGTAATATATATAGTCGAGGGCATCAATCCATAACTTTAATTCAGCAAAAGGAAATCCGTTTAAAAATTGGAGTAACTTTAAAGTGTTTGAGCAAGGATCAAGTATAGAGTGCGTACACCAAAACTTTGGAAAAAAATTGTTACCAGCAACTGCAAAGTCACAAGATTGAATGGATTTTTGCTTCTGGGTCCTGGAAAAAAGGAATTGCCGTCTACTTAATTTAATCATGGTGGTTAATAGAGCACATACTGCAGTACTCATGGCAAAGTATGGGGTTTCAATAGAGATCATTAGATCAACTAGGTCGTGGTAGTAGGCGGCGAGCAATCCATAGGTCAAAGGGAGTTCTTTCGTTTTGTTTTTCCTTCCACTGTCGATAATATCCGGATACTACGAAACATATTTCGATTACCACCAATTAACATTGAAAATAGAGCATAAGACAAGAAATCGAAATATTATTATCCTTTCCTATTGTGAAACATAAATTTGCAAAGTACACAATCACTTCGAATTTGTAGACAACCTTTTAGCAAGCCATAGGTAATCAACAAACTTAAGAGAAAGAGAAGCTAAAGAAAAGATAATTAAGGTTGTTAACGAACATACCTCCATTATCCTAGCTGCTATTGATTCCTTAATCGCCGGTAGCAAACGAAGTATATATTGAAGACTCAGACCTTTCTGAGAAGAGATAGAAGAGGATGAAGAACAGATAATGAGCTAGTAGAGAGAAGGGAACATGAAGAACAGATATAAGAGACGGCAGACTCCGAAAACGTTGAACTGGTTTCTGAAGACCAGTTCGTGACAGCCTCGTGCTTTCATGCTTCCCAATGCCAGCTCGGCATGTGGTTTGTTAATTCATTGTGTACTGCCCACTAACTCTTCCGTTAGTTGAATGCGAATTTGTCAATTCTTTTCATTATGTCTAATGCCTCGAATTAGTTGAAACTGTAGCTGTCTCAATTTCAAGATGTTGAGAGCTGGACATGCAAAATGAGATATTTTAAGGGAAAAAAGTTACAAAGGTCAACTGATTGAGCATGATTACCGTTGACAATCTCAAAGACTATTCCTACGCTTCTAGTTTTCTATGTAACGATTTCTGATTGGCGACGCATTGTATCAGGAAATAATGTGTTCTAAAAAAACAGAGAAGAAAAAATAAGATGGTGACGCCGCACGGTTCTTGTGGTTGAGAATGTCAACACGGACAGCATTAGCTTCGCAAACAAATGCGCTCGGTATTGCTATTGTTGTGACAGAGATGTTAAATGAAGGTGAAAAAGACAATACTAGCCGGAAGAGATGAAATGCAGTGTCACCAGTTCTTGTCTCTTGCAAGCTACGCATGCTGCACGCTTGCGTTAAGATTTGCAGAAACGTTGCTCGGATGAATCGTCTCTGGGACATAGCTAGCAACAGTTGGTGCTACAGCCTTTTAATTCGTGACGATCGAGTGCTTGCATGCATTGCAACAGGCCGCGCGCGCCGACCATGATGTTGTCGCCGTCGACCCCGCCGGCAGTCGCCGCTCCCTACGTCGCGAGCTCCGTTCCGCGGAGCGCGTGCGGGAGACACGCGTGGCCAGCTCCGTCTTCGGGCACGGCATGCTGGCGTGCATGGCAGCGGGCGTGGAGCCTGTTCGCGCTCCCGGCGCCGAGAGTGGTCGATGCTCTATCCTGGAGTTTCAATCCGTCGCGAACCGCTGCGTGCCATCCCAGAGCTCAGGGCTGCGGAAGCTGCTGCGCCTGCTCGGCGCGGCATGGAGGGGCCGCAGTGCCGCACGCCCCACGCGGAGCCGTCTGTCGCGGCGCGAGCGTAGGGGGCGCGGAAGGGGCCGCGCGCCCCCCTAGTGGAGCCACCGGACCGCCCGCGCGTGCCTGATGCGGCGCGCCGTCCGTGGGAGCGGGGAGCGGGGTCGGCGCAGGGAGTGCAGGTCGCCGTGCGTGGGAGCGAGGAGCGGGATCGACGCCGGGAAGCAGGAGGATTGGAGATGAGTTGTGGCTGGTGCTGAGGATAAGGTTGGAGAGGGTAAAAATGGAATAATAACATATGACAGATCTGGTTTAACGGCGTTACAGTTTGTTTTCCTCTAAATATAATGGTGATGGCATACAAGGGATGAATAATTATAAATGATAGCACTGAAGGGATAGACTAAATTCCAATGGCGTTGAAGGGATGAGTTAAATTTTTAATAGCATTGAAGAAATTTTCTCAATACGCTCGAGCTATTCATTCAAAACCTAGCACAAGTAGTTGTCAACCAGAGACTTTGTCAACAGCCTTATCTGCAGAATTGTTGTATGTGCGGCACCAAACGGCCTGCAGACGAATATCTTTGCCAAGAACAGATGAAGGAGAAATAATAATCTTTGCATTTAATTTCTTCATATCGTTTGCATACTTTTTTCCTTTCTATTTCTATTTTTAATCAGTTTGTAAGCTGAGTTATTGCAAAACTTTTGTTATGTACAGTTGTAGAGGCTGGAACATTTTCTAAAAAAAAGGACCGCTGGACAATGACGAGAAGATCAAGAGTCTAGACCGAGGCGGCTAGCAGTGACAAAATGCGCGGTGGGTTTTCACTCCATTGTTACCATACATGATTTGTTGCCATTAGAGCAGTGATAAAAGGCGCAGTGGTCCTATTTCAAGTTGCAAGAGCATCTCCGAGAGCGTCCAAATAACACTCCTAATAACTGATTTTGAGTATGAAGCTGAAAATCAGCACTCCAATAGTGGCCCAATTCCCTACCTAATTTTTTCGGTTGCCCAAAACCAGCCCAATCCTTAGCCATATATCCACCAACGCAAGCTACTCCTAATCCCGAAAGTTTGCCGCTGATGCCCGCCATTTCTTCATTTCCCGCACGCCTCCCCGCGTGTTCCCCTCCAGGTTGCGCCAATTTTCTGAATGAGCGCCTCGACAGCCTGCCAAGGGAGCCACCGCCTTGAATCGGCTCTGAATCCCCTCCCAGCAGTCTCCCTTGAATCGAATTTGCGCCTGTCAATTGACCGTCAAACAACGACGAAGGTTCCGTCCGTCCACCGGCCAGATCCCCTTCGTCCTCAGCGTCAGCTCGGCTTTGTGCATGGCGCTGCATCCCCTCCCCCAGCACTCTCCCTTGAATTGAAGTTGCTCCTGTCACTTAACCGTCGCTGCCTCGCTGGTTGCTGGATACCCTCCCGGTACAGTCTCTCCTATTAAAACGAGCTGATTCATGTACCATCTATTTGAGTTCTGCCTCCATTTACATCCCTATGGCTAGTTCTTTTTTTCTTTTGACCTATGGCTAGTTCTTGAAGCTACGTATGTACGATGCAATGAGAGAATGCAATGAGAGAAAATATCGGCGAGAGGAAGCAGCGTTCGTTAATCTTCCCGTGAGAATAATCAAGATTGGGCCCACCTTTTGATGATGTGTCATCATTTAAATATTTTTGGGCAAGTAATTTTTGGAAACTGTTGAGGGAGGTGTTGTTTTTCACTCCCAATAATTTTTGGCAAAGTCTCAAAATCTGTTTTTTTTTACTCTATTTTTTGGACACTCTTGGATATGCTCTAATGTTCCAATTGGATAATAAACATACTAGTAAAACAAATAATTATCCAATACATAAATTATTGTTCCAAGAAACATGGGCAAAGAAGATATTGGACTGAATATGTTGCTTCAAAGAGCCACGGGCTGCTTTCAGACCATCTGAAGGGGTGTTTGGAGTACTGTTAACGTTCAACTTGTGGAAGAGAAGATTCTGTCCAATATCTTGCTTCCACAGAAGTCCTGTTTTGAACAATTGTTTCCACATCTCGAATAACTGCAGGAATTTTTTTCATAAATTGATACATTAACAATTTTAAAAGGAGGCAGACCCGTAGTCGCGTCCTCCCTCACCCAACCCGAAACCTTAACCCGAACAAGGCTTGCTGGAGTTGGATTCATCGCCGTAGAAGAAGAGGTAGTCGAAGTTGGAGGTGGCCTTGATTTGTTGCTTCCTTGCCTCGATGTCTTACTTCTCTATTTTTTTCTTTTTTTTTCTTCTGGCATCCATGGCTCTTTCACGTACTGTAAAAATTGGGAGGGGTCACGCGATAGGCTAAAATAGAGAGCCCTCTCAATTTAAATTTTGAGAGTTTAAAAAGGATCGAGTAACTTTTACTATTGCCCCGCTACCACTGCTAGTCCCTTGCATTATGTTACACCTACCACATGTGGAACATCTTTTCTTCCAGAGACATTTGATTTCTCTATCAAAATACTTTGTTCTTACTCCAGAACAACCTTGATAGTAGTTTGAAAAGTTAGAAGGAAACAGAATAAAAAAAGTGAGTGGTAGGTGTCAGTTCATCTTCAGTATATTATAGCAGCCCCTAGTTCATGTTCATGTAATCTTCTACTCCCTCCGTCCCAAATTATTAATCATTTTGGCTTTTGTATTCATAGTTTTTATTATGCATCTACACAAAGCCTATAGCCTATGAATCTAGAAAAGTTAAAAGGACTAATAATTTAGGACGAAGGAAGTACTTAGGTGAAACCATGAAAGTGTACCTTCCTCCATGTTCACGTCCGTTCTTTAGCACTGTCGACAGTAGCTCGTAGCCCATTATATTGAGATTCATGCCATGTTTTTGTAGTTTTTCCATTTCTTTTTATATTCTAGTGAACAACAATTAACTTAAAACTTTTGGAACAATTGTTCTACTGATACACTCGTGGAACATAATTTTTAGTGTGGAAAAGTTTTACTTGTCTAGAACGTGATTTGCTCTCGGAACATTTCTCTTCGTAATTCAGAATGTAGGTCATTGTAGTTTTTGAGATTCATAGTTTTTGTTATGCATCTAGATATAACGTATATTTAGGTGTATAATAAAATTTCTGAACCTAGAAAAGTCTACCTACAACATCATCTCTACTAAATATGGGTCAACAATACATTTTTGGGAAGATCTTTGCGGAGGCTGAGTTCCGAAGTGGGCTTATCCTGAGCTACACTCTTTTGCAAAATGTAAGGACCTTACACCACACAAGGCAGCTGAAATTGATAACTTAGAAGATTTACTTCAGCTCCCTATCTCTGCTTAAAAGAGGCCTATGTACAACTTGAAGCACTTCTAGATGGGATTGATAATTGTAATCTACAACCGGAGAATGATATTTGGGTTTATATCTGAGGAGCAAATGTTTACAGCTCCCAAAAGGCTTACCAGTTCATAAAAGGTCACAGGGAGATTCACCCTTCTTTTAAATGGCTTTGGAAGTCCTGCTTCAACTTAAGTATAAGATATTTTTCTGGCTTCTGTTGAAGGACAGGCTAAATGTTAGGGAAATGTTACAATGAACAACAATGCATCACAGTGATTATAGCTGCGTCTTGTGTCCCTGTCAAGATGATGAGACAGTGGAACACCTGTTTCTCACATGTCCCTTTCGCACAACACTGCTGGAATTCTGTTGGCCTGCAAGTAAACACAAGCATGGGCCCATTTGCAGTTCCGGAAACATTAAGGCAACAAATCGCGCGCAACCTTTTTTCATAGATAATCATCTTAATGTCCTGGAGTATCTAGACATCACGAAATAACATCATCTTCAAGAATGAAGACTTCAAAATCGAAGGGGCAAATGGGTTATTCAGGAGAGAGTTGGCCATGGTTTTCCATAGGGCAAAACAAAAATATTTCCCAGCAATTGTACAATGGCTAGAGGCACGCTTTAAACTGCAATCGTTTGCCTTCGTCGTTTTTTCCGATTTCCTTGTGAACTCGTTTTCCTTTTATTTAATATATAACCAATAGGGGCTCACAAACCTCCTGTTACATTAAAAAAAGTTAAAATGATCTATATTTGGAAATAAAGGGAGTATAACTTCTGGGAATGACTCCACAATAATCGAGTAAAATTTGTGATAGCATCACTCAATTTCCGAACCATTAGGATGAAGCCACGTAGTATTGTCAGCTAACAAAACTGAGTGACAAGAATCCAAAACATCAATCCACTTGCCCATCAAACATACCAGGGAAAAATCGACAGAAAACCAAAATTGCATCAACCGAATAAAATGTACGTGAGGCCCATGGCCCAATAGATAATAAGCACACACATCAAAGTTGCATGGCACAATGTGCATCATCAATTATTTTCAATATGTTCGTTTCATTTATTTAGTTGCTAATGTAACTTTATTGACTCAAAGTTGCTAATGTTGATATGATTGTAGTATAAGGCCCACTAGTCATTAGCTGCGAGTTTGGAATTTGGATAAAGTATTTTCTAGGCTATTAGATTTATTACTATGATGTGCACATATTGATTCTACATCATGGTTAATGCGGTTTGTCCTTTGAGTCTAAAACAGCTAATATTTTGGGTTGAGTCCACCAACGGTACCACCTTTCTAAAGATTTAACAATAAACAAACAGTTCGCTATTAAAAAATTTACTTGAGGAAAATCAATGAATAAAGCGAACATAACAAGAACATTAAGATCTTGCTGATGCATTTCACCTCATACACACCTTGTTCAAAAACTTGGAACCATATCAACAAAGGTGGCAAAAAAAACCTAGAACACCCCTAAGGCTTTAATAACGGTCCTGTCACTACATTTCAGAAAGGTCATTCACACACATAATTCAATATAAAAAGGAAAAATATCAAACATACTTTGTGTTGGCGCTAAAATCGGCCAAGGAATCGGCCGATGGTCTTCAGCGTCGGACACACGACCCGGGAGAATCTGCTTAGCTCCTGTTCGGGTTATTTGCCCTGGTGCGGTTTGCGCAGCGTGCCAGTCAATCTGACCTGTTGATTGACAAGGAAATAAGAGTATTAAATTCCGAGCGTCCCCGATCGGCTGGAGTTCCGATTTGTCTCGAAGAGCGTATCAGCGAATCGGCCGATTTGTTGTGAAGATGACCGGCTATGGATCAGCCGATAATCACGTAATAATTGCAAAGAAAACTGACGGAGCGATCTAAACAATTATTATAGATGCAACACTTGAAAATAGATCTAATCGGCTATATGACGATGAACGAGGGAGAACAATAACAAAGCCGATAGTTCTAATCTCAAACTGGATAACTGGTGATAATACTAGAACAACAGGTAAAACCTACAATTCTAGTAAATATCGATAACTGGTGAATAAATCCAAATGAAACCACAGCGATGCGCCCGTAGTTAAAGCTCGGATGTTACTCGATAAGCAGAACCTACCAATTGGCCGGAGATCAAGTTGATGCAGTCCTGCCAATCCGTACGAACTCGTGAAAGAAGAAAAAGTATTGGCGAAGTCGCCGGCTTGAAAGTAAAGTACTAGGAAAAAGTAGAAGTATTTTGTTGATTGATGTGTTGATATCATGCAAAGCCCTGGCGACCCCTATTTATACCCTAAAATCAGGACTCCTGGTCGATTACGACTTGTTACAACCTTATTTCAAACAGGAAAACTACTATATCTATAATATCTTTAAAAAGGAAACGGACTCCCGCAGAATCTTCCGCCGCCATCTCCTAATCCAATCAGGACTTTTTTTCA
Source organism: Panicum miliaceum (assembly GCA_032594955.1). Lineage (NCBI taxonomy): Eukaryota > Viridiplantae > Streptophyta > Magnoliopsida > Poales > Poaceae > Panicum > Panicum miliaceum. The sequence continues at coordinate 14,648,392 of CM064068.1, forward strand.
TTACTTCTTGACCGAATCAGCATTGCTCCGTTGACCAACATCAGGCCACTTTTTGACCGGGGTTCTTTGTTGTGGTTCCAATCTGTTTGGCGCAAGTTGCATTGCCAATCGGCCGATTCCCAACTGTAGCCTCAATCGGCCGATTCTTTAGTATAGCCTTTAGATCTGCTGCATCGGCCAATCTCTTCTCCTGACGCCGATTCAACACGTGTCAAAATCTGGCGTCAACACTTTGGAAACAGAAAACACATTATTACAACTTCTTCCACTAATTTGATCCGACCCACAGAGATACAACTTGCAAAAAATAATTAAAGAAAATGCCTGGCAAGTAAATTTGTATGTAGCCATGAGATTTGACCACCGGCGTGCCATCTTAATGAATAAGATAGAGGAAAATAGAAAATGACAAACAAAACACACATGCTATGCTAGTTAAGATGACAACACACGGTAAAAAAACAAGTACAAGATAAATTTAACTTTATGAGTTTGAAAACAATGTGAGCATAAAAATTGCCAGGTTCCTTTGTCGCTTATTACAGATCAAACTAATTAACCTGGTTGATCTTGCTTGAATAACCACGCACTAATGAACTGTACCCACAACAACAATCGAAATGCACGCTGACGCTGTTAAAACAGGCTAAAATTTTCACGTCAGAAACTAAAGCAGCAGCTGGCTGCGAGCCAGTGCTCGGCCTTCTCGGTCACACAGCAGGCAAGAGCCCAGGAGTACTAGGCTATATCGAGTATCTTTTTTTTTTTTACGTTGACGGTAACTTAGGCCGCGCGCGCATCTCAAAGCACATCAGCAGGTAAGATCGAGGGCCAGCTGATCCGCCGTCAGTTGAGGTAGCCGTTCGGTTTCCCTCCAACACTTAGGCACACCAATTCAATCCGCGACGCCTCCCTTATCATTGTTATCCCCTTCGTCCACACCCCGCCAACCACCACAGAACTCATGGAATCCTCCTCCCTCCCGCGTCGCGGCTGATGCTCCCGTCCCCTCCTCCCCTCTGACCCCGCGCCCGCCAATGGCCTCCGTCCCCTCCCTCGCCGTCTCCGGCGGGGCCGCCGCCTCCTTCCCGGCGGCCGCCGGTGCTGACGCCCGGAGGCCGCCGCCCAGCTCCGTCGTCGTTGCTGACAAGGTGGCCGGACTTTAATTTCGCCCTCTGCCTTCAGTTTAATCGGATTTGCCTCTATTCTGTTATGCTTAATTAGTCGGCTCATCAAAAAGCCAAAACTGCAATCTTTCAGAGCAGCTACTGATCGATTGGCTCACCCATTTACTCCCAACTCTGCAGAGCAACTGGAATGGCAGGAGCATCCAAGTGGCGCAGAACGGCGGCGGCATGGAGGCGCCGCTGCGGCCCCTCGATGTGGAGGAAGCGATGGGCATGCTTAGGGAGGGGAAGACGGTGCGGTCGGCCATGTACGTGCCGCTGCTGCACCGGTGCGTCGAGGCCGGCAGCCTCGGCAACGCCAGGGCCGTGCACGGGCACATGGTGAAGACGGGGACCGGCGCGGACATGTTCGTCGCGACGTCTCTGGTCAACGCCTACATGCGGTGCGGGGCGAGCCTGGACGCGCGCACGCTGTTCGACGGAATGCCGGAGAAGAACGTCGTGACATGGACGGCGCTCATCACGGGGTACACCCTCAACTCGCAGCCGGTGCCGGCGCTGGAGGTGTTCGTCGAGATGCTGGAGGCGGGGAGGTACCCTTCGCATTTCACGCTGGGCGCGATGCTGAGCGCGTGCTCTGCTTCGGACAACATTGGTGTGGGCAAGCAAGTCCATGGATATACGATTAAGTACGGTGCTGAATCGATCACGAGCATTGGGAACTCCCTCTGTCGATTGTATGCTAAGTCTGGGAGCTTGGAATCAGCTATGAGGGCCTTCCGGAGGGTCCCTGACAAGAACGTCATCACATGGACAACGATGATATCTGCCTGCGCTGAAGATGAGAACTTTGTGGAGCTTGGACTGACACTGTTCCTTGATATGCTCATGGATGGAGTGATGCCTAATGAGTTTACCTTGACGAGTGTCATGAGCTTGTGTGGTACAAGGCTAGATCTGAACCTGGGTAAGCAAGTTCAAGCCTTCTGCATCAAAATTGGTTGTGAGACAAACCTTCCAGTAAAGAACTCAACAATGTACCTCTATTTAAGAAAGGGTGAAACCGAGGAGGCCATGCGGTTGTTTGAAGAGATGGACGATGTCAGTATTATCACGTGGAACGCGATGATCTCGGGCTACGCTCAGATCATGGAGACAGCTAAGGATGATCTCCATGCTCGTTCTAGAGGGTTCCAGGCGCTCAAAATTTTTTGCAACCTCAAGCGATCTTCAATGAAGCCAGATTTGTTCACCTTCTCAAGCATCCTCTCTGTCTGCAGTGCCATGATGGCCTTGGAGCAGGGTGAGCAAATCCATGCTCAAACTATAAAGACTGGTTTCTTGTCAGATGTTGTGGTTAACAGCGCACTGGTGAACATGTATAACAAGTGTGGATGCATCGAAGATGCAACTAAAGCATTTGTTGAGATGTCAACACGGACTCTTGTCACTTGGACTTCTATGATCTCAGGGTACTCGCAGCATGGCCGGGCCCAGGAAGCGATACAACTCTTTGAGGACATGAGATTTGCTGGGGTAAAACCAAATGAAATCACATTTGTAAGTGTGCTTTCAGCCTGCAGCTATGCTGGTTTAGTAGATGAGGCTGAGCGCTACTTCAACATGATGAAGGAAGAGTACAAAATAGAGCCTGTTGTGGACCACTATGGGTGCATGATTGACATGTTTGTGCGCTTAGGCAGGTTGGATGATGCATTTTCCTTCATCAAAAGGACAGGTTTTGAACCAAATGAGGCAATTTGGTCCAGTTTGGTTGCTGGATGTCGGAGTCATGGAAATATGGAGCTTGCCTTCTATGCTGCTGATAGACTGCTCGAGCTCAACCCAAAAGGCATCGAAACCTATGTATTACTGTTGAACATGTACATTTCCACTGGGAGGTGGCATGATGTGGCAAGAGTACGGAAGCTGATGAAACAAGAGGATCTAGGAATCCTTAGGGATCGCAGCTGGATTACGATCAAAGACAAGGTCTATTTCTTCAGAGCTAATGACAAGACTCATGAACAGAGTGACAAACTGTATCAACTGCTAGAGAATCTGCTGGAGAAAGCTAAAACCATTGGCTATGAACCTTATCAGAATGCAGAGTTGTCTGACAGTGAGGATGACGAGAAGCCTGCTGCAGATTCCCTAAAGCACCACAGTGAGAGATTAGCTGTTGCACTGGGTTTGCTCCAAACACCTCCAGGCGCAACAATTCGCATCACAAAGAACATTACTATGTGCAGGGACTGCCACAGCTCAATTAAGTTCTTTTCATTGCTTGCAAACAGAGAGATTGTTGTCCGTGACAGTAAACGCCTTCACAAGTTCAAGGATGGCCGATGCTCTTGTGGGGATTTTAGTGCACTATTGTGAGCACAGGAACCTGGAAATTTCAACAATATCCTACTCCCAAGCCTCAAGACTTTTGTCCTGGGAATAGGTCACACCTTGCATGGAATTATGTTTGACTCTGAGCTGATCACTCTGCAGTGAGTTTGTAGATTTTCATCTGAAAGTAACTTTTGTTCAGTCAGCATCTGTAACATATGACCCAAAAACTCAGATCAGATTTGTCGAATATGCCTACACGGTTAGCAATATAGGAGGGTGAATATCTTTGTAACTGTTGTAAATGCTGCCCCCCTGATAGGATCAGATTTTCCTGTTTGAATTCACAATTTTGAGATTAACCGCCCCATCCGTTGGCCTCTATTCTGAGTGGAAATTCTTAGTGCTATTAAGATAGCTATTTTATGACACAATTTTTTTCTAAGAAAACAATACATTATTTGCAGTTACAGGCTTAGCGCTGATGAAAACTGAGAACTATGATTTGTATCTAAATTGGCTTCTGAAGCTGGCTACCTGACTGAACTCAAATCCTAACTGGGCCGCACAGGCAGGAATGAAACTAACTGGACCCATGTGCCTGGTGGGCCACACGAGTTGCTACTCGACTACGCGGCTTTGAGGCCCAGCTACTCTCCTGTCCTGCATCAACGTGGCGGCGGACCCAGAAACTTTTAGAAGCCTAGGCCATCTAGTAGATGCCCGGGCCATGGCCCAGGTCGCCGGGCCCTGGGCCCGCCAACATCTTGTTCATTTCTATGTTTACCTTTACATGCCGTTTTATTTCAATGTTGGTATGAAGGTATGAACTAAACATTTGAATTCAATAAAGTAAAAAATGCCAATTCCTCTTAGGTTTTTTTTGCCCAAGCCGAGGTAACATTTTTTTCCTTAGCCGTATGTATTTTCTTCGATTTAACTCGATTGGTAAAATGCTCAGGTCTACATGCAAATCAACGATACGTCGATACTGTATGATAGCACCGCTTAGTATGGATCCCAAAGCAAACAATTAAGGAAGAATCTCATACGAAATCCTCTTGGAACATGACTTAACATGATCATTCAATGTCCTTGACTGAAGAAACTTTTCAAGGACACATCAATGTGTCGATCAGTCACCCTCTACTAATAAGCTCTGATCCTAATCAATTCTGTAGCCATCTTCTGATCCGATCGATCATGGTGAACCCGTGCAGCTTCGCTGTATTGCCAACACACCCTTCTGTGCTTGGATCTGGCTAAAATCTCCCAGACAACGACAAATCCTGTCATCGGGATGCGTGCTAGTTCGAACAAGTCGGCATAGTGTGCAAGCAATTAACACTCCCGATTATAGCAAAACGTGCGAGCCACAGGAACCGCACGCATCTACATCGGCTAACGTGGCCAAAGTGACAATGCAGGAGTGCTGCTGAATAAGGTTGCAGTGAGCTCAGCAGGCTGATGGGAGTTGCACCCACTTTCAGAACTCAGTGAGGTTCGAAGTGACATGACAAACATTTTTTATGCCTTTTCTTCTTTTTTGATTAGTCCACGCATCATTGTCACAAGGAAATACTATGTTGTATACTTACAGGAGATCATGACGTCAATGTTGCGTGTGCTCGTTTCCAGACAGCCATATCATTTGCGTTGGTAAAATCTGTTGCTTATTGGAACATCAGTACAGCACTCCTATGTAGTATTGATGAACGTTTTTGGATGTGAGGCCGTTGAACAATAACTATTGGTAGTATTTGGGAGCTAGCAAGTCTGAAAAGCACAGATCAAAGGGATGTTCCTCCTTTCTTATACCATATCACGCACTAGGATAAGTAGTTAGTGGTTACATATAAGTTTAGAAGTAATTCTGTACTTTTTCCTACCACTAAGCCAGTCAGGATAAAGACAGGACGTATCATTCTCAACTCAAAAAAAAATGGCTTCAAAAAGGTATTTTGTTCACTCTGTATTTGTAAATAAGGAAAATAAAAACAATGTATCTTTGATTTTAATAAAGATGTTTAGGAAGTACTAGCTAGATCACATCACCATATTTGTGCCCTCTTACAAAATCAGATACACCATCAGACATATATATTTTTGAACTCCCGAACTATTTGTTAACTTTATATACGTAGTTGTTTTGCAGTTCAGGGATCTTCTCCTCACTTCGCATAAATGAACAAGGCAAACTTTTTCCTTCTCATTTGTAGCTGTTATTGTTGGAGCCTTTTCATTCTAACACTGGAGTAGTGCCTTTTTGGCCAACATGTTGCACTATGCTTCTATCAATCAACACGTGTAGGTAGTGTAGTCTCTCTGCCACCAACCGCCAGCAACAAGGACCCTTGTGTTTGATGGAGAAGGAGCACGTACACGGCCGTATCCGTATCCACAAAATATCTACAGTGAAAAGTTTTGAAGAATGGGATTTGAAACCAACCAAAACCTTGAGACGTTTTCAAGGTACCAATCAATCTATCACCGGTCCATCGTCGAGTTCCCCTTTCAAGGAGAAGTTCTGAGTTTTAGATTGACACAAAGTTATTTATGTAGCACTACTTTAGCCACGTATCCCGTCTTCTAAGGTCGACAAATACCTATCCTTGCATAATGTGGTTGCAGGTGGACAATGAGGTGGACTGTTCACATGGGAGGAGACAGTTCTGTTGCTGTGTCCCTGTCTCGAAGTTGCCATGCTCCATGGCTCAGTATCCCTGGTTGGCTCCCAAATGTGCCAAATGGAGCGCAAGGTATGTGGGGTGAGAGATTTGGGCGTGTGGTGTCTCGGAGTCGACAGGTTTTAATACGCAATAGTAATGCACAACAATAATACAAGAGAGTTACCTGAACAAGGGTATAGTTTCTTATTTTTTCTTTTATTTGCCAACTCCCTAAATAGGTATGGGGAGGAGAAAAAAATTCTTCTCCAAGAGTTTCCTATTTTCTCTCTCCAACAATCTAAAATTGTGGATCCACATGATTTTTGCTCCCCTATCTCTCCCTGTCGCGCCAATTTTTTTTTCCGCCCGCCGCCTCCACCTGTCCGCCCCTCCTTTGCAGGCCTCTGCCCAGGTGACCGGCAGCAGGTGAGCCCGTGCGCCTCCCGCAGGAGGCCGATGCCCCGTGGACGTCCAGCACCGTGCCCGTGCGTCGGTATGCCCATCAGGTGAAGGATCAGCGTCGTGCCCATCAGGTTATGGATCAGCGCCGTGCCCGTGCATCGGTGCGCTCGACGGCAGGTTCAGGATCAGGGCGAACGCCGTGCCCATCACTGCGGAGGAGTCGAGGGTGCACAACTACGGCGTGACCTCCGACGACTGCCTCGCACACCTTGACCTGGCCTTCAAGTTCGACGCACTTACCGCCGACGTGCACGGACATCTTCACCTCCCTGCACCATGTTTATCCAAAACATACCATTGGACATTTGATCCATCCTAAAAAAATGAAATCAGCGATGTCCAAACCATCATCATGTATTGCAAAAAAAAAAAGAACAGGGGCAGCAGCCGGCCAAGGCCACAGCAGGCCGGCCTTGACCCCCATCAGAGGAGGGTAGGGCGGCAGGCCGGCAGGCGCAGGCCAGGGCGGACAGGGCTGGCCGGCCTTGATGCCATCGGACGAGGGCAGCAGGGCGGCAGGCACATGTCAGCTAAACCCTAAATCCTAGAACGTGGGAAAAAACAAAAAAACAGATTGGATCCATGGTTTACAACCGTACCTAGGACAGCGGCGGCCTGCTTTCCTCGACGACGATGGCGCGAAAGAGGTCGACGCGCGGCGTGAAGAAGGGCGGGGAGAAGAGGCGGCGAAGAAAAATTGCCCGCGGGAAGCCGATCGGGAGTCACGGAGGGGTGTGTATTTTTACGTACAAAGATAGGCAATATGCCAAGTGCTAGAAGATGGGGAATTAGGATAGTGAACTATTGGAGAGGTTTTTTTTCCTTTTTTCCAAAAAAGTAAAGAAGAGGAAGAGGGATAGGAACTCTTGAAGATACCCTTACTGACTTGAATCAACATAAAGTAACACTAGCAAAGAAACTAATGCTTTTATCTAAATTGAGTAGTCTTCTGTGCTTCACTTTTTATTCCGTTCTTCTTTTTCACGAAATACAATACAGATATAGACACTCACGTAACGCCGCACACACTCACTTTTTATTCTTTTTTCTTTTTTTTTTGCTTTCAAAGAACAAGGAAATTTTATTGAGTGTGTAGTAAATAAGGAAAAACAAGTGAAAGTAAGTACACTGACGAAGTTTAATTTAAGGGGGTGCCTACTGCCATCTCTGAGGTACCAGGAAGGCCAAGGATTGTGATAATCAGTGACGAAGAGGGAATGCTAAGTGGAGTGCCAGAGCAGCCATTAAGCAGAGCGCACCGACACGGTTTGTATTTGGTAAAAGGAGAAACTGAATTGACCCATCCAAGTTTTCAGTTAGTTGTCCGTCATATCACTTTTGTCTCACTAGTTGGATGACATGTGTTTTAAAAGTAATTGAAAAAGGCGGAAATGACATGCATTTTTATTACTGTCACATACTAGCTAAGGATTTGATTGAGCCCATGGTCAAAGTCTAACTTCGGCATTGACCAATGAAACCCACAATTTGATGTAAAACGACACAACACACTAAGGCTTAATGAAAACCCACTTAGGCTCACCAGCCCTAATGAACCGGTCTATGAAGCATATGTGAGGACTATGTAGACGAACAAAACTTTTTCCTGTCCATCACAGGAAATTCTCATGTTTAAAATCAAGATAAAATAATGTTACACGTCCTACAATAATTGGTTGCACAAAGAAGAACATATTTTGTAAAGTTGCTTCTACAACTTTTTGCTAGGTTCAGTTCCTTCGAGGAACAAATAATTAATGAGAGCAAGATTAATTTTTTTTTGTGTGAATCACCATGTATGGGAGGTCTCTTAAAAAAAAGTCACCATCTGGGTGTCCTGCTCTACCCGAGTGGATCATGGGCACGGTCTTCTCACAAGGTATATATGTCTGTTCAAGGAGAACATCGACCACTCAACACTGACGGATTCAACATGATATAGTTCAGCTCTCATTCTCAACAGCAAAGGGTGACAATGTATATTTGAACATAAATACTAATACGTCACATTATATTGAGATAGTAAAGACAGAGTTGATGAGAATCAATACACAGTAGCAATCAAAAAGTAGTGGAAAGGTAGGAGGTTCATATGGAGGAGACAAGACAGTTGCTGTGTCCCTTTTCTGATTTTTCCATGTCCCTTGGTTCATGCACCATGGGTGGCTCCAAAATATCACCAAGACTTTGGGTGGGAAATTTACGAAGACGTGCTTTTATGACTCAGCTGAGAATTGGTCAGGTTTAATACACGATAATCCAAGGGGCTGACCTGAATACTATGGACTCCTTTGGACTTGTAGTTATTTTTGTCACTCATATTGTGTTTAAGTTTAGAGGTCTTTCTATGATTTGCTTTTTGTTCATTACTATTAGAATTTGTTCTATGAAACAAGAAAGTAAGATAGTGTATGTGTTAAGTACGAAAAAGGAACTGAAAATAAGGCAGGGTGGGGTCCTTCGGCTTATGTGGTACAAGTAAGGCCAAGGATTATGATCTATGAGGGATGCGACCGAACGGGCAATAACAGCAGCTAATGAGGAGTGAGTGTCATCAGGGTTTATCTCAGCAGGACAGCGGAATTCATTGAGCCAATTGGTAATACTTTTCAGGAAATTATGTTTGGTATCTAATTTTCATTGTTTTAGGAAACACACATCATGTAAGAACCGCCCTATAGTGATGCGAATAAAGGTGACGAGTGGTTGTTGCGCGTCACCTGTATACGAAAAGTGACGTGCACAGATTCGGTGCTTCACCTTTTTATTCCCCTAGGACCCCCGGCAAAAAGTGGCCCGTCACCTATGACCGAACAAAAGTGACGCGGCTCATGAAGCCCGTCACCTGTAGTCATGTCATAGGTGACAGGCAGTTGTCGTCCGTCACCCCTCAAGTAAAGATGATGGCCTTTACTTAGCGCGTCACCACGTCTTGTGATGTGCTTAACCTATGGTCCTTGAAACGTGACCTACATACAAACTACGATATACATAGTCATGGTAGGTCCCAGATAACTTCCGCCACCATGAAGATGGCGTAGTCGTATCTGACGACGTTCTCCACTAGCGGCGGCTTCACCTTCGGCTTCCCAAGGCGGATGAGGTATTCGTTCAACTCCTTGAACGAATTCCTCATGACGCTGATTGCCCAGGTGTCGCCCAAGTCGAAGGGGTGGTCCGGATCGAACCCCGGATCGTCAGGCGCCGGAGCAGGGGCCGGGGCCGGAGTAGGGGCCGGCGCACGGGGCGGAGTAGGGGGCAGCACAGGAACCAAGGCCGGAGCCGCAGCAGGAGGCGACCGGCGATGGGATAGCGGCGAGGGGAGGAAGAAGGCGACGACAACGACAACGATGAGTCCACCTGGACGTAGCGGCGGCGCTTGGAGCGAGAGCCAGAACCCGACATCGTCGTTGTACCTAAGGCGCACGAGAGTAGGGGTGTGAGGAGAGCGGCCGGCCTCGCAGTATATAATGGTGACGGCCAGAGATCGTGGGATCGAGAGATGAATGCGAAACTACGCGCGTGGTTGCCGAGATGGCGCACACAGATGTCAAGTGGGTGCGCGCGTGCACAGAGAGGGGGTACCGGCGGTTGCGATTCGCAGCAATTGAATGCGAAATGGCGCGTAGTTGCTGAGGAGGCGTGCGCGTGCACAGAGAGGGTATCAGCGGTTGCGATTCCTAGTAGCCGCGTCTTTGAAGTTCCCAGCATGCATGTGACATAGGTGACGGGCAAAATATATCGCGCATCACCTAAGACTCATAGGTGACGGGCGATATATGTTGCCCGTCATCTGTATTCATGTCATAGGTGACGGGCCTTGACTTCATAGTTGACAGGCCACACATGTGTTGCCCGTCACCTATTTCCTTTTTCTCTCATTTGAAGCCACCCCTTTGACTTATTTCCTTACGTCTCCCATTTGGAACCCTAGGTTGGTGCCCACCTCCTCGCCTTCTCGTTGCGCCAGCAGGCATCCTGCGGCTGGCGTAGAGCCGCCGCCCGCAGGCAAGGAGGAGAGCGGTGTTGGCACTCCTTAGCCTTAACAAACTAATCCGCAAGCGCACGAATACCAATGTAGCTTTCACCAGGGAGTTTACCTGGGATATCGAATCCAAGGAACGGCAGACGCAACCAATCCTAGAACTATTCAACCAGATCCACCTAGAGAAAGGAGCTAAGAGGGTAGAGGGCTTAACTTCAGTTAGCCAACTCGTTACCCAGATAACTAGAAGCTATACTAATTTGATTTGCTTCGGCGGCTGGGGCGGAAGGACCATAGACTGAGGGAGAAATGGGGGGTCCAACTCCGCCAACGATCTATTGCTATGAAAACACCTAAACGTGGTGGACTACAAGGGACGGACAAGGCTGTCACCACCTGCCTCCTACCACATCAGTTTCGTGGGGTGGAACACAACCCAAGATAACTATCAAGCCTAAGCACCACGCTTCAACTATCCAGTTACTGAGTTCCGCCTCACGTTAAGGCAAGAAGAAACCCGAAATGGCCAGGCTTGCTGAACCACGCAGACAAGGGATCCCGCAGATCAAAGAAATTAAACTAACTAGGCACTGAAAGTAAAAAGAAGAACTAGCGAGACACTGAAGATAAACGAGGAACTTACTTTGATAATATTCCCCTAAGGTGGATACAAAGTGTAGACGGACCAAGAGAAAACCCCGGCTCCTTTCCTAGCTCGGCTCTTGCACAAGCTCTCACCTCACTCTCTCCCTATTCTACAATTGAACGGGAGCTACTAAGAATCTCACTTCTCTCTTGGATGGTGTGTCTTACAAATGAGAAATGGAGCTCTATTTATAGCAGCTAGAGGTCGGTAACCGGTGAAGGGCGTCAAGACCACGCAACCTTGGCAGTTATCGTAGCTTCCATGCGAAGTTGAGCATCAGAGGCTGACAAGTGGGGCCGGCCGGCCTGGGGGTGCTACCACTTGGCACCGCCTTTCGCGTGGACGTCCCTCATCGCTTCCTGAGGTCGGTAACTGTTTCTTTTTAGTTAAGCAACGGTTCTGGACATGCATGTGGGCCCTTTGATCCGTGTGTGAAGCCTTTCGGGTCCTCGGATCAAACCGACTTCAAGTGCACAATGCATGATCCTCCTGGGTGTGTTTCTTGACTCCTGGATCAATGACGTGGCCAGAGGAGGGGGAGCCAGGCCGGCCGGCCTAGGGTAGGCCGGCCGGCCTGGGATTTCTCCCATTTTGGCCCAAATTCGCACACTAAGTTCCTGAAATGATAAATGCAACAAAACTTGTGGAACTTGTTAGTGTGGTTAGTTTTAACTTTATTTTGTCTTGTAAACCATGAAAACCAGAGAAATTTGCGGTAAAAATCATCGAAATCGACCGCCAACAAGCGGGCACACCATCGTGCCTCCTCATCGCGGCAGCAGGTGCCCGCCCGCCGGCGCCGAGCCGCCGCCCGCAGGCAAGGAGGAGAGCGGGGCACGCCGTCACGCCTCCTCATCGCGCCAACAGGTGCCCACCAGCCAGCGCTGAGCCACCATCCGTAGGCAAGGAGGAGAGCGGGGCACGCCATCGCACCTCCTCGTCGCACCAGCAGGTGCCCACCCGCCGGCGCCGAGCCGACGCCCGCAGGCAAGGAGGAGAGCCGGGCACGCCGTCGCGTCTCCTTGTTGCGCCACCAGGTGCCCGCCCACCGTTCCTCTCCGCCGCTGTCGATATTTGATATTGCTTCTAGACAGATCTAGATACTTTTCATTAATTGAATGAACATCACGAAAATAGCAAAGCTGGAAGTCCTACTCATTGCCACCTTTGCCAAATAACATCCATGTCAACCTCCACATCAGTGTTCACCAGGATAGATTGAAAGATCGATACGAGAGTACAAATTAAAGCATATTATTCTTATAAGCTATTGTGTACTTGCACATGAACACCTCTGCCTCAAAAGGCATGAAGCACATGCCACACGACGAGGCTGAGGTGTTTATGGCAAGTATACAGTAGCTTATGCCTTTCGAGGCTGAGGTCTTCATGGATTGTTATAATCAAAACATATCTCTCCCAGTTCTGATGCCTTCTGAAATGCTAAATAATGTGATTTACTTGTATTAGTTGAAGAAAATGAGTATATTGAGTTGAATGTTTCTATTTTTGCAACAAGAGTATGTACATATGTGGTTTGTGGGTGAAATGTGAATATTTGAATGTGGATTTTCAAAATAAAGTGAAAAAGGTGTATACTTGGTATTTAATTTGTATTAATAATAAAATATTTTGATACTCTAATGATGTATTTATTTAGGCTCCCATTGAAACCATCGCGAAGTTAAAAAAATCCTACTTAAACTGATATTTATTGGCAAATGATGATATGGGAGAGTGAACCACTCATTGCCATCTTTGCCAAATAATATCCATGTCAACCTCCACCTCATTGTTCACCACGATAGATTGAGAGATCGATACGAGAGTACAAATTAAAGCAGATTGTTCTTATAAGCTATTGTGTACTTGCACATAAAAACCTCAGTCTCAAAAGGCATGAAGCACATGCCACACAGCGAGGCTGAGGTGTTTATGGCAAGTATACAGTAGCTTATGCCTTTTGAGGCTGAGGTCTTCATGGATTGTTATAATCCAAACATATGTCTCCCGGTTCTGATGCCTTTTGAAATGCTAAATAATGTGATTTACTTGTATTAGTTGATGAAAATGAGTATATTGAGTTGAATATTTTTAATTTTGCAACATGAGTATGTATATATGTAGATTTATTAGTGAAATATGAATGTTTGAATGTGGATTTTCAAAATAAAGTGAAAAAGGTGTATACTTGGTATTTAATTTGTATTAAGAACAAAATATTTTGATACTCTAATGATGTATTTATTTAGGCTCCCATTGAAACCATCGCGAATTTAAAAAAAAATTTATTTCGGATATGTATATGTCACTAACCTTGATCCTGCGGTGTTGATACGGCCATTCGGAGCCAACATCGATATCCGTGATACGATGCAGTACAAGGATGTGATGAAGGAGTACAGTCTTGGTCCCAATGAAGAAATCCTCAACTTTTTAGCTGTGGACTTCTTTATTAGGACCAAGGCCGTACTCTTTCATCACGTCCGTATACCGCACCGTGTCGCAGATATCTATATTGGCCCCGAATGATAGTGTCATCACCATAGGGTCAAGGTTGACGACATATACATATCCTAAATAAGGATTTTTTTTTGATAGTTTTTGCATAAAGGGCATGAATAAATGTTCTGAACCATTATTGCATCCCATATGACATGGGACGACGAGTGTTCACCTCAAACTGAAGAGTATCAAAATAATTAGATTTTAGAAATAACTTTTTTATTTGCATGTGTAGATGTGATTTACTTGTATTAGTTGATGAAAGTGGGTATATTAAGTTGAATGTTTATTTTAGAATGGATATGAATGTGTTGGATTATATTGCCTGGCTGTTGGATTCATGCTGAACTTCTGACTTACTGTTGGATTCATGTGATTATTGTACAGTCTGTTGTGGAAAGATGCAATAGTTTGTCATACTTGGTGGTTGTTTCTGATGTAACCTGTGTGATATATGAATGGTGATTTGAATATTCAGTATATAGTCTCTATTCTGTGTGTTTGCAGGATCAAGATGGCTGCTAAATCCTAACTGTGCTCCAGGATGCAGCCGGAAGCCAAAATGATCCTGCTGCGGTCTAGTATGAAAGGTGACGGGCAATAACCAAAGTCTATCACCTTTAATATACACCAGGTGACGGCACCTGGAAGCACAGCCCATCACCTTTAAAAATTCCAAGTGACGAGTATTGTTCTATGCCCGTCACTTATGCTTGAACCGTAGGTGACGGGCTATGTATTAGGCCCGGTATTTGACAAAGGTGACGGGCGTAGACTTAATACAGGTGGGCCTGTCACCAAGACAGGTGAAGATTCTCTAGTGAAGTCTGTCACCTATTACGTCACATAGGTGACGGGCAGATACCCGTTACCTTTCTGTTCAAAACAGTGACGCAGTAAGTGACAGGCTCTATTCCCGTCATTTTAGGAGATGATGCCCATCACTATAGGGTTACATAGTGACAATTTTCACTAAACCATTAGTTTTATCTACTTGCCTCTGTTGTTCTCAAAAAACTAAAACTGACAAACTAAAAAGGAAAAACAAATAATATACACACTCCTAATTTTCGTACATATGTTTAGAGATCTGACATTCGGATCCATAAGCCTAGAAGATTATGAATTCGGAAACGAATATATATAACCAGTATGCGCACACATGCTGCGGATATTAAACCAATGGACATCCTCAAAGTTCTGGGGGCTAGTCACACATAAGAAAAACTATGCAGGAAAATAATCAAAAAGTGCAAGAGCATTTTTTACTTTACCTCCAAACAGTTGTCGCCCGTGGACATCATGCAGTGGCCACTGGCCTCTCTGGTAGACAACTGAAAGTAAAATTTTGGGTCAGGATATTCAACTCATAAGCTTATTTGGTAGCCCTCGTCGATGCTAGTTCGATGAAAAATTGGCACAGCTCTAAAATTAGTTAAAACATGGTAAAAGCCCGACCTGGTCCGGCCCTGCTGAGCCCTGTAAACTTAATGGAGTGGGCATAGGTGGAGCACTTAGGCCCAAAATGAGCATGTATTTTTTTTTCAAACGGAACAGAGAAACGCTCATGTATACTTCCATCCATAGATCCCATTCAACATGATATTATGTCATCTAGAAAACATTTCATGATGGCGAGGTGTAGCACAATGGTTTCCAATTCTCCACAAAAGGACAGTTTGTTTGCTGCAAATTCTTCTGCAACTTTGTACCACAAAGTCAATGAAGATCCTCATTTAAACGAAAACTTTCCAAAGACAAATCAATCTTTCTCCTCCAACTAATTATCTCCTAATCAATTCTGAAATGATGTTATGCTCATATTGAACATGTGCTGTTCACTATTCAAAGGCTCCATCCCATTTCTCTCAATTCCAAGTAGAATCCCTCCTACAGCGACTTATTCTCCGCCCTATCATGCACTGGGATGCATATTGGAACAAGTCTAAGCATCCTAAAGTCATTAAAGCCTAATTAACAAAAATATTTGAAACGTGGAGGAAAGGGCCTTGGACTAGTCGTACTAATTAGGGTTGGAGTGAGCTTGATTAGCTGACCATGAAAGAGGTTACAACCACTTTTAGGGATCCTTAATGAGGGTAGTAATGACATCATAATCATTTTTCTTTTCTGGTTAGTTCACACATCATTGTCAATTGAATCATAAGAGGCCATGGAGTTTGTAAATTTAGTTCACATTTGAACTAGAAACAGAGGATTGCTCTGGAAATCTTTAGTATTTAGTTCAAACTCCTTAATGGAGATACTAATTGATTCTCTTTCAAAACAGGGTATATAATCTCGACATGGCAAGTTCACTCGGTGCAATTCTCCCCTCATAGTTCTTGCATGTCGATGTGGTAGAAAATTACTCCCCATTTTGACTACCACTTAGTCTAGTAAAGGAAATTTTCCAGTATATAATGAATATTTGCATAAGAGAAGCTTCTCTGCCCCATTTGTGAAAGTTGAGAAGTCTTAAATTGTAAACGGAAAAGTTGATCCCTAGTTACTTATCTCTTTTAGATCGAGTTGTATGATTAATTCATGTTGCATCTACATATATATATATATATATATATATATATATATATATGGAAGTAATGCAGTTAATAAGTTGAAATATGCTTCTATAGCTCGCCAGAAAGGATCAATGGGGCAAGGGTGTAGCTACGCTGGTTGTGCCAGAAAGGGTACATGAAAAGTCTCGAACGAAGGGTACATGAAAAGTAAGAGCAGGTCCTTGATAAAACTGGCCCAAGACTATGGCCATTGTCTGATTGCCACAGTAGCAACTCTGCCATTAATTGGCGGATTTGGGAGGGGGGTGGGGGGGCGGGGGGGAAGGAGGGGGAGGCATTTTTCATCAACTTGGTATCCAACGAAGTATTTGGTACCCTGCAATTTTTGAATTTCACACTGGCAGCCTCTGAGCCAGTCGATAAGAGGAAGTAGAGTTGCAAAACCTCTCAACAACTTTTCAAATTTTTTTTTGTTCTAGCTGCATATCCATTCTGGACCCCCTTTTTTTGTTGTAACATGGAAGGAGCGCCTTCCTGTTGGCCGACATGGAACACTGCTATGTCAACACGTGTAGCCTGCTGCTGATAGCAACAGTGATGAGCAACCCAAGGACCACGTACGGATGTGACCGAAAAGCGGCAGCTCTCGCAACGGTCCCAGGCACAAAATATCTGCAAATAAAGGTTTTGGAGAACGTTAAGTGAAAAAGAAAAAACTAACCAACGGCACCCAACCATTTCGTTGTAGCAATCAATCAACAATGGAGTATCTCCTTGAGAGGTCATATATTTGAGGCACGAGGTAATTTTGTGCAGCACTACTTTTGCCACGTATACCTGTTCTTGGTTGGAGCATCAATGTTGTTGCAATCAGCAATGAGGAGAGCTAGCTAGCTGTGCCATCACATGGGAGGAGAGGCAATTCTGGTGCTGTCCCCCTGTTCTGATGTTGCCATGTTCCACGGTTTCTTCTTCCTCTGGCTCCAAAGCATGCCATATGGAGCACGTTGGGGATTGGGGTGAGAAGCGTGATGTGCTTCGAGCGAGCTTTTCAGAGCCGGTGCGCAAGTTTTACTGCAAAACAGGCCTAGAGAGTGACCTGAAGTCTACCGTACCAGGCTCCTTCATTTGGACGTGTACTGATGCTTGCCACCCATTTTGTATTTGAGTTGAAAGGCATGTTCTGTTTAAGTTGAAAGCTCCGTCAGTGAGGTTCACTTTTTGTATCCGGTTGCCCTTTCTCGCGCCCAGCTTATAGTTTCAGAAACAAGGATAGGAAAAAGGACAAATTAGAAGTGGAAACATGTAAATTTACCCCGCATGGAAGATGGAAATAAGGGAAACTCTTGTTTACGCAAGAGGTCTATATTATCACAGATACTAGCAACTCTTGTTTAGCTATGCACGAACCATAGTCGTTGTACTAGAGGAAGCTAGCTGTCACTGTTGAGAGATAATAATGGAAGGGCTAACGAGAGTGGCAAGCTAGTAGGTGCTCACCAACGCGGTTTATTTGGCCAAAAGAGAAACAGATCCGCTGATCCGATTGACATGGGTTTTTGGCTACTTAAGTTCAAGATCTAAATTTGCCTTATCAGTAAGACCAATGTTTTGAGAACCTGGAAATAAATTCAAAAGTTATAAATGACATGCACACCCTTAACAGTTGTATATGATCATGTTGTTATGAATAACATTTGTATTCATTATGGGGGCTCTAGGCCCAAATATATACAGGTACTGGTATTAGTAAATATGCACAAAACCCCTTATATAATGGCGAAATACAATAATACATATACATCTAACACCCCCCTCAAACTTAAGGTGGATCCAGAACACTGAGTTTGGAGAGATAGAACTTGTGCTGAACTCGCGTTTGTGCCTTAGTGAAGAAGTCTGCCAACAAGGCACATACTGAAGAGTAATAACACCATCATGTACCTGGGCTCGTGTGTAAGAAGCATAAACACCGATGTGCTTAGTAAGCTCATGCTTCACCGGATCACGAGCAATACCAGTCGCTCCGGTATTATCAGACAAAAGAGGAGTCGGCACAGAAACTGAAACACCAAAATCCACAAGAAGCCATCGTAACCAAGTAACCTTTGTTGTCACAAGAGCCATAGCCCGTAACTCAGCCTCTGCACTCAAACGAGAAACTGCTATCTGCTTCTTAGTCTTCCAAGCAATGAGAGAACCACCAAGAAAAACATAATAAGCAGAAAGCGATCGACAATCAGAGGAATCACTAGCCCAAGTGGCATCAGAATAAGCCTGGAGCTGTAAGGAGCTGAGCGAGAAAAGAACAGACGATGAGATATAGTTCCACAAAGATATCGCAGAACACGAAGAAGATGACTATAATGAAGCTGATGAGGAGCCGAAACAAACTGACTAAGAATATGCACAGAATATAAAATGTCAGGTCGAGTAACACCAAGATATACAAGGCTCCCAACAATGTGGCGATAACGAGTGGGATCTGAAAGAGGCTCACCATCAGTAGCACGAAGATGAACATTAAGTTCCATGGGAGTCTCTACAGTATGGTGGTCAGTGAGAGAAGCACGATCAAGAAGATCCTGAATGTATTTTTCTTGGGAAAGATAGAAGCCCTGAGCTGTGGAAGAAAGCTCAATCCCAAGAAAGTAATGAAGAGAACCTAGATCAGACATAAGATACTGCTCATTGAGACATGCCTTCACAAAGGTAATATACTGAGAGTCATCGCCAATGATGATCATGTCATCAACATAAAGAAGGAGAAGAGTCCGACCACGAGAGGAAGTGTGAACAAAGAGAGCAGGATCATGAGCACTGGCAGAAAAACCAGCAGCAGTGACTACAGAAGCAAAATGCTGGAACCAAGCACGGGGAGCTTGCTTGAGGCCATAAAGCGAGCGGCGAAGACGACATACAGTACCCTCAGGGATCGAATACCCAGGTGGTGGCTGCATATACACTTCCTCACGGAGTTCACCATTAAGAAAGGCATTGTTCACATCAAGCTGAGATAATAGACCATTCACGAACAGAAGCCACACGAGAAGAGTGTGAACAGTGGTCATATGAGCCACAGGTGCAAAAGTCTTATCATAGTCCCGACCATACTCCTGCTGAAAACCACGTGCGACAAGATGAGCTTTGTAGTGCTCAAGAGAACCATCAAAGCGGGTCTTAACCTTGTAAACCCACTTACAAGTGATAGGACAGATATGTACGGGAAGAGGTACAAGATCCCGTGTGCCAGTACGCTCAAGAGCAGCAAGCTCCTCGGCCATAGCATGCTGCCATTCCTGATGATGAATGGCATCTCGGTAAGAGGTCCGCTCAGAAAGAATAGCACCAGCAAAACCAAACCTATCTGGAGGCCGAATCGACTGCCGATCATGAAGACCATATCGTGGGGAACACACATCAAACGCTATCCCATCAAGAGGAGAAGGTGCGTCAGAAGAAAAAGGCGCTCATCAAGAGTAGATGGCACATCAGAAGAGGGTCCATCAAGAGGAGATGATGCATCAGACGATGGCTTTGCAACCCGCCGAGTACGTGTGTATACACGTGTGATAGGCGGTTTACTATCATAATAATTACCCATAGAAACCTGTGGAATAACCTTCGAAAGAGAAGGGACCACAGGTGAAGGAGCCATAGGAGAAGGCTCCAAGGTGAAGAGACGACAAGCAACTCAACAGGAGCCTCAGAAGAAGGCACTAGGTGTGGAGGAAACATAGGGGCAATGGGGGTATTAGGAAAAAGCAGGAAAGAAAGTGGCTCAATGACAGATGCAGGAGAAGCATCAGGAAAAGTACGAGGATAGAAAGGATGAGACTCATCAAAAGTAAGACCTCGTGAAATCCTCATCCGACGACCAATAGGATCCCAACAACGATACCCCTTATGCTCAGCACTATATCCCAGGAAAACACACTCAACAGATTGAGTGGTCAGCTTAGTGCGCGCACGAGGTGCAAGCAGCACATAGCATACACAGCCAAAGAGGCGAAGATTAGAATAGTCAGGCAGCTTGCCACAGAGACGCTCATACGGGATCCCACCGTGAAGAGAGGATGAGGGCTGAATATTAATCAGATAAGTGGCCGTGGAAACAACTTCATCCCAAAAATGTGGTGGAATAGAAGAAGCAATCATAAGAGCATGAGCAGTCTCAAGCAAATAACGATGCTTACACTCAGCAACACCATTCTGAGCATGAGCACCAGGACAAGAGAATTGGGCAAGGGTGACTTGCTCAGAAAGAAACTGACGAAGAGCTCCAGATAAATACTCCGCAGTAGAATCAGCACGAAAAACCCTAATTGAAGTATCAAACTAGTATGGATCATGGTGACAAAATTTTTACAGATAGACAATGCCTCACTACGAGTTTTCATAAAATAAATCCATGTGTGGCGAGAAAAATCATCTATAAAAATGATATAATTTCTATGACCTCCTTTTGAAACAAAGGAGCCGGACCCCATACATCAGAATGAACAAGATCAGAAGGATGTTTCGACACCAACTCACTAGAATAATATGGAAGCTGGATCTATTTTCCTTGTCAACAACCATGACAATGGTCTAGAGATACATCACCCAAAATTGACTCTAAAAGACCACGACGAACGAGCGTAGACATGCACGAGCCATAGAGATGTCCCAAACGATGATGCCACTGCGCAAAAGATGATGTGGATGACGTAGACGCAACAGAACCCACGAGACTGGCAGAGGCAACGAAAGGAAGAAGAAGCCAGTCAAGCTCCCAAAGATGCTGAGAATCACGTCGACGAGGGCTAGTACCAACCAGATGACCCGTGAGGCGATCCTGGATACAACAAGTGTCAGAATCGAGGATCACACGACAACCATGATCAGTGAGCTGGCTAGCTTACAACCATGATCAGTGAGCTGGCTAGCTGAGATAAGCTGCATGGTTAGTTTGGGAACATAAGAAATAGCAGGAACATGAAAAGAGGGAGACAAAAGAGTTCCCTGCCCTGCAACAGAGAGAGAAGAAATAGTGATAGGAATAGGTGGTGGACTAATGGAAGAAAGACTGGTTTGATCAGGAGTCATATGGAAAGAAGCACCAGAATCTAAAATCCATGGAAAAGTACCTGAAGAAGACTGAGAAGCAGTAGTAGCACCTGACTGTGTAGAGGCCTGAATAACAGAACCAACAGCTCATGAAGGTGTAGAGGCAGCTAGGCGACCAAGCAACATAAGCATCTCTTGTGTCTGAGAACTAGCATAACTCCGCTGAGAGCTTCCAGTATCAGAACAACCAGCACCACCTGAACCCTGTGAAGAACAACCACTAACACTGCGGCGAGACTGAGCCTTCTTCTTGTAACAAAAGGCCTCGACATGAGTCTTCTTACCACAATAGTCACAGTGAAGACGACCACCCCCTCCTCCCTCAGAAGAAAGCACTGCTGAAGAAGGCGCCACAGGTAGGGGTGCAAGAGCCATAGACAAAGAACGAGCAGCCAATACAGAAGGAGAAGAAGAATGCAATAGGCCAGCATTATGAAGACGCAGCTCCTCATTACAAACAGTAGCAAGAGCCTCCATTAAAGAAACACAGGGCTCTCGAGAAACAAGTTGAGCTCAAAGTTGCTCAAACTCATCATGAAGACGTGTCAAGAAGTTGTGAGTGCACCTAGTCTCCAGAGAAACCTTCTGAGCCTTACACGAGTCACAAGTGTTGGGTGATAATGAAGGATCAATAGAATCAATCTGACGCCAAACTGCAGACATCTGAGCATAGAAATCATCAACTGTAGAATCACCCTGGCGCAATAGCTATTCCTAACGTAGAGCAGCAATATAGGTAGACTGACCAGTGGGCTCATAACGCTCACGAAGAAAATCCCACATCTGATATGCATGATCAAAAGTAACAATATCTGTAGAAAAACGCTCCTCCATACTAGCAGTAAGAACAGCACCAGCACGAGCATCCTCATCCAATCATGTCCTGTATGCAGCAAACTGGGATGCATATGACTCCATACTAGTATCATACTCATCAAGAAGCTTCGTCTTCACAGCATCAGCAGCATTATCAGGAATAGTAGGCCTGACAGGAGCAACAGCAGGAGGTGGGCAGGGTATATCACCAGTAAGAAACTCCCAAAGACGAAGACCACGCATGTGCTAGCGTAAACGAGGAACCCAGTCATGATAGTTGGTGCCATTGAAAAGCACCGGACATCGTGTGATCTGCACACCACCAGATGTCAGAATGGAAGAAGACGCCATCCCAAACAGCAACAGGCAACGGCGAGAGCGGAAGCAGAAAGCGGTGGGTGACGGCGAGAGCGCAAGTAGAAAGCGGCAGCAGCAACAATTTTGTTCTTTTGCCTTGCGTACCACTGAACTTTGGAGACCGATGTGCACAAAGAGGAGCAGCGCACAAGCAGAGGCCTAAAGCGGAGAAAACAGAGCAGTCGCAGGGTTTTTTTTTACGTCTCTGGCCTTATCTCTTCTTCTATGCTCCTATTGCACAAGAAGTGAAAGGCCAAGAATAGAGCAGACGTGTAGCGGCGCGGGTAGAGAGGACCCCATGCGTCCGTGCGGGAGGCACGGATCGACGGGCGGGTGGACGGCAAACGTCCTGGCGGCGACGAATCCCGGCAGCAGCGCGTCCTGGCAGCGGACGGGCGGGCGGCGCCGAGTCCCGCGTGGAGGTGGGCGAGCCGGCGGAGGCGGGCATCCTGGCCCACGGGCAAAGCCCACGACGGCGCCGGCTGGATGCAGCGCGCTGAGGCGGGCGTGCCGGCGGAGGCGAACGTCCCGACGCACGGGCGGAGCCCACGACGGCGGCGGCTGGATGCGGCGAATTCCAACGGATCGAAGAAGCTCCGATGTTCAAGAACGAAGAACAAGAGGAGAGCTTCAACGGAGATCCGAAAAAGAAGGTGCAAGTGCAACACCAAGATTTTGAATTAGGGAGAGGAGGAAGACCTAACCCTAATTATGGCTCTGATACCATTTTATTAATAGCACTTGTATTCGTTATGGGGGCTCTAGGCCCAAATATATACAGGTACAGGTATTAAAAAATATGCGCAAAACCCCTTATACAATGGCAAAATACAAGAATACATATACATCTAACACATGTCTATTTTATAATGGTGTTTGACGAGTAAAATGGTATACACCCGCATCAACCGGCAAGGTACTAGAGATCAGTTTATATGCATTGGAAAACAATTGGATCTCGTTTCAACAATGGTGGTGGTTTAACAATAGGCTTTATCTTAGATAATATGTGAATGTGTCATAAATCATGTGATCTATTATTTGATTAGCTGAATTCTCATCATTCAACCCATATTACATAATAATAATCTAGGTTGTGTGTATCTCATGATGTCGAGGCTAGAGCATGTTTCCTTTTCCTAAAAGAAAATTTCTACAAGACAGTTACCAAATGAATATTTTACAGCAGAATAGGCCTTCCATCCACCCCCTTTAGTACCGGCCACGGTTGAGCCCAGAAGTAGTGAAGTAGTGGTCCTGGATCTAACGGCTAGGGGTGGGAGGGGCTCTTTAGTTCCGGTTGGAGGTACCAACCGGGACTAGAAGTCTATTTTTTGTCCCGATTAGTGGCTCCAACTGGGACAAACCTTTAGTCCCGCTTGGTGACCCTTTAGTACAGGTTGGTGTTACCAACCCGGATTAAAGGGTTCTCCACGGGTTAGTTCAAAAGAAAGGCATCCTGTTGGCGCTAAAATCGGCCGGATAGGAATCGGCCGATGGGTCTTCAGCGTCGGACACACGACCCGGGAGAATCTGCTTAGCTCCTGTTCGGGTTATCGCCCTGGTGCGGTTCGCGCGGCGTGCCAGTCAATCTGACCTGTTGATTGACAAGGAAATAGAGTATTAAATTCCAGGCGCGTCGATCGGCTGGATTTCCGATCTGTCCTGAGGAGCGCGTCGGCGGCAAATCGTCCGATTTGCTGTAGAGATGATCGGCTATGGGTCAGCCGATGATCGTATAGTAATTGTAAAGAGAACTGCTAGAGCAATCTAAACAATTACTATAGAAGCAACACTTGAAACAGATCTAATCGGCTGTATGGCGATGAATCGAAGGAGAATAATGACGAAGCCGATTACCCTGGTCTCAAGCTGGATAACTGGTGATAATACTAGAATAACAGGTAAAACTTGCAATTCTAGTAAATATCGATAACTTGTGAATAAATCCAAACGAAACCACAGCGATGCGCCCGTAGTTAAAGCTCGGATATTACTCGATAAGCGGAACCTACCAATTGGCCGGAGATCAAGTTGATGCAGCCTTGCCAATCCGTACGAACTCGTAGAAGAAGAAAATATTGGCGAAGTCGCTGACTTGAAAGTAAAGTACTGGTAAAAAGTAGAAGTATTTTGTTGATTGATGTGTTGATATTTTTTTTGCAGAGCCCTGACGACTCCTATTTATACCCTAAAACTAGGACTCCTGGTCGATTACGACTTGTCACAACCTTATTTAAAACAGGAAAACTACTATATCTATAATATCTTTAAAAAGGAAACGGACTCCCGCAGAATCTTCCGCCGCCGTCTCCTAATCCAATCAGGACTTTTCCAGTTGCTTCTTGACCGAATTAGCATCGCTCTGTTGACCAATATTAGGCCACTTTTGACCGGGATCCTCTGCTATGGCCCCAATCTGTTGGCGCAAGCTGTATCACTAATCGGCCGATTTCCAACTGTTACCTCAATCGGCCGATTCTTTACTGTAGCCTTTAGATCTGCCGCATCGGCCAATCTCTTTCTTTCCTGACGCCGATTTAACACGTGTCAAAATTTAGCGTCAACACATCCCAACTAGAGTTACATGCGTGGTGTAGGAAGGGTGGTAAAGAAGTTATATGAGTGGCAAGAGGTATCGATTTTGAATCTCGTGGGGCGCATAATTTTTTAGCGTTTATGATCCTTTAGTCCCGTACTTTAGTCCCGAACTAAATGTTAGGACATTTAGTCTCGAATTGGCGGTTCTGACTGGGGAACAGAGACTGAAAGGGGGTTTCCAAACAATTGGGAGTAAGGCTGTCCGCACCGGTACCGGTACCGCTCCCTGCAGAATGCATGTAGCGTAAAATCTCCTGCACCGGGGAATGCTACATCGTTCGCTACCCACCGACGTGGCATGGGGCCCGCGTGCCATCCCAACCACCCGGCCGGCGAGGGGGAGGGGGGAGAGGGACGCCGGTGGACGGAGAGAGAGCCGGTGAGCGGGGGGAGCGAGAGAGAGACGGAGCGGCGGAGGCCCGTGCGCCGGTGGCTTGTGAGCTCGTGGCATGCCGGCCGCTGTGCACCCGCCACGGGCCGGCCACCGTGTGCTAGCTGCTTGCCGCACGCCGCGCGCTGGCCACGGGCCGGCCACCACGCGGTGGCTGCTCGCCGGCGTAGCTACGCGCCCGCCGCGCTCCCGTGGCTCGCCGACCACCGCTTGCCCGCCGCGTTTCGCGCTTCGGCCGCCGCGGCCCTGAGCTCTGGCGAGGGAGGGAAGGCACCTAGGAGAGAGATTGGAGAGGGAGGGCGCCCGGGAGAGGGCTCTGGCGGCAAAGGACGGCGCGCGGCACCTCCTCCCTCCCGCGGCCGTGCGCGAGCTCCGCCCTCGAATCGTCCACGCGAGGCCCCGCGCCCGCCGCGCGCAGGCCGCCACCCTCGAATCCTCCGCGCAAGGCCCCGTTCCCGCCACACGCAGGCCGCTGGGATCTGGCGCCGCGAGGCCCGCCCATGGCCGCCAGCGCCTCCTCCGTGCGCAGGCCGCCGCTCCCGCCGCACGCACGCGAGTGGGGAGGCGGCGGCGTGGAGAGCGGGGCGCGGCGCGTGGGCCGGAGCTGCGGTGCGCGGGCCCTTGCCGTGCCCCGCCTCGCCTCGCCGCCGGCGCAGGGGGAAGAGAGAGAGAGAGGGGAGGGAGGGAGGGCCGGGCCCCTTCTCGCCGGAGAGGGAGGCGGCGCGGGGAGAGCAGGGGGTGGCGCAGGCCGGAAACAGGAGGAGGCGGAGGAGCAGAGGAGGTAGGGGATGGGAGAGAGAAGGGGAGTAAAAACAGAGAGGGGGAGGCTGACGTGTGGGCCCCACCGGTGGGTAGTTGGGATAGAAGTTGACATATAGAATATTACGGCTGCAGAAAAATTGGATATAGAGAAGAGAATCTCGATTACGATGACCAGGATGGAATAGAATATTCATTTTAGAAAATAAAAATAGAGTATGATAAATGCGGATAGTCTAATGAGCATTTATGTACCAGTGTATCCTCCTTACTGCCTGCCCAAAAGACCATGACCGAGGTACAATATTGGCTGGCGCCAACTAAACCCGAGTAGTAACTTATGTTAAAATTGACACATTCCTGGAAATGTCCAACGCCTTCGTAAAAAGCCCAGCCTGGCCGGTTGTAATGGACAGGTCTAAGAAGCATCTACAAGCCTTTTTCCGCGGTCTAGGTACTTTTCGACCACATAATTCATGTAAAATTGACACATTCATATGATCTGGCAGTGTGGAGGGGAGCACTATTAGTTGGGCAAGAAGGGCATTCATACACGTTCTTCTGCAACTTTGTACATCAAAGTCAATGGTGGCCCTCACTTATTCAAAGAAACTTTTTCAAAGACACATCAGTCGGTCTCCTCTAGTTTTCTGGTAATCAATTATAATACAATCATCTTCTCATATTTAACATGTGAGTTCACTGTTCATAGACCCGCATCATTTGATTCATAGTAATATCCCTTGACGGAGACGTATCCACCA
Organism: Panicum miliaceum; assembly: GCA_032594955.1. Taxonomy (NCBI): domain Eukaryota; kingdom Viridiplantae; phylum Streptophyta; class Magnoliopsida; order Poales; family Poaceae; genus Panicum; species Panicum miliaceum. Next base: position 14,675,442 of record CM064068.1, read on the forward strand.
CCCTACCATATCACCAGGATGTGCATCTGAATAAGTCTAAGAGAACCTGAAGTCATCATAAAACATAATAATTAACAAAAAAGAGGTGAAACGTGGAAGAAATGGCCATGGATAAGTCATGCTGAGGCACCTTCAATAAGGTGAAACGTGGCAGAAATGTAATTCTTACATTATTATCATCAGACGAAACACAAAGAGATCACGAAGTGCAATGGTACAATGATGCAGTTAAGATGGATGGATCAAAGTCAGTTGCACGTGGTTATAAAGCAGTCATTTGATTTGTCAAGGTCAAAATATATTATTGATTGTAACAAAATATTGCAGCCACGACTGGATGCCTGATCAGATCCAAGACCATAATATTTTTGACTGAGAGGGACTGTTCTGGAAATTTGTATAAATTAGTTTTTTTGACCAGATACAGTTAAGATTATCTACCTTTTCTCTGTCCATTAAAAATGTTTAGCTTACTTTAGTTCTTGCTTATTGACATAAGTGAAAATTTGGTTTCCATGTTTTGATTTGACTTCTGCTGGTTAAAACTCTAATAAAATATATAATGAGAATCATACTTAGCACATAATTTGAATTACCACATTCGTATTCTGCTAATCATGTGAATAATTGAAAATATATATGTTCTCTGGGAATTATGACTATGTGCTACTCTCCTCGTTGACATTTCGTAATTCATCACGCATTGTCTTATTCATTCCAATGCACAAGTAACGTGAAAGTTATTTCCCTACTTTGCGAGCTTGGAGCACCCAACATTATTTTTCTCCCTCATTCCCTTGACGCAATGCTACAAACAAAGAAACAAAGGAATGTGATTCCATTTTATCACTATTTTCTCTGTTTTCTCATTTTCCCTAAAGTAAACCTCTCCAAGAATCCATACTTTTCTAACGAAAGTTTCTAAGAAATCATTTTTTTTCTTTTGTAACTTTTTTGTAAAAATGTTTCTCAAACTGTTAATTTACAAAATAGTGGGAAATGTTGAAAACATTTTGTAGAGAAAGTTCTTGGAAATTATTTTAAACTTTTTCTATAAATTTTTTTTGTCAAAGTATGATAAACACGTTTGAGAAAATATTTCATGAAAACCATGTTGATGAAAGGTGGAAAAAATTCTAAACGTGCCGGTCAAATTTTACAAAAATTAAAATAGAGAGGGCAAAGTTTTGAAATAAGAAAAGAAAGGATCTATGGGATCATGCTCCTTCTATTTTTGTTTATTTTTAGAAACTTTTTCTCAAAAGTGACTTCAGGATATTTTTTTTCAAAGTTTTCACAAAGTGATTTTAGAAATATTCCATGCAAAAAGTTGGAAAGACTTCCTTAAAAAGTCGATGATTGCATGTCCTCAGATTTCTCAATAAAACCATTTCTCTCGACTGCTGAAAAAAAGAAAAGGATTTGTAAACAAAGTTATAATAAAGTATTTTCCAAGTTTTTTGAAAGTATCCTAAAGAAAAGATGGGGACATTCTAGGGTTACCTTGATGAAACAAGTGCGAGTAGAGTCGAGAGTAAAACCCTTCATTCCTTGTTTCTTTCTTTTTATACCAATATGGAGCACTCATTCTCTCAATCAATACATGGTTCTAGGACCAAAATATCTGCAAAAGTTTTTTAGATTGAAAATTGAAATAAATGAAGAACATTTATAAAACATTTTAATATAATGGCTGCTAATGGATCTATTTTAATTTTCAGATACAATGCTTCTGTTTATGAAGCATTAATATATCAAAGAACGATTAGTTTGTCAGGAACATGGGCGCAGATCCAGCATGGGGGAAGAAGAGACAGAGAGGAGGAGGGAAGAAAGGGAAGATGAGCACCCCCAACAAAAAAAACATGAGACTGTAGATCTGCCTCTGGTGAGATAATATAAAGACACTACCACCGAGCGGGGCATGTCGGTGTTTTACCAGCAAGTCTAGCTAGGGATACCCTAAGGTAGTTTACTTGCGGTTAGGGTGTCGCCGAGATCAGGAACTCAATGGTGCAAGGAACACAAGGGTTTAGACAGGTTTGGGCTGCAGTATGTGTAATACCCAACGTCCTGTGTGGTTTGTACTGCCTTGAGGTTATGCGATATGCTTTGGAGGGGTCCCTGCCCGCCCTTATATACTCCGGGGGACAGGGTTACATGGAAGTCCTAGTCCTGTACGAGCTTAGGAGTCCTACCCGAGTACTTTTCGGGTAATTATCTTCTGTACCGACTAGTTGTACTCGTGTCCGAGTACTTTTACAGTATGGATAAGGTATGAGACATGCCCCACCCCTTACTCTAGAATGTTCTACGCCACGTGTGCAGTCCCGTTGCCCCGGGTCTGACAAGCCCCCGAGCTCTTCATAGCCGAGTACTGCAGGCTTCGAGTACTTCTGAAGTCGCCCTTTGGTTTCTTCTGAAACTCCATCTTGAAGGTGTGTTTAGAGTACTTCTCTTGGCTGCTTGAGGTTGTGAGGTGCTCTAGCCCCGAGTAGTTTTGAGTCTTCTTTTCTATGGGGTGCGATGCAAATCGCACTCCATATGGAGTAGCCCCCCGAGCCTTAGGTTGAATCGAAGAATCAGGCTGAGGGTCCAACTAGTCTTGAATCTTTTTTCCTTATCTTCCAAATATTTTTAGAAACTAAGCCATCGATGACACATGTCCCATAGCCCCCAAGCCTTGAATCCAAATCCCAAGATTTGGAAAGAAGGATCCAAAAGAACGTGGCATACTAAACAGTGTTATGTACAAAATATGTGGAACATGTAACTTGCATTGATGGTAAATTTTAGGAATTAATTGGTTTGAAATTCGAAAAACCCCTTCTTTGGGGATAAGATCCCTGAAAAAAATGGTTAATCAAATAACCTCCCCAAAACTCTTCCTGAATTACCGCTCAAAACAAATCACATTTAGGGGAAAAAAACTCTTCGGCTTCTGAATAGTAAATCTGGCCCTACCGCTGGTTATTTAATCGCACGGTAGCCTTAGGGTTTTTATCCCTTCACTCACTACCTTACCCCTTTTCGCCTTCCTCTGCTCTTGCGCCGGCAACCATTCTAGATCTAGGGTTTGAAAAACTCCTTGAGCTTGGTTTCTCCCCTTGGTCATTCTACTCGGAGAGTTAGTCTTGGTTAACACTTGCGTCCTCTCCTGAAGCCCCCGAGCTTATGCGAGTGAAACGGCTCGTGACATTCAAGATGGTCAACTAGAAGCAAGGATCCAAGGGGAAGACGGAGGAAGCCAGCAGCGGTGACTGGGAGCGAAGTAAGTGCACCCGCGAGAACCTTCTTAATTTGGTCGCTCAGGGTCATCTTCAGGGGGAGGAGGTGGTTTAGTGGAAACCCTCCTTCCGTCAGTTTTATACTCAGGAGAATGTAGATCAGATAGTCATTTTCAAACACTTTGTCGAAAGGGGATTGGCCCTACCCGCCTCCGATTTCTTTCGTGGCCTTCTCTATCACTGGGGTATTCCGATCCATCATCTGAACCCTAACTCCATCATCCACATCTCCATCTTTGTTCATTTTTGCGAAGCTTTCCTCGGCATCGAATCACATTTTGATCTTTTCTGCTATTTCTTCCACCTACGTCCACAACCCTCCGCTGAGAAGCAGGCCTTGGTTGGTGGAGCAGGCCTCCAGTTCAAGCAAGGGAAAGGGAAAGAGTACATCGAGTACAAACTTCCCACAAACCACTTGGGCTGGAGAGAGTTATGATTTTATATTGGAAATCACGAACCTGCGCTACCAAAGAGGACTCCAGGGAAGGCAGTGCAGAGGCCCGAGTGGAATGAGAAGCTAACTTCAAGCGAGATGGAGCAGGTCTCAGAACTGCTCAAGTTGATTGCCGCGCTGAAGCGTGACCGGAGCGTTAGTCCTGCTTTCCATGTTCAAACGCCGCATTCAACCTCTATAGAAGAGATGTAGACTCGGATTCGATTACTTAGGTAGTAAAGATCCTTCTCGCATGTCTGCAGAAATCCTCCCACTTTTGGCCGTGTGCAGCGAGTACTCCTCGATGTGAACACAGTGCCCTACGTGCCAAAGCTATTCAGCGTGGAGAGTCCACCAAAAGAGGTATGAGTGGTATGCATGTCGAGTACTTATTAGCACTTTTTGATGTCAATTGTCACTGACTGTTGCCTTCTTCTGGTGTTTTGTAGGGGCATACTGATCTTTATCGTTGTCCTGCTCTGAATCCCGACATTCCTCAGCCTAATCATCTGAAGCCAAGTGAGTTCTAGCAGCCTAAGATCGGGCGTCCATCCTACGATCCTTTAACAAATGAAGAGGTGACTGATTCTGATGATGATCTTACTCTGGTAGATCTACTGAAGATGTCGGGTAAGCAAACAACAAGCGGCAGCAAGATGCCAAGCCACCCGACCAAGCCACGAGGAACTGTGAGGAAGCGCAGGTTGTCCCTCACCGGCTTGAGATATGATAGTGCAAGGTGAGTACTAATCTCGAGTACTTTCTTGTTCATAGTTTTCAACATTGGAGTCTCTGAATTTTTTTGCTTTCTTTCTGGTCCTCCTGCCTCCCCTTCTCCCAAACGCTCCAAGGATGGAGGGAAGGCAAGTTCCATCGGGGATGATATCGTACCAGAGCCAAGCATTCAGTTTGGTGCGGTGGACCCATCAACTGAAGGCCTTGTGCCAAACCCGAGCGACCCCGTCCTGCCGAGCACCACGGAAGCTCCTCCAAAGGAACCTACTGGCGGCTCAGGGAAATCGAGTGCTTGAGGGCCTCGATTGCTTTAGCTGAAGAAGGTGGTGACCAAGAAGTCATCCAAGTATGTTTCGAGTAGTTTGACTTGTACTTTCTATAGGTTTTATTATCCAGTGCTTGATGTAATCGTTTGGCATGCAGGCCCTCCTCTGCTCTGAGCTTGGATGAGCCTGACATCGCCTCAGCAGTCCAAGCCCCCGAGCATGAGAAGAGCTTGGATGTTGCAGCGTTGAACGTAGGTGTTGCTGCTCCTCCTCCTCCTCCGGTGACCGATGCAGAGGGAGAGAAAGAAGCTGTTCTGGAACAAGTCGAGTCGGAGCGAGTAGAAGTGGAGACGCCCTCTCCCGAAATACCAACAGGTGAGCCCATCATGCCTCCTCTACCGCCCAACACTTGTTTGCCAGAAGCCAGGCTAGTCACTGCGGGTGAAGTGGCAGGCGCGCTGCCAAGGGATTCAGGCGCCAACAATGCAGGCTCTGCGGAGCCTAGCGCAAAAGTTGTAGGCACTGCGGGCACCTAAGGCCCTGGCGCGGGAGATGCCAGTGCTGCAGGCACGTCAGGCCCTGGCGCAGCCGATGCAGAGAAGGAGGATCTGATCATGACACCCTACGGGTGGCAGCATGCCATCCTCGGAGATCTCATCGAGGATCCAATGCTGACCTGGGAGAAGAGAAAATTAACTCCAGGGTGCTTTCAAGGACTTGTACAAGTTCGACATTGTAAGTGTTCTTATTCTTCGAGTAGTTATCTGCCACCTCTTTTTCTGGACTATGATTATGGTACTGATGTATTTGTACCTTGTAGACACTAATGGACCGGTAAAAGGAGAAATCCATAAAACTGAAGTTTATTGAGGACGGCCATCGCCAGCTGCAAGCGAAAGACCACCGAATCCCCCAAGAGATCTACAAGAATGTTCAGTTGCGGAATGAACTCGACAAGCTGAAGCACGAGCGGACTCGTGAGACTTGGCTGCTCAAGAATGACATCAAGAATCTTGAGAATGAAAAAGCCGAGCTGATCGAGAAGAAAAAGAAGATCTCCAAGGCCCACAAAGGTAACTTGTCACTTTATCTTGTTTTCCTTGGTTGGCAGTTGTTCGAGTAGTTTTTTTGAAACTTCCCGAGTACTTCTCCTTGTCTTGTGCTCGCAGAACTCAAAACCACATTGAAAAACAAAGAGAATATGATTATCGATCTGAAGAATCTTTTTTACCGTGGTGCAGATGATGTTGAGCACCTCGAGAAGATCCACCAAGACACAGATGCTCAGTTCCTTGACGCTATGAAGCGGATCAAGGCCATGCTTGAGGACAAGGAGAGCATGCCGAAGGAACTCGAGGAATTTAAAGCTGCTGCTCAAGTTTTCGTTGAGATGGTGGAGCTCCCAACCGAGGGTGAAGCTGATGAGTGGACATTGCTAGAGAAGCTTCGTGCGACTCCCCAGAAGGTCGCCAGCTACATCTCGGAGGCCACCAGGACATACATCACCCAGACCATTGCACTGGTGAAATCATTTTGGCCAAAGGCTCAGCTGGAACCCCTTGGAGAGGGCATGGCTGCCGACTGCTCTGTTGAGCAATTCACGAAGTATCGTGAAGAAGTCGTGCCAATTGCCGAAAAGATTGCTGAGAGCCTGGAACAAGAGGGTTAGGCGGAGAAAAAACAATGTGCGCATGGAAAACACTTGTGTTATTTGTTGATATGTATATAATGTTGCTTGCTGATCGTTTTCAGTCTGTATCATCGTGTGATGTTTTGCTAATGTGATCGTAGGACTTAGTATGACTGGATACGTTTGGGTTAAGCTTCTCCAAGTGCAACGACTTGGTTGTAGTCGATAACATGACATTTTCTGAGAATGCTCGTAGAGAAAAAGGACCTAGCCTGGATTTACCCGATCAAACGGTACGCTAGGTTAGCCTTTAAGCTTAGTAGCCTTGACGGTTTAGTTATCAAGGTTCTGCTTATTGCAGAAAATAACTTAACCTTGCGATGGGCTTAGTGACCCCATCAGTTTTTGCCTTAACGCTCTTTGTCCGCGTGAGACAAGTAGTCGTAGTAGTGGTCGGGAAGATAGCAGTACAAGAAGTACTCGAGTGTGTAGCCTCATGGGCTATACTAGTCGTAAGAACTCGTGATGGAACCCCCGAGTGTAGACGAGCTAAGGATAAGTACTCGTGGCGGAGCCCCCGAGTTAAAGTAGTCATGAGAACTCGTGGCGAAGCCCCTGAGTTAAAACAACTGTAAAGTAGTCAATTTAGGACAAAATCAACTCTTTATTAATGCTGACATGCAGCTTGCGAATTGTGTACAGATTGTACTAAGCGTAAAATTTCCGGAGATGCTCTATATTCCAGGAGTTAGGAACCTCTTGGCCATCAGGGTACTGTAGGCGATATGACCCTGGTCTTGTGACTTCACACACGATGAAAGGACCTTCCCATCGCAAGTTGAGCTTGTGGAGCCCAGATTCATCCTGGATGCGGCGAAGGACCAGATCGCCAATGTTAAAGGATCGTTCTCACACATTGCGATCATGGTTACGCCGAATTCCCTACAGATATCGGGCTAACCGAACGAAGGCACTGCATCTAGCCTCGTCAACCGAGTCCAGTTCCAGCTGCCTAGCTTCGTCCACCTCACCTTCATCATACATCTCGACTCTAGGAGATCGCCACATTATATCAGCTGGGAGTATAGCTTTTGACCCGTAGACAAGGAAGAAGGGAGTATGCCTTGTGGCTTTCGATGGTTGAGTTTGAAGCCCCCAGACGACACAAGGCAATTCATAAATCCACTTGCCACCCTTTTTGCTGTTCTCATCATAGAGTCTTTTCTTCAAGCCATCCAAAATCAAGCCGTTTGCCCTCTCGACTTGTCCATTGGCTCTTGGATATGCCACTAATACGTACTTGATTTCTATTGAGGCGTTGTCACAGAATTTCCAGAGATGATTTTCTGTGAAATTTGAGCTCATTACTGTGATGATGGTGTTAGGGAAGCCAAAGCGGTGTAGAATATCCGAGATGAAGTCGACTGCCCTGTCAGGAGTGAGCTAGATGATCGGCTTGTACTCAATCCACTTTGTAAACTTGTCAATGGCTACTAACACGTGTGTAAAACTCCCTGGCGCTGTTGTTAGAGGTCCAATCATGTCGAGGCTCCAGCATGCAAAGGGCCAGGAGGGTGGTATGATGATGAGGTTGTGAGCCGGGACGCGAGATTTCTTGCCGAAGAATTGACAATTCTTGCACTTGCGTATGAGTTCTTCAGCGTCAGAAACTGTTGTTGGCCACCAGAAACATGCCCTGTAGGCCTTCCCGACTAGTGTCTTGGATGCCGCGTGATTTCCGCAAGTTCCTTCATGGATCTCGAGTACAATGTTGCGATCCCATGCGCTAGGGACACACTTCATGAGTACTCCCGAACTTGCTCTGTGCTTGTATAGCTTATCTCCAACTAGAACATGCCCTTTGCTGTGCCTCATGATGCGGATTGCCTCTGCGCTCTTTTTTGACACCCTGGTAGGTAGTTTTCTTTTCCTTGATGAAGTTGATGTAAGTCTCCCACCAATCGACCTCCACCATCATGACCTTCCGACTTGAATCTGATGATCCTGGGTCAGTGGTGACCTAAGGGTAAGTCTTGATTGATAATTCCTTGAGTTCTTGGATGAAATCTCCCGCTGGGATTTGGGCTCGAGTAGATCCAAGCTTGGAGAGTACGTCTGCTCCAATGTTGTTATCCCAGATGACATGATGAATCTCCAGGCCCGCGAACTTGTTCTCCAGCTTGTGTACTTCTGCTACGTATGCGTCCATGGCCTCCTTGTTGCAGTCCCACTCCTTGTTGACTTGTACGACTAGCAAAGAATCGCCATACACAAGTAATCATTTGATTTCCAGTGAAACTGCCAAGCGGAGCCCGTGTAGTAGCGCTTCGTACTCGGCCTCGTTGTTTCATACCTTCCAAAGGATTTGCAAGACATATTTAAGTTGTTCGCCCTTTGAAGAGATGAAAAGTACTCTTGCCCTGCCGCCTTCGAGCTTGAGCGATCCGTCGAAATACATCATCCAATGCTCTGGCTGGCTGGCTGGAGTTGGCACTTGATTTTCCTGCCATTCAGCCTTGAAGTCGACCAATGCTTGGGGTTTGATGGCTATCCTTGGCTTGAAATCGATAGAGAGAACTCCCTGCCCACTTGGAGATGCGGCCAGTGGCGTCCCGGTTGTGGAGAATATCCGCCAACGGGAAGTCAGTAACAACTGAGATCTTGTACTCGTCGAAGTAGTGGCAGAGCTTCCTGGATGTGATGAGAATTGCGTAGAGTAGTGTCTGAATTGAAGGATAGCGAACCTTCGACTCAGAGAGTACTTTGCTGATGAAGTAAACCGGCCTCTGCACACCAAATGCATGGCCTTCCTCGGAGCGCTCCACCACAATTGCTGTGCTGATCACGTGAGTAGTTGCAGTGATGTACATAAATAAGTTCTCGCCTGGGCGTGGTGCTGTGAGTATGGGAGGTGACTGCAGGTGTAGCTTGAGGTCCTGCTGTGCCTGCTCAGCTTCCTCCATCAAGTGGAACTTGTCCTTCTGTTTTAAGAGCTTGAAAAAGGAAAGACCCCATTCTCCAAGTCGTGAGATGAATCTGTTCAGCGCCGCCATGCACTCTGTTAGGTTCTGAACGTCCTTTATCGTTGCTAGAGCCTTCATATAGGTGATGGCAGTTATCTTACCTAGGTTAGCTTCAATCCCCCTGCGACTAATGATGAACCCGACTAGTTTCCCTGATGGTACGCCGAAGATGCACTTAGTTGGGTTTAGCTTCCATTGGAACTTGCGTAGGCTCTTGAAGGTTTCTTCCAGGTCTGCAATTAGGTCCTCAGGATTTCTAGTTTTAACGACCATGTCATCCACGTAGGCCTCCACATTGCGGTGTAACTGGTCTGCGAAGCACATTTGAATTGCCAACTGGTATGTTGCTCCCGCGTTCTTCAACCCGAAGGACATAGTCTTGTACGCATAAGTCACAAAGGGTGTGATGTACGCGGTCTTGATTTGATCTTCTTCCTTGAGGGCAATCTGATTGTAGCCCAAGCAGCAATCAAGAAAGCATAGGAATATGCAGCCGGCGGTGGAGTCAATTACTTGATCAATACGCGGTAGCCCAAAGTGATCCTTTGGGCAGTGTTTGTTGAGATCGGTATAATCAACGCACATTCTCCATTCATTATTATTATTTTTCTTTACAAGGACAGGGTTAGCTACCCACTCTGGATGGAACACCTTTTTGATGAATCCAGCTGCGAGTAGTTTAGCTAACTCCTTTTTGATTGCTTTCCCTTTGGTCTTGAGCGAACCTACGGAGACGCTACTTCTTGGAAGAAGCATCAGGATCTACTTTCAGACTATACTCAATCAGTTCCTTGGGCACCCCTGGCATATCCGTTGGTTTCCACGCAAATATGTCTTGGTTAGCCCTTCGGAAACTAATGAGCGCGCTTTCCTATTTAGGGTCGAGCTATGACCCGATCACGGCTGGCTTGGACGAATCTCCTTCCTGCAGCTTGATAGTCTTCAGTGCAAATTCTCCAGTGGGCTGCAGCTTGGTCTGGTTTGCCTTCTTCGTAGGAATTTCCAACCCTGACTGGGAGAGCTGTTGTGCTGCCGCGAGTACTTCTCCCAAAGTATCTGGCACATGAGTAGTCGAGGCGTACTCGATAGCTTTCTGGTCGCAGTCGTATGACTTCTCTAGGTTGCCGCAGAAGGTGAGGACCCCACTCTTTCCTGGCATCTTCAGAAGTAAGTAGACGTAGTGTGGTACGGCATGAATTTGGCCAGTGCCGGTCTTCCCAGTACGGCGTGGTATGATGATTCGAAGTCAGCCACTTCGAACTTGATGTACTCGGTATGGTAATTTTCCCTCGTGCCGAAGGTGACGGGGAAGGTTACCGTGCCAAGGGGCATAGTTGCATTCCCTGCTACGATGCTGTAGAAGGGAGCTTTGCTTGGAGTGAGCATGTCGATGAAGTTCAGGCCCATCTTCCTCAAAGTACTCGCAAAGATGAGGTTGAGGCCGCTTCCTCCATCAATGAGTACTTTGATGAGCCTGACGTTGGCCACCACAGGGTCTAGGACGAGCGGGAGTTTTCCCGGCTTAGAAAATCTTGTCCACTGATGAGCCCTAGAGAACGAGATGGGATCTCCAACCACCGAAGAGGTCGTGGTACCGTCAGCTTGATGGACAAGATCTCACAGCGGTGCTACTTCTGTGTCCTCTTGGAGGCAAATCCTAATTCCCCGCAGAAGATGACGTTGATGGTCTTGGATACGTCCGGGAACTCAGTGGCGTTTGTCTTGTTCTCCGGATCTTTGTCATCCTTGTCCTTCTTTTTCTTGTCGCCCTTCTCCAGGGGCGGAGCGTTGAGGGACCTTCGGAGCTGGTAGCACTCGAAAGCCGAGTGCTTGGAGTGTGGGTGCCAGGGGCATTGCTTCTGCAAGAGCTTCTCGAACTGTTCTTGCAAATTGGCTGCCTTTTTGCCGTGCGGAGCGCGATCAATAGCCGCTACGAGATCGTCTGGCTTGCGCTTCCGGGAAGATCCCGAGTAGTCCCGCTGGCTTCTGTCATTGCGGTGATCGTTGCTCCGCTTGTTGCTGTTGTAGTCGTTGTCGCGCTTCGAGAACCGATCGCGTTCTTGCTCCTTTTGGTCCGCCGAAGTCTGCATCATGTCGCGGAGAGCAGCAACAGTCTTGTGGTGGTTGCGGCCGAAGTCGCGGAAGAGAACCTGGTCGGTTAGGTCGTTGTGGAAGCAATCAATGATGTTGCTCTCTGAGATGTTGGTGACCATAGCCCGGGTGTCGAAGAAGCGGCGAGTATATGAGCGTAGAAGCTCATTTCTTTCCTGCTTGCATTGGAACAAGTCATGGCGAGTACCTGCCCTAGCGATCGCACCTTGGAAGTTGTCGATGAAGACGTTCCTTAGCTGCTCCCAGGAGTTGATGGAGTTCTTTGTGAGGCTCTCCAGCCATGTGAGCGGGGCGGTCTCCAGGGCCATCGGGAAGTAGACGGCCTTCGTGGTGTTGGTGCCGCCTGCGACTTTAATGGCAGTGGATTAGCATCATACCCACTGCTGAGGGGATTGCTTGCCATCGATCTTGGTGATGCCGACGGGCTTGAAGACCTCTGGATACTTGTAGTGGTCGAAGAGGGCGGAGAACGCGGGAAACGATCGTTGTCGTCCCGTGCGGTGTTCCCCTCAGCTCCGGCGTGTTCTTTCCTCCGGTTTTGATGATGGAGCGAGCATCATGCCTGACGTTGATCTTGTCGTGGAGGTCATCCTTCGGCAGCTTCTTGAGTTCTTCGCAGCAATAGTTGCCGATGGACCCTTCTTGTTGTGCCTGGGGCACCTGGGCCACGGGGCGACTTCCTTCTGGGCCTACCCCGCGGCTTCCTTGTTGGTTGTGGGAGGGAGTGGCTTGTCGCCTGGGGTGGCCTCCAAGTGTTCTGCTTATTTGGCTTTCGCCTGCTCCCTCGTGTCTTCCATGTGAGACTGTGGGCATCGGATTTTGCTCGCTAATCTGGAGCAATGCCTGCTGTGCAATGCGGACGGCGGTCTGGATAGCTGGGTCGGGGTTGTTGGCGAGCACCGCAGTTATACCAGCGATGTTAGCGATAGGAGTGTTGAAGCCCGCGTCCTGCGCCGCTGCGAACTCCGCGTCGAGGTCGTGTTGTATGCGTTGGCGCCGCTCATTGGCGTTTCTTCTGTGTGTATCACGCTCCTGGGCCACGGGGCGACTTCCTTCTGGGCCTACCCCGCGGCTTCCTTGTTGGTTGTGGGAGGGAGTGGCTTGTCGCCTGGGGTGGCCTCCAAGTGTTCTGCTTATTTGGCTTTCGCCTGCTCCCTCGTGTCTTCCATGTGAGACTGTGGGCATCGGATTTTGCTCGCTAATCTGGAGCAATGCCTGCTGTGCAATGCGGACGGCGGTCTGGATAGCTGGGTCGGGGTTGTTGGCGAGCACCGCAGTTATACCAGCGATGTTAGCGACAGGAGTGTTGAAGCCCGCGTCCTGCGCCGCTGCGAACTCCGCGTCGAGGTTGCGTTGTATGCGTTGGCGCCGCTCATTGGCGTTTCTTCTGTGTGTATCACGCTTCTTGTTCCGTAGTCTGCGGGCCTCACGAGCTTCAGGAGTCTTGTTGCCGGCATCTGCAGTGTTCTTGTCCTCGGAGATCTGCTCAGGCCTCTCGTTGTGGTGCCTGCTGCTGATCTTGTCAGATTCCTCCATGAAGACGTGGCGGTGCGAGGAGAGGTCATCGGAGCTGTAGTCAACTAGTAGAGTTCCGCCGGGGGTGGTGGCGTCGAGTGGTATGCCCTCTTGGAAGGACAGAGAATCAAGGTGGGCGACTAGTCTTGCGTCATCTTCGAGTAGTTCAGAGGGTTTCATGCCCTTCCAGTACACGAAACGACCCTCCGGGGTGGAGGTTATAACTAGGCCCTAATGGCCACCCAAGAACGGCGTGGCCTCGGGATCAGAGTCCGAGTCTTAGTCGTTGAAGATGGGGGCCTCCTGACATGCGGTATGCCCTTCTCTGTGAGCTTGAGTAGTTCGTCCAAATCCTTCTCCAATGCGGAGTAGAATTTGAACTGCGTGGCCTATTGTAGACAGTAGCCGTATTGTGTAGACTGAACGGGAATCGGTTATGCTATTCCCCAAATGGAGTTGTGTCCGATTCGGGGAAGCCTTGTGCAGCATAGGTCGGAGTCGCGTCGAAAACGGACAGCTTCTTGATCTCCCTTACGAGGTCAGGGAGCAGCATCTCGTCGAGGTTGTTGACAAACTCGTCGAGATCACTGCTTGATGTTGCTGCTGGAGCCTCCGGCTTGTTGTCGACAAGGTGCCGACGGAATTCGCCTATGCCATCAGCGACACAAACCCAGGAGCCGAAGATGAAAGTTGTGCCCACAGGGAGCACAGTGCTAGCGAAGCTGAAAGTTGCCATCGAATTCGCCGGTGGATCTTCGATGAACACCCCTACCTGGCGCGCCAGCTGTTGGTGTTTTACCGGCAAGCTTACCAAGGGATACCCTAAGGTAGTTTACTTGTGGTTAGGGTGTCGCCGGGATCAGGAACTCGATGGTGCAAGGAACACAAGGGTTTAGACAGGTTCGGGCTGCAGTATGCGTAATACCCTACGTCCTGTGTGGTTTGTATCGCCTTGAGGTTATGCGATATGCTTTGGAGGGGTCCCTGCCCACCCTTACATACTCCGGGGGGACAAGGTTACATGGAAGTTCTATTCCTGTACGATTTTAGGAGTCCTACCCGAGTACTTTTCGGGTAATTATCTTCTGTACTGATTAGTTGTACTCATTTTCGAGTACTTTTATAGTATGGATAAGGTATGAGATATGTCCCACCTCTTACTTTAGAATGTTCTACGCCATGTGTGCAGTCCTGTTGCTTCGGATCTGAAAGGGCATTTCTGGTGGCCGAAAACCTTGAGGAAAGCCCCAAATGCCGACTGGACTAGCTGGTCAGGAAAATCGATGGTTCCTGATGGTTGGCTGACAGGGATTGATTCGTGACGGCCATTCCCGATGGCTCAGGGCTGAGCAGTCAACCAAGCGTCTTGTCAGATTTGCTGTTAGGAATTGCGGTCTGGAATATACCGCGACAGGAGTTATATTGGTCTGTCCTGACATATCAGTAGCCAGGAACTGACCTAACAATGGTCAGGATAGATGGTTTACGCAAGCATTACATTTATTGCATCCTAGATTTACATTTAATACCTAGTCATTTCTCTGTTCACAATAAACATTTAACCTAGCCACACATGTCATCCAATGAAGAGCATGCAATTCATCACAAGTTCAAATGCCATTCAGCTCTGTCCCAAAATATAGCAACTTTTAGACTTGGTCAAAGTTAAATATTTTCATCTTTGACCAATAATATCTTCAAAAATAATTTCTTTTAAATAGAAAGTATTACATATTATGATGGTTGGTTTCATTATGAGTATATTAATATCATTTCTATGTTGTCAATCTTTATAGTTTTTTTACTATCAATGGTCAAAGTTTAAAAGGTTTGACTTTGAAAAAAACCCTAAAAGTAGCTACATTTTGGGATGGAGGTAGTACTAATTATGGCAATTATACATTAGTTCATGAATTGGCTACACAGCATGTCCAACGCTTATACTGAGTTCGGAGTAGCATAATGAATATAACAAAAAGAGAGGCCTTTTCATTCTCAACATTATATATACTAAGTTACTAACTACAGAAGAGGTTAATTATGCCCTTCATCAACAGCCAGTCCCCATACAGACTCCAATTTAACAAAAGGAAAGCTCTTTTCATTGTACAAAAGGAGATAGAAGAAGTTGTATTAGTAATATGAAGAATAGTCTAATGTTGATTTGATATCTCAAGCAACAATGTTTGAATTAGAAATGAAAAAACGGAGTTTTTCTTCATTTCCTGTTGGTTTTTTAACTGATGGGAATATAACCTATTTCCTATAGGTTCTTCAAAAACCGACACGAATTATACAAATGTTAGAATGTGCCGTTCACTACTATGGAATAACCCATTCCAAATGCCCCATCACCAACGTTTGATACAACCCGGCGATGATACTCTATCACCACTAGTTCCAAATGGGCATGACGGTGTTAGTGAGTTTCACTGCCAGCTTTAGTGTTTAGGGTTACGAACTGATGGTGATGCCCGCTGAACCTATCACCGCCGGGTCGTATTACGAACCGGCGGTGATACCCGCACCCACTAAGTACATCTCTCCCTCTTCCTCTCTCACCCCTTACTTCTCTCAACCTCTCCCATCCTTATCTCTTCCCGCCTCTCCTCCCGCATCCTCCTCCCCCAGTGTCGCTGCCTCCCCCATCTTCCTCCTCCCCAGTCGCCGCTGCCTCCCCATCCTCCTCCCACCCCCGCATCCCTCCCTTCTTTGCCCGCTTCAGCCTCTTACCCTCCTCTCCCTGCCGCCGCTGCCTCCCCCACTGTCCTCCCCCGCTGAGTCCTCCCCTCCTCTCACTACGTGAGAACAGGGGTGAAGACAAACATTGGTAACGGGCATAGCAACCATTACCATTTTTGGGTTACTACTGACTGGTCATTAGTAACGGGCTTATGCCTGTTACCTATTTCTTACAATAGTAACGGGCTTTAAGCAATGACTGTTACTACAAGACGTTACCAATCAGATGGGGCTTCTCCCGCTGGGCCCACTGTCAGTACTGGTAACTGACCTCATATGACGCATGTTATCATTGGTGCATCAATGGTAATGGAGCTCGTATGATTCCCTTTACCATTGATACATCAACAGTAGCGGGCCTCATATGAAGCTCATTACCGGTGACACATCAACGATAATGGTGCTCATATGACACTCGTTACCATTGATACATCAAAGTTAATGGGGATAAAGTGATGCCCGTTACCATTGCTCTATGGAAGGTAACGGGCTACTTGTCAAAGATAACGAGCTGATCATGATGTCCATTACCTATAGTTGTGCCTGGCTGCATCCTAGAACCAACCAGAATTTGGCAGCCACCTTGAATCTGTAAGTAATATATATACTTCACAGCAGCAAGCACACATTCACAATGCAGGAACTCCACCACAGCATGGTTACTAGTGCAATAGAAACTTACAAGGTACTAAAGCAATGGAAAGTGTAGGACATATATTTGGATATAAGATAACTAGTTATCACCTAGTACAAACTAATCCTAGCTTCTAACTATGACAAGCCGAACCACCTTGAGCACCATCTCTATCGCACGATCATCTACCGCAAGTCCCAACTCCTCGCGTCAGGCTAGCAGAGCTTTATCTTCGGCACGGCCGTAGATGGACACATATGCTTCATTTCTATGAGTCGCATGCATCCACCCTAGTGTGCGACTCACAACTCGTATATGGTCCCGGACACGAATGCTACGAAGTCCTGCACGATCCACTGCTCTAATGATAAGAGGGCCATGTCCTGCATTTGCCATCCATCTACGAACCCTTAGACAGGCTTTGGCCTAACACTCCAATGCTCGGGGCCAAATCATTGCTGTCAATAAATAACAACAGGACTAATATATGGAAGTTAATAGACATACCTCATACTTTATTATAAAAAAGGGTATGCAATCTCCACATTATCACTTTCTCTATGTGTCTCTCTATGTATGTGTGTCTATGTATTTGTCTTTCATGAAAGAGAGAGAGAAAGAATGGGGATATCGTGGACTCCTTGTAATCGCATCGAGGACTACTATAGAATTATAAGATTTATTCATTTTTTCCATAGCATATCCATCTACCTATTCATCAAAATCTTAGCATTCATAGGGCATAAGGAGGAGGACTCACCATGGTGGAGGACGCCGAGGCACGAAAGGCGCGCCGGTGGAGGAGGCCGAGCCGGTGGAAGAGGCCATCGGTGAGGGAGGTCGAGCCGATGGAGGAGGCGCGTCGGTGGAGGAGGCTGAGCCGGTGGAGGAGGAGAGGCGCCGCCGCCGGGTCCGCGTCGGGGAGAGGCACCTATTCATTAGTGATCCATAAGCCTCCTTTTATTATTTTTGTTGTTATGAGTATGCTTATTCCAATCTATGATCAATATAGATTGCATAGGATGTTCTTGCAGTCGTTGTGACTAGATTTGCATGTTAGATTTATCATAGCAGTATGATGAGACTTGTGTTCATGCTCTTAGAACCTCTCGCGTATCGTGATGGGATTTGTTGCTTTGTAGGACGGTCAGTATTCGAGGATCAGACCGAGAGTGATGATTTAAAGATGCTTTGAATGAGAAACGTGCGTTATATGCTATTTATGCTTAACATGTGAATAGTCTAAGCTTGTTCTAGATTGGTGACCTCTTGCTTTCATCTGTTATTGGTTCATGTATATAATTAATAGTTATAGATCAATTCTCTCAATTGTAAACATAAATCCATGTGTTCAATGCTTTGTTGAAATAGTTCTTGATTATTGGTTCCACCTGTTGATAAACCTTGGAAAGAATATTCTAAGGAAAAAGTTACGATGATCCGTGCGCTTGCAATCCACAAATTGGTGCCCTTAACCGGAACCAATAAGCTTTTCTGATGCTGTTGGTGGGGAACATGTAATCATGTTCTTGTTAAATTATGCTGTACATATGACTTCTTGTTCATAGTTAACTATATTTTTTGTATATTCTTCATGGTTCTTGTGTAGCTGTTGTATATATTTGCTTTGCACTAACGCCAACACGAGATGGACGGACCCCCTCTCCAACAAACTGAAAAAGCTTATTGATAATGCCGTTGCAAACAGGCCCTAATTATACATGGATTTCTTAAATAAACTAATGAACTTTTAAGAAAGTCATCTTTGATTTGATTAATTTTAGACGGCTTTGTATACAACGCTAGTACTCTGTATAAAACGAGCCCTCGTCTCCACTATCATATTTCTGATGGTTTGAAAAGACAGATTCGGAGGAATCAGAAATGGATTTGTATATTTCGAAGTCTTAAGGACGTGAATACACCTCGAAACAAAGCATTCTCTACACCTCGAAACAACTAACTGATGAATACGAGTTGGGCACACCCCCAGGGCCGGCTCTATAATTTTAAGGGCCCTTGGGCAAGCAAGAAGATAAGGGCCCTGCTGAACTAATTTTTAGTATCAAAATTACAGTGCCATCACTTTTTTATCTGCAACTTTCCTTTAGAAAGTTATAACATGTAAACACAATTTTTACATATAACTTTTTACACACATATCCTGATAGATAAATTCTCATCATAATTTTTACGATACACACAACTTTTACGTA
The DNA here is from genome assembly GCA_032594955.1 of Panicum miliaceum. Taxonomy (NCBI): domain Eukaryota; kingdom Viridiplantae; phylum Streptophyta; class Magnoliopsida; order Poales; family Poaceae; genus Panicum; species Panicum miliaceum. Next base: position 14,694,035 of record CM064068.1, read on the forward strand.
TACATTTTTTCTAATAACTCTTTAAAGAATAATTTTTAGCATAACTTTTACAATACATAAAATTTCAATACATAGTTTTTTCTCAAAAATAATTTGTGGGGGCTACTAAAAAAATAATTTTTAGGGGCGGGTAAAACGGCATTTGTAGGGGCGGGTGCGAAACCCGCTCCTAGTTTTCGCTGCTAAAAATCGAAGTTTGCAGGGGCGGGTACCGCACCCGCCCCTGAAAACACATTTGCAGGGGCGGGTCGTGGGCTCACACGCCCCTGAAAATTGTTTTCCTGCCCAAAAAAATTATTGATTGAACTAAAATTTTTCAAATCTATTTTCGGTTCTTTTTTAGATTTTTTTCCCGCCAAATTTGAGTTATCGAGCTAAAAAATTTGAGTGTGCGATGACTATAGACCGACATAAAATATATTTTGTAAATGTAAAAAATGAAGCATAAAAATTAAATCATATAGAAGTATAACATTACAATGCATCATTAGAGTACATCATCAAAGTGCGCATAAAATACATGTTTGTCCTATTAGCCCTGATTATTAACACTACTCGAGCCTGCACGGAGATGGTGAGCTTCCCACTAACGAAGACTTTTGTATTTTTTTTATCAGTTGCCAATTCATGTTTAGGGTGAATAAAATGACCCGCTACATGTACCACTTCACGCAAAATGAAACGGCATAAATCACGACTACGTTTAGAAGTTGTTGCTCATGGAGTTGCGTCTTGTGTTTCATCGGCTGGATCTGCAATTAAATAATCCACCGATAAATTAAGCCAAGTGTTAGATACATGCAAAAACAATATGAACTTATGCATCTATCCCTAATTAACAAAGAGTAGCCTCTTACACGTTGGGGATCAGTTGAGTATCTCCCAAGCTCCCTCATTTGCTCGCACATATAGTACCCACAATACACGGAACCTGCAGGTTGCTTGTGGCATGAAAAGTTTGTGCGTATACTCATTTATTCTTTTATCGGGGTATGAATTCCTCCCTTGGAAATATAGTGTGTGTAAGCCCCATTTTAAATAGAAAGAAATAAAAAGATAGTTTACGTATGTATTTTTTAGTGGATGGTTTAACATGATGTACACGTAGAGGATAAGATTCTTGCTAACATGTTGACGATGGATAGGAATTCTTTGTATCTGCTCTTATCAAAATCAGCAGAGTCCAATATGAGGATTCTTCCAAGCTTTGGTTGTATGAGAAAAGCGATCCAGTGATGTCTGCAAAAATGACATATATTGTTTCTTAGGCATTTATTCAAAGCAAGTGCATATTACAACAAATGATTGAAACTACACTTACTATGCCCATATGGCATCCCTGTCTTGCCACCGTTGCATCTGAAGCGATATGTAGACACCAACCCTTTCGTGATCTTTTTGTGTTCTTCTATTCTTTTTTCTTGTTTTCCCTTGTGCGTTTGGCATGTGATTAGCTCATCATGGTCATCCCTCCACCATATTGGCCCGCGATGCCTGGACTCGCAAATAGCTGGAGGGTCAAGGAACGCAATCTTACGGTTTCGAACATCCGTTTATATTTGTTGCATCCTGAAGAACAAAATGTATCACAATTAATTAGATATACATGTATAGTATTGCAGGCTGTAGCATATAAGATATTACTTTCGATGCAACAATTACATGCACCGGAGTCTAACCATTTTGATGCTTAGTTCTTTAAGACGAAACATGTTCTAGATGTCTTGAAAATCAAACATGATATCAGTGATGCCTATATCCTTAGCTCCAAAAATATCCGGGTCGTACCGAGCCCATATGCTTCTGAGGCCAAGTCTACATGCCCTCGTGTACCAACTATGCATCCTCTTCATTTCACTTGGAACCCCCTCCATCATAAAGTCAGGTAGAAATGGTTTACCATACTCAAAATTTAGCGGACAATCCGGTAAGTCTTGTATGTCATCGACCCCAACAACCAGTTGGTGCTCCGAATCAGTGCGGGGTAAGGTAAAGCCACGTCGTCTACTGGTCTCCGAATCATCCTTTGACTTAGCCTTTGGCTTAGCCTTTGGGCCCAGCTTCTTGTTTGCGGCGTGCCATATATCTACAATCTCTGACCCTTGCTTTTGGTAAGACCATATCACTCGCGGCATATAAAACTACTGTTGTTGTTGTGCTGGCGGAAACAGTGGTGCTGATGCAGCCGGTGGTGGTGACCGGGAAACTGGATGAGCCGTTGGTGATGCTGGAGCTGGTGGTGGTGACCGGGCAACTGGATGAGCCATTGGTGATGCTAGAGCCGGTGGTGGTGATCGGGTAACTGGATGAGCCGTTGGTGATCCTGGAGCCGGTGGTGGTGATTGGGTAACTGGATTAGCCCGTGGTGATTCTGGAGCCGGTGGTGGTGATCGGGTAACTGGATCGGCCTGTGGTGATTCTGGAGCCGGTGGTGGTGATCGGGTAACTAGATCATCCTGTGGTGATGGCAGGGCCAGTGGTGACGCTGGCTCTCGTGTAGGTGGATCCAGTGCGATGCATGTCATGGTGATTGTGGTAATGGCAGAGCCAGTAGAGTATGCTCTGGTGTTAGTGAGGTACGATTCGGAGTATCCGAAGGTTGTGGACCAAGCAGTACTATATCTCGTTTATGCCACAGAATGGCACTGCCGACACATTCTCCCAGGCAACTCTTCCCATCTGCAGTGGGGATATCTATCTCATTGTCCTCATAGCTTGATTTCAAGAGTTGCTCCACTTGTACACATGCATATAGGGTCAGGATCGAATTTCGCTCATATAAACCCCCAACTGGATGCACCTGGGCCTTGGCCACTTCTTTGGTCTTCCCAGCTCTGCCGATCGGATAGAGCAACAAGTAGGGAGTAGTACTTGTTATGTAATCTACCGGGAATGATTGTGCTAAGGTAGAGGAAACACTATTCTGAGAGCATGCCGTATTCGCATTTGCTAATACCGGAGGGGGCATCATCACCATCTGTTGTTGCCCCACCTCTTGTGATGGGGCAATCCATAATAGCCCAGACTGCTGCTACTCCGCCATATGTGCTAGGAAAAAATCCTTAAACTTAGCTTCTAGTGCTTTCTCGGTCGCTTCTTTCATTTCTTCCTTGTAGCGGTCATGCCTCCTGTAGCTAGCCTGGTCCTGCTGGAACCCATCCTTGAGCGTCTACTTAGAGGACACGTCTCTGACACGACCTCCATGCTCTTTGGACCCAATGGCTGTACTGAGCACATCTTTATCCCTCTTGGCTTTGAACTTTCCTTCCTTCTGAAGCTCAGTAAGTTTATACATTTTGTCTGCCACTGCGTTGGTCTAGGGTTGGTCAAACTTAGGCTTGCCATCCACTATATCAGGCTTCCTTCAGAGAAGCAACATTCAGCCACGTTCATCAAGGCCTTCAAAAGGGTCTAGTTGCCCGGTGGCTATTGAAGCCTCTCTTTCAAGCCACCACTTCTGGACCTGCCTTTGGTATCCACCCGGCCCAAGACAGACTTTATGTATGTTGCTCAGTGCAAGTTCTTTATTCTTCTAGCTTAGGGCTAGAGCTTCCTCAGTGGTCTTTTGCTAAACAAACTCTTCCCACTGTGCCTGTGTGATTGACCCGTAATCTGCAAATGGCGTTAGGCCTTTCTGAAAATACTTCGTAGCATAATGCTTTACTTGGTCATGAGTTTCTCTAGGCAAAATAAATGTTTGGCTCAACATATGCCACATCGCTTCTTTCCTCACTGAAGGAACCTTCGTCCAATCGGGGATTGTTGGATCCAAGACCATCTTTATTCTAATTATAGAACCAATGGCATTCCGAAACTTTGCACGCACCTCAAGAGGCTCTATGGGCTCGCCTGCTGTGTTAATTGCATTGACCGTCCATTGACCTTCGGGGTATTGGTTTCTTCCTCGCTGACCCTGTTTTCTTTTGTTTTGGCTGCCAGAAGTTGTAGTTTCTTGACCTGGACCCGAGCTGCCTTCAAGTTCTTCCTTAGTAGGGCTTTGGCGTCAGCGTTGACACCTTCATGTCCTAGCTGCCTACTCGGCTCATACAATTCAGCGAGTCATTACATGGTGCAAATGAAAATGGGTAGCTACTAAATGCTAGGATTTAATTAATTGTGTAGTCATTACCTATTCGGTTCGTAATCTGGATCATACTCCAACCTTGAACGGCTTTTTCTTGGAGGAAAAAGGTGTGGATCTTTCGGATCTTGCCACTCACCACCTACCCAAGCCCCGTATCCAATCCCAGGGCCTTCACCGTCCCCAGGTTCGGCACCGTCGTCGGCATCATCATCATCCCCGGAGTCCCCGGATTGGACAAGGGCGTCGTCCAACGGCATCTAGGATGCTATTTCTTCAAATTTGTCGATTTGTGGTTCTGCATTCTCCCATTGCGGGGATGATAACGATAGTTGTTTATCCATTTATGAGTTCTACATATTCCAATAGAAACATATTTCAATAAATATTCAAATGCAAATGAATTCACCTTCACATTATCATTAAGAGTACAAACTTGTTGACGCCAGATTTTGACACGTGTTGAATCGGCGTTAGGAGGAGAAGATTGGCCGATGCGGCAGATCTGAAGGCTACAGTAAGGGATCGCCCGATTGAGGTAACATTTGGAAATCGGCCGATTGGTGATACAGCCTGCGCCAACAAGATGGAACTATTTCGGAGGGTCGTGGTCAAAAGTTGGTCAAAGGGGGCACGCTAAGTCGGTCGAGGAGCAATTGAAGGAAATCCTGATTGGATTAGGGAACGGCGGCGGGGGATTCTGCGGGAGTCCGTTTCCTTTTAAAGTTCTTATAGATATAGTAGTTTAAATAAGGTTGTAACAAGTTGTGATCGACCAGGAGTCCTAGCTCTAGGGTATAAATAGGAGTCGTCAGGGTCTTGAAAAAATATCAACACATCAATCAACAACAATACTTCTACTTTTCCAGCAATTTATTTTCAAGTCGGCGACTTCGCCAATATTTTTCTTCCTTCACGAGTTCGTACGGATTGGCAGGGCTGCATCAACCTGATCTCCGGCCAATTGGTAGGTTCCGCTTATCGAGTAATATCCGAGCTTTAACTATGGGCGCATCGCTGTGGTTTCGTTTGGATTTATTCACCAGTTATCGATATTTACTAGAATTGCAAGTTTTACCTGTTATTCTAGTATTATCACCAGTTATCCAGCTTGAGATCAGAGTAATCGGCTTCGTCATTATTCTTCTTCGATTCATCATCTTACAGCCGATTAGATCTATTTCAAGTGTTGCCTCTGTAGTAATCGTTTAGATCGCTCCAGCAGTTTTCTTTACAATTACTACACGACTATCTTTTCAGCAAATCGGCCGATTCGCCGCCGACGCGCTCCTCAGGACAGATCGGAACCCCAGCCGATTGACGCGCCTGGAATTTAATACTTTATTTCCTTGTCAATCATCAGGTCAGATTGACTGGCACGCCGCGCGAACCGCACCAGGGCGATAACCCGAACAGGAGCTAAGCAGATTCTCCCGGGTCGTGTGTCCGACGCTGAAGACCATCGGCCGATTCCTGTTTGGCCGATTTTAGCGCCAACACACTTTTGGCACGCCCAGTGGGACCAATCCAAGATCTGATATGTCGAAGAACGCAGAAATCTCCGACAGCAACATCATTGAGGTCACAGAAGGGGATCTCAAGGACGACCAGAGGGAAGAATTGGCCAAATATCTGGAAGATTACAAGAAGATGTACCTCCAGTCGTTCAGTCATACCAGAAGCGGGGAGGCCGTCAAGAAGACTCTTATTCTAGCTCCCCACCACATCACCATTGCTGAGGACTCGGGCAAGATGTCAGAGATGATCCAACAGTCCGTTTATCAGGCATTCATCGATCAATCCTCAGTGATGACCAACACGGTGTATAACGCTGTCGTCAGCTCTCTGGCCAGCGGAGCAGTCCAAGGCTATCAGGGGCCAGCATATGCCCCGCCAACCACTCTGCCAGCCAGAAGCTTACCATACACGTCCCAATCGGCTCCTCAGCCGATATTGACGCAACGCGAGGGGTACAACTCTCCATTGCCCCCAACGTCTCCAAGATACAGCGGTGCACCATGTCTCCCATCACAGATATCACTTCAACCCGTCCATATTGCTTCTGTGCAATCGCTGCCCACAAGCTCCGTACCTTGGGGAACATCGGCGCCGATGTATTTTCCCGAGCCAACGAACGGATACGGGAGTTATTCAATCCAAGTGCCGCACCAATCGGCCGCCCGGCCGATGGTTCCCCAGTATCAGCCGATCTCATCAGAAATCGGCAGGGGGGCAAGCACTGTAGAAGCATTCACAGGCACGGCGCCAACGATGACATACGATGGGGGGGCGGACTCACTTCGCCATCAACTATCGGCCGCTCAGCAAAGTTCGCCGATTCATCACCCAGCCGTGCCAGCTCTTCAGCACATGCCTGCACCGCGACCAACTATTCATCAACAGCAAGTGGACTGGACAGCAAGAATAGCAGAAGTAATCCAGGATCAGTTTGGATTGAAGCCAAAAGTTCAAACTTACACCTACAAGACGCCATATCCATCGGCCTATGACTTGCTGCCGTTCCCACACGACTACAAAGTTCCTGATTTCACCAAGTTCTCAGGGATTGACGATACATCCACTGTGGAGCATATCAACCGATTCATCATCCAGTGCGGGGAGGCTGCCACGCAAGATGCTCTGAGGGTGCGTCTATTTTCATCGTCTCTGTCCGGATCGGCCTTTCAGTGGTTCACCACCTTGCCGCCAAATTCTATTGTTACATGGGCCGATCTGGAGAAACAGTTCCACAAGTACTTCTACGCAGGAGTACACGAGATGAAGCTCTCAGATTTGACCAGCCTCAGGCAAAGGAGCGATGAACCAGTGACGGGATATATACAAATGTTCAGAGAAGTCAGGAACAAATGCTACAGTTTGGCTCTGACCGATGCACAGTTGGCCGATATTGCTTTTCAAGGCCTCTTGCCACAAATCAAAGAAAGATATGCTGCCCAAGAGTTTGAAAGCCTGAGCCAAATCGTCCACCGATTATCAGAACAAGAGGTCCGACCGTTTGAACAGCGGAGGACTTTCCAAAAGAAGGTGGCATACTTGGAAGGATCTGAATCCGATGGGGAAGAGAAAATCGGCCTGGCAGAATGAGTCAAAGGGAAAAAACCGATATCATGCCCTTTTGGGAAGAAGGAGCCAGAGACATTCGGCTTTGACACGTCAAAGGCCGATAAAAGTTTCGATTTATTGCTTCAGGAAGGACAGATTAAGCTATCTCAGCATCACACCATCCCTTCGGCCGATCAACTTAAGAAGATGAAATACTGCAAGTGGCACAACGCCACTTCTCATGATACAAATAAATGCAAAGTCTTCCGTCAGCAGATACAATTGGCCATCGAGCAGGGGCGGCTTAAATTTGAGACTCCAGCTAAATCGGCAAAACCGATGAAGATAGATCAGCATCCCTTCCCGGCCAACATGGTTAATGCTGAAGGAAATTCAAGTCAAACCAAGGTGCTGATGTCAGAATCGGCAAGAAGAGGCGGCGCCGTCGATCCCAGGAGGCAGATCACGACGGAAGAAATCAAAAGGAACAGGCGGGGGCCAGAACGACCACGCAAGCCCGTCACCTCCCAATTCTTACTCAGTAAATATCGGCAGCAGCAAGAACAAGCAAGATACCAGGAAGAGATGATACGCCGGCATGAAGATCACTGGCAATGTCCGTTCTTTATCCATTGCTGGGAGAACGACATCAGATTGCCATCTGCCGATAACTGCCCGGAGTGTAACGGATTAAGCTGCAACGATCGCCCGAAGCCACACTCTAGGGACAGAGGATCAGAGCCGATCAGCAGAAATCGGCGCGGATGAGAGGAACAACGTGTTTCGGTGCATGATTGGCTGGGGGGCAGAGTTGACCAGTACCACCGGTCAAAAGGCAAGATCGGCCAGCGGGATGGACTGGGGGGTAGGATCAGCGCGCACGATCGGCTGGAAGAGATGGCCGATAACAGGGTATCAGACGAGGATCCCCTAGGAAGGGAACCAGATTGGGAACACGCCAGATCATCGGCCAAACCAGCAAATCCCAGGTGGTGTCCCGATGGCTTATCTAGATCCCAGAAGCGGAGGATCCAACGCCTACGCCAGTAGGAGCATCAAGAAGAAGAACAGAGACAGGTGCCAGAGAGAAGAAATGTTAAGTCTCGAGTGTGGCGCCCAAAGAAAAACGATCAAGAGGCAAACAACCAAGAATCGGCAGCCGAAATTGATATGGTGTTCATACTGCCGATGGAGTTCATGGCGCCCAACGATCAGGATAAAGTAATAAGAACAGAAGAAGAACAAATGGCACAACTACTGTTGGAGCCGATGACGGCTACGTTTGAGAAACCAGAAGAGGAAAAATGACAGCATCTTAAAGCGCTGTTCCTCAAAGGCTATGTCAACGGAAGACCCGTCACCAGATTACTGGTAGATGGAGACGCTGCAGTTAACATCATGCCGTATGCCATGTTCCGCAAGCTAGGCAAGGCCGATGAAGACCTCACCAAGACGGACATGATGCTGAAGGATTTCGAAGGCAACGTGTCACCCGCCCGTGGAGCGCTCTGCGTCGACCTCACCATCGGCAGTAAGACCCTCCCTACCACTTTTTTCGTTATTAATGGCAAGGAGTCCTACAATATGCTGCTTGGTCGCGACTGGATACATGCAAACTGCTGTGTCCCATCTACAATGCATCAATGCCTTGTGCAATGGGTCGGCGACAGCACAGAGATAGTCGCTGCCGATTCCGTCTACAGCGTTGCAGCGGCCGACATGCAACAGTGGGACACTGACTTCCTGAAAGTGTCCGATTTCGGTCTACAGCCGATCCAAGCAGTCGGCTCTGAAGATTCAGAATAAATGGATCAGCTCGTCAGAGAAGATGGGAAGCTTGGGCATGGGTTTACGTCGGCCGATTTATTGGAGATGGTAGATTTGGGAGATAGCAGCAAATCAAGGCCGACGTACATTAGTGCTAATTTGGATCCTGAGTACAAATGTAAATTGATAAGTTTATTAAAAGAATTCAAGGATTGCTTTGCTTGGGAATATCATGAGATGCCAGGACTAGACCGGTCTATTGTTGAACACCGGTTACCTATAAAATCAGGATATCAGCCATATCAGCAACCTGCACGACGGTGTAACCCCAAGATTCTACCTGATATAAAGGCTGAAATTACAATGTTGATTGAAGCAGGATTTATTCGGCAGTGCCGCTACGCCGAATGGATTTCTAATATTGTGCCCGTATACAAAAAGAATGGAAAGTTGCGTGTGTGCATCGATTTCAGGAACATAAATCAGGCCACACCAATGGATGGATATCCGATGCCAACGGCCGATATCTTGGTAGATGCTGCCGCAGGACACAAAGTCATAAGTTTCATGGATGGGAATGCAGGGTACAATCAGATATTAATGGCCCAAGAAGATATCTCGAAAACGGCTTTCAGGTGCCCAGGTCATCTTGGTTTATTTGAATGGGCTGTTATGACTTTCGGGTTGAAGAACGCCGGCGCCACGGGCCATGAATTACATCTTCCACAAGCTCATTGGTTCATTGGTGGAAATTTATATAGATGACGTCGTGGTCAAGTCAAAAGGTCACCTAGATCATCTGGCCGATTTACAAGAAGTACTGTAGTGCACAAGGAAACATGGGTTGAAGATGAACCCAAACAAGTGTGCATTTTGTGTATCGGCTGGGCAATTCTTAGGATTCATGGTCCATGAGCGCGGGATAGAAGTCAACCGCAAGACCATAGACGCCATCAACAAAGTGGTGGCCCCACAAAATAAGACTGAGCTACAGTCCCTCATCGGCAAGGTCAATTTTATCAGAAGATTCATATCCAACCTGTCAGGACGTATTCAGGCTTTTACCCCTCTGTTGAAATTAAAGCCCGACCAGGAGTTCATATGGGGAGAAGGACAGCGCGAGGCACTGGAGAAGATCAAGCAGTATCTGGTTTCACCTCCGGTATTGGTTCCACCGCAGCCTGGTAAGCCGTTCAAGTTATATTTATCGGCTGATGAACAAGCTATTGGATCGGCGTTGGTACAGGAATCTGATGGGAAAGAACGAGTGGTATACTACGTCAGCAGAAGACTCTTAGACGTCGAAACAAGATATTCCCTGGTGGAGTGACTATGCTTGTGTTTATACTTCTCATGTACCAAGCTCAGGCACTATTTGTTATCGGCAGAATGCATAGTCATATGCAAGGATGATGTGGTGAAGTATATGCTATCATTGCCGATTTTGAAAGGACGGATTGGAAAATGGATCCTGGCTTTGTCAGAATTCGACTTAAGGTACGAATTGGCCAAAGCCGTCAAAGGTCAAGTGATGGCCGATTTCGTAGTTCAGCATTGTGGACCAGAAATCGCCACTTTTGAACCAGTTCCATGGACTCTATATTTTGATGGTTCTTCATGTGGGGTCGGATCAGGAATCCGCATTGTTCTTGTGTCGCCTCGGGGGGCAAGTTATAATTTCTCTCTGCCGATAGAAGCCTCTGCAACTAATAATCAGGCGGAATATCGAGCTGTTCTGAAAGGCATCCAATTATTAAGGGAAGTCAGAGCTGATGCAGTCGAAATTTTTGGAGATTGCATGCTCATTGTGGATCAGTTGACGGGGCGATCTGAGTGCAAGGATGATATCTTGAGGATTTATTATGAGGATTGCCTTCAGCTTTTAAAAGAGTTCAAGTCTGCAATAATTGAGCATATCCCCAGGAATTATAATGAAGAGGCCAACAGACTGGCCAAACATGCTTCTAGGTATCGGCCAATTCAGGGAGCGATGACGCTAGAGCTCGCGGCGGATGACTAGCGAAAGGAGATCGCCGATTACTTGAGAAATCCATCCCAAAAAGTGGATCGGCGAACACGTTTTAAGGCTGCAAAATATGTGTTGCTTGAGGATGATTTGTTTTATCGGACGATTGATGGAGTTCTTCTCAAATGCTTGGGAATGGAAGAGGCAAAGATTCTGATGGGAGAAATCCATGAGGGCGTATGCGGAGCCCATCAATCGGCTCACAAGATGAAATGGATGATCCGGAACAATGGGTATTACTGGCCGACCATCCTTGAGGATTGTTTCAAGTACTACAAAGGATGCCAAGACTATCAGAAGTTTGGCAATGTACAACGCGCGCCAGCGTCGGCTATGAATCCGATAATTAAGCCGTGGTCGTTCAGAGGTTGGGGAATAGATCTCATCGGACAGATTCATCCTCCATCAAGCAAAGGGCATAAGTTCATATTGGTGGCCACAGATTATTTTACTAAGTGGGTGGAGGCAGTTCCTTTGAGGAACGTGACATCGGCCGATATGATTGAATTTGTTAAAAGCCATATTATTTATCGATTTGGTATTCCTCAAACCATCACAACTGATCAAGGGACAATGTTTACTTCTGGAGAGTTCGGAGAGTCTTCTCCTCTTCCAGATCTTCCATGGCAACTTCAGTTTTGGCTTTACAAGGAAGTGGAGAACTTTTTTCGGAAGATGGTCGCTTGCGGACCAAAAAATGAGCATCTATAAGGTCCGAGTATTCCTGACCAGCAACGGGGACATGATCTCTGAGTTCCTCAGCGTGAGCTCTTATCAGATTTCTGTCTGCCTGTGATAGTGGCTCTTTTGAATGCATGATTTCTATCGCTCGTTCTAGACCGGGGCTGAGACATTTCGGCTAAAACAGAAATAAAAGGGGTTACCCGGCATCAGAGCGATTGAGATGCTTGAGAGAAAGGCAGAAGAGGAGTTCATACCTGGTTGACAGAGGAAGAAGATGAAGAGGACGAAGAAGACATCTTGCCGTTCAGTTTGGGACAGTAAAAGAGGAAGAAAAGATAAGTGATGTGTATGACTCTGGAGACGGTGAATGGTTTACTTATAAATGAAGAGGAGATAGATGGATGGTGAGACACGTCCTATCGGAGTAAATACATACATAAATGCAAAGCAGACTGAAGGAGCAGTTCAGAACCAAATCGGCGCAGTGACATTGAAGGAGCAATAAATGTTTAACATATTCATTACAGCCCAAGGAAAGCGTCTATGGCTACAATAGCTTGTCGGTTAATCCGATCGGCCGAGTCTAGTACTCTCTGATAATCGTTGGCCGATCCTGGTACTTCTGACATACGGCGACGAAGCTTTATCGTTTCGCGGGCCAGATGCTGCCTTTCTTGCTTCAGTTCGCTGATGATGGATGGGAGTTCTTGGAGCTTCTTTTCTTCGGCAGCTATCTCTTTGGTTATCTGTTCCATCTCCTTGGCCAGTTCTGCTCTCCTTCGTCTCAGCCGATCTATTGCGCCGACGATGTCCGGACGGCAGTTTTCAGGGAAGTTGATCCTGTGGCGTACTTCCTGAGTCCGGTGCTTGTATGAATCGACCTCCTCCTGAGTTTTTGCCATCTGAGCACGATCGGCCATACGGCGCAGCGCCCTGGAAACCGGAATCCGCATGCCCTCTATATAGGCAGCATACCCTAAATTTTCTGATACTTCTTCCGGGATTCGACCTTTGATCTCGTTGAAAAGTCATCGAATCGGCGATGCATCTTCTACCAATCGGCCGATGTCGTCTTGAAGGAGAGTGCGCATGCTTTCGAGCTTGGTACGGACATCGTCGGAGGTGGAGCTCGATGGAATTGGATGTGAAGCAATTTCTTCGTCATCGGCCAAGGAGACGGCAAAAGAGAAGATGCTATTGTTGGGGGTATCTTGCTCCTGTGAGGAAATAAAGTAAAGGGTGGGCAAGCAGTGAAAGGAAATCGGCCAATTCTAATGGTAAGATTGTTACCTCTTTAAAGCGAATTTCTCTTGCCTACGCCGGTGGGAGTGTTTCCCTTGTCTCAGGGACTGGTGCATTTGGCTCGTCGGAAGAGGAAGATTGAACGATTATTAGCGCTCCGCTTGGACCAGCTTCCTGAAAAAGACATAAAAGAAGATCCTGTGAATATGCTGTGGGAGATTGAAATAAGATGATGACAGAAATTTGCCATGCCTCTGTGGATCTCCCGGCCGATGCCTGTTGTGGGGTTGTAGTTGGCATACCCAAATCGGCCTGCATCAAGATCGGTTAAGTTTTCTGAGAGTTAAGAATTTAAGGTAAGAGATCGTTTACCTCGATGATGGGAGCTGTTGGAGTCTCGGTTCCCACTTGGGACGTGGCCGATTGTTGCAGAGACTGCGGTGGGATAACTTGTGCAGCCTGGTAGAGGAATAGAATTGATGTCAGTGGAAGATTTGGAGAATATATGAGATAAATAAGATTACCTGAACAGCTTCTACTAATAGTGATGCTGCAGCTGCCCCGACTTCAGCAGTGACTTGGGGATCGGCCACCTCGACAACCGGCAAAGGTAAAGGAATTGGAGTCTCGGCTGGTGTCACCACCACTTGGTCGGCCGATCCGATGCGGGAAGTCTCGGCCGATACCACTGCCATCTGGCTGGCCGATCCGATACGAGGAGCCTCAGCCGATGCTATTGCCGTCTAATCGGCCGATCCAATGCGAGCTCTCACCCGACGGCTGGTTATCTTTGATGTTGGCCTTTTTGGTGCTCGTTTTGATCAGCCAGTAGAAATATCCTTGATGGTTGGAGCATGGAAGCCGATAAGTGGATACGGCGTGTACTGGTGATGACTATCTATCGGCCGGCCGTTTCGGCTCCGCATCGGAGGGACATGGCTTTCAGACTGAAAAGATGAACATGGGTTAATAACAAGATGACAATGTAGAAGGAAATAGCATTGGAATCGGCTGAGAAAAAGGACATACCGCTGCATTTGGATCAATGTTCTCTGGGTCCAGAATGTTGCAGTAAGACGATGGAGATTTACAGAAAAGGTGTTGCTTCCATTCTGCCCACCATAATTTGAATTGCTGGGTGGCAAAAGAGGCAATTGACCAATTATTCAGGTCAATAGTGCTGGAATCGGGTACTAGATCGCACAGCCGACTGTAATCAAGACTTGAGGTCAGACCATCTCTGAATTTCGCCTGACCGGCGAAGTAGACCAGAATCGGCAGTTGGCCGAAACCCAGTTGCCTTGCCGCAGCCGATTGTAGAATTCGTAGGTGGGAGAGTCCTTTCCTGAGAAAAAATTGGCTGGCAGAATCCCCGGTTTGATCAAGACATCCATGAGCTCTCTGTCAAAAGTATGACTGGAGAAGTCGTAGCACATGGGTAATTCGAAAGTCGGCTCTACTGCCTGATATGGGTGCCAGCTGATCATCTCTTCACTAAGGCCATTGTAAAAACATCTGAAGTACTCAGTTGTGTGGGTGGCAGTGAACTGGCAGCCGGGGAAGGCCGATACCGCTTCTCCAAAAGATCTGCAGCGGCGATGAACTGATGGATTCTCCTCTGACTTGATATTGGGGAAGGTTTTTGTCTCTATCCGTTGCTGAGAGACCTTGCTCATGTGTAAATTGAGCTTGAGGGTGATGAACCACCAAGGACCACCAGGGTTCCCGATCGGCTCCCCCTTCGACAGCTTGGTGCCGATTTGGTGCATCAAATAATACGCCGATCCCAGCAAGTGTTTTCCAAGGGGGATGGCCGATCCTTGTGATAAAGCCTCTGCCAAAGCTTGAGTGTTTGAAGAGGGGCCGACTGCTCTGCCACAGAAGAAGTGCTTTTCCAGCCACATCATCAAAAAGGCAGTATGCTCCCTCTACGAGACTGTCCCGGTCTTCATGTTTTTGCTAATATATCCTTTCCACCCGCCGATTCCTTTGGTCTCTAGCCGATGAGATGGCTTGAATAGATAATTGAAAGGGGCATTGGCGGAGGAGACATCGAGGCCGGTCAACAGCAGAACATCGGCCAAGGTCGGGGTCATAGGTCTGTGTCCGAAAAGGAACGCATTAAGTGCATCGGACCAAAAATAAGAGGCTGCCATGACCAGAGGTTCGTTTCTTTCCATCTGGGACAAAGATAAGTCTATGCACTGGCCGATTTTCAGTTCTTCCCACTAAACCTTCCAAGATCCGGCTACCCTCTGGTACCATTCTCTCCACCCGGGTGTTTCATTTGGCTAGGATCTGAAAGTGCCTACCCAGTGATCTAAATCCATAGATGATTGCTTAAACGGGATCCTATGGGTTTCTAAGCTGATCAGGTCCGTTGGATCAGGGTTCCCCATAGGGCCCAAATAGATGAGGTCAGGGGATTCTGAGAGAGGAATAGTGATTCGGTGCCTAAGTGCCTAAAAAAGGGGAAAGAGGAAGAAACTGAGAGAGGGTCCGGAAAATACTGAAGCAGTAAAAAGGCGAAAAGGAGAAAATTTCAAGCATTTACCTCTGGGATGGAGATCATCGTCACCGATGAGACCGCTGGGGAAGCCACCGATTGGGCCGCCGCCGCCGAAGGAGTAGCCGATGGAGCCTCTGTAGATGGAGCGGTCGCCGATGGTGACGCCATTGGGGGGTTGGAGCAGGCCGCGGATGAAATCGCCGGAAAGGGGGAGGCGCTTGGAGATCGAGAGAGCTTGGAGGAAGATGAACAGCGGTTCGTTGGAAGAGAATGCTAGATTCGTGGGGAAGGATAGGCGGAGAAGGCCAGTACTTAAGAAAAATCAGGGAAGCGAGGGCAAAGATGGTATTTTTACTGCGCCGTCTACACGAGTTCCAAAGGAGCGGTCATTTCGCGCGCTCGGTTCGAGGAAATTGCAATCATTGTGCCGCGGAACGGAAGAAGATTTTACTGCGCCCGTTTCGGAGGAAAGGATTAAAGAAAGAGTTTCGAAGAAAAAGTTATGTTTTACTCCGAAACTGGGGGGCATGTGTTGACGCCAGATTTTGACACGTGTTGAATCGGCGTCAGGAGGAGAAGTTTGGCCGATGCGGCAGATCTGAAGGCTACAGTAAGGGATCGGCCGATTGAGGTAACAGTTGGAAATCGGCCGATTGGTGATACAGCCTGCGCCAACAAGATGGAACTATTTTGGAGGGTCCTGGTCAAAAGTTGGTCAAAGGGGGCACGCTAAGTCGGTCGAGGAGCAATTGAAGGAAATCCTGATTGGATTAGGGAACGGCGGCGGAGGATTCTGCGGGAGTCCGTTTCCTTTTAAAGTTCTTATAGATATAGTAGTTTAAATAAGGTTGTAACAAGTCGTGATCGACCAGGAGTCCTAGCTCTAGGGTATAAATAGGAGTCGTCAGGGTCTTGAAAAAATATCAACACATCAATCAACAACAATACTTCTACTTTTCCAGCAATTTACTTTCAAGTCGGCGACTTCGCCAATATTTTTCTTCCTTCACGAGTTCGTACGGATTGGCAGGGCTGCATCAACCTGATCTCCGGCCAATTGGTAGGTTCCGCTTATCGAGTAATATCTGAGCTTTAACTATGGGCGCATCGCTGTGGTTTCGTTTGGATTTATTCACTAGTTATCGATATTTACTAGAATTGCAAGTTTTACCTGTTATTCTAGTATTATCACCAGTTATCCAGCTTGAGATCAGAGTAATCGGCTTCGTCATTATTCTTCTTCGATTCATCATCTTACAGCCGATTAGATCTATTTCAAGTGTTGCCTCTGTAGTAATCGTTTAGATCGCTCCAGCAGTTTTCTTTACAATTACTACACGACTATCGGCTGATCCATAGCTGATCATCTTTTCAGCAAATCGGCCGATTCGCCGCCGATGCGCTCCTCAGGACAGATCGGAACCCCAGCCGATCGACGCGCCTGGAATTTAATACTTTATTTCCTTGTCAATCAACAGGTCAGATTGACTGGCACGCCGCGCGAACCGCACCAGGGCGATAACCCGAACAGGAGCTAAGCAAATTCTCCCGGGTCGTGTGTCCGACGCTGAAGATCATCGGCCGATTCCTGTTTGGCCGATTTTAGCGCCAACAAAACTATTCAGTAGTTCACATTCTAGATAATAAAATACACTTTTCATTATTCACTAACTATTCTAACATAATTTAATTAGAATACACTTATCCACACATTCACATATTCAAATTTCACATTCGACAATTACATAAAAAACCACCTGATCAAAATTCACATTCGCAATATCACATGTATAAAACATTAATTCCCTACATAAAAATAAATTACATGTATTACAATGGATAAAAATAAACTATTGTCTCTAGCTAATTCTATGTATTTCACTAATTTCACTAATTCACATGTATTGCAATGGATAAAATTAAACTATTCACTCTAGCTAATTACATGTATTTCACTAATTGACATGTATTGCAATGGACAAATTCAAATATCTCATTCCACATTTACATAAATAACCACATAAATCAAAATTCACATTCAAAATAGATCATTATCTACATATTCAAATTTCCCATTCCATAAAATAAAAAATCACATTCCAAATAAACCAATTTTTCATCACACATGATCTCACAATCTCCCCCTTAATGAAAACATTGGCAACACCATGTAAACATGAACAATGGAATGGAAAAAATGAAAAAAAAACTAACCGATTGTCAGTTGGACGTGCCGGCTGGGAGGAGGAGGTGGCGCGGAGGCGGCTCAGGGAGGTGTGGCGGCATCGAGTGGGGAGGCGGCTCGGGTAGGAGCGGAGGCGGCTTGGGGAGGCGGAAGGAGGAGCGGCGTGGAGCGCTGGTGCGGAGGCAGCTCGGGCTGGAAGGAGGAGTGGCAGCGGCGATGCGGGGAGGAGGGGAAGTGTGGCAGAACCACCTAAATTAATCCGGTTCAAGTGCGCTAACCATCACCATGAGGGTAATCAGGGCTAACTTGCACTTCAAACGGAGTAATCCATAGGTCTGTCGGGTAACCTCCCGATACAACCATGGGTTTGCCGATCGAAACAACACATACAAAGTACTCACACGAAGGCAAGCCCAGAGAATACAACATTCCACAAATTTTACATCACATGGTTCAACATAAATTTATTATTACAGACCAAGTTCGAATTCGTAAAATAAAGTACTTCAGAGTTTAAAAGTAAACAAGTTCTTCAGAGTTCGTTGTAGAGGAAAACAAACGATAAACTACTCGACGATACATGATGTCTTGATGAAGCCCTTACAAGACATCACTCGGCATTATCATCATTAGCCGGGGACGCATCCCATTCCACTGACCAACCAGGAGGAAGAGTACACGGCCAAGTCAAACTAGCAATCATGTCCTCAAAAGTATCACCTGAAAACAAAGCCACAAGCAAGGCTGAGTATACTAATACTCAGCAAGGCTTACCCAACTCGTGGAATATACTTAGCCGACTCCTAGACATGCAAGACTTTTGGCTTGAAGGGTTTGTTTCGCCGAAATGCATCTACAAATAGGTCCTTACTTTCAAATTTTAGCTCCAAGTTCTATTTTCCTTAACCATTCTAGGTAAGCAACTATCCAATATCATACATGGTGAAAGAATTAATTTGCATCCAACAAGATTAATCATCATCATTGTTCCACTTCTTACTCTATGTGGTAAAAGGGTCTAGCAGTCTCAATACCGCGAGAAACGGACAATTCGAATCGAATTTCTTAACCTTGCAAGGCAAACCTAACACACGCCCGGAGTACCAAAGGGTCACCCAAGCAACCTTTCCCTTCAATTCCCGCTTCACGGAACAGGCCCACCGCCCTCGACTACACGTCCCCATGGACCACGGTACGACGCCGGGCCATGGCGGCACATGCACCCGCCATTAGCTAGATGTGAACAAATTCAAGACGGTGGGGAGTATATTCCGACCTCGGTTCAATTCGGTACTTAAGCTTACCAATTACCATATTCTCAGCATGTGGTTAGTACATTCAAACGCTTAACCACCACTACCACACACTGCGGCCTTAGCATTTTCGCTAAACAGACGGGGCCTCAATCATCAACATGAACATCACACCATAGCCCCGTCTGTCGACCTTATGATTGCAGCATGTAGTAAACATTCAACTCCTATATTCTCGTGAGTGACAGGAAATTACTCGACTTCTACCGGAGTCCTATTAGCATAGCATTCTATTGAGCCTTACATCTAGTGTTCAGAGCATAGGAACCTAAGATCATGCAACTAAGTTTTCATTCAACTCCTATAAACTTAATGCACAAGTAAAATAGAGTAATAAGTTGCATAATTTGAAAAATAGGGTTCATGCTCCGGGGCTTACCTTCCTGAGCTAAGCTAGCCTTGGGCTCTTCCGAACTTTGGTTCGGGTCTTGTACAACTTCAGTTAATTAATTTGTGCTTCGCGCTGCTCACTCTCAGACTCGGGCACCAGCTCGTACGTTCCGTCAGCGAGAGTAGTCGATTCTATATGAATTGACAAGTATGAGTGGTGTTGGTGGGTTATTTAAATCAAACATTTTACTATAAAGTTGGAAACAACAAAGCTCCAAGTTATATTTATGAAAGAACTTTACTCAGTACATGGGCAATCATTTATTCAGTATAAACTACACTTATTTATTTCACTAGGTGAAAGGGGGTGTTTTCATAAGTCATTACAGGCAGCCATTTTTCTTTTTCACTAACAACGCAAGGCAATTAAAGTGACATGAGCTAGACATAGGTTCTGTTCTTGAAAATTTTATGCAGAGCACACTCCTTAGCTACAATTCTACTGTAAAAATTTCAGAGCATTTAATGCAGCAGATTAATCATGAAAAATAAACTGAACAGCTACAGATAGAAACTCATTCTTCTTGTACAGAACAAACCATGCAATTATTGATGCTAAAAATTTACAGGGTTCTAATGTATCCATATACGTGTTACTGTAAATTTTTCAGATTTTATTGTGCATGATACAGAGCATAAGAAATAAGGCAAGATACACCTACTTTAATGAAGATCTATTTCTACAAGAGGTTCTACAGGGTTTCTGTGCATCAAACTTTTTCTACAGCACGAGCTAATTCGAAATGTCCCCTAGTAAAAGGATTAACATTTTCCAAGTTAAGTAACTATTTATTAGGACTTAATGTACTTATAGATGAAAAAAAACAAAAGAGTATGTTAAGCAGTAGCATTGAGCCTCAAAATTTTACACTATCCTTCATGCAACAATTAGAATCTACTGTACGAAGTCCACATACATATCTACACTACAACATCATAAACAAGTACATCTACCAATTTATTACCCCAAACAAGATTTAACGAGAACTAATTCTAGGGACCAGAACTTGACTTGAAATTTTTACAAAAGAACTAGAATCACATTTATATTCTACTAAAAAAGTTTGATGTCATTTCATGGCCTAAACATCAGTTATGAAAAAGACAACTACAACTAGCTTTAAAACACTATTAAGCATAAATCCATTTCTACAGCAATAACTTTAAACTTCAACATATCATATTATGGTTCCAGGCTGTAGATCTATTCTCAAGGATTCCAAAAAGTTCTTATTTACCATTTTACGAATTTTCTATGAATTTTGGTGGATTTCACAAGTGACAGCCTTTTGAAAATAAAAGTTAAAACGAGGTCTCGCAAATAGTTCCCTGAAACTAGCTGGAAACCCCTGGGAAGATTTGGACGATTGCAATGTGGCCCCTGGCCGTGATTCATGGCGGGGAAGACTCTATCCGGCCGAAATCCGGTGAGCTCGCTCGCCGGCGGCGAGGGAAAGGTGGGGGAGGAGCAAGAGGAGGTTGGGGGCTACCTTTGGGTGGGTTTTTTTCGGGCCGGGGCGGCCGGGAAGGGGTGCCGCGGCGGGAGCAGCAGCTCCGTTGAGGTGCGGCCGGGATTCCGGCGAACTCCGGCGAGGTGGGCGGCAGGGCTCGGGCTGGGAAGCTTCAGCGCATCGAGGGGGACCCGTTACAGCGCTTGTCTCGGGCTGAGGAGGGCCGGAGCAAAGGGCCCCGCGGTGAGGTGGGGGCGCCGGCGGCAATGGAGGCGCGGTGGCGTTCTAGGCGCGCTAGGAGGGGCTCTGTTCGGCCTTACAGGTGCAAGGAGGGAGGAGGAGGGGCTAGGGGTGCCGGCAGGGCTGGGGCGCGCCATTGGGCGAGCAGGGTGGTGCACAGGGGCGTTGCCTCGCGCGCGAACTACACGGGTAGGCGACTGGGCGAGCTAGATAGTGGCTTGGGCGAGGGAGATCCTGCACGGCGTGATTGGGCGGGCTGGGCGGTTGCAGAGGCGCGCGCGGGTTGGCTTGGCGACTAGCGGGCAGGAATGGCGCCAGGTGGCCGGCGGCCTCTCCAGGTTGGGAGGGAGGTGAGGGAGGGACTGAAATGCAAGAATTTGATGAAATTTAAGTGTCTGGTCGAAAAAATAATATTTTTTCATATTTCTGTGTTGCAACTCAAAATTCTCTTAACACGAAAGTTGTTAAAACTAAAAAGTTCCACAAGTTTTGTTTCAGGCTAAAATTTATTGGAGTTATGATTCAAAAGATAATTCAAAACTTTAGAAAGCGTCATTCGAATGACTTATCATCTCATGTGCAAATGTTTGTATTCTTCCCGATGCTTCAACTAGACTTTTGTTTATCATATCATTAATGATGTACCTATTCAATTTTGTAGTCATATTTGCATCGATGTGAAAGTTATTTAATTTATTTGATTAAAGTACATGTACTCATGCATATATACATATGCATGTATACATATCCTGTAGAAGCAAGGCATGAGGAATTGATTTAAATTTTTCTTAGCTCTTCATTTATATTGTTACACTAATGACCTGATTTTTGTTATTCTGACACCTAGGGTGTCACAGGAAGAAGGGGCTGTGGCGCGGGGAGGAGGTCTTGCGGCGGCGGTGCTCCCGCGGTGGAGGTGCAGAGGCAGCTCGGGGTGGAGGGAGGAAGGGAAGGAGGAGCGGCGGCGGCTGTGCGGGGAGGAGGGGAAGGAGGTGTGGTGGCGCGGAGAGAAGGTCCGGCGGCAGCGGCGCTTCCGCGGTGGATGTGCGGCGGCAGCGCGGGGAGGAGGTCTGTTGGCGGCGGAGCTCGTTCGAAATTTTGGCAGCATAACACCATCCCGCGCGAGTGAACGAAAAAATTGGCTAAATCCTTTGCGGAAGTTTGTTTTATAGGGCGGGATTTGTAGGGGCGGGTGGGGGTGTCACCCGCCCCTACAAATAATTTTCCATTTTATACCAAATCACATTTAATTCCAAATAAATATCAAAGCACATAAAAAAATCTAAAATTTTTGCTATAAGCATATTTTGACATATAGAACCTAACAAAAAATTCAAAACCACATTTCATTGCATATAATGGTTAGAGGTGTTGAAAGCATAATATATAGCTAACCCACACAATACTATCTCATACAACTCAAAGATCACTTTGTGTTTTCGACACTCTTAATCATTATATGTATTGAAATTTTGTTCACGTATTTTTTTTCTAATTCTATAGGTCACAATATGCTTATGGTACAAATTTTACTCCTTTTTTATATGTTCTAGTATACTTATTGAACTAAAGGAATTTTAGGAATAAAATGGAAAATCATTTCTAGGGGCAGGTGGGGGCCTCACCCGCCTCTAAAAATGGATTTGTAGGGCGGGTGAGGCCCCCATCCACCCCAACAAATTGTTTTCCATTTTATTCCCGAAGTTCTTTTGATTCCAAATAAGTATCAAAGCACTTCAAAAAAACCCTAAAATTTTTACTATAAGGATATTTTGACATATAGAACTTATGAAAAAATTCAAAACCATATTTCACTGCATATAATGGTTAGAAGTGTTGAAAGCATAATATATAGCTAACCCACACACTACTATCTCACACAACTCAAAGATCACTTTATGTTTTCAACACTTTTAATCATTATATGTATTGAAATTTTGTTCACGTATTTTTTTCTTATTCTATAGGTCACAATGTGGTTATGATATAAATTTCTCTTTTTTTATATGTTCTAGTATACTCATTGAATTAAATGAATTATGGGAATAAAATGGAAAATCGTTTCTAGTGGCGGGTCGGGGCGTCATCCGCCCCTAAAAATGTATTTGTCGGGGGCGGGTGAGGCCCCCACCTGCCCCTAAAGATGATTTGTAGGGGCGGGTGCGGCCCGCACCCGCCACTAAAAATTGTTTTCCATTTTATTCCTGAAGTTTTTTTAATTTAAAATAAAAATCAAAGCACTTCAAAAAAACCTAAAACTTGTACTATAAGCATACTTTGACATATAGAACTTATGAAAAAAATTCAAAACCATATTTCACTGCATATAATGGTTAGAAGTGTTGAAAGCATAATATATAGCTAACTCACACACTACTATCTCATAGAACTCAAAGATCACTTTATGTCACTTTGTGTTTCCAACACTCTTAATCATTATATGTATTGAAATTTTGTTCACGTATTTTTCTCTAATTTTATAGGTCACAATATGCTTATGGTACAAATTTTACTTTCTTTTATATGTTCCAGTATACTTATTGAATTAATGGAATTTTGGGAATAAAATGGAAAATCGTTTCTAGGGGCGGGTGGGGGCCTCACCCGCCTCTAAGAATGGATTTGTAGGGTTGGGTGAGGCCCCCACCCGCCCCAACAAATTGTTTTTCATTTTATTCCTGAAGTTCTTTTAAGTCCAAATAAATATCAAAGCACTTCAAAAAACCTATATTTGTACCATAAGCATATTTTGACATATAGAACTTATGAAAAAATTCAAAACCATATTTCACTCCATATAATGGTTAGAAGTGTTGAAAGCATAAAATATATAGCTAACCCACACACTACTATCTCATACAACTCAAAGATCAATTTATGTTTTCAACACTCTTAATCATTATATGTATTGAAATTTTGTTCACGTATTTTTTTTCTATTCTATAGGTCACAATATGCTTATGATACAAATTTTAGTTTTTTTATATGTTCTAGTATACTCATTGAATTAAATAAATTTCAGGAATAAAATGGAAAATCATTTCTAGGGGCAGGTCGGGGCCTCTCCCGCCCCAAAAATGTATTTGTAGGGGTGGGTGAGGCCCGCACCCGCCCCTACAAATTGTTTTTCATTTTATTCCTGAATTTCTTTTAATTCCAAATAAATATCAAAGCACTTCAAAAAAACCTAAAATTTGTACCATAAGCATATTTTGACATATAGAACTTATGAAAAAATTCAAAGCCATATTTCACTGCATATAATGGTTAGAAGTGTTGAAAGCATAATATGTAGCTAACCCACACACTATTATCTCAGACAACTCAAAGATCACTTTGTGTTTTCAACACTCTTAATCATTACATGTATTAAAATTTTGTTAACTTATTTTTTTCTTATTCTATAGGTCACAATATGCTTATGGTAAAAATTTTACTTTTTTATATGTTCTAGTATACTCATTGAATTAAATGAATTTTGGGAATAAAATGGAAAATCGTTTCTAGTGGCGGGTCGGGGCCTCACACGCACCTAAAAATGTATTTGTAGGGGGCAGGTGGGGTCCCCACCTTCCCCTACAAATTGTTTTCCATTTTATTCCTGAAGTTCTTTTAATTCCAAATAAATACTAAAGAACTTCAAAAAAACCTAAAATTTGCACCATAAGCATATTTTGACATATAGAACTTATGAAAAAAATCCAAAACCATATTTCACTGCATATAAAGGTTAGAAGTGTTGAAAGCATAATATATAGCTAACCCGCACAAGAAGCGCCTGTACCCAAGGTACACCTCCTTTCTAGAACCTTCCAGGAAAGATGATATGGTGCCATCTACGCAGACCGTGCATCCCGTCCTAACTTTTACCTGTCCTAAAAGCACGAACAATATCTGGTAATCATGGATAGTGATGAAGATAATGGCTCTTAGATTAAAGGGTTGCCGTGTGAATCCATCAAAGATATCGATACCCTCCTTCCATAGAGTTTCCATCTCTTGCATCAGAGGCTCAAGAAAAACATCTATATCGATGCCAGGATGCTTGGGGCCTTGTATAAGGATGGATAGTAAAAGATACTCTCTTTTGGCACAACCATGTAGGCAGGTTGTTCATCATCAAGATCACTGGCCATGTGCTGTGAGTGCTAGTTCTATCACCAAATGGATTCATTCCATCTGTACTCAACCAGACTGCGCATTCCTCGGGTCCTTTCCAAATTGTAGATAATACTGCTCATCGAACTTCTTCCAATGGCGAGCATCAGCTGGATGTCTGAGCTTTCCATCGCCCTTCTTACGCTTATCCAAATCCCACCACCGCATCAATTCAACATCTTTTGGGTTGGAGAAGAAACGCCTCAGGCGATCGGCAACTAGGAGATACCACATAACCATGGTTGGAATTTTGATTTGCTTCTCAGAATTGCCTGAAGTAGTGTCAGCTGGCTCAACAGATGCAATATTATCCCTTGCACCCTTTGTAACATCCCACCTTTTACTGGAATGTTAATTAGTGCAAAAATGTGAAATTTTTAAAACTTTTCATGTATGGAAATGTATTCTTTCCCTCTCCTATTCTTTCTTCTAGCCAGCCCAATTCTTTTCCTCTACTTCTTTTCTTTTTCCGCGGCCCACTCACTGGCCGATTCCCCCACCCGACCCTTGCTTTCACCGACGTCTAGGCCCCACCTGTCGGCGCCTTCTTCTTCTTTCTTCTTTCCTTACCCAGAGTCCGGATCGATCCCGCGCCGTCGTTCACGCCCCTTCTTTCTTTCTTCTTACCCCGAGTCCTGATCGATTCCGCGACGCCGCCTTCCAAACTCCCGGCCGATCCACCCCTATAAAATCCCGCCGAAGCACCGCTTCGCAACCAGAGCCAAGCTCAAATCTTTTCCTCTACACAACATTGTCGCACACCATTGGAAGTTGCACCTCGGAGGAACGCCGCCGTCCCGTGTCGCCGATTCTCCGTTGACTCACCGATCTGCAGTTTCTCCGCCGTCTTCAACTCTCGCCAGAGCTCCACGAGTTGGTGAGTATCAAGCCGCACCAGATTCCCCTCTCTCTTTTGCTCCGCCGCCAACAAGATTCCTCGCCGGACCCCTGTTTCCGCCCGCCGCCGTGGTCGCCAGCTTACAGCCGCCGCACAGCCAACCCGTGATCACCCTCACCTTCGCCGTACCGCCCACTCACTTCCCGTCATGAACCCAGCTTGAATCGAGCCCCGGAACACCAGATTCAGTGAAGCTCCGGCCGTCCACCGCCGCACTCGCTCGCCGCCGACGCCCAGTAAAACTCCGCTTCGCCCGACCCTTTTCGTCCCGTCGAGTCGACCCTTCCTCTGCCGCTCGATCTAGGTCTAACGGCCAGAAGCGATCTTCACTTTACACTGCCGATTTACCCGACCTTTTCCTTACTCACCCGATTCGCCCGACCCTTACTCCGCCGATTCGTCCGATCCGCCGCCGATTCTGATCCAACGGACCAGATTCACCCGACCCTAGCCGTTCCCGAAGCTTTTGCAGGAAGATCCCTAAGTTTTCCAGGAATCAACCCGCAGTCCAGGTCAGTAGAAAATAATTAGAGTTGAGCCCTTTCTTTTTCTATCCCGACTCCTAACTTTTCTAGATTTAGTACCCGCCGACCAGAATCTCTAGTTTTGTACCCCGACCCTCTGTTTAAGGTTTAATTATGTTTTGGCCCCTGAATCCTTTAGATTTAGCCTCGGGAGATTTAAAACTCTAGCAGTTAAGTCCCTAGATCACTGTTTGAGCCATATCATCATCGTTTCAACTCCGATTTCAGCGATTCTTGAGCCCACATGATCCTTGCATCATGAACTACAACTTCAGCATCTTTTCACCCTCTGTTTATACTGTTTGTTGTATTGTTTCTTATTTGGTTGTGTATGCTTGTTTGTGTGATCGCGTAGACAACGTGACGTTCGAGCCAAATCAAGAGCAAGCTTACGAGGAAGAGAATCAGCAGTTGCTTGAAGAAGGCAAGTGGATTTCCCCCTCTGCATATTCTATTTGATCCCAACAACAGCATGAAAATTCACTTTACTTTACTGTTACTTGCATAAACTTGATGGGTTACCTATGCTAAGGACATACCTAGTCTTTTACCCCAAACCTTGAAACACCTGGGTTTACTACTTTGTTGGGTAGTTTCGCTTAGTTGCAAACTTTGGGATTGGTATTGGTTTACTCTTTTGCTAATGTCGATCACGTTTCGTATTGTGGTTTTATCGTGCAATTTCAAGATCAACTTTGTTTAATGGGAACATGGAGAACCACCCAAGTGAACAGTGCAACCACAAAGTCACATGGCTCTGACCGTAGCCAATTAATTAGATGTGTAGTTTGCTGGTGGCCTTACCGATAGGGCAAGGAGGGGGTCGGTGATAGGGGTCATAGCCCGGTCCTCTTGGGGTAGCTGCCTTGGCTAAGGAGCTGACCATTAGGGAGGTTTATGGACCACGCCGCTACTGAAACTCTGGCGGGCTGCTTTGCTCTCGATATGTCTTTGTAAAGGCTTCGTAGTGTACCCTCGCCACTCACCTCGGAAGTGTTTAAGGGCCTTGCAAACCCGGGAGACTCAGGGAAACACGATTTGTGGGTAAAGTGTACAACCTCTGCAGAGTGTAAAACTGTTATAACAGCCGTACTCACGGTTAAGAGTGGCTTGGACCCTCACATGATAATGAAACTTGAAGATTAAATAAATTGTGGTTCGTGGTTAATACTTATGTTGATGGAATCTTTGTGATTTTGCTAAAGTGGGTTGGTATAAACTTAAACCTAGTTAATAGGTGCTTGTTCATAAATACTTGACCAACTAAAAGCAACCGCTGCTGCAAACCCTAGCCTATCCTTGATGGCCTTGCATTTTCACCCCACTTGCTGAGTACCAACCATAAGAGTACTCACCCTTGCCCCCTGCTGATCAGAAGAGAACTTTGAAGAGAAGATCTTCGACGACTTCGAGGAGTTCTAGGTCCTGCGTTCACCAGTCATCGCCCGTGGAAGACGGAGTTGTTGAAGACTTCGTATAGGGTATAACGGTTTATCGTTTAAAGACAATTGTGTCTCTTTTATACGGAGTGTAATATTGTTAAATACTTTATTTAGTTACTTTGAGCATTGTCTTTGATATATTACACTTTTCGTCTACCATATGTGTGTGAACGAGATCCTGGCGCACATATGAGATGCATCTGGTTCTTTCTAGAATCGGGTGTGACAGAAGTGGTATCAGAGCTATGTTGACTATAGGACGCTAGCCTAGATAGAAATGGTCGAAATCAAGGATTTATCTTCTAGAAAGCCATATCAGCGTCAAAAATTCCGGTTTACTTTATATTTCCGCATAAAAACCTATGTTTACATAAAACTTCTATTATTTTCTTTCTTAAAGAAAAATATCCTGAATTTTAATCCCGCCCTGCCAGATGGTCAGAATATACCAAACTGCTCGCAAGCGCACCGGAGGTCGCCAAGTTCGCATTGCCCCAGCTGAACCAACTTCTCCTACCCCAATTCCAGCCCCTGTTGAAGAGGAGGAAGCTACGGAGGAAGAACCCGAGGAAGTCTATTATTTCGTGAATGGTGAAGATGGTCGCATCATGGCAATTGATGAAGAAGGAAACCAGTTCACACCACCGGCATCACCAGTCATTGAGAGATCACCACCACCCCCAGTTGTCCCTGCTCCAGCCCCCTCCCCAGCACCGGACGTCGCTGAAGGAAGCCCGAGCAACTTCGAAGATATTAGAAGAGACGATGACGAGGACAACAACAACGATGAAGACAACAACGATCAGAGTGATGAAACTACAGGGATGAGGTAGCTTTGCTGTGTTCGCACTTCGGACAGAGAACCTGGCCACTTGTCTCTGGTGCTACAAGGTGTTCTTCAAGAGTTGGGCAACCGCGTGAGACCTCACTACCACACGCACCACTACACCGACCCCGCGCTCGGCGACTACTATCTCTCTCGCGTCCACATCAGGATGGAAAGTGCCAGAGGCCTGAGAACTCTCACAGCACACAACTCCACCACACCCCACGCTACTTACGACGCCGCCGTCAGCAGTGCCGCCAGGAGAGCTCTATGGTCCATCTGCCATACCTACCGTCAGGAGCTTCAGAACACGGAGTATCGCCACCTTCCCCGCCGCCTCAGTGGAACTGAAGAGACTGTGATTACTCTGGGTGAAGATAACGAAGACCGCCTCAACACTCTTGCTCAAGTCACCGCCGCTCTCAACACTGAGCTGGAAAGCGTCATCACTGAGCTGGACGATACTCAGGACAAGCTACTAGAGGCCTATGAAAAGATCCGCATACTGGATGCTCGACTTGAGGGAAGATCGCCGCCATCCCCACAGATGGATGAACCCCGCTTCCCCGCATTGTCACCACCCCGCAAGAAGCTTCGTCACGGCGAACCCGGCTCCATAACTCGCCCCGAGGAATAGGCACTTAGGCTCTTAGGCTAGTATCTCTTAAAGTTCTCATTAGAATCATTTTTGCTTGAGAGGACGACGATGTAATGATTGCTTGAGAACAAATGTTTGCTTTGAGTGCTATAAGAATTGCTTAATATAATAGATACATTAATATTAGTTGGAGTCTTATAAATCCATATTTTGTTAAAATATTATTTCCTATCTACCTATAACTAGTACACCTGTCTTATCCTGGGTTTATTCCCTAACGGTCAGATGGTGAACACCAGCACAGGTGGAGGACAGAATATCCCTAGCTCTAGGCGTGCTCGCGTAGTCAATCGACAGAGTCAGTTGCCACCACCGCTCAATCCAACAATGGAGCAATTCTTGGCAGCACAGATACATGTGTTGCAGAACCTCACTGCCACCATCCAGAACATACAAGCTCAGCAGAATCAGCAAGCACCACAGCAAAACCCGCCACCAAGAGACTAACACAGAGAATTCATGAGCCACCACCCTCCTACCTTTTCTCACTCTGTGGACCCCTTGGACGCTGATGATTGGTTGAAGGTCATCACTAAGAAGCTGGACATCACACAATGCAGTGACCGTGAAAGGGTCCTGTATGCTGCAGGACGTCTGGAAGGTGCAGCCGCTGATTGGTGGGATGCTTTCACTGCTGCCCACGCCAACGCCAACACTATCACCTGGGAGGAGTTCAGAACCAACTTCCGCAGCCACCATATTCCAGCAGGACTAATGAAGCTCAAGCAGAAGGAGTTCCTGAACTTGAAGCAAGGTAGCATGACTGTCAGTGAGTACCGGGATAAATTCACTCAGTTGTCTCGTTACGCGCCTCATGAGGTGGATAGTGACGCAAAGAGGCAGGAGCGCTTCTTGGAAGGTCTGATAGGGCCGCTCAACTATCAGCTGCACAGTCACACTTTCCCAAATTTCCAGACTCTGCTGGACAAAGCCATTGGTCTGGAGAGCAAGCGCAAGGAGCTTGGGGAACATAAGAGAAAACTTCAGTCCCAGGGACAATCCAGCAGCAACACCCGACCCCGCTACAACACACCCAAGGGATTTCAGTCGCGCTTTGGAGGACAAGGTGGAGGATATCCGCAGAACCAACAGAATCAAAGAACTCCACAGCAGCCTCAACGCTACAACCAGCAGACTCAGCGCAACTCCAACCCGCAACCGTACCGTCCAGGCTATGTCACAGGTCCACCCGTGCGGTCCAACAATCCAGTCACCCCGGTCCAACCTAACGGATGTTTCAAATGTGGAGAACTGGGTCATTACGCTAACAACTGTCCGAAGCGTAATGCGCAAACTCCTCAGAATCAGAGGAACAGTGGACAAAGGCAGACTCCTCAACAGCAGTAGCCGCGCAACAGCAACCAGACACCACTGGGAAACAAAGGACAACAGAACTACGTGCGCGGAAAGGTGAATCATGTGGCTCCAGAAACAGCTGAACAGGCTCCCGACGTTGTGCTCGGTACGTTCCTTGTTAATTCTGAACCTGCATCAGTTTTATTTGATTCTGAAGCATCACATTCATTCATTACTGAGCAATTTGCTGCAAAACATAATTTACCAACGAGTCCTATGAAACAAATATTACTAGTAAGCTCCCCGGGCAAGAAATTGAAAGCCAGCCACTTATGCCCAAGGGTCAGCATGAATATTATGGGGATAGAATTCCTAGCCAATCTAATAGTCCTAAAGACTAACGGCATCGACGTGATCCTCGGAATGGATTGGTTATCAGGATGTGATGGTGTTATTCAGTGTCGCAAGAGATCAGTGCTCTTAACCAGCCCTCAAGGAGACAAAATAGAGTTTGTGGCATCAGTTTCACCCAATAGAGTTGGGACAGTGAACCAAATGAAGGGAGTGCCTCTGGAAGATATCAGAGTTATCAGTGAGTATCCCGACGTCTTCCCGGAAGATTTACCAGGTATGCCACCTGTTCGTGACATTGAGTTCAGTATTGATCTTTTACCTGGTACTACACCTATCTCTAAGAGACCCTATAGAATGGATGTTAAGGATCTAAGCGAACTAAAGAAACAAATAAAAGAAATGTTAGCTAAGGGATTTATCCGCCCCAGCTCATCCCCGTGGGGAGCACCCGTGATCTTTGTCGATAAGAAAGATGGCAGCAGAAGGATGTGTGTAGACTACAGGTCGCTGAACGATGTGACAATCAAGAATAAGTATCCACTGCCCAGCATTGAAGATTTGTTTGATCAGATGAGAGGTGCCAAGGTTTTCTCTAAGATTGATCTGAGATCAGGATATCATCAGCTAAGGATCCGGCCAGAGGATATCCCCAAGACAGCCTTCACTACCAGATATGGTCTGTACGAGTTCACTGTGATGTCGTTTGGATTGACCAACACTCCAGCATACTTCATGTATCTGATGAACAAGGTTTTCATGGAATATCTTGACAAGTTGGTGGTTGTGTTCATTGATGACATCTTGGTGTATTCACAGAACGAGGAAGAACATGAAGAGCACTTGAGGATAGTGTTACAGAAACTCTGAGAGAATCAGTTATATGCCAAGCTGAGTAAATGTGATTTTTGGTTGAGAGAAGTTTCTTTCCTTGGACATGTTATCACAGATGGAGGAATTGCAGTAGACCCGAGTAAAGTTCAAGATGTTCTGAATTGGAATCCACCGAAGACTGTGCCTAAAATCAGAAGTTTTCTCGGACTTGCAGGCTACTACCGCAGATTTATTAAAGGCTTCTCAAAGATTGTGAAACCTATGACTTCTCTGTTGGAAAAAGGGAAAGAATTTAAGTGGGATGATACATGCCAGAAGTGTTTTGAAGAGCTGAAAACAAGATTGACCACGGCCCCTGTGTTGATAATGCCAGATACCCACAAAGGGTTTGATGTGTATTGCGACGCCTCACGGATGGGTCTTGGATGTGTGTTAATGCAAGAAGGCAAAGTTGTGGCCTATGCTTCAAGACAGCTGAGAAAGCATGAGCAGAACTATCCTACCCATGACTTGGAATTGGCTGCCGTCGTGTACGCATTGAAGATTTGGAGGCACTACATGATCGGAAACAAGTGTCAGATCTTCACGGACCATAAGAGTCTGAAGCACATCTTCACGCAACAGGATCTTAACCTAAGACAGCGC
This sequence comes from Panicum miliaceum, assembly GCA_032594955.1. NCBI lineage: Eukaryota > Viridiplantae > Streptophyta > Magnoliopsida > Poales > Poaceae > Panicum > Panicum miliaceum. Next base: position 14,726,618 of record CM064068.1, read on the forward strand.
AGATGGCTAGAATTAATCAAGGACTATGATTTCGATATTCAGTATCATCCTGGCAAGGCTAATGTTGTGGCAGACGCCCTAAGCCGGAAAGGACAAGCTAATATGATGATTGCTCGATTGATGCCTCAGGAATTATGTTGGGAGATGGCACGTTTGAACTTGGGAATTGTCACACAAGCGGAAGCCATAACCATGGAGATGGAACCTGCATTAGAACAGGAGATCAGAAAAAGACAGTTGACAGATGCTAAGATCAAAGAGATCAAGATTCAAATTGGTTTAGGCAAAACTAAGGACTTCACCAAAGATGGACAAGGAACTGTTTGGTTCAGAAAAAGGATCTGTGTACCTGAAATTGATCACCTTCGTGAACTTATTTTGAAGGAGGCACATGATTCCGCTTATTCCATTCATCCTGGAAGCACCAAAATGTATCAAGACTTGAAAGAAAGGTACTGGTGGTATGGTTTGGAAAGAGACGTAGCAACTCACGTAGCTTTGTGCGATGTATGCCAGAGAGTGAAAGCGGAACACCAGAGACCAGCAGGTTTACTCCAGCCTTTGAAAGTGCCTGAATGGAAATGGGAAGAGATTGGTATGGATTTCATTGTAGGGTTACCCCGTACTCGTGATGGTTACGACTCGATATGGGTTATTGTGGACAGATTGACAAAAGTCGCACATTTCATCCCGGTCAAAACAGCATACACTGGAGCCAAGTTAGCAGAACTATACATGTCACAAATTGTGTGTCTGCACGGTGTTCCAAAGAAGATAGTGTCTGATCGAGGTACTCAGTGCACGGTGTTCCAAGTTAGCAGAAATTACATGAATCCATGGATACAAAGCTCAATTTCAGTTCTGCATACCATCCGCAAACAGACGGTCAGACTGAGCGAACAAATCAAGTATTAGAGGATATGTTGAGAGCATGCGCCCTAAAGCATGGAGGTAGTTGGGATAAAAGTTTACCTTATGCAGAATTCTCCTACAATAACAGTTATCAGGCAAGTCTCAAGATGGCCCCATTTGAAGCATTATATGGAAGAAAATGCAGGACACCCTTGTATTGGAATCAGACAGGAGAAAGTCAAGTTTTTGGACCAGAGATTCTTCAAGAAGCGGATAGACAAGTCCAGGTAATCAGGGATAATCTCAAGACTGCCCAGTCACGACAGAAAAGTTATGCTAATACACGAAGAAGGGAGTTGACATTTGAAGTTGGAGACTTTGTGTATTTGAAGGTATCACCCATCAGAGGTTTACGTAGATTCAAAGTGAAAGGAAAGTTGTCACCACGTTACATTGGTCATTTTCAGATCCTGGAAAAGAAAGGTGAAGTAGCATATCAATTGGAGTTACCGGCATGATTGTCTGATGTCCATGATGTGTTTCACGTATCACAGTTAAAGAAATGTTTGAGAGTGCCAGAGGAGCAATTACCGTTGGAGGAACTTGATGTGCAAGAAGATTTAACTTATACAGAGCATCCGATTAGAATTTTGGAAACATCTCAGAGGGTTACCAGGAACAAGGTGATCAAAATGTGCAGAGTACAGTGGAGTCACCACTCAGAGGATGAGGCTACTTGGGAAAGAGAAGATGAATTGATTGCAGAATTCCCTCAGCTGTTCCCTAGTCCTTCCTAATCTCGAGGACGAGATTCTCTTTAAGGGGAGTAGGTTTTGTAACACCCAAAAATATAGGAGTTAAAATTTCTAAAAGTATTTTCACAAAAATTATAAATTAAAATTGTGCATGCATCTTTATTTCTTTTCCTCTCCTATTCTTTCTTCCAGCCAGCCAAATTCTTTTCCTCTACTTCTTTTCTTTTTCCGCGGCCCACTCAGTGGCCGATTTCCTCACCCGACCCTTGCTTTTAGCGACGTCTAGGCCCCACCTGTCGGCGCCTTCTTCTTCTTTCTTCTTTACATACCCAGAGTCCGGAACGACTTCGTGCTGTCGTTCGCGCCCTGTTTTCTTTCTTTCTTGTTTTCTTGCCCCGAGTCCTGATCGATTCCGCAGCACTGCCTTCTACTCTCGGCCGATCCGCCCCTATAAAATCCCGCCGAAGCCCCGCTTTGCAACCAGAGCCAACTTCAATCTTTTCTGCTACTCAACATCGTCGCACACCGCTGGAAGTTGCACATCGGAGGAACACCGCCGTCCCGTGTCGCCGATTCTCCGTCAACTCGCCGATCTGCAGTTTATCAGCCGTCATCAAATTTCGCCAGAGCTCCACGAGTTGGTGAGTATCAAGCCGCACCAGATTCCCCTCTCTCTCTTTTGCTCCGCCGCAAACCAGATTCCTCGCCGGACCCCTGTTTCCACCCGCCGCCGTGGCCACCAGTTTACAGCCGCCGCACAGCCATCCCGTGACCACCCTCACCTTCACCGTACCGTCCACTCACTCCCCGGCATAAATCCAGCTTGAATTGAGCCCCAGAACACCGGATTCGGTGAAGCTCCGGCCGTCCGCCGCCGCACTCGCTCGCCGCCGACGCCCAGTAAAACTCCTCTTCGCCCGACCCTTTTCGTCCCGTCGAGCCGACCCTTCATCTGCCGCTCGATCTAGATCTAATGGCCAGAATCGATCTTCACTTTACCCCGCCGATTCGTCCGACCCACCGCACGATTCTGATCCAACGGATTAGATTCACCCGACCCTAGCCGTTCCTGAAACTCTTGCAGAAAGATCCCTAGGTTTTCCAGGAATCAACCCGCAGTCCAGATCAGTAGAAAATAATTAGAGTTGAGCCCTTCCTTTTTCTGTCCCGACCCCTGACTTTTCTAGAAATAGTAACCGCCGTCCAGAACCTATAGTTTTGCACCCTTACCCCTTTGTTTAAGGTCTAATTATGTTTTGGCCCCTGAATCCTTCAGATTTAGCCTCGGGAAGACTTAAAACTCTAGCAGTTAGGTCCCCAGATCACTGTTTTAGCCATATCATCATCGTTTCAACTCCGATTTCAGCGATTCTTAAGCCCACACGATCTTTGCATCATGAACTACAACTTTAGCATCTTTTCACTTTCTGTTTGTACTGTTTGTTGTATTGTTTCTTATTTGTTTGTGTATGCTTGTTTGTGTGATCGCGTAGACAACGTGACGTTCGAGCCAAATCAAGAGCAAGCTTACGAGGAAGAGAATCAGCAGTTGCTTGAAGAAGGCAAGTGGATTTCCTCCCCTGCATATTCTATCTGATCCCAACAACAGCATGAAAATTCACTTTACTTCAATGTTGCTTGCATAAACTTGATGGGTTACCTATGCTAAGGACATACCTAGTCTTTTACCCCAAACCTTGAAACACCTGGGTTTACTATTCATGTTGGGTAGTCATGCTTAGTTGCAAACTTTGGGATTGGTATTGAATTACTCTTATGGCAACGTTGATCACGTTTCATATTGTGGTTTTATCGCGTAATTTCAAGATCAACTTTGTTTAATGGGAACATGGAGAACCACCCAAGAAAACAGTGCAACCACAAAGTCATATGGCTCTGACCTTAGCCAATTAATTAGATGTGTAGTTTGCTGGTGGCCTTACCGAAAGGTCAAGGAGGGGGTCGGTGATAGGGGTCATAGCCCGGTCCTCTTGGGGTAGCTGCCTTTGCTAAGGAGCTGACCATTAGGGAGGTTTATGGACCACGCCGCTACTGAAACTCTAGCGGGCTGCCTAGCTCTCGACATGTCTTTGTAAAGGCTTCGTAGTGTACCCTCGCCACTCACCTCGGAAGTGTTTAAGGGCCTTGCAAACCCGGGCGACTCAGGGAAACACGATTTGTGGGTAAAGTGTACAACCTCTGCAGAGTGTAAAACTGTTAGAACAGCCGTACTCACGGTTAAGAGTGGCTTGGACCCTCACATGATAATGAAACTTGAAGATTAATTAAATTGTAGTTCGTGGTTTATGTTATTGTTGATGGTATCTTTATGTTTCTACTAAAGTGGGTTGGTATAAACTTAAACCTAGTTAATAGGTGCTTGTTAATAAATACTTGACCAACTAAAAGCAACCGCTGCTGCAAACCTCAGCCTATCCTTGATGGCCTTGCATATTCACCCCACTTGCTGAGTACCAACCATAAGAGTACTCACCCTTGCCCCCTGCTGTTCAGAAGAGAACTTTGAAGAGGAGATCTTTGACGACTTCGAGGAGTTCTAGGTCCTGTGTTCACCAGTCATCGCCTGTGGAAGACGGAGTTGTTGAAGACTTCGTATAGGGTATAACGGTTTATCGTTTAAAGACATTTGTGTCTCTTTTATATGGAGTGTAATATTGTTAAATACTTTATTTAGTTACTTTGAGCATTGTCTTTGATATATTACACTTTCCGTCTACCATATGTGTGTGAACGAGATCCTGGCGCACATATGAGATGCATCTAGTTCTTTCTAGAATCGGGTGTGACAGGAAGCGTTCGTTCTCCTCGTCTTCTTGGTCCGCCCATCGCTGCATCATGCCGTGGAGCTCGAGTACGGTAGTCGGGATATTCTTCCCGAACTCCCTGTACGTTTGCTTCATGGAAAAGCCGTTGCGTAAGCAGCGGATGACCTCCTCATCTGCGATGTTGGCGATGGTGGTGTGGGTGTTGAAGAAGTGACGCGTGTACGACCTTAGGGTCTCGTTTCCCTCCTGCTTGACCTGCAACAAGTCATGGAGAGTACCTGCTGGAATCAAGGAGCCATGGAAGTTGTCGACGAAGACCTACTTCAGGTCTTCCCAGGAGATGATGGAGTTTGGCCGGAGGGTTTCCGGCCACGTGAGTGGTGCGGTTTCTTAGGCCATCAGGAAGTAGAGGGCTTTAATCGAGTTAGAGCCCCCACACACTTCGATGGCCATAGAGTAGCATCATAGCCACTGCCGTGGACCCTGTTTCCCATCATACTTTGGGATGTTTGTGGGCTTGAAATCCTTTGGGATCTCGCGGCAGGTGATGTTTTCAATGAAAGCTGGGAAGAAATCACTATCTTCGCGGGGAGCATTCTCAAGCCGCTCACGTTGCCGATTGGTGATTACGGTGCGCGCATCGCAGTTGCTGTTGATGTGCTACCTCAAGTCGTCGAGAGGTGGAGGTAGCTGGTTACCCTAGTGGCCTTGGCCTCCCGCGGGTTGTCCTCCTCCTCTGGGCCTTGGGCCTTACTACTGTACCTCCTGCTCGGCTTGTCGATTGTTGCGGGGATTGGGATGACCCCCAGTGGTACGACAAACCTGAGGCACGGAGCTGCCATGACATTCCGATCTGGAATGTGTGTGCTGGACAGATTTCAACGGGTCCATCTTGTCCAGTTGGACTGCGGCTTGCTTGACAAGTCGCATGATCTGCTGAGTTGCGTCTGTTTGTGGGATTTGTTGCAGGAGCAGAAATGCTTCGTAGACGTTACCCATGGGGGTGACAAATTCTTCGTTAGTTGCTGCCTTGAAATACGCACGTAGGTTTCTTCGCCAATGCGAGTTGCGAGCGTGTTCCTAAGCGTTGCGCCTACGCTTGGCTCTCCTGGCGTTCTTCCACTTCCGTACCCGCCTTTTCTCCTTGGTTTCATCCTAGGGGGGCATCAGCGGTGCCTTGGTTGGCAGAGATTTCATCCTCGAGTTCATTGTCGAACTCGATGCCTGGCTCGTCGTCTCCGAGCTCGTGGACCGAGGCCATGTAGACTTCACATTCTGGCGAGTAGAAGCCAGAGTAGTCGGTAGCCAGGACGGTCGATGTGGAAGTCCTGAATGTCTCTTCCTGGATAGGAGAGAGAGGTCTGCCCTTTTGGAAAGGCAGTTCCTGGATCGTGGCTACTAGGCGGGCATCATCATCGAGTAGTTCGGAGGGTTCCATGCCCTTCCAGTACACGAATCTGCCCTGCGCAGTAGTCGTAATACTCAAACCCAGATGACTAACCGTGGAGGAGTCGGGGTCATCTTCTGAGTCTGAGTAGGCATCAAAAACGGGAGCCTCCCGACTAGCGGTGGCATCCTCGTCTCCGAGCTTGAGTAGGAGATCTAAATCCGCTTCCAGGTCAGAGAGGGACTTAGATCGTAGGGCCTCCCCGAAGGTGGAAGCCGCGTTGCGTAGCCCGAAGTAGAATCGGGTACGCTCTTCCCCGGGTCGGATTGGATCGGAGCCGGAGAGTTGTGTTGGGACACGAGTCGAGAACGCGTCGGGGACGGAATTCTCCTCGGTGTCCGTGGCGAGATACGGATGCTTCTCGTCAAGGCTGTTGATGAACTCGTCGAGTCCGCTCGAACAGCTCGATGCTTCGGGCTCCATGGTGTCAGCTAGGTGGCTGTCAAAGCCACTCGAGCCATTGGCGACACAGATCCAGGAGCCGAATATGAAAGTTGTGCACTTGTCGAGCATGGCGCTGGTGAAGTTGAACGATGCCATCATGTTCTCCGGTGGATAGTCGATGAACACCCCTACCTGGCGCGCCAGTTGTCGGTATTTTACCATCAAGCCCACCGAGGGATACCCCCGAGGTGGTAGGTTGTAGGTAGGGTGTCGCCGAGATTAGGAACTCGAAGGTGCAAGCAACACAAAATTTAGACAGGTTCGGGCCACCGAGAGCGTAATAACCTATGTCCTGTGTGGTTTGTATTGCCTTAGAGGTTATCAGATCTTTCGGACGGGTCCCTGCCCGCCCTTATATAATCTGGGGGGGACAGGGTTACATGGAAGTCCTAGTCGGGGACGGTCTGAGGAGTCCTACCAGAGTACGTTGTCGGGTAATTTCCTTACGTCCGACTAGTCCTAGTTCTATACGACTAGTTACAATGAGGATAAGGTATGGCCTATGCGTCATCCCCTACTACAAGAATATGTACGCCAAGTACGCAGTCCCGCTGCTCGGGTCTGACATTCATCCTAATCAATTGATATATTTAAATCAGGAATTTTTGGTTTACCAATGTGAGTATTTTCTATGCGTGCATTCTCACTTGGTGTTTTATCTTCAGAATTTATCACTACAGGTGTACCTTTACTCTTATTTTCATTCCGCCCAGTCTTAAGCTTTTTAGGACGTCTCCCTGAAGCTGTAATCTGAGTAGAAGCACCATTATTTCTACTTTGTCTCCCCCTCTTCAGGGTATAAGGAGTAAGTCTAGATTTTATTTGGAATTCCAATTCATCCACTTCATGTGGTATTTCAATTCTTTCGGGTGCATTTACTGCAGGTATATGAGATTTCATAATCCCTTTAGTATTAGTGAAGGCTTCCGGCAGCTCATTTGCAATTCTTTGCAAATCTATTATACCCTGAACTTCGTGTTCAGTTTCTTTAGTGTGAGGATCCATTCCTAGGACCCCATTACTTTCCCATGTTATTTCTCGGCATTCATCCCTAGCGAGATATTTTCCTCCCCCTAATGCCGGGAAATGATCTTCATTAAATATACTACCAGCAAACCGAGCCGTATGCAAATCCCCAGTTAATGGCTCCAAATATTTAATTATTGATTGGCTTTCAAATCCTACATAGATTCCTAGCTTTTGCTGAGGCCCCATCGTGTTACGCTGAGGTGGTGGTATTGGAATGTATACAGCACATCCAAGTTTTCGCAAATGGGAAATATTTGGTTTAATTTTCCACAATAATTGTATCGGTGATACATCATGATATGCAGATGGTCAAAGTTGTATTAATGCTGCTGCATGCAGTACAGCATGCCCCCAACAAGTAGAAGGTAGCTGACAATTTTGTATTAATGGTCTTGCTACTAACTTGATCCTCTTAATTAATGATTTTGCTAACCATTTTGAGTATGCACATGCGGCACAGAGTGCTCAATTTTAATTCCCAAAGCCATGCAATAATCGTTAAATACCTTCGAGGTAAAGTCCCCAGCATTATCCATTCTGATGGATTTAATTCTAGAGTCCGGAAAGTTGGCTCGTAATTGAATAATTTGGAAAATTAATCTTGCAAAATGAATGATTTCTAGTAGAGAGAAGGCATACATGGCTCCATTTCGTGGAAGCATCAATTAACACCATAAAGTACCGAAATGGCCCTGACAGAGGACTAATCGGACCACAAATATCACCCTGAATTCTTTCCAGGAATGATGGTGATTCATCTCTCACTTTTAACATTGAGGGTTGAGTTATTATCTTCCCTTTGGCACATGCAATGCACACAAAATCTTTATGATTAGGGAAATCTTTTTTCTGTAAATTATGGCCATTAGAATTGTTACTTATTCTTTTCATCGTACTTAGACCAGGATGTCCTAATCGATCATGCCATATTCTGTATGACTCATTATTTCTAACTATTGTTTGCATTGTAACATGTTTGTGAATAGGCTTAATGTAGGTGTAGTACAATGCTTGGCGCATGGAGGGAAAAGTTTCGACAATCTTCCTGTTGTCTCCAATTTTCTTAGTCATAATAAGGCATTCTTCGCCATTATCATCATTTGTTTCTACATGAAGGTCATTTGCACATATATCTTTAAATGGAAGCAACGTTATAGTTGATTCTGGATAAAGTAATGCTTCTTCGATTACTATTTATGTTCCATTAGGGAGAATTATAGTGGCTCTTCCAGTGCCAACTATTTGCATACCACTACCATTGATAGTAGTAATATTTTCATCATTCTTTCTAAGAGTCTGAAAATATCTTGTATCCCTTAGAATTGTATCAGTTGTGCAACTGTCTACTAGACATAATTCCTCTTCCATAGCCATTTGTACTTCACAAGTTCTATAATAAAGCAATATAATTCATTCAGATGATGCAAATAAAAATATGCTTTAAAAAAATAGAACACAATAAAATTACGACTCGGACTAAAAATTATTTAAGCAAAAACTTGTCTGCAAGACTATTACATTAATAAGCTCTACATGAGCTGATTCCAAAAACCACAAAATTCATTCAAGAATTATAAATATACTAAATGTAATACTACGGCCATTATACTACTAGATAATTTGGCACAATTTGGAAGACTTAGATACAGTCCCCATGCATATCTTCAAATCCTTCTTCCAGATGGTCATCATCATCTTGATTTGCCTTCTCAAGATTCTTTAGGATATCATCCATAGTGTCAATAGGTTTAATATCTACTAACATGCCATCATTTTCTTCTTCAGGAGTTTCCTTCTTCTCATCTTCTGGCTTGGGAAGATTCATATCCTTTGATTTGGAAGATTCTCCAATTTTGAACTTCCGGCTAGAAATGAAGTGAGCTTCATGTTCAGTCTTCCTTTTCTTGAGCTGACCACTGAGTTCTTGATAGAGTTTCACTATATGCTTAGGAGTGCGACAGATTCTAGACCAATGACCTTTCATTCCACACCTATAGCATTCTTGGTCATGTTTGCCATATTCTCCCCTTGGTGGAATCTTCTTTGATTTTCACTGTCCCTTCTTCTTAAAGTTATTAATCTTCTGGTTTTTTCCTTTCCAAGGTGCCTTCTGTGGCTCCTTTCCTTTTCCTTCATTCTTCTGTGATGAAGAAACAGCATTTGCTTCAGGCTTACTTAAGCTGCCAGTAGGGCGAGTTAGATGATTCCGCATCAACTCTTCATCTTCACCTTGGTCTTGTTGTAAAGCATTACTAAGGTCAATATGCTTCTTGTATTTTTCTTTCTTATACTGGCCGTTTAAATATGTCTGTTTTGGATGGAAAGTGGACAAGGTTTTCTCTATGAGATCTGATTCTATCAGTGTAAGTCCACACAACTTCATGCATGTGACAATAGCATAGAGTTTGTGTTGGGGGTGCGCCTTAGGCCACCACCTAAGGCTAGGGACCCCCTTTGTGTAAAAGACGCTAAGTTAGAGGGTCTAAGAGCTTGTTTGTGAGGTCTAGGGACTTAGTTGCAGCATTTAGGGACCTATTTGTAAGTTCTAGGGACTTATTTGTAATACTCAACCCCACCAATGAAATAAATGTAAATATCCGCTTCCTCCTCCCTATATATAGAGCCTTAGAAGCTGGAGGAGGGGACTTTTGCTCATTTATTTACTGGCTCACTTGGCTTGCTCTCTCACTCTATTTCATCTCTCTTCTGTTTGGGGTGCAACCCCAACAGTTGGCGCCCACCGTGTTAAGGCACGTTTTATTTTTCTTTAGAGAGATGATATTGAGGTTAAGAGGAAAATCAAACGAGATCGAAGCTCAGTGCGCCTGAGCAATCTTTTGCAACACTGTACCGGCCAACCAACAACCGGAGGCTAGGTCCAGGCAGGCAGACACAAGTGAAGGTCACGGCTGCTTCTGCTTGTTACTTCATCGATGCTACCATCCATGCACGTTCCGAAACGCAGTTCGCCACGCCCGCATCGAAGCTGCTCGCCACCTCCGCATGTGGGTGGGCGTGGCGAATCTCTCACAAGGCCACGAAGGTACCAAGTGGAGATAACCTGCACAAACTACAACAACGCCGGTAGCATAGCTGCCCCTACCAATCAGGCATCGAGGGTACCAGCTATCCTAGGCAGTGAATCGAAACTCCAAATTTGATAGTTGACCACCTTCGGTCAAAAAAAAAACTTTGCATAGATAATAAGAAACTTGACCTTCGTATGCAACACCTTCGATTTGTCACCTAATTCGGTCCCTAAGCTAGCAGTCTAGCATCTTGCTGCGGTTGTGCCATGCATGTACATGGGCACGTGTGGGACAAGCAAAGCTCCAGCTAACAACAAGACGGTGGTTCACCACACGAAGCTGCTGCCCTTCACAAACTGAGAACCTCCGCTTGGAACCTCCGCATGAACCTTGGCGGCAAGCTCGGAACCTCCGCTCGGAACCGTCGCAGGCTCATTGACATTTTTTGTTTATTTCTCACATCGAAGCTCATGCTCTTATCCTGGAAAAAAAAACATCACCGGCCACCTTCAATGTTTTTACAAAAGTGCAAAGCATTACTAATCATCTCACTCATTTGACTTACTCCTGGACAGCACTTAGCGGAGCTGTCAATCAAGCAGGTCACTTAGACACCATGCAAGGCCGCTGCCCACTGCACGAAACTGTGGCGTGGGCATTTTGCGTGGTATCAGCATGCAGAATATGAAACTTTATATACTTGTTTATTTCTTGCTCTAACTAACATCTGGATGTATATATAGATACTATTTATGATTGCATAAAAAGAACTTCTAGTGGGGCTTCGATCCTGACTTGTGCAGTTAGAGAGTTCTCACTTCTCAAGCTGATGCTCGAAACCGGCCAGCAGTGTCCATCGAAGCCTGCATGCACGTTTATTAATGTCCCCACCTCCGCTGGCAACAAAGCCGCATGCAGCAGTGGACTTCCAGGCGGAAGCAAAGGGGCCAGCTATGTTATATGAGTGGCAAGCTAGCACATGGTAGTTCAGGCATTTCTGAAAACAAAGTTGCAGGGTTTTCTCTCGAAGCTTATTTCATCACGAGGTCAATTACCCTCCAGCTCTCCATTACACTCGGCTTCAGGAAATTGCGGCCTTTCTTCTGGAACTTGGCAATTTCACCATATGCGACTGGAAGATCCTACCCAAGGTAACCAGTAAGCTAATAGCTTCTGCATTTCTGTCCACTAAGGACCAGTCCATCAGGTTACATAGCGAACACTACCGGAAACAGCAAATTCGCCGAGTGCAAAACTTTTGCCGAGTGCTTTCTTTCGGGCACTCGGCAAACAGCCTATTTGCCGAGTGTATTCAACCCGGCACTCGGCAAACATATTACACTCGGCAATAAGGTCGTTTGCCGAGTGCCATAAATACGACACACGGCAAACCGCTCGAAGACACTCGGCAAAGGTGCGACACTCGGTAAATAAACGGCGCGTGCATCGCACGTGCACCGTCCGTCACCGGACTGGGCCGGCCGTTAGTCCTTTGCCGAGTGTTGGACGCCGACACTCGGCAAAGAGGCAGTTCGCCGAGTGCCACCCGTCCACACTCGGCAATTCAAGAAGGTCGTCGAGTGCCACTCCAAGACACTCGGCAAACGTATTACTTCGCCGAGTGCCCCTCCCTGGACACTCGGCAAATAAAAAAAAAATTCGTCATTTTGGCCTCCACACTTTTTCTACTCCCCACGTAGGAGATTTTGTAATCCATAATAAAAGTTGGTATATTTTGTGGTCTGTTTGCTATTTTTAATGAAATGATTGCATTAATAGGAATTTTTTTATTCATGTCAAATTTTAACTGCAGGTACATGAAATGATGGATTATAATCAATGGAAAAATTATATCCATATTATGGAGTCCGGATTGAGGTCTCAACCAGGAAATGAAAAGAAATTTTGAACATTGTTTTTAAAAAACACGACCACGAACGTGTGGTTGAATGGTTGTTAAATTCTAAAAAAAGCAAACGAAATCTGAAAATCACAAGATTTGTCAAGATGTCATGATATTATGTGTGGAGGCTGTGGTAAAAAATTGAGAAGGTTTCGCCCAATTTCTGACATATGATACTTAGAAACCGACTCATCTCCCTTTGCCAAGTGTATTTGGGCCTTCGCCGAGTGCCTGGGGCACTTGGCAAACTTACTGATTCCGGTAGTGGAAGCTGGCAGCCACCTCGTGGCCGTGGTTTTTTACCTGCTAACGTGCCAGTTAAGCACAAGAGCTCATACATCGAAGGTTACTCTTCGATCAGTTAAACCATGCTCATTTTTTTTTGCAAGCTTTAGTTCTTTTCTCTTTAGCTACATCCATCAAAAGTTGAAAAAAACAAACAAACCCTGCTCTTGGTAAGAATAGGGTCTGGCCTTATGGCAAAAGAGCACTGCACTAGCAGCTCGTCTGTCTCAAATTTTCCGATAAATTTTTTGTCTGTCTTACACTTGTGCACGTGGATTAATTTAAACCTAGTTCTATTAATCAAAGCTAACGTCTATGCTCGAAGGATGTATCCTTTAAAATACTTATTAAATTTATTTTACCATCTTTGTATTTTGCACTTCTTTACAAACTATTGGGATTACCTAACCCACCGTGGAAGCCACCTTCGCTCCAAAGAATGCAGAGCTGCAGTACTCCAACAAAGAATATATTTACCATCTTGAGCTGCCGAAGGGAAGGGCTATTGGATTCTCAATACGCCATCTCTACTAGCCCTTGAAGAAAGTCTGGATCTTTCTTCTAAGCACCCAACGAAGGTCAAAGCTCTTGGAGAAGGTTATGGTGAAGGCTATCAGCTTATTGTTTTCAATCTGTACAAACCAACAGAGAAGGTTATGGCTCTTATTGAGCTCTAGAGAAGGTTAGAGCTCTTGAAGAAGGTTATGACGAAGGTTATCAGCTTATTGGTCTTCAATCTGTACTAACCCAGAGAAGGTTATGGCTTTTATTGACCTTTAGAGGAGGTCAAGGCTTTCAGAGTTTGAGGTTAGAAGGTCTTTGAGGGACCAAGTCATTTATAAGTATTTTTTCACTAACCTTAGATTGCTATTTCAGCAAGCTAAGAATCTCTACAAGCAAAGAATGTGCTATAACCCAAAGGTACCACACCTAGAGATGCATATTTACCTTGCAATGCTTAACTGCTTTTGTCTAAGTGTTTCAGCTTACCTTGGGTCGAAGCAACAAAGAATTGCAAACATGGACCATCGCATCTTGAATGCTGCAATTGTGTAAGTCAGCAAAGTTCCCATACTCTGCGAACTTTGCATACTTATCTAAAAGTGCATTAAGCACCTGAATGGCAAAGGGCTTCCATACCTAAGGGTCTTGAAGCCAAAACACCTTATGAGCTCCGATCCAGACTTAACTCAAAACACTTGGTCCCAAGGGACCATTCATGAGAATTTGCATCTTGAATATCGATATTATTTTTCTTTAATATGCAAGTTTTCATAAATATGAGTACCTCTTCTCCTACTTAGCTAACCTTTGTACATTAGATCTTTTCTCTTCAAACACAGGTAGATCGGATTTCACCCCTTAGCCAAGTCAAAGAATCAGTGCATCATGTATTGGCATTCGTCGGACTTGTCGGCATTTGGCTTTCATCAATTATTGGATCTATCTTTATTGGTGTTTATCAACCATTGGTTCTCATTGGTCCTTCAATATATTGGTTTTCACCAACAAGTGGTTTTCACCTTCGCATGACAAAGAAAAGAATAGCTCCGAGGAGCTAAGAGACATATGACCTCTCAAAAGAAAGCCAAGGGCTATCGATTCTAAGGGATACAAAGCCAAACACCTTCGGCAAAGAAAAAGAAAAGTGCAATAAGCACTAAAAGGCCAAGGGGCACTCGATCCTAAGGGATACGGAGCCAAAACACCTTCGGCTAAAAAAACAATAATAATATGCAAAAAGCACTTACGTTTATGGATAACTTCGAGAAATGGTCACCGAACCATTCTATATCTGTTCCAAATACATCACCTCTTTCAGGCACAAATCATCGAATCAACTTCACTTAAGTTGAAGATTCGACAAAACTTGGCGCTCAAAGCTTTGCCCTCACCACGATCTGGCTCGAGTGGCTCGCCGACACCTTCGACCTCGCCATCCCTTCAGCTCGAGGGGCTCGCCCTTACCTTCGGCATCGTCAATGAACTCGCCTCTACTGTTTCTTCGGCTAGAGGGGCTCGCCCTTACCTTCGGCATCATCAACGACTTCGCCTTCGCCGTTCCTTCGGCTCGAGGAGCTCACCCACACCTTCGGCTCGAGTGGCTCGCCGACACCTTCGGTCTCGCCATGACTCTGGCTCGAGGGGCTCGCCGGGACCTCCAGCTTCGCCCTCGACTTCGCCTCTGCCGTTTCTTCATCTCGAGGGACTCGCCCTCACCTTTGGCATCGTCAACGACTTTGCCTCCACCGTTCCTTCAGCTCGAGGGGCTCGCCCACACCTTCAGCTCGAGAGGCTCGCCGACATCTTTGGCCTCGCCAAAACTCCGGCTTGAGGGGCTCGCCGAGACTTTCGGCTTCACCCTCGACTCCACCTCCGCCACCACCTTCCGCTCGAGTGGCTCGCTGACACCTTCGGCCTCGCCACGACTTCGGCTCGAGTGGCTCGCCGACACCTTCGGCCTCGCCACGACTTCGGGTGGAGGGGCTCGCCATCATCTTCGGCTTCGCCCTCGCTGTCACCTTCGGCTACGCCCTCACCGCAGCTTCAACCCCTACTTCAACCTCTACGACATTTACGTCGACTACAACTACATGCAAAGCTTATATCACGAGCACCAGCCAAGAGGGGCTAGGGGTGTACTAGAGGACCAGTTCATCTCGGATGATGGAGTCTTGTCCAGCACTCGTGAGAGAAGACTTGAAGATGTTGCGGCAACTTCGACCGCGGCTACTTCGATTACATCATCTCTCAAAGTAGAGCCTACTGCGGGGTGTACTGGAGGACCAGTTCATCTCAGACAATGGAGATCTATCCGAGGCTCAAAAGAAAAACCACTCGCCGACCGAAGCTCAAGATCAAAGCTTCCCACAAAATCAGAACCCTGTAGGGACTAAAGCTTGCACTGCTGTGAAACAAGGCATGTGCGTACTCTTTTCTCCATACCTTTTTTTCCCACTGAGTTTTTGGGATGGAGTTTTTAGCGAGGCGCACATGTGAAGCTTGTAAAGAGCATTCCTTACAACCGGAGTCTGGATCACAGATGGGCCTCTTTTAATAGCATCAGCTACTCGATCTCGTTGTGCCGGCCAAGATCGAGTAGCTGAGGGGCTACTGTTGGGGGTGCGTCTTAGGCCACCACCTAAGGCTAGGGACCCTGATGTAGCACTGGCCCAATCTTCCGATAGGTATTGGTAGATTCGATTGGTGGAGACTTGACGTTGGCGATCCGGGCTTCTAATCACACACGATTCGAAGTCCTGCAGCCGTTACACCGCTGCTCCTTGGTTATCAACCAAGCACAACTTGATTGACCTCGCCGAGAAGGCTATCCTGCAAGCGAATCAAAGAACGCAAGCAAGAGAGGGTAAACACGCAATCTGAAATTGCAGATGTGTATGAAGCAAATCACGAGATGGGGTTCAAGTTCGAATCACAAAAGGACTAATCGCCACAGTGGTGAAGAACAAGAACAGGGGCCCTGAATTCACAGCAAAAGGACTCGACATCACAATTACAATGAACAAGATCTGTTTCTCAATGGAAAACTAGACTAAATAAAACCCGAAACCTAATGTGCGGTAGCTACTGAGTTTATGATAGCAAAGGGGGTGTCCTAGGATTGGGGGCGACCAAGGGGGCGCCCACAACATGGGCTTAAGGCCCGACACGATACAAAGCCTGAAAAGGCCCAAAACAGGTGACGCAGCACCTTATCATGGTCACACAGAATGATCCACAAACCTTCTGGAGCTGGGACCAAAACCAAGAGAAGCGTCTCATCGTCAGCTTTCTTGCATCCAAGATCACCTCATTTGGACACCGTATGAGGGAGATATTGCCATTTCGGTGCAGGGTTGTCGGCTGAATCCGAACAGAACTCGCAGTCCAAGTTGGCGATGACTTGTAGCTCGTTGATGAGGCCGGCTCGTGCATGTCCAGCATGGTGATGTCCTCATCATCCTCCCCTTCTTGAATTGGAGTCATCCTCGACTCCATCCCATCATCAAACTCCTGCAAAAGGTTAGGAACAGCAGGACGCAAATTGCTAGACATAGTATTATCATCATGTGAGATCAAAGTATGTTTGCAAAGCATAGTACGACATGGTGAACCATCAACATAATCTGCAGCATTCAGAGATGTCTGAGCAAATAAAGCACCTCCCTTCAACTTAATTTCTTTGGATGGATCGCTAGGAGTGTCTAAAGTATCATCACTCTTACAAATTTCAGCAAGCTTTTTGTCATATTTAATAATTTTAGCAGGTGTTAAAGGAAGCAAAATAATTTTCTTTCCCTTATGCATCAAAGTATATGTATTAGTTCTACCATGGTGTAAAGCATCATTATCATATTCCCATGGACGACCTAATAAAAGCGAGCATGCTTGCATAGGTACAACATCAAAATCAGCATAATCATAATATGACCCAATGAAAAGTGTATTCTTGCTGATCGAGTTACCTTTGCCTTACCACTATTATTGAGCCATTCAAGATGATAAGGTTGCGTATGAGCACGCGTAGGCAAACCAAGCTTCTTGACCAAATCTGAACTCATCAAGTTGTTTCAACTCCCACTATAAATTATTGTACAAACACGACAATCCTTGACAATGAGAAATATGTTGAACAAGTTGTGGCGTTGTAGCTTCTCCAGCTCGTGCTCAATTTGTGTACTCAACACACGCTGCACAAGAATAGACTTGTAACCCGCGGTAGCAGTCATAGGATCAATGGCCTCTTCTTCTACGCTCTCCAAATCTACACTATGGTCAGCAACAAGAGCCAAATTATCCTCAACATCACTGGCACTTACATACCTTGCATCATTAGTAGCAATAAATGCACGGCGACTTAGGCAATCCTTCATGACGTGTCCCATGCCCTTGCAGCGGTGGCACACAATATTGGTGGAGTGGCTTGATGAAGAACTAGTGGAAACAACCTTCTTCTGTTGTTTTGGCTGCACAAAAGACACATTACTCACCTCGGAAGTAGGTGTAGTAGCAGCGGCGGCAGCAGCATGCGGCGTTGTCGCTGGTGGCATAGCAACAGGCGCATTGGGCTTGTCGACGTTCAAGCATGGCGGAAAAGATCTTGCAGTGGTGGATCTGAAAGCCTGTTGATGTTGTCGTCCCTGTACTTCTTGTTCAGCCTTGAGAGCAAGATGATACAATTGGCTGAACCTGGTCCAATCTTTATAATCAAGTATATCATGTATATCATGATGCAAACCACCAAAAAATCTAGCACAAAGATTGTTATCATCCTCATGTATGTTACAACATGCTAAACTAATGATTAGCTCCTGATAATATTCCTCTACCCTCTTATCTCCATGTTTTCTTATCTCCCTGTTTTAAAGTTTGCAACTTTAAATGCAAATCACGTTGATAATAAGGAGGAACAAAACGAGATTTCATACGTTATTTTAAAGCATTCCAAGTTTGAGGTAGAGCATTGGCATTGTTAATGCAAAGATCATTCCACCAAAACAGAGCAAAACTATTAAACTCACTAGTAGCAGGTCTAACTCTATGCTCAGTAGGAACTAAATGAGAATTAAACTTTTGTTCAACAGCAACTTCCCAATCCAAATAAGCCTCTGGATCAGCAGTACCAGCAAAAGGAATCATGGTAAACTTAGCTTTACCAAAAGGATTATTATTATTACCACGATTATGATTACCTCCCATACCTCGATGATTTGCGCCGAAGACGATCAGCATCAGCATCAACATCATCGTCCTCATCTTCCTTAATTGGAGGTAGTAGTTGTTCAACATGTTCAATCCGGGTGACCAAAGTGTTAATAGTCTTCATCATGTCATCAAACTTCTCGGTGATGTAGGTGCGCTGGTCATCAAGATGCCTTGTAAGCTCATCCTTGGACACACACTCATTGAAGTCCGAAGGGGACTCCACTTTTTTCCCTGATCCTGACATGGTTAGAAAACAGAAAAAGATAACACAAAGGTATTATCCCTATCACTAACAGCTATCTGGTTGTGGTGAAAGTGGAGTGCAAAATCTCAAACGGCTTACCATCGTCTTGCAAGTGTTCTTACCAAAGCCTAGCAGGGGTACAATCTGTTGTAAGCTTGAGTGTAACTGTTGCAAGATGAACCTATGCTGATCAGAAGTATATGTGGAGCTTGGACAGGCAGAATATGGTAGCAAGGGATTAGCAATAATCGCGACAAATTAGCAAAGTTCAATAAGTATCCAAAGTACTAGTCACGGTTGCTGGCTAAGAGGTGTCCCTAGGCGTAGCACAACAAGTTTGAACAAGAACGATGGAAAGAGCTCAAAGAACAAGCACACAACAACTCTGTCAAAGGGATTTATGTTTTTCCTGATTTTTCTCTGAATTTCCAAAAGGCACTAGTAGGAATCAAGATTTGTTTTATTCCTGCACTATTTTTTTATTTTTCTCTGAACAAGGATCACAAGAGATGGAACCACAAAAATTGGGACCTAAAATAGATGTCAGATGTGGTCTACAGAAAAACAAACACGTTCTTTGAAAACCTGAATTCAACTTGAATAATTTTTTTCTTTATCTTTTCGATTATTTTTGAATTTTTTGAAAATCCAAACCGTAAGTACGGTTTGGGTATGGCCCAAATGGAGTCACGAATCTGCTGTAAAAAATTGAGCCAAAACGGAGCACCGAGCAAAAAGTTATACCTGTTTTACTGAAGGTACCTCAAGTTATGGTTTTCAGAAGGCACAACTCGGCAGAAACTACGGTGGTGGTTAGGGCAAACCTTCCCTACCCAAACACGGCTGAGCAAGACCTCAGCAACGAAACCAAGGGCACAATCTTCCCTTGTATGCAGCAAGCAAAAGGTAGTCGCCAGATGAAACAAGGATCAGGTATGCTCTGCAAAGGTGATCAAAGCAGCTCGCAACCTATCTAGGGTTGGTGCGGCGAGAGTTCACACAAGGCGGCTCGCGGGGCAAGTCAAGTAATGTGGTGGCTCGACTTGTTGTATGGCTAAAGTGGATGGGGTCACGGCGGAAACAAACAAAGAGCGATGGGCGGTTGACACTACGACGATGAACACGACCTAAACCAGCAACAAGACTCGACCACGGACACAAACTGAACAAAGCAAAACTGAAACGAAATTGCAAGGCTAAAGCGGTGATAGGCCAGCGGAAAGTGTAATTTTTTTTTGACTTTTTGTGGATTGTAGGTAAAGACACGAGATGAATCTAAAAGAGAACACGAAGTTATACCTCACGGTAAACCTAAATCCTGATACCACTTGATGTAGCACTGGCCACAGTGGTGAAGAATAAGAACAGGGGCTCTGAATTCACAGCAAAAGGACTCGACGTCACAGTTACAATGAACAAGATCTGTTTCTCAATGGAAAACTAGACTAAAAAAATCTGAAATCTAATATGCGGCGGCTACTGAGTTTATGACAGCAAAGGGGGCATCCTAGGGTTGGGGGTGACCAGGGGGGGCGCCCACAACATGGGCTTAAGGCCCGACACGATACAAAGCCTGAAAAAGCCCAAAACAGGTGACGCAGCACCTTGTCATGGTCACACAGAATGATCCACGAACCTTCTGGAGCTGGGACCAGAACCAAAAGAAGCGTCTCGTCATTAGCTTTCCAATGCATCCAAGATCACCTCATTTGGAGGTATGAGGGAGATATCGTCGTTTAGGTGCAGGGCTGTCGGCTGAGTCTGAACCGAACTCGCGGTCCAAGTTGGCGACGATTTGTAGCTCGTTGATGAGGCCGGCTTGTGCATGTCCAGTGTGGTGATGTCCTCATCAGACCCCCTTTGTGTAAAAGAGGCTAAGTTAGGGGGTCTAAGAGCTTGTTTGTGAGGTTTAGGGACGTAGTTGCAGCATCTAGGGACCTATTTGTAAGTTCTAGGGACTTATTTGTAATACTCAACCCCATCAATGGGATAAATGTAAACAGCCGCCTCCTCCTCCCTATAAATAGAGCCTTAGGAGCTGGAGGAGGGGACTTTTGCTCATTTGTTTACTGGCTCACTCGGCTTGCTCTATCTCATCTCTCGTCTGTTTGGGGTGCAACTCCAACAGTTTGGCATTGTATTCCCCCACAGTCTTATAGTCTTGATAGCAAAGATTTTGCCATTCGCGTTTCACTCAAGGGAGAAGTACAATCTCCATCTTTTCAAAGCGTTCATGCAATGCTTTCCACAAGACTATGGGATCACGTTCAGTCATATACTCATTCTTCAGTGATGAGCTTATGTGATGTCTGAGGAAGTGTAGAGCTTGCGCTCTTTCAGCACTTGTTGTTATTTTATCATTGGAGGGCTTAATCGTATGTAGGAGATTTTTCCCGGATAATCTCAGCATCCAAGGACCAAGATAGGTAGTTGCTACCATTCGAGGCAAGCTCTATGATCTCTCTCTTTTCACAAGATCAGACATTTTCTACATGATGGAAAATAATATGCAATTAAGTTTACTGCTGGTAAATAAGTAGTAAAACAATAGTAAATTGGATGGAAGGCTTAAATAAATTTACTAAGATCTTCTAGTATGATTTTAAATAAAATAATCATGGACTCTTCTTGGACCTAGCCGAACCCTAGTCGGTTTCCTCCCCACCCGGCTTCTTCCCTTGCTCCGTCTCCCCTTGTCCCTGGTTGCCGCCACCTCTGCATGTGCTGCCGCTGGCGCAGCTGCGAGCAATAGCGGGCGATGCAGCTGTGAGCGGCATGTGTGGTGCGGCTGCAGGTGCCGCGGGTAGAGGTGGCGTTGCAGACGGCGGCTACGCTACGGGCGAGCGGCGAGCCTGCGCAGCTATGGCAGGCAGGGTGGCGTGCAGGCGGGGCAGCTTTGGGGCTGCAGGCTTGTGACGGCGGGTGGCACGGTTGCAGGCTGCTCGGCTGCAGGTGGTGCGGCTTCAAGCCACTCGGCTAGGTTCATTGTTGCAGATTGAATAAAGAAACATCTGCTAGTTTAATTACTGTGGAGATACATGTAAACTAGATCTTTATAGATCATGCAGGAACAAAAACATCTAGTTTAGAAGATTAGAAGCAATCTAATCTAATTGAAATATATCTTCTTTTGGCGTAGAGGAAAACGAAGTCTGCCGCGTAGGACAGTTCGGCTGAGCCGAGGGGACCTGCCGGCGTGATGCCGGCACGATGTCGAGGTGGTGCCGATCAAATGTAGGCGACTTTGAGGTTCTCGGCGTCGTCGAAGTTGAAGTAGATGTACTGGCGTCAACTCCGGCGAAGTCAATGTAGAGCAGCGTGCTGATAACGTGTTATAATACACGTCATCAACATCAGATGGTCTCCCTCTCAGCAAACATAAGAACGTAGTAGAAGATACAAGGACACAAGTACAAGTACAGGGAACAATCTTTATTTCTCAACTCGATGATTTGCAATGAAGACCTCCCTTGTATATATACTCCGATCTAAGCCTAGAGTTTCGATAAGAGTCCACAAACGAACCGGACTAGGAATAGGACTTCCAACCTTTCCCTTCCTGCTAGGATTCTTGTTTCCAAAACTGGTTTGTTAACAGAGGCAAATGAATACTTAAATGATAATATTGTGTTTGCCGATAATAATTAAGGAAAGGTAATTAGACTAGGTGAAATTGCTATATCAACCGATCATTCTATTTTTAATATTTTCTTTGGTTGATTCCTCGGTCTAGTCAATTACTACCAAAGCCTTCGCAATATGCACTGTTCTTGTTCAACTTGAGCTCCCATCCATTATAATGTGAATCAGCTATATACAGAGAACACGAAAGATAACATTTTGTCGAAACCTTAATGGCCAGTCGAAACAACTACCGAGAATATTCCAGGAAAGCTCCGCAGAAAAGGAATAGCCCCTCCAGCCTCCAGAAACAAGATGAAGCAAAATAATTAGTGCAAACATAGAGGTGTACAGCATAAAGCTGGTAGAACCGGAGCCACTAAACAGTCCGATATAGCATATCGTGTAAAGGCTCCCGAATGTTGTTGCAACATAATTCACACCACTCTGCCCTCGTCGATGAGCAAAACTATCGATATGCATAAGGTTTCATAATCCACAACACTCTGCACTCGTCAATGAGGTGAAAACTATCGACATATCCAATCTAACAGCTCCATCAAAACCAACTATCGACATATCCAATCTAACAGCTCCATCAAAACCCTTTTTTTTTCTCGAACCATCAAAACCCTATATGACCAGACGTAACCAAAATCTGGTTCGACCCTCCCTGGATTACAACCTTAACATATCAACAGCTCCAATCAAACAGAATAGCCCATAGTTGACCATCATCCATCAATGGATCCATTCCTCCAAAATGTCATCCTGGTCTGCGTCGAACGATCCAAGTGTCCAATATGTTCTCAAGTAATAATCCTTAGCTACCTCACTTAAATCATCGTCTCTTCTGTTTGGCCGGTTGAGTCAGTCTGATTAGTGGTTCTCGCTTCTTCCATTTCTTCTTCGCTCTGGAACTGATTTTCGAGAACATCATTTATGTTATCAGGTGGGCACCGGTCCGCGTGGCTCCTAGCGTTCGTCTGGCAGAAGCACTCCGGCCACGAGTTTGTGTAGAAAGACTCTGGATGGATTCGCTTGTGGGGGCCACCGAAATGTGTGTTGAACATGACTTGCCTGATCCTCTGCTCAAAGCCAGCGGTACGGCCTTGTGCCCTGTCGATGAATATCGGGGCAAGGGCCTTCCTGTTTGGTGTAATCGTGGTCCGGAAACCATAGTACATGCGGTGGCCCATGAGGTTGTTTGCAAAATTGCTTGGGCCATCATATGTGGGTATAAAAATGTCTGACAGCAGGCAAACCATGTAATCAACTGCCGATCCCGCTAGCCCTTGGGTATTTTCTTCCAGTTTTCCAGGTCCAACAGTGCTGTGGTTCTCTAGGCGTGGAAACATAGCCTGGAATGGCTTCATGAAGCGTTTCCCACCAAAGAGCTCACCAGAAGCAAGGTAAATGCGTGTCGTATTGTCAAATCTCATAGCACGTAGAATAAGACCTACCTGCACAACAATATAAATAGAACATTGAATTACTTCAGTTATTTATGCAATATCAGCTACCCTATTGATTTTTCACTGTCTTTTCCTTATTTTTCTGTTTTACTAAGAAATAATATTTGCCTATATATGTTTCAACTTTGCTCCATAAAATCATTTTGTATCAATCGAAATGGTTCATTTAGTGCTTGTGTTTATTTTGGGCGCGTATGTAACCTAAGTATTTTGTGGGTGTGTGGTGTTGTGTTGTACCGGCTATTTTAGCCCCTTCTTCTATCTTAATGCAATGATATGCAGCTCTCCTGCATATTCGAGAAAATATCATTTAATGCTAAGAGTACAGAATGGTAAATTTCATTTAATGCTAAGAGTACAGAATGGTATGTGATGTTCAAACAATCATGAAAATTAGAACAGCAGTAATACACACAAACCGTCAATGGGGAAAACAAAATGATGTAGATCACAGATTGCCTAGGTAGAAGTAGAACGGCAAACTGTTCACAATACATGAAGGGAAGGTACAAAGAAACTACATGCAACGAGCATATGTATTCATGTCAGCTAATTTTAGAATATAACCCATTGTTAATGGTTTTAAATGGAAATGTAATGTAAATACTAAAGTGTACAAATTTACCCATGAGCTCTGCTACAAAACGGAACTAGGATGCATCTGAGGGTACATGTAAATGAAAAAAGAAGCTATTGGGAAACACCCGGAGGTGTTCCAAACTGTACTTAGGTACGACAACGTAAGCATCAAAACCACTACGTTTACCTGAACAGGTAATGTGCTTAAGTTTGCACCCCATTCAAAGCAAATAACTTTTCATTTGAACACACAATTAGTTATTAGCTCTTAAGAAACATCTGGAACAATGTCTATAAGAAGAAGATTCAGTACCTCTTCTGGAGTTAAAGGGCACTTGCCAATGAGCCTTCTCTCCCTGGGGACAAGTAACTTTTCTGCAAAATGTTCTTTCCTGTACTTCAACAGAATTTTCTGTTCATGAGGTGTGAATATGTCAACGCACCTGCAATTTTCATTTTGGTGTAAGGTAAAAAAAAATGGCACAGCAAGTAATGTCCACTGTGGTCATCAACAGTAGTCAAAATCAATGAACTAAACATGCATAATGATAATCGGTTTTGATTGGTGTACGACTTTATACTAATAGTTTCTTAAGCCTAGATTAAAGAATTCAGGGATGGACTTCTCCAATGGATACAAAATAAGCAGGATGTGATTTATTCAGCACTAAGTGATGACTTTATGATAACTTATTCAAATTTATACCCGGCAAATGCAAGCATATCCAACTCAAAACGAAGATGAATCGACATGAAATGGCCTTCTGAGCGGAGCTTGTTTACTATCTCACTGCTTGTTTTCATGATATGTGGCTTGAATCGTAGTGCATGATAATTCACCCTGCATCTCAATCTCTGAAGCTCTGGATCATCAATATCTTCTGCCAAACGGTGTGAAAATGGAGTTAAATATACAGCCCCATATTTCTTCATCTTCTCCAATGCAACTGTTGCGTACCAAGATACTGGTGCATCTCTAGGTGGTCGAATCTGTTATGATAAAGAGTGTCCCGTGATTATAGTATGCTCCTAAAATATTGACTTTTTTAAGATAGGAAAACGATATTAGTACAACTGAATTTAGTGTCCTTCAAATTTATTCACCTGATGTGCCTTGAGCTTCTTGGTCTTTCCATTTGCAGTGATTTCTGGAATGCTCATAACAATTCGAACATCATATTTCAATGTCTTGATGAAGCGGGGAACATCATAAATGCCTACGAAACCACTGGGTGCGTATATAAATGCAGAAATAAGTAAACACCAACCAAGGATGATCATGCAGATCATTCAGCACAAATAAAGTCGACCAAGATAGTTAAAAGCCAGAGAAGATGTGAACTGAATGTAAGTCTAGAAACTGGAACTTCATCATAATTACCAAATAAAACATCATGTAAAGAATGAGAGCATACTACTTGTAAATTATTTACACCTTATCATTTGGAAATCAAGTACCCAAACCTTAATAATTCAACTTTCAATGATGGATTAGTCCAACTCTGAATAGTTGTAATCTTGGCACAGTAACATCTTCATGATGGCATTACCCAAAAAGAAATAAGGATTTCTAAGCAATTACAAGTAAATGCATCACATGCTTCTCCTACAAGATATCGATACATGCTTTCAATCAGAAATATATTAAGTTTTTATTAACATATTGAGCAAATTTTCAAGACAGATACTGAAGCAACGTCAGTCTGAAGTTTCTCATGAAATCCTACATAAATAAGGGCTCTTTCCTGCACAATGTTGGACAAGGACCAAAAAAGGTGTTGACTCTTCTATCATTTTAGCATCATGGATCATTTGGAAAGAGCACAACAGCTGGGTATTCCAGGGTTCAACGTCCCCAACTGCCCAGTTCATGAACATGGTCAGGCAAAAGATGGAACTCTCGATCGCGGGCAGAGCAAAAGATCGTGGTCATTTACTGTTGCAAGAATAAGACTTGGATCAACAGTGTTTCTAGTGCTTCTAATTGGTTGATTTCTCTGTGTAACTCCTAGAACGTAGAGAGAATTTGCACGCATTCTGTACACGTTTTCTTCTTTCCTACACTAGATTTTAACAGCAAAAGTTCACCATAGAGTCCTGGTACACAGAGATAACCTTTCCAAACAAGTTTAACACTGCAAAGCACTAAAGTATATCCAATCACCTGGCAACAGATATAGGAAATTAGTCAGCATGCCTGCTGATTGGAGGATTAGGTCAAATATCTAATGGTACTCCCACATATATTACGCATAAAAAAGCCTTATGAAACTACGTGAATCAATTAATCCAATTGCGCAATATTTGGTAAGAAAAACAAAACAGAGATGTGGTTCAACACAATAAGATTACTTCTGTTTGTTGTAAAACTTCTCAGTGAACTTTGTGGGGTACTAATTATATTTCGTTTGAAAAAAAAACTAGTGGTCAGACAGAAGAATTCACTAAGAACACAAGGTCTATGGTAAGCTATACATGCAATAATCTTCCTGCATGATAAAACATTTCAAACAAATTACATACCTCTCATCATGCCAGAATGAATTTGTGTCTAACTCCGGTAGCACTAGTGTAGCATTCATGATTCGTGCAGCAACAACAGCATTACATATCTACAAAATCAAGACAACATGGATCTCAAATTTCTTAGCTATGTTACCATGAATTATAAACATAAAATTTATGCAGTGAATCATGCTGCTTTAGAGACTAAGTTTCTTGTATGAATCATACTGCACTACGTTGTTGGTTCAAGCCACCGTTGCACCGGACGCGCAAGTACCCACTACTCTCAGATTCAGTTGGTGGGGCTGCAAGTAAAGATATTAAATTTCAGTATAACCATTGACCCTCGCTCAGAATGGCATGCGACTAGACCAGTAGCTTCCGCAAGGGTATAGAGAGAAGCTTACGAGGCCAATAGGTGCGTGGTGCAGAAGATGCTCTCCAACCATTTGAATCTGCAGTTCTCCACAACTTATTTACATCAACATCCTTGAGTAGTAGCATTGATGTCAGTACAAGATATAATATGGTAGAAAATTCAAGTAAACATTGTATGTGCATTATCATTCTAGTAGTATCGTCCAATTACATCCATATACAGCAAATGAATCTGAACTGAAAAGATAAGTGACGCGCCAAAAAATCTATATGTAAGAAAATTGTGCTGTTTCTTTTTAACGTTACTCCTAATCTGTTGAGTATAGTAGTTCCAAATGCAACATTATCTAGTGTGCCACATGGCATTATGTTCTGGTCAAAGTGTTAGTAACTAATTCCACAGAGAATATGGTGGTGCTCCCTTGCCAAATAAAATACATATGTTTTATGCCCAACTTCGTCATCCCAAACCACAATAAAGTACAAAATGCAATGCAAGTTTCATTCGCACACCTTATTTTTGTGGTGAGAAATGTAATCCATGTAAACTACCAGCTGGATTATCATCATGGATCTAGCATTCAGTAATATTTTATCACATTTCGTGCAGCTCCATGTCCTTGACAACCTTGACATACTGCAACCAAGCAATGTATCTTGATCCACTACTTGCCGAGCTTTTTAACCGTGATATAAACCTCTGAAGCTACGCAGATGTGCCACAACATGACAGATAGGATCAAACTAATGTTGATTTGATCTTATTCAGTGACTAGACAGTGATGCAAATGTTCTGAGTCCCAAATGCGCATCTTAATAAGGTGTATCTACATTCATTAATGGGGATTCAAGCAGCTACCGGACACAACATAGCATGCACCCACGGTGCACTTACTTCAAAGGAGCTCCAAGTTCTAACTAATGTAAAGAGCACCCAAATTGCTAGAATGAGCAGGAACAGCACAACCGTGCCAATGCCATCAATCATTACTCCATATAGGCCAGGCAGAATAGACCGCACACCGAAACCGAGAGCCGCACGCTAAGAATGCAGGGGGCGGGCGTGGCGAGCGCACCTGGACCCTGTACGATATGCCGAGCAGGCCGATGGAGGAGGAGGAGCAGAGCCAGATAGTGCCGGCCACCAGCGCCGCCACGGCCACCCAGAGCCGCGCCGGCCCGCGGCGCCGGCGGAGCGACGCCTCGCCGCCGGGGCCCCTGCGCAGTCCACCGGAACCAACCGAGATCAGCGGCAGAAACCAAACCACGGGAACAAAAATCGGAGGGGGTGAAATCGCGGGGCTCACCTGCGCATTGGGATCGCGCGGGGTTGGGATTTGCCCGCGCGGATTGGGGGAGCCGGAGCGCGATCGGGAGGGGGACTCAGATCTGGGGAGCGAGCGGGAGCGGTGAGCGGAATGTGCGTGGGCCGGTGCAGTGCAGGTGTTCGGCGCGACGCGGCTGCGCGTAGCTCGAAGAGGATGTTTTTGGCTTGAGGTGTCAGATTCTCGTTGAGCAGGCTATAAAGTGCAACTTTCATTGAAAACTAGAAACGCTCGGGCCATTATTTCGTGGCGTAGTATATTTTTTAATCAATGCATCTAAGACAAAGTCGCTTTATTATTTTCGCGTAGTTATTATGGTCTAAAGCCCATTATTGCACTTGGTATATATTTTGGGCACTTTATTATCGTGCCGCTATTGTTTAAGTAATATATTATTTTGGGTATCGAAATGGAACTATGATTTTTTTCTATATTTGTTTTGGTGAAAGGAGGGGTAAAATTATTTATTAAGGATGACAAAGTATAATTAGCTAGAAGCTTAATGTAATTGCGAAATGAGGAGAGTTGGACTTTTGATCATGAGATTTTGCAATTAATAGACGTGATGGTATTTTCTTTAAAGAAGTAGGGGCTATATTAAAATTTGGCGTGTTATTGTGGAGGTAGCATGAGAAGTTATAGAAGAAGGGTGGTATGATATTATGTTTTTAGCAAAATAGGATTTCATGTTGCTGATACTTTATTCATGTAAGTAGTGTCAGTATTAGAAATGATGTATTCCTATGTATTTCTATAGAGTTCGTACCTTTTTTTTCATTACAAGAATAGGGTCTTAGATTGTGGCAGGTTAGTTGAGTTTTTTTAAGAATAATTCCACAAACTATGGGTTGATTTTTAGTAAACAGAAGGGAGCATTTATGCAAATGAATTGCAAAAGCATTTTAGATTTTAAAATTTTGTCTATAATGAAGTTGTGTTTTTTGAATTCTTGATCGGATTTTATATTGAACAACTTTTGATTTCAACGTGTTTTGGTGTTCAAATTGTACATATAATGTTGCTCGTGTAGAAATAACGAATAATCGAATGGAATGGGTTATGGTTTGATTTAATTAAAATTCGAGGGTTTTCCTAAAAAAATCCTAAGAGATGATCAAGACGGGTGGGTTGATTTTATAAAAACTTAAAGTTTTCTTTGTAAATTTCCCTGATCCGGGAAAATTTGACTGCGGGTTGATTTTAAGAAAAGTTTTGGGCTTTATCGAAAAATTACCCGAGAGAAGATCGGACTGCGGGTTGATTTCAATAAACGTAGAAGGCTTTTTTTGCAAAATGTCCAGGACTCACACGAGGCCGGAAATAGCAGGCGACATGGCCACGCTGGCTGGCCCTCTTTTGGTGCATGAATCCTATTATAAAGATGGGACGGTTTTCATAGCATTAATTATACCGCCACATAGGATTTTTAGCTTATGTGGCACCATAATAAATGTGAGAGAGTATAGGGGAAGAAACTAGGTCTTATGCAAGATCCAGTGTCAACACGTAAACCAATACGCTAGACACTAAGAGTAACAGAAGTGAGGTGGTGTCTTCATAATAAATGAAGAACGAATATGATAGGTGGAGAAAAGAGAATGAGTTTAATAGGAATCCACACCAAGATATCATGAGTTGTAGAGTATAGTTTTTAAAGGTGGTATCTTGATGACATGGCAATAGAAATACTACCCATAAATACTACGGGTTGGGATTGTCCCCAGGGAGCTCCACTGTAAAATCGATTTTGTTCTGCCAAATAAAAAGCTTGTCAGAAAGTTCGGTGCTGGAGTGTAAGATTCAGCGTGTAGGACCACCACTCAAATAGAGCATAGAGAAAGCCAATTAACAAACATCTCTCTCTATCCATGTCAGCTCTTGTCTAGCCTTGAACCTCAGCTACCATCCTGTGGACGTCCTCACCACGCGGTAGCACATATTTATTCAGCTCGGTTGGACGCGTCCGTGGAATACGATTTTAAGTCTAACATCCGCGGTTTGACATTCACTATGTGCTCTGTTTGATTTTTCACCTCCACGGTTTGTTTTTTCATACACTGGAGCTGCCCTAAAGAGAAATTCCATGGCTACTGCCACCAAAAATTTCAATGAGCTTTCTCAAAAAAAAAAATTCAATGAGCACCTCAAAAGCAAAATCAAAGGAGATCCGGCTTTCGTCTGTGCTTTGACCTAAGAATGATTTCAAATTCCGAAAACTAATTTGTTTTCTATCCGGATTTGTACTGCACACAAATTTTAATAAACGGCAAACCATCTATAGTTATTTGCTCCATTTCTTATTGTACATCGTTATTAGTCTCATTTAGCCCTCCATATTATGGCGTGGACTTATCTCTTGGCTATATCGCATAGGGATCTTTGAATGTGATTGCATTGGCTTCGTAGCAAAGGACACCACTAGCATTTCCGCACATACTCAGATTCCATGTTTAGGACTTAATTCATTCAAAAAGAATTTATAGGACCCGATTCATGTTTTAATGAGTAACAATAATACTAAAATTTGCAAGGCAAAGTCACTCTAACAATGAAAAAAATAATGACCAAAAGCTAGCTAACCCCGATTTGCTCAATTTGAGTTAAAACAAAGTTTAGTAACATTTATGGTTGTACCAAAGATCATATTCCAAAAGACTAGACCACCGAGGTATGAACGTAATTGGTTGGTGGCCTAGATCACAATAGATGATGGGAACATGATATTTCTTGGTTGGGCTAATTAAACTAACTAAACAATCACATTTGCGATCAAACTATCCAAGCACTTGATCAAACTATCCATGCCAAATGTGATTGTGATATTTCATTGATTTCAACAAAGAACCTTTTTGTCTAGTAGCTTCAGTGTTCCATGAGATGTATCTATGACCGGTTTGTTAGCAAAATTTCATAAAGCGAGAATTTATTGTCCATTTCACAAAACCCCAAAATTTATGGTTTTCTTCACACCAAACTACAAAGACAGATGTGTTCTCCATTTTCCAACACGATGAGCCATATGGCAGCTAAACATAACTGTTATCGCCATGCACTACAGGAAACAAAAGATTTGCCGAGTGCTCAAAACACTTGGCAAAGCACTAAAAACACTTGGCAAAAGCTTTGCCGAGTGTTACACTCGGCAGACACCACTCGATGAAGGCAGACTCAGCAAAGCTGTCTTTGCCGAGTGTTTTTTGTCGAGCACTCGGCAAACACTTTGTTGAGTGCTAAACCGACACTCGGCAAAGAATTTTCGAATAACATAAAAAAACACCTGTCACCGCCATCACCACCATGCCCGCCGCCACCACCACGCCACCGCCGCCGCCGCCACGTGCTGCCACCACCACCACGGCGCCGCCTCCATCACCACCACCACGTCACCGCCACCACCACGCCCGCCACCACCACCACAAATGCCGGGAGAGGAGGGGGCGGCGCTAGGAGAGTGAGGGGAGGGCCTCTCTGGCTGCCGCTGGTGCCCCCGCCGGCCGGCGCTTGAGGCCCCCGCCGGCCGCCGCTCGAGGCCCCTGTCGACCGCCGCTAGTGGCCCCCGCCGGAGGGAGAGAGAGAGAGGGAGGGAGGGAGGGAGGGAGAGAGAGGGGGAGGGGCCTTATCCGATGGGGGAGGGAGAGAGAGGATCCAGGGGACATTAATTGGACCAACGGGGGAGCACCGTTTGAGGGATTTGGATCGATGACATGTCGAATGAAAATAACTTATTTTGTTTGCCGAGTGTAAAAAATACTCGGCAAACCCACATCTTTGTCGAGTGCCAGATTAGAAAAACACTCGGCAAACCTTCTTTTCCATAACGTGTATTATTCTAATAATATTATTCCATTATTTTATATGCAGTTATAGCTCAAATACAATTTATATCAATTACAATTCTATAATTGCACTTAATAAATTATCAAATGGATCAAAAAAATATCAAATTTCATATGAAACAATTTATGTTCTTTATTGCCTATACAACAATATGTACGTGTATTATTCTAATAATATTATTCTATTATTTTATATGCAGTTATAGCTCAAATACAATTTATATCAATTACAATTCTATAATTGCACTTAATAAATTATCAAATGGATCAAAAAATATCAAAATTTCATATGAAACAATTTATGTTCTCTATTGCCTATACAAAAATTTTTGAAGTCAACCCACAATTCTACCGTCACTTTGACTCCAAATCTTATCAAATTTTTCTCAACGCTACAATTCTTTTTGTGAGATGCTTCGGTTTTGTAAACATCGTACGTGACTAAATGTACGAAATCTTCTCAATTTTTTATCACAGCCTCAACGTGTGATACCATCACACCATGACAATCTCATGATTTTCATACTCCATTTGCTTTTTTTAGAATTTAAGAAGGTGTTCCAAATTTCTTTTCATTTCGTGAGTAAGGCCTCAAATTGGGCTAAATAACATGAATATTATTTTTTTACTCATTTTATTCTATTATTTGAATTACTTACAGTTCAAATTTGACTTGATTTAAAAAATTTGCATGTTTTAGTTCCGTAGAGAGCCTTCTCTATGAAGGCGGACAAACAATAAAGCATTGCTCAATTGTCAAGGTCTCCCTCAGCAACACTATAAAGGCAGAGGAGGGCTGCTGACCATGCCCTCAATCGATCCTCTACTACTGGTAGCCATAGGGCGAGAGAGGCTAGAGATGCCTTTCTTGTAAATGCGGCATTATTGTGTGTCAAGGGATTGATGCGAGTCCTTCACTAGCGGGAAAAACTCGCAATAAAAAAATCACTAGAGTAAATCGAGGATTGTGGTGGCTGTGCAGGACTTGAAGAAGATAGCTCTACCGGTGAGTGCTCGAGCTGCGGTAGTGGACTATAGGGTTGGATGAGGTGGGTTGGACGTCATTAGTCACGTATGTTCCACTATGTGTACAAGAAGGATATCGAACTACTGGATGGACAAGTACCACTCTATCTCAACACGTGTGACATGAATGTGGCGTGTTTGGAACACGCGTGACAAGTACCACTCTATTTTAGAAATTCCAGTATGAATATTTCTAAATTCAAAATTTGAAGCATCTGTGTTGAAAGTCATCTTTAACATCTTGTCTGGGGCTCCGCCGGAGGCGAGGTGGGGCTTCATAACTGAAAGTCAGAGCTGCTCTTGTTTGAGTTTGGCAACGATGACTGGCTACGGTCTCGCACTTTGGACCCATAGGTAGGTGGCTCGTGGATGGTCTGCCATCGAAAGTCGGAGCTACTGGTAGCTTTGCTTCTATGTTTGGCAACGATGACCCATGGCGGTGCATCGTGTTAATGCTCAACCGGATCGCGTGGGGTAGTTAGCCACTCGGGTGCTCTGTGGGCATCTCGTTTGACTAACTTTTTGTACATAATTTCATTCTTTCGTTTTAATGGAGCGGCAGAGCTCATGCCATTGGATTCAAAAAAAGATAAACATATAACTTCTGTTGGTTGCATGATAGAATAGTATAATGAAGATGTTTGGACTTTGATTAGATAGAAGCACAATATTTGGTGCCTCTGCAAATGACGAATGAGACCATATTTTCATTTTTAATGCTGATTAAATTCTCTTTAGGCGTGATGACAAGCACCTGGCTGTGTCAACAATAAAATTTATGGTGTATGTCTTTTTATGATTATTACTCACGTGGGATACTTATTATCTTTGATACAAAAGTACTAGGAATACAAAAATCCTTTCAATGGTATAATGCCTTAAAAGTCAAGTTCTTAGGCCCAAACTAAGTCTCTTGCGCTAATGTATGCCGGTAATTGTTGCACATATGTAAGAATCCAATGTGTTGTTCATAGAGTTCTTTCGAAATAGACTCCAATATGTTTCCTAACCTTAATGCTTATCTTCTCTTTTTAAAAAATATGTAAGAGTTAAAAGTGTTGGAAATAAATAATCACTAGGCCAGAAATGATTTGTGCTGGCACCGTTCTTTTACCGTGCTGGTGGGCGTAGTTCGCGCCCGCCAACACAAAGCCATTAGGACCCACTCAGCTAGCGCCCGCCAGCACAGATGCCATCTTTGCTGGCGGTCCACCTAACAGACTGCCAGCACAGATGGACGCCTTTGTACTGGCGGGCAGTTCAGTGGTCTGCCAGCACAGAAGGCATCTGTGCTGGCGGGTAGTTATGTGGCCCGCAAGCACACAGCCTTCACTATATGACGCGAACTGCTGCTTCTTCTGACAGCCTTTCCTTTGGAGAGGAGCTCGGGTAAAACTCTAAAATCATCAAATACAAGAGGAAAGATTTTGTTCTTGAATTCCTTAAAGGAGGTGACTCTAAAAGGTAAGTTGTGCTATTTCTAGCTTCTTTTTCAAGTTTAAATCCATCTTTTAGAGCTTAATTTGTGTTTCTTTGGAGGAGGGCATCCATGGATATCTTCCTCATTCTAGAGACAATTGAGCTAGGAGTTTGTTTTCATCCTTTCTTGAATAATTAGGCAGGCATAATTGAGCAACTACTTATAAGTTTTACTTAGCATATTCCTCAAATAGGAGCTTGAAAATCATCTACATCTAGATTAAAAAAATAGGAGAGAGAAAGAGTATGAGCTTGATTTTATTAATAAGAGTTTGCCTTTTCATCTACAACTAGGAGATCTAGTATTATCTATAACTAGGAGCTTGTCTTTCAATCTTAATAAATTTTAGATAATATTTTCCTACTTTAATTGTTATCAAAATTATTTAATTAAGTTTTATTTAATATTACATTTATTACCATAGGGAGCTCAATTGATCTACTACTAAGAGCTTGCCTTTCATTGTCAATAAAATTTAGAAAATATTCTATACTATAATTGCTGTCAAAATAAATTACATTAGCGATTAATTGAGTTTTGTTTAATATTATATTTATTATCATAGGGAGTTTCAAGATGGACAGGGCATGATGGCGACCTTGAAAATGAAAATGGTGACAACGCAGGTGTCAATGATGATTTGCATGCTCAAGAAGAAGAGGAACATGATATCGATATGGAGGAAATGTTGCGCCATATTGATCCGTAAGTGTTGCTAGGCAGTGCTAAAGGTTTAGAGCACTTCAAGACACTCAAGAAGGCCGCAAAGGACCGTATGTATCATGG
This sequence comes from Panicum miliaceum, assembly GCA_032594955.1. Classification (NCBI taxonomy): domain Eukaryota; kingdom Viridiplantae; phylum Streptophyta; class Magnoliopsida; order Poales; family Poaceae; genus Panicum; species Panicum miliaceum. Next base: position 14,762,109 of record CM064068.1, read on the forward strand.
CTGTGGGAAGGAGTGGAAAGTCCTGCGTTTCGTGCTTCATCTCTTATCCTTAAGGCTAAGTTTTGCTGGTCAGATAATAGTTTCAATGATCTGTTTATTCTTCTTGGTCAATTGCTTCTGAAGCCAAACTTTGTTCCCAAAAACACATGTAAAGTGAAGAAGCTTATCAATCCACTGAAATGCGTGTGCGAAGAATACACGTTTGTCAAAAACCACTGCATACTATACTGTGGTGACTATGGGGCATTGTGCCCAAATTGTGAAGCTAGTTGTTACAAAAGTAATGCCAATTTTAGTGAGGATGGTGTCGGATCCACACTCGGGAACAAGAGGAAGAGGGCAGCAAAGAAAAGTGCAGATTGTCAAGCAGAGGATGATACTTGTATAGGCACTGAAATGGGTCAACGCAAAATTCCTACCTTGGTGATGTGGGTCAATGCAAAATTCTTTTATGGTTGTACATATTTTTATATGGACCAGGGATGATACATGTTCATGCTGCACAATTTTGAAGGACGTTTGAAATCATTATGCACACAAATAAAATCTTTTAGAATTTGTCAAAATGACTGGGCTGGCATGGCTCCTAAGCGCCCGCCAGGAAAGATCTGTGCTAGCGGGTTTCCTAAGCGCCCGCCAGCACAGATCTGTACTGGCGGTCGCCTAGGTGGCCCGCCAGAACAGATCCTCCTACATATATGCACCCACTCCCCTAAATGTTTTCTAAATCCTGGCGCGAATCTGAAAAGACGCTGTCACGCTGCCAAAATTTCCCGCCGCTGCCAGTTGCCTCCGCCATCCGTCGAGCCCCATCATCCACCGCCGGCCTCGAGCGCCGCCGCCGTTCTCTCCGCCTCCTAAACCTACGGTCCCGGCCCCGAGCGCTGCGCGCTGCGCGCTCGTCCCCTCCGCCTCCGGCCCGGAGCGCCGCCGACCTCGGGCCCTCCACCTCCGGCCCCGAGAGCGCCGACCTTGGACCCTACGACCCTAGGTCCCAGGCGCCACCAACCTCGGCCCCGAGCGCCGCGTGGACCTAGGTCCCACGCACCGCCGACCTCGACCCTTCTGTCATGTCAACGCCGCTGGCCTCGGCCCCGACGACCGCGCCGCCGACCCCTACCCCGACGCCCGCACTACCAGCCCCTACCCCGATGACCGCGCCGGCCTCTTCGTCCCCGCCGAATCCGCCGCCCCCTCCCCCATCAAGTGTAAGATTTTTTCATATTTTTTTCATATTGTAATAGAAATTGCTATCACATTTTCAAACAATGTGATTATATTGGTAATAGAAATTGCTATCACATTTTTGAAAAATGTGATTATATTGGTTATAGAAAATGTGATTCAAATTGATTATACATATTGTAAGATTTTTTTTCATAATTTTTTTCATATTGTAATAGAAATTGCTATCACATTTTCATGAAATGTGATTATATTGGTTATAGAAAATGTGATTCAATTTGGTTATACATATTGTAAGATTTTTTTCATAATTTTTTCATATTGTAATAGAAATTGCTATCACATTTTCATAAAATGTGATTATATTGGTTATAGAAAATGTGATTCAAGTTGGTTATACATATTGTAAGATTTTTTTCATAATTTTTTTAATATTGTATTAGAAATTGCTATCACATTTTTATAAAATGTGATTATATTGGTTATAGAAAATGTGATTCAAGTCGCGTACCTTGACCTGACGCGAATTCACCAGACCGAACACAACTTCAAATTTACCGAACAGGTAAAAGAACAACTAAAAGCTGCGAAGGCCAAGAAGCGAAAAGCTGAGATCAAAGAAGAATCACACAAAAGAAAAGCACAAGGTGTCCGTCTACATTGCAAAAGTGATGCTGAAGAGGGTTGAGAAGAATTATATCATGGCTCCATATAGAGTTGAGTAAATTTGCTTTAATCGCTATATAATATGTGATAATTAATGTTAATGTAGCATATAATAATGTTATTATTATGCAGCAACCATTGGATTGCTATATTGATTATGCCCAAGCTCGGAAGAGCAGTGGTCCTAGACTTAGCCGACTATGACGAAAACGATACATGGAGTTCATAGGCATTTTACAAAAGTAAGATATTCCTTGTCATTCAATTCCATGCATATTTATGTTGTCAATAATTTATGCTTTCCTAGGTTACCCTACTTACCTTTTGTCATTCTAACCTTAAAGCGTGTACCTGTTGACGCTCGCTACGGATAAACTTCGAGCGTCAATTTGATTAGAAAATTGGGATGACTAGCAAACTTAACTTGCATATTTATCTAGAATAATGTCATTTCCATATTTCCCTCCGAGAATTTGCAAAGCAGGAAATTAAGCAGAAAATGGAGGGAAAACATACCCTTGAATCCAAGGCAAATTCCACTGACCAATCAGAACGCTCCATTCAGCCTCACATGGATAAATAGGCCCACCAGAGCATGCAACCGGCTCAAGACTGACCCAACTCAAGCACAGGAGTAACCAGGGCCCACGTGTCAACCTCTCAGAAAAAGATGAAGGTGTTTGGTGAGCAGGCTAGTTCGGCCGAACCAGCCAAGTCGGCTGAACCCAAACCTGCTCCACCGACTTACCTCTTCCACGTAGTGGTTGATCATTGGCTCCCAATGGCGGTTCCAAGTCCAAGGGGCAGGATGGCTGGCCGTGCACGGCCTCACTCACCCCTATAAATATAAGGGGGGTGCTACTAATGAAGACACACCTCAAGTTGCTCTCTCTCAAGTTCTTCTCTTGCTTAGTCTTTAGGATAGTGGAGTTTAGGTGAAGTAGCTCTTCTTCGGTTCCCGAGTCTTGCCTAGGAGTATCCGGTATGGGTTTTACTCTTCCTCTCCTTTGCAATATTCAGAATTCCTTAATAGAGTTATCTTCTAGTTTAGTGTATTCGTATGGTATATGCTCTATGTATTCAGATATGTGTGCTATGCTTAGTTTATACCTATATCTTATATCTTGCATGATTAGACGTGGTAAGACATCTAGGATATGATATGGGTTCCAGTATACGTATGTTTGCTCTAGTGTGATGTCTGTCCATCCGAAGGGTGGGGACTCCACGGGGCATTCGAGTATCACTTATTAGCGTAGACGTGGTGTCTGGGCTAATTAGTTGTTGGCGCTAAAATCGGCCAGGAATCGGCCGATGGTCTTCAGCGTCAGACACACGACCCGGGAGAATCTGCTTAGCTCCTGTTCGGGTTATTTGCCCTGGTGCGGTTCGCGCGGCGTGCCAGTCAATCTGACCTGTTGATTGACAAGGAAATAAGAGTATTAAATTCAGGGCGTCCCGATTGGCTGGGGTTCCGATCTGTCCCTAAGAGCGCGTCGGCGAATCGGCCAATTTGCTATGAAGATGATCGGCTATGGATCAGCCGATAATCACGTAATAATTGCAAAGAAAGCTGCTGGAGCGACTTAAACAATTATTACATATGCAACACTTGAAATAGATCTAATCGGCTATACGACGATGAACGAGGAAGAGCGATGATAAAGCCGATAACTCCAATTTCAAGCTGGATAACTGGTGATAATACTAGAACAACAGGCAAAACCTATAATTCTAGTAAATATCGATAACTGGTGAATAAATCCAAACCAAACCACAGCGATGCGCCCGTAGTTAAAGCTTAGATGTTACTCGATAAGCGGAACCTACCAATTGGCCGGAGATCAAGTTGATGCAGCCCTGCCAATCCGTACGAACTCGTGAAAGAAGAAAACGTATTGGCGAAGTCGCCGACTTGAAAGTAAAGTACTAGGAAAAAGTAGAAGTGTTTTGTTGATTGATGTGTTTATATCTTACAAAGCCCTGGCGACTCCTATTTATACCCTAAAACCAGGACTCTTGGTCGATTACGACTTGTTACAATCTTATTAAAGCTACTATATCTACAATATTCTTATAAAGGAAATGGACTCCCACAGAATCTTCTGCCGCCGTCTCTTAATCCAATCAGGACTCTTTTCTTTTGCCATCTTGACCGAATCAGCATTGTTTCGGTTACCAACATTAGGCCACTTTTGACCGGGATCCCCCGTTGCAGTCCCAATCTCGTTGGCGCAAGTTGCATCGCCAATCGGCCGTTCCCAACTGTAACCTCAATCGGCCGATTCTTTACTGTAGCCTTTAGATCTGCTGCATCGGCCAATCTCTTCTCCTGACACCGATTCAACACGTGTCAAAATCTGGCATCAACACATGCCCCCCAGTTTCGGAGTGAAACATAATTTTTACTTCGAAACTCTTTTACTTAATCTTTTTCTCCGAAACGGTCACAGTAAAAATCTCCTTCCATTTCGCGGTCTTCTACATAATGATTGCAATTTCCTCGGACCGGGCGCTCGAGACAACTAATCCCCTAGAATTCGTGTAGACGGCGCAGCAAAAATCCCGCCTTTACCCTTTCTCTCTCGGATTATCCTTAAGTACCGACATTCTCCGCCCACTTTTCTTCACGAGCCTAGTATTTTCCTCCAGCGAACCACTGTTCATCTTCTTCCCGAGCCCTCTCGATCTCCAACCGCTCCCTCCGACGATCCTGCTTGCGACCTGCTCCAACTTCCCAATGGCGGCACCATCAGCAACCTCTCCAACCACGGAGGCTCCGTCGGCAACCCCCTCAGCGACGGCGGCCCCATCGGCGGCTCAACTGGCGGCTCCATCGGCGACGATGAGCTTCATCCCGGAGGTAATCATCCAAAATTTTCCCCTTTTGCTCCTCTACCGTTCAAGTATTCTCTAGGCCCATTCTCAGTTTTCTCCCTTTTTCCTTCTTTTTAGGCATTTAGGCACCAAATCACTATCCCTCTTTCCGAATCCTCCGAACTCGTCTGCTTAGGCCCCATGGAAAATCCAGATCCAACAGACTTGATCAACCTAGAGACTCACAGAATTTCGTTCAAGCAATCGCCCATGGATTTAGGTCAGTGGGCAGGTGCCTTTAGAGCTTGGCCGAATGAGACCCCTGGCTGGAGAGAATGGTACCACAGAGTAGCCAAGTCTAGAAGAGTTCAGTGGGATGAACTGAAAATCGGCCAATGCATTGATCTCTCTCTGTCCCAAATGGAGAAAAATGAGCCTTTAGTAATAGCGGCCTCTCACTTCTAGTCCGACGCACTCAACGCGTTCCTTTTTGGACATGGACCCATGACTCCAACCTTGGCCGATGTTCTGATGTTGACCGGCCTCGACATCTCCTCTTCTGATACCCCTTTGACTATCTGATTAAACCATCACATCGGCTAGAAACCAAAGGAATCGGCGGATGGAAGGGGTACATCAACAAAAATATGAGGACTGGGACAGTTTCAGAGAGAGAACATACTGCGTTTCTGATGATGTGGCTAGAGAAACATTTTTTCTGTGGCAGAGCAGTCGGTCCTTCATCTAATACCGAAGCCTTGGCAGAGGCTCTGTCACTAGGATCGGTCGTCCCCCTTGGAAAACATCTGTTAGGATCAGCCTATCACATGATCCATCAAATCAGCATCCGACTGTCAAAAGGGGAGCCGATTGGGAATCCTGGCGGTCCCTGGTGGTTTATCACTCTCTGGCTCAACTTATATATGAGCAAGGTCTCCCAGCAACAAATAGAGACCAAGACTTTCCCCAATATTGAGTCAGAGGAAAACCCAACCATTCGACGACGCTGCACATCTTTTGGAGAAGCGGTATCGGCCTTCCCTGGCTGTCAATTCACTGCTGCCCGAATGGCCGAATACTTCAGATGCTTCTACAACGGCTTCAGTGAAGAGACGATCAGTTGGTATCCATATCAGACAGTAGGGCCGATTTTCGAGCTTCCTGTCTGCTACGACTCATCTTCCCATATCTTTGACAGTGACCTTATGGACATCCTGATCAAGCCAGGGATTCTACTGGCCAATTTCTTCTCTGGAAAGGATTCCCCCACCTATGAGTTTTATAATCCATCGGCTGCAGCAAGGCAACTGGGCTTTGGTCAAGTGCCGATTCAGGTCTACTTTGCCGGTCAAGCAAAATTTCAAGATGAGCTGACCAAGAGCTTCGACTACAATCGGCTGTGTAACTTGGTGCCAGATTCTAGTACCATTGACCTGAACAACTGGACAGTGGCCCCTTTTGCCGTTCAGCAATTCAAACTGTGGTGGGCAGAATGGAAGCAATACATCTTCTGCATATCCCCATCAACATATTGCAACATTCTGGACCCAGAAAACATCGATCCAATTGTAGCGGTATGTTCTTTCCCACAGCCGATTTCAATACTGTCTCTTTCCATACTACCCTCTTACCAAAAAATTGTATTTATCTCTTCAGTCTGAAAGCCAAGTCTCTCCGATGCGGAGCCGAAACGGCAGGCCGATAGAAAGCGATCGTCCATATACGCCATTTCCACTCATCGGCTATCACGCTCCAACCATCAAAGGACATCGCTAGTGGCGGATGGAAACGAACACCGAAAAGACCAACCCTAAAGACGACAAGCCGTCGAGTGCATGCCCACATCGGATCAACTGACCAATCGGCGGTAGTATCGGCTGAAACCCCAATTCCTCCAGTCTTGCCGACTACCGAGATAGCCGATCCACAAACTGCCGCAGAAGTCGGATCGGCCGCAGCATTGCTGCTGGTGGAAGCTGTCCAGGTAACCTCGCATACCTCACATGTCTTTAAGTACTCTATCAATATTAACTTCCTCCTTCTGCCAGGCTGCACAAGCCGATCCAGTGCAGTCCCCACAACAACCGGCCACATCCCAAGTGGAAGCCGAAACTCCAGCGACCCTTCTCATCGAGGTAGATAATCTCTTAACTCAATTTCTCTACATTCAGAAGACTTAACTGATTCTGATGCATGTCGATTTGGGTGCGTCGACTGTACCCCCACAACAAACATCGGCCGGAAGACCAACAGAGGTATGGCAAATATCTCATATCATCCTATTCAATTATCCATAGTATACTCATAGGATCTGTTTTCCATACCTTTTCAGGAAGCTGGTCCAAGCAGAGCATTAATAGTTGTTGAGTCTTCTTCTTCTGACAAGCCGATCGTACCGGTGCCTGAGACGAGGGAGGCACTCCCATCGGCGCAAGCAAGAGAGATCCACTTCAAGGAGGTAATAGACTTATCACCGGAATCGGCCGATTCCCTTTTACTGCTTGCTAATCCTTGTCTTTATTCTTCCGCAGGAACAAGACACTCCCAACAATAGCCTTTTCTCCTTTGCGGTCTCCTTTCCTGACGATGAAGAAGTCGCTTCACGCCAAGTTCCGTCAAGCTCTATTTCTGATGACGTCCGCGCCAAGCTCGAGAGCATGCAGATTCTTCTCCAAGATGATATCGGCCGATTGGTGGAAGACGCTTCACCGATTCGGCGGCTTCATAGTGACATCAAAGGCCGAATTCCGGAAGAAGCAACAGAAACCTTGGAACCTGTTGCATATATAGAATCTATACAGACCTCAGTTTTTAGGGCCCTGCGTCATATGGCCGATCGTGCCCAGCTAGCAAAGACCCGGGAGGAAGCCGATTCCTAGAAGCACCGAACCCAAGAGGTACACCAACGGATCAACTTCCTCGAGAGCTCTCGCCCGGATATCGTCGGCATGATAGATCGCCTCAAACGGAGGAGAGCAGAGCTAGCCAAAGAGATGGAGCAAGTAATCAAAGACATAGCTGCTGAAGAAAAGAAGCTTCAAGAGCTCCCATCCGTCATCGCTGGACTGAAACAAGAAAGACAGAACCTGACCTGTGAAGCGATAAGACTTCGTCGCAATCTGCCAGAAATTCCCGGATCGGCCGACGACGACCAAAGAGTATTAGACTCGACCGATCAGATTAGGCAACGAGCTATTGCTACTATAGATGCCCTTCTTGGGTTGTAAAGAATCTTGTAAACATTCAATGCTCCTTAATGTTGACGCGCCGATTTTATCCTGGATCACTTCCTTTGGTAGATTTGCATTTATGAATGCTTTTACTCCGATAAGACGTGTCCCACTATCTTTTTACCTCCTTCTCTTTATAAGTACGAGATCCCACACCATCTCCAGAGGCATATGCATTACCCATCTTCTCTCCCTCCAACAACTGGATCTTTATTCTCCTAAACTGAACATCAAGATGTCTTCTTCATCTTCTTCCTCCTCTGTCAATCAGGTACGAACTCTCCTCTGTTTCCCCATCTTCTCTCCCTCCAACAACTGGATCTTTATTCTCCCAAACTGAACATCAAGATGTCTTCTTCATCTTCTTCCTCCTCTGTCAATCAGGTACGAACTCTCCTCTGTTTCTCCCCTTGACATCTCAATCGCTCTGATGCTGGGTAGCTTTTCATCTCTGTTTAGTCAAAACGTCTCTGTCCCAGTCTGGAACGAGCGATCGAAGTTATGCATTCAGACGAACCACTGTCGCAGGCAGACATAGATCTGATAAGAGCTCATTCTGAAGAACTTAAAGATCATGTTCCTGCTGTTGTCCAGAAGTATTGGGACCTTATAGACGCTCACTGCCCCAAGCTACTGCCATCTGAAAAGAGTCCTCCACTCCCTCATCAAGTCGAGACTGAAGCCGCCATGGAGAATCTGAAGGAGAAGAAGACCCGCCTCCTGATAGAACAATGCCATCAAGTTGAGACTGAAGCCAACATGGAGAATCTGAAGGAGAATAGGACCCGCCTTCTGATAGAACTGGGCCAGATCGAGAGAGAAATCAAGAGCAAGTGTAATCAATAGATATATCGGTATTTTTATTCTAAGGGCGACTTCTACCATGTCGGCCATGTACTCTGTTGTTTTCATCGAATAATGAATTGGTCAGACCGAATCACAATGTTTCCTTCCTAAGGCGATGTCATTTCCACATCGGCTGCGTAGACAAAAGCCGATAGGGGTCGGCCACGCCATCTTGATGTATCTCTCTGCAAGTTATGCATCTACCCAAATGCTCAGATAGTACCTCTTCAGATATCTTCCATTTAAAGCTCTTGGGAATTCTTCCCCTTCGATAGTTTCCAGAATATATGCATTTCCCGGGGCACATCGGCCGATTCTATACGGCCCTTCCCAAGTGGGCGACCATTTACCGAATTTGGGATCCTTAGACCCTATCGGCAGCACCAACTTCCATACCAAATCTCCTTGGGAGAATTGCTTAACCTTGACCTTTTTTTCATACCATCTGGCCACCCTTTTCTTATTTTCTTCGATGCTAATCAAGGCCCTCAACCGCTGACCTGCCAAGTCATCGAGCTCATCCTTCATGAAGAAGGAATAGTCATCGGCCGTCAACTGATCTTGAAGCAATATACGCCTTGATCCCGTCCTTAATTCCCAAGGCAAGACTGCCTCGTGACCATATACCAGCCGATAAGGAGATATCTTAGTGGCTCCATGGCAAGCCATCCTATAAGCCCATAGAGATTCAGCCAAAGACATGTGCCACTTTTTGGGTTGTTCCTCTATGTTCCTCTTGATCAACTTGATTATCCCCTTATTGGACGATTCGGCCTGGCCATTGGCTTGAGCATAGTACGGAGAAAAATTTAATAATTTAATCCCCATATCGGCGGTGAATTCTCCAAATTCTCCAGAAGTGAACATTGTTCCTTGATCGGTTGTGATAGACTGAGGAATACCGAATCGATAAACAATATGGTTCTTAACGAACTCGATCATATCGGCCGATGTCACGTTCCTCAAAGGAACTGCCTCCACCCACTTAGTAAAATAATCGGTGGCCACCAATATAAACTTATGCCCTTTACTTGATGGAGGGTGAATCTATCCGATGAGATCTATTCCCCAACCTCTGAATTGCCACGGCTTGATTACTGGATTCATAGCCGAAGCTGGCGCGCGCTGCACATTGCCAAACTTCTGACAGTCTTGGCATCCTTTATAATATTTGAAACAATCCTCAAGAATCGTTGGCCAGTAATACCCATTGTTTCTGATCATCCACTTTATCTTGTGAGCCGATTGATGGGCTCCACACACGCCTTCATGGATTTCCCCCATCAGGACTTTTGCTTCTTCTGTTCCCAGGCATTTGAGAAGAACCCCATCAATTGTCCAGTTAAATAAATTGTCTTCAAGTAACACATATTTTGTGGCCTGGAAACGCACTCGCCGATCCACTTTCTGGGACGGGTCCTTCAAGTAATCGGCAATCTCCTTTCGCCAATCATCGGCCGCGAGCTCCAAAATCATAGCTCCTTGAATCGACCGATATCTGGATGCATGCTGGGCCAGCCTGTTAGCCTCCTCATTATAATTTCTAGGGATGTGCTCAATTATTGCAGATTTGAAATCCTTTAAAAGTTGGAGGCAATCTTCATAAGAAATCCTCAAGATATCATCTTTGCATTCAGATTTCCCCAGTAACTGATCTACGATGAGTATGGAATCTCCAAAAATTTCGACTGCATCAGCTTTGACTTCCCTTAATAACTGGATACCTTTTAGGACGACTCGATATTCCACCTGCTTATTGGTTGCAGATGCTTCTATCGGCAGACATAAATCATAACTTGCCCCCCGAGGCGATACAAGAACAATGTCGATTCCTGATCCGGCCCTACACGAAGAACCATCGAAGTACAAAGTCCATGGAACCGGTTCAACGACACCAACTTCCGGTCCACAATGTTGGGCTACGAAATCGGCCATGACTTGACCCTTGACAGCTTTGGCCGATTCGTACCTTAAGTCAAATTCTGACAGAGCCAGGATCCATTTTCCAATCCGTCCTTTCAAAATCGGCAGTGACAGCATATATTTCACCACATCATCTTTGCATACCACTATGCACTCTGCCGATAACAAATAGTTCCTGAGCTTGGTACACGAGAAGTATAAACACAGGCACAGCCATTCCACCGGGGAATATCTTATATCGGCGTCCAGGAGTCTTCTGCTGACATAATATACCACTTGTTCTTTCCCTTCGAACTCCTGTACCAACGCCGATCCAATAGCTTGTTCATCAGCCGATAAGTATAATTAGAACGGCTTACCAGGCTGTGGCGGGACTAACACCGGAGGTGAAATCAGATATTGCTTGATATCTTCTAACGCTCTGCGTTGTTCTTCTCCCCACTCGAATTCCAGGTCGGGGTTCAATTTCAACAAAGGAGTAAAAGCTCGAATACGCCCGGACAGATTGGATATGAATCTTCTGATAAAATTGACCTTGCCGATGAGGGACTGCAGCTTAGTTTTATTATGTGGGGCCACAACTTTGTTAATGGCGTCTATGGTCTTCCGGTTAACCTCTATCCCGCGCTCATGGACCATGAATCCTAAAAATTGCCCGGGCGATACGCCAAATGCACACTTGTTTGGGTTTATTTTCAACCCATGCTTCCATGTGCATTCCAGTACTTCTTGTAAATCGGCCAGATGTTCCTGATGACCTTTTGACTTGACCACAACATCATCTATGTAAATTTCCACCGATGTACCAATGAGCTTGTGAAAGATATAGTTCATGGCCCGCTGATACGTAGCACCGGCGTTCTTTAACCCAAAGGTCATTACAACCCACTCGAATAGACCAAGATGACCTGGACACCTGAAAGCTGTTTTCGAGATATCTTCTTCGGCCATTAATATCTGATTGTACCCGGCATTACCATCCATGAAACTGATGACTTTGTGTCCTACGGCAGCATCTATCAAGACATCGGCTGTCAGCATTGGATATCCGTCCATTGGTGTAGCCTGATTCAGGTTCCTAAAGTCGATGCATACGCGTAGTTTTCCATTTTTCTTATACACGGGCACAATATTAGAAATCCATTCGGCGTAGCGGCACTACCGAATAAATCCTGCTTCAATCAACTTTGTGATGTCGGCCTTTATATCAGGTAGAATTTTGGGGTTGCACCGTCGTGCGGGTTGCTGATATGGCCGATATCCTTATTTTATAGGTAACCGGTGTTCAACGATGGACCGGTCTAGACAAGGCATCTCATGGTATTGCCAAGCAAAGCAATCCTTGAATTTTTTTAATAAAATTATCAATTTACACTTATATCCAGGATCCAAGTTAGAACTAATATATGTTGGCCTTGATTTGCTACTATCTCCCAAATCCACCACCTCCAATGAATCGGCCGACGTAAACCCATGCCAAGCTTTCCGTCTTCTCGGACGAGCTGATCCATCTATTCGGAATCTTCAGAGCCGACTGCTTGGATCGGCTGTAGACCGAAATCGGACACCTTCAGGAAATCAGTGTCCCAAGTCCTGCCAGATATACACCTGACGTGTTCACAGCTCTACTATTGCGTATCGGCCGCTGCGACGCTGTAGGCGGAATCAGCGATGACTATCTCTGTACTGTCGCCGACCCATTGCACGAGGCATTGGTGCATTGTAGATGGGACACAGCAATTCGCATGTATCCAGTCGCGACTGAGCAGCATGTTGTAGGACCCCTTACCATTAATAACGAAAAAGGTAGTAGGAAGGGTCTTACTGCCGATGGTGAGGTCGACGCAGAACGCTCCACGGGCGGGAGACAAGTTGCCCTCGAAGTCCTTGAGCATCATGTCTGTCTTGGTCAGGTCTTCATCACTCTTGCTTAACTTGCAGAACATGGTATACGGCATGATGTTGACTGCGGCGCCTCCATCCACTAGCAGCCTGGTAACGGGTCGTCCGTTAACGTATCCTTTGAGAAACAATGCCTTGAGATGTTGCCGTTTATCGTCTTCTGGTTTCTCAAAGGTGGCCGTCATTGGTTCTAATACCAATTGCGCCATTTGCTCTTCCACCCTTGTCGCTTTGTCTCGATCGGCAGGCGCCATGAACTCCATCGGCAATATGAACACCATGTTGATATCAGCTGCCGATTCTTGATTGTCTGCTTCCTTGCTGTTGTTTTTCTTGGGGCGCCAGATTCGAGACTTGACGTTTCTCTTTTCCGGCACCTGCCTCTGCTCTTCTTCCTGTTGCTCCCATTGGCGCAGGCGTTGGATCCTCCGTTTCTGTGATTTGGATAATCCATCAGGGCACCACCTGGGGTTTACTGGTTTGGCCGATGATTCGGCGCGCTCCCAATCTGGTTCCCTTCCTAGGGGGTTTTCATCTGACACCCTGTCATCAGCTATCTCTTCCAGCCGATCGTGTACGCTGATTCTGCCCCCCAGTCGATCCTGTTGGTTGATCCTGCCTTTCGACCAGTGATATCGGTCAACTCTGCCCCCCAGCCGATCATGCACCAAAAGGCGCTGTGCTTCCTGCTCGCGCCAGTTTCTGCTGATCGGCTCTGATTCTCTGTCTCTGGAGCGTGATCTTTTGAACGGGTGATCGTTGCGACTTAATCCGTTGCACTCAGGACAGTTATCGGCTGATGGCAATCGGAGGTCGTTTTCCCAGCAGTGGATGAAGAACGGACATTGCCAATGGTCCTCGTGTTGGCGTATCATATCTTCGTGGTATCTTGACTGTTCCTGCTATCGCCGATATTTGCTGAGCAAGAATTGGGAAGTGATGGGTCTATGGGATCGTCCCAATCCTTCACCCTTGTCTTCAGCCAGCCTTTTCCCTTTGACTTCATCCACCATGACCTGTTTCCTGGGATCTACGGCGCCGCTTCTTCTTGCCGATTCTGACGTCAGCACCTTGGTTTGAAGTCAGTTCCTTCCCGCGTCAACCATGTTGGCTGGGAAAGGATGTTGGTCAATCTTCATCGGCTTCGCCGGCTTTGCCGGGGTTTCAACCTTGAGTCTTCCCTGCTCGATGGCCGACTGAATCTGCTGACGGGAGATCTTGCATTCGTTCGTGTCATGAGACGTGGCGTTGTGCCACTTGCAGTATTTCATCTTCTTGTGCTGATCGGCCGAAGGAATGGTATGGTATTGTGATAGCTTGATCTGCCCTTCCTGAAGTAGTAAGTCAAAAATCTTATCGACCTTTGTCGTATCAAAGCCGAATGTCTCTGGTTCTTTCTTTCCGAAAGGGCACGATATTGGCTTCTTGCCTTTTACCCATTCTGCTAGGCCGATTTCTTCCTCTCCTTCCGATTCGGATCCTTCTAGATATGCCACCTTCTTCTGGAAATTCCTCCGCTGCTCAAACGGACGGACTTCCTGGCCTGCCAATCGGTGAACGATCTGGCTTAAGCTTTCAAATTCCTGTGAGGCATACCTTTCCTGGATTTATGGCAAGAGGCCTTGGAAAGCGATATCGGCCAACTGGGCATCGGTCAGAGCCAGACTGTAGCATTTGTTCCTTATTTCTCTGAACCTCTGTATGTCTCCGGTTACAGGTTCGTCGCTCCTCTGCCTGAGGCTGGTCAAATCTGAGAGTTTCATCTCATGTATCCCCGCGTAGAAGTACTTATGGAACTGCTTTTCTAGATCGGCCCAAGTAACAATGGAATTGGGTGGTAAAGTGGTGAACCACTAGAAGGCCGATCCAGACAGAGACGATGAAAATAGGCGCACCCTCAGAGCATCTTGCGTGGCGGCTTCTCCGCACTGGATGATGAATCTGTTAACATGCTCCACAGTAGACGTATCATCCAGCCCCGAAAACTTGGTAAAATTAGGAACCTTGTATCGGTGAGGAAACGGGAGCAGGTCGTAGGCCGATGGGTATGGCGTCTTGTATGTATAAGTCTGCACTTTCGGCTTCAACCCAAACTGGTCCTGAATTACCTCTGCTATTCTTGCCGTCCAGTCCACCTGCTGTTGATGAACGGCCGTTCGAGGTGCCGACATATGTTGGAGGGTTGGCGGCGGTGCGGTCGGGTGATGGATCGAAGCATGCGGCGAATTCTGTTGTGTTATGGCCGTCTGGGCAGCTGACAGTTGATGGCGAAGCGAATCCGCCACCCCGTCGTACATTGTCATTGGTGCCGTGCTTCGGAGTGCCTCTACAGCGCCTGCCCCCCCTGCCGATTTCTGACGGGGCTGGTTGATACTGAGGGATCATCGGCCGGACAGCCGAGTGGAACGGCGCCTGAATCGGATAGCTCCCACGCCCGGTTGATGGATCGGGGAAAGCCGTCGTTGCCGATGCCCCCCAGGGTACTGAGTTTGTGGGCAGCGATTGCACAGAAGCAATCTGGACAGGCTGAAGCGGTGCCTGTGATGGGAAACATGGTGCACCGCTATACCTTGGAGACGCTGGAGGCAACGGAGTGTTGTATCCCTCGCGTTGCGTCGACATCGGCTGAGGAGCCGAGTGGGACGTGACTGGTGAGCTTCTGGCTGGAGGTGCAATAGGTGGGGCATACGTTGGCCCCTGATATCCTTGAGCTGCTCCGCTGACCAGAGAGCTGATGACGGCGTTATACACCGTGTTGGTCATCACCGAGGATTGGTCCATGAAAGCCTGATAGATGGACTGTTGGATCATATCGGACATCTTGCCCGAATCCTCAGCGATGGTGATGTGGCAGGGAACAGGAAAAGGAGCCTTCTTGACTGCTTCCACGCTTCTGGTACGACTGAACGACTGCAGATACATCTTTTTGTAATCTTCCAGATGTTTAGCCAATTCTTCCTTCTGGTAAAATACTACCATATATTATGTTACCTCTGTTTATTCAAGTGAATATTCATGCTAGAACTAATCAACCTACTAATCTATTCCAATAACTGTCATCTTCCCTGCGGAAATATAAATACGACCTCATACTCACGGGTAAAATACTACAACGGTATTCCGTGCGCTTGAGGGTCCTTCTGTAACATAAGAAATACCAACAATCATTTTTTGCGTTGTTGCCGAGGAATGGATTCCATGTCCATACTTGGTGATTGCGCTAGGAAATGTCAACAATACCGACTTTATGTCATGAAAGGCGGGCCACATCCAACGGATATGAAGGAAGTTGTGAACATACGATATCATTTCTATTTAAGAACATAGCACTTCATCTTTATTAGTTATGTAATTACACACTCCTAATATATAATTATTTTTTATGAAGTGCCACAAGCAACCTCTTGGCTCCTGGATACTACGTGTGCAAGTTCCTTAGAAATAGTGGGAGCTACCGGACAAACCTTGAAGACGTAAGTCATATAAGTCATGATATATTCTACTATATACTAACTACATGATTTATCATGATACATGAATATAATACATCTTACTTCTTTTTTCAGATGCCTACCATTCCCAAGACCAGCTGTAGACCGGACAAAAGAGACATCGATAGTATTTGCGCTGACTTGGCAAGGTTCATCCAACGAGAGATTTGTCATATGGCGGGCGAATACTTTGACCATGGTGGGGTGCTGACTTTGGACGAGCACGGGAATCTTAGCAACTGGATAAAGGACAATTAATGGTTGTTTATCTTTGAATAATTTGTGTAAATATTATTCTAAACATGTTGGATGCTTGTTAGTAAATATTATTTGCTTGGAAGCATTAGTCATGTTAATTGATGGGTCATGTTAAAATATTTATGCAACGTACAATAACATCTGGCAAGAAATATTAACTTTAAATTAACAGGAAATAAAATTATAATAATATGTAAAATCTGTTTGTTAAAAGGATTATGCTGGTGGGCCGTTCTGAAAGCCGCCAGCATAGATTCAATCTATGCTGGCGGTCGGTTTTGTGCTGGCACACGAGTGCTGGCGGGTAGCTCACCTGCTAGCACAGAAATGATTTGGCCGCTGCGCCAAATCGTTTGTGGCCGAGTGAATGTATTCTTGTTCTTTGTCGTATAGCCTCACTGTCATGCATAATGTAGTAACATTCTAGAGTCTTTTAGCCTTAAATTTTATCTTATCTTTCCCAAAACTAGTTCCATTTGGTAAGTACAAAACCCCGTTTTGGCTTAAAACATCATTAAATGTAAGGCACACATGCAATCCAACATTCAAACATTCTAGTTTTTGACCAATAATTAGTCTAAGAACTATAAGTTACAGTATACAAATTTTATATCATTGTACATATATTTGAAAGTACGGCCATATGATATCAATTTTATGGTAATATACATAAACGGCCAATTTGTATCAAAATGAATTCGTATCAAAATATAGTGTCTGAGACTGAGAATATTACTACTCCTAGTGAAAAGTTTCATTGATACTCAATACCTACCAAGTGGGATTTTCTTATGACGTGTCAAAGAATTGAAGTGGATAGTGTGCGGATATACGATTATACACATGCATACACTTAATTCACTTAATTGCTCTCTGGGAGTGTTGAATACAACAATGGGATACGATTATCAATACGTTTGATAAATACACATGCATACACATGGATACACTACTTAAAGCAGTTATCCTCTAGCTTTGCGTGTCACTCTTGGACATAGCGCAATCACGTCTCGATGGAGAACTGGAGTAGTCCCAGTTTGCCTAGTGCCGAGCCTCAGGATGCAGATTTTCATGGGTCGACCCAATGACCCAGTACCCAAAACTAAAATTTTGGTGTAAAAACCCATCGGGCCGGCCCACAAAAATCTAGTGTCAAATTGGTGTCAAGCAACCTGGGTCATTTGGGTAACCCGGTCCTCGGTTCCTCAGATGAAATCGCAATTGCATCCCAATCTTGCCGTCCGGGGCGACGGCGCCGCCGCCGGCCTCGCGCCACTCGACCGCACCGGGGTCTCGCGTCACCGAGCGTAGCTGTACCTCAGGCGTTGCCGACGCCGTCCCTCTTCCCTGCGAGACGCGGCTAGCCCAGGTGCCGGCGAGTCCTTCCTCCTGAAGATCTTGCCGCCACGACCATTGCCACACAATCCAGGTTCTGCTCCACGCCGATGACTGATGAGTCCCCTCACCTCCTTTATTCTCACCACCGCACCTAATCTTCTTTTCGCTTCCAATCTCATCTCCACCAAGCTCCTGCACGTCTGGCTCCAAGAAAAATCGCTGGCGGTCAGCAGCACACCTCGCCGGAGCTTGCCCCTGCCTGCACGGCGACGGAGCTCGCCGCTCCGGCCGGCACGGCTGCGGCAACGCTCAGCGGCACCTGCCCGCGCGGCGGCGGCGGAGCTCGCAGCTCCCGCTGGCCGAGCCACGGCAGAGGACCCCGCCCGCGGATGGCTGTGGCGCTCGTCGGCCCCGCCCGCGTGGCGCCAGAGCTCGCATCTCCCGCCGGCCTGGCTGTGGCGGAGGTCGGCGGCCCCCAACCGCGCGGCAGAGCTCGCAGCTTTCGCTTGCGAGCGGCGGCGGTGCTTGCGGCTACCGCCTGCACTTCCGCGGAGCTCGAGTCAAGTGCTCTACTATTGCGTGCAGCAGGCGATAGTAACATCAAGTTGTTGTTTAGATAAAAAACTTTACCTCTAAGAATATCGCATCGAATATTTACGTACATGTATGATATATTAAATGGAGATGAAAAAAATTCTATCACAAATTAGATGTATGCTGCGATACGAATCTAATGAGCCTAACTAATTAGTCCGTAATTAGACAATATTGTGCTACAGTAAACATGTGCTAATGATGGATTAATTAGGTTTAATCGATTCGTCTCGCAATTTACTAGTTCTGTAATTAATTTTCTAATTAGTCTATATTTAATACTTCAAATATGTACCGATATTCTTCAAAAAATTTACAGCGTTAGATCTAAATAAGGCCAATTAACTTTGGGTATTTGTTGGGTCAACTGGTTTATTTATCATGTTGGATTGGGCCAACCCAGAACCCGTAAATACGTGAATGGGTTGTATGGGCGTTGACCCAATTTCAACCCACTTGTATCCTGAGCCGAGCCACATGGATCCCTACCAGCTCGCCAGGACGTACACACACCTTGCCACCTTGCCAACATTCCGTCGCCGCGTCAGTCGGAGGCCAACGTGGCCGCGGTCCGCGTTGGAGGCCCCACGCCCCTCCACGCAACCCGCCCAATAGCCTATCGCCATGTCACCCACAGGCCTCACTCTCCTACCGCCATGTGGGCCCGTTGGCTCAACGGGGCCCACACGCCACCAGCGAAGCCCGCCGCGACGAAGGCAACTACCCTCGATGACATGTGGGCCCACCAGGTAGGCCACCTGCCCGCGCGCGAAACGCTTCGGTCGATCCATCCATGCTTTGCTCTGACAGGAAGCGGAGATCCTCCTCCCTCGCCTTTCCTCCACTCCAACCGCGCCGCGCCCAGATCCCGATCCCCGCCGCGATCCATGGCGTCGCCGGAGCAGCACCGGCCTCGGCAGCCGGCGCCGCCGTTCGCCGCGCAAAACCCTGCCGCGCAGGGCCCGCCGGGCGCGGGGGCGCTCCCGGGGGCGTTCGCCAACCTCCAGATCTCCCGCGGCGCGGCCCCGCCGCCTGGCGCGCCGCCGCGCGGGCTCACGCCGCAGCAGGCGCCGCCCGGATTCGCTGCCTCGCGGCCGGGTCCTCCGCCTCCGGCCGCTGCTGCCGCGGCCCGGCCCGCCTTCCCCGGCAGCCCGCCCGCGCCTCCGTTCGTGCGGGCGCCGACGGCGGCGGCGGGGGCGTCCGCCGCACCGCCCTTCGGTGGTCCGCCGGGGGCGGTGTCGCAGGCGCCGCCTTCGTTCGGCGGGCCTCCAGGTGCCGCGTCGCAGCAGCCTCCGCCGTTCGGCGGCCCCCCCGGGGCGGCGTCCCGAGTGCCGCCGCCGTTCGGAGGCCCTCCTTCCGCGGCGTCGCAGGTGCCTCCCCCTTTTGGTGGCCCTCCCGCCGCGGTGTCGCAGGCGTCTCCGCTGCTTGGCGCCCCTCCCGCCACGACATCACAGGGGCCTCCGCCGATCGGCGGCCCCTCCATCGCGGCGTCCCAGGTGCCGCCATTCGGTGGCCCCCGTGGTGCGGGCTCACAGCCTCCGCCGTTCGGTGGTCCTCCTGCAGTGGCGTCGCAGCCGGCGCCACCAATGTTTGGCGGGCAGGCGCCGGCATTCCCCGGCCAGCCTGGGCCGACGGCGGCAGCTTTGTCGCAGCCAGTGCCACCTAGCTTTGGGTCTCCGCAGCAGCCTCCACCACCATTCAGTGGGCAGACACAGTTCGGGGGTCCACGGTCAAGTGGGCAGCCTCCCTTTGCTGCACAATCAGCGCCGATGGCACAGCAACTGCCATTCATGGGACCACCCAGGGCAAATGCCCCGGCATTTGGGCCTCCGTCATGGCAAACTCAGGTGATAAAAGCATTATCTTGAGTTGCTATGTTGAATTCCTCCTGTGAAAGATTAGATTTTTCTTTTTTTTTGAGGAGGGAAGGGGTGTTGGCGTTTGGAGATGGTGATTGTGGTGTCTATAATGCATACGGAAGGAATTTTTTTGAATGCTTATCTGCTAGTTATCAACAATCTTCAAATTTCAATTGGGTTATATGAACCTTGTGTTGATTGATTGAACCTATAACCATGCATGAGACATATTATATTTCCTATTGAATTATATTCTAATGGTTTATCATTGTTTAAGATAAGTGGTGCTTATGTTTCTCTGGTTAAACTTATTTCTCTAGTTATTAGTTTAACCTACATAAGTGCATGTGGATTTTAATTGATACATGGGAGGGTATGATAAAAAATCGAGGAAAAAAACTTAATTAATTATGAAGTAAGGTTTTATAGTGTGCGAGAGGTTCTCTTATGGTTTCTTAGTGCATGAGAAGTGAAGAACTGAATCTTAAACTCTTATGATTCTTGGAGTTGTAGAAGCTGCAAGCCTGACATGCTCAATAAATTATTTGTAGGGAACTGGGTCTGGTGCTATGCAGCCACCTATGGGAATGCCAGGCATTCCTGGGATGCAGCCAAACACACTAGGACCCCCTGGCACCCCGACCATACCGTATTCTCCACATGCTGGAACCCAGGTCTCCACCCCGTCCAAAATCGATCCTACTCAAATTCCCCGGCCAATGACAGAAGCATCAGTCATCATTTATGACACCCGTCAAGGTGGCCAAGCAACCGTTCCCCCGGTATGTCTTATAGCTATAATCGTGTAAATGGTGTTTATTTTCTTTCAGATGTTGTTGCAGGCCAAAACTGTTCCTGCCTCTTATATAAGAGTAATTTATTGATCACAGGCTGCATCTAGCGAATTTATTGTGAAGGACACTGGGAACTGTAGCCCTCGTTTAATGCGGTGCACTGTGAATCAGGTAGCTTTGTTGAATAATCATTTATAATTCTCTGGTGTCTTTGTCTCTTTGTTGATCTGCTGCTAATTCATGTTCTATCAGATACCTTGTACTGGTGATCTCTTGACAACGTCGGGCATGCCTTTAGCTCTGATGGTTCAACCTTTCGCTCTTCCTCACCCATCTGAGGAACCTATTCAGGTATTTGCTGTCACTTCCTACACCTAGAGAAACACTGCACATGTTCAGCTAACTATGTAAATAGATGACCAATTTGATAGGTACTGTAATAAACTCAACTTTTGATTTTTTTAATACTTTGAAGCACTATCATATCGGTGATACCTGCATAAATGCATGGCGATGATAATGCCACTAAACTGCAACTTGTGTGGTACTTTAATTGATGTAATACACTATACTTTAACTTGAGCTAGGGTAGTTTATGAGCTTCAACACATAATGTTTTGCTATATTTTGTTGTACATTGCAATCATCAGTAGTCTTAACTTGCATACGTCACTTGCAAGAGAGTATTTCCACTCTTAGCTTAGGTGATACTAATGCCAGATATCTATCTTAAAGGCTATATGGCTGAACCTATCTCCTTATAAGTTGACTAAGTAATCAATCATCAACTGTCCCTCATTTTGGCACATGCACCCAGTGCTTTGTGGCTTGTCACAAAGATCACGAAAACTTGGGACTATTACTGCAATTGGTCAACTTTAATGTTGACCTCATTATCTGAGCCCTTTCTTTAAATTTGAATGCTATAATAGGTTAACAAATTAGATCATACATAGTCCATCCAACTCCTAAACTCACCGTTCGCTTTCTTGGTCACAACGGTTAATATCTTCCCTGGTGTATAAAAGTGTTGATTGGAATCACTTGTGTAGTTGTGTTAGGTAATCTGCCAACTAATTGCTTGTTTTAACTTCTGATTTCTGGTTTCTTTTTAAGGTTAATTGAAAATTCAATCTTATTTTAAGGAGCTTTAATGTAGTACTAACAACAACTCCAGCGGTTCCATGAATGAAAACTCTACTGTAATAGTCATAATTATATTCAGCATAATAATCTAAATAAGCTTATTTTGTTCCTAGTTTGAAGCTTAACCCATTGCCTCATATTTTAGCTTGTGGACTTTGGGGAGATGGGACCCATTCGGTGTTCACGTTGCAAATCGTACATAAATCCTTTCATGAGATTTGTTGATCAAGGGAGGCATTTCATCTGTAATTTATGTGGTAAGGGCTTGCTGCATTGGTTTCAGTCAAAGTATTATATATGTCAAAACTTAATAATATGATAGCCACCACTTACTGCTGCTGTTAAAATTTTGCTACCTGCCTCTGATTTTAAATGACTAAAATATTTGATATAATGTGAACTTGCCTGTATGAAATTCTCACGAAGTTCTCACAGCGTCAGTGTTATGTTTCTTGTTTGAATGTTACTTCATTATCCTTGTTGTCAGCAAGTATTTTTTTAATTTTATTTAGCATGTTACATGTACTAACTTTAATGCATAATGATCTGAAAACTCTGTAGGGTTCAGAAATGATACTCCTAGGGACTACATGTGCAACTTAGGGCCTGATGGTAGGCGACGCGATGCTGATGATAGGCCTGAGTTATGTAGAGGAACAGTTGAATTTGTTGCTACAAAGGAATTTCTGGTTTGTGCTTATCTAATCCATGAAGTCCTTGTAACATCTTCATGTGCGTGCATTAAATATTCTGTGTAGAGCTTGTATCTTCAATATGATGCAATTTTCTTAATATTTCTTCACACTACTATTCAGTTCTCTGGCAGATTTGTGGAACTTGAACTAGTAGACTATTAAAAAATGAGTTTCATCGGGCAATCCACTGCCCTGTTTATATTAGTTTCTTCTTCGCTTTGACTTTTGCATATACTATTCAATGAGAACCCATCATAATAATTTTTCAGGTTCGTGATCCAATGCCTGCTGTATACTTCTTCCTTATTGACGTCTCCATGAATGCTATACAAACTGGTGCAACTGCTGCAGCTTGCAGTGCTATTGCCCAGGCTATTTCAGATCTGCCGGTAAGTTGGTACTGGACTCTTGTAGTCTGATTCAGGAACACATATACCCCACTATATGTCATTTTTTAGTCACGACTACCATAGCGACAAATTAAACTGCAGCACTGTCTACAATTGGATTTTTGTCCCCTTATATTGTCTTGTATGCTGTCATTTATGAACATAACTTACATGATATGAGCATTGTAGTTTCTATGAGTCATAGTAAAGTAAATGCTTTAATTCTGACTATTTGTTGTATTATCAGTTTTGAGTATTGTTAAGGTGTATGGTGCTACTTTGGGCTCAGGCTCTATTTGTTTTATCTGTTGTTACTCTAGGAACTGAGTTCTAGTTGATTTTTGACATCTACATAATGGCACAATGACTGAACAAGAACATGGAGTGAACATCATTTTTTGATTGTTTGGCATGGCTTAAATAAAAGCATCATCTACAGATGATAGTCTTCACTCTTCTCAGCCGACAAGCCCATTCCCAGGAGTTCATATCCATGTATCTATATGGAGTGAACGTTATTGTTCAAAGGCCAAAAAATCTGAACATACCTAGTGGCAGACTTGATGGATTGATTTTCATAAAATATTTTACAGAATGAAATCTGATTTGTATCACTTGCTGTTTTTTCCCCGTCTAATGTAGGAAGGTCCTCGGACAATGGTTGGAATTGCCACGTTTGATTCTGCTATTCACTTCTACAGTCTTAAACGTGCTCAACAGCAGGTACTCACATTATCTTAACAGCAGTGCTCTGAGGCAGATTAGACATGGTATTGTTAACTAGCATTTTCATTAAACTTGTCCTTAGCAACAGGATATATGTTTTGCATTGCCGTGGCGATTCCTGTAGAAGCAGCCTTTTTGGAGCCGTAATGTCAATTCTCAATGGAATGCTATTCCCATAACAAACGAAATTCTGCTGGGCAGGGCAGCAGAGCACAGCAACCATATTGTGATCCCTTTTTTACGCAAATGTGGATTCAAACCCTGAAATAGTGGGAATGTTAATTATATGCGTCTTTTTGCTGTTAATAGATCATATATGTGTTTGTGTAGAAACAGCATTTTCCTTGTCTTCTATGCCATCTCTTATCTTTTCTTTAGTACAATTTGTTTCTGCATAGATCTTTTAGATATTCGAGTAGTCTAAGTAACCTTCTTTCCCTTGCAGCCTTTGATGCTCATCGTTCCTGATGTTCAAGATGTATATACACCTCTTCAGACAGATCTTATTCTCCCAGTATCCGAGGTTTGTATTTGAGCAGCTGAAATGTGTTAGTGCCTTTTATTTCATTTTTCTGTTAAGGATCTAAGAGAATCCTATTGTGCTTGAAAACATTTTTTTTAATCATTCAACCTTTCCTTTGTGGTTTTAGTGCCGGGAGAATCTGGAGCAGTTGCTAGAAAGCATCCCGAACATGTTTGAGAATAATAGGGTTGCTGATTCTGCTTTTGGAGCAGCTATGAAGGTACTGGTCTTATATTTTATGGGTGCTAGTTCTATTTCATCTTGGCATTAGGTCTTGCTGAGCAGCAGATCAAATTCAACATTTTTATGCAAACTAGAAATTATTGTTTTTAGATTTACTCTCATGGTTATTGCATAACATTTTTCTCGTTCTATTCTCTTTAGGCTGGCTTCCTGGCAATTAAATCTACTGGCGGAAAACTTCTTGTTTTCCAATCAGGTATACTTTTTTAACTGATCAGATATAAGTTAATTTCAAGCGTTGTATTTTTGCCAACTTTGTAAGTGTTTCCTTAGTTTGCTTTGGCACTTACTTTTTTTTAGATGCATGCTGGCTTAATTAGTAAGCAATATTCTCACTATGTTTAAGTTTGATCTTTGTCTGTTCCTTCGTAACAAGTGGTACATTCTAGTTCAGCAAGTTCTACCTGTTGTTAGTACCAGATTGGAATGGCAGTGCTATATCATTTTGACCTAATGCTGTACCCTAGCCACATAAGTTGAGTTCATAAGTCAAATGACGTTTTTACTTCAAATTGTGTAAGTGGATTCATGTCTTTATTTTTACCTGTTAAGGTTGTTCCAGTCGCTGCTAATTTACCGCCTTCTGTGAGATTTTCCAGTTTTTTCCCTCAAACTTAAACCCTCTTCTGTTAACAATGTGCATTGCTGGCAGTGTTGCCATCGCTTGGGGTTGGTTCTTTATCTGCTAGGGAAGCTGAAGGTAGAGCAAACGTTACAACTGGTGACAAGGTATGCATTGTTTCATATACCTTGTCTTACCTTCACTAAAAGTACAAATAAGGTCTGCTTCCATATATTTGTTTCATTAACAGCACATGTTCATTTTACCGTCAATGCTCAGTTAACACTATAATACACTTGTATGATTCTCAGGAAGCCCATAAACTGTTGCAGCCTGTTGATAATACTCTCAAGACAATGGCCCTAGAATTTGCTGAATATCAGGCATGATATTTTAAGCGCTTGAGTTTTTTATTTTCTTGGTGTTGAGCTGGCTTGTGGTGACATTGTTTTCCCCTCTTTTCAGGTCTGTGTGGATGTATTCCTCACCACACAATCCTATGTCGATATTGCTTCTATATCTGTTGTGCCCCAGACTACTGGTGGTCGGGTAGGCATTCTCCCTAATACTTGTAATGCAAGTTGGTTGTTAGTAGTTTCGGAAGAGATCATGGCGAGAGATAGGGCCTTGCATGCATCTTTTTATTTAGTAACAATAGTATATCCTAGTAGTAGAATGTGTGAACATATTTATGACTTATATAATTGGATAGATAGTCTTGATCTAAGTTTGCTAGCTAGGTTGTGATTCATAGATCATTGACTGATTATGTTGATTTCATGGTTTCTAAATTTTAAATCACTGATGAAAGTTAAGGTGAAGTGAAAAGCACTTATCACCAGGCATTACAAGCAACCTTGCCATGTACAGGGAGGCATCTCTTGCCTGGATAGCTTACAACTGAAATACGCTTAGAGAACTAGCAAAATCTTTTCTAATTATTCAAGGGAAAACCACATTTCACTAGGTAGGCGTGCTCTGGTTAGGGAAATTTTGTGGAAAGAATACATTGGAAAGAAAAGGACAAAGGGACAAAATATTCATAAAAAATGATCATTTCCATTTTTCTATGATTCCCCATGTAACTAAATTTCTTAGAGGTAGATGTGTGCACAATATGTTTAGCATGTGACGTTTTTCTCAGTCTTTTTGGATGTCTCAATTCATCTACAGAAATAGTGACATATGCTAATATCTGAGGGGCCTACTTTTTTAATTTTTTTAGGGATATACTGTAGGGGTCTAGGGGAGCAGGGGAAGCCCCTACTGTGGCATACATCAATTCTATGTTTTCTTTTTTCATCTTTATGCACTTTTTGTTAAGCTTTATTTTTTATTATGATTATTTCTGGCAATTTTATTCAATATTTAATTTTCGTTGCAGGTCTACTACTACTATCCATTTTCTGCTCTTTCAGATCCAGCCAAGCTCTTCAATGATCTTAGATGGAATATCAGTAGACCCCAGGGTTTTGAGGCTGTTATGCGTGTCAGGTGCAGTCAGGTTGGTTTAATGTCAGATCCTTTATCCTCGGCACTTTATGTTAAGAGCCGGAACATGACTAATTTTCTTACAACTTTTCGTCAGGGACTCCAAGTTCATGACTATTTTGGCAATTTCTGCAAGCGTGTTCCTACTGACATTGATCTTCCAGCGGTCAGTATTTTATACTGGTGTACAGCAAATTTGGTTTAAGATTGTCGCCATGTCGGTATCAACTGTGATATGAAGCTTTGCCTCTATAGTTCAATGTTGACATTAATTTGGTTTGATAAACATTGGAAATACATATGTTGGTATTCCTACTGATATTACCTACATCAACCTTCTAAAACATGTATCCGTAGCAAACTTTATATGTTGCACATCATGTTCTTGCTAAGAATACAGGCCATATTTTGCAACCGAAGGAAGACTTAAACTGCATTGTCGTCACATTTAGAATTTAGATAATGATGCATCCGTTTAGAATTTAGATAATGATGCATGCAAATCTTGTTCCTTACTATTACGAGTTTATGACCATACTTTATTTCATTATTGATGCATGTTCAAATTTTCTATTCTGTTAGTTGTTCCTGTCAGTTTATATTTCCCTTAATTCTCTGTCCTATAAGAGATTTTTTGTGGATGCAGATTGATTCGGACAAAACTGTGATGGTAACATTTAAGCATGATGACAAGTTACAAGAAAATGCGGAATGTGGCTTCCAGGTAATATTGAGATGGAATGTATTTTCCTCTTTACATTTTCCATGGTTGTTTGCCTTTTTTTTTGAACAAGGTTTTCTCATGATTATGATACTTTGCCATGCATTTTGAGTCCTCAGGTGCTGAAGTCATTAGCATCGTAGGTAGTTTAGAATGCTTGAAATGCTTAGGTTTCATTCTGAGCTGGAAAATAGTTGCTATACTGAATGAGAAGCATGTATTTCACAAGTATTAGCACTTGGCCTCCTTTTTGCTAGGGTTTGATAAATTTGTTACTTGTATTTATTTGCCACTAGCAAGCATTTGTCCAAGGCTTGGAGCTACTTTCTAACTTAGTTATGAGAATCACATTGGCCACTGTCCCAGAAATGCTGGACCAGAATTTAGGCTGTGTTGGTACCTTAAGATATGTTATTGACCCATGAAAACCATCTACTTACCCAGACTAGAGTAACTGCTTGCTACTAACTAGTGTGTAAGAAGCATTTGCCTTTTTGATGCATAATGATTTTAAGTTTCAAAAGTTCTCTTAGAATATCTATTAACGGAAAAAGTACATTAAATAAAATCCTGACCTTTTTTCTCAAGAAAGCTAGGTATTCTATCTGAGTGCAACCATATTGTAAACTATCAAAACACCTGGTCGTAACTGTTGCAGTAGTGCTTTATTTCCAACCGTTGATGATTTTAACTTTACTGGTTGCTTGTATTTGAAACTGTGCTATTTGCTAGGTTTAGTCTTGCCTTTTAATATCATGGTGTCTCAAATTGAAGACTTTCACTTATCTGCTATGGTTTAGTTGAGTCATCTTGCATGGGTGTTGACTTTATGTTGGATTAATTATTTAATTTGCTAATATGGTGTTTTCATAATATTCATGTTTTTTTTACATTCTGTTCCTGGCACTTTTTCAGTGTGCGCTTCTCTATACTACTGTATATGGGCAAAGAAGGATCAGAGTCATAAACCTGTCGCTTTCATGCACAAGTTTGCTTAGCAACCTTTTCCGGTATGCTGATTTGGAGACACAATTTGCTTGCTTCCTGAAGCAAGGTAAAAACAGTGAAGATCTTTTAATATAACTCTGTTCACTTTTTCTGGCTTTATAATTATTCAGCTTATTGAGAAAACATTGAAAGCAAAAGTATCTTAAATGATACCATTTTTTTCAAACTCATCACCCATGAAACATTATGAACTGCACTGACATTCTTGTACTATACAGCTGCTAATGGCATCCCGACATCTCCACTACCCCGTATCCGGGATGAAGCAACAAATACATGCATAAATATTCTGCAATCTTACCGCAAACACTGTGCGTCTGTAACCTCATCGGGGCAATTGATTCTGCCAGAGGCTCTAAAACTGCTGCCCTTGTATACTTTAGGTATTATTAGGCCCATCGAATGTTTTACTTTGTTTCTTCCATGTCCATTGATTCCACTAACATTTGCACTTTCTTTTTCAGCATTGGTCAAAAGTGTAGGCTTGAGAACCGATGGGCGTTTGGATGAGCGTTCCTATTGGATGTCCCTTGTCTCCTCCATTTCTGTAGTATTAGCTGTTCCGTTGGTCTTCCCTAGATTGATTCCTATCCATGATCTCACATCAAGGGTACTAGTTGCATTTATTAAAGCAATGCTGAGTTTCTTATCATCCTTTTTGAGGGAGAAATTATCTAAATTTTGGACTCTATTTTCAGGCTGATGATGAGTCCCTTATACCCAGTCCCCTTATGCTCAATAATGAAAATGTACAAGACGATGGGGTCTATTTATTGGAAAACGGAGAGGATGGTCTAATTTATGTAGGAAATATGGTTAATCCGGCCACCCTGGAACAAATATTCGGCGTCTCTTCTTTGGCTGCATTACCAGTCCAGGCAAGTCCTGTTGTGGTTTCTCCTCTTGAAGCTTTTTGGTTTGTTCCAGTATTCTGAACAAATATGGACTACTCATCTGTATCTAGAAATTTGAGGTATGCAACATTACTGCATTCGTCGTAGTTACGTGACAAATGAATTGTTTGCAGTTGGTATTGGAGCAATTTGACAACGAGCTCTCCAGGAAGGTTAATGAAGTTGTAAATGAAATAAGACGCCAGAGATGCTCGTACTTGAGGCTAAGACTATGCAGAAGGGGCGAACCATCTGGTTCGTCTGCTGAACCACTCAGTGAACTTTGGTTGTTTTTTTAACCCCTGGCCACTTCTTTTGATTGAATGAATGTTTGAATCCCTGCAGGCGATTTCTTCCGATCATTTTTGATAGAGGACAAGGCACCTGGCGTCTTCTCCTATGTCGAGTTCCTTGTGCACGTGCACAGGCAAATCCAAAGCAAGATGACGTGAGGGTCCTCCTGACCCCTACTTGTAACATTTTTGTGAGTAGGCGGCATTGTAGGTACCAAAAGGAGATTGATTTCCGCACAAGGATACAGCAAAGAAGCGCGGACTGGGGATCGCTGGGTGGAGCGTCAAGTTTGTTTGGAGAATAGAATTTGTTGGAACTGCTGCCTGCGGTGTTTGCAGCGCCGTTTTTTGAGTGGGTGGTATATGTTGTATACAGAGATGAGCTGTGTGGAGTGCCAAGGCTCTTTTTTTTTGTGTGTTTTCGTTAGCATTGTGCATCCTCCCTATTTACCTCTTGTCCAAATGGGGGGAACGTGCCGGGGGCCAGGATTAAAGGAAGGTTATAGAAGTTAAGAAATAAAACTGTATCTAGTATGAATCAGATATACAACTTTCAGAGTTTATGTTCGAACAGTTGACTGTCCAATCCAATTGGTGTGAACTGTTGACTCGAATAATGCGACATATCCTCGCCGAGTTTCATCATAAGATTATTCATGGACATAGATTACGTGGTATGAGAGGCGCTAGCCTTTCTCTTGGGCTTGCAGAGTGGTTGTATACGTGCCAATTGCGCACAAAATCACTTCACAAGGTTTCGGAAATCTGATGAACAAACTTTCATAGGATCCATTGACATTTCAGAAGCATAATTAGCATGATTTCAATTAATGTCCTATATACAAACTACAAATTTGAAATTCCACGCCTAATCACTAACTTTTCACCTCTGCATCATCATCAAATATATATTCAGGCTGACACAGGGCAAATAGTCAGCAACCTAACATTGCATGCCATTTGACGTCCACGTGGCTGAAGCATCGTCCGTCAGTCACCCTGCTTGACATTGATTTTCTGCAATAAGACCCGAAGAAACAATGGCTTTGGCATTGATTTTCTGCTTCATTCAAAACACAGAGAGATAGTGCTAGCAGCTGCAAGAAAATATTTCTGAAATGCAATTTTATACTAGTAATAGTTACATACATAAGCAATTTGAACTTACATTTTGGAGATTCTGATTACACTTTTGCAGTATCATGATGCCAAAGAATCCATATACAAATCTACAGTTACAAATCCTAGTCTATACTCAGTACTCGCTGCATCATTACGGGGAAAAACTATCTGATGACGCGGAGTAATAAGTAATAATCTAAACTAAATCATCAGACTAACGCTGCAGCTTTGCTAACAGCCCCTGCCGTCGTCGCTGGAGCACTCAGTCGTCAGCCTTACTTGCCTTCAAGTAAACCACGGCATCTGCAGCGCCGCCACGGCGGTGAGCCTGTCCTTGGGGTCGTATTGCAGCAGGCCGTGCAGGACGTCGAAGCCTGCTGGGGACAGCCGCTCCTCCGGCACCTTCTCCCGCAGCTTGCTTGGCGCCCCGGCGTCGATGCCCAGCGGCATAAGCGACACGTTGTCAGGGATTCCTAGCAGGTCCACGATGCTGACCAGCTGCGTGTATTCATCCTCTTCCGGGAAGAGCTGTTCCCCGCCGACGAGTTCAGCCATGATGCAGCCGAGAGCCCACATGTCCACGGGCGCACTGCATTCCTTGTCGCACAGGAGCGATTCCGGCGCGATGTAACCGATCGTGCCCTCGAGCTGCGCGTCCAGCGGCGGCGCGGCGGTGGACCTGGCGAGGCCGAGGTCGCAGATCTTGAGCCGGCGGTCGTGCTCCCCGACTAGCACGTTCCCGGGCTTGAGGTCGCGGTGGACGATGCCGTGGGCGTGCATCGACGCCGCGCCGGACAGAAGCGGCGCCATCGCGCGGCGCGCCTCCAACTCGGTGAACCGGATGCCACGGCGGCGGCGCGCGCCGATGAGGTCGTGGAGGCTCGGGCCGACGAAGTCCATCACCAGGTGCAGGCCGCCCGACTCCGACAGGGCCACCAACCGAAGTGCCACCACCGCGGGGTTTCCGGCGCACGCTGCGAGAAGTGCGGCCTCCCGCAGCAGCGCCGCCGCCGCCTCTCTGCTCCGGTAGCGCGCAGATTTGATGGCGACCACCACGCCGGTGCGGCGGTCGCGCGCCTTCGAGACGGTGCCGAACGCCCCCTCGCCGATCTGCTTCAGCCTCTTGAAGGAGTCCAATCTGCAGATTCGCTCCCGTTGATCGTTCCTCGCAGTTGCAGCGGCGGCGGCGGAGGGCACGACGCTGCTTGCGTCTTCGGGCGCGGCCGAGCGCGCGCGGAGTCGGCGGCGCCGGCGTGAGGCGAGCAGCTCGCCCTCCGTGAGGGAGGGCACGCACGCCGCCATGGGGGAGAATGGAACTCGCGGGCTGCCGAGCAGGGGAGGTGGCTGGAGACGAGAGGCGAGAGCAAACAGCAGAGTCGTGGCGGGGAGAAGAAGGGGAGGCGAGTCGGAAGGGAGGGAGGGCATATGGTTAGATTGGATCTATCGGACATTCGGACGCTAATACAAACAGACTCGACTTCCGTCCGACTGGCAACGGGCTGTCAGAAGTGATTCCGCCGGAGTAGCAGGGGATATGCATCTGATGAGTACTCAAGAGATTGAAACTCCATTTTATTCTTCTTTACTTCTTTAATTTCCATCCTTAGACGGTTGCTTGTTCTCCTAATAAAACTGTTCATAGCTAGTGGGTTTCAAAGATTTTTTATAAGAACTATCATATGGATTCAGTGGTTCCGCCGCACTTGAGGTCCGCAATAAAGATAGCGGGGATCGCGTATTAACTTGGAGTTGCATGGCGGTGTTCTTGTGTCGGTGTGTGTAACACCCTTAGTTTCAAAATTGACAAGTAAAAAATAGAATTTATGTTTATAAAATTAAATATAGCTCTATTTAGGTTTAGACTCTATTTTTAATAGAAAAAGCTTTCAAACCTCCAACGTGAATTATGCAAAAAGTCACTCAAAACCTATGTCTAAACCAGCCAAGCTAGGTCGAATCTGTTCTAAACTCCTCTTATATGGGCTCAAAGTCTCACACACTTAGAGGATGTTTGGTTGGCAGCCATTGAATGCTACAGGCACAGTATTTTCGCCATGCTACAGTGTTTTCTGAGGCGGGGAAAAGGGCCGCCACAGATCTGTGGCGAGCCACGTGGCTGGCAGATTGTGGCGTGCAACCAAGCACGCCCCTAAACCCTTTCCACCAGCCCCAATGGGCCGTCAACCATGATTCAAATCACGCACCTCGGCTGCGTGAATATCCATTCCCATCACCACTCCTTCCCCTTACCCTCAACCCTATCCCCGTTTAGACCCACAAAAGAAACGAAAAGAAACCCACACTACCCGCTCGCCAGCGATTTCACCACATAAGTTGCGCCATGCTCATCAACCTAGCCGCCTGCAAGAGTTGCTCCTTGCCCCTCTTCCCATCCCTTTGCGACCTCCGCCAAACACCTCTCGCACTCTCAACCGCTGTGGAACCACCAGAGATGACGTCCCTAAGGTACCCTCGTCGACAATTTTTTTACCATTGATGTTGCCCTCACAAGTAATGTGAAACTGAGGCTAGAATCCCTCTTGAGCGTGTGCTGAAGGATTCTGCCCACCAATTGCCAATGCATGCCATCACCGTTGCACAATCTATTAGAAAATTTTCCCTAGTAGCAACACCTACTAAATCCACATGTGAAAGTGATAATTAGATCTACCAGAACGAACTTGCAAGATTACAAAAGACACTGGAGACACAATCTTTATTGACGAGATTTAGCCAAAGACAACATGCCCAATGCATGACTCTAGGCACTCCTCTCCAATACCACAACATGAGCCGCTTTGGGGTCCTGGCAACTTGCCACCACCCCTTTTATGGACTTGTTGCTATGTGGTTATAGTTATGGTAGCATCCCTCCTCTCATATTTATAAGGATACCGGGTTGCAGGAGTTTGATACAAAATCTAAACTATACCGCTAGTACAGCTCAAGTCCTATCTTAAGTGTAAAAAACTGTATATAATATTGAATATAAACTCCACCTTGATTGGGGGCGTAGCCAGGATTTGGATTAAGGGGGGCCAAGCAGTCATGGGCTGGCTTTGAGTGGGGCCAATATAGGCTAATTTTGGTGATTAGTACATTTCATTAGAGGGTCATTAGGGGATATTAGTGGTGTTTTATGAGCATTGGGTGGGGAGGGGGGGGGGGGGGGGGGGGGTTTTGCAGGCCCCTTCGCCCCCTGGCTCCGCCCATGATCTTGATGAATCTTCCACCACATTGAAACCATTATGCGCTAACACATCCATGCACATCGAATTTGAGTTGTTGCGTTTGCTGCTCATGGGAGTTGAATGATGGTATCATCTCAAACCCATCATTGAAGAAACATTGCTATCCCTGTAAATCAAAATTCTATGACTCCACTTACAACTATTCATCATTCTCTTCTTTTACCAATCTCGATCAAGCAAAATTAGATTCCTATCCAACCTACCTACTAAGGTCTTATTCGATAGAGCTTCTATAGTATACCACCTTTATAATTAGGCTTCTGATCATATATTTAAACAAAATTTAAGCGTAAATTGGATCAAGAAGGGGTAAAAAATGGACTAAACTCCTCACCTGCTCCCGTCCAGCACCCATGGGCGCACGACATGCCACGAGCTTCTGCTCGCCGGCGTACTGTGCTGCGCCACGCGCCGGCCTCCGCGGCCGCCCGGGCACAGGCCTGCGCGACCTCTCCGCCCACTTGCCCGCCGCGCCCATGCCACCGACGTCGCACGTCTCACTGCACCGGCATGCCACGACGCCGGCTGGCCGTCCTTGCGGTACTGCTCGCCGTCCTCACGCACTGCACGCCCGAGCGCGGCCACCAGCATTGCCACAACCTTATCTCCATCCCAGGCGCCCCTTTCCCCTTCCTCTTCCTCTCCCTCTTCCTCCCTTCTTCTTCCTCGGGCAGAACAGGTCGAGCCGAGCCGGTTCCGTTCCCCGGCCAAATTAGTCCCACGCTCTCCATCAAGTTCAAATCGCCTCCACCCCCACCTCCCATACCCTCTATGCTACGCCCAAAGCACCTCCCCGTCACTGATCATGGCCTACAGGGCCAGGGATTGAAGGTCCCTGACCCGCCATTGCCGCTGCCACCCGAAGCTTCGGCCTTTTGTCCTCCTCCGGTTCTCTCCACGCCATCTGACCTGCAAAACGAGTTCATGGTGAGCCGCTAATGCTCCTCGGCCCTTTACCCACGCGGTCCCGTCGCCGAGCCGCCTGGAATGCCACCACGCCATCGTGCGCTTGCCAAGGGCCATGCGCGCGTGCCCCTGCGCTACACCACGGCACGCCGCGGCAGCACCCTGCTGCGCTGGCCGCGGGCCCGTCCCTCCGGCCGACGGGAACGCGCGGAGCGCCACGCCGACCATGGCCATGGCCCTGGCCATGGCGTTGCCTTGGCTGGCCAAGCCACACCCCCCTGATCTGTGGGGTCCATGGGTCGGTCTGTTTAGAGTTTAGGGGTTTTCTGAAATTTGGTTAATTTAGCAGAAACTTGGAAATTGCATAGAAAATCAAAGACAAATTCTAAACATGCAAAACTAATTTTTTTTAGTTTCGTGAGATCTAGATGTACAGAGGAAAAATGTTCATTCATGTGTAATGTCCTTTTTGACCCTGCTAGAATTTAATTTGTGCTTAGTCATGTTTAATTAATTTCTGCAGATATGTTAGTCCATAAATTATGACATTTATGCAGTAGCTTACTTTAGGCATGTGTAGTTCACTGTAAACATTTCATGCATAGAGGACATCTCTATGTTTGTAGATCTTTATTTGTTCAGTTTGTGTTGCTAAGGCTTAAATAAATAGTTTCTATGGTTAATAATTGTTGGGTAAATTTTTTTTTGCACTCTTTGTCAGTATCTAATCATACTGGTTTAATTGTGTTACCAGATTATGGCTGTATATCAAGATTTTGTATTTGTTTAGCTCCTAGCTATAGTTTTGCTTTTATAATTGTTGCTAAACAATTCTTTTCTGCATGCGTAATTTTAGAAACTTGTTTTGTTTAGATGTAAATCATTATAACTCGTTTGGGATCTAAATGTGGTTGCTTTTATATAACTTGATTCTATTTGCTGGTTAGTTAAATAAAATCTCTAAGTACTTCTTCTTGCTTTATGTGGGTGTTTAGCCTTTCTAAACAAGTTAGTAATGATTATTTCCAGTGAACACTTCAGGCTAAAACAAGTTTAAAACTGAGCTGATACATTAGCTCCCAAGTATTTTCTTTATGAGTTTGTTTGCTTTGTTTACCCGGTAAATGATTGTACAATTTTCATTTATATAGACGCAGCGAACGACGTAGTGTACAAATTGGTTGCTGAGCCGATCCAAGAGCAGTAGGTGGCACTAGAGCAGCAACACCCGGCCCAAGGCCGGGTTGATCCTATAAAGTGTGCTGAATTATTGAAAATAAATATCAATAACTAAGTACAAAATAAACGTGCTGAGTGAAATTTGAGTTTATGTTTAAAAAAAATAGCTCAATTTAAGTTCGAACCCTATTTTTTTAAAAGAAAAAAGGCTTCAAACCTCTAACTTGAGCTATGCAAAAACCTACTCAAAATCTAGATCTAAACCAACCAGGCTGGGTTGTCTAGTCTAAACTCCTTCTCTAATATGGGCTCAAAGTTCCGCTGGCCTAAGGTCTTTCCACCACCCTCAATGGGCTGCCAGCCGGGATTCAAATCACACGCCTCCCAGCCCAAGCCTCGGACGCGTGAATCTCCATTCCCATCAACGCTCTTCCCCCTTGCCCACAACCCTATCCCCGTTTAGACCCACAGAAGAAATGAAAGGAACCCACCCCGCCCGCCATCGATTTTACCACACAAGTTGCGCCAAGCTCGTCAACCTCGCCGCATGTAAGAGCTGCTCCTTGCCCCTCTTCCCATCCCTTTGCTACTGTAACACCTCAGGTGTTTAAATTATGAAATAAGCCTCGTTAGCTTGACACGATACATAAATAACTAAGAAAAGTTTAAAAGAAATAAATTATAAATTGGTTTTGTTTTGAATTGAGAATAATTGTGTATATGTGCATAAGTACATGTACTTTAATCAAATAAATTAAATAACTTTCACATCGATGCAAACATGGCTACAAAATTGAGTAGGCACATCGTTTTTGACATGATAAACAAAAATCTAGTTGAAGCCTAGGAGAGAATGCAAAGTTTTGCCCAGGAAATGACGTACCCTCTGAATTGTACTTTTGAGTTTTTAAAATAACTTCTAAACTAGAACTCAAATGAACTTTGGCCTGAAACAAAACTTGTGTAACTTTTCATTTTGAACAACTTTCATGTTCAAGGATTTTTGAGTTGCAACACGAAAATTTAAGAAACACTTGGATTTGCAAACCAGCCCCTGCCTTTTCCTTCTATTTACACTGCAGACCCTTTCGTTCCGCCCGACCCTTTCATTTCGCCCGACCCTTTCGTTCCGGCCGACCCTTTCGTTCCGCTCGACCCTTTCACTTCGCCCGACCCTCGCTTCGCCCGACCCTCCGACGCGTAGCCGTTCGCCCGACCCTCCAACGCGCAGCCGCTCGCCCGACCGTTGGCTTCGCCCGACACATCGCCTTGCCCGACCCTCCGCCGACGCGCAGTCGCCGCAGGCCACTTGGCTGGCGATGCCTGACCGGCGCTAGGCGCCAAGCCAATGCCTAGCCGCGCCCGGACGCCGCGCTCCTCCCTAGTCCGCGCACGCCACGCGCACGCCACCGCATGCGCGCCTCTGCTCGCCGCCCGCCGCGCCCAATGGACGAGCCGTGCTATGCCCGTGTCCCCACCGCGTCCCGCCAGTCGCCGCGCTCGCCGCCCGGCAAGCCAGCTGCTGCAGCTCCTCGCCCAACCCGCGCGCCGCGTGATCTCCCGCTCCCCACGCCAAATCCTCAGCGCCCAATCCCCTGCTTGCGCCCACCGCACGCCGCGACCAGTAATGCGCCCTGTCGTGCCGCCCGCGCCCGCGCCTCGCAGTCCAGTCCCGTCCTCCTCCTGCCTCTTTACTGCCTACAAAAGGCCGCACTGAGCCCCTCCTCGCGCGCCCAGACACCAGAATGCCGCCGCCGCCACCATTACCGCCGTCGTGCCCAGCTCACCGTGAAGCTTACCTCTCCGGCCACCCATTGCCAGAGTTGAGTCTCCAACCGCCACCACAACACCCCACCACAGCTCACTGGCCCACCCATCGTCGTCCAGAACCGCCAGCGCTCGTTGCCAGCGCCCCCTCCACTGCCGCCGCCCCGACCTCCATGGACGGTCCACTCCGAAGCTCCTCCATTCCGGCCAAGCCTCGAAACGGGTTTCCCTCGATGCCGCGAAGCTCATCGACCAGCCCACGCTCTCCCCTCCTCGCCGGAGCACCGTCGCCGACGTTCCGCCCCGCCGCCGCCCCTCTGCTCCGCGCCAACGATCCACCTCCGGCCACCCCAACCCCGACCAAGCCCGCCCCAAGGTAGCTCTCACCTCCCTGGATCTCCACGAACCTTTTCCCCTCTCCGCCGACGAGCCCCCTCGCCGGAATCTGGCCGGCCGCCATGCCAGCGCTGCCAGGGACCACATTGCTTTGATTGCAATCTTCCCAGGGGCCTGCACGCAAGTTTTCAGGGGCATATCTGTAAACCTGTGTTTAAACTTTGAATTCAAAAACAGCGAACTTGTAAAATTCGTATAAAATCGTAGAACAATTGGAAAAATACAAACTCAACTTTTCTGGAATCGTTAGATGAAAATCTACAACTTTTGTTATATGCATTTCTTCAGTTGCTTGCTAAATCTTGATATAAATTAAATGGAAGGTTTAATAGACTTTAATTGTACCCACTGTTGTAGGCAAAGGCTAAACCTAAAAATTTAACAGTAGATTGGATGCTTGTTTTGTAGGCCAGTGTAATAATATTAGGACCAGAACCCATCTCTAACTAAACTTTTTGCTAAACATTGTTTTATACCATAAAATAATAAAACTAAATTGTAACTGCTGCTATATTGTGATTCATGTGGTGAAACATTTCCAGAGCTGTTATATTGATGCCCAAATACCACAGAAAAAGTTTAGAACCTTTTTCCTTTCTGTAACCTACTTATATAATTTTGTGGTGGGAAAAATACACTAATTCAAATAATTAGTTTCTGTGCTTGGAAAATATTCAACGTTTTACTATGGAACATTTTAGAGTAGCTCTTACTGTATAAAATGTTTCATACACAGAAACCTCGTAAAACATCCTGTAGAAATTAATCTTTATTAAAGTAGGTGTATATTGTCCTATTTATTATGCTTTGTATCTTGCATAGTAAAATATGAAAAATTTACAGTAACACCTTTATAAATGTATTAATCCCCTGTAAAATGTTCGGTGTCAATACTTGCATGGTTTGTCCTGCATAAAACTAACTAGGTTCTAGAAGTGGCTGTGTATTACTTTTTTCATAATTTTTCTGCTGCGTGAAAATGTCTGAAATTTTTACAGTGCTTTTGTCTCAGTATAATGTGCTCTAAATAAAAATTTCATTTCCAGAAGTTACCTAGTCCAGAGGTTGTGTTTAATCCATGTTGTGCTTAGAAAATTAAGTTTCCAATATAACACAACCCTTCTTGTTTAATGAAGTTAATAAGTTTAAGTTATACTCTATTAACAATTGCCCAAAGAAATCTTAACTAAGCCACTTCACAACCAAATCGATGTTTGGTGGACTGCAACTTTATCGTGAAGGAAAATAATCGTCATATACCATCACTATAACTTACACTTGTGCATTCATATAGAATCGACTACTCTCGCCGACAGAACGTACAAGCTGGTGCCCGCGTCCGAAAGTGAGCAGCGTGAAGCTCAAGTAAATCTAACTGAAGCTTTCGAAGACCCGAGCCCAAGTTCGGACGAGCCCTAGGCTAACTTTACCCAAGAAGGCAAGCCCCGGAGCATGAACCCTATTTTCCTAAACTTATGCAACTTATTACTCTACTTTACTTGTGCATTAAGTTTATAGGAGTTGAATGAAAGCTTAGTTGCATGAACTTAGGTTCCTATGATCTGAACACTAGATATAAGGTTCGATAGAATGCTATGC
This sequence comes from Panicum miliaceum, assembly GCA_032594955.1. Taxonomy (NCBI): domain Eukaryota; kingdom Viridiplantae; phylum Streptophyta; class Magnoliopsida; order Poales; family Poaceae; genus Panicum; species Panicum miliaceum. Next base: position 14,801,922 of record CM064068.1, read on the forward strand.
TAATAGGACTCGATAAAAGTCGAGTGATTTCCTGTTACTCGCGAGAATATAGGAGTTGAATGTTTACTACATGCTGCAATCATAAGGTCGACGGACGGGGCTATAGTACGATGTTTATGTTGATGATTGAGGCCCCATCTGTTTAGTAAAAAATGCTAAGGCCGCAGTGTGTGGTAGTGGTGATTAAGTCTTTGAATGTACTAACCACATGCCGAGAATATGGTAATCGGTGAGCTTAAGTACCGGATTGAACCAAGGCCGGAATATACTCCCCACCGTCTTTAATTCGTTCACATCTAGCTAATGGCGGGTGCATGTGCCGCCATGGCCGGGTCCATGGGGACGTGTAGTCGAGGGCGGTGGGCCTGTTCCGTGAAGCGGGAATTGAAGGGAAAAGTTGCACGTGTGACTCTGGGAGTAACCACGTGACGTGTGTTTAGGTTTCCCTTGCAAGGTTAAGAAATTCGATTCGAATCGTCCGTTTCTCGCGGTTATTGGGACTGCTTGACCATTTTACCACATAGAGTAAGAAGAGGAACAATGATGATGATTAATCTTGTTGGATGCAAATTAATTCTTCCACCATGTATGCTGTTGGATAGTTGCTTGCCTAGAATGGTTAAAGAAAACTAGAACTTGGAGCTAAAATTTGAAAGTAAGGACCTACTTATATATGCTTTTCGGCAAAATAAACCCTCAAGCCAAAAGCCTTGCATGTCTAGGAGTCGGCTAAGTATATTCCACTAGTCGGGTAAGCCTTGCTGAGTATTAGTATACTCAGCCTTGCTTATGGCTTGTTTTCAGGTAAAACTTTCAAGGATATGATCGCTAGTTTAATTGGCCGTGTACCCTTCCTCCTGGTTGGTCGGTGGAATGGGATATGCCCCCGGCCAACGGTGATAATGCCGAGTGACGTCTCGTACGGGCTTCATTGAGACATCCTGTATCGTCGAGTAGTTTATCGCTATTTTTTTTCCGCTGCATTGAACTCTGAAGAACTCAATTATTTTAAACTCTGAAATACTTGTTTTATGATGAACCCTGTGGTGTAAAATTTATGAAATGTTGTATCCTCTGGGCTCACCTTCGTGTGAGTACATGTATGTGTGGTTTCGATCGGCAAAAACCGTGGTTGTATCGGAAGGTTACCCGACAGACCAATGGATTATTCCGTTTGAAGTGCGAGTTAGCTTTGATTGCCCTCGTGGTGATGGTTAGCGCACTTGAGCCGGGTTAATTTAGGTGGTTCTGCCACAGCTACCTCCGCACAAACCCCTCTCGCACTTTCATCCATTATAGAACTACCACAGCCGACATCCTAGTAAGCTGCTCTGGTCGACACTTTTCTTCACCGTATTTGATGCCCTCACCCTTAGTAATGTGAAACCGAGCCCAGAACCCCTCTTTAGCGCGTGCCAAAGGATTCTGCCCACCAATTGCCAATGCATGCCATCACCATCGCACAATCTATTAAAAATTTTGCCCTAGAAGCAACACCTACTTATCCACCTGTGAAAGTGATAGTTAGATCTACCGAAATGAACTTGCATGGTTACAAACAACACCATAGACATGATCTTTATTAACAATATTTAGCCAAAGGTTACATGCCCGAAGCATGACTATGGGTGCTCCTCTCCAATATTGCAACACCGCTCGCTTTGGGATCCCAGAAACATGCCACCACCCCTTTGGACTTGCTGTCATGTCGTTATCGCAACATTCCTACTCTCATATTTGTAAGGATACCGGCTTGTAGGAGTTTGATACAAAATCTAACCTATACCACTAATACATCTCAAGTCCCATCTTAAGCGTAATCAAATTGTACACAATATTCAATACAAACTCTAACAAGCAGCGGTTAATCGGACATTCCGGAGGTGAGAGGTCCTTCAGGAAAGATGAAGCCTAGACAAACATTGTAATAAGTGCCATAGAGAGAGATCATTTAGTGATTTGACATCCTCCTTGGCGAATCTTCCACCACTTTGAAGCCGTTATGCACTAACATCCATGTACATCGAACTTGACTTGTTGCGTTTGCCGCTAATGGGAGCTGAAGGATGGTAGCATCTCATACCCATCATTGAAGAAACATTGCTATCCCTGTAAATCAAAATTCCATGACTCCACCTACAATTATGCACCTTCCCTTCTTTTACCACAATCTTGGTCAAGCAAAATTAGATTCCTGTGCAACCTACCTGCTAACTAAATTTAATACCATGCTCTAGCTGATTACCCACATGGTACTAGGTACCTCACTATGGCTAGCTATCTGAGTCCCATATAGGAATTGCCACATAGGCATTGCTCTCTTATGTCCGACGTCTTACTTCATAACCTCAAGTTGCAAGTACCACCGCCACAGAACCAAGCATCATAACCGGCACAATATTCCCGGTTGCAAGAGAACCAGCTATGATCCAAACACTATAACCGGTTTATCATCTCCACCTAAGATCAATTATTGAGTGGTCAAGAACCAGTTAAGTTGCTAACCCTTGTAACCTCCTCCGCCTCCTTGTTTCTTCTTCATCCTCCCCTTCCCTTATGCAGCAATGTTGATATTGAAGATTATGGCTTTCAACCCTATTTTTCTAGGGTTAGACGATGGCAGCTTGTGCTTTTTATAGAAGGGGCATGGTTATGATTGGGAGAGGATGTGGCAAAGCAGTGGTTAGCGATGGATGTGCAGTGATCTTCAATATTCGAGTGAAGAGGCACGTTATGGCCATCCATGGCACCTGAACTTCTAGCAATAGTCATGGCTGCTAGCTCACCCCGGTGGGGGTAATAGGGAGAATTCACTCCTTGACCCGGTCCCTCTTGGTAGCATCTATGGCTTGCACGACATGGAAAGGCTGCATAAGTGCTCTTCTTATTGTCACCGAGTGGGTGTGAGATGCAGGAGAAGAAAAATGGAGAGAGAGATAGAGAGCAGCATTATAATGATGCCATTAACCTTCTCCAACTGCCAGCGAGGCCGCCTGCTGATGTCAAATTTAAGCTGATGTGGAGCTAAGAGAAAATGAAAAATGGATGAGCTAGCGACTATTCCGTCGCTTATCTTGCTTGGGTAACAAGGTGCAGCTGTGGGCCCACAACAGATAATGTCGAGCATCCACGCTCTGGTCAGAGGTGAAATGGGCCGAGAGAGATGGTTTGACGGGCAATTGTGGGTCCCACATATGCTTTGGGGAATGAGCTAAAAATTGAACGATAGAGGAGTGATCTCCTAGGCTGACATGGACTGACTTAGAGCTAGTTAGTATCTAGAACTGTTGGAGGAGGCCTTATCATATAGCAGTCTAAGCGACGAGTCATCTAAGGTTGTTCCTAGGCTAGCTAGCTAGCTCAAGCTAGGGCCTGTGGCCGGAACAGGAGAGGGAGAGAAAAGAGAGTTAGGCCGGGTGGTCTGTGGCCGACCCAAGTGCTACTTAGAGTTAGTCAAATTAGGTTTTCAATTTAAGTTAGATTTATGTTCAGATTTTGACTATCCAAAATTTGAACACACACTTTGAGATCCAATAAAATCCAAGAAAAATCAAATCAAACATGCAAGCATGATTTCAAGTTTTAGCTGCAAAAGTTTAAATTACTAGCATTTGAATTGTAGAGATAAGAGGGTTGACCTAATGTTTGACCTAGTATTTTATATGATTCACAAACAAAAACGCAAAAAATATCTTTTTTTTGTAAATTTTGGCACACATTAATTTACTCAAAATGAGGAAATCTCGCTAAGGTTTCTTATACTATCGAATAACATGAGTCTAACGAAGGTAGAGTGTGTAGGGAATGCAAGATGATGCCTCCAATTGGGGGATCTGGAATAGTGCCGTCATACAAGCATTCATCAGCATGGCGGTTTGCCGGCCACACCAGTGACGGTGGGCAGCCAACACCAATAGCAAGAAAGTGGTCGCCCTAGGACTGGGAGAGTGAGAGCGTATCTCCAGGCCCGCGGGAGGAGGGGGAGGTTGGGGGGGGGGGGGGGGGGGTGGCAGAACTGGTGGTATGCAGGCTAGAGCAGCCCGTGCCGCGTGGAAGATGACCTGGGGACTACAAAGCGTGACCGGGATTGCGGAAGGATTATTCCTTGAAAATAAAAATTTGGAATGAAACATTCATATTAGGAATGTTTCATTTTTTTTGTCGGCAAATCATGGCATACGTAGCACTACCACCAATTGCATGCCACAGCGAGATCAGGGGCATCGATTGCGGTCACGACTAGACGTGAGCATTTTTAGTCTGGCCAAGTCAGCCCAATAGCCCCGGCCAACATCTGTTATGGGTCCTTGTTGGTCAAAGCATGCTAGTCCAGGAAAAAATTGCGCCGGCCCAATCCCAGCTTGAAAACTTATTTCATTTTTTTTTTCTATTGATGAAAAAGAACGAGGAGCCTGGGCCCGACCCGAAAAAATCCATCTTGATAATATCCATGCGACGGGCTTGGGCACGAATTTTCGGTCCAAGATGAATGGATCTTTTTTTTGGACATGGCCCGGCCAAGCTCGAAAAATGTTCACGTCTAGTCGCGACAGGACGTCGCCATGCTGCGTAGAATCTCATAGGGCAATCGCTATGACTAAGCTGACTAGTGGTGCTGCAGGTGAGCTCAAGCAGCATTGCCAAGTCGTAAGATAGAGAGGAGAAATTTAGGGAGAAGGGGGTACCATAGTAAGTAGATAAAGGGGAGATTTCTTTTTTGATGCAAAGCAGGGAGAAGGGTGATATGGTAAGCTTAGCCACTGGTATGATGACTATAAACCCGTCATGTCATTAAAACCACCCAGATTTGATGTCACATTGTCAAAATGAATCTTGGTTTAGGCCAAAAGGTGAAACATGATCCAGTTTTGTGAGAAGAGACACTGGAGTATAGATGGCCAAATGGGCCGGCACAGCCCGACCCGACCCTAACCCTAATCGGCACGGCCCAGCTAGGCACGACCCGACTAGGCACTATGGCTTAGTCGTGTCGTGCCGTGCCGACACTGCGTGCATGTCCTCCGACCCAGGCACGGCACGCCTAAGAATTAATCGTATCGTGTCGGCCCATCAGCACGTCTAACTCATAGGGTTAGCGCCGGCCCAGAACCTAGAGGCAAAATGTACACTTGATCAGATTAGAAAAAGAAGCTAAGTTCAAATCTCACTACCGGAAACAGCAAATTCGCCGAGTGCAAAACTTTTGCCGAGTGCTTTCTTTCGGGCACTCGGCAAACAGTCTATTTGCCGAGTGTATTCAACCCGGCACTCGGCAAACATATTACACTCGGCAATAAGGTCGTTTGCCGAGTGCCATAAATACAACACACGGCAAACTGCTCGAAGACACTCGGCAAAGGTACGACACTCGGTAAATAAACAGCGCGTGCATCGCACGTGCACCGTCCGTCACCGGACTGGGCCGGCCGTTAGTCCTTCGCCGAGTGTTGGCCGTCCACACTCGGCAATTCAAGAAGGTCGCCGAGTGCCACTCCAAGACACTCGGCAAACGTATTACTTCGCCGAGTGCCCCACCCTGGACACTCGGCAAACAAAAAAAAATTTCGTCATTTTGGCCTCCACACTTTTTCTACTCCCCACGTAGGAGATTTTGTAATCCATAATAAAAGTTGGTATATTTTGTGGTCTGTTTGCTATTTTTAATAAAATGATTGCATTAATAGGAATTTTTTTATTCATGTCAAATTTTAACCAGGAAATGAAAAGAAATTTTGAACATTGTTTTTAAAAAACACGACCACGAACGTGTGGTTGAATGGTTGTTAAATTCTAAAAAAAGCAAACGAAATCTGAAAATCACAAGATTTGTCAAGATGTCATGATATTATGTGTGGAGGCTGTGGTAAAAAATTGGGAAGGTTTTGCCCAATTTCTGGCATATGATACTTAGAAACCGACTCATCTCCTGGAAGGTTTCATAGAAGTTAAAGAGGACACAATAAGATTTGGAGTCCAAGTGACACTTGAGTTAAGGTTTGGCTTCAAATCTTTTTGTATAGGCAACATACAACACAGATTGGTTCGTGTCAAAATTTGGAAATTTTTCGGATGTGTTTACTATTTTTTATTGATTAAATACAATTATAGATTTTTAGTAGATATAAATGCAATTTGCGCTATAACTGCATGAAATAATAGAACATTATCAGTAGAAAAATAATTTAACCATTGTTGAGTGATGGTGACACGATTTTGCCTAAGTATATTAGAAAAAGATATGTAAAACATGAAATATTAGTGTATTTTGCCGAGTGTGTAAAAAAAACACTCGGCAAAAGTACCTTTTGCCGAGTGTTTTTCATAGACACTCGGCAAAGAGGGTACATGGGCCCACTGGCAGTATTCTCCTCCTCATTTAAAAAAAGAAAAACGTGGCATTGCCGAGTGCCTTGGATCTGGCACTCGGCAAAGATAGCAGGCACTCGGCAATGTACATAAATGCCACATCAGCGATCCACGTGCATAGAATCCTAGCTTTTGATTGGCTAAAGTGGCCCCGGCCGGATCCCTCCCCCTCTCTCCCTCCCCATCGGATGGATAAGGCGGAGGACCGGCTGCTCCCGCTGGCGGACCGGCTGCTCCCGCGTGGCCTCCCGCGGCGGAGGAGCTGGAGGACGCTCTACCGCGCGGCGCGGGTCTCCGGCAAGCCACGGTGGCGAGCGGCGTGGCGGCACGACCCCGCTGGCGTGGCATGGGACGGCTGGCCGGCGAGGCCCCAGGCGACGCACGGCGACGGGACGTGGGCGGCCGGTCAGCAACGAGGGGACGCGCGCAGCGGCGGCGGGACGCCCCATGTCGGCGTGGTGGCGGCAACCCCGGCGGCGGAGGCAACCCCGGCGGCGGGACGCCCCATGTCGGCGTGGTGGCGGCAACCCCGGCGGCGGAGGCAACCCCGGCGGCGGAGCTCGCCCACGCGGCCGGCCGAGGCCCCCTGGGGCAGAGCTCGCCCACGCGGCCGGTCGAGGCCCCCTGGGGCGGAGCTCGCCGCATGGCAAGGCCAGTGCGCGCCGCCCCTCTCCACACCGTCGGCCACCTTAGGCCCGCTCCCCAGTGGCGGTGCGGCGGTGGCTCCGACGGCGGCGGCGGACTGGTGGGGTTGACGGATTTTTTTTATATTTTTAGAAAATATTTGCCGAGTGTTAGATCTGACACACGGCAAAAGTTTGCCGAGTGGTCTGACACTCGGCAAAGCAGCCGTTACCGTCACAGACCGTTATCGCCTTTGTGCCGAGTGTTACATTTTGCCCCACCGGGTCAAGCCCATTTGGCCAACTATACACCGGAGTATCCTACAACCAGTTCTTTTGACAAACACTCCGTGATACTATGATAAGGTCAAGAGCAATATTTATGTTCAACATGAACAAAGTTGTGGGCCATAGATAAAATCGACTTTAGTTATTTCCACCATCACAGAGATATATAGTGCTGGCAACTGCAAGAAAATATTTCTGAAACTCAATTTTATACTAGTAATAGTTACATACATAAGCAATTTGAACTTACATACAGATCATACAGGTCCAATTCCAGAAACTCCATATATAAATACATTTTGAAGATTCTGATTACACTTTTGCAGTATCATGATGCAGAAATATTCATATACAAATCTGCAGTTACAAATCCTACGCTGTACTCAGTACTCGCTGCATCATTACGGGGAAAAACTGTCTGATGACACGGAGCAAGTAATCTTAACTAAATCATCAGGCTAATACTACAGCTTTGCTAGCTAACAGCCCCTGCCGTCGTCGCTGGAGCATTGTCAGTCGTCAGCCATCCATGGGTGTGAGCCATGGCATCCCCAGCGCCGCCGCGGCGGTGAGCCTGTCCTTGGGGTCGTATTGCAGCAGGCCGCGCAGGACATCGAAGCCCGCCGCCGACAGCCGCTCCTTCGCCCCCTTGTCCCGCAGCTTGCTTGGCGCCGCGGCGTCGATGCCCACCGGTATCAACGACACGTCGTCGGGGATTCCTAGGAGGTCGATGATGTTGATCAGCTGCTGGCACAAGCCATCTTCCGGGAACAGCGACTGCCCCATGACGAGCTCCGCCATAATGCACCCGAGCGCCCACATGTCGACGGCCGCGCCGCAGTCCTTCTCGCACAGGAGCACCTCGGGCGCGATGTACCCAATCGTGCCATCCACCTGCTGCGCGTCCGGCGGCGGCGCGGCCGCGGACCTGGCGAGGCCGAGGTCGCAGATCTTAAGCCGGCGGTCGTGCTCCCCGACGAGCACGTTCCCGGGCTTCAGGTCGCGGTGCACGATGCCGTGGGCGTGCATCGTCCCCGCGCCGGAAAGCAGCTGCGCCATCGCGCGGCGCGCCTCCGACTCGGTGAACGGGATCCCGCGGCGGCGGCGCGCGGCGATGACGTCGTGGAGGCTCGGGCCGACGTATTCCAGGACGGGGTGGAGGTCGTCCATCCCGGAGCCGCGCACGACCTCCAGGAGCCGCACCACGGCGGGGTTCCCGCGGCACGCCGCGAGCAGCGCGGCCTCCTGCAGCAGCAGCGCAGCCCCATCGACGCCGGCGCCGCTGCGGTTGGACTTGATGGCGACGATCTCGCCGGTGCGAAGGTGCCGCGCCTTCGAGACGGCGCCGAACGCCCCCTCGCCGATCTTCCTGAGACTCTGGTACGATTCCACGGTGCCGATCCGCGCCCCGTCATCGTTTCTTCTCCGGCGATCCGTCGGCGCTGGCGCTTCTTCTCCGGAGATGAGCATGGTTACTGCCATGCAGCGTTGCCTTACGGGGGCTAAGCAGCCGCCCTCAGCACGCGAGGAAGGCCCTCTTCTGGACGACAGCCATGGAGGAGAGATGAAGTAGGCTTCGCGTGGCAGCTGGCGCAGTGGCGGCAGCCTGCAGCTAGGCACGGGTGGCGGAAACGGCAAGGCGAGCGTAGAAGCTAGGAGGGAAGAACGAAGAAAGCAGATCAGAGACAGATCGAGTCGGAGGTGGCATGGCTTTATATATGGCGCACGCTCAGGAGCCAGTTCCGGCTCGGTCTCGTGTCGAGTTGACCACGGGAACGGTACTGGACGAGGACGACGGTTGGCGGCTCGTATCCGACGCGCGGAAAAATCGCGGGACAGAAACAGTGTCAACAACGGTGGAGGACAGCGTTGACACACACACACGAAGGACACGTTGGTAATGTTTCGCTAATTCACTTTCTTCTTTTCGTCTGAGAAATAAAAATAAATGAGAAAAGAGTTTTTCCTGTATATCCATCGATAGATTTTGCAGCAGAATCTCTCCAATTCCTAACCACCTGTTATGCTCCTTTTCGTACCTTTTTCTGATTAATGCAATACTTAACCTTATGTTAATAAAATTATATACACTATGAGATTCACCTTATTTGCCGTGTGCCAGCAGCACATGGCAAAGACCATAAAACACACGGTAAAAAAAGTTAAAAAAAATTAAAATTATCAAACGGATCTGAAAAATAACCAAAATTTGGCATGAAAGAATCTAGGTTGTGTATTGCATATAGGAAAAGTTTTGAAGTTAAACCCTAATTCACCTGTCACTTCTGACTCGTAATCTGAACAACTCTTTCTCAACTCTATGGATCTTCTACGAAGATGATTCGATTTGTAAGGAGCGTACGTGACAACTTGTGTGAAACCTTCTCAATTCTTTTACCACATCTTCCATGAAAGAAATCATGATATCATGACAAATTTTGTGTTTTTCAGACTTCGTTTGCTTTTTATAAAATTTTAAAACGATTGGGCCACACGTTCGTGATCATGGTTCATGCGCAAGATGTTCGAAATTGCCTTCCATTTCATGGATACGGCCTTACAATGGACTCAATAACGTGATTATCATTTTTCAATTCATTATATTCCATTATTCAAAACACTTGTAGTTCAAATTTGACTTATTCGCAAAAAATTTGTTTAATGAAATAAAATGACTAAATATAGCAAAAAGAGAGAAGCATACCAAAACTTAACATGGAATACCACGTACAATATGTGGGTCGAAGAAAAAGTTGGGAGGGCAGAATCAAGTTTTTTTCAAAAACTTTGCCATGCGCTTAACACAAGGCACACTCCAAAGCTTATGTTTTGTCGTGTGCTTCTCGTGTGCCACGACAATGCTCGGCCGTTAGTGAGCGCGGCTTTTGTCGTGTGCCTAGGGTTAAGTACACGGCAAACACCTCACATTTGCCGTGTGCTAGGTTTTACTGTGTGTTTTCTTGCGCGACACACGCAAAGAAGGCATTTGCCGTGTGCCAGTGTTTTGCCATGTGTTTTGTTGCCGTGTGTTTTCTTGGCTGCACTCGGCAAATGCCTCCTTTGCCATGTGCCCGTGAAATGACACACGGCAAACACTGTGGCACATGGCAAATATGCCGTTTCCGGTAGTGATAAGTTGTATTTGTGTTTTTTTTTTATTGGTTTGATTTTCTAATTAATTAGATCATAAACTGTACTTCTGCTACCTTATTTTGTTTCTTTTTCATTGCGTACATAGGACTAGCGTATGCATTGCAGCACTCGTAATTTCATATGCAGGCGGCGAAAAAAAAAAGCTATCAGTTCGATAGGTTAAGTACAATGAAAGCATGCAACGACCATACATCATTCAGGAGAGCTTAATAGATAATTCCCTCTAAATCATAACATTCCTAGAGCCGGAGCTAAGCAGAAAACAATACACGTGTAGCCATACAGAGTAGATCTATATAACAATATTTGAGTATAGAATGGCCCCAAACATATAGTGTCAAACTCTATGTAAAATCAGAGTACAAGTGGACTATATATTCTTTACTCCCTATACAAGAATATAGATACATTTAGGTTAGTTTAAGTCAAACATTATAATTTTTTTTACTATTCACTATCAAAGTTAATAATGTTTGACTTTGGACAAACCTAGACGTAGCTCACGCAGTATTAGATGGTTTAAAGACATCATGATGATCATGGGGTGATCCGTTACTTCTACCTCCAGCTCGTATCTTCTTTGTCTGCATGGTTTCTCTTGCTCTCTTTCTAACACCACATTCCCTCACCTCCATTCCCTATGACATCGGTTTGCTCTCTACACTACCCAGCTGCCGACATCGCTCTTTGCTTCGACCCTTCCATTCAGCTGTCTCGACCTTGTCACCCCACCCCATATATATCTGCCACCATTGTCGGGATCGTTCTTTTTTTTTTTGTGAGAAACACAGTACAGACGCAGATGCTCACAAACACGCACGCACACTCAGGATCATTCGGTTATCCTTTAAGCCCAAAACTAGAAAACATCGCTGCCGAACTCAACTAAAAACCAGTAACAATTAGGCTATTGTAATAAGATAGATGGCGTGCAAGACATGTTTAAATTTATGTCTACAGTGTTCTTAGAACAATACTCTCTTGAACGAAATTTAAGTCATTATTTAGGACATTCACATGGTTCATAAAATAAAATGTTAACTAATATTTTTTATTAAAACATCTTATTTTGCTAAAAGTATATGTACCACAAAAGTATTCTTACCAATATTGTTCTAGTAACATTGAAGCTTCGTTGTCAATCTAACTAAATCTTCAAAATTGATCATTGTAATTGAATAGTTTGACCAACAAAAATTTTATAAGGACTATGTAAAATGCACCTGGTTGGCCACCTGCAATAGTCTAACTTGCAAAATGGAACCAGTCGCCACATCAAACACAGCCGCCCTTAATTTTTGTCTCTAGTGTCAAGCCATAGGATCAAGAAACTATGCATGTAACATCTTTCCTGTGGTTGGTTTTTGTAGGATTTGAGCAGCAGCAGTGTTGGAAAAATGGTCCAACGGTATGCAAAACGGTCCATGAAGAAGTGATCCAAATATATATGTAATGGCAAATCTATGACCCACCCATCTGAATGTTGTTATATATATGACAACAAGGGGATGAGTTATCAACCTCGTGGCTTCGTTTCCACTCACTTTAACTTCCACTCAGCCGTTTAAAGTAGTCGGACCCACATGTCATTCTGCGTCTCTTTCTTCTCATTCCCCTTATTACCTGTTTTCAAGGTGCCCAAGCCGGGTTGGAGTTGAGCATCACACCACACAGAGCGCCTAGGACGTCGTCCTCTCTTCTCTCATTAGGTTTGAATTCCTTGCTCCACACCCTTCAAAATTCCAGATTTGCATGCTCTGTTGCACAAATAGGAAGATGGCACAATGTGGATGGCATAGGTGTAGCAGGGCGAGTGTGATGAAGCTTGAAGTTACGATGACAATAGACCTTAAGTGATGCAAATACTCATGTAGATTAATTTCTTTTTTTCTTTTAGTGATTATGGGCCACTTGACCCGAGTGGTTCGAAAATAGCTCAACCTGACCCAACAACCAGTAGATTGGGTTTAATGGGTTACGTTAGGAACATGAAACCTGAGAAAATCCAAAAAAAATATTATAGGCTTGATCCGCACAAAATCTTGAAGTATTATAGGTTTTAGTATGTGCAGTACCAAACAACCTACAAGAGTGACAAAGACGGGAGAAGGAGCGACCTTGAGGCTGCTACGATTGGCGGCAATGGCGTAGAACACATAGAGGCTGTCACATAGCATAATAGCATCATGCCAGTTGGTAGTGGCGTACCTAGGTTTCCAAAGGGGTTTGGGCTCTCATTCTAGGTGGTTTCCGTGTTCAAAGGAGCGGTTTTCAACTCACATACCACAGTGTCTGTGTTTTACCGCCAAGCCCACCGAGGGATACCCCGAGGTAGTAGATCTGTAGGTAGGGTGTCACCGAGATCAGGAACTCGAAGGTGCAAGCAACACAAGGTTTAGACAGGTTCGGACCACGAATTGCGTAATACCCTACGTCCTGTATGATGGTTTGTATTGCCTAGGATTGTTATACTTTGGAGGGGGTCCTTACCCGCCCTTATATACTTTGAGGGTTAGGGTTACACGTATCCTAGTCTGGTACGAGCGTAGGAGTCCTACTCTAGCCATACCGAGTAGGTTGCTTCTATACCGACTAGTCCTACTCGTATCCGAATACATTACAACAGATTTAAGGTATGGGACATGCCCCATACCTTATCCTAGGATTATCTATGCCACATAAGTAGTCCCGTGGTCCCGGGTCTGACAAGCCCCCGAGCTCTTCGTAGCCGAGTTCTACAGGCTTCCGAGTACTTCTGGAGTCATCTTCGAGTTCTTTCCGAGATCCTTTTAGGCTGCTTCGAGGCTATGAGTTGCTATTTGCCCCGAATAATTTAAGTCTTCAAAAATAATCTTTTGTATAGAGTGACATGAAAATCGTACTCCATATAGAGTAGCTCCCGAGCTTTAGGTTGAATCGAAGAATCAGGCTAAGGTGCAAATTAGTCTTGAATCTTCTTTCCTTGTCCTCCAAAAAAATTGAAAAACAAGCTACACGTGTCCCATAGACCCCGAGCCTTGACTCCAAATCCAAAATTTGGAAAAAGGATCTTAAAGCACGTGGCTAATTTTGAGGAATTAATATGCGCGGGTCTGATGGCATTGAGCAAATCTCGAGTTTATAATCTGAATAGCCCCTCTTTTCACGATAAATCCCTAAAAATGGCTAATCAAACGAACCTCCCTAAAATTCACCCTAACCGCCCCTCAAATTGGACGACTCTTTAGATTCCATGGTAGCGGCCGCTAGTTATTTAACCCCGCGATAACTTAGGGTTTTCTCACCCGTTCAGTCTTTTTATCCTTTGGCCTTTCAGCTTCCGCAGTGAAACCTAGCCACCGCCGCCATTTCTGGATCTGCTCCGCAATCTCCTTCTCCCCCCACCCAATTGGTAGTCGCCAGCAGCTTCCCCACCTGCCACGCACCTCCGCTACCCCTCTCCTGAGCCCCCGAGCGCATGCAAGCGAAGCGACTCGTGACATCAAGGATGGAAACAATAAGGCCGCCAACCGGGGAAGAACAGTAAGTGCACCGAATCCGGGTCACTTCACTTAGTTGATGAGGGTTTTCTTCAGAGTAAGGACTGAAAGGAATCGGTGCCTGTAGCCTAAGAGGGGGAGGGGTTGAATTAGGCAAACTTAAAACATTAATCTTGGCTCAACCTAGTTTGCACAAACCATAAACTAAAATATGCTATCTAGATGTGCATCTAGGGTTCAACTAGTGTGAAACTCCCATCCGAAAGAGTTTTGCAACCTATAGTCAATCCTATCGAGATACTACTCTATGAAAGTAAAGGCACACAAGATTGCAAGTATGAAATGCGGAAGCTTAAAGGTAGGGATGAGGGGAAGCAAACTCTTGACGTGCGGATTTATCTCGTGATATCAGTAGGCACTAAGCCACCTCTAGTCCACGTTGTTAAAGCACTCACTAAGGGTAGTGCTCTCCGGTCACAAAGTCTCTTCTGGGATTCTTCTTGACTTGCTGTAACACCCAAATCTGAAAAAGGAAAAAAAAGAGAAGCAAACCCCAGCCCAACCCATCTCCCTCAGCCCAGCCCAAATCTCTCTTTCTCTCTTTCTTTCTTTCTTTCTCCTCCTGCGCCTGGCACAAATCCCGCCACTGGCCCAGCCTTGCCCAGCTCGCCCGGCCCGACCCACCACCTCCCTCCTCACTCTCTCCTGCTCCCTCTCCCTCTCACTGGCGCCCGACCCACCTGTCGGCGCCATCTTCCTCCTCCCGCCGGTCGCGCCACAAGCTTTGCCCGTCCGTTGGCCGCCCATCTACCCCTCCCTCCTTCACTGCGCCCGCCCCCTTTATGGCCGATGATGTGCCCCGCCATCACTCCCCACTCGCGGCGCCTCCTCTCCCGTCGGTAATGCCCTCTGCCATGATGGCCGCCATCGCCGGCCGCCACGGCGCATCACCCCAACTGCTGGACGCTCCACTCCCTCCCTCGCTCTATATAAGGCCCCGACACCGCCGTGTCGTGCTACACTCTTGCTCTCTCGCTCCCTCATTCTCTGCACTTACTCTCGCGCTGCCACCGCCGTCCCGGCGTGCCGCTGCCATTGATCTGCCGTGCCGCCGCCCTTAATCGACGACGTACTGCCGCCGAGGCTGCGCGTGGTGGTGGGCAACGACCCCGACTCCTTTTCCCCCTCTTCCTCGTCACTCCGCGCGGCAATTGCTCACCGGAGCAATTGTGCCGCTCACCGCCGTGGTGCCCCCCTTTCCGGCTGCTGCATCGCCGCCCCGACCTCTCCAACGAGTTTGTCGTCGTCCCCTCTCTCTCCCTGTGCAAGCCGCGCTCGAAATGAGCCCTGGAGCACCATTTTCGGCAACCTCTGGCGAACTCCGCCGCCGCAAGCCTTGCCACTGGCTGCACAGCGTCGTCGCCATCCCCCCCCCCAATCCACCGCCGCCGTTGGATCATGATCCAATGGATCAAATCCAATCAGACCCAAGTCTAAGCCACCCCATACCGGTCAGCCCTGGAACTTTTTCAAAAAGGTCCCTGTTGTTTTCGCAAATCAACCCGCACTCCACCATAGTTCAAAAATATTTGCAAAATGGCCCTTATCTTTCTATTTTAGCCCCTGAACTTCTCCAAAATAGAACTCGCAGTCCAGAAGCCTCTATGTTTCAGTTTGGCCCCCTGAATCTTTAGTTTAATTCTGTTTTAGCCCTTAGTTTTCTTCTGTTAGCCCCTGTAGTT
This sequence comes from Panicum miliaceum, assembly GCA_032594955.1. NCBI lineage: Eukaryota > Viridiplantae > Streptophyta > Magnoliopsida > Poales > Poaceae > Panicum > Panicum miliaceum. Next base: position 14,817,573 of record CM064068.1, read on the forward strand.
TCAAATCTATCGCAGTTAAGCCCCTATAATCATGTTTTAGCCATATCTTTCTCGTTTTAACTCCGATTTTAGTGATTCTCGCACTCACGCAATCCTTGCATCATGCTCTATAACTTTATCACCTTATCTATCTCTGTTTGTACTGTTTGTTGGCCTGTTTTCTCATTTTTATTGTATGTTTTGTTTGTGTGATCGTGTAGACGATGTGACGTTCGAGGAAGGACAAGAGCAGCAGTTCAAGGAAGAGAACCAAGTTTTTGACGAGGAAGGCAAGGGGATTTTCCCCCTCTACATGCTATTTTTGTCCCAATAATAGCATGAAGATATACTTTACTTTATTTGTTGAAATGCATAAACTTGACGGGAATGGCTACTAAGGATTGACCTAGTCTTCTCACCCAAGCCTTGAACACCTGGTTTTAGATATCTTTTTGGGTAGCTATGCTTAGTTGCTTAACTTTGGGAAATGGTGCTGCCATAATCTTTTTGGGAATGCTGCTAGGTTTCATCGTCTCCGTGCGCGGCATCGAAGCCAACCCGGAGAAGATAACGGCCATCAATGACATGGGGCCAATCCGAAACATAAAGGGGGTCCAACGTATCACGGGATGCCTCTCGGCCCTGAGTCGCTTCATCTCGCGCCTCGGCGAGCGAGGGCTCCCCCTTTACCGGCTCCTGAAGAAGACTGGCCGCTTCGAGTGGACCGCTGAGGCGCAGGAGGCACTTGACCAGCTCAAGGAACTCCTGACAAAAGCCCCGATCCTGGTGCCACCCGCCGACGGGGAACCCCTTCTGCTCTACATCGCGGCAACCACCCAGGTGGTCAGCGCGGCCCTAGTGGTAGAGCGAGAGGAAGAGGGACACACCCTCAAGGTACAGCGCCCAGTCTACTTCGTCAGCGAGGTCTTGTCCGAGTCCAAGACGCGATATCCGCAGATCACGAAGAGGAAGCTGCGCCATTACTTCACCTCGCACCCGGTGACAGTCGTCTCGTCTTTCCCCCTCGGCGAGGTGATCCGGGACCAGGACGCCACGGGCCGGGTCGCAAAGTGGGCGCTCGAGCTCATGGACCAGGGCATCACCTATGCCCCCGCACCGCCATCAAGTCCCAGGTGCTCGCTGAGTTCATGGCAGAATGGACGGAGATACAGACGCCATCAGCACCGAAGAAACAGGAGTACTAGACGATGCACTTTGACGGGTCGCTGATGAAGGCTCGCGTCGGAGCAGGCCTAGTCTTCATCTCTCCTCTCGGCGTCCGCATGAGGTACATGATCCGCCTCCATTTCCCCGCGGCTAATAACGTCGCCGAGTATGAGGCTCTCCTCAACGGGCTCCGCATTGCCATCGAGCTGGGCATCCGACGGCTGGACGTCCGAGGCGACTCCCAGCTGGTCGTTGAGCAAGTCATGAAGGAATGGCGCTGCCACGACCCCAAAATGGCAGCCTACTGCAACGAGGTCCGCAAGCTTGAGGACAAGTTCGACGGGTCGGAGCTCAACCACATCGCAAGGCGTTTCAACGAGGCAGCCGACGAACTGGCAAAGGCAGCATCCGGCCGAAAGCTCGTTCCCGATGGCGTCTTCATCAGCGATCAGTTCGAGCCCTCGGTCCGTTGTCAGGAACCAGGAAAGGTCGGCGACGCGCCACCTGTCCTGGGCCTGGGCACCGACCCAGATGTAGCCCATACTCCGTCCGACCCCGAGGTCATGGAGGTGGACACAGATCCAGCCACGGGGCCCGACCCCCCGCCCGACTGGAGAACTCCGTACCTGGACTACCTCGTCCGCGAGGCTCTTCCAAAGGACAAGACGGAGGGACGAAGTATCGCGTGCCGCGCCAAGACATTTGTCGTCATCGACCGGGAGCTCTACAAGCGGAGCCACACTGGCATCCTCCAGCGATGCATCGCGATCGAGCAAGGAAAGGCACTAATTCACGACATCCACGCAGGGGCCTGCGGCCACCACGCCGCGCCAAGAACCCTCGTCGGGATTGCTTTCCGACAGGGTTTCTACTGGCCAACGGCGGTCGCCGACGCCACCCATGTGGTCTGCACCTGCGAAGGGTGCCAATTTTTCGCACGCCAAACTCACATGCCCGCACAAGCGCTCCAGACTATCCCCATCACATGGCCCTTTGCGGTCTGGGGATTGGACCTCGTCGGGCCCTTCAAGAAAGCGCCCGGGGGCTTCACCCACTTGCTTGTCGCCATCGACAAGTTCTCTAAGTGGATCGAGGCACGACCCATCGCGCAGATCACATCTGAACAGGCGGCGCGATTCTTCACCGACATCATTCATCGCTTTGGGTTCCCCAACTCTATCATCACGGATAACGGCATGCAATTTACCGGGAAGAAATTCCTCCGGTTCTGCGACGACCACCACATCCGAGTGGACTGGTCGGCCGTGGCGCACCCCCGCACGAATGGGCAGGTTGAACGAGCCAACGGCATGATACTCCGGGGTCTCAAGCCACGGATCTTCGACCGCCTCAAGAAGTTTGGCGGCCGGTGGGTTGCGGAGCTCCCCGTGGTCCTATGGAGTTTGAGGACGACCCCCAGTAGGGCGACTGGCTTCACCCCGTTCTTCATGGTCTACGGGTCCGAGGCAATCCGCCCCACGGACCTAGAGTACGGATCGCCGAGGGTCAGGGCATATGACGAGCAGGGAAACCAAGCGTTGCTCGAGGACGCACAAGACCAACTCGATGAAGCACGCGATGTGGCCCTGTTACACTCAGCCAAGTACCAGCAGGCCCTACGACGACACCACAGTCGTAAGGTGCAAAGCCGAGCCTTCAACATCGGGAACCTAGTACTCCGCCTCGTCCAGGACAACAGGGGTCGGCACAAGCTGACCCCTCCGTGGGAAGGTCCTTTCGTCATCGCCTAAGTACTGCGTCCAGGCACATACAAGCTGGCGACCCCCGACGGGCAGATCTTCAGCAACGCTTGGAACATAGAACAGCTAAGACGCTTCTACCCTTAAATTCTGTTTCCAAGTTTAAACACACGCATCCTTGCAAACTTCTAGTCCACGGAGAAAAGCAGTTTTGAGTCGACCTTTTTTGAGTCTCGTTGCGGCCTCAGGGATATCCGACCCTGACCCTGCCTCAGGGTCGCATATCCCTCGGGGGCTATCAGGGGCTCTGGCCCAAGTCACCCGAGGTCCGCCCAAAACAACTTTTCTCCGATCCGGCCCCCCCTTCCTAGATGTTTGGGCATGAAAAGGGGAGAGTGCGCAAACGATGCCCAGGCAAGACTGATCGGACCGCGAGAAAGCCCACGCCCCTGCGGCTATGGTACTATCGCCCATCAGTGCTTACTGACGCATCCGACCCGTATTCTAAACTTTCCGGACCCAAAAGGACAAGGAGGGGGATCGGAAGTAAACATTGATAAATTGCAAAAACGGCCCCCGCGGCCATTAAAAAAGCAAGCCCAAAATACACTAACACATTTACATGGCCGGGTATCTGAACCCGACCCAGCTGGACCGTTCAGGGCTCCTCCGGCGGGACGGCCTCCTCCTCCAGCTGCACTGCCAAGGCATCCGCCGGGCCGAGCACCGACGCATCGATCTCGTCCAGCTCAGCCTCGGTGTACCCGGGGGCGTACCCTTCGCTCATCAGGTCAAAATCAAGGCTAGTGTAATGGGACCCGAAGACCCCGAAAGCCCGCCTCACGCCAACGCGAAGCGCCTCCCGAGCAATCTCGCGGGTCCGCCGGTACACCCCGAGGACAGGAGCCGCCAGCGAGCTCGTCCCTTCAGCCTGGACCACGCCGAGACCGGTGCAGACAACGCGGACCGCGTCCCGCAGGCTGCCGTGCTCGGCACGCTCGGCATCGAGAGCCCCCTTGAGCAGGACGACCTCGCCCGCAAGATCTGTGCAAAAAAACACGCCGGGTCAGAGACCTCGCCAACATCGCAAAGGGAGAAGGATAGGAAGAGCCTTACCCTCGGACTGCGCCTTCAACGCGGTCGCGGCGGTCTGAAGCTGACCAACCTCAGTCCCGAGGTTGGCCACCATCTTCTCGGCCTCGACCCTTCGGGTCGCCTCAAGATTCCGGTCCTACCAGGCCTGCTGTCGCTCCTGGCGGATGCGCTCGACGGTCTTCCGAAAGGCCTCGCGCTCCTTCTTCACCGCCTCGCGCTCCTTCTTCACCGCCTCGTGCTCCTCCTTCAGCCGAAGGAGCTCCGCGGCATCAAGCTGGGCCTTGTCGACAACGGCCTTGAGGTCCGCGCGGGCAGAGCGGGCCTCCTCGACGGCAGCCTGGAAACCATCCTTCGCCGCCTGTTCGCGCCTCCGCAGGTCATCAATAACCTGCTGAGCGGCGGCGACTTGCGCGGCCAGCTCCTTGGACCGCTGCTTCTCCGCGGAGAGACGTTCCTGCCCGAGCCGAAGGAGATTAGATTTCCCCCGGCTACACTCCTGGAGGGCCTGCAAAACAACCCACAGTCAGCGATAGAACGGCGGAGAAGAGAATGGTCACCGCGAGGAATGCCATACCTGACCGACGGGAGCAATGACGCTGTCCAGAGCTGCACGAGCGCTGTCGAGCGCATCCTGCATGGCCCGCCACTTCTCCCACTCCTCGGCGTCACCCAGCGAGGGCAGGGGCCCCGGCTCCGCGGTCCCCGACGCCGCTGCAAGGGCGGGCACGGCCACCACGGTTTCCGCTGGCCTCGAAGGCGGCTCCGTCGCGTGCACCGCCGTCCCTGCCAAGGTCGCCGCGGTCTCCGCCGCAACCACCGGGGCGAGCGCCCCTCCCCCCGCCACGGCCGCCGGGGCAGGCACCTCCGCCTCTACCACCACCGTCGCCCCCGCCGCGGCGTCCCGGTCGGATACGTGCGGCGCCGCCGTCGACGCCTCCGCTACGACCGTCGGGGCATGCGTCCTCGCCTCCTCCGCCACCGTACCCGTCGCAGCCGCAGGGGCGGACTCCTCCGTTCCCATCGCCACCGCCAGAGCGGCGCGCTCCTCCTCCCCCTCATCATCGAGGTTTATTACCTCCCCGATCCGAGGGCCTGCGGGGACGATCCCCCGCTCCGTGGGGCCCGCCGTCGTGGGAACCACCCCGACGGCAGCCTCCACGGTCTCCCCGCTAACGTCACCTCTCGCCGCCGACGGGGCCGCGGTCCGCCCCACGTTGGTGGACGGCGCCCGCAGCGTTTTCTTCGCCGCCACCGGCGGAGCACGGGTTTGGGAAGGGACGCTACAGGGTGACAAGTGACGTCAACAAAAGAAACTTGATAAAGGAAAAGGAAACAGGCAGATAAGGACTTTTCAACTTACCCTCTGCGGGCGCTAGGCCGGCGGGCGCGCTTCGCCTCTGAGCCCGAGGCCAACCCCGGGGCATCTGGCAATGGCCGCTTGCTGCTGCTGCTCTGCTCCCGGGTCGGGGGCAGAGGGGCGGGGGTCGGCCCTCCCGACTCCTGGGGCGCACCCCGCGCCGACCCTTGAGGCGCGGCCTCGGGGCCTTGAGGGGTCGGGTCCCGGGTGGACGGGCCGCTCGAGCCGTCCCCCGCGGCCACCTTGGAGCGCTGCTCCCGGATAACTAACGCGCCCGGCTTAGGGGTCGGGACGCCCTCCTCCTCTTCCTCATCCTCCTCCTCCTCCTCGTCATCGTCATCGTCATCATCGTCATCATCGTCGTCGTCGTCATCCGAGAGGACCGGATCCTTCTGCCGCCGCCGGAACTCCTTGGCGAGCCTTTTTTGCTTCTTCGCCTCCTTCTCGTCCTTGCGTTTCTTCTGCTTTTCAGCAAAGAGGCGATTCCGCAGCCGCTGTTCAGCATTCTCAGGGACGGGCGGGCGCGCGCCAACGACGTTCGTCAGTCGGCCCTGCAAGCGCGAGATTCTGCGTCAGGATGACGAGTCAAGGGGTGCAAGGAGAAGCAACAGGCGCACGAAACACTTACCAGATCAACAAAGCCCCTGTCCGGCCGCATCGGAGGGTGGCCGGGCACCGGGAAGATGACATCCTTGTCCTCCAGCGCCTCCCGGACGCGCTGGCGAATCTCGGAGGTGGAGAGCGTGCCCGTCGCAAGGACGGTCCCTTCGGTTGGGGCGTCAGGAACCATCTCGGCGAGCGAGCGGACCCGAAGCATCAGCGGCGCCACCCTCCGAGAGTGGTACGCCCCGATAACTCCGGCCCCGGTGAGCCCTTTCATCTTCAGGTACTCGATGGCGCAGAGGAGGCTGGAGATTCGCTTCTTCTCCTTCTCCACTGGGCCGTACGCCCACACCTCCGGCGCCGCCTCGAAGACGCGGCCGGTGAACTCTGGCAGGGGGGATTCGGAGTAGTTCTTCATGTAGAACCACTGCTGATGCCACCCCTTGTGGGACGCTGCGGTCTTCATCGCCATATATTCCCTGGCACGGGACTGGCGAAGATGGATCCCGGCGCATCCAATCGCCACCGGGGTCACCCGCGGCTGGCCGCTCCACTTCTCGACCTTCTGGTACAAACTCACTGTGAAGAAGTATTTCCACAGCGAGAAATTGGGCTCGATGCCCAGGAATCCTTCGCATAGCGCGACGAATGCCGCTATGTGCTGGATCCCGTTGTTGTTGAGGTGCTACAGCTTGAGCCCGTAGTAATGCAGCAGCCCGCGGAAGAAGGGGCTCGGCGGCGCCGCGAACCCCCGCTCGTGGAAGTGGGCGAACGAGACGATGTACCCGTTGGGCGGAGCCGGCGCCTCCTCCGAGTCAGGGAATAGCCATTCATACCGCTCAGTCCTGTTGCAGAGGAGGCCCTTCTTCACGAGGCCCTCAGCACGCGAGGTCCCGAAGCTGGAACGCTCCCAGGTCGCCATTGCGCGATGGGGGAAAGCTTGCCGGTGGAGGAGGAAGAAGGCCGGAGCGCTGGGGAAGAAGAAGGCAAATGGCCGGCGTAGCAAACCAAAAGGCAAAGAGGAATGCGAAAGGCTCAGCACAAGGTGGGGGCGGAACCGGCGAGGCGGCCCCCCGTCTTATAGAGCGACGCGTGGGGAGCGGAACGGACGCGCCCGTCGCAGTTAATGCGGCGTCGGGTACACCTCATCATGCCCGTTCCCCTCCTTTTTCCGATGACGTGCGCACGACTCTGCAAGAAACGTCTACTCCCCCTCGCTTCGCGGGTCGGCACCTACTGCCACTTCGTCTTCCGTGCGCACGACTTTGCGGGAAACGTCTACTCCCTCTCCTTTCGCGGGTCGGCGCCTACCGCCACTTCGTCCTCCGAGAAGTACGCGCGCACGATCCCCTCCGCACTCGGCCCGAGGCACGACGGAAAGGTAAGAAGGGATACGGGACTGAAAACGTCCCTACGGCCCGTTATGGTCCAGGGGTTCGAAGGGTGGCCCACAGTGGGTTCGACAGCCGCCCCAGGATAACCCTGAGCGAGGGGTGAGAAGGGACGGGTCCGCTAGCGGCCATCACCCGGGCACCCGACTGCTCAGGGCGTCCCGACCTCACATTCGAGTCCGGCCGGCATCAAAGTTCATGGTTTTCCCCCGACGAAAGGCAACGAGCCACCGGGTCCAATCGAACGGGCTCGGGAACTAAATGAACTGGCCGACCGGAATCTGGGGTACGCCACCAGCTTGGCCCAGGCCGGACCCCCACGAACGGGGACCGGGACCCCACTCGAATTGACCCGATTGCAGCTCAATGAGCACCACGGTTCGTCCAACGAGGATAACGTGGCACGGCTCACCCCCTCCGTCCCAGCGAACGGACGCTTGAGGGGTAACGTACAAAAGTTGGTCTAGCCTCCCGACCGGTCTCCTGCAACGAGCGGGGGCTCGGGGGCTAGATTCGCAACCGATGACCACGCGGGTGGTCACAACATGAGGCCTCCGGACGTAGGGAGTCCCCCGGAACAGCAAGGTTCCCCTCATGTCGAGACAGCCACCAAGAAGCCCACACGGCGGGCAAGGGCTCCCGACGAACAACGGTAACAGTCTCTTGAGGAGCGTCCCCGCTCCACCACAGGCTCGGGGGCTACTGTCAGGGGGAAAAGTAAATGGTCATTTAATGACTGTCCTGGTAACGATTATGGAGGCCCGGACCGACCCACGGCAACGGCGACCATCGTCAGCCCAACGCAAGGAGGAAGCGCTCCTCTTCGCCCGACCCTGTCCCTCATAGTCGGACGCTCCCGATCCTTAGGCAGGCGGGCTCCGCCTCGCCCGACCCCTCGCCACGAGGGTCCGTCTCGTCCGACCCCTTGCCGCAAGGGTTCGTCTCGCCCGACCCCTTGCCACAAGGGTCCGCCTCGCCCGACCCAGGGGCCTAGGGTCGGACTCGCGTGGGCCCGCCGGGCGGAAATCAGTCTTGGGCACAGCTTTGCCTTAAATGCTCCACGGCTCGGGCGTGCGGAAAGGCGTCCACGCCGCTGACGTGACCCGTCGCACCTGCCCGCCCACGACCGCGTCGCGCATGGTACAGCGGTTCAGTCTTCTCTGGTTCGCTGTCAGGCCATCATGACCCACGTCGCCTGGCACAGGAGCATGCCTGACCGTCCACGCTCCACCTACCCGTCCTCGCGCCCCGCGATTCCGGCGACAGGGACAGGGCACCCGCGCCGCTCAGGCCGCCTGCAGCACAACAGGGATAGTCGTGGCAGCCGTAAGCCCCGACGGGACGGAAGCCACAGCCATCATCACGCACGCCCACCGTAACCGGCTCCCGAGAGGACAGCGACCAGATCAGTGCAGGCCGCCCGGCGAAGCAAGGAGACGGAATACAACCGCGGCGCCCGGGGAGCACGAATCTTCTCCTTGGACTCCGTGTTCCGTCTCCCCCTCCATTCTTTCTCTCTCTGTGTACCCCCACGTACGTCTCGCATACGCCTAGTCAGCTCCCTGGAGCTATAAAGGGAAGGCCAGGCCCAGGAGACGGGGGGGGGGGGGGGGGGGAAGTTTTTCACACACACACTTTCTCGCACAGGCGTTCTTCTTCCCGGTAAAGAAGAACACGCCTGCGCCATTAGAGCCCCTATGCACACCTTAGAGACTTGGGACCGGTTCCCTCTCTCGCCCTTCTGTAACCCCTATTACAGAACCCGCGTGGGTAACACGAGCAGCTCCCCATACTGGACGTAGGGTTTCTTCACGCCCGAACCAGTCTAAATCCCGTGTCACCCGTGCAACCATTTGAGGCCGTACGCGCATAAAAGAAATTTACTAGTCTAAGTCTTGATCACCAATCTTGACAACGACAATCTTTATTTGTTTCATTGCTCTTATCCAAGATTCATTTCTCTAACAATCAGATAGTAAACACCTGGTCAGGTGGAGGTCAAGACATTCCCAGTACGAGGCATGCACATATAATTAATCGACAGAATCAATTTCCACCTCCACCACCCAATCCAACAATGGAGCTGTTCTTGGCAACCCAGATGCACCTGTTGCAGAACCTCACCGCCACCGTTCAAAACCTGCAAGCACACCAGAACCAGCAGCCACCACATACAACTCAACAACCCAGGGACAAGTACAAGGAATTTATGAGCCATCATCCCCCAACATTTTCACACTTAGTGGATTCCTTGGATGCTGATGATTGGCTGAAGGTCATCAGCAAGAAGCTAGATATTACACAGTGCAGTGACTGTTAAAGGGTCCTGTATGCTGCAGGGCGTCTGGAGGGTTCGACAGCTGATTGGTGGGATGCTTTCACCGCTACTCATGCCAATGCCAATGCCATCTCTTGGGATGAATTCAGGACTAATTTCCACTCACACCACATCCCGACAGGACTAATGAAGCTTAAACATAAGGAGTTCTTGGCTCTGAAGCAAGGCAATATGTCTGTCAGCAAGTACTGGGACAAGTTCACTCAGTTGTCCCGTTACGCACCCAATGACGTCGACACAAATGAGAAGCGACAGGAGCGCTTTCTGGATGGTCTGATAGGGCTACTTAACTATCAACTGTAGAGCCACACTGTTGGCGCTAAAATCGGCCGGATAGGAATCGGCCGATGGTATTCAGCGTCGGACAAACGACCCGGGAGAATCTGCTTAGCTCCTATTCGGGTTATCGCCCTGGTGCAGTTCGCGCGGCGTGCCAGTCAATCTGACCTGTTGATTGACAAGGAAATAGAGTATTAAATTCCAGGCGCGTCGATCGGCTGGGATTCCAATCTGTCCTGAGGAGCGCGTCGGCGGCGAATTGGCCGATTTGCTGTAAAGATGATCGGCTATGGATCAGCCGATAATCGTGTAGTAATCGTAAAGAAAACCACCGGAGCGATCTAAACAATTACTACAGGGGCAACACTTGAAATAGATCTAATCAGCTGTATGATGATAAATCGAAGAAGAACAATGACGAAGCCGATTACTCTGATCTCAAGCTAGATAACTGGTGATAATACTAGAACAACAGGTAAAACTTGCAATTCTAGTAAATATCGATAACTGGTGAACAAATCCAAACGAAACCACAGCGATGCGCCCGTAGTTAAAGCTCGGATATTACTCGGTAAGCGGAACCTACCAATTGGCCGGAGATCAAGTTGATGCAGCCCTGCCAATCCGTACGAACTCGTGGAAGAAGAAAATATTGGCGAAGTCGCCGACTTGAAAGTAAATTGCTGCAAAAGTAGAAGTATTGTTGTTGATTGATGTGTTGATGTTTTCTCAAGACCCTGACGACTCCTATTTATACCCTAAAGCTAGGACTCCTGGTCGATCACGACTTGTTACAACCTTATTTAAATTACTATATCTATACGAACTTTAAAAGGAAACGGACTCCCGCAGAATCTTCCACCGCCGTTCCCTAATCCAATCAGGGTTTCCTTCAATTGCTCCCCGACTGACTTAGCGTGCCCCCCTTTGACCAACTTTTGACCAGAACCCTCTGAAATAGTCCCATCCTGTTGGCGTAGGCTGTATCACCAATCGGCCGATTTCCAACTGTTACCTCAATCGGCCGATTCCTTTCTGTAGCCTTCAGATCTGCCGCATCGGCCAATCTTCTCCTCCTGACGCCGATTCAACACGTGTCAAAATCTGGCGTCAACACACACGTTCCTGAATTTCCTGACATTGTTGAACAAAGCTATTTGTCTGGAAAGCAAGCACAAGGAACTCCACGAACAGAAGTGGAAATTTCAGTCTCAGCTACAATCCAGTAGCAACACTCGCCCCTACTACAAATCTCCCTAGGGTTTTCCGTCTCGTTCTGGAGGACAAGGCAAGAATTATCAACAAAATCAGCGGTCGCAGTGCACTCCGCAACAACCACAGCGCTATAAATAGCAGTCTCAGCGCACTCCCAGCCAGCAGCAGAATAGGTCCTCTAATACAACAGGTACACCTGTTCGGACCAACAATCCAGTTGCACCAGCTCAACCCAACGGTTGCTTCAAGTGTGGTGAAGTGTGTCGGTGTTTTAGCAGCATGCCTACCTAGGGATACCCTAAGGTAGTAGACTTGTGATTAGGGTATCGCCCAGAATAGGAACTCAATGCTGCAAGGAACACAAGGATTTAGACAGGTTCGGACCGTAGTATGCGTAATACCCTACATCCTGTATGGTTTGTATTGCTTTGAGGTTATGAGATTTTTTGGAGGGGGTCCCTGTCCGCCCTTATATATTCTAGGGGGACAGGGGCACATAGAAATCCTAGCCCCGTACAAGCTTAGGAGTCCTACCCGAGTACTTTCGGATAGTTTCCTTCTATACCGGCTAGTTGTACTTGTATCCGAGTACTTTACAGTATAGATAAGGTATGGAACATGCACCACCCCTTACTCTAGAATGTTCTACGCCACGCGTGCAGTCCCATGGCCCCGGGCTTGACAAGCTCCCGAGCTCTTCGTAGCCGAGTACTGCAGGCTTTAATTACTTTTGGACGCCATCCTTCGGTTTCTGCTGAAACTCCATCTTGAAGGTGTCTTCCGAGTACTTTCCTTAGCTGCTCGAGGCTGTGAGGTGCTCGAGCCCCGAGTACTTTCAAGTCTTTTCTTTATCTGGGGTGCAATGCAAATCGCACTCCATATGGAGTAGCCCCCGAGCTTTAGGTCGAATCGAAGAATCAAGCTGAGGGTCCCACTAGTCTTGAATCTTCTTTCCTTATCTTCCAAATATTTTTGAAAAATAAGCCATCGATGACATGTGTCCCGCAGCCCCCGAGCCTTGAATCCAAATCCCAAGATTTGGAAAAAAGGATCCAAAATAATGTGGCATATTGGACAGTGTTATGAACAATTTATGTTTGAGATGTGCGATCTGTCTCGATGGTATATTTTGAAAATCAATTGGTTCAAAATTCGAAAATCCCCTTTTTTTAGGATATGGTTCCTAAAAAAATGGTTAATCAAATAAACTCCCCAAAATTCTTCCCAAATAACCGCTCAAAACAAATCACATTTTTAGGAAAAAAACTCTTCGACTTCCAAACAGTAAATCTGGCCCTACCCGCTGGTTATTTAAACGTGCGGTGGCGCTAGGGTTTTTAACCTTTCACTCTCTGCCTTAGCCATTTCGCCTTCTCACATTCTTGCGTCGCCAGTCATTTAGATCTAGGGTTTTGAGAACCCATAGGGCCCACCTTCCTCACTTGGCCGAACTCCGAGAGTTGATCTTCTTCATCGGTGAGCGCTCGCGTCCCTCCTCTCGAAGCCCCCAAGCGCATGCGAGTGAAGCAGCTAGTGACATTCAAGAAGGTGGGCGACAAGCGGCAAGCGGCCAAGGGCAAGAAGGAGGAGTCCAGCACCGGTGATTGGGAGAAAAGTAAGTGCACCCATGAGAACCTCATCAATTTGGTTGCTCAGGGCCTTCTTTAGGGGGAGGAGATGGTTCAGTGGAAACCCTCCTTCCACCAACCCTATCCTCAGGAAGATGTAGATCAGATAGTGATTTCGAACATTTTGTCGAAAGGGGTCTGGCCCCCCTGCCTCTGACTTTTTCCGCGGCCTTCTCTTCCACTGGGGCATTCAGATCCATCATCTGAACCCTAATTCCATCATTCATCTCTCTATCTTCGTCCATCTTTGCGAAGCTTTTGTTGGCATCGAGCCACATTTCAATCCCTTTCTTTATTTCTTTCATATGCGCCAACAACCGTCGGAGGAGAGGCAATACCTTGTTGGCAGAGTCGGGATCCAGTTCAAGCAGGGGAAGGGAAAGGAGTACATCCAGTACACACTCCCCACCAACCACTCGAGCTGGAGGTCTTTGTGGTTCTACATCGGAAATCATCAACCTGCCCTGCCAGAGAGAACTCCAGGGAAGGCAGTGTGGAGGTCCGAGTGGAACAGAAAGTTAAATCAAAACCAGATGATGCAAGTCAATGACCTGCTTGAGTTGATTGGAGCATAGAAGGAGATGGGTGTGACCGGCGCGTTCGTTCTAGCCTCCATGTATAAATGGCATATCATGCTACTGTAGAAGAGGTGTCGCTTTGGATTCGAGTACTTAGGAAGTAACGATCCATCTCGTATTTCCGCAGAAATCCTTCCTCCGCAAACGACCATTGACCGTGTTCGCCGATGTTTGCGGTCGATTTCGATGATTTTTACCGCCAACATTTCTCCAGTTTTCATGGTTTATAAGACAAAACAGAGTTAAAACTAACAACACTAACAAGTTCCACAAGTTTTGTTGCATTTATCATTTCAAGAACTTAGTGTGCGAAATTGGGCCGAAATGGGAGAAATCCCAGGCCGGCCGGCCTACCCTAGGCCGGCCGGCTTGACTCCCCCTCCTCTGGCCACGTCATTGATCCAGGAGTTAAGAAACACACCCAGGAGGATCATGCATCGTGCACTTGAAGTCGGTTTGATCCGAGGACCCGAAAGGCTGCACACATGAATCAAAGGGCCCACATGCATGTCCAAAATCGTATCTTAACTAAAAAGCAACGGTTACCGACCTTAGGAAGCGATCAGGGACGTCCACGCGAAAGGCGGTGTCAAGTGGCACCACCCCCAGGCTGGCCGACCCCATTTCTCCCTAAGTCTGTGGTCCTTCCGCCCTAGCCGCCAAAGCAGATCAAGTTAGTATAGCTTCTAGTTATCTGGGTAACGAGTTCGCTAACTGAAGTTAAGTCCTCTACCTTCTTACCTCCTTTCTCTAGGTGGGTCCAGTTGAATAGTTCTAGGATTGGTTGCGTCTGCCGTTCCTTGGATTCGATATCCTAGGTAAACTCCCTAGTGAAAGCTACCTTGGTATCCGTGCGCTTGCGGATTAGTTCGTAAAGGCTAAGGAGTGCCAACAAGCTTTCTAGCACCGTTGCCGGGGACCGGTAGCCATACTAGTTTTAGAGCTTTTTCAGCCGTACACCTTTCCGCCCATACCATCTACCCCAATGGAGTCCGCTCCTAGTTATCTGGCAGTTCCGTACCGCGAGTACTCGGAACCGCCACCATACTACCACCCCATATTAACTGATGGCTATGAGATCCATCCCAGTTTCGTAGCCATGGTTCCAGCTCAGTCCTTTTCTGGTAGAAAGGACGAATGTCCCTACACTCACCTGCACGATTTCGAGGAGAATTGTTCTCTCCTCATTATACCCGGTATGTCTCAACACACACTCAACAGTCCGTCTACCAGGCGTTCATCGATCAATCCTCGGTGACGACCAATACGGTGTATAACGCTGTCATTAGCTCTCTGGCCAGCGGAGCAGTTCAAGGATATCCGGGGCCAGCGTATGCCCCGCCGATTGCACTCCCAGCCAGAAGCTCACCAGGCACGTCCCAATCGGCTCCTCAGCCGACATCAACACAACGCGAAGGCTACAACACTTCGTTGCCTCCAGTGTCTCCAAGGTACAACGGTGCACCATGTTTCCCATCGCAAGCACCACTTCAGCCTGTCCAGATTGCTTCTGTGCAATCGTTGACCACAAACTCAGTACCCTGGGTGGCATCGGCGACGATGGCTTTTCTTGATCTATCAACCGGACATGGGAGCTATCCAATCCACGCGCCGTTCCAATCGGCCGTCCAGCCGACGGTCCCTCAGTATCAACCAGTCCCGTTAGAAATCGGCAGGGGGGCAGGCGCTGTAGGGGCACTCCGAAGCACGGTGCCGATGATGATGTACGACGGGGCGGCGGATTCACTTCACCATCAACTGTCAACTGCTCAGACAGCCATGACGCAACAGAATTCGCCGCATGCTTCGATCCATCACCCGGCCGTACCACCGCTAGTCCTCCAACATATGCCGGCACCTCGAACGGTTGTTCATCAGCAGCAGGTGGATTGGACGGCGAGAATAGCGGAGGTAATTCAGGATCAATTCAGTTTGAAGCCGAAAGTACAGACTTACACATACAAGATGCCATATCCATCTGCCTATGACTTGCTGTCGTTTCCCCACCGGTACAAGGTGCCCGATTTCACCAAGTTTTCGGGGCTGGACGACACATCCATCCTGGAGCACATTAACAGATTCATCATCCAGTGCGGAGAAGCCGCCACGCAAGATGCTCTGAGGGTGCGCCTGTTTTCATCGTCTCTGTCTGGATCGGCCTTCCAGTGGTTCACCACTTTACCACCCAATTCCATTGTTACTTGGGCCGATCTAGAAAAGCAGTTCCATAAGTACTTCTACGCGGGGGTACATGAGATGAAACTCTCAGATCTGACCAGCCTCAGGCAGAGGAGCGACGAACCTGTAACTGGATACATACAAAGGTTCAAAGAAATCAGGAACAAATGCTACAGTCTGGCTCTAACCGATGCCCAGTTGGCCGATATCGCTTTCCAAGGCCTCTTGCCACAAATCAAGGAAAGGTATGCCTCACAGGAATTTGAAAGCTTAAGCCAGATCGTTCACCAATTGGCAGGCCAGGAAGTCCGTCCGTTTGAGCAGCGGAGGAATTTCCAGAAGAAGGTGGCATATCTAGAAGGATCTGAATCGGAGGGAGAGGAAGAAATCGGCCTAACAGAATGGGTAAAAGGCAAGAAGCCAATATCGGGCCCTTTCGGAAAGAAAGAACCACAGACATTCGGCTTTGATACGACAAAGGCCGATAAGATTTTTGACTTACTACTTCAGGAAGGGCAAATCAAGCTATCACAATACCATACCATTCCTTCGTCCGATCAGCTCAAGAAGATGAAATACTGCAAGTGGCACAACGCCACGTCTCATGACACGAATGAATGCAAGATCTTCCGTCAGCAGATTCAGTCGGCCATCGAGCAGGGAAGACTCAAGTTTGAAACTCCGGCAAAGCCGGCGAAGCCGATGAAGATTGACCAGCATCCTTTCCAAGCCAACATGGTTGACACGGGAAGAAACTCAACTCAAACAAAGGTGCTGACATCGGAATCGGCAAGAAGAAGCGGCGCCGTAGATCCCAGGAAGCAGGTCATGGTGGATGAAGTCAAAGGGAAAAGGCGGGCTGAAGACAAGGGCGAAGGATCGGGACGATCCCATAGACCCATCACTTCCCAGTTCTTGCTCAGCAAATATCGGCGGCAGCAGGAACAGTCAAGATACCACGAGGAGATGATACGCCGACACAAGAATCATTGGCAATGTCCGTTCTTCATCCACTGCAGGGAAAATGACCTCCGATTGCCATCAGCCGATAACTGTCCTGAGTGCAATGGATTAAGCCGCAACGATCGCCCGTTCAAAAGATCATGCTCCAGAGACAGAGAATCGAGCCGATCAGCAGAAATCGGCGCGAACAAGAAGCACAGCGCCTTTCGGTGCATGATCGGCTGGGGGCAGAGTTGACCGGTATCACCGATCGAAAGGCAGGATCAACCAACAGGATCGACTGGGGGGCAGAATCAGCGTACACGATCGGCTGGAAGAGATAGCTGATGACAGGGTGTCAGATGAAAACCCCCTAGGAAGGGAACCAGATTGGGAGTGCGCCAAATCATCGGCCAAACCAGTAAACCCCAGGTGGTGCCCTGATGGATTATCCAAATCCCAGAAACGGAGGATCCAACGCCTGCGCCAATGGGAGCAACAGGAAGAGGAGCAGAGGCAGGTGCTAGAAAAGAGAAACGTCAAGTCTCGGGTCTAGCGCCCCAAGAAAAACAACAGCAAGGAAATGGATAGTCAAGAATCGGCAGCTGAGGTCAACATGGTGTTTATATTGACGATGGAGTTCATGGCGCCTGCCGATCGAGACAAGGCGACACGGGTTGAAGAGCAAATGGCGCAGTTGGTATTAGAGCCGATGACAGCCACCTTTGAGAAACCAGAGGACGAAAAACGGCAACATCTCAAGGCATTATTTCTCAAAGGGCAT
Organism: Panicum miliaceum; assembly: GCA_032594955.1. Lineage (NCBI taxonomy): Eukaryota > Viridiplantae > Streptophyta > Magnoliopsida > Poales > Poaceae > Panicum > Panicum miliaceum. The sequence goes on from CM064068.1 coordinate 14,834,807, forward strand.
GTTAACGGACGACCCGTCACCAGGCTAGTAGTGGATGGAGGCGCCGCAGTCAACATTATGCCATATGCCATGTTCCAGAAGTTAGGCAAAAGTGATGAAGACCTGACCAAGACAGACATGATGCTCAAGGACTTCGAAGGCAACGTGTCTCCCGCCCGTGGAGCGCTCTGCGTCGACCTCACCATCGGCAGTAAGACCCTTCCTACTACCTTTTTTGTTATTAATGGTAAGGGGTCCTAGAACATGTTGCTCGGTCGCGACTGGATACATGCGAATTGCTGTGTCCCATCTACAATGCACCAGTGCCTAGTGCAATGGGTCGGCGACAGTACAGAGATAGTCATCGCCGATTCCACCTACAGCGTCGCAGCGGCCGACATGCAACAGTGGAGCTGTGAGCAAGTCACGTGTATATCTGGCAGGACTTGGGACACTGATTTCCTGAAGGTGTCCGATTTCGGTCTACAGCCGATCCAAGCAGTTGGCTCTGAAGATTCAGAATAGATGGATCAGCTCGTCCGAGAAGACGGGAAGCTTGGGCATGGGTTTACGTCGGCCGATTCGTTAGAGATGGTGGATTTGGGAGATGGCAGCAAACCAAGGCCAACGTATATTAGTGCTAACTTGGATCCTGGATATAAGTTTAAATTGATAAGTTTATTAAAAGAATTCAAGGATTGCTTTGCTTGGGAATACCATGAGATGCCAGGTCTAGACCGGTCCATTGTTGAACACCGGTTACCTATAAAATCAGGATATCGGCCATATCAGCAATCCGCACGACGGTGCAACCTCAAAATTCTACCTGATATAAAGGCCGAGATCACAAAGTTGATTGAAGCAAGATTTATTCGGCAATGCCGCTACGCCGAATGGATTTCTAATATTATGCCTGTGTATAAGAAAAACGGAAAACTGCTCATGTGCATCGACTTCAGGAACCTGAATCAGGCTACACCAATGGACGGATATCCAATGCCGACGGCCGATGTCTTGATAGATGCCGCCGCAGGACACAAAGTCATCAGTTTCATGGATGGTAATGCCGGGTACAATCAGATATTAATGGCCGAAGAAGATATCTCGAAAATGGCTTTCAGGTGTCAAGGTCACCTTGGTCTATTCGAGTGGGTTGTAATGACCTTTGGGTTAAAGAACGTCGGTGCTACATATCAGCGAGCCATGAACTATATCTTTCACAAGCTCATTGGTACATCGGTGGAAATTTACATAGATGATGTTGTGGTCAAGTCAAAAGGTCATCAGGAACATCTGGCCGATTTACAAGAAGTACTGGAGTGCACAAGGAAGCATGGTTTGAAAATGAACCCGAACAAATGTGCATTTGGCGTATCGGCCGGGCAATTCTTAGGATTCATGGTCCATGAGCGCGGAATAGAGGTTAACCGGAAGACCATAGACACCATCAACAAAGTTGTGGCCCCACAGAATAAAACTGAGCTGCAGTCCCTCATCGGCAAGGTCAATTTCATCAGAAGATTCATTTCCAACCTGTCTGGGCGTATTCGAGCTTTTACTCCTTTGTTGAAATTGAAGCCCGACCAGGAATTCGTGTGGGGAGAAGAACAACGCAGAGCGTTAGAAGATATCAAGCAATATCTGATTTCACCTCCGGTGTTAGTCCCGCCACAGCCTGGTAAGCCGTTCAAGTTATACTTATCGGCTGATGAACAAGCTATTGGATCGGCGTTGGTACAGGAGTTCGAAGGGAAAGAACAAGTGGTATATTATGTCAGCAGAAGACTCCTGGATGCCGAAACAAGATATTCCCCGGTGGAACGGCTGTGCCTGTGTTTATACTTCTCGTGTACCAAGCTCAGGCACTATTTGTTATTGGCAGAGTGCATAGTGGTATGCAAAGATGACGTGGTGAAATATATGCTGTCATTGCCAATTTTGAAAGGACGGATTGGAAAATGGATCCTGGCTCTGTCAGAATTTGACTTAAGGTACGAATCGGCCAAAGCTGTCAAGGGTCAAGTCATGGCCGATTTCGTAGCCCAACATTGTGGACCGGAAGTTGCTGTCATTGAACCGGTTCCATGGACTCTGTACTTCGATGGTTCTTCGTGTGGGGCTGGATCAGGAATCGGCATTGTTCTTGTATCGCCTCGGGGGGCAAGTTATGATTTCTCTCTGCCGATAGAAGCATCTGCAACCAATAACCAGGCGGAATATCGAGCCGTCCTAAAAGGTATCCAATTATTAAGGGAAGTCAAAGCCGATGCAGTCGAGATTTTTGGAGATTCCATGCTCATTGTGGATCAGTTAACGGGGAAATCTGAATGCAAAGATGATATCTTGAGGATTTATTATGAAGATTGCCTCCAGCTGTTAAAGGAATTCAAGTCTGCAATAATTGAGCACATCCCCAGAAATTATAATGAGGAGGCCAACAGGCTGGCCCAACATGCATCCGGATATCGGCCGATTCAGGGAGCTATGATTTTGGAACTCGCGGCCGATGATTGGCGAAAGGAGATTGCCGATTACTTGAGGGATCCGTCCCAGAAGGTGGATCGGCGAGTGCGTTTCCAGGCCACAAAATATGTGTTACTTGAAGATGATTTATTTTACCGGACGATTGATGGGGTTCTTCTCAAGTGCCTGGGAATAGAAGAAGCAAAGGTTCTGATGGGGGAAATTCATGAAGGCGTATGTGGAGCCCATCAATCGGCTCACAAGATGAAATGGATGATCAGAAACAATGGGTATTACTGGCCAACGATTCTTGAGGATTGTTTCAAATATTATAAAGGACGCCAAGACTGTCAGAAGTTTGGCAATGTGCAGCGCGCGCCAGCTTCAGCTATAAATCCAGTAATCAAGTCGTGGCCATTCAGAGGTTGGGGAATAGATCTCATCGGACAGATTCACCCTCCATCAAGTAAAGGGCATAAGTTTATATTGGTGGCCACCGATTATTTTACTAAGTGGGTGGAGGCAGTTCCTTTGAGGAATGTGACATCGGCTGATATGATCGAGTTTGTTAAGAACCATATTGTTTATCGATTCGGTATTCCTCAGACTATCACAACCGATCAAGGAACGATGTTCACTTCTGGAGAATTTGGAGAATTCACCGCCGATATGGGGATTAAATTATTAAATTCTTCTCCGTACTATGCTCAAGCCAATGGCCAGGCCGAATCGTCCAATAAGGGGACAATCAAGTTGATGAAGAGGAAGATAGAGGAACAACCCAAAAAGTGGCACTTGTCTTTGGCTGAATCTCTATGGGCTTACAGGATGGCTTGCCATGGAGCCACTAAGATATCTCCTTATCAGCTGGTATATGGTCACGAGGCAGTCTTGCCTTGGGAATTAAGGACGGGATCAAGGCGTATATTGCTTCAAGATCAGTTGACGGCCGATGACTATTCCTTCCTCATGAAGGATGAGCTCGATGATTTGGCAGGTCAGCGGTTGAGGGCCCTGATTAGCATCGAAGAAAACAAAAAAAGGGTGGCCAGATGGTATGACAAAAAGGTCAAGGTTAAGCAATTCTCCCAAGGAGATTCGGTATGGAAGTTGGTACTGCCGATAGGGTCTAAGGATCCCAAATTCGGTAAATGGTCGCCCACTTGGGAAGGGCCGTACAGAATCGGCCGATGTGCCCCGGGAAATGCATATATTCTGGAAACTATCGAAGGGGAAGAATTCCCAAGAGCTTTAAATGGAAGATATCTGAAGAGGTACTATCCGAGCATTTGGGTAGATGCATAACTTGCAGAGAGATACATCAAGATGGCGTGGCCGACCCCTACCGGCTTTTGTCTACACAGCCGATGTGGAAATGACATCGCCTTAAGAAGGAAACATTGTGATTCGGTCTGACCAATTCATTATTCGATGAAAACAACAGAGTACATGGCCGACATGGTACAAGTCGCCCTTAGAATAAAAATACCGATATATCTATTGATTACGCTTGCTCTTGATTTCTCTCTCGATCCGGCCCAGTTCTATCAGAAGGCGGGTCCTATTCTCCTTCAGATTCTCCATGGTGGCTTCAGTCTCAACTTGATGGCATAGTTCTATCAGGAGGCGGGTCTTCTTCTCCTTCAGATTCTCCATGGCGGCTTCAGTCTCGACTTGATGAGGGAGTGGACTCTTTTCAGATGGCAGTCGCTTGGGGCAGTGAGCGTCTATAAGGTCCCAATACTTCTGGACAACAGCGGGAACATGATCTTTAAGTTCTTCAGAATGAGCTCTTATCAGATCTATGTCTGCCTGCGACAGTGGTTCGTCTGAATGCATAACTTCGATCGCTCGTTCCAGACTGGGACTAAGATGTTTTGACTAAATAGAGATGAAAAGCTACCCAGCATCAGAGTGATTGAGATGTCAAGGGGAGAAACAGAGGAGAGTTCGTACATGATTGACAGAGGAGGAAGAAGATGAAGAAGACATCTTAATGTTCAGTTCGGGAGAATAAAGATCCAGTTGTTGGAGAGAGAGAGAAGATGGGTAATGCATATGCCTCTGGAGACGGTGTGGGATCTCGTACTTATAAAGAGAAGGAGGTAAAAAGATAGTGGGACACGTCCTATCAGAGTAAAAGCATTCATAAATGCAAATCTGCCAAAGGAAGTGGTCCAGGATCAAATCGGCGCATCAACATAAAGGAGCATTAAATGTTTACAACATTCTTTACAACCCAAGGAGGGCATCTATGGCCGCGATAGCTCGTTGCCTAATCTGATCGGCCGAGTCTAATACTTTTTGGTCATCGTCGGCCGATCCGGGAATTTCTAGCATATGGCGACGAAGTCTTATCGCTTCACAGGCCAGGTTCTGTCTTTCTTGTTTCAGCCCGGTGATGACGGATGGGAGCTCTTAAAGCTTCTTTTCTTCAGCAGCTATGTCTTTGGTCACTTGCTCCATCTCTTTGGCTAGCTCTGCTCTCCTCCGTTTAAGGCGATCTATCGTGCCGACGATATCCGGGCGAGAGCTCTCGAGGAAATTGATCCGTTGGTGTACCTCTTGGGCTCGGTGCTTGTAGGAATCGGCTTCCTCCCGGGTCTTTGCTAGCTGGGCACGATTAGCCATATGACGCAGGGCCCTGAAAACTGAGGTCTGCATCGATTCTATATATGCAGCAGGTTCCAAAGTTTCTGTTGTTTCCTCCGGAATTCGGCCCTTGATGTCACTAAGAAGCTGCCGAATCGGCGAAGCATCTTCCACCAATCGGCCAATATCATCCTGGAGGAGGGTCCGCATGCTCTCGAGCTTGGCGCGGACATCATCAGAAATCGAGCCCGATGGAACTTGGCGTGAAGCGACTTCTTCATCGTCGGGCAAGGAGACCGCAAAGGAGAAAAGGCTATTGTTGGGAGTGTCTTGCTCCTGCGGAAGAATAAAGACAAGGATTAGCAAGCAGTAAAAGAGAATCGGCCGATTCCGGTGATAAGTTCATTACCTCCTGAAAGCGGATCTCTCTTGCTTACGCCGATGGGAGCGCCTCCATCATCTCAGGAACTGGTGCAATCGGCTCATCAGAAGAAGAGGACTCGACCACTATTAATGCTCTGCTTGGGCCAGCTTCCTGGAAAGGTATGACAAATAGATTCTGTGAGTATACTACGATAATTGAATAGGATGATATGAGATATTTGCTATACTTCTGTTGGTCTTTCGGCCGATGTTCGTTGAGGGAGTACGGTCGACACACCCAGATCGGCCTGCATCAGAGTCAGTTAGTTTTCTGAAAGTTGAAAAATTGAGTTAAGAGGTTATCTACCTCGATGAGGAGGGTCGCTGGTGCTTCGGCTTCCGCTTGGGATGTGGCTGATTGCTGTGGAGATTGTACTGGAGCGGGCTGTGCAGCCTGGCAGAAAGAAAAAGTTAGTATTGGTAGAGCACTTAAAGATATATGAAGTGTGCGAGATTACCTGAACAGCTTCCACTAGCAGTGATGCCGCAGCCGCTCCAACTTCTGCGGTGATTTGAGGATCGGCTATCTCAGTAGTCGGTACTAGAATTGGGGTTTCAGCCGATACTACCGCCGATTGGTCAGTCGGTCCGATGCGGGCACGCACTCGACGGCTTGTCGTCTTCAAGGTTGGCCTTTTCGGCGTTCGTTTCCATCGGCCGCTAGTGATGTCCTTGATGGTTGGAGCGTGATAGCCGATGAGTGCATATGGCGTATATGGACGATCGCTCTCTATCGGCCTGCCACTTCGGCTCCGCATCGGAGGAACTTGGCTTTCAGACTGAAGAGATAAATACAAGTTAACGGTAAGATGGTAGTATGGAAAGAGACAGTATTGAAATCGGTTGGAAGAAAGATCATATCGTTGCACTTGGATCAATGTTTTCTGGGTCCAGACTGTTGCAATATGTTGATGGGGATATACAGAAGAGGTGTTGCTTCCACTCTGCCCACCACAGTTTGAATTGTTTAACAGCAAAAGGGGCCACCGTCCAGTTGTCCAGATTGATAGTGCTGGAGGTCTGGTACTAAGTCGCATAGCCGATTGTAGTCAAGGCTCTTGGTCAGTTCATCTCTGAATTTTGCTTTCCCGGCAAAGAAGACCTGAATCGGCAGTTGACCAAAGCCCAATTGCCTTGCTACGGCCGATGGATTATAAAATTCATATGTGGGAGAATCCTTTCCAGAGAAGAAGTTGGCCGGTAAAATCCCTGGCTTGATCAGGGTATCCATAAGTTCCCTATCAAAAGTGTGAGTGGACGAGTCGTAGCAGACAAGAAGCTCGAAAATCGGCCCTACTGACTGATATGGATACCAACTGACAGTCTCTTCACTGAAGCCGTGGTAGAAGCATCTGAAGTATTCGGCCGTTCGAGTGGCAGTGAATTGACAGCCAGGGAAGGCCGATGCCGCTTCTCCGAAAGATGTACAACGTCGTCTGATGGTGGGGTTTTCCTCTGACTCAATGTTGGGAAAAGTCTTGGTCTCTATTTGTTGCTGGGAGACCTTGCTCATATATAGGTTGAGCCAGAGTGTGATAAACCACCAGGGACCACCAGGATTGCCGATCGGCTCCCCTTTTGATAGTCTAGTGCCGATTTGATGCATCATGTGGTAGGCCGATCCCAACAGATGCTTCCCAAGGGGGACGGCCGATCCTAGTGACAGAGCTTCTGCCAAGGCTTGGGTATTAGAAGAAGGGCCAACTGCTCTGCCACAGAAAAAATGTTTCTCCAGCCACATCATCAGGAACGCCGTATGTTCTCTCTCTGAGACTGTCCCAGTCCTCATATTCTTGCTGATATACCCCTTCCATCCGCCGATTCCTTTGGTTTCTAGCCGATGAGATGGTTTGATCAAATAATCGAAGGGGGTATCAGAAGAGGAGATGTCAAGGCCGGTCAACAACAGGACATCGGCCAGAGTTGGAGTCATGGGTCCATGTCCAAAAAGGAACGCATTGAGTGCGTCGGACCAGAAGTAAGAAGCTGCTATTACCAAGGGCTCGTTTTTCTCCATCTGGGACACAGAGAGGTCTATGCACTGGCCGATTTTCAGTTCATCCCACTGAACTCTCCTAGACCTGGCTACTCTATGGTACCATTCTCTCCAGCCAGGGGTCTCATTCGGCCAAGACCTAAAGGCACCTGCCCACTGACCTAAATCCATGGGCGATTGCTTGAAAGGAATTCTGTGAGTCTCTAGGTTGATCAAGTCTGTTGGATCTGGATTTCCCATGGGGCCTAAGCAGACGAGTTCGGAGGATTCGGAAAGAGGGATAGTGATCTGGTGCCTAAATGCCTAAAGAGAAGGAAAAAGGGAGAAAACTGAGAATGGGCCTAGAAAATACTGGAACAGTAGAAGAGCAAAAGGGGAAAATTTCGGATGATTACCTCCGGGATGAAGCTCATCGTCACCGATGGAGCCGCCAGTTGAGCCGCCGATGGGGCTGCCGTCGCTGAGGGGGTTGCCGACAGAGCCTCCGTGGTTAGAGAGGTTGCTGATGGTGCCGCCATTGGGAGGTTGGAGCAGGTCGCAAGCGAGATCGTCGGAGGGAGCGGTTGGAGATCGAGAGGGCTCGGGAAGAAGATGAACAGTGGTTCGTTGGAGGAAAATACTAGGCTCGTGAAGAAAAGTGGACGGAGAATGCCAGTACTTAAGGATAATCCGAGAGAGAAAGGGTAAAGGTGGGATTTTTGCCGCGCCGTCTACACGAATTCCAGGGGAACAGTTGTCTCGAGCGCGCGGTCCGAGGAAATTGCAATCATTATGCAGAAGACCGCGAAATGGAAGGAGATTTTTACTGCGCCCGTTTCGGAGAAAAAGATTAAAGAAAAGAGTTTCGAAGTAAAGAATTATGTTTTACTCCGAAACTGGGGGGCATGTGTTGACGCCAGATTTTGACACGTGTTGAATTGGCGTCAGAAGAAGAGATTGGCCGGTGCAGCAGATCTAGAGGCTACAGTAAAGAATCGGCCGATTGAGGCTACAGTTGGGAATCGGTCGATTGGCGATGCAACTTGCGGGACCACAACAGAGGATCCCGGTTAAAAGTGGCCTAATGTTGGTCAACGGAATAATGCTGATTCGGTCAAGAGGCAAAAGAAAAGAGTCCTGATTGGATTAAGAGACGGCGGCAGAAGATTCTGCGGGAGTCTATTTACTTTATAAGAATATTATAGATATAGCAGTTTTTAATAAGATTGTAACAAGTCGTAATCGACCAGGAGTCCTGGTTTTAGGGTATAAATAGGAGTCGCCAGGGCTTTGTAAAATATCAACACATCAATCAACAAAACACTTCTACTTTTTCCTAGTACTTTACTTTCAAGTCGGCGACTTCGCCAATACTTTTTCTTCTTTCACGAGTTCGTACGGATTGGCAGGGCTGCATCAACTTGATCTCCGGCCAATTGGTAGGTTCCGCTTATCGAGTAACATCTGAGCTTTAACTACGGGCGCATCGCTGTGGTTTCGTTTGAATTTATTCACCAGTTATCGATATTTACTAGAATTATATGTTTTACCTATTGTTCTAGTATTATTACCAGTTATCCAGCTTGAGATTGGAACTATCGGCTTATTATCGCTCTTCCTCGTTCATCGTCATATAGCCGATTAGATCTATTTCAAGTGTTGCATCTGCAATAATTATTTAAGTCGCTTCAGCAGTTTTCTTTGCAATTATTGCGCGATTATCAGCTAATCCATAGCCGGTCATCTTCATAGCAAATCGGCCGATTCGCCGACGCGCTCCTAGGGACAGATCGGAACCCCAGCCGATCGGGACGCCCTGAATTTAATACTCTTATTTCCTTATCAATCAACAGGTCAGATTGACTGGCACGCCGCGGTGGCGAACCGCACCAGGGCAAATAACCCGAACAGGAGCTAAGCAGATTCTCCCAGATCGTGTGTCCGACGCTGAAGACCCTCGGCCGATTCATGACCGATTTTAGCGCCAACACCAAGAAACTGAGATGCAACCGTTCAAAAGAAAAAGAAACTGAGATGCAAACAAGTGGATTTTTGCGGCGGACATCTAAAAGCAGTTATATTCCATAATTAAGTTGGATTGACGGCAACAAGACAACAAACAATTCGCCACAACAATCACTATTTCACCTTCCTGATCAAGCTTTTCTACACATTTTAATTCTTAAAACATTAAAATAATACACTGCAAAAGACGAACTCTTTTTTTTTTGCTAGAGCGGAAACGTATCCAGCAGCACGTATCTTCACATGGATGGAATACAATCATTCCTTCCCTTCCTGTACTGAAAGCTGGAAGGAGCCCAGGAGTGTTCTCGATGTATACAAAAACAGACGCGCTACTCAGAGCTCCGACACCTTCAGTGTCTCATCTTCTGATTTTCAGCCACACCAAAAAGGGCGAAACAGAACACAAAGGCAATGTCAAACGCCACTCTAGGAACACCGATATGTTCAAGCTACCAACATGGACAAAATTGAAATACAGGTATGCATGCAGGAAAGACAGTGAACCACTAGCTGGCAACTGTCCCTCTCAATCGGTTGGCGATGTGGAGGAGGTGATCAATGTTAGTAGCTGGGTAATGCTGCAGCAACTGGATATTGGCAGTGAAGTCTCCAGCCAACAGCCGCTTCCGGACTAGGATGAGCATGGCACAGCATATCCTCATCAGTGTGTCCTGCATGAGAGCATGCAAAGAATTAGCCCTAAACTCTGCTGGGAAGATGCGTACAAATGTAGTTCGGAGGTGCTAACATACCGGTGGGCCTTCCGGATCACCCAAGATAGCATCCCAAATATGTATACATACATTAAAACTGAACTCCATCGTCAACAGCAATGTGATCCATCTAAATGCATAATATTGTGGGTACACCTGTACATTGAACAACAAACGATTATCAATCTTGATCTGCTCAAGCATATTGTTATCAACACCAATAATGAAACTGGAGAAAAACAAGACATGTCAGGTATTATCCTTTGGACGTTTTTTAGTGTGTATCGTTGCCATGTATGCAAGAACCTCTATACCAACCAGTTGCTAAACACCAGTGTATTTTACAGTTAGCAACACAATTACTATGTACCGTTTGTAATACGGATATTGCACATTTAACCTAAGCAATTATCCAAGGGAACGATCCACCATCTATAACCAGCAACTACAATAAGATATTCTGTTATGAAGAATATTCAGTCTATCATTTAATTGAAACCCAGAATACCAGGAATCTGTAAGATGTGTTGCACAAATATAAACTTAGTGATTTATGTCAAGACAAACTGTATACCCACTTTATCTCATTTGGTTTCTGGTATTTATGTTCAGTGGATAAGACCTGACCTCATTGATAATGAGAAGTATAATTTCAGCTATGGATGAAAACATAAGAATAGGATAGCAAAGCTGTGTTGATGCAATTACAAATGCGATTTCTCAGCATGACATAAGATTAATTACGAAAAAATTGCAGCAGATAATTCTTATCTCCACAAAATCCAGAAATTCATAACTCTTAACAGTTAGCACCAGAAATCTAGTACTCAAATTGCCTACCTTAGTAGTAACCTCCATGTGACGCCATAGCTCTTCATCATGTCGCTTCAAGAGTTGGGACAGCTTTGACAGTGTAGATCGAATACCCACACTGCTATTGTCAAGATGCTTGCAATAATTGTCTCTAAAGCCACTCAACAATTCAACAAAGCAAAAGTATGTGTCTGCTTCAGCTGAAGCCTACATATCAAAAAATGGGTAATTCAGTTGATGAATACCATGTGACAACAATAATCAACAGAATAATTCTGAAGTAATACATAAAAATGAACAGATTAAAAAAAATCATGGTCTCTATTTAGGCAAGGAGGTATAGGGTGGTCTCAAAATCTAGGGACCTAGTGGACATCATGGAAAAAAATAACTAATGGCTGAAGAACTTACTGAGCTGCTTGGGTCAGGGTCATTCTTGAATACATAGAATAGAGGTGCCAAAACTTCATTCATTCCTTGCACGTATCTTATGCTGGGGTTCAATTTTGAAAAGATAATCAGAATACGCCTCAGAGATTCCTGATAGGAGTTCAAATGATCAGTACAAACAATACGTTTCTATTGGTAGAACAGGCAACAGTAAGAACACCATAAGCACTAGACACCTGGTTCGACTTGGCAGAGAAAAATGGCATGTCCGGATGTGTTCGTTTTACATCTCGATCTATTTGTTCTAATATCTCTGACTCCTGAAATATATGTTCAGAAGATGATCAACTAATGATGCAAGAAAAACTTTTTGTACATCCACTACATATTCATGCAGCAAAATAGAACTGTTCAGTCGACATCAACTGTACGAGTAAGATAGCCTTGAGCAGAATACAAGTCAGAAGAATCAACTTTTCCATGTTCTTTCCTCTTAGTTTTCATTATACTTCTCGTTCTTGTTAAAACCAAAAGGGATAAAATGAAAGAAGATTGGTTCAGCTGAAGTATACAACTCCGAAGCTTGACAGCCGAAACATGTAAGTTGTAGTCATGTCTAATGATACGATCAAAAAGACCGAACAGGTAGAGATAATGAGATATTGATGTACTGGTGTAGTGGTGTTGCACTATGATAGATTATTAGGAGGGTAAATACACATCTCACACACACCAATTCACATGCAGACAAAGAAAACAATGATAACAGAAATCTCTTGACATCAGTCCTGGGCACATTCCAAGTTTCAAACAGGTAGGAATTAAGCAATAAATCCAAATAAAGGGAGCCAGAAAGCCGAGCTTCATGTGAAAATTGGGAGAAACACAAACCCACATACGCGCAGTGCTCGTAGCATAGGAAAATTGCACCATAAATGCAAAGAATTTCCCAGGAGGCAATGCATTTTGGTGTTCTTTTGTGTAATTCGAGCCAATCCCGTGCCGGAAGGTACCTAGTAGTGTGCTAGGAAACAAGCCAGTTACCACTGGTTTTGCAAACCATGCATACAAACCTAATTTCTTCAAATAGCATCGCTTACAAAGCTAATATGAAACAGTACCTGAAAATATTGGTTCCATAAGCTAGATTTACCAGAGCTTAAAGGATGCTCTTCATTAGTAACCTCCAATCTCGGAAGTAAGCCAGTCCTCTCAATATTTAATTCTTTCTTTCTTGACAGCTTTGATTCCTCGATTCTTCGTAGTTTTTCTGACTGACCACATGAAGGATGCCGTCAGAACTCTCATATAAACATTCAATGATTCATGTGCCCTAAAAAGAACCACTCCGTAGAAAAGGTTTTGGATTATGCTATTATTAAGGTTCGAAAGAATTTTTAACTGAAATCTATGGTGAAAGCTACTCAACTAAGTATCTTTGTTAAAGTATTACCAGATGACTTTTCATTCTTTGGGTACATTCTTGATTTTTTTTCAGACAAAACAAACATGCTTATTGTCTTACCAAAAAACAAGCAGATTTTCCCAACAGGTCTAGATATTGCCCTAATATAATGTGTAGTTGTGTACAAAGATAACTAGGGGTGATTGATATTCACTGATTGATACTTAGATTGGTAACTGTAACTTACAGGATTTAGAAGAAACTCTTCTTTGTACGCACTATATTGGCTCCGCTTCTTTTCTAACTCGTAGGGCCATAAACCACGATCAGTTGGCAAATACCCTAAGAGAAGCTGCACACTATAAATATAGTAGAATAAATTTCTCGTGTACATAGTTAGATAACAAAAATAATATAAATGTACAAAAGGACTGAACGGAACTCCTAGAATGCATACTTAATCATGACCCTTCACAAAACAACAGATGGTACAAAGATTGGGGTCAATGTAAACTGCAACACAAGCCATGCTAAATCCATACCATTATATTTTGAACATCAGCTTAAGCAATTTCAGATGTACGCAGATGATTAGCACGCTCAGGACAAGATTAACATATATAGGATATAGCCCACCAGGGTAGACTTATAAGGTTACAAATGAATAAGAAAAACTTCGAATCCCATCCAACATAAAGAAGGCAAGTTTATAGGTCATAGCAAAGTATAATTTATTTTACTCAAGAGATTGTCAGTTCAAACTATTAGCGAGACCATGTATAGAGCATGACCCTGATGTTCGCAATCTGTCAAAGCTCATCTTTTACAGCTACATATAGGAAATATATCATATTAACAAGACAAACCACCTGTAATATTTTGTGAGTGGGTGCTTTTTTCACTAAAAAGGTCCATGTAGGTACATGAAGGACTATCATGAATTTGGTCCTTCAAACTGTTAAAAAACTTGAGCTTCAAGAAAAATTGAAAAATTGTTATGGGCCTAGCACATCTAACAGATATTCACATGATGGGTTATGGCATAACCTTTGCAAAAATATCTTTCATTCTAGGGCCATCTCTCTTCACAGAAGAAACCACAACATGATTCAACTGAAAATATAAAATCCGACTTAGGGCACTACAAACCTTGTCCCTTCTTCATTTACCACACAACCCCGATCTATCACCTTAAAGTTAGACACTAGGAAACTCGATTTCCAGGTCCTAAGTCAACCAGTGCAACCTGATATTTGGCATATGTCAGCTATGCCGAACTGGGCAAACGGACCACATTTTAGACAGTGAGCCTTTTCCGTTCCTTATGTACCTCACTAGCCCAATTCCTCTTGGAATCATAGACTCAACTTCTCAAGCAGTGCATAAAGGATCTCTGGTTCACTTACACATTCTCCATCATTAAAATTGCTATAACTACCAAGTCGTACTAAATTTGTAAATAAGCCGGATCAAATGTCAACACAAAAGCCCTGCACTACAATTGACAAATGGAGAACTCCCAACTCTACTCGGAGCACAGACCACAGCAGAAACCACAGAACCATAAGAGAAGGGATAGAGATTGCGAGTGGGGACCTTCCACACGACCGGTCGCACGCCCGCGCTGCCGTCGGGCACACCGAGGCAGGCCAGCCGCCGCAGCTCCCCCATATTCACCACCTTCTTCGACAGCTGCACGCACGCACCCACAGCAACGGAGTCAGCCAAACATGAAAAACCCCAGCGAGAATCCAAGCCAGCACCAAAACCCTCTCCCAACGACGCACCGCGGCCTTGAAGTCGGCGAGCAGATGCGCCCGCAGAGCCGCCGCCCCGGCGCCGCCCTCCTCCTCGTCGTCCCCTCGCCCGCGCCCCCGAACCGCCTGCTCGTAGGACGGCGGCGGCGGCACGGGCGTGTCCGACGCGGGGGTAGGTGGGGGCTTGGGGGGCGGCGGCGGGGCGAGGTCGGCGCCGTAGGGGTCCGGCGGGGCCGGCGCCGGCGGGGGCGCGGACCAAATCGGGCTGTTGAGCCACTCCGGCACCGCCCTCGCCTTCTTCTTCCGCATCCCGCAACCCAGATGATCGGGGAAGCCACCTCGCCGCAGCTGCGGGGGAGGGGCGAGAGTCGCTGCCGCCGGCAGCCGCGTGGTGGTCAGGTGGGAGGAAGGGTCGGAAGAAGGGGAAAGAGGGAGGGGGTAGCGCAGATCTCGAAACTGCAAGTGGCTAGTTGCAAGCTCCTGCAGTTAATGCGGAAAGTGGCAGAGGAGGGAGGGTTGTGGGGCCTAGTGGTCAGAGACGGTGGTCGCCCGGTGCGTTTGGTTGCCCTTCTCTGGATTGCTCTCGTTGGTGGTGTGAGATCAGTCTCGTGTGAAGCTGTCACCACGGTCACGTGACAACTTTGTTAATGAGATAGTGTCTTCGTGAATAGATACGAAACATTGAATCATATAAAGTTTTAGGGGCTGTTTGGATACGGTGATTAATTTTTAACCTGGATCACGTTGGATTTGATGCCAATTAAATAAATTAAATATGATATAACTATAAAACTAATTGCCATAAATGGAGATTAATTTACGATACGAATCTATTAAATCGAATTAATTTATTATTAGCTTATGTTTAGTGTAGCATAATATTATCAAATTATAGATTAATGGACTAAACTTTAGACCCAATGTTTAGTCAATGGATACAAACATGGCCAAAGAGCACTTCTACGGCATTACGCATCCATCTTCTCAATACAAAAAAAATGGCTCTTTCGGTGATTGGACGTACTCTAGCAATCCAATCCCCCCAATTTAAAAAAAAATATGTAATCACCAAAACACACAATTCTTTCACTTAAATGAAGGTGATTCATTCACCTATCTTATCCTTAAATGATTAGGTTTTGGTAGTATGATACAACGGTTGACGCAAAAAATCGACGATCGGCCTTTCACGCCGATCACACGCGAGGATCTAGGAGATCTGCTTCGTTCCTGTGCAGGCTCCAACTCAGCTGCGGTGGTGCAGGGCGTGCCAGTCAATTTGATTTGCAATTGACAAGGGATAAGAAACGGTTAAATACTTGGAACGTATCGGCTGGGATTCCGAATCGTTCCGCTAGAGCATCGGCCAGAAGTCCGATACAGTAACAGGGCAATCGGCTGATGACTTAGCTAATTGGGTGATAAAGGCAATATTAAGCGAGTTAATAAAGCCCGGGTAAAACAACACTCAGATCCAAACCCTATCGGCCGAGCAGTGTGCAACAGATGGACTGGACGCTAGTTGATGGTGCTTCAGATCTAAGCTGGATAACTTATGATAAAAGCTAATCAAAAAATTAAATAGATCTAACCCTATCAAGACTAGCATATATCGATAACTTGGTGATAACAACAAAAACTAGGTAGACTAAACAGATTAGTCTAACGAGAAATAGCTGATATCGATAAATTGTGAGTAAACAGACCTAGATCTAGCTTACTTGATAACTTGAACAAAACATAATAGATGAAGAAGTGATACGCCGTCAACCTTGAGCTTATCTGCGTCGTTCGATACAGAACTTACCAACGAGCCGGAGATCGAAGTCGATGCAGCTCCGCAGACCGGAAAGAACTCGTAAAAGAAAAATCTACTACAAATAGGTTTTAACGAAGTCGCCGAAAAGAAAAAGAAAAAGATACAAAAAATTTGTAAAAGGGTTTGTGTATTGATTGGATGTCTCTGATACACGCTCAAAGGCAGCTATTTATAGCCTAAGCTATGACTCCTGGTCGACCACGACTAATACATTACTTGACAAAAAAGAAAAGATTTTCTAAACAAACTAATGACTTAATACTTCTAAAATAACTTGCTGACATCCTCCGTCAGCAGCAATTTGCTTCATCGGCCATGCATATGCCCAAAAACGGTGTCAACAACAACAGCCATTACTAAAAATGCAAAAATAGTTATTGGTTATGGAGAGAATTTTTCAAATGTAGTCTGCTACTTGTTGATATTTCCTAGCGTCACGAAATAAATCCGCAAGCGCACGGATACCGTTGTAGCTTTCACCTAGGAATATTCCAAGGGTATCGTATCCACTGAGGAACGTGTGTATATTCTCTAAGGTTCAGGTTCGTCCAAGGACATCGCACCAGTTAGAGGCAAGGGCCAGAGTCAAAGGTAAGATAGAACTATCCTGTGGCAGAACCACCTGAATTAATCCGGCTCAAGCGCGCTAACCATCACCACGAGGGCAATCAGGGCTAACTCGCACTTCAAACGGAATAATCCATTGGTCTGTCGGGTAACCTCCTGATACAACCACGGTTTTTGTCGATCGAAACCACACATACAAGTACTCACATAAAGGTGAGCCCAGAGGATACAACATTCCACAGATTTTACATCACAGTGTTCATCATAAATTATTATTACAACTGAGTTCGAAATTTGTAAAACAAGGTACTTCAAAGTTCAAAGTAATTGAGTTCTTCAGAGTTCAGTGCAGCAGAAAAATAACGATAAACTACTCGACGATACACGATGTCTCGATGAAGCCCGTACGAGACATCACTCGGCATTATCATCATTGGCCGGGGGTGTATCCCATTCCACCGACCAACCAGGAGGAAGGGTACACGGCCAAGTCAAACTAGCGATCATATCCTCAAAAGTATCACCTGAAAACAAGCCACAATCAAGGCTGAGTATACTAATACTCAACAAGGCTTACCCGACTAGTTTGACATGGTGAAAAAATTAATTTTTCATCCAACAAGATTAATCATCATCATTGTTCCTCTTCTTACTCTATGTGGTAAAAGGGTCAAGCAGTCTCAATAACCGCGAGAAATGGACAATTGGAATCGAATTTCTTAACCTTGCAAGGGAAACCTAAACACACGTCACGTGGTTACTCCCAGAGTCACACGTGCAACTTTTTCCATCAATTCCCGCTTCACGGAACAGGCCCACCACCCTCGACTACACGTCCCCATGGACCCGGCCATGGCGGCACATGCACCCGCCATTATCTAGATGTGAACGAATTTAAGACGGTGGGGAGTATATTCCGGCCTCGGTTCAATCCGGTACTTAAGCTTACCGATTACCATATTCTCGGCATGTGGTTAGTACGTTCAAAGACTTAACCACCACTACCACACACTGCGGCCTTAGCATTTTTCACTAAACAGGCGAGGCCTCAATCATCAACATAAACATCGTACCATAGCCCCGTCCGTCGACCTTATGATTGCAGCATGTAGTAAACATTCAACTCCTAAATTCTCGCGAGTGACAGGAAATAACTCGACTTTTACCGGAGTCCTATTAGCATAGCATTCTATCGAACCTTATATCTAGTGTTCAGAGCATGGGTACCTAGGATCATGCAACTAAGTTTTCATTCAACTCCTATAAACTTAATGCACAATTAGAATAGAGTATTAAGTTGCATAATTTAGAAAAACAGGGTTCATGCTCCGGGGCTTGCCTTCTTGGGTAAAGTTAGCCTGGGGCTCGTCCGAACTTGAGTTTGGGTCTTCAAAAGTTTCAGTTAGATTCACTTGAGCTTCACGCTGCTCACTCTCGGACGCGGGCACCAGCTTGTACATTCCGTTGGCGAGAGTAGTCGATTCTATATGAATGCACAAGTGTAAGTTGTAGTGATGGCACGTGATATTTATTTTTTTCATGATAAAGTTGCAGTCCACAAAAACATAGATTTGGTTGTAAAGTTACTTAGTTACGATTTCTTGGGCAATCTTTAATAGAAGGGGGTGGTGTTGTATTGGAAATTTAATTTTCGTAGTATAAGCATGGATTAAGCACAAACACTGATCTAAGTAACTTCTGATGATGAAATTTTTATTCAGAGTACCTTATGCAGAGATAAGACTACTATAAAAATTTCAGACATTTTCATGCAGCAGAATAATCATGAAAAATGTAATACACAGCCACTGCTAGAACCTAGTTATTTTTATACAGGACGAACCATGTAAGTGTTGATGCCAAAAATTTTACAAGGGGTTAACCTATCCATATATGTGTTAGTGTAAATTTTTCAGATTTTACTGTGCAAGATACAAAGCATAATAAATAGGACAATATACACCTATTTTAATAAATATTAATTTCTAAGCAAGTTTTACAGGGTTTCTGTGTATGAAACTTTTTATATAGCAAAAGCTACTCTAAAGTATCCTACAGTAAAAAGTTAAACATTTTCCAAGCACAAACACTAATTATTTGAATTAGTGCATTTTTCCTACCACAAAATTATATAAATAGGTTACAGAAAGGAAAAAGGTTCTAAACTTTCTCTATGGTATTTAGGCATGACTATAAAAGCTCTGGAAAAGTTTCACAACATGAATCACAATATAACAGCAGGTACAAATTAGTTCTATTATTTCATGGGTGATGGGTTTGGGCAGTGGGAGGCTGGAGGATGGGACTCCACGGGCGGGTGGTGCACGGCAGCAGCAATGGCAGCGGTGGCGGAGTTCTGGTGGGTTGAGGCACGCGCGAGTGGCCTTGTGTCGCCTTTTATAGGCTGTAGGAGGGAGGGAGAGGACCGGGCAACGCTAGGGAGGGGCGGCACGACGGGGGCGCGTTACTGGTCGCGGTGGGCGGCGAGCAGAGCCGGCGCGGCGTGCGGCGGGCGCGGGCAGGGGATTGGGCGCCGGGGATTTGGCGTGGGGGAGGGGGAGATCACGAGGCGCGCGGGTTGGGCGAGGAACTACAACAGCTGGCTTGCCGGGCGGCGAGCGCGGCGACTAGCGGGACGCGGTGGGGACACGGGCACGGCGCAAACTGGCCATTGGGCGCGGCGAGCGGCGAGCAGAGGCGCACGTCGCCGGCGTGCGTGTGGCGTGCGCGGACTGGGCATGGTCGAGGCGTGGGGAGGAGCGCGTGCGAGCGGGGCGTGGCCAGGCATTGGCTTGGCGCCTAGCGCCGGTCAAGCATCGCCGGCCAAGTGGCCAGCGCGACTGCGCGGCGGGCGGAGGGTCGGGCGAAGCGGCGGAGGAAGGGTCTGAAGTGAAAATAGAAGAAAAGGCAGGGGCTGGTTTGCAAAGTCAAGTGTTACTCAAATTTTTGTGTTGCAACTCAAAAATCACTGAACATGAAAGTTGTTCAAAATGAAAATTTACACACGTTTTGTTTCAGGCCAAAGTTCATTTGAGTTCTAGTTTAGAAGTTATTTTAAAAACTCAAAAAGTATGATTCGGAGGGCACGCCATTTCCTGGGCAAAAATTTGTATTCTCTCCTGGGCTTCAACTAGACTTTTGTTTATCCTGTCATCGATGGTGTGTCTATTAAATTTCGCTGCCAAGTGCGTTGAGGTGAGAGTTATTTAATTTGTTTGATTAAAGTACATGTATTTATGCACATATACACATCTATTTTTAATTCAAAGCAAAACCAATTTATAATTCATTTCTTTTAAACTTTTCTTAGTTATCTATGCATCGTGTTAAGCTAATGAGGCTTATTTTGTAATTTAAACACCCGAGGTGTTACAGCCTTCCCCCCTTAAAAAGAATCTCGCCCTGAGATTCGGGCAATAGGCTTAGTGTGGATAGTGTGTGTACCTTCGGTAGAGTTGAGAAAATCCGGAAAATTTTGGTTTAGATAGCTTTCAGTTTCCCATGTGGCTTCTTCCTCAGTGTGATGATTCCATTGAATTTTGTACATTTTAATCACTTTCCTTCTAGTGCTTCTTTCTTTTTGATCCATGATTTTGATAGGATACTCAACATATGAGAGGTTGGGCTCTACCACTACTTCTTGTTGTTTAATAACCTCAGTAGGGACTCGAACACACTTCTTGAGCTGAGACACGTGAAAGACATCATGGATGGCTGCAAGCTGAGGGGGCAGTCGTATTCTATAGGCTACGGGTCCACAGCTCTCGATGATTTCATAGGGACCAACATATCGTGGAGATAGTTTTCCTTTGACTCCGAATTGTTGTACACCATTGGTTGGTGAAACTCGAAGGTAGACGTGGTCACCAACTTCAAATTTTAGTGGCTTTCTCCTTCTGTCGAAATAGCTCTTTTGCCTGGATTGTGCGGCTCTAAGGTTTTCTTGTATTACTCTCACTTTTTCTTCTGCCTCGATTACCAAGTCTGGTCCAAATATTTTGCGTTCTCTGGTCTGTGACCAACTCAAAGAGGTTCGACACCTTCGTCCGTATAAGGCCTCAAATGGTGCCATTTTCAAACTCGCTTGATAGCTATTGTTATATGATAACTCTGCTAGGGATAGACATTTCTCCCAATTCTTGCCATAGTGAATGACGCAAGCTCTAAGCATGTCTTCAAGAATTTGGTTCACTCTTTTAGTTTGTCCGTCAATTTGAGGATGATAGGCTGAGCTTCAAATCAATTTAGTACCAAGAGAAGCTTGCAATTGTTCCCAAAAGCGCGCTACAAACTAAGTACCACGATCGGAAATAATAGTCTTTGGTACTCCATGTAGGCAAACGATACGATCGAGATAAATCTCGGCATATTTCTTGGCAGTATAGGTGGTGTGTAGCGGAAGAAAATGTGCCGTCTTTGTGAGTCTATCAACGATAACCCATATGGAATCATGTTTCTGTGCGGTACTTGGCAATCCAACAATGAAATCCATACTTATGTCTTCCCATTTCCAGGAGGGTATAGGCAAAGGTTGAAGTGTACCGGCTACTTTCAAGTGGCTGGCTTTTACTCTCTGATATGTGTCATATTCTGAGACATATTTAGCAATTTTCCTTTTCATTCTAGTCCACCAGAAATTTTTCCTAAGATCTTGATATATTTTGCTACTACCGGGGTGAATAGAAAATTTGGAAAGGTGTGCCTCATCAAGAATTTGCTTACGGAGCTCATGATTCTTTGGAACGACGATGCGACTTTCGAACCATAGAACTCCCTTATGGTCCTGGCGGAAACATTTATACTTCTCTTCTCCTAGAGAGAGTTTTTGTTTGATGATCTTAACTCCTTCATCATGTAGTTCTGCCATGATGATCTGGTCGTGAAGAGTGGGCTCGACTGAGATGTGATTCAGAGTGCCTTGGGAAATTATTTCCAAACTAAGCTTTCTCATTTCTGAACATAATGTCTCGTTATAGAATTCCACTGATAGGCAATGGCAATGGGCCTTACGGCTTAGTGCATCCGCGACTACATTAGCCTTGCCGGGGTGATAGTGCACCTCGAGATCATAATCCTTGATTAATTCTAGCCATCTTCTTTGTATCATATTCAGATCGACTTGGGTGAAGATATATTTGAGACTCTTGTGATCAGTGTAGACGTTACAATGAGTACCCATTAGATAATGTCTCCATATTTTTAGAGTATGAATGACTGCTGCTAATTCGAGATCATGGGTCGGATAATTCTGCTCATGGGGCCGAAGGGCTCGTGAAGCATAAGCGATAACTCGATTTTCTTGCATAAGCACACAACCAAGACCAGTGCCAGAAGCGTCACAGTAAACATCGAATGACTTGGTGTTATCGGGTTGAGCTAACAGAGGGGCTGTAGTCAAATGTTCTCTAAGAGTGTGGAAAGCTTCTTCACATTTCTCATCCCACACAAATTTTACTCCCTTTTTCAATAGTTCAGTCATAGGCTTAGCAATCCTGGAGAAATCCGGAGTGAAACGGCGATAGTAACCGGCTAAACCAAGAAAACTGCGAATCTATTGAACAGAGGTAGGAGGTTTCCAATCCATCACTTCTTGTACCTTGTTGGGGTCAACGGCTATGCCTTCGTTGGAAATAGTGTGACCCAAGAATTTCACACTATCCAACATGAATTCGCACTTAGAAAATTTAGCATAGAGCTGATGGTCTCTGAGACGCTGAAGAACAATGTGCAGGTGCTGATGGTCTCTTCCTCATTCTTTGAATAGATAAGGATGTTGTCAATGAAAACTACGACGAATTTGTTGAGCTCGAGCATGAATACCGAATTCATGAGATACATGAAGTAGGTAGGGGCATTGGTGAGACCAAAGGACATGATCAAGAATTCATATAGTCCATATCGTATGGAAAAGGCGGTCCTAGGAATATCGCATGGATGAATCTTTATCTGATGATATCCAGATCGAAGATCAGTCTTTGAGAAAAATCTAGCTCCAGATAATTGGTCAAAGAGAACGTCGATGCGGGGAAGTGGGTATTTTTTCTTAACGGTTACCGCATTGAGAGGTCGGTAGTCCACACATAATCTTAAACTGTCATCCTTTTTCTTTACAAAAAGGGCTGGACATCCCCAAGGTGATGCGCTAGGACGAATGAAGCCTTTGTCCAGTAGTTCTTGGAGTTGTGTTTTCAGTTCGGCCAATTCCTTAGGTGGTATCCTATAGGGTCTTTTGGAGATAGGTTCAGTGCCTGGTTTGAGTTCAATAACAAACTCAATATCCCTATCTGGTGGCATTTCTGGAAAATCATCCGGAAAAACATCGGCATACTCGCATACCACTGCAATATCCTCTATGTTGATTCCTTCCATCACGAAAGCACAAGAATTCATGCACTCTCGGAACGGTAGGTAAAGGGTAGTGGTTCCGTGACTAGGTGAATTTATTTCAACAGCTCGGGAAGAAAGGTCCAGTATGACTCTGTGCATAGTCATCCAATTCATAACCAAAATAATATCCATGCCTTCAAGGGGTAAGAGAACAAGGTCCGTGTTGATGATTTTACTACCCAATTTTATCGGTACCAGCCTTATTATTTGGTTGGAAGCAATTTTTCCACCCAGTGTTGATATCATATATGACCCTTTTGTGTGACAAACATCCAAGCCTACTTTCGCACCAAACTTTGCATTAATGAAACTATGTGATGCACCAGAATCAAACAATATAACTGCAGGCTTGTTATGGATAAAGAATGTACCCGTCATTACTGGTGCTCCTTCAGGAAGTTCTGCAAGAGTGGTGAAATTGATCTGTCCTTGTTTGACCTAAATGGTCTGCCTCTTGCCTTTGTTCTTATTGTTCTGTTTAGAGCCTTGGCCCTGAATTGGCTGCCTAGGCTGAGGGCATTCTCGAGCAAAATGACTAGAACTTCCCCAATTGAAACAACGATTGGCGATGTTTGGACGAAGGAATTGCTGAGTAGCGGGCCTTGGTCCAGTTTGTTGAGGCATAGGGGGTCGTACAACACCTTGTTGCCGCGGGGGCCTGACAATCCAACGTCCTGGCTGAGGGGCCTTCTGTGGAGCTGTAGGCGCAGCATTTTGCACTAAGCGATACCTCGGTGGCTGAGCTCCCTAGGGTCCAACTGGCGCCTTTCTCTACTTCTCGGCACGGTGAGCCACAATACAATCCTCTTGGGTAATTGCCATGTTTACCAGCTCATTATATGTATCGGCCTTGACAAGGTTCAGTCGCTCCTTGAGTTTGGTACTCAATCCTCTGCGGAAATGATCCCGCTTCTTAGCATCCGTGTCTGCGTGATAGCCTGCGTACAGGCACAGATTGTTGAAGTCCCGAGCATACTGAAGTACAGTGCGGGTACCCTGAGTGAGAGCCAAAAACTCATTTAGCTTTCTTTCCATAAGACCTTCTGGGATATGGTGTGCTCGGAACGCAGTTTTGAATTCGTCCCAGGTGACGACGTGATCAGCCGGGAGCATAGCAAAGTAATTGTCCCACCAAAGACGAGCTGTACCGCGAAGCTGCTGCGCGGCAAAGCGAGCCTTGTTTGCATCCGAACATGGGACCACAAGTAGAGAAAATTTGGACTCGATTGTGCGAATCCAAGCGTCCGCATCCAAGGGTTCCTCCGTTTTGTGAAACAAGGGAGGCTGGGTCCCAAGGAAATCCGTGTAACCGGCAACTTGAGGTTGGTGAACATTGTGTCCACCCCGCTATTGGTGCTGTCCTTGCACGAGCTGATGAAGCAACTCGGTTTGAGTGGCCATTACTTCCACCAAACTGGGTGGTGGCGGTGGCTGCTGTTGTGATTCACTAGCACTAGCACCGAAACCTTCCGGGTTACCACGGGTTGCTCTAAGCATCTGAAATGTGAATGTTTATCATTAGCAACGTGATCCATATTGCTTCCATGATTCAAAAGGATTAGCGCGAAAAAGTAGACTTCCGAAAGATCATGGATAGAATCATGGACAGAATATTGTCTGCCATAAGAAACTTATAATTCCTGGTAGGTTCATCCAAAATTTCTCATATTTTGGCAGCGGGTGGGGAATTTAGAGATGTACAACTTTGGTATTCAGCTTAGACGCTAAATCGATGGCCAAGATGGTCGAAAGATTC
This sequence comes from Panicum miliaceum, assembly GCA_032594955.1. Classification (NCBI taxonomy): domain Eukaryota; kingdom Viridiplantae; phylum Streptophyta; class Magnoliopsida; order Poales; family Poaceae; genus Panicum; species Panicum miliaceum. Next base: position 14,859,874 of record CM064068.1, read on the forward strand.
ACTCTTTGCTTCGCTGGTTTGGCTGTTTTTCAGCAGAACGAGTTATAGTATCTTGCCTATAACTCAAACTAGAAAGATCCAATAGTGCTGAAATTTTGTGGGGACCCAGATTACAAAATTTTTGACAATTTTTGTAGTCAACACTCAGTCCAGAAATGTAAGGAGACATGGGTAAAAATTCTCACAAGTTTCTGCAATCGCAGATTCAACTGCTTTCCAATATCACAATCAAACCACCAAGTTTTTAGCCATGGCCTACATGATTAGAGTATCCAATGGTCAAGTTGTACCCATCACAAAAGAGGTACTCAACTCTTATTTAGCCTATTACAACACTTGCCAAAAGTTAGGCTACACTATCGAGGAGTATATGCAAAAGTCCTCCTAGGTCATCGTCTAGAAGTCGTCGAGGTTGTTGACGGACGACTCGCTGTGAGTAGGAGAGTGAGCTCCCATCGGAGGTGGCTGCGGTGCCTCACCCTCAAAGTCCATACCTGAAACACCATCAATCTCTTGTGGCTCCTCATCATCTTCCTCCATAGCCACCACGTCGGGAGGGGCATTCTGATCATGGTGCCACTGAATGTGCTCATTAGCATCCTCCAACTCAAGGTTCAGATCATGGAGCTGCTCCTCTAAGTGTGCTATCATGTCATCTCTCTCACCCATGAGAGTGTCGTGCTCCTGAACTTGGCCCTCAAGTTGGCCAATCCGGGTGTCTCTGTCCTCAAGTTCCTCACTGAGCTCCTTAATCTGCTCATCTCTGGTATCTGCCATCATGTGGTAGGCCTGTGCAAGATCAGCGAGCTGCACAAGCGCCTGACTCTTGAGAGTCTGAAGTCGGTACAGTTCATTCATGCACCGCACGGAGGTCTCGATGGTCTCCTGAGCTTGAAAGTCCACTAAATACTATGAGTGCTACACCCTGTTGAGCCAGAAGGGGTCGTTGTCCTGGGCAGCAGGAAACAAACCAATAGGAGTGAGCGTGACGGCCTCGGGGCACTGCGCACAGAAAGTGGTGAGCGCCCTCATGGAAGCAAGCTCCCAAGGATTGGCCAAACGGTGACCAACAGCCTCAATCACCAAGGCGGGCCACTCCGAGTGTAGTGGGTGCGGAAAGATGGTCACGTTAACACGGCACTGGGTAACTCCATTCTCTACAAACTCCAGTCCGGTGTAACGTGGGGGAATTGGATAGCCCGCGGTGCTCAGAACATCCCACAAGATAGAGGGAAAGCCCTCCCAGTGGAGACACTGCGAGTGAACGCGTCCATCCTCATCCACCATCATGGCAACAGGCTCGGCCATCTGAACAAAAGATCAAATGGGTGGGATAGCGAAAAACTGTGAACAACATAGTAAACAGGTTCTGGACAGTGCACTAAAATAGCCATAACTTCAACAGTTTTTGTCAAAAAATTCTCAACTTTTACCAGAACATTCCTAAGGTATTTGTGAACAACTTTGCTAATCAACTCCAGAGCTAGATCAGGCTCTAAGATGGTCTTTCTCTTAAGGTTTTACTTTACTATCTACCCAGAAATTTCAGTGAACAGTGAGCCAATGTTTCATGCACCAGGGAAAATCTACCCAGCAAAAAATTATCAAATTTTAACAGTTAGCTACCTGAGTAAATTTACAATAAGTTTTGTGCTGAACACTTTTGCAGAAAACTGTAGTAAGAGGGCATAAAAATTTATGTGGCAGAAGTGCTCATTTTGGACAGAAATCTGACATCTCAAGGTTTCTGTTATTTCTCATTATCCATATGTTCAGAATTTTTCATATTTAAATAGGAGGTGGAATAAAATTTTTGAAACAAAACTTTTGACATGAGTTTCTTCAGAAAGGATCATTTTCTAAGCTCAATAAATTCATCTTTTCAGATATGGCAGAATGTGATAGATTTGCTAGATAATCCTTATGCAAAGACAATTGTGTGGGCGCATGAACCTTACCACTCTTACGCATCGCATTTTCAATTTCAGATTTATATAGTCATGATGCATGCACGTCCTATTCGTCTCACAAAATAAAATGATTGCCAAATAGCTTTGGTCTTACGAAGTTAGTTTCGGTGGCATACACAATACGTCTCTCACTATAATAGCTAGTCAAAAATTCTCTAACTGTTCTTTAACTTATTGTAATCGCGGTTAGTGTACCTGCAGAAGATTATTATAGCATAAATATATCCATTGAACCTTTCATGCCAGCACTCATGAAAGCGTTCGTATTCATTACCGTTCACTATCGAAACGGCATCCGTACAATTCCCGCCGTACAGACGTCGTTAACATACGCTATCGAGATAGCGTATTCACGGGGGTACCGTCTTGAGACGGGGGTATGAACAGCGATCGTCATACCCTGCGCCAAACCTTCTACTCCCAATATAATCAACTAATAGTTGGTATATTGGCAGCACCTCAAGTAAGCCACTGCTTGAGGGCATTAACATCATTGGCCGGGGACGCATCCCATTCCACCGACCAACCAGGAGGAAGGGTACACGACCAAGTCAAACTAGCGATCATATCCTCGAAAGTATCACCTGAAAATGAGCCACAGTCAAGGCTGAGTATACTAATACTCAATAAGGCTTACCCGACTAGTGGAATATACTTAGCCGACTCCTAGACATGCAAGAATTTTATGCTTGAGGGGTTTGTTTTGTCGAAAAGCATATACAAGTAGGTCCTTACTTTCAAATTTTAGCTCCAGATTCTAATTTTCTTTAACCATTCTAGGTAAGCAACTATCCAATATTATACATGGTGAAAAAATTAATTTTTCATCCAACAAGATTAATCATCATCATTGTTCCTCTTCTTACTCTATGTGGTAAAAGGGTCAAGCAGTCTCAATAACCGCGAGAAACGGACGATTCAAATCGAATTTCTTAACCTTGCAAGGGAAACCTAAACACACGTCACGTGGCACTCCCAGAGTCACACGTGCAACTTTTCCCTTCAATTCCCGCTTCACGGAACAGGCCCACCGCCCTCGACTACACGTCCCCATGGACCCGGCCATGGCGGCACATGCACCCGCCATTAGCTAGATGTGAACGAATTCAAGACGGTGGGGAGTATATTCCGGCCTCGGTTCAATCCGGTACTTAAGCTTACCGATTACCATATTCTCGGCATGTGGTTAGTACGTTCAAAGACTTAACCACCACTACCACACACTGCGGCCTTAGCATTTTTCACTAAACAGACGGGGCCTCAATCATCAACATAAACATCGTACCATAGCCCCGTCCGTCGACCTTATGATTGCAGCATGTAGTAAACATTCAACTCCTAAATTCTCGCGAGTGACAGGAAATCACTCGACTTTTACCGGAGTCCTATTAGCATAGCATTCTATCGAACCTTATATCTAGTGTTCAGAGCATGGGTACCTAGGATCATGCAACTAAGTTTTCATTCAACTCCTATAAACTTAATGCACAAGTAGAATAGAGTATTAAGTTGCATAATTTAGAAAAACAGGGTTCATGCTCCGGGGCTTGCCTTCTTGGGTAAAGTTAGCTTGGGGCTCGTCCGAACTTGGGTTCGGGTCTTCAAAAGCTTCAGTTAGATTCACTTGAGCTTCACGTTGCTCACTCTCGGACGCGGGCACCAGCTCGTACGTTCCGTCGGCGAGAGTAGTCGATTCTATATGAATGCACAAGTGTAAGTTGTAGTGATGGCACGTGATATTTATTTTCTTCACGATAAAGTTGCAGTCCACAAAAACATAGATTTGGTTGTAAAGTTACTTAGTTACGATTTCTTGGGCAATCTTTAACAGAAGGGGGTGGTGTTGTATTGGAAATTTAATTTTCGCAGTATAAGCATGGATTAAGCACAAATACTGATCTAGGTAACTTCTGGTGATGAAATTTTTATTCAGAGTACATTATGCAGAGATATGACTAATGTAAAAATTTTAGACATTTTCATGCAGCAAAATAATCATGAAAAATGTAATACACAGCCACTGCTAGAACCTAGTTATTTTTATACAGGATGAACCATGCAAGTGTTGATGCCAAAACTTTTATAGGAGGTTAATCGATCCATATATGTGTTACTGTAAATTGTTCAGATTTTACTGTGCAAGATACAAAGCATAATAAATAGGACAGCATACACCTATTTTAATAAAGATTAATTTCTACAGGATGTTTTACAGGGTTTCTGTGTATGAAACTTTTTATACAGGAAAAGCTACTCTAAGGTATCCTACAGTAAAATGTTGAACATTTTCCAAGCACAGACACTAATTATTTGAATTAGTGCATTTTTCCTACCACAAAATTATATAAATAGGTTACAGAAAGGAAAAAGGTTCTAAACTTTTTCTGTGGTATTTATGCATCACTATAACAGCTCTGGAAAAGTTTTACAATATGAATCACAATATAAAAGCAGGTACAAATTAGTTCTATTATTTCATGACATGAACAAAGTTTAACAAAAAGTTTAGCTAGATATGGGTTCTGGTCCTAATATTTTTACGCTGGCTTACACATCAAGCATCCAATCTACTGTCGAAAAATCAAATTCAGAATTGGTCTACAACTGCGGGTACAATTAAAGTCTATTAAACTTTCCATTTAATTTAGAGCAAGATTTAGCATGCAACTGAAGAAAAACATGTAACAAAAGTTGTAGATTTTCTTCTAACGATTCCAGAACAGTTGAGTTTGTATTTTTCTGATTTTTCTATGATTTTATATGAATATTACAAGTTTGTTGTTTTTGAATTCAAAGTTTAAGCGCAGGTTTACAGTTATGCCCCTGGAAACTTGCGTGCAGACCCTTTTAAAGATTTCAATCGTTGCAATTGGATCCCTGGGCGGCACTGGCACGGCGGCCGGCCAGATTCCGGCGAGGGGGCTCGTCGGTGGCGAGGGGAAAAGGGTCGGGGAGATCCAGGGAGGTGAAAGCTACCTTGGGGTGACCTTGGTCGGGGTTGGGGGTGGCCGGAGGTGGCTTGTCGGCGCGGAGCAGAGGGGCGGCGGCGGTGCGGGGCGTCGGCGATGGTGCTCCGGCGAGGAGGGGAGGGCGTGGGCTGGTCGATGAGCTTCGCGGCGTCGAGGGGAACCCGTTTCGAGGCTTGGCTTGGACGGAGGAGCTTCAGAGTGGGCTGTCCGCGGAGCAGCAGGGGAGCGGCGACGGCGCGGGCCGACGCTGGTGGTGCTCCAGCGGTCGAGATGGTCAGGGAAGAGGCCGGTGAGCTTCAGTGGAGGGAGGGCAAGCTCACTGGGTGATGGGTTTGGGTAGTGGGAGGCTGGAGGATGGGGCTCCACGGGCGGGTGGTGCACGGCAGCGGCAATGGCAGCGGTGGCGGAGTTCTGGTGGGTTGAGGCACGCGCGAGTGGCCTTGTGTCGCCTTTTATAGGCTGCAGGAGGGAGGGAGAGGACTGGGCAACGCTGGGGAGGGGCGGCACGACGGGGGCGCGTTACTGGTCGCGGTGGGCGGCGAGCAGAGCCGGCGCGGCGTGCGGCGGGCGCGGGCAGGGGATTGGGCGCCGGGGATTTGGCGTGGGGAAGGGGGAGATCACGCGGCGCGCGGGTTGGGCGAGGAGCCGCAGCAGCTGGCTTGACGGGCGGCGAGCGCGGCGACTAGCGGGACGCGGCGGGGACATGGGCACGGCACGGACTGGCCATTGGGCACGGCGGGCGGCGAGCAGAGGCGCGCGTCGCCGGCGTGCGCGTGGCGTGCGCGCACTGGGCATGGTCGCGGCATGGGGCGGAGCGCGTGCGAGCGGGGCGTGGCCAGGCATTGGCTTGGTGCCTACCTCCGATCAGGCATCACCGGCCAAGTGGCTAGCGGCGACTGCGCGGCGGGCGGAGGGTTGGGCGAAGCGGAGGGTCGGGCGAAGCGGAGGAGGAAGGGTCTGAAGTGAAAATAGAAGAAAAGGCAGGGGCTGGTTTGCAAAGTCAAGTGTTACTCAAATTTTTGTGTTGCAACTCAAAAATCTCTGAACATGAAAGTTGTTCAAAATGAAAAGTTACAAAAGTTTTGTTTCAGGAAAAAGTTCATTTGAGTTCTAGTTTAGAAGTTATTTTAAAAACTCAAAAAGTATGATTCTGAGGGCACGTCATTTCCTGGGCAAAAATTTGTATTCTCTCCTGGGCTTCAACTAGACTTTTGTTTATCCTGTCATCGATGGTGTGTCTATTAAATTTCGCCGCCAAGTGCGTTGAGGTGAGAGTTATTTAATTGTTTGATTAAAGTACATGTATTTATGCACATATACACATCTATTTTCAATTCAAAGCAAAACTAAATTATAATTCGTTTCTTTTAAACTTTTCTTACTTATCTATGCATCGTGTTAAGCTAATGAGGCTTATTTCGTAATTTAAACACCCGAGGTGTTAAATATCCTAGTCGTTCGCGTCGGGCTACTGGCTTCCCCTAGGATAAAATAGGTGAGCTCCAGTACTGCAGCACTAGAATATACCCGAACGGGGAGGGTTCCGTTGGATAGACTAAATCTGGTCTAGATGCTAAAAGGCATGAGAATTTAGCCCATGATGCACCTATGGATTCCTTCTCTATTTGCTTGAAGCTGAGGATGTCAATCAATAGAGAGTCTATGCGTTCTAAGAGGGAGAACGAGTAACGAAAGTCAATTCGAAATTTTCCCCAATCACTGCTCCAACTCCCTATCGTGCGGGTGTACCATTGCTCCGCCTTTTCTGTAAGAGAGAGAGGAAACAACTTCCACCGTAATTTTTCTTGTGTCATACCTGGGATTACCAAGCATGAGCACAGTTCCTCAAACCTTTGCAAATGATCGATGGGATCTTCATTAATCGCTCCAGAGAAGGGTCGATTCCGAAATGCGTATAATATCCGAGGAAGGAGTCCGTAGCCAGATGAAGGGATGAGTCTTGAAGATTGTGATGTCTTATAGAACTCACCCTTAGGTGTGGAGAGCTGTTGAACGGATAGCTGCTCCATGGGTAGCGGGGGTAGAGATAGAATGAAAGAAAAACAAAAAGATACGAGGGCGAACTAGGTCCGAATAGAATATAGCAACCGTTCCGCGGCAACGACGCCAGAAAGCTTGTTGACGTTTCCTAGCGTCACGAAATAATCCGCAAGCGTACGGATACCGTTGTAGCTTTCACCTAGGAGTATACCAAGGGTATCGTATCCACTGAGGAACATGTGCATATTCTCTAAGATTCAGGTTCGTCCTAGGACATCGCACCAGTTAGAGGAAAGGGCCAGAGAAGATTCCTAATGCTAAGAGTCAAAGGTAAGATAGAACTATCCTAGTCGGTTGCGTCGGGCTACTGGGTTCCCCTAGGATAAAACTGGTGAGCTCCAGTACTGCAGCACTAGAATATACCCAAACGGGGAGGGTTCCGTTGGATAGACAGGGCTGTCACCACCTGCTACCTACCTCATCTAACCATGGAATATACCACAACTAACAGGTAAGTCTTGATTAGACACCACGTCTACACTATCATTACTAACTCTAGTCTCTATTCTTACCCCCTCCCCTTGTATTTATAGGGGTGATCAGGGGTGCTCTCGGCCGGCAAACTCGCGAACTCAGGCAGAACCGACATTAGGGAGCAATCAGGAGGCGCCACGTGGAAGGTGGTAAGTCGATTTGCCCTTGCTGGGTCGGCCAACCTAGGGGAGTCGGCAGACCTGGGCCTGGCCCAGATCGGGTCCAGCTTTGCCTGGGTGACTGGTAAGTAAGCCCTATGGTCCCTGGTTGATGAGTTGGCCTGGCCCTATGTCGGTTGCATGCTCTGGTGGGCCCTTTGATCCGTGTGACTCCAAACGGTGCGTTCTGATTGGTCGGAGTGGTGTTGCTTTGGATTGAGGGTATGTTGCTTTGCTCTTGAGGTGTGTTTCTTGATTTGCTTGAGCTGCATACACATATCCACCAACATATATAGAATTTGGTAATTAATCACCTACTCTTTGTTGGTCGGCGCGCTCCAGTCTGTCGGCATTTTATGGCATGGATTCTGGAGCTTGTTTTACCTGCATTTCTTGCCCAAATTCCTACATTGCAAAATCTCCAAGGGAAATGTGGAAATGATATTATTCTAGTTAAATATGCAGGTTAAGTATGACAGTCATCCCAAATTTCAGGTCAAATTGACGCTCAAAATTGGTCCACAGCGAGCGTCAACAAGATCCCCCACACTTCCTCTTTGCTCGTCCTCGAGCAAAGCTTAGGACTAAGGTGGGACACCACTTCCTTTTGATATGATATCTGCATATAGATTATTCCAAACTTCACCCTTACCTGTGAATCTTGATGTGTCTACCATAATAGTTTGGGAAGTTGAAGAGCGAAACGGTATTGACTTGGGTCTCCTCCACTTCTCTGTTGTATGACTGGGTGTTTTGAAAGATTTTTGAAAGGACCAACCATAGCTTTATTCCTCCATGGGATCTCTCATTTCGCTTAGTGTGTTTATATCCTCACCAAGGCATTGCCTCTTTTTCAACCTACTTCTAAAGATAGCTTATGGTAGGAAGTTGGAAGCATGCACTTATTTCACATATATTGCAAAATCAAAAATTGGATCCACGGGGATGACACATCATACAAGCTGATCAAGATTGTGCAAGTGTATGGGAGGTGGATGATGAAAATGAAAGTCTCCTTTTTATGAGACTCTCTCTCCTTTATTTGTAGGACCATAGAACATGGCTATCATTTTTTTTCTTGGACCTTCATGTGTCCAAATTTTTTTTTCTTTCTTTTCAACTCTTGGACCATCATGTTTCTAGATCTTTTTTTACTTTTTCTTTTTTTGTTTTTTTATATAGCCCATGCCTGTTTTGTAACATTGCTTAGGAGAGAGATCATCACATTTGGAGTTTTATTTTGTGGATGGATGGGATGGAATGGCTAACTTCCAGTGTAGAAGTTTAGCATATGGAGTGTACATGATCTTGATCAAGCAAGTATGGAAGACATCTCACTAGGGTCACAAAATTTTGATGAAGCTCAATGCAACAATAAGGCACATATGTATAAGGTTTTATTCATGAAGATTGACATATGACTTTGATAGGACAAACATAGGGAGTTTGTAAAGCTATGGTGGAGTTTTCTTTTTAAAATAAAACTTCCCAGACATAAAAGCAGAGTGAGCAAGGATTGTTTCATCAAACTATATCACACTTTTTAATAACTTAACAATTATGGGTTCCCTAAGATATTATTTACAAGCTCAAGTTTAGCAAGGGATAAAATATACGCAAGCCAATCAAACTTGAAGTATGCGACCAACAAGCACCATTGAGTTTAATTTTAGTGGTTAGCAATGAATTTCATTTAAACTCATGGATCAGGGAGATTTGAGGGGTAGAGTACACAAAACGTCGCGATGTGGTATAGGCCTTTTGCATACTGGTTCTTTCGGTCTTGTGCATCTGTCTGTGGGAGATCTCTCATGCATGTGCGTCAAAACTCTAAGAGATCTCCCCCACGCTTGTTCTTGTACCTGGTGCTTATTTAAAAACAAAAAGGGTTGAAACAAAGTAATGGCTCTGCCGGTTTTAAGAACCAGGTAGACCTAAAGTTTATTAGAACTAAAATTTTAATCTCACCATGAGACTTACTCAGGTAAGGCAGGATTGATGTTGCATCAACATGAGCAAAGGGGGGTATTGTGGCAGAACCGCCTGAATTAATCCGGCTCAAGTGTATTAACCATCACCATTAGGGCAATCTCGGTTAACCTTACACTTCAAACGGAGTAATCCATTGGTCTATCGGGTAACCTCCCGATACAACCACGGTAGAGCGGATCGAAGCCATACATACAAACGCTCATGCGAAGATGAGCCCAGAGAATACCACATTCCAGCAAATATTACAAAATTATCATAGGTGAATATTACAAACCAAGTTTGAGTTTAGTAACCAAGTACTTCAGTGATCATAACCAATAAGTTCTTCAGAGTTAAGTTGCAGCGGAAATAAAATAACGAAAGCTACTCGACGATACAGGATGTGTCGGTGAAGCCCGTACGAGACATCACTCGGCATTATCTCCATTGGCCGGGGGCATATCCCATTCCACCGACCAACCAGGGGGAAGAGTACACGGCCAGGTCAAGCTAGCAATCATATCTTTTAAGGTCTCACGTGAAAACGAGCCACAAGCAAGGCTGAGTATACTAATACTCAGCAAGACTTACCCGTGTAGTGGAATCTACTCCACCGTCTCTAGACATGCAAGGCTTTTTGGCTTAGGGGTTTGTTTTGCCGAAAAGCATCTACGAGTGGGTCCTTACTTTCAACTTTTAGCTCAAGATTCTAGTTTCATTAACCATTCTAGATAAGCAGCTAATCCAATATCATTCATGGTGAAGCATTACATTTCATCCAACAAATTTATTCATCATCATTGTTCCTCTTCTTACTCTGTGGGTAAAAGTGATTAAGCAGTCTCAATAGCCGTGAGAAACGGACGATTCGAATCGAATTTCTTAACCTTGCAAGGGAAACCTAAACACACGACACGTGGTTACTCCTAGAGTCACACGTGCAACTTTTCCCCTTTCTTTCCGGGTCGTGGATCGGGGCTACCCTCCGAGAGTACAAGAGTCCCACGCCACGGTTCGCCGCCGGGTCGTGACCACTCGTGCACTCGCCATATAGTGGGACCGAAGTTCAAAGGGTAGGATGCCGTCCACTTGCCGGGCCAATCAGGTACTTAAGCTTACCGATTACCATATTCTCGGCATGTGGTTAGTATGTTCAACGACTTAACCACCACTACCACACACTGCGGCCTTAGCATTTTTCACTAAACAGACGGGCCTCAATCGCAAACATCGTACCATAGCCCGTCCGTTGTCCTTATGATTGCAGCGTGTAGTAAACATTCAACTCCTATTTTCTCGCGAGTGACAGGAAATCACTCGGCTTTTACCGGAGTCCTATTAGCACAGCATTCTAGCGAACCTTACATCTAGTTTTCAAGCATGGGTTCGTAACATCATGCAACTAAGTTTTCATTCAACTCCTATAAACTTAATGCACAAGCAAAGAGTAGTGAGTTGCATTATTTAGGAAAAGAATAGGGTTATGCTCCGGGGCTTGCCTTCTTGTGCAAAGTTAGTCCGGGGATCGTCTGAACGTTGACCCGGGTCTTCAACTGCTTCAGTTAAATTTGCCTGGGCTTCTCGCTGCTCACTCTCGGACTCGGGCACCAGCTCGTAAGTCCCGTCGGCGAGAGTAGTCGTTTCTACATGAATGCACAAGTTTAAGTAGTGGGGATAGTAAATGACATGATTTCCTTCACGATAAAGTTGCAGTCTGTAAAACATGAGTTTTGTTGTGAAGTGAGTTACTTTATCATTCGTGGGCAATCGTTAATAGAGTAGGATAGTCCAATAAGTAACTTCGTTAAGCAAGGTGGGGTGGGTGTTCATGGGAACTTATGTTCCACATGGAAACATGATTTAAGTGTAACTACTACAGCGAGTAGTTTCTGGTCATGAAACCTTGGATCTAGGCACATCAGGGAAAGATAAGCTTACTGTAAAATTTTCAGATATTTTCATGCAGCAGATTAATTATGAAAAATATAATACATGGTTGCTGCTAGATTCTTGTTCTTTTTGTACAGAACAAATGGTGCAAAAACTGAGACTAAGATTTTTACAGGGCTTTCATTTAATCATGCAGGAGCTACTGTAATTTTTACAAGATTTATTATGCAGTTTTCAGAGCATAGTAAATATGACATTACACACCTAGGTTATTTACGGATTTATTTTTACAGGAGCTTGCACAGGGTTTTTGTTCATTAAACTTTTTACACCTAGGTTTGAAAGTTAATTTAATAATTCGAAGGTATTCATATGGGCCCAAATTAAATTTGAATTTTAACTTAACTTGTTTTAATCCTTTTATTAGTTGATTAAGCATAGGGTTGGTTTAATGACATTGCCTTAGGAACGTAATTTATCAGGGTTGTTACAGGAATACTCATAGTAGAACGTTGAGGGGTGATATGTTCCTCCTTCCTATGTTGCACATCATGAATTCGATCCTTGGCTTACCTTTCCATTTGAATTCAGCTCAGCAACTTACCCATTCGGATTTGAATATTTTCCTGCAGGGGTTAGTCCACATATACAACCGATATCTATACAAGTATTGACTCTAAGGTTCATTAATCAAAATTGACACCACGTCTAGTTTGATTAAAGAAGGATTTTTAACTTAAGCACCAAGCTTAATTTAAAAAGGCCAATGAATGCATTCCGGACACACATTCAACCTAGAGCATAGTAAATATGACATTACACACCTAGGTTATTTACGGATTTATTTTTACAGGAGCTTGCACAGGGTTTTTGTCCATGAAACTTTTTACACAGCATCTTCTGCCACTGAGTATCTTCTAGTAAAAATATGAGAATTTTCCAACCTAAGGTACTATTTTCTTGATTTAATATATGTTATTAGCACCTAAATCAAATAAATAGGTTCCTGTGAGATAAAAAGTCCCTAAATTTTTCTATGGCATTTAGGTACCATTACACCAGTATAGAAAAAGTTTCATTACGTGATTCATAACCTAACTGCAGGGACAATTAATTCCATCCAAACTTGGTATGAAACTAAGTTTAATAAACAGTGTAGATAGAGATGGAATTGGGGCCTGATCTTTTTACATTGGCTTATAAAATAAGTAAATCTCCTACTGCAAAATTTTCAAGACCAGCACTTGTCTACAACAATGGTTGTGAATAAAAGCCATTAATCTTTCCATTTTATTTAAAGCATGATTTAGCTAGAATCTGAGGAGATGCCTGTAACAAAAGTTGTGGAGTTTATCCTAAAGGTTCCAGAACAGTTGAGTTTGCATTTTTCTGAATTTTCTACGATTTTATAAGAATTTTACAATTTCACTGATTTTGAATCTAGGTTTGAATCTTTCTTTTACAACTGGGTCCTTGAATCTTACGTGCAGACCCTTCTAAAGATTTCAATTACAGCAATTGGGTCCTCGGGCGGCTCGGGTACGGTGGCTGGCCAAAATTCCGGCGAGGGGCTCGCCGGCGGCGAGGGGTGAGGGCCGGGGAAGGATCAGGGGTGCGAGGGCTACCTCGTGGGGGTCTTGTTCGGGTGGGGGACGGCTGGGAGTAGCTCGCCGGCGTTGGAGCAGGGGCAGCGGCGGCGGTGACAGCGCGGGCGGCGGTGCTCTGGCGGTCCTGGGCGGCGTTGAGCGGGTCGGCGAGCTTCAGTGGGATGATGTGGTGGTGGCTGGCACTTCAATTTGGGCAGAAGGCGGCTGTGGAAGGCTGTCCACGAGCGGGTGGAGCTCGGCGGCGACAATGGCGGCGGCGGGGTGCTCTGGTTGCTGGTGGCTCGCTCGGGCGGCCGGGGGCGACTTTTATAGGGGCAGGAGGGAGGTAGGGGTGCAGGCGACGTGCAGGGGTGGAGACACGGCGATGGCGTGCCACTGGCCACGGTGGGCGGCATCAGGACACCGGCGCGGCGTGCGGTGGGCGGGAGCCGCGACTGGGCGCCGGAGATTTGCGTGGGGGAGTGGAGATATCACGGCACGGGGTTGGAGGGCAGCTGCAGCAGCGGCTCGGGCGGGCGGCAAGCGCAGTGACGGGCGGGGCGGGCGGCGAGCAGAGGCGGGGCTGCGCGGCGCGCGCGCGGCGAGCGCGGACTGGGCAGCGCGGCGGGGGGGGGGGGGGGGGGGCAAAGCCGGGCTTGGGGGCGAGGAACGGCGGCGACTGGCCTGGCGGCTCGCGCCGGTCAGGCATCGCCGGCCACCTGGCCGGGATGTCGGGCGGGGAGGGGAGAGAGAGAGGAGTAAGGGCCTATTTGCGAGAATTTGAAAAGTTCCAGGGGCTGGTTGCAAACATGGTGTTTTCTCCACTTTCTAATTTGAATTTCAAAAACTTTTGAACGTGAAAGTTGTTCAGAATAAAAAGTTCTACAAGTTTGGTTTCAGGCAACATCTCATTTGGCTTATGGTTTGAAAGTTAATTTAATAATTCGAAGGTATTCATATGGGCCCAAATTAAATTTGAATTTCAACTTAACTTGTTTTAATCCTTTTATTAGTTGATTAAGCATAGGGTTGGTTTAATGACATTGCCTTAGGAACGTAATTTATCAGGGTTGTTACAGCCTTCCCCCCTTAACAAGAATCTCGCCCCGAGATTCGGTAAATCTTAGTGTGGACAGGGGTGCACATACCGGTGGTTGAGATAAGAAAACCAGGAAAATTTTGGTTTAGGTAGCTCTCGGTTTCCCAGGTGGCTTCTTCTTCAGTGTGATGATTCCATTGAACTTTATACATTTTAATCACTTTCCTCCTGGTCCCTCTTTCTTTTCGATCCAAAATTTTAACCGGGTGTTCGACATACGAGAGGTCGGGTTCTACCAATATTTCTTGTTGTTCCACAATCTCGGTAGGGACTCGAATACACTTCTTGAGTTGAGATACGTGGAAGACATCATGGGTGGCCGTGAGCTGAGGGGGCAGTCGTAATTTGTAGGCTACGGGTCCGCAGCTCTCGACGATTTCGTAAGGACCAACATAACGGGGAGCTAGTTTGCCTTTGATTCCGAATCTTTGCACTCCCTTGGTTGGTGAAACTCGAAGATAGACATGATCGCCAACTTCGAATTTTAGGGGCTTTCTCCTTTTGTCGGAATAGCTCTTTTATCGGGCTTGTGCGGCTTTAAGATTTGCTTGTATTACTTTTACTTTCTCCTCTGCCTCGATTACCAGGTCGGGTCCAATTATTTTACGTTCTCCGGTTTGTGACCAGCTCAAAGGAGTTCGACACCTTCGTCCGTACAGGGCCTCAAATGGTGCCATTTTCAAACTCGTTTGATAGCTATTGTTGTACGCGAACTCTGCTAGGGGTAGACATTTGTCCCAATTCTTGTCATAGTGAATGACGCAAGCTCTCAGCATGTCTTCAAGAATTTGGTTTACTCTTTCCGTTTGTCTGTCAGTCTGAGGATGGTATGCTGAGCTGCGAATCAGTTTAGTACCAAGAGACGTTTGCAGTTGTTCCCAAAAGCGTGCTACAAACTGAGTACCACGATCAGAAATAATTGTCTTAGGTATTCCATGTAGGCAAACAATACGATCGAGGTAAATCTCGGCATATTTCTTGGCAGAATAGGTGGTGCGTACCGGAAGAAAATGTGCCGTCTTTGTGAGTCTATCAACGATAACCCATATGGAATCATGTTTCTGGGAAGTGTTTGGTAGTCCAACGATGAAGTCCATACTTATGTCTTCCCATTTCCAGGATGGTATAGGTAACGGTTGAAGTGTACCGGCTACTTTCAAGTGGCTAGCTTTTACTCTCTAGCACGTGTCACATTCTGAGACATACGTAGCAATTTCTCTTTTCATTCTAGTCCACCAGAAGTTTTGCCTTAGGTCTTGATACATTTTGCTACTGCCGGGGTGGATAGAGAATTTGGAAAGGTGTGCCTCATCGAGAATTTGCTTGCGGAGTTCATGATTCTTCGGAACGACTATACGACTTTCGAACCATAGGACTCCCTTATGGTCCTGGCGGAAACATTTATACTTCTCCTCACCTAGAGAGAGTTTTTGTTTGATGATCTTAATTCCTTCATCATGTAGTTGTGCCATGACGATTTGGTCGTGAAGAGTGGGCTCAACTGAGACGAGATTTAGAGTGCCTTGGGAAACCATTTCCATGTTAAGCTTCCTCATTTCTGCACACAATGTCTCATTGTAGGATTCCATGGATAAGCAATGGCAATGGGACTTGCAGCTTAGTGCATCCGCGACTACATTAGCCTTGCCGGGGTGATAGCGCACTACAAGGTCATAATCCTTGATTAATTCTAGCCATCTTCATTGTCTCATATTCAGATCGGCTTGTGTGAAGATATACTTGAGACTCTTATGATCAGTGTAGATATTGCACTGTGTACCCATGAGATAGTGCCTCCATATTTTCAGAGCGTGAATGACAGCTGCAAGCTCAAGATCATGAGTGGGATAATTCTGCTCATGGGGCCGAAGGGCTCGTGAGGCATATGCAATCACTCGATTCTCTTGCATAAGCACACATCCTAGACCAGTACCCGATGCGTCACAATACACAGCGAATGACTTGGTATTATCGGGTTGAGCTAACACAGGTGCAGTAGTCAGATGCTCTCTGAGAGTGTGGAAAGCTTCTTCACATTTCTCATTCCATACAAACTTTACTTCCTTCTTTAATAGTTCAGTCATGGGCTTAGCAATTCGAGAGAAATCCGGGATGAAGCGACGGTAGTAACCGGCTAAGCCGAGAAAACTGCGAATCTGGTGAACAGAGGTAGGGGGTGTGGCAGAACCACCTGAATTAATCCGGCTCAAGTGTATTAACCATTACCATTAAGGCACTCCCGGTTAACCTTACACTTCAGACGGAGTAATCCACTGGTCTATCGGGTATAACCTCCCGATACAACCACGGTGCACGGATCGAGCGACGTACATACAAATGCTCATGCGACGATGAGCCCAGAGAATACCACATTCCAGCAAATATTATGATATTAACATAAGTAAATATTACAGGCCAAGTTCTGAGCTTAGAAACCAAATACTTCAATTAACATAAATAAGTTCTTCAGAGTTAAGTTGCAGCGGAAAATAAACGACGGAAACTACTCGACGATACAGGATGTCTCGATGAAGCCCGTACGAGACATCACTCGGCCTTATCTCCGTTGGACGGGGGCGCATCCCATTCCACCGACCAACCAGGGGGAAGAGTGCAGGGCCAAGTCAAGCTAGCAATCATATCTTCGAAGGTCTCACCTGAAATGAGCCACAAGCAAGGCTGAGTATACTAATACTCAGCAAGACTTACTCGAGTAGTGGAATCTACTCCACCGACTCTAGACATGCAAGGCTTTTTGGCTCAGGGGTTTGTTTTGCCGAAAAGCGTCTACAAGTGGGTCCTTACTTTCAACTTTTTAGCTCAAGATTCTAGTTGCATTAACCATTCTAGATAAGCAGCTAGCTAGAAGCATACATGGTGAAGCATTTAATTTTTCATCCAACCAGTTCATTCATCATCATTGTTCCTCTTCTTACTCTGTGGGTAAAAATGGTTAAGCAGTCTCAATAGCCGTGAGAAACGGATGATTCGAATCGAATTTCTTAACCTTGCAAGGGAAACCCAAACACACGTCACGTGGTTACTCCCTAGAGTCACACGTGCAACTTTTCCCCTTTCTTTCCGGGTCGTGGATCGGGGCTACCCTCCGAGAGTACAAGAGCCCCACGCCACGGTTCGGCGCCGGGTCGTGACCACTCTCTGCACTCGTCATATGCACATGGGACCGAAGTTCAAAGGGTAGGATGTCGTCCCCTTGCCGGGCCAATCAGGTACCTAAGCTTACCGATTCCCATAATCTCAGCATGTGTTTAGTACGTTCAAAGACTTAACCATCACTACCACACCCTGCGGCCTTAGCATTTTTCACTAGACAGACGGGCCTCAATCGTAACCATCGTTACATAACCCGTCCGTGTCCTTACGATTGCAGCGTGTAGTAGCCATTCAACTCCTATTTTCTCGCGAGTGACAGGAAATCACTCGACTTTTACCGGAGTCCTATTAGCACAACGTTCTATCGAACCTTACATCTAGTTTTCAAGCAAGGGTTCCTGACATCATGCAACTAAGTT
This sequence comes from Panicum miliaceum, assembly GCA_032594955.1. Classification (NCBI taxonomy): domain Eukaryota; kingdom Viridiplantae; phylum Streptophyta; class Magnoliopsida; order Poales; family Poaceae; genus Panicum; species Panicum miliaceum. The sequence goes on from CM064068.1 coordinate 14,877,585, forward strand.
TTCATCCAACTCCTATAAACTTAATGCACAAGCAGAGAGTAATGAGTTGCATAATTTCGGAAAGAATGGGTTATGCTCCGGGGCTTGCCTTCGCAGTTCGCTTGGGGATCTTCCGAACCTGGGCTCGGGTCTTCAAAAGCTTCAGTTAGATTTGCTTGAGCTTCACGCTGCTCACTCTCGGACGCGGGCACCAGCTCGTAAGTTCCGTCGGCGAGAGTCGTCGATTCTACATGAGTGCACAAGTTTAAGTCGTGGCAATGGTACTCGATACGATTTAAGGGTAATTACTACAATGGATAGTTTCTGGTCATGAAATTTTGGATTTAGGCACATCAGGGAAAGATGTGCTTACTGTAAAATTTTCAGCCAATTTTATGTAACAAATTAATTATGAAAAATATATTACATAGTTGCTGTTAGATCCTTGTTCTTTTTGTACAGAACAATTGGTGCAACAAATGAGTCTAAGATTTTTACAGAGCTTTCACTTAAGCATGCGGAAGCTACTGTAAGTTTTGTAGGATTTATTATGCAGTATCCAGAGCATAGAAAATATGACATTGCACACCTAGGTTATTCAAGGATTCATTTTTACAGGACTCTACACAGGGTTTTTGTCCATGGAACTTTTTACACAGCAACCTCTACCACAGTGTGTCTCCTAGTAAAAATGTGAGAAGTTTCCAAGCTAAGATACTATTTTCTTGATTTAATGTATGTTATTAGCACATAAATCAAATAAATAGGTTACTGTGAGATAAAAAGTCTCCTAATTTTTCTCTGGCTTCTAGGTACCAATACACTAGCATAGAAAATGTTTCATTGGGTGATTCATCACCTAACTACAGGGATAAAATATATCTAGCCACCTAAGGTATGAAACTAAGTTTAATAAACAGTGTAGTTCGAGGTGGAATTTGGACCTGATCTTTTTACACAGTACTAAACATCAAGCAACTAACTTACTGCCCAAAACTTAGGGTCAGCATTATTCTACAACAGTGGGTACAAAATAAGTCCATTAAAGCTTCCATTTAATGTAGAGCAAAATATGTTGAGATTCTGAGAAACTTTTTGTAACAAAAGTGGTAGAGTTTGTTCTAAGGATTCCAGAACAGTTGAGTTTGCATTTTTCTGATTTTTCTACGATTTTATACGGATTTTACAAGTTCACTGAATTTGAATCTAGATTTGAAACTTTCTTTTACAACTAGGTCCTTGAATCTTACGCGCAGACCCTTCTAAAGATTTAAATTCTTGCAATTAGGTCCTCGGGCGGCTCGGGTACGGCGGCCGGCCGAAATTCCGGCGAGGGGGCTCGCCGGCGGCGAGGGGCGAGGGTCGGGGAAGGTTCAGGGGTGCGAGGGCTACCTTGTGGGGGTGTTGTTCAGGTGGGGGACGGCCGGGAAGGGCTCGCCGGCGTTGGAGCAGAGGCGGCGGCGGCGCGGCTCGCGTCGACGGCGGTGCTCCGGCGGGCTTGGGGCGGCGTGGTCCGGTCGGTGAGCTTCAGTGGCGCGTGGGGAAGCTACTCAGGGGCTCGGCTTGGACGGAGGGGGTCGGGGTCGTGCTGTCCACGGCGAGCACGGGCGGCGGCGGCGGCGGCAGTGCGGGCGGCGGCGCTCCGGTGGCTCTGGGTGGCGTTGGGTGGGTCGGCGAGCTGCGGTGGGGTGATGTAGTGGTGGCTGGGGGCTCAGTTTGGGCAGTGGGCGGCGGTGGAGGGCTGTCCACGGGCGGATGGTGCTCGGCGGCGGCGATGGCGACGGCGAGGCGTTCTGGGCTGCGGTGGCTCGCGCGCGTGGCCGGGGTGGTGCTTTTATAGGGACAGGAGGGGGTGTGGAGGTGCCTGGGTGACGCGCGGGGCGGGGCACGGCAGCGGCGTGCACTGGCCGCGGCGGGCGGCGGCAGAACGCCGGCGCGACGTGCGGCAGCGCGGGCGCGGTGACTGGGCGGCCGCGATATGGCGTGAGCGCGGTGAGATAGTGCCGGGCGCGGAGTGGGGAAGCAGCAGCGGCAACGGCTCGGGCGGAGGGCGGGCGCGGCGACTGGTGGGGCGGGGGGGGCCGGGGCGGCACGGCGGAGCGCGGCGACTGGGCGGCCGGGCGGCGGGCTGGGCGCGGCAGCACGCGCGGGCGCTGACTGGCCGCGCGGCGTGGGGGCGGGGCAAAGCCGGCCGTGGCGGGGTGGTGCGGCGGCCACTGGCCTGGCGCTTCGCGCCGGTCAGGCGACGCCGGCCACCTGGCGCGCGGCGGGCGGGCGAGCGCGCGCGGTGCGGCAGAGGAGGGGGGGGGGGGGGGGGGGGGGGGGGAAACGAGGGACCTAGATGCAAGAATTTGGAAAACTTCAGGGGGCTGGGTGCAAACACGGCGTTTTCTCCTCTTTCTGATTTGAATTTCAAAAACTTTTGAACATGAAAGTTGTTCAAAATAAAAAGTTCTACAACTTTGGTTTCAGGCAAAAACCCATTTGGCTTATGGTTTGAAAGTTAAATTTAAAAGTTCAAAAGTAACCAATGTGCTCAAATTAAATTTGAATTCCAACTTAACTCGTTTTAATTCTTTCCACCCTCTCATTAGTTGGTTTAAAACATAGAGTTAGGCTAATGACATTGATTTTGGAATTGTAATTACCAGGATTGTCACAGCCCTCCCCCCTTAACAAGAATCTCGCCCCGAGATTCGGTAATTCTTAGTGTGGGCGTGGGTGCACATACCAGTGGTTGAGACAAGAAACCCAGGGAAATGTTGGTTCAGGTAGCTCTCCGTTTCCTAGGTGGCTTCTTCTTCCGTGTGGTGATTCCATTGTATTTTATACATCCTAATTGCTTTCCTCCTGGTCTCTCTTTCTTTTTGATCCAAAATCTTAACTGGGTGTTCGACATACGAGAGGTCGGGTTCCAACGATATTTCTTGTTGTTCCACAATCTCGGTAGGGACTCGAATACACTTCTTGAGTTGAGATACGTGGAAGACATCATGGGTGGCCTTGAGCTGAGGGGGCAGTCATAATTTGTAGGCTACGGGTCCGCAGCTCTCAATGATTTCGTAGGGACCAATATAGCGGGGAGCTAGTTTGCCTTTGATTCCAAATCTTCGCACTCCCTTGGTTGGTGAAACTCGAAGATAGACATGATCGCCAACTTCGAACTTTAGGGGCTTTCTCCTTTTGTTAGAATAGCTCTTTTGTCGGGCTTGTGCGGCTTTAAGATTTGCTTGTATTACTTTTACTTTCTCCTCTGCCTCGATTACCAGGTCGGGTCCAATTATTTTACGTTCTCCGGTTTGTGACCAGCTCAAAGGAGTTCGACACCTTCGTCCGTACAGGGCCTCAAATGGTGCCATTTTCAAACTCGTTTGGTAGCTGTTGTTGTACGAGAACTCTGCCAGGGGTAGGCATTTGTCCCAATTCTTGTCATAATGAATGACACAGGCTCTCAGCATGTCTTCAAGAATTTGGTTTACTCTTTCCGTTTGTCCATCGGTCTGAGGGTGGTATGCTGAGCTGCGAATCAGCTTTGTGCAAAGAGACGTTTGCAGTTGTTCCCAAAAGCGTGCTACAAACTGAGGACCACGATCGGAGATAATCGTCTTAGGTATTCCATGCAGGCAAACAACACGATCGAGGTAAATCTCGGCATATTTCTTGGTAGAATAGTTGGTGTGTACCGGAAGAAAATGTGCCGTCTTCGTGAGTCTATCAACGATAACCCATATGGAATCATGTCTCTGGGACATGTTTGGTAGTCCAACGATGAAGTCCATACTTATGTCTTCCCATTTCCATGATGGTATAGGTAACGGTTGAAGTGTACCGGCTACCTTTAAGTGGCTAGCTTTTACTCTCTGGCACGTGTCACATTCCGAGACATACGTAGCAATTTCCCTTTTCATTCTAGTCCACCAGAAGTTTTGCCTTAGGTCCTGATACATTTTGCTACTGCCGGGGTGGATAGAGAATTTGGAAAGGTGTGCCTCATCGAGAATTTGCTTGCGGAGTTCATGATTCTTCGGAACGACTATACGACTTTCGAACCATAGGACTCCCTTATGGTCCTGGCGGAAACATTTATACTTCTCCTCACCTAGAGAGAGTTTTTGTTTGATGATCTTAATTCCTTCATCATGTAGTTGTGCCATGACGATTTGGTCGTGAAGAGTGGGCTCAACTGAGACGAGATGTGATCTAGAGTGCCTTGGGAAACCATTTCCAAGTTAAGCTTCCTCATGTCTGCACATAATGTCTCATGGTAGGACTTCATGGATAAGCAATGGCAATGGGACTTGCGGCTAAGTGCATCCGCGACTACATTAGCCTTCCCGGGGTGATAGTGCACTTCAAGGTCATAATCTTTGATTAATTCTAGCCATCTTCGTTGTCTCATATTCAGATCGGCTTGTGTGAAGATGTACTTGAGACTCTTATGATCCGTGTAGATATTGCACTGTGTACCCATGAGATAGTGCCTCCATATCTTCAGAGCGTGAATTACGGCTGCGAGCTCAAGGTCATGCGTGGGATAATTCTGTTCGTGGGGCCGAAGGGCTCGTGAGGCATATGCAATCACTCGATTCTCTTGCATAAGCACACATCCTAGACCAGTACCTGATGCGTCACAATACACATCGAATGGCTTGGTATTATCGGGTTGAGCTAACACAGGTGCAGTAGTCAGATGCTCTCTGAGAGTGTGGAAGGCTTCCTCACACTTCTCATTCCATACAAACTTTACTTCCTTCTTCAATAGTTCCGTCATGGGCTTAGCAATTCGAGAGAAATCCGGGATGAAGCGAAGGTAGTAACCGGCTAAGCCGAGAAAACTGCGAATCTGATGAACAGAGGTAGGGGGTTTCCAATCCATCACCTCTTGTACCTTGCTGGGGTCAACAGCTATGCCTTCGCTGGAGATCGTGTGACCTAAGAACTTTACAGTATCCAACCAGAATTCACACTTAGAAAACTTAGCATAAAGCTGATGGTCCCTGAGTCGCTGAAGAACAACGCGAAGGTGCTTGGCATGCTCTTCCTCATCCTTGGAATAGATAAGAATGTCGTCGATGAACACTACGACGAATTTGTCAAGTTCGGGCATGAATACCGAATTCATGAGATACATGAAGTAGGCAGGGGCATTGGTGAGTCCAAAGGACATGACCAAGAATTCATATAGTCCATATCGTGTGGAGAAGGCAGTTTTAGGAATATCGCACGGGCGAATCTTGATCTGATGATATCCCGAACGAAGATCAATCTTTGAGAAGACTCTGGCTCCAGCTAATTGATCGAAGAGCACATCGATGCGAGGAAGGGGGTATTTATTTTTAACAGTTACCGCGTTGAGAGGCCGGTAGTCCACACATAATCTCAAACTGTCATCCTTCTTCTTTACGAATAGGGCTGGACATCCCCAAGGTGACGCGCTAGGGCGAATGAAACCTTTGTCCAGTAGTTCTTGGAGTTGAAGTTTCAGCTCGGCCAATTCTTTAGGGGGCATCCTATATGGTCTCTTGGATATAGGTGCAGTGCCTGGTTGTAGTTCAATAACGAACTCAATGTCCCTATCCGGTGGCATTCCGGGTAAGTCATCCGGGAAAACGTCGGCATACTCGTTTACCACAGGAATATCATCTAGCTTAAGTCCTTCCATCTGATAAGCACAGGAATTCGTACAATCTAGGAACGGTAGGTAAAGGGTAGTGGCTCCGTGACTAGGTGAATTTATCTCAACGGCTCGGGAAGAAAGGTCCAGTGTGACTCCATGCATAGCCATCCAGTTCATTCCCAAAATAATGTCCATGCCGTCAAGAGGTAAAAGGACAAGGTCTGTGTCGATGGTTTTACTTCCCAATTTGACTGGTACTTGTCTGATCATTTGGTTTGAAGCAATTTTACCACCCGGTGTTGATATAATATATGACCCTTTGGTGTGACAAACAACCAAGCCTACTTTTGCACCGAATTTTGCACTTATGAAACTATGCGATGCACCAGAATCAAATAATATAACTGCAGGCTTGTTATGGATAGAGAATGTACCCGACATCACTGGGGCTCCTTCAGGAAGCTCTGCAAGCGTGGTGAAGTTAATCCGTCCTTGCTTGACTTGCAGGGTCTGTCTCTTGCCCCTGTTCTTGGTGTTCGGGTTGGCTCCTTGACCTTTGTTGGGCTGTCCAGGCTGAGGGCATTCTCGTGCGAAGTGGCTGGAACTCCCGCATTTGAAACAGCGATTCGCGGGGCTAGGTCGAAGAGACTGCTGAAGAATGGGCCTCGGACCATTCTGTGGAGGCATCGGGGGTCGTACCATGCCTGCCTGCTGTGGGGGTTTGGCAATCCATCTTCCTGGCTGCGGGGCCCTTGGTGGAGCTGTGGGTGCGGTATTTTGCACGATGCGATACCTTGGTGGTTGGACACTTGATGGTCCCGCAGGTGCCTTTCTCTTCTTCTCTGCCCGGTGCGCCATGATACAGTCTTCCTGGGTAATGGCCATATTGACCAACTCGTTGTAGGTGTCAGCCCTGGCTAGGTTCAGACGTTCCTTGAGCTTGGTACTCAGACCTCGGCGGAAACGATCACGCTTCTTGGCATCCGTATCAGCGTGATAGCCCGCATACTGACATAAGTTGTTGAACGCTTGGGCGTACTGCAGCACGGTGCGGGTGCCCTGGGTGAGTGCCAGGAACTCGTTCAACCTCCTCTCCAGGAAACCCTCGGGGATATGATGTGCCCGGAACGCGGTCTTGAACTCATCCCAGTCGACCACATGATCAGCCGGGAGCATCGCAAAATAGTGGTCCCACCACAGTCGAGCGGTACCGCGAAGCTGTTGCACGGCAAAACGAGCTTTGTTGGCTTCTGAGCATGGGGCCACAAGTAGTGTGAACTTGGATTCTATGGTGCGAATCCATGCATCTGCGTCCAGGGGTTCCTCGGTCTTATGGAACAAGGGAGGCTGGGTCCCTAGGAAATCCGTGTATCCTGCGGCTTGTGGTTGGTGAGCATTGTGCCCACCCCTCTGCTGGTGTTGTCCTTGCACAATCTGACACAGCAGCTCGGTTTGAGCGGCCATCACTTCCACCAAACTGGGCGGGGGTGGTGGCGACTGTCGCGAGCGGCTGCCACCGGCACCAAAACCCTCGGGGTTGCCACGTGTTGATCCAACCATCTGAAACGTGAAAGGTTACCATTAGCAACGCGATCCATATTACTTCCTTGATTCATAAATAATTGGTGTAGTCATAGACTTCCGAAGTCACAGCTAGACGTATGGACAGAATCTCTGTTTGCTACGAGAAAAATCATAGCCTGCTGTGGGTCCATCCAAAACATTTCAGACTTTTGCAGTAGTCAGAGAATTTAGGAATGCACCACTTTGGTATTTAACTTCGGTGCTAGACTATGGCTAAGGTGGTCGAAAAGCTCGTCCTTGGCCTTACTGTCTTAGCTGTTTTTCAGCAGATTGATCGGTACGGTTTCGCCTACATCTTAAGCTAGCGAGGTCCAATGATGCTGAATTTTTGTGAGAACCTAGATCACAAAATTTAGCACAAGTCTGGTATTCAACACTCAGCCAAGAAATGCAAGGAGACATGGATAAAAATTCCGACAAGTCTCAGCGATTGTGGATTCCGTCGTTTACCCAATTACAACGAAATCACCCAAGTTTATCGCCGTTCCTTACATGCTGAGGGTATCCACATGGTTCAGGTGTACCCAACACAAAAGAGTTACTCAACTCCTAGTTAGCCTATTACAACACTTGCCAAAAGTTAGGCTACCCTATCGAGGAGTATGTGCAAAAGTCCTCCTAGGTCGTCCTCTAGAAATCATCCAAGTCGTTGACGGACGACTCGCTGTGAGCAGGAGAGTGAGCTCCCATCTGAGGTGCCTGCGGTACCTCACCCTCGAAATCCATACCTGAGATACCATCAATCTCCTTTGGCTCCTCCTCATCCTCCTCCATGTCGTCCTCATGGGGATGGTCATTCTGATCATGATGCCACTGAATGTGCTCATTAGCATCTTCCAACTCAAGGTTCAGATCATGGAGCTGCTCCCCCAACTGTGCTATCGTGGCATCTCTCTCCCCCATGATAGTGTCCTGCTCCTGGATTTGGCCCTCAAGTTGGCCAATCTGAGCATCTCTGTCCTCAAGATCCTGACTGAGCTCCTTTATCTGCTCATCCCTGGTATCTGCCATCATATGGTAGGCCTGAGCAAGATCAGTGAGCTGCTCGAGTGCCTGACTCTGGAGAGTCTGAAGCCGGTAGAGTGCACTCATGCACCGCACGGAGGTATGGATAGTCTCCTGGGCATGAAAGTCTACCAAGTACTGTGCGTGCTGCACCCTGTTGAGCCAAAAGGGGTCGTTGTCCTGGGCAGCAGGAAACAATCCAATGGGAGTGAGTGTGACAACCTCGGGACGCTGCGCACAAAACGTGGTGAGCGCCCTCATGGCTGCAAGCTCCCAAGTATCGGCCAAACGGCGACCAACAGCCTCAAGCTCCAAGGGGGGCCACTCCGGGTGTAGCGGGTGTGGAAAGATAGTCACGTTGACACGGCACTGGTTAACTCCATTTTCTGCAAACTCCAGTCCGGCGTAACGTGGGGGAATTAGATAGCCCGCGGTACGCAGAACATCCCACAAAATAGAGGGAAAGCCCTCCCAGTGGAGACACTGCGAGTGTACGCGTCCATCCTCATCCACCATCATATCAACAGGCTCGGCCATCTGAACAAAAGATCAAATGGAGTGAGATAGCGAAAAACTGTGAACAGCACAAGGACAGATTCTGTATAGTGTGCAAAAATAATCATAACTCCCACAGTTGTCATCCAAAAATTCCCAAATTTCACCAGATCACTCCTAAGGTATTTGTGAACAACTTTGCTAGTCAACTCCAGAGCTAATTAGGTCTCTAAGATGGTCTTTCTTTTCAGGTTTTACCTTACTGTCTACCCAGAATTTTCAGTGAACAGAGGGCTAGAGTTTCGTACACCAGGGAAAATCTACCCAGCCAAAATTTACCAAATTTTAACAGAAGCTACCTGGGTAAATTTGGAACAAGTTTTGTGTTGTGCTCTTTTGCAGAAAACTGCGGGAAGGGGGCCTAAAAATTTAAGAGGCAGAAGGGCTTATTCTGGACAGAATTCTGACATTCCAAGGTTTCTGTTATTTCCTTACTATCCATAAGTTCAGAATTTTTCATTTTTGAACAGAAGATAGAACACGACATTTGGAACAATTCTTTCAACATGAACTTCTCCAGAAAAGGTCATTTTCTTAGGTCAATAAATCGCTCTTTTTGGTCATGGCAGATTTGTGACAGCTTCGCTAGATAGTCCTTATGCAAACCACGCTTAGATACGCAAGAACCTTACCACTCTTATACAACGCATTTTTCAATTTCCGATACATATGTTCATGATGTATGCACGTCCTATTCGTCCTCACAAAATAAAACAATTGGCAAATAGCTTTGGTCTTACGAAGATAGTTTCGGTGGCTTACACAATACGGCCCTCCTATAATAGCTAGTCGAGTCTTTCTACTCGTCCCTTAACTTATCGTAATCGCGGTTAGTGTACCTGCAGAAGACTGACAAAGCATATATATTTCATGAACCTTTCATGCCAGCACTCATGAAAGCGTCCGTATTCATTACCGTTTACTTATAGAAACGATATCTGTACAATTTCCGCCGTACAGACGACGTTAACATACGCTATCGAGATAGCGTATTCACGGGGGTACCGTCATGAGACGGGGGTATGAACAGCGATCACCATACCCTGCGCCGAACCTTCTACTCCCAATATGTTCAACTAACAGTTGGCATATTGGTAGCACCTCAAGTAAGCCACTGCTTGAGGGCAGCGTTCGGTTCGCATCACCGACAGGAAGGCCAAGCTCCCTCAGTTGGCTGAGGATCCTTACCTTCTTACCTTAGCGACGAGTGCGTCGTTACAGAATTTAAGGTCGGTTGTGCATGAAAGTAAGTTTTGACAGAAAGTAATGTGCTGGAAGTCAGTTGATACTATATATAGAAGTTAGATAGCCACCTAGTAACTTTCCCATAATCCCTTAGGGCTTTACGAACTAGACACCATCCTTAACGTACCAACGCATTTCGTAACACAACCTTCTAGTCAAGTTTTATGAAAACAAGTTTTTAAGGCTTGTCGCATTCTCTGGCGTATGTATTTCGGCTCTGGCGTCCGCTGTTGCCAGCTGTGGCACCAGCTACGGCTCTGATACCAGCTGTGGCAGAACCACCTGAATTAATCCGGCTCAAGTGTATTAACCATTACCATTAAGGCACTCCCGGTTAACCTTACACTTCAGACGGAGTAATCCACTGGTCTGTCGGGTATAACCTCCCGATACAACCACGGTGCACGGATCGAGCGACGTACATACAAATGCTCATGCGACGATGAGCCCAGAGAATACCACATTCCAGCAAATATTACGATATTAACATAAGTAAATATTACAGGCCAAGTTCTGAGCTTAGAAACCAAATACTTCAATTAACATAAATAAGTTCTTCAGAGTTAAGTTGCAGCGGAAAATAAATGACGGAAACTACTCGACGATACAGGATGTCTCGATGAAGCCCGTACGAGACATCACTCGGCCTTATCTCCGTTGGACGGGGGCGCATCCCATTCCACCGACCAACCAGGGGGAAGAGTGCAGGGCCAAGTCAAGCTAGCAATCATATCTTCGAAGGTCTCACCTGAAATGAGCCACAAGCAAGGCTGAGTATACTAATACTCAGCAAGACTTACCCGAGTAGTGGAATCTACTCCACCGACTCTAGACATGCAAGGCTTTTTGGCTCAGGGGTTTGTTTTGCCGAAAAGCGTCTACAAGTGGGTCCTTACTTTCAACTTTTTAGCTCAAGATTCTAGTTGCATTAACCATTCTAGATAAGCAGCTAGCTAGAAGCATACATGGTGAAGCATTTAATTTTTCATCCAACCAGTTCATTCATCATCATTGTTCCTCTTCTTACTCTGTGGGTAAAAATGGTTAAGCAGTCTCAATAGCCGTGAGAAACGGACGATTCGAATCGAATTTCTTAACCTTGCAAGGGAAACCCAAACACACGTCACGTGGTTACTCCCTAGAGTCACACGTGCAACTTTTGCCCTTTCTTTCCGGGTCGTGGATCGGGGCTACCCTCCGAGAGTACAAGAGCCCCACGCCACGGTTCGGCGCCGGGTCGTGACCACTCTCTGCACTCGCCATATGCACATGGGACCGAAGTTCAAAGGGTAGGATGCCGTCCCCTTGCTGGGCCAATCAGGTACCTAAGCTTACCGATTCCCATAATCTCGGCATGTGTTTAGTACGTTCAAAGACTTAACCATCACTACCACACCCTGCGGCCTTAGCATTTTTCACTAGACAGACGGGCCTCAATCGTAACCATCGTTACATAACCCGTCCGTGTCCTTACGATTGCAGCGTGTAGTAGCCATTCAACTCCTATTTTCTCGCGAGTGACAGGAAATCACTCGACTTTTACCGGAGTCCTATTAGCACAGCGTTCTATCGAACCTTACATCAAGTTTTCAAGCAAGGGTTCCTGACATCATGCAACTAAGTTTTCATCCAACTCCTATAAACTTAATGCACAAGCAGAGAGTAATGAGTTGCATAATTTCGGAAAGAATGGGTTATGCTCCGGGGCTTGCCTTCGCAGTTCGCTTGGGGATCTTCCGAACCTGGGCTCGGGTCTTCAAAAGCTTCAGTTAGATTTGCTTGAGCTTCATGCTGCTCACTCTCGGACGCGGGCACCAGCTCGTAAGTTCCGTCGGCGAGAGTCGTCGATTCTACATGAGTGCACAAGTTTAAGTCGTGGCAATGGTACTCGATACGATTTAAGGGTAATTACTACAATGGATAGTTTCTGGTCATGAACTTTTGGATTTAGGCACATCAGGGAAAGATGTGCTTACTGTAAAATTTTCAGCCAATTTTATGTAACAGATTAATTATGAAAAATATATTACATAGTTGCTGTTAGATCCTTGTTCTTTTTGTACAGAACCATTGGTGCAACAAATGAGTCTAAGATTTTTACAGAGCTTTCACTTAAGCATGCAGAAGCTACTGTAATTGTTGTAGGATTTATTATGCAGTATCCAGAGCATAGAAAATATGACATTGCACACCTAGGTTATTCAAGGATTCATTTTTACAGGACTCTACACAGGGTTTTTGTCCATGGAACTTTTTACACAGCAACCTCTACCACAGTGTGTCTCCTAGTAAAAATGTGAGAATTTTCCAAGCTAAGATACTATTTTCTTGATTTAATGTATGTTATTAGCACATAAATCAAATAAATAGGTTACTTTGAGATAAAAAGTCTCCTAATTTTTCTCTGGCTTCTAGGTACCAATACACTAGCATAGAAAAAGTTTCATTGGGTGATTCATCACCTAACTGCAGGGATAAAATATATCTAGCCACCTAAGGTATGAAACTAAGTTTAATAAACAGTGTAGTTCGAGGTGGAATTTGGACCTGATCTTTTTACACATTCCTAAACATCAAGCAACTAACTTACTACCCAAAATTTAGGGTCAGCATTATTCTACAACAGTGGGTACAAAATAAGTCCATTAAAGCTTCCATTTAATGTAGAGCAAAATATGTTGAGATTCTGAGAAACTTTTTGTAACAAAAGTGGTAGAGTTTGTTCTAAGGATTCCAGAACAGTTGAGTTTGCATTTTTCTGATTTTTCTACGATGTTATACGAATTTTACAAGTTCACTGAATTTGAATCTAGATTTGAAACTTTCTTTTACAACTAGGTTCTTGAATCTTACGCGCAGACCCTTCTAAAGATTTAAATTCTTGCAATTGGGTCCTCGGGCAGCTCGGGTACGGCGGCCGGCCGAAATTCCGGCGAGGGGGCTCGCCGGCGGCGAGGGGCGAGGGTCGGGGAAGGTTCAGGGGTGCGAGGGCTACCTTGTGGGGGTGTTGTTCAGGTGGGGGACGGCCGGGAAGGGCTCGCCGGCGTTGGAGCAGAGGCTAATGACATTGATTTTGGAATTGTAGTTACCAGGGTTGTCACAGGGGGTTTCCAATCCATCACCTCTTGTACCTTGCTGGGGTCAACAGCTATGCCTTCGCTGGAGATCGTGTGACCCAAGAACTTTACAGTATCCAACCAGAATTCACACTTAGAAAACTTAGCATAGAGCTGATGGTCTCTGAGTCGCTGAAGAACAGTGCGAAGGTGCTTGGCATGCTCTTCCTTATCCTTGGAATAGATAAGGATGTCGTCGATGAACACTACGACGAATTTGTCAAGTTCGGGCATGAATACCGAATTCATGAGATACATGAAGTAGGCAGGGGCATTTGTGAGTCCAAAGGACATGACCAAGAATTCATATAGTCCATATCGTGTGGAGAAGGCAGTCTTAGGAACATCGCACGGGCGAATCTGGATCTGATGATATCCCGAACGAAGATCAATTTTTGAGAAGACTCTGGCTCCAGCTAATTGATCGAAGAGTACATCGATACGAGGAAGTGGGTATTTATTCTTAATGGTTACTGTGTTGAGAGGCCGGTAGTCAACGCATAACCTCAAACTGTCATCCTTCTTCTTTACGAATAGGGCTGGACATCCCCAAGGTGACACGCTAGGGCGAATGAATCCTTTGTCCAGTAGTTCTTGGAGTCGAATTGTTAGCTCTGCCAATTCTTTAGGGGGCATCCTATATGGTCTTTTGGATATAGGTGCAGTGCCTGGTACCAGTTCGATGATGAACTCAATATCCCTATCCGGTGGCATTCCTGGTAAGTCATCCGGAAAAACGTCGGCATACTCGTTTACCACAGGAATATCCTCTAGCTTAAGTCCTTCCATTACGAAAGCACAAGAATTTGTGCACTCCCGTAATGGTAGGTAAAGGGTAGTGGCTCCGTGACTAGGTGAATTTATCTCAACGGCTCAGGAAGAAAGGTCCAGCATGACTCCATGCATGGTCATCCAGTTCATTTCCAAAATAATATCCATGCCGTCAAGGGGTAAAAGAACAAGGTCTGTGTCGATGGTTTTACTACCCAACTTGACTGGTACTTGTCTGACCATTTGGTTTGAAGCAATTTTACCACCCGGTGTTGATATCATATATGACCCTTTTGTGTGACAAACATCCAAGCCTACTTTTGCACCGAATTTTGCACTTATGAAACTATGCGATGCACCAGAATCAAATAATATAACTGCAGGCTTGGTATGGATAGAGAATATACCCGACATCACTGGGGCTCCTTCAGGAAGCTCTGCAAGCGTGGTGAAGTTAATCCGTCCTTGCTTGACCTGCAGGGTCTGTCTCTTGCCCCTGTTCTTGTTGTTCGGGTTGGATCCCTGACCTTGGTTGGGCTGCCCAGACTGGGGGCATGCTCGTGCAAAGTGGTTGGAACTCCCGCATTTGAAACAACGATTCGCGGGGCTGGGTCGAAGAGGCTGTTGCAGAGTGGGCCTCGGACCATTCTGTGGAGGCATCAGGGGTCGTACCATGCCTGGCTGGTGTGGGGGTCTAGCAATCCATCTCCCTGGCTGAGGGGCCCTTGGTGGAGCGGTGGGTGCGGCATTTTGCACGATGCGATACCTTGGTGGCTGAGCACTTGAAGGTCCAGCGGGTGCCTTTCTCTTCTTCTCTGCCCGGTGTGCCATGATACAGTCTTCCTGGGTAATGGCCATATTGACCAATTCGTTGTAGGTGTCAGCCCTGACTAGGTTCAGACGCTCCTTGAGCTTGGTGCTTAGTCCTCTGCGGAAACGGTCACGCTTCTTAGTATCCGTATCAGCGTGATAGCCCGCATACTGGCATAGATTGTTGAACGCCTGGGCGTATTGCAGCACGGTGCGGGTGCCCTGGGTGAGTGCCAGGAACTCGTTCAACTTCCTCTCCATGAGACCCTCGGGGATATGATGTGCCCGGAATGCGGCCTTGAATTCGTCCCAGTCGACCACATGATCAGCCGGGAGCATCGCAAAATAGTGGTCCCACCACAGACGAGCGGTACCGCGAAGCTGTTGCGCGGCAAAACGAGCTTTGTTGGCCTCTGAGCATGGGGCCACAAGTAGTGTTAACTTGGATTCGATGGTGCGAATCCATGCGTCTGCGTCCAGGGGTTCATCTGTCTTATGGAACAAGGGCGGCTGGGTCCCCAGAAAATCCGTATATCCTGCAGCTTGGGGGTGGTGGACATTTTGCCCACCCCGCTGGTGGTGTTGCTGCCCTTGCACCAGCTGACGCAACAGCTCGGTTTGAGCGGCCATCACTTCCACCAAACTGGGCGGGGGTGGTGGCGATTGTCGCGGTCTGCTGCCACCGGCACCAAAACCCTCGGGGTTGCCACGTGTTGATCCAACCATCTGAAACGTGAAAGGTTACCTATTAGCAACGCGATCCATATTACTTCCTCGATTCATAAATGATTGGTGTAGTCATAGGCTTCCTAAATCACAGCTAGAAGTATGGACAGAATTTCTGTTTGCTACGAGAAAAATCATAGCTTGCTGTGGGTCCATCCAAAACATATCATACTTTGGCAGTAGTTAGAGAACTTAGGGATGCACCACTTTGGTATTTAACTCAGGTGCTAGAACTATAGCTAAGATGGTTGAAAGGCTCGTCCTTTGCCTTACTGTCTCAGCTGTTTTTCAGCAGATCGATAGGTGATGTTTTGCCTATAACTCAAACTAGCGAGGTCCAATGATGCTGAATTTCTGTGAGGACCATGATCACATAATTCCTAACAGGTTTGGTATTCAACTCACAGCTCAGAAATGTAAGGAGACATGGATAAAATTTCCGACAAGTTTCAGCGATTGTGGATTTCATCGTTTACCAACTTACAACGAAATCACCCAAGTTTATCGCCGTTCCTTACATGCTGAGGGTATCCACATGGTTCAGGTGTACCCATCACAAAAGAGTTACTCAACTCCTAGTTAGCCTATTACAACACTTGCCAAAAGTTAGGCTACCCTATCGAGGAGTATGTGGAAAAGTCCGTCTAGGTCATCATCTAGAAGTCATCCAGGTCGTTGACGGACGACTCGCTGTGAGTAGGAGAGTGAGCTCCCATCTGAGGTGCCTGTGGTACCTCACCCTCGAAATCCATACTGGAGGCACTGTCAACCTCCTATGGCTCCTCTTCATCTTCCTCCATGTCCTCCTCATGGGGATGGTCATTCTGATCATGGTGCCACTGAATGTGCTCATTAGCATCCTCCAACTCAAGGTTCAGATCATGGAGCTGCTCCTCCAAGTGTACTATCATGTCATCTCTCTCACCCATGAGAGTGTCCTGCTCCTGAATTTGGCCCTCAAGTTGGCCAATCTGAGCATCTCTGTCCTCAAGATCCTTACTGAGCTCTTGGATTTGCTCATCCCTGTTGGTGGCCATGATATGATAGGCTTGTGCAAGCTCGGCGAGTTGCACAAGTGCCTGACTCTGGAGTGCCTGCAATCGGTACAGCGCATTCATGCTTCGTACGGAGGTCTGGATAGTCTCCTGGGCGTGAAAGTCTACCAGGTACTGTGAATGCTGCACCCTGTCAAGCCAAAAAGGGTCGTTGTCCTGGGCAGCAGGAAACAAACCAATTGGAGCGAGTGTGACAAGCTCGGGACGCTGCGCACAAAAAGTGGTGAGCGCCCTCATGGCTGCAAGCTCCCAAGTATCGGCCAAACGGCGACCAACAGCCTCAATCTCCAAGGCGGGCCACTCCGGGTGTAGCGGGTGCGGAAAAATGGTCACGTTGACACGGCACTGGGTAACTCCATTCTCTGCAAACTCCAGTCCGGCGTAACGTGGGGGAATTAGATAGCCCACGGTGCTCAACACGTACCACAAAATAGAGGGAAAGCCCTCCCAGTGGAGACACTGCGAGTGAACGCGTCCATCCTCATCCACCATCATAGCAACAGGCTCGGCCATCTGAACAAAAGATCAAATGGGTGAGGCCAAGAAAAAGGTTTGAAAAGCACAGGGACAGATTCTGTATAGAGTGCAAAAATAGCCATAACTTCCACAGTTCATATCCAAAAATTATCAAATTTCACCAAAACACTCTTAAGGTATTTGTGCACCACTTTTCTATTCAACACTTTGGCTGGATTAGGCTCTAAGATGGCTGTTCCCTTAAGGTCTTACTTCTCTGTCTACCCAGAATTTTCAGTGAATAGAGGGCTAGAGTTTCGTGCACCAGGGAAAATCTACACAGCCAAAATTTACCAAATTTTAACAGCCGCTACCTGGGTAAATTTGGAACAAGTTTTGTGTTGTACTCTTTTGCAGAAAACTGTAGGAAGGGGGCCTAAAAATTTAAGGGGCAGAAGTGCTTATTCTGGACAGAAATCTGACATTCCATGGTTTCTGTTATTTCTTACTATCCATAAGTTTAGAATTTTTCATTTTTGATCAGGAGATAGAACACAAAATTTGGAACAATTCTTTCAACATGAACTTTACCAGAAAAGGTCATTTTCTCTGATCAATAATTCTCTCTTCTCGGTCATGGCAGATTTGGGACAGATTCGCTAGATAGTCCTTATGCAAAATCACGCTTAGATACGCAAGAACCTTACCACTCTCATACAACGCATTTTCCATTCCAGATATATATGGTCATGATGCATGCACGTCCTATTCGTCCTCACAAAATAAAAGAATTGCCAAATAACTTTTGGTCTTACGAAGATAGTTTCGGTGGCATACACAATACGGCTCTCACTATAATAGCTAGTCGAGTTTTTCTAACCGTTCTTTAACTTATCGTAATCGCGGTTAGCGTACCTGCAGAAGATTGATATAGCATATATATTTCATGAACCTTTCATGCCAGCACTCATGAAAGCGTCCGTATTCATTACCGGTTACTTATAGAAACGATATCTGTACAATTTCCGCCGTACAGACGACGTTAACATACGCTATCGAGATAGCGTATTCACGGGGGTACCGTCATGAGACGGGGGTATGAACAGCGATCGCCATACCCTGCGCCAAACCTTCTACTCCCAATATATTCAACTAACAGTTGGCATATTGGCAGCACCTCAAGTAAGCCACTGCTTGAGGGCAGCGTTCGGTTCGCATCACCGACAGGAAGGCCAAGCTCTCTCAGTTGGCTGAGGTTCCTTACCTTCTTACCTTAGTGATGAGTGCATCATTACAGAATTTAAGGTTGGTTGTGCATGAAATTAAGTTTTGACAGAAGGTAATGTGCTGGAAGTAAGTTCATAATGTAGAAGTTAGATAGCCACCTAGTAACTTTCCCATAATCCCTTAGGGCTTTACGAACTAGGCACCATCCTTAGCGCACCAACGTATTTCGCAACACATCCTTCTAGTCAAGTTTTAGTAAAACGAGTTTTTAAGGCTTGTCGCATTCTCTGGCGTATGCATTTCGGCTCTGGTGCCAGCTGTTACCAGCTGTGGCACCAGCTACGGCTCTGATACCAGCTGTGACAGAACCACCTGAATTAATCCGGCTCAAGTGTATTAACCATCACCATTAGGGCAATCTCGGTTAACCTTACACTTCAAACGGAGTAATCCATTGGTCTGTCGGGTAACCTCCCGATACAACCACGGTAGAGCGGATCAAAGCCATACATACAAACGCTCATGCGAAGATGAGCCCAGAGAATACCACATTCCAGCAAATATTACAAAATTATCATAGGTGAATATTACAAACCAAGTTTGAGTTTAGTAACCAAGTACTTCAGTGATCATAACCAATAAGTTCTTCAGAGTTAAGTTGCAGCGAAAATAAAATAACGAAAGCTACTCGACGATACAGGATGTCTCGGTGAAGCCCGTACGAGACATCACTCGGCATTATCTCCATTGGCCGGGGGCGTATCCCATTCCACCGACCAACCAGGGGGAAGAGTACACGGCCAGGTCAAGCTAGCAATCATATCTTCGAAGGTCTCACCTGAAAACGAGCCACAAGCAAGGCTGAGTATACTAATACTCAGCAAGACTTACCCGTGTAGTGGAATCTACTCCACCATCTCTAGACATGCAAGGCTTTTTGGCTTAGGGGTTTGTTTTGCCGAAAAGCATCTACGAGTGGGTCCTTACTTTCAACTTTTAGCTCAAGATTCTAGTTTCATTAACCATTCTAGATAAGCAGCTAATCCAATATCATTCATGGTGAAGCATTACATTTCATCCAACAAATTTATTCATCATCATTGTTCCTCTTCTTACTCTGTGGGTAAAAGTGATTAAGCAGTCTCAATAGCCGTGAGAAACGGACGATTCGAATCGAATTTCTTAACCTTGCAAGGGAAACCTAAACACACGACACGTGGTTACTCCTAGAGTCACACGTGCAACTTTTCCCCTTTCTTTCCGGGTCGTGGATCGGGGCTACCCTCCGAGAGTACAAGAGTCCCACGCCACGGTTCGCCGCCGGGTCGTGACCACTCGTGCACTCGGCATATAGTGGGACCGAAGTTCAAAGGGTAGGATGTCGTCCACTTGCCGGGCCAATCAGGTACTTAAGCTTACCGATTACCATATTCTCGGCATGTGGTTAGTACGTTCAAAGACTTAACCACCACTACCACACACTGCGGCCTTAGCATTTTTCACTAAACAGACGGGCCTCAATCGCAAACATCATACCATAGCCCGTCCGTTGTCCTTATGATTGCAGCGTGTAGTAAACATTCAACTCCTATTTTCTCGCGAGTGACAGGAAATCACTCGGCTTTTACCGGAGTCCTATTAGCACAGCATTCTAGCGAACCTTACATCTAGTTTTCAAGCATGGGTTCCTAACATCATGCAACTAAGTTTTCATTCAACTCCTATAAACTTAATGCACAAGCAAAAGAGTAGTGAGTTGCATTATTTAGGAAAAGAATAGGGTTATGCTCCGGGGCTTGCCTTCTTGTGCAAAGTTAGTCCGGGGATCGTCTGAACGTTGACCCGGGTCTTCAACTGCTTCAGTTAAATTTGCCTGGGCTTCTCGCTGCTCACTCTCGGACTCGGGCACCAGCTCGTAAGTCCCGTCGGCGAGAGTAGTCGTTTCTACATGAATGCACAAGTTTAAGTAGTGGGGATAGTAAATGACATGATTTCCTTCACGATAAAGTTGCAGTCTGTAAAACATGAGTTTTGTTGTGAAGTGAGTTACTTTATCATTCGTGGGCCATCGTTACTAGAGTAGGATAGTCCAATAAGTAACTTCGTTAAGCAAGGTGGGGTGGGTGTTCATGGGAACTTATGTTCCACATGGAAACATGATTTAAGTGTAACTACTACAGCCAGTAGTTTCTGGTCATGAAACCTTGGATCTAGGCACATCAGGGAAAGATAAGCTTACTGTAAAATTTTCAGATATTTTCATGCAGCAGATTAATTATGAAAAATATAATACATGGTTGCTGCTAGATTCTTGTTCTTTTTGTACAGAACAAATGGTGCAAAAACTGAGACTAAGATTTTTACAGGGCTTTCATTTAATCATGCAGGAGCTACTGTAATTTTTACAAGATTTATTATGCAGTTTTCAGAGCATAGTAAATATGACATTACACACCTAGGTTATTTACGGATTTATTTTTACAGGAGCTTGCACAGGGTTTTTGTCCATGAAACTTTTTACACAGAATCTTCTGCCACTGAGTATCGTCTAGTAAAAATATGAGAATTTTCCAAGCTAAGGTACTATTTTCTTGATTTAATGTATGTTATTAGCTCCTAAATCAAATAAATAGGTTCCTTTGAGATAAAAAGTCCCTAAATTTTTCTATGGCATTTAGGTACCATTACACCAGTATAGAAAAAGTTTCATTAGGTGATTCATAACCTAACTGCAGGGACAATTAATTCCATCAAAACTTGGTATGAAACTAAGTTTAATAAACAGTGTAGATAGAGACGGAATTTGGGCCTGATCTTTTTACATTGGCTTATAAAACAAGTAAATCTCCTGCTGCAAAATTTTCAGGACCAGCACTTGTCTACAACAATGGTTGTGAATAAAAGCCATTAATCTTTCCATTTTATTTAAAGCATGATTTAGCTAGAATCTTAGGAGATGCCTGCAACAAAAGTTGTGGAGTTTATCCTAAAGGTTCCAGAACAGTTGAGTTTGCATTTTTCTGAATTTTCTACGATTTTATACGAATTTTACAAGTTCACTGATTTTGAATCTAGGTTTGAATCTTTCTTTTACAACTGGGTCCTTGAATCTTACGTGCAGACCCTTCTAAAGATTTCAATTACTGCAAATGGGTCCTCGGGCGGCTCGGGTACGGTGGCCGGCCAAAATTCCGGCGAGGGGCTCGCCGGCGGCGAGGGGTGAGGGCCGGGGAAGGATCAGGGGTGCGAGGGCTACCTCGTGGGGGTCTTGTTCGGGTGGGGGACGGCCGGGAGTAGCTCGCCGGCGTTGGAGCAGGGGCGGCGGCGGCGGTGACAGCACGGGCGGCGGTGCTCCGGCGGTCCTGGGCGGCGTTGAGCGGGTCGGCGAGCTTCGGTGGGATGATGTGGTGGTGGCTGGCACTTCAATTTGGGCAGAAGGAGGCTGTGGAAGGCTGTCCACGAGCGGGTGGAGCTCGGCGGCGACAATGGCGGCGGCGGGGTGCTCTGGTTGCTGGTGGCTCGCGCGGGCGGCCGGGGGTGACTTTTATAGGGGCAGGAGGGAGGTAGGGGTGCCGGGCGACGTGCAGGGGTGGAGACACGGCGATGGCGTGCCACTGGCCACGGTGGGCGGCATCAGGACACCGGCGCGGCGTGCGGTGGGCGGGAGCGCGCGACTGGGCACCGGAGATTTGCGTGGGGGAGTGGAGATATCGCGGCACGGGGTTGGAGGGCAGCTGCAGCAGCGGCTCGGGCGGGCGGCAAGCGCAGCGACAGGCGGGTCGCGGCGGGCGGTGCGGCACGGCGCGGCACGTTCGTTGGGCGCGGCGGGCGGCGAGCAGAGGCGGGGCTGCGCGGCGCGCGCGGCGAGCGCGGACTGGGCAGCGCGGCGGTGGGGGGGGGGGGGGCAAAGCCGGGCTTGGGGGCAAGGTACGGCGGCGACTGGCCTGGCGGCTCGCGCCGGTCAGGCATCGCCGGCCACCTGGCCGGGATGTCAGGCGGGGAGGGGAGAGAGAGAGGAGTAAGGGCCTATTTGCGAGAATTTGAAAAGTTCCAGGGGGCTGGTTGCAAACAGGGTGTTTTCTCCACTTTCTAATTTGAATTTCAAAAACTTTTGAACATGAAAGTTGTTCAGAATAAAAAGTTCTACAAGTTTGGTTTCAGGCAACATCTCATTTGGCTTATGGTTTGAAAGTTAATTTAATAATTCGAAGGTATTCATATGGGCCCAAATTAAATTTGAATTTCAACTTAACTTGTTTTAATCCTTTTATTAGTTGATTAAGCATAGGGTTGGTTTAATGACATTGCCTTAGGAACGTAATTTATCAGGGTTGTTACAGGTATACTCATAGTAGAACCTTGAGGGGTGATATGTTCCTCCTTCCTATGTTGCACATCATGAATTCGATCCTTGGCTTACCTTTCCATTTGAATTCAGCTCAGCAACTTACCCATTCGGATTTGAATATTTTTCTGCAGGGGTTAGTCCACATATACAACCGATATCTATACAAGTACTGACTCTAAGGTTCATTAATCAAAATTGACACCACATCTAGTTTGATTAAAGAAGGATTTTTAACTTAAGCACCAAGCTTAATTTAAAAAGGCCAATGAATGCATTCCGGACACACATTCAACCTAGAGCGTACAAGCATAGGTAAAGGAAGCACGAAAACATGATCCTCAGGTTACCTCTTGGAAGAGCTTTGTTTAAAGTCAAAAGCAGGACATACCTGGAGGTGCTTACCATGGAGTTTTGTTGATGAAGGACATAATTGCTGCCGTGGTAACTCCTCTCTTTTTTTCTTTTATGGGGCAAGATGCGAGAACAAACACTATCTCCAAACCAAGGTAAGAGTTGGCATGAAAGGAACTTACTTGGGATCTCACATACCTCCCTCACACTTGGAGTTTTCATTGCTGGGCAACACAACTCAAGTGTGTGGAGTTCAAGCTTCCCTTCATAGTTGTCCCCTCACCAAGAATCACCTTGGTGTTGTAGTCGGTGTAGCTCTCACATTCTTAGGCATCACATGTCCTTTGTTCTTTTTAATCTCCACCTGGAATGGTTAGCGGCCAAAAATACCCGAAGGAAAAACTTATCCTAGAACATGCTCTTGCTTTTATTTGAAAGAGGAAAATCAAATGATAATCCGGGTTATCTCCCGGTAGTGCTTTGTTTATGGTCAGAAGCTCGACCATGGGAACTTCCTGTTGCAGCTATCATTGGTGATGTCGTTCCCCTCTCACCACCAATTGTTGATGTCCTGAAGCTTTAGCTGCAAGGTTAGCACCACAGAGCGTCCACGAAATTTGCAATGCTTATGATAAAGATATGCATCCACAACCAACCTTCTGAAGATTTTGCAAAAGAGGACCTTAAGGTGGTTGTAGTCCTCGTGCGTGCTCAGGGCACAAAGCATGCCTGACTCTGGAGATGTATTGAATGAGCATGGTTCCTATAGTATTTGAAGAATGAAGCTTCCATGCTCAGTTATGGAATCCTTCTTTTCGGACTCCAGAGTCGGTGCCTCACCACATTCCACGGCCCATGAGATCTCCATCTCAAGAGATTCATCGTGAGAGATTGTAGTTGAATCTCAATCGTGGTCAGAACAACGTACTCTGGGCCAGGGGAGGAGGCACACGCTCGTTCGAGGGTGATGATGATCGTTTGTCTTCACAAAGGTGAAGAGTTTCTTCCGAATCATACTCTTCGGAAGTCGCAGATTTTGCAACTTCAAAGAGAATGGGTTCAGATGATACGAACAGAGATGTATGCACCATCTGCTCGAGCGAGTATTGCTTGGGATGAAACATCACTGTTGGATTTTCTAAATAAGAGGTAGCGGTGGCAGAAGTGGTTTCCCTAAGCAATTCATCTAGGCTTCCTTGATGAGATTTGAGAAATTTTTTGAGTGGGTAGCCTAGGAGAAGATCAAGATCGAGGACATCAAAGATATGGAATTCTAGTTTGACCTCGATTTTGTCTATTTTGAGCATCACAACACTTGCGACCCCCCGGCATTCAAGGATGTGTCCAAAGGGACAATTCTTGATGAGCTTGTCGGATGGTTTTAGCGTGACATCGCCCAAAAGTGTGAATGCTAAGTGCCATGGCATGATGTTAACCTCCATAAGGGGGTTAAGATGGGCTTCTACGGTAATTCCCCTTATAGAGTAGGGGATGATCGTGTAGGGTGAACTAATCCAAATTGCTTCGGAAAAGTGTCTCACATCACCCGACGATTTCTCCTTCGTGACCTCCATGAGATTTGCTTTGTTTAGAGGATCGAGAGGTAAAGGAGGTACCGTAGGCTCGAGGGAAGGTTCTGTCAAGGGATTTTGAGATCGATCCGTGTGGACAGAAAAGGGCTCCTCCCTTAAGAGATTCGAGGTATTTATGTGATTTCTAGATGGATCATCCTCGAATTGAGAAGAGAACATCGAAGGTTGAATTTCTTCTCCCTCTGATGTTCCTGGTTCGAGAGAGGGCTCAACAGACGAATCTTGAGATGTGGGAGATGAAAGCTCGGAATTCGTTGTTGAGAGACTCTCATGGCTAGGCTCGGATTCCTCTCAATGGGATTCGCTATGATCGGTAGGGAAGGCAGAATTTTCTGATAGATGATCTAGGATCTCTCTTCCTTCCGTCGGAGTTTTGTGTGCAAACAAACCTCCGGCGGCAACGTCGAGGTTTAGGGAAGATGCTATGTTTAAACCCGAGCAAAAGATGTCTAATGATACATCTTCGGGTGTAGACTAAGTCTGGTCTAGATGCTAAAAGGCATGAGAATTTAGCCCATGCTGCACCTATGGATTCCTTCTCTATTTGCTTGAAGCTGAGGATGTCAATCGATAGAGAGTCTATGCGTTCTAAGAGGGAGAACGAGTAACGAAAGTCAATTCGAAATTTTCCCCAATCACTGCTCCAACTCCCTATCGTGCGGGTGTACCATTGCTCCGCCTTTTCTGTAAGAGAGAGAGGAAACAACTTCCACCGTAATTTTTCTTGTGTCATACCTGGGATTACCAAGCATGAGCACAGTTCCTCAAACCTTTGCAAATGATCGATGGGATCTTCATTAATCGCTCCAGAGAAGGGTCGATTCCGAAATGCGTATAATATCCGAGGAAGGAGTCCGTAGCCAGATGAAGGGATGAGTCTTGAAGATTGTGATGTCTTATAGAACTCATCCTTAGGTGTGGAGAGCTGTTGAACGGATAGCTGCTCCATGGGTAGCGGGGGTAGAGATAGAATGAAAGAAAAACAAAAAGATACGAGGGTGAACTAGGTCCGAATAGAATATAGCAACCGTTCCGCGGCAACGACGCCAGAAAGCTTGTTGACGTTTCCTAGCGTCACGAAATAAATCCGCAAGCGTACGGATACCGTTGTAGCTTTCACCTAGGAGTATACCAAGGGTATCATATCCACTGAGGAACATGTGCATATTCTCTAAGATTCAGGTTCGTCCAAGGACATCGCACCAGTTAGAGGCAAGGGCCAGAGAAGATTCCTAATGCTAAGAGTCAAAGGTAAGATAGAACTATCCTAGTCGGTCGCGTCGGGCTACTGGCTTCCCCTAGGATAAAACTGGTGAGCTCCAGTACTGCAGCACTAGAATATACCCAAACGGGGAGGGTTCCGTTGGATAGACAGGGCTGTCACCACCTGCTACCTACCTCATCTAACCATGGAATATACCACAACTAACAGGTAAGTCTTGTCTAGACACCACGTCTACACTATCATTACTAACTCTAGTCTTAGCTATAAACTAGAGCTACCCACTAAACTATTAAACTATTGATCCGGCAAACAACTGGGGGGAACTAGCTCTAACTTAACTAAGAAACTAAAGCACAGAGGAAGTCATGAACACTTACTATGATTGGAAAGCATCCGTCGAGGTACAAGATGGAGAAGAGCGCCGGTGGGCCCACCGGCTCCTCCCTAATTCCTAAGCAGTACCTAGGCAGCACTAAGCCTCTAAAGAGAGCTCCAACTCCAAAAGTGAGAGAGGAGAGAATGGAATGGTGTGTCTCTATTCTTACCCCCTCCCCTTGTATTTATAGGGGTGATCAGGGGTGCTCTCGGCCGGCAAACTCGCGAA
This sequence comes from Panicum miliaceum, assembly GCA_032594955.1. Taxonomy (NCBI): domain Eukaryota; kingdom Viridiplantae; phylum Streptophyta; class Magnoliopsida; order Poales; family Poaceae; genus Panicum; species Panicum miliaceum. Next base: position 14,903,851 of record CM064068.1, read on the forward strand.
CTCAGGCAGAACCGACATTAGGGAGCAATCAGGAGGCGCCACGTGGAAGGTGGTAAGTCGATTTGCCCTTGCTGGGTCGGCCAACCTAGGGGAGTCGGCAGACCTGGGCCTGGCCCAGATCGGGTCCAGCTTCGCCTGGGTGACTGGTAAGTAGGCCCTATGGTCCCTGGTTGATGAGTGGGCGTGGCCCTATGTCGGTTGCATGCTCTGGTGGGCCCTTTGATCCGTGTGACTCCAAACGGTGCGTTCTGATTGGTCGGAGTGGTGTTGCTTTGGATTGAGGGTATGTTGCTTTGCTCTTGAGGTGTGTTTCTTGATTTGCTTGAGCTGCATACACATATCCACCAACATATATGGAATTTGGTAATTAATCACCTACTCTTTGTTGGTCGGCGCGCTCCAGTCTGTCGGCATTTTATGGCATGAATTATGGAGCTTGTTTTACCTGCATTTCTCGCCCAAATCCTTACATTGCAAAATCTCCAAGGGAAATGTGGAAATGATATTATTCGGTTTAAATATGCAGGTTGAGTATGCCAGTCATCCCAAATTTCGGGTCAAATTGATGCTCAAAATTGGTCCGCTGCGAGTGTCAACACTACTGCTGTGGAAAAAATTGGATGGGGACGGAACCCAAGCTGCCATCCATGAGGACCCATCCCGGATTCGTGCCGCATGGAGTCTCCATCGATCCAACGACACCTTGCTCGGCTCCCACGCGGGCTGATAAGCTGAGCGAAGTCAGGCATCCGTCACCACTCGGCTCGCAGGTGAACAACTGAGCGGAGTCAGGCATCCCTCATTCACTGCTGCCGTCGCCTTCGGTGTTCCTTCCTCCACCATAAGAACATGTATGCTGCATCTTCTTGCCTTCGTTGACCAAATAGCTTCCAATCTTGTGTGGATCTGTTCGATTCTTTGCTTCAGATGTAAGTCTCACACTAATGAACTACTCTCTTATCAGTTGCTTGCTCACCTTGCAATTAATCATATATATCAATCATGTTCACTCCTTGAATCAAGATGGAAGGTGTTGGACCTGCATGATTAGTGTGAAATGAAGTGATAGCTAAATCAGTGAGCCGCTTTGGAGATTATAGGTTCACTTAAATATACCAATGTCTGATCAATCTTTTGTTCTGAACTTTTCTCTTGTTTATTGACTCATGCTACTAGAGGTTCTTGGATTCTGTAGGGGAGGATGAAGCGCATCTAGGCCAATAGATGCATTTGGTAAGTTTCAGTGATTAATGACAACCGTATGCGACTAACGTATGTTTCGAAGGAATTGTTACTTAATGAATATGTCACATATGAAATATGAAAGGATAACCCTCAATTCTAATTGAAATGCGCATCAAGTACTTGGATATGAAGATTAAGGATCTTTCTAGTGTCAAGTGTCACAAGGAGATGAAGGACACTTGATTTAGTTTAGGATTTATAGTTTTAGTAGTCGACCGTACTATTAAGAGTGGTTCTAAAGTTAGTAGCTTGACCTAGTGAGAGTTGGCCTAGAAATCTTGCACACATGCTCAAGTTAAGTCCTAGACAGCTCAAAGAAGTCAAAGCAGCACATGGAAGAAGAACCCGAAGAAAAACTCTACTCCAAGTTTAGAGCAAAGAAAACTAAGTTCTTCCATAGGACCGGTTGAACCGACGCCTAAGAAATTGAACTGGTCGGTGCATCATATGTGCAAAGGAAAAATTACTTAGTGGCACCGGTTAAACCGATGCAGGACTCAGTGAGCGTCTGTGGATTGACATTATCATTAGTCAGAATAGGTTTTGGAAGTCACTGAAAAATATCCTTAAACACCAGTTGAACCGACGCTAAGGAAAGAGGGCGTCGGTGCATTGATTCTACTATTACTCAGAACCTTTGTTCAAAGAGCAAGACCTGACTAAAAATGTTTTCAGGATCGTTTAAACTGACGCTAGGGTTAGATGTCGTCGGTGCAGTGCAGTTTCATCACTTAAGAATCTCTTCAGCACCGGTTAAACCGACGCTTAGGTTTGAAGTGTGTTGGTGCATTGTCTATAGTATTACTCAGAATCAATGTTTGAAGTGGTAGATGGGCTGGGATTTTCTTCAGGATCGGTTGAACCAATGCTATGTGACATCAGCACCAGTACCGTGTCAGAAGTCCAACGGCTACTATTCTAGCTTAGAGTGACCGGTTGAACTGATGCTAGGGACCGGTTAAACCGACGTTACGTACTTTTCTAGAAAGAAAGTACAAACGGCTACCTCTTGATCTCTAGCCTATATATACTGCTCCCCCGGGTCACTTGAGCTGTCTTTGACATCCTGAATATCTAAGCCCACTCTAGAGCAAAAGAGAAACACTAGAATCCATGAGAAGAAGAGAATGAGCTTTGAGAGTTGATACAATCAAGAAGAAACCATTTCATTGAAGTAGCAGGTGTGCTTGAGCTTAGGGCTAGCTGTGTGCAAGTCAAGTGAAAGCTTAGGAGCTTGTTACTCTTGGTGTTTGACAGCACCTAGACGGTCTTGATGGTTGGTGGCTCTTGGTGAGCTCTTGGAGTTTGTGGGAGCCCCAAGAAGATAAGATTGTAAACGACGTGAAGCTCGCCGTTCCGGAGATGGAGAAAGAGCATTCTTAGTGAAGCACTTGCATTCTTGGTGATGCAAGGGAGTCATTCCCTTTGTGGGTGCTCCAACGTGGATTAGGGGGAGCGTCAACTCCTCGATACCACGGGAAAAAATCCGGTTGTCTCGTGTGCTTTCTTATTACATTCAAGCATTGCATTTAAGTTCAATTTACTCATGCTTTGATTGCTTGATTGCCTAGAACATGATCTTGTTAGTTTGCTCTTTTGACTAGGCTTTGTACTCTTGTTAGTGTGATCTCAACTAGGATATGATGATCATGTTAGTGTGTTTACTTGCCTAGAATGCTTTTGATAGTGTGCTCTAGTTCATAGGTTTTGAACTCTAGGTTTGGGCAACACTAGTTGTAGGTTAAGGACTCGATAGCAATTGAAAAAGTCTCAATTCAACCCTCCTTCTTGGGTCACGACCCTTTCAATTGGTATCAGAGCTTAGTCTCTCAGAATTGTGCAACGATATTCCATCTGAAAATGGAATTATAAAGGGCCAGATGAGAAACGTACAAGATACCAAATTGAAGTATTACTGCAATATAAACAATACACATATATGCTGTGATGATGAACTTATTAAGGATGTAAGCTAGACTTCATAAACTTAATCTTGCCGGTTTTACTATAGCTTTAGCTCCGGAAGTAATCTTGCTATAGCTAATTAATTGTGTAGCAGTTGAGCCTCTTGGACATGGATAGTAATAATACACTCGCACTACTAGCTACTATCGTAATCCATAGAGACAGATTGTCACATGGGAACACATGGGACCAACGACATGACCCCCTCAACGCTACAATACTTGATTGCATTATGCAATTTGCATAGAGGATTCCACCATAACCAAAGTGAACGTCCTAAAATAGATCCCATTGAGTCCGTATTACTATTACCAATTCAAAACTTATTTTGGACTCATCATGTTAATAATCCTCATGGGACGCCATTGCTACTATAATTGAATAATATAAAGTAGTTCCTCCATCCTAAATTATTAGTCATTTTGGTTTTTCTAGTTATATTGATTTTATTATGCACCTAGACATATTATATATATCTAGATGCATAGAAAAAATATGCAATTAGAAAAGCCAAAACGATTAATAATTGGGACGGAGGGAGTATATTGTATATTTTCATCTAAAGTACCTCTACCGTCAGCAAAATGTGAAAAATAACAAAATTTAACCCCTAAAGCTACAAAAAATTCAACATATGTCATTTTATTCTTATCAATTATCAACATATGTCATTTTATTCTTATCAATTATCCACACTTAACAATATGGTATGAAACTGCGACCTTTCCCCTCCCCCCGCACGCTCTCTCGCGAGGGCAACACGGCGCGACCACGCCGTCGCTGCTAGGTCCGCCCCTTCCCCATCCGCTCCAGCGGCCACCGCCACCACCCACTGGTCTACGGCGGTGGCGGCCAACCCCCTCCCCCTCTCTCCCTATATCTTCCTCCTACTCTACCCCGCAAGACCTAGGTCGCCATGGAGATTCGTCGCCGGCCATGCTACTGGCCTTCATCGGGTTGCCAGTTCCTCCCCGTGCCTGATCTACACGCTCCCGCATTAAGGATCTCGTCCCCCCTCCTATGCCCGTGCATTCTTCCTAGGGGGTGCGCTCCTCGTGTGCACTGCCAGTCAATCGCGGTCACTAGGGGCAGATCCACCACCCCTCAGTGCGGATCTGTGCTTTCCGGCCCCGGGGGGCCATTCCTCGTCCTCGTCGTTGCCTGTGGGTGTGGGGCCTACCCTCTGGTTGCTTGATCCGCCCCATGGCGGCATTGGGTGCTCGGGGCTGGTCTAGAGAGCTGTGGTGGTGGGCGGCGTCTTCTCCGGTTGAATCTTGCTGCTGTGCCTGCGTGTTTTGTATCTTCCATCGCCATGGTTGGATTGGTTGCTCAGGTCATTTTTGGAACGTCTTCAAACTGCAACTATCGACCTGCTGCTCTAATTTGGCGGATGCTTTGCCGTCAATCGTCGTTACTGCGGATGCTTTATCGCGGTTGCTTCTCGACATTGACGGATGCTTTGCCGTCATTGTCTATATGTGTTGGCGGATGCTTCACCGCCCTTATGCTAGTTAGGCAGATGCTTTGCCGCCGTTGATCTTGTTGTCTGGTGGATGCTTTGCCACTGTTGCTATGGTGATGATGTATCTTTTTGTAGGTCCAATCGCTAGCAAATTCAGTCGTTAGGGTCATCTTGTTAGTTTTGTGAGGCTGAGTTGTTCTCTCCCTCCATTTTTCTAGCTATCTTGATTTGTGTGTTGGGTCGTCTGCCACTAGCTTAGTGGTGCCTTTTAATTGGCACTACGAGGGTTCTCTCATAATTGTGTCATTGTAATTCACTTCTTCTTAATGGAAAACATACTCAAGCACGGTCGCGAAAATCAATTATCCACTTCTGCAGTCATGGCCAACAAATTTGCCACCCTTAGGAACAATATGGCAATCATAATGGGCAGGGAAATAATTCTTATACATCAGTGATATAAACAATGTGCCATGGTATGTTTCTTGAGCGAGATAAATTTGATATAAATCATGATTCTGGTATAGTCCTTGATGCCATTTCATGAATACATACCAATATCCTTGTTGGGCTTTACCAAGTGGTCATGATATATATGGCGAAAGCTTGAACTAGGTAGCACACACCTAACCTCGGCTCTTAGTCCTAAAAATTAGTTTAGCTCATGTGGTAAACCGTGCCATGATTGACCATTCTGCAATTTCAATCTTTTGTGTCTAACGTGTTGGCTTGTTTTGGGGTAGGAGTTAACAGGTGCTGCTTTGAAGCGCATCTAGGCCGATAGATGCATATGGTAAGTTTCGGTGATTAATGACAACCGTATGTGACTAACGTATGTTTTGAAGGAATTATTACTTATTGATCATGTCACATATGAAATATGAAAGGAGACCCCTCAATTCTTCTTGATATGCGTGTCAAGTACTCGGATGTGAAGATTAAGGACCTTTCTAGAGTCAAGTGTCACAAGGAGATGAAGGACACTTGATTTAGTATAGGTTTTATAGCTTTTAGTCTTAGACCGTACTATTAAGGGGGTTCTTAAGTTAGTAGCTTGACCTAGTGAAAGTTGGCCTAAAAATATTGCACACTTGCTCAAACTTAGTTCCATACATCTCAAAGAAGTCAATACAACACTTGAAAGAAGAAAAACTCGATGAAGAACTCAACTTCAAGTCACTAGAATGAGTTTGTGCTGAAAACCAGCGACCGGTTAAACCGACGCCCTTAGAATACAATGCATCGGTGCAACAGTCGATGCAATGGAATACGAGTTGAAGAAAACCCTACACGCCCATTTAAATCGACGGTCATAGTTTAGGCGTCGGTGCAATCGTCAGTTGATTGTCCAGAGACGATGTTTTTGGTTTGCAAGTTGATTGGGAAAACTCCTTCATGACCGGTTAAACCGATGGTCTTGAAAAAGGCGTCGGTGCATTGGACAGTTGGTTCCCTAGAGACGATGTTTTCGCTGCACAGTTTGATTGGAAGGATTGCATCATGACCGGTTTTACCGACGCCACATCAGTGCAATGGTTGGTGCAACCACATCAACTGTAGAAGGCTGACAGAATTCCAATGGCTACTATTTGATCTCTGTCAGACCGGTTAAACCGACGGGTCACACCGGTTTAACCGACGCTATGCACTTTTTTGGAAAGAAAGTACAAACGGCTACATCTTGATCTCTACCTTATATATGCCCCTCCCCCGGGTCTCATGGAGTGCCTTTGCTATTCTAAATACTTGAGGCCTCTCTTAAGCAAAAAAAAAAAACACTTGAAGACATGATATGAAGATATTGAGCTTTTAGAGTTGATTCAATCAAGAAGAAACCATTCCTTTGGAGTAGCAAGTGTGCTTGAGCTTAGGGCTAACTTAGTGTAGGTCAAGTGAAGTCTTGAGAGCTTGTTACTCTTGGTGTTTGACGACACCTAGACAGTCTGGGTGATCATTGGCTCTTGGTGAGCTCTTGGAGTTTGTGGGAGCCCCAAGAAGAGAAGATTGTACACGGTGTGAAGCTCGCCGTTCCGAAGATGGAGAAGAAGCATTCTTAGTGAAGCACTTGCAATCTTGGTGATGCAAATGAGCCATACCCTTTGTGGATGCTCCAACGTGGATTGGGGGGAGCGTCAGCTCCTCGATACCACGGAAAAAAATGGGTTGTCTCGTGTCCCTATTTTACATTCAAGCATTCACTTTGCTTTACTTATTGCAATCCTTGCTTGTTTGTTTGAGTAGGGGTGGTCATATGCTAGTGTGTTTTCTCGACTAGGACATATACTTGTTAGTGTGAATCTTTGCTAGGAATCATGGACATGTTAGTGTGTTTGCCTACCTAGTTTGCGGATCTTAGTGTGCTCTATTGGACAGGTTTTGAATTCTAGGATTGGGCAACACTAGTTTTAGGTTAAGGACTCGATAGATTTTGAATAAGTCCCAATTCAACCCTCCTTCTTGGGCCACGATCCTTTCAATTTGTATCAGAGCTTAGGCTCTCTTTTTAAGGCTTAAAAGCCTAGAGGATGGCCCCTTCGGGGAGTGGACCACCCGAGTTTGATGGGAAAAACTATGGCTATTGGAAAGCTCGCATGGCAAGTTACCATGAGGCTCAATCCCCTCACGCTTGGGAGGTCACCAAGAAAGCTATGCCAACCGCGCCTAGCGAAGATCAAGTTAAGTGGAACCCTAGAGCAAGGAATGCGTTGTTTGAGGCTATTAGTGAGGAGGTCTTTGCTCGTGTGCGTAGCAAGACCACAACTCATGGGGTGTGGGATGAGCTTGAAAAAATTCATGTTTCGTCCAAAAGACTGTGAAGAAAAATATCGAGTGCTTAAGGACAAGCTAAATGATTTTAAAATGCTTCCTAATGAGCGTTGAGCAAATGTACTCTAGATTAAATGTTCTTATTGAGGACATTTATGCACTTGAAATTTCTCCTATGTCCGATAGTAACATCATTCAGAAGATCCTCCATTCACTCATCAAGCCCAAGTACAATATCGTTACATCCCTTCTCTAGGAGAAGGATATTGGCACGCTTGAAGTGGCCAAAGTGGTTGGGAAGATCTGATCACGTGAAATGTTCCTCATGGGTGAACTTGAGCCCTCACAAACCAAGAAAGACCTTGCACTCAAAGCCAAGAGTGTCCACAAGTCAAAGAAGAAGATCAAGTCCAAGGCTCCTCCATCAAGCTTAAGTGAAGACAAAGCTAGCAATTGCTCAAGTGATGATGAGGGAGATGATGATATGAAGTTGGCACTTCTCATGAGAAAGACCTCCAAAATGATGTCAAGATTGAACAAGAAAGGGTACAACTATGATCCAAAGAAAAACACATTTCGTACCCGGAGAAACAAGGAAGGTGTCAAGAAGAAGTGCTACAACTGTGGAAATTATGGTCATCTTTCCTATGATTGGCCCAAGCCGTCAAAGCTGAACAATAAGCATGAAGATGAGGGCAATCAACACAAGCATAAGAAGAAGGACCGTGAAAAAGGAGATCACAAGAAGAAGAAGTCCTTCAAGAGGAAGGAACAAATCAAGGCCTTCCTTGGTGAGTGGATCACCGATGGCAAAACCTCAAGCGATGAATCAAGTGATGATGACACCAAGAAGAAGATCGTGGGGATCACCATGAAGGATGATGAACCACCTCTACCTCCACCACCCATGTGCCTCATGGAAAAAGGTAGATCCAAGGTGAGTGATGATGAAGGCTCTTCCTCTAGTTATGATGAAAGTGACATTGATTTATCTCCTAATGAGTTGAGGTCGATTCTAGAGGACTATCAAGATGTGATCAAGAAGTATAAGTCTAAGTTTAAGTCTCTTGAGTGTGATCATATCAAGCTTAAGGCCTCACATGAAGAGTTGCTTGTTAGACACAATGATGTAGTTGAAACTCATGAACCATGTATTGTGTCTAGCAAGGAACTTAGAGAGGACCATGTCAAGTTACTTGCTAAGTACAATGTTTTACTTTAAGCATGATGAATTAGTTGTACTCAATAAGTCTCTTGATTCATGCAATAAGAAACTTAAGCTTAACTACAGGAGCTTAAACATGAAGTATCAAGAACTTGAATTTGCTTATGATGTCATTGTTGATGAGCAAGAAATAGCAAAGACTAAAATTATCAAAGTCAATGCATCTACTTCTTGCGAAGATCTTGTAGAATCACCTCACTCAACTACTTGTTATCTAGTTTCTCCTTGTTCTTCCAAGACTAACCATGATAGGGAGAAGAAACTAGAAGAGGAGCTTGAGAGCATGAGAAAATATGTGTTCATGGTGACAAGGGGAGAATACTTGCACAAGGAGATTCTCTTCCACAATGCAAGGCATTTTGGGACAAATGGACTTGGCTCCTTCCCCAAGCCTTCGAAAAATTATCCCAAGTCACCGGAGCTCAAGGAATGCTTCAACAAGAAAGTGGGCTCCTTTTGCCAACATTGCCAAATCACCGGACATCACACAAGAGAGTGTCCAATTCCTTCTCGCCCTCTTCCTACCTTGTCACCTAACTATAAGACTCAATTCAATGATCATCATTTCTTGTTTAGTAAACTTGAGAATGGCAAGGTGAAGGCGAAGTTCATTGGCTCTCAAGAAAAGTGAAAGCTTCCATGCCAAATTCGGGTTCCTAAAGCTTTAGTAACTCATGTCAAAGGACCCAAACTTGCTTGGGTTCCCAAACCTCAAAAATGATTCATTTGTGTGTAGGTGAACTACAAAGCCAGTGGAAAGCATTGGGTGCTTGATAGCGGATGTACACAACATATGACCGGCTATGTAAAGATGTTCACCTCACTAAATGAGATGTGGGCGATCATGATCAAGTCACCTTTGGTGATAATTCTAAAGGAAAAGTGGTAGGTTTGGGTAAGGTTGCTATAACCAAAGATCTTTCTATTTCTAATGTCTTGCTTGTAGAGTCCGTGAGTTTTAATTTGCTTTCAATTGCACAACTTTGTGATATGGGACTAACTTACACATTTAGTGATATTGATGTTGTTGTGACAAGCAAGATTGACAAGAGTCTTATTTTTAAAGGGTTTCGACATGGTAACATCTACCTTGTTGATTTCTCATCTAATGATGCTAGCTTGGCTACGTGCCTCTTCACAAGGACATCATTAGGTTGGCTTTGGCATCACCGCATTGCTCATATTGGGATGAGTCAACTCAAGAAGGCATTCAAATGAGGAATGGTGGTTGGTGTGAAGGATGTGAAGTTTGAGAAGGACAAACTTTGTAGTGCTTGCCAAGCTGGGAAGCAATTTGCAACTTCACATCCCATGAAGGCCTACTTATCAACATCAAGACCATTTGAGCTACTCCACATGAATCTCTTCGGGTCAACTACCTACAAAAGTCTTAGTGGTAATCTCTATTGTCTTGTTATTGTTGATGATTAATCTAGATATGCTTGGACTTTCTTTTTAGAGGACAAGAGCAAGACGGTGGGGATCTTCAAGACCTTCATCAAGCAAGCACAAAATGAATTCCAATCAAGTGTTGTGAAGGTCTGAAGTGACAATGGCACGGAGTTCAAGAATACTCAAGTTGAAGAGTTTTGCGACGATTTCGACATCAAGCATGAATTTTCATCAACTTACTATCCTCAACAAAATGGAGTGGTGTTGAGGAAGAACAAGACCTTGATCACCCTTGCTAGAGCCATTTTGGATGACTATGGCACAACTCAAAGGTTTTGGGCAGAAGCAATCAACACCGCATGACATGCATCCAACCAGGTGTATCTCCACCGCTTCTTGAAGAAGACGCCCTACAAGCTTCTCTTGGGAGGAAGCCCAACATCTCCTACTTCCGGGTCTTCGGTTGCAAATACGACATTTTCAAGAAAAGGAAGCACCTAGGGAAGTTTGAAAGTCGTTGTGATGTTGGTATTTTTGTTGGTTACTCATCAAAATCCAAGGCATATAGAGTATTCAACGATGCTACTCTCGCACCGTTGAAGAAACATGTGACGTGGAGTTTGATGAAACTAATGGCTCCCAAGAGAAGGGTTTCACTTGTCATAATGTAGGTGATGAACCATTCCGAGATGTCATGAAGAAGATGGCGGTTGGGAAAGTCAAGCCAAAAGAGGAGGATGAAGACCTACCTCCACAAATTACTCAAGTTGAAGCCCCTTCGAAGGATGACTCAAAGGTTGAGGAACCCACTCCAACATCAAGTCAAGTTCAATATGAGTCATCCAATGAAGAAGATGGTGCTTCACATCCTCCACAAGTTGCCCAACCCGATCAAGATGATGAAGAAGAACTTCCATTTCATGACACTCAAATCACACTTGAACAAGCCCAAGCTCAAGCCGAAGATGCTGATCCACCACAAGCTACATCACCTCAACCACAATAAAGGCAAACAAGGACAACCCGGAACCATCCTATTGATTTGGTCATGGGAGACCCTTCCGGTGGAGTAAGAACTCGTAGACGTCAATATGCCTCTTTTTGTGAATATCACTCGTTTGTCTCTTGCTTGGAACCCACACAAGTAGATGAAGATCTTGAGGACCTGGACTGTGTGATGGCCATGCAAGAAGAACTCTACAACTTCACCCGCAATGAGGTTTGGGTTCTTGTAGAACGTCCTCAAGACAAGAACATCATTGGCACCAAGTGGGTCTTCTGCAACAAGCAAGATGAACATGGTGTTGTGGTTCGCAACAAGGTAAGACTTGTGGCAAAGGGATTCGCACAAGTTGAACGGTTGGATTTTGGTGAAACATTTCCACCCGTCGCAAGACATGAGGCCATCCCTATCCTTTTAGCGTATGCTTCACATCACAAAATGAAACTTTATCAAATGGATGTGAAGAGTGCGTTCTTAAATGGCTTCATTAATGAGTTGGTGTTTGTTGAACAACCTCCCAGATTTGAAGACCCTAGATATCCTAATCATGTTTATAGGTTAAACAAGGCGCTTTACGGGCTCAAGCAAGCGCCTCGGGCTTGGTATGAACGCCTTCGTGACTTCCTTCTTGAGAAGGGATTCAAGATTGGGAGGGTGGATACTACCTTATTCACAAGAATCATCAATGGCGAACTCTTCATTTGTCAAATCTATGTTGATGATATCATATTTTGCTCAACTAACCCCACTTTGTGCAAGGAATTTGGTGATATGATAGCTACGGAATTCGAGATGTCCATGATCAGTGAGCTCAACTTCTTCCTTGGTTTTCAAGTCAAGCAATTGAAGGAACTGATATTCATCCATCAAGAAAAGTACACGAAGGACATCCTCAAGAAATTCCAGATGGATGATTGCAAGCAAATCAAGACTTCAATGCCAACCAATGGACATCTCGACCTTGATGAGGGAGGTAAATCGGTTGACCAAAAGCTTTATCTCTCTATGATTGGGTTGCTTCTTTACCTTACCGCATCTAGGCCCGATATCATGTTTAGTGTATGTATGTGCGCTCGTTTTCAAGCTAACCCTAAGGAATCCCACCTTAGTGCTGTCTAAAGGATCCTTAGCTATCTCAAACATACACCTAGGATAGGCTTGTGGTACCCCAAAGGCGCTAATTTTACACTTGTGGGATACTCGGATTCGGACTTTGCCGGATGTCGTGTTGATCGCAAGAGTACATCGGGTGGGTGGGTGCCACTTGCTAGGGCATTCCATCGTCTCTTGGTCTTCAAAGAAACAAAATTCCATGACTTTGTCAACCGTGGAGGGGGAATACATTGCCGTCGGGGCTTGTTGTGCTCAAATCCTTTATATGAAGCAAAGCCTCTTGGATTATGGTGTGACACTAGATAGGATCCCGCACCTTTGTGATAACGAGAGTGCCGTAAAAATTGCTAACAACCCGGTTCAACACTCTCGCACGAAGCATATAGATATTCGCCATCACTTTCTAAGAGATCATGTGGCAAGGAATGATATATCAATTTGTGGTGTTCGTTCCGAAGATCAATTGGTTGATATCTTCACAAAACCTCTAGATGAGAGCACCTTTTGTAGGTTGCGAAGTGAGCTTAACATTATAGATGCTTCTAACATCATGTACTTGCATTGTCATGTAGTTACATTTCATATGTACATGTTTTAGGTGCTTGTCTAACCTTGTCAAGATAGTGCTGAACATGAGTCTTGCATGAACCGGTGGTACTTTGTTTCGATCATGGCATGTTGTTGGGTTCATCATGAATAAGCTTGACAAGGGCTCAAACTTGACAAGATTGATTTAATTTATGCTATGCATCTTTGCTTCTCATATATCTTGCATTCATGTTTATTTCTTGCTTTGCATAGCGTTGCATTGCGTTAGTAGCATCATGTTGACGGCCCTTAAGTCTGAAATTTATGCTGTCAACTCCTACAATAACCCATAAGAATGATCATCAACAGTAGTGGTAGGAGTTATCACAAACCTAGTTCCACATGTATTGTTCAATAAGCCATTTCAGGAACACATGTCAGGAAATGAAAGGAAACACGAAGAATACGCAGCACACAATGCACAGAAGATCATCCGCTGCATCACACGAATAAAGAAGGGCCCACATGACATGCTAAACTGACATAACTTCAGGCCAACACCCACAAACCCACATAAGGAGCCCACGAGGAGTGCACAGACCAAATATTGGGCCAAAAGGCCTCAGCAAGGGTGCAGCCAACCCCCTACTGAGCCCGATCAAGCCCATGTTCCTCGAGGCAGTTCCCAATACTTTCCATACATCGGCTCTGGGGTGCTTGCTGCGAGGGGATGAACCTAGACGCAGAATCTTCACAAGAGGAGGGAATAATGGAGAATATTCCCTAGCATCTCCACTCCCCCAAGGCACCTCCACCACTATATAAGGACCCCCTCTCCCTCAACACAACAACACACCAAGAGAGAGGACACACCACTTGGAGAAGAGAAGATGTAGGGAGATTTCACCTCTTAGAGCTACCATGTAGAGTAGGTTTGGGAGTGTGTGGAGGAGAAAGTCAGGAGGAGAGCTGGAGTTGTCAGCCTCCCTCCACTTGTACCTTGGTGGATACGAACCTCTTTGGAGTAAGTATCCGGGTTATCATCTACTTGGTGAGTTCTTATCAGAGTTAAGCTTTCATTATCATTCGCTTGCAGGATCATTGTTCGTCCTAGGATGTTTGCTTCTAGCCTAAGGACTTGAGTCTTAAGACGGAGTCTGGCCGGGGTTAGATGTATTGATCGATAGCGTAGGCATGGTGTCTAGGCTTGAAGTCGCCTTTGTTTCCTACTCTTCCCTACGGTCTGTCGAGGTAGGCGGCAGGTGGTGACAACCCTGTCCGTCCCTTGTAGTCCCCCATGTTCGGGTTGGGAGTAGAGCTAATAGCCGGATACTCTTGGCAGACCAGGAGTAAGCCGGTGCCCGAAGTAAGCAAGTGAGAGCTGGTTTATCTCTCTTAAGCATCTCTTCTTTTAGACAACTGCACTACCTAGGACCATCATATCTCTTCCTTTTCTTGGGTGAACTAGCTAGAAGATCGTTACACCTCCGTTCCCTAAGAATTATATGATACCCTGAATACTATCTAGGTGAAATGCTACAACGGTATATCTGTGCACTTGCAGATTTATCTATAAACGTTAAGACATAGCACAGGCATTTCCTGGCAGCGTTGCTAGGAACACAAAACCTAGTGACGATGTTAAAAAATGTCAACAAACATTTCTAGCGCCGTTGCCGGGGAACGGTTGTTGTATCTTTCTTCGAACCTAGTTTGCCCACGTGTATTTTTCAAAAAAAATTTATCTTTTGGTTTTCTTTTCTTCTACCTTCACCCCCGCTACCAAATTCACTCTCGTTTCATTTTGCTTTTCTTTATCTCTACCCTTACCCCCGCTACCCATGAAAGGTTATCCTCGTACACACCTTTCTACCCTTTAGAGTGAGTCTTTAGAGCCATGCTTTCTAGGACTGTTTTTCTCATCCGGCTATGAGATTCACCCTCACACCATGCTGATCGAATCGGGTGAACCAAACTCACATTCTTGTCCTCGATTACTGATCAATGCCAGTCGAATCAAGTGATTCAAAACTCACATCTTATTTCTTGATTTTTTTATGCCCGATAGAAGTTACAACCATTTTCCATATCATTTGGACTTCTATTGGTAGCTTAGGATGGATTGCTTTGTCGCCACATTCATCTTTGATGAAACACAGGGCTTTCCACCTAACGAGGGGATGAGTTGAAAAAAACTCATTTCTCTCGTGACCCGAAATCGGAATCGTTCCTATGGCCCACAGAGTTACACATCCTTTTTTATTATGGGGCCATGAACATTCTTGAGTTTCTCTATCCGGAGACCAACCACCCAACTCTATGAGCATGAAGTTCCATCTTGAATCATCAGAAAAGCCATGCTCATCCCTTTTTTCTTTGAGATATTTCATCCTTTGTGCCAAGTCGCTTCGAGTCATACGATCATGTTAGGGCTCCCTTCATAGATGCCTTAAGGATGATTGTATTCAGTTCTACTTATCATAATATTCATGCAGGATTTGTGGTTGTATTTGAGCACTAACCTTGCAGCTTGAACTATGATAAACCGATAATTGGTGGTGAAGCTGGGGGTTACATCACAAATCATGGCTGCAACAGAAAAACCCCCATGGTCGAGCTTGTGACCATAAATAAAGCACTGCCAGGAGATAGCCCGGATTATCACAAAAAATCTAATCAATAAAAGCAGGAACATGTTGTCTGGATAGTATGCACCCTCGGGTATTTTTGGTCGCTAACCATTTTCAGGTTGAGATTCAACGAACAAGGGGCATGCGATGCCCGAGAATATGAGAGCCGCATCAACCGCACACTTGGAACCCCTTGGTGATGGAACACACTCTGGAGACACTGATATTGCACACTTGGCTTTTGGTGTCATGAGACACAAAAGTCCAAGTGTGGGGGAGATCGGTAAGAATCTCGCAACAGGGTCCATCCGTACCAAGACGGTGTTGGTTCTATCTTGCCAAAAAAAGAGAGAAGAAAAGAAAAGAGAGAAAAAAGGAAGAAGAAAAAAAATGAGAAAAGGGGGAAAAGATGAAAAGGAGAAAAAAAAGGGAAGAAAAAAAAGAGAGAGAAGAAGAGAGTGAGAGTGAGATAGCAAGCTCCACATGGATCAAAGGATGAGCATGCCTCCAAGCCGAGGCATTGCACCTTGATGGATCATTTTGCTACCTCGCTTCACCCAGCCTTGCTCTCACTTACGCTGGCCTCCGCTGCTCCACTCAGATTGGCACTTGCTCAACTACGTGAAAGAAGGCTTGCTTTGCACCTCCAATCCTAAAGCATTGTGCCAACGGGTCATGCCATCAATGCCTATGGTCCCTACACACTAGTCGCGTGTATGACCTAGCCTTATTGTTCACCTGAGTCAGCACGGTCCAAGTGGCTTCCTCCACTTCAGCTTGCATCAAAATGAAGGAGTCATCAACGACAATATGAGAACATGCCACCACTACAGCAACTTCGAAACCTTCTATCCACATATGCCATCGGTGAGAATACTCAGGTACGTGAAAAGGTAATTCAGTGTTCACCAATCATTTACTCATGTTTATCTCAATATGAGCACAACTTGATCATTTTGCATGCTTCCTCCTTCTATGCTTGTTTTGCTCGGGTTTGAGTGTATGGTCGACGTACACTCAAAGGCTCTTTAACTTAAGCATGGCGCTTAGGTTAAATAGCCTTCTTTAATCAATTAAGACATAGTGTCGAGTTTGATTAATGAACCATCAGAGTTATTATATCATAGACTTTGGATGCATATTCTTTCGCGGACTAACCCCTGCAGGAAAAATTTCAAAAATATGGAGAAGTTCTCAAGCTAAATTCATACTGGAGATAAACCAAAGCCCAGGACGTACTTCAATGAAAAAATTGCGCAACATACAAAGGAGGCACACATCACCTTTCTAGGTGCACCGTGAGTATTGTCAAAATATCCCTTTGTTATGTTCATGCAGTTTTATCTCAGCCTTATTTGAGTTTCAATGAAAAGTTTAAAAAAAATTTGGTGAACATAAAATAAAAAAATCTTTTAAAACAAAAAAATCACTCTCTAAAGAAAAAGATTTGATGAGCTTAAATAATGGCAAGCATTTTGGGATCCATGCTGCTTGAGTCTTTTGAATTTGATTTTTCCTTAAAGCATGGATGTGAACAGCAAATCCAAAAAAAAGAGAGAATCCTTTAAGAATCCCTCGAATGTTTGTTGTCCAACTAACATTTTGCAGGGAAGAAAATAAACAACCAAGGAGCAATGTATAATAACTCCAACTTCAACACAATGCTCCTTTGTCCAATGGGAGGCAGATGCACGAGGAACTAAGCTAAACAAATGCAGAGCTTTGTTTTATATATATATATATATATAAAGCTTAACTCTTGCATTTTTGTTCAATGCTTAGTGAGTTTTGTCAGGTAAGTATCCAACACACACACCTCGTGCATCCTTGCCTCATGTTGCCACCCTGCTAAGTTACCCATAATGCCAGTTTGCCATAAAAAATGAGAAAAATAAATAAATAACAATAATTTGAGTAATGAAAACAAAAAAAAAGAAAAAAAAGAAGTTAGGCATTTCAAACACTTCATATGTCTAGCTTTAATAAAATTTAGACTCCCCGGTGATTCAAAACCAGCAGAGTCCTTGCTTGCTTCCACCTTTGTGTTTCTTTTGAATAAAAGCAGGTACAAGAATAAGTGTGGAGGAGAACCTCCCCCAAACACATTGCACAGACCAGTGGAAAGCATCACACTGAAGCCCAGGCTCTGGAGGCCCACTTATGGATCGGCCGAACCTATGGTTTATTCGAACCAAGGCAAAGCCCACAAGGCCCAAAGCTTCCTTCAACACGCTGGTTTGCACTTCAAACTCACACACCTCCATGTTCAAATATAATTGTGACTAAAAATTCAAATAAAAAATTTATAAAGTGGCTCTTGAACTCCACCCACTTCATGATATAAACATGTGTACTCTTTATTCCTTTTCTTTCACCTTGTACTTGTCATCAAAAAATTTATAGGGAACCCATGCTATCTAATAATTGACCTTTGAGATATGGTTGGATGAATGGAACCAAAGCTCTTCCTTGCAAAGTACTTGGGATTTATTTTATAAAACCATCTAAAACTCAATAGCATGGCTCCTCAATTGTTTATGAAATTCCTATCCAAAGCCATATGTTGATCTTCTTCCAAACCTTCCACATATGCAACTTGTTTTCTCATTGAGCTTTATCAAATTGTTGCGACTCTTTGTGAGATGCATTTAACTCCCATGTCAAGATCACGTACACATTTTCCACCATATGTCGTGCTTCTACACTAGAAGTAAGCAAGCACCCCATGCATCCATCCACAAAATAAAACTCCATATCTTGCCATGGCCTTTTTCTCCAAAGTTGCCTTGAAAAGAAAAAGGATATGGGCTATGCAAAAAAAAAGAAATAAACATGCTCAAGGAAGCATGAAAGAAAAAGAAAAGATGCATACCCAACGAAGGTATGCCACATGCTCACAAGGCATGTCAAAAAAAAGAAGAGGTAGCCCATATCCCCCCAAAAAAAAAGAGGAAAGGAGAGAATTGGTTCATGGAAAAAGGAGTTCACACACCATCCACAAAAATTTCCACACACATGCACATCTTGATCAAGGTTTATGACTTGTTTCTCCTTTGGATCCGGTCTTTCACTTAGCAAAATATGAGAAACAAGTATGCCTTCAACTTTTCCTACCTTGAGCTCCACATAAGCCTGATTAGAGGTAGATAAAAAGGGGGGAAGGCATCACATTGCTTCAGTGAGGAATTCAATCATAAAGAGAGATTCGAGAGAACAATTTGAGGAGCTAGGCTATACTTGATCTTGAAAATAAATAAAACCCAAGTTTCTAAGCAAGGAAGGCTAAGGGGCCTGAAGTTTTAAACCGCTCCAAACTTCAATTATCAAGATTAGTTTGGTAGACACTTAAAAAGTTCACAGGTTCAGGAGAAGCTTGGAATAACTTGTATGCAGGTTACATTCAAAGAAGTGCATCCACTTTAGTCTGAAATTTATGCCGTCAACTCCTATAATAACCCATAAGAATGATCAGCAACAGTAGTGGTAGGAGTTATCACTAACCTAGTTCCACATGTATTGTTCAATAAGCCATTTTAGGAACACATGTTAGGAAATAAAAGGAAACACGAAGAATACGCAGCACACAATGCACAGAAGATCATCCGCTGCATCGCACGAATAAAGAAGGGCCCACATGACATGCTAAACCGACATAACTTCAGGCCAACACCCACAAACCCACATAAGGAGCCCACAAGGAGTGCACCGACCAAATATTGGGCCAAAAGGCTTCAGCAAGGGTGTGGAAATTCCCTAGCATCTCCACTTCCCCAAGGCACCTCCACCACTATATAAGGACCCCCTCTCCCTCAACACAACAACACACCAAGAGAGAGGACGCACCACTTGGAGAAGAGAAGATGTAGGGAGATTCCACCTCTTAGAGCTACCTTGTAGAGTACATTTGGGAGTGTGTGGAGGAGAAACTCAGGAGGAGAGCCGGAGTTGTCGGCCTCCCTCCACTTGTACCTCGGCAGATACGAACCTCTTTGGAGTAAGTATCCGGGTTATCGTCTACTTGGTGAGTTCTTATCAGAGTTAAGCTTTCATTATCATTCGCTTGCGGGATCATCGTTCGTCCTCGGACATTTGCTTCTAGCCTAAGGACTTGAGTCTTAAGATGGAGTCTGGCCAGGATTAGAAGTAGTGATCAATAGCATATACATGGTGTCTAGGCTTGAAGTCGCCTTTGTTTGCTACTTGTCAGGGGGAAAAGTGAATGATCGCCTAATGACTATCACGGCAACGATCATGGAGGCCCGGACCCACCTGTGGTGACAGCAACCGTCGTCAGCCCAACATGGGAGGGAAGCGCTCCGCTTCGCCCGACCGAGTCCTTCGGGGTCGGATGCTCCCGACCCCCCGGCGGCCGGGCTCCGCCTCGCCCGACCCCTCGCCACAGGGGTCCGCCTCGCCCGACCCGGGGCGTAGAGGGTCAGACTCACCCAGGCCCGCCAGACTGGAGTCAGCCTCGGGCGCAGGCCGAAAGACGCAAGCGCTGATCACGTGGGTCCCCCGCCAGCCTTGCCATAAATGCGGCACGGCTCGGGCGCGCAGAAAGGCGCCCGCGCCCCTGACGTGACCCGTCACACCTACCCGCCCGCGACCGCGCAGCGCACGCTACGGCAGCGCAGTTTTCCCTGATTCGCTGTCAGGCACTCATGACCTGCGTCGCCAGAGCAGGAGCACGCTTGACCGTCCTCGCGCCACCTACCCGTCCTCGCGCCCCGCGAATTTGGCGACAGGGACGGGACGCCCGCGCCGCGCAGGCCGCCTGCAGGATAATAGAGGCAGCCAGGGGCAGCCATCTGCCCCGACGGGATGGAAGCCACGACCGACGCCATCATCACGCACGCCCGCCTACACCGGCCCCCGAGGAAGGCAGCGACAAGATTGGAGGAAGCCGCCTGACGAAGCCGAAAGCTGAAGCCGGCCGCGGCGTCCAGGGGGCTCGAATCTTCTCCATCGGACTTTGTGCCTGCTCTCCCTCTCTCACTCTCTCTCTCTCTCTCTCTCCATCCCTTCGCCCGTCTCGCCTGTAACCCGGTCGCCCCTCTTGCACTATAAAGGGAAGGCCGGGGTCCGAGAGACGGGGGGGGGGGGGGGGGGGAAGAAATTTAGACTCTCATACACTTACACTCACACTGACACTCTCTCACACGGACTTCTTCTTCCCCGCGAAGAAGAACACGCTCCCACCATTAGAGCTTCAGTGCACACCTTAGAGACTTGGGACCGGTTCCCTCTCTCGCCCTTCTGTAACCCCTACTACAAAACCTGCGTGGGCAACACGAGCAGCTCCCCATACTGGACGTAGGGCTTCTTCTTGCCCGAACCAGTCTAAATCACGTGTCACCCGCGCAACCATCCGGAGCCGTACGCGCATAAAAGAAATTTACTAGTCTAAGTCTTGATCACCAATCTTGACAACGACAGTTGGCGCGCCAGGTAGGGGACCTTTGCGCGTACATCACCAGCTTCAGATGGCCAGCCACGATGCTAGCTTCACTCTGGGCTCCTTGGTCCGCTTTGGGAGCCTGGACTTCCTCGCCACCGGGGAGGGGATCGATTTGATCCCTCTTCTCGCCTCACCCACTTGCCTCATCACCTCTAGCTCCGCCGCCAGGGTGGTGGCAAGTGGCCAGGCACGCGCCGAAGGGCCTCCTCCGGCGGGACGGCTCTTCGGGCTGCGCAGCGCCGCGGTAGCCTACGGACGTTCCCTAGCCCGGTCCATGACCGTGCCGCCTGCGAGCAACGATCTCGCGGGCGCGACGGGGGCGATCTCCGACGTTGGCTCCAGCAGCAGGAGCCACCACCCCTCGCGCGAGTGCTTCATGGCCGATGCGCACTCCGAGGGATCCAACAGCGATGGCGCCGGAAGGAGGCAGCGCACTCCCCCACAGTGCGCCGCGGCCATGACGGGAGCCCTCGCCCGGGCCCCGGTACGACCGCGACAGCCAGAGGCGCGCGTGGTGCCCCACCAGGAGGTTGAGCGCCCCCGCAACGAGGGTGGGGCGCGACTGCGAGCACGCGACATCCAGCAGCGTATCTGCGCTGACGAGGATCGCCCCCAGCTCTTCGCCCGCGCCAGCCAGAACATCGCCGCAGCGGCGGCCCTACTTCGACGACTCCCCGAGCCGGAGACGCCTGAAGAACGCCAGGCGCACCGAGAGGTGCGCGACCTGCTCGAGTGCGCCGCTGTTCAGCAGGCGGAGAGCTCCGCGTCCCGGCGACGCGAGCAAAATACCAGCGGGGCGGCCCCCACTGCACCCTCCGAGAGGCGGGGGAGTCTGTCCACCAGCCTCCTCCCCGGGCGAACCAGGCCGCGCCCGCTCAACGGACGTCGCCACCCGCAGGAGGCGGGGCCTCATCCATTCACCGGCGCGTTGGTCCCATTCGCGACGCCCGTGACACCTTGGACGCGCGGAGGCGCTCTCGCGCAGACAGGGAGGAGGGGGTTGACCGCGGCTACCACGTCCACCGTGGCGGCCGCTACGACAGCGAGGAAGACCGTAGCCCGAGCCCTGACCCGGCGGGGCCCCGGGCCTTCTCCACGTGCATCCTGAACGCACGGTTCCAACGTGGCCAAGTACTCCGGGGAAACGAACCCCAGGCTATGGCTCAGTGACTACCGGCTTGCATGTCAGGCCGGTGGGGCGGATGATGACCTGTTCATCATCCGCAACCTCCCACTTTTTCTAGCCGACTCAGCGCGAGCCTGGCTGAAACATATCCCCTCAGGATGGATCCGCAATTGGAACGACCTGAGGGAGATATTCGTGGGAAACTTCCAGGGCACATACATGCGCCCTGGCAATTCCTGGGATCTCCGGAGCTGCCGCCAGGAGTCGGGTGAGTGCCTCCAGGAAGCACACTGTGACAACCCTGATAAATTACATTTCTAAAATCAATGTCATTAGCCTAACCCTATGCTTAACCAACTAATAAAAGGGTGAAAAGCATTAGAACAAGTTAAGTTGAAATTCAAATTGAATTTGGGTACATTTGAATACTTTTAAATTTTTAAATTAACTTTCAAACCATAAGCCAAATGAGATGTTGCCTGAAACCAAACTTGTAGAACTTTTTATTCTGAACAACTTTCAGGTTCAAAAGTTTTTGAAATTCAAATTAGAAAGAGGAGAAAACACCCTGTTTGCACCCAGCCCCCTGAAACTTTTCAAATTTTCGCGTTTAGGCCCCTCGCCCCTCCCCGCCCCTCTCTCTCTCTCCCCTCCCCGCCCGACAGCGCACGCCACGTCGCCGGCGATGTCTGACCGGCGCGAGCCGCCAGGCCAGTGGCCGCCGCGCCTCGCACCCAAGCGCGGCTTTGCCCCCCCCCCACCGCCGCGCTGCCCAGTCCGCGCCCGCGCGTGCGCACGCCGTGCCGTGCCCCGGCTCGCCGCCCGCCGCGCCCAACCACCGCGTCGCGCCGTGCCGTCCCGACCCCCGCGCCCC
The DNA here is from genome assembly GCA_032594955.1 of Panicum miliaceum. NCBI lineage: Eukaryota > Viridiplantae > Streptophyta > Magnoliopsida > Poales > Poaceae > Panicum > Panicum miliaceum. The sequence continues at coordinate 14,926,638 of CM064068.1, forward strand.
GCCCATCGCTGTGCCTGCCTCCCGCCTGAGCCGCTGCTGCAGCTGCTTCCCCAATCCACGCGCCGCGCTATCTCCTCGCACCCACGCCAAATCCCCGGCCGCCAGTCACTCGCTCCCGCCCGCCGCACGCCGCGCCGGCGTCCTGCTGCCGCCCGCCGTGGCCAATGGCACGCCCTCGCCGTGTCTCCGCCCCGCGCGTCGCCCAGGCACCCCCACCTCCCTCCTGCCCCTATAAAAGCCGCGCCCCCAGCCGCCCCCGCGAGCCACAGCAGCCAGAGCACCTTGCCGCCGCCATTACCGCCGCCGAGCTCCGCCCGCTCGTGGACAGCCCTCCACAGCCGCCCCCTGCCCAAATTCAAGTGCCAGCCACCACTACATTATCCCACTGAAGCTCGCCGACCCGCCCAACACCGCCCAGGACCACCGGAGCGCCGCCGCCCGTGCTGTCACCCGCCGCCGCCGCCCCCGCTCACCGCGAACAGCTCGACTCCGACCTCCTCCGCCCAAGCCAACCCCTGAGCAGCTTCCCCACGCGCCACTGAAGCTTTCCGTCCAGACCAGGCCGCCCCAAGCCCGCCGGAGCACCGCCGTCGATGCGTGCCGCCGCCGCCGCCGCCTCTGCTCCAACGCCGGCGAGCTATTTCCCGGCCGTCCCCCACCCGAACAAGACCCCCACGAGGTAGCCCTCCCACCCCTGAACCTTCCCCGACCCTCACCCCTCGCCGCCGGCGAGCCCCTCGCCGGAATTTCGGCCGGCCGCCGTACCCGAGCCGCCCGAGGACCCAATTGCGATAATTGAAATCTTTAGAAGGGTCTGCACGTAAGATTCAAGGACCCAGTTGTAAAAGAAAGTTTCAAATCTAGATTCAAATTCAGTGAACTTGTAAAATTCGTATAAAATCGTAGAAAATTCAGAAAAATGCAAACTCAACTGTCCTGGAATCCTTAGAAGAAACTCTACAACTTTTGTTACTTAAAGTTTCTCAGGTTCTCAATATATTTTTCTTTACATTAAATGATGTTTTAATGGACTTCTTTTGTACCCACTGTTGTAGATCAATGCTGACCCTAAATTTTGGGCAGTGAGTTAGTTGCTTGATGTTTAGGACTGTGTAAAAAGATCAGGCTCAAATTCCATCTCTATCTACACTGTTTATTAAACTTAGTTTCATACCATAAGTGGCTAAATATTTTTATCCCTGCAGTTGGGTTATGCATCACCTAATGAAACTTTTTTTATGCTGGTGTAATAGCACCTTGATGCCAGAGGAAAATTTAGAGACTTTTTATCTCACAGGAACCTATTTATTTGATTTATGTGCTAATAACATACATTAATTCAAGAAAATAGTATCTTAGCTTGGAAAATTCTCAAATTTGTACTAGGAGATACACAGTGGTAGGGGTTGCCGTGTAAAAAGTTTCATGGACAAAAACCCTGTGTAGGATCCTGTAAAAATAAATCTTTGAATAACCTAGGAGTGTAATGTCATATTTACTATGCTCTGAAAACTGCATAATAAATCCTGTAAAAATTATAGTAGCTCCTGCTTGATGAAATGAAAGCCCTGTAAAAATCTTAGACTCAGCTTTTGCACCATTTGTTCTGTACAAAAAGAACAAGGATCTAACAGCAACTATGTAATATATTTTTCATAATTAATCTGCTGCATGAAATCGTCTGAAAATTTTACAGTAAGCATATCTTTCCCTGATGTGCCTAAATCCAAAGTTTCATGACCAGAAACTATCCACTGTAGTAATTACACTTAAATCGTGTCGTTTACCATCACCACTACTTCAACTTGTGCATTCATGTAGAATCGACGACTCTCGCCGACGGAACTTACGAGCTGGTGCCCGCGTCCGAGAGTGAGCAGCATGAACCTCAAGTAAATCTAACTGAAGCTCTTGAAGACCCGAGCCCAAGTTCGGAAGAGCCCCAAGCTAACTGCTCACAAGAAGGCAAGCCCCGGAGCATAACCCATTTCTTTCCTAAATTATGCAACTCATTACTCTTTGCTTGTGCATTAGGTTTATAGGAGTTGAATGAAAACTTAGTTGCATGATGTTAGGAACTCATGCTTGAAAACTAGACGTAAGGATCGATAGAATGCTGTGCTAATAGGACTCCGGTAAAAGCCGAGTGATTTCCTGTCACTCGCGAGAAAATAGGAGTTGAATGTTTACTACACGCTGCAATCATAAGGACACGGACGGGCTATGGAACGATGGTTATGATTGAGGCCCGTCTGTCTAGTGAAAAATGCTAAGGCCACAGTGTGTGGTAGTGATGGTTAAGTCTTTGAACGTACTAAACACATGCCGAGATTATGGGAATCGGTAAGCTTAAGTACCTGATTGGCCCGGCAAGGGGACGGCATCCTACCCTTTGAACTTCGGTCCCATGTGCATATGGCGAGTGCAGAGAGTGGTCACGACCCGGCACCGAACCGTGGCGTGGGGCTCTTGTACTCTCGGAGGGTAGCCCCGATCCACGACCCGAAAAGAAAGGGGAAAAGTTGCACGTGTGACTCTAGGAGTAACCACGTGACGTGTGTTTAGGTTTCCCTTGCAAGGTTAAGAAATTCGATTCGAATCGTCCGTTTCTCACGGCTATTGAGACTGCTTAACCCCCTTTACCCACAGAGTAAGAAGAGGAACAATGATGATGAATAAACTTGTTGGATGAGATTTAATGCTTCACCATGAATGCTATTGGATAGCTGCTTATCTAGAATGGTTAATGAAACTAGCATCTTGAGCTAAAAGTTGAAAGTAAGGACCCACTTGTAGATGCTTTCCGGCAAAACAAACCCCTGAGCCAAAAAGCCTTGCATGTCTAGAGTCGGTGGAATAGATTCCACTACACGGGTAAGTCTTGCTGAGTATTAGTATACCCAGCCTTGCTTGTGGCTCGTTTTCAGGTGAGACCTTCGAATATATGATTGCTAGCTTGACTTGGCCCTGCACTCTTCCCCCTGGTTGGTCGGTGGAATGGGATACGCCCCCGTCCAATGGAGATAATGCCGAGTGATGTCTCGTACGGGCTTCATCGAGACATCCTTATCGTCGAAGTAGCTTTCGTTGTTTTATTTTCCGCTGCAACTTAAACTCTGAAGAACTTATTAGTTATGATCACTGAAGTACTTGGTTTCTAAACTCAAACTTGGTCTGTAATATTCACTTATGATAATGTTGTAATATTTGCTGGAATGTGGTATTCTCTAGGCTCATCGTCGCGTGAGCATTTGTATGTATGGCACTCGATCCGCTTTACCGTGGTTGTATCGGGAGGTTATACCCGACAGACCAGTGGATTACTCCATTTGAAGTGTAAGGTTAACCGAGATTGCCCTAATGGTGATGGTTAAGACACTTGAGCCGGATTAATTCAGGTGGTTCTGCCACAGCTGGTATCAGAGCCGTAGCTGGTGCCACAGCTGGTAACAGCTGGCACCAGAGCCGAAATGCATACGCCAGAGAATGCGACAAGCCTTAAAAACTCATTTTACTAAAACTTGACTAGAAGGATGTGTTGCGAAATACGTTGGTGCGTTAAGGATGGTGCCTAGTTCGTAAAGCCCTAAGGGATTATGGGAAAGTTACTAGGTGGCTATCTAACTTATAAAATACTATCAACTGACTTCCAGCACATTACTTTCTGTCAAAACTTACTTTCATGCACAACCGACCTTAAATTCTGTAACGACGCACTCATCGCTAAGGTAAGAAGGTAAGAATCCTCAGCCAACTGAGAGAGCTTGGCCTTCCTGTCGGTAATGCGAACCGAACGCTGCCCTCAAGCAGTGGCTTACTTGAGGTGCTGCCAATATGACAACTGTTAGTTGAACATATTGGGAGTAGAAGGTTTGTCGCGGGGTATGGCGATCGCTGTTCATACCCCCGTCTCATGACGGTACCCCCGTGAATACGGACGCTTTCATGAGTGCTGGCATGAAAGGTTCATGAAATATATATGCTTTGTCAATCTTCTGCAGGTACACTAACCGCGATTACGATAAGTTAAAGAACGATTAGAAAACCTCGACTAGCTATTATAGTGAGAGGCGTATCATGTATGCCACCGAAACTATCTTCGTAAGACCAAAAGTATTTGGCAGTTATTTTATTTTGTGAGGATGAATAGGATGTGCATGCATCATGACCACATATATCTGAAATCGAAATGCATTGTATGAGAGTGGTAAGGTTCTTGCGTATCTAAGCGTGACTTTGCATAAGGATTATCTAGCAAACCGGTCACTTTCCGCCTTATCCGAAAAGATGAAATTATCAAGCTGAGAAAATGACCTTTTCTGGCAAGGTTCATATTGAAAGAATTGTTCCAAATTCTGTGTTCTATCTCCTGTTCAAAAATGAAAAATTCTGAACTTATGGATAATAAGAAATAACAGAAACCATGGAATGTCAGAATTCTGTCCAGAATAAGCACTTCTGCCCCTTAAATTTTTAGGCCCCCTTCCTACAGTTTTCTGCAAAAGAGTACAACACAAAACTTGTTCCAAATTTACCCAGGTAGCTGCTGTTAAAATTTGGTAAATTTTGGCTGGGTAAATTTTCCCTGGTGCACGAAATATTGGCCCCCTGTTCACTGAAAATTCTGGGTAGACACTAAGGTAAAACCTGAAAAGAAAGACCATCTTAGAAACCTATCTAGCTCTGGAGTTGACTAGAAAAGTTGTTCACAAATACCTTAGGAGTAATCTGGTAAAAATTGAGAATTTTTGGATGAGAACTGTGGAAGTTATGGATATTTTTGCACACTATACAGAATCTGTCCCTGTGCTGTTCACAGTTTTTCACTATCTCACTCCATTTGATCTTTTGTTCAGATGGCCGGGCCTGTTGCTATGATGGTGGATGAGGATGGACGCGTACACTCGCAGTGTCTCCACTGGGAGGGCTTTCCCTCTATTTTGTGGGATGTTCTGCGCACCGCGGGCTATCCAATTCCCCCACATTACGCCGGACTGGAGTTTGCAGAGAATGGAGTTACCCAGTGCTGTGTCAACGTGACTATCTTTCCGCACCCGCTACACCCGGAGTGGCCCGCCTTGGAGCTTGAGGCTGTTGGTCGCCGTTTGGCCGATACTTGGGAGCTTGCAGCCATGAGGGCACTCACCACTTTTTGTGCGCAGCGTCCCGAGGTTGTCACACTCGCTCCCATCGGTTTGTTTCCTGCTGCCCAGGACAACGACCCCTTTTGGCTCAACAGGGTGCAGCACGCACAGTACTTGGTAGACTTTCACGCCCAGGAAACTATCCATACCTCCGTGCGGTGCATGAGTGCACTCTACCGACTTCAGACTCTCCAGAGTCAGGCGCTTGAGCAGCTCACTGATGGCAGATACCAGGGATGAGCAGATTAAGGAGCTCAGTAAGGATCTTGAGGACAGAGATGCTCAGATTGGCCAACTTGAGGGCCAAATTCAGGAGCAGGACACTCTCATGGGTGAGAGAGATGGCACGATAGCACAGTTGGAGGAGCAGCTCCATGATCTGAGCCTTGAGTTAGAGGATGCTAATGAGCACATCCAGTGGCACCATGATCAGAATGACCATCCCCATGAGGAGGACATGGAGGAAGATGAGGAGGAGCCACAGGAGATTGATGGTATTTCAGGGATGGATTTCGAGGGTGAGGTACCACAGGCACCTCAGATGGGAACTCACTCTCCCGCTCACAGCGAGTCGTCCGTCAACGACTTGGATGACTTCTAGATGACGACCTGGAAGGACTTTTGCACATACTCCTCGATAGGGTAGCCTAACTTTTGGCAAGTGTTGTAATAGGCTAACTAGGAGTTGAGTAACTCTTTTATGATGGGTACACCTGAACCATGTGGATACCCCCAGCATGTAAGGAACGGCGATAAACTCGGGTGATTTCGTTGTAAGTGGGTAAACGATGAAATCCACAATCGCTGAAACTTGTCGGAAATTTTATCCATGTCTCCTTACATTTCTGAGTTGTGAGTTGAATACCAAACCTGTCAGGAATTTTGTGATCGTGGTTCTCATGAAAATTCAGCATCATTGGACCTCGCTAGTTTAAGTTATAGGCAAAACATTACCTATCGATCTGCTGAAAAACAACTGAGACAGTAAGGCAAGGGACGAGCCTTTCGACCACCTTAGCTATAGTTCTAGCGCCGGAGTTAAATACCAAAGTGGTGCGTCCCTAAGTTCTCTGACTACTGCCAAAGTATGAGATATTTTGGATGGACCCACAGCAAGCTATGATTTTCTCATAGCAAACAGAAATTCTATCCATATTTCTAGGTGTGATTTCGGAAGTCTATGACTACACCAATCATTTATGAATCGAGGAAGTAATATGGATCGCGTTGCTAATGGTAACCTTTCACGTTTCAGATGGTTGGATCAACACGTGGCAACCCCGAGGGTTTTGGTGCCGGTGGCAGCAGATCGCGACAGTCGCCACCACCCCCGCCCAGTTTGGTGGAAGTGATGGCCGCTCAAACCGAGCTGCTGCGTCAGATCGTGCAAGGACAGCACCAGCAGAGGGGTGGGCACAATGCTCACCAACCCCAAGCTGCAGGATACACGGATTTCCTAGGGACCCAGCCTCCCTTGTTCAATAAGACAGAGGAACCCCTGGACGCAGACGCATGGATTCGCACCATCGAATCCAAGTTCACACTACTGGTGGCCCCATGCTCAGAAGCCAACAAAGCTCGTTTTGCCGCGCAACAGCTTCGCGGTACCGCTCGACTGTGGTGGGACCATTATTTTGCGATGCTCCCGGCTGATCATGTGGTCGACTGCGACGAATTCAAGACCGCGTTCCGGGCACATCATATCCCCGAGGGTCTCATGGAGAGGAAGTTGAACAAGTTCCTGGCGCTTACCCAGGGCACCCGCACCGTGCTGCAGTACGCCCAGGCGTTCAACAACCTATGCCAGTATGCGGGCTATCACGCTGATACGGATGCCAAGAAGCGTGATCGTTTCCGCCGAGGTCTGAATACCAAGCTCAAGGAACGTCTGAACCTAGCCAGGGCTGACACCTACAACGAATTGGTCAATATGGCCATTACCCAGGAAGACTGTATCATGGCACACCGGGCAGAGAAGAAGAGAAAGGCACCCGCTGGACCTTCAAGTGCTCAGCCACCAAGGTATCGCATCGTGCAAAATGCCGCACCCACAGCTCCACCAAGGGCCCCTCAGCCAGGGAGATGGATTGCCAGACCCCCACAACAGCCAGGCATGGTACGACCCCCGATGCCTCCACAGAATGGTCCGAGGCCCACACTTCAATAGTCTCTTCGACCCAGCCCCGCGAATTGTTGTTTCAAATGCGGGAGTTCCAACCACTTTGCACGAGAATGCCCTCAGTCTGGGCCGCCCAACCAAGGTCAGGGATCCAACCCAAACACCAAGAACAGGGGCAAGAGACAGACCCTGCAAGTCAAGCAAGGACGGATTAACTTCACCACGCTTGCAGAGCTTCCTGAAGGAGCCCCAGTGATGTCGGGTACATTCTCTATCCACAACAAGCCTGCAGTTATATTATTTGATTTTGGTGCATCGCATAGTTTCATAAGTGCAAAATTCGGTGCAAAAGTAGGCTTGAATGTTTGTCACACCAAAGGGTCATATATGATATCAACACCGGGTGGTAAAATTGCTTCAAACCAAATGGTCAGACAAGTACCAGTCAAGTTGGGTAGTAAAACCATCGACACAGACCTTGTCCTTTTACCTCTTGACGGCATGGATATTATTTTGGGAATGAACTGGATGACTATGCATGGAGTCACGCTGGACCTTTCTTCCCGAGCCGTTGAGATAAATTCACCTAGTCACGGAGCCACCACCCTCTGCCTACCATTCCTAGATTGCACGAATTCCTGTGCTTACAAGATGGAAGGACGTAAGCTAGAGGATATTCCTGTAGTGAACGAGTATGCCGACGTTTTTTCGGATGACTTACCGGGAATGCCACCGGATAGGGATATTGAGTTCATCATTGAACTACAACCAGGCACTGCACCTATATCCAAAAGACCATATAGGATGCCCCCTAAAGAATTGGCAGAGCTGAAAATTCAACTCCAAGAACTGCTGGATAAAGGTTTCATTCGCCCTAGCGCGTCACCTTGGGGATGTCCAGCCCTATTCGTAAAGAAGAAGGATGACAGTTTGAGGTTATGCGTTGACTACCGACCTCTCAATGCGGTAACTGTTAAAAATAAATACCCACTTCCTCGTATCGATGTACTCTTCGATCAATTAGCTGGAGCCAGAGTCTTCTCAAAGATTGACCTTCGTTCGGGCTATCATCAGATCAAGATTCGCCCGTGCGATATTCCTAAGACTGCCTTCTCCACACGATATGGACTATATGAATTCTTGGTCATGTCCTTTGGACTCACCAATGCCCCCGCCTACTTCATGTATCTCATGAATTCGGTATTCATGCCCGAACTTGACAAATTCGTCGTAGTGTTCATCGACGACATCCTTATCTATTCCAAGGATGAGGAAGAGCATGCCAAGCACCTTCGCATTGTTCTTCAGCGACTCAGAGACCATCAGCTCTATGCTAAGTTTTCTAAGTGTGAATTCTGGTTGGATACTGTAAAGTTCTTGGGTCACACGATCTCCAGCGAAGGCATAGCTGTCGACCCCAGCAAGGTACAAGAGGTGATGGATTGGAAACCCCCTACCTCTGTTCATCAGATTCGCAGTTTTCTCGGCTTAGCCGGTTACTACCATCGCTTCATCCCGGATTTCTCTCGAATTGCTAAGCCCATGACTGAACTGTTAAAGAAGGAAGTAAAGTTTATATGGAATGAGAAATGTGAAGAAGCTTTCCACACTCTCAGAGAGCATCTGACTACTGCACCTGTGTTAGCTCAACCCGATAATACCAAGTCGTTCGATGTGTATTGTGACGCATCGGGTACTGGTCTAGGATGTGTGCTTATGCAAGAGAATCGAGTGATTGCATATGCCTCACGAGCCCTTCGGCCCCACGAGCAGAATTATCCCACTCATGATCTTGAGCTTGCAGCTGTCATTCATGCTCTCAAAATATGGAGGCACTATCTCATGGGTACACAGTGCAATATCTACACAGATCATAAGAGTCTCAAGTATATCTTCACACAAGCCGATCTGAATATGAGACAACGAAGATGGTTAGAATTAATCAAGGATTATGACCTTGAAGTGCACTATCACCCCGGCAAGGCTAATGTAGTCGCAAATGCACTAAGCCGCAAGTCCCATTGCCATTGCTTATCCATGGAATCCTACAATGAGACATTGTGTGCAGAAATGAGGAGGCTTAACATGGAAATGGTTTCCCAAGGCACTCTAAATCACATCTCAGTTGAGCCCACTCTTCACGACCAAATCGTCGTGCTACAACTACATGATGAAGGAATTAAGATCATCAAACAAAAACTCTCTCTAGGTGAGGAGAAGTATAAATGTTTCCACCAGGACCATAAGGGAGTCCTATGGTTCAAAAGTCGTATAGTCGTTCCGAAGAATCGTGAACTCCGCAAGCAAATTCTCGATGAGGCACACCTTTCCAAATTCTCTATCCACCCCGGCAGTAGCAAAATGTATCAAGACCTAAGGCAAAACTTCTGGTGGACTAGAATGAAAAGAGAAATTGCTACGTATGTCTCAGAATGTGACACGTGCCAGAGAGTAAAAGCTAGCCACTTGAAGGTAGCCGGTACACTTCAACCGTTACCTATACCATCCTGGAAATGGGAAGACATAAGTATGGACTTCATCGTTGGACTACCAAACACTTCCCAGAAACATGATTCAATATGGGTTATCGTTGATAGACTCACAAAGACGGCACATTTCCTTCCGGTACACACCACCTATTCTACCAAGAAATATGCTGAGATTTACCTCGATCGTATTGTTTGTCTACATGGAATACCTAAGACAATTATTTCTGATCGTGGTCCTCAGTTTGTAGCACGCTTTTGGGAACAACTGCAAACGTCTCTTGGCACTAAACTGATTCGCAGCTCAGCATACCATCCTCAGACTGACGGACAAACGGAAAGAGTAAACCAAATTCTTGAAGACATGCTGAGAGCTTGCGTCATTCACTATGACAAGAATTGGGACAAATGCCTACCCCTAGCAGAGTTCTCGTACAACAATAGCTATCAAACAAGTTTGAAAATGGCACCATTCGAGGCCCTATACGGACGAAGGTGTCGAACTCCTTTGAGCTGGTCACAAACCGGAGAACGTAAAATAATTGGACCCGACCTGGTAATCGAGGCAGAGGAGAAAGTAAAAGTAATACAAGCAAATCTTAAAGCCGCACAAGCCCGACAAAAGAGCTATTCTGACAAAAGGAGAAAGCCCCTAAAATTCGAAGTTGGCGATCATGTCTATCTTCGAGTTTCACCAACCAAGGGAGTGCAAAGATTCGGAATCAAAGGCAAACTAGCTCCCCGTTACGTTGGTCCTTACGAAATCAATGAGAGTTGTGGACCCGTAGCCTACAAATTACGACTGCCCCCTCAGCTCACGGCCACCCATGATGTCTTCCACGTATCTCAACTCAAGAAGTGTATTCGAGTCCCTACCGAGATTGTGGAACAACAAGAAATATCGTTAGAACCCGACCTCTCGTATGTCGAACACCCAGTTAAAATTTTGGATCAAAAAGAAAGAGAGACCAGGAGGAAAGTGATTAAAATGTATAAAGTTCAATGGAATCATCACACTGAAGAAGAAGCCACCTGGGAAACCGAGAGCTACCTAAACCAAAATTTCCCTGGGTTTTTTATCTCAACCACTGGTATGTGCACCCATGTCCACACTAAGATTTACCGAATCTCGGGGCGAGATTCTTGTTAAGGGGGGAAGGCTGTGACAACCCTGATAAATTACATTTTCTAAAATCAATGTCATTAGCCTAACCCTATGCTTAACCAACTAATAAAAGGGTGAAAAGCATTAGAACAAGTTAAGTTGAAATTCAAATTGAATTTGGGTACATTTGAGTACTTTTGAATTTTTTAAATTAACTTTCAAACCATAAGCCAAATGAGATGTTGCCTGAAACCAAACTTGTAGAACTTTTTATTCTGAACAACTTTCATGTTCAAAAGTTTTTGAAATTCAAATTAGAAAGAGGAGAAAACACCCTGTTTGCACCCAGCCCCCTGAAACTTTTCAAATTTTCGCGTTTAGTCCCCTCGCTCCTCTCTCTCTCCCCTCCCCGCCCGACAGCGCACGCCACGTCGCCGGCGATGTCTGACCGGCGCGAGCCGCCAGGCCAGTGGCCGTCGCGCATCGCCCCCAAGCGCGGCTTTGCCCCCCCCCCCCCCCCCCCCACCGCCGCGCTGCCCAGTCCGCGCCCGCGCGTGCGCACGCCGTGCCGGGCCCCGGCTCGCCGCCCGCCGCGTCGCGTCGCGCCGTGCCGTCCCGACCCCCGCGCCCCGCCCATCGCTGTGCCTGCCTCCCGCCTGAGCCGCTGCTGCAGCTGCTTCCCCAATCCACGCGCCGCGCTATCTCCTCGCGCCCACGCCAAATCCCCGGCCGCCAGTCGCTCGCTCCCGCCCGCCGCACGCCGCGCCGGCGTCCTGCTGCCGCCCGCTGTGGCCAGTGGCACGCCCTCGCCGTGTCTCCGCCCCGCACGTCGCCTAGGCACCCCTACCTCCCTCCTGCCCCTATAAAAGCCGCGCCCCCAGCCGCCCGCGCGAGCCACAGCAGCCAGAGCACCTTGCCGCCGCCATTACCGCCGCCGAGCTCTGCCCGCTCGTGGACAGCCCTCCACAGCCGCCCCCTGCCCAAATTCAAGTGCCAGCCACCACTACATCATCCCACTGAAGCTCGCCGACCCGCCCAACACCGCCCAGGACCACCGGAGCGCCGCCGCCCACGCAGTCACCGCCGCCGCCGCCCTTGCTCACCGCGGACAGCTCGACTCCGACCTCCTCCGCCCAAGCCAAGCCCCTGAGCAGCTTCCCCACGCGCCACTGAAGCTTTCCGTCCAGACCAGGCCGCCCCAAGCCCGCCGGAGCACCGCCGTCGACGCGTGCCGCCGCCGCCTCTGCTCCAACGCCGGCGAGCTATTTCCCGGCCGTCCCCCACCCGAACAAGACCCCCACGAGGTAGCCCTCGCACCCCTGAACCTTCCCCGACCCTCACCCCTCGCCGCCGGCGAGCCCCTCGCCGGAATTTCGGCCGGCCGCCGTACCCGAGCCGCCCGAGGACCCAATTGCGATAATTGAAATCTTTAGAAGGGTCTGCACGTAAGATTCAAGGACCCAGTTGTAAAAGAAAGTTTCAAATCTAGATTCAAATTCAGTGAACTTGTAAAATTCGTATAAAATCGTAGAAAATTCAGAAAAATGCAAACTCAACTGTCCTGGAATCCTTAGAAGAAACTCTACAACTTTTGTTACTTAAAGTTTCTCAGATTCTCAATATATTTTGCTTTACATTAAATGGAAGTTTTAATGGACTTCTTTTGTACCCACTGTTGTAGATCAATGCTGACCCTAAATTTTGGGCAGTGAGTTAGTTGCTTGATGTTTAGGACTGTGTAAAAAGATCAGGCCCAAATTCCATCTCTATCTACACTGTTTATTAAACTTAGTTTCATACCATAAGTGGCTAAATATTTTTATCCCTGCAGTTGGGTTATGAATCACCTAATGAAACTTTTTCTATGCTGGTGTAATAGCACCTAGATGCCAGAGGAAAATTTAGAGACTTTTTATCTCACAGGAACCTATTTATTTGATTTATGTGCTAATAACATGCATTAAATCAAGAAAATAGTATCTTAGCTTGGCAAATTCTCATATTTTTACTAGAGGATACTCAGTGGTAGAGGTTGCCATGTAAAAAGTTTCATGGACAAAAACCCTGTGTAGGATCCTGTAAAAATAAATCTTTGAATAACCTAGGAGTGTAATGTCATATTTACTATGCTCTGAAAACTGCATAATAAATCCTATAACAATTACAGTAGCTCCTGCTTGATGAAATGAAAGCCCTGTAAAAATCTTAGACTTAGTTTTTGCACCATTTGTTCTGTAAAAAAGAACAAGGATCTAACAGCAACTATGTAATATATTTTTCATAATTAATCTGCTGCATGAAATCGTCTGAAAATTTTACAGTAAGCATATCTTTCCTTGATGTGCCTAAATCCAAAGGTTCATGACCAGAAACTATCCACTGTAGTAATTACACTTAAATCGTGTCGTTTACCATCACCACTACTTAAACTTGTGCATTCATGTAGAATCGACGACTCTCGCCGACGGAACTTACGAGCTGGTGCCCGCGTCCGAGAGTGAGCAGCGTGAAGCTCAAGTAAATCTAACTGAAGCTCTTGAAGACCCGAGCCCAAGTTCGGAAGAGCCCCAAGCTAACTGCTCACAAGAAGGCAAGCCCCGAAGCATAACCCATTTCTTTCCTAAATTATGCAACTCATTACTCTTTGCTTGTGCATTAGGTTTATAGGAGTTGAATGAAAACTTAGTTGCATGATGTTAGGAACCCATGCTTGAAAACTAGACGTAAGGATCGATAGAATGCTGTGCTAATAGGACTCCGGTAAAAGCCGAGTGATTTCCTGTCACTCGCGAGAAAATAGGAGTTGAATGTTTACTACACGCTGCAATCATAAGGACACGGACGGGCTATGGAACGATGGTTACGATTGAGGCCCGTCTGTCTAGTGAAAAATGCTAAGGCCGCAGTGTGTGGTAGTGATGGTTAAGTCTTTGAACATACTAAACACATGCCGAGATTATGGGAATCGGTAAGCTTAAGTACCTGATTGGCCCGGCAAGGGGACGGCATCCTACCCTTTGAACTTCGGTCCCATGTGCATATGGCGAGTGCAGAGAGTGGTCACGACCCGGCGCCGAACCGTGGCGTGGGGCTCTTGTACTCTCGGAGCGTAGCCCCGATCCACGACCCGAAAAGAAAGGGGAAAAGTTGCACGTGTGACTCTAGGAGTAACCACGTGACGTGTGTTTAGGTTTCCCTTGCAAGGTTAAGAAATTCGATTCGAATCGTCCGTTTCTCACGGCTATTGAGACTGCTTAACCCCCTTTACCCACAGAGTAAGAAGAGGAACAATGATGATGAATAAACTTGTTGGATGAGATTTAATGCTTCACCATGAATGCTATTGGATAGCTGCTTATATAGAATGGTTAATGAAACTAGCATCTTGAGCTAAAAGTTGAAAGTAAGGACCCACTTGTAGATGCTTTCCGGCAAAACAAACCCCTGAGCCAAAAAGCCTTGCATGTCTAGAGTCGGTGGAATAGATTCCACTACACGGGTAAGTCTTGCTGAGTATTAGTATACCCAGCCTTGCTTGTGGCTCATTCTCAGGTGAGACCATCGAAGATATGATTGCTAGCTTGACTTGGCCCTGCACTCTTCCCCCTGGTTGGTCGGTGGAATGGGATACGCCCCCGTCCAACGGAGATAATGCCGAGTGATGTCTCGTACGGGCTTCATCGAGACATCCTTATCGTCGAACTAGCTTTCGTTGTTTTATTTTCCGCTGCAACTTAAACTCTGAAGAACTTATTAGTTGTGATCACTGAAGTACTTGGTTTCTAAACTCAAACTTGGTCTGTAATATTCACTTATGATAATGTTGTAATATTTGCTGGAATGTGGTATTCTCTGGGCTCATCGTCGCGTGAGCATTTGTATGTATGGCACTCGATCCGCTTTACCGTGGTTGTATCGGGAGGTTATACCCGACAGACCAGTGGATTACTCCGTTTGAAGTGTAAGGTTAACCGAGATTGCCCTAATGGTGATGGTTAATACACTTGAGCCGGATTAATTCAGGTGGTTCTGCTACACGCACCGAGCTCTCCAACGTCGCGGACGCCGACGTCATAGGGGCCTTCCTGGCGGGAACTTCCTGCCGACCCCTCATCCACGAGCTAGGGCGCCGAGGCCCGCGGTCCACGGAGGACCTCCTCAACATTGCCACCAGTTTCGCCTCGGGCGAGGAGGCCGTTGGAGCAATCTTTGACCGCTCCAAGGGCGAGGCAAAGTGGAAGGAGGACACCGACGAGGGCACCTCCAACCGTCCGCAGAAGAAGAAGAACAAGCAGCGGCGCGAGGCACCCCTGATGGCGGCCATTGAGCGCAAGCGGGGTCAGCCACCCCAGAGGGCTCTCCCGGCTTCTTCGACAAGCTGCTCGAGGGACCGTGCCTGAACCATGAGTTCCCCGCGAAGCACGCCTACAAGGACTGCAACCTCAAGAAGAGGTACTTTGCAGGCAATCCGGTGAAGGGCGACCGTAGGCGGAAGCCCGACGAGGAGAAGAAGGATGATGGGGAGAAGGAAGACGGCTTCCCCAAAGTGGACGGCTGCTTCGTGATCTTCGGCGGACCGGCGGCCTATGATTCTAGACGCCACCGGATGCTGGAACGCCGCAAGGTCTACGCGGCGGAGCCTGCGACGCCGACCTTCCTCGACTTGTCGGGATCCGCCATCACTTTCGACCGGTCCGACCACCCGTGGCGCGTCCTGCAGCCAGGGCGCTACCCCCTCGTTGTCGACCCCATCATCGGCACGACGCGCCTCACCAAGGTGCTCATGGACGGAGGCAGCGGCCTCAACATCCTCTACGCCGAGACCCTCGACGCCATGGGGATCGACCGCTCCCGCCTCCGTCCCAGCAAGGCGCCGTTCCACGGCATCGTGCCGGGGAAGCAGGCAATGCCTCTCGGGCAGATCGACCTGTCTGTCACTTTTGGGACTCCGTCCAACTATAGGAAGGAGGTCCTCACCTTCGAGGTGGTAGGCTTCCGCGGAACCTATCACGCCATCCTGGGGCGGCCAAGCTATGCCAAGTTCATGGCCATCCGCAACTACACCTACCTCAAGCTCAAGCTGCCGGGGCCCAACGGGGTCATCACCGTCGGTACGTCCTTCCAGAAGGCGCACGAATGTGATGTAGAATGCTGCGAGTACGCCGTGACCATCACCGTCACGGAGGATCCGGCGGTCCAGCTAGTGGGGAGCGCCGATGGTCGGCCTGACTCCAAGAAGTCGCCCACCTCCTTCGAGGCCACCGAAGGCGTCAAGGTGGTCCCCCTCAACCCAAGCGGTTCCGACGGCCAGACCGTCCGAATCAGCGCTAGCCTATCTCCCAAATAGGAAAGCGCGCTCGTCGACTTCCTCCGCGCAAACATCAATGTCTTCGCGTGGAAACCCTCGGATATGCCCGGCATTCCGAGGGAAGTCGCCGAGCATTCCTTGAACATCAAGGCCGGCTCCAAGCCAGTGAAGCAAGGTCTGCGCCGCTTCGACGAGGAGAGGCGCAAGGCCATCGGTGAGGAGCTCCAGAAGCTTTTGGCGGCCGGATTCATCAAGGAAGTGTACCACCCTGAGTGGCTAGCTAATCCTGTTCTTGTATGAAAAAAGAATGGGAAATGGCGAATGTGTGTTGACTACACCGATCTCAACAAGGCGTGCCCAAAGGATCCGTTTCCTTTGCCGCGCATTGACCAGATAGTCGACTCAACCGCCGGATGCGAGACCCTCAGCTTCCTCGACGCGTATTCCGGCTATCACCAAATCGCGATGAAAGAAGTCCGACCAGCTCGCGACCTCTTTCATCACCCCTTTTGGCCCCTATTGCTACGTCAAGATGCCATTCAGCCTCAAGAACGTGGGGGCTACATTCCAGCGATGTATGCTCAAGTGTTGTGGGGATCTCATCGGGCGGACCGTTGAGGCTTACATCGACGACATCGTAGTCAAGTCCAAGAGGGGCGACCAGCTCATACCCGACCTCGAACTTGCCTTCGAAAGGCTGAGGGACAAGCGCATCAAGCTCAACCCTGAGAAGTGCGTCTTTGGGGTTCCAAGGGGTATGCTGATGGGTTTCATCATCTCCGTGCGCGGCATCGAAGCCAATCCGGAGAAGATAGCGGCCATCAACGACATGTGGCCGATTCGAAACATAAAGGGAGTCCAGCGTCTCACGGGATGCCTGGCGGCCCTGAGTCGCTTCATCTCGCGCCTCGGCGAACGGGGGCTCCCCCTCTACCGATTCTTGAAGAAGACCGACCGCTTCGAGTGGACCACCGAGGCCCAGGAGGCACTTGACCGGCTCAAGGACCTCCTGACGAAAGCCTCAGTCCTAGTTCCACCAACCGATGGGGAACCCCTCCAGCTTTACATCGCGGCGACCACCCAGGTGGTCAGCGCAGCTCTAGTGGTAGAGCGAGAGGAGGAGGGACACACCCCCAAGGTACAGTGCCCAGTCTACTTCGTCAGCGAGGTCTTGTCCGAGTTCAAGGCGCGATACCCGCAGATTCAGAAGCTCATCTACGCCGTCCTCATCACGAAGAGGAAGCTGCGCCACTACTTCACCTCCCACCCGATAACAGTCGTTTCGTCGTTCCCCTCGGCGAGGTGGTCCAGAACCAGAATGCCGCGGGACGGATCGCGAAATGGGCGCTCGAGCTCATGGACCAGGGCATCACCTATGTCCCCCGCATCGCCATCAAATCCCAAGTACTCACCAATTTCATAGCAGAGTGGACGAAGATCCACACGCCGTCGGCGCCGGAGAAGCAGGAGTGCTGGACGATGCACTTTGACGGGTCGTTGATGAAGGCTCACGGCGGAGCGGGCCTAGTCTTCATCTCCCCTCTCGGCGTCCGCATGAGGTACATGATCCGCTTCCATTTTCCTGCGTCTAATAATGTCGCCGAGTATGAGGCTCTCCTCAACGGGCTTCGTATCGCCATAGAGCTGGGCGTCCGACGGCTGGACGTCCGAGGCGACTCCCAGCTAGTCGTCGAGCAGGTGACGAAGGAGTGGAGCTTCCACGACCCCAAGATGGCAGCTTACTGCAACGAGGTCCGTAAACTCGAGGACAAGTTCGACGGACTAGACCTCAACCACATCGCAAGTCATTTCAACGAGGCTGCCGACGAACTGGCGAAAGCGGCATCCGGCCGAAAGCCCGTGCCCGACAGCGTCTTCATCAGTGATCAGTTCGAGCCCTCGATCCGTTATCGAGAACCGGAAAAGGTCGGCGACGCGCCACCTGTCCCGGGCACGGGTGCCGACCCAGGCGAAGTAGCCCACGCCCCGTCTGGCCTGGGCTTGGAGGCCGACCCCTCCTACCCCGAGATCATGGAGATTGACGCAAATCCAGCTGCGGGGCCCGACCCCCCGCCTGACTGGAGAGCCCCATATCTCAACTACCTCATCTGCGAGACGCTCCCGACGGACAAGACGGAGGCACGAAGGATTGCGCGCCGTGCCAAATCGTTCGTCATCATCGACCGGGAGCTCTACAAGCGGAGCCACACCGGCATCCTCCAACGCTGCATCCCGATCGAGCAAGGAAGGGCGCTGATTCAGGACATCCACGCAAGGGCCTGTGGCCACCACGCCACGCCAAGAACCCTCGTCGGGAACGCCTTCCGGCAGGGCTTCTACTGGCCGACGGCGGTCGCCGACGCCACCCACGTGGTCCGCACCTGCGAAGGGTGCCAATTTTTCGCGCGCCAAACTAATCTGCCCGCACAGGCGCTCCAGACCATCCCCATCACATGGCCCTTTGCGGTCTAGGGACTGGACCTTGTAGGGCCCTTCAAGAAAGCGCTCGGGGGCTTCACCCACTTGCTTGTCGCCATCGACAAGTTCTCTAAGTGGATCGAGGCACGACCGGTCGCGCAGATCACGTCTGAACAGGCGGCGCGGTTCTTTATCGACATCGTCCATCGCTTTGGAGTCCCCAACTCCATCATCACGGACAATGGCACGCAGTTCACCGGGAAGAAATTCCTCCGGTTCTGCGACGACCACCACATCCGAGTGGACTGGTCGGCCGTAGCGCACCCCCGCACGAATGGGCAAGTTGAACGAGCCAACGGCATGATTCTCCAGGGTCTCAAGCCATGGATCTTCGACCGCCTCAAAAAATTCGGCGACCGGTGGGTCACGGAGCTCCCCACGGTCCTATGGAGTCTGAGGACGACCCCCAGCAGGGTGACGGGCTTCACCCCGTTCTTCATGGTCTACGGGTCTGAGGCAATCCTCCCCACCGACCTGGAGTACGGATCACCGAGGGTTAAGGCGTATGACGAACAAGGGAACTAGGCTTCACTCGAAGATGCACAAGACCAGCTCGATGAGGCGCGCGATGTGGCCCTGCTGCACTCGGCCAAGTACCAGCAGGCCTTACGACGACACCATAGTCGCAAGGTGCAAGGCCGAGCCTTCAACGTCGGCGACCTGGTGCTTCGTCTCATCCAGGACAACAGGGGTCGGCACAAGCTGACCCCTCCGTGGGAAGGTCCTTTCATCGTCGCCCAAGTGCTGCGGCCAGGCACGTACAAGCTGGCGACCCCCGATGGGCAGATCTTCAGCAACGCTTGGAACATAGAAGAGCTAAGACGCTTCTACCCTTAAATTCTGCTTCCAAGTTTGAACACACACGTTTCTGTAATTTTCTAGTCCACGGAGAAAGGCAGTTTTGAGTCGACCTCATTTGAGTTTCGTCACGAGCTCAGGGATATCCAACCTTGACCTTACCTCAGGGTCGCATATCCCTCGGGGGCTATCAGGGGCTCTGATCTAAGTCACTCGAGGTCTTCTCAAAACAGCTTTTTTCCGAGCCGACCCCCTTCCTAAACGTTTGGGCGTGGAAAGGGGAGACTGCGCAAACGACGCCCAGGCAAGACTGATCGGACTGCGAAAAAACCTACGCCCCAGCGGCTACGGTGCTATCGCTCATCAGCGCTTACTGACGCGTCCGACCCGTACTCTAAACTTTCCAAACCCAAAAGACAAGGAAGGGGATCGAAAGCGTCTTTCGATAAATTACAGAAAAGGCCCCTGCGGCCATCGCAAAAACAAATTCAAAATTAACTAACATGTTTACACGCTGGGGCATCTGAGCCCGATCTAGCTAGCCCGTTCATGGGTTCTCCGGCGGGACGGCCTCATCCTCCAGTTGCTTCGCCAAGGCCTCCGCTGGGTCGAGCACCGACGCATCGATCTCATCCAGCTCAGCCTCGGAGTACCCAGGGGCATATCCTTCGCTCATCACGGCGAAATTGAGGCCGATGTAATGGGACCCAAAGACGCTGAATGCCCGCTTCATGCCGACGTGAAGCGCCTCCCGAGCGATCTCGCGGGCCCGCTGGTACACCCCGAGGGCATGAGCCGCTAGCGAGCTCGTCCCTTCCCCCTGGACCACGCCGAGGCCATCGCAAACAACACAGACCACGTCCCGCAGGCTACCGTGCTCGACGCGCTCCGCGTCGAGGGCCTCCTTCAGCCGGTCAGCTTCATCCGCAAGACCTGTCCAGAAAAACCCGGCGAATCAGAAACCGCCCCAACACCACAAAGGCAGAAAGACAAGAAGAGCCTTACCCTCGAACTGAGCCTTCAGCGCAGTCACGGCGGTCTAAAGCTGACCAACCTCCGTCCCGAGGTCGGCCACCATCTTCTCGGCCTCGACCCTTCGGGTCGCCTCGAGGTCCCGGTCCTGCCAAGCCTGCTGCCGCTCGTGGCGGATGCGCTCGACGGTCTTCTGAAGGGCTTCATGCTCCTCCTTCACCCGAACGAGCTCCGCGGCATCAAGACGGGCCTTCTCGACAACGGCCTGGAAGTCCACGCTGTTAAGGCGGCCTTGCTCGATGGCGGCCTAGAGGTCATCCTACGCCACCTGCTCGCGCCTTCGTAGGTCATCGATGACTTGCTGGGCGGCGGCAACCTGCGTGGCCAACTCCTCGGTCCGCTGCTCACGCCCTCGCAGGTCGTCGATGACTTGCTGGGCGGCGGCAACCTGCGCGGCCAACTCCTTGGTCCGCTGCCTCTCCGCGGAGAGGCGCTCCTACCCGAGCCGAAGGAAATCGGACTCCCCCCGGCTGCACTCCTGGAGGGCCTGCAAAGCAATCCACATTCAGCAACGGAGCGGCGGGAGGAAAGTGATCACCAGGAAGAACGTCATACCTGACCAACGGGAGCGACGACGCCGTCCAACTCCCCCACCAAGGAAGACAGGGCAGCACGGGCGCTGTTGAGCACGCCCTGCACTGTCCGCCACTTCCCCTACTCCTCGGTGTCATCCAGCGTGAGTAGGGGCCCCTGCGGGTCGTCACCAGATGTCCAGCGCAGGGTGGTCCTAGCCCCACTCCACGCCTCGGGAACGGGACGAACCGAAGCAGGGACAGAGGCCGCTCCAGCCGCCCCCGGCTCCTCTGTCCCCGACGCCACCGCAGGAGCAAGCACGGCCACCACGGATGCCGCTGGCCTCGACAACGGCTCCGCCGCATGCGCCACCGTCCCTGTCGACGTCGCCGCAGCCGCCGTCGGCACCGACGCGCGTCCCGACTCGCCCGCTACCGCCACGGTCTCCACCGCGATCACCGGGGCAAGTGTCCCCTCCCCCGTTGCGGCCGCCGGAGCAGGCACCTCCTCCTCTGCCGCCATCATCGCCCCCGCCACGGCGTCCCAGGCGGATGTTCGAGGTGCCGTCGCCGCCGCCTCCGCTGCGGCCGCCGGGGCGACCGTCCTCGCCTCCTCCTCCGCCTCCGTACCTGTCGTAGCCGTGGGGGCGGACCCCTCCGTCCCCGTTGCCGCCGTCGGAGCAGCATGCTCCTCTTCCGCCTCATCATCAAGGTTTATCACCTCCTCGATCCGAGGGCCCCCGGGGGCAATCCCCCGTCCCGCGGGGTCCGCCGAGGAGGCAAAGGGTGGGGCAAGGGCCGAACCCCTCCTCGTGCCCGGCCGCGGCACCTCCCTGCCGGTTGCCGTCGTGGGAGCCACCCCGGCGGCAGGCTCCGCGGTTTCCCCAGCAACGCCACCTCTTGCCGTCGGCGGGGCCGCGGTCCGCCCCGCAGAGGTGGACGACGCTCGCAGCACCTTCCTCGACGCCACCAGCGGGGCACGGCTTTGGGGAGCGGCGCTGCAAGACAACGAACGACATCAACAAAAACAACTTGATGTCGGGAAAGGAAAGAGACGGGCGAGGATTTTCCACTTACACTGCATGGGCGCAAGGACGGCGAGCGCTTCGCCTCTGAGTCCGAGGCCAACCCCGGAGCATCTGGCAGCGGCCGCTTGCCACTGCTCCTCTGCTCCTGGATCATGGGCAGAGGGACGGGGGTCGGCCCCACCGACTTCTGGGGCGCGCCCCGTGCCGGCCCTTGGGGCCCGGCCCCGGAACCCCGAGGGTTCGGGTCCTGGGCGGACGGGCCGCTCGGTCTGTCCCCCGCGGCCACTTGGGAGCGCTGCTCCCGGATAACGAGCGCGCCCGGCTGAGGGGCCGGTACGGGCTCCTCCTCCTCTTCCTCCTCCTCCTTCTCTTCCTCTTCATCCTCCTCCTCGTCGTTGTCGTCATCATCATCGTCGTCCTCCGATATGACCGGACCTCTTCGCCACCGTTGGAACTCCCTGGCAAGCTTCTTCTGTTTCTTTGCCTGCACCTCGTCCTTGCGCTTCTTCTTTTTCTCGGCAAGGAGGCGGTTCCGCTGCCGCCGCTCGGCGTCCTCCAGAACAGGCGGACGCGCGCCGACGACATTTTTCATCTGGCCCTGCAGGCACAAAGGCTCTGCGTCAAAACGGCAAGTCAAGAAATGCAAGAAAGGGAAACAGGTGCATGAGATCCTCACTAGGTCGACGAAATCCGTGTCCGGCCGCATTGGAGGGTGGACGGGCACCGGGAAGACGACGTCCTTGTCTTCCAACGCCTCCCGAATGCGCTGCCGGATCTCGGAGGCAGGGAGCGCGCCCGTCGCAAGGACGGTGCCCTCTATCGGTGCGTCAGGAGCCATCTCGGCTAGCGAGCGGATCCGGAGCATCAGCGGCGCCACCCTCCGAGAGTGGTACGCCCCGATAACTCCGGCACCGGTGAGTCCCTTCCCTTTTAGGTACTCGATGGCTCGGCAAAGGCTGGAGATCCGCTTCTTCTCCTTCTCCACCGGGCCGTACGCCCACACCTCCGGCGCAGCCTCGAAGACGCGGCCGGTGAACTCCGGCAAGGGGGACTCAGTGTAGTTCTTTACATAGAACCACTGCTGATGCCACCCCTTGTGAGACGCCGCGGTCTTCATCGCCATATACTCCTTGGCGCGGGGTGTGGCGAAGGTGGATCCCAGCGCACCCAATCGCCACCCGGATCGATCGCTGCTGGCCGCCTCGCTTCTCGACCTTCTGGTACAGGCTAACCATGAAAAAATACTTCCACAGCGAGAAGTTAGGCTCGATGCCCAGGAATCCCTCACACAGCGTGACGAACGCCACGATGTGTTGGATCCCATATTTGGTTGAGGTGCTGCAGCTCGAGCCCGTAGTGGTGCAGCAGCCCACGGAAGAAGAGGCTCGGCGGCGTCGCGAACCCCCTCTCGTGGAAGTGGGCGAACGACACGATGTAACCGGCGGGCGAACTCGGCACCTCTTCCGATCCGGGGAACCGCCACTCACCCCTCTCGGTCCTATCACAGAGGAGTCCCTTCTTCACGAGGTCGTCAGCGCGCGAGGTGCCAAAGCTGGAGCGCTCCCAGATGGCCATTGCAGGAGGAAAGGAAGCTTGACGGCGGGAGGCGAAAGGGGCTGGAGCGCTGGGAGGAAGAAGACGAACGGCTCGCACGGGAAACCAAAGAGCGAAAGGAGAGGCGAAAAGATTCGGAGCAGGGTGAGGGCGGAACCGGCGAGGTGGCCCCGTCTTATAGGACGACGCGTGGGAAGCGGAACAGACGTGCCCATCACAGTTAATGCGGCGCCAGGTACGCCTCGTCACGCCCGTTCCCCTCTTTTTTCGAAAGACGTGCGCACGACCCTGCAGGAAACATCCACTCCTCCCTCGTTTCGCGGGTCGGAACCTACCGCCATTTCGTCTCCCGAGAAGTACGCGCACACGATCTCCTCTGCACCTGGCCCAAGGCTCAACAGAAAGGTAAAAAGGGATACGGGGCTGAAAACGTCCCTACGGCCCATTACGATCCAGGGGTTCGAAGGCTGGCCCATCGTGGCTTCGACAGCCGCCCCAGGATGACCCTGAGCGAGGGGTCAGAAGGGATGGGTCCGCTAGCGGCCATCACCTGGGCACCCGACTGCCCAGGGCGTCCCGACCTCACATTCGAGTCCGACCGCATCAAAGTTCATGGTTTTTCTCCGACGAAAGGCAACGAGCCACTGGGTCTAATCGAACGGACTCGGGAACTATATGAACTGGCCGACCGGAATCTGGGGTACGCCACCAGCTTGGCCCAGGCCGGACCCCCCCGAACGGGGACCGGGACCCCACTCGAATCGACCTGTTTGAAGCTCAACGAGCACCACGGTTCGTCCAACGAGGATAACGTGGCACGGCTCACCCCCTCCGTCCCAGCGAACGGACGCTTGAGGGGTAACGTTCAAAAGTCGATCTGGCCTCCCGACCGGTCTCCTGCAACGCGCGAGGGCTCGGGGGCTAGCTTCGCAACTAGTGACCACACGGATGGTCACAACATGAGGCCTCCAGATGGAGGGCGTTCCCCGGAACGGCAAGAATCCCCTCATGTCAAGACAGTCACCGTGCTTCCCGTCCTTGGTCAACTGCAGCCCGCACGACAAGCAAAAGTTCCCGAGGAACGACGATGACAGCCTCTGGAGGAGCATCCCCGCTCCACCACAGGCTCGGGGGCTACTGTCAGGGGGAAAAGTGAACGATCGCCTAATGACTATCATGGCAACGATCATGGAGGCCCGGACCCACCTGCGGTGACAGCGACCGTCGTCAGCCCAACATGGGAGGGAAGCGCTCCGCTTCGCCCGAATGAGTCCTTCGGGGTCGGATGCTCCCGACCCCCCGCGGCCGGGCTCCGCCTCGCCCGACCCCTCGCCACAGGGGTCTGCCTCGCCCGACCCGGGGCGTAGAGGGTCAGACTCACCCGGGCCCGCCAGCCGGGAGTCAGCCTCGGGCGCAGGCCGGAAGACGCAAGCGCTGATCACGTGGGTCCCACGCCAGCCTTGCCATAAATGCGCCACGGCTTGGGCGCGCAGAAAGGCGCCCGCGCCCCTGACGTGACCCGTCACACCTACCCGCCCGCGATCGCACAGCGCACGCTACGGCGGCGCAGTTTTCCCTGATTCGCTGTCAGGCACTCATGACCTGCATCGCCGGAGCAGGAGCACGCTTGACCGTCCTTGCGCCACCTACCCGTCCTCACGCTCCACGAATTCGGCGACAGGGACGGGACGCCCGCGCCGCGCAGGCCGCCTGCAGGATAACAGAGGCAGCCAGGGGCAGCCGTCTGCCCCGACGGGACGGAAGCCACGACCGACGCCATCATCACGCACGCCCGCCGGCACCGGCCCCCAAGGAAGGCAGCGACAAGATCGGAGGAAGCCGCCTGATGAAGCCAAAAGCTGAAGCCGGCCGCGGCGTCCAGGGGGCTCGTATCTTCTCCATCGGACTCTGCGCCTGCTCTCCCTCTCTCACTCACTCTCTCTCTCTCTCTCTCCATCCCTTCGCCCGTCTCTCCTGTAACCCGGTCGCCCCTCTTGCACTATAAAGGGAAGGCCAGGGTCCGAGAGACGGGGGGGGGGGGGGGGGGGGGAAGAAATTTAGACTCTCATACACTCACACTCACACCGACACTCTCTCACACGGACTTCTTCTTCCCCGCGAAGAAGAACACGCTCCCACCATTAGAGCTTCAGTGCACACCTTAGAGACTTGGGACCGGTTCCCTCTCTCGCCCTTCTGTAACCCCTACTACAGAACCTGCGTGGGCAACACAAGCAGCTCCCCATACTGGACGTAGGGCTTCTTCTTGCCCGAACCAGTCTAAATCCCATGTCACCCGCGCAACCATCCGGAGCCGTACGCGCATAAAAGAAATTTACTAGTCTAAGTCTTGATCACCAATCTTGAAATAAAAGGAAACACGAAGAATACGCAACACACAATGCACAGAAGATCATCCGCTGCATCACACGAATAAAGAAGGGCCCACATGACATGCTAAACCGACATAACTTCAGGCCAACACCCACAAACCCACATAAGGAGCCCACAAGGAGTGCACCGACCAAAGATTGGGCCAAAAGGCTTCAGCAAGGGTGTGGAAATTCCCTAGCATCTCCACTTCCCCAAGGCACCTCCACCACTATATAAGGACCCCCTCTCCCTCAACACAACAACACACCAAGAGAGAGGACACACCTCTTGGAGAAGAGAAGATGTAGGGAGATTCCACCTCTTAGATCTACCTTGTAGAGTACATTTGGGAGTGTGTGGAGGAGAAACTCAGGAGGAGAGCCGGAGTTGTCGGCCTCCCTCCACTTGTACCTCGGCAGATACGAACCTCTTTGGAGTAAGTATCCGGGTTATCGTCTACTTGGTGAGTTCTTATCAGAGTTAAGCTTTCATTATCATTCGCTTGCAGGATCATCGTTCGTCCTCGGACATTTGCTTCTAGCCTAAGGACTTGAGTCTTAAGATGGAGTCTGGCCAGGGTTAGAAGTAGTGATCAATAGCATAGACATGGTGTCTAGGCTTGAAGTCGCCTTTGTTTGCTACTCTTCCCTACGGTCTGTCGGGGTAGGTAGCAGGTGGTGACAGTCCTGTCCGTCCCTTTTAGTACCCCACATTCGGGTTGGGCCTAGAGCTAATAGCCGGATACTCTTGGCAGACCAGGAGTAAGCCGGTGCCCGAAGTAAGCAAGTGACAGCTAGTTTATCTCTCTTAAGTATCTCTTCTTTTAGACAACCGCACTACCCAGGACCATCCTATCTCTTCCTTTTTCTAGGTGAACTAGCTAGAAGATCGTTACACCTCTGTTCCCTAAGAATGGTACAATACCATGAATACTCTCTGGGTGAAATGCTACAACGGTATATCCGTGCGCTTGCCGATTTATCTGTAAATGTTAAGACATACACATGTATTTCCTGGCGGCGTTGCTAGGAACACAAAACCTAGTGGCGACGTTAAGAAATGTCAACACATCACAAGGGAGCAAATCACACTTTGAGAAAGATATTCATGCTAAATATGACATATCAATTCAACGAGAGTGATAAGGTCAATGTTGCGCTTTCATGACTATTGAGTTTAGCGAACTTAAAAGTTTCAATCTCTAAGTTCATAGGCCGTTTGGCTCATACATTTTTTGGATCTTGTGTTTATCCTCGCTTCGTTCTTATTGCCTATGATTATAGAAGCTTTTGAGCAGCTTTATGGTATGAGTGTTTGAGGGGTGAGGCTATCTCTTATAAATGGTCCAATTTGAATGTTTATGGCTTTGGATCTTTGAAAATTGGATCAGAAGTGGAGTTTGTAGTTCAGCGGAGTTTTTCTTAGTAGTGTTGGTTAGACCGACGGGTCTTCTTCTAACGTCAGTTCACTACATGCTCCTCTGTAAACATTACACCGACACTCACTCCTACAAACCAGCTGTTGCTTTAACCAATGCAGCATGGTGTTTCAGTTAAACTGACGCTCGTCGCCTGAACCAACGCCAGTCGATTTTGAACGCAGTCAACCTTTTTAGATCTGGTCAATGTTACACCGGCGTTAGACCGGCGGTTGGTTTCTTGCCCATCGGTTCATCTGACGCATCATGATTTTGAGGGTCCGCGCTGTCCGTTGTCTCTTATTCTACCCGGGGCCCCCACGCGTCAGTTCTATCCCCTTTCTTCCTTCACTCCACGCGCCCGCACTTCTTCGCCACCCCCATACGCCGCCCACCTGACGCGCTCGTCGGCCTACATGCCTGCGTCGCTGCAGCACCAGTGCACCGCCGCTGCTCCGCATCCGCGCACCACTGCCACCTCGCACGCCGCCGCACGCGCTCTGTGCCGCCACCCGCGCGCCCTCACCGTCGCGCCTCTCGTCGCTGCACCGCACCGCCACCATGCCACAGTCGCATCCGCGCCACCGCGTCGCGCCTGCGCTTGCATCACGCGCCGCTCCACTTCCTCCACCGCTGCAGCCATCCAGGGGCCCGAGCACCTCCTTCCACCACCTGTGCGCAGTGTGCACCTTTGGTGTTCGACAAATTGTCCAAGGGCAATTTTTGTTCTATTTCTTCAATCTGCAGTGGTGAGCTTTGCACCCGTGAACTCCTTTGTGATTAGCATGTGTAGCTTGACCTGTTTCTCACTCTCTTCACATGTTCACACTTCTTTTATGTCATACATACACATTGCAAAATCATTAAGTTTTGACATACTTGGCTTTTCATCTTTTCACCACATTTCCTTTTCCTGTTAGTTCTAGGACCCACTGTTTCCACACTTGCACCTTTATCATCAGACCCATCAGTGTGTTACTTGGCTCATGGTAGTTCATCCACTAGAAACACATGATTTAGGCTCAATCTTTTCCCTGCTGTGCTTAGGATCTCCTTTTCTCTAGTGTATGATTCTTGTACTGTTATATAGCTCTATCTCACTCTATTATCTTCTATCGATTTCTCATGACAGATGGGCAGAGATAAGAAAGGCAAGGGCAAGGCAGTTGTGCAGCCGGCGAAGAAGAGGACTTGCGAGCAGCGCGATTGGGACCGTGTTCTTGCTGTGCCAGATACTCAGGGACAACCACAACGTCCAGTGCGTATCCGAGAGGCACTGACAACCGCTCAGAGGGAGTCAGGGGCAACGACAGCGAATGGTTCAGTGATAGTTGCCGCTCAGGGCACCTCGCCACCACGCCGCTCAGGGCGTACGCGTGCCACAGTTCCAGCTTCAGCTCCACCACCCCCTCGTTCTGGTGCACGCAACCGAGGTGGAGCTATTTCGAGACCCAGAGTCCGGATTCAGGAGCAGCCGCAGCAGTCGGACGGTGATAGTAGCAGCTCGAGTGGTGGCACTCCGGTCGAGGAACCTCCAGTTTACTTGCGTGACTTGAGTGGGCTGCCCGCAGCCAAGGTCAGGAGGCTCCGGGAGGTGCCAGAGCTAATGTGGTTCCCAGACCACAGTAAGGAGCAGGTGGACACCCGCTTCTACACTTTGCTTCAGGAGGCGTTCTACTACGCCTATATCAGGATTGGAGCCCGGTTCAGCGAGCACCGTCTGCTTCTCTGGGGGGCTCTCCGTGTTTCAGCAGGATTTTCGATACTCTCTTACTTTGAGAAGTACCCTGGCCTGGTTCCTTTACTCAGTGAGAGGGCCCAATACGTCCGTGAGTGGGTCAGAGTCTTCTGTGCCACTCTCCACATTGGAGTAGACAGAGAGTACATTTGGTTCATGTTTGATTGTGGGAACTGGAGGATCGATCGAGAGGGCTTGGCTGAGCGTCATGGACTCACACTGTCAGAGGAGCCAGTGTCCCTAAACCATCTCGCCTACGGTGATGCTATGCCTCCCCGTCGTGCGCACTACTTGTTTCCATATTTTAGGATGGCGGGAACCGCCCTTGGAAGCTATAAAAGGGGCCCCTCACCCCCCTCATTCCACACACACAACACTTGAAGCCTCTCTCTAACTCTCACAAGACTTGTACTCCTTAGGATAGTGGAGCTAGGCTAGCACTTCATCACTTAGCGAAGCAAGTCGTCCACGGGGCCGGAGAAGCATTCCTCAGCCTTGGGTAATGGCTTTGTATTCGGATCATCAATACTCTATTCATAATGCAGAGCTGAACTATGGTTGTTTTGCTATCTTAGTAGCATATCATGCTTTTGCTTGTTATGCTGTTTTGATAGAAAATCATATCATGGCTTGGTGCTTCATTAGTTATGGTATACATATGATTAGGCTAGATGATCTGGGTAAGGATATCGGTTAGTCGTTCCCTAAGGCTTGCCTTAGAGTTTCACTTGTCCATCCGAAGGGTGGGAGACTAGGGGGCGCTAGGGTAGTGACCTCATACACGAGCGTGGTGCTCGGATATGCGGGATCCTTCGAAATATGACCGTGCTTCACGGTGTTACTGGGGTAGACGGCAGGTGGTGATAGCCCTGTACATCCGCTACAAAGCTGCTTCGTGGTTAGTGCACTCCCCGACGTTCGAACCGTGTGCAATCATGAGTTGATGATATTATACGCCATGGTCAATGTGGCAGAACCACCTGAATTAATCCGGCTCAAGTGTATTAACCATCACCATTAAGGCATCCTCGGTTAACCTTACACTTCAAACGGAGTAATCCACTGGTCTGTCGGGTATAACCTCCCGATACAACCACGGTGAACGGATCGAGCGCCGTACATACAAATGCTCATGCGACGATGAGCCCAGAGAATACCACATTCCAGCAAATATTACATCATTAGCATAAGTAAATATTACAGACCTAATTCTGAGTTTAGAAACAAGTACTTCAATCAACATAAATAAGTTCTTCAGAGTTAAATTGCAGCGGAAATAAACAACGGAAACTACTCGACGATACAGGATGTCTCGATGAAGCCCGTACGAGACATCACTCGGCCTTATCTCCGTTGGACGGGGGCGCATCCCATTCCACCGACCAACCAGGGGGAAGAGTGCAGGGCCAAGTCAAGCTAGCAATCATGTCTTCAAAGGGCTCACCTGAAAACGAGTCACAAGCAAGACTGAGTATACTAATACTCAGCAAGACTTACCCGTGTAGTGGGAACTACTCCACCGACTCTAGACATGCAAGGCTTTTTGGCTCGGGGGTTTGTTTTGCCGAAAAGCATCTACAAGTGGATCCTTACTTTCAGCTTTTAGCTCAAGATTCTAGTTGCATTAACCATTCTAGATAAGCAGCTAGCTAGAAGCATACATGGTGAAGCATTTAATTTTCATCCAACCAGTTCATTCATCATCATTGTTCCTCTTCTTACTCTGTGGGTAAAAATGGTTAAGCAGTCTCAATAGCCGTGAGAAACGGACGATTCGAATCGAATTTCTTAACCTTGCAAGGGAAACCCAAACACACGTCACGTGGTTACTCCCTAGAGTCACACGTGCAACTTTTCCCCTTTCTTTCCGGGTCGTGGATCGGGGCTACCCTCCGAGAGTACAAGAGCTCCACGCCACGGTTCGGCGCCGGGTCGTGACCACTCTCTGCACTCGCCATATGCACATGGGACCGAAGTTCAAAGGGTAGGATGCCGTCCCCTTGCCGGGCCAATCAGGTACTTAAGCTTACCGATTCCCATAATCTCGGCATGTGTTTAGTACGTTCAAATACTTAACCATCACTACCACACCCTGCGGCCTTAGCATTTTTCACTAGACAGACGGGCCTCAATCGTAACCATCGTTACATAACCCGTCCGTGTCCTTATGATTGCAGCGTGTAGTAGTCATTCAACTCCTATTTTCTCGCGAGTGACAGGAAATCACTCGACTTTTACCGGAGTCCTATTAGCACAGCATTCTATCGAACCTTACATCTAGTTTTCACGCAAGGGTTCCTGACATCATGCAACTAAGTTTTCATCCAACTCCTATAAACGTAATGCACAAGCAAAGAGTAATGAGTTGCATAATTTCGGAAAGAATGGGTTATGCTCCGGGGCTTGCCTTCGCAGTTCGCTTGGGGATCTTCCGAACTTGGGCTCGGGTCTTCAAAAGCTTCAGTTAGATTTGCTTGAGCTTCACGCTGCTCACTCTCGGACGCGGGCACCAGCTCGTAGGTTCCGTCGGCGAGAGTCGTCGATTCTACATGAGTGCACAAGTTTAAGTCGTGGAAATAGCACTTGATTACGATTTGAGAGTAATTACTACAATGGATAGTTTCTGGTCATGAAATTTTGGATTTAGGCACATCAAGGAAAGGTGTGCTTACTGTAAAATTTTCAGCCAATTTTATGTAACAGATTAATTCTGAAAAATAGATTTCATTGTTGCTGTTAGATACTTGTTCTTTTTGTACAGATCAATTGGTGCAACAATTGTGGCTAAGATTTTTACAGAGCTCTCACTTGAACATGCAGAAGCTACTGTAATTTTTGTAGGATTTATCATGCAGTATTTAGAGCATAGAAAATATGACATTCTACACCTAGGCTTTTTAAAGATTCATTTTTACAGGACCCTACACAGGGTTTTTGTCCATGAAACTTTTTACACAGCAACCTCTACAACAGTGTAACTCCCAGTAATAATTTGGGGATTTTCCAAACTAAGGTACTATTTTCTTGATTTAATGTATGTTATTAGCACATAAATCAAATAAATAGGTTACTGTGAGATAAAAGGTCTCCTAATTTTTCTCTGGCTTCTAGTTACCAATACATTAGCATAGGAAAAATTTCAATGGGTGACTTACCACCTAACTGCAGGGATAAAATATTCTTCTTACACATGATATGAAACTAAGTTTAACAAACAGTAAATCTAGAGATGTAATTTGGGCCTGATCTTTTTACACAGTCCTAATCATCCAGCAACTAGTTCACTGCCCAAAATTCAGGGTCAGCATTGTTCTAGAACAGTGGGTATAAAATATGTCCATTAAAGCTTCTATTTAATGTAGAGCAAAATATTTTGAGATTCTGAGAAAATTTTTGTAACAAAAGTGGTAGAGTTTGTTCTTAGGATTCCAGAACAGTTGAGTTTGCATTTTTCTGAATTTTCTACGATTTTATACGAATTTTACAAGTTCACTGAATTTGAATCTAGGTTTGAAATTTTTTTTACAACTAGGTCCTTGAATCTTACGCTCAGACCCTTATAAAGATTTAAATCCTTGCAATTGGGTCCTCGGCGGCTCGGGTACGGCGGCCGGCCGAAATTCCGGCGAGGGGGCTCGCCGGCGGCGAGGGGCGGGGGTCGGGGAAGGTTCAGGGGTGCGAGGGCTACCTTGTGGGGGTGTTGTTCAGGTGGGGGACGGCCGGGAAGGGCTCGCCGGCGTTGGAGCAGAGGCGGCGGCGGCGCGGCTCGCGTCGACGGCGGTGCTCCGGCGGGCTTGGGGCGGCGTGGTCCGGTCGGTGAGCTTCAGTGGCGCATGGGGAAGCTACCCAGAGGCTCGGCTTGGACGGAGGGGGTCGGTGTC
This sequence comes from Panicum miliaceum, assembly GCA_032594955.1. NCBI lineage: Eukaryota > Viridiplantae > Streptophyta > Magnoliopsida > Poales > Poaceae > Panicum > Panicum miliaceum. Next base: position 14,959,611 of record CM064068.1, read on the forward strand.
GTGCTGTCCACGGCGAGCAGGGGCGGCGGCGGCGACGGCAGCGCGGGCGGCGGAGCTCCGGTGGCTCTGGGTGGTGTTGGGCGGGTCGGCGAGCTGCGGTGAGGTGATGTAGTGGTGGCTGGGTGCTCAGTTTGGGCAGTGGGCGGCTGTGGAGGGCTGCCCACGGGCGGGTGGTGCTCGGCGGCGGCGATGGCGCGGCGAGGTGTTCTGGTGGCCGGGGGCTCGCGCGGGCGGTCGGGGCGGGGCTTTTATAGGGTCAGGAGGGGGCGTGGAGATGCCTGGGCGACGCGCGGGGCGGGGCACGGCAGCGGCGTGCACTGGGCGCGGCGGGCGGCGGCAGAACGTCGGCGCGGCGTGCGGCGAGCGGGCGCGGCGACTGGGCGGCCGAGATACTGGCGTGGGCGCGAGGAGATAGTGCCGGGCGCGGAGTGGGGAAGCAGCAGCGGCAGCGGCTCGGGCGGAGGGCGGGGCGCGACGACTGGTGGGGCGCGGGGGCCGGGGCGGCACGGCGGAGCGCGGCCACTGGGCGAGCGGGCGGCGGCCTGGGCGCGGCAGCGCACGCGCGGGCGGGGACTGGCCGCGCGGCGTCGGGGCGGGGCAAAGCCGGCCGTGGCGGGGTGGTGCGGCGGCCACTGGCCTGGCGCTCCGCGCCGGTCAGGCGACGTCGGCCACCTGGCGCGCGGCGGGCGGGCGAGCGCGCGCGGCGCGGCAGAGCAGAGGGGGAGACGCATGGGACCGAAATGCAAAAATTCGAAAAAGTTCAGGGGGCTGGGTGCAAACAGGGCGTTTTCTCCTCTTTCTGATTTGAATTTCAAAAACTTTTGAACACGAAAGTTGTTCAAAATAAAAAGTTCTACAACTTTGGTTTCAGGCAAAATCTCATTTGGCTTATGGTTTTAAAGTTATTTTAAAAGTTTCAAATGTGCCCAAATGTGCCCAAATTAAATTTGAATTCTAACTGAACCCTTTTTAAATTCTTTCCACCCTCTCATTAGTGGGTTTAAAACATAGAGTTAGGCTAATGACATTGATTTTGGAATTTTAATTACCAGGGTTGTCACAGTCAACAAGATCAAGGTCTCCCCCGCAAAGGCAATAATTTTGCAATGGCTTTAAAATTTCAAGATCACAGGTCCTATTGAGTGTACTTCTTAGATTACACGCATCGCTTCGAGTCTCGAGGTCTTAGATGGTTTCATTTGCATATGATACCCTACTTCAAGATGACTGGCAGGATGATGCAAAACAGGTCAGGGAGAGGAACCGAGCCAGCACCACCACCACAACAACCTCAGTCTTCATATCACCATGAAGCGGGTGGCTCGGCCTGGCACAGCGCAAGCTCCAAGCCGCCGATCCACCAGCTCCAGCTCCGGTGGAATCCCGAACCTTGCACGACGTCCGGCCTCTAGCCTCGACTTCGGCTCCATCACCCAGCAGCTAGGCGAGCTGCGGGTTCAGGCCAACAACATCGAGGATACGCTGCACCAACACATTGAAACCAACCAAGCATGGCAGCAGTACACCGGCGAAAGGATCCACGCCATGGAGCAGAGGCAGCTGCAGCAGCAGGAGGAGTGGAGGGCTTACTACCGTTGGAGAGGGTTTAAACCCGACCAATAGCAGTGAGCCTGAAGCTAGCTTGAGGGAGGACCCCCATGAGAGGTATCTTGTATCTTGTACCTTAATTTGTTTTTCGCTTTTAAAACCTTATGCATGAAACAAAATAAAAATCTGCAAAACTAAAAACAAAATAAAAATTTGCAAAACCCAAAAAGACCAAAAATATTTACTTGCTTCCTTATGTGTAGTAAGCATGGCGTAGTTTTCCTTGTTGAGATGATGAATAGTTGCTCTGTTAATTTTCTTCACATGCCTAGTTACAACTTAGTGCTCTTCTCAAGTTTTTAGTTTGTTGGACAAATGTTCAAACCTTAAGCTTGAAACTTGTGGGTAGCAAAAAGCATGATCTGAATCTACATTGTTGCGAGCTATGATATGGTTAAATAGAATTGCTACGATCTTCTCCTAAGTGATGCTTGATTTTTAGAGTATTTATTTTTGAAAATACAAAAAAAACAAAGTTCCTCAATGATACGAAATTCCCATCCAAAGCCATATGATGATCCAATTGAAAACCCTCCACATATGCAACTTGTTATCTCATTGAGCTTTGTCAAACTGTTGTGACCCTTAGTGAGATTCATTTCATACTCGCATGATCAAGATCACGTACACACTCCACCATATGCTACGCGTCTACACAAGAAGTGAGCAAGCATTCCATTCATCCATCCACAAATAAAAACTTCCTATTGCTGCATGACCACTCTCTCCAAAGTTCCAAAAGAAAAAGAAGTATGGGTTATTCAAAGAAAAAAAAGAGGAAGATAAAAGGTGTATACCCAAAGAAGGTACGCCACATGCCCACAAGGCATGTCAAAAATAAAAGGAAGAGAAGAGTAAAAGATGCATGCCCAAAGAAGATATGCCACATGCTCACAAGGCATGTCAAAAAAAATAAAAAGAGAAAAAGAAGAAGATAGCCCATGCTCAAAAGAAGAAAATAAATGGAGAAATGGTTCATAAAAAGGAGTTCATCCACCATCCACCAAAAATATCCACACACTTGCACGTCTTGATCAAGGTTTATGACTTGTCTCTCCTTTGGATCCGGTTTTTGACTTAGCAATACATGAGAAATAAGTGTGCCTTCATATCCTCCATACCTACAGCTCCATAAATTTTGGCCTTTAGAGATAGGTTGAGGAAGAAAGGCAAAATAAAGAGCCTTGGTGAGGAATGATACACAATGAGCGATCCAAGAGATCATTCGAGGAACTTTGAAAATTCTTTTGAAAAACCCTATAAAAAATCTCCGGATTGACGGTTGAGCAAAAGGGGTAAGAAACATTAGCACTCTACAAAACCGTTCTGACTCTCAACCGCCAAAGATGAGGTAAGAGGTAAGAACATAGCCAACTTATTCAATATCATGAAAAGAACACTTTGTTGTGCCTAAGGTATTTGTTGGAAATGCAACATTGAAGAAACTCCTGATCAACAACATAAAGCCTTGTTTTGCTCGGGACAAGTGTTGGCATTTCATAGCGTCATCACCAAGTATGGACATAGAGTCCATTCCCCGGCAATGGCGCCAGAAATGTCGTGGGGTATTTCTTACGTTACAGAAGGATCCGCAAGCGCACAGAATACAATTGTAGCATTTTACCCGTGAGTACGGGGTCGTATTTATATTTCCGTAGGGAAGGCGGCGGTTATTGGAATAGATTAGTATGTTGATTAGTTCTAGCAAGGATATTCTATTGAATAAATAGGGGTAAGATAATATATGGTAAAGAGGTAGTGTGACACACAAGTTACTCAAGTTCTATCTCTATGCAAAGCTTACAAGAAGGGAGAAAGGAAGAAGAAAGCTAATCTAAGGACTTATGTACTCCTAACTAAGCATACAGTCTATACTAAGCACTCATACACATACACATGATTAGGAACGGGCTCTAGGCTCCCAGGCATCACCGGGAGACCGCACAGGATATGGCTAGGTGGCCACTAGATCCTCATGGCTATTTTATGCACCTCCTACAGCTACTACACGAACGGGGAGGGTTACGCTGGACGGACAGGACTGTCGCCACCTGCTGCCTACCACATCTAACCATGGTATAGAGCCGCATCCAGCAACACTGATTAGCCCAGACACCACGTCTACGCTAATAATCGATACTCTAATGCCCCACGCGGAGCCCCCACCCTTCGGATGGACAAACATCACACTAGAGCAAACATGCGAATACTGGAACCAATGTTGTAGCCTAGATGTCTTACCATGTCTAATCATGCAAGATATCAGTCCTACATATAAACTAAGCATAGCACACATATCTGAATACACATAACATATACTATATGATTACACTAAACTAGAAGATAACTCTATTAAGGGATTCTGAATATTATAAAGGAGAGGAAGAGTAAAACCCCATACCGAACACTCCTAGGGAAGACTCGGGAACTGAAGAAGAGCTACATCACCTAAACTCCACTATCCTAAAGACTAAGCAAGAGAGAAACTTGAGAGAGGCTTCAACTTGTGGTTGCAACTTGTGGTCTCAACTTGTGGTGTCTTCTATTGTAGCACCCCCTCATATTTATAGAGGTGAGTGTGGGAGGTGTGCAGCAGCTCCTCGGCATCCAAATGACCGAAGCCTTGCCAAACCGACGTTAGGAGCCAATGGGGAAGCGCCACGTCAAAGGAGGTAAGTCGGTTCACTTCTGGTGGGTCGGCCGACCTAGGTGTGTCGGCCGACCTGGCCTTGGCCCAGACCAGGCCCAGCTTCCTCTAGGTGGCTGCCATGTGGGCCCTAGTCCCTCCTGTGAGTGAGTGGACGCTGTCCTAGGTCGGTTGCACACTTTGGTGGGCCCTTCAATCCATGGGAGTCCAAATGGTGCGCTCTGATTGGTCGACGTCACTTGCATTTGATTGAGATGCTTGTTTAACACTTGAATTCTGTTCAATTTCCCTACATTGCAAATTCTCAAGGGGAATGTGGAAATGACATTATTCTAGATAAATATGCAAGTTAAGTATGCTACTCATCCCAATTTTCTGATCAAATTGACGCTCGAAATTGATCCATAGCGAGCGTCAACAACGAGCAAAAGGCTAGCTTGGGGGTGTTGTTGACGATCATTAAGTGCAAAATCCGACCATCAACTATACTCACAATCAGAGGAAAATTATATCACTTACTCGCATAAATGTATCAGTAACCTAGTTCCACAGTTGTTTTGTCACTCTAACCTTTTCAGGGACACAAGTCTGAAATAAGAAGAAAAAACGAAGAATACGCTGCAAAGTATGCACAGAAGATCATCCACCGCATCACACTTACAAGAGGGACCCACCTGATAGACCAAACGGGTGCGCCAAGGAAGCAAACATACAGAATATCCACCTGGGCCCACATGTCAGCGTGCCAGAGGAAGATGTACCTGGGGAGGCACAACCTGGGGTCGGTCGACCCAGGCCTGCTTCCCGTCCAGGTGCATCTTGGGGAGGAGTCGCCGCCAAGCTTCCTCAACCTAGATGCTAAGGTTTCCATATTTTAGGATGGCGGGAACCGCCCTTGGAAGCTATAAAAGGGGCCCCTCACCCCCCTCATTCCACACACACAAAACTTGAAGCCTCTTTCTCTCACTCTCACAAGACTTGTACTCCTTAGGATAGTGGAGCTAGGCTAGCACTTCATCTCTTAGCGAAGCAAGTCGTCCTCGGGCCGGAGAAGCATTCCTCAGCCTTGGGTAATGGCTTTGTATTCGGATCATCAATACTCTATTCATAATGCAGAGCTGAACTATGGTTGTTTTGCTATCTTAGTAGCATATCATGCTTTTGCTTGTTATGCTGTTTTGATAGAAAATCATATCATGGCTTGGTGCTTCATTAGTTATGGTATACATATGATTAGGCCAGATGATCTGGGTAAGGATATCGGTTAGTCGTTCCCTAAGGCTTGCCTTAGAGTTTCACTTGTCCATCCGAAGGGTGGGAGACCAGGGGGCGCTAGGGTAGTGACCTCATACACGAGCGTGGTGCTCGGATATGCGGGATCCTTCGAAATATGACCGTGCTTCACGGTGTTACTGGGGTAGACGGCAGGTGGTGATAGCCCTGTACATCCGCTACAAAGCTGCTTCGTGGTTAGTGCACTCCCCGACGTTCGGGTACGATGTAGGAGTTCTGAAGGATGTAACGGCCCAGATGTACTTCGGGACGGGACATTCTCCCTAGTATTCCTAATTTCCCGGCACATGTAGTCCTAACCTTGTGTATGTTGCATGACCTTTGCTTGCTTGAATAGATGCTATTAGGACTTTGTTGTATGCCTATGCTCCCACTAACCTTAGGTTTATTTGTTTATTTTTTATCCAGAGTTGGCTTGAGCGTGTGTGTCACATTACCCTAATTCATACTTTTATCATAACTTACCCCTGTATTGTTATAGTCTATATCTTATTCATGCCATCTCGATTATGTACCAAGTAAACTCTTTTACATCGTGCCCTGCTTTGGGAAAATATAAATAACGATACTCGAATACTCACCGGGTGAAATGCTATAGCGGTATATCCGTGTGTTTGCGGATTCATTCTGTAATCGTTAAGACATACCATCACACGGCGTTTCATAATGCCGCTGCTAGGGATGGGACTAACACTCTCATTCCTAGTGGTGACGCTAAGAAACACTAACACTACTCACTTTTTCCACCCGACGAGGAGGTCAGCGTGTTGTTTCAGCAGCCGTTCTTGCCAGGCACGCCGAGGACTTGGGATAGGCTCAACCCAGTTGCCCGCACTATTCACTTAGCTCTGAGGAAGAGCTTGCTTTTCAGGCAGGGGTACAACAAGGGTCTCACAGCTCTGCAATAGTGGTTATTGATGCACATCTTGACTGGCAGGTGGTTGCACTCCTTAGCCTTTACGACCTAATCTGCAAGCGCATGGATACGGATGTAGCTTTCACCAGAGAGTTTACCTGGAATATCGAATCCAAGGAACAGCAGACGCAACCAGACCTAGAACTATTCAATCGGACCCACCTAGAGAGATGAGGTAAGAGGGTAGAGGGCTTAACTTCAGTTGGCCAACTCGTTACCCAGATAACTAGTTGTTACACTAACTTGATCTGCTTCGTTGGCTGGGGCGGAAGGACCTCAGACTGAGGGAGAAATGGGGGGTCCAACTCGGCCAACGATCTACTGCTATGAAAACACCCGAACGTGTGGTGGAACACAACCCAAGATAACTATCAAGCCTAAGCACCATGCTCCAACTATCCAGTTACTGACTTCCGCCTCATGTTAAGGCAAGAAGAAACCCCAAATGACCAAGTGTTCTGAACCACGCTGACAAGGGATCCCGCAGATCAAAGAAAGTAAACTAACTAGATATTGAAAGTAAATAGAAAGACTAGCGAGATACTGAAGATAAACAAGGAACTTACTTTGATAATATTCCCCTGAGGTGGATACAAAAGTAGAGAAGGATCCAGAGAAAACCCAGTTCCTCTCCTAGCTTGGCTCGTGCACAAGCTCTCACCTCACTCTTTCCCTATTCTACTACTAAAACAGACTAACTATTGATGCTCGCTACGGACCGATTTTGAGCGTCAATTGGACCCCAAAAGTGGGATGACTGACATGTTTAACCTGCATAATTAACCCGAATAATATGATTTCCACATTTCCCTTGGAGATTTTGCAATGTAGGGATTTGGGCAAGAAATGCAGGTAAAATAAGCTCCAGAATCCATGCCATAAAATGCCGACAGATCGGAGCGCGCCGACTAACGAGGAGCAAGCGTTTAATTACCAAACTCCACATGTGTTGGTGAAAATGTGTATGCAGCTCAAGCAAATAAGGAAACACACTTCAAGAGCAAGGCAACACACTCTCAATCCAAGGCAACACCCTTCTGACCAATCAGGCAAGCATTCAGCATCACATGGATTGATGGGCCCACATGCAACACCAAACCAACTCAATTCAGGGCAACTCACCTGGAACCACCTTAAGGGCCCACATACCAGTCTCCTGGCCAAAGGCGGTGGCTAGGGGTCGGCCGAACTGGCACTGGCCCCCCTCGCCTCCAGCTTCCACGTGGCGACTCCAGACGCATTCATAAGGTCGGTTTCACAAGGCTTCACGAGATTACCGGCCGGGAGCCCCCTAGTTCACCCCTATATATATGAGGGGAGGGGCTTCTTAAGGAGACACAACTCACGTCTCCATCCTCTCTCACATTTGGAGTTTGGAGCTTCTCTTTAGAGGCTAGTGCTGCTTAGGGTAGTGCTTAGGAGTTAGGGAGAGAGTGAGGTGGAGTCGGGGAGGAGCCAGTGTGCCCACCGGCGCTCTTCTCCAGCTTGTACCTCGACGGATGCTTATCAATCATAGTAAGTGTTCATGACTTCCTTTGTGCTTTAGTTTCTTAGTTAAGTTAGATCTAGCTCCGCCTAGTTGTTCACTAGTGTAGTGGATGCCTCTAGGATAAGTATGATTCTAGAGTTAGTAAGGAACGATATAGACGTGGTGTCTAGATTAGATCTTACCTGTTGGTTCTGGTATATCCCATGGTTAGATGAGGTGGGTAGCAGGTGGTGACAGCCCTGTCTATCCAGCGGAACCCTCACCGTTTGGGTATATCCCAGTGCCGCAGTACTGGAGCTCACCAGTCATATTCTGGGAGAAGCCAATATCCCGACATGAACAACTAGAATAGTTCTATCTTACCTTTGATTCTTAGCCTTAGGAATCCTCTCTGCCCCTTGCCTCTAACCGGTGTAGTGTCCTTGGACGAACCTGAACCTTAGAGAAAATACACACATTCCTCAGTGGATACGATACCCTCTGAATACTCCTGGGTGAAAGCTACAACGTCATTTGTGCGCTTGCGGATTTATTTTCGTGACGCTAGGAAACGTCAACAAGCTTTCTGGCGTCATTGCCGGGGAACGATTGGTATATTCTCTTTGGACCTAGTTCCCCCTCGTACCTTTTTTTATTTCTTTTATTCTACCTTTACCCCCACTACCCATGGAGAAGCTATCCATTAAATAGCTCTCTATCCCAAGGGGTGAGTTCTATAAGCCCTTACAAACTTCAAGACCAACCCCTTCATCTGGCTACGGACTCCCTCCTCGGATATTATCCGTGTTTTGGAATCGACCCTTCTCTGGACCAATTAATGAAGATCCCGACGATCATCTACAAAGGTTTGAGGAATTGTGCTTATGCTTGGTAATCCCAGGCATGACACAGGAAACATTGCGGTGGAAGTTATTTCCTCTGTCTCTCACAGGGAAGGCGGAGCAATGGTACACCCGCACAATAGGGAGTAGGACCGGTAATTGGGGAGAATTTAGAGTTGACTTTTGTTACTCATTCTCCCTTACGGAACACATAGAATCCCTACCGGTTGACATCCTCAGCTTCAAGCAATTAGAGGAGTCCATAGGTGCAGCATGGGCTAGATTCTCATGCCTTTTGGCATCTAGCCCAGACTTGTCTATACCCGAAGATGTATCATTAGACATCTTCTGCTCGGGTTTAGATATGGAATCTACCCTTGACCTTGACATCGCCACCGGAGGTTCGTTCACACACAAAACTCTGACAAAAGGAATGATTCTAGGTCATCTCTTAGAAGACTCGTCTTTCCATGTTGATCATAACGAACCCCGCCGAGAGGAATCCGAGTCAATCCATGAGAGTCTCAATAGCGAATTCCGAGTTTTCATCTCCTACATCCCAAGATTCATCTGTTGAGCCCACTCCCGAACCAGGAACATCAGAGGGCGAAGAAATTCAACCTTCGATGTTCTCTTCTCAATTCGAGGATGATCCATCTAGAAATCACATAAACACCTCGAATCTCTTATGGGAGGAATCTTCTTCTGTCCATACATATGAATCTCAAAATCCCTTGATAGAACCTTCCCTCAAGCCTATGGTGACCCCCGTACCTCTCGATCCTCTCAACAAAGCAAATCTCAAGGAGGTCATGAAGGAGAAATCATCGGGTGATGTGAGACACTTTTCCGAAGCAATTTGGATTAGTTGACCCTTCACGATCATTCCTTGCTCTATAAGGGGAATTACCGTAGAAGCCCATCTTAAGCCCCTTATGGAGGTTAACATCATGCCATGGCACTTAGCGTACACACTTTTGGGCGATGTTATACTAAAACCATCCGACAAGCTCATCAAGAGTTGTCCCTTTGGACACATCCTTGAATGTCGGGGGGTCGCAAGTGCCGTGCTGCTCTCAATAGACAAGATCAAGTTCAACCTAGACTTTCATATATTTGATATCCTTGATCTTGATCTTTTTCTAGGCTACCCTCTAGAAAAACTTCTGGATACACCTCATGGGAGCCTAGATGAAAAGCTTAGGGAACCCGCTTCTGCCATCACTACCTTCTATTTAGAAAATCCTATGGTGAAGTCTCTTCCCTAGCAAAACATGCTCGAGAAGATGATGCATACATCTCCATTCATATCATCTGAACCCATTCTCTTTGAAGTTGCAAAATTTGCAATTCCGAAGAGTATGATTCAAAAGAAATTCTTCACCTTTGTGAAGATGAACAATCATCATCACCCTCAATCGAGTTAGAGCCTCTTCCCGCTGGCCCGGAGTATGTTTTTCTTGACCACGCTCGAGATACAACTTCGATCTTTCATGATGAATATCTTGAGATGGAGAATCCATGGGTCATGAAATTTTGTGAGGCGCCGACCCTGGAGTTCGAGGGGAAGGATTCCATAGATGAGCATGGGAGCTTATTTCTTGAATTACCCCAACAACCATGCTCGTTCAACAACTCTCCAAAGTTAGGCATGCTTTGTGCACCGAGCACGCACGAGGACTACAACCACCTTAAGGTCCTCTTCTGCAAAATCTTTATAAGGTTGGTTGTAGATGCATATGTTTATCATAAGAATTGCAAATTTTGTGGATGCTCTATGGCACTAACCTTGCAGATAAAGCTTCATGAAACATCAACAATTGGCGGTGAGAAGGGAACGACATCACCAATGATAGCTGCAAGAGGAAGTTCCCATTGTCAAGCTTCTAACCATAAACAAAGCACTGCCAGGAATAACCCGGATTATCATTTGATTTTCCCCTTTCATATAAAAGCAAGAGCATGTTCTAGGATAAGCTTTTCCTTCAGGTATTTTTGGTTGCTAACCATTTCAGGTGGAGATTAAAAAGAACAAAGGACAAGTGACGCCTAAGTACATGAGAGCTACACCAACTACAATAGTATGGTAATTCTTGGTGAGGGAAGATTATGTAGGGAAGTTTGAACTCCACACGCTTGAGTTGTGCTTCTCTGCAATGCAAACTCCAAGTGTGGGGAGGTATATGAGTACCCGAAGTAAGTTCTTGTCATGCAAATGTTGTCATGGTTCAGAGATGGTGTTGGTTCTCGCATCTTGCCCCATAAAAGAAAAGAAAAAAAAGAGAGGAGTTACCACGGTGGCAATTATGTTCTTCATCAACGAAACGTGATGGTAAGCACCTCCAGGTATGTCCTGCTTTTGACTTTAAACAAAGCCCTTTCGGGAGGTAGCCCGAGGATCACCAGTTTCAAGCTCATGCTTTTCTCTCTTGGAATAAAGCTCAATCATGCTTTCATGCTTCCTTTATCTATTCTTGTGTGCTCTGGTTTGAATGTGTGGTGCGCAGTGCATTCATAGGCCTTCTTAATTTAAGCATGGTGCTTAGGTTAAAAAGCCTTCTTTTCTCAAACTAGGCATGGTGTCAGGTTTGATTAATAAAACTTAGAGTTATTACTTGTATAGATATCGGTTCTATATGAGGACTAACCCCTGCAGGAAAATGTTCAAATCCAAATGGGTAAGTCATTGAGCCGAATTCAAATGGAAAGGTAAGCCAAGGCATCGAATTCATGTTGCGCAACAGAGAAAGGAGGTAAATATCACCCTGCAAGGTTCTACTGTGAGTATAACCTCTTTTGCTCATGTCGATGCAACATCAATTCTTCCTTGCTTGAGTATGTCTCATGGTGAGATTAAATTTTAGTTCCAATAAATTTTAGGGCTCCCTGGTTCTCAAATCGGTAGAGCCATTATTTTGTTTCCACCTTTTTGTTTTTGAATAAGCACCAGGTACAAGAACAAGTGTGGGGGAGATCTCTTAGAGTTTCGACGCACATACATATGAGATCTCCCACAGACAGATGCACAAGACCGAAAGAACTAGGACGCAAAAGGCCTAGACCACATCGCGACGGTTTGTGCACTCTACCCCTCAAATCTCCTAATCCATGAGTTTAAATGAATTTCATTGCTAATCACAAAAAATAGACTCACTGGTGCTCGCTGGTCGCATACTTCAAGTTTGATTGGCTTGCATATATTTTATTCCCTACTAAACTTGAGCTTGTGAATCATATCTTAGGGAACCCATAATTGTTAAGTTGTTGAAAAGTGAGACATGGTTTGATGAAGGAATCCCTTCTTTCTCTGCTTTTATGTCTGGGAATTTTATTTTAAAAAGAAAACCCCTTCATAGCTTTACAAACTCCCTATGTTTGTCCTACCAAAGCCATATGTCGATCTTCATGCATGAAACCTTATACATATGTGCCTTGTTGTTGCATTGAGCTTCATCAATTTTGTGACCCTAGTGAGATGTCTTTTCATGCTTGCTTGATCAAGATCACGTACACTCCACATGCTAAACTTCTACACTGGAAGTTAGCTACTCCATTCCATCCATCCACAAAATAAAACTCCATGTGTAATGATCTCTCTCTCTCCAGTACTCCTTGAAAGAGGCATGGGCTATATGAAAAAAAAGAAGGAAAAAAAGCAAAAAAATCTGGACACATGAAGGTCCAAGTGTTGAAAAAAAATTGGACACATGAAGGTCCAAGAAAAAAAGAGAGAATATATAGCCATGTCCTCAAGTCTTCAAAATAAAGGAGAGAGAGTTTCATAAAAAGGAGTCATTCATTTTCATCATCCACCATCCATACACTTGCACAATCTTGATCAGCTTGTATGATGTGTCATCTCCATGGATCCAATCTTTGATTTTGCAATATGTGTGAAACAAGTGCATGCTTCCAATCTCCTACCATGAGCTCCACATAAGCTATCTTTAGAAGTGGGTTGAAAAGAGGTAATACCTTGGTGAGGATATAAACACACCAAGTGAAATGAGAGATCCCTTGGATGAGTAAAGTTATGGTTGGTCTTTTCAAAAATCTTTCAAAACTCCAGTCATACAGCAGAGCAGTGGAGGAGATTGAAGTCAACACCGTTCCGCTCTTCAAGTTCCCAAACTATTATGGTAGACACATCAAGGTTCACAGGTAAAGGTGAAGTTTGGAATAATCTATATGCAGGTATCAAATGAAAAGGAAGTGGTGTTCCACCTTCATCCTAAGCTTTGCTCGAGGACGAGCAAAGAGGAAGGGTGGGGGATCTTGTTGACACTCGCTACGAACCAATTTTGAGCGTCAATTGGACCCGAAAAGTGGGATGATTGACATGCTTAACCTGCATATTTAACCCGAGATTTGCAATGTAGGGATTTGGGCAAGAAATGCAGGTAAAACAAGCTCCAGAATCCATGCCATAAAATGCCGACAGATCGGAGCGCGCCGACCAACAAGGAGCAAGCGTTTAATTACCAAACTCCACATGTGTTGGTGAAAATGTGTATGCAGCTCAAGGAAATAGGGAAACACACTTCAAGAGCAAGGCAACACACTCTCAATCCAAGGCAACAACCTTCCGACCAATCAGGCGCAAGCATTTAGCATCACATGAATTGATGGGCCCAAATGCAGCACCAAACCGACTCATTTCAGGGCAACTTACCTGGAACCGCCTTAAGGGCCCACATACCAGTCTTCTGGCCAAAGGCGGTGGCCAAGGGTCGGCCGACCCACTAGGTCGGCCAAACTGGCACTGGACCCCCTCACCTCCCGCTTCCACGTGGCGACTCCAGACGCATTCCTAAGGTCGATTTCGCAAGGGCTTCACGATATTACCGGCCGGGAGCCCCCTGCTTCACCCCTATATATATGAGGGGAGGGGCTTCTAAAGGAGACACAACTCACCTCTCCATCCTCTCTCACTTTTGGAGTTTGGAGCTTCTCTTTAGAGGTTAGTGCTGCTTAGGTAGGGCTTAGGAGTTAGGGAGAGAGTGAGGGGGAGTCGGGGAGGAGCCGGGTGTGCCCACCGGCGCTCTTCTCCAGCTTGTACCTCGACGGATGCTTTTCAATCATAGGAAGTGTTCGGGACTTCCTTTGTGCTTTAGTTTCTTAGTTAAGTTAGATCTAGCTCCGTCTAGTTGTTTGCCGGATCAATAGTTCACTAGTGTAGTGGATGCCTATAGGATTAGTACGATTCTAGAGTTAGTAAGGAATGATATAGACGTGGTTTCTAGATTAGATCTTACCTATTGGTTCTGGTATATCCCATGGTTAGATGAGGTAGGTAGCAGGTGGTGACAGCCCTTTCTATCCAGCGGAACCCTCCCCATTTGGGTATATCCCAGTACCACAGTACTGGAGCTCACCAATCTTATTCTGGGAGAAGCGAGTAGCCTGACATGAACAACTAGGATAGTTCTATGTTACCTTTGATTCTTAGCCTTAAGAATTGTGGCAGAACCACCTGAATTAATCCGGTTCAAGCGTGCTATTCATCACCACGAGGGCAATCAAGGCTAACTCGCACTTCAAACGGAATAATCCACTGGTCTGTCGGGTAACCTCCCGATACAACCACGGTAGAGCGGATCGAAGCCATACATACGAATGCCCATGCGAAGATGAGCCCAGAGAATACCACATTCCAGCAGATATTACAAAATTATCATAAGTGAATATTACAAACCAAGTTTGAGTTTAGTAACCAAGTACTTCAGTGATCATATCCAACAAGTTCTTCAGAGTTTAAGTTGTAGCGGAAATAAAATAACGAAAGCTACTCGACGATACAGGATGTCTCGGTGAAGCCCGTACGAGACATCACTCGGCATTATCTGTGGCAGAACCACCTGAATTAATCCAGCTCAAGTGTATTAACCATCACCATTAAGGCAATCTCGGTTAACCTTACACTTCAAACGGAATAATCCACTGGTCTGTCGGGTATAACCTCCCGATACAACCACGGTAATCGGATCGAGCGCCATACATACAAATGCTCACGCGATGATGAGCCCAGAGAATACCACATTCCAGCAAATATTACAACATTAACATAAGTGAAAATTTCAGACCAAGTTTTAAATTTAGAAACCAAGTACTCCAATAATCAGAAATAAGTTCTTCAGAGTTTAAGTTGCAGCGGAAATAAACGACGGAAACTACTCGACGATACAGAATGTCTCGATGAAGCCCGTACGAGACATCACTCGGCATTATCTCCGTTGGACGGGGGCGCATCCCATTCCACCGACCAACCAGGGGGAAGAGTGCAGGGCCAAGTCAAGCTAGCAATCATGTCTTCGATGGTCTCACCTGAAAACGAGCCACAAGCAAGGCTGAGTATACTAATACTCAGCAAGACTTACCCGTGTAGTGGAATCTACTCCACCGACTCTAGACATGCAAGGCTTTTTGGCTCAGGGGTTTGTTTTGCCGAAAAGCATCTACAAGTGGGTCCTGACTTTCAACTTTTAGCTCAAGATTCTAGTTTCGTTAACCATTCTAGATAAGCAGCTATCTAAATGCATACATGGTGAAGCATTAAATTTTCATCCAACCAGTTCATTCATCCTCATTGTTCCTCTTCTTACTCTGTGGGTAAAAATGGTTAAGCAGTCTCAATAGCCGTGAGAAACGGACGATTCGAATCGAATTTCTTAACCTTGCAAGGGAAACCTAAACACACGTCACGTGGTTACTCCCTAGAGTCACACGTGCAACTTTTCCCCTTTCTTTCCGGGTCGTGGATCGGGGCTACCCTCCGAGAGTACAAGAGCCCCACGCCACGGTCCGAGAGTTCAAAGGGTAGGATGTCGTCCCCTTGTCGGGCCAATCAGGTACTTAAGCTTACCGATTCCCATAATCTCGGCATGTGTTTAGTAAGTTCAAAGACATAACCATCACTACCACACCCTGCGGCCTTAGTATTTTTCACTAGACAGACGGGCCTCAATCGTAACCATCGTTCCATAGCCCGTCCGTGTCCTTATGATTGCAGCGTGTAGTAGTCATTCAACTCCTATTTTCTCGCGAGTGACAGGAAATCACTCGACTTTTACCGGAGTCCTATTAGCACAGCATTCTATCGAACCTTACGTCTAGTTTTCAAGCAAGGGTTCCTGATATCATGCAACTAAGTTTTCATTCAACTCCTATAAACTTAATGCACAAGCAAAGAGTAATGAGTTGCATAATTTTGGAAAGAATGGGTTATGCTCCGGGGCTTGCCTTCTTGCGAAAAGTTAGTCCGGGGCTCTTCTGAACTTGGGCTCGGGTCTTCAAGAGCTTCAGTTAGATTCGCCTGGGCTTCTCGCTGCTCACTCTCGGACTCGGGCACCAGCTCGTAAGTTCCGTCGGCGAGAGTCGTCGATTCTACATGAATGCACAAGTTTAATTCGTGGAAATGGTACTCGATACGATTTAAGAGTAATTACTACAATGGATAGTTTCTGGTCATGAACTTTTGGATTTAGGCACATCAAGGAAAGATGTGCTTACTGTAAAATTTTCAGCCAATTTTATGTAACAGATTAATTATGAAAAATATGTTACTTAGTTGCTGTTAGATCCTTGTTCTTTTTGTACAGAACAATTGGTGCAACAACTGAGTCTAAGATTTTTATAGAGCTTTCACTTAAGCATGCGGAAGCTACTGTAAGTGTTGTAGGATTTATTATGCAGTATCCAGAGCATAGAAAATATGACATTGCACACCTAGGCTATTCAAGGATTCATTTTTACAGGACCCTACACAGGGTGTTTGTCCATGGAACTTTTTACACAGCAACCTCTACCACAGTGAGTCTCCTAGTAACAATGTGAGAATTTTCCAAGCTAAGATACTATTTTCTTGATTTAATGTATGTTATTAGCACATAAATCAAATAAATAGGTTACTGTGAGATAAAAAGTCTCCTAATTTTTCTCTGGCTTCTAGGTACCAATACACTAGCATAGAAAAAGTTTCATTGGGTGGTTCATCACCTAACTGCAGGGATAAAATAGTTTACTTAAACATGGTATGGAACTAGGTTTAATAAACAGTAAAGCTAGAGATGGAATTTGGGCCTGGTCTTTTTACACAGCCCTAAACATCAAGAAACTAACTTACTGCCCAAAATTTAGGGTCAGCATTGCTCTACAACAGTGGGTACAAAATAAGTCCATTCAAGCTTCCATTTAATGTAGAGCAAAATATGTAGAGATTCTGAGGAACTTTTTGTAACAAAAGTGGTAGAGTTTGTTCTAAGGATTCCAGAACAGTTGAGTTTGCAATTTTCTGAATTTTCTACGATTTTATACGAATTTCACAAGTTCACTGAATTTGAATCTAGATTTGAAATTTTCTTTTACAACTAGGTCCTTGAATCTTATGCGCAGACCCTTCTAAAGATTTAAATTCTTGCAATTGGGTCCTCGGGCGGCTCGGGTACGGCGGTCGGCCGAAATTCCGGCGAGGGGCTCGCCGGCGGCGAGGGGTGAGGGTCGGGGAAGGTTCAGGGGTGCGAGGGCTACCTCGTGGGGGTGTTGTTCAGGTGGGGGACGGCCGGGAAGGGCTCGCCGGCGTTGGAGCAGAGGCGGCGGCGGCGCGGCACGCGTCGACGGCGGTGCTCCGGTGGGCTTGGGGCGGTGTGGTCCGGTCGGCGAGCTTCAGTGGCGCGTGGGGAAGCTGCTCAGGGGCTTGGCTTGAACGGCGGAGGTCGGGGTCGTGCTGTCCACGACGAGCAGGGGCGGCGGCGGCGGCGGCAGCGCGGGCGGCGGAGCTCCGGTGGCTCTGGGCAGCGTTGGGCGGGTCGGCGAGCTTCAGGGGGATGATGTAGTGGTGGCTGAAGCTTTAGTTTGGGCGGTGGGCGGCAGCGGAGGGCTGTCCACGGGCGGGCGGCGCTCGGCGGCGGCAATGGCGACGGAGAGTGCGTTCTGGGCGCTAGGGCTCGCGCGCGTGGCCGGGCGGGGCTTTTATAGGGGCCGGAGGGGGAGCAGAGGGGCCTGGGCAGCGCGCGGGGCGGAGGCACGGCACGGTGCGCACTGGGCGCGGCGGGCGGCGGCAGAACGCCGGCGCGGCGTGCGGCGTGCGGGCGCGGTGACTGGGCGGCCGGAGATATGGCGTGGGCGCGGTGGGATAGCGCTGGGCGAGGAGTGGTGGAGCAGCAGCGGCAGCGGCTCGGGCGGAGGGCGGGCGCGGCAACTGGCGGGGCGCGGGAGCCGGGGCGGCACGGCGGGGCGCGGCGACTGGGCGCGACGGGCGGCGGGGCTGGACGCGGCAGCGTCGCGCGCACGCGCGGGCGCTCACTGGCCGCGCGGCGTGGGGGGGGGGGGCAAAGCCGGCCGTGGCGGGGTGGTGCGGCGGCCACTGGCCTGGCGCCTCGCGCCGGTCAGGCGTCGCCGGCCACCTGGCGCGCGGCGGTCGGGCGGGGAGGAGAGAGAGGGGGGGGGGGGGGGGGGGGGCGAGGGCCTGGATGCGAGAATTTGGAAAACTTCAGGGGGCTGGGTGCAAACAGGGCGTTTTCTCCTCTTTCTGATTTGAATTTCAAAAACTTTTGAACACGAAAGTTGTTCAAAATAAAAAGTTCTACAACTTTGGTTTCAGGCAAAAACTCATTTGGCTTATGGTTTGAAAGTTAAATTTAAAAGTTCAAAAGTAACCAAATGTGCTCAAATTAAATTTGAATTCCAACTGAACTCGTTCTAATTCTTTCCACCCTTTCATTAGTCGGTTTAAGCATAGAGTTAGGCTAATGACATTGATTTTGGAAATGTAATTACCAGAGTTGTCACAGCCTTCCCCCCTTAACAAGAATCTCGCCCCGAGATTCGGTAATTCTTAGTGTGGGCGTGGGTGCACATACCAGTGGTTGAGATAAGGAACCCAGGGAAATGTTGGTTCAGGTAGCTCTCAGTTTCCCAGGTGGCTTCTTCTTCCGTGTGGTGATTCCATTGTACTTTATACATTCTAATAACTTTCCTCCTGGTCTCTCTCTCTTTTTGATCCAAAATCTTAACTGGGTGTTCGACATATGAGAGGTCGGGTTCCAACGATATTTCTTGTTGTTCCAAAATCTCGGTAGGGACTCGAATACACTACTTGAGTTGAGATACGTGGAAGACATCATGTGTGGCCGTGAGCTGAGGGGGGCAGTCGTAATCTGTAGGCTACGGGTCCGCAGCTCTCAATGATTTCGTAAGGACCAACATAACGGGGAGCTAGTTTGCCTTTGATTCCAAATCTTCGCACTCCCTTGGTTGGTGAAACTCGAAGATAGACATGATCGCCAACTTCGAATTTTAAGGGCTTCCTCCTTTTGTCAGAATAGCTCTTTTGTCGGGCTTGTGCGGCTCTAAGGTTTGCTTGTATCACTTTTACTTTCTCCTCTGCCTCGATTACCAGGTCGGGTCCAAGTATTTGACGTTCTCCGGCTTGTGACCAGCTCAAAGGAGTTCGACACCTTCGTCCGTACAGGTCCTCAAATGGTGCCATTTTCAAACTCGTTTGATAGCTGTTGTTGTACGGGAACTCTGCTAAGGGTAGGCATTTGTCCCAATTCTTGTCATAGTGAATGACGCAAGCTCTCAGCATGTCTTCAAGGATTTGGTTTACTCTTTCCGTTTGCCCATCAGTCTGAGGATGGTATGCTGAGCTGCGAATCAGTTTAGTGCCAAGAGACGTTTGCAGTTGTTCCCAAAAGCGTGCTACAAACTGAGGACCACGATCGGAAATAATTGTCTTAGGTATTCCATGCAGGCAAACAATACGATCGAGGTAAATCTCGGCATATTTCTTGGTAGAATAGGTGGTGTGTACCGGAAGAAAATGTGCCGTCTTTGTGAGTCTATCCACGATAACCCATATGGAATCATGTTTCTGGGAAGTGTTTGGTAGTCCAACGATGAAGTCCATACTTATGTCTTCCCATTTCCATGATGGTATAGGTAACGGTTGTAGTGTACCGGCTACCTTCAAGTGGCTAGCTTTTACTCTCTGGCACGTGTCACATTCTGAGACATACGTAGCAATTTCTCTTTTCATTCTAGTCCACCAGAAGTTTTGCCTTAGGTCTTGATACATTTTGCTACTACCGGGGTGGATAGAGAATTTGGAAAGGTGTGCCTCATCGAGAATTTGCTTGCGGAGTTCACGATTCTTCGGAACGACTATACGACTTTCGAACCATAGAACTCCCTTATGGTCCTGGCGGAAACATTTATACTTCTCCTCACCTAGAGAGAGTTTTTGTTTGATGATCTTAATTCCTTCATCATGTAGTTGTGCCATGACGATTTGGTCGTGAAGAGTGGGCTCAACTGAGATGTGATTTAGAGTGCCTTGGGAAACCATTTCCAAGTTAAGCTTCCTCATGTCTGCACACAATGTCTCATGGTAGAACTCCATGGATAAGCAATGGCAATGGGACTTGCGGCTTAGTGCATCAGCGACTACGTTAGCCTTGCCGGGGTGATAGTGCACTTCAAGGTCATAATCCTTGATTAATTCTAGCCATCTCCGTTGTCTCATATTCAGATCGGCTTGTGTGAAGATATACTTGAGACTCTTATGATCCGTGTAGATATTGCACTGTGTACCCATGAGATAGTGCCTCCATATCTTCAGGGCATGAATGACGGCTGCAAGCTCAAGATCATGAGTGGGATAATTCTGTTCGTGGGGCCGAAGGGCTCGTGAGGCATATGCAATCACTCGATTCTCTTGCATAAGCACACATCCTAGACCAGTACCCGATGCGTCACAATACACATCGAATGACTTGGTATTATCGGGTTGAGCTAACACAGGTGCAGTAGTCAGATGCTCTCTGAGAGTGTGGAAGGCTTCTTCACACTTCTCATTCCATACAAACTTTACTTCCTTCTTCAATAGTTCCGTCATGGGCTTAGCAATTCGAGAGAAATCCAGGATGAAGCGACGGTAGTAACCGGCCAAGCCGAGAAAACTGCGAATCTGATGAACAGAGGTAGGGGGTTTCCAATCCATCACCTCTTGTACCTTGCTGGGGTCAACAGCTATGCCTTCGCTGGAGATCGTGTGACCTAAGAACTTTACAGTATCCAACCAAAACTCACACATAGAAAACTTAGCGTAGAGCTGATGGTCTCTGAGTCGCTGAAGAACAATGCGAAGGTGCTTGGCATGCTCCTCCTCATCCTTGGAATAGATAAGGATGTCATCGATGAACACTACGACAAATTTGTCAAGTTCGGGCATGAATACCGAATTCATGAGATACATGAAGTAGGCAGGGGCATTGGTGAGTCCAAAGGACATGACTAAGAATTCATATAGTCCATATCGTGTGGAGACGGCAGTCTTAGGAATATCGCATGGGCGAATCTTGATCTGATGATACCCCGAATGAAGATCAATCTTTGAGAAGACTCTGGCTCCAGCTAATTGATCGAAGAGTACATCGATGCGAGGAAGGGGGTATTTATTTTTAACTGTTACCGCATTGAGAGGTCGGTAGTCAACACATAACCTCAAACTGTCATCCTTCTTCTTTACGAATAGGGCTGGATATCCCCAAGGTGACGCGCTAGGGCGAATAAAACCTTTGTCTAGTAGTTCTTGGAGTTGAATTTTCAGCTCAGCCAATTCTTTAGGGGGCATCCTATATGGTCTTTTGGATATAGGTGCAGTGCCTGGCTGTAGTTCAATAACGAACTCAATGTCCCTATCTGGTGGCATTCCGGGTAAGTCGTCCGGAAAGACATCGGCATACTCGCATACCACTGGAATATTCTCTAGGTTGATCCCTTCCATCACGAAAGCACAAGAATTTGTGCACTCCTGTAACGGTAGGTAAAGGGTGTGACAACCCTGGTAATTACAAATCCAAAATCAATGACATAAGCCTAACTCCATGTGTTAAACCAACTAATGAGAGGGTGGAAAGAATTTAAAACGGGTTCAGTTGGAATTCAAATTAAATTTGGGCACATTTGGACACAATTGAAACTTTTAAAATAACTTTAAAACCATAAGCCAAATGAAATTTTGCCTGAAACCAAAGTTGTAGAACTTTTTATTTTGAACAACTTTCGTGTTCAAAAGTTTTTGAAATTCAAATCAGAAAGAGGAGAAAACGCCCTGTTTGCACCCAGCCCCCTGAACTTTTTCGAATTTTTGCATTTCGGTCCCTGGCGTCTCCCCCTCTGCTCTGCCGCGCCGCGCGCACGCGCCCGCCCGCCGCGCGCCAGGTGGCCGGCGTCGCCTGACCGGCGCGGAGCGCCAGGCCAGTGGCCGCCGCACCACCCCGCCACGGCCGGCTTTCCCCCGCCCCGACGCCGCACCGCCCAGTCCCCGCCCGCGCGTGCTGCCGCGCCCCGGCTGCCGCCCGCTCGCCCAGTGGCCGCGCTCCGCCGTGCCGCCCCGGCCCCCGCGCCCCACCAGTCGCCGCGCCCGCCCTCCGCTCGAGCCGCTGCCGCTGCTGCTTCCCCACTCCGCGCCCGGCACTATCTCACCGCGCCCACGCCACAATCGCGGCCGCCCAGTCACCGCGCCCGCTCGCCGCACGCCGCGCCGGCGTTCTGCCGCCGCCCGCCGCGCCCAGTGCACGCCGTTGCCGTGCCCCGCCCCGCGCGTCGCCCAGGCACCTCCACGCCCCCTCCTGTCCCTATAAAACCCCCGCCCCGACCGCCCGCGCGGAGCCCCGCCACCAGAACATCTCGCCGCGCCATCGCCGCCGCCGAGCACCACCCGCCCGTGGGCAGCCCTCCACAGCCGCCCACTGCCCAAACGGAGCCCCCAGCCACCACAACATCACCCCACCGCAGCTCACCGGCCCGCCCAACGCCACCCAGAGCCACCGGAGCTCCGCCGCCCGCGCTGCCGTCGCCGCCGCCGCCCCTGCTCGCCGTGGACAGCACGACTCCGACCCCCTCCGTCCAAGCCGAGCCCCGGAGTAGCTTCCCCATGCGCCACTGAAGCTCACCGACCGGACCACGCCGCCCCAAGCCCGCCGGAGCACCGCCGTCGACGCGAGCCGCGCCGCCGCCGCCTCTGCTCCAACGCCGGCGAGCCCTTCCCGGCCGTCCCCCACCTGAACAACACCCCCACAAGGTAGCCCTCGCACCCCTGAACCTTCCCCGACCCCCGCCCCTCGCCGCCGGCGAGCCCCCTCGCCGGAATTTCGGCCGGCCGCCGCACCCGAGCCGCCGAGGACCCAATTGCAAGGATTTAAATCTTTAGAAGGGTCTGAGCGTAAGATTCAAGGACCTAGTTGTAAAAGTAAATTTCAAACCTAGATTCAAATTCAGTGAACTTGTAAAATTCGTATAAAATCGTAGAAAAATCAGAAAAATGCAAACTCAACTGTTCTGGAATCCTAAGAACAAACTCTACCACTTTTGTTACAAAAATTTTCTCAGAATCTCAAAATATTTTGCTCAACATTAAATAGAAGCTTTAATGGACATATTTTATACCCACTGTTCTAGAACAATGCTGACCCTGAATTTTGGGCAGTGAACTAGTTGCTGGATGATTAGGACTGTGTAAAAAGATCAGGCCCAAATTCCATCTCTAGATTTACTGTTTGTTAAACTTAGTTTCATATCATGTGTAAGAAGAATATTTTATCCCTGCAGTTAGGTGGTAAGTCACCCATTGAAATTTTTCCTATGCTAATGTATTGGTAACTAGAAGCCAGAGAAAAATTAGGAGACCTTTTATCTCACAGTAACCTATTTATTTGATTTATGTGCTAATAACATACATTAAATCAAGAAAATAGTACCTTAGTTTGGAAAAATCCCCAAATTATTACTGGGAGTTACACTGTTGTAGAGGTTGCTGTGTAAAACGTTTCATGGACAAAAACCCTGTGTAGGGTCCTGTAAAAATGAATCTTTAAAAAAACCTAGGTGTAGAATGTCATATTTTCTATGCTCTAAATACTGCATGATAAATCCTACAAAAATTACAGTAGCTTCTGCATGCTCAAGTGAGAGCTCTGTAAAAATCGTAGCCACAATTGTTGCACCAATTGATCTGTACAAAAAGAACAAGTATCTAACAGCAACAATGAAATCTATTTTTCAGAATTAATCTGTTACATAAAATTGGCTGAAAATTTTACAGTAAGCACACCTTTCCTTGATGTGCCTAAATCCAAAATTTCATGACCAGAAACTATCCCTTGTAGTAATTACTCTCAAATCGTAATCAAGTGCTATTTCCACGACTTAAACTTGTGCACTCATGTAGAATCGACGACTCTCGCCGACGGAACCTACGAGCTGGTGCCCGCGTCCGAGAGTGAGCAGCGTGAAGCTCAAGCAAATCTAACTGAAGCTTTTGAAGACCCGAGCCCAAGTTCGGAAGATCCCCAAGCGAAGTGCGAAGGCAAGCCCCGGAGCATAACCCATTCTTTCCGAAATTATGCAACTCATTACTCTTTGCTTGTGCATTAAGTTTATAGGAGTTGGATGAAAACTTAGTTGCATGATGTCAGGAACCCTTGCGTGAAAACTAGATGTAAGGTTCGATAGAATGCTGTGCTAATAGGACTCCGGTAAAAGTCGAGTGATTTCCTGTCACTCGCGAGAAAATAGGAGTTGAATGACTACTACACGCTGCAATCATAAGGACACGGACGGGTTATGTAACGATGGTTACGATTGAGGCCCGTCTGTCTAGTGAAAAATGCTAAGGCCGCAGGGTGTGGTAGTGATGGTTAAGTCTTTGAACGTACTAAACACATGCCGAGATTATGGGAATCGGTAAGCTTAAGTACCTGATTGGCCCGGCAAGGGGACGGCATCCTACCCTTTGAACTTCGGTCCCATGTGCATATGGCGAGTGCAGAGAGTGGTCACGACCCGGCGCCGAACCGTGGCGTGGAGCTCTTGTACTCTCGGAGGGTAGCCCCGATCCACGACCCGGAAAGAAAGGGGAAAAGTTGCACGTGTGACTCTAGGGAGTAACCACGTGACGTGTGTTTGGGTTTCCCTTGCAAGGTTAAGAAATTCGATTCGAATCGTCCGTTTCTCACGGCTATTGAGACTGCTTAACCATTTTTACCCACAGAGTAAGAAGAGGAACAATGATGATGAATGAACTGGTTGGATGGAAAATTTAATGCTTCACCATGTATGCTTTAGATAGCTGCTTACCTAGACTGGCTAACGAGACTAGAATCTTGAGCTAAAAGTTGAAAGTAAGGACCCACTTGTAGATGCTTTTCGGCAAAACAAACCCCTGAGCCAAAAGGCCTGGCATGTCTAGAGTCGGTGGAGTAGTTCCCACTACACGGGTAAGTCTTGCTGAGTATTAGTATACTCAGTCTTGCTTGTGACTCGATTTCAGGTGAACCCTTTGAAGACATGATTGCTAGCTTGACTTGGCCCTGCACTCTTCCCCCTGGTTGGTCGGTGGAATGGGATGCGCCCCCGTCCAACGGAGATAAGGCCGAGTGATGTCTCGTACGGGCTTCATCGAGACATCCTGTATCGTCGAGTAGTTTCCGTTGTTTATTTCCGCTGCAATTTAACTCTGAAGAACTTATTTATGTTAATTGAAGTACTTGTTTTCTAAACTCAGAATTAGGTCTGTAATATTTACTTATGCTAATGATGTAATATTTGCTGGAATGTGGTATTCTCTGGGCTCATCGTCGCATGAGCATTTGTATGTACGGCGCTCGATCCGTTCACCGTGGTTGTATCGGGAGGTTATACCCGACAGACCAGTGGATTACTCCGTTTGAAGTGTAAGGTTAACCGAGGATGCCTTAATGGTGATGGTTAATACACTTGAGCCGGATTAATTCAGGTGGTTCTGCCACAGCTGGTATCAGAGCCGTAGCTGGTGCCACAGCTGGCAACAGCGGACACCAGAGCCGAAATACATACGCCAGAGAATGCTACAAGCCTTAAAAACTCATTTTACTAAAACTTGACTAGAAGGTTGTGTTGCGAAATGCGCTGGTACGTTAAGGATGGTGCCTAGTTCGTAAAGCCCTAAGGGTTTATGGGAAAGTTAGTAGGTGGCTATCTAACTTCTATATATAGTATCAACTGACTTCCAGCACATTATTTTCTGTCAAAACTTACTTTCATGCACAACCGACCTTAAATTCTGTAACGACGCACTCGTCGCTAAGGTAAGAAGGTAAGGATCCTCAGCCAACTGAGGGAGCTTGGCCTTCCTGTCGGTGATGCGAACCGAACGCTGCCCTCAAGCAGTGGCTTACTTGAGGTGCTGCCAATATGCCAACTGTTAGTTGAACATATTGGGAGTAGAAGGTTCGGCGCA
Source organism: Panicum miliaceum (assembly GCA_032594955.1). NCBI lineage: Eukaryota > Viridiplantae > Streptophyta > Magnoliopsida > Poales > Poaceae > Panicum > Panicum miliaceum. The sequence continues at coordinate 14,985,663 of CM064068.1, forward strand.
GGGTATGGCGATCGCTGTTCATACCCCCGTCTCATGACGGTACCCCCGTAAATACGCTATCTCGATAGCGTATGTTAACGTCGTCTGTACGGCGGGAATTGTACAGATATCGTTTCTATAAGTAAACAGTAATGAATACGGACGCTTTCATGAGTGCTGGCATGAAAGGTTCATGAAATATATATGCTTGTCGATTTTCTGCAGGTACACTAACCGCGATTACGATAAGTTAAGGAACGATTAGAAAGACTCGACTAGCTATTATAGCGAGAGCCGTATTGTGTAAGCCACCGAAACTATCTTCGTAAGACCAAAGCTATTTGGCGATTATTTTATTTTGTGAGGACGAATAGGACGTGCATACATCATGAACATGTGTATCTGAAATCAAAAATGCGTTGTGTGAGAGTGGAAAAGTTCTTGCGTGTCTAAGCATGGTTGCATAAGAATTATCTAGAGAAACTGTCCCAAATCTGCCACGACCGAAAAGAGCGAATTATTGACCAAAGAAAATGACCATTTCTGATAAAGTTCATGTTGAAGAAATTGTTCCAAATCTTGTGCCCTATCTTCTGTTCAAAAATGAAAAATTCTGAACTTATGGATAATAAGAAATAACAGAAACCTTGGAGCGTCAGATTTCTGTCCAGAATAAGCACTTCTGCCTCTTAAATTTTTAGGCCCCCTTCCTGCGGTTTTCTGCAAAAGAGCACAACACGAAACTTGTTCCAAATTCACCCAGGAAGCTTCTGTTAAAGTTTGGTAAATTTTGGCTGGGTAGATTTTCCCTGGTGCACGAAACTCTAGCCCTCTGTTCACTGAAAATTCTGGGTAGACAGTAAGGTAAAACCTGAAAAGAAAGACCATCTTAGAGACCCAATTAGCTCTGGAGTTGACTAGAAAAGTTGTTCACAAATACCTTAGGAGTGATCCGGTGAAATTTGAGAATTTTTGGATGAGAACTGTGGGAGTTATGATTATTTTTGCACACTATACAGAATCTGTCCTTGTGCTGCTCACAGTTTTTCGCTATCTCATTCCATTTGATCTTTTGTTCAGATGGCCGAGCCTGTTGAGATGATGGTGGATGAGGATGGACGCGTGCACTCGCAGTGTCTCCACTGGGAGGGCTTTTCCTCTATTTTGTGGGATGTTCTGCGTACCGCGGGCTATCTAATTCCCCCACGTTACGCCGGACTGGAGTTTGCAGAAAATGGAGTTACCCAGTGCCGTGTCAACGTGACTATCTTTCCGCACCCGCTACACCCGGAGCGGCCCGCCTTGGAGCTTGAGGCTGTTGGTCGCCGTTTGGCCGATACTTGGGAGCTTGCAGCCATGAGGGCGCTCACCACATTTTGTGCGCAGCGTCCCGAGGTTGTCACACTCACTCCCATTGGATTGTTTCCTGCTGCCCAGGACAACGACCCCTTTTGGCTCAACAGGGTGCAGCACGCACAGTATTTGGTAGACTTCCATGCCCAGGAGACTATCCATACCTCCGTGCGGTGCATGAGTGCACTCTACCGGCTTCAGACTCTCCAGAGTCAGGCACTCGAGCAGCTCACTGATCTTGCTCAGGCCTACCATATGATGGCAGATACCAGGGATGAGCAGATAAAGGAGCTCAGTCAGGATCTTGAGGACAGAGATGCTCAGATTGGCCAACTTGAGGGCCAAATCCAGGAGCAGGACACTCTCATGGGTGAGAGAGATACCACGATAGCACAGTTGGAGGAGCAGCTCCATGATCTGAACCTTGAGTTGGAGGACGCTAATGAGCACATTCAGTGGCATCATGATCAGAATGACCATCCCCATGAGGACGACATGGAGGAGGATGAGGAGGAGCCACAGGAGATTGATGGTATCTCAGGTATGGATTTCGAGGGTGAGGTACCACAGGCACCTCAGATGGGAGCCCACTCTCCGGCTCACAGCGAGTCGTCCGTCAACGACTTGGACGATTTCTAGAGGACGACCTAGGAGGACTTTTGCACATACTCCTCGATAGGGTAGCCTAACTTTTGGCAAGTGTTGTAATAGGCTAACTAGGAGTTGAGTAACTCCTTTGTGTTGGGTACACCTGAACCATGTGGATACCCTCAGCCTGTAAGGAACGGCGATAAAACTTGGTGATTTCGTTGTAAGTTGGTAAACGATGGGATCCACAATCGCTGAGACTTGTCGGAATTTTTACCCATGTCTCCTTGCATTTTTTGGCTGAGTGTTGAATACCAGACTTATGCTAAATTTTGTGATCTAGGTTCTCACAAAAATTCAGCATCATTGGACCTCGCTAGTTTAAGATATAGGCGAGACCGTACCGGTCAATCTGCTGAAAAACAGCTAAGACAGTAAGGCAAAGGACGAGCTTTTCGACCGCCTTAGCCATAGTTCTAGCACCGAAGTAAATACCAAAGTGGTGCAGTCCTAAATTCTCTGACTACCACAAATGTTTGAGATGTTTTGGATGGACCCACAGCAGGCTATGATTTTTCTCGTAGCAAACAGAGATTCTGTTCATACTTCTGGCTCAGACTTCGGAAGTCTATGACTACACCAATTAATCATGAATCAAGGAAGTAATATGGATCGCGATGCTAATGGTAACCTTTCACGTTTCAGATGGTTGGATCAACACGTGGCAACCCCGAGGGTTTTGGTGCCGGTGGCAGCCGCTCGCGACAATCGCCACCACCCCCGCCCAGTTTGGTGGAAGTGATGGCCGCTCAAACCGAGCTGCTGCGTCAGATTGTGCAAGGGCAACACCAGCAGAGAGGTGGGCACAATGCTCACCAACCACAGGCTGCAGGATACACGGATTTCCTGGGGACCCAGCCTCCCTTGTTCCATAAGACCGAGGAACCCCTGGACGCAGATGCATGGATTCGCACCATAGAATCCAAGTTCACACTACTTGTGGCCCCATGCTCAGAGGCCAACAAGGCTCGTTTTGCCGCGCAACAGCTTCGCGGTACCGCTCGACTGTGGTGGGACCACTATTTTGCGATGCTCCCGGCTGATCATGTGGTCGACTGGAACGAATTCAAGACCGCGTTCCGGGCACATCATATTCCCGAGGGTCTCTTGGAGAGGAAGTTGAATGAGTTTCTGGCACTTACCCAGGGCACCCGCACCGTGTTGCAGTACGCCCAGGCGTTCAACAACCTATGCCAATATGCAGGCTATCACGCTGATACGGATGCCAAGAAGCGTGATCGTTTCCGCCGAGGTCTGAATACCAAGCTCAAGGAACGTCTGAACCTAGCCAGGGCTGACACCTACAACGAGTTGGTCAATATGGCCATTACCCAGGAGGACTGTATCATGGCACACCGGGCAGAGAAGAAGAGAAAGGCACCCGCAGGGCCATCAAGTGCCCAACCACCAAGGTATCGCATCGTGCAAAATACCGCACCTACAGCTCCACCAAGGGCCCCGCCGCCAGGTAGATGGATTGCCAGACCCCCACAGCAGCCAGGCATGGTACGACCCCCGATGCCTCCACAGAATGGACCGAGGCCCATTCTTCAGCAGTCTCTTCGACCTAGCCCCGCAAATCGCTGTTTCAAATGCGGGAGTTCCAGCCACTTCGCACGAGAATGCCCTCAGCCTGGACAGCCCAACCAAGGTCAAGGATCCAACCCGAACACCCAGAATAGGGGCAAGAGACAGACCCTGCAAGTCAAGCAAGGACGGATTAACTTCACCACGCTTGCAGAGCTTCCAGAAGGCGCCCCAGTGATGTCGGGTACATTCTCTATCCATAACAAGCCTGCCGTTATATTGTTTGATTCTGGTGCCTCGCATAGTTTTATAAGTGCAAAATTCGGTGCAAAAGTAGGCTTGGATGTTTGCCACACTAAAGGGTCATATATGATATCAACATCGGGTGGTAAAATTGCTTCAAACCAAATGGTCAGACAAGTACCAGTCAAATTGGGTAGTAAAACCATTGACACGGACCTTGTCCTTTTACCCCTTGACGGCATGGACATTATTTTGGGAATGAACTGGATGGCTACGCATGGAGTCACACTGGACCTTTCTTCCCGAGCCGTTGAGATAAATTCACCTAGTCACGGAGCCACTACCCTTTACCTACCATTCATAGGTTGCACGAATTCCTGTGCTTATAAGATGGAAGGACTTAAGCTAGATGAGATTCTTGTGGTGAACGAGTATGCCGATGTTTTCCCGGATGACTTACCAGGAATGCCACCGGATAGGGATATTGAGTTCGTTATTGAACTACAACCAGGCACTGCCCCTATATCCAAAAGACCATATAGGATGCCCCCTAAGGAATTGGCCGAGCTGAAAATTCAACTCCAAGAACTACTGGACAAAGGTTTTATTTGCCCTAGCGCGTCACCTTGGGGATGTCCAGCCCTATTCGTAAAGAAGAAGGATGACAGTTTGAGATTATGTGTGGACTACCGACCTCTCAATGCGGTAACAGTTAAAAAATAAATACCCCCTTCCCCGTATCGATGTACTCTTCGATCAATTAGCTGGAGCCAGAGTCTTCTCAAAGATTGATCTTCGCTCGGGATATCATCAGATCAAGATTCGCCCGTGCGATATTCCTAAGACTGCCTTCTCCACACGATATGGACTATATGAATTCTTGGTCATGTCCTTTGGACTCACCAATGTCCCTGCCTACTTCATGTATCTAATGAATTCGGTATTCATGCCCGAACTTGACAAATTCGTCGTAGTGTTCATCGACGACATTCTTATCTATTCAAAGGATGAGGAAGAGCATGCCAAGCACCTTCGCATTGTTCTTCAGCGACTCAGAGACCGTCAGCTCTATGCTAAGTTTTCTAAGTGTGAATTCTGGTTGGATACTGTAAAATTCTTAGGTCACACGATCTCCAGCGAAGGCATAGCTGTTGACCCCAGCAAGGTACAAGAGGTGATGGATTGGAAACCCCCTACCTCTGTTCATCAGATTCGCAGTTTTCTCGGCTTAGCCGGTTACTATCGTCGCTTCATCCCGGATTTCTCTCGAATTGCTAAGCCCATGACGGAACTATTGAAGAAGGAAGTAAAATTTGTATGGGATGAGAAGTGTGAGGAAGCCTTCCACACTCTCAGAGAGCATCTGACCACTGCACCTGTGTTAGCTCAACCCGATAATACCAAGCCATTCGATGTGTATTGTGACGCATCAGGTACTGGTCTAGGATGTGTGCTTATGCAAGAGAATCGAGTGATTGCATATGCCTCACGAGCCCTTCGGCCCCACGAACAGAATTATCCCACGCATGACCTTGAGCTCGCAGCCGTCATTCACGCTCTGAAGATATGGAGGCACTATCTCATGGGTACACAGTGCAATATCTACACGGATCATAAGAGTCTCAAGTACATCTTCACACAAGCCGATCTGAATATGAGACAACGAAGATGGCTAGAATTAATCAAAGATTATGACCTTGAAGTGCACTATCACCCCGGTAAGGCTAATGTAGTCGCGGATGCACTAAGCCGCAAGTCCCATTGCCATTGCTTATCCATGGAGTCCTACCATGAGACATTATGTGCAGACATGAGGAAGCTTAACTTGGAGATGGTTTCCCAAGGCACTCTAAATCACATCTCAGTTGAGCCCACTCTTCACGATCAAATCGTCATGGCACAACTACATGATGAAGGAATCAAGATCATCAAACAAAAACTCTCTCTAGGTGAGGAGAAGTATAAGTGTTTCCGCCAGGACCATAAGGGAGTTCTATGGTTCGGAAGTCGTATAGTCGTTCCGAAGAATCGTGAACTCCGCAAGCAAATTCTTGATGAGGCACACCTTTCCAAATTCTCTATCCACCCCGGCAGTAGCAAAATGTATCAAGACCTAAGGCAAAACTTCTGGTGGACTAGAATGAAAAGGGAAATTGCTACGTATGTCTCGGAATGTGACACGTGCCAGAGAGTAAAAGCTAGCCACTTGAAAGTAGCCGGTACACTTCAACCATAACCTATACCATCATGGAAATGGGAAGACATAAGTATGGACTTCATCGTTGGACTACCAAACACGTCCCAGAGACATGATTCCATATGGGTTATCGTTGATAGACTCACGAAGACGGCACATTTTCTTCCGGTACACACCACCTATTCTACCAAGAAATATGCCGATATTTACCTCGATCGTATTGTTTGCCTGCATGGAATACCTAAGTCAATCATTTCCGATCGTGGTCCCCAGTTTGTAGCACGCTTTTGGGAACATCTGCAAACGTCTCTTGGCACAAAGCTGATTCGCAGCTCAGCATACCATCCTCAGACCGATGGACAAACAGAAAGAGTAAACCAAATTCTTGAAGACATGCTGAGAGCTTGTGTCATTCATTATGACAAGAATTGGGACAAATGCCTACCCCTAGCAGAGTTCTCGTACAACAACAGCTACCAAACAAGTTTGAAAATGGCACCATTTGAGGCCCTGTACGGACGAAGGTGTCGAACCCCTTTAAGCTGGTCACAAACCGGAGAACGTAAAATAATTGGACCCGACCTGGTAATCGAGGCAGAGGAGAAAGTAAAAGTAATACAAGCAAATCTTAAAGCCGCACAAGCCCGACAAAAGAGCTATTCTGACAAAAGGAGAAAGCCCCTAAAGTTCGAAGTTGGCGATCATGTCTATCTTCGAGTTTCACCAACCAAAGGAGTGCGAAGATTTGGGATCAAAGGCAAACTAGCTCCCCGTTATATTGGTCCTTACGAAATCATGGAGAGCCGCGGACCCGTAGCCTACAAATTACAACTACCCCCTCAGCTCACGGCCACCCATGATGTTTTCCACGTATCTCAACTCAAGAAGTGTATTCGAGTCCCTACCGAGATTGTGGAACAACAAGAAATATCGTTGGAACCCGATCTCTCGTATGTCGAACACCCAATTAAGATTCTGGATCAAAAAGAAAGAGAGACCAGGAGGAAAGTGATTAGAATGTATAAAATACAATGGAATCGCCACACGGAAGAAGAAGCCACCTGGGAAACGGAAAGCTACCTGAACCAACATTTCCCTGGGTTTCTTGCCTCAACCACTGGTATGTGCACCCACGCCCACACTAAGAACTACCGAATCTCGGGGCGAGATTCTTGTTAAGGGGGGAAGGCTGTGACAACCCTGGTAATTACAAATCCAAAATCAATGACATAAGCCTAACTCCATGTGTTAAACCAACTAATGAGAGGGTGGAAAGAATTTAAAACGGGTTCAGTTGGAATTCAAATTAAATTTGGGCACATTTGGACACAATTGAAACTTTTAAAATAACTTTAAAACCATAAGCCAAATGAAATTTTGCCTGAAACCAAAGTTGTAGAACTTTTTATTTTGAACAACTTTCGTGTTCAAAAGTTTTTGAAATTCAAATCAGAAAGAGGAGAAAACGCCCTGTTTGCACCCAACCCCCTGCACTTTTTCGAATTTTTGCATTTCGGTCCCTGGCGTCTCCCCCTCTGCTCTGCCGCGCCGCGCGCACGCGCCCGCCTGCCGCGCGCCAGGTGGCCGGCGTCGCCTGACCGGCGCGGAGCGCCAGGCCAGTGGCCGCCGCACCACCCCGCCACGGCCGGCTTTCCCCCGCCCCGACGCCGCGCCGCCCAGTCCCCGCCCGCGCGTGCTGCCGCGCCCCGGCTGCCGCCCGCTCGCCCAGTGGCCGCGCTCCGCCGTGCCGCCCCGGCCCCCGCGCCCCACCAGTCGTCGCGGCCGCCCTCCGCTCGAGCCGCTGCCGCTGCTGCTTCCCCACTCCGCGCCCGGCACTATCTCACCGCGCCCACGCCACAATCGCGGCCGCCCAGTCACCGCGCCCGCTCGCCGCACGCCGCGCCGGCGTTCTGCCGCCGCCCGCCGCGCCCAGTGCACGCCGTTGCCGTGCCCCGCCCCGCGCGTCGCCCAGGCACCTCCACGCCCCCTCCTGTCCCTATAAAACCCCCGCCCCGACCGCCCGCGCGGAGCCCCGCCACCAGAACACCTCGCCGCGCCATCGCCGCCGCCGAGCACCACCCGCCCGTGGGCAGCCCTCCACAGCCGCCCACTGCCCAAACGGAGCCCCCAGCCACCACAACATCACCCCACCGCAGCTCACCGGCCCGCCCAACGCCACCCAGAGCCACCGGAGCTCCGCCGCCCGCGCTGCCGTCGCCGCCGCCGCCCCTGCTCGCCGTGGACAGCACGACTCCGACCCCCTCCGTCCAAGCCGAGCCCCGGAGTAGCTTCCCCATGCGCCACTGAAGCTCACCGACCGGACCACGCCGCCCCAAGCCCGCCGGAGCACCGCCGTCGACGCGAGCCGCGCCGCCGCCGCCTCTGCTCCAACGCCGGCGAGCCCTTCCCGGCCGTCCCCCACCTGAACAACACCCCCACAAGGTAGCCCTCGCACCCCTGAACCTTCCCCGACCCCCGCCCCTCGCCGCCGGCGAGCCCCCTCGCCGGAATTTCGGCCGGCCGCCGCACCCGAGCCGCCGAGGACCCAATTGCAAGGATTTAAATCTTTAGAAGGGTCTGAGCGTAAGATTCAAGGACCTAGTTGTAAAAGTAAATTTCAAACCTAGATTCAAATTCAGTGAACTTGTAAAATTCGTATAAAATCGTAGAAAAATCAGAAAAATGAAAACTCAACTGTTCTGGAATCCTAAGAACAAACTCTACCACTTTTGTTACAAAAATTTTCTCAGAATCTCAAAATATTTTGCTCAACATTAAATAGAAGCTTTAATGGACATATTTTATACCCACTGTTCTAGAACAATGCTGACCCTGAATTTTGGGCAGTGAACTAGTTGCTGGATGATTAGGACTGTGTAAAAAGATCAGGCCCAAATTCCATCTCTAGATTTACTGTTTGTTAAACTTAGTTTCATATCATGTGTAAGAAGAATATTTTATCCCTGCAGTTAGGTGGTAAGTCACCCATTGAAATTTTTCCTATGCTAATGTATTGGTAACTAGAAGCCAGAGAAAAATTAGGAGACCTTTTATCTCACAGTAACCTATTTATTTGATTTATGTGCTAATAACATACATTAAATCAAGAAAATAGTACCTTAGTTTGGAAAAATCCCCAAATAATTACTGGGAGTTACACTGTTGTAGAGGTTGCTGTGTAAAAGGTTTCATGGACAAAAACCCTGTGTAGGGTCCTGTAAAAATGAATCTTTAAAAAAACCTAGGTGTAGAATGTCATATTTTCTATGCTCTAAATACTGCATGATAAATCCTACAAAAATTACAGTAGCTTCTGCATGCTCAAGTGAGAGCTCTGTAAAAATCGTAGCCACAATTGTTGCACCAATTGATCTGTACAAAAAGAACAAGTATCTAACAGCAACAATGAAATCTATTTTTCAGAATTAATCTGTTACATAAAATTGGCTGAAAATTTTACAGTAAGCACAACTTTCCTTGATGTGCCTAAATCCAAAATTTCATGACCAGAAACTATCCCTTGTAGTAATTACTCTCAAATCGTAATCAAGTGTTATTTCCACGACTTAAACTTGTGCACTCATGTAGAATCGACGACTCTCGCCGACGGAACCTACGAGCTGGTGCCCGCGTCCGAGAGTGAGCAGCGTGAAGCTCAAGCAAATCTAACTGAAGCTTTTGAAGACCCGAGCCCAAGTTCGGAAGATCCCCAAGCGAAGTGCGAAGGCAAGCCCCGGAGCATAACCCATTCTTTCCGAAATTATGCAACTCATTACTCTTTGCTTGTGCATTAAGTTTATAGGAGTTGGATGAAAACTTAGTTGCATGATGTCAGGAACCCTTGCGTGAAAACTAGATGTAAGGTTCGATAGAATGCTGTGCTAATAGGACTCCGGTAAAAGTCGAGTGATTTCCTGTCACTCGCGAGAAAATAGGAGTTGAATGACTACTACACGCTGCAATCATAAGGACACGGACGGGTTATGTAACGATGGTTACGATTGAGGCCCGTCTGTCTAGTGAAAAATGCTAAGGCCGCAGGGTGTGGTAGTGATGGTTAAGTCTTTGAACGTACTAAACACATGCCGAGATTATGGGAATCGGTAAGCTTAAGTACCTGATTGGCCCGGCAAGGGGACGGCATCCTACCCTTTGAACTTCGGTCCCATGTGCATATGGCGAGTGCAGAGAGTGGTCACGACCCGGCGCCGAACCGTGGCGTGGAGCTCTTGTACTCTCGGAGGGTAGCCCCGATCCACGACCCGGAAAGAAAGGGGAAAAGTTGCACGTGTGACTCTAGGGAGTAACCACGTGACGTGTGTTTGGGTTTCCCTTGCAAGGTTAAGAAATTCGATTCGAATCGTCCGTTTCTCACGGCTATTGAGACTGCTTAACCATTTTTACCCACAGAGTAAGAAGAGGAACAATGATGATGAATGAACTGGTTGGATGGAAAATTTAATGCTTCACCATGTATGCTTTAGATAGCTGCTTACCTAGACTGGCTAACGAGACTAGAATCTTGAGCTAAAAGTTGAAAGTAAGGACCCACTTGTAGATGCTTTTCGGCAAAACAAACCCCTGAGCCAAAAGGCCTGGCATGTCTAGAGTCGGTGGAGTAGTTCCCACTACACGGGTAAGTCTTGCTGAGTATTAGTATACTCAGTCTTGCTTGTGACTCGATTTCAGGTGAACCCTTTGAAGACATGATTGCTAGCTTGACTTGGCCCTGCACTCTTCCCCCTGGTTGGTCGGTGGAATGGGATGCGCCCCCGTCCAACGGAGATAAGGCCGAGTGATGTCTCGTACGGGCTTCATCGAGACATCCTGTATCGTCGAGTAGTTTCCGTTGTTTATTTCCGCTGCAATTTAACTCTGAAGAACTTATTTATGTTAATTGAAGTACTTGTTTTCTAAACTCAGAATTAGGTCTGTAATATTTACTTATGCTAATGATGTAATATTTGCTGGAATGTGGTATTCTCTGGGCTCATCGTCGCATGAGCATTTGTATGTACGGCGCTCGATCCGTTCACCGTGGTTGTATCGGGAGGTTATACCCGACAGACCAGTGGATTACTCCGTTTGAAGTGTAAGGTTAACCGAGGATGCCTTAATGGTGATGGTTAATACACTTGAGCCGGATTAATTCAGGTGGTTCTGCCACAAAGGGTAGTGGCTCCGTGACTAGGTGAATTTATCTCAACGGCTCGGGAAGAAAGGTCCAGCGTGACTCCATGCATAGTCATCCAGTTCATTCCCAAAATAATGTCCATGCCGTCAAGAGGTAAAAGGACAAGGTCTGTGTCGATGGTTTTACTACCCAATTTGACTGGTACTTGTCTGACCATTTGGTTTGAAGCAATTTTACCACCCAGCGTTGATATCATATATGACCCTTTTGTGTGACAAACTTCCAAGCCTACTTTTGCACCGAATTTTGCACTTATGAAACTATGCGATGCACCAGAATCAAATAATATAACTGCAGGCTTGTTATGGATAGAGAATGTACCCGACATCACTGGGGCTCCTTCAGGAAGCTCTGCAAGCGTGGTGAAGTTAATCCGTCCTTGCTTGACTTGCAGGGTTTGTCTCTTACCCCTGTTCTTGGCGTTCGGGTTGGATCCTTGACCTTGGTTGGGCTGTCCCGACTGAGGGCATTCTCGTGCGAAGTGGCTGGAACTCCCGCATTTGAAACAGCGATTCGCGGGGCTAGGTCGAAGATACTGCTGAAGAATGGGCCTCGGACCATTCTGTGGAGGCATCGGGGGTCGTACCATGCCTGCCTGCTGTGGGGGTCTGGCAATCCATCTTCCTGGCTGCGGGGCCCTTGGTGGAGCTGTGGGTGCGGTATTTTGCACGATGCGATACCTTGGTGGTTGGGCACTTGATGGTCCCGCGGGTGCCTTTCTCTTCTTTTCTGCCCGGTGTGCCATGATACAGTCTTCCTGGGTAATGGCCATATTGACCAATTCGTTGTAGGTGTCAGCCCTGGCTAGGTTAAGACGTTCCTTGAGCATGGTATTCAGACCTCGGCGGAAACGATCACGCTTCTTGGCATCCGTATCAGCGTGGTAGCCCGCATACTGGCATAAGTTGTTGAACGCCTGGGCGTACTGCAGCACGGTGCGGGTGCCCTGGGTGAGTGCCAGGAACTCGTTCAACTTCCTCTCCAGGAGACCCTCGGGGATATGATGTGCCCGGAACGCGGTCTTGAATTCATCCCAGTCGACTACATGATCAGCCGGGAGCATCGCAGAATAGTGGTCCCACCACAGACGAGCGGTACCGCGAAGCTGTTGCGCGGCAAAACGAGCCTTGTTGGCCTCTGAGCATGGGGCCACAAGTAGTGTGAACTTGGATTCGATAGTGCGAATCCATGCATCTGCGTCCAGGGGTTCCTCTGTCTTATGGAACAAGGGCGGCTTGGTCCCTAGGAAATCCGTGTATCCTGCAGCTTGGGGTTGGTGAGCATTGTGCCCACCCCTCTGCTGGTGTTGTCCTTGCACAATCTGACGCAACAGCTCGGTTTGAGCGGCCATCACTTCCACCAAACTGGGCGGGGGTGGGGGCGATTGTCGCGAGCGGCTGCCACCGGCACCAAAACCCTCGGGGTTGCCACGGGTTGATCCAACCATCTGAACGTGAAAAGTTACCATTAGCAACGCGATCCATATTACTTCCTTGATTCATAAATAATTGGTGTAGTCATAGACTTCCGAAGTCACAGCTAGAAATATGGACAGAATCTCTGTTTGCTACGAGAAAAATCATAGCTTGCTGTGGGTCCATCCAAAACATTTCAAACTTTTGCAGTAGTCAGAGGATTTAGGAATGCACCACTTTGGTATTTAACTTCGGTGCTAGAACTATAGCTAAGGTGGTCGAAAAGCTCGTCCTTTGCCTTACTGTCTTAGCTGTTTTTCAGCAGATTGATCGGTACGGTTTCGCCTATATCTTAAACTAGCGAGGTCCAATGATGCTGAATTTTTGTGAGAACCTAGATCACAAAATTTAGCACAAGTCGGGTATTCAACACCCAGCCAAGAAATGCAAGGAGACATGGGTAAAAATTCCGACAAGTCTCAGCGATTGTGGATTTCATCGTTTACCAAATTACAACGAAATCACCCAAGTTTATCGCCGTTCCTTACATGCTGAGGGTATCCACATGGTTCAGGTGTACCCAACACAAAAGAGTTACTCAACTCCTAGTTAGCCTATTACAACACTATCGAGGAGTATGTGCAAAAGTCCTCCTAAGTCGTCCTCTAGAAATCATCCAAGTCGTTGACGGACGACTCGCTGTGAGCAGGAGAGTGAGCTCCCATCTGAGGTGCCTGTGGTACCTCACCCTCGAAATCCATACCGGAGGTACCATCAATCTCGTGTGGCTCCTCCTCATCTTCCTCCATGTCCTCCTCATGGGGATGGTCATTCTGATCATGGTGCCACTGAATGTGCTCATTTGCGTCCTCCAACTCAAGGCTCAGATCATGGAGCTGCTCCTCCAACTGTGCTATCGTGGCATCTCTCTCACCCATGAGAGTGTCCTGCTCCTGAATTTGGCCCTCAAGTTGGCCAATCTGAGCATCTCTGTCCTCAAGATCCTGACTGAGCTCCTTAATCTGCTCATCCCTGGTATCTGCCATCATGTGGTAGGCCTGAGCAAGATCAGTGAGCTGCTCAAGTGCCTGACTCTGGAGAGTCTGAAGCCGTTAGAGTGCACTCATGCACCGCACGGAAGTATGAATAGTTTCCTGGGCATGAAAGTCTACCAAGTACTGTGCGTGCTGCACCCTGTTGAGCCAAAAGGGGTCGTTGTCCTGGGCAGCAGGAAACAAACCAATGGGAGCGAGTGTGACAACCTCGGGATGCTGCGCACAAAAAGTGGTGAGCGCCCTCATGGCTGCAAGCTCCCAAGTATCGGCCAAACGGCGACCAACAGCCTCAAGCTCCAAGGCGGGCCACTCCGGGTGTAGCGGGTGCGGAAAAACAGTCACGTTGACACGGCACTGGGTAACTCCATTTTCTGCAAACTCCAGTCCGGCGTAACGTGGGGGAACTAGATAGCCCGCGGTACGCAGAACATCCCACAAAATAGAGGGAAAGCCCTCCCAGTGGAGACACTGCGAGTGTACGCGTCCATCCTCATCCACCATCATATCCACAGGCTCGGCCATCTGAACAAAAGATCAAATGGAGTGAGATAGTGAAAAACTGTGAACAGCATAAGGACAGATTCTGTATAGTGTGCAAAAATAACCATAACTCCCACAGTTCTCACCCAAAAATTCCCAAATTTCACCGGATCACTCCTAAGGTATTTGTGAACAACTTTGCTAGTCAACTCCAGAGCTAGATAGGTCTCTAAGATGGTCTTTCTTTCCAGGTTTTACCTCTCTGTCTACCCAGAAATTTTCAGTGAACAGAGGCTAGAGTTTCGTGCACCAGGGAAAATCTACCCAGCCAAAATTTACCAAATTTTAACAGCAGCTACCTGGATAAATTTGGAACAAGTTTCATGTTGTGCTCTTTTGCAGAAAACGGCAGGAAGGGGACCTAAAAATTAAAGGGGCAGAAAGGCTTATTCTGGACAGAATTCTGACATTCCAAGGTTTCTGTTATTTCTCACTATCCATAAGTTCAGAATTTTTCATTTTTGAACAGAAGATAGAACACAAAATTTGGAACAATTTCTTCAACACGAACTTTATCAGAAAAGGTCATTTTCTTTGGCCAATAAATCGCTCTTTTCGGTCACGGCAGATTTCGGACAGTTTCTCTAGATAATCCTTATGCAACCATGCTTAGATACGCGAGGACCTTACCACTCTCATACAACGTATTTTCACTTTCCGATATATATGGTTATAATGCATGCACGTCCTATTCGTCCTCACAAAATAAAATAACTTCCAAAATACTTTTGGTCTTACGAAGATAGTCTCGGTGGCATACACAATACGGCTCTCGCTATAATAGCTAGTCGAGTCTTTCTAATCGTTCCTTAACTTATCGTAATCGCGGTTAGTGTACCTGCAGAAGATTGACAAAGCATATATATATTTCATGAACCTTTCATGCCAGCACTCATGAAAGCGTCCGTATTCATTACCGTTTACTTATAGAAACGATATCTGTACAATTTCCGCCGTACAGACGACGTTAACATACGCTATTGAGATAGCGTATTCACGGGGGTACCGTCATGAGACGGGGGTATGAACAGCGATCGCCATACCCTGCGCCAAACCTTCTACTCCCAATATGCTCAACTAACAGTTGGCATATTGGCAGCACCTCAAGTAAGCCACTGCTTGAGGGCAGCGTTCGGTTCGCATCACCGACAGGAAGGCCAAGCTCTCTCAGTTGGCTTAGGATCCTTACCTGCTTACCTTAGCGATGAGTGCGTCGTTACAGAATTTAAGGTCGGTTGTGCATGAAAGTAAGTTTTGACAGAAAGTAATGTGCTGGAAGTCAGTTGATAATATTTCGTAAGTCAGATAGCCACCTAGTAAACTTTCCCATAATCCCTTAGGGCTTTACGAACTAGGCACCATCCTTAACGTACCAACGTATTTCGCAACACATCCTTCTAGTCAAGTTTTAGTAAAACAAGTTTTTAAGGCTTGTCGCATTCTCTGGTGTATGCATTTCGGCTCTGGAGCCCGCTGTTGCCAGCTGTGGCACCAGTTACGGCTCTGATACCAGCTGTGGCAGAACCACCTGAATTAATCCGGCTCAAGTGTATTAACCATCACCATTAAGGCAATCTCGGTTAACCTTACACTTCAAATGGAATAATCCACTGGTCTGTCGGGTATAACCTCCCGATACAACCACGGTAATCGGATCGAGCGCCATACATACAAATGCTCACGCGACGATGAGCCCAGAGAATACCACATTCCAGCAAATATTACAACATTAACATAAGTGAAAATTTCAGACCAAGTTTTAAATTTAGAAACCAAGTACTCCAATAATCAGAAATAAGTTCTTCAGAGTTTAAGTTGCAGCGGAAATAAACGACGGAAACTACTCGACGATACAAAATGTCTCGATGAAGCCCGTACGAGACATCACTCGGCATTATCTCCGTTGGACGGGGGCGCATCCCATTCCACCGACCAACCAGGGGGAAGAGTGCAGGGCCAAGTCAAGCTAGCAATCATGTCTTCGAAGGTCTCACCTGAAAACGAGCCACAAGCAAGGCTGAGTATACTAATACTCAGCAAGACTTACCCGTGTAGTGGAATCTACTCCACCGACTCTAGACATGCAAGGCTTTTTGGCTCAGGGGTTTGTTTTGCCGAAAAGCATCTACAAGTGGGTCCTGACTTTCAACTTTTAGCTCAAGATTCTAGTTTCGTTAACCATTCTAGATAAGCAGCTATCTAAATGCATACATGGTGAAGCATTAAATTTTCATCCAACCAGTTCATTCATCCTCATTGTTCCTCTTCTTACTCTGTGGGTAAAAATGGTTAAGCAGTCTCAATAGCCGTGAGAAACGGACGATTCGAATCGAATTTCTTAACCTTGCAAGGGAAACCTAAACACACGTCACGTGGTTACTCCCTAGAGTCACACGTGCAACTTTTCCCCTTTCTTTCCGGGTCGTGGATCGGGGCTACCCTCCGAGAGTACAAGAGCCCCACGCCACGGTCCGAGAGTTCAAAGGGTAGGATGTCGTCCCCTTGTCGGGCCAATCAGGTACTTAAGCTTACCGATTCCCATAATCTCGGCATGTGTTTAGTAAGTTCAAAGACATAACCATCACTACCACACCCTGCGGCCTTAGTATTTTTCACTAGACAGACGGGCCTCAATCGTAACCATCATTCCATAGCCCGTCCGTGTCCTTATGATTGCAGCGTGTAGTAGTCATTCAACTCCTATTTTCTCGCGAGTGACAGGAAATCACTCGACTTTTACCGGAGTCCTATTAGCACAGCATTCTATCGAACCTTACGTCTAGTTTTCAAGCAAGGGTTCCTGATATCATGCAACTAAGTTTTCATTCAACTCCTATAAACTTAATGCACAAGCAAAGAGTAATGAGTTGCATAATTTCGGAAAGAATGGGTTATGCTCCGGGGCTTGCCTTCTTGCGAAAAGTTAGTCCGGGGCTCTTCTGAACTTGGGCTCGGGTCTTCAAGAGCTTCAGTTAGATTCGCCTGGGCTTCTTGCTGCTCACTCTCGGACTCGGGCACCAGCTCGTAAGTTCCGTCAGCGAGAGTCGTCGATTCTACATGAATGCACAAGTTTAATTCGTGGAAATGGTACTCGATACGATTTAAGAGTAATTACTACAATGGATAGTTTCTGGTCATGAACTTTTGGATTTAGGCACATCAAGGAAAGATGTGCTTACTGTAAAATTTTCAGCCAATTTTATGTAACAGATTAATTATGAAAAATATGTTACTTAGTTGCTGTTAGATCCTTGTTCTTTTTGTACAGAACAATTGGTGCAACAACTGAGTCTAAGATTTTTACAAAGCTTTCACTTATGTATGCAAAAGCTACTGTAATTTTTGTAGGATTTAATATGCAGTATCCAGAGCATAGAAAATATGACATTCTACACCTAGGCTATTCAAGGATTCATTTTTACAGGACCCTACACAGGGTGTTTGTCCATGGAACGTTTTACATAGTAACCTCTACCACAGCGAGTCTCCTAGTAAAAATGTGAGAATTTTCCAAGCTAAGATACTATTTTCTTGATTTAATGTATGTTATTAGCACATAAATCAAATAAATAGGTTACTTTGAGATAAAAAGTCTCCTAATTTTTCTCTGCCTTCTAGGCACTAATACACTAGCATAGAAAAAGTTTCATTGGGTGGTTCATCACCTAACTGCAGGGATAAAATATTTTACTTAAACATGGTATGGAACTAGGTTTAATAAACAGTAAAGCTAGAGATGGAATTTGGGCCTGGTCTTTTTACACATCCCTAAACATCAAGCAACTAACTTACTGCCCAAAATTTAGGGTCAGCATTGCTCTACAACAGTGGGTATAAAATAAGTCCATTAAAGCTTCCATTTAATGTAGAGCAAAATATGTAAAGATTCTGAGGAACTTTTTGTAACAAAAGTGGTAGAGTTTGTTCTAAGGATTCCAGAACAGTTGAGTTTGCATTTTTCTGAATTTTCTACGATTTTATACGAATTTCACAAGTTCACTAAATTTGAATCTAGATTTGAAATTTTCTTTTACAACTAGGTCCTTGAATCTTACGCGCAGACCCTTCTAAAGATTTAAATTCTTGCAATTGGGTCCTCGGGCGTCTCGGGTACGGCGGCCGGCCGAAATTCCGGCGAGGGGTGAGGGTCGGGGAAGGTTCAGGGGTGCGAGGGCTACCTCGTGGGGGTGTTGTTCAGGTGGGGGACGGCCGGGAAGGGCTCGCCGGCGTTGGAGCAGAGGCGGCGGCGGCGCGGCACGCATCTACGGCGGTGCTCCGGCGGGCTTGGGGCGGTGTGGTCCGGTCGGCGAGCTTCAGTGGCACGTGGGGAAGCTGCTCAGGGGCTTGGCTTGGACGGCGGAGGTCGGGGTCGTGCTGTCCACGGCGAGCAGGGGCGGCGACGGCGGCGGCAGCGCGGGCGGCGGCGCTCCGGTGGCTCTGGGCGGCGTTGGGCGGGTCGGCGAGCTTCAGGGGGATGATGTAGTGGTGGCTGAAGCTTTAGTTTGGGCGGTGGGCGGCGGCGGAGGGCTGTCCACGGGCGGGCGGTGCTCGGCGGCGGCAATGGCGACGGCGAATGCGTTCTGGGCGCTGGGGCTCGCGCGCGTGGCCGGGCGGGGCTTTTATAGGGGCCGGAGGGGGAGCGGAGGGGCCTGGGCAGCGCGCGGGGCGGAGGCACGGCACGGTGCGCACTGGGCGCGGCGGTCGGCGTTAGAACGCCGGCGCGGCGTGCGGCGTGCGGGCGCGGTGACTGGGCGGCCGGAGATATGGCGTGGGCGCGGTGGGATAGCACTGGGCGAGGAGTGGTGGAGCAGCAGCGGCAGCGGCTCGGGCGGAGGGCGGGCGCGGCGACTGGCGGGGCGCGGGAGCCGGGGCGGCACGGCGGGGCGCGGCGACTGGCGGGGCGCGGGAGCCGGGGCGGCACGGTGGGGCGCGGCGACTGGGCGCGACGGGCGGCGGGGCTGGACGCGGCAGCATCGCGTGCACGCGCGGGCGCTCACTGGCCGCGCGGCGTGGGGGTGGGGGGGGGGGGCAAAGCCGGCCGTGGCGGGGTGGTGCGGCGGCCACTGGCCTGGCGCCTCACGCCGGTCAGGCGTCACCGGCCACCTGGCGCGCGGCGGCCGGGCGGGGAGAAGAGCGAGGGGGGGGGGGGGGGGGGGCGAGGGCCTGGATGCGAGAATTTGGAAAACTTCAGGGGGCTGGGTGCAAATAGGGCATTTTCTCCTCTTTCTGATTTGAATTTCAGAAACTTTTGAACACGAAAGTTGTTCAAAATAAAAAGTTCTACAACTTTGGTTTCAGGCAAAAACTCATTTGGCTTATGGTTTGAAAGTTAAATTTAAAAGTTCAAAAGTAACCAAATGTGCTCAAATTAAATTTGAATCCCAACTGAACTCGTTCTAATTCTTTCCACCCTTTCATTAGTTGGTTTAAGCATAGAGTTAGGCTAATGACATTGATTTTGGAAATATAATTACCAGGGTTGTCACATTATCTCCCTTGGCCGGGAGCGTATCCCATTCCACCGACCAACTAGGGGGAAGAGTACACGGCCAGGTCAAGCTAGCAATCATATCTTCAAAGGTCTCACCTGAAAACGAGCCACAAGCAAGGCTGAGTATACTAATACTCAGCAAGGCTTACCCGACTAGTGGGGTATACTTAGCCGACTCCTAGACATGCGAGGCTTTTGGCTGGAGGGGTTTGTTTTGCCGAAAAGCATATACGAGTGGGTCCTTACTTTCAACTTTTAGCTCAAGATTCTAGTTTCCTTAACCATTCTAGATAAGCAGTTATCCAATATCATTCATGGTGAAGCATTAAATTTCATCCAACAAGTTTATTCATCATCATTGTTCCTCTTCTTACTCTGTGTGGTAAAAGGGTCAAGCAGTCTCAATAGCCGTGAGAAACGGACGATTCGAATCGAATTTCTTAACCTTGCAAGGGAAACCTAAACACACGTCACGTGGTTACTCACAGAGTCACACGTGCAACTTTTCCCTTCAATTCCCGCTTCACGGAACAGGCCCACCGCCCTCGACTACACGTCCCCACAGACCACGGTACGTCGGGCTGTGGCGGCCGATTGACCCGCCATTAGCTAGATGTGAACAAATTCAAGACAGTGGGGAGTATGTTCCGGCCTCGGTTCAATCCGGTACTTAAGCTTACCGATTACCATATTCTCGGCATGTGGTTAGTACGTTCAAAGACTTAACCACCACTACCACACACTGCGGCCTTAGCATTTTTCACTAAACAGACGGGACCTCAATCATCAACATAAACATCATACCATAGCCCCGTCCGTCGACCTTATGATTGCAGCGTGTAGTAAACAATCAACTCCTAATTTCTCGCGAGTGACAGGAAATCACTCGACTTTTACCGAGTCCTATTAGCATAGCATTCCATCGAACCTTACATCTAGTGTTCAGGGCATGGGTACCTAGGATCATGCAACTAAGTTTTCAATCAACTCCTATCAACTTAATGCACAAGTAAAGTAGAGTAATAAGTTGCATAAGTTTAGAAAATAGGGTTCATGCTCCGGGGCTTGCCTTCTTGTGAACAGTTAGCTTGGGGCTCTTCCGAACTTGGGCTCGGGTCTTCAAGAGCTTCAGTTAGATTTACTTGAGCTTCACGCTGCTCACTCTCGGACGCGGGTACCAGCTCGTACATTCCGTCGGCGAGAGTCGTCGATTCTATATGAATGCACCAATATAAGTTATAGTGAGGGTATATGACGATCATGTTCGCTCACGTCAAAGTTGTAGTTCACAAAATAGCGATTGGGTTATGATGTTACTTAGTTGAGATTTCTGTGGGCAATTGTTAATAGAGTAGAAAAGTAAAATACGTAACTTCGTTAAGCAAGGTGGGGTGGGTGTTCATGGGAACTCATGTTCCTCATGGAAACATGATTTAAGTGTAACTACTACAGAGAGTAGTTTCTGGTCATGAAATCTTGGATCTAGGCACATCAGGGAAAGATAAGTTTACTGTAAAATGTTCAGATATTTTCATGCAGCAGATTAATTATGAAAAATATAATACATGGTTGCTGCTAGACTCTTGTTCTTTTTGTACAGAACAAAAGGTGCAAGAACTGAGACTAAGATTTTTACAGGGCTTTCATTTAATCATTCAGGAGCTACTGTAATTTTTGTAGGATTTATTATGCAGTTTTCAGAGCATAGTAAATAGGACATTGCACACCTAGGTTATTTAAGGATTTATTTTTACAGGACCCTACACAGGGTTTTTGTCCACGAAACTTTTTACACAGCAACCCCTACCACTGAGTATCTTCTAGTAAAAATATGAGAATTTTCCAAGCTAAGATACTATTTTCTTGATTTAATGTATGTTATTAGCACATAAATCAAATAAATAGGTTTCTGTGAGATAAAAAGTCTCTAAATTTTTCTATGGCATTTAGGTACTATCACACCAGTATAGAAAAAGTTTCATTAGGTGATTCATAACCTAACTGCAGGGACAATTACTTCCATCCAAACATGGTATGAAACTAAGTTTAATAAACAGTATAGATAGACGTGGAATTTGGGCCTGATCTTTTTACATTGGCTTATATAACAAGTAAATCTCCTACTGTAAAATTTTCAGGACCAGCACTTGTCTCAAGACAAGTCTATGAATAAAAGCCATTAATCTTTCCATTTTATTTAAAGCATGATTTAGCTAGAATCTAAGGTGATGCATGTAACAAAAGTTGTGGAGTTTATCCTAAAGGTTCCAGAACAGTTGAGTTTGCACTTTTCTGAATTTTCTACGATTTTATATGAATTTTACAAGTTCACTACTTTTGAATCTAGGTTTGAATCTTTCTTTTACAACTGGGTCCTTGACTCTTACGTGCAGACCCTTCTAAAGATTTCAATTACCGCAATTGGGTCCTCGGGCGGCTCGGGTACGGTGGTCGGCCAAAATTCCGGCGAGGGGCTCGCCGGCGGCGAGGGGTGAGGGCCGGGGAAGGATCAGGGGTGCGAGGGCTACCTCGTGGGGGGTCTTGGTCGGGTGGGGGACGGCCGGGAGTAGCTCGCCGGCGTTGGAGCAGGGGCGGCGGCGGCGGCGGCACGCGTCGACGGCGGTGCTCCGGCGGGCTTGGGGCGGTCTGGTCTGGACGGGGAGCTTCAGTGGCGCGTGGGGAAGCTGCTCCGGTACTTGGCTTGGGCGGAGGGGGGTCGGAGTAGAGCTATCCGCGGTGACCAGGGGCGGCGGCGACGGTGGCAGCGCGGGCGGCGGTGCTCCGGTGGTCCTGGGCGGCGTTGAGCGGGTCTGTGAGCTCCGGTGGGATGATGTGGTGGTGGCTGGCACTTCAATTTGGGCAGGAGGCGGCTGTGGTGGGCTGTCCACGAGCGGGCGGAGCTCGGCGGCGACAATGGCGGCGGCGGTGTGCTCTGGTTACTTGCAGCTCGCGCGGGCGGCCTGGGGCAACTTTTATAGGGGCAGGAGGGAGGTAGGGGTGCCGGGCGACGTGCAGGGGTGGAGGCACGGCGATGGCGTGCCACTGGCCACGGTGGGCGGCATCAGGACACCGGCGCGGCGTGCGGAGGGCGGAGCGCGCGACTGGGCACCGGAGATTTGCGTGGGGAGCGAGGAGATAGCGCGGCACGGGATTGGGGGACAGCTGCAGCAGCGGCTCGGGCGGGCGGCGAGCTCAGCGACGGGCGGGTTGCGGCGGGCGGTGCGGCACGGCGCGGCGCGGCGGGCGGCGAGCAGAGGGTGGGAAGCGCGGCGCGCGCGGCGAGCGCGGACTGGGCAGCGCGGCGGTGGGGGGGGGGGGGGGAACCGGGCTTGGGGCGAGGGCCGGCGGCCACTGGCCTGGCGGCTTGCGCCGGTCAGGCATCGCCGGCCACCTGGCCGGGCTGTCGGGCGGGGAGGGGAGAGAGAGGAGGGGCGAAGGGCCTATTTGCGAGAATTTGAAAATTTCCAGGGGGCTGGTTGCAAACAGGACGTTTTCTCCAATTTCTAATTTGAATTTCAAAAACATTTGAACATGAAAGTTGTTCAGAATAAAAAGTTCTACAAGTTTGGTTTCAGGCAACACCTCATTTGGCTTGTGGTTTGAAAGTTAATTTAAAAATTCAAAGGTATTCATATGTGCCCAAATTCAATTTGAATTTCAACTTAACTTGTTCTAATTCTTTTCACCCTTTTATTAGTTGGTTAAGCATAGGGTTGGGCTAATGACATTGCTTTAGAATTTTAATTTATCAGGGTTGTTACAGGAATCCTCTCTGCCCCTTGCCTCTAACTGATGGTGTCCTTGGACGAACCTGAACCTTAGAGAATATACACACGTTCCTCAATGGATACGATACCCTAGGAATACTCCTGAGTGAAAGCTACAACGTCATCTGTGTGCTTGCGGATTTATTTTCGTGATGCTAGGAAATGTCAACAGTAACTAAGAATCTCACTTCTGTCTGGAATGGTGTGTGTTACAAGTGAGAAGTGGAGCTCTATTTATTGCAGTTAGAGGTCGGTAACCGGTGAAGGGCATCAAGACCACGCGACCTTGGCAGTTAACGTAACTTCCCGGCATAGTTGAGCTCCATTGGCTGCCATGTGGGGCCGGCCGGCCTAGGGATGGTGCCACTTCGCACCGACCTTCGCGTGGACATCTCTGATAGCCTCCTGAAGTCGGTAACTGTTACTTTTTAGTTAAGCAACCGTTTTGGACATGCATGTGGGCCCATTGATCTGTGTGTGAAGCCTTTCGGGTCCTTGGATCAAACCGACTTCAAGTGTACGATCCCTGATCATCCTGGTTGTGTTTGTTTGTTCCTAGATTGCTGACGTGGCCAGAAGTGGGGGAGCCAGGCCGGCCGGCATAGGATAGGCTGGCCGGCCAGGGATATCTCCCAGTTTGGCCCAATTTCGCACACTAAGTTCCTGAAATGATAAATGTGACAAAACTTGTGGAACTTATCAGTGTGGTTAGTTTTAACTCAAGTTTGACTTGTAAATCATGAAAATTGGAGAAATGTTGGCGGTAAAGATCATCAAAATCGATCGCCAGCACACCCCCACACCTAGAGTTTTGCTCGTCCTGAGCAAAATTATTGAGATAGATCCCGGGGACTAAGCAAGTCTAGGGTCATGGTCCTCAAAAAATTCTGAATACATATTTTGATGCTGTTCCTCATACCTTGGATTCCAGGTGGCTAACGCCTTTTCTTTCACCTATTGATTTCCAAAAAAAGTCATCACAAAACCTGATTCTTCTCATTCTTAGTACCTAGAGAAATTATTTTGGAACTTCAAGGCATACTCCCATTCACTCAAGGCCCTCACTCGCTCAGAGCGAGGTATGAATCTTCTGAGACCTCACAGGATTTCTCCTACTTCTAGAGGCTTATATGTGGAGCTCAGGCAGAATTTTGTGGCACATCCTTTATCCCTTCAAGCTCTCTCTCTTTTTTTTTGACATAAGTCGGATGGCTTTCCTGACTCGGTTTCTTTTTGTTTCAGGGGGATGGTGAGTTGCTTGAGGATCACACTCTCTGGACTTTTAGACTTTGAACGTGTACGTGAGTGACTAAGACTACCAGGGTGCATAACAGTTCTCATGAGGCGAAGAGATTTGATCAAGCTCAAGGGCACAGAAAGGCCATGTGGGGCTCAGAGATTTTGTCAAACTATTGTTGGCGCTAAGAATCGGCCGGGAATCGGCCGATGACCTTCAGCGTCGGACACACGACCCGGGAGAATATGCTTAACTCCTGTTCGGGTGATTGCCCTGGTGCGGTTCGTGCGGCGTGCCAGTCAATCTGACCTGTTGATTGACAAGGAAAGAAACATATTAAATTCCGGGGTTCCGATCGGCTAAAGTTCCGATCTGTCCCAAAAAGCGTATCAGCGAATCGGCCGACTTGCGATGAAGATGACCGGCTATAGATTAGACGATAATCACGTGGCGATTGTAGAGAAACTACTGGAGTAACTTAAACAATCGCTACAGGTGCAACACTCGAAATAGATCTAATCGGCTATATGATAATAAACAGGATAAATAATGATAAAGCCGACAGTTCGATCTCAAGCTGGATAACTGGTGATAAAACTAGAACAATAGGTAAAACCTATAATTCTAGTAAATATCGATAACTGATGAATAAATCTAAACGAAACAACGGCGATGCGCCCGAAGTTAAAGCTTAGATGTTATTCGATAAACGGAACCTACCAATTGGCCGGAGATCGTGTCGATGCAGCCCTGCCAATCCATACGAACTCGTGAAAGAAAAGGAAGTATTGGCGAAGTCGCCGACTTGAAAGTAAAGTACGATGAAAACGTAGATTGTTTGTATTGATTGATGTATATCCTCTACAAAACCCTGACTGCTTCTATTTATACCCTAGGACTAAGACTCCTGATCTATTACGATCTGTTACAAACTTGATTTAAATAAAAACTACTATATCTATAAAACTTTCCTAAAGGAAAAGGGCTCCCGCAGAATCTTCTGCTGCCATCTCCTAGTCCAATTCGGACTCCTTCCATTGCTCCTTGACCGAGTTGGCGTCGTTCTTTGACTAACGTCAGGTCATCTTTGACTGGGATCCTCTGTTGGGATTCCATTGGCTTCATCCCCTATCTGTTGGCGCAAGCCCACATTGGCCCAAACGCTCTAGCCTTTCAATCGGCCGACCCCTACAAACTCCATTCCCCAATCGCACGAAACACTGCAGCGCTAATCGGCTGGTTCCTAACTGTAGCGGCAATCGGCCGATTCCCAACTGTAGCATTTAAATCTGCCACATCGGCCAATCTCTTCCTCTCCTGACGCCGATTCAACACGTGTCAAAATCTGGCATCAACACATGCCCCCCAGTTTCGGAGTAAAACATGACTTTTACTTTGAAATTCTTTTTTAATCTATCATCCAAAACAAACGTGGCAAAAATCTCCTTCCATTTCGCGGTCTTCTACATGATGATTGCAATCTTTCCGAACTGAGCGCCTGAGACAACTGTTCCCCTGGAATTTGTGTAGACGGCGCGACAAAAATCCCGCCTTTACCCTTTCTCTCTTGGACTGTCTTTAAGTACTGGAGTTCTCCGCCGCTTCTTCTCCACGAGCTTAGTAATTTCCTCCCCAGCGAACACTTTCTATCTTCTCCTAGCGCCCTCTTGGTTTCCAACCGCATTCTCCGGCGATCCTTCTTTCGTCTACAATCCGCTTCATTCCTTCAATGGCGGCACCATCAGCAATTCCACCAACCACGGAGGCTCCGCCAGCAACTCCATCGGCGATGGCGGTTCCATCAGCGACTCCATCGGCGACGATGAGCTTCATCCTGGAGGTAAACATCCGAAACTTTCCTCTTTTACTTTTTACCGCCCAGGCACCTTTTAGATCTATTCTTAGTTCCTCCCTTTTTTACCTTTTTTAGGCATTTAGACACCAATCACTATTCCCCTTTCCGAAGCTCCTGGTCTCATCTGCTTAGGCCCTATGGGGAATCCAGACCCGACTGATCTGATTAACTTAGAAACCCATAGAATCCCTTTCAAGCAATCACCTATGGATTTGGGTCAGTGGTCAGGCGCTTTTAGATCTTGGCCGAATGAAACCCCCGGCTGGAAAGAGTGGTACCAAAGATTGGCCAACTCTAAGAGAGTTCAATGGGATGAATTAAAAATCGGCCAGTGCATCAATCTCTCTTTGTCCCAGATGGAGAAGAATGAACCCCTGGTAATAGCAGCCTCCTATTTCTTGTCTGACGCGCTTAACGCGTTGCTCTTTGGGCACGGACCCATGACCCCAACTCTGGCCGATGTCCTGATGCTGACGGGCCTTGACATTTCCTCCCCCGATACACCCTTTGATTATCTGATCAAACCAACCCATCGGCTAGAGACGAAAGGAATCGGCGGGTGGAAAGGGTATATCAACAGAAACATGAGGACCGGGACGATTTTGGAGAGAGAACATACAGCGTTCTTGATGATGTGGCTAGAGAAGCACTTCTTCTGCGGCAGGGCGGTTGGCCCTTCTTCCAATACACAAGCTCTGGCCGAAGCCCTGTCAAGAGGATCCACCATCCCCCTCAGGAAGCATCTTCTAGGATCGGCCTACCACATGATGCACCAGATCAGCGTCAAACTATCAAAGGGAGAGCCGATTGGTAACCCTGGTGGTCCCTGGTTGTTCATCACCCTCTGGCTCAACTTGTACATGAGCAAAATCTCCCAGCAGCAGATAGAGACCAAGACATTCCCCAACATCGAGTCAGAGGAGAACCCCACCATACGACGACGGTGCACCTCTTTCGGTGAAGCGGCATCAGTTTTTCCTAGTTGCCAGTTCACCGCCACCCAAACAGCCAAGTATTTCAGATGTTTTTACAACGGCTTTAGTGAAGAAACCACTAGTTGGTATCCGTACCAGAGGACAGAGCCACTTTTTGAGCTTCCCTTCTGCTATGATTCGTCGTCCAACTCCTTTGATAATGATCTCATGGACGTCTTGATCAAACCAGGGATTTTACCGGCAAAATTCTTCTCTGGGAAAGACTCTCCAACTTATGAGTTTTACAACCCATCAGTTGCAGCACGGCAGTTCGGCTTTGGTCAGCTGCCGATTCAAATTTATTTTGCCGGTCGCGCAAAATTCCGAGATGAGCTCACTAAGGGCCTTGACTACATTCGGCTGTGCAATTTAGTGCCGGACTGCAGTACCATTGACCTAAGCAATTGGATAGTGGCTCCTTTTGCTGTCCAACAATTCAAGTTATGGTGGGCAGAATGGAAGCAACATCTTTTTTGTGCATCTCCTTCAACATATTGCAATGATCTGGATCCTGACAACATCGACTCAAACGCAGTGGTACTGCCCTTTTCCCGGCTGATTTCGATGTTATTCCTTTTTATGCTACAAATTTGTTGCTAACTCTCATTTCCCTTTTCAGTCCGAAAGTTGACTTCCCCCGATGCGGAGCCGAAGTGGTAGGCCGATAGAGAATAGCCGCCCATACACACCATTCCCACTCATCGGCTACCATGCCCCAACCATCAAAGACATCATCATCGGCTGATTGAAACAAATGCCGAAGAAACCTTCTTTAAAGAAGACGAGCCGCCGAGTGCGTGCCCGTATAGAACCGGCTGATCAATCGGCGGCGGCATCGGCTGAACCTTTAGCTGGACCGACTCTTCCGACTATTGAGGAAGTCGATCTTCAGGCTGCTACAGAAGTTGGAGCGGCTGCTGCATCATTGCTAGTAGAAGCTGTTCAGGTAATTTCGCATACCTCACATACTTCTAAGTATTCTATCGATATTAACTTCTTCTTTTTGCCAGGCCACGCAAATCGCCCCAGTGCAGTCTCCGCAGCAATCGGCTACATCCCAGGCGGAAACCGGAACGCCAGCAATTCTTCGCACCGAGGTAGAGAGTCTCTTAACTCTTTATTGATACTTAACCAAAAACTAACCGATTTTTGATGCAGGCTACCCTGGGTGCATCGATTGTACCTTTCCAACAACAATCGGCCGGACGACCCACAGAGGTACGGCAGTAATTATATATCATTAGACTTAATCATTTGCATTATACTTATAAAATCCGCTTCTCATACCTTTCCAGGAGGCTAGCCCGAGCAGGGTACCGATAGTTGTTGAATCCTCTTCTTCCGATGAACCAATCGTGCCAATTCCCGAAATGAGGGTAGCACTCCCACCGGCGCAAGCAGAAGAAATCCGTTTTAAAGAGGTAAGGAACTTGTCACCTAAATCAGCCAATTTCCCCTTACCGTCGGCTAATCCGTATTTTTATTTCTTTTATTCTTTCACAGGAGCAGGACTCTCCCAACAATAGTCTTTTTTCTTTTGTGGTTGCCCTTTCTGACGATGAAGAGGTCGCTTCATGCCAAGTCACACTGAGCTCGATCCCTGATAACGTCCGTGCCAAGCTCGAGAGTATACGGACCCTCTTCCAAGATGACATTGGCCGATTAGTGGAAGACGCTTCGCCGATTCGGCAACTTTTTAGTGAAATCAGAGGCCGAATTCCAGAGGAAGCGACAGAGGCTCTGGAACCTGCCGCATACATAGAGTCAATGCAGACTCTAGTGCTCAGAGCCTTGCGCCATATGGCCGATTGCTCCAAACTAGCGAAAGCCCGCGAGGAGGAAGACTCCTACAAACATTGAGCTCAGGAGGTGCATCGACGAATTAGCTTCCTTGAAGACTCTCGTCCAGATATCATCGGTGCCATAGACTGCCTTAAACGGCGAAGGGCAGAGCTAGCCAAGGAGATGGATCAGGTGACCCAGGCCATAGCTGCTGAAGAGAAAAGACTCCAAGATCTCCCATCCGTCATCGCCGAGTTGAAGCAGGAGAGGCAGAACCTGGCCCACGAAGCAATAAAAATCCATCGTCAAATGCCAGAAGTCCTTGGATCGGTTGATGACGACCACAGAATCGTAGACTCGGCCGATCAAGTTAGGCAACGAGCGATTGCGGCTATTGATGCCCTCCTCGGGTGAACTGTAAAAGTTTTGTAAACATTTAATGTCCTCTTGTCATTGACGTGCAGATTCAAACTTGGACCGTCCTCTTTGGCAGCTTTTCATTTGTTTACCCTTTTATTCCGATGGGACGCATCCTACCGTTCCTTCACCCTCTTCCTTCTATAAGTATGAGATCCCGTATCGTTTCCAAAGGCGTCCGTATTGCCCGTCTTCTTTCCCTCTAACAACTTGATCTCCCTCCTCCCAGACTAGACGTTAGGATGTCCTCTTCGTCTTCTTCCTTCTCCGTCAACCAGGTGCGAAATCCTCCTCTATTTCCTCTCTTGATATTTCAATCATTCTGATGCTGGGTGGTTGTTCCTTTTAGCCGAAACGCCTTAGTCCCAGTCTGGAACAAGCGATTGAAGTCATGCATTCAGATGAACCATTGTCGCAGGCGGACAGAGATCTGATCAAAGCTCATTTCGAAGAACTCAAAGGTCATGTCCCTGCTGACGTCCAGAAGGTCTGGGACCATGTAGACACTAACTGCTCCAGGCAGCCGCCAACTGAAAGGAGTCATCCACTCCCTCGCTCAGTCGCCCTTGAAGATGCTGCGGCGGGGACATCCCAACCACCTCTCGACAGGAGCCACCCACTCCCTCATCAAGTCAAGGTTGAAGTCGCCATGGAGGATCTAGAGGAAAAGAGCATCTGCTTCTTGATAGAATTAGACCGGATCGAGAGGGAGATTAAGAAAAAGCACGGTCAATAAATATGTTGATACTTTTGTTCTAAGGGCGACTTGTACCGTGTCAGCCATGTACCCTGCTGTTCTTACCGAATAATGAATCGGTCAGACTAAATCAAAAGTGTCATCCTTAAGGAGATGTCATCTTTACATTGGCTATATAGACAGGAGCCAATAGGAGTTGGCCACGTTGTCTTGATGTACCCTATCGTAAGTTATGCACCCACCCATATACTTGGATAGTACCTCTTCAGATATCTCACGTTTAAGGCTCTTGTGAATTCTTCCCCTTCGATAGTTTCTAGTATATATGCATTTCCCGGAGCACATCGGCCGATTTTATACGGCCCTTCCCAAGTGGGCGACTATTTACCGAATTTGGGATCCTTAGACCCTATCGGCAGCACCAACTTCCATACCAAATCTCCTTGGGAGAATTGTTTAACTTTGACCTTCTTGTCGTACCACCTGGCCATCCTTTTCTTATTTTCTTCGATGCTAATCAGGGCCCTTAATCGCTAACCCGACAAATCGTCGAGCTCTCCCTTCATGAGGAGGGAATAGTCATCGGCTGTCAACTGATCTTGAAGCGATGTGCGCCTTGACCCCGTCCTTAATTCCCAAGGCAATACTGCCTCATGACCATATACCAACTGACAAGGAGATATCTTAGTGGCCCCGTGGCAAGCCATCCTGTAGGCCCATAGAGATTCGGTTAAAGTCATGTGCCACTTCTTGGGTTGCTCTATCTTCTTCTTGATCAACTTGATTATCTCCTTATTGGAGGATTCGGCCTGGCCGTTGGCTTGAGCATAATACGGAGAAGAATTCAACAATTTAATCCCCATATCGGCGGTGAATTCTTCAAACTCCCCTGAGGTGAACATCGTTCCTTGATCAGTTGTGATGGTTTGAGGGATGCCGAACCGATAAACAATGTGGTTCTTCACGAAATCGATCATAGCGGCTGATGTCACGGTCTTTAACGGAACTGCCTCCACCCATTTGGTAAAATAATTAGTGGCTACTAATATAAACTTGTGCCCTTTGCTTGATGGAGGGTAAATCTGTCCGATGAGGTCTATCCCCCAACCTCTAAACGACCATGGTTTGTGTTGGCGCTAAAATCGGCCGGACAGAAATTGGCCGATGGTCTTCAGCGTCAGACACACGACCCGGGAGAATCTGCTTAGCTCCTGTTCGGGTTATCGCCCTGGTGCGGTTCGCACGGCGTGCCAGTCAATCTGACCTGTTGATTGACAAGGAAATAAAGTATTAAATTCCAGGCGCTCCGATCGGCTGGAGTTCCGATCTGTCCTGAAGAGCGCGTCGGCGGCGAATCGGCCGATTTGCTGTAAAGATGATCGGCTATGGATCAGCTGATAATCGTGTAATAATTGTAAAGAAGACTGCTGGAGCGATCTAAACAATTAGTACGGATGCAACACTTGAAATAGATCTAATCGGCTGTAAGATGATAAATCAAGGAAGAACGATGATGAAGCCGATTACTCTGATCTCAAGCTGGATAACTGGTGATAATACTAGAATAACAGGTGAAACTTGCAATTCTAGTGAATATCGATAACTGGTGAGTAAATCCAAACGAAACCACAGCGATGCGCCCGTAGTTAAAGCTCGGATATTACTCGATAAGCGGAACCTACCAATTGGCCGGAGATCAAGTTGATGCAGCCCTGCCAATTCGTACGAACTCGTGAAAGAAGAAAAGTATTGGCGAAGTCGCCGACTTGAAAGTAAATTGCTGAAAAAAGTAGAAGTATAGTTGTTGATTGATGTCATTTTTTCGCAAGACCCTGACGACTCCTATTTATACCCTAAAACTAGGACTCCTGGTCGATCACGACTTGTTACAACCTTATTTTAAAAAAATAGGAAAACTACTATATCTATAATAACTTTTAAAGGAAACGGACTTCCGCAGAATCTTCCGCCACCGTCCCCTAATCCCATCAGGATTCTTTTCCATTGCTCCTTGACCGACTTAGCGTTGACCTGTTGACCAACTTTTGACCAAGACCCTCCGAAATAGTCCCATCCTGTTGGCGCAAGCTATATCACCAATCGGCCGATCTCCAACTGTTACCTCAATCGGTCGATTCCTTACCGTGGCCTTTAGATCTGCCGCATCGGCCGACCTTTTTTTCCCGATGCCGATTTAACACGTGTCAAAATCTGGCGTCAACACATGCCCCCCAGTTTCGGAGTAAAACATAACTTTTTCTTCGAAACTCTTTCTTTAATCCTTTCCTCCGAAACGGGTGCAGTAAAAATCTTCTTCCGTTCCGCGGCACAATGATTGCAATTTCCTCGGACCGAGCGCGCGAAACGACTGCTCCCTTGGAATTCGTGTAGACGGCGCGGTAGGAATACCATCTTTGCCCTTGCTCTCCCGATTTTTCTTAAGTACTGGCCTTCTCCACCTACTCTTCCCCACAAATCTAGCATTCTCCTCCAGCGAACCACTGTTCGTCTTCCTCCAAGCTCTCTTTGATCTTCAAGCGCTTCCCCTCTTCCGGCGATCTCATCCGTGACCTGCTCCAACCCTCCAATGGCGTCACCATCGGCGACCGCTCCATCCACGGAAGCTCTATCGGCAACTCCTTCAGCGGCGGCGGCCCAATCGGCGGCTTCCCTAGCGGTCCCATCAGCGACGAGGATTTCCATCCCAGAGGTAAATGCTTGAATTTTTTTCCTTTTCGCTTTTCTACTGCTTCAGTACTTTCCGGATCCTTTCTCAGTTCCTTCCCCTTTTCTCCCTTTTTAGGCACTTAGGCACCGAATCACCATCCCCCTCTCAGAATCCCCTGACCTCATCTGCTTGGGCCCTATGGGGAACCCCGATCCAACAGACCTGATCAGTCTAGAAACTCATAGAATCCCATTCAAGCAGTCGCCCATGGACCTAGATCAGTGGGTAGGTACTTTTAGATCCTGGCCAAATGAAACCCCCGGCTGGAGAGAATGGTACCAGAGAGTGGCCAGATCTTGGAGGGTTCAGTGGGATGAACAGAAAATCGGCCAGTGTATAGACCTATCCTTGACTCAGATGGAAAGAAATGAACCTCTGGACATGGCAGCTTCTTATTTTTGGTCTTATGCACTCAATGCATTCCTTTTCGGACATGGACCCATGACCCCGACTCTGGCCGATGTTCTGTTGTTGACCGGTCTTGATGTCTCCTCCGCCGATATCCCTTTCAACTATTTGTTCAAGCCATCACATCGGCTAGAGACCAAAGGGATCAGCGGGTGGAAAGGATATATTAGAAAAAACATGAAGACCGGGACAGTTTCAGAGAGGGAGCATACTGCTTTTCTGATGATGTGGCTAGAAAAGCACTTTTTTTGTGGCAGAGCAGTTGGACCCTCCTCAAACACCCAAGCTTTAGCGGAGGCTTTGTCACAAAGATCGGCCATCCCTCTTGGAAAACATCTGCTGGGATCGGCCTACTACCTGATGCACCAAATCGGCACCAAGTTGTCGAAGGGGGAGCCGATCGGGAACCCTGGCGGTCCCTGGTGGTTTATCACCCTCTGGCTCAATTTATACATGAGCAAGGTCTCTCAGCAATGGATAGAGACCAAAACTTTTCCTAACATTGAGTCAGAGGAGAATCCATCCGTCCCACGTCGCTGCAGATCTTTTGGAGAAGCGGCATCGGCCTTCCCCGGCTGCCAGTTTACTGCTACCCGCACAGCTGAGTACTTCAGATGCTTTTATAATGGCCTTAGTGAAGAGACCGTCAGCTGGCATCCATATCAAGCAGTGGAGCCGATTTTTGAATTACCCATAAGCTACGACTTCTCCACCCATACTTTTGACAGAGAGCTTATGGATGTCTTGATCAAGCCGGGGATTCTGCCAGCCAATTTCTTCTCAGGAAAGGACTCTCCCACCTATGAGTTCTACAATCCATCGGCTGCAGCAAGGCAACTGGGTTTTGGCCAACTGCCGATTCGGGTCTATTTCGCCGGTCAAGCGAAATTCAGAGATGGACTGACTTCAAGTCTTGATTATAGTCGGCTGTGCGACCTAGTACCGGATTCCAGTACTATCGATTTGAATAATTGGTCAGTTGCCTCTTTTGCCACCCAGCAATTCAAATTATGATGGGCAGAATGGAAGCAACACCTTTTCTGCAAATCTCCATCATCTTACTGCAACATTCTGGACCTAGAAAACATTGATCCAAATGCAGCGGTATGTCCTTTTTCTTAGCCGATTCCAATGCTATCTCTTTCGATATTGTCATCTTGTTATTAACTCACGTTCATCTTCTCAGTCCAAAAGCCATGTCCCTCCGATGCGGAGCCGAAGCGGCAGGCTGATAGATAGTCTCCATCAATACATGCCGTATCCACTTATCGGCTTCCATGCTCCAACTATCAAGGATATCTCTACTGGCCGATCGAAGTGAGCACCGAAAAGGCCAACATCGAAGATAACCAGCCGTCGAGTGCGAGCTCGCATCGGATCAGCCGATCAGACGGCAATAGCATCGGCTGAGGTTCCTCGTATCGGATCGGCCAACCAGATGGCAGTGGCATCGGCCGAGACTCCCCGTATCGGATGGGCCGACCAGATGGCGATGACACCGGCCGAGACTCCAATCCCTTTACCTTTGCCGGTTGTCGAGATGGTCGATCCCCAAGTCACCGCCGAAGTCGGGGCAGCTGCAGCATCGCTATTAGTAGAAGTTGTTCAGGTAATCTTACTTATCTCATATCTTCTTCAAATCTTCCACTGACATTAACTCTCTTCCTCTGCCAGGCTGCACAAGCTATTCCACCGCAGTCTCCGCAGCAATCGGCCACGTCCCAAGTGGAAGCCGAAACTCCAGCAGCTCCTATCATCGAGGTAAATGATCTCTTACCTTGATCTCTTAATTTTTTTAGAAAACTTAACCGATCTTGATGCAGGCCGATTTGGGTATGCTAACTACAACCCCACAACAGATATCGGCCGGGAGATCCACAGAGGCATGGCAAATTTGTCACACCATCTTATTTCAATTTCCCATAGCATACTCACAGGATCTTCTTTTATGTCTTTTTTAGGAAGCTGGTCCAAGCGAAGCATTGATAATCGTTGAATCCTCTTCCTCCGACGAGCCAACTGCACCAGTCCCTGAGACAAGGGAGACGCTTCCACCAGCACAGGCAAGAGAAACTCGTTTTAAGGAGGTAACAAACTTTACATTAGAATCGGCCGATTCCCTTTTACTGCTTGCCTACCCTTTTCTTTATTTCCTCACAGGAGCAAGACACCCCTAACAACAGCATCTTCTCCTTTGCCGTCTCGTTGCCTGATGATGAGGAAATTGCTTCACACCCAATTCCATCGAGCTCTACCTCCGATGATGTCCGTGCCAAGCTCGAAAGCATGCGCACTCTCCTTCAAGACGACATCGGCCGATTGGTAGAAGATGCTTCGCCGATTCGACGACTTTTCAACGAGATCAAGGGTCGAATCCCGGAAGAAGTGTCAGAAAACTTGGCTCATGCTGCCTATTCCGGTTTCCAAGGTGCTGCGTCACATGGCTGATCGTGCCCAGATGGCAAAAACTCGGGAGGAAGTCGATTCATACAAGCACCGGACTCAGGAGGTACACCACAAGATCAACTTCCTCGAAAGCTGCCGTCCGGACATCGTCGGCGCGATAGATCGGCTGAAACGGAGAAGAGCAGAGCTGGCCAAGGAGATGGAGCAAATAACCAAAGAGATAGCCGCTGAAGAAAAGAAACTCCAAGAACTCCCATCCATCATCAGTGAGCTGAAGCAAGAAAGACAGCACCTGGCCCGTGAAACGATAAGGCTTCGTCGCCGTGTGTCAGAAGTTACAGGATCGGCCGATGATGATCAGAGAGTACTAGACTCGGCCGATCAAATTAGACGACAAGCTATTGTAGCCATAGATACTTTCCTTAGGTTGTAAAGAACATTGTAAACATTTATTGCTCCTTCAATGTTACTGCGCCGATTTGGTCTTGAACTGTTTCTTTAGTCAGCTTTGCATTTATGTATGTGTTTACTCCGATAGGACGTGTCTCACCATCCATCTACCTCTCCTTCCTTTATAAGTAGACCCTTCACCATCTCCAGAGGCATACACATCACTTATTTTCTCTTTCCCTCTTTACTGTCCCAAACTGAACGGCAAGATGTCTTCTTCGTCCTCTTCATCTTCTTCCTCTGTCAACCAGGTACGAACTCTCCTCTGCCTTTTCCCTAAGCATCTCAATCGCTCTGACGTTGGGTAACTCCTTTTATCTCTGTTTAGCCAAAACGTCTCAGCCCTGGTCTAGAACGAGCGATTGAAATCATGCATTCAGAAGAACCACTATCATAGGCAGACACAGATCTGATAAGAGCTCATGCTGAGGAACTCAGAGATCATGTCCCCGCTGTTGTCCAAGAATACTGGGACCTTATAGATGCTCACTTTTTGGTCCGTAAGCGACCATCTTCTGAAAAAAATCCTCCACTTCCTTGTAAAGCTAAGACCGAAGTTGCCATGGAGGATCTGGAGGAGAAGAAGACCCGCCTACTGATAGAACTTTGCAACCAAGTTGAAATTGGAGACACTGCAAAGGACCCGAAGGAGAAAAGGCTCAGCCTTATGATAGAACTGGGTCGCATCGAGAGAGAAATCCAACGTAGGCGTAATCAGTAGACATATCGGTATTTTTATTCTAAGGGCGACTTGTACCATGTCGGCCATGTACTCTGTCATTTTCATCCAATAATGAATCCCAATGCTTTTCTTCATCAGGTGTGTAGACGAAAGCCGATGAAAAATCGGCCATATTATCTTGATATACTTTACTGCAAGTCATGCATCTACCCAAATGCTTGGATAGTATCTCTTCAGATATCGTCCGTTTAAAGCCCTTGGGAATTCCTCCCCTTCGACTGTCTCCAGAATATATGCATTCCTAGGGGCACATCGGCCGATTCTGTACGGCCCTTCCCAAGTGGGTGACCATTTACCGAATTTGGGATCTTTGGATCCTATCGGCAGCACCAACTTCCACACCAAATCTCCTCGAGAGAATTGTTTAACTTTGACCTTTTTGTCATACCATCTGGCCACCCTTTTCTTGTTTTCTTCTATACTAATTAAGGCTCTCAACCGTAAACCTGCCGAATCATCAAGCTCGTCCTTCATGAGAAAGGAATAGTCATCGGCCGTTAACTGATCTTGTAACGATATCCGTCTTGACCCCGTCCTTATCTCCCAAGGCAAGACCGCCTCATGACCATAAACCAACTGATAAGGGGATATCTTAGTGGCTCCATGACAAGCCATCCTATATGCCCATAAAGATTCAGCCAAAGACATATGCCACTTTTTGGGTTGCTCTTCTATCTTCCTCTTGATTAGTTTGATTATCCTCTTTATTGGACGATTCTGCTTGGCCATTGGCTTGAGCATAGTATGGAGAAAAATTTAATAATTTAATCCCCATATCGGCGGCAAACTCTCCGAATTCTCCAGAAGTAAACATTGTTCCTTGGTTAGTTGTGATGGTTTGAGGAATACCAAATCGATATATAATATGGCCTTTAACAAATTCAATCATATCGGCCGATGTCACATTCCTTAAAGGAACTGCCTCCACCCACTTAGTAAAATAATCTGTAGCCACCAATATGAACTTATGCCCTTTGCTTGATGGAGGGTGAATCTGTCCGATGAGATCTATTCCCCAACCTCTGAACGGCCACGGCTTAATTATTGGGTTCATAGCCGATGCTGGCGCACGTTGTACATTACCAAACTTCTGACAGTCTTGGCACCCTTTGTAATACCTGAAACAATCTTCAAGAATAGTTGGCCAATAATACCCATTGTTCCGGATCATCCATTT
This sequence comes from Panicum miliaceum, assembly GCA_032594955.1. Classification (NCBI taxonomy): domain Eukaryota; kingdom Viridiplantae; phylum Streptophyta; class Magnoliopsida; order Poales; family Poaceae; genus Panicum; species Panicum miliaceum. The sequence goes on from CM064068.1 coordinate 15,023,945, forward strand.
CATTTCGTGAGCCGATTGATGAGCTCCACACATGCCCTCATGGATCTCTCCCATCAGAACCTTTGCCTCTTCTGTTCCCAGGCACTTGAGAAGAACTCCATCAATCGTCCGATAAAATAAATCGTCCTCAAGCAACACATATTTTGTAGCTCGAAAACGTGTTCGCCGATCCACTTTTTGGGATGGATTTTTCAAGTAATCGGCAATTCCTTTTCGCCAGTCATCGGCCGCGAGCTCTAGCATCATTGCTCCCTGAATCGGCCGATAGCCGGAGGCATGTTGGGCCAGCCTGTTGGCCTCTTCATTATAATTCCTGGGGATATGCTCAATTATTGCAGATTTGAACTCTTTTAAAAGCTGGAGGGAGTCTTCATAATAAATCCTCAAAATATCATCCTTGCACTCAGATCGCCCCGTCAACTAATCCACAATGAGCATGGAATCTCCAAAAATTTCGACTGCATCAGCTTTGACTTCCCTTAATAATTGGATGCCCTTCAGAACGGCTCGATATTCCGCCTGATTATTAGTTGCGGAAGCTTCTATTGGCAGAGAGAAATCATAACTTGCCCCCCGAGGCGACACAAGAACAATGCCGATTCCTGATCCGACCCCACACGAAGAACCATCAAAATATAGAGTCCATGGAACCGGTTCAACGGTGGCAATTTCTGGTCCACAATGCTGAGCTACGAAATCAGCCATTACTTGACCTTTGACAGCTTTGGCCGATTCGTACCTTAAGTCGAATTCTGACAGAGCCAGGATCCATTTTCAAATCCGTCCTTTCAAAATCGGCAATGATAGCATGTACTTCACCACATCATCCCTGCATATGACTATGCACTCTGCCGATAACAAATAGTGCCTGAGCTTGGTACACGAGAAGTATAAACACAAGCATAATCGCTCCACCCGGGAGTATCTTGTTTCGGCGTCTAGGAGTCTTCTGCTGACGTAATATACCACTCGTTCTTTCCCTTCAAACTCCTGTACCAACGCCGATCCAATAGCCTGTTCATCAGCCGATAAATATAATTTGAACGGCTTACCAGGCTGTGGTGGAACCAACACCGGAGGTGAAACTAGATATTGCTTGATATCTTTCAGTGCTTTGCGTTGTTCTTCTCCCCATATGAATTCCTGGTCGGGCTTTAATTTCAACAGAGGAGTAAAAGCCTGAATACGTCCTGACAGGTTGGATATGAATCTTCTGATAAAATTGACCTTGCCGATGAGGGACTGTAGCTCAGTTTTATTTTGTGGGGCCACAACTTTGTTGATGGCGTCTATAGTCTTGCGGTTGACATCTATCCCACGCTCATGAAACATGAATCCTAAGAATTGCCCAGCCGATACACCAAATGCACACTTGTTGGGGTTCATCTTCAACCCATGCTTCCTTGTGCACTCCAGTACTTCTTGTAAATCGGCTAGATGTTCTTGGTGACCTTTTGACTTGACCACGACGTCATCTATATAAATTTCCACCGATGTACCAATGAGCTTGTGGAAGATGTAATTCATGGCCCGCTGATACATAGCACCGGCGTTCTTCAACCCAAAAGTCATAACAACCCATTCGAATAAACCAAGATGACCTGGACACCTGAAAGCCGTTTTCGAGATATCTTCTTCGGCCATTAATATCTGATTGTACCCTGCATTCCCATCCATGAAACTTATGACTTTGTGTCCTGCGGCAGCATCTATCAAGATATCGGCCGTTGGCACCGGATATCCATCCATTGGCGTAGCCTGATTTAAGTTCCTGAAATCGATGCACACGCGTAACTTTCCATTCTTCTTGTATACGGGCACAATATTAGAAATCCATTCAGCGTAGCGGCACTACCGAATAAATCCTGCTTCAATTAACTTTGTAATTTCGGCCTTTATATCAGGTAGAATCTTGGGGTTACACCGTCGTGCAGGTTGCTGATATGGCCGATATCCTGATTTTATAGGTAACCGGAGTTCAACAATGGACCGGTCTAGACCTGGCATCTCATGATATTCCCAAGCAAAGCAATCCTTGAATTCTTTTAATAAATTTATCAGTTTACACTTATACTCAGGATCCAAATTAGCACTAATATACGTCGGCCTTGATTTCCTGCTATCTCCCAAATCTACCATCTCCAATAAATCGGCCGACGTAAATCCATGTCCAGGCTTCCCGTCTTCTCGGACGAGCTGATCCATTTATTCTGAATCTTCAGAGCCGACTGCTTGGATCGGCTGTAGACCGAAATCGGACACTTTTAGGAAGTCAGTGTCCCAAGTCCTGCCGGATATACATCTGACGTGCTCGCAGCTCCACTGTTGCGTGTCGGCCGCTGCAACGCTATAGGCGGAATCGGCCGTGACTATCTCTGTGCTGTCGCCGACCCATTGCACGAGGCATTGATGCATTGTAGATGGGAAACAGCAGTTTGCATGTATCCAGTCGCGACCAAGCAGCATGTTGTAGGACCCCTTGCCATTAATAACGAAAAAACTGGTAGGAAGGGTCATACTGCCGATGGTGAGGTCGACGCAGAGCGCTCCACGGGCAGGAGACACGTTGCCTTCGAAATCCTTCAGCATCATGTCCGTCTTGGTAAGGTCTTCATCGCCCTTGCCTAGCTTGTGGAACATGGCATACGGCATGATGTTAACTGCGGCACCTCCATCTACTAGTAATCTGGTGACGGATCCTCCGTTAACATAGCCTTTGAGAAACAACGCTTTAAGATGTTGCCGTTTTTCTTCTTCAGGTTTCTCAAAAGTAGCCGTCATCGGCTCTAACACCAGTTGTGCCATTTGTTCTTCCATTCTTGTTGCTCTGTTTCGATCGTCAGGCGCCATGAATTCCATCGGCAATATGAACACCATGTTGATTTCAGCTGCTGATTCTTGATTGTTTGCTTCTTGATCATTTTTCTTTGGGCGCCACACCCGAGACTTAACATTTCTTTTCTCTGGCACCTGCCTCTGTTCTTCCTCTTGATGCTCCCACTGGCGTAGGCGTTGGATCCTTCATTTCTGGGATCTGGATTGGCCATCGGGACACCACCTGGGATTTACTGGTTTGGCCGATGATCTGGCGTATTCCCTATCTGGTTCCCTTCCTAGGGGAACCTCATCCGACACCCTGTCATCGGCCATCTCTTCCAGCCGATTGTGCACGCTGATCCTGCCCCCCAGTCCATCCTGTTTGTTGGTTCTGCCTTTTGACCGGTGGTACTGGTCAACTCTGCCCCCCAGCCGATCATGCACTGAAATGCGTTGTTCCCCTCATCCGTGCCGATTTCTGCTAATCGGCTCTGATCCTCTGTCCCTAGAGTGTGGCCTCGGGCGATCGTTGCAACTCGATCCATTACACTCTGGACAGTTATTGGCAGACGACAATCTGATGTCGTTCTCCCAGCAATGGATGAAGAACGGACATTGCCAGTGGTCTTCATGCCGGCGTATCATTTCTTCGTGGTTTCTTGATTGTTCTTGCTGCTGCCGATATTTGCTGAGCAAAAACTGGGAGGTGACGGGTTTGCATGATCGTTTTGGGCCCCGCCTGCTCCTTTTGATTTCTTCCGTCGTGATCTGCCTCCTGGGATCGACGGCGCCGCCCCTTCTTGCCGATTCTAACGTCAGCACCATGGTTTGACGTGAATTCCCTCCAGCGTCAATCATGTTGGCCGGGAAGGGATGCTGATCTATCTTCATTGGTTTTGCCGATTTAGCTGGGGTTTCAAATTTAAGCCTCCCCTGTTCGATGGCCGATTGTATTTGCTGACGGAAGACTTTGCATTCATTTGTATCATGAGAAGTGGCATTGTGCCACTTGCAGTATTTCATCTTCTTAAGTTGATCGGCCGAAGGGATGGTGTGATGCTGAGATAGCTTAATCTGTCCTTCCTGGAGCAATAAATCGAAAATTTTATCGGCCTTTGATGTGTCAAAGCCGAATGTCTCTGGCTCTTTCTTTCCGAAAGGGAAAGATATTGGTTTTTTCCCTTTCACCCACTCTGCCAGGCCGATTCCCTCTTCCCCATCGGATTCAGACCCTTCTAGGTATGCCACCTTCTTTTGGAAATTCCTCCGTTGTTCAAATGGACGGACTTCCTGCCCTGACAATCGGTGGACGATCTGGCTCAGGCTTTCAAACTCTTGCGCATCATATTTTTCTTTGATTTGTGGCAGGAGGCCTTGGAAAGCGATATCGGCCAACTGTGCATCGGTCAGAGCCAGACTGTAGCATTTGTTCCTGACTTCTCTGAACCTCTGTATATATCCCATTACCGGTTCATCACTCCTCTGCCTGAGGCTGGTCAAATCCGAGAGTTTCATCTCGTGTACTCCTGCGTAGAAATATTTGTGGAACTGTTTCTCCAGATCGGCCCAAGTAACAATAGAATTTGGTGGCAATGTGGTGAACCACTGGAAGGCCGATCCGGACAGAGATGATGAAAACAAACGCACCCTCAAAGCATCTTGTGTGGCAGCTTCCCCGCACTGGATGATGAATCGGTTGATGTGCTCTACAGTGGATGTATCGTCCGTCCCCGAAAACTTGGTAAAATCGGGAACTTTGTAGCGGTGTGGGAACGGCATCAAGTCATAGGCCGATGGGTATGGTGTCTTGTAGGTGTAAGTTTGCATTTTTGGCTTTAATCCAAACTGGTCCTGGATCACTTCTGCTATTCTAGCCGTCCAGTCCACCTGCTGCTGATGAACGACTGTTCGCGGCGCGGGCATGTGCTGGAGAGCTGGCACGGCTGGGTGATGAATTGGCGAATTTTGCTTAGCAGCTGATAGTTGACGGCGAAGTGAATCCGCCCTCCCATCGTATGTTGTCATCGGCGTCGCACCTCTGAATGCTTCTACAGTGCTTGCCCCCCTACCGATTTCTAATGAGATCGACTGATATTGAGGGACCATCGGCCGGACGGCCGATTGGTGTGGCGCCTGGATTGGATAACTACCGTATCCGTTCGTTGGCTCGGAAAAAACCGTTGTCGCCGATGTCCCCCAGGGTACTGAGCTTGTGGGCAGCGATTGCACAGAAGCAATCTGGACGGGTTGAAGTGGTGTCTGTGACGGGAGACGTGGTGCACCGCTGTATCTTGGAGACGCTGGAGGCAACGGGGTGTTGTACCCTTCGCGTTGCGTCAATATCGGCTGAGGAGCCGATTGGGACGTACATGGTAAGCTTCTGGCTGGCAGCGTGGTTGGCGGGGCATACGCTGGTCCCTGATAGCCTTGGACTGCTCCGCTGGCCAGAGAGCTGATGACGGTGTTATACACCGTGTTGGTCATCACTGAGGATTGGTCGATGAATGCCTGATAAACGGACTGTTGGATCATATCGGACATCTTGCCCGAGTCCTCAGCAATGGTGATGTGGCGGGGAATTGGAATAGGAGTCTTCTTGACAGCCTCCCTGCTTCTGGTACGACTGAACGACTGAAGGTACATCTTCTTATAATCTTCCAGATGTTTAGCTAATTCTTCCCTCTGGTCGTCCTTGAGATCCGCTTCTGTGGCCTCAATGATGTTGTTATCGGAGATTTCTGCGTTCTTCGACATATCAGATCTTGGATGGTCCCACCAGTCATGCCAAAAGTGTGTTGGCGCTAAAATCAGCCGGACAGAAATTGGCCGATGGTCTTCAGCGTCGGACACACGACCCGGGAGAATCTGCTTAGCTCCTGTTCGGGTTATCACCCTGGTGCGGTTTGCGCGGCGTGCCAGTCAATCTGACCTGTTGATTGACAAGGAAATAAAGTATTAAATTCCAGGTGCTCCAATCGGCTGGAGTTCCGATCTGTCCTGAAGAGCGCGTCGGCGGCGAATCGGCCAATTTGCTGTAAAGATGATCGGCTATGGATCAGCCGATAATCGTGTAATAATTGTAAAGAAGACTGCTGGAGTTATCTAAACAATTAGTACGGATGCAACACTTGAAATAGATCTAATCGGCTGTAAGATGATAAATCGAGGAAGAACGATGATGAAGCCGATTACTCTGATCTCAAGCTGGATAACTGGTGATAATACTAGAATAACAGGTAAAACTTGCAATTCTAGTGAATATCGATAACTGGTGACTAAATCCAAACGAAACCACAGCGATGCGCCCGTAGTTAAAGCTCGGATATTACTCGATAAGCAGAACCTACCAATTGGCCGGAGATCAAGTTGATGCAGCCCTGCCAATTCGTACGAACTCGTGAAAGAAGAAAAGTATTGGCGAAGTCGCCGACTTGAAAGTAAATTGCTGAAAAAAGTAGAAGTATTGTTGTTGATTGATGTCATTTTTTCGCAAGACCCTGACGACTCCTATTTATACCCTAAAACTAGGACTCCTTGTCGATCACGACTTGTTACAACCTTATTTTAAAAAACAGGAAAACTACTATATCTATAATAACTTTTAAAGGAAATGGACTTCCGCAGAATCTTCCGCCGCCATCCCCTAATCCAATCAGGATTCTTTTCAATTGCTCCTTGACCGACTTAGCGTTGCCCTGTTGACCAACTTTTGACCAAGACCCTCCGAAATAGTCCCATCCTGTTGGCGCAAGCTATATCACCAATCGGCCGATCTCCAACTGTTACCTCAATCGGTCGATTCCTTACCGTGGCCTTTAGATCTGCCGCATCGGCCGACCTTCTTTTCCCGACGCCGATTTAACACGTGTCAAAATCTGGCGTCAACAGTTTGATTATCGGATTCATAGCCGAGGCTGGTGCGCGCTACACATTGCCAACCTTCTGGCAGTCTTGACAACCTTTATAATATTTAAAACAATCTTCAAGAATCGTCGGGCAATAATACCCGTTGTTTCTGATCATCCACTTCATCTTGTGAGCCGATTGATGAGCTCCGCATACGCCATCGTGGATTTCTCCCATCAGGACCTTTGCTTCTTCCGTTCCCAGGCATTTGAGAAGAACCCCATCAATTGTCTGGTAAAACAAATCGTCTTCGAGCAACACATATTTCGTGGCCTGAAAACGCACTCGCCGATCCCCTTTCTTGGACGGATCTTTCAAATAATCGGCAATCTCCTTTCGCCAATCGTCGGCCGCAAGTTCCAGAATCATGGCCCCTTGAATCGGCCGATACCCGGACACTTGTTGGGCAAGTCTATTGGCCTCTTAATTGTAATTTCTGGGAATGTGCTCAATAACAGCAGACTTGAATTCCTTTAACAGTTGGAGGCAATCTTCATAGTAAATCCTTAAGACATCATTTTTGCATTCAGATCTCCCCGTTAATTGATCCACAATGAGCATGGAATCTCCAAAAACTTCCACAGCATCGGCTTTGATTTCTCTTAACAATTGGATACCTTTTAGGACGGCTCGGTATTCCGCCTGGTTGTTGGTCGCGGATGCCTCTATCGACAGAGAGAAATCATAGCTTGCCCCCCGAGGCAATACGAGAACAATGCCGATTCCCGATCCGGCTCCACACGAGGAACCATCGAAGTATAGAGTCCATGGAACTGGTTCAATGACAACTATTTCCGGTCCACAATGTTGAGCCACGAAATCGGCCATAACTTGACCCTTGACAGCTTTGGCCGATTTGTACCTTAGGTCAAACTCTGACAGAGCCAGGATCCACTTTCCAATCCGTCCTTTCAAAATTGGCAATGATAGCATGTATTTCACCACGTCATCCTTGCATACGACTACGCACTCTGCCGATAACAAGTAGTGCCTGAGCTTGGTACACAAGAAATATAGACATAATATACCACCCGTTCTTTTCCTTCAAACTCCTGTGCCAGCGCCGATCCGATAGCCCGCTCGTCGACCGATAAGTATAGTTTGAACGGCTTGTCAGCCTGTGGCGGGACTAATACAGGTGGTGAAATTAGATATTGCTTGATGTCTTCTAACGCTTTGCATTGTTCTTCTCCCCACACGAATTCCTGATAGGGCTTCAATTTCAACAATGGAGTGAAAGCTTGAATACGCCCGGACAAGTTGGATATGAATCTTCTGATAAAGATGACCTTGCCGATTAGGGACTGCAGCTCAGTTTTATTCTACGGGGCCACAACCTTATTGATGGCAGCTATGGTCTTCCGGTTGACTTCTATCCCGCGCTCATGGACCATGAATCCTAAGAATTGCCCGGCCGACACACCGAATGCACACTTGTTCGGGTTCATTTTCAACCCATGCTTCCTTATGCACTCCAACACCTCTCGTAAATCGGCCAGATGTTCCTGATGACCTTTTGACTTGACCACAACATCGTCGATGTAGATTTCCACCGATACACCAATAAGCTTGTGAAAGATACAATTCATAGCCCGTTGGTATGTAGCGCCGACGTTCTTTAATCCAAAGGTCATTACTACCCACTCGAATAAACCGAGGTGGCCTGGACACCTGAAAGCTATTTTCGAAATATCTTCTTCGGCCATTAATATTTGATTGTACCCAGCATTACCGTCCATGAAACTGATGACTTTATGTCCTGCGGCAGCATCTATCAAAATGTCGGCTGTCGGCATTGGATACCCGTCCATCGGTGTAGCCTGATTTAGGTTCCTGAAGTCGATGCATACGCGCAACTTTCAGTTTTTCTTGCATACGGATACAATATTAGAAATCCATTCGGCGTAACGGCACTGCCGAATAAATCTTGCTTCAATCAATCTTGTAATCTCGGCCTTTATATCAGGTAGAATTTTAGGGTTGCATCGTCGTGCAGGCTGCTGATATGGCCGATATCCTGGTTTTGTAGGCAACCGGTGTTCGACAATGGACCGGTCTAGACCAGGAATCTCATGGTATTCCCAAGCAAAGCAATCTTTGAATTCTTTTAATAAACTTGTCAATCTACATTTGTAGTCGGGATCCAAGCTAGCACTAATATACGTCAGCCTTGGCTTGCTACTATCTCCTAAATCCACCATCTCCAATGAATCGGCCGACATAAATCCATGCCCAAGCTTCCCGTCTTCTCGGACGAACTGATCCATCTAATCTGAATCTTCAGAGCCGACTGCTCGGATCGGCTGTAGGCCAAAATCGGACACTTTCAGGAAATCAGTGTCCCAAGTCCTACCGGAAATACGCTTGACGTGTTCGCAGCTCCACTGTTGCGTATCGGCCGCCGCAACACTGTAGGCGGAATCGGCGGTGACTATCTCGGTACTGTCGCCGACCCACTGTACGAGGCATTGGTGCATTGTAGATGGGACGCAGCAATTCGCGTGTATCCAATTGCGACCGAGCAACATGTTGTAGGACCCCTTGCCATTAATAATAAAGAAGGTAGTGGGAAGGGTCTTACTGCCGATGGTGAGGTCGACGCAGAGCGCTCCGCGGGCGGGAGACACGTTGCCTTCGAAGTCTTTGAGCATCATGTCCGTCTTGGTCAGATCTTCATCGCTTTTGCCCAACTTCCGGAACATGGCATATGGCATGATATTGACTGCAGCACCTCCGTCTACTAGTAGCCTGGTAACAGGTCGCCCGTTAACGTGTCCTTTGAGGAATAGAGCCTTGAGATGTTGCCATTTTTTGTCTTCCGGTTTCTCAAAAGTGGCGGTTTCGATCGGCGGGCACCATCTGCTCCTCCATTCTCGTTGCGTTGTTTCGATCGGTGGGCACCATGAATTCCATCGGCAAGATGAACACCATGCTGACGTCACCTGCCGATTCTTGATTGTCGCCCTCCTCGTTGTTGTTTCTTTTGGGGCGCCAGACTCGAGATCTGTCGTTTTTCTTATCCACCACCTGCCTCTGCTCTTCCTCTTGTTCCCATTGGCGCAGACGTTGGATCCTTCATTTTTGAGATTTGGACAGTCCATCAGGGCACCACCTGGGGTTCACCGATTTGGCCGGTGGTTTGGCGTACTCCCAGTCTGGTTCCCTTCCTAGGGGGTTCTCATCTGACCCCCTAGCGTCGGTCATTTCTTCTAGCCGATCGTGTACGCTAGTTCTGCCCCCTAGTCGCTTCTGCTGGTTGATCCTGCCCCTCGGCCGGTCATACTGTTCGAACCTGTCCCTTGGCCGGTCATACCGGTCAACTTTGCCCCCTAGCCGATCATGCACTGAAAGGTGCCGATCCTCTTGTTCGCGCCAATTCCTGCTGATCAGCTCTGATCCTCTGTCTCTAGAGCGCGACCTCTTGAGCGGGCGATCGTTGCGACAAGGTCCGCTGCACTCGGGGCAATTATCAGCTGATGGTAATCTGAGGTTATTTTCCCAGTAGTGGATGAAGAACGGGCATCGCTAATGATCTTCGTGTCGGCGTATCATCTCTTCGCGGTGTCTCGATCTTTCCTGCTGCCGCTGATATTTGGTGAGTAAGAATCGGGAGGTGACGGGTCTACACGATCGCTCTGATCCTTCACCCTCGTCTTCAAGCCGCCTTTTCTCTTTGACATCGTCCATCGTAGCCTGATTTCTGGGATCTACGGCACCGCTTCTTTTAGCCGACTCCGACATCAGCACCTTGGTTTGAAGCGAGTTTTTTCCCGTGTCAACCATGTTAGCAGGGAAAGGATGCTGATCAATTTTCATCGGCTTTGCTGGCTTCGTCGGGACATCGAATTTGAGTCTGCCTTGCTCAATGGTCGACTGTATCTGCTGACGGAAGATTTTGCACTCATTTGTGTCGTGAGACGTGGCATTGTGCCACTTGCAATATTTCATCTTTTTGAGCTGCTCGGTCGACGGAATGGTGTGGTAAGTTGAAGATTTTATCGGCCTTTGACGTATCAAAGCCGAACGCCTCTGGTTCTTTCTTCCCGAAAGGGCACGATATCGGCTTCTTCCCTTTGACCCATTCTGCTAGGCCGATTTCCTCTTCTTCTTCAGATTCAGATCCTTCTAAATAGGCCACCTTTTTCTGGAAAATCCTCCGCTGATCAAACGGACGTACTTCTTGACTGGCCAATCGGTGAACGATCTGACTTAAACTTTCAAACTCTTGTGAGGCGTACCTCTCCTTGATGTGTGGCAGGAGACCTTGGAAGGCGATATCGGCCAGCTGAGCGTCGGTCAGGGCTAGGGTATAGCATTTGTTTCTGACCTCTCTGAATATATGTACGTAATTAGTTACTGGTTCGTCGCCCCTCTGCCTGAAGCTGGTCAGATCTGAAAGCTTCATCTCGTGGACTCCCGCGTAGAAGTACTTATAGAATTGCTTTTCCAGATTGGCCCAAGTAACGATGGAGTTGGGTGGTAGGGTAGTGAACCATTGGAAGGCCGACCCAGATAGAGACGACGAGAATAGATGCACCCGCAAAGCATCTTGTGTGGTGGCCTCCCTGCACTGGATGATGAATCTATTCACGTGTTCCACAGTTGAGGTGTCATCCAGCCCCGAGAACTTGGTGAAGTCAGGAACTTTGTACCGATGGGGAAACGGCAGTAGATCGTAAGCAGTTGGGTATGGCGTTTTGTACGTATAGGTTTGTACCTTCGGCTTCAACCCGAATTGGTCTTGAATCACTTCTACTATCCTTGCTATCCAATCCACTTGCTGCTGATGAACAACTGTTGGGGGATCGGCACATGTTGGTGGATAGGCGGTGGGACGGCCGGGTGATGGATCAAAGCGTGTGGCGGATTTTGCTGCAGCGTGGCCGGCTGAGCGGTTGACAACTGGTGGCGTAGCGAATCTGCCGTCCCATCGTACAACATCATTGGCGCCGCGCTTCTGAGTGTTTCCGCAGCATCTGCCCCCCTGCCAATTTCTGACGTGGCCGGTTGATACTGAGGGACCGTCGGCCGGACAGCTGATTGGAACTGTGCCCAGGTCGGAGAGCCTCCATGACCGGCTGACTGGTCCAGAACAGCCGTTGTTGCTGGTACCCCCCAAGGTACTGAGTTTGAGGGCAGTGATTGCACGGAAGAAATCTGGGCAGGCTGAGGCGGCGCTTGTGATCGAAAGCATGGCGCACCGTTATATCCTGGAGGCATTGAAGGCAATGAAGTGTTGTAACCTCCGTGTTGTGTCGATATCGGCTGAGGAGCCGAGTGAGACGTGCCTGGTAAGCTTCTGACTGGAGCTACAATAGGTGGGGCGTATGCTGGCCTCTGATATCCCTGAGCTACTCCGCTGACCAGAGAACTGATGACGGCATTGTATACCGTGTTGGTCATTACTGAGGATTGGTTGATGAAAGCCTGATAAACGGACTGTTGAATCATATCGGACATCTTGCCCGAGTCCTCAGCGATGGTGATGTGGCGGGGAATTGGAAGAGGAGCTTTCTTGACGGTCTCCCCGCTTCTGGTACGACTGAAAGATTTCAGATATACCTTCTTGTAGTCTTCTAGGTGTCTTGCCAGTTCTTCTTTCTGGTCGTCCTTGAGATCTGCCTCCGTAACCTCAATGATGTTGTTTTCAGAGATTTCGGTGGTCTTTGACATGTTGGATATTGAGGTGGTCCCACTAGGCGTGCCAAAAGTGTGTTGGCGCTAAAAATCGGCAGGGAATCGGCCGATGACCTTCAGCATCGGACACACGACTCAGGAGAATCTGCTTAGCTCCTGTTCGGGTGATTGCCCTAGTGCGGTTCACGCGGCGTGCCAGTCAATTTGACCTGTTGATTGACAAGGAAAGAAACGTATTAAATTCTGGGGTTCCGATCGGCTAAAGTTCCGATCTGTCCAGAAAAGCATATCAGCAAATCGGCTGACTTGCTATGAAGATGACAGGCTATAGATTAGTCAATAATCATGTGGCGATTGCAGAGAAACTACTGGAATAACATAAATAATCACTACAGGTGCAACACTTGAAATAGAACTAATCGGCTATATGATAATAAACAAGGAAAATAATGATAAAGCCGACAGTTCGATCTCAAGCTAGATAACTGGTGATAAAACTAGAACAATAGGTAAAACCTATAATTCTAGTAAATATCGATAACTGATGAATAAATCTAAACAAAACAACGGCGATGCGCCTGAAGTTAAAGCTTAGATGTTATTCGATAAACAGAACCTACCAATTGGCCGGAGATCGTGTCGATGCAGCCCTGCCAATCCGTACGAACTTGTGAAAAAAAAAGTATTGGCAAAGTCGCCGACTTGAAAGTAAAGTACGATGAAAAAGTAGATTGTTTGTATTGATTGATGTATATCCTCTACAAAACCCTGACTGCTTCTATTTATACCCTAGGACTAAGACTCCTGATCTATTACGATCTGTTACAAACTTGATTTAAATAAAAACTACTATATCTATAAAACTTTCCTAAAGGAAACGGGCTCCCGCAGAATCTTCTGCTGCCATCTCCTAGTCCAATCCGGACTCCTTCCATTGCTCCTCAACCGAGTTGGCGTCGTTCTTTGACTAACGTCAGGTCATCTTTGACTGGGATCCTCTGTTGGGATTCCATTGGCTTCATCCCCTATCTGTTGGTGCAAGCCCACATTGGCCCAAACGCTCTAGCCTTTCAATCGGCCGACCCCTACCAACTTCATTTGCCAATCGCACGAAACACAGCAGCGCCAATTGGCCGGTTCCTAACTATAGCGTCAATCGGCTGATTCCCAACTGTAGCCTTTAAATCTGCCGCATCGGCCAATCTCTTCCTCTCCTGACGCCAATTCAACACGTGTCAAAATCTGGCGTCAACAACTATGTATATGGCTTTGGATAGGATTTGATTAAGCGGAGAGTTGCCTTTTGTTCTTATGAATTCTCCAAGACTTTTAAATCAGAAAGATCAGCATTTGCAAGTCGTTATATCATAAAAAACAATAAGCAGAAGATTAGGTGATCCTAACATAAAGTTCCAAGGATTAGAGTACTTTGCAAACGAAATATAACTCAATTATTCTTTCATTCAGGTGTAAGAAATTCATCTCTTCCTGTTTGGTTTAATCAAATTTTCATTTGAACCAAAGGTAGGAAGGACTGAGGTAAAAAGGGTGCAAACCGTCGTGGCGAGAAGGCATCGCGCTGGCGGCAGCCAGATGGGGCCGACCGGCCTGGGTCTGTGGCTTCTCCCTAAGGGGCAAGTCCCACAGGCTCAGGCTCGGTTCCATCATGACGGTGCATCGTGCCTTTTTGATATGTTGTTACACTTTGTGTTAGACCCGGGGCAACGGGACTGCACACGTAGCGTAGAACATTCTAGAGTAAGGGGTGGGGCATGTCCCATACCTTATCCATACTGTAAAGTACTCGTACGCTGGTAAAACTAGTCGGTACAGAAGGAAACTACCTGATAGTACTTGGTTAGGACTTCTAAGCTCGTACCAGACTAGGATTTCCATGTAACCCTGCCCCCCCAGGATATATAAGGGCGGGCAGAGACCCCCTCCAAATCATCTCATAACCTCCAAGGCAATACAAACCATACAGGACGTAGGGTATTACGTATACTGCGACCCGAACGTGTCTAAACTCTTGTGTTCCTTGCACCATCGAGTTCCTAATCTCGGCGACACCCTGACCACAAGTCTACTACCTTAGGGTATCCCTAGGTAGGCTTGCCGGTAAAACACCGACAGCTGGCGCGCCAGGTAGGGGTGATCATCGACGATCCCCTGGCGAACTTGATGGCAGTAATTATCAATCGGGTGATTCGCTACAGGTATTTTCAGCAGCGATTCACAATTCTTTTCTCTAATCTGCACGGTCGTCGTCAACCTCTGCACACGGTCCGGCACCGTGTCTTGCCACGATGCCATGCTGATCTGCGCAATGTGGATCTGCTCCAATCGAGCGCTGCTAGATGCTATATGTGTCGATCAGGTGGCCACCACGTCCAGAAGCTAGGAGCAACCGTTGCAGCGGCCCTACGAGTCGTGCACATCTACCCCAAGCTGACCCCTGTTACGCAGCTGGCTCTATTTTCGAACGGAAGTGACATGATTTCTTTCCTAAAGCCGTTGCGCTGCCTCATCATCGCGCTAATATACTCGGAATCCGAGTAGAAGTCCAGGCGAGGTCTAAAAAAGTTGTAATCTCGAAAGGACAAGTTAGGTAGCAGCATGCCCTCCACGATGGAACAGGGAGCTTCGCGGCTGTTGTCCAAGCCTGTTTAATTGAAAATTCAACAAGCAAGAAGTTGTTACATGCACACGGGAAGGACACCTTGAAGACTCTAAGATGCTGGTTGCATGTACACGAGCACGCAGGCTGCATATTCTCTAAGATTTGCACATGCGCCACTTCATCGCTCGGGTTGCAGCATGACTACTTTGCCTGGGCGGGGACACACAGAGACCCGCTGGCGACTACTTCGATTTTGCGAGGATGTTCGGCAACCCGCCGACCACTACTTTGACTTCGCGAGTATGCTCGACGACCCGTCGACGACTACTTCAACTACTCGCCTCGACTAGAAAACTAGTCGGGAGCTGGTCTCGCACCATCAACAACTTGTCGGAATCAACTCTGACTCGTCGGACTTCATCAACAAACTGTCGCGGTTCCATCGACAACTGCCACAACTTCATCGACGATCATCCATGACTCAAGATAAGTCACTTAAACCTCTTCCGACTTGTTCTAAACAAGATCGACTACTTTTTTATGTACGCCTCACGACGGGAATTACCCTCGGGGGCTACACCGTGATCAACTACTCCTGGGATGTTAGACCGACAGCCACAACTTTGGTGCACCAAGTACTGGAGGCTCTACCACAGACTTAATACACCAAGTGTTGGCCGCTTTGCCACAGTCTTGGCACACCGACTGTGGAGGCTATGCCACAAAGTTGTGTTCTGAGTCCTGGAGGCTTCAAGTGGCTACACCCTATGGAAGTATAGATCTTCACGCTACAACACGCGCTCTCGCCGACTACTTATCTGTGTACGTCTCTCAATGGGCACGAAACCCTCAAGAGCTACATAGCGCCGACTACTTTATGCACACTGTGCATTCTCTTTGTCACATGACAACTACTTTTTTCTGCTCGTTGTCTTCTCTTAATGGTCGCTAATGTACTCAAGTAGCAAATGCCATAACCCATGAAACCTCGAGTCTTCAGTCATGACCTAAGCGACTCTGTGCACGAGACAAAGATCTGATGGATGCTATGAGCGAAGGCTAAACTGGGACCGGGTGAACGTAAAGGGTGGACTACTCGAGAGATTTAAATGGCCTAAAAAAGAGCTCGACACGAAAGCTTCATTTTATATCGAATAAATTTTAGTATTTTCATATTATTATTGAGTAAAACTCGATATTCTACATAATGTATGCATTTTCTTTTTTTAGATCAAACTTCGGCAACAACTCACCAGACTGCTTAGCTCGCCTCCCGGCTCGAGGGCTAGGCGGATTACTACTCGACGTGGCTCCTTTGGCTCCCAAGCTCGGGGGCTGGGTACCAGCAACTAACATTGCTCCTACAGCTCACCTGGCTCATAAGCTCGGGGGCTGGACGCTGCAAAACTACTCGGAAGAGGACATATATGAAAACTACTTTGGGGAGTTTATTTGATTAACCATTTTTCAGGGACCCTATCCCGAAAAATGGGTTTTCGAATTTTGAACGAATTGATTTCCAAAATAAACCATCAAGGCAGATTACGCATTCTCTACACACATTTTGTACATAACACTGATCAGTATGCCATGTTCTTTTGGATCCTTTTTTTCCAAACCTTGAAATTTGGATTCAAGGCTCGGGGGCTGCGGGGCATGTGTCATCGATAGCTTATTTTTCATAAATATTTGGAAGATAAGGAAAGAAGATTCAAGACTAGTGGAACCCTCAGCCTGATTCTTCGATTCAACCTAAGGCTCGGGGGCTACTCCATATGGAGTGCGATTTGCATCGCACCCCATAGAGCACCTCACAGCCTCGAGCAACCAAAGAAAGTACTCGGAAGACATCTTCAAGACGGAGTTTCAGCAGAAACCGAAGTGAACTCGTGACATTTTAAATCTTGCGAATCTTGATGCACTTTGACACGAGTTTAGTCCAGGGGTGTGTGGTTGGCACACAAGTGTGCACCCACCGCACGAGACAAGGCATGATTCCAAATTAAATCCCTCTTTATTGAATTCAGATGGGGTGCTGCATGAATACAATAGTTTGAAAAATTAAAATGAAGAAGGGAAATGGCAGCACCAAAACTAAACCTAAAACCCTAATCTAGCCTAATCCTTAAGTTTCAGCTCGAGCGCCGCAAGCTGTTCCCTCAGTGCTCGAATCTCCAAGCACTCCTCCTTCTCGCCACTGCCCTCATCTTCCCCAAAGTAATCCTCGCTGTGGGGGCTGTGATGATGGGTCCTTGGCTCCACCATTTGCAAGAACTCAACCTGCACTCCATGTTCAATCGATGATGAAAGAACGATGTGCGTGCCCACCGTCTGGTTTGGGAGTGCACCCCTTGTGGATGGCGTGCGCACACCGGAATGCACGAGGGGACCTGATCTTGGAACCTTAGGGATGTGCCCCATGAGATGAGGCGGCATCCAGAGCAGAGGCGGGGCCGGCCGGCCTCCCCTAGGTCGGCCGGCCTGGGGTTGATCCCCCTGGCCAGCAGGCAGCGGCTTCAACTCAGGCAGTGAAGGTTGCGGTTTCTCCTCTATACATAGCTTACTCTGGCCGTCCGGTTCTGTTTCCTGGGTAAAGTGTGTGACATCTTCTTCAATAATGGGCTGAGTAATCCCTTATTGAACGATCTTCACTGATTCTTCCACTGGGTCTTTCTCCTGCCTATCTTCGGCAAATGTGTTGCACGAACGCACTAGGCTGACCGGGATGATATATTTGCCAATATTAACCTCGAGCTATGCTTTGGGTTGACAAGTGGCTCTATTGGCTGTCCAATCATGACGAACTCTTCACCTTCCAGGATATCGAAGATATGGAAGTCCAGGTAAACCTTGTTGACCCCCATGCGAACGGGAATAACTCGGTGAATACCTATACTTTCCATGATCTGGCCATCGATCCACTTCAGGTGCTTACGCGAGAAAGCCAGGGGTCCTTCTGGTGCAATGTGACATGCCATGGCTTTGGACATCACATTCACCCCGACTTTCGGGTTGTAAGGAACTTCTCTTAGAATAGTGTCCCCAATAGTGCAGAGGAGCACTCTGAAATCTTCGTAGAGTCGTATGATGCTGCTACTTGATTCTGCTTCCTCTGTCCATTCCTTGCTCATGACCACAGTAAGGCCCTCAATCTGCGGGGTGGCTTCCGGAATGAACGCCTCAGATCCTGAGCATATACACCTATGTTCTTTGGCAACTTTGTTTAATTGCCCAACTCCATATACTCTTCTTCTGTGAAGAGATCAGGGACGAACATAGGCATATCTTCAATGAGTGGCTTTGGATCAAAGGTCTTCGGTGGTTTGGTGGTTCCCACTATATATATAATGGAGGTGGATAGGATGCAGCTGAAATATGGTTTATCTGCTGCTTCTCTCTGGGCTAATCACTTGGTTCGGGTAGATCGTCAAAGACTCCCGTGTACTGAGTACTGTTGAGGACTCTTTCCAGAATATCCTTTGCCTTAGACACGGTCTTGTACATGATCGATCCCTCGGAGGCGCCATTTAGGAAATGTGCACTCTCCGGTTTCAACCCTTCAACAAAGTGTTGATAAGCATTTCCTCTGGAATATTGTGTGGTGGACCAGAGGTAGCCATCTGTAGGAATCTTGCCCAGGCTGCTCCGAGTGATTCATCACCTTGTCTGAATGACAGAAGTTGGAGGTGATGTGGCACCACTTTGGAGACAGGATAGAAGAACAGGCAGAACTCATCCTTCAATGCAATCCTATCTCCTCTAACTCTCCCTGCTCTTCGGTGGTACCAACTCTTGGCAGCTCCCGTCAGAGAGAACAAAAATAGCTTCCACCGTAGTATGTGTTGAGACATACCGGGTGTAATGAGGAGAGAACAATTCTCCTCAAAATCTTGCAGGTGAGTGTAGGGACATTCGTCCTTTCTACCAGAAAAGGACTGAACACAAACCATAGCTACGAGATTGGGATGGATCTCGTAGCCATCAGATAGTATGGAATGGCAGGATGGTGGCGGTTCCAAGTACTCGCTGTATGAAACTTCCATATAACTAGGAGCGAACTCCATCGGATAGGTGGTATAGGCGGAAAGGTGTACGGCTGAAAAAGGTCTAAAACTAGTATTGCTACCGTTCCCCGGCAATGGCGCCAGAAAGCTTGTTGGCACTCCTTAGCCTTTACGAACTAATCCGCAAGCGCATGGATACGAATGTAGGTTTCACCAGAGAGTTTACCTGGGATATCGAATCCAAGGAACGACAGACGCAACCAGACCTAGAACTATTCAACCGAACCCACCTAGAGAGCTGTGGTAGGCTCCTCGATCTTCATGGCGAGATACGGATGCATCTTGTCAAGGCTGTCGATGAAGTCGTCGATTCTGCTCGAACAACTCGATGCTTCGGGCTCCATGGTGTCAGCTAGGTAGCTGTCAAAGCCATCCGAGCCCTTGTTGAGCACGACACTAGTGAAGTTGAATGATGCCATCAAGTTCTCCGATGGATGCTCGATGAACACCCCTACATGGCGCGCCAGCTGTCGGTGTTTTACCATCAAGCCCACCAAGGGATACCCCAGAGGTGGTAGGTTGTAGGTAGGGTGTCGCCGAGATCAGGGACTCGTAGGTGCAAGGAACACAAAGTTTAGACAGGTTCATGCCGCCGAGAGCGTAATACCTTACGTCATGTGTGGTTTGTTTTGCCTTAGAGGTTATGAGATGTTTTGGAGGGGTACCTGCCCGCCATTATATATTCTGGCAGGACAGGGTTACATGGAAGTCCTAGTCGGTGAAGGTTTGAGGAGTCCTACATGAGTACGTTGTCGGGTAGTTTCCTTATGTCCGACTAGTCCTAGCTCTATACGACTAGTTACAATGAGGATAAGGTATGGCCCATGCACCTTCCCCTACTGCAAGAATATGTACACCAAGTGTGCAGTCCCACTGCCCCGGGTCTGACACGTGCACAAGCTCTCACCTCACTCTCTCCCTATTCTACTACTAAAACAGAGTAACTAAGAATGGTGTGTGTTACAAGTGAGAAGAGGAGCTCTATTTATAGCAGTTAGAGGTCGGTAACCGGTGAAGGGCGTCAAGACCAGGCAATCTTGGCGGTAAACATAACTTTGACACAAAGTTGAGCTCCATTGGCTGCCATGTGGGGCTGGTTGGCCTGGGGGAGGCTGGCCGGCCGGCCTGGGGATGGTGCCACTTGGCACCGACCTTCGCGTGGACGTCTCTGATAGCCTCCTGAAGTTGGTAACTGTTGCTTTTTAGTTAAGCAACCATTTTGGACATGCATGTGGGTCCTTTGATCCATGTGTGAAGCCTTTTGGGTCCTCGGATCAAACCGACTTCAAGTGCACGATCCTTGATCATCCTGGTTGTGTTTGTTTGTTCCTGGATTGATGACATGGCCAGAAGAGGGGATTTCTCCCAGTTCGGCCTAATTTCGCACACTAAGTTCCTGAAATGATAAATGTGATAAAACCTATGGAACTTGTCAGTGCGGTTAGTTTTAACTCAATTTTGACATGTAAATCATGAAAACCGGAGAAATGTTGGCGGTAAAGATCATCGAAATAGACCGCCAACAGCAGACAGTTTGATATTCTTGATCTATTCATATGTGACCTAGAGGATGCTATTATGGATGCGATGACAGTGCACCGTCAGCAGCCGTTTGCACACTGGATAAGCTAGATCCTCGCTCAACTTGATGGAAACTAGCACATGGATCAGCTTGTACACTCCAGAACGCAGTTCATTGAGTACTCACCGACACTACCACGTGATGGGCATCTACGACCACATGAACAACACAGAGCAGAGCAGATCTTGAAGGAGAGGCAGGAGGCCGAGGCCCGGGCAGGATTGGATCCTTTGTCAGCAGAAGCTGAGCTAGCTGCAGTAGAGGCAAACCATCCTGCCTACTTAGCCACAGACGCAGACGACTCCGAGGAGGACGAGGATTTCATTCTGTGGCAGAACTGCCTAAATTAATCCGGCTCAAGTGCGCTAGCCATCATCCGTAGAGACGAGATAGAACGCTCTTCTAACGGAGTAATTCGATAGTTTGTTGGGTAAATCCCGATAAAACCACTTGAAAAACGTCGATCAAATCCAGTGTATAAAATACTCACAAAAAGGCAAGTCCAGAGGTTACAACATTCCATAATTTTTTACAAAGTCTGACAATTATTTATTACAAACTGAGTTCCTAAATTGAGTTCATGAAACAAGTACGACATAGTTTCAACATGAAACATTTATTCAGAGTTCATAGCAGGGGAAATAAAACACGATCATCTATCGTCACTTCAGATACAATGATAAAGCCCATACGTGGCATCACTCATCTGAGTTATTGTTGGCCGAAGACGTATCCCATTCCAGGGACCAACCAGGCGGCAAGGTACAAGGCCAAGTCAAACTGGCTATCATATCTTCAAATGATTCACCTGAAAACCACATCGCAAGCAAGGCTGAGTATACTAATACTCAGCAAGACTTAACCATCAGGTAAAAGTTTACCGACTCCTAAACATGCAGGGCTCTAAAGCTCTAGGTTTTATTTTGCTGAAAAGCAACAAAGTGTAAGTCCTTAACTTCAGATTTTAGCTTTCAAGATTCTAGTTCAACTTAACCATTCTAAGTGAGCATATACTTCTACTCAAGCATGGTAGAACATTAATAGTCCATCAAGATTATTCATCACCATCATCATTCCACTTGTTACTCTATGTGGCAGAAGTATTAAGTAGTCTCCTATACCGCGAGAAACAGACAATTTGAATCGAGTTTATAAGCGTTGCAAGGGAAAACCTAACACACACGCCCGGAGTACCGAAGGGTCACTCCAAGCAACTGTTCCCCTTTCTTTCCGGGTCGGATCAGGGTCACCATCCTCGACTACAGGGTCTCACCCCGCATCCGCATGTTGCAAGCATGTGAAAGATCTTCCAAGTATGGTGAAAGTAAAGTCCACTTGCCGGACCAATCAGGTATATAATTAGCTTACCGAGTACCATATTTTCGGCATGTGGCTAGTACGTTCAAACGCTTAACCACCAGTACCACACACTGCAGCCTTAGCATCTTTTACTATACAGATGGGGCCTCATTCAAGAGTATCATACCACAGTCCCGCCCATCGACCTTATAGTTGCAGCGTGTAGTAAACATTCAACTCCTATGATTCTCGCGAGTGATAGAAAATCACTCGACTTCTACCGATCCTATTAGCAGAGCATCCATTCGGACTCAAGTTCTAGTGTTCTATACATAGGTACCTAGGAACATGCAGCTAGGGTTCCAATCAACTCTTATCAACTTAAATGCACAAGTAAAAGGAATAGTAGTTGCAAAATTTGAAATACTAGATTTTGCACTAGTGCTTGCCTTCTTGAGCAAAACCAGCCTTGGGCTCTTTGGAACTTGGTTGGTTCGGGTCTTCAACAGCTCCAGTTAGATTCACTTGGGTGTCGTGCTGCTTGTTCTAAGGTCCGGACACCAACTCGTATGTCCCATCGGCGAAAGTAGACGATACTATATGATATGCAAAAGCTTTCAAATTATTTAAGTGACATATGATGTTATTTCCTTCATGATAAATTTGCAGTCCAACAAAACATGGATTTTGTTGTGAAGTTTTTTAGTTAAGATTTCTTGGGCAATCGTTTATCGAGTACAACTTAAAGTGATTATCTTCATTAAGTAAGCAGGTTTTTATCATCTTGAGAGTTTTTATTTAACAAGCATACACATGGATTATTTATATTTATTGTTCACGTGAGCTTCTGTTCCTGAGATTTTTATGTAAAGAACTTTACTTAGAAACCAAGTTATCATAAAATTTTCAATCATTTTCAACTAACAAATTAATCATGAAAAACACAACAAACAACTACTACTTGAGATCAAGATCTATTTATTTAGGTTAAACCATGGTAGTACTGAAGTCCAAAATTTTACTGAGTACTTCTAAGGTTGTAACAATTATACTGTAAAGTTTATAGATTTTATTAAGCAGGTTACACAGTATAGAAAAATAAGTTTAACATGCATTGGAAACAATAAAGAATAAATATACAGAATGATCTAGACTGTTTCTGTGTCTCAAACTTTTCCAGATTTCTAACTTATACGAAGGTGGTCTCTACTAAAAAGGTCATAATTGTTCTAGTACAGAACTATTAGTTTGAATTTTAGTTGCTTAAACATGGACTACATGATTCAACAAGTTCCAGTGAAACAAACTAGTTCAAACTTTTTTATGTAGCTTCTAAATAGTATCAACAAAGTTCTGTTAAAGTTTCATCTAAAACTAAGCAGTATAACATCAATAACAAATAGTAGCTTTTGGATCTAGCTTACAATAAAATGTACATGAAAGATATATTTCCACTTGGTTTCTGGTCATGAAATTTTTATGTGAAGTTCTACTCCAAAAATTATAAGCAGTGCAACTCTATAACTTCTAGAACATTTAAATGCTAATTAACATTGATTTAAAACTACAGCATAAATTATTTGGAAACGGTTCATGGTTCTTTGACAAAGTGATAGATCTCAATATCAAGAATCTAACACAACCGAGTTTGTATTTTTAGGATTTTTCTGTGATTTGATATGAATTTTCAAAGTTCATTGTTTTGGATTTTAAAGTTCAAGTTTCATGGGTCCCTGGAAACTTATATAAATCTCCCTACAAACATTTGGGGCTTTGCAATCGAGTCCTTGGCTGAAGGAGGCGCAGGGTTCCGGCAATGTTCCAGCGAACCAGCTCAACGACGGCGAGGGCTAGGGGTCTTGGAAGCAAGAGGAGCTCAAGACACACATCTAGGTATCCTTGTCGAGGCTGGGGGTGTACAGGTATGGCTCGCCGGCGTGAGGGCGCGGATGGCGGCGGCGCGGCTCGTCGACGGCAACTCTCCGGTGTGGTAGGGATGGTGCGGCTTGGCTTGGGAAATTTACGAAGGGGTGGGGGTTCGATTTATGCCCTCAGTTGGGTCAATGCGGGGCGGAGGAGGCGGGTCCACGGCGAGGTCGAGCTCGCCGGAGCTGGTGGTCGGGGCGGCGGCTTCCAGGGGCTCGCTGCTCCTATTTATAGGCGTGGGAGAGAGCAGTTGTCGACTCAGCGTCGCATTCACGCGAGGAGGAGCCAAGGCAGGGCAAAACGGGGTCGGGTCGGGAGGTTTTGGCTCGCCGGCGGCTGCTGTGTCGCCAGGGCAGAGCTCGGCTGTCGCGTGGCTCGACCGTGAGGAGAGTGAGGGGATCTTGTGGGGGCCACAAGATCGGGAATCCACCTGGCGAAGCTTCTGTGGGCCCACAAGGTCGGGGTGGCGGCGGGCGCGCCGGCCAGCTGTCGCCGGCGATGGGACAGGACGGCGGCAGGGGAGAGGAGGGAGGAGTGGAGCGGGGACTGAAACGGAAATAGAGAAAATAGTAGGGGTCTAACTGTAAAACTAAGAATTTCTCCTACTTACTGAGGTCAAAATAAAAACTGTTCAATACCAAATTTATTCAGTTTTTCAAGATCTACAACTTTCATGTTGGGCAAAATTTGATTTGAGCAAAGAATTATTAACTATTTTAAATATTCCAAAAGCCATGATTTGAACAACTCATCATTTCATGTGTGAAATTGCATTTCTGCCCTTAGTGTTTAACTAGACTTTGATTGCTACCATGATGATTGTGGTGCCTATCCAATTTCATGGTCATTAGTAAAAGTGTGTAAAAGTTACATGGTCATTATGTATATATATATATACATGCACATATACAAATGCTTATATATGAGTTTTGATGTGTTGCTTTATATTTTTCTTACTCCTTCATGCATGACTTAAAGTTGTGATTCTTGATTAAGAAATTTAAACACCAAGGGTATCACAACCTACCCCCCTTAAAAATAATCTCGACCCGAGATTTGGATAAGCTAAGTGTGGAAAGTGCATGTACCTTGGTTAGAGTCAAGAAAACCAAGAAAATGTTGATTGAGATGACCTTCTGTTTCCCATGTGGCTTCTTCCTTAGTGTGATGATTTCACTGAATCTTATACATCCTAACCACTTTTCTTCGAGTACTCCTTTTTTTTGGTGAAGGATTTTGATAGGATGTTCCACATATGATATAATGTGAACGAGGGTTCCCGATCTTCCGAAAGGTTCTGATAACTCTCGATTTGGTGGAGTCGCGACACGAATCGATCCGGCTTCCGGCAACACGTCCCGAAACCCCGCAATCGTAGCACCACGTCTCCTCAGGTTATCGACCGGCGAATACACGGTCGACCTCGCCAAGAAGGCTAATCCCTGCCTGCGAATCGAAGAACACAAGCAAGAACAAGGAAGATTGCAAACCAATTGCAGATGGATGATTAGCTCACGAGTTGGGGTCTCACAAGCCGAGTATGGCGAAACTGTTCTTGACAGAATAATCTAAGTAAAACCCGAATCCTAACGAGGGCGGCGGCTACTGATATATAGGGTTTAGGGTCGTGTCCAAGTACCTGGACGCAACCCTAAAGGACTCGACGACGATACACGGCCCAAAGGCCAAAATACGGTGACGCAGCACCGGGACAGATTCTGGACGCCAACTTCCTCGGACGATTCCCGACGACTCATAATGAATTTGGGCCTCAAACCAACGCCATTGGAAGCTCTATCAAATTGTCTTTCCACCCATATGTAGATTGTCGAAATCGGACTTCGGATGCGGCCTGGGCATCCAATTCAAGTCAAACTGCTCCTGGACTCCGAGGTGGACTCGAAGTTGAGTTGTATTGGGCCTCCACGTAGCTTGGACGTCCCTTCTGTCCCTCCACGACTCCATGCTCCTCTCCATGTGTCATCTTATCTTCTCCTTGGTTTCTAATCACAATATAAACATTAGGTAGCAAACTATTCTCGAAACTATTAAAAGAAACACTTAGGAGCGAGCTCACCTCTAAATTTAATTGTCGCGCGCGAGCTCTTGTGATTGGACCTTGAATGGTTTGGATGTCCAGCGAAGAAGCCTCATGTATATCCGTAGGAGTGATGTCCTCATCATCCTCCCCCTCTTGAATTTGAGTCGTCCTCGACTCAAGCGCATCATCTTCTCCCAAGTAAGGCTTCAAATCTGAAATGTTAAAGGTGGGACTAACCCCGAACTCGGGAGGCAACTCAAGTTTGTATGCATTATCATTAATTTTCTTAATTATTTTGAAAGGACCATCAGCTCTAGGCATTAACTTGGACTTCCTCAATTCTGGAAAACGTTCTTTTCTCAAATGTAACCACACTAGATCACCTTGTTCAAGTTTTAACTCTCTTTTACCTTTGCTACCAGCAACTCTATATTTTTCAGTCATCTTTTCAATGTTGTGCTTAGTTGTTTCATGCATTTTTAATATAAATTCAGCACGTTTCTTAGCATCACTATGAATTCTCTCAGTAGTAGGTAAAGGTAAGATATCAATAGGAGCACGGGGGTTGAAACCATACACTACCTGAAAAGGACTTACCTTTGTGGTAGAATGTGTTGCCCGATTGTATGCAAACTCCACGTGAGGCAAGCATTCTTCCCACATCTTCAAATTCTTCTTTAAAACAGTCCTCAACATGGTGCCCAAGGTACGGTTCACCACCTCTGTTTGTCCATCAGTTTGTGGATGACAAGTGGTAGAAAATAATAATTTTGTCCCCAACTTGTACCACAAAGTACGCCAAAAGTGACTCAAAAATTTCGCATCACGATCTGAAACAATAGTAGAAGGCATACCATGCAAGCGTACAATCTCGTGGAAAAAGAGGTTAGCAATATGAACAGCATCATCACTTTTATGACATGGTATAAAATGAGCCATCTTAGAAAATCGATCCACCACAACAAAAATGCTATCCATCCCCCCCTTAGTCCTAGGCAATCCCAAAACAAAGTCCATAGAAATATCGGCCCAAGGAATAGAAGGAACAGGAAGAGGCATGTACAAACCATGTGGATTCAAACGAGACTTAGCTTTCTGACATGTAATGCAGCGAGCAACGAACCTCTCGAGGTGCTGGTATAACCGAGTCCTTAGTCAGTAGTGCCAACAAACAAGGAGGTAAGATGAAAAGGATGATCAGCAATGAGAGAAAATCAGCAATGAGCCAGCCACAGCACATAAAACAGCAATTGTACCCTCTCTATGTGCTTCCCTGTTTTGTCTTTTAGCACTAGTAGAAATCAATTTTTTGTTTTTTTTCTTTTATTTTTCTTCTATTTTTTTCACAACCAGGGGAACAAAAATAGGTACACCACAAAGGATCAACTCAATCAGAGGTAAGACGTGATCCGGAGAAAATCACGATTGTTCCCAAAAACTGTAGACGAAACTTCAGAGCTCGAATCAAGGACCTTCTGGATTTTTTTTGAGTTTTTTGAATTTTTCGTGACCGGCAAAGCCGGTGAATCGTATGTGCAAAATTTCGAGATCTTTCCGGGAAAAAAAAGAACACCTCAATCGGAGGTCCGAGCCGAAAGTTATGCCCGTTTTAAGGAGGACCCTCCGAATTAGGTTTTTGTGATGGCGTTGGTGAAACGGATGCAAATCGGTGGGAAACTTTTTGTGGGATGTTAGCCGGGAAAGTGGATGCACAAAACCGAACCAAAGACACGGACTCAACCAGCACAAAAAGACGAGTATAGGACACAAACTCAACACTGCGGACTCTGAAAGAGAATTATGCAAAAGGCTAAACACGGTCTAGGACGGGAAAAACCTAACTATAATTTTTTTTTGTTTTGCGGCTGTTCTGTGGACTATAGGACAAAGGTGAAAACAAAGGTAAGAGCGAACCTGATGGTAAACCTGTCTCTGAATACCACTTAATGTGAACGAGGGTTCCCGATCTTCCGAAAGGTTCTGATAACTCTCAATTTGGTGGAGTCGCGACACGAATCGATCCGGCTTCCGGCAACACGTCCCGAAACCCCGCAATCGTAGCACCACGTCTCCTCAGGTTATCGACCGGCGAATACACGGTCGACCTCGCCAAGAAGGCTAATCCCTGCCTGCGAATCGAAGAACACAAGCAAGAACAAGGAAGATTGCAAACCAATTGCAGATGGATGATTAGCTCACGAGTTGGGGTCTCACAAGCCGAGTACGGCGAAACTGTTCTTGATTGAATAATCTAAGTAAAATCCGAATCCTAACGAGGGCGGCGGCTACTGATATATAGGGTTTAGGGTCGTGTCCAAGTACCTGGACGCAACCCTAAAGGACTCGACGACGATACACGGCCCAAAGGCCAAAATACGGTGACGCAGCACCGGGACAGATTCTGGACACCAACTTCCTCGGACGATTCCCGACGACTCATAATGAATTTGGGCCTCAAACAAACGCCATTGGAAGCTCTATCAAATTTTATTTCCACCCATATGTAGATTGTCCAAATCAGACTTCGGATGCGGCCTGTGCGTAAAATTCAAGTCAAACTGCTCCTGGACTCCGAGGTGGACTCGAAGTTGAGTTGTATTGGGCCTCCACGTAGCTTGGACGTCCCTTCTGTCCCTTCACGACTCCATGCTCCTCTCCATGTGTCATCTTATCTTCTCCTTGGTTTCTAATCACAATATAAACATTAGGTAGCAAACTATTCTCGAAACTATTAAAAGAAACACTTAGGAGCGAGCTCACCTCTAAATTTAATTGTCGCGCGCGAGCTCTTGTGATTGGACCTTGAATGGTTTGGATGTCCAGCGAAGAAGCCTCGTGTATATCCGTAGAAGTAATGTCCTCATCATGATAGATCCTGTTCTTCTACGATTTCTTGTTGCTCAACAATTTCAGTAGGAAGTCGGACACACTTTTTGAGTTGAGATATATGGAAGATGTCATGAATGGCTGCGAGTTGTGGAGCAAGTTGCAACCTATAGGCCACGGGTCCACATTCTTCAATTATTTCATAGGGACCAATATAACATGGGGCTAACTTTCCTTTTATTACAAATTGTTGTACTCCCTTGGTTGGTGAAACCCGAAAGTAAACATGATCACCAACTTCGAATTTCAAGGGCTTCCTCCTTTTATCAAAATAACTTTTCTGTCGTGATTGTGCGGCTCTAAGATTGAATTTAATAATCCTCACTTTTTCTTCTGCCTCCCTCACCAAATCTGGTCCATAGATTTTACGTTCTACCATTTGTGACCAACTTAAAGGAGTTCGACACCTTCGACCATACAATGCTTCGAATGATGCCATTTTCAGATTTGCTTGATAGCTGTTATTTTATGAGAATTCTGCCAGAGATAAGCATTTATCCCAATTCTTGTCATAATGAATGATACAGGCTCTAAGCATGTCTTTGAGGATTTGATTCACTCTTTCGGTTTAACCATCGGTCTGAGGATGATAAGCTGAGCTTCTAATTAATTTAGTACCAAGAGATGCTTGTAGCTGCTCCCAAAATCTTGCTACAAATTGGGTACCACGATCAGAAATAATCGTCTTAGGTACTCCGTGTAGACAGACAATTCGATCCAAATAGATTCCGGCATACTTCTTGGAATTGTAAGTGGTGTGCACCGGAATGAAATGGGCTATCTTTGTGAGCCTATCAACAATAACCCATATGGAATCGTGCCTTTGAGACATAGTTGGTAAGCCAATAATGAAATCCATACTAATATCTTCCCATTTTCTGGATGGTATTGGCAGTGGTTGGAGTGTACCTGCAACCTTTAAATGGCTAGCCTTCACTCATTGGCAAGTATCACACTCTACAACATATTGGGCAATTTCCCTCTTCATCCTAGTCCACCAGAAATTTTGCTTGAGATCTTGATACATCTTACTACTACCGGGATGGATAGAGAATTTGGATAGATGGACTTCATCAAAGATTTATTTTCGAAGATCATGATTCTTTGGAACAACAATGCGACTTTCAAACCATATAATTCCCTTGTGATCTTGACAAAAACACTTATACTTCTCTTCTCTTACAGACAATTTTTGTTTGATAAGCTTAATACCTTCATCCTGTAATTGTGTTATGATGATTTGGTCGTGGAGAGTGGGTTCAACTGTTATATGATTTAGAGTGCCTTGCGATATCATCTCGAGATTGAGCTTTCTCATCTCATGATATAGTGTTTCATTGTAGAATTTGGCGGATATGCAATTGTAGTGAACCTTGCGACTGAATGCATCCGCTACTACATTGGCCTTGCCTGGATGATAGTGGACCTCAAGATCATAGTCCTTGATTAATTCGAACCAGCGTCTCTGTGTCATGTTTAAATCGGCTTGAGTGAAAATATACTTGAGACTTTTATGGTCGGTAAAAATATTTCAATGGGTGCCCATGAGATAATGCCTCCAAATCTTGAGGGCATGAATGACTGCAGCTAATTCAAGATCATGTGTTGGATAATTCTTTTCATGAGGCCGAATGGCTCGTGAAGCATAGGCAATATCCCTGTTTTCTTGCACAAGTACACAACCTAAACCAGTACCAGAAGCGTCACAGTAGACGTCAAATGGCTTGGTATTATCGGGTTGAGCTAAAACAAGGGCTGTAGTCAAATGTGCTCTGAGAGCATGGAAAGCTACTTCACACTTTTCATCCCAAACAAACTTTACTCCCTTCTTCAATAATTCAGTCATGGGTTCAGCAATTCTAGAGAAATCCGAAATGAAGCGGCGATAATATCCAGCTAAACCAAGGAAACTGCGAATCTGATGAACCGAGGTAGGAGGTTTCCAATCCATCACTTCTTGAACTTTGCTAGTATCAACCGCTATTCCTTCACTGGAGATAGTATGGCCCAAAAATTTCACACTATCAAGCCATAATTCACATTTAGAGAATTTTGCATATAACTGATGATCACGGAGACGTTGAAGCACTATACGTATATGCTTGTTATGGTCCTCCTTATTTTTGGAATAGATCAGAATGTCGTCAATGAAACCATGACAAACTTATCAAGCTCCGGCATAAACACCGAATTCATGAGATACATGAAATAGGCAGGAGCATTTGTGAGACCAAAAGACATCAGTAAATATTCATATAGCCCATATCGAGTTGAGAAAGCCGTTTTAGGTATGTCACTTGGTCGAATCTTGATTTGATGATAACCAGAGCGAAGATCAATCTTGGAGAAAACTTTAGCTCCGGCCAATTGGTCAAAAAGAACATCAATACGGGGCAGTGGGTACTTGTTTTTTATTGTCATCGCATTGAGAGGTCGATAATCCACACACAGTCTTAGACTATTACCCTTTTTCTTCACGAATAGGGCTGGGTAACCCCATGGTGATGCACTTGGGTGAATACAGCCTTTATCAAGAAGTTCTTGAAGCTGAATTTTCAATTCGGCTAATTCTTTGGGTGGCATTCTATAGGGCTGTTTAGAGATGGGGGCAGTGCCTGGTTGCAATTCAATGACAAACTCAATTTCCCTATCCGGTCGCATTCCCGGTATGTTATCTGGGAAGACATCTGCATACTCGCATACTACCGGAATATCTTCTAGTTTAACCCCTTCCATAGCTAAAGCACAGGAATTTATGCATTCACGGGATGGTAGATAAAATGTGGTGTTTCCTTGATACGGAGAATTGATTTCAACAGCTCGAGAGAGAATATCTAAAGTTACCCCATGTCGAGTCATCCAATCCATTCCCAAAATAATGTTCATGCCTTCTAGTGCCAAAAGAATCAAGTCAGTTTTGATGATTTTACTACCCATCTTAATTGGTACATTTCTTCTGATTTGATTTGACGCAATTTTTCGACCCGGGGTTTTCATCATGTATGATCCTTTTGTATGAAAAAAATCCAAACCCACTTTTGCACCAAAGTTTGCACTAATGAAACTATGCGATGCTCCAGAATCAAATAATATAATGGCAGGCTTGTGATGAATAAAGAATGTACCCGTCATCACTGGTGCGCCATCCGGAAGTTCTTCAAGAGTAGTGAAGTTAACTCGCCCTTGCTTAACATGAATAACCTACCGCTTGCCTTTATTCTTGTTGTTTTGAATTGCACCTTGACCTTGTAGTTGTTGTTTGGGTCGCGGGCAATCTCGAGCAAAATGGTTGGAACTCCCACAACTGAAGCATCGATTTACGTTGCTAGGAAGAAGTGGCTGCTAATTATTGGGCCTTGGACCAGTTTGTTGTGGAACAAAAGGTCTTGCCATGCCCTGCTGCTGAGGAGGCCTGATAATCCAACATCCTGGCTGAGGGACATTCTGCATAGTCTTCTGTGCGGTATTCTGCACCAAGCGATACTTTGGTGGCTAAGTATTTGATGGTCCCACTGGAGCTTTCCTCTTTTTCTCAGCACGATGAGCCATGATACAATCTTCTTGGGTGATTGCCATATTAACCAACTCATTATAAGTGTCAGCTTTGACAAGATTCAGCCGTTCCTTAAGTTTGGTATTAAGTCCGCGATAGAAGCAGGACAGATCAAAGTTTGGTATGAATTATAGGATTTTTCTGTGATTTGATATGAATTTTCAAAGTTCATTGTTTTGGATTTTAAATTTCAAGTTTCATGGGTCCCTGGAAACTTATATAAATCTCCCTACAAACATTTGGGGCTTTGCAATTGGGTCCTTGGCTGAAGGAGGCGCACGGTTCCGGCGATGTTTCGGCGTACCAGCTCAACGACGGCGATGGCTAGGGATCTAGGAAGCAAGAGGAGCTCGAGACAGACCTCTAGGTATCCTTGTCGAGGCTGGGGGTGTACAAGTATGGCTCGCCGGCGTGAGGGCGCGGATGGCGGCGACACGGCTCGTCAACGGCGATGCTCCAGTGTGGTAGTGATGGTACGGCTTGGCTTGGGAGGTTCACGGAGGGGTGGGGCTTCGATTTATGCCCTTAGTTGGGGCAATGCGGGGCGGAGGAGGCGGGTCCACGGCGAGGTCGAGCTCGTCGGAGCTGGTCGTTGGGACGGCGGCTTCTAGGGGCTCGTTGCTCCTATTTATAGGTGTGGGAGAGAGCAGTAGTCGACTCAGACATCGTAACCCTCCCTGTTCGTGTAGTAGCTGTAGGAGGTACATAAAATAGCCATGAAGAACTAGTGGCCTCCTTACCATTTCTTGTGCGGTCCCCCTGTGGTGCCTGCGAGCCAAGAGCCCAATCCTAAGCATGTGTATGTTTATGTGATCATGAATATGCTCTATGCTTGCCTATATAGGAGTTATCTTTTATATGCCCTTGAAAACTTCCTTCTACCTTGCTCTGATCCTAGTCATTCTTTCTTAAGGATGGTTAATCTTGTGTCACACTACCTCTCAATCATATTATCAATTACCCCTATTCAGATACTGGATATTTAACCATGATAATTCTCCTGAGCTTAATAAATCCATTTAAACCACCGACTTCCCACCGGAAATAAAAATACAACCCCGTACTCACGGGTAAAATGCTACAACTATATTTTGTGCGCTTGCGGATCCTTCTGTAATGTAAGAAATACCTCAAGGTATTTCTAGCGCCGTTACTGGGAAACACGTATCATAGTGATGACGCTACGAAACGCCAACAAGCATTTTTGGCGCCGCTGCCGGGGAAGGCACAGGTGTTGACGCCAGATTTTGACACGTGTTGAATCGGCGTCAGGAGGAGAAGATCGGCCGATGCGGCAGATCTGGAAGCTACAGAAAGGAATCGGCTGATTGAAGTAACGATTGGAAATCGGCCGATTGGTGGCGCAGCCTGTGCCAACAGGATGGGATTATTCCAGAAGATCCTGGTCAAAAGCTGGTCAACAGGGCACGCCAAGTCGGTCAAGGAGTAATTGAAGGGGATCCTGATTGAATTAAGGAACGGCGGCGGAAGATTCTGCGGGAGTCCGTTTCCTTTAAAAGTTATTATAGATATAGTAGTTTTCTTATTTTACATAAGGTTGTAACAAGTCGTAATCGACCAGGAGTCCTAGTTTCAGGGTATAAATAGGAGTCGCTAGGGCTTTGAAACATATCAACACATCAATCAACAAAACACTTCTACTTTTTACTAGTACTTTACTTTCAAGTCGGCGACTTCGCCAATACCTTTTCTTCTTTCACGAGTTCGTACGGATTGGCAGGGCTGCATCAACTTGATCTCCGGCCAATTGGTAGGTTCTGCTTACCGAGTAATATCCGAGCTTTAACTACGGGCGCATCGCTGTGGTTTCGTTTGGATTTATTCACCAGTTATCGATATTTACTAGAATTGCAAGTTTTACCTGTTATTCTAGTATTATCACCAGTTATCCAGCTTGAGATCAGGGTAATCGGCTTTGTCACTGTTCTCCTTCGATTTATTGCCATACAGCTGATTAGATCTATTTCAAGTGTTGTTTCTGTAGTAATTGTTTAGATCGCTCTAGCAGTCTTCTTTACAATTACTATACGGTCATCGGCTGATCCATAGCCGATCATCTCTACAGCAAGTCGGCCGATTCACCGCCGACGCGCTCCTCAGGACAGATCGGAACCCCAGCCGATCGACGCGCCTGGAATTTAATACTTTATTTCCTTGTCAATCAACAGGTCAGATTGACTGGCACGCCGCGTGAACCGCACCACGGCGATAACCCGAACAGGAGCTAAGCAGATTCTCCCGGGTCGTGTGTCCGACGCTGAAGACCCATCGGCCGATTCCTATCCGGCCGATTTTAGCGCCAACACACTTTTGGCACGCCCGGTGGGACCATCCAAGATCTGATATGTCGAACAACGCAGAAATCTCTGACAGCAACATCATTGGGGTCACAGAAGCTGATCTCAAGGACGACCAGAGGGAGGAATTGGCCAAACATCTGGAAGATTACAAGAAGATGTACCTCCAGTCGTTCAGTCATACCAGAAGCGGGGAAGCAGTCAAGAAGGCTCCTATCCCAGCGCCTCGCCACATTACCATTGCTGAAGACTCGGGCAAGATGTCAGAGATGATTCAACAGTCCGTGTATCAAGCATTCATCGACCTATCCTCGGTGATGAGCAACACGGTGTATAATGCCGTCGTCAACTCTCTAGCCAGCGGAGCCGTTCAACGCTATCAGGGACCGGCATATGCCCCTCCAACTACTCTGTCGGCCAAAAGCTTACCGTACACATCCCAATCGGCTTCTCAGCCGATATTGACGCAGCGCGAGGGATACAACCCTCCACCACTTCCGGCGTCTCCAAGATACAGCGGTGCACCATGTCTCCCATCGCGAGCGCCGTTTCAACCCGTTCAGATGGCTTCTGTGCAAACACTACCTACAAGCTCAGCGCCTTGGGGGACGTCACAACGTATTTTCCTGAGCCAGCGAACGGGCATGGCACTTATCCGGTTCAGGTGCCATACCAATCGGCCGCCCGGCCGATGGTCTCCCAGTACGAGCCGATTTTACCAGAAATCGGCAGGGGGGCGAACACTGTGGAAGTACTCAGAAACACGGCGCCAGCAGTGACGTACGAAGGGGGTGCGGACTCATTTCGCCATCAACTATCGGCCGCTCAGCAAAATTCGCCGATTCATCACCCGGCCGTACCAGCCCTTCAGCATGTGCCCGCGCCGCGAATAACTGTTCATCAGCAGCAGGTGGATTGGGCGGCAAGAATAGCGGAAGTAATCCAGGAACAGTTTGGACTGAAGCCAAAAGTTCAAACTTATACTTACAAGACGCCGTATCCATCGGTCTATGACTCGCTGCCGTTCCCACACCGCTATAAAGTTCCTGATTTCACCAAGTTCTCAGGAACGGACGACACATCCACTGTGGAGCACATCAATAGGTTCATCATCCAGTGCGGAGAAGCTGCCACGCAAGATGCTCTGAGGGTACGTTTATTTTCATCATCTCCGTCCGGATCGGCCTTCCAGTGGTTCACCACTTTACCACCAAATTCTATCGTCACGTGGGCCGATCTGGAGAAACAATTCCACAAGTACTTCTATGCAGGAGTACACGAGATGAAGATTTCGGATCTGACCAGCCTCAGACAGAGGAGCGATGAACCAGTGACAGGGTATATACAGAGGTTTAGAGAAATCAGGAACAAATGCTACAGTCTGGCTCTGACCGATGCACAGTTGGCCGATATCGCTTTCCAAGGCCTCTTGCCACAAATCAGAGAGAGATATGCTGCCCAAGAGTTTGAGAGCCTAAGCCAGATCATCCACCGATTATCAGGGCAGGAGGTCCGACCGTTCGAACAGCGGAGGAGCTTCCAAAAGAAGGTGGCATACTTGGAGGGATCTGAATCCGATGCGGAAGAAGAAATCGGCCTGGCAGAGTGGGTACAAGGGAAGAAACCAATATCCTGCCCCTTTGGCAAGAAGGAGCCAGAGACATTCGGCTTTGACACGTCAAAGGCCGATAAAATTTTTGATCTACTGCTTCAGGAGGGGCAGATTAAGCTGTCTCAACATCACACCATCCCTACGGCCGATCAACTTAAGAAGATGAAGTACTGCAAGTGGCATAACGCTACTTCTCATGATACGAATGAATGTAAAGTCTTCCGCCAGCAGATACAATCGGCCATTGAACAGGGGCGGCTTAAGTTTGACACTCCAACCAAATCAGCAAAGCCGATGAAGATAGATCAGCATCCCTTCCCGGCCAACACGGTTAACGCTGAAGGAACCTCAAGTCAAACCAAGGTGCTGACGTTAGAATCAGCGAGAAGAGGCGGTGCTGTCGACCCCAGGAGGCAGATCACAACGAAAGAAATCAGAAGGAACAGGCGAGGGCCAGAACGACCATGCAGGCCTGTCACCTCCAAATTCTTACTAAGTAAATATCGGCAGCAGCGAGAACAAGCACAATACCAGGAAAAGATGATACGCCGGCATGAAGATCACTGGCAGTGTCCGTTCTTCATCCACTGCTGGGAGAACGATATCAGATTGCCATCTGCCGATAACTGTCCGGAGTGTAACGGATCAAACCGCAGCGATCGCCTGAGGCCACACTCTAGGGATAGAGGATCAGAGCCGATCAACAGAAATCGGCGCGAGGAACGGCGCATTTCGGTGCATGATCGGCTGGGGGGCAGAGTTGACCAGTACAGCAGGTCAAAAAGCAAGATCGGCCAGCGAGATGGACTGGGGGGCAGGATCAGCGCACACGATCGGCTGGAAGAGATGGCCGATGACAGGGTATCAGACGAAGATCCCCTAGGGAGGGAACCAGATTGGGAACACGCCAGATCATCGGCCAAACCAGTGAATCCCAGGTGGAGCCCCGATGGCCTATCCAGATCCCAGAAGCGAAGGATCCAACGCCTACGCCAGTGGGAGCATCAAGAAGAAGAACAAAGACATATGCCAGAAAGAAGGAATGTCAAATCTCGAGTTTGGCGCCCAAAGAAAAATGATCAAGAAACAAGCAACCAAGAATCGGCAGCCGAAATTGATATGGTATTCATACTGCCGATGGAGTTCATGGCGCCCAACGATCGAGATAAAGTAACAAGAACAGAGGAGGAACAAATGGCACAACTAGTGTTAGAGCCGATGACGGCTACATTTGAGAAACCAGAAGAGGAAAAACGACATCATCTTAAGGCGCTGTTTCTCAAAGGGTATGTCGACGGAATACCCGTCACCAGATTACTGGTAGATGGAGGCGCAGCAGTCAACATCATGCCGTATGCCATGTTCGGCAAGCTGGGCAAGGGCAACGACGACCTCACCAAGACGGACATGATGCTGAAAGATTTCGAAGGCAACGTGTCACCCGCCCGCGGAGCATTCTGCGTCGACCTCACCATTGGCATGCCTTGTGCAATGGGTCGGCGACAGTACGGAGATAGTCGCTGCCAATTCCGTCTACAGCGTTGCAGCGGCCGACACACAACAGTGGAGCTGCGAGCACGTCAAGTGTATATCTGGCAGGACTTGGGACACTGACTTCCTGAAAGTGTCCGATTTCGTTCTACAGCCGATCCAAGCAGTCGGCTCTGAAGATTCAGAATAAATGGATCAGCTCGTTCGAGAAAATGGGAAGCTGGGGCATGGGTTCACATCGGCCGATTTATTAGAGATGGTAGATTTGGGAGATAGCAGCAAATCAAGGCCGACGTACATTAGTGCCAATTTGGATTCTGAGTACAAATACAAATCGATAAGTTTATTGAAGGAGCTCAGGGATTGCTTTGCTTGGGAATACCACGAGATGCCAGGACTAGACCGGTCTATTGTTGAACACCGGTTACCTATAAAATCAGGATATCGGCCATATCAGCAACCTGCACGACGGTGTAACCCCAAGATTCTACCTGACATAAAGGCCAAGATTACAAAGCTGATTGAGGCAGGATTTATTCGGCAGTGCCGCTATGCCGATTGGATTTCTAACATTGTGCCTGTATACAAAAAGAATGGAAAATTGCGTGTGTGCATCGATTTCAGGAACTTAAATCAGGCTACGCCGATGGATGGGTATCCGATGCCAACGGCCGATATCTTGGTGGATGCTGCCGCAGGCCACAAAGTCATAAGCTTCATGGATGGGAATGCTGGATACAATCAGATATTAATGGCCGAAGAGGATATTTCGAAAACGGCTTTTAGGTGCCCAGGCCATCTTGGTTTGTTTGAATGAGTGGTTATGACTTTCGGCTTGAAAAACGCCGGCGCTACATATCAACGGGCCATGAACTACATCTTCCACAAGCTCATTGGTTCATCAGTGGAAATTTATATAGATGACGTCGTGGTCAAGTCAAAAGGTCACCAAGATCACCTGGCCGATTTACAGGAAGTGCTGAAGTGCACAAGGAAACATGGGCTGAAGATGAACCCAAACAAGTGTGCATTCGGTGTATCGGCCGGACAATTCTTAGGATTTATGGTCCACGAGCGTGGGATAGAAGTCAACCGCAAGACCATAGACGCCATCAACAAAGTGGTGGCCCCACAAAATAAAACTGAACTGCAGTCCCTCATCGGCAAGGTCAATTTCATCAGAAGGTTCATATCCAATCTATCAGGACGTATTCAGGCTTTTACCCCTCTGTTGAAATTAAAACCCGACCAGGAATTGACATGGGGAGAGGAACAGCGCAAGGCACTGGAGAATATCAAGCAGTATCTGGTTTCACCTCCGGTGTTAGCCCCGCCACAGCCTGGTAAGCCGTTCAAGTTATATTTATCGGCTGACGAACAGGCTATTGGATCGGCGTTGGTACAGGAGTTTGAAGGGAAAGAACGAGTGGTATACTACGTCAGCAGAAGACTTTTAGACGCCAAAACAAGATATTCCTCGGTGGAGCGATTATGCTTGTGCTTGTACTTTTCATGTACTAAACTCAGGCACTATTTGCTATCGGCGGAATGCATAGTCGTGTGCAAAGATGATGTGGTGAAGTATATGCTATCATTGCCGATTTTGAAGGGACGGATTGGAAAATGGATCCTGGCTCTGTCAGAATTCGATCTAAGGTACGAATCGGCCAAAGCCGTCAAAGGTCAAGTGATGGCCGATTTCGTAGTTCAACATTGTGGACCAGAGATTACCACCGTTGAACCAGTTCCATGGACTCTATATTTTGATGGTTCTTCGTGTGGGGTCGGATCAGGAATCGGCATTGTTCTTGTGTCGCCTCGGGGGGCAAGTTATGATTTCTCTCTGCCGATAGAAGCCTCTGCAACTAATAACCAGGCGGAAAATCGAGCTGTTCTGAAAGGCATCCAGTTATAAAGGGAAGTCAGAGCTGATGCAGTCCAAATCTTTGGGGATTCCATGCTCATTGTGGATCAGTTAACAGGACGATCTGAGTGCAAGGATGACATCTTGAGGATTTATTATGAGGATTGTCTTCAACTTTTGAAAGAATTCAAATCTGCAATAATTGAGCATATCCCCAGGAATTATAATGAAGAAGCCAACAGACTGGCTCAACATGCTTTTGGGTATCGGCCGATTCAGGGAGCAATGGCGCTAGAACTTGCGGCCGATGACTGGCGGAAGGAGATCGCCGATTACTTGAAAAATCCATCCCAAAAGGTGGATCGGCGAACACGTTTTCAGGCTACAAAGTATGTGTTGCTTGAGGATGATTTATTTTATCGGACGATTGATGGGGTTCTTCTCAAATGCTTGGGAACAGAAGAGGCAAAGGTTCTGATGGGAGAAATCCATGAAGGCGTGTGTGGAGCTCATCAATCGGCTCACAAAATGAAATGGATGATCAGGAACAATGGATATTACTGGCCGACCATCCTTGAAGATTGTTTCAAGTACTACAAAGGATGCCAAGACTGTCAGAGGTTTGGCAATGTGCAGCGTGCACCAGCATCGGCTATGAATCCAATAATTAAGCCGTGGCCGTTCAGAGGTTGGGGAATAGATCTCATCGGACAGATTCATCCTCCATCTAGCAAAGGGCATAAGTTCATATTGGTGGCTACAGATTATTTTACCAAGTGGGTGGAGGCAGTTCCTTTAAGGAACGTGACATCGGCTGATATGATTGAGTTTGTTAAAAGCCATATTATATATCGATTTGGTATTCCTCAAACCATCACAACTGATCAAGGGACAATGTTCACTTCTAGAGAATTCGGAGAGTTCGCCGCCGAGATGGGAATTAAATTATTAAATTCCTCTCCATACTATGCTCAAGCCAATGGCCAAGCAGAATCGTCTAACAAGGGGATAATCAAGCTAATCAAGAGGAAGGTAGAAGAGCAACCCAAGAAGTGGCACATGTCTTTGGCTGAATCTTTATGGGCATACAGGATGGCTTGTCATGGGGCCACTAAAATATCTCCCTATCATTTGGTTTATGGTCATAAAGCGGTCTTGCCATGGGAGATAAGAACAGGGTCAAGACGTATATCGCTACAAGATCAGTTAATGGCCGATGACTATTCCTTTCTCATGAAAGATGAACTCGACGATTCGGCGGGTTTACAGTTAAGAGCCCTGATCAGTATAGAAGAAAACAAGAAAAGGGTGGCCAGATGGTATGACAAAAAGGTCAAAGTTAAACAATTCTCTCAAGGAGATCTGGTATGGAACCTGGTGCTGCCGATAGGATCTAAGGATCCCAAGTTCGGTAAATGGTCACCCACGTGGGAAGGGTCGTATAAAATCGGCCGATGTGCTCCTGGAAATGCATATATTCTGGAGAAAATAGAAGGGGAGGAATTCCCAAGAGCTTTAAATGGATGATATCTGAAGAGGTACTATCCAAGCATTTGGGTAGACGCATAACTTACAGCAAAATATGTCAAGGTGACATGGCCGATTTCTCATCGGTTTTCTGGCTACACATCTGGTGAAGGAAACATTGGGATTCAATCACAGATTACATGGCCGACATGGTATAAGTCGCCCTTAGAATAAAAACACTGGTGTGTCTACTGATTACGCCTACGTTTGATTTCTCTTTCGATGCGGCCTAGTTTTATCATGAGGATCTTTCATGGCGACTTCAGTTTTAGCTTCAGCAAGTCGATGTGAAGATGAGAAACTCTCGTCAGAGGTTGGCATTTGTTCAAAGCAGACGAGATCCATATAATCCAAGATTGGTCGGATATTGGCAGGAGCATGATCTTTGAGTTCTTCAGAGTGAGCTTTTATCAGATCTATGTCAGCTTGCGATAATGGTTTGTCTGAATGTAAGATTTGGATCGCTCTCTCCAAACTAGGGTTAAGATGGTTCGGCTGAAAGAAAGGACAGATAAACATGTCGGAAAAAAGTAAAATGTCTCAGGAAGGAATGGAGGGAAAATTAATACCTGGTTAACAGAAGAAGAAGATCGAGAAGACATTTTGATGTCTGACCGAAGAAGGCGAAGGTCGGGATTCAGAAGGAAAAGAAGACGAGCGAGGTGAGTATTTTTGGAAATAGTACGAAGAATTGTATTTATAGAAAGGAGGAGACAAAGGGTTGGCAAGATGTGTGCTATCGGAGTAAAGGCATCAGTAAATACAAAGCTGCCAGGAGAGATGCCACGCTTGTAGAGAGAGCATTAATGAAGTGAAGGCATTGATAAGTGTAAAGCTGCCAGGGGAGATGGTCAAAGTTTGCGTCTGCACGCCAACATGATGTTTATCCTATTACCGGATTTCATGTCATTGAGCCGATTTTGGAGAGAAGATCAGATGCAGAGGAAAAAGTAGCGCAATTGATTTTGAGGTTTACTCCTGTCACAATTGGGGAGCTTAAAGAGGAGGATTAAAGAAAAGAGTTTCGAAGGAAAAGTTATATTTTACTCCGAAACTGGGGGGCATGTGTTGACGCCAGATTTTGACACGTGTTGAATCGGCGTCAGGAGGAGAAGATCGGCCGATGCGGCAGATCTGGAAGCTACAGAAAGGAATCGGCCGATTGAAGTAACGATTGGAAATCGGCCGATTGGTGGCGCAGCCTGTGCCAACAGGATGGGATTATTCC
Organism: Panicum miliaceum; assembly: GCA_032594955.1. NCBI lineage: Eukaryota > Viridiplantae > Streptophyta > Magnoliopsida > Poales > Poaceae > Panicum > Panicum miliaceum. The sequence continues at coordinate 15,066,316 of CM064068.1, forward strand.
AGAAGATCCTAGTCAAAAGCTGGTCAACAGGGCACCAAGTCGGTCAAGGAGTAATTGAAGGGGATCCTGATTGAATTAAGGAACGGCGGTGGAAGATTCTGCGGGAGTCCGTTTCCTTTAAAAGTTATTATAGATATAGTAGTTTTCTTGTTTTAAATAAGGTTGTAACAAGTCGTAATCGACCAGGAGTCCTAGTTTCAGGGTATAAATAGGAGTCGCTAGGGCTTTGAAACATATCAACACATCAATCAACAAAACACTTCTACTTTTTACTAGTACTTTACTTTCAAGTCGGCGACTTCGCCAATACCTTTTCTTCTTTCACGAGTTCGTACGGATTGGCAGGGCTGCATCAACTTGATCTCCGGCCAATTGGTAGGTTCCGCTTACCGAGTAATATCCGAGCTTTAACTACGGGCGCATCGCTGTGGTTTCGTTTGGATTTATTCACTAGTTATCGATATTTACTAGAATTGCAAGTTTTACCTGTTATTCTAGTATTATCACCAGTTATCCAGCTTGAGATCAGGGTAATCGGCTTTGTCACTGTTCTTCTTCGATTTATCGCCATACAGCCGATTAGATCTATTTCAAGTGTTGCTTCTGTAGTAATTGTTTAGATCGCTCTAGCAGTCTTCTTTACAATTACTATACGGTCATCGGCTGATCCATAGCCGATCATCTCTACAGCAAGTCGGCCGATTCACCGCCGACGCGCTCCTCAGGACAGATCAGAACCCCAACCGATCGACGCGCCTGGAATTTAATACTTTATTTCCTTGTCAATCAACAAGTCAGATTGACTGGCACGCCGCGCGAACCGCACCAGGGCGATAACCCGAACAGGAGCTAAGCAGATTCTCCCGGGTCGTGTGTCCGACGCTGAAGACCCATCGGCCGATTCCTATCCGGCCGATTTTAGCGCCAACAATAGGTTTAAAAGATTTATCGAAGTTTTAGATTTTATCCATGGTTGATAGCCAATGTCTAGTAGGACAACCTTGCTGTTTTCTCTTTATGTGAAGATAGGGTAGTGTTTGATTGATTTCAATTCGTCGAAAAATCCACAACGAATTCGAGTCAACTTCAAATAACAGCGTGACATGAAAGAACTATTTTGAAGAAGTTGAACTCTCGGCAATTGATTCAATCCCGGTTGCATCACGCTTCAACAAAGGATTTTGGTTTTTATTCGGATTACATTTCCACCGTTGTTGACTGATCACCACCGGCGGGAGGAAATCAATTCGATTAAATGATCAAGACACATTATCATGGTGCAACAAATTCATGGAGTAGAATTCAATTCACTCCTCAAGGTCGTCAGTACGGGATGATCACATACCAAATATAATTCTTGACCCCGATCGAGAAAAAAGCGAGAAGACATCCCCGGAGACCCAAGAACACCGCTCCGAGGTAAAACTCATCGAAGGCATAAAAATGAGCGGTACCTTAGGTAATTTTCATCGAAGGTAAAATTTAAATTATAATTCAAAAATTCAGTTCGATAGGAAATAAAAGTCTCGTTCGAAGGACTTAACATTTCGAATCCTCGCCGATAGGTGATTCGGTAGTTATCTCAAATTTGATTCCACACATTGCATGTTTGAATTTTCAGATTTTCAATTCGGTTCTTGCATGAGCATTTGCATCATTTTGCATTTAACCCCCTGCATGTTTGAATTCCTCAACTTTTGCATTTGTACCCTTCCTAAACTTGGAATTTGGGACATCAAACAAGGGCATTTTGGGGTGAAAAATTCTGCCATGAGCTTTTGGAAGCTAATGCATGCGTGAATGTGGTTGATTTTCTTGTCCAAGTGCATTTGGGGCCACTCCTAGACCTGCACCGGCCTAGAACTGCACCCATTCAATCAGCTTGGACCTCATGGCAGGCATTGATGCTGTCCTTGAAAGCTGGCTGGTTTTGGCGCCGGTTTGGGTTTGACCGAATTGGCCCGTTCGGCCGAACCAAGGGGGAGTCTCCTCTATAAAATCCGGTGCACAGTACCTCTCCTCCTTGCCCCAAACCGAGCTGCAGCTGTGTGCCCTCGGATTTCTTCCTCTTCCTGTCCTGATGCTCATGTTCTTGAGTCACAAAAAAAAGATGCTCATGTTCTTGTTCTAGTTCAATAAGAAAAAGAAAAAAATATTTCCCCTTTTGATTTCCTCCATTTGCATTTCATGTTGCCTTCTGTTGTCACTGCAAGAATGTGTTGTGGTGGTACTACTACCCTGCAAGAAAGATTTTGTGGAGGCGACCAAGCCCCGCAAGGACTACTTCTCGGACGGCTAACCGTTTTCGCTAACACTCACGTAACCCATTTCGAGTTGTTTTGCGTGTGGTTTTTGTTGTGTGTTGACGCCAGATTTTGACACGTGTTGAATCGGCGTCAGGAGGAGAAGATTGGCCGATGCGGCAGATCTGAAGGCTACAGAAAGGAATCGGCCGATTGAGGTAACAGTTGGAAATCGGCCGATTGGTGACACAGCCTACGCCAACAGGATGGGATTATTTCAGAGGATCCTGGTCAAAAGTTGGTCAAAGGGGGCACGCTAAGTCGGTCGGGAAGCAATTGAAGGAAATCCTGATTGGATTAGGGAGCGGCGGCGGAAGATTCTGCGGGAGTCCGTTTCCTTTTTAAAGTTCGTATAGATATAGTAATTTAAATAAGGTTGTAACAAGTCGTGATCGACCAGGAGTCCTAGCTTTAGGGTATAAATAGGAGTCGCCAGGATCTTGAAAAATCATCAACACATCAATCAACAACAGTACTTCTACTTTTCTAGCAATTTACTTTCAAGTCGGCGACTTCGCCAATACTTTTCTTCTTTCACGAGTTCGTACGGATTGGCAGGGCTGCATCAACTTGATCTCCGGCCAATTGGTAGGTTCCGCTTACCGAGTAATATCCGAGCTTTAACTACGGGCGCATCGCTGTGGTTTCGTTTGGATTTATTCACCAGTTATCGATATTTACTAGAATTGCAAGTTTTACCTGTTATTCTAGTATTATCACCAGTTATCCAGCTTGAGATCAGAGTAATCGGCTTCGTCATTATTCTTCTTCGATTTATCATCATACAGCCGATTAGATCTATTTCAAGTGTTGCTTCTGTAGTAATTGTTTAGATCGCTCCGGTGGTTTTCTTTACAACTACTACCCGATTATCGGCTGATCCATAGCCGATCATCTCTACAGCAAATCGGCCGATTCGCTGCCGACGCGCTCTTCAGGACAGATCGGAACTCCAGCCGATCGGAGCGCCTGGAATTTAATACTTTATTTCCTTGTCAATCAACAGGTCAGATTGACTAGCACGCCGCGCGAACCGCACCAGGGCGATAACCCGAACAGGAGCTAAGCAGATTCTCCCGTGTCGTGTGTCCGACGCTGAAGACCATCGGCCGATTCCTATCCGGCCGATTTTAGCGCCAACACACTTTTGGTACGCCCGGTGGGACCATCCAAGATCTGATATGTCGAAAAACGCAGAAATCTCCGACAGCAACATCATTGATGTCACAGAAGCAGATCTCAAGGACGACCAGAGGGAAGAATTGGCCAAACATCTAGAAGATTACAAGAAGATGTACCTCCAGTCATTCAGTTGTACCAGAAGCGGGGAGGCAGTCAAGAAGGCTTCTATTCTAGCGCCTCGCCACATCACCATTGCCGAGGACTCGGGCAAGATGTCAGAGATGATTCAACAGTCCGTGTATCAGGCGTTCATCGACCAATCCTCAGTGATGACCAACACGGTGTATAACGCCGTCGTCAGCTCTCTGGCCAGCGGAGCAGTCCAAGGCTATCACGGACCGGCATATGCCCCGCCGACCACTCTGCCAGACAGAAGCTTACCATACACGTCCCAATCGACTCCTCAGCCGATATTGATGCAACGCGAGGGGTACAACTCTCCACTGCCCTCGGCGTCTCCAAGATACAGCGGTGCACCATGTCTCCCATCATAGACACCGCTTCAACCCATTCAGATTGCTTCTGTGCAGTCACTGCCTACAAGCTCAGCGCCATGGGGAACATCAGCGACAGCGTATTTTCCCGAGCCAGCGAACGGGTATGGAAGTTATTCAACCCAGGTGCCATACCAATCGGCCGCCCGGCCGACGGTTTCCCAGTATCAGCCGATCTTATCAGAAATCGGCAGGGGGCAAGCACTGTAGAAGCATTCAGAGGCACGGCGCCAGCGATGACGTACGATGGGGGTGCGGACTCGTTTCGCCATCAACTATCGGCCATTCAGCAAAATTCGCCGATTCATCACCCGGCCGTACCAGCCCTTCAGCACATGCCCGCGCCGCGAACAGCTGCTCATCAGCAGCAGGTGGACTGGACGGCAAGAATAGCAGAAGTAATCCAGGATCAGCTTGGATTGAAGCCAAAAGTTCAAACTTACACTTACAAGACGCCGTATCCATCGGCCTATGACTTGCTGCCGTTCCCACACCGCTACAAAGTTCCTGATTTCACCAAGTTCTCGGGGACGGACGATACATCCACTGTGGAGCATATCAACCGATTCATCATCCAGTGCGGAGAAGCTGCCACGCAAGATGCTCTGAGGGTGCGTTTATTTTCATCGTCCCTGTCCGGATCGGCCTTCCAGTGGTTCACCACGTTGCCGCCAAATTCCGTCGTTACATGGGCTGATCTGGAGAAACAATTCCACAAGTACTTCTATGCAGGAGTACATGAGATGAAGCTCTCGGATTTGACCAGCCTCAGGCAGAGGAGCAATGAACCAGTGATGGGATATATATAGAGGTTCAGAGAAATCAGGAATAAATGCTACAGCCTGGCTCTGACCGACGCATAGCTGGCCGATATCGCCTTCCAAGGCCTCCTGCCACAAATCAAAGAAAGATATGCTGCCCAAGAGTTTGAAAGCCTGAGCCAGATCGTTCACCGATTGTCAGGACAAGAGCTCCGACCATTTGAACAGCGGAGGAACTTCCAAAAGAAGGTGGCATACTTGGAAGGATCTGAATCAGATGCGGAAGAGGAAATCGGCCTGGCAGAACGGGTCAAAGGGAAAAAACCGATATCATGCCTCTTTGGCAAGAAGGAGCCAGAGACATTCGGCTTTGACACGTCAAAGGCCGATAAAATTTTTGATCTATTGCTTCAGGAAGGGCAGATTAAGCTGTCTCAGCATTACACCATCCCTACGGCCGATCAACTTAAGAAGATGAGATACTGCAAGTGGCACAACGCTACTTCTCATGAAACAAATGAATGTAAAGTCTTCCGTCAGCAGATCCAATCGGCCATCGAGCAGGGACGGCTTAAATTTGAAACTCCAGCTAAATCGGCAAAACCGATGAAGATAGATCAGCATCCCTTCCCGACCAACATGGTTAACGCTGGAGGGGACTCAAGTCAAACTAAGGTGCTGACGTCAGAATCGGCGAGAAGAGACGGCGCCGTCGATCCCAGGAGGCAGATCACGACGGAAGAAATCAGAAGGAACAGGCGGGGACCAGAACGACCACGCAAGCTCGTCACCTCCCATTTCTTACTCAGTAAGTATCGGCAGCAGCAAGAACAAGCAAGATACCAGGAAGAGATGATACGCCGGCATGAAGATCACTGGCAATGTCCGTTCTTCATCCACTGCTGGGAGAACGACATCAGATTGCTGTCTGCCGATAACTGTCCAGAGTGTAACGGATTAAGCCGCAACGATCGCCCGAGGTCACATTCTAGGGACAGAGGATCAGAGCCGATCAGCAGAAATCGATGCGAGGAACAGCGCGTTTCGGTGCAAGATCGGCTGGGGGGCAGAGTTGACCAGTACCACCGGTCAAAAAGCAAGATCGGGATAAAATAACAAGAACAGAGGAGGAACAAATGGCACAACTAGTGTTAGAGCCGATGACGGCTACGTTTGAGAAACCAGAAGAGGAAAAACGACAGCATCTTAAAGCGCTGTTTCTCAAAGGCTATGTCAACGGAAGACCCGTCACCAGATTACTGGTAGATGGAGGCGCTGCAGTTAACATCATGCCATATGCCATGTACCGCAAGCTGGGCAAGGGCAATGAAGACCTCACCAAGACGGACATGATGCTGAAGGATTTCGAAGGCAACGTGTCACCCGCCCGCGGAGCGCTCTGCGTCGACCTCACCATCGGCAGTAAGACCCTCCCTACCACTTTTTTCGTTATTAATGGCAAGGGGTCCTACAATATGCTGCTTGGTCACGACTGGATACACGCAAACTGCTGTGTCCCATCTACAATGCATCAATGCCTTGTGCAATGGGTCGGCGACAGTACAGAGATAGTCGCTGCCGATTCCGTCTACAGCGTTGCAGCGGCCGACACGCAACAGTGGAGCTGCGAGCACGTCAAGTGTATATCTGGCAGGACTTGGGACACTGACTTCCTGAAAGTGTCCGATTTCAGTCTACAGCCAATCCAAGCAGTCGGCTCTGAAGATTCAGAATAAATGGATCAGCTCGTCCGAGAAGATGGGAAGCTTGGGCATGGGTTTACGTCGGCCGATTTATTAGAGATGGTAGATTTGGGAGATAGCAGCAAATCAAGGCCGACGTACATTAGTGCCAATTTGGATCCTGAGTACAAATGTAAATTGATAAGTTTATTAAAAGAGTTCAAGGATTGCTTTGCTTGGGAATATCATGAGATGCCAGGACTAGACCGGTCTATTGTTGAACACCGGTTACCTATAAAATCAGGATATTAGCCATATCAGCAACCTGCACGACGGTGTAACCCCAAGATTCTACTAGATATAAAGGCCGAGATTACAAAGTTGATTGAAGAAGGATTTATTCGGCAGTGCCGCTACGCCGAATGGATTTCTAACATTGTGCCTGTATACAAAAAGAATGGAAAATTATGTGTGTGCATCGATTTCAGGAACTTAAATCAGGCTACGCCGATGGATGGATATCCGATACCGACGGCCGATATCTTGGTGGATGCCGCCGCAGGCCACAAAGTCATAAGTTTCATGGATGGGAATGCCGGGTACAATCAGATATTAATGGCCAAGGAAGATATTTCGAAAACGGCTTTCAGGTGCCTAGGTCATCTTGGTTTGTTTGAATGGGTGGTTATGACTTTCGGGTTGAAAAACGCCGGCGCTACATATCAACGGGCCATGAACTACATCTTCCACAAGCTCATTGGTTCATCGGTGGAAATTTATATAGATGACGTCGTGGTCAAGTCAAAAGGTCACCAAGATCATCTGGCCGATTTACAGGAAGTACTGGAGTGCACAAGGAAACATGGGTTGAAGATGAACCCAAACAAGTGTGCATTTGGTGTATCGGCCGGGCAATTCTTAGGATTTATGGTCCATGAGCGCGGGATAGAAGTCAACCGCAAGACCATAGACGCCATCAACAAAGTAGTGGCCCCACAAAATAAAACTGAACTACAGTCCCTCATCGGCAAGGTCAATTTCATCAGAAGATTCATATCCAACCTGTCAGGGCGTATTCAGGCTTTTACCCCTCTGTTGAAATTAAAGCCCGACCAGGAATGCGTATGGGGAGAACGACAGCGCAAGGCACTGGAGAATATCAAGCAGTATCTGGTTTCACCTCCAGTATTAGTTCCACCACAGCCTGGTAAGTCGTTCAAGTTATATTTATCGGCTGATGAACAGGCTATTGGATCGGCGTTGGTATAGGAGTTTGAGGGGAAAGAACGAGTGGTATACTACATCAGCAGAAGACTTTTAGACGCCGAAACAAGATATTCCTCGGTGGAGCGACTATGCTTGTGCTTGTACTTTTCATGTACCAAGCTCAGGCACTATTTGATGTCGGCAGAATGCATAGTCGTGTGCAAGGATGATGTGGTGAAGTATATGCTATCATTGCCGATTTTGAAAGGGCGGATTGGAAAATGGATCCTGGCTTTGTCAGAATTGGATTTAAGGTACGAATCGTCCAAAGCCGTCAAAGGTCAAGTGATGGCCGATTTCGTAGTTCAGCATTGTGGACCAGAAATCGCCACCGTTGAACCAGTTCCATGGACTCTATATTTTGATGGCTCTTCGTGTGGGGCCAGATCAGGAATCGGCGTTGTTCTTGTGTCGCCTCGGGGGGCAAGTTATGATTTCTCTCTGCCGATAGAAGCCCCTGCAACTAATAACCAGGCGGAATATCGAGCTGTTCTGAAAGGCATCCAATTATTAAGGGAAGCCAGAGCTGATGCAGTCGAAATTTTTGGGGATTCCATGCTCATTGTGGATCAGTTGACGGGGCGATCTAAGTGCAAGGATGATATCTTGAGGATTTATTATGAGGATTGTCTTCAACTTTTAAAAGAGTTCAAGTCTGCAATAATTGAACACATCCCCAGAAATTATAATGAAGAAGCCAACAGACTGGCCCTACATGCTTCTGGGTATCGGCCGATTTAGGGAGCGATGACGCTAGAGCTCGCGGCCGATGACTGGCGAAAGGAGATCGCCGATTACTTGAGAAATCCATCCCAAAAGATGGATCGGCGAACACGTTTTCAGGCTACAAAATATGTGTTGCTTGAGGATGATTTATTTTATCGGACGATTGATGGAGTTCTTCTCAAATGCCTGGGAACAGAAGAGGCAAAGGTTCTGATGGGACAAATCCATGAAGGCGTGTGTGGAGCTCATCAATCAGCTCACAAAATGAAATGGATGATCCGGAACAATGGATATTACTGGCCGACCATCCTTGAGGATTGTTTCAAGTACTACAAAGGATGCCTAGACTATCAGAGGTTTGGCAATGTGCAGCGCGCGCCAGCATCGGCTATGAATCCAATAATTAAGCCGTGGCCGTTCAGAGGTTGGGGAATAGATCTCATCGGATAGATTCATCCTCCATCAAGCAAAGGGCATAAGTTCATATTGGTGGCTACAGATTATTTTACTAAGTGGGTGGAGGCAGTTCCTTTGAGGAACGTAACATCGGCCGATATGATTGAATTTGTTAAAAGCCATATTATATATCGATGTGGTATTCCTCAAACCATCACAACTGATCAAGGGACAATGTTCACTTCTGGAGAATTCGGAGAGTTCGCCGCCGATATGGGGATTAAATTAATTAATTCTTCTCCATACTATGCTCAAGCCAATGGCCAAGCAGAGTCGCCTAACAAAGGGATAATCAAGCTAATCAAGAGGAAGATAGAAGAGCAACCCAAGAAGTGGCATATGTCTTTGGCTGAATCTTTATGGGCATACAGGATGGCTTGTCATGGAGCCACTAAAATATCCCCTTATCAGTTGGTTTATGGTCATGAGGTGGTCTTGCCATGGGAGATAAGGACAGGGTCAAGACGTATATCGTTACAAGATCAGTTAACGGCCGATGACTATTCCTTTCTCATGAAAGATGAACTTGACGATTCGGTGGGTTTACGGTTGAGAGCCCTGATTAGTATAGAAGAAAACAAGAAAAGGGTGTCCAGATGGTATGACAAAAAGGTCAAAGTTAAACAGTTCTCTCAAGGAGATTTGGTATGGAAGTTGGTGCTGCCGATAGGATCTAAAGATCCCAAATTCGGTAAATGGTCACCCACTTGGGAAGGGCCGTATAGAATCTGCCGATGTGCCCCTGGGAATGCATATATTCTGGAGACAGTCGAAGGGGAGGAATTCCCAAGAGCTTTAAATGGGCGATATCTGAAGAGGTACTATCCAAGCATTTGGGTAGATACATGACTTGCAGCAAAATATGTCAAGGTAACATGGCCGATTTCTCATCGGTTTCTATCTACACATCTAGTGAAAGAAACATTGGGATTCATTATTGAATGGAAATTACAGATTACATGGCCGACATGGTACAAGTCGCCCTTAGAATAAAAATACTGGTGTGTCTACTGATTACGCCTATGCTGGATTTCTCTCTCGATGCGACCCAGTTTTATCATAAGGGTGAGCCTTTTCTCTTTCGGGTCCTCTGCAGTGGCTCCAGTTTTAGCTTGGTTGCAGAGTTCTTTCAGCAGGCGGGTCTTCTCCTCTTCCAGATCTTCCATGGCGACTCCAGTTTTGGCTTTACAAGGAAGTGAAGAACTTTTTTCGGAAGATGGTTGCTTGTGGACCAAAAAATGAGCATTTATGAGGTCCGAGTGTTCCTGGACAGCGGCAGGGACATGATCTCTGAGTTCCCCAGCATGAGCTCTTATCAGATTTCTGTCTGCCTGTGATAGTGGCTCTTCTGAATGCATGATTTCTATCGCTCGTTCTAGACCGGGGCTGAGACGTTTCGGCTAAACAGAGATAAAAAGAGTTACCCAGTATCGGAGCGATTGAGATGCTTAAGAGAAAGGCAGAGGGGGAGTTCATACCTGGTTGAGAGAGGAAGAGGATGAGGAGGACGAAGAAGATATCTTGCCGTTCAGTTTGGGACAGTAAAAGAAGGAGAGGAGATAAGTAATGCGTGTGCCTCTAGAGATAGTGAACGGTCTGCTTATAAATGAAGAGGAGGTAGATGGATGGTGAGACACGTCCTATCGGAGTAAATACATACATAAATGCAAAGTAGACTGAAGGAGCAGTTCAAAACTGAATCGGCACAGTGATATTAAAGGAGCAATAATGTTTGACATATTTTTTACAACCCAAGGAAAGCATCTATGGCTACAATCGCTCGTCGTCTAATTTGATCGGCCGAGTCTACTACTCTCTGATCATCATCGGCCAATCCTGGTACTTCTGACACGCGGCGACGGAGCCTTATTGTTTCACGGGCCAGATGTTCTCTTTCTTGCTTCAGCTCGCTGATGATGGATGGGAGTTCTTGGAGCTTCTTCTCTTCAGCGGCTATCTCTTTGGTTATCTGTTCCATCTCCTTGGCCAGTTCTGCTCTCCTCCGTTTCAGCCGATCTATTGCGCCGACGATGTCCGGACGGCAATTCTCGAGGAAGTTGATCCTGTGGTGTACTTCCTGAGTCCGGTGCTTGTACGAGTTGACCTCCTCCTGAGTTTTGGCCATCTGAGCAAGATCGGCCATACGTCGCAGCGCCCTAGAAATCGGAATCTGCATGCCCTCTATATAGGCAGCATACCCCAAATTTTCCGATACCTCATCCGGGATGCGATCTTTGACCTCGTTGAAAAGTCGTCGAATCGGCGATGCATCTTCCACCAATCGGACGATGTCATCTTGGAGGAGAGTACGAATGCTTTCGAGCTTGGAGCGGACATCGTCAGAGGTGGAGCTCGATGGAATTGGGTGTGAAACTGTGACAACCCTGGAAAATTTCATTCTAAAATCAATGTCAGTAGCCTAACCCTATGCTTAACCAACTAATAAAAGGGTGAAAAGAATTAGATCGAGAGAAGTTGAAATTCTAAATTTAACTTTCAAACCATAAGCCAAATGTGATGTTGCCTGAAACCAAATTTGTAGAACTTTTTATTCTGAACAACTTTCGTGTTCAAAAGTTTTTGAAATTCAAATTAGAAAGAGGAGAAAACGCCCTGTTTGCACCCAGCCCCCTGAAACTTTTCGAATTCTTGCATTCAGGCCCCTCGCGCTCCCTCTCTCTCCCCTCCCCGCCCGACCGCCGCGCGCCAGGTGGCCGGGGACGCCTGACCGGCGCGAGGCGCCAGGCCAGTGGCCGCCGCGCCACTCCCCCACGCCCGGCTTTGCCCCCTCCCCACGCCGCGCTGCCCAGTGAGCGTCCGCGCGTGCGCACGCCGCTGCCACGCCCGGCCTCGCCGCCCGTCGCGCCCAACCGCCGCACCCCGCCGTGACGCCCCGGCTCCCGCGCCCCGCCCGTCGCTGCGCCTGCCCTCCGCCCGAGCCGCTGCAGCAGCTGCTCCACCACTCCGCGCGCCATACTATCTCCTCTCTGCCACGCCAAATCCCGGCCGCCCAGTCGCCCGCGTCCGCCCGCCGCACGCCGCGCCGGCGTTCTGCTGCCGCCCGCCGTGCCCAGTGCCGCGCCGTGCCGTGCCTCCGCCCCGCGCATCGCCCAGGCCCCTCCACACCCCCTCCTGCCCCTATAAAAGCCGCGCCCCGGCCGCCCGCGCGAGCCACGCACCCAGAACGCCCTCGCCGCCGCAATTGCCGCCGCCGAGCGCCGCTCGCCCGTGGACAGCCCTCCACAGCCGCCCCCTGCCCAAATTGGACCTCCAGCCACCACTACATCACCCCACTGCAGCTCGCCGACCCGCCCAACGCCGCCCAGAACCACCGGAGCGCCGCCGCCCGCGCTGTCACCGCCGCCGCCGCCCCTGCTTGCTGTGGACAGCTCGACCCCGACCTCCTCCGTCCAAGCCAAGCCCCTGAGCAGCTTCCCCACGCGCCACTGAAGCTCGCTGACCGGACCAGGCCGCCCCAAGCCCGCCGGAGCACCACCGTCGACGCGTGCCGCGCCGACGCCGCCACTGCTCCAACGCCGGCGAGCCCTTCCCGGCCGTCCCCCACCTGAACAACACCCCCACGAGGTAGCCCTCGCACCCCTGAACCTTCCCCGACCCTCACCCCTCGCCGCCGGCGAGCCCCTCGCCGGAATTTCGGCCGGCCGCCGTACCCAAGCCGCCCGAGGACCCAATTGCAAGAATTTAAATCTTTAGAAGGGTCTGCGCGTAAGATTCAAGGACCCAGTTGTAAAAGAAAGTTTCAAATCTAGATTCAAATTCAGTGAACTTGTAAAATCCGTATAACTTGGTAGAAAATTCAGAAAAATGCAAACTCAACTGTTCTGGAATCTTTAGAACAAACTCTACCACTTTTGTTACAAAAAGTTTCTCAGAATCTCAACACATTTTGCTCTACCTTAAATGGAAGCTTTAATGAACTTATTTTGTACCCACTGTTGTAGACCGATGCTGACCCTAAAAATTGGACAGTAAGCTAGTTGCTTGATGTTTAGGACTGTGTAAAAAGATCAGGCCCAAATTCCATCTCTAGCTGCACTGTTTATTAAACTTAGTTTCATACCATGATTAGGTAGAATATTTTTATCCCTGCTGTTAGGTTATGAATCACCTAGTGAAACTTTTTCTATGCTGGTGTATTGGTACATAGATCCCAGAGAAAAACGGGGAGAATTTATATCTCAAAGGAACCTAATTATTTGAATTATGTGCTAATAACATACATTAAATCAAGAAAATAGTATATTAGCTTGGAAAATTCTCAAATTTTTACTAACAGATACACTGTGGTAGAGGTTGCTGTGTAAAAAGTTTCATGGACAAAAACCCTCTGTAGTGTCCTGTAAAAATGAATCCTTGAATAACCTAGGTGTGTAATGTCATATTTTCTATGCTCTGAATACTGCATAATAAGTCCTACAAAAATTAAAGTAGCTCCTGCATGCTTAAATGAAAGCTCTGTAAAAATATTAGACTCAGTTGTTGCACCATTTGTCCTGTACAAAAAGAACAAAAGTCTAACAGCAACTATGTAATATATTTTTCATAATTAATCTGCTACATGAAATTGTCTGAAAATTTTATAGTAAGCACATATTTCCCTGATGTGCCTAAATCCAAAGTTTCATGACCAGAAACTATCCACTATAGTAATTACACTTAAATCATGTCGATTACCATTACCACGACTTAAACTTGTGCATTCATGTAGAATCGACGACTCTCGCCGACGGAACTTACGAGCTGGTGCCGGCGTCCGAGAGTGGGCAGCGTGAAGCTCAAGTGAACTTAACTGAAGCTCTTGAAGACCCAAGCCCAAGTTCGAAAAAGCCCCAAGCTAACTGCGAAGGCAAGCCCCGGAGCATAACCTATTTCTTTCCTAATTATGCAACTCAGTACTCTTTGCTTGTGCATTAAGTTTATAGGAGTTGAATGAAAACTTAGTTGCATGATGTTAGGAACCCATGCTTGAAAACTAGATGTAAGGTTCGATAGAATGCTGTGCTAATAGGACTCCGGTAAAAGCCGAGTGATTTCCTGTCACTCGCGAGAAAATAGGAGTTGAATGTCTACTACACGCTGCAATCATAAGGACACGGACGGGCTATGGAACGATGGTTACGATTGAGGCCCGTCTGTCTAGTGAAAAATGCTAAGGCCGCAGGGTGTGGTAGTGATGGTTAAGTCTTTGAACGTACTAAACACATGCCGAGATTATGGGAATCGGTAAGCTTAAGTACCTGATTGGCCCGGCAAGGGGACGGCATCCTACCCTTTGAACTTCGGTCCCATGTGCATATGGCGAGTGCAGAGAGTGGTCACGACCCGGCGCCGAACCGTGGCGTGGGGCTCTTGTACTCTCGGAGGGTAGCCCCGATCCACGACCCGGAAAGAAAGGGGAAAAGTTGCACGTGTGACTCTAGGGAGTAACCACGTGACGTGTGTTTAGGTTTCCCTTGCAAGGTTAAGAAATTCGATTCGAATCGTCCGTTTCTCACGGCTATTGAGACTGCTTAACCATTTTTACCCACAGAGTAAGAAGAGGAACAATGAGGATGAATGAACTGGTTGGATGAAAATTTAATGCTTCACCATGTATGCTTTTAGATAGCTGCTTATCTAGAATGGCTAACGAAACTAGAATCTTGAGCTAAAAGTTGAAAGTAAGGACCCACTTGTAGAAGCTTTTCGGCAAAACAAACCCCTGAGCCAAAAAGCCTTGCATGTCTAGAGTCGGTGGAGTAGATTCCACTACTCGGGTAAGTCTTGCTGAGTATTAGTATACTCAGCCTTGCTTGTGGCTCGTTTTCAGGTGAGACCTTTGAAGATATGATTGCTAGCTTGTCTTGGCCCTGCACTCTTCCCCCTGGTTGGTCGGTGGAATGGGATACGCCCCCGTCCAACGGAGATAATGCCGAGTGATGTCTCGTACGGGCTTCATCGAGACATCCTTATCGTCGAGTAGCTTTCGTTGTTTTATTTTCCGCTGCAACTTAAACTCTGAAGAACTTCTTAGTATGATCACTGAAGTGCTTGGTTTCTAAACTCAAAACTTGGTCTGTAATATTTACTTATGCTAATGTTGTAATATTTGCTGGAATGTGGTATTCTCTGGGCTCATCGTCGCATGAGCGTTTGTATGTATGGCATTCGATCCGCCCTACCGTGGTTGTATCAGGAGGTTATACCCGACAGACCAGTGGATTACTCCGTTTGAAGTGTAAGGTTGACCAAGGTTGCCTTAATGGTGATGGTTAATACACTTGAGCCGGATTAATTCAGGTGGTTCTGCCACAGCTGGTATCAGAGCCGTAGCTGGTGCCACAGCTGGCAACAGCTGGCGCCAGAGCCAAAATACATACGCCAGAGAATGCGACAAGCCTTAAAAACTCGATTTACTAAAACTTGACTAGAAGGATGTGTTGCGAAATACGTTGGTACGTTAAGGATGGTGCCTAGTTCGTAAAGCCCTAAGGGATTATGGGAAAGTTTACTAGGTGGCTATCTAACTTCTATATGTATTATCAACTGACTTCCAGCACATTACTTTCTGTCAAAACTTACTTTCATGCACAACCGACCTTAATTTCTGTAACGACGCACTCATCGCTAAGGTAAGAAGGTAAGGATCCTCAGCCAACTAAGAGAGCTTGGCCTTCCTGTCGGTGATGCGAACCGAACGCTGCCCTCAAGCAGTGGCTTACTTGAGGTGCTGCCAATATGCCCACTGTTAGTTGAACATATTGGGAGTAGAAGGTTTGGCGCAAGGTATGGCGATCGCTGTTCATACCCCCGTCTCATGACGGTACCCCCGTGAATACGCTATCTCGATAGCGTATGTTAACGTCGTCTGTACGGTAATGAATACGGACGCTTTCACCGTGGTTGTATCGGGAGGTTATACCCGACAGACCAGTGGATTACTCCGTTTGAAGTGTAAGGTTGACCAAGGTTGCCTTAATGGTGATGGTTAATACACTTGAGGTTCTTGCGTATCTAAGCGTGGTTTGCATAAGAACTATCTAGCGAATCTGTCCCAAATCTGCCATGACCGAAAAGAGAGAATTATTGATCAAAGAAAATGACCTTTTCTGGTAAAGTTCATGTTGAAAGAATTGTTCCAAATTTTGTGTTCTATCTCCTGTTCAAAAATGAAAAAAATTCTGAACTTATGGATAATAAGAAATAACGGAAACCTTGGAGCGTCAGATTTCTGTCCAGAATAAGCACTTCTGCCTCTTAAATTTTTAGGCCCCCTTTCCTGCGGTTTTCTGCAAAAGAGCACAACACAAAACCTGTTCCAAATTTACCCAGGAAGCTTCTGTTAAAATTTGGTAAATTTTGGCTGGGTATATTTCCCCTGGTGCACGAAACTCTAGCTCCCTGTTCACTAAAAATTTCTGGGTAGACAGAGAGGTAAAACCTGGAAAGAAAGACCATCTTAGGGACCTATCTAGCTCTAGAGTTGACTAGCAAAGTTGTTCACAAATACCTTAGGAGTGATCTGGTGAAATTTGAGAATTTTTGGATGAGAAGTGTGGAAGTTATGGTTATTTTTTTCACTCTATACGGAATCTGTCCCTGTGCTTCTCACACTTTTTCTCGGCCTCATCCATTTGATCTTTCGTTCAGATGGCCGAGACAGCTGCCATGATGGTGGATGAGGATGGACGCGTTCACTCACAGTGTCTCCACTGGGAGGGCTTTCCCTCTATTTTGTGGAACGTGTTGAGCACCGTGGGCTATCTAATTCCCCCACGTTACGCCGGACTGGAGTTTGCAGAGAATGGAGTTACCCAGTGCCGTGTCAACGTGACCATTTTTCCGCACCCGCTACACCCGGAGTGGCCCGCCTTGGAGATCGAGGTTGTTGGTCGCCGTTTGGCCGATACTTAGGAGCTCACTCTCCTGCTCACAGCGAGTCGTCCGTCAACGACTTGGATGACTTCTAGATGACGACCTAGAAGGACTTTTGCACATACTCCTCGATAGGGTAGCCTAACTTTTGGCAAGTGTTGTAATAGGCTAACTAGGAGTTGAGTAACCCTTTTGTGATGGGTACACCTGAACCATGTGGATACCCTCAGCACGTAAGGAACAACGATAAACTTGGGTGATTTCGTTGTAAGTTGGTAAACAATGAAATCCACAATCGCTGAAACTTGTCGGAAATTTTATCCATGTTTCCTTACATTTCTGAGCTGTGAGTTGAATACCAAACCTGTCAGGAATTTTTGTGGTCGTGGTTCTCACAAAGATTCAGCGTCATTGGACCTCGCTAGTTTAAGTTATAGGCGAAACATTACCGATCGATCTGCTGAAAAACAGCTAAGACAGTAAGGCAAAGGACGAGCCTTTCGATCACCTTAGCTATAGTTCTAGCGCCGAAGTTAAATACCAAAGTGGTGCATTCCTAAATTCTCTGACTACTGCCAAAGTATGAGATATTTTGGATGGACCCACAGCAAGCTATGATTTTTCTCGTAGCAAACAGAGATTCTGTCCATACTTCCGGCTGTGATTTCGGAAGTCTATGACTACACCAATCATTTATGAATCAAGGAAGTGATATGGATCGCGTTGCTAATGGTAACCTTTCACGTTTCAGATGGTTGGATCAACATGTGGCAACCCCGATGGTTTTGGTGCTAGCGCAAGTGGATCACAACCACAGCCGCCACCACCACCTAGTTTAGTGGAAGTAATGGCCACTCAAACCGAGTTGCTTCGTCAGCTTGTAAAGGGCAGGAAGCGATTTTTCAATGCCTGCAGCAACAACACCATCAAGGGGATGGGTGCAATGCCCACCATCCTCAGGTTGCTAGCTATCCAGAGCTCAATAACAAGATGATGGACACAAGAGACGTTTACTCAGACTCCTTATTGCCCCCATCACAACTTCCGATGAAACTTAAGGATCACCAAGTAAAGTGTCGGACTCTCAAGCCTGACCCATGCGGCATAGACTTGACTGGATGGGAAATTACCTGCACAGAATTCATCCCACGGGGCCGACGTCAAGTTAGCAAAACTACTGACGCCGGCACAGTCCTTCGAACACAAACTCGCTCACCTGTTCCGGAAAAGATAGACCCTGCCAAATGCACCACACCCAAGGGAGGTTCATTGGGTATGCCAGTAGCGATATCTTCAGATAACAAACAACCCCGTCGTCCAAGTGACAAAAACCGTTGCTTCAATTGTAGCAGTGCTAACCATTTTGCTCGAGAATGCCCTCAGCCTAGGAAGCCAAAGCAGGGCCAAGGTTCTAGCCAAACCCATCAGAACAAGCGTAAAAGATAGAGGAACAAGAGCAAAGGACAGATTGATCAGCTTGAAGCGCTCCCTAAAGGTGCACCCTTAATAACACGCACATCCTCTATTTAATAACAAGCCTGCAGTTATATTATTTGATTCTGGTGCATCGCATAGTTTCATATGTGCAAAATTCGGTGCAAAAGTAGGCTTGGATGTTTGTCACACCAAAGGGTCATATATGATATCAACACCGGGTGGTAAAATTGCTTCAAACCAAATGGGCTGACAAGTACCAGTCAAATTGGGTAGTAAAACCATCGACACAGACCTTGTCCTTTTACCTCTTGACGGCATGGACATTATTTTGGGAATGAACTGGATGACCATGCATGGAGTCACACTGGACCTTTCTTCCCGAGCCGTTGAGATAAATTCACCTAGTCACGGAGCCACTACCCTTTACCTACCATTCCTAGATTGCACGAATTCCTGTGCTTACAAGGTGGAAGGACTTAAGCTAGAAGATATTCCTGTCGTCAACGAGTATGCCGATGTCTTTCCGGATGACTTACCAGGAATGCCACCGGATAGGGACATTGAGTTCATCATTGAACTACAACCAGGCACTGCACCTATATCCAAAAGACCATATAGGATGCCCCCTAAAGAGTTGGCAGAGATAAAAATTCAACTCCAAGAACTACTGGACAAGGGTTTCATTCGCCCTAGCGCGTCACCTTGGGGATGTCCAGCCCTATTCGTAAAGAAGAAGGATGACAGTTTGAGGTTATGTGTTGACTACCGACCTCTCAATGCGGTAACTGTTAAAAATAAATACCCACTTCCCCGTATCGATGTACTCTTCGATCAATTAGCTGGAGCCAGAGTCTTTTCAAAGATTGATCTTCGTTCAGGATATCACCAAATCAAGATTCGCCCGTGCGATATTCCTAAGACTGCCTTCTCCACACGATATGGACTATATGAGTTTTTGGTCATGTCCTTTGGACTCACCAACGCCCCTGCCTATTTCATGTATCTCATGAATTCGGTATTCATGCCCGAACTGGACAAATTCGTCGTAGTGTTCATCGACGACATCCTTATCTATTCCAAGGATGAGGAAGAGCATGCAAAGCACCTGCATTGTTCTTCAACGTCTAAGAGACCATCAGCTCTATGCTAAGTTTTCTAAGTGTGAATTCTGGTTGGATACTGTAAAGTTCTTAGGTCACACGATCTCCAGCAAAGGCATAGCTGTTGACCCCAGCAAGGTACAAGAGGTGATGGATTGGAAACCCCCTACCTCTGTTCATCAGATTCGCAGTTTTCTCGGCTTAGCCGATTACTACCGCCGCTTCATCCCGGATTTCTCTCGAATTGCTAAGCCCATGACTGAACTGTTAAAGAAGGAAGTAAAGTTTGTATGGAATCAGAAATGTGAAGAAGCTTTCCACACTCTCAGAGAGCATCTGACTACTGCACCTGTGTTAGCTCAACCCGATAATACCAAGTCGTTTGATGTGTATTGTGACGCATCAGGTACTGGTCTAGGATGTGTGCTTATGCAAGAGAATCGAGTGATTGCATATGCCTCACGAGCCCTTCGGTCCCACGAACAGAGTTATCCCACTCATGATCTTGAGCTTGCAGCCGTCATTCATGCTCTGAAGATATGGAGGCACTATCTCATGGGTACACAGTGCAATATCTACACGGATCATAAGAGTCTCAAGTATATCTTCACACAAGCCGATCTGAATATGAGACAACGGAGATGGTTAGAATTAATCAAGGATTATGACCTTGAAGTGCACTATCACCCCGGCAAGGCTAATGTAGTCGCGGATGCACTAAGCCGCAAGTCCCATTGCCATTGCTTATCCATGGAGTCCTACAACGAGACATTGTGTGCAGAAATTAGGAAGCTTAACATGGAAATGGTTTCCCAAGGCACTCTAGATCACATCTCAGTTGAGCCCACTCTTCACGACCAAATCGTCATGGCAAAACTACATGATGAAGGAATTAAGATCATCAAACAAAAAACTCTCTCTAGGAGAGGAGAAGTATAAATGTTTCCGCCAGGACCATAAGGGAGTCCTATGGTTCGAAAGTCGTATAGTCATTCCGAAGAATCGTGGACTCCGCAAGCAAATTCTTGATGAGGCACACCTTTCCAAATTCTCTATCCACCCCGGCAGTAGCAAAATGTATCAAGACCTAAGGCAAAACTTCTGGTGGACTAGAATGAAAAGAGAAATTGCTACGTATGTCTCGGAATGTGACACGTGCCAGAGAGTAAAAGCTAGCCACTTGAAGGTAGCCGGTACACTTCAACCGTTGCCTATACCATCATGGAAATGGGAAGACATAAGTATGGACTTCATCGTTGGACTACCAAACACTTCCCAGACACACGATTCCATATGGGTTATCGTGGATAGACTCACAAAGACGGCACATTTTCTTCCGGTACACACCACCTACTCTACCAAGAAATATGCCGAGATTTACCTCGATCGTATTGTTTGCCTGCATGGAATACCTAAGACAATTATTTCCGATCGTGGTCCTCAGTTTGTAGCACGCTTTTGGGAACAACTACAAACGTCTCTTGGTACCAAACTGATTCGCAGCTCGGCATACCATCCTCAGACTGACGGACAAACGGAAAGAGTAAACCAAATTCTGGAAGACATGCTGAGAGCTTGCGTCATTCACTATGACAAGAATTGGGACAAATGCCTACCCCTAGCAGAGTTCTCGTACAACAACAGCTATCAAACAAGTTTGAAAATGGCACCATTGGAGGCCCTGTACGGATGAAGGTGTCGAACTCCTTTGAAGTGGTCACAAACCGGAGAACGTAAAATAATTGGACCCGACCTGGTAATTGAGGCAGAGGAGAAAGTAAAAGTAATACAAGCAAATCTTAAAGCCGCACAAGCCCGACAAAAGAGCTATTCTGACAAAAGGAGAAAGCCCCTAAAATTCGAAGTTGGCGATCATGTCTATCTTCGAGTTTCACCAACCAAGGGAGTGCGAAGATTCGGAATCAAAGGCAAACTAGCTCCCCGTTATGTTGGTCCTTACGAAATCATTGAGAGCTGCGGACCCGTAGCCTACAAATTACGACTGCCCCCTCAGCTCACGGCCACCCATGATGTCTTCCACGTATCTCAACTCAAGAAATGTATTCGAATCCCTACCGAGATTGTGGAACAACAAGAAATATCGTTGGAACCCGACCTCTCGTATGTCGAACCCCCAGTTAAGATTTTGGATCAAAAAGAAAGAGAGACCGGGAGGAAAGTGATTAGAATGTATAAAGTACAATGGAATCACCACACGGAAGAAGAAGCCACCTGGGAAACCGAGAGCTACCTAAACCAACATTTCCCTGGGTTTCTTATCTCAACCACTCGTATGTGCACCCACGCCCACACTAAGAATTACCGAATCTCGGGGCGAGATTCTTGTTAAGGGGGGAAGGCTGTGACAACCCTGGAAAATTTCATTCTAAAATCAATGTCAGTAGCCTAACCCTATGCTTAACCAACTAATAAAAGGGTGAAAAGAATTAGATCGAGAGAAGTTGAAATTCAAATTTAAATTGGGCACTTTTGGACACTTTTGAACTTTAAATTTAACTTTCAAACCATAAGCCAAATGAGATGTTGCCTGAAACCAAATTTGTAGAACTTTTTATTCTGAACAACTTTCGTGTTCAAAAATTTTTGAAATTCAAATTAGAAAGAGGAGAAAACGCCCTGTTTGCACCCAACCCCCTGAAACTTTTCGAATTCTTGCATTCAGGCCCCTCTCGCTCCCTCTCTCTCGCCTCCCCGCCCGACCGCCGCGCGCCAGGTGGCCGGCGACGCCTGACCGGCGTGAGGCGCCAGGCCAGTGGCCGCCGCGCCACTCCCCCACGCCCGGCTTTGCGCCCTCCCCACGCCGCGCTGCCCAGTGAGCGTCCGCGCGTGCGCACGCCGCTGCCGCGCCCAGCCTCGCCGCCCGTCGCGCCCAACCGCCGCACCCCGCCGTGCCGCCCCGGCTCCCGCGCCCCGCCCGTCGCTGCGGCTGCCCTCCGCCCGAGCCGCTGCAGCAGCTGCTCCACCACTCCGCGCGCCACACTATCTCCTCTCTGCCACGCCAAATCCCGGCCGCCCAGTCGCCCGCGTCCGCCCGCCGTACGCCGCGCCGGCGTTCTGCTACCGCCCGCCGTGCCCAGTGCCGCGCCGTGCCGTGCCTCCGCCCCGCGCATCGCCCAGGCCCCTCCAAACCCCCTCCTACCCCTATAAAAGCCGCGCCCCAGCCGCCCGCGCGAGCCACGCACCCAGAACGCCCTCGCCGCCGCCATTGCCGCTGCCGAGCGCCGCCCGCCCGTGGGCAGCCCTCCACAGCCGCCCCCTGCCCAAATTGGACCTCCAGCCACCACTACATCACCCCACTGCAGCTCACCGACCCGCCCAACGCCGCCCAGAACCACCGGAGCGCCGCCGCCCGCGCTGTCACCACCGCCGCCGCCCCTGCTCGCTGTGGACAGCTCGACCCCGCCTCCTCCGTCCAAGCCAAGCCCCTGAGCAGCTTCCCCACGCGCCACTGAAGCTCGCTGACCGGACCAGGCCGCCCCAAGCCCGTCGGAGCACCACCGTCGACGCGTGCCGCGCCGCCGCCACCTCTGCTCCAACGCCGGCGAGCCCTTCCCGGCCGTCCCCCACCTGAACAACACCCCCACGAGGTAGCCCTCGCACCCCTGAACCTTCCCCGACCCTCACCCCTCGCCGCCGGCGAGCCCCTCGCCGAAATTTCGGCCGGCCGCCGTACCCGAGCCGCCCGAGGACCCAATTGCAAGAATTTAAATCTTTAGAAGGGTCTGCGCGTAAGATTCAAGGACCCAGTTGTAAAAGAAAGTTTCCAATCTAGATTCAAATTCAGTGAACTTGTAAAATCCGTATAAATTCGTAAAAAACTCAGAAAAATGCAAACTCAACTGTTCTGGAATCCTTAGAACAAACTCTACCACTTTTGTTACAAAAAGTTTCTCAGAATCTCAACATATTTTGCTCTACCTTAAATGGAAGCTTTAATGAACTTATTTTGTACCCACTGTTGTAGACCGATGCTGACCCTAAAAATTGGACAGTAAGCTAGTTGCTTGAAGTTTAGGACTGTGTAAAAAGATCAGGCCCAAATTCCATCTCTAGCTGCACTGTTTATTAAACTTAGTTTCATACAATGATTAGGAAGAATATTTTTATCCCTGCTGTTAGGTTATGAATCACCTAATGAAACTTTTTCTATGCTGGTGTAATAATACATAGATGCCAGAGAAAAATTGGGAGAATTTATATCTCACAGGAACCTAATTATTTGAATTATGTGCTAATAACATACATTAAATCAAGAAAATAGTATCTTAGCTTGGAAAATTCTCAAATTGTTACTAAGAGATACACTGTGGTAGAGGTTGCTGTGTAAAAAGTTGCATGGACAAAAACCCTCTGTAGTGTCCTGTAAAAATGAATCCTTGAATAACCTAGGTGTGTAATGTCATATTTTCTATGCTCTGAATACTGCATAATAAATCCTACAAAAATTACATTGGCTCCTGCATGCTTAAATGAAAGCTCTGTAAAAATCTTAAACTCAGTTGTTGCACCATTTGTCCTGTACAAAAAGAACAATAGTCTAACAGCAATTATGTAATATATTTTTCATAATTAATCTGCTACATGAAATTGTCTGAAAATTTTACAGTAAGCACATATTTCCTTGATGTGCCTAAATCCAAAGTTTCATGACCAGAAACTATCCACTATAGTAATTACACTTAAATCATGTCGATTACCATTACCACGACTTAAACTTGTGCATTCATGTAGAATCGACGACTCTCGCCGACGGAACTTACGAGCTGGTGCCCGCGTCCGAGAGTGGGCAGCGTGAAGCTCAAGTGAATTTAACTGAAGCTCTTGAAGACCCAAGCCCAAGTTCGGAAGAGCCCCAAGCTAACTGCGAAGGCAAGCCCCGGAGCATAACCTATTTCTTTCCTAATTATGCAACTCAGTACTCTTTGCTTGTGCATTAAGTTTATAGGAGTTGAATGAAAACTTAGTTGCATGATGTTAGGAACCCATGCTTGAAAACTAGATGTAAGGCTCGATAGAATGCTATGCTAATAGGACTCCGGTAAAAGCCGAGTGATTTCCTGTCACTCACGAGAAAATAGGAGTTGAATGTCTACTACACGCTGCAATCATAAGGACACGGACGGGCTATGGAACGATGGTTACGATTGAGGCCCGTCTGTCTAGTGAAAAATGCTAAGGCCGCAGGGTGTGGTAGTGATGGTTAAGTCTTTGAACGTACTAAACACATGCCGAGATTATGGGAATCGGTAAGCTTAAGTACCTGATTGGCCCGGCAAGGGGACGGCATCCTACCTTTTGAACTTCGGTCCCATGTGCATATGGCGAGTGCAGAGAGTGGTCACGACCCGGCGCCGAACCGTGGCGTGGGGCTCTTGTACTCTCGGAGGGTAGCCCCGATCCACGACCCGGAAAGAAAGGGGAAAAGTTGCACGTGTGACTCTAGGGAGTAACCACATGACGTGTGTTTAGGTTTCCCTTGCAAGGTTAAGAAATTTGATTCGAATCGTCCGTTTCTCATGGCTATTGAGACTGCTTAACCATTTTTACCCACAGAGTAAGAAGAGGAACAATGAGGATGAATGAACTGGTTGGATGAAAATTTAATGCTTCACCATGTATGCTTTTAGATAGCTGCTTATCTAGAATGGCTAACGAAACTAGAATCTTGAGCTAAAAGTTGAAAGTAAGGACCTACTTGTAGAAGCTTTTCGGCAAAACAAACCCCTGAGCCAAAAAGCCTTGCATGTCTAGAGTCGGTGGAGTAGATTCCACTACTCGGGTAAGTCTTGCTGAGTATTAGTATACTCAGCCTTGCTTGTGGCTCGTTTTCAG
The DNA here is from genome assembly GCA_032594955.1 of Panicum miliaceum. Taxonomy (NCBI): domain Eukaryota; kingdom Viridiplantae; phylum Streptophyta; class Magnoliopsida; order Poales; family Poaceae; genus Panicum; species Panicum miliaceum. The sequence continues at coordinate 15,091,451 of CM064068.1, forward strand.
GTGAGACCTTTGAAGATATGATTGCTAGCTTGTCTTGGCCCTGCACTCTTCCCCCTGGTTGGTCGGTGGAATGGGATACGCCCCCGTCCAATGGAGATAATGCCGAGTGATGTCTCGTACGGGCTTCATCGAGACATCCTTATCGTCGAGTAGCTTTCGTTGTTTTATTTTCCGCTGCAACTTAAACTCTGAAGAACTTCTTAGTATGATCACTGAAGTGCTTGGTTTCTAAACTCAAAACTTGGTCTGTAATATTTACTTATGCTAATGTTGTAATATTTGCTGGAATGTGGTATTCTCTGGGCTCATCGTCGCATGAGCGTTTGTATGTATGGCATTCGATTCGCCCTACCGTGGTTGTATCGGGAGGTTATACCCGACAGACCAGTGGATTACTCCATTTGAAGTGTAAGGTTGACCAAGGTTGCCTTAATGGTGATGGTTAATACACTTGAGCCGGATTAATTCAGGTGGTTCTGCCACAGAAACGATTTCTTCGTCATCGGCCAAAGAGACAGCAAAAGAAAAGATGCTATTGTTGGGGGTATCTTGCTCCTGTAAGGAAATAAAGTAAAGGGTAAGCAAGCGGTGAAAGGAAATCGGCCGATTCTAATGGTAAGACTGTTACCTCTTTGAAGTGAATCTCTCTTGCCTGCGCCGGTGGAAGTGTTTCCCTTGTCTCAAGGACTGGTGCATTTGGTTCGTCGGAAGAAGAAGATTCGATGGTTATTAGCGCTCCGCTTGGACCAGCTTCCTGAGAAAGACATAAAAGAAGATTTCGGTGAAAATGCTATGGGAAATTGAAATAAGATAGTAATAGAAATTTGCCATGCCTCTGTGGGTCTCCCGGCCGATGCCTGTTGTGGAGTTATAATCGGCATACCCAAATCGGCCTGCATCAAAATTGGTAGGGAGGGTGGTTAAGTTTTCTGAATATTAAGGATTCAATGTAAGAGATCGTTTACCTCGGCGGCAGGAGATGCTGGAATCTCGGTTCCCACTTGAGATGTGGCCGACTGTTGCGGAGACTGCGGTGGGATAACTTGTGCAGCCTGGCAGAGGAATAGAATTGATGTCAGTAGAAGATTTGGAGAATATATGAGATAAATAAGATTACCTGAACAGCTTCTACTAATAGTGATGCTGCAGCAGCCCCGACTTCAACAGTGACTTGGGGATCGGCCATCTCGACAACCGGCAGGGGTAAAGGACCTGGAGTCTCGGCGGATGTCACCACTACTTGGTCGGCCGATCCGACGCGGGAAGTCTCGGCCGATACCACTGCCATCTGGCTGGCCGATCCGATGCGGGGGACTTCAGCCGATGTTATTGCCGTCTGATCGGCCGATCCAATGCGAGCTCGCACCCGACGGCTGGTTATCTTTGATGTTGGCCTTTTTGGTGCTCGCCTTGATCGGCCGATGGAGATATCTCTAACAGTTGGAGCATGGAAGCCGATAAGTGGATGTGGCGTGGATTGGTGATGGCTATCAATCGGCCGGCCGCTTCGGCTCCGCATCGGGGGAACATGGCTTTCAGACTGAAGAGATGAACATGAGTTAACAACAAGATGATAATATAACATTGGAATCGGCTAAGGAAAAAGGACATACCGCTGCATTTGGATCAATGTTCTCTGGGTCCAGAATGTTGCAGTAAGACGATGGAGATTTACAGAAAAGGTGCTGCTTCCATTCTGCCCACCATAATTTAAACTGTTGGGTGGCGAAAGAGGCAACTGAACAACCATTCAAGTCAATGGTACTGGAGTCGGGTACTAGATCGCACAGCCGGCTGTAATCAAGACTTGAGGTTAGTCCATCTCTCAATTTTGCCTACTCGGCGAAGTAGACCCGAATCAGCAGTTGGCCAAAACCTAGTTGCCTTGCCGCAGCCGATGGACTGTAGAACTCGTAGGTGGGTGAGTCCTTTCCTGAGAAGAAGTTGGCCGGCAGAATCCCCGGCTTGATCAAGACGTCCATTAACTCTCTGTCAAAGGTATGAGTGGAGAAATCGTAGCATACGGGCAATTCGAAAATCGGCTCTACTGCCTGATATGGGTGCCAGCTGATCATCTCTTCACTAAGGCCATTGTAGAAGCATCTGAAGTATTCAGCTGTGCGGGTGGCAGTGAATTGGCAGCCAGGAAAGGCCGATACCGCTTCTCCAAAAGATCTGCAGCGGCGACGGACCGATGAATTCTCCTCTGACTCGATATTGGGAAAGGTCTTTGTCTCTATCCGCTGCTGAGAAACCTTGCTCATGTGTAAGTTGAGCCAGAGGGTGATGAACCACCAAGGACCACCTGGGTTCCCTATCGGCTCCCCCTTCAACAGCTTGATGCCGATTTGGTGCATCAGATGGTACGCCGATCCCAGCAAATGTTTTCCAAGAGGGATGGTCGATCCTTGTGAAAGAGCCTCTGCCAAAGCTTGAGTGTTTGAAGAGGGGCCGACTGCTCTGCCACAGAAGAAATGCTTCTCCAGCCACATCATCAAGAAGGCAGTATGCTCCCTCTGCGAGACTGTCCCGGTCTTCATGTTTTTACTGATGTATCCTTTCCACCCGCCGATTCCTTTGGTCTCCAGCCGATGAGATGGCTTGAACAGATAATTGAAGGGGGTATCGGCAGAGGAAACATCGAGGCCGGTCAGCAGCAGAACATCGGCCAAGGTCGGGGTCATGGGTCCGTGTCCGAAAAGGAACGCATTAAGTGCATCAGACCAAAAATAAGAGGCTGCCATAACCAGAGGTTCGTTCCTTTCCATCTGAGACAGGGATAAGTCTATGCACTGGCCGATTTTGAGTTCTTCCCACTGAACCTTCCAAGATCCGGCTACCCTCTGGTACCATTCTCTCCACCCGGGTGTTTCATTTGGCCAGGATCTGAAAGTGCCTACCCAGTGATCTAAATCCATAGATGATTGCTTAAAAGGGATCCTATGGGTTTCTAAACTGATCAGGTCCGTTGGATCAGGGCTCCCCATAGGGCCCAAACAGATGAGGTCAATAGATTCTGAAAGGGGAATAGTGATTCGGTGCCTAAGTGCCTAAAAAAGGGGAAAAGGGAAGAAACTGAGAGAGGGTCCGGAAAATACTGAAGCAGTAAAAAGGCGAAAAGGAAAAAATTTCGAGCATTTACCTCTGGGATGGAGGCCATCGTCGCCGATGACACCGCTGGGGACGCCGCCGCCGAAGGAGTAGCCGATGGAGCCTCTGTAGATGGAGTGGTTGCCGATGGAGACGCCATTGGGGGTCGGAGCAGGCCGCGGATGAAATCGCCGGAAAGGGGGAAGCGCTTGGAGATCGGGAGAGCTTGGAGGAAGACGAATAGTGGTGCGATGGAAAAAAAATGCTAGATTCGTAGGGAGGATAGGCGGAGAAAGCCAGTATTTAAGAAAATCAGGGAAGCGAGGGCAAAGATGGTATTTTTACCGCACTGTCTACACGAGTTCCAGAGGAGCGGTCATTTCGCGCGCTCGGTTCGAGGAAATTGCAATCATTGTGCCGCGGAACGGAGGGAGATTTTTACTGCGCCCGTTTCGGAGGAAAGGATTAAAGAAAGAGTTTCGAAGAAAAAGTTATATTTTACTCCGAAACTGGGGGGCATGTGTTGACGCCAGATTTTGACACGTGTTGAATCGGCGTCAGGAGGAGAAGATTGGCCGATGCGGCAGATCTGAAGGCTACAGAAAGGAATCGGCCGATTGAGGTAACAGTTGCAAATCGGCCGATTGGTGACACAGCCTACGCCAACAGGATGGGATTATTTTAGAGGATCCTGGTCAAAAGTTGGTCAAAGGGGGCACGCTAAGTCGGTCGGGGAGCAATTGAAGGAAATCCTGATTGGATTAGGGAGCGGCGGCGGAAGATTCTGTGGGAGTCCATTTCCTTTTTAAAGTTCGTATAGATATAGTAATTTAAATAAGGTTGTAACAAGTCGTGATCAACCAGGAGTCCTAGCTTTAGGGTATAAATAGGAGTCGTCAGGGTCTTGAAAAATCATCAACACATCAATCAACAACAGTACTTCTACTTTTCTAGCAATTTACTTTCAAGTCGGCGACTTCGCCAATACTTTTCTTCTTGCACGAGTTCGTACGGATTGGCAGGGCTGCATCAACTTGATCTCCGGCCAATTGGTAGGTTCCGCTTACCGAGTAATATCCGAGCTTTAACTACGGGCGCATCGCTGTGGTTTCGTTTAGATTTATTCACCAGTTATCGATATTTACTAGAATTGCAAGTTTTACCTGTTATTCTAGTATTATCACCAGTTATCCAGCTTGAGATCAGAGTAATCGGCTTCGTCATTGTTCTTCTTCGATTTATCATCATACAGCCGATTAGATCTATTTCAAGTGTTGCTTCTGTAGTAATTGTTTAGATCACTCCGGTGGTCATCTCTACAGCAAATCGGTCGATTCGCTGCCGACGCGCTCCTCAGGATAGATCGGAATCCCAGCCGATCAACAGATCAGATTGACTGGCACGCCGCGCGAACTGCACCAGGGCGATAACCCGAACAGGAGCTAAGCAGATTCTCCCGGGTCGTGTGTCCGACGCTGAAGACCATCGGCCAATTCCTATCCGGCCGATTTTAGCGCCAACATTGTGGATTGCAGGTATGAAGGGTTTCGGCAAGAAGGTTCTGGGCTCACTCAAGGCGACAGGCTCAAAGTCGGGCCGCTCTCATGGTGGATCCAGCTCACGCCAATCCAGCAGCCACATGCCGAGCCCCATGAGAGACAGTGAAGAGACGGAGACGCAGCAACAAGAAACCTAAGAGGAGCAACCCGAGGTGCAAGGTCAAGAGCAACAACAAGAAGAGGAAGAAGAGGAGCATGATGATTCACACCTCGACATCCAAGGTAACCGTGAGTTCGAAGCCTACAACAAGCTGAGGTGGAGGATGTTCCGCCACACGAGGATGTTGGACCCCGACCTTCTATAGAAGATAGGTATGGATTCCGACTTTGCTAGTGTTTGGAACGCCGTGGGATGGACTACTTTTGCAGATGTCTCTGAGCTGGGCTCCCGTGATTTAACCATCCAATTTCTTTGCACCCTCGTTGAGGAGGAAGCTGGGATTTCTTTTCAACTCTTTCATCAAGAATATTCAGTTTCTTGGAAAGTTCTTAGGACACTTTTGGGTTTTCGTCATCGCTGCAATCTTGATATTGAGGCAGCCACTCGCGGTTTTGAAAAGCAAAGTTCTTGGCAAGCCATTTCAGGCACAACCATTTTTGGGAAACCGAGATGCAATGATATAAAACACTCGACCTTGCGATTGATGCATAAATGGGTTGCAATAACTTGTTTCCCAAGAGCAGATGTTCACCCCGTTCATGATGATGAACTTTGTATTCTCTTTGCCATGGTTAACAAAATAAGAATCACTCCGGTGAAACAAATGATCCGGCAGTGGTTTGAGAAATTCCGTTGGGTTGGGCCTATTGAATTCACTTCTTTGGTCATTCGCATTGCAACGGGGCTTGGCATTTTGAACTCGGCACCTATTTCATACATTAGCACCACGCGCGAGATGATCGATGAAAATTATTTGGTTTACGGGCACACGCTTAAACATGCTCCAGATGGCTCTTTGGTTTTCTTTTTCTCGGACTATACAAATGAAATCCCGCTTCCTAACCTGAGGTTTCATTTGTATAAGTCCTGATGTTTAACATTTAGATTACAGCCACAAGAAGCAACTCGCTATTGGAACTCCTTAGCCTTTACGAACTAATCCGCAAGCGCACGGATACCAATCTAGCTTTCACCAGGGAGTTTACCTGGGATATCAAATCCAAGGAACAATAAGCGCAACTAGACCTAGAACTAATTCAACCGGACCCAGCAGAGGAAGAGAGGTACGAGGGTAGAGGGTCTAACGACGGTTAGCCAACTCATTACCCAAAATACTTGCTACTAAACTAGCTTAATCTACTTCCGCGGTGTTGGCGCTAAAATCGGCCAGACAGGGATCGGCCGATGGTCTTCAGCGTCGGACACACGACCCGGGAGAATCTGCTTAGCTCCTGTTCGGGTTATCGCCCTGGTACGGTTCGTGCGGCGTGCCAGTCAATCTGACCTGTTGATTGACAAGGAAATAAAGTATTAAATTCTAGGCGCTCCGATCGGCTGGAGTTCCGATCTGTCCTGAGGAGCGCGTCGGCGGGGAATCGGCCGATTTGCTGTAGAGATGATCGGCTATGGATCAGCCGATAATCGTGTAGTAATTGTAAAGAAAACTGCTGGAGCGATCTAAACAATTACTACAGAGGCAACACTTGAAATAGATCTAATCGGCTGTGAGATGATAAATCGAAGAAGAATGATGACGAAGCCGATTACTCTGATCTCAAGCTAGATGACTGGTCATAATACTAGAATAACAGGTAAAACTTGCAATTCTAGTAAATATCGATAACTGGTGAATATATCCAAACGAAACCACAGCGATGCGCCCGTAGTTAAAGCTCGGATATTACTCGATAAGCGGAACCTACCAATTGGCCGGAGATCAAGTTGATGCAGCCTTGCCAATCCGTACGAACTCGTGAAAGAAGAATAGTATTGTTGTTGATTGATGTGTTGATTCTCTTGCAAGACCCTAACGATTCCTATTTATACCCTAAGACTAGGAATCCTAGTCGATTACGACTTCTTACAACCTTATTCAAAAAAACGGGAAAACTACTATATCTATAATATTTTTTAAAGGAAACGGGCCCCCGCAGAATGTTCCGCCGCTGTCTCCTAATCCAATCAGGACTCTTTTCAATTGCTCCTTGACCGACTTAGCGTTGCTCTGTTGACCAACTTTTGACCAGGACCCTCCGAAATAGTCCCATCCTGTTGGCGCAAGCTGCATCACCAATCGGCCGATTTCCAACTGTTACCTCAATCGGCCGATTCCTTACTGTAGCCTTTAGATCTGTTGCATCGGCCAACCTTCTCCTCTCGAGGCCGATTTAACATGTGTCAAAATCTGGCGTCAACACATGCCCCCCAGTTTCGGAGTAAAACATAACTTTTTCTTCGAAACTCTTTCTTTAATCCTCTCCCCCGAAACGGGCGCAGTAAAAATCTCCTTCCATTCCGCGGCACAATGATTGCAATTTTCTTGTAAGCTGCCGTCTGGACATCGTCGGCACGATAGATCGGCTCAAACGGAGAAGAGCAGAGCTGGCCAAGGAGATGGAGCAGATAACCAAAGAGATAGCCGCTGAAGAAAAGAAACTTCAAGAACTCCCATCCATCATCAGCGAGCTGAAGCTAGAGAGGCAACACTTGGCTCGTGAAATGATAAGGCTTCGTCACCGTGTGTCAGAAGTCCTAGGATCGGCCGATGATGACCAGAGAGTACTAGACTCGGCCGATCAAATTAGGCGACAAGCTATTGCGGCCATAGATGCTTTCCTTAGGCTGTAAAGAATACTGTAAATATTTATTGCTCCTTCAATGCTACTGTGCCGATTTGATCTTGAACTTGTTTCTTTAGTCAGCTTCGCATTTATGTACGCTTTTACTCTGGTAGGACATGTCTCACCATCCATCTACCTCTCTTTCCTTTATAAGTAGACCCTTCACTGTCTCCAGAGGCATACGCATTACTTATCTTCTCTTTCTTTCTTTACTGTCCCAAACTGAATGGCAAGATGTCTTCTTCGTCCTCTTCATCTTCTTCCTCTGTCAACCAGGTATGAACTCTCCTCTGCCTTTCCCCTAAGCATCTCAATTGCTCTGATGTTGGGTAATCCCTTTTATCTCTGTTTAGCCAAAACGTCTCAGCCCTGGTCTAGAGCGAGCGATTGAAATCATGCATTCAGACGAACCACTGTCACAGGCAGACAAAGATCTGATAAGAGCTCATGCTGAGGAACTCAGAGATCATGTCCCCGCTGTTGTCCAAGAATGTTGGGACCTCATAGATGCTCACTATTTGGTCCGTAAGCGACCATCTTCTGAAAAAAAATCCTCCACTTCCTTGTAAAGTTAAGACCGAAGTTGCCATGGAGGATTTGGAGGAGAAGAAGACCCGCCTCCTGATAGAACTTTGCAACCAAGCTGAGACTGGAGGCACTGCAGAGGACCCGAAGGAGAAAAGGTTCCACCATATGATAGAGCTGGGTCGCGTTGAGAGAGAAATCCAGCGTAGGCGTAATCAATAGACGTATCGGTATTTTTATTCTAAGGGCGACTTGTACCATGTCGGCCATGTACTCTGTCATTTTCATCCAATAATGAACCAGTCAAAATGAATCCTAATGTTTTTTCTTCAGGCGACGTCATCTCTGCATCAGATATGTAGACGAAAACCAATGAAAAATCGGCCATATTGTCTTGATATATTTTACTGCAAGTTATGCATCTACCCAAATGCTTGGATAGTACCTCTTCAGATATCATCCGTTTAAAGCTCTTGGGAATTCCTCCCCTTCAATTGTTTCCAGAATATATGCATTTCCAGGGGCACATCGGCCGATTCTGTACGGCCCTTCCCAAGTGGGTGACCATTTACCGAATTTGGGATCTTTGGATCCTATCGGCAACACCAACTTCCACACTAAATCTCCCTGAGAGAATTGCTCAACTTTGACCTTTTTGTCATACCATCTGGCCACCCGTTTCTTGTTCTCTTCTATATTAATCAGAGCTCTCAACCGTAAACCTGCCGAATCATCAAGTTCGTCCTTCATGAGGAAGGAATAGTCATCAGCCGTTAACTGATCTTGAAACGATATACGTCTTGACCCCGTCCTTATCTCCCAAGGCAAGACTGCCTCATGACCATAAACCAACTGATAAGGGGATATCTTAGTGGTTCCATGACAAGCCATCCTATAAGCCCATAAAGATTCAGCCAAAGACATATGCCACTTTTTGGATTGCTCTTCTATCTTTCTCTTGATTAGTTTGATTATCCCTTTATTAGACGATTCTGCTTGGCCATTGGCTTGAGCATAGTATGGAGAAGAATTTAATAATCTAATCCCCATATCGGCGGCAAACTCTCCGAATTCTCCAGAAGTAAACATTGTTCCTTGGTCAGTTGTGATGGTTTGAGGAATACCAAATCGATAGATAATATGGCTTTTAACAAATTCAATCATATCGGCCGATGTCACGTTCCTTAAAGGAACTGCTTCCACCCACTTAGTAAAATAATCTGTGGCTACCAATATGAACTTATGCCCTTTGCTCGATGGAGGATGAATCTGTCCGATGAGATCTATTCCCCAACCTCTGAACGGCCACGGCTTAATTATTGGATTCATAGCCGATGCTGGCCGCGCTGCACATTACCAAACTTCTTACAGTCTTGGCATCCTTTGTAATACTTGAAACAATCTTCATTTGTAATACTACATAGCTTTTTGGGATGGATCTTTCAAGTAATCGGCAATTCCTTTCGCCGGTCATCGGCCACGAGCTCTAGTATCATCGCTCCCTGAATCGGCCGATAGCCGGAGGCATGTTGGGCCAGCCTATTGGCCTCTTCATTATAATTTCTGGGGATATGCTCAATCATTGCAGACTTGAACTCTTTTAAAAGCTAAAGGCAACCTTCATAATAAATCCTCAAGATATCATCCTTGCACTCAGATCGCCCCGTCAATTGATCCACAATGAGCATGGAATCTCCAAAAATTTTGACTGCATCAGCTTTGACTTCCCTTAATAATTGGAAGCCCTTCAGAACGGCTCGATATTCCGCCTGATTATTGGTTGCGGAAGCTTCTATCGGCAGAGAGAAATTATAACTTGCCCCTCGAGGCGACACAAGAACAATGCCGATTCCTGATCCGACCCCACACGAAGAACCATCACAATATAGAGTCCATGGAACCGGTTCAACGACGGCAATCTCTGGTCCACAATGCTGAGCTACGAAATCGGCCATTACTTGACCTTTGACAGCATTGGCCGATTCGTACCTTAAGTCGAATTCTGACAGAGCCAGGATCCATTTTCCAATCCGTCCTTTAAAAATCGGCAATGATAGCATATACTTCACCACATCATCCTTGCATATGACTATGCATTCTGCCGATAACAAATAGTGCCTGAGCTTGGTACACGAGAAGTATAAACACAAGCATAGCCGCTCCACCGGGGAATATCTTGTTTCGGCGTCTAAGAGTCTTCTGCTGACGTAATATACCACTCGTTCTTTTCCTTCGAAGTCCTGTACCAACACCGATCCAATAGCCTGTTCATCAGCCGATAAATATAATTTGAACGGCTTACCAGGCTGTGGTGGGACCAACACCGGAGGTGAAACAAGATATTGCTTGATATCTTCCAATGCTTTGCATTGTTCTTCTCCCCATATGAATTCCTGGTCGGGCTTTAATTTCAACAGAGGAGTAAAACCCTGAATACGTCCTGACAGGTTGGATATGAATCTTCTGATAAAATTGACTTTGCCGATGAGGGACTGTAGCTCAGTTTTATTTTGTGGGGCCACAACTTTTTTAATGGCGTCTATAGTCTTGTGGTTGACTTCTATCCCGCGCTCATGAACCATGAATCCTAAGAATTGCCCAGCCGATACACCAAATGCACACTTGTTTGGGTTCATCTTCAACCCATGCTTCCTTGTGCACTCCAGTACTTCTTGTAAATCGGCCAGATGTTCTTGGTGACCTTTTGACTTGACTACGACGTCATCTATATAAATTTCCACCGATGTACCAATGAGCTTGTGGAAGATGTAATTCATGGCCCGCTGATACGTAGCACCGGCGTTCTTTAACCCAAAAGTCATCACAACCCATTCGAATAAACCAAGATGACCTGGACACCTGAAAGTCATTTTCGAGATATCTTCTTCGGCCATTAATATCTGATTGTACCCTGCATTCCTATCCATGAAACTTATGACTTTGCGTCCTGCGGCAGCATCTATCAAGATATCGGCCGTTGGCATCGGATATCCATCCATTGGCGTAGCCTGATTTAATTTCCTGAAATTGATGCACACGCGCAACTTTCCATTCTTTTTGTATACAGGCACAATATTAGAAATCCATTCGGCGTAGCGGCACTGCCGAATAAATCTTGCTTCAATTAACTTTGTAATTTCGGCCTTTATATCAGGTAGAATCTTAGGGTTACACCGTCGTGCAGGTTGCTGATATGGCCGATATCCTGATTTTATAGGTAACCGGTGTTCCACAATGGACTGGTCTAGACCTGGCATCTCATGATATTCCCAAGCAAAGCAATCCTTGAATTCTTTTAATAAATTTATCAGTTTACACTTATACTCAGGATCCAAATTAGCACTAATATACGTCGGCCTTGATTTGCTGCTATCTCCCAAATCTACCATCTCCAATAAATCGGCCGACGTAAATCCATGCCCAAGCTTCCCGTCTTCTCGGACGAGCTGATCCATCTATTCTGAATCTTCAGAGCCGACTGCTTGGATCGGCTGTAGGCCGAAATTGGACACTTTCAGGAAGTCAGTGTCCCAAGTCCTACCAGATATACATTTGACGTGCTCGCAGCTCCACTGTTGCGTGTCGGCCGCAGCAACGCTGTAGGCGGAATCGGCAGTGACTATCTCTGTGCTGTCACCGACCCATTGCACGAGGCATTGATGCATTGTAGATGGGACATAGCAATTTGCATGTATCCAGTAATGACCAAGCAGCATGTTGTAGGATCCCTTGCCATTAATAACGAAAAAAGTGGTAGGAAGGGTCTTACTGCCGATGGTGAGGTCGACGCAGAGCGCTCCACGGGCGGGAGACACGTTGCCTTCGAAATCCTTTAGCATCATGTCCGTCTTGGTGAGGTCTTCATCACCCTTGCCTAGCTTGCGGAACATGGCATACGGCATGATGTTAACTGCGGCACCTCCATCTACTAGTAATCTGGTGACGGGTCATCCGTTAACATAGCCTTTGAGAAACAACGCTTTAAGATGTTGTCGTTTTTCTTCTTCTGGTTTCTCAAAAGTAGCCGTCATCGGCTCTAACACCAGTTGTGCCATTTGTTCTTCCATTCTTGTTGCTTTGTCTCGATCGCCAGGCGCCATGAATTCCATCGGCAATATGAACACCATGTTGATTTCGGCTGCCGATTCTTGATTGTTTGCTTCCTGATCGTTTTTCTTTGGGCGCCACACCCGAGACTTAACATTTCTTTTCTCTAGCACCTGTCTCTGTTCTTCCTCTTGATGCTCCCACTGGCGTAGGCGTTGGATCCTCCGTTTCTGGGATCTGGATAGGCCATCGGGACACCACCTGGGATTTACTGGTTTGGCCGATGATCTGGCGTGTTCCCAATCTGGTTCTCGTCCTAGGGGATTTTCATCTGACACCCTATTATCAGCCATCTCTTCTAGCCGATTGTGCACGCTGATTCTGCCCCCCAATCCATCCTGTTGGTTGGTCCTGCCTTCTGACCGGTGGTACTGGTCAACTCTGCCCCCCAGCCGATCATGCACCGAAACGCGCTGTTCCTCTCATCCGCGCCGATTTCTGCTGATCGGCTCTGATCCACTGTCCCTAGAGTGTGGCCTCGGGCGATCGTTGCAACTCAATCCATTACACTCCGGACAGTTATCGGCAGATGGCAATCTGATGTCGTTCTCCCAGCAATGGATGAAGAACGGACATTGCCAGTGATCTTCATGCCGGCGTATCAACTCGTCGTGGTATCTTGACTGTTCTTGCTGCTGCCGATATTTGCTGAGCAAGAACTGGGAGGTGACGGGTTTGCGTGGTCGTTCTGGCCCCCGCCTGTTCCTTCTGATTTCTTCCATCGTAATCTGCCTCCTGGGATCGACGGCGCCGCCCCTTCTTGTCGATTCTGATGTCAGCACCTTGGTTTGACGTGAATTTCCTCCGGTGTCGACCATGTTAGCCGGAAAGGGATGCTGATCTATCTTCATCGGTTTTGCCGATTTGGCCGGGACTTCAAATTTAAGCCTCCCCTGTTCGATGGCCGATTGTATCTGCTGGCGGAAGACTTTGCATTCATTCGTATCATGAGACATGGCGTTGTGCCACTTGCAGTATTTCATCTTCTTGAGTTGATCGGCCGAAGGGATGTTGTGATGCTGAGATAGCTTAATCTGTCCTTCCTGGAGCAATAAATCGAAAATTTTATCGGCCTTTGATGTTCAAAGCCGAATGTCTCTGGCTCTTTCTTTCCGAAAGGGCACGATATCGGTTTTTTTCCTTTCACCCATTCTGCCAGGCCGATTTCCTCCTCCCCATCGGATTCAGACCCTTCTAGGTATGCCACTTTCTTTTGGAAATTCCTCCGCTGTTCAAACGGGCGGACTTCCTGTCCTGACAATCGGTGAACGATCTGGCTTAGGCTTTCAAACTCTTGCGCGGCATATCTTTCTTTGATTTGTGGCAGGAGGCCTTGGAAAGCGATATCGGCCAACTGGGCATCGGTCAGAGCCAAAATGTAGCATTTGTTCCTGACTTCTCTGAACTTCTGTATATATCCCATTACTGGTTCATCGCTCCTCTGCCTGAGGCTGGTCAAATCTGAGAGCTTCATCTCGTGTACCCCTGCGTAGAAGTACTTGTGGAACTGCTTTTTCAAATCGGCCCATGTAACAATAGAATTTGGTGGCAAGGTGGTGAACCACTGGAAGGCCGATCCGCACAAAGACGACGAAAACAAACGCACCCTCAGAGCATCTTGTGTGGCAGCCTCCCCGCACTGGATGATGAATCGGTTGATGTGCTCTACAGTGGACGTGTCATCTGTCCCCGAAAACTTGGTGAAATCGCGAACTTTGTAGCGGTGTGGGAACGGCAGCAAGTCATAGGCCGATGGGTATGGCATCTTGTAGGTGTAAGTCTGCACTTTTGGCTTCAATCCAAACTGGTCCTGGATCACTTCTGCTATTCTTGCCGTCCAGTCCACCTGCTGCTATTAAACGTTTGTTCGCGGCGCGGGCATGTGTTGAAGAGCTGGTACGGCTGTGTGATGAATCGAAGCATGTGGCGAATTTTGCTGAGCAGCTGATAGTTGATGGCAAAGTGAATCCGCCGCTCCATCGTATGTCATCATTGGCACTGTGCCTCCGAATACTTCTACAGCGCTTGCCCCCCTGCCGATTTCTGATGAGATCGGCTGATACTGAGGGACCGTCGGCTGGACGGCGGATTGGTGAGACACCTGGGTTGGATAGCTTCCATGCCCGGTTGATGGATCGGGAAAAGCTGTTGTCGCCGATATCCCCCAGGGTACTGAGCTCGTAGGCAGCGATTGTACAGAAGCGATCTGGATAGGTTGAAACGGTGTCTGTGACGGGAAACAAGGTGCACCGCTGTATCTTGGAGATGCTGGAGGCAACATAGTGTTGTATCCCTCGCGTTGCGTCAATATCGGCTGAGGAGCCGATTGGGATGTGCATGGTAAGCTTCTAGCTGGCAGCGTGATTGGCGGGGCATACGCTGGTCCCTGATAGCCTTGGACTGCTCCGCTAGCCAGAGAGCTGATGACGGCGTTATACACCGTGTTGGTCATCACCGAGGATTGGTCAATGAATGCCTGATAAACGGACTGTTGGATCATATCGGACATCTTGCCCGAGTCCTCAGCAATGGTGATGTGGCGGGGAACTAGAACAGGAGCCTTCTTGATAGCCTCCCCGCTTCTGGTGCGACTGAACGACTGCAGATACATCTTCTTATAATCTTCTAGATGTTTAGCTAATTCTTCCCTCTGGTCGTCCTTGAGATCCGCTTCTGTGACCTCGATGATGTTGCTATCGGAGATTTCTGCGTTTTTCGACATATCAGATCTTGAATTGGTCCCACCGGGCGTGCCAAAAGTGTGTTGGCGCTAAAATCGGCCAGACAGGGATCGGCCGATGGTCTTCAGCGTCGGACACACGACCCGGGAGAATCTGCTTAGCTTCTGTTCGGGTTATCGCCCTGTTACGGTTCGTGCGGCGTGCCAGTCAATCTGACCTGTTGATTGGCAAGGAAATAAAGTATAAAATTCCAGGCGCTCCGATCGGCTGGAGTTCCAATCTGTCCTGAGGAGCGCGTCGGCGGCGAATCGGCCGATTTGCTGTAGAGATGATCGGCTATGGATCACCCGATAATCGTGTAGTAATTGTAAAGAAAACTGCTGGAGCGAACTAAACAATTACTACAGAGGCAACACTTGAAATAGATCTAATCGGCTGTGAGATGATAAATCGAAGAAGAACGATGACGAAGCCGATTACTCTGATCTCAAGCTGGATAACTGGTGATAATACTAGAATAACAGGTAAAACTTGTAATTCTAGTAAATATCGATAACTGATGAATAAATCCAAACAAAACCACAGCGATGCGCCCGTAGTTAAAGCTCGGATATTACTCGATAAGCGGAACCTACCAATTGGCCGGAGATCAAGTTGATGCAGCCCTGCCAATCCGTACGAACTCGTGAAAGAAGAAAAGTATTGGCGAAGTCGCCGACTTGAAAGTAAATTGCTGAAAAAGTAGAAGTATTGTTGTTGATTGATGTGTTGATTCTCTTGCAAGACCCTAACGATTCCTATTTATACCCTAAGATTAGGAATCCTGGTCGATTACGACTTATTACAACCTTATTTAAAAAAACGGGAAAACTACTATATCTATAATATTTTTTAAAGGAAACGGACCCCCGCAGAATCATCCGCCGCCGTCTCCTAATCCAATCAGGACTCTTTTCAATTGCTCCTTGACCGACTCAGCGTTGCTCTGTTGACAACCTTTTGACCAGGACCCTCCGAAATAGTCCCATCTTGTTGGCGCAAGCTGCATCACCAATCGGCCGATTTCCAACTGTTACCTCAATCGGCCGATTCCTTACTGTAGCCTTTAGATCTGTTGCATCGGCCAACCTTCTCCTCCCGACACCGATTTAACACGTGTCAAAATCTGGCGTCAACAGGCGGCTAGGGCGGAAGGACTTCAGAATGTGGGAGAAATGGGGGGGTCCAACTGGGCAAACGATCTACTCCTATGAAAACACCTGAACATGGTGGACTACAAGGGACGGACAGGGCTGTCACCACCTGCCGCCTATCACATCAGTTCTATGGGTTGGAACACAACCCAAGATAACTATCAAACCTAAGCACCACGCTTCAACTCTCAAGTTACTGACTTCCGCCTCGCGCTAAGGCAAGAAGAAACCCCAAATGGCCAGGCTTGCTAGACCACACAGACAAGGGATCCCGCAGATCAATGCAAGAAAGTAAAACAATAACTGAAGTAAGGAGAGAGACTAGCGAGATAACGACGAGAGACGAGTAACTTCACTCCATAGATGCTTCATTCCTCTAAGGCTACAAGCTGGAGGTGAGCTGAAGAACCCGGCTCGCCTCCGGACTCTAACCTCAAACTCTCCCCATTCTACTCCAAGGATAAACAACTCTTGCTTCGGACTCTTCTTCTCTCCAAATGGTGTGTGTTACAAGTGAGGGGGGAGGTCTCTATTTATAGCCCTCTAAGGTGGGTTGCTTAGCTTGTAAGCAAGGCTAAGGTCGCTTAGCTTGTAAGAAAAGCTAAGGTTACCTAGCTTGTAAGCTAAGCTATGATTCCTCACCCTCCATGCAAGTAAGGCGGTTATGTAACTTCCATGAGAAGGAGGGCACGTGGCGTTGCAGGGCTAGGCCGGCCAGCCTAGGATTCTTGCCAATCACCACCGTCTTTCGCGTGGACGCTCCTGATTGCTTTTGGAGGTCGGTGGAAATGGGATTTTAGGGATTTGGTCAAGTCTTGCATGCAGATGGGCCCTTTAATCCATGTGTGAGGCCTTTTGGCTCATTGGATTAAACCAACTTAAAAGGCATGATCCATGATCAAGGACTTGTGTTTCTCTGCATGCTGGAGAAAATTGAGCCTGAAAGGCCATAGTGCCAGGTCGGCTGGCCTGGGATTTCTCCCAAATTGGCCCAAATTTCTACAGTGAGTTCCTATAGTCACATATGCACCAAAACTATGGAATTTTATTAGTTTAATAAATTTAGCTTGGTGTAGGCCTTGTAACCATGAATTCTGGAGAAATGTTGGTGGTCAAAATCATCGGAAATCGACCGCCAACACGCCCCCACACCTGGACTTTGGTCGTCCCGAGCAAAGGGTAAACTTAGATCCAAAGAATCAAGCATAAGTTTGGGGTCATGAGATCAAAGTATGCATAAGATTTATTTCTAAGCTTTCCTCATACCTTGGATTTCTCATGGCTAACACCATCACCTTTGAATATTGATCCCCAGAACAACTTGATGGAGAACATGATGCATTTCCTTTTCTCAGTACTTGAAGATTTTGCAAGATTTTCAAAATAGGAGGCATACTCTCATATCTCTCAACTCACTCTTGGTCTCTCATTTTGTGTTTGATCCTCACTAAGGTTTTTCAAGAAACCTCTCCTACCTCTAGATTGGTCTTTGTGTAGCTCATGGTAGGGATCGAATTGCACATCTTCCTCATTTATTTTGGAAGATCAAAAGTCTTGTCTTTTCAAAGATCATGTCATCTTTAGAACCTGGTCAAGTGCAAGTGTGTGTGAGGGATGAATGTCCTTGGGTGGTGTTTGATCTCAGCTTCTCCATCTTTCCCCTAAACCTCTTTATTTTTTGCTCGAGTAGGATTGATTCCTCACTCCTCATTTTTTTTCTTCTTTCAGGGGGATGGAGAGCTTCTGATTAACCACTTGATGGACCTTATTAATGAACGTGTATGGTGGTTGACCAAAGTACCAGATGATCATGACATTTCTCAAAAAGGCACGGATATTTGATCAAGCTCAAAATGTTCAAAGATAGCTATGTGGGGTTCAAATCTAAACATTGTATGGCTCTGCATAGGACTTTGGCAAAAATGAGAGCGAATGAGAGTTGCCTCACATTATTATTTTAAAAATAAATCTCTAAGACTTTGAATTATAAAAGAGCATGTCTCTCATTTCATCATATCATGGGAGCCAATAAACAATGGTTCAAGTGATCCTATCATGTAAGTTCCAAAAGCAACAAGTACTTGCAGAAGAAATAAAGCTTATGCATCCTTGAAACTCATGTAGGAATTCATCTCTTCCAAGGATTTCATTCAAATTTTAGTTTCATTTAGTCAGGCATAAATTTGAATGAAAACCAAGATAGGAAAGGAAGATGGGGTTGCAAACCTCCGTGACGGGTTGTAGTGCAGCAGGTTTCTCGTCCGATCGTGCTCGGTTTTGTCCGAGGGTTCATCTCGGTAATGCTCATGTTGTTCCTCTGTGAACTTGGTGAAGGTTAAGAACAAGGGGTCGGTTGGCACACAAGTGTGCACCAACCAACAAGCAAAGCCTGAAGCAATTTTGTTGTTTTTTTATTTTATTTTATTTTTTTATTTTTTTCAAACTCGATTAGGCGTTATTGAAAACAAAGTTTTGGGAAAACAAATACGAGGAAATAAATTTTGCGCCTAATCCTAGACTATCCTAGATAACGGCACGGTTAAGGTCCGGCCATGACCAAAGACTGAGGGGTTAAAGTGCCACTACCAAACAACTGAAAGCGGGAATTAAAGAATGGTACCTTATCTCCCTCTTTGAAGTGCTTGGCCTTGATCCACTTATACGGCCATCTTTTCATTTGCTCGTTGTAGGCCTTCTCCCTCTATTCGTCCAATTTAGCCAGTTGGATTTGTCATTTAGCTTCAGTTAATTGGAGATCCATAATTCACCTCTTGATCCCTTAGTGGGATTTCACTTGAGTTCAACCAGCGTCTAACAAGTTGTTCGATAAGTCCATAGTGCCTCGGTAATTTGCTCTTCCATCCCTTCCCTATGGCCTCAACTGTCTTCTGCACAATCTTCTTGATTTGTCTTTTGGATGTTTCTGCTTGGCCACTCATCTAGGGGTGGTTTGGAGTAGCAACCCGGTGATCTACTCCTGTTCCGCGGAGACACTTCCTGAAGGTTTCATGAAGTGTGAGCCTTCATCACCTATTTGACTCTTGGAATTCCAAAGCTAGGAAATGTGATTTCCTAAAATTCTTGTTTGAATTCTTCGAGTCGGCCGCAACACAGGAAGTACTTCATCCCATTTGGACACATAGTCCTCTCCAAGATGTACTAACATAGGGAAAAGACCCGCGAAGTCAATCCCCCTATACGTCGAATATCTCCATCTGAAGGTTCATTCTTCAGTGGCATAGCAACATGGGTATTGATATTCCCATGTTCCTGACATCTTGGGACCCGCATAAATTCCTCAACGTCTCCACACATGGTTAACCAGAAGCTCACTCTGCCAAACCATAGCATAGGCACGGACTGCTCCGTAGTTTCCTTCATATGGCGAGGAGTGGTAACGCTCAAGAATCTTGCGGGTCTCACATAGCGGGATGCAACGGCGGAGTAAACCAGTAGCACTAACTTTTGAGTGATAGGGTTCATCCCAAAAGTGAAATCTGCCGAGGTGAATCTTATCCCGTAGGTATATATCCAGTCGCCATAAAGTTCACAAGGTTTGCATACCATGGACTGGATGTAGTGACCTTCAAGAGAGTATCATCTCTCAAGCAATTGTTGTCGGGAGGTCCGATCCCGTAAATCCTCTAGAGATGATCTGCCACACTATTATCTGCTCCCTTCATATCACTTATTTCCAATTCAAACTCTTGAAGGAACAGAATCCAACGGATGACTCGTGGCTCAACATCCTTCTTGGTCACTTGGTACTTCAGTGCAGCATGATCTGTGTATACTATCACTTTAGCACCGACCAAGTTGGGTATGAACTTGTCAATGGTGAATACCACTAGCGAAAGTTCCTTCTCCGTTGTTGTTGAACTCTGGTCAATGCCTTACTTGCATAAGATATGTCATAATGCTTCTTATCCTGGCATTGAACCAACACTGTACCGACGACGTAATCACTTGCATCACACCTAATCTCGAATGGAAGGTTCCAATCGGGAGGCTGTATGATAGGCGCTGATACTCTTTGTCCGAGGACAATATCTTTCTCCGACCATGAACTGACACTTACTTCCAATGAGTGTGTCTCTTGGTGTCTCTTGAAAACCCCGTCCAAAAGTTCTTGCCAAGACTGAGAAATCATACATGAATACCTCCATGATGTCCTCGAGTAGTGGGAGAAGATCACCATCATACACCTTTTTGATGTGAAGCAGGTGTGTTGCAAGGACCAACGACATCTGCCTATAGGGAAATGTGTCGTACGGACAGGTGAAGGTAGTCAGACTCTGGTCATCCGGATGAATAGGAATTTTGTGATAACCAGAGTACCCGTTGAGGTAGCAGAAGTGTTGGCGCTAAAATCGGCCGATGGTCTTCAGCGTCGGACACACGACCCGGGAGAATCTGCTTAGCTCCTGTTCGGGTTATTGCCCTGGTGCGGTTCGCGCGGCGTGCCAGTCAATCTGACCTGTTGATTGACAAGGAAATAAAAGTATTAAATTCCGGGAGTCCCGATCGGCTGGGGTTCCGATCTGTCCCGAAGAGCGCGTCGGCGAATCGGCCGATTTGCTATGAAGATGACCGGCTATGGATTTAGCCGATAATCATGTAATAATTGCAAAGAAAACTGGCTGGAGTGATCTAAACAATTATTACAGATGCAACACTTGATAATAGATCTAATCGGCTATATGATGATGAACGAGGAAGCGCGATGATAAAACCGATAATTCCAATCTCAAGCTGGATAACTGGTGATAATACTAGAACAACAGGTAAAACTTGCAATTCTAGTAAATATTGATAACTGATGAATAAATCCAAACGAAACCACAGCGATGCGCCCGTGGTTAAAGCTCAGATGTTACTCGATAAGCGGAACCTACCAATTGGCCGGAGATCAAGTTGATGCAGCCCTGCCAATCCGTACGAACTCGTGGAAGAAGAAAAAATATTGGCGAAGTCGCCGACTTGAAAGTAAAGTGCTAGGAAAAAGTAAAAGTGTTTTGTTGATTGATGTGTTGATATCCTGCAAAGCCCTGGCCACTCCTATTTATACCCTAAAACCAGGACTCCTGGTCGATTACGACTTGTTACAACCTTATTTCAAACAGGAAAACTACTATATCTATAATATCTTTAAAAAGGAAACGGACTCCCGCAGAATCTTCCGCCGCCGTCTCCTAATCCAATCAGGACTTTTTCCATTGTTTCTTGACCGAATTAGCATTGCTCCGTTGACCAACATCAGGCCACTTTTGACCGGGATCCTCTATTGCGGTTCCAATCTGTTTGGCGCAAGTTGCATTGCCAATCGGCCGATTCCCAACTGTAGCCTCAATCGGCCGATTCTTTACTATAGCCTTTAGATCTGCTGCATCGGCCAATCTCTTCTCTTGACGCCGATTCAACACGTGTCAAAATCTGGCGTCAACAAGAAGAATGAGCGCTCGATACCCATTCAAGTATCTGCTTTACGAAGGGGAGAGGAAAGTGATCCGCCATCCAGTAATACTCCATATGAGGTGTGAGCTTATTTCTCTCAATCTGGACAACTGACAGGCCTTCCTTCTTTGGAGAAACTTGAACTTTGCTGATTCACTCACTGTCTTGCATGAGGTAGATGAGTCATGCATGCAGTACTTCCTGAACCTCTTTCTTTACTACCTTGCTCATCGCATCATTAAGCCATCGCTGATGTCATCTTGACAGCTTATGGTCCGGTTCCAATGGAATGCGATGGGTGCATAAGTTGGGGCTGATCCCCTTCTAGTCTTAGAGAATGCCCAATGATGGATTGGTATTTCTCCAAGACTGCAACAAGTCGCCTAGTCTCACTCTCTGTCAGCTTATCACTGATGATGACTGGCGGGCCTCTGTTGTTTGTGGAGGATGGCATAGTTCAGCCCAAGAGGCAGTGGTTTCAGCTCAGGAAGAGGATGTTGCAGTTTCTCCTTTCCATTGAGCTTGATGTAGCCGCCCGGATCTGTTTCCTGGGTGAAGTTGAATGGCATCTTCTTCAATATTGGGCTGAGTTTTTCCTTCTTGAATGATACTCATTGCTACCTCCACTGGGTCTTGCTCTGGTCTAGCTTCTATAACAAACTTTGGCTGACCAGGATTGTATCTTTGCCAACCTTACCCTCGAGGCTTGCTCGGTCTCTGTTCAAGTTGACCAGTGGCTCTATTGGCTGACTGATCAAGATGAATTCTTCACCTTCAGGAATATCAAAGATGTGAAGATCCAAGAATATCTTGTTATGTCCCATCTTCAAGGACATAATTTGGAGAATTCATGTACTCTTAATAATCTGGTTGTCGATCCACTTTAGGTGCTTACGAGAGAGAATCAAGGGTTTTTCTGGTGATGTGGCATCACAACCACCTTGACTTTCGGATCGTAACCGATTTCTTGCAGTGCAGCATCCCCAATAGTGCAGAGGAGTAGTGCATAGATATGTAGGATGCTATCGTTGGATTTTCCTCCTCTATCCATTCCTTGCTCATACTCGTAAGACCCTCAATCTACGATGTGGCTTCTGGAATGAATGCCTCAGACCTTGAGCATATGCGCTTGTGCTCATTCAGCATGTTTGATGTGTTGCCAAATCTCCATATACTCTTCTTCTATGAAGAGATCAGGGACGAACATAGGCATATCTTCAATGAGTGGCTCATGATCTGTGGACTTTGGTGGTTCGGTATTTGCTCTATGTGTGTCGAACGTAGGAGGATGCAACTGATAGGATGTGAACTTGCTGCTTCTTTTTGGGCTAACCAGTTGGCATGGTTGGCTCATCATGGACTTCCAGTGTGCTGAGTATTGTTCTACTTCAGCATGGAGGTGAGATTCATGAAATCTGCACTCTCCAACTTAAGTCCACCAACGAAGTGTTGAATTAGCATTTCTTCCAAAATACCATGAGAAGGCCCAGAAGTTCTGCCATCAGCCTGATTTTTTTTCCAACTCTGCTCCAATTCACTCTTCGCCTTGCTTGATTGATAGCAGTTGGTTGCGAAAAGCGAACATTTTGGTAACAGGGAAGAAGAACAGGCAGAACCCATCCTTCAACTTAATTCAATATCCTCCAAATCTCCTGCCTTCCGATCGTAGCAGACTATTGCTTCTCTTGTCAGATAGAACGGGAAGAGCTTCCACTGTAGGGTGTCTTGGTTCATACCGGGTATGGTCAATAAAGAGCAATTTTGCTCGAATGCCTGTAGTAAGCATAGGGACTCTTGTCCTTTCTACTAGAGAAAGACTAAGCACGAACCATAGCTATGAGATTGGAACTGGTCTCATAACCATTAGATAAATGAGGTGGTAAGGTGGAGGCTATTCCATATACTCGCGGAATGAAACTGCCGGATAACTAGGAGCGAACTCCATGGGGTAGGTGGTAGGGTGGAAAGGTATACGGCTGAAAAAGGTCTAAACTAGTATTGCTACCGTTCCCCAGCAACGGCGCCAGAAAGCTTGTTGGCACTCCTTAGCCTTTACAAACTAATCCGCAAGCGCACAGATACCGATGTAGCTTTCACCAGGGAGTTTACCTGGGACATCGAATCCGAGGAATGACAAGCGCAACCAGATCTAGAACTCATTCAATCAGACCCACTAGAGGAAGAGAGGTACGGGGGTAGAGGGTCTAATGACGGTTAGCCAACTCATTACCTAGAAGACTTGCTACAAAACTAACTTGATCTGTTTCAGCGGCTGGGGCGGAACGACCTCAGAATGAGGGAGAAATGGGGGGTCCAACTCGGCCAACGATCTACTGCTATGAAAACACCCAAACGTGGTGGACTACAAGGGACGAACAGGGCTGTCACCACCTGCCGCCTACCACATCAGTTCCGTGGGGTGGAACACAACCCAAGATAACTATCAAGCCTAAGCACCATGCTTCAACTCTCAAGTTACTGACTTCCGCCTCGCACTAGGGCCACAAGAAACCCCAAATGGCCAAGCTTGCTAGACCACACAGACAAGGGATCCTGCAGATCAATGCAAGAAAGCAAACAAGTAACTGAAGTAAGGAGAAGGACTAGCGAGATACCGACGAGAGACGAGGAACTTCACTCCAAATATGCTTCATTCCTCTAAGGCTACAAGCTGGAGGTGAGCCGAAGAACCCGGCTCGCCTCCGGACTCTAACCTCAAACTCTCCCCATTCTACTCTAAGGACAAGCAACTCTTGCTTGAGACTCTTCTTCTCTCCAAATGGTGTGTGTTACAAGTGAGGGGGGAGGTCTCTATTTATAGCCCTCCAAGGTGGGTCGCTTAGCTTGTAAGCAAGGCTAAGGTCGCTTAGCTTGTAAGCTAAGCTAAGATTCCTCATCCTCCATGGAGGTAAGGCGGTTATGTAACTTCCACGCGAAGGTGGGCACGTGGCGCTGCAGGGCAAGGCCGGCCGGCCTCTCCTAGGCTGGCCGGACTAGGATTCCTGCCAATCGCCACCTTCTTTCGTGTGGACGCTCCTAATTGCTCTTGAAGGTCAGTGGAAGTGGGATTTTAGGGATTTGGTCAAGTCTTGCATGCAGGTGGGCCCTTTAATCCATGTGTGAGGCCTTTTGGGTCATTGGATTAAACCAACATAAAAAGGCACGATCCATGATCAAGGACTTGTGTTTCTCTGCATGCTGGCGAAAATTGAGCCTGAAAGGCTACAATGTCAGGCCGGTCAGCTTGGGATTTCTCCCAAATCGTCCCAAATTTCTACAGTGAGTTCCTGCAGTCACATATGTACAAAAACTAGTGGAATTTCATTAGTTTAATAATTAGCTTGGTGTAGGCCTTTTAACCATGAATTCTGGAGAAATGTTGGTGGTCAAAATCATCGGAAATCGACCGCCAACACTAGCAGGAGCAGCGTGTCTGGAAGAATGACACGGAGCATGTCGCGGAATGCCGTGATGGACATCATGGACCGCCAACACCACCATATGCATATCATGGATATGCTGGAGGATACATTCCAGCTGGGGGTGCATCCGAATCCACATCCGGATATGCACCTGGTTGGGAGCAAGACGCCCCGCAACAACATGCAGGAAGTTCCTTTTTGCAGAGCGCCAGCAGTGGCGAGTGGGCACAGCCCGCAGGGGGCTACTATGATCAAAGCGGTGGTTCCAATTCAAGTGCCACTCACCCGCTCTATGCCACACGATGGTCATTCTCGGCCCGAGGCTATTATGAGCTTAGCCACCAGGTATCCAACATCAGCTTGCAGGTGGACAACATGGACCAACGGCAACAACGATTCAAGAACACCGTCAACCAACACATCACCGACACCACCGAATGGCATCACCGAACAGATCGGCGGCTAGGCACCGCCATCAACATACTACTGAAAGAATGAGAGGAGCGCCTCGCATATGTCAGCTCCCAGAGTCGCTGCCCCGATGCCCAAGGACGCTTCCCCGACCATGGGCAATGAGCTAGCTTGGGGGAGGAGCCCCCGGAAGGTAACATGTATCTTAGTTGCATTCCTCATTTGCATATAAAAAAACTGAATATGACAAAATGAACAAAAAGATTTGCTTAAGTTGTCTTTTCTTTCCATGTGCAATAAGAATGTTTTCGTCCATATTGAGATGATGAATAGTTGCTCTATTTTATCTTCTCTTTATGCCTAGTTTGCAGCTTTGTATTCTCACAGTTTTGGGTTAGTTGGTTTAAAAAGTTTATCTTGAATCTGAAATTTTGTGGGCTGCAAGTGCATGATCTTTGTCTAAGTTGTTGAGAGGCATGATATGATGAATTAGAGCTGCTACAAACTTGTTCTAAGCAAAATCTTACGTCCGGAATTTCCATCTTTCAAAATGTTAAGATAACAAGTTACACAATGGTGAGAAATTCCTACCAAAGCCATATGCATGTTACCCATATTGAACCATCATACACACATGTTGCTCGTTGTCATAGCTCGGTCAAATTGTTGTGACCTTTTGGCTGCCTTTCCATACTCTCTTGATCAAGAACACGTACACACCACCTTCATATGCTAAATTCTTACACCGGGAATTAGCAATCACTTCATTCATCCACCCACCATAAATATTTATGGTCCACGAAAATGTGTGGTCTCTCTCTCCAAGTGTTCTTGAAAGAAAAGACATGGGCTATGCAAAATATTAGAAAGGAAAAGAAATGGACATATGAAGGTCCAAGTATCGAAAAAGAAGAAGAAAAGATTGGAAATGCCCATGTCTAAAATAAAATAAAGGAGAGAGCACAGAAGAAAAATATTCCCCATTCCACATACCATCCATTTTACCACACACGTGCACCTCTTGGTCAAGGTTGTATGGCTTGTTACTTTTTGGGTCCGGTCTTTGAGTTTGCAAAATATTTGATGCAAGTATGCCTTTTCTCATTTTTCCCGTACCTTGAGCTCCACATAAACCTTTGTAGAAGTAGGGAGAAAAGAGGCAAAGAAAAGCCTTGGTGAGGATACATACACATTGAGCGATTCGAGAGTATCATTTGAGGAACTATGTTTTCTTTGCAAAATATTTTGAAAAAAACTTCCGGATGTAAGGTTGAGTGAGGAATGGGTAAGTGGTGCTTTATGGATCGTTCCTCTCAACGGCCCAAGACAAGGAGAAAGCCAAAAGCCCCATGAAGAGTAAGGTAAAATGGGTGAGCAAAACAATAGCCAACTTATTCAAAGCAAGGTAGAATATTTTGTTGCAATTATGGTATAACGAAGAGATGAGATATTGTAGCAACTCCTGATCAACAACTTAAGCCCAACTTTGCTCAGGACGAGCAAAGGGCAGCTTGGGGGATCTTGTTGACGCTCGCTAGAGACCAAAAATGAGCGTCAATTTCATCACGAAATAAGGATGAACTCGCATTTCTTATACACATTCTGCTAA
Source organism: Panicum miliaceum (assembly GCA_032594955.1). Lineage (NCBI taxonomy): Eukaryota > Viridiplantae > Streptophyta > Magnoliopsida > Poales > Poaceae > Panicum > Panicum miliaceum. The sequence goes on from CM064068.1 coordinate 15,118,283, forward strand.
TAAATGTACTCTTTCCACATGCCCTTGGAGAATTTTATGTTTGCAGGATTTCAGTTGAAAACAAAGTAAAAATACACCTCTTTGATCCAAGGAGAAGAGGCTTAACCAGTCACAAGCCGCCACACGTGCGTCACATGGATTGGAGGGCCCACAACCGAAGCAAACCGACTCAACTTCAACCTATCATCAATAAGAGAGACAAGAACCCAGGAAGGAGTGATCCAGCCAAAGATGGAGGCGGTGGGTGCCTGGACTTGTTCCGCCGAACCCAAATGGGCCCCACCGACTTACCTTCACCATGTGTCACTTCCACAGCTCGTCTCATGGTTGGTTTGGCTTGAGTGGCACCGAGTTCCTGCCGAGCACCCCCTATTCCATGCCTATAAATACAAGATGGGGTGCTCCTAAATGAGACACACCAAGATGTAGCCTCTCCTCCTTTGTAAAGCTCTCTAGGGTAGTGGAGTGTAGGTGAAGAGTAGTTCTTCAAGGTCTTCTAGTCTTCATGAAGAGTTTGGTATGGTTTTGTATCTTTCTCTTTATGTATGGTTTGGAGTTTAGTAATAAAGTTTAGTTCATTATCTTGGCTTGTGTTTGATTCATATGCTTATGTTTAGTTTGTGATCCTTCATAGTCTTGCTTGTGTCGAGTATCTTGCATGTTTAGATGCGGTAACACATCTAGGCCACGGCATCGGTTTCATCTCCCCTAGTCGAGGTGTTCTTAGTCTCAACGTAAGGCTAGAGCAATAATCCCTAACGCAGACATGGTGTCTGGGGTAACGGTTATGTTTGAATGCGGCTCCGTACCATGGTTAGATGAGGTAGGCGGCAGGTGGTGACAGCCCTGTCCGTCCATCGTAACCCTCCCCGTTCGTGTAGTAGCTGTAGGAGGTGCATAAAATAGCCGTGAAGAACTAGTGGCCTCCTTGCCATTTCTTGTGCGGTCTCCTAGTGGTGCCTGGGAGCCTAGAGCCCGATCCTAAGCATGTGTATGTGTATGTGATCATGAGTATGCTCTATGCATGCCTAGATAGGAGTTATCTTTTATATGCCCTTGAAAGCTTCCTTCTACCTTGCTCTGATCCTAGTCATTCTTTTCTAAGGATGGATAATCTTGTGTCACACTACCTCTCAATCATATTATTAATTATCCCTATTCAGATACTGGATATTTAACCATGATAATTCTTCTGAGCTTAATAAATCCATTTAAACCACCGCCTTCCCTGCGGAAATATAAATACGACCCCGTACTCATGGGTAAAATGCTACAACGGTATTCTGTGCGCTTGCAGATCCTTTTGTAGCGTAAGAAATACCTCAGGGTATTTATAGCGCTGTTGCTGGTAAACACCTATCCTAGTTATGACGCTATGAAATGCCAGCAGTTACGTGAAGACATCACTGGCATCGTTCCTGATGTCACCACTACTTCAGATAGGGGTGTTCTCAGCTCTAGTTGTTCAACAGAGTCAGATGATAGAGCAGCAGCATGCACAATACTTGGAGCAGCAGCAGTTCTTACAGCGCATCTGGGCCGATAGATGCATTTGGTAAGTTTTGGTGACTAATGATAACCGTATGTGACTAACGCGTGTTTCAAGGAATTGTTACTTAATGAATATGTCGCATATGAAATATGAAAGGAGACCCCTCAATTCTCATTGAAATGCGCGTCCAGTACTTGGGTATGAAGAGTAAGGATCTTTCTAGTGTCAAGTGTCACAAGGAGATGAAGGACTCTTGATTTAGTTCAGGTTCTATAGTTTTTAGTAGTTGACCGTACTATTAGGAGGGGTTCTTAAGTTAGTAGCTTGACCTAAAGAGAGTTGGCCTAGAAATCTTTCACACTTGCTCAAGCTAAGTCCTAGAAAGCTCAAAGAAGTCAAAGCAACACATGGAAGAAGAAGAACTCAAAGAAAAACTCAACTCCATGTTCAGAGCAAAGAAAACTATGTTTTTCCATAGGTCCGGTTGAACCAACGCCTAAGAAACTGAACTGGTCGGTGCATCATATGTGCAAAGGAAAAATTACTTAGTGGCACCGATTAAACCGACAGAGGACTTAGTGTGCATCAGTGCATTGACATTGTCATTACTCAGAATAGGTTTTGGATGTCACTGAAAAATATCCTTAAGCACCGGTTGAACCGACGCTAAGGAAAGAGGGCGTCGGTGCATTAATGCTACTATTACTCAGAACCTGACTCAAAAAAGTCTTCAGGACTGGTTAAACCGATGATAGGGTTAGAGGCTGTCGGTGCAGTGCACTTTCATCACTCAGGACTCTCTTCAGCACCGATTAAACTGACGCATAGGTTTGAAGTGCGTCGGTGCATTTTTTGTAGTATTACTCAGAATCAATGTTTGAAATGGTAGAGCCTTGGGCTGGGATTTTCCTCAGGACTGGTTGAACTAACGCTGAGTCGGTCTAATCGACGCTATGTGACATTAGCAGCAGTACCGTGTCAGAAGTCCAACGGCTACTATTCTAGCTCAGAGTGACCGGTTGAACCGACGCTAGGGATCGGTTAAACCGATGTTATGTACTTTTTTGGAAAGAAAGTACAAACGGCTATTTCTAGATCTCTAGCCTATATATACCCCTCCCTGGGTCACTTGAGCTACCTTTGACACTCTGATATCTGAAGCCACTCTGGAGCAGAAGAGAAACACTAGAATCCATGAGAAGAAGAGTTTGATCTTTGAGAGTTCATCCAATCAAGAAGAAACTATTTCATTGAAGCAGCAAGTGTGCCTGAGCTTAGGGCCAGCTGTGTGTAGGTCAAGTGAAGGCTTAGGAGCTTGTTACTCTTGGTGGTTGACGGCACCTAGATGGTCTTGGTGGCTGGTGGCTTTTGGTGAGCTCTTAGAGTTTGTGGGAGCCCCAAGAAGAGAAGATTGTACACGGTGTGAAGCTCGCTGTTTTGGAGATGGAGAATGAGCATTCTTAGTGAAGCACTTGCATTATTGGTGATGCAAGGGAGCCATACCCTTTGTGGGTGCTCCAACATGGATTAGGGGGAGCGTCAATTCCTGCATACCACTGGAAAAAATTCGGTTGTCTCGTGTGCTTTCACATTACATTCAAGCATTGCATTTAAGTTCAATTTACTTATGCTTTGATTGCTTGATTGCCTAGAACATGATCTTGTTAGTTTGCTCTTTTGACTAGGCTTTATACTCTAGTCAGTGTGATCTCAACAAGGACATGATGATCATGTTAGTGTGATTACCTACCTAGAAAGCTTTTGATAGTGTGCTCTAGTTTATAGGTTTTGAACTCTAGATTTGTGTCGGTGTTTTACCGGCAAAGCCTACCTTGGGATACCCTAAGGTAGTAGACTTGTGGTTAGGGTGTTGCCGAGATCAAGAAATCGATGGTCCAAAGAACACAAGGGTTTAGATAGGTTCGGGCCGCAGTATGCATAATACGCTATGTCCTGTATGGTTTGTGTAACGTCCCGCCTCCCCGAGGCCGGGCCCGCTTACATCTGGCCGCTTCCTTGTGTAACGTCCCGCCTCCCCGAGGCCGGGCCCGCTTACATCTGGCCGCTTCCTAGGACATAGACTGCCCTCACAGACCAACACAAATCTTTTCTGCACACTTTGTCCTCACTCGTGCGCACCCAGGAAGAATTTCCCGGTCGGTCACCCATCCCCAAATTGCTTCAAGCCAAGCACGCTTAACTTTGAAGTTCTTTGAAATTGGGCTTCCGGAAAAGAAGTTGCAACTTGTTGGTATGAGTATCCTATTAATCCTATTAAGTCCTGAGCCGGGGTGTCACATCAAGCTGTGGCAGAACCACCTGAATTAATCCGGCTCAAGTGTATTAACCATCACCATTAAGGCAATCTCGGTTAACCTTACACTTCAAACGGAGTAATCCACTGGTCTGTCGGGTATAACCTCCCGATACAACCACGGTAGAGCGGATCGAATGCCATACATACAAACGCTCATGCGACGATGAGCCCAGAGAATACCACATTCCACCAAATATTACAACATTAGCATAAGTAAATATTACAGACCAAGTTTTGAGTTTAGAAACCAAGTACTTCAATGATCATACTAAGAAGTTCTTCAGAGTTTAAGTTGCAGCGGAAAATACAAACAACGAAAGCTACTCGACGATACAGGATGTCTCGATGAAGCCCGTACGAGACATCACTCGGCGTTATCTCCGTTGGACGGGGGCGTATCCCATTCCACCGACCAACCAGGGGGAAGAGTGCAGGGCTAAGTCAAGCTAGCAATCATATCTTCGAAGGTCTCACCTGAAAACGAGCCACAAGCAAGGCTGAGTATACTAATACTCAGCAAGACTTACCCGAGTAGTGGAATCTACTCCACCGACTCTAGATATGCAAGGCTTTTGGCTCAGGGGTTTGTTTTGCCGAAAAGCTTCTACAAGTGGGTCCTTACTTTAAATTTTTAGCTCAAGATTCTAGTTTCGTTAACCATTCTAGATAAGCAGCTATCTAAAAGCATACATGGTGAAGCATTAAATTTTCATCCAACCAGTTCATTCATCCTCATTGTTCCTCTTCTTACTCTGTGGGTAAAAATGGTTAAGCAGTCTCAATAGCCGTGAGAAACGGACGATTCGAATCGAATTTCTTAACCTTGCAAGGGAAACCTAAACACACATCACGTGGTTACTCCCTAGAGTCACACGTGCAACTTTTCCCCTTTCTTTCCGGGTCTTGGATCGGGGCTACCCTCCGAGAGTACAAGAGCCCCACGCCACGGTTCGGCGCCGGGTCGTGACCACTCTCTGCACTCGCCATATGCACATGGGACCGAAGTTCAAAGGGTAGGATGTCGTCCCCTTGACGGGCCAATCAGGTACTTAAGCTTACCGATTCCCATAATCTCGGCATGTGTTTAGTACGTTCAAAGACTTAACCATCACTACCACACCCTGCGGCCTTAGCATTTTTCACTAGACAGACGGGCCTCAATCGTAACCATCGTTCCATAGCCCGTCCGTGTCCTTATGATTGCAGCGTGTAGTAGAAATATGTGCTTACTGTAAAATTTTCAGACAATTTCATGTAGCAGATTAATTATGAAAAATATATTACATAGTTGCTGTTAGAATTTTGTTCTTTTTTTACAGGACAAATGGTGCAACAACTGAGTCTATGATTTTTACAGAGCTTTCACTTAAGCATGCAGGAGATACTGTAATTTTTGTAGGATTTATTATGCAGTATTCAGAGCATAGAAAATATGACATTACACACCTAGGTTATTCAAGGATTCATTTTTACAGGACACTACAGAAGGTTTTTGTCCATGCAACTTTTTACACAGCAACCTCTACCACAGTGTATCCCTTAGTAAAAATTTGAGAATTTTCAAAGCTAAGATACTATTTCCTTGATTTAATGTAGGTTATTAGCACATAAATCAAATAATTAGGTTCCTGTGAGAAATAAAGTCTCCCAATTTTTCTCTGGCATCTAGGTACCATTACACCAGCATAGAAAAAGTTTCATGAGGTGATTAATAACCTAACAGCAGGGATAAAAATATTCTACCTAATCATGGTATGAAACTAAGTTTAATAAACAGTAAATCTAGAGATGGAATTTGGGCCTGGTCTTTTTACACAGCCCTAGACATTAAGCAACTACTCACTGTCCAAATTTTAGGGTCAGCGTTGATCTACAACCATTGGTACAAAATAAGTTCATTAAAGCTTCCATTTAAGGTAGAGCAAAATATGTGGAGAATCTGAGAAACTTTTTCTAACCAAAGTTGTAGAGTTTATTCTAAGGATTCCAGAACAGTTGAGTTTGAATTTTTCTGAATTTTCTACGATTTTATACGAATTTTACAAGTTCACTGAATTTGAATCTAGATTTGAAACTTTCTTTTACAACTGGGTCCTTGAATCTTACGCGCAGACCCTTCTAAAGATTTAAATTCTTGCAATTGGGTCCTCGGGCGGCTCGGGTACGGCGGCCGGCCGAAATTCCGGCGAGGGGCTCGCCGGCGGCGAGGGGTGAGGGTCGGGGAAGGTTCAGGGGTGCGAGGGCTACCTCGTGGGGGTGTTGTTCAGGTGGGGGATGGCCGGGAATAGCTCGCCGGCGTTGGAGCAGAGGCGGCGGCGGCGGTGGCGCGCTTCGACGGCGGTGCTCCGACGGGCTTGGGGCGGCCTGGTCCGGTCAGCGAGCTTCAGTGGCGCGTGGGGAAGCTGCTCAGGGGCTTGGCTTGGACGGAGGAGGTCGGGGTCGAGCTGCCCACGGCAAGCAGGGGCGGCGGCGGCAGAGAGGAGATAGTGTGGCGCGCGGAGTGGTGGAGCAGCTGCTGCAGCGGCTCGGGCGGAGGGCAGGCGCAGCGACGGGCGGGGCGCGGGAGCCGGGGCGGCACGGCGGCATGCGGCGGTTGGGCGCGACGGGCGGCGAGGCTGGGCGCGGCAGCGGCGTGCGCACGCGCGGACGCTCACTGGGCAGCGCGGCGTGGGGAGGGGGCAAAGCCGGGCGTGGGGGAGTGGCGCGGCGGCCACTGGCCTGGCGCCTCGCGCCGGTCAGGCGTCGCCGGCCACCTGGTGTGCGGCGGTCGGGCGGGGAGGGGAGAGAGAGGGAGCGCGAGGGGCCTGAATGCAAGAATTCAAAAAGTTTCAGGGGGCTGGGTGCAAACAGGGCGTTTTCTCCTCTTTGTAATTTGAATTTCAAAACCTTTTGAACATGAAAGTTGTTCAGAATAAAAAGTTCTACAAATTTGGTTTCAGGCAACATCTCATTTGGCTTATGGTTTGAAAGTTAATTTAAAAATTTCAAATGTGTCCAAAAGTGCCCAAATTCGATTTGAATTTCAACTTAACTCGATCTAATTCTTTTCACCCTTTTATTAGTTGGCTAAGCATAGGGTTAGGCTAATGACATTGATTTTAGAAATGTAATTTACCAGGGTTGTCACAGCCTTCCCCTTTTAACAAGAATCTCGCCCCGAGATTCGGTAAATCTTAGTGTGGACAGGGGTTGCACGTACCAGTGGTTGAGATAAGAAAACCAGGGAAATTTTGGTTTAGGTAGCTCTCGGTTTCCCAGGTGGCTTCTTCTTCCGTGTGATGATTCCATTGAACTTTATACATTTTAGTCACTTTCCTCCTGGTCTCTCTTTCTTTTTGATCCAAAATTTTAACTGGGTGTTCGACATACGAGAGGTCGGGTTCTAACAACATTTCTTGTTGTTCCACAATCTCGGTAGGGACTCGAATACACTTCTTGAGTTGAGATACGTGGAAGACATCATGGGTGGCCGTGAGCTGAGGGGGCAGTCGTAATTTGTAGGCTACGGGTCCGCAACTCTCAATGATTTCGTAAGGACCAACGTAACGGGGAGCTAGTTTGCCTTTGATTCCGAATCTTTGCACTCCCTTGGTTGGCGAAACTCGAAGATAGACATGATCGCCAACTTCGAACTTTAGGGGCTTTCTCCTTTTGTCAGAATAGCTCTTTTGTCGGGCTTGTGCGGCTTTAAGATTTGCTTGTATTACTTTTACTTTCTCCTCTGCCTCGATTACCAGGTCGGGTCCAATTATTTTACGTTCTCCGGTTTGTGACCAGCTCAGAGGAGTTCGACACCTTCGTCCGTACAGGGCCTCAAACGGTGCCATTTTCAAACTCGTTTGATAGCTGTTGTTGTACGAGAACTCTGCTAGGGGTAGGCATTTGTCCCAATTCTTGTCATAGTGAATGACGCAAGCTCTCAGCATGTCTTCAAGAATTTGGTTTACTCTTTCCGTTTGTCCGTCAGTCTGAGGATGGTATGCTGAGCTGCGAATCAGTTTAGTGCCAAGAGACGTTTGCAGTTGTTCCCAAAAGCGTGCTACAAACTGAGGACCACGATCGGAAATAATTGTCTTAGGTATTCCATGTAGGCAAACAATACGATCGAGGTAAATCTCGGCATATTTCTTGGTAGAGTAGGTGGTGTGTACCGGAAGAAAATGTGTCTTCTTTGTGAGTCTATCCACGATAACCCATATGGAATCGTGTTTCTGGGAAGTGTTTGGTAGTCCAACGATGAAGTCCATACTTATGTCTTCCCATTTCCATGATGGTATAGGTAACGGTTGAAGTGTACCGGCTACCTTCAAGTGGCTAGCTTTTACTCTCTGGCACGTGTCACATTCCGAGACATACGTAGCAATTTCTCTTTTCATTCTAGTCCACCAGAAGTTTTGCCTTAGGTCTTGATACATTTTGCTACTGCCGGGGTGGATCGAGAATTTGGAAAGGTGTGCCTCATCAAGAATTTGCTTGCGGAGTCCACGATTCTTCGGAACGACTATACGACTTTCGAACCATAGGACTCCCTTATGGTCCTAGCGGAAACATTTATACTTCTCCTCTCCTAGAGAGAGTTTTTGTTTGATGATCTTAATTCCTTCATCATGTAGATGTGCCATGACGATTTGGTCGTGAAGAGTGGGCTCAACTGAGATGTGATCTAGAGTGCCTTGGGAAACCATTTCCATGTTAAGCTTCCTCATTTCTGCACACAATGTCTCCTGGTAGGACTCCATGAATAAGCAATGGCAATGGGACTTGCGGCTTAGTGCATCCGCGACTACATTAGCCTTGCTGGGGTGATAGTGCACTTCAAGGTCATAATCCTTGATTAATTCTAGCCATCTTCGTTGTCTCATATTCAGATCGGCTTGTGTGAAGATATACTTGAGACTCTTATGATCCGTGTAGATATTGCACTGTGTACCCATGAGATAGTGCCTCCATATCTTTAGAGCGTGAATGACGGCTGCAAGCTCAAGATCATGAGTGGGATAACTCTGTTCGTGGGACCGAAGGGCTCGTGAGGCATATGCAATCACTCGATTCTCTTGCATAAGCACACATCCTAGACCAGTACCTGATGCGTCACAATACACATCAAACGACTTGGTATTATCGGGTTGAGCTAACACAGGTGCAGTAGTCAGATGCTCTCTGAGAGTGTGGAAAGCTTCTTCACATTTCTCATTCCATACAAACTTTACTTCCTTCTTTAATAGTTCAGTCATGGGCTTAGCAATTCGAGAGAAATCCGGGATGAAGCGGTGGTAGTAACCGGCTAAGCCGAGAAAACTGCGAATCTGATGAACAGAGGTAGGGGGTTTCCAATCCATCACCTCTTGTACCTTGCTGGGGTCAACAGCTATGCCTTCGCTGGAGATCGTGTGACCTAAGAACTTTACAGTATCCAACCAGAATTCACACTTAGAAAACTTAGCATAGAGCTGATGGTCTCTTAGACGTTGAAGAACAATGTGCAGGTGCTTTGCATGCTCTTCCTCATCCTTGGAATAGATAAGGATGTCGTCGATGAACACTACGACGAATTTGTCCAGTTCGGGCATGAATACCGAATTCATGAGATACATGAAATAGGCAGGGGCGTTGGTGAGTCCAAAGGACATGACCAAAAACTCATATAGTCCATATCGTGTGGAGAAGGCAGTCTTAGGAATATCGCACGGGCGAATCTTGATTTGATGATATCCCGAACGAAGATCAATCTTTGAAAAGACTCTGGCTCCAGCTAATTGATCGAAGAGTACATCGATACGGGGAAGTGGGTATTTATTTTTAACAGTTACCGCATTGAGAGGTCGGTAGTCAACACATAACCTCAAACTGTCGTCCTTCTTCTTTACGAATAGGGCTGGACATCCCCAAGGTGACGCGCTAGGGCGAATAAAACCTTTGTCCAGTAGTTCTTGGAGTTGAATTTTTAGCTCTGCCAACTCTTTAGGGGGCATCCTATATGGTCTTTTGGATATAGGTGCAGTGCCTGGTTGTAGTTCAATGATGAACTCAATATCCCTATCCAGTGGCATTCCTGGTAAGTCATCCGGAAAGACATCGGCATACTCGTTGACGACAGGAATATCTTCTAGCTTAAGTCCTTCCACCTGGTAAGCACAGGGATTCGTGCAATCTAGGAATGGTAGGTAAAGGGTAGTGGCTCCGTGACTAGGTGAATTTATCTCAACGGCTCGGGAAGAAAGGTCCAGTGTGCCTCCATGCATAGTCATCCAGTTCATTCCCAAAATAATGTCCATGCCGTCAAGAGGTAAAAGGACAAGGTCTGTGTCGATAGTTTTACTACCCAATTTGACTGGTACTTGTCTGACCATTTGGTTTGAAGCAATTTTACCACCCGATGTTGATATCATATATGACCCTTTGGTGTGACAAACATCCAAGCCTACTTTTGCACCGAATTTTGCACTTATGAAACTATGCGATGCACCAGAATCAAATAATATAACTGCATGCTTGTTATGGATAGAGAATATACCCGACATCACTGGGGCTCCTTCTGGAAGCTCTGCAAGCATGGTGAAGTTAATCCGTCCTTGCTTGACTTGCAGGGTTTGTCTCTTGCCCCTGTTCTTGGTGTTCAGGTTGGATCCCTGACCTTGGTTGGGCTGTCCAGACTGAGGGCATTCTCGTGCAAAGTGGTTAGAACTCCCGCAGTTGAAACAGCGATTCGCGGGGCTAGGTCGAAGAGACTGTTGAAGAATGGGCCTCGGACCATTCTGTGGAGGCATCGGGGGTCGTACCATGCCTGGCTGCTGTGCGGGTCTAGCAATCCATCTCCCTGGCTGAGGGGCCCTAGGTGGAGCTGTGGGTGCGGCATTTTGCACGATGCGATACCTAGGTGGTTGGGCACTTGATGGTCCAGCGGGTGCCTTTCTCTTCTTCTCTGCCCGGTGTGCCATGATACAGTCTTCCTGGGTAATGGCCATATTGACCAATTCGTTGTAGGTGTCAGCCCTGGCTAGGTTCAGACGTTCCTTAAGCTTGGTGTTCAGACCTCGGCGGAAACGATCACGCTTCTTGGCATCCGTATCAGCGTGATAGCCCGCATACTGGCATAGGTTGTTGAACGCCTGGGCGTACTGCAGTACGGTGCGGGTGCCCTAGGTGAGTGCCAGGAACTCGTTCAACTTCCTCTCCATGAGACCCTCGGGGATATGATGTGCCCGGAACGCGGTCTTGAACTCATCCCAATCGACCACATGGTCAGCCGGGAGCATCGCAGAATAGTGGTCCCACCACAGTCGAGCGGTACCGCGAAGCTGTTGCGCGGCAAAATGAGCTTTGTTGGCCTCTGAGCATGGGGCCACAAGTAGTGTGAACTTGGATTCGATTGTGCGAATCCATGCATCTGCGTCCAGGGGTTCCTCGGTCTTATGGAACAAGGGCGGCTGGGTCCCTAGGAAATCCGTGTATCCTGCAGCTTGGGGTTGGGGAGCATTGTGCCCACCCCTCTGCTGGTGCTGTCCTTGCACGATCTGACGCAGCAGCTCGGTTTGAGCGACCATCACTTCCACCAAACTGGGCGGGGGTGGTGGCGATTGTCGCGAGCGGCTGCCACCGGCACCAAAACCATCGGGGTTGCCACGTGTTGATCCAACCATCTGAAACGTGAAAGGCTACCATTAGCAACGCGATCCATAATACTTCCTCGATTCATAAATGATTGGTGTAGTCAAAGACTTCCGAAATCACAGCTAGAAGTATGGACAGAATCTCTGTTCGCTATGAGAAAAATCATAGCTTGCTGTGGGTCCATCCAAAACATCTCATACTTTGGCAGTAGTCAGAGAATTTAGGAATGCACCACTTTGGTATTTAACTTCGGCGCTAGAACTATAGCTAAGGTGGTCGAAAGGCTCGTCCTTTGCCTTACTGTCTTAGCTGTTTTTCAGCAGATTGATCGGTACTGTTTCGCCTATAACTTAAACTAGCGAGGTCCAATGATGCTGAATTTTTGTGAGAACCACGATCACAAAATTTAGCACAAGTTTGGTATTCAACACTCAGCCAAGAAATGCAAGGAGACATGGATAAAAATTCCGACAAGTCTCAGCGATTGTGGATTTCATCGTTTACCAACTTACAACGAATCACCCAAGTTTATCCACATGGTTCAGGTGTACCCATTACAAAAGAGTTACTCAACTCTTAGTTAGCCTATTACAACACTTGCCAAAAGTTAGGCTACCTTATCGAGGAGTATGTGCAAAAGTCCTCCTAGGTCGTCATCTAGAAGTCATCCAAGTCGTTGACGGACGACTCGCTGTGAGCAGGAGAGTGAGCTCCCATCTGAGGTGCCTGTGGTACCTCACCCTCGAAATTCATACCTGAGATACCATCAATCTCCTGTGGCTCCTCCTCATCTTCCTCCATGTCCTCCTCATGGGGATGGTCATTCTGATCATGGTGCCACTGAATGTGCTCATTAGCATCCTCCAACTCAAGGCTCAGATCATGGAGCTGTTCCTCCAACTGTGCTATCGTGGCATCTCTCTCACCCATGAGAGTGTCCTGCTCCTGAATTTGGCCCTCAAGTTGGCCAATCTGAGCATCTCTGTCCTCAAGATCCTGACTGAGCTCCTTAATCTGCTCATCCCTGGTATCTGCCATCATGTGGTAGGCCTGAGCAAGATCAGTGAGCTGCTCAAGCGCCTGACTCTGGAGAGTCTGAAGTCGGTAGAGTGCACTCATGCACCGCACGGAGGTATGAATAGTTTCCTGGGCGTGAAAGTCTACCAAGTACTGTGCGTGCTGCACCCTGTTGAGCCAAAAGGGGTCGTTGTCCTGGGCAGCAGGAAACAATCCAATGGGAGCGAGTGTGACAACAGCCTCAAGCTCCAAGGCGGGCCACTCCGGGTGTAACGGGTGCGGAAAGATAGTCACGTTGACACGGCACTGGGTAACTCCATTCTCTGCAAACTCCAGTCCGGCGTAACGTGGGGGGATTAGATAGCCCGCGGTACGCAGAACATCCCACAAAATAGAGGGGAAGCTCTCCCAGTGGAGACACTGCGAGTGTACGCGTCCATCCTCATCCACCATCATAGCAACAGGCTCGGCCATCTGAACAAAAGATCAAATGGAGTGAGATAGCGAAAAACTGTGAACAGCACAAGGACAGATTCTGTTTAGTGTGCAAAAATAACCATAACTTCCACAGTTCTAATCCAAAAATTCTCAAATTTCACCAGATCACTCCTAAGGTATTTGTGAACAATTTTGCTAGTCAACTCCAGAGCTAGATAGGTCTCTAAGATGGTCTTTCTTTTCGGGTTTTACCTCTCTGTCTACCCAGAATTTTCAGTGAACAGAGGGCTAGAGTTTCGTGCACCAGGGAAAATCTACCCAGCCAAAATTTACCAAATTTTAACAGCAGCTACCTGGGTAAATTTGAAAAAAGTTTTGTGTTGTACTCTTGTGCAGAAAACGGTAGGAAGGGGGCCTAAAAATTTAAGGGGCAGAAGTGCTTATTCGGGACAGATTTCTGACATTCCAAGGTTTCTGTTATTTCTTACTATCCATAAGTTCAGAATTTTTGATTTTTGAACAGGGGATAGAACACGAAATTTGGAACAATTCTTTCAACATGAACTTCTCCAGAAAAGGTCATTTTCTTGGGTCAATAATTCGCTCCTTTCAGTCATGGCAGATTTGGGACAGATTCTCTAGATAATCCTTATGCAAACCATGCTTAGATACGCGAGGACCTTACCACTCTCATACAACGTATTTTCACTTTCCAATATATATGGTTATAATGCATGCACGTCCTATTCGTCCTCACAAAATAAAATAACTGCCAAATACTTTTGGTCTTACGAAGATAGTCTCGGTGGCATACACAATACGGCTCTCGCTATAATAGCTAGTCGAGTCTTTCTAATCGTTCCTTAACTTATCGTAATCACGGTTAGTGTACCTGCAGAAGATTGACAAAGCATATACATTTCATGAACCTTTCATGCCAGCACTCATGAAAGCGTCCGTATTCATTACCGTTTACTTATAGAAACGATATCTGTACAATTTCTGCCGTACAGACGACGTTAACATACGCTATCGAGATAGCGTATTCATGGGGGTACCGTCATGAGACGGGGGTATGAACAGCGATCGCCATACCCTGCGCCAAACCTTCTACTCCCAATATGTTCAACTAACAGTTGGCATATTGGCAGCACCTCAAGTAAGCCACTGCTTGAGGGCAGCGTTCGGTTCGCATCACCGACAGGAAGGCCAAGCTCTCTCAGTTGGCTGAGGATCCTTACCTTCTTACCTTAGCGATGAGTGCGTCGTTACAGAAATTAAGGTCGGTTGTGCATGAAAGTAAGTTTTGACAGAAAGTAAGGTGCTGGAAGTCAGTTGATAATATATATAGAAGTTAGATAGCCACCTAGTAAACTTTCCCATAATCCCTTAGGACTTTACGAACTAGGCACCATCCTTAACGTACCAACGTATTTCGCAACACATCCTTCTAGTCAAGTTTTAGTAAATCGAGTTTTTAAGGCTTGTCGCATTCTCTGGCGTATGTATTTTGGCTCTGGCGCCAGCTGTTGCCAGCTGTGGCACCAGCTACGGCTCTGATACCAGCTGTGGCAGAACCACCTGAATTAATCCGGCTCAAGTGTATTAACCATCACCATTAAGGCAATCTCGGTTAACCTTACACTTCAAATGGAGTAATCCACTGGTCTGTCGGGTATAACCTCCCGATACAACCACGGTAGAGCGGATCGAATGCCATACATACAAACGCTCATGCGACGATGAGCCCAGAGAATACCACATTCCAGCAAATATTACAACATTTGCATAAGTAAATATTACAGACCAAGTTTTGAGTTGAGAAACCAAGTACTTCAATGATCATACTAAGAAGTTCTTCAGAGTTTAAGTTGCAGCGGAAAATACAAACAACGAAAGCTACTCGACGATACAGGATGTCTCGATGAAGCCCGTACGAGACATCACTCGGCGTTATCTCCGTTGGACGGGGGCGTATCCCATTCCACCGACCAACCAGGGGGAAGAGTGCAGGGCCAAGTCAAGCTAGCAATCATATCTTCGAAGTCTCACCTGAAAACGAGCCACAAGCAAGGCTGAGTATACTAATACTCAGCAAGACTTACCCGAGTAGTGGAATCTACTCCACCGACTCTAGATATGCAAGGCTTTTGGCTCAGGGGTTTGTTTTGCCGAAAATCTTCTACAAGTGGGTCCTTACTTTAAATTTTTAGCTCAAGATTCTAGTTTCGTTAACCATTCTAGATAAGCAGCTATCTAAAAGCATACATGGTGAAGCATTAAATTTTCATCCAACCAGTTCATTCATCCTCATTGTTCCTCTTCTTACTCTGTGGGTAAAAATGGTTAAGCAGTCTCAATAGCCGTGAGAAACGGACGATTCGAATCGAATTTCTTAACCTTGCAAGGGAAACCTAAACACACGTCACGTGGTTACTCCCTAGAGTCACACGTGCAACTTTTCCCCTTTCTTTCCGGGTCGTGGATCGGGGCTACCCTCCGAGAGTACAAGAGCCCCACGCCACGGTTCGGCGCCGGGTCGTGACCACTCTCTGCACTCGCCATATGCACATGGGACCGAAGTTCAAAGGGTAGGATGCCGTCCCCTTGCCGGGCCAATCAGGTACTTAAGCTTACCGATTCCCATAATCTCGGCATGTGTTTAGTACGTTCAAAGACTTAACCATCACTACCACACCCTGCGGCCATAGCATTTTTCACTAGACAGACGGGCCTCAATCGTAACCATCGTTCCATAGCCCGTCCGTGTCCTTATGATTGCAGCGTGTAGTAGACATTCAACTCCTATTTTCTCGCGAGTGACAGGAAATCACTCGGCTTTTACCGGAGTCCTATTAGCACAGCATTCTATCGAACCTTACATCTAGTTTTCAAGCATGGGTTCCTAACATCATGCAACTAAGTTTTCATTCAACTCCTATAAACTTAATGCACAAGCAAAGAGTAATGAGTTGCATAATTAGGAAAGAAATAGGTTATGCTCCGGGGCTTGCCTTCGCAGTTAGCTTGGGGCTCTCACGAACTTGGGCTCGGGTCTTCAAGAGCTTCAGTTAAATTCACTTGAGCTTCATGCTGTTCACTCTCGGACGCGGGCACCAGCTCGTAAGTTCCGTCGGCGAGAGTCGTCGATTCTACATGAATGCACAAGTTTAAGTCGTGGTAATGGTAATCGACATGATTTAAGTGTAATTAATACAGTGGATAGTTTCTGGTCATGCAATTTTGGATTTTGGCACATCAGGGAAATATATGCTTACTGTAAAATTTTCAGACAATTTCATGTAGCAGATTAATTATGAAAAATATATTACATAGTTGCTGTTAGACTTTTGTTCTTTTCTTACAGGACAAATGGTGCAACAACTGAGTCTAAGATTTTTACAGAGCTTTCATTTAAGCATGCAGGAGATACTGTAATTTTTGTAGGATTTATTATGCAGTATTCAGAGCATAGAAAATATGACATTACACACCTAGGTTATTCAAGGATTCATTTTTACAGGACACTACAGAGGGTTTTTGTCCATGCAACTTTTTACACAGCAACCTCTACCACAGTGTATCCCTTAGTAAAAAGTTGAGAATTTTCAAAGCTAAGATACTATTTCCTTGATTTAATGTAAGTTATTAGCACATAAATCAAATAATTAAGTTCCTGTGAGAAATAAAGTCTCCCAATTTTTCTCTGGCATCTAGGTAACATTACACCAGCATATAAAAAGTTTCATTAGATGATTAATAACCTAACAGCAGGGATAAAAATATTCTACCTAATCATGGTATGAAACTAAGTTTAATAAACAGTAAATCTAGAGATGGAATTTGGGCCTGGTCTTTTTACACAGCCCTAGACATTAAGCAACTAACTCACTGTCCAAATTTTAGGGTCAGCGTTGATCTACAACCATGGGTACAAAATAAGTTCATTAAAGCTTCCATTTAAGGTAGAGCAAAATATGTGGAGAATCTGAGAAACTTTTTGTAACAAAAGTTGTACAGTTTATTCTAAGGATTCCAGAACAGTTGAGTTTGCATTTTTCCCAATTTTCTACGATTTTATACGAATTTTACAATTTCACTAAATTTGAATCTAGATTTGAAACTTTCTTTTACAACTGGGTCCTTGAATCTTACGCGCAGACCCTTCTAAAGATTTAAATTCTTGCAATTGGGTCCTCGGGCGGCTCGGGTACGGCGGCCGGCCGAAATTCCGGCGAGGGGCTTGCCGGCGGCGAGGGGTGAGGGTCGCGGAAGGTTCAGGGGTGCGAGGGCTACCTCGTGGGGGTGTTGTTCAGGTGGGGGATGGCCGGGAATAGCTCGCCGGTGTTGGAGCAGAGGCGGCGGCGGCGGTGGCGCACTTCAACGGCGGTGCTCCGGCGGGCTTGGGGCGGCCTGGTCCGGTCAGCGAGCTTCAGTGGCGCGTGGGGAAGCTGCTCAGGGGCTTGGCTTGGACGGAGAAGGTCGGGGTCGAGCTGCCCACGGCGAGCAGGGGCGGCGGCGGCGGCGGCAGCGCGGGCGGCGGCGCTCCGGTGGTCCTCGGCGGCGTTGGGTGGGTCGGCGAGCTTCAGCGGGGTGATGTAGTGGTGGCTGGAGGCTCAATTTGGGCAGGGGGCGGCGGTGGAGGGCTGTCCACGGGCGGGCGGCGCTCGGCGGCGGCAATGGCGGCGGCGAGGGCGTTCTGGGTGTGTGGCTCGCGTGGGCGGCCGGGGCGCGGCTTTTATAGGGGTAGGAGGGGGTGTGGAGGGGCCTGGGCGATGCGCGGGGCGGCAGCAGAACGCCGGCACGGCGTGCGGCGGGCGGACGCGGGCGACTGGGCGGCCGGGATTTGGCGTGGCAGAGAGGAGATAGTGTGGCGCGCGGAGTGGTGGAGCAGCTGCTGCAGCGGCTCGGGCGGAGGGCAGGCGCAGCGACGGGCGGGGCGCGGGAGCCGGGGCGGCACGGCGGGGTGCGGCGGTTGGGCGCGACGGGCGGCGAGGCTGGGCGTGGCAGCGGCGTGCGCACGCGCGGACGCTCACTGGGCAGCGCGGCGTGGGGAGGGGGCAAAGCCGGTCGTGGGGGAGTGGCGCGGCGGCCACTGGCCTGGCGCCTCGCGCCGGTCAGGCGTCGCCGGCCACCTGGCGTGCGGCGGTCGGGCGGGGAGGGGAGAGAGAGGGAGCGCGAGGGGCCTGAATGCAAGAATTCGAAAAGTTTCAGGGGGCTGGGTGCAAACAGGGCGTTTTCTCCTCTTTCTAATTTGAATTTCAAAAACTTTTGAACATGAAAGTTGTTCAGAATAAAAAGTTCTACAAATTTGGTTTCAGGCAACATCTCATTTGGCTTATGGTTTGAAAGTTAATTTAAAAATTTCAAATGTGTCCAAAAGTGCCCAAATTCGATTTGAATTTCAACTTAACTCGATCTAATTCTTTTCACCCTTTTATTAGTTGGCTAAGCATAGGGTTAGGCTAATGACATTGATTTTAGAAATGTAATTTACCAGGGTTGTCACAGTTTGTATTGCCTTGGGGTTATGTGTATGCATGTTATGCTTTGGAGGGGTCCCTGCCCGCCCTTATATATCCTGGGGGGACAGGGTTACATGGAAATCCTAGTCTGGTACAAGCTTAGGAGTCCAAACCGAGTACTCTCGAGTAGTTTCCTTCAGTACCGACTAGTTGTACTTACATACGAGTACTTTACAGTATGGATAAGGTATGGAACATGCCCAACCCCTTAATCTAGAATGTTCTACGCCACGCGTGCAGCCATGTTGCCCCGGGTCTGACAAGCCCCCGAGCTCTTCGTAGTCGAGTACTGCAGGCTTCGAGTACTTCTTGAAGTCATCCTTTGGTTCCTGCTGAAACTCCATCTTGAACGTGTCTTCCAATTACGTCCCTTGGCTGCTCGAGGCTGTGAGGTGCTCTAGCCCCGAGTACTTTCAAGTCTTTTCTTTCTATGGGGTGCGATGCAAATCGCACTCCATATGGAGTAGCCCCCGAGCCTTAGGTTGAATCGAAGAATCAGGCTAAGGGTCCCACTAGTCTTGAATCTTCATCTTATCTTCCAAACATTTTTTAAAAATAAGCCATCGATGACACGTGTCCCGCAGCTCCCGAACCTTGAATCCATATCCCGAGGTTTGGAAAAAAGGATCCAAAAGAACGTTGCATACTGAACAGAGTTATGTATAAAATATGTCTATAATGTGTGATCTGCCTTGATGGTAAATTGTAGAAATCAATTGGTTCAAAATTCGAAAAACCCCTTTTTTCGGGATAAGGTCCCTGAAAAAATGGTTAATCAAATAAACTCCCCAAAACTTATTCCCAAAATACCGCTCAAAACAAATCACACATTTTTTTATGGGAGAAAACTCTTCGGCTTCTGAACAATAAATCTGGGCCTACATGCTGGCTATTTAACCGCACGGTGACTCTAGGGTTTTACCTTTTCACTTTCTACCTTAGCCATTTCACCTTCTCAGCCTCCTGCGCTGCCAGTTGCTTTAGATCTAGGGTTTGAGAACCCTACTGAGCTCGTCTTCCATCCCCAGCCAAACTAGCCGGAAAATCCATCCACTCCATCAGTGAGTCCTTGTGCCCCCCTCTCGAAGCCCCCGAGCATATGCAAGTGAAGCAGCTCGTGATATTCAAGATGGGCAACAAGAAACCGGCGTCCAAAGGGAAGAAGGAGGAGTCAACCACCGGCGATTGGGAGAGAAGTAAGTGCACCCGTGCTGATCTTCTTAACGTGGTTGCTCAAGGTCTTCTTCAATCGGAGGAAATGGTTCAGTGGAAACCTTCCTTCCGCCAGTTCTTTCTGCAAGAAGATGTAGATCAAACTATCATCTTCGAGCATTTTGTCGAAAGGGGATTGGCCCTCCCCGCATCTGATTTCCTCTGTGGCCTCCTTTATCATTGGGGTATTCAGATCCATCATCTGAACCCTAACTCTATTGTCCACCTCTCCATTTTTGTTCATTTTTGCGAAGCTTTCCTTGGCATCGAGCCACATTTTGATCTCTTCTTCTACTTCTTCCATCTCCGTCAACAACCATCTGAGGAAAAGCAGTACTTGTTGGCGGGCCGGACTTCAACTCAAGCAGGAGAAGGGAAATGAGTATATTGAGTACTCGCTCCCCACAAACCACTCGGGTTGGAGGTCTGTGTTGTTCTACATTGGAAACCATCCACCCGTACTACCCAAGAGAAGTCCAGGGAAGGCAGTGTGGATGCCCAAATGGAATGAAAAGTTGAATTCCAACCAAATGTTGCAAGTCAGTGAATTGCTCGAAATTCTTAGAAAACAGAAGGAGTCAGGTGTAACCGGTGTGTCTGTCATGGCCTCCATGTACAAGAGGCGTATCATGCCCCTGCAGAAGAGGTGTTGATTTGGATTCGAGTACTTAGGGAGTAACGATCCATCTTGCCTTTCCGCAGAGGTTCTTCCTTCGCAGACAGCTCTGGACCATGTTCACCAAGTACTATTCGATGCGAACACAGTTCCTTACTTCCCGAAGCTATTCAGTGCGGTGAATCCGCCGAAACTGGTGAGTAATTTGTTTGTCGACTACTTGCATAACTTGTGAAGTATCACTGAATATTGACATGATGTCATTATTTTTCTGCATGGGGACAATGAACTGTATCATTATCCTGCTCCAAATCCTGACTTGCCTCGGGCGGATCACCTCAAGCCAAGTGCGTTCCAGGAGCTCAAGACCAGTCGTTTAGATCGTGATCCCTTAACTGATGAAGAAATGACAGATTCTGATGACGATCTTCCTCTAGCAACTATCCTGAAGAAGTCTGGCAAGGAATCGAGTAGCAGCATGGAGCTTCCGAACCACCCGACCAAGCCGCGGGTGGGTGTGAGGAAGCAGAAGCTTACCCTTGTGGATCTGTCAGACGACAACCCGAGGTAAGCAATGTCCTCGAGTACCTTGCTTGTTGCAGTTTTCTTTTTACTGAGTTTTCCTCTGTTCTGTTTGCAGTCCACCCGCCTCCCACCTGTCCAAGCATTCCAAGGACGGGGGAAAGTCAGGCCCTTCTGGGGATGATGCCGGACCAGTGGGCGACATCCAGCCTGGTGCAGCGGACCCTTCCACTGTTGACGCTGCGCCGAGCCCCAGCAACCCAATCCCGGCGAGTGCCCCGGAGGCTCAATCAAAGGAGCGTGCTGGCAGCTCGGGGATGTTGGGTACTCGGGGGGCCCAGCTTCAAAAACTGAAAAAAGTAGTGACCAAGAGATCCTCCACGTAAGTCTCGAATACTTTGACTTGTGCCATTTTGTAATTTATCGAGTAGTTGATATGACTGTACTTTGTCTAGCCCTTCCTCTACTCTGGACTTGGGGGAGCCTGATGATGCCCCAGCTGCCCAAGCCCCCGAGTCTTGAAAGGACACGGATGCTGCAGCGTTGGAGACCGGCGCTACTCCTCCTCCTCCCCCTCCTCCGACCACCAATGTCGAGGCGGAGAAAGAAGTCGAGCTGGAGCGAGTAGAGGTGGAGACCACTACCGGCCACCAACGTGAATGCGGGTGAAGTGGCAGGAGAAATGCAAAAGGAGTCCGGCGCGGGAGATGCCAGTGCTGCGGGTAATGCTGACCCTAGTGCCAACACCGTCGAGGCTGAGGGCACGAGTCGCCTTGGCGCAGGAGATGCTGGCACCGCCGGTACTTCTGAACCTAGCGCTGATGCATCGGAGAAGGAAGACCTGCTGGTGATGCCGTATGGTTGGCACCACACCATCGCGGCAAACTTGATTGATGACCCTTATCTGACCGCGGAGAAGAAAAACAAATCAAAGGGGTCTTCAAAGACTTGTACAAGTTCACCACCATAAGTTTTCATCTTTCTCGAGTAGTTTTCTTCATCCCCTATTTCTCTTTGAGTGGTGATAATTGATATACTTTGCTTTGTAGAACTTGATGGATCAATCCTAGGAGATGTCCGAGAAACTCAAGTTCATTGAGGACGGCCATCATAAGTTGGCGGAGAAGGATGAGCGCATTCACGAACAAATCCAGGAGAGGATTGACCTCCGCAACAAGCTCGACCAGTTGAAGAAAGAGCACACTCATGGAACTTGGCTCCTTAAGAATGAAATCCAAAATCTTGAGAAGGAAAAAGCCGAGCATGTTGAGAAGAACAAGAAGATCTCCAAAGCGCACAAAGGTAACTTGTCGCCTTGTCTTGTTGTCTTTGATTCATTGTTTGTTCGAGTAGTTTTTGAAACTTCTCGAATACTGCTTCTTTTCTCTTGCGCGCAGAACTGAAATCCACTTTGCAAAAGAAAGAAAATATGATTATAGATCTGAAGAACCTTGTTTATCGTGGCGCAAATGATGTCGAGCGTCTCGAGAAGGTCCTTGAGGATACAAGCGTCCAATTCCGTGATGCCATGTAGCAGATCAAGAATATGCTTGAGGAAAAAGATGTCATCCAAAAGGAACTCGAAGAATTCAAGACTGCTGCACAAGCTGTCGTGGAGATGGTGGAGTTTCCGACAGAAGGTGATGCTGGAGAGCTGCCTTGTTAGAGAAGCTTCATGCGACTCCTCAGTAGGTTGCCAGCTACATCTCGGAAGCCACCAGGATGTACATAGCTCAGGCGCTCGCGTTGGGGAAGTTATACTGGCCCAAGGTGAAGCTTGAACCACTTGCTGAAGGCATGACGGCCGACTACTCTGTTGAGCAATTCACGAAGTTCCGTGAAGAAGTCGAGCCCCTTGCTGACGAGATGGTTAGAAGCAAAAATAGTGTGTACTTATGCCACTTGTTGATATGTATATAAATTTGCCTAATTGATCTTTCTTCAGCGTATATCTTTGTATGATGTTTGCTGGTACGATCGTAGGACATAGAGTAGTTGGAGACGTTTGGGTTAAGCTACTCCAAGAGCATCGTCTTGGATGTAGTCAGTAACTTGACGTTCCATAAAAACCCCCGATCATGTGGTACGCTAGGCTAGCCTGTCAGTTTGAAAACATGAACGGTTAAGTTGTTAACGTCTCGCTTGTAGCAGGGAAATAACGTGACCGTGTGATGGGCTTGGTGATCCCTTCGGCGGGTGCCTTAACGCTCTCTTTCGAGTAGTGTAGCAGCGGCCGGAACTGTGAGAGTACATCAGTGCTCTGCCTTATAGGTTGTACTAGACGTAAGTACTCGTGGCGGAGCCCCCGAGCATAAACGAGTTAAGTACAAGTACTCGTGGCGGAGCCCCCGAGTGTAAGTAGTCGAGAAAACATATAAACTCATGGCGGAGCCCTCGAGTTTAATGTAGGCGAAAAAATGTAAGAACTCATGGCGGAGCCCCTGAGTTAAAACATGCAGAAAGTAGTCGAATTATGGTGAAATCAACTCTTTCTTTATAAAAATTCTGACATGCAGCTGGCGAATTGCTTTTACAACTTCTACTAGGCGTAGAATTTTCGGAGATTCTCTATGTTCCAGGAGTTGGGAACTTCCTGGCCATCAGGGTACTACAGGCGATATGACCCTGGTCTTGTGACTTCCGACACGATGAAAGGACCTTCCCACTGTGAATTAAGCTTGTGTAACCCAGTTTCATCCTGAAAACGGCGAAGGACCAAGTCACCGATATTGAACGACCGCTCTTGCACATTGAGATCGTGATAGCGCTGGATGCCTTGCAGATAATAGGCTGAATGAACGAGGGCACTGCATCTGTCTTCATCAACGGTGTCCAGTTCCAATTGCCGGGCTTCTTCCACCTCCCCTTCGTCACACATCTTAACTCTGGGAGAAAGCCACATAAGATCTGCCGGGAGTATAGCTTCAGACCCGTAGACAAGGAAAAAAGGGGTATGTCCTGTGGCTTTCGATGGTTGAGTTTGAAGCCCCTAGATGACATGAGGCAACTCATATATCCATGTGCCACCCTTTTTTCTGTTCTCATCGTAGAGTCTCTTCTTTAGGTCATCCAGAATCAAGATGTTGGCCCGCTCGACTTGTCCATTGGCCCTTGGGTGTGTGACTGACACGTACTTCACTTTAATCGAGTTATTTTCGCAGAATTCTCAGAACTGGTTTGCCGTGAAGTTTGAGCTCAGATCCGTGATGATGGTGTTGGGGTAGCCGAAACGGTACATAATATCTAAGATGAAGTCGACTGCCATGTTTGGAGTGAGCTTAGTAATCAGATTGTACTCGATCCACTTGGTGAACTTGTCGATGGCCACTAGTGCATGTGTAAAGCTTCCTGGAGCTATAGTCAGAGGTCCAATCATGTCGAGGCTCTAGCATGGGAAGGGCCATGAGCGCGGTATGGTGATGAGGTTGTGCACCGGGACGTGAGAGTGTTTGCCAAAAAATTGGCACTTCTGACACATGCATACGAGATCCTCGTCGTCGGAAACTACTGTTGGCCACCAATAGCTTGCCTTGTAGGCCTTCCCGACTAGTGTCTTGGATGCTGCATGATTTCCGCATGTACCTTTGTGTATCTCGAGTAGTATATTGCGGCCCCATGCCCTTGGAACACACTTCGTGAGTACTCCTATGCTTGCTCCACGCTTGTAGAGCTTATCTCCGACGATGACAAGCCCCTTGCTACGCCTCATGATGCGTATTGCTTCTGAACTTTTCTTTGTCACCCCTGGGGGTAGCTTCTTTTCCTTGAATTCGATGAAAGTCCCCCGCCAATCAACCTCCGACATCATGACCTCCCGGCTGGGGTCCGAGGATCCCGAGCTGGTGGTTGCTTGATTAGTGGTCTTGATCGACAGTTCTTTGAGTTCCTGGACAAATACTCCTGCTGGGACTTGTGCTCGAGTAGATCCAAGCTTGGAGAGTACATCTGCTCCAACATTGTTGTCCCGGACGACGTGGTGAATCTCCAGGCCAGCAAATTTGTTCTCCAGCTTGCGCACTTCCATGACATATGCGTCCATCTCCTCCTTTGTGCAGTCCCACTCTTTGTTGACTTGTTGCATGACTAGCAGCGAGTCGCCGTACACGAGTAGTCATTTGATACCTAGTGAGACTGCTAGGTGGAGACCGTGTAGTAGCGCTTCATACTCGGCCTCGTTGTTGGACACCTTCCAAAGGATTTGTAAGAAGTACTTGAGTTGTTCACCCTTTGGAGAGATGAAAAGTACTTCTGCCCCACCACCCTCGAGCTTGAGCGAGCCATCAAAGTACATCGTCCAATGCTCTGGGCGGCTGGCTAGGGTTGGTACTTGATTTTCCCGCCACTTAGCCATGAAATTGACCAATGCTTGGGATTTGATGGCTGTCCTTGGCTTGAAGTTGATTGAAAGAGCCCCCAGTTCTACTGCCCACTTGGATATACGATCAGTGGCATCCCGGTTGTGGAGTATATCCGTCAACAGGAAATCAGTAACAACTGAGATCTTGTACTCGTCGAAGTAGTGGTGGAGCTTCCTTGATGTTATGAGTATTGCGTAGAGTAGTTTCCGAATTGAAGGATAGCGTACCTTTGATTCAGAGAGTACTTCGCTGATGAAATAGACTAGCCTCTGCACGCCAAATGCATGGCCTTCCTCGTTTTGCTCCACCACAACTGTTGTGCTGATCACATGAGTAGTTGCTGCAATGTACATCAGCAGGTTCTCCCGTGGACGTGGTGCTGTGAGAATAGGAGGTGACTGCAGGTGTTCCTTGAGGTCCAGCAGAGCCTGCTCAGCTTCCCCCATCCAGTGGAACTTGTCTTTCTACTTCAGGAGCTTGAAGAAGGGAAGGCCCCATTCTCCAAGTCGTGAGATGAATCTGTTTAAGGCCGCCATGCACCCTGTTAGCTTATGCACGTCCTTGATCGTTGTTGGAGCCTTCATGTCACTGATGGTGGTGATCTTTTCTGGGTTAGCTTCAATCCCTCTATGACTGATGATGAACCCGAGTAGTTTCCCGGATGGTACGAAAAAAACGCACTTGGCTGGGTTGAGTTTCCATTGGAACTTCCGGAGGCTACTGAATGTTTCCTCTAGGTCTGCAATTAGGTCCTCGGGAATTCTGGTCTTGACGACCACGTCATCCACATAGGCCTCGACATTGCAGTGTAGTTGGTCTGCAAAGCACATTTGGATTGCCCGCTGGTACGTGGCCCCAAGCGTTCTTCAGCCCGAAGAACATAGTCTTATAGGCATAAGTCCCGAAGGGCGTGATGAACGCGGCCTTGATTTGATCTTCTTCCTTGAGGGCAATCTGATGGTAGCCCGAGTAGCAGTCATGGAAACAGAGGAGTACACAGCCGGCGGTGGAGTCGATTACTTGATCAATGTGCGGTAGCCCAAAGTGGTCTTTCGGGCAGTGCTTGTTGAGATCAGTATAATCAACACACATTCTCCATTCATTATTGTTCTTCTTCTTTACAAGGACGGGGTTGGCAACCCACTCTGGGTGGTACAGCTCTTTGATGAAACCAACCGCGAGTAGTTTGGCCGACTCCTTTTTGATTGCTTCCCTCTTATCCTAAGAAAATCTACGGAGATGCTGCTTTTTGGGGGTAGCATCAGGATCTACTTTCAAACTATGCTCGATCAGTTCCTTGGGCACCCCTGGCATATCCACTGGTTTCCACGCGAATATGTCTTGGTTGGTGTTGACGCTAAAATCGGCCAGACAGGAATCAACCGATGGTCTTCAGCGTCGGACACACGACCCGGGAGAATCTGCTTAGCTCCTGTTCGGGTTATCGCCCTGGTACGGTTCGCGCGGCGTGCCAGTCAATCTGACCTGTTGATTGACAAGGAAATAAAGTATTAAATTCCAAGCGCTCCAATCGGCTGGAGTTCCGATCTGTCCTGAGGAGTGCGTCGGCGGCGAATCGGCCGATTTGCTGTAGAGATGATCGGCTATGGATCAGCCGATAATCGTGTAGTAATTGTAAAGAAAACTGCTGGAGCGATCTAAACAATTACTACAGAGGCAACACTTGAAATAGATCTAATCGACCGTGAGATGATAAATCGAAGAAGAACGATGACGAAGCCGATTACTCTGATCTCAAGCTGGATAACTGGTGATAATACTAGAATAACAGGTAAAACTTGCAATTCCAGTAAATATCGATAACTCGTGAATAAATCCAAACGAAACCACAGCGATGCGCCCGTAGTTAAAGCTCGGATATTACTCGATAAGCGGAACCTACCAATTGGCCGGAGATCAAGTTGATGCAGCCTTGCCAATCCGTATGAACTCGTGAAAGAAGAAAAGTATTGGCGAAGTCGCCGACTTGAAAGTAAATTGCTAAAAAAAGTAGAAGTATTGTTGTTGATTGATGTGTTTTTATCTTTTGCAAGACCCTGACGACTCCTATTTATACCCTAAGACTAGGACTCCTGGTCGATCACGAATTGTTACAACCTTATTTAAAAAACGGGAAAACTACTATATCTATAATAACTTTTAAAGGAAACGGACTCCCGCAGAATCTTCCGCCGCCGTCCCCTAATCCAATCAGGACTCTTTTCAATTGCTCCTTGACCAACTTAGCGTTGCCCTGTTGACCAACTTCTGACCAGGACTCTCCGAAATAGTCCATGCTGTTGGCGCAGGCTGTATCACCAATCGGCCGATTTCCAACTGTTACCTCAATCGGCCGATTCCTTACTGTAGCCTTTAGATCTGCCGCATCGGCCAACCTTCTTTTCCCGATGCCGATTTAACACGTGTCAAAATCTGGCGTAAACACATGCCCCCCAGTTTCGGAGTAAAACATAACTTTTTCTTCGAAACTCTTTCTTTAATCCTTTCCTCCGAAACGGGCGCAGTAAAAATCTCCTTCCGTTCTGTGGCACAATGATTGAAACTTCCTCGGACCGAGCGCGCGAAACGACTGCTCCCCTGGAATTCGTGTAGACGGCGCGGCAAGAATACTGTCTTTGCCCTTGCTCTCCCGATTTTCCTCAAGTACTGGCCTTCTCCGCCTACTCTTCCCCACAAATCTAGCATTTCCTTCCAGCGAACCACTGTTCGTCTTCCTCCGAGCTCTCTCGATTTCCAAACGCTTCCCCCCCCCCCTCCGGCGATCTCATTCGCGACCTGCTCCAACCTTCCAATGGCGTCACCATCGGCGACCGCTCCATCCACGGAAGCTCTATCGGCGATCCCTTCAGCGGCGGCAGCCCAATCGGCGGCTCCTCTGGCAGCCCAATCGACGGCGATGATCTTTATCCCAGAGGTAAATGCTTGAAATTTTTCCCCTTTCGCTTCTCTACTGCTTTAGTACTTTCCGGATCATTTCTCAGTTTCTTCCCTTTTTCTCCCTTTTTAGGCACTTAGGCACCAAATCACCATCCCCCTCTCAGAATCCCCTGACCTTATCTACTTGGGCCCTATGGGGAACCCCGATCCAACAGACCTGATCAGTCTAGAAACTCACAGAATCCCATTCAAGCAGTCACCCATGGACCTAGATCAGTGGGTAGGTACCTTTAGATCCTGGCCAAATGAAACCCCCAGCTGGAGAGAATGGTACCAGAGAATAGCCAGATCTAGGAAGGTTCAGTGGGAGGAACAAAAAATCGGCCAGTGCATAGACCTATCTCTGTCTCAGATGGAAAGAAATGAACCTCTGGTCATGGCAGCTTCTTATTTTTGGTCCGATGCACTCAATACATTCCTTTTTGGACATGGACCCATGACCCCGACTTTGGCCGATGTTCTGTTGTTGACCGGCCTCGATGTCTCCTCCGCCGATATCCCTTTTAGCAATCTGTTTAAGCCATCACATCAGCTAGAGACCAAAGGAATCGGCGGATGGAAGGGGTATATTAGCAAAAATATGAAGACCGGGACAGTTTCAGAGAGGGAGCATACTGCTTTTCTGATGATGTGGCTAGAAAAGCACTTTTTCTGTGGCAGAGCAGTTGGACCCTCTTCTAACACTCAGGCTTTAGCGGAAGCTTTGTCACAAGGATCGGCCATCCCCCTTGGAAAACATTTGCTGGGATCGGCCTATCACCTGATGCACCAAATCAGCACCAAGCTGTCGAAAGGGGAGCCGATTGGGAACCCTGGCGGTCCCTGGTGGTTCATCACCCTCTGGCTCAATTTATATATGAGCAAGGTCTCTCAGCAACGGATAGAGACCAAAACTTTCCCTAACATCGAGTCAGAGGAGAATCCAACCGTCCGACGACACTGCAGATCTTTTGGAGAGGCGGCATCGGCCTTCCCTGGCTGTCAATTTACTGCTACCCATACAGCTGAGTACTTCAGATGTCTTTACAAGGGCCTTAGTGAAGAAACTGTCAGCTGGCATCCGTATCAGGCAGTGGAGCCAATTTTCGAATTACCCACGAGCTACGACTTCTCCACTCACACCTTTGACAGGGAGCTTATGGATATCTTGATCAAGCCAGGGATTCTGCCAGCCAATTTCTTTTCAGGAAAGGACTCTCCCACCTATGAGTTCTACAATCCATCGGCTGCAACAAGGCAACTGGGTTTTGGCCAACTGCCGATTCGAGTCTACTTCGCCGGTCAAGCGAAATTCAGAGACGGACTGACTTCAAGTCTTGACTACAATCGGTTGTGCGATCTAGTGCCAGATTCTAGCACTATTGACCTGAATAATTGGTCAGCGGCCTCTTTTGCCACCCAGAAATTTAAATTATGGTGGGCAGATGGAAGCAATACCTTTTCTGTAAGTCTCCATCAGCTTATTGCAACATTCTGGATCCAGAAAATATCGATCCAAACGCAGCGGTATGGCCTTTCTCCCAGCCGATTCTAATGCTATTCCTTTCCATACTTTCATCTTGTTATTAACCCACCTTCATCTTCTCAGTCTGAAAGCCAGGTCCCTCCGATGCGGAGCCGAAGCGGCAGGCCGATAGATAGTCACCATCCATATACGCCATATCCACTTATTTGTTTCCATGCTCTAGCTATCAAGGATATCTCTACTGGCCTATCGAAACGAGCATCAAAAAGGCCAACCTCAAAGATAACCAGCCGTCGAGTGCGAGCCCGCATCGGATCGGCCGATCAGACGGCGATAGCATCGGCTGAGACTCCCCGTATCGGATCAGCTGACCAGACGGCTGTAACAACCCTGATAAATTACATTTCCAAAGCAATGTCATTAGCCCAACCCTATGCTTGACCAACTAATAAAAGGGTTAGAACAAGTTAAGTTGAAATTCAAATTTGAAATTGGCACATTTGAATACCTTTGAATTTTTAAATTAACTTTCAAACCATAAGCCAAATGAGATGTTGCCTGAAACCAAACTTGTAGAACTTTTTATTCTGAACAACTTTCATGTTCAAAAGTTTTTGAAATTCAAATTAGAAAGTGGAGAAAACATCCTGTTTGCACCCAGCCCCCTGGAACTTTTCAAATTCTCGCAAAAAGGTCCTTCGCCCCTCCTATCTCTCCCCCCTCCCCGCCCGACAGCCCGGCCAGGTGGCCGGTGAAGCCTGACCGGCGCGAGCCGCCAGGCCAGTCGCCGCCGTTCCTCGCCCCCAAGCCTGGCTTTGCCCCCCCCACCGCCGCGCTGCCCAGCCCGCGCTCGCCGCACGCGCCACGCCTGCCCAGCCTCTGCTCGCCGCCCGCCGCGCCGTGCCGCTCCGCCCGCCGCGACCTGCCCGTCGCTGCGCTTGCCTTCCGCCTGAGCCGCTGCTGCAGCTGTCCCTCCAATCCCCGTGCTGCGCTATCTCTCGCTCCCCCACGCAAATCTCCGGCGCCCAGTCGCTCGCTCCCGCCCGCCGCACGCCGCGCCGGCGAACCGAGCCGCCCACCGTGGCCACTGGCACGCCCTTGCCGTGTCTCCACCCCTGCACGTCGCCCGGCACCCCCACCTCCCTCCTGCCCCTATAAAAACCGCCCCAGGCCGCCCGCGCGAGTCACCAGCAGCCAGAACGCCCGCCGCCGCCATTATCGCCGCCGAGCTCCACCCGCTCGTGGACAGCCTCCCACAGCCGCCCCCTGCCCAAATTGAACCTCCAGCCACCACCACATCATCCCACCGGAGCTCACTGACCCGCTCAACGCCACCCAGGACCGCCGGAGCACCGCCGCCCGCGCTGTCGCCGCCGCCACCCGCCTCTGGTCACCGCGGACAACTCGACCCCGACCCCCCTCTGCCCAAACCAAGCACCAGAGCAGCTTCCCCACGCGCCACTGAAGCTCCCCGTCCAGACCAGGCCGCCCCAAGCCCGCCGGAGCACCGCCGTCGACGCGTGCCGCCGCCGCCGCCGCCCCTGCTCCAACGCCGGCGAGCTACTCCCGGCCGTCCCCCACCCGAACAAGACCCCCACGAGGTAGCCCTCGCATCCCTGATCCTTCCCCAGCCCTCACCCCTCGCCGCCGGCGAGCCCCTCGCCGGAATTTTGGCCGGCCACCGTACCCGAGCCGCCCGAGGACCCAATTGCAGTAATTGAAATCTTTAGAAGGGTCTGCACGTAAGATTCAAGGACCCAGTTGTAAAAGAAAGTTTCAAATCTAGATTCAAATTCAGTGAACTTGTAAAATTCGTATAAAATCGTAGCAAATTCAGAAAAATGCAAACTAAACTGTTCTGGAATCCTTAGAAGAAACTCTACAACTTTTGTTACGTAGAGTTTCTCAGATTCTCAATATATTTTGCTCTACATTAAATGGAAGTTTTAATGGACTTCTTTTGTACCCACTGTTGTAGATCTATGCTGACCCTAAATTTTGAGCAGTGAGTTAGTTGCTTGATGTTTAGGACTGTGTAAAAAGATCAGGCCCAAATTCCATCTCTATCTACACTGTTTATTAAACTTAGTTTCATACCATAAGTGGCTAAATATTTTTATCCCTGCAGTTAGGTGATGAATCACCTAATGAAACTTTTTCCATACTGGTTTAATGGTACCTAGATGCCAGAGAAAAATTGGGAGACTTTTATCTCACACAAAAATTGCTAATAACATACATTAAATTAAGAAAATAGTATCCTAGCTTGGAAAATTCTCATATGTTTACTAGAAGATACTCAGTGGTAGAGGTTGCTGTGTAAAAAGTTTCATGGACAAAAACCCTGTGTAGGATCATGTAAAAATAAATCCTTGATTAACCTAGGTGTGTAATGTAACATTTACTATGCTCTGAAAACTGCATAATAAATCCTATAAAAATTACAGTAGCTCCTGCATGCTTAAATAAAAGCCCTGTAAAAATTTTAGTCTCAGTTTTTGGACCAATTGTTCAGTACAAAAAGAACAAGAGTCTAGCAGCAACCATGTATTATATTTTTCATAATTAATCTGCTGCATGAAAATATCTGAAAATTTTACAGTAAGCTTATCTTTCCCTGATGTGCCTAGATCCAAGGTTTTATGACCAGAAACTACTCTCTGTAGTAGTTACACTTAAATCATGTTTCCATGAGGAACATAAGTTCCCCATGAACACCCACCCCACCTTGCTTAACGAAGTTACTCATTGTACTATTCTACTCTATTAACGATTGCCCACGAATGATAAAGTAACTCACTTCACAACAAAAGTCATGTTTTACGGACTACAACTTTATCGTGAAGGAAATCATGTCGTTTACCATCACCACTACTTAAACTTGTGCATTCATGTAGAAACGACTACTCTCGCCGATGGTACTTACGAGCTGGTGCCCGAGTCCGAGAGTGAGCAGCGAGAAGCCCAGGAAAATTTAACTGAAGCAGTTGAAGACCTGGGTCAACGTTCAGACGTCCCCGGACTAACTTTGCACAAGAAGGAAAGCCCCGGAGCATAACCCATTTCCTTTCCTAAATTATGCAACTCACTACTCTTTTGCTTGTGCATTAAGTTTATAGGAGTTGAATGAAACTTAGTTGCATGATGTTAGGAACCCATGCTTGAAAACTAGATGTAAGGTTCGATAGAATGCTGTGCTAATAGGACTCCGGTAAAAGCCGAGTGATTTCCAGTCACTCGCGAGAAAATAGGAGTTGAATGTTTACTACACGCTGCAATCATAAGGACAATGGACGGGCTATGGTACGATGTTTACGATTGAGGCCCGTCTGTTTAGTGAAAAATGCTAAGGCCGCAGTGTGTGGTAGTGGTGGTTAAGTCTTTGAACGTACTAACCACATGCCGAGAATATGGTAGTCGGTAAGCTTAAGTACCTGATTGGCCCGACAAGTGGACGACAACCTACCCTTTGAACTTCGGTCCCATGTGCATATGGCGAGTGCACGAGTGGTCACGACCCGGCGGCGAACCGTGGCGTGGGACTCTTGTACTCTCGGAGGGTAGCTCCGATCCACGACCCGGAAAGAAAGGGGAAAAGTTGCACGTGTGACTCTGGGAGTAACCACGTGACGTGTGTTTAGGTTTCCCTTGCAAGGTTAAGAAATTCGATTCGAATCGTCCGTTTCTCACGGCTATTGAGACTGCTTAACCCCCTTTACCCACAGAGTAAGAAGAGGAACAATGATGATGAATAAACTTGTTGGATGAAATTTAATGCTTCACCATGGATGATATTGGATAGTTGCTTATCTAGAATGGTTAATGAAACTAGAATCTTGAGCTAAAAGTTGAAAGTAAGGACCCACTCGTAGATGCTTTTCGGCAAAACAAACCCCTGAGCCAAAAAGCCTTGCATGTCTAGAGTCGGTGGAGTAGATTCCACTACACGGGTATGTCTTGCTGAGTATTAGTATACTCAGCCTTGCTTGTGGCTCGTTTTCAGGTGAGACCTTCGAAGATATGATTGCTAGCTTGACTTGGCCCTGCACTCTTCCCCCTTATCGTCAAGTAGCTTTCGTTGTTTTATTTCCGCTGCAACTTAAACTCTGAAGAACTTATTGGTTATGATCACTGAAGTACTTGGTTTCTAAACTCAAACTTGGTTTGTAATATTCACCTAGGATAATTTTGTAATATTTACTGGAATGTGGTATTCTCTGGGCTCATCGTTGCATGAGCATTCGTATGTACGGCATTCGATCCGCTTTACCGTGGTTGTATCGGGAGGTTACCCGACAGACCAATGAATTACTCCGTTTGAAGTGTAAGGTTAACCGAGATTGCCCTAATGGTGATGGTTAATGCACTTGAGCCGGATTAATTTAGGTGGTTCTGCCACAGCTGGTATCAGAGCCGTAGCTGGTGCCACAGCTGGCAATAGCTGGCACCAGAGCCGAAATGCATACGCCAGAGAATGCGACAAGCCTTAAAAACTCGTTTTCCTAAAAACTTGACCACAAAAATTGTGTTGGAAAATGCGTTGGTTCGTTAAGGATGGTACCTAGTTCGTAAAGCCCTAAGGGATTATGGGAAAGTTACTAGGTGGCTATCTAACTTATGAAATATTATCAACTGACTTCCAGCACATTACTTTCTGTCAAAACTTACTTTCATGCACAACCGACCTTAAATTCTGTAACGACGCACTCATCGCTAAGGTAAGAAGGTAAGGATCCTCAGCCAACTGAGAGAGCTTGGCCTTCCTGTCGGTGATGCGAACCGAACGCTGCCCTCAAGCAGTGGCTTACTTGAGGTGCTGCCAATATGCCAACTGTTAGTTGAATATATTGGGAGTAGAAGGTTTGGCGCAGGGTATGGCGATCGCTGTTCATACCCCCGTCTCATGACGGTACCCCCGTGAATACGCTATCTCGATAGCGTATGTTAACGTCGTCTGTACGGCGGAAATTGTACAGATATCGTTTCTATAAGTAAACGGTAATGAATACGGACACTTTCATGAGTGCTGGTATGAAAGGTTCATGAGATATATGTGCTCTATCAATCTTCTGCAGGTACACTAACCGCGATTACGATAAGTTAAAGAACGGTTAGAAAATCTCGACTAGCTATTATAGTGAGAGGCGTATCATGTATGCCACCGAAACTATCTTCGTAAGACCAAAAGTTATTTGGCAATTATTTTATTTTGTGAGGACGAATAGGACGTGCATGCATCATGACTATATATAGCTGAAATTGATAATGCGATGCATGAGAGTGGTAAGGTTCTTGCGTATCTAAGCGTGATTTTGCATAAGGACTATCTAGCGAATCTGTCACAAATCTGCCATGACCGAAAAGAAAGATTTATTGATCAGAGAAAATGACCTTTTCTGGTAAAGTTCATGTTGAAAGAATTGTTTCAAATTTTGTGTTCTATCTCCTGTTCAAAAATAAAAAATTCTGAACTTATGGATAGTAAGAAATAACAGAAACCATGGAATGTCAGAATTCTGTCCAGAATAAGCACTTCTGCCCCTTAAATTTTTAGGCCCCCTTCCTACAGTTTTCTGCAAAAGAGTACAACACAAAACTTGTTCCAAATTTACCCAGGTAGCTGCTTTTAAAATTTGGTAAATTTTGGCTGGGTAGATTTTCCCTGGTGCACGAAATATTGGCCCTCTGTTCACTGAAAATTCTGGGTAGACAGAGGAGTAAGACCTTAAGGGAACAGCCATCTTAGAGCCTAATCCAGCCAAAGTGTTGAATAGAAAAGTGGTGCACAAATACCTTAGGAGTGTTCTAGTGAAATTTGAGAATTTTTGGATATGAACTGTGGAAGTTATGGCTATTTTTGCACTCTATACAGAATCTGTCCCTGTGCTTTTCACACTTTTTCTTGGCCTCACCCATTTGATCTTTTGTTCAGATGGCCGAGCCTGTTGCTATGATGGTGGATGAGGATGGACGCGTTCACTCACAGTGTCTCCACTGGGAGGGCTTCCCCTCTATTTTGTGGGACGTGTTGAGCACCGTGGGCTATCCAATTCCCCCACGTTACGCCGGACTGGAGTTTGCAGAGAATGGAGTTACCCAGTGCCGTGTCAACGTGACCATCTCTCCGCACCCGCTACACCCGGAGTGGCCCGCCTTGGAGATTGAGGCTGTTGGTCGCCGTATGGACAATACCACCAGTTGGTATCCGTACTAGAGGACAGTGCCACTTTTTAAGCTTCCCTTCTGCTATGACTCGTCATCCAACTCCTTTGATAATGATCTCATGGATGTCTTGATCAAACCAGGGATTTTACCGACAAACTTCTTCTCCAGGAAAGATTCCCCAACTTATGAGTTTTACAACCCATCAGTTGCAGCACGGTAGTTCGCTTTGGTCAGCTGCCGATTCAAATTTATTTCGCCGGTCGCGCAAAATTCAGAGATGAGCTCACTAAGGGCCTTGACTACAGTCGGCTGTGCAATTTAGTGCCGGATTTCAGTACCATTGATCTGAACAATTGGATAGTAGCTCCTTTTACTGTCCAACAATTCAAGTTATGGTGGGCAGAATGGAAGCAGCATCTCTTCTGTGCATCTCCTTCAACATATTGCAATAATCTGGATCCTGACAACATCGACTCAAATGCAGCGGTACTGCCCTTCTCCCGGTCGATTTCGATGTTATCCCTTTTTTATGCTACAAATTTGCCGCTAACTCTTATTTCCCTTTTCAGTCCAAAAATCAACTTCCTCCGACGTGGAGCCGAAGTGGTAGGCTGATAGAGAATAGCCGCCCATACACACCATTCCCACTCATCGGCTACCACGCCCCAACCATCAAAGACATCACCAGCGGCCGATTGAAGCAAACACCGAAGAGACCCTCTTCAAAGAAGACGAGACGCCGAGTGCGCGCCCGTATGGAACCGGCTGATCAATCGGCGGCGGCATCGGCTGAACCTTCAACTGCACCAACTCTGACGATTATTGAGGAAGTCGATCTCCAGGCTGCTACAGAAGTTGGAGCGGCTGCTGCATCATTGCTAGTAGAAGCTGTTCAGGTAATTTCGCATACTTCACATACTTCTAAGTATTCTATCAATATTAACTTCTTCTTTCTGCCAGGCTGCGCAAATCGCCCCAGTGCAGTCTCCGCAACAATCGGCTACATCCCAGGCGGAAACCGGAACGTCAGCAATTCCCCTCACCGAGGTAGAGAGTCTCTTAACTCAATTTCTTAATACTCAACCAAAAACTAACCGATTTTTGATGCAGGCTACTCTGAGTGCATCGATTGTTCCTTCCCAACAAACATCGGCCGGAGGACTCACAGAGGTACGACAGGCATCATATATCATCAGACTTAATCATTTGCATTATGCTTATAAAATCCGTTTCCCATACCTTTCCAGGAGGCTAGCCCGAGCAGAGCACTGATAGTTGTCGAATCTTCTTCTTCTGACGAGCCAATCGCGCCAGTTCCCGAAATGAGGGTGGCACTTCCGCCAGCGCAAGCAAAAGAAATCCGTTTCAAAGAGGTAAGGAACTTGTCACCTAAATCCAGATTTTTATCTCTTTTATTCTCTCGCAGGAGCAGGACACTCCCAACAACAGTCTTTTTTCTTTCGCGGTTGCCCTTTCTGACGATGAAGAGATTGCTTCACGCCAAGTCACACTGAGCTCAATCCCTGATGACGTCCGTGCCAAGCTCGAGAGTATACGGACCCTCCTCCAAGACGACATCGGCCGATTAGTGGGAGATGCCTCGCCGATTCGGCAACTTCTTAGTGAAATCAGAGGCCAAATTCAGAGGAAGCGACAAAGGCTCTGGATCCTGCTGCATAAATAGAGTCAATGCAGACTCCAGTGTCCAGGGCCTTGCGCCATATGGCCGATCGCGCCAAACTCGCGAAAGCCCGTGAGGAGGAAGACTTCTACAAACATCGAGCTCAAGAGGTGCATCGGTGAATCAGCTTACTTGAGAGCTCTCGTCCAGATATCGTCGGTGCCATAGACCGCCTTAAATGGCGAAAAGCAGATCTAGCCCAAGAGATGGAGCAGGTGACCAAGGCCATAGCTGCTGAAGAAAAAAGACTCCAAGACCTCCCATCTGTCATCGCCGAGCTAAAGCAGGAAAGGCAGAACCTGGCCCATGAAGCAATAAAAATCCATCATCATATGCCAGAAGTCCCCGGATCGGCTGATGACGACCAAAGAATCGTAGACTCGGCCGAATCAAGTTAGGCAACAAGCGATTGCGGCTATTGATGCCCTCCTTGGGTGAACTGTAAAAGTTCTGTAAACATTTAATGTCTTCTTGCCGTTGACTCGAAGACTCAAACTTGGACCGTCCTTTTTGGCAGCTTTTCACTTGTTTACCCTTTTATTCTGACGGGACGCATCCTACCATCCCTTCACCCTCTTCCTTTTATAAGTATGAGATCCCGTATCATTTTCAAAGGCGTCCGTATTGCCCGTCTTCTTCCCCTCTAACAATTTGATCTCCGTCCTCCCAGACTAGACGTCAAGATATCCTCTTCATCTTCTTCCTTCTCCCAGGTGCGAAATCCTCCTCTATTTCCTCTCTTGACATTTCAATCATTCTGATGTTGGGTGGTTGTTTTCTCTCCTTTTAGCCGAAACGCCTTAGTCCCAGTTTGGAACGAGCGATTGAAGTCATGCATTCAGATGAACCATTATCGCAGGCGGACGTAGATCTGATCAAAGCTCATTTCGAAGAACTCGAAGGTCATGACCCTGCTGACGTCCAGAAAATCTAGGACTATGTAGACGCTAACTGCTCCAGGCGGCCGCCAACTGAAAGGAGTCATCCACTCCCTCGCTCAATCACCCTTGAAGATGCTGCGGCGGGGACATCCCGACCACCTCTCGATAGGAGCCACCCACTCCCTCGTCAAGTCGAGGTTGAAGTCGCCATGGATGATCAGGAGGAAAAGAGCATCTGCCTCTTGATAAAATTAGGCCGGATCGAGAGGGAGATTAAGAAAAAACATGATCAATAAATAAGTTGGTACTTTTGTTCTAAGGGTGACTTGTACCGTGTCGGCCATGTACCCTGTTGTTCTTACCGAATAATGAATCGGTCAGACTAAATCAAATTTTCCATCCTTAAGGCGATGTCATCTTCACATCGGCTATATAGACAGGAGCCAATAGGAGTTGGCCATGTTGTCTTGGTGTACCCTATCATAAGTTATGCACCCACCCATATACTTGGATAGTACCTCTTAAGATATCTCCCATTTAAGGCTCTTGTGAATTCTTCCCCTTCGATAGTTTCTAGTATATATACATTTCCCGGAGCACATCGGCCGATTTTATACGGCCCCTCCCAAGTGGGCGACCATTTACCGAATTTGGGATCCTTAGACCCTATCGGCAGCACCAACTTCCATACCAATTCTCCTTGGGAGAATTGTTTAACTTTGACCTTCTTGTCGTACCACCTGGCCACCCTTTTCTTGTTTTCTTTGATGCTAATCAGGGCTCTTAATCGCTGACCCGCCAAATCGTCAAGCTCTCCCTTCATGAGGAAGGAATAGTCATCGGTCGTCAACTCATCTTGAAGCGACGTGCGCCTTGACCCCGTCCTCAATTCCCAAGGCAATACTGCCTCGTGACCATATACCAACTGATAAGGAGATATCTTAGTGGCCCCGTGGCAAGCCATCCTGTAAGCCCATTGAGATTCGGTTAAAGACATGTGCCACTTCTTGGTTTGTTCCTCTATCTTTCTCTTGATCAACTTGATTATCCCCTTATTGGATGATTCGGCCTGGCCGTTGGCTTGAGCATAATACGGAGAAGAATTCAACAATTTAACCCCCATATCGGCGGCGAATTCTTCGAACTCCCCTGAGGTGAACATCGTTCCTTGATCAGTTGTAATAGTTTGAGGGATGCCGAACCGATAAACAATGTGGTTCTTCAGAAAATCGATCATATCGGCCGATATCACGGTCTTCAACGGAACTGCCTCCACCCATTTGGTACAATAATCAGTGGCTACTAATATAAACTTGTGCCCTTTGCTTGATTGAGGGTAAATCTGTCCGATGAGGTCTATCCCCCAACCTCTAAACAACCATGGTTTGATTATCGGATTCATAGCCGAGGATGTTGCGCGCTGCACATTGCCAAGCTTCTGACAGTCTTGACAACCTTTATAATATTTAAAACAATCTTCGAGAATCGTCGGCCAATAATACCCGTTATTTCTAATCATCCACTTCATCTTGTGAGCCGATTGATGAGCTCCGCATACGCCTTCGTGGATTTCTCCTATCAGGACCTTTGCTTCTTATGTTCCCAGGCATTTGAGAAGAACCCCATCAAACGCCCGGTAAAACAAATCGTCTTTGAGCAATACATATTTCATGGCCTGAAAACGCACTCGCCGATCCACTTTCTTGGACGGATTTTTGAAGTAATCGGCAATCTCCTTTCGCCAATCGTCGGCCGCAAGTTCCAGAATCATGGCCCCTTGAATCGGCCGGTACCCAGACGCGTGTTGGGCAAGTCTATTGGCCTCTTCATTGTAATTTCTTGGAATGTGCTCAATAACCGCAGACTTGAATTCCTTTAACAGCTGGAGGCAATCTTCGTAGTAAATCCTTAAGATATCATCTTTGCATTCAGATCTTAACAATGAGCATGGAATCTACAAAAATTTCTACCGCATCAGCTCTGACTTCCCTTAACAATTGGATACCTTTTAGGACGGCTCGGTATTCCGTCTAGACCAGGCATCTCATGGTATTCCCAAGCAAAGCAATCTTTGAATTCTTTTAATAAACTTGTCAATCTACATTTGTAGTCGGGATCCAAGCTAGCACTAATATATGTCGGCCTTGGCTTGCTACCATCTCCTAAATCCACCATCTCCAATGAATCGGCCGACATAAATCCATGTCCAAGCTTCTCGTCTTCTCGGACAAACTGATCCATCTAATCTGAATCTTCAGAGCTGACTGCTTGGATCGGCTGTAGGCCAAAATTGGACACTTTCAGGAAATCAGTATCCCATGTCCTACCGGATATACACTTGACGTGTTCGCAGCTCCACTATTGTGTATCGGCCGCCGCAACACTGTAGGCGGAATCGGCGGTGACTATCTCGATACTATCACCGACCCACTGTACGAGGCATTGGTGCATTGTAGATGGGATGCAGCAATTCGCGTGTATCCAATCGCGACCGAGCAACATGTTGTAGGACCCCTTGCCATTAATAATAAAGAAAGTAGTGGGAAGGGTCTTACTGCCGATGGTGAGGTCGACGCAGAGCGCTCCGCGGGCGGGAGACACGTTGCCTTCGAAGTCTTTGAGCATCATGTCCGTCTTGGTCAGATCTTCGTTGCTTTTGCCCAACTTCCGGAACATGGCATATGGCATGATATTGACTGCAGCACCTCCGTCTACTAGTAGCCTGGTAATAGGTCGCCCGTTAACGTGTCCTTTGAGGAATAGAGCCTTGAGATGTTGCCGTTTTTCGTCTTCCGGTTTCTCAAAAGTGGCTATTTTTCGATCGGCGGGCACCATATGCTCCTCCATTCTCATTGCGTTGTTTCAATCGGCGGGCACCATGAATTCCATCGGCAAGATGAACACCATGTTGACGTCACCTACCGATTCTTGATTGTCGCCCTCCTCGTTGTTGTTCCTTTTGGGGCGCCAGACTCGAGACCTGTCATTTTTCTTATCCACCACCTGCCTCTACTCTTCCTCTTGTTCCCATTGGCGCAGACGTTGGATCCTTCGTTTTTGAGATTTGGACAGTCCATCAGGGCACCACCTGGGATTCACCGGTTTGGCCGGTGGTTTGGCGTGCTCCCAGTTTGGTTCCCTTCCTAGGGGGTTCTCATCTGACACCCTAGCATCGGCCATCTCTTCTAGCCGATCGTGTACGCTGGTTCTGCCCCCCAGTCGCTTCTGCTGGTTGATCCGACCCCTCGGCCGGTCATACCGGTCAACTCTGCCCCCCAGCCGATCATACACTGAAAGGCGCCGACCCTCTTGTTCGCGCCAGTTTCTACTGATCGGCTCTGATCCTCTGTCTCTGGAGCGCGACCTATTGAGCGGGTGATCGTTGCAACTTGGTCCGCAGCACTCAGGGCAATTATCAGCTGATGGTAATCGGAGGTCATTTTCCCAGCAATGGATGAAGAACGGGCATCGCCAATGATCTTCGTGTCGGCGTATCATCTCTTCGCGGTGTCTTAATCTTTCCTGCTGCCGCTGATATTTGCTGAGTAAGAATTGGGAGGTGATGGGTCTACGCGATTGTTCTGATCCTTCACTCTCGTCTTCAATCCGTCTTTTCCCTTTCACATCATCCATCGTAACCTGCTTTCTGGGGTCCACGGCGCAACTTCTTTTAGCCGATTCCGACGTCAGCACCTTGGTTTGAAGCGAGGTTTTTCCCATGTCAACCATGTTAGCAGGGAAAGGATGCTGATCAATTTTCATCGGCTTTGTTGGCTTCGCCGGGACATCAAATTTAAGTCTGCCTTGCTCAATGGCCGACTGTATCTGCTGACGAAAGATTTTGCACTCATTTGTGTCGTGAGATGTGACATTGTGCCACTTGCAATATTTCATCTTTTTGAGCTGATCGGCCGACAGAATGGTGTGGTAAGGTGAGAGCTTGATCTGCCCCTCTTGGAGAAGTAAGTCGAAGATTTTATCGGCCTTTGACGTATCAAAGCCGAACGCCTCTGGTTCTTTCTTCCCGAAAGGGCACGATATCGGCTTCTTCCCTTTGGCCCATTCTGCTAGGACGATTTCCTCTTCTTCCTCAGATTTAGACCCTTCTAAATATGCCACCTTTTTCTGGAAATTCCTTCGCTGATCAAACGGACGTACTTCTTGACCGTCCAATCGGTGAACGATCTGACTTAAACTTTCAAACTCTTGTGAGGCGTACCTCTCCTTGATGTGTGGCAGGAGACCTTGGAAGGCAATATCGGCCAGCTGAGCGTTGGTCAGGGCTAGGGTATAGCATTTGTTTCTGACCTCTCTGAACCTCTGTACATAATTAGTTACTGGTTCGTCGCTCCTCTGCCTGAGGCTGGTCAGATCTGACAGCTTCATCTCGTGGACTCCCGTGTAGAAGTACTTATGGAATTGCTTTTCCAGATCGGCTGATGTAATGATGGAGTTGGGTGGTAGGGTAGTGAACCATTGGAAGGCCGACCCAGACAGAGACGACGAGAACAGACGCACCCGCAGAGCATCTTGTGTGGCGGCCTCCCCACACTGGATAATGAATCTATTTACGTGCTCCACAGTTGAGGTGTCATCCAGCTCCGAAAATTTGGTGAAGTCAGGAACTTTGTACCGATGGGGAAACGGCAGTAAATCGTAGGCAGGTGGGTATGGCGTTTTGTACGTATAGGTTTGTACCTTCGGCTTTAACCCAAATTGGTCTTAAATCACCTCCGCTATCCTTGCTGTCCAATCCCCTTGCTGCTGATGAACAACTGGTTGGGGGATCGGCACATGTTGGTGGATCGGTGGCGGGACGGCCGAGTGATGGATCAAAGCGTGTGGCGGATTCTGCTGCATCATGGCCGGCTGAGCAGTTGACAGCTGGTGGCGTAGCGAATCTATCATCCCATCGTACAGCATCATCGGTGCCGCGCTTCTGAGTGTTTCTACAGCATCTGCCCCCCTGCCAATTTCTGACGTGGCCGGTTGATACTGAGGGACCGTCGGCCGGACAGCCGAATGGAACGGTGCTTGGATCGGAGAGTTCCCATGACCGGTTGATTGGTTCGAAAAAGCCGCCGTTGCTCGTGCCCCCCAAGGTACTGAGTTTGAGGGCAGTGATTGCACGGAAGCAATCTGGGCAGGTTGAAGCGGCGCTTGTGATCGAAAGCATGGCGCACCGTTATATCCTGGAGGCATTGAAGGCAATGAAGTGTTGTATCCTTCGTATTGCATCGATATCGGCTGAGGAGCCGAGTGAGACATGCCTGGTAAGCTTCTGACTGGAGCTACAATAGGTGGGGCGTATGCTAGCCCCTGATATCCCTGAGCTACTCCGCTGACCAAAGAACTAATGACGGCATTGTATACCGTGTTGGTCATTACTGAGGATTCGTCGATGAAAGCCTGATAAACGGACTGTTGAATCATATCGGACATCTTGCCCGAGTCCTCAGATCTGGCGGGGAATTGGAAGAGGAGCTTTCTTGACGGTCTCCCCGCTTCTAGTACGACTGAAAGATTGCAGATATACCTTCTTGTAGTCCTCCAGATGTCTTGCCAATTCTTCTTTCTAGTCGTCTTTGAGATCTGCCTCCATAACCTCAATGATGTTGTTCTCAGAGATTTCGGTGGTCTTTGACATATTGGATATTGAGGTTGTCCCACCGGGCGTGCCAAAAGTGTGTTGGCACTAAAAATCGGCCGGGAATCGGCCGATGACCTTCAGCGTCGGACACACGACCCGGGAGAATCTGCTTAGCTCCTGTTCGGGTGATTGCCCTGGTGCGGTTCACGCGGCGTGCCAGTCAATCTGACCTGTTGATCGACAAGGAAAGAACCGTATTAAATTCCAGGGTTTCGATCGGCTAAAGTTCCGATCTGTCCCGAAAAGCGTATCAGCGAATCGGCCGATTTGCTATGAAGATGACCGGCTATAGATTAGCCGATAATCACGTAGCGATTGCAGAGAAACTAATGGAGTAACTTAAACTGTCGCTATAGATGCAACACTTGAAATAGATCTAATCGGCTGTATGATGATAAATAAGGAAAAGTAATGAGAAAGCCGACAGTTCGATCTCAAACCTGGATAACTGGTGATAAAACTAGAATAATAGGTAAAACCTATAATTCTAGTAAATATCGATAACTGGTGAATAAATCTAAACGAAACAACGGCGATGCGCCCAAAGTTAAAGCTTAGATATTATTCGATAGACGAAACCTACCAATTGGCCGGAGATCATGTCGATGCAGCCCTGCCAATCCGTACGAAGTCGTGAAAGAAAAAGAAGTATTGGCGAAGTCGCCGACTTGAAAGTAAAGTACGATGAAAAAGTAGATTGTTTGTGTTGATTGATGTGTATATGTTACAAAACCCTGACTGCTCCTATTTATACCCTAGGACTGAGACTCCTGATCTATTACGATCCGATACAAACTTGATAAAAATAAAAAC
Organism: Panicum miliaceum; assembly: GCA_032594955.1. Classification (NCBI taxonomy): domain Eukaryota; kingdom Viridiplantae; phylum Streptophyta; class Magnoliopsida; order Poales; family Poaceae; genus Panicum; species Panicum miliaceum. Next base: position 15,163,004 of record CM064068.1, read on the forward strand.
TACTATATCTATAAGACTTTCCTAAAGGAAACGGGCTCCCACAGAATCTTCTGCCGCCATCTCCTAGTCCAATCCGGACTCCTTCTACTGCTCCTCGACCGAGTCGGCGTCATTCTTTGACCAACGTCAGGTCATCTTTGACTGGGATCTTTTGCTGGGATCCCATTGGCTTCATCCCCTATCAACTGCCGCAAGCCCACATTGGCCCAAACGCTCTAGTCTTTCAATCGGCCGACCCCTACCAACTCCATTCGCCAATCGCACGAAACACTGCAGCACCAATCGGCCGATTCCTAACTGTAGCGTTAATCGGCCGATTCCCAACTGTAGCCTTTAAATCTGCTGCATCGGCCAATCTCTTCCTTTCCTGACGCCGATTCAACACGTCTCAAAATCTGGCGCCAACACATGCCCCCCAGTTTCGGAGTAAAACATGACTTTTACTCCGAAATTCTTTTTTTTTAATCTCTCCTCCAAAACAAACGTGGCGAAAATCTCCTTCCGTTTCGCGGTCTTCTACATGATGATTGCAATCTTTTCGAACTGGGCGCCATGAGACAACTGTTTCCCTTGAATTCGTGTAGACGGCGTGGCAAAATCCCGCCTTTACCCTTTCTCTATTGGACTATCTTTAAGTACTGGCGTTCTCCGCCACTTCTTCTCCACAAGCTTAGTAATTTCATCCCCAACGAATCACTTTCTATCTCTTCCCAACGCCCTCTTGGTTTCCAACCGCATTCTCCGACGATCCTTCCTTCGTCTACAATCCGCTTCATTCCTTCAATGGCGGCACCATTAGCAATTCCACCAACCACGGAGGCTCCGCCAGCAACTCCATCGGTGACGGCGGTTCCATCAGCGACTCCATCGGCGACGATGAGCTTCATCCCGGAGGTAAACATCCGAAACTTTCCTCTTTTACTTTTTACCGCCCAGGCACCTTTTAGATCTATTCTTAGTTCCTCCCTTTTTTACCTTTTTTAGCCATTTAGACACCAAATCACTATTCCCTTTTTCGAAGCTCCTGGGCTCATCTGCTTAGGCCCTATGGGGAATCCAGACCCGACTGATCTGATTAACTTAGAAACCCATAGAATCCCTTTCAAGCAATCACCTATGGATTTGGGTCAGTGGTCAGGCGCTTTTAGATCTTGGCCGAATGAAACCCCCGGCTGGAAAGAGTGGTACCAAAGATTAGCTAACTCTAAGAGAGTTCAATGGAATGAATTAAAAATTGGCCAGTGCATCAATCTCTCTTTGTCCCAGATGGAGAAGAATGAACCCCTGGTAATAGCAGCCTCCTATTTCTGGTCTGACGCGCTTAACGCGTTTCTCTTTGGGCACGGACCCATGACCCCAACTCTGGCCGATGTACTGATGCTGACTGGCCTTGACATTTCCTCCCCCGATACACCCTTTGATTATCTGATCAAACCAACCCATCGGCTAGAGACGAAAGGAATTGGCGGGTGGAATGGGTATATCAACAGAAACATGAGGACCGGGACGATTTCGGAGAGAGAACATATAGCGTTCTTGATGATGTGGCTAGAGAAGCACCTCTTCGGCGGCAGAGCGGTTGGTCCTTCTTCCAATACACAAGCTCTGGCCGAAGCCCTGTCAATAGGATCCACCATCCCCCTTGGGAAGCATCTGCTAGGATCAGCCTACCACATGATGCACCAGATGGTGCACGGCAAATGAATTTAGAGGTGAGCTCGTTCCTAAGTACTTCATCTTATGATTTTGAGGACAGATTGCTACCTATTGATTATATTGTGATTACGAACCAAGGAGAGGACCAAGAGATGCATGGGGAAGGGCTTGGAGGTGTGAAGGACCAGCGAGGGAGTGCAAATCATGGTGGAGGCCCAATCCATCCCGACTTCGAGTCTACCTCGGAATCCAGGAGCAGCGTGCACTAAAACTGACGCCCAGGTCGCATACGGAGTCCAAATTCGACGTTCTATATATGTATGGAAAGCTAAAGAGATAAGCTTTCCAATGGAACCGGTACCACCTCAATATCATGTCTGAGTCAACGGGATTCATCGAAACAATTGGATATCCATAATCTGTCAGGGTGCTACGCCACCATCTTTTGGGCCGTTGACCCGTGTATCGTGTTGGAGCCCATTAGGGGTGCGTCTAGGGGTCTTCCACGCCCCTAAACACTTTATATTCAGTAGAGTCGCCCAAGCTAGGGTTTGGGTTTTGCTTAGATTATTCTGTCAAGAACAATTTTGCCGTTCATCGGTTTGTGAGACCCCAACTCGTAAGATTAATCATACATCTGCAATTCGGTTGCATTCTTCCTTGTTCTTGCTTGTGTTCTTCGATTTGTATGCAAGGATTAGCCTTTTGGGCGAGGTCGACTGAGCATCACCGGTTGATAACCTAAGGAGACGTTGTGCTGCTATTGCGGGTTTCGGAATGCGTTGTTCGAAAGCTGGATCGATTTGTGTAGCGACTCCACCAAATCGAGAGTTATCAGAACCTTTCGGAAGAATCGGAACCCTAATCTACATCAAGTGGTATCCAGAGAAGCCATCATTCTAGAGTCCACAGAAAAGCCAAAAAAATTTCCCCGTCCTAGACCGTGTTTAGCCTTTTGCATAATTCATTTTCAGAGTCCGTAGTGTTGAGTTTGTGTCCTAGTTCGTGTCTTTGTTGCTGGTTTAGTTCATGTTTTAGTTCGGTTGTGTGTTTTCCTTTTCCGCTGCTATCAGACCCGGGGCAACGGGACTGCACGCATGGCGTAGAACATTCTAGAGTAAAGGGTAGGGCATGTTCCATACCTTATCCATATGTAGAGTACTCGTACACGGGTACAACTAGTCGGTACAGAAGGAAATACACGAGAGTACTCGGTTAGGACTCCTAAGCTCGTACCAGACTAGGATTTCCATGTAACCCTGTCCCCTCAGGATATATAAGGGTGGACAGGGACCCCTCCAAAACACATCATGCATAACGCATAACCCCAAGGCAATACAAGCCATACAGGACGTAGGGTATTACGCACTCTACGGTCCGAACCTGTCTAAACCCTTATGTTCCCTGCACCATCGAGTTCCTGATCTCGGCAACACCCTACCTAAAACCTACTACCTCGGGGGTATCCCTCAGTGGGCTTGCCGATAAAACACCGATAGCTGGCGCGCCAGGTAGGGGTGTTCATCGAGGATCCACCGGAGAATTCGATGGCGACATTCAACTTAACCAGCCCCGTGCTCCCTGTGGGCACAACCTTCGTCTTCGGCTCCTGGGTCTATGTCTCCGACGGCACAGGCGACTTCCATCGGCACCTTGTCATCGACAAGCCAGAGGCACATGCGGCAACCTCCAGCAGCGATCTCGACGAGTTTGTTGACAATCTCGGTGAGGTGTTGCTCCCTGACCTCACCAGAAAGATCGAAAAGCTATCCATCTTCGACACGACTCTGACTCGTGCTGCACCAGGCTTCCCTAGATCGGACTCGACTCCATCTAGGGGAATGCGTGACCGATTCCCGTTCGGTCTGCGCAACACAGCCACTGTCTACCAGGAGGCCACCAAGTCCAAATTCAACTCCGCATTGGAGAAGGACCTGGACGAACTAGTCGAGCTTGGGGAGAAGGACGCCACCGTATGTCGGGAGGCCCCTATCTTCGATGACTACGACTCGGACTTTGATCCCGAGGCCGAACTGTACTCGGGTGGCCAAGGATTGGTTATAACCTCTACCCCGGAGGGTCGCTTCGTGTACTAGAAGGGCATGAAACCCTCCGAACTACTCGGAGATGACGAAAGACAAGTCGCTCACCTTGATTCCCTACCTTTTCAAGAGGGCGGACCACTCGGTGAGTGCACCCCCGATGGAACTATACTCGTGGACTATAGCTCCGACAACCCATCCATCCACCGCCACGTCTTCATGGCAGAATCCGACGAGTACAGCGATAGGCACCGCAACGAAGTGCCAGAGCAGATATCGGAGGATGAACACACCGCAGATCAAGCCAATGAGATTGTGGAAGAGCGTGCCGCTTGCCGGCTATGCAACAGGAAGCGTGCCAAGCGCAGAAGGGACGCCAATGCACGTCGCAACCGTGCCCAACACAACCACGAAGCAGAAATCGCGGCAGCACAAGATGCGGGCTTCAGCACTCCTGTTGCTAACATCGCCACTATAACCGCGGTGCTAGCAGGCAACCCCGAACCGCAAGCTCAGATAGCCCTGCGCTTGGCTCAGAAAGCACTCATCCAGATCAACCAACAAAACCCAATGCCCACTGTCTCACAAAGGCGCGAGGGCCAGGGTGAAAGCCAAGCTAGCAGAACAACTGGGACCACCCCAGGTGCCAAGCTGCTCCATCCAACAACCACCAGCACGGGAGCCGCCCCGCTGCTCCCCAAGGAAGCCGCCAAGCTCCCCAAGCATTCGTTGGCAACTACCACCGCTCAGAGCTCAAGAAGATGCCAACGGGAGACCTCCATGACAAGATTAAGGCCGGGATTGACTCCCGCTCCATCATCAACAACCGGAGCAGGGAACGTGCTGGAGCCGAAGGGAACACCGCGCGGGCCGACAATGATCGCTTCCCTAAGGTCTCCCCCCACTTCGACAACTACAAGTACCCGGAGGGATTGAAACCTATTGGCATCACCAAGTACGATGGTAAGCAATCCCCTCAGCAGTGGGTACGCATCTACTCGACAGCCACTGGAGTTGCAGGCGGGACCAACACCACCAAGGTCGCCTACTTCCCGATGGTGTTGGAGACTGCCCCACTCACATGGCTGGAAAGCCTCACCAAGAACTCAATTGACTCTTGGGAGCAACTACGCGACATCTTCATTGACAACTTCCAGGGGGCGATCTCACGGGCAGGTACTCGACATGACCTGTCCCAATGCAACAAGAAAGAGACGAGCTCATACGCTCATACACACGCCGCTTCTTCAACACCAATATCTCGGAGAGCGACGTCATCGACTGCTTCCACAACGGCCTCACCGACCAAGCTCTGTTCCGCAACTTCGGCGCAACCGTCCCAAGACCGTTGCTGCTCTCCGTGACATGATGTAGACCTGGGTAAACCAAGAGGAGCAGGAGCGCGACCGGTTCTCGAAGCGCAACAGCATACTACTCCAGATACACGAAGGTACTTATGGAAATCATGCAGCGTCCAAGACACTAGTCGGAAAGGCTTACAGGGCAGGTTACTGGTGGTCAACAACACTCTCAAACGCCGAGGACCTCGTACGGAAGTGCCAGAAGTGTCAGTTCTTCAGCAAGCAGTCGCATGTCCCGGCGCACAACCTCAGCACCATACCGCCCTCCTGGGCCTTTGCATGCTGGAGCCTCGACATGATTGGACCTCTAACTATTGCTCCAGGAAGCTTCACACATGTGTTGGTGGCCATCGACAAGTTTACCAAGTGGATCGAGTACAAGCCGATCACCAAGCTCACTCCAGACAGGGCGGTCGACTTCATCTCAGACATCATGTACCGCTTTGGCTATCCCAACACCATCATCACAGACCTGGGTTCCAACTTCACTGCAAATTAGTTCTGGAATTCTGTGAAAATAACACAATTGAAGTGAAGTACATGTCAGTCGCGCACCCAAGGGCCAACGGACATGTCGAGAGAGCAAATGGCTTGATTCTTGACGGCCTAATGAAGAGACTCTATGAGGAGAACAGCAAAAAGGGTGGCAAGTGGATATATGAACTGCCTCATGTCATCTGGGGGCTTGGAACTCAGCCGTCGAAAGCCACAGAACATACCCCATTTTTCCTCGTTTACGGGTCAGAAGCTATACTCCCTGTAGACATCATGTGGCTCTCTCCTAGAGTCGAGCTATACGACGAAGGAGAAGCGGATGAAGCTAGGCAGCTGGAACTGGATACAATTGATGAAGCCAGATGCAGTGCCCTAGTTATGTCAGCCCGCTATCTGCAGGGCATTCGGTGCTATCAAGATCGCAATGTACACGAGCGGTCGTTTAACATCGGTGACTTGGTCCTCCGCCGCATCCAGGATGAAACTAGCCTACACAAGCTCAATTCCCGGTGGGAGGGTCCCCTCACCGTGTCAGTAGTGACAAGACCAGGGCCATAAGTTCCTAACTCCTGGAACATAGAGCATCTCCGGAAATTCTACGCCTAGTAGAAGTTGCAAACAATTCGCTAGCTGTATGTCAGCGTTATTGTGAATAAAGAGTTGATTTCGCTGTAATTTGACTACTTTCGTGCATATTTTAACTCGAGGGCTCCGCCATGAGTTATTACATTTTTTCGCCTAATTAAACTCGGGGCCTTCACCATGAGTACTTATACTCGGGGGCTTCGCCATGAGTTCTTTTACTTAGCTCGCTTCGCTCGGAGGCTCCATCACGAGTACTTGTGGCTAGTACAGCCCACGAAGCAGTATATTCGAGTACTTAACATTCTCCTTTTATTCCGGCCGTTGCTACGACTACTCAACAGAGAGTGTTAAGGCACCCGCCGAAGGGGTTATCAAGCCCATAACTCGGTTAAGTTATTCCCTGCCAACACGCAGGATGACAACTAAAACCGCTCGGGCTCCTAAGCCTACAGGCTAGCTTCGCGTACTGTTCGACCGGGTAAATCCAAGCTAAGTCCTCTGCTCTACGAGCACCATTTTTGGAACGTCAAGTTATTGACTACATCCAAGTCGATGCTCTTGGATTAGCTTAACCCAAACGACTCCAAACTGTCTAAGTCCTACGATCATACCAGTATACATCGCAAAAAGATACACCTGATGAAAAGATCAATTAGGCAAATTTATATACATATGAAACAAGTAGCACAAATGTCCTGATATCACAACATTGTTCCTGCTACATCTAACCATCTTGCTCCAGGCTTTCAGTGATCTTGTCGGCAATGGGCTTAACTTCTTCATGATACTTCGTGAATTGCTCCATAGAGCAGTCGGCTGCCATGCCTTCGGCCAGTGGTTCCAGCTTCTCCTTGGGCTAGTACAACTTCACCAGTTCAAGCGATGTAGCTGGCAACCTTTTGGGGAGTCACTCGAAGCTTCTCCAGGAAGGATTGCTCTCCAGTTTCAACTTCAGCGGAGAAGTCCACCATCTCCATGACCGCTTGGGCAGCAGACTTGAAGTCTTCGAGATCTTTCTCCATCTGTTGCTTATCAGCGTGCATATTCTTGATCTACTGCAAGGCCTCCTTGTACTGGACATCCGTGTCCTCCAGAATCTTCTGCAGGCGCTCAACGTCATCTGCGCCACGGTAAACAAGATTCTTCAGATCTATAATTAAATTTTCTTTCTTTGCAATGTGGATTTCAGTTCTGCGCGCAAGAGAAAAGAAGAAGCATTTGAGGAAAACTCTCAGCAAACTAATCGAACATCATACCAACTAAGGGACAACAAGATAGAACAGCAAGTTACCTTTGTGTGCTTTGGCCGCCTTCTTGCTCTTCTCGATGAGCTGGGTCTTCTCCTTTTTAAGATTTTCAAAGGTATTATTAAAGGCTGAGGCTTCCCAAGCCCGATCAGCTTCCAGTCGCTCGAGTTTCTTCTGCAGCTCCGAGTTCCTGCGAACCTCCTCGGAGATCTTGCGGTCCTTCTCTTGCAGCTGGAGGAGACCGTCCTGGAGGAGCTTAAGTTTATTTGATTTCTCCTGGGACTGGTCCATCAGATTCTACAACATACAAAAGCAGTCAGTATTCATCAGACAAAAAACAGAGGAAAAGGGAACTACTAAAAGAAGGTGGATACTCACTGTGGTGAACTCGTACAAATTCTTGAAGACGTGAAGGACATGATCCCTTTTCTCTTTGGAGAGATCGGGGTCCTCGATCAAGTCATCTGTCGCCTCCGCGCTGGGCTCCGACCTACTCGTGGTGCTTACATCCCCAACACCAGGGCCTGTTGTGCTCGTGGTCTGAGTGATGCTGGTGCCAGGGTCTGTAGCACCCGCAGCACTCGCATCCTGTGCCTAACTCCTTGGGCAGCTCGCCTGCCACTCCGCCCATGGTCACGAGCGTCGCCTCGGGAAGAACGGTACCGGGGGGCCGAGGAGGCATGATGGGCTCACCTTCAAGGAGATCAGACACCGGTGGCTCCATCTCCACTTGCTCCGCATCAGCTCCAGCCAACGCTAATTCCTTCTCCGCCTTGACATTGGTGGCCGGAGGAGACGAAGGAGGGGGAGGAGGTGCACCCACATCGAACGCTGCAACATCCGCACTCTTCCCTTGCTCGGAGGCTTGGGTAGCTAGGACTTTTTCAGGGTCCCCCAAGTCCAGAGTAGAGGAAGGGCTGTGAAAAGAAGACACATGTCAACTACTCGACAAGATAAATTACAAAAGAGATAGTCAGGTACTCGAGACTTATGAGGAGGACCTCTTGGTCACCATCTTCTTGAGGCCTACCAGCCGTGGCCCTCGAGCAGTTCCCTTCCCCGAACCGCCGGCAGGCTCCTTTGGCAGAACTTGTGAGGAAGTCGCCGAGATAGAACCACTCGGGCTCGGCGATACGTCAACAGCTGAAGGGTCCGCCGCACTAGGCTGGACTTCGGGTTCTAGTGCGGCATCATCCCCAGAAGGGCCTAACTTCCCCCCATCCTTGGGACGCTTGGACAGAGGGGAGGTGGGTGGACTGAAGACAAAAAAGGAATATCAACAAAAATACCAAAAAAATGACAAGGGAAGTACTCGAGAACAGAATTTACCTGGGGTTGTCGTCTGAATTTCCACTGAGAACCAACTTGCGCTTTCGCACCCCCCTTGTGGCTTGGGTGGGTGGCCTGGCATCTCCAGACTAGTCGAGGACTCCTTCCCCAATTTCTTTAACAGGTCTGCTAGAGGAATACCATCATCAGAATCTGTCAGATCTTCATCAGTTACTGCATCAGGGTCATAATGATGGGTATTGAGCACTTGAAATGCACTCATTCTGAGGTGATCAGCTCGAGGCACATCAGGATTTGGGGCAGGACAATGATACAACTCCACATGTCCCTACAAGAAGCACAGCACAAGACGAACAGTCAGAAAGGAGTTTTTTTTTTCATCTACAAGGTACTACAAGTACTCGACAAAAGACTACTCACTGGCTTTGGTGGATTGGCTGCGCTGAACAGCGTCGGGACATATGGGACTGTGTTCGCATCGAGTAGTACTCGTTGAACACGGTTCGGGGCCATCTGCGAAGGGAGGACCTCTGAAGTCAAGCGAGATGGGTCATTACTTCCTAAGTACTCGAACCCAAATCGGCACCTTTTCTGCAGCGGCATGATTTGCCTTTTGTACATGGTGGCAAGAACAGATACTCCGGTTACACCAGAATCCTTGTGCTCCTTGATCAGCTGGAGCAGTTCAGTGACTTGCATCATCTGATTGGGGTTCAGCTTCTCATTCCACTCGGGTCTCCACACTGCATTCCCTGGAGTCCTCTCGGGCAATGCAGGTGAATGGTTGCCAATGTAGAACCACAAAGATCTCCAGCCCGAGTGGTTTGTGGGAAGGGAGTAATAGATGTACTCCTTTCCTTTCCCCTGCTTGAACTGGAAACCAGCTCCGCCAACCAGATACTGTCTATCTTCAGAGGGTTGTTGGCGGAGGTGAAAGAAATAGCGAAAAAGATTGAAATGGGGCTCGATGCCTAGAAAAGCTTCACAAAACTGGACAAAGATTGAGAGATGAACAATGGAGTTAGGGTTCAGGTGATGGACCTGAATACACCAATGATAAAGCAGGCCGCGGAAGAAATCAGAGGCGGGGAGGGCCAACACCATTTCAACAAAATGCTCGAAAAGGACGGTCTGATCTACATTTTCTTGCAGATAAAACTGACGGAAAGAAGGTTTCCATTGGACCATTTCCTCCGATTGAAGAAGCCCTTGCATGACCAAGTTAATGAGGTTAGCTTGTTCCCCATCTTGAATGTCACAAGCCGCTTCACGCGCATACACTTGGAGGCTTCAAGACAGGAGGGCGCGCACACTCACGGATGAACGGAATGGGATCTCCGACTAGTTTGGCTGGGGGGGGGGGGGGGGGCAGGCGACCCCAAAGAGCTGCGCGAACCTTAGATCTAAGTGGCTGGTGGCGCAGGAAGGTGAGAAGACGAAATGGCTAAGGCAGATACTGAAGGGGTAAAAACCCTAGAGTCACCGCGCGGTTAAATAGCCAGTAGGAGACCCAAATCCACTGTTTGGAAGCCGAAGAGTTATCTTCCCTAAAAAAAGTGTGTGATTTATTTTTTGAGTGGCTATTCTGGGAAGAATTTTGGGAAGTTTATTTGATTAACTATTTTTTCAGGGATAGACTCCCAAAAAAAGGGGGTTTTTGAATTTTGAACCAATTGATTTCTGGTGGAAACCATCAAGGCAGATCACACTAAAACTAATATACATAACACTGTTCAGTATGCCACATTCTTTTGGATCCTTTTTTCCAAACCTCGGGATTTGGATTCAAGGATCGAAGGCTACGGGACACGTGTAATCGGCGGCTTATTTTTCAAAAAATGTTTGGAAGATAAGATGAAGATTCAAGACTAGTGAGACCCTGAGCCTGGTTCTTCGATTCAACCTAAAGCTCGGGGGCTACTCCATATGGAGTGCGATTTGCATCGCACCCCGTAGAAAGAAGACTTGAAAGTACTTGGGGCTAGAGCACCTCAAAGCCTCGAGCAGCCAAGGAAAGTACTCGAAAGACACCTTCAAGACGAAGTTTCTGCAGAAACCGAAGGATGACTTCTAGAAGTACTCAAAGCCTGCAGTGCTCGGCTATGAAGAGCTCGGGGGCTTGTCAGACCCGGGGCAACGAGACTGCACGCATGGCGTAGAACATTCTAGAGTAAGGGGTAGGGCATGTCCCATACCTTATCCATATGTAGAGTACTCGTACACGGGTACAACTAGTCGGTACAGAAGGAAACTACCCGAGAGTACTCGGTTAGGACTCCTAAGCTCGTACCAGACTAGGATTTCCATGTAACCCTGTCCCCCCAGGATATATAAGGGTGGACCGGGACCCCTCCAAAACACATCATGCATAATGCATAACCCCAAGGTAATACAAGCCATACAGGACGTATGGTATTACGCACTTTGTGGCCCGAACGTGTCTAAACCCTTGTGTTCCCTGCACCATTGAGTTCCTGATCTTGGCGACACCCTACCTACCACCTACCACCTCGGGGGTATCCATCGGTGGGCTTGCTGGTAAAACACCGACAGCTACCATCATCCCACACCTTGTCCCCCACATTTTCCCCCATCCGATTCGCTTCCGGCTCCGTTTCAGCTTCACCAAAACCTAATTCAGAGGGTCCTCCTTAAAATGGGCATAACTTTTCGCTCAGAACTCCGATTGATGTATTCTTTTTTTCCCGGAAAGCTTGCAAAATTTTGCACATACAATTCACCAGCTCTGCCGGTTTTTCTGAATTCAAAAAAATTTCAGAAGGTTGTCAATTCGAGCTCCGAAGTTCCAGCATCAGTTTTTTGAAACGCTCATAGTTTTCTACCGATCACATCTTACATCAGATTGAGCTGATACGTGGAGCTGTTCCTATTCTTGTGCTCCTAGTTGAGAAAAAAATATCAAAACAATAAAATAAAAAGAAAAATTTCTAATTTCTACTTGTGCTAAAAGACAAACAGGAGGCACATAGAGAGGATACACTTGCTGACTTGTGTGTGCTACTGGATACTTGCTGATTTTTGTGTCTTTGCTGCTTGTGGCAGAACCACCTGAATTAATCCGGCTCAAGTGTATTAACCATCACCATTAAGGCAATCTCGGTTAACCTTACACTTCAAACGGAGTAATCCACTGGTCTGTCGGGTATAACCTCCCGATACAACCACGGTAGGGCGGATCGAATGCCATACATACAGACGCTCATGCGACGATGAGCCCAGAGAATACCACATTCCAGCAAATATTACAACATTAACATAAGTAAATATTACAGACCAAGTTTTGAGTTTAGAAACCAAGTACTTCAATGATCATACTAAGAAGTTCTTCAGAGTTTAAGTTGCAGCGGAAAATACAAACAACGAAAGCTACTCGACGATACAGGATGTCTCGATGAAGCCCGTACGAGACATCACTCGGCGTTATCTCCGTTGGACGGGGGCGTATCCCATTCCACCGACCAACTAGGGGGAAGAGTGCAGGGCCAAGTCAAGCTAGCAATCATATCTTCGAAGGTCTCACCTGAAAACGAGCCACAAGCAAGGCTGAGTATACTAATACTCAGCAAGACTTACCCGAGTAGTGGAATCTACTCCACCGACTCTAGATATGCAAGGCTTTTGGCTCAGGGGTTTGTTTTGCCGAAAGCTTCTACAAGTGGATCCTTACTTTCAACTTTTAGCTCAAGATTCTAGATCCGTTAACCATTCTAGATAAGCAGCTATCCAAAAGCATACATAGTGAAGCATTAAATTTTCATCCAACCAGTTCATTCATCCTCATTGTTCCTCTTCTTACTCTGTGGGTAAAAATGGTTAAGCAGTCTCAATAGCCGTGAGAAACGGACGATTCGAATCGAATTTCTTAACCTTGCAAGGGAAACCTAAACACACGTCACGTGGTTACTCACAAAGTCACACGTGCAACTTTTCCCCTTTCTTTCCGGGTCGGGGATCGGGGCTACCCTCCGAGAGTACACGAGCCCCACGCCACGGTTCGGCGCCGGGTCGTGACCACTCGTGCACTCGCCATATAGTGGGACCGAAGTTCAAAGGGTAGGATGTCGTCCCCTTGCCGGGCCAATCAGGTACTTAAGCTTACCGATTCCCATAATCTCGGCATGTGTTTAGTACGTTCAAAGACTTAACCATCACTACCACACCCTGCGGCCTTAGCATTTTTCACTAGACAGACGGGCCTCAATCGTAACCATCGTTCCATAGCCCGTCCGTGTCCTTATGATTGCAGCGTGTAGTAGACATTCAACTCCTATTTTCTCGTGAGTGACAGGAAATCACTCGGCTTTTACCGGAGTCCTATTAGCACAGCATTCTATCGAACCTTACATCTAGTTTTCAAGCATGGGTTCCTAACATCATGCAACTAAGTTTTCATTCAACTCCTATAAACTTAATGCACAAGCAAAGAGTAATGAGTTGCATAATTAGGAAAGAAATAGGTTATGCTCCGGGGCTTGCCTTCTTGTGAATAGTTAGTCCGGGTGTCGTCTGAACGTTGACCCGGGTCTCAACTGCTTCAGTTAGATTTGCCTGGGCTTCTCGCTGCTCACTCTCGGACTCGGGCACCAACTCGTACGTCCCGTCGGAGAGAGTAGTCGTTTCTACATGAATGCACAAGTTTGAGCAGTGGTGATGGTAAACGACATGATTTCCTTCACGATAAAGTTGCGGTTCATAAGATATAGGTTTTGCTGTGAAGTTATTTAGTTTAATATTTCCTGGACAATTGTTAATAGAGTTTATCTTAATCTATTTAACTTCATTAAAGAAGAAGGGGTTGTGTTATATTGAAAACTTAGTTTCTTTTTAAACACAGACATGAGTTGAACACAATTACTAATCTAGTTAGCTTCTGGTAATAAAATTTTTTTTACTCAAAGTACATTATGCAGAGATAAGGTCACTGTAAAAATTTCAGACATTTTTGTGTAGCATGTTAAATATGAAAAATGTAATACACAGCCACTGCTAGAATCTAGTTATTTTTATACAGAACAAACCATGCAAGTATTGATGCTAAAAAGTTTACAGGGTGTTGCTATAATCATATTTGTGCTACTGTAAATTTTTCAGATTTTATTGCACATGATTTAGAGCATAATAAATGGGACAAGCTACACTCATGTTATTAAAGATTATTTTCTACAGGGTGTTATACAGGGTTTCTATGTATGAAACTTTTTGTACAGCTTGAGCTACTCTAATGTGTTTCATAGTAAAAAGATGAACATTTTCTAAGCGCTTTACTAATTATTTTGAATTAGTGAAGTTTTCCTACCACAAATTCATATGAACAGGTTGCATATAGTAAAAAGGTTTCTAAATTTTTTTGTGGCCTCTACGTATTACTACAACAACACAGAAAAAGTTTCATGACATTAAACATCACAGAACAGCAGGAAAAGTCAGTTCTAACACTTTATGGCATAAAACAAGGTTGGAAAAAATATGTATCTAGAGATGGCTTTTGGTCCTGATCCTTTTACACAGCCCTAAAAGTCAAGTAACTAACTCACTGCCCAAAATTTAGGGTCAGCAATGATCTACAACAGTGGATACAAAAGAAGTCCATTAAACCTTCCATTTAATCTAGAGCAAAATATATTGAGAATCTGAGAAACTTTATGTAACAAAATCTGTAGAGTTTCTTCTAAGGATTCCATAACAGTTGAGTTTGCATTTTTCCGAATTTTCTACGATTTTATACGAATTTTACAATTTCACTGATTTGGTTAAAACTTTCTTTACAGAGGGGTCCCTGAAAACTAGCAGAAAACCCCCTAGAAAGATTTGGGCGTTTGCAATGTAGTCCCTGGTCGCGATTCACGGCGGGGGAACATCTGTCCGGCCGAATTCCGGCGAGCTGGGTCGCCGGCGGCGAGGGCAAGGTGGGGGAGCATGGAGAGGGAGTTGGGGGCTACCTTTGGGTGGTCACGGTTGGGGCGGAGGCGGTCTGAGCAGGGCTGCCCACGGCTACCAGGGGGGCGGCGGCGGGTGGAGCTCTGCTCCGGCGAGCTCCGGCGAGCTGGGCGGCGGGGCTTGGGCTGGGAAGCTTCGCGCGGAGGTAGGAGAGAGATTTTGGGGCCTAGCTCGGGTCGAGGAGGGGCGGAGGAGGGGGTTCCACGGCGGCGGCGTGGGGCGGAGCTCGGCTCTGCTCTGCTCTGCGGGGAAGAAGGAGGAACAGGGAGAGGAGGGAGGGGCGCTGCGCCGGGCTTTATAGCCGGTGGAGCTCATGGGGGCGGGCTTGGCACGGCCAGAACGCGGGGTGGAGGGGGCGGCGAGGCTGGGCGCCATTGGTGCGGGGCGGCGGTGACCAGAGGCGCGCCGTGCGTGGCGTGCGTGTGCTGGGCGCGCACCGGGGCGCGACGTCACGTGCGGGCGACGCGGCGTGCTACTGGCAAGCGGGGCGGCACGACGTGGGCACGCCGTTGGGTGGCGGGGCGGCGGCCAGCGACTGGGCGGCGGTGCGGTGCTGCAGGGCGCCGGGTTGGGCAGGGGCTTGCCGTGCGGGAGGGGGAAGAAAGGCGCGGCTGTGGTTGGGCGAGCGGGGGCGGGCAGCAGGCAGGGCGCCGGGGGTTGGCTCGGCGCCTGGTGCCGCGCAGCCATCGAGGGCCAGGTGGCCGGCGGCGGTCGGGCGAGGGGGACGGTGCAGCAGAGGAGGGGCAAGGGCCTAAATGCGAAAATTCGAAAATTTCCAGGGGGCTGGGTGCAAAAAGGGCATTTTCTCCACTTTCTATTTTGAATTTCAAAATCTTTTGAACATGAAAGTTGTTCAGAATAAAAAGTTCTACAAGTTTTGTTTCAGGCCAAAGTTCATTTGAGCTTTAGTTCCAAAGTTATTTTAAAAACTTAAAGAAAACTCTATTCGGAGAGCGCGTCATTCTATTTCAAAATTTCATTTTCTTCCCTAGGCTTCAACTAAACTTTTATTGGTCATGCTAATACTGGTGTGCTCATTTAATTTCATAGCCATATTTGCTTTGATGTGAAAGTTATCCAATTTGTTTCATTAAAGTACATGCATTTATGCACATACAAACTTTTAAAGGTAAAAGCAAAAACCAAACTTAATCCATTCCTTTTATTTTCTTAGTTAGTGATGCATTTTATTATGCCAATAAGACTCGTTTAACAATTAAAACACCTGAGGTGTTACACTGCTCATCCTTTACATCCTTGTTCTCCTTGTTGACACTACTGTTCTAAGGACACGAGTAGACCAGCAATTAGGGACTAGTAGCTTTGGACATTTATTCAGCATTACTATCTATTATTGAATTGTGTTCCACTAACATATTTGGCCTTGCTTTCCTATAGCTCCACATACTACTTCTGGACAGCAGGTTTTTTTTGACCCTTGCAGTCGCAGAGCATGCCTCCCAGGTATCCTTTGCCTTGCTAGTAAGAAGCTTGTAAGAGCTTGGCAAGTTGTTTTCATTTTGCGGTGTTGATTGAAAGGCATCACTGTCCCTACGTAGTAGATTATTAGGGATAACCTTCATTGTTTGTTCCTGTGTCTATGTCTACAATGACAAGTGATGATGGAAGTGGCACCCCAAGGATTTCAACAAGTGTGTGAGCCAAGAGCAACTACTGGCTGCCATTGAGCAAGGGAAGAAGGAGATAACAGAGGTGGTCACCCGGGCCATCACCACTACCGTTGGGGACCTCAATCTCTCAGCCAGCATTGAGAGGTTGGACAAACGGATATCCACGTTAACCGACTGGGTGATTGCATTGGAAACTCATCCCTCGCCCCCGCCCCATGAAGATGAGGACGTGGTGTATGATGTCCATGGTAAGAAAGATGAAGTAGCTACGCGAGAAGCACGACTACGACGTTGCCTCCGCACCAACACCACAGGTATGGGTGGTATTCATAACCGTGCTTCTGATGACCCTTATGCTAAAGTCAAATTTACTATACCTTCATTTTCTGGACATTATGATGCTGAGGGATATCTTGATTGGGAGATGACAGTTGACCAAAAACTTAGTGCCCACCTTGTGCCTGATCAACATAGAGTTAGACAAGCCACTGGTGAATTTAAGGACTTTGCTATCATTTGGTGGACTGGCTTAGTTGCAGCGGGAGTTGCACCTACTACCTGGGAAGAACTTAAGGTGGCTATGCGTGATAGATTTGTTCCACCTTCTTATCATAGAGACTTGCGTAAGAGTTTGATGCGCTTAGAACAAGGAGATAAATCTGTGCAGGATTATTATGGTGACCTTCAAAAGGGTTTGATGCGTTGTGGCATAGTGGAGGGAACCGACGATTCTACTTGTCGTTTTTACTCGGGTTTGCAGCGTGATATTCAGGACAAAGTGGATTATAAGGAATTTAACACTGTCAACCAGTTGTTTCAGTTTGCTATGCTTGCAGAAAAGGAGTTGCAGGGCCGTGATTTGAAAGGCAAGAGCAAGGTTGGCGCCACATACCAGCGCTCGGTGCAATCTGCGGGGATGACCAAGCCCTCCTCTTTTTGCGCGGCCCCACCAGCGAGCACGCAATTAGCAGATTCCGGAGTTACTGCACCGCCAAAACCACCTCCTGCACGACCTTCAGTTTCAGGTAAAAAACCTTTGTAGGTTCCCGCCCAAAGTGCCTCCTCCGTTGCCTTGATGGGCCGCACGACTGGCATTCAGTGCCACCGCTGCCAAGGATTTGTCCATGTGCAGAAGGATTACCCAAGTCAACGGACATACATTGCTACAGAAGATGGAGGCTACATCAGCACCTCCGACCTTGAAGATGAAGTTGATGAAGAAATTGATGCTGAGGTTGCTGAGGGTCATGTCCTTCGGGGTAAAGATACTTCAGCCTTCATAAACATTATTGTTCAGCGTGTGCTCAGCACGCAAATTCAGCAGCATAAGAACATACAACACCACAACTTGTTCCAGACTTTCTTCGTCATTGAGAACCATCGCGCACATGTGATTATTGATGGGGGAAGCTGCAACAACTTTGTGAGTTCAGATCTGGTCAAGCAGCTTGGCTTGACCACCCGACCGCATCCACATCCATATCATGTTCTGTGGTTAAATGACTCTAGAAAAGCTAAGGTAACACAAACATGCAGAGTTTATTTTTCCATTGGTGCAAATGCTGACTTTGTAGATTGTGATGTGGTACCTATGCAAGCTTGTTCACTTTTGTTGGGTCATCGTTGGGAACATGATAATGATGCTACACACCATGGTAAAAGTAATAAATACACTTTTATGCATAAAGGATAGAAAATTACATTGGTACTTTTGACCCCTGCTAAAATTGTGCAAGCTGATAAGGAACGAGCTGCTAGTTTGAATCATGATAAGTCTGAAAATCAGCAAGTCGCTAATTCTATTTTCCCACCTAAAAAGGAGAAGCCCACACCTAATTCTAAGGCCGAGGGGATTAAATTAAAGGGGGGAGTTATGCTTGCAAAAAAATGTGACTTTGCTGAAATTTCTGATGATGATGTCTGCTATGCTTTGATATGCAAACGAGCTTTGTTTTCGCTTGATGATATTGCTAGCTCTTTGCCTCCTGCTGTCACTAACATTTTGCCTCTACGTCTGCCACCTACTTTGATGATATATTAATTCAGCAAGTCTTTGGAGGAACATATGGATCATTTACCTGCTGTTTTTGATGCTTAGAGAGATGCACGTTTGTTTGCTAACCTTGAGAAATGCTTCTTTTACACCGATAGAGTTTCTTTCCTTGGCTATGTTGTTACTCCACAGGGAATGGAGGTGGATGATACGAAAATTGAAGCCATTGAGAGCTGGCCGCTGCCCCAAACCATCACACAGGTGAAAAGTTTTCTTGGTCTTGCAAGCTTCTATCGCCGCTTCGTCAAAGATTTCAGCACCCTGCGCCGTTACACGAGTTGACGAAGAAAGGTGTGGTGTTTCATTGGGGAAAAGCACAAGAGGAGTCCTTTGATATTTTGAAGGACAAGCTTACGCACGCGCCATTGCTGCAGCTTCCAAACTTTGGTAAGACTTTTGAGCTTGAATGTGATGCTAGTGGAGTTGGCATTGGTGGTGTTTTGATGCAAAATGGTAAACCCATTGCATACTTTAGTGAAAAATTGCATGGTCCTGTTTTGAATTACTCTACGTATGATAAGAAATTGCATGCTCTTGTACGTTCTTTACAGACGTGGCATCATTATTTGTGGCATAAGGAATTTGTTATACATTCTGATCATGAATCGCTTAAGTATCTTCGTTCTCAAAATAATTTGAACCGTAGACAAGCTAAATGGGTTGAATTTATCAAATCTTTTCCTTACATCATCAAACATAAAAAAGGGAAGGATAATGTGATTGCCGATGCTTTGTCTAGACGATATACTTTGCTGTCACAACTTGATTGTTGGATTTTTGGACTTGAATCAATAAAAGAACAATATGCAATTGATCCTGAATTTAAAGATGTGTTGCTGAATTGTAAAGAGGGACGTACTTGAAACAAGTTTGTGATCAATGATGGATATGTGTTTAGAGCTAACCGCCTATGCATTCTAGTTGGTTCCATTGGTCTTTTGTTGATGCAGGAAGCGCATGGAGGATGATTGATGGGACATTTTGGTGCTAAGAAGACGGTGGATGTTTTGGCCTCACATTTCTTTTGGTCAAAGATGAGGAGAGACGTTGAGCGGTTCGTTGGTCGCTGCGCTACGTGTCAAAAAGCTAAGTCTCGTTTGAATCCACATGGTTTATACATGCCTCTTCCTGTTCCTTCTATTCCTTGGGCATATATTTCAATGGACTTTATGTTAGGATTGCCTAGGACTAAGAGGGGGAGGGTGTCACACCCTGAAATTGTTGGATTTCAGGATGTGATTAGAAAAAATAATAATAATAAAGCAATGATTTTCTCATAATTATATAAAAATTTCAACATTTACTTTCTTTACAGAGAATTTAGTATAGGAAAAATAAATAATTGTCTTTCAGAATTAAATAAAATGGTTTTGTGTATGTTGCATTAATGTCGTTGCATTGGTTTTTGTTTGTTTGCGTGTTTAAGTTTGCAAAACAAAAATATCCAAAAACTACCCTAAAATCTTTTTTCTCTCTTCTATATCTCTTTTGGCTCATCCCATTTTTCTCTCTCCCTTTCCCCTCTTTCAGCCCGGCCCAAACCTCTCTCTCTTCTCCTTTTCTTTTTTTCGTCCCGCGGCCCAACCCGCCTCACCACTGTTCACTCTTCCCTCTCACCGACACGTCGGGCCCACCCGTCAGCGCCATCTTCTTCCTCCCGCTCCCACCTTCCTTCTTGCGTCGCCGGCGCTTTCCTTTCTCCCCCCAGACCTCGCCACGAATCTCGCCGCCCGCGCCCGCCCCACCTTCCTTTCTTCTTCCTCCTGCTACTGAAACTCTAGCGGACTACTTCTTATTAGGGAATCTTTGTAAAGGCCTCGTAGCGTCCCTATGCAGTCACACCTCAGAAGTGTGGTATTGTGCCTAGCTAGCACAGTATGGTTGGGTCCAAAGTTCTTTTGAATTTTTACGCGACTTGTGGTGAAAGTGTACAACCTCTGCAGAGTGTCTAAAACTGATATATCAGTCGTGCTTACGGTCTAGAGCGGCCTGGACCCTCACATGATTAATAAACTTAAAGATGGATTTAAATCGTTACTCTGGTTATATCTTGTGGCCTTGTTGAGTACCAACCATAAGTGTACTCACCCTTGCTAACTGCTGCTCAGAAGAAAAAGGTGTGAAGTCTACTAAAGATGATGAAGAGTTCTAGGCGTACGCAACCCCCAGTCGTTTGCCTGTGTAGTTTGGAGCCTTCGTTTCCATGTTAAGCGCATATCTCTGATAGTCTTGTAAGTCCTTATTTATATTTCTTTATGTGATACTGTTACTGTTATTCAGTGATGATGTCACTATATGTATGGAACTTGATCCTGGCATACATATAGTTATGCATTCGGTTTTGTCCTTAAACCGGGTGTGACAGAAGTGGTATAAGAGCTGTATCGACTGTAGGACGTAAGCCTAGCTAGCAATGGTCGCTCCTTAAGGTCTATTTTATTATACAACTTATTCCTGTCTTACCCTTGACCTTTCTGATAAATATTCTCACTCCTTGACCATTTTATTTTCTCAATCCGCCTTGATAACACACCTTTCTCACCTGACCTTCTTTTTCATTTGCACTTCCTTGTTTTGCAAATGTAAAACCCCCATCCTTATCTATTGACTTACTCTTTCTTTGATAACTTATTTTGATACTCGACCCTTGGTCAATTATCCTTTCTGGTATTTACTAAAACCGCAATCGCATCTCACCTTCTTTTGATTTGTTGGTGATATTGTTTACCCCCACTCCTTAATATTTTCTTATTAATTCCTATATATCTTTTTAAACATATCACCTCCTTGATTTTATCTATCCTCCACATTGTACCTCCAATCCCCTTGCATCTTAAGCACGACCATTTTGGATTCTTTCCGTTGCCTTTTTCATTCCAAGATGACCTTCTACTCTCCTTTTATTCAAAATGTTTAGATCATTCGTGCCACTTGACCCAAAGCCTGCTCAAGACAACTGAAGGATGGAGTCATCACTTTACCCCCGGAAAAGTTAAAATCAACAGCGGAATACTATACCACCCTCACCCGAAGAGCAAGATTCTACACTGCACAAGCTGAAGGATGCCACTATCAAGAATGTTGAACCTGAAGAGACAACCCGTGCTTAGGTGTACCCCTTGCAGCCCTATTAACAACGTTTAGCATCGTTCCTTGACTGTGTGTTGTCTAGTGTAGTTCTGTGTTTGCGTGATGTTGCTTTTCTTTATGACCTTGCCTGATTCGCTTCTTTGTAATGATTGTTGGTGTATTGTGGGTCTTCTACCTACAATGACATCAGTTGCTTAGTTGGGTTCTTCTCTTATATCTCCCACATCCTTGTTCTTTTCCTTTCTTTCTCCCTATTCCAAAAGAGGATGTCGAGAAGGAAGCTAAAGGCAACACCAATGTCAACAAGCAAAAGTTATTGACACCACCACCGCCTAGCTAGAAGCAAGTCAAAGAAACGAAGACCCTACTCTAGTTCCTTTACCACCTTGCAGCTTGCTATTCTTCAGTCTACCTTACTTCGATGATGACCTCAATAACCCAGTAGGAAGTTGAAGGCAACACCGGCATCATCAGTAGAAACCTACAAACATCTGCAGTGGTCGACAAATTAAAGAAGCTAAAGCCAAGAATGCTCTATTTCCTTTTGTCACCTCTGTGCTATTCTCCTCTCTACCTTGATTTATTTGCTTACCATCTCAAAAATCAAGCAAATGAAGATGGTATCATGGACTCTACCTTATTCCTCAATCATTCCTTATCATTATATATTTTATATTTATTCTCATTCTCCTCTAATTTCACCCTTACCACCCAACCAGATGGTGAGTCCCAACGGAAATCATGAAGAAAGAGCTAATGAAGGTGACCTCAACATTCCACCTGTAGCCTCATCATTTGAGCATAGGATGCTAGAGTATATGGCAGCACAAACTCAGAGTCTACAAGCAATGGCTCAAACCATGATCAATATCCATCAGCATATTACAGAGCAAGCCTCAACTCCTATGAACCACAACTCCCTTAGTAGTGATAACCATCAGATTTCACCAATTCTGCCACCGTTTGATAAAAAGAAGCTATTAGCCATGCAGGCTCAAGGCTTACAAGGAAGGATGCAGCCCAATACATCATCCCCTCATAACATGAAGTTGACCAAACCAGACATTCCTACCGGATCAGTGAAGAGGCAAGTTGCTGAAGCATGGAACCGTCAAAGGAATAAGAAAAGTCGTGGAACGCTAGAGCTAGAAATTGAGAGACAATATAAAGATATCAAGACCCCAGGAACATGTCAATGTTGTGAGCATTATGGTCAGCCATGTCTTCAAGAAGATGCTAGCCTAATGACAGCTGAAGCCAGACAATGTTACTATTTAGATATTAATAAGGATTTATCTACCCAAGAGACTTTCCAAGAGGGAGTTACCCAATATCAAGATGGTACTCAGACTATGAACCTTGAGGATTGGAGTATTTCTTTCAAGGAACTTCGGCCTAGTAGAATCAAGCAACGCAAGAAACAAGCAAGTTTAGAAAGCCAAGAGAAGATGGAGTTACCAGAACCATTGGTACATAGCAGTACTCAACCCTGTTCCAACCAACTACAACCTAAAGTTGTTCAACCTCTGCATGACAACTCTATCAAGAAGAATCCTAATGCCCAAATTGCTTCACGAAGAGCTATGGTGGAGCAGAAAGGAAGCCCGAATGGATATGTTAAAGGAGTGTGCTTCAAATGTGGTGAAGAAGGTCACCATGTTAATAAATGTCCAACAAAGTGTAAGGTGACTAGATCGTGTGATGCTGGATTATATTGCCTCAAGTGTGAAGAAGACGGACATCTCGCCAGTTGGTGTGCAAAACACGATGATAATCAACCCCTGGACCAAAGTCCTAATGTCCCTGCACTCAGTCAGATGTCATCAGTTTGCCTCCTTAGCAGGATAGATGATCAAGATACCTCAGCTAGATAACAATGCCATCAATCCCCAATGCCCATTTCTCATACCACCTCGAGTCGCCAAGATACCAAAGCAAGTAAAAGTTAGGCTGAGAAGAATTGAGGATATCTCATAAGGAGACAGTCAAGCCAAGGAAAAGTGATCATGGAATCAATCCAACTCTATTCAAATCACTTTGTCATTATATGGAGACGGTTCTGGTGACAACCCTGGAAAATTTCATTCTAAAATCAATGTCAGTAGCCTAACCCTATGCTTAACCAACTAATAAAAGGGTGAAAAGAATTAGATCGAGAGAAGTTGAAATTCAAATTTAAATTGGGCACATTTGGACACTTTTGAACTTTAAATTTAACTTTCAAACCATAAGCCAAATGAGATGTTGCCTGAAACCAAAT
The DNA here is from genome assembly GCA_032594955.1 of Panicum miliaceum. Taxonomy (NCBI): domain Eukaryota; kingdom Viridiplantae; phylum Streptophyta; class Magnoliopsida; order Poales; family Poaceae; genus Panicum; species Panicum miliaceum. The sequence continues at coordinate 15,186,672 of CM064068.1, forward strand.
TTGTAGAACTTTTTATTCTGAACAACTTTCGTGTTCAAAAGTTTTTGAAATTCAAATTAGAAAGAGGAGAAAACGCCCTGTTTGCACCCAGCCCCCTGTAATTTTTCAAATTCTCGCATTAAGGCCCTCGCCCTCCCTTTCTCTCCCCTCCCCGCCCGACCGCCGCGCGCCAGGTGGCCGGCGACGCCTGACCGGCGCGAGGCGCCAGGCCAGTGGCCGCCGCGCCACTCCCCCACGCCCGGCTTTGCCCCATCCCCACGCCGCGCTGCCCAGTGAGCGTCCGTGCGTGCGCACGCCGCTGCCACGCCCAGCCTCGCCGCCCGTCGCGCCCAACCGCCGCACCCCGCCGTGCCGCCCCGGCTCCCGCGCCCCGCCCGTGGATAGCCCTCCACAGCTACCCCCTGCTCGCCGTGGGCAGCTCGACCCCGACCTCCTCCGTCCAAGCCAAGCCCCTGAGCAGCTTCCCCACGCGCCACTGAAGCTCGCTGACCGGACCAGGCCGCCCCAAGCCCGCCGGAGCACCGCCGTCGACGCGCGCCACCGCCGCCGCCGCCTCTGCTCCAACGCCGGCGAGCTATTCCCGACCGTCCCCCACCTGAACAACACCCCCACGAGGTAGCCCTCGCACCCCTGAACCTTCCCCGACCCTCACCCCTCGCCGCCGGCGAGCCCCTCGCCGGAATTTCGGCCTACCGCCGTACCCGAGCCGCCCGAGGACCCAATTGCAAGAATTTAAATCTTTAGAAGGGTCTGCGCGTAAGATTCAAGGACCCAGTTGTAAAAGAAAGTTTCGAATCTAGATTCAAATTCAGTGAACTTGTAAAATCCGTATAAATTCGTAGAAAATTCAAAAAAATGCAAACTCGACTGTTCTGGAATCCTTAGAACAAACTCTACCACTTTTGTTACAAAAAGTTTCTCAGAATCTCAACATATTTTGCTCTACGTTAAATGGAAGCTTTAATGGACTTATTTTGTACCCACTGTTGTAGATCAACGCTGATCCTAAAATTTGGATAGTGAGTTAGTTGCTTAATGTTTAGGGCTGTGTAAAAAGACCAGGCCCAAATTCCATCTCTAGCTTTACTGTTTATTAAACTTAGTTTCATACCATGTTTAAGTGGAATATTTTATCCCTACAGTTAGGTGATGAATCACCTAATGAAACATTTTCTATGCTGGTGTAATGGTACCTAGATGCCAGAGAAAAATTGGGAGACTTTATATCTCATAGGAACCTAATTATTTGATTTATGTGCTAATAACCTACATTATATCAAGGAAATAGTATCTTAGCTTGGAAAATTCTCAAATGTTTACTAAGAGATACACTGTGGTAGAGGTTGCTGTGTAAAAAGTTGCATGGACAAAAACCCTCTGTAGTGTCCTGTAAAAATGAATCCTTGAATAACCTAGGTGTGTAATGTCATATTTTCTATCCTCTGAATACTGCATAATAAATCCTACAAAAATTACAGTAGCTCCTGCATGCTTAAATGAAAACTCTGTAAAAATCTTAGACTCAGTTGTTGCACCATTTGTCCTGTACAAAAAGAACAAAAGTCTAACAGAAACTATGTAATATATTTTTCATAATTAATCTGCTACATGAAATTGTCTGAAAATTTTACAGTAAGCACATATTTCCCTGACGTGCCTAAATCCAAAGTTTCATGAGCAGAAACTATCCACTATAGTAATTACACTTAAATCATGTCGATTACCATTACCACGACTTAAACTTGTGCATTCATGTAGAATCGACGACTCTCGCCGACGGAACTTACAAGCTGGTGCCCGCGTCCGAGAGTGGGCAGCGTGAAGCTCAAGTGAATTTAACTGAAGCTCTTGAAGACCCAAGCCCAAGTTCGGAAGAGCCCCAAGCTAACTGCGAAGGCAAGCCCCAGAGCATAACCTATTTCTTTCCTAATTATGCAACTCGGTACTCTTTGCTTGTGCATTAAGTTTATAGGAGTTGAATGAAAACTTAGTTGCATGATGTTAGGAACCCATGCTTGAAAACTAGATGTAAGGTTCGATAGAATGCTGTGCTAATAGGACTCCGGTAAAAGCCGAGTGATTTCCTGTCACTCACGAGAAAATAGGAGTTGAATGTCTACTACACGCTGCAATCATAAGGACACGGATGGGCTATGGAACGATGGTTACGATTGAGGCCCGTCTGTCTAGTGAAAAATGCTAAGGCCGCAGGGTGTGGTAGTGATGGTTAAGTCTTTGAACGTACTAAACACATGCCGAGATTATGGGAATCGGTAAGGTTAAGTACCTGATTGGCCCGGCAAGGGGACGGCATCCTACCCTTTGAACTTCGGTCCCATGTGCATATGGCGAGTGCAGAGAGTGGTCACGACCCGGCGCCGAACCGTAGCGTGGGGCTCTTGTACTCTCGGAGGGTAGCCCCGATCCACGACCCGGAAAGAAAGGGGAAAAGTTGCACGTGTGACTCTAGGGAGTAACCACGTGACGTGTGTTTGGGTTTCCCTTGCAAGGTTAAGAAATTCGATTCGAATCGTCCGTTTCTCACGGCTATTGAGACTGCTTAACCATTTTTACCCACAGAGTAAGAAGAGGAACAATGAGGATGAATGAACTGGTTGGATGAAAATTTAATGCTTCACCATGTATGCTTTTAGATAGCTGCTTATCTAGAATGGCTAACGAAACTAGAATCTTGAGCTAAAAGTTGAAAGTAAGGACCCACTTGTAGAAGCTTTTCGGCAAAACAAACCCCTGAGCCAAAAAGCCTTGCATATCTAGAGTCGGTGGAGTAGATTCCACTACTCGGGTAAGTCTTGCTGAGTATTAGTATACTCAGCCTTGCTTGTGGCTCGTTTTCAGGTGAGACCTTTGAAGATATGATTGCTAGCTTGACTTGGCCCTGCACTCTCCCCCCTGGTTGGTCGGTGGAATGGGACACGCCCCCGTCCAGCGGAGATAATGCCGAGTGATGTCTCGTACGGGCTTCATCGAGACATCCTTATCGTCGAGTAGCTTTCGTTGTTTTATTTTCCGCTGCAACTTAAACTCTGAAGAACGTCTTAGTATGATCATTGAAGTATTTGGTTTCTAAACTCAAAACTTGGTCTGTAATATTTACTTATGTTAATGTTGTAATATTTGATGGAATGTGGTATTCTCTGGGCTCATCGTCGCGTGAGCATGTGTATGTACGGCGCTCGATCCGCCTACCGTGGTTGTATCGGAAGGTTATACCCGACAGACCAGTGGATTACTCCGTTTGAAGTGTAAGGTTAACCGAGAATGCCTTAATGGTGATGGTTAATACACTTGAGCCGGATTAATTCAGGTGGTTCTGCCACAGCTGGTATCAAAGCCGTAGCTGGTGCCACAGCTGGCAACAGCTGGCGCCAGAGCCAAAATACATACGCCAGAGAATGCGACAAGCCTTAAAAACTCGATTTACTAAAACTTGACTAGAAGGATGTGTTGCGAAATACGTTGGTACGTTAAGGATGGTGCCTAGTTCGTAAAGCCCTAAGGGATTATGGGAAAGTTTACTAGGTGGCTATCTAACTTCTATATATATTATCAACTGACTTCCAGCACATTACTTTCTGTCAAAACTTACTTTCATGCACCACCGACCTTAATTTCTGTAACGACGCACTCATCGCTAAGGTAAGAAGGTAAGGATCCTCAGCCAACTGAGAGAGCTTGGCCTTCCTGTCGGTGATGCGAACCAAACACTGCCCTCAAGCAGTGGCTTACTTGAGGTGCTCCCAATATGCCAACTGTTAGTTGAACATATTGGGAGTAGAAGATTTGGTGCAGGGTATGGCGATCGCTGTTCATACCCCCGTCTCATGACGGTACCCCCGTGAATACGCTATCTCGATAGCGTATGTTAACGTCGTCTGTACGGCGGAAATTGTACAGATATCGTTTCTATAAGTAAACGGTAATGAATACGAACGCTTTCATGAGTGCTGGCATGAAAGGTTCAGGACATATATATGCTTTGTCAATCTTCTGTAGGTACACTAACCGCGATTATGATAAGTTAAGGAACGATTAGAGAGACTCGACTAGCTATTATAGCGAGAGCCGTATTGTGTATGCCACCGAAACTATCTTCGTAAGACCAAAAGTATTTGGCAATTATTTTATTTTGTGAGGAAGAATAGGACGTGCATGCATCATAACCATATATATCGGAAATTGAAAATGCGTTGTATAAGAGTGGTGAGGTTCTTGCGTATTCAAGCGTGGTTTGCATAAGGACTATCTAGCGAATCTGTTACAAATCTGCCATGCCCGAAAAGAGAGATTTATTGATCAAAGAAAATGACCTTTTCTGGTAAAGTTCATGTTGAAAGAATTGTTCCAAATTTGGTGTTCTATCTCCTGTTCAAAAATGAAAAATTTTGAACTTATGGGTAATAAGAAATAACAGAAACCTTGGAACGTCAGATTTCTGTCCAGAATAAGCACTTCTGCCTCTTAAATTTTTAGGCCCCCTTCCTACCGTTTTCTGCAAAAGAGTACAACACAAAACTTGTTTCAAATTTACCCAGGTAGCTGCTGTTAAAATTTGATAAATTTTGGCTGGGTAGATTTTCCCTGGTGCACGAAACTCTAGCCCTCTGTTCACTGAAAATTCTGGGTAGACAGAGAGGTAAAACCCGAAAAGAAAGACCATCTTAGAGACCTATCTAGCTCTGGAGTTGACTAGCAAAGTTGTTCAAAAATACCTTAGGAGTGATCTGGTGAAATTTGAGAATTTTTGGATTAGAACTGTGGAAGTTATGGTTATTTTTGCACACTATACAGAATCTGTCCTTGTGCTGTTCACAGTTTTTCGCTATCTCACTCCATTTGATCTTTTGTTCAGATGGCCGAGCCTGTTGCTATGATGGTGGATGAGGATGGACGCGTACACTCGCAGTGTCTCCACTGGGAGGGCTTCCCCTCTATTTTGTGGGATGTTCTGCGTACCGCGGGCTATCTAATTCCCCCACGTTACGCTGGACTGGAGTTTGCAGAGAATGGAGTTACCCAGTGCCGTGTCAACGTGACTATCTTTCCGCACCCGTTACACCCGGAGTGGCCTGCCTTGGAGCTTGAGGCTGTTGGTCGCCGTTTGGCCTATACTTGGGAGCTTGCAGCCATGAGGGCGCTCACCACTTTTTGTGTGCAACGTCCCGAGGTTGTCACACTCACTCCAATTGGTTTGTTTCCTGCTGCCCAGGACAACGACCCCTTTTGGCTCAACAGGGTGCAGCACGCACAGTACTTGGTAGACTTTCACGCCCAAGAAACTATTCATACCTCCGTGCGGTGCATGAGTGCACTCTACCGACTTCAGACTCTCTAGAGTCAGGCGCTTGAGCAGCTCACTGATCTTGCTCAGGCCTACCACATGATGGCAGATACCAGGGACGAGCAGATTAAGGAGCTCAGTCAGGATCTTGAGGACAGAGATGCTCAGATTGGCCAACTTGAAGGCCAAATTCAGGAGCAGGACACTCTCATGGCGGAGAGAGATGCCACGATAGCGCAGTTGGAGGAGCAGCTCCACGATCTGAGCCTTGAGTTGGAGGATGCTAATGAGCACATTCAGTGGCACCATGATCAGAATGACCATCCCCATGAGGAGGACATGGAGGAAGATGAGGAGGAGCCACAGGAGATTGATGGTATCTCCGGTATGGATTTCGAGGGTGAGGTACCACAGGCACCTCAGATGGGAGCTCACTCTCCTGCTCACAACGAGTCGTCCGTCAACGACTTGGATGACTTCTAGATGACGACCTAGGAGGACTTTTGCACATACTCCTCGATAGGGTAGCCTAACTTTTGGCAAGTGTTGTAATAGGCTAACTAAGAGTTGAGTAACTCTTTTGTAATGGGTACACCTGAACCATGTGGATACCCTCAGCATGTAAGGAACGGCGATAAACTTGGGTGATTCGTTGTAAGTTGGTAAACGATGAAATCCACAATCGCTGAGACTTGTCAGAATTTTTATCCATGTCTCCTTGCATTTATTGGCTGAGTGTTGAATACCAAACTTGTGCTAAATTTTGTGATCGTGGTTCTCACAAAAATTCAGCATCATTGGACCTCGCTAGTTTAAGTTATAGGCGAAACAGTACCGATCAATCTGCTGAAAAACAGCTAAGACAGTAAGGCAAAGGACGAGCCTTTCGACCACCTTAGCTATAGTTCTAGCGCCAAAGTTAAATACCAAAGTGGTGCATTCCTAAGTTCTCTGACTACTGCCAAAGTATGAGATGTTTTAGATGGACCCACAGCAAGCTATGATTTTTCTCGTAGCAAACAGAGATTCTGTCCATACTTCTAGCTGTGATTTCGGAAGTCTTTGACTACACCAATCATTTATGAATCCAGGAAGTATTATGGATCGCGTTGCTAATGGTAACCTTTCACGTTTCAGATGGTTGGATCAACACGTGGCAACCCCGAGGGTTTTGGTGCCGGTGGCAGCCGCTCGCGACAATCGCCACCACCCCCGCCCAGTTTGGTGGAAGTGATGGCCGCTCAAACCGAGTTGCTGCGTCAGATCGTGCAAGGACAGCACCAGCAGAGGGGTGGGCACAATGCTCACCAACCCCAAGCTGCAGGATACACGGATTTCCTGGGGACCCAGCCGCCCTTGTTCCATAAGACCGAGGAACCCCTGGACGCAGATGCATGGATTCGCACCATCGAATCCAAGTTCACACTACTTGTGGCCCCATGCTCAGAGGCCAACAAAGCTCGTTTTGCCGCGCAACAGCTTCGCGGTACCGCTCGACTGTGGTGGGACCACTATTATGTGATGCTCCCGGCTGACCATGTGGTCGACTGGGATGAGTTCAAGACCGCGTTCCGGGCACATCATATCCCCGAGGGTCTCATGGAGAGGAAGTTGAACGAGTTCCTGGCACTCACCCAGGGCACCCGCACCGTACTGCAGTACGCCCAGGCGTTCAACAACCTATGCCAGTATGCGGGCTATCACGCTGATACGGATGCCAAGAAGCGTGATCGTTTCCGCCGAGGTCTGAACACCAAGCTTAAGGAACGTTTGAACCTAGCCAGGGCTGACACCTACAACGAATTGGTCAATATGGCCATTACCCAGGAAGACTGTATCATGGCACACCGGGCAGAGAAGAAGAGAAAGGCACCCGCTGGACCATCAAGTGCTCAACCACCAAGGTATCGCATCGTGCAAAATGCCGCGCCCACCGCTCCACCAAGGGCCCCTCAGCCAGGGAGATGGATTGCCAGACCCCCACAGCCGCCAGGCATGGTACCACCCCCGATGCCTCCACAGAATGGTCCGAGGCCCATTCTTCAACAGGCTCTTCGACCCAGCCCCGCGAATCGTTGCTTCAAATGCGGGAGTTCTAACCACTTCCCACGGGAATGCCCTCAGTCTGGGCCGCCCAACCAAGGTCAGGGATCCAACCCGAACGCTAAGAACAGGGGCAAGAGACAGACCCTGCAAGTTAGGCAAGGACGGATTAACTTCACCACGCTTGCAGAGCTTCCAGAAGGAGCCCCAGTGATGTCGGGTACATTCTCTATCCATAACAAGCCTGCAGTTATATTATTTGATTCTGGTGCATCGCATAGTTTCATAAGTGCAAAATTCGGTGCAAAAGTAGGCTTGGATGTTTGCCACACCAAAGGGTCATATATGATACCAACACCGGGTGGTAAAATTGCTTCAAACCAAATGGTCAGACAAGTACCAGTCAAATTGGGTAGTAAAACCATCGACACAGACCTTGTCCTTTTACCTCTTGACGGCATGAACATTATTTTGGGAATGAACTGGATGACTAGGCATGGAGTCACACTGGACCTTTCTTCCCGAGCCGTTGAGATAAATTCACCTAGTCACGGAGCCACTACCCTTTACCTACCATTCCTAGATTGCACGAATTCCTGTGCTTACAAGGTGGAAGGACTTAAGCTAGAAGATATTCCTGTCGTCAACGAGTATGCCGATGTCTTTCCGGATGACTTACCAGGAATGCCACCGGATAGGGACATTGAGTTCATCATTGAACTACAACCAGGCACTGCACCTATATCCAAAAGACCATATAGGATGCCCCCTAAAGAGTTGGCAGAGCTAAAAATTCAACTCCAAGAACTACTGGACAAGGGTTTCATTCGCCCTAGCGCGTCACCTTGGGGATGTCCAGCCCTATTCGTAAAGAAGAAGGATGACAGTTTGAGGTTATGTGTTGACTACCGACCTCTCAATGCGGTAACTGTTAAAAATAAATACCCACTTCCCCGTATCGATGTACTCTTCGATCAATTAGCTGGAGCCAGAGTCTTTTCAAAGATTGATCTTCGTTCGGGATATCACCAAATCAAGATTCGCCCGTGCGATATTCCTAAGACTGCCTTCTCCACACGATATGGACTATATGAGTTTTTGGTCATGTCCTTTGGACTCACCAACGCCCCTGCCTATTTCATGTATCTCATGAATTCGGTATTCATGCCCGAACTGGACAAATTCGTCGTAGTGTTCATCGACGACATCCTTATCTATTCCAAGGATGAGGAAGAGCATGCAAAGCACCTGCACATTGTTCTTCAACGTCTAAGAGACCATGAGCTCTATGCTAAGTTTTCTAAGTGTGAATTCTGGTTGGATACTGTAAAGTTCTTAGGTCACACGATCTCCAGCGAAGGCATAGCTGTTGACCCCAGCAAGGTACAAGAGGTGATGGATTGGAAACCCCCTACCTCTGTTCATCAGATTCGCAGTTTTCTCGGCTTAGCCGGTTACTACCGCCGCTTCATCCCGGATTTCTCTCGAATTGCTAAGCCCATGACTGAACTGTTAAAGAAGGAAGTAAAGTTTGTATGGAATGAGAAATGTGAAGAAGCTTTCCACAATCTTAGAGAGCATCTGACTACTGCACCTGTGTTAGCTCAACCCGATAATACCAAGTCGTTTGATGTGTATTGTGATGCATCAGGTACTGGTCTAGGATGTGTGCTTATGCAAGAGAATCGAGTGATTGCATATGCCTCACGAGCCCTTCGGTCCCACGAACAGAGTTATCCCACTCATGATCTTGAGCTTGCAGCCGTCATTCACGCTCTGAAGATATGGAGGCACTATCTCATGGGTACACAGTGCAATATCTACACGGATCATAAGAGTCTCAAGTATATCTTCACACAAGCCGATCTGAATATGAGACAACGGAGATGGTTAGAATTAATCAAGGATTATGACCTTGAAGTGCACTATCACCCTGGCAAGGCTAATGTAGTCGCGCATGCACTAAGCCGCAAGTCCCATTGCCATTGCTTATCCATGGAGTTCTACAACGAGACATTGTGTGCAGAAATGAGGAAGCTTAACATGGAAATGGTTTCCCAAGGCACTCTAGATCACATCTCAGTTGAGCCCACTCTTCACGACCAAATCGTCATGGCACAACTACATGATGAAGGAATTAAGATCATCAAACAAAAACTCTCTCTAGGAGAGGAGAAGTATAAATGTTTCCGCCAGGACCATAAGGGAGTCCTATGGTTCGAAAGTCGTATAGTCGTTCCGAAGAATCATGGACTCCGCAAGCAAATTCTTGATGAGGCACACCTTTCCAAATTCTCTATCCACCCCGGCAGTAGCAAAATGTATCAAGACCTAAGGCAAAACTTCTGGTGGCCGGTACACTTCAACCGTTGCCTATACCATCATGGAAATGGGAAGACATAAGTATGGACTTCATCGTTGGACTACCAAACACTTCCCAGAAACACGATTCCATATGGGTTATCGTGGATAGACTCACAAAGACGGCACATTTTCTTCCGGTACACACCACCTACTCTACCAAGAAATATGCCGAGATTTACCTCGATCGTATTGTTTGCCTGCATGGAATACCTAAGACAATTATTTCCGATCGTGGTCCTCAGTTTGTAGCACGCTTTTGGGAACAACTGCAAACGTCTCTTGGTACCAAACTGATTCGCAGCTCAGCATACCATCCTCAGACTGATAGACAAACAGAAAGAGTGAACCAAATTCTTGAAGACATGCTGAGAGCTTGCGTCATTCACTATGACAAGAATTGGGACAAATGTCTACCCCTAGCAGAATTCTCGTACAACAACAGCTATCAAACGAGTTTGAAAATGGCACCATTTGAGGCCCTGTACGGACGAAGGTGTCGAACTCCTTTGAGCTGGTCACAAACCGGAGAACATAAAATAATTGGACCCGACCTGGTAATCGAGGCAGAGGAGAAAGTAAAAGTAATACAAGCAAATCTTAAAGCCGCACAAGCCCAATAAAAGAGCTATTCTGACAAAAGGAGAAAGCCCCTAAAGTTCGAAGTTGGCGATCATGTCTATCTTCGAGTTTCGCCAACCAAGGGAGTGCAAAGATTCGGAATCAAAGGCAAACTAGCTCCCCGTTACGTTGGTCCTTACGAAATCATTGAGAGTTGCGGACCCGTAGCCTACAAATTACGACTGCCCCCTCAGCTCACGGCCACCCATGATGTCTTCCACGTATCTCAACTCAAGAAGTGTATTCGAGTCCCTACCGAGATTGTGGAACAACAAGAAATATCGTTAGAACCCGACCTCTCGTATGTCGAACACCCAGTTAAAATTTTTGATCAAAAAGAAAGAGAGACCAGGAGGAAAGTGATTAAAATGTATAAAGTTCAATGGAATCATCACACGGAAGAAGAAGCCACCTGGGAAACCGAGAGCTACCTAAACCAAAATTTCCCTGGTTTTCTTATCACAACCACTGGTACGTGCAACCCCTGTCCACACTAAGATTTACCGAATCTCGGGCGAGATTCTTGTTAAGGGGGGAAGGCTGTGACAACCCTGGAAAATTTCATTCTAAAATCAATGTCAGTAGCCTAACCCTATGCTTAACCAACTAATAAAAGGGTGAAAAGAATTAGATCGAGAGAAGTTGAAATTCAAATTTAAATTGGGCACATTTGGACACTTTTGAACTTTAAATTTAACTTTCAAACCATAAGCCAAATGAGATGTTGCCTGAAACCAAATTTGTAGAACTTTTTATTCTGAACAACTTTCGTGTTCAAAAGTTTTTGAAACTCAAATTAGAAAGAGGAGAAAACGCCCTGTTTGCACCCAGCCCCCTGTAATTTTTCAAATTCTCGCATTCAGGCCCTCGCCCTCCCTTTCTCTCCCCTCCCCGCCCGACCGCCGCGCGCCAGGTGGCCGGTGACGCCTGACCGGCGCGAGGCGCCAGGCCAGTGGCCGCCGCGCCACTCCCCCACGCCCGGCTTTGCCCCCTCCCCACGCCGCGCTGCCCAGTGAGCGTCCGCGCGTGCGCACGCCGCTGCCGCGCCCAGCCTCGCCGCCCGTCGCGCCCAACCGCCGCACCCCGCCGTGCCGCCCCGGCTCCCGTGCCCCGCCCGTGGACAGCCCTCCACAGCTGCCCCCGCTCGCCGTGGGCAGCTCGACCCCGACCTCCTCCGTCCAAGCCAAGCCCCTGAGTAGCTTCCCCACGCGCCACTGAAGCTCGCTGACCGGACCAAGCCGCCCCAAGCCCGCCGGAGCATTGCCGTCGACGCGCGCCACCGCCACCGCCGCCTCTGCTCCAACGCCGGCGAGCTATTCCCGGTCGTCCCCCACCTGAACAACACCCCCACGAGGTAGCCCTCGCACCCCTGAACCTTCCCCGACCCTCACCCCTCGCCGCCGGCGAGCCCCTCGCCGGAATTTCGGCCGACCGTTGTACCCGAGCCGCCCGAGGACCCAATTGCAAGAATTTAAATCTTTAGAAGGGTCTGCGCGTGAGATTCAAGGACCCAGTTGTAAAAGAAAGTTTCAAATCTAGATTCAAATTCAGTGAACTTGTAAAATCCGTATAAATTCGTAGAAAATTCAGAAAAATGCAAACTCGACTGTTCTGGAATCCTTAGAACAAACTCTACCACTTTTGTTACAAAAAGTTTCTCAGAATCTCAACATATTTTGCTCTACGTTAAATGGAAGCTTTAATGGACTTATTTTGTACCCACTGTTGTAGATCAACGCTGACCCTAAAATTTGGACAGTGAGTTAGTTGCTTAATGTTTAGGGCTGTGTAAAAAGACCAGGCCCAAATTCCATCTCTAGCTTTACTGTTTATTAAACTTAGTTTCATACCATGTTTAAGTGGAATATTTTATCCCTGCAGTTAGGTGATGAATCACCTAATGAAACGTTTTCTATGCTGGTGTAATGGTACCTAGATGCCAGAGAAAAATTGGAAGACTTTATATCTCACAGGAACCTAATTATTTGATTTATGTGCTAATAACCTACATTAAATCAAGGAAATAGTATCTTAGCTTGGAAAATTCTCAAATGTTTACTAAGAGATACACTGTGGTAGGGGTTGCTGTGTAAAAAGTTGCATGGACAAAAACCCTCTGTAGTGTCCTGGCACCGAACCGTCGCGTGGGGCTCTTGTACTCTCGGAGGGTAGCCCCGATCCACGACCCGGAAAGAAAGGGGAAAACTTGCACGTGTGACTCTAGGGAGTAACCACGTGACGTGTGTTTGGGTTTCCCTTGCAAGGTTAAGAAATTCGATTCGAATCGTCCGTTTCTCACGGCTATTGAGACTGCTTAACCATTTTTACCCACAGAGTAAGAAGAGGAACAATGAGGATGAATGAACTGGTTGGATGAAAATTTAATGCTTCACCATGTATGCTTTTAGATAGCTGCTTATCTAGAATGGCTAACGAAACTAGAATCTTGAGCTAAAAGTTGAAAGTAAGGACCCACTTGTAGAAGCTTTTCGGCAAAACAAACCCCTGAGCCAAAAAGCCTTGCATATCTAGAGTCGGTGGAGTAGATTCCACTACTCGGGTAAGTCTTGCTGAGTATTAGTATACTCAGCCTTGCTTGTGGCTCGTTTTCAGGTGAGACCTTTGAAGATATGATTGCTAGCTTGACTTGGCCCTGCACTCTCCCCCCTGGTTGGTCGGTGGAATGGGACACGCCCCCGTCCAGCGGAGATAATGCCGAGTGATGTCTCGTACGGGCTTCATCGAGACATCCTTATCGTCGAGTAGCTTTCGTTGTTTTATTTTCCGCTGCAACTTAAACTCTGAAGAACATCTTAGTATGATCATTGAAGTATTTGGTTTCTAAACTCAAAACTTGGTCTGTAATATTTACTTATGTTAATGTTGTAATATTTGATGGAATGTGGTATTCTCTGGGCTCATCGTCGCGTGAGCATGTGTATGTACGGCGCTCGATCCGCCTACCGTGGTTGTATCGGGAGGTTATACCCGACAGACCAGTGGATTACTCCGTTTGAAGTGTAAGGTTAACCGAGAATGCCTTAATGGTGATGGTTAATACACTTGAGTCGGATTAATTCAGGTGCTTCTACCACAGTTCTTCAAAAGATGGGCCAACGAAGCTGAGGAAGGAATGGATAGTTAAAAGTGGAATTAGACTAAGTATCCAAGAAGTGCTTTATGTGGTAGTGGAACATTAACAAGTGTGATCGAGGAGCTATTGTAAGAATGAACAATGTGGAAGAAAGTTGGATGCCACTCACCTAAACCTTTGTCTCTTGCTAGCCTTTGCGAATCTCGGGACGAGATTCCTTTTAAGGGGGCTAGTTTAGTCACACCCTGAAATTGTTGGATTTCAGGATGTGATTAGAAAAAAAAATAATAAAGCAATGATTTTCTCATAATTATATAAAAATTTAAACATTTACTTTCTTTACAGAGAATTTAGTATAGGAAAAATAAATAATTGTCTTTCAGAATTAAATAAAATGGTTTTGTGTATGTTGCATTAATGTCGTTGCATTGGTTTTTGTTTCTTTGCGTGTTTAAGTTTGCAAAATAAAAATACCCGAAAACTACCCTAAAATCTTTTTTCTCTCTTCCCTATCTCTTTTGGCTCATCCCATCTTTCTCTCTCTCTTTCCCCTCTTTCAGCCCGGCCCAAACCTCTCTCTCTTCTCCTTTTCTTTTTCTCTTCCCGTGGCCCAACCCAGCCGGCCCAACCCGCCTCACCACTGTTCACTCTTCTCTCTCACCGACAAGCTGGGCCCACCCGTCAGCGCCATCTTCTTCCTCCCGCTCCCACCTTCCTTCTTGCGTCACCGGCGCTTTCCTTTCTCCCCCCAGACCTCGCCGCGAATCTCGCCGCCCACGCCTGCCCCACCTTCCTTTCTTCTTCCTCCCGCTCCTCTCTCTTTCCTTTCCTGCCGCGTCACCAGAAGCGCCCGCGCCCGTCGCCCGCGTCTCCTCCTTCCTTCCCCGTGATGCTAGCCTGCTATAATGGCCGCGGTACCCGCCCCTTTCCTTCGCGGGCGACCGCAGCAATTCCGTCGCGTCAATCCCGGCCGCCGCGTGAGCCGCCGCCTTCCTTTCCCCGGCCGCTCCGCCTCCTCTCCTCCCCTATAAAACCAGCGCCTGAACCCCTGCCCCTCCTCTTCCATGCCTGCACCGCACGCCCGAGCCCCGCTGCTCTGCACCTCCATTTCCTGAGCTCAAGCTCGCCGACGCCGCCACGCCATCGACCCGCCTTCACGCCGCCCCTTCGTCGACTGCGACCATCGCAAGAGCCCTGCCATGGACCCAGCGCTATCGTCCACTCCTTCCCCTTCGTGCCGTCGCTCCACGCTGGCATTTAATCGTCGGAGCGAACATCTCCGCCCATGCCGCACCTCGTTGTCGACCCGCCGTTTCGCCTCGACTCCGCCGTCTTCAACCCCCGCAAGACTCTCGCGAGGAAGTAAGCACCACGCCGCTCCCATTTTCCCCCTCCCTCTCGCTCTCTTGCCCCAGCAATTTCTCACCGGAGCTCTGGCTCCACCCGCCACCGTGGTCCGCCGGTCTCCGGCCACCGCACGGCCATCCCGTGACCCCCACCACTTTCGTCGTGCCGCCCTCTTTCTCCCCGGCCTAACCCCGGCCTGAACTGCGCCCCGGAGCACCGGATTCGGAGAGGTCCAGCCTTCCGCCGCCGCCCTCGCTCGCCGCCGGCGCCCAGCGCCGCCTGCCGAGTCGACCCAATTCGCCTGACCCTTACCCTGCCGAGTCGACCCTATTCGCCCGACCCTTACCCTGCCGAGTCGACCCTATTCGCCCGACCCTTACCCTGCCACCCGATCCTGATCCAACGGACCAGAATCGCCCGACCATTACTCCGCCGAGCCGTGTCCGATTTGCCCGACCCTCACCCTGCCGCCCGATCTAGATCTAACGGCCAGAACAGATCTGAGCCACGCACAAGCCGCCGCCCTCGCCCGACCCTTACCCTGCCGTCGGATCATGATCCAACGGATCAGATCCACCCGACTAAGCCAAACCCTAGCCGTCCCCGGAACCTTTGCAGAAAAGCCCCTAGGCTTTCCAGGAATCAACCCGCAGTCCAGATCAGTAGAAAAATAATTAGATTTAAGTCCTTTCTTTTCTGTCCCGACCCCTGACCTTTCTAGAATTAGTACACGCCGTCCAGGATCTCCAGTTTTGCACCCCGACCCTTTGTTTAAGGTTTAATTATGTTTTAGCCTCTAATTTCTTCAATTTAGCCCCTGGAAGTTCAGTTTCTTCGTAGATAAATCCCTGGAGCCTTGTTTTAGCCCTACCTTCGTCGTTTTAGCTCCGTTTCGACTCGTTCATGTTGTGTTAAGTCTTCTAAAACCCTAAGCTACCATTTAGTCGTGTCGTTGTGCCTTAGTTCCTGTTTCTAAATTAAATATAGATTTAATTTGATTAAAGTTCTCTCACCTAGTTTTTGCTAATTAAAATCTACCTAGGTCTTTACCTCCGGTTTTCATAACTAATGTCAATTCAATTAATACCAACTCAAATGTGTTCTAAATATAATTTGTTTAGTTGAACACCAAATATAAAGTTATGCGTTTAGATGCTCTCACAAGTTTCTTTATAATTAATTCTTAATTAGTCTAATTTGCACATAGACAATCATAAATAAAATATGACTAAGTTCTACTCTGCTTTTACAAATAAAAATATAATATATGTCAATTGTAATCAAGGATATTTTGTTTTGAATATATTTTACATTTGTTTTCCAAATAAAATAAATAAAGCTCATAGTTCTTTTGTTTCTTTTATAATACCAATCTTCTGATAGATGTGTCTTTTCAACCCTAGCTCCGTTTTCCGTGTTTCTTGTGCTCTTGTAACCGTAGCAGTGAGCCTTATCCTTTAGCATGCTCTTTTAAAAGCTTTTGATTTGTGATTGGTGTATTGTTCTTAGCTGTACTTGTTTGTTGTTTTGTATGTTTGTGCTCGATGTTTGCTTCGAGTAGAATGATCGCTGTTGAAGCTTGAAGATCAAGGTTTCCAAGTAAGCAAGGGCTGAAGAGCAGTAAGAGTAGCTTTTCGTTGGAAAAAGGCAAGTGACCCTAACCATCCTTCTATCTATGCTTATTTACAAGAATACCATGTATTAATTGGAACGTGGAGAACCACCCAAGAAAACAGTACAACCACGAGGACCATATAGCTCTGGTCTTGGCTAAATAATTAGAGACTCTAGTTTGAAGCAGTCTTACGGAAAGGGCAAGGAGGGGGTTGGCGATTGGGGTATAGCCCGGTCCTCTTGGGGTAGCAGCCTTTGCTAAGGTGTTGACCATTAGGGAGGGTTATGGTTCACGCCGCTACTGAAACTCTAGCGGACTACTTCTTATTAGGGAATCTTTGTAAAGGCCTCGTAGCGTCCCTATGCAATCACACCTCGGAAGTGTGGTATTGTGCCTAGCTAGCACAGCATGGTTGGGTCCAAAGTTCTTTTAAACTTTTACGCGACTTGTGGTGAAAGTGTACAACCTCTGCAGAGTGTCTAAAACTGATATATCAGCCGTGCTCACGGTCAAGAGCGGCCTGGACCCTCACATGATTAATAAACTTAAATTTGGATTTAAATCGTTACTCTAGTTATATCTTGTGGCCTTGCTGAGTACAAACCATAAGTGTACTCAGCCTTGCTAATTGCTGCTCAGAAGAAAAAGGTGTGAAGTCTACTAAAGATGATGAAGAGTTCTAGGCGTACGCAACCCCCAGTCGTTTGCCTGTGAAGTTTGGAGCCTTCGTTTCCATGTTAAGCGCATATCTCTGATAGTCTTGTAAGTCCTTATTTATGTTTCTTTACGTGATACTATTGCTGTTATTCACTGATGATGTCACTATATGTATGGAACTTGATCCTGGCATACATATAGTTATGCATTCGGTTTTGTCCTTAAACCGGGTGTGACAGAGGGATAGCATTTTTGTTGTGGTGGATTGATTTTCTAAGATGGCACATTTTATACCATGTCATAAAAGTGATGTTGCTATTCATATTGTTGACCTCTTTTTCAAAGAGATTGTACGTTTGCATGGTATGCCTTCTACTATTGTTTCAGATCATGATGCAAAATTCTTGAGTCACTTTTGGCGTACTTTGTGGAACAAGTTGGGTACCAAATTATGATTTTCTACCACTTGTCACCTACAAACTGATGGACAAACAGAGGTGGTGAATCGCACTTTAGGCACCATGTTGAGGGCTGTTTTGAAGAAGAATTTGAAAATGTGGGAAGAATGTTTGCCTCATGTGAAGTTTGCATACAATCGGGCAATACATTCTACCACCAAGGTAAGTCCTTTTCAGGTAGTGTATGGTTTCAACCCCCGTGGTCCTATTGATATTTTGCCTTTGCCTACTAGTGAAAGGATTCATAGTGATGCAAAAGAACGTGCTGATTTTATTTTGCAAATGCATGAAACAACTAAACACAACATTGAGAAGATGAATGAAAAGTATAGAATTGCTGGTAGTAAAGGTAGAAAGGAAGTTAAGCTTGAACCAGGTGATTTAGTTTTGTTGCACCTGAGAAAGGATAGATTTCTAGATTTGAGAAAGTCTAAGTTGATGCCTAGAGCTAATGGTCCTTTTAAAATAGTTGAGAAGATTAATGATAATGCATATAAACTTGAGTTGCGTTCCGAGTTCGGGGTTAGTCCTACCTTTAACATTTCAGATTTGAGGCCTTACTTGGGAGAAGAAGATACACTAGTCAAGGACGACTCTGATTCAAGAGGGGGAGGATGATGAGGACATCACTCCTTTGGATGCACACAACACTCCTCCGCTTGACATTCAAGGTCCAATCACTAGAGCTCGTGCACGACAATTGAATTTAGAGGTGAGCTCGTTCCTAAGTACTTCATCTTATGATTTTGAGAACAGATTGCTACCTATTGATTATATTGTGATTAGGAACCAAGGAGAGGACCAAGAGATGCATGGGGAAGGGCTTGGAGGCGTGGAGGACCAGCGAGGGAGTGCAAATCAAGGTGGAGGCCCAATCCATCCCGACTTCGAGTCTGCCTCGGAATCCAGGAGCAGCATGTACTAAAACCATCGCCCAGGTCGCATACGGAGTCCAAATTCGACGTTCTATATATGTATGGAAAGCTAAGGAGATAAGCTTTCCAATATAAGGTCTGAGTCAACGGGAATCCTCAAGCAAGTGGACGTCCAGAATCTGTCAGGGTGCTGCGCCGCCATCTTTTGGGCCGTTGGCCCGTGTATCGTGTTGGAGCCTATTAGGGCATCCAGGGGTCTTGCACGCCCCTAAACACTTTATATTCGGTAGAGTCGCTCAAGCTAGGGTTTGGGTTTTGCTTAGATTATTCTGTCAAGAACAATTTTGCCGTTCATCGGTTTGTGAGACCCCAACTCATGAGATTAATCATACATCTGCAATTCGGTTGCATTCTTCCTTGTTCCTGCTTGTGTTCTTCAATTTGCAAGCAAGGATTAGCCTTCTGGGGGAGGTCGACCGAGCATCACCGGTCGATAACCTGAGGAGACGTTGTGCTGCGATTGTGGGTTTCGGAACGCGTTGTTCGGAAGCCGGATCGATTTGTGTAGTGACTCCACCAAATCGAGAGTTATCAGAACCTTTCAAAGATTGGGAACCCTAATCTACATCAGGCTGCATCGACTTCGATCCCCGGCTTGCTGGTAAGTTCCGTGTCGAAAGAAGCAGATAGGCTCACGGTTGACGATGCATCGCTTCTTCCTGTATCCTGTTTAGTTCATGTTATCGAGCAGTTTGGATCTCAGTCTAATCTGTTCACCAATTTATTGATACCAGCTTGTTCTCGTTAGATTAATCTGCTTAGTCTAGCTTGTTTCTTGCTGTTATCACCAGTTATCGATATTTTCTAGGTTTGATGGGGTTAGATCTATTTAATCTTGTTTTTATTAGCTTTTACCATAATTTATCCAGCCTAGATCTAAATACCATCGGCCAACGCACAGCTTGCATGTTGCACGTCGTTAGGATCTAGGTGTTGTTTCCAAGGCCTCGCTAACCCGTTTAGCGTTGTCCTGTTTGTACAATCGGCTAGGACTTAGACCGATCGATCTACTGCTGTATCGGACTTCTAGCCGATGCTCTTGGCGGAACGTTTCGGAATCTCAGCTGATACGTTCCAAGTATTTAACGTTTTCTTGTCCCTTGTCAATTGTAGGTCAAATTGACTGGCACGCCCTGCACCACCGTGCAGCTGAGTTGGACTCTGCACTGGAGCGAAGCAGAATCTCCTAGGTCCTCACGTGTGCCGGTGTTTAAGGCTGACCTATGGCTTTTTGTGTCAACACGCTTTTGGCACGCCTCGTGGGACACGACAACAACACCTCGATGACCAAGAACGACGGGATGGACAACAGCAAGATCCTGGTGCCCACAATGGACAATCTCAACGACGAGCAGAAGCGGCTAGTCGAACAAGCTATGAAGCAAACTCAAGAAGCCTGCCTCAGGTCATTCACCGTGACCAGAAGAGGAGAGGCGATACAGAAGCAGCCGCTACCAGGGCCGGGGAGTATCTCTATCACAGAGGACTCGGCCAAGTTCAACGAGATGTTCGATCTATCCATGAACCACGTGTTGATCAACCAGTCAGGGGTTCTAATCGAAACCATCAAGGATGTTGTCAAGAACGTCTTATCTAAAGTCGTTCAGGGGGGCAACATGGGGCTGTGTTACCCAATGCAGAAACCTCAGCCGCAGCTAGTGCTAGAGCACCCACTTCGATGGCCGATGGCATTCTGCCAAGCAAGCGAATGCAGCATCGACTGGTGCAGGGGTGGGTTCATCATCGCCTTATGTGTTGCGATGATCAGAAGCTTCAGCAGCACACACTCTGTCGCCACTTGCAGCTACATTCACCGCAAGTCCTGCAATGAATACATCCACACCAAGCAGAGGCATGTTCAACTTGGAGACGGTCTACGAGCAGGGTGCCCCGGGCATTCACATCGTTGGCAACTTTGTTCGCCGCCAATTGAAGGGAATGGAGCTGAGTCTCCAGGGCTACGAAAAGCAAGGATAAGCGAAGGGAAAAGACAATCAAATCGGCTAACACCAGAGGGACGAGTCAAGAAGGGACCTGCAACCCTAGCATCGGCAGAGGTTAGCTGTGCGTGAACAACGACGATTTCGTCAACGGTAGGAGCACCGGGTGACGAAGGTTGCTGGAGGAACCTGCGGCGGGGGCGCTTGGCGTGGGCCTTGACGGCGTGCCGGCGTGGTAGACACCGTCGACCTCGAGATGGCCTTGAAGCAATGGGAGAAGAAGATTAGATTAAAAGCCAAAAGAAGCGAGTACAAGACCAAGAAACCCTTACCCTTGTTGACGTAGGAGGGTTCGCAGGCGCTGAGTCAGCCTGGAGGAGTTATCTGCGGGGCGCCTGTTATCGGCCATGGATCGCTAGAAGCGTTGAAGCGAGGAGCAGATGAGATGGAAAAGATGATGAAGAAGAAGAACAGGATTGGGGTGTTTCCTCTTATGCTCTGTTGTGCCTCTTTATTTATAGCGATGATTAGAGGATTCTACTAGCCGAGCGGCCGCAGTAAACGGGGAGTAAAAGAGCTAGAAACATGTTTAATCTTATTTTTATTTAGCTTTTACCATAATTTAACCAACCTAGATCTAAATACCATCTGCCAACGCACAGCTTGCCTGTTGCATGTCGTTAGGCCGATCAGTTTCGGATCTAGGTGTTGTTCTCCAAGGCATCGCTAACCCATTTAGCGTTGCCTTGTCTGTACAATCGGCTAGGACTTAGACCAATTAATCTACTGCTGTATCGGACTTCTGGTCGATGCTCTTGGTGGAACGATTCGGAATGCCAGCCGATATGTTCCGAGCATTTAACGTTTTCCTATCCCTTGTTAATTGTTAGTCAAATTGACTGGCAGGTCCAGCACCACCGCGCAGCTGAGTTAGCCTCTGCACTGGAGCGAAGCAGAATCAACCAGGACCTCGCGTGTGCCAGCGTTTAAGGCCGACCTAATGCTTTTTCCGTTAGCAGTCATAAATTCAAACAATTTACCTATATTCACTAGACCCAGTCTAGTAAATAAAATCTACAATACTACAACTCTAATAGTTATCATGTTGTCATAAGACTTCCAATCCAATATATTTGAACTACTTTGTTACAAAAGCATAGAGGAAAGTAGATCTTCACGGCTTGACTTGCTATAGCTTGTACTTTTTTCTCTCAATCTAAGTAGCTGAATTTCATATTTATGTGAATTTTATAAAAACACGATAACAAAACTACTTCAAAGTTTATACACTCACACTATAACATAAAATTTATATTTTTAAGAATGGAGTTCGTTTTACTAATAAAATAATTGAGTTTTTCAACTACACCAATAAATAAAACTTGAATACGCCAAACTAACCAATAGTGGAGATTTCGACGCTAATACGATTCAGATGGCCATTTAACATAGTAGCAATGCTTTTGCTAATAATATCTACATCCCCTCATTACTTGCCTCTATTTCTCGTTGCATATTTAGGGGTTTCCCATACACAATCCTAGAAAAATATAAGTACGTGGGTTTTCCCATGCTTAAACCTTCTACAAAAATGTGCTCTTTATGGGGAAGTAGACATTTCTTCAGAAATACAACTTGTCCAGACATTCTTATATGTATGTGTGCATGTATGATTGGAAGTTGGATATAACTATATGAACTTCGTAAAATATGTATATCTATGTGCATGTATATATCGACAAATATATATTCGAATATAAAGGTACAGGGCCTCACAAAAAAAACTTAAATATTTGTACTTCTTCAGATATGGTAGGAAGTAATTTTCATATGCAAAGAAGTAATTTTAGTTGTGCTAGAAAAGGTAACTTTGTAAATCCCTGAATGTAAGAAGAAAGTAACTTTGTGATTTGTGAACGCAACTTATGAATAGAAAAGCTAAAAATAATATTTTAGTTTCTAAATTGTAATTCTACTCTTTTGAAAGTAACTTTGCAGCCTGTGAATATGGAAGGAAGTAACACTCACTGTATGAGGAAGATTTTTAATTTATAAAAAGTAACTTCACCATTTATCAATATCATTAAAATATGCTCGAGTAAGATTTTGTTTGAAGTTCTTATCAAAAGTGAACGGAATGGGGTACAATCGGATTTTTATTTGGATGTTCGGTTATGAAACTACGACTTTATACATTTGGATTTGCTTTGCATGTGCTGACATTATTTTCTTGTCCTCTTTCTGCTCTAAAATGTATCTCTATCTCACGTAGCCATCTGCGGTGTGTACCGTTTGTGATCCCACAACTAGAAGCAAAATAGTAACAAGGGACTCTGCTTCGCGCGAAAAGAAAATGCCTCTCCATGTAGTGCCCTCATTAAGAATATCATGATGCAGTGGGCATCCAACATTACCAACCATCCACAAGTGGCACTAAAACTAGAGGAACCTCATTTACTTGCGCACAATTGCTGACACATTTTCCTCTACTTGAAAATTTAAGGGTTCCTCTAGTTTCCTCAATATTACCTCATTTACTTGGGCACAATTGCTGGCACATTTTGCTCTACTTGCAAATTTAAGGGTTCCTCTAGTTTCCTCAATGTGCATCTACAGGTTAAATGGTAATTTTGTTTAGAATATGCAAAAACAAAGAAGATACTAGTTAGTACATGAAGGTGTAGTACTCAAAATCCAACAATTATAAATGTATATATATAGACAAACCTCTTTTGGTGCAGCAGTGCAGATGATAGAAGTTTTTGCATTGCCTCCAAGTGCAGGTTGGAGAATGCGAGTCAACTTACTATCACGATAGTTAATGTGCCCTCTGCATCAAAAAAAAATTGTCAACTAAGTACCATGGAATTATGGATCTTACAAAGTTTCATATGATCATGTCAGTCTATAGACAGAGTGAAGGCAATATGAATTATCCTTTTCTTGCATAAGGTAGTCAATGATTTAACACTGATAACTCTAATAATATCGAGGCAATAATACGGTCGTGGAAGGAAAAACTCTAAAGCAGTTTGATTGCAGTAAAGCCGTGGACACTGCACCATATGAAAAAGGCAAAAAAAAAAAGTGTTTCTTTACCTAGGTGAAGGTATCATCTTTTTCACTTAGGACATTGACATGGTTCAAAAATCTCCAAAGGTGGAAAAGAAAGTGCCAACTTCTAATTTGGATAGTGAATTAATGAGTTTGGTATACCAACTATTTCATCCTAACACTTGAGCCGTTGATCGAAGGTGAACTTAATATCAGTCATTAAACGGCTGGTGGGACCAGCCGGTTAGCTGCTCCATCCGTGGAGTCAGCGGCCACGGTTCGATCCCTGGGAGACGCGCTTTCGCTAGAGTGGAAAGTGGTCCGGCCGGGAGCAAATGCTCCCGGTGCCTAGCGTCCAGGTGACGCAGGGGTGCTACTATACTCTAGCCTGAATCTGGCCCCTAATCTAAAATGAGATATAAATATATAATCAAGTATATGTCTCTTTGATTGATTTGCAGTCAAATTCAATACAGCCTGACAAAAGGTGGTAAATTTGGGAAACGTAGGAGGAAGATAATCACGTAATTCTCAATAGACATACCTTTGCTTTCCACTCTCACTTAACTTATTGATGACATTCCCGAGCATGAACAAGCTCTTGTTAATATGCCCCGCCTCATTCAAACGCACCCCTTCAGTTCCTGTCTTGTTGTTTCTTTCTGAGCCAGCTAAGTCCACCAAATTTTAAAATTAAACAACAGGATTAATTGCATATTCTCAAAAAAATTTCTTTTGCTACATACATGATACATGGATATAGCGGAAGGCGCGCACACCAAAACAGAGACGCAGATAGGATTTTCAGAGTCTATCTGGTTCTTAGCACTGCTTTCAATGACCTGAGACCAATGGAAAAAATAAACTCCACGGATCCTGCTGCGGGATCTAGAGTGGGGTAAGCTTGCGCGCCGGATTCAGCTCGCGTACTGGTCGCTTTAGCTTAGTCTAGTCGTCCGATCCCGTGAATCTTTCTTATATTGAACCTAGCCCTGCACTAATTCTTTTGTTTTGTGCTATTTTCTGTTGCTGGTTATCAGTTTTGGACGCAGAGCAAGCGTCCAGGGGGTGTCGTGCCCAATCCGTCATCTTCATTCTTACGCTCTTATCCGTCTCGGATCTTCACCATTTCACACATCATCTTGATCGTCTCCAAGCAGCCGGCCGGTAATTATGTACTAATAATCTAATACTTAATCATCTTGCGTTATGATTTGCCGACTATGCCATGCTTTCAGAATTCGCAGTATTGTCAGGATGTTGCAAGCATCCAATCATGCTGCTGAAACACATGTCTTCAGGCCTTTTGTCCATGTTTCTATTTGCTGTCCTGATCACGTGGCGGTCCGTGTTCCTTTCGTCCGCACCCCCTTACATGACTGCGCATCCATCTCTCCAGTCACCGTGGAAAAAAAGAGAAATGTATAGGGAGCTGAGTGGTTCATTTGGACAGGTTTACCTCGCTTCTAACAGGTACATTATTATAACCCCTTCAGTTTTTCGACCATAAGAAAAGTAGTGCCACCAGAAATTGATGTATTAGAGCCAACATTCCAAGCTTATACACCAGTTGATATATATATACACGATGGTGCACATAAATGTTTGTATTCCAGTATGGGCTTAGGGAGTTGGAAATGAAGTTTAAGTATGGATGCGGTCCTCAAGCTTATGGATGAGAAGCTTTAGTTCCTTATATTCTTCACCTCCTATTTGTGGATGTACACGGGCCTGTTTCCAGAGTGTCTTCGAGAGCCTCTCTATCTATGATGAATGAGTAGTGGAAAGTGCACCCACATTTCATTGCCAGGACTGTTAGTCGTCTTGTGTTGATATTCAGTTTTTCTTTGTGCATACTGAGTGTTAATCTTTTCTTTCTTTGTAATGGCTACATGTGTATAATTGGCTTGTTGCTACCTTCGTCTAAACAGTCCTCATGGGTTAAATGAATATCCATTGAACACATGTCCGTTCGATTAATCATCTTTCAAGTTACCAAATTGTTGGTATGTATTACTTATCTTTGAAAGCAAGTATAGAAACATCCATAGCTTTTTCAGATCAATAATGCAGGGAAAGTAGCCTCAATTGTGCGATTAAGGAAATACTTCATCCACACTCAAAGGAACAGATCATGCAGTTATATCGGGTACTTGCTATCTTTTTTAGTTGGCTTAGTAGCCGGAGTTTCATGAATATCACAGTATTTGTATCCCTTGTTTGATTGACTGACCAACATGATTGTTTTTTGTATCGACAGGAAGTATATTTTCTTAGTAAATTCTCACACCCAAACATTGTTCGATACTATGGAATTAATCTGGTAAGTTCAATTCCCATAGCTGTTTTTCCCTACATGCGATTTGTTCCATGTATCTGGCAATACGGTATAATGCATTAGAGTTGGGCTTTGCTACGGTACACTGAAGTGACTGTGGACCATTGATCTATTGACATATACCTTTTAGGAGGTAATAGTTTTAGTATTTATTTTATATATTTTAAATCAGAAAATAAAGAATTAGATCTAACTTGCATGCATATTAATTGAGATCTTAGATTTCTATTTTTTCCGTACAGACTGGTGGCAATCTTTCAATTTATATGGAATATATGTCTGAGGGTTCAATCCATAAGTTACTTAAAGATGGCCCTTTTAACGAAAATAGGATTCGCCATTGCACTGTGCAGATTCTCTTTGGTCTTGCCTACTTGCATGGGAGGAAAATTGCCCACAGGTAGTAATATGCATTGCCTAAAACTGTTCTGCTTATTCCATATTTAGTTCAAGATGCAATAGTCACTTCATACTATAGTACTTTTCTTGGCAGAGATATAAAAGGAGGAAACATACTTGTGGGCCCTAAAGGTGAAGTCAAACTTGCTGACTTTGGCTTGGCTAAGAATGTAGGCAGTTTTTCCTTTCCATCCCTTTCTGATCTCCTGGTTTGTAGCTTTCCGTTATCCTAAAATGCAGTTTAGCTGGTGAATCCTTGAAGAGATTACAATGAGTAGTGCTTAGTGCTTTCGGAAGAGTACTACATGAATGCAGCTAAGTTAATACAGCTCGGTTGTACTAGGATCATTGTAGTTTCCTTTTATGGAAGACTTAACACAGGAGCACAGGACTGTCAACTCTTTACCATAAAACTGTCGTTTCACCTACTCATCCACTGCCTGCTCTTTGTTGTGCATGCCCAGATGAAAGATCCTTGCTTAAAAACCGAAACATTGAGGAATATATACTCATAAAAAGTTTGCATTTCTTTTGATGCTCACCATCAGAAAGAAAACGCAGAGTCGTAGACTCTGGTCCTTGTTTTGATTTCTTCCTTTTTAAATAATATTTTGATTTCATTGTTTGTTATAATGTTTTGATTTCTTCTTCAAACACCTACTTTTCGTTACTTATGTTGAAGCAGATATCGTCTGTGGCTGAAGTACACTCTGACAAAGGGACTCCATTCTGGATGGCTCCTGAGGTGAGCTGTTTATCAACTCTAAACTTTATGCCCTCTTTGTCATAACCTACTGATGTTTCTGAATAAAATTCTCTCATCATCTGGCAGGTTATAAAGAGTAAATTCAGCGGAAGCGGTTACAATCTATTGGCAGACATTTGGAGTTTGGGATGTACTGTTATTGAAATGGCAACGGGAGCGCATCCTTGGCATGAACATTGTATACCTGGGGAACCTTGTAATCAGGTGAGTATTCATGCTTTCGCTTAGCAGGTAATGGATCATGCTGAGTCTACAATTTTCTCCAATCTTGTGTTGCAGGTAGCAGGAATGTTTAGGATTGCAATCAGAAAAGACACGCCTAAAATCCCGGAATATCTTTCAGAGGAAGGGAAAGATTTCTTGCAGCACTGCCTGCAACGTGACCCAGGATCTCGCCCCACTTTTGTTCGGGACTACCGTGCTGCTTTCTGAGTTGAGCCTTCAAAACCCAGAGCATTACTGGGAAACAAGGTTCTTTGTTAGCAACCAATGGAATCTTTTTGGCTATAACTTGTTGAAAAGAAAACCGGATGTCATCGCTACTAGCCTCTAGTTACCTGGACATTTGACGTGGGGATGAATATACACCGTCATGACATAAACAAATGGTCATAAGTTTGGAACGTTTTTTTTTTGCGAGGAGATTTGACCCGAATTCGTCCTTAGGATCATGGCGAGACCCTCTCCTTTTGTTTCCAAACACTGCCAGAAGCCTCTTTGATATAGAGCAGCGTTGCTGCTAGTTTTTTTTGAGATACACAGTACAACTCAGACACTCACAACACACGCACACTCATCCCTATGAACACACGAACGCAAATCGTACCCCTATGAAGTACAGCGTTGCTTCTAGTGCTCACTGGTCGTGCAATCCTGGGCCGAGAATGGTCACAGCCCATGAATGACAGCGACGGCCTGGAGCCAAATGGGCCATTGGTAGGAAATACACTCGGACCATATTTTTTGGGAGTGAAACTGAAACGCGGAGAATTTTTTCCTGGAGTTCTCCCAAATCCCAAAATTTAATATTTTTTCCAGTTCCTAAACAAACACACAACAGGGATGAGAGGAGCTGATGTGTACACACTACAGGTAGCACACCTATGACCTGCAACTGCTCATCGTCTCTGTATTATGGGATGGTAGGAGACTTCAAAGCATCCAATCCAACACTTAATTTAAGAACTTGCAAAGTATGCTCTCTCCACCATAAATAAGTGACACCTTATATATGCCCGTCTAAAGTCAAATAATATGAATTAGCACACCGCACACGGCCACACGAGGACGACACAGGGACGATGGTCCTGAGGTACTCGTTGTGCATGGGCCACACCAGGATATATAGGCTTCCCCTGGCTCAGGCTCTCCACCGTCGAATTCCACCCGCGGTGGCTAAAGAACGCCGCAACGGACAGGCGCGCAACGCCCTCCGCGTGGTCAGCATCGCACCCAGATGTACCGCTGGCCGCGCAGCGCGGCGGCTAGCTCGTGCACCTGCTCCTGGCGGAACGACGATGTCGTGCTGAACAAGACGTAGAGCACCAAGGACGGCGGCGGCTTGTGGAGCCAATCCAGGCACTCATGCCCCGCGCTCCCGCTCACCCTGCGGGGGAGCACCGGGTTCAGAGGTCTGTTGACGACACTTAAGTACCACTTTTAGGCCGTCAATTCCTGCATAAAACACTGGATAGACAAGCATCAACATTAGTTCGTATGCAGGTCAATTAGAGGAGAAAACACACCTCAAGAGCAAGGAAACACACCCCTCAATCCATGGCAACATCCTTCCGACCAATCAGGTGCAGGCACGAGGATTGGAGGGCCCACATCAGGGGCGAAACCGCCTAAACTTATCCCCAATCAACCTGTACTCAGTTGGGGACCACCAGTTCGGCCGAACCACTCTGGTGGCCCCTTGAGCCCATCTTCCACGTGTTGGCTCCTCATGACATCTCAAAGGCGGTTGTGATAGGCCCAGGGTCAAGTTACCGCCTTAAGCAGTGCTAGGTGGTGCAAGGAGAAGAGTTGAGGCTTAAAGGAAGTCCACTCTCCCAAGGCACCTCCCCCATGGTACATCACTACAAATATGAAGGGAGGGGCTTACATTTGAGACACACAACCAAGTGTGGAGATACACAACACACCATCCAAGTGAGTCTTGGCCTCGCCTAGCTTGTGTTAGAGTTGGGAGAGAGTGAGAGGATATATTGGAGGGGCACCGGGCTTGTCAGCGCTCTTCTCCTAGTTTGGAGGGGCGTCGGGCCTGTCGGCGCTCTTCTCCAGCTTGTACCTCTATGGATGCTGCTACATTCTTCTAGGTTAGTAAGTGATTGTGATTCTTTGTCTTAGTGTTATACTTAGTTGCATGAGTAGTCTTAGTCCTTTGCTAGCATAGTATAGGCTTGAGTGCTCTCATGTATGTCTATAGTACGTACTATTAGTTCTAATAGTTGAGTGAGATTACTTCTCTTACTCGCGGGTAGGCCGTAGATTGCCTTATATCCCATGGATTGTTAGAGGTAGGACGTAGGTGGTGACAACCCTATCGGTCCTTTGTAATCCTCCACGTTCGGATATAGCGTAGAGCCGTTGGCCGGAGTCTCCTGGCAGACCAGGGGTAAGCCGGTGCCCGAAGCGAGTATTTTGCCCTAGAGATCGACCTTTAACTCACCTCTAGTGTTACGTTAGGGATCCTCTCTACCCTTGCCACCTATCTTGGTGTGTCCTTGGACCGACTAGAATAGAAGTTAGTACACACACATCCCCTTGGATTCGATAACCCTTGGAATACTCTAAGGTGAAAGCTACAACGCTAACTGTGTGCTTGCGAATTTATTCGCACATTGCTAAAATACCCAACAAGCTTTCTGATGCCGTTGTCGGGGAACGGTTGTTGTATCTATCTTCGTACCCAGTCATCCTCGAATCTTTTGTTTTTCTTTATTTCTACCTTTGCCTCCGCTATCCATGGAAGGTTATCCTGTGCACACCTCTCCAAATCTTTTGTTTTCTTTACCTCTACGTTTTCCCCCATTACCCACAGAGAGGCCTTCTTGTCAAAGCCTGTCCATCCCAATGGGCGAGTTCAACGAGCCATCATCATCTTCCTCGTCTATCTATGAACTCCCCCCTAGCTTTATAGCCATGGTTCGGAATCGACCCTTCTCTGGAGAAATTAATGAAGATCCCTACTATCATCTAGAGGAGTCCAAGGAGCTGTGTTCGTGCTTGGTAATCCCAGGCATGACACAGGAAACCATGAGGTGGAAGTTATTTCCTTTCTCTCTCACAAGGATAGCGGAGCAATGGTACACCCGCACGATAGGGAGTGAGAGCGGTAAATTGGGAGAATTTGGAGTTTACTTCTGTGACTTGTTCTCCCTTTCAAAACGCATAAACTCCCTACCAATTGACATCCTTGATTTCCAGAAATTATAGAAGTTCATAGGTGCAGCATGGGCTAGTTTCTCAGACCTTTTAGCATCGAGCCCAGACTTGGCTATACCCGACGAAGTATCATTAGACATCTTTTGCTCGAGTTTAGACGAGGAATCTTCGCTAGAGCTTGACATCACCGCTGGAGGTTTGTTTGCACCCGCAACTTATACGGAGGGAAGAGAGATCCTAGACCGCCTCTTAGAAAACTCTTCCTTCCCTACTGATCGTAGTGAACCCCGTCGTGAGGAACCCGAGTCGAGCCATGAGAGTATCTCAGCAGCCAATTCCGAGCTTTCACCTTCATCACCCCAAGATTTACCTGTTGAGCCCTCTCCTGAACCACAAACGAAGAAAGGAGAAATTAAACCTTCGAGGTTCTCTTACTCGTTCGAGGATGATCTATCTAGAAACCATAGAAATACCTCGAATGATGTCTGCAAGAGGATACCATCGGTACTCGTCCCTCCTTGTGATCCTATAGAAGCCACCTTTCTTAGGGAAAATGTTCAGGAGCTGATAACCATTGTGGCCAATGAGTGGTCGAGAGAGCTGGAGCCATCGTCAGTAGTTCTCCGGATCAGCTCCCCTCCCTCAACCATTCAATGTGCCATAAGAGGAAACCCGGTGAACATCCTCTATGATGATATCCAATCAGGGGAGGAGCCCTCTTTTGTCCAAATCTATCAATCTAAAAATCCCTTGACAGATCCTGCCCATAGGCCTACGGAGCCCCCTTCCCCTCTTGATCCTTCTAACGAAGCATCTCTTATGGAGGCCATGAAGGTGGAATGGTCGGATGAAGTGAGACGCTCTTCCGAAACAATTTGGATTCGTTTACCCTCCATGATCATTCCTTGTTCTATAAGGGAAATCATCATAGAAGCCCATCTTAACCCCATTATGGAGGTTAATGTTATACCATGGCACTCTCGTGGGCAATGTTTCGCTAAGACCATCCGACAAGCTCCTCAAAAGTTGTCCATTTGGACATATCCTTAAATGTCGGCGCGTCGCAAGTGCCGTGCCACTCACAATAGAAAGAATCGAGGTAAACCTAGACTTCCACATCTTCAATATCCTCGATTCTGATCATCTCCTAGGCTCCCCATTTGAAGAACATCTCGACCCATCTCGAGGGGGTCTAGATGAAAAGCTTAGGGATACCACTTCTGCCACCGCTACTTCTTGCTTAGAAAATCCTATGGTGAAGCTTCTTTCCCAGCAAAACCCACTCGAGAAGATGGTGTATGCATCTCTGTTTATATCAAACGAGCCTGTTGTTTTTAAGGTCGTGGAATCTACCACCTCCAATGAGTACGACTCGGAAGAAATCCTTCACTGTTGTGAAAACAAACGATCACCATCACCCTCGATCGAGTTTGAGCCTCTTCCCGCTGGCCCGGGATATGTTGTTCTCGACCACGATCGAGACCTATCCATGATCTCTCACAATGAAACTCTTGAGATGGAGTATACATGGGCCATGGAATTTTGTGAGACACCGACTCTGGAGTCCGAAGGAAAGGATTCCATAGATGAGCATTGGAGCTTCCTTCTTGAAATACCCCAAGAACCATGCTCGTT
The DNA here is from genome assembly GCA_032594955.1 of Panicum miliaceum. NCBI lineage: Eukaryota > Viridiplantae > Streptophyta > Magnoliopsida > Poales > Poaceae > Panicum > Panicum miliaceum. The sequence continues at coordinate 15,218,627 of CM064068.1, forward strand.
CAATGCCTATCCAGAGTCCGACACGCTATGTGCCTCAAGCACGCATGAGGACTGCAACCACCTCAAGGTCTTCTTCTGCAAAATCTTTAGAAGGTTGGTTGTAGATGTATTTGTTTATCATAAACATTGCAAATTTCATGGGTTCTCTGTGGCGCTAACCTTGCAGCTAAAGCTTCAATGACACATCAACAATTGGTGGTGAGAGGGGAACGACATCGCCAACAATAGTTGCAAGAGGCAGTTCCCAAGGTCAAGCTTGTGACCATAAACAAAGCACTACTAGGAGATAATCCAGATTATCATTTCCCTTTCCCTTTAAAATAAAAGCAAGATCATGTTTTTAAGGATAAACTCTCCTTCAGGTATTTTTGGTCGCCAACTATTTCAGGTGGAGATTAAAAAGAACGATGGATAGGTGACTCCTAAGAACATGAGAGCTACACTGACTACAACACCATGCTATTTCTTGGTGAGGGAACGATTATGAAGGGAAGCTTGAACTTCACGCACTTGAAGTGTATTGCCCAGCAATGCAAACCCCAAGTGTGGGCGAGTTGTTGGCGCTAAAAATCAGCCAATGACCTTCAGCGTCGGACACACGACCCGGGAGAATCTGCTTAAATCCTGTTCGGGTGATCGCCCTGGTGCGGTTCACGCGGCGTGCCAGTCAATCTGACCTGTTGATTGACAAGGAAAGAAACATAGTAAATTCTGGGGGTCTCGATCGGCTAAAGTTCCGATCTATCTCGAAAAGCGTATCAGCGAATCGGCCGGTTTGCTATGAAGATGACCGACTATAGATCAGCCGAAGATCACGTAGCGATTGCAAAGAAACTACTGGAGCAAATTAAACAATCACCACAGATGCAACACTTGAAATAGATCTAATCGGCTATATGATGATAAATAAGAAAAAATAATGATAAAGCCGACAGTTCGATCTCAAGCTGCATAACTGGTGATAAAACTAGAGCAATAGATAAAACCTATAATTCTAGTAAATATCGATAACTGGTGAATAAATCTAAACGAAACAACAGTGATGCGCCCGAAGTTAAAGCTTAGATATTATTCGATAAAAGGAACTTACCAATTGGCCGGAGATCGTGTCGATGCAGCCCTGCCAACCCATACGAACTCGTGAAAGAAAAAGATGTATTGGCGAAGTCGCCGACTTGAAAGTAAAGTACGATGAAAAAGTAGATTGTTTGTATTGATTGATGTGTATCCTTTACAAAATCCTGACTGCTTCTATTTATACCCTAACTAAGTCTCCTGATCTGTCATGATCCGTTACAAACTTGACTTAAATATAAAAATTACTATATCTATAAGACTCTCCTAAAGGAAACGGACTCCCGTAGGATCTTTTGCTGCCATCTCCTAGTCCAATCCGAACTCCTTCCATTGCTCCTCGACCGAGTCGGCGTCGCTCTTTGACCAACGTCATGTCATCTTTGACTGGGATCCTCTGTCATCTTGACTCAACATCCCCTCTTGGGATTCCATTGGCTTGATCCCCCTTCTATATATAATTTATCTGTTGGCGCAACCCCATGTTGGCCCAAACGCTCCAGCCTTTCAATCGGCCGACCCCCACCAACTCCATTCGCCAATCGCCCGAAACACTGCAGCACCAATCGACCGATTCCTAACTGTAGCGCCAATCGGCCGATTCCCAATTGTAGCCTTTAAGTCTACCGCATCGGCCAATTTCCTCCTTCCCTGACGCCGATTCAAAACATGTCAAAATCTGGCATCAACACATGCCCCCCAGTTTCGGAGTAAAACATGACTTTTACTTCGAAATTCTTTTTTTTAATCTCTCCTCCAAAACAAACGCGGCATAAATCTCCTTCTATTTCGCGGTCTTCTACGTGATGATTGCAATCTTTTCGAACTGGGCGCCTGAGACAACCGTTCCCCCGGAATTCGTGTAGATGGCACGGTAAAAATTCCGCCTTTACCCCTTCTCTCGAACCGTCTTTAAATACTAGCGTTCCCTGCCGCTTCTTCTCCACGAGCTCAGTAACTTCCTCCCTGGCGAATCACTTTCTATCTTCTCCCAGCGCCCTTTTGGCTTCCAACCGCATTCTCCGGCCATCCTTCTTTCGTCTACATTCCACTTCATTCCTTCAATGGCAGCACCATCAGCAACTTCACCAGCCACGGAGGCTCCGCCAGCAACTCCATCGGCGATGGCAGTTCCATCAGCGATTCCATCAGCGACGATGAGCTTCATCCCGGAGGTAAACATCCGAAACTTTTCCTTTTTACTTTTTACCGCCCATGCATCTTTTAGATCTATTCTAAGTTCTTCCCTTTTTACCTTTTTTAGGCAGTCAGACACCAAATCACTATCCGCCTTTCCGAAGCTCCTGGTCTCATCTGCTTAGGCCCTATCAGGAATCCAGACCCGGCTGATCTGATGAACTTAGAAACCCATAGAATCCCTTTCAAGCAATCACCTATGGATTTGGGCCAGTGGTTAGGCACTTTTAGATCTTGGCCGAATGAAACCCCCGGCTGGAAAGAGTGGTACCAAAGAATGGCCAACTCTAAGAGAGTTCAATGGGATGAATTAAAAATCGGCTAGTGCATCAATCTATCTTTGTCCCAAATGGAGAAGAATGAACCCCTGGTAATAGCAGTCTTCTATTTCTGGTCTGACGCGCTCAACGCGTTTCTCTTTGGGCACGGACCCATGACCCCAACTCTGGCCGATGTCCTGATGCTGACCGACCTCAACATTTCCTCCCCCGATACACCCTTTAATTATCTGATCAAGTCGACCCATCGGCTAGAGACGAAAGGAATCGGCGGGTGGAAAGGGGATATCAACAGAAACATGAGGACCGGGACGATTTTGGAGAGAGAATATTCAGCGTTCTTAATGATGTGACTAGAGAAGCACCTCTTCTGCGGCAGAGCGGTTGGCCCTTCTTCCAACACACAAGCTCTGGCCGAAGCCTTGTCAAGAGGAGCCGCCATCCCTCTCGGGAAGCATCTGCTAGGATCAGCCTACCACATGATGCACCAAATCAGCGTGAAACTGTCAAAGGGAGAGCCGATTGGTAACCCTAGTGGCCCCTGGTGGTTCATCACCCTCTGGCTCAACTTGTACATGAGCAAAATCTCCCAGCAGCAGATAGAGAACAAGACATTCTCCAACATCGAGTCAGAGGAAAACCCCACAGTACGATGATGGTGCACCTCTTTCGGCGAAGCGACATCAGCTTTCGCTGGTTGCCAGTTCACCGCCACCCAGACAACCGAGTATTTCAGATGCTTTTACAACGGCTTTAGTGAAGAAACTACCAGTTGGTACCCGTACCAGAGAACAGAGCCACCTTTTGAGCTTCCCTTCTGCTGACTCAACGTCCAACTCCTTTGATAATGATCTCACGGACGCCTTGATCAAACCAGGGATCTTACCGGCGAACTTCTTCTCTAGGAAAGACTCCCCAACTTATGAATTTTATAACCCATCAGTTGCAGCTCGGCAGTTCGGCCTTGGTCAGCTGCCAATTCAAGTTTATTTTGTCAGCCGCGCAAAATTCTGAGATGAGCTCACTAAGTGCCTTGACTACAATCGGTTGTGCAATTTAGCGTCGGACTCCAGTACCATTGATCTAAGCAATTGGATAGTGGCTCCTTTTGCTTTCCACCAATTCAAGTTATGGTGGGCATAATGGAAGCAGCATCTCTTTTGTGTATCTCCTGCAACATATTGCAATGATCTGGATCCTGACAACATCGACCCAAACGCAGCGGTACTGCCCTTTTCTCGGCCGATTTCGATGTTATTTCTTTTTATGCTACAAATTTGCCGCTAACTCTTATTTCCCTTTCCAGTCTGAAGTCGACTTCCTCCGACACGGAGTCGAAGTGGTAGGCCGATAGAGAGTAGCTACCTATACACACCATTCCCACTCATCGGCTACCATGCCCCAACCATCGAAGACATCACCACCGGATGATCGAAACAAACGCTGAAGAAACCCTCTTTAAAGAAGATGAGCTGCCGAGTGCGTGCCCGTATAGAACCGGCCGATCAGTCGGCAGCGGCATCGGCTAAACCTTTAGCTGCCTCGACTCTGCCGATTATTGAGGAAGTCGATCCCTAGGCTGCTACAGAAGCTGGAGCGGCTGCTGCATCATTGCTAGTAGAAGCTGTTCAAGTTATTTCGCATGCCTCACATCCTTCTAAGTATTCTGTCGATATTAACTTCTTCTTTCTGTCAGGCTGCACAAATCGCCCCAGTGCAATCTCCGCAGCAATCGGCTACATTCCAGGCGGAAACTGGAATACCAGCAATTCCTCCCACCGAGGTAGAGAGTCTCTTAACTCAATTTTTTGATACTTAACCAAAAGCTAACCGATTTTTGATGCAGGCTACCCTGGGTGTATCGATTGTACCTTTCCAACAACCATCGGCCGGATGACTCACACAGGTATGGCAGTCATTATATATCATCAGACTTAATCATTTGCATTATACTTATAAAAATCCGCTTCCCATACCTTTCCAGGAGGCTGGCCCGAGCAGGGCACCGATAATCATCGAATCTTCTTCTTCTGATGAACCAATCGTGCCAGTTCCCGAGATGAGGGTAGCACTCCCGCCAGCGCAAGCAGAAGAAATCCGCTTCAAAGAGGTAAGAAACTTGTCACCCAAATCAGCCGATTTCCCCTTACCGTCAGCTAATCCGTATTTTTGTTATTTTTTTATTCTTTCGTAGGAGCAGGACACTCCCAACAACAGTCTTTTTTCCTTTGCGGTTGCACTTTCTGACGATGAAGAGGTTGCCTCATGCCAAGTCACACTGAGCTCGATCCCTGATGACTTCCGTGCCAAGCTTGAGAGCATACGGACCCTCCTCCAAGACGACATGGGCCGACTAGTGGAAGACGCCTCGCCGATTCGGCAACTTCTTAGTGAAATTAAAAGCCGAGTTCTAGAGGAAACAGAAGAGGCTCTTGCACCCGCCGCATACATAGAGTCAATGCGGATCCCAGTGTTCAGGGCCTTGCGCCATATGGCCGATCGCGCCAAATTAGCGAAAGCCCGCGAGGAGGAAGACTCCTACAAACATCGAGCTCAAGAGGTGCATCAACAAATCAGCTTCCTTGAAAGCTCTCGCCCAGATATCGTCAGTGCCATAGACCGCCTTAAACGGCGAAGGGCAGGGCTAGCCAAGGAGATGGAGCAGGTGACCAAGGCCATAGCTGCTGAAGAGAAAAGACTCCAAGACCTCCCATCCGTCATCGCCGAGCTGAAGCAGGAGAGGCAGAACTTAGCCCACGAAGCAATAAAAATCCATCGTCATATGCCAGAAGTCCCTGGATCGGATGATGACGACTAGAGAACCTTAGACTCGGCCGATCAAGTTAGGCAACGAGCGATTGCGGCTATTAATGCCCTCCTCGGTTGAATTGTAAAAGTATTGAATGCTCTTTAAACATTTAATGTCCTCTTGCCATTGATGTGCGGATTCAAACTTGGACCGTTCTCTTCGGCAGCTTTTCTTTTATTAACCCTTTTACTCCGATGGGACGCATCCTACCATTCCTTCACCCTCTTCCTTCTATAAGTATGAGGCCCCGTATCGTTTCCAAAGGCATTCGCATCGCCTATCTTCTTTTCCTCTAACGACTTGATCTCCATCCTCCCAGACTAGACGCCAAGATGTCTTCTTCATCTTCTTCCTTCTCCGTTAACCAGGTACGAAATCTTCCTTTGTTCCTTCTCTTGACATTTCAATCAATCTGACGCTGGGTGGTTGTTTGCTCCCCTTTTAGCTGAAACGCCTTAGCCCCAGTCTTGAACGAGCGATTGAAGTCATGCATTCAGACGGACCATTGTCGCAGGCGGACAAAGATCTGATCAGGGCTCATCGCGAAGAACTCAAAGATCATTTCCACGCTGACGTCCAGAAGATCTGAAACCATATAGACGCCAACTGCTCCAGGCAGCCGCCAACTGAAAGGAGTCATCCACTCCCTCGCCCAGTCGCCCTTGAAGATGCTGCGGCGGGGACATCCCAACCACCTCTCGACAGGAGCCACCCACTCCCTCTTCAAGTCGAGGTTGAAGCCGCCATGGAGGATCTGGAGGAAAAGAGCATCCGCCTCTTGATAGAATTAGGCCGGATCGAGAGGGAGATTAAGAAAAAGAGTGGTCAATAAATATGTTAGTACTTTTGTTCTAAGGGTGACTTGTACCATGTCGGCCATGTACCCTGCTGTTCTTACCGAATAATAAATCAGTCAGACTAATCAAATGTTTCATCCTTAAGGCGATGTTATCTTTGCATCGGCTATATAGACAGGAGCCAATAAGAGTTGGCCACGTTGTCTTGATGCACCCTATCGTAAGTTATGCACCCACCCATATACAAGGATAGTACCTCTTCAGATATCTTCCATTTAAGGCTCTTGTGAATTCTTCCCCTTCGATAGTTTCTAGTATATATGCATTTCCCGGAGCATATCGGCCGATTTTATACGGCCCTTCCCAAGTGAGTGACGATTTACCGAATTTGGAATCCTTAGACTCTAACGATAGCACCAACTTCCATACCAAATCTCCTTGGGAGAATTGTTTGACCTTGACCTTCTTGTCGTACCACCTGGCCACCCTTTTCTTGTTTTCTTCAATGCTGATCAGGGCCCTTTATCGCTGACCCGCCAAATCGTCGAGCTCTCCCTTCATGAATAGGGAATAGTCATCGGCCATCAACTGATCTTGAAGCGATGTGCGCCTTGACCCCGAGCTTAAATCCCAAGGCAATAATGCCTCGTGACCATATACCAACTGATAAGGAGATATCTTAGTGGCCCCGTGGCAGGCCATCCTGTAAGCCCATAGAGATTCGGTTAAAGACAGGTGCCACTTCTTGGGTTGTTCCTCTATCTTCCTCTTGATCAACTTGATTATCCCCTTATTGGACGATTCGGCTTGGCCGTTAGCTTGAGCGTAATACGGAGAAGAATTCAACAATTTAATCCCCATATCGGCAGTGAATTGCTCGAACTCTCCTGAGGTGAACATCGTTCCTAGATCAGTTGTGATGGTTTGAGGGATGCCGAACCGATAAACACTATGATCCCTCACGAAATCGATCATAGCGGCCGATGTCACGGCCTTTAACGTAACTACCTCCACCCATTTGGTAAAATAGTCAGTGGCTACTAATATAAACTTGTGTCCTTTGCTTGATGGAGGGTAAATCTTTCCGATCAGGTCTATCCCCCAACCTCTAAATGGCCATGGTTTGATTATCGGATTCATAGCCGAGGCTGGTACGCGCTGCACATTGCCAAACTTCTGACAGTCTTGACAACCTTTATAATATTTAAAACAATCTTTGAGAATCGTCGGCCAATAATACCTGTTGTTTCTAATCGTCCACTTCATCTTGTGAGCCGATTGATGAGCTCCGCATACGCCCTCGTGGATTTCTCCCATCAGGACCTTTGCTTCTTCCGTTCCCAAGCATTTGAGTAGAACCCCATCAATCGTCCGGTAAAACAAATCGTCTTCGAGCAACACATATTTCGTGGCCGTAAAATGCACTCGCCGATCCACTTTCTTGGACGAATCTTTCAAGTAATCAGCAATCTCCTTTCGCCAATCGTCGGCCGCAAGTTCCAAAGTCATGGCGCCTTGAATCGGCCGATACCTGGACGCGTGTTGGGCAAGCCTATTGGCCTCTTCATTGTAATTTTTGGGAATGTGCTCAATAATCGCAAACTTGAATTCCTTTAACAGTTGGAGGCAATCTTCATAGTAAATCCTTAAGACATCATCTTTACATTCGAATCTCCCCGTTAATTGATCCACAATGAGCATGGAATCTCCAAAAATTTCCACCGCATCGGCTTTGATTTCTCTTAGCAATTGGATACCTTTTAGGACGGCTCGGTATTCCGCCTGGTTGTTGGTCGCGGATGCCTCTATCGGCAGAGAGAAATCATAACTTGCCCCTTGAGGCGATATGAGAACGATGCCGATTCCCGATCCGGCCCCACACGAGGAACCATCGAAGTATAGAGTCCATGGAACTGGTTCAATGACAGCGATTTCCGGTCCACAATGCTGAGCCACGAAATCGGCCATGACTTGACCCTTGACAGTTTTTGCCGATTCGTACCTTAGGTCAAACTCTGACAGAGCCAGGATCCACTTTCCAATTCGTCCTTTCAAAATTGGCAATGATAGCATGTATTTCACCACGTCATCCTTGCATACGACTATGCACTCTACCGACAACAAGTAGTGCCTGATCTTGGTACACGAGAAATATAGACACAGGCCTAGCCGTTCCACCGGGGAATATCTCATTTCGGCGTCCAGGAGTCTTCTGCTGGCATAATATATTATCCGTTCTTTTCCTTCGGACTCCTGTGCCAGCGCCGTTCCGATAGCCCGCTCGTCGGCTGATAAGTATAGTTTGAACGGCTTGTTAGCCTGTGGCGGGACTAATACAGGTAGCAAAATTTGATATTGCTTGATGTCTTCTAATGCTTTGCATTGTTCTTCTCCCCACATGAATTCCTGATCGGGTTTCAATTTCAACAAAGGAGTGAAAGCTTGAATACACCCAGACAAGTTGGATATGAATGTTCTGATAAAGTTGACCTTGCCGATTAGGGACTGCAGCTCAGTTTTATTCTGCGGGGCCACAACCTTGTTGATGGCAGCTATGGTCTTCCGGTTTCTCAAAAGTGGCTGTCATTGGCTCCAAAACCAATTGCGCCATCTACTCCTCCATCCTTGTCGCGTCGTCTCGATCGGCGAGCGCCATGAGCTTCATCAGCAAGATGAACACCATGCTGATGTCAGCTGCCGATTCTTGATTGTCGCCTTCCTCATTGTTGTTTCTTTTGGGGCGCCAGACTCGAGACCTATCATCTGTCTTATCCACCATCTGCCTCTTCTCTTCCTCTTGTTGTTCCCATTGGCGCAGATGTTGGATCCTTCATTTTTGGGATTTGGACAGTCGATCAGGGCACCACCTGGGGTTCATCGGTTTGGCCGGCGGTTTGGCACGCTCCCAGTCTGGTTCCCGTCCTAGGGGGTTCTCATCTGACACCCTAGCGTCGGCCATTTCTTCTAGCCGATCGTGTGCACTGGCTCTGCCCCCAGTCGCTTGTGCTGGTCGATCCTGCCCTCGGCCGATCATACTGTTCGAGCCTGCCCCTTGGCCGATCATACCGGTCAACTCTGCCCCCCAGCCGATCATGCACTAAAAGGTGCCGATCCTCTTGTTCGCGCTAGTTTCTGCTGATCGGCTCTGATCCTCTGTCTCTGGAGCGTGACCTCTTGAGCGGGCGATCGTTGCGATATGGTCCGCTGCACTCAGGGCAATTATCAGCTAATGGTAATCTTAGGTTATTTTCCCAGTAGTGGATGAAGAACGGGCATCGCCAATGATCTTCGTGTCGGCGTATCATCTCTTCGCGGTGTCTCGAACTTTCCTGCTGCCGCAGATATTTGTTGAGCAAGAATTGGGAGGTGACAGATCTACGCGATCGCTCTGATCCTTCGCCCTCGTCTTGAACCCGTCTTTTCCCTTTGACATCCTCCATCGTAGCCTGATTTCTAGGGTCCATGGCGCCGCTTCTTTTAGCCGATTCCGACGTCAGCACCTTGGTTTGAAACGCGTTTCTTCACGTGTCAACCATGTTAGTAAGGAAAGGATGCTGATCAATTTTCATCGGTTTTACTGGCTTCGTCGGGACTTCGAATTTGAGTCTGCCTTGCTCAATGGCCGACTGTATCTGCTGACGGAAGATTTTGCACTCGTTTGTGTTGTGAGACGTGGCATTGTGCCACTTGCAATATTTCATCTTTTTGAGCTGCTCGGCCGACGGAATGGTGTGGTAAGGTGAGAGCTTGATCTGCCCCTCTTGGAGAAGTAAGTCGAAGATTTTGTCGGCCTTTGACGTGTCAAAACCGAACGCTTCTGGTTCTTTCTTCCCGAAAGGGCATGATATCGGCTTGTTCCCTTTGACCCATTCTGCTAGGCCGATTTCCGCTTCCTCTTTAGATTCAGATCCCTCTAAATACGCCACCTTTTTCTAAAAATTCCTCCGCTGATCAAACGGACATACTTCTTGACCAGCCAATCGGTGAACGATCTGACTTAAACTTTCAAACTCTTGTGAGGCGTACTTCTCCTTGATGTGTGGCAGGAGACCTTGGAAGGCGATGTCGGCCAACTGAGCGTCAGTCAGGGCTAGGGTATAGTATTTGTTTCTGACCTCTCTGAACCTCTGTACGTAATTAGTTACTGGTTCATCGCTCCCCTGCCTGAGACTGGTTAGATCTGAAAGCTTCATCTCGTGGACTCCCGCGTAGAAGTACTTGTGGAATTGCTTCTCCAGATTGGCCCAAGTAACGATGGAATTGGGTGGTAGCGTAGTGAACCACTGGAAAGCCGACCTAGATAGAGACGACGAGAACAGACGCACCTGCAGAGCATCTTGTGTGGCGGCCTCCCCGCACTGGATGATGAATCTATTCACGTGCTCCACAGTTGAGGTGTCATCCAGCCCCGAAAACTTGGTGAAATCAGGAACTTTGTACCGATGGGGAAATGGCAGTATATCGTAAGCAGGTGGGTATGGCGTTTTGTACATATAGGTTTGTACCTTCAGCTTCAACCCGAATTGGTCTTGAATCACCTCCGCTATCCTTGTTGTCCAATCCACTTGCTGCTGATGAACAACTGGTTGGGGGATCGGCACATGTTGATGGATCGGCGGTGGGACGGCCAGGTGATGGATCAAAGCGTGTGGCGGATTTTGCGGCAGCGTGGCCGGCTGAGCGGTTGACAGCTGGTGGCATAGAGATTCCGCCGTCCCATCGTACAGCATCATCGGCGCCGCGCTTCTGAGTGATCCCACAGTATGTACCCCCCTGCCGATTTCTGACGTGGCCGGTTGATATTGAGGGACCGTCGGCCGGATAGCCGATTGGAATGGTGCCTGGATCGGAGAGCCTCCATGACCGGCTGATTCGTCCAGAACAACCGCCGTTGCTGGTGCCCCCCAAGGCACTGAGTTTGGGGGCAGTGATTGCACGGAAGAAATCTGGGCAGGCTGAGGCGGCGCTTGTGATTGAAAGCATGGCGCACCGTTGTATCCTGGAGGCATTGAAGGCAATGAAGTGTTGTATCCTCCGTGTTGTGTTGATATCGGCTGAGGAGCCGAGTGAGACGTGCCTGGTAAGCTTCTGACTGGAGCTATAATAGGCGGGCCGTATGCTGGCCCCTGATATCCCTGCGCTACACCACTGACCAGAGAACTGATGACGGCATTGTATACCGTGTTGGTCATCACTGAGGATTGGTCGATGAAAGCCTGATAAACGGACTGTTGAGTCATATCGGACATCTTGCCCGAGTCCTCAGCGATGGTGATCTGGCGGGGAGTTGGAAGAGGAGCCTTCTTGACGGTCTCCCCGCTTCTGGTACAACTGAAGGATTGCAGGTATACCTTCTTTTAGTCTTCTAGGTGTCTTGCCAGTTCTTCTTTTTGGTCATCCTTGAGATCTGCCTCCGTAACCTCGATGACGTTGTTTTCAGAGATTTCGGCGGCCTTTGACATGTTGGATATTGAGGTGGTCCCACCGGGCGTGCCAAAAGTGTGTTGGCGCTAAAAATCGGCCGATGACCTTCAGCGTCGGACACACGACCCGGGAGAATCTGCTTAACTCCTGTTTAGGTGATCGCCCTGGTGCGGTTCGCGCGGCGTGCCAGTCAATCTGACCTGTTGATTGACAAGGAAAGAAACGTAGTAAATTCCGGGGGTCTCGATCGGCTAAAGTTCCGATCTGTCTCGAAAAGCGTATCAGCGAATCGGCCGATTTGCTATGAAGATGACCGGCTATAAATTAGCCGAAAATCACGTAGCGATTGCAAAGAAACTACTAGAGCAAATTAAACAATCGCCACAGATGCAACACTTGAAATAGATCTAATCGGCTATATGACGATAAATAAGAAAAAATAATGATAAAGCCGACAGTTCGATCTCAAGCTGGATAACTGGTGATAAAACTAGAGCAATAGATAAAACCTATAATTCTAGTAAATATCGATAACTGGTGAATAAATCTAAACGAAACAACAGCGATGCACCCAAAGTTAAACCTTAGATATTATTCGATAAACGGAACTTACCAATCGGCCGGAGATCGTGTCGATGCAGCCCTGCCAACCCGTACGTACTCGTGAAAGAAAAAGATGTATTGGCGAAGTCGCCGACTTGAAAGTAAAGTACGATGAAAAAGTAGATTGTTTGTATTGATTGATGTGTATCCTTTACAAAACCCTGACTGCTTCTATTTATACCCTAGGACTAAGTCTCCTGATCTATCACGATCCGTTACAAACTTGACTTAAATATAAAAACTACTATATCTATAAGACTCTCCTAAAGGAAACGGACTCCCGTAGGATCTTTTGTTGCCATCTCCTAGTCCAATCCGAACTCCTTCCATTGCTCCTCGACCGAGTCGGCGTCGCTCTTTGACCAACGTCATGTCATCTTTGACTGGGATCCTCTGTCATCCTGACTCAACATCCCCTCTTGGGATTCCATTGGCTTCATCCCCCTTCTATAAATAATTTATCTGTTGGCGCAAACCCATGTTGGCCCAAACGCTCCAGCCTTTCAATCGGCCGACCCCCACCAACTCCATTCGCCAATCGCCCGAAACACTGCAGCACCAATCGGCCGATACCTAACTGGAGCGCCAATCGGCCGATTCCCAATTGTAGCCTTTAAGTCTGCCGCATCGGCCAATTTCCTCCTTCCCTGACGCCGATTCAAAACGTGTCAAAATCTAGCGTCAACAGGAGTTATGTAAGTATCCCAAGTAAGTTACTTCCATGCCAAATCTTATCTTGGTTTGGATATGGTGTTAGTTCTTGCATCTTTCTCTACTAAAAAACAAAAATATTTGAGTTCGAATAAAATAAGACTTTCTGGTTCCCGAACCAGCAAAGTCTCCTTTTTTGTTTCCACCTTTTTGTTTTGAATATAGCACCAAGTACATTCATAAGTGTGGAGGAGATCTCTCAAAGTCATCATCAACATACTCACTCGAGATCTCCTATAATGGTGTCGTTTAACATTGACTAGACAACATGATAAAGGACAAGGCAAGGGCACTAGAGTGAGTCATTCACCCTCGTGGTTTGGTCGAACCACCACTAGTACACCTTGATCCCCATATTCTTTAAGAATAATGGTATGTGCACCCTCTACCTCTTTAGTCTACTTGATTCAAGAGTTTAAATGAACCTCACCTCTGATCATTAAAGAAATTAAACTCAGAATTAAAGTGAACCTTGGCTCAAAACATAATTTTAATGGTTGGCATTGAAGCTGGATAACGAGCCGGCTCGGCTCGGCTCGTGACAGCTCGTTAAGACACCGAGCTAGCTCAGCTCGGCCCGATAAGGAAACGAGCAAAAACTTCAGCTAGGCTCGGCTCGCGAAAAACTCGAGCAGCTCATTTCAGCTTGTGAGCTTGACGTGTAATGAGGCCGGCGGGCACCGCCGGCGTGCTATCGAGTGCAGCTAGCAGCAGTGTGGTGCCTACTGCCCGTTGATGCCTTGCTCGATTGAAGAAAAGAGGAGCAGTGAAAGAAGATAAAGGACTAGTGCTGATTTGAGTGAAGAAGAAAACAAAACAGCCGGTCGCTTGCATCTCCAAATCCTGCCTGCTAGTATCTCGGATTGGAGAGAGAGAAATCGATAGGGAGAGCTTGCCTGTGGTTGTGCGTTGGAGCAAGCAGCAGGCGCCCACGGCAGACGGACCAAGGGCGGCCACAGCTGGATCCATGACCCGGTGGCGGAGGAAATTTGTCTCCATGGAAGGTCGACATGTGAGCTGCAATGGCACACTCATAAGATGGTTGGCCTACGACGGCGCGCGCAAGGTGAGAGCTAGATAGGGGATGCCGGGATGGAGTGCGCAGTGTTAGGGTAGACTGTTAAAGTTGGGCCAGTTGGGCCGCTGTGTGCCTGTGACCCTTTCGTGTTCGCTAGCAGGCCTGCTCGTTGCCGTTGATTTGCTTGGCTTGTTCAAGCTCGCGAGCGGCTCACGAGCTGCTCGAGTGAGCTCGTTAAATTAACAAGCTGAAATGCCAGCTCGGCTCATTTTAAAAGCACGCCGAGCCGAGTCGAGCGAGCTAACGAGCCACGAACAGTTTGTCCAGCCCTAGTTGGCATACATGTGCTATATTTCTGTTTGGCTCTTGTTTTCTTGTGAACCTGTATCTTTAGGAAAGCATGATGCCTAGGTTGTTGATAATTGAGATATGGCATGATAAAATGAACCTTGCTCTGTTTTATCTAAAGTACTTGGGAATTTTATCTTAAAAAGATAACAATAATGACCTAGCTAGCTCCTCAATGATATGCCACCGTCCTACCAAAGTCATATGATGATCTTATTGAAACAAATCCAATACACATATGCTGCTTGCTGTTATATTAAGCTTTGCCAAATTGTTTGTGACCCTTGTGGAATGTCTTTCATACTTTCATGATGAAGGTCACGTACACTCCACTTCCACATACTAGACTTCTACACTGGAAGTTAGTATTATCCCATCCATCCATCCAGTAAATAAATGCTCCACAATATATGTGGTCTCTCTCCGGTTATTGTCACAAAATAGACATGGGCTATCCAAAAAAAATTGGGACACATGAAGGTCCAAGTAAAAAAAAGAAAAAAAGAAAAAAAAAAGTTGGACACATGAAGGTCCAAGAAAAAAGAAAAAAAAGATAGTCATGTTCTCAAGAGAATTTATAAAAAAAGGATGAGAGATCATACAAAAGGAGTTCTCATTTCATTCACTATTCATCGTCCACCATATCCCATCCACACACTTGAACATCTTCATCATATTGTATGACTCGTATTCTACTCGGATCCGGTCTTTGGCTTTGCAACATATGTGATGCAGGTATGCCTCATCTTTATCCCTACCTCGAGCTCCAGATAGACTTTTTAGAAGTAGGGTGAAGAAGGCAGGTTAATGCCTTGGTGAGGATTACGCAAATTGAGCAACTGAGAGAATCATTTGAGAAGCTAGGTAAGGTTATCTTTTGAAAAAAATAAACACACGTTGCCAAAACCCAAGTTACTTAGACAGAAGGAGTGGAGGGGATTTGGATCAAGACCATTCCAGTCATCAATTACCCAAGGTAACATAATAGACACTTCAAAAAGTTCACAAGTACAGGTATGGCTTTGAATATCTTACATGTTTGATCCTTACCATAAGAAGTCACGTTCCACCTTAGACCTTTCTTCTTCACTTGAGGACGAGCAAAGGCTCAGTGTGGGGGTGTTGTTGACGACGCTTAAGTATCACTTTTAGGCCGTCAATTCCTGCATAAAACACCGGAAAGACAAGCGTCAACATTAGTGGTAGGGGTTATTTCTAACAAATTCCACAAGTATCAGTGAATATTCGTATGCAGGTCAATTAGAGGAGAAAACACACCTCAAAAACAAGAAAACACACCCCTCAATCCATGGCAACATCTTTCTGACCAATCAAGTGCAGGCACAAGTATTGGAGGGCCCACATCAGGGGCTAAACCGCCTAAACTTACCCTGAATCAACCTGTACCCACTTGGGGGGCCCACCTAGTAGTGTCCTGGACGAAAGATGGCGCGAGCAGAGCCAGTTCGGGTTCAGCCGAACCACTCTGGTGGCCCCTTGAGCCCATCTTCCACGTGTCGGCTCCTCATGACATCTCAAAGGCGGTTGTGATAGGCCCGGGGTCAAGTAACTACCTTAAGCAGTGCTAGGTGGCGCAAGGAGAAGAGTTGAGGCTTGGAGGAAGTCCACTCTCCCAAGGCACCTCCCCCATGGTACACCCCTATAAATATGAGGGGAGCGGCTTACATTTGAGACAGACAACCAAGTGTGGAGATACACAACACACCATCCAAGTGAGTCTTGGCCTCGCCTAGCTTGTGTTAGAGTAGGGAGAGAGTGAGAGGATATATTGGAGGGGCGCCGGGCTTGTCGGTGCTCATCTCCAGCTTGTACCTCTACGAATGTTGCTACATTCTTCTGGGTTAGTAAGTGATCATGATTCCTTGACTTAGTGTTATACTTAGTTGCATGAGTAGTCTTAGTCCTTTGCTAGCATAGTATAGGCTTGAGTGATCCCATGTATGTCTATAGTATATACTATTAGTTCTAGTACTTGAGTGTGATCAGTTCTATTACTCGCGGGTTCATCGCTCTGTATTTATACAGAATGCTGTAGTTTGCTATGAGATATCATATGTAGTCAGACTGGATTAGTAATCAATAGCGTAGACGTGGTGTCTGGGCTAGGGGTTATCCTTCGTTTGCCTTATATCCCACGGAATGTTAGAGGTAGGCTGTAGGTGGTGACAGCCCTATCGGTCCTTTGTATTCCTTCACGTTCGGATATAACGTAGAGCCGTTGGCTGGAGTCTCCTGACAAACCAGGGGTAAGCCAGTGCCCATAGTGAGTATTCCCGAGAAATCAACCTTTAACTAACCTCTAGTGTTAAGTTAGGGATCCTTTCTATCCTTGCCACTTATCTTGGTGTGTCCTTGGACCGACTAGAATAGAAGTTAGTACACACACGTTCCCTTGGATTCGATAACCCTTGGAATACTCTAAGATGAAAGCTACAACGGTATCCGCGCGCTTGCGGATTTATTTGCACATCGCTAAAATACCCAACAAGGCCCTATGGCGAACAACTTGAGGCCCTCAGAAAAGGGAATCCTCACGAGCACGTCGAGGAACTCGCCCTCGAGCACGCGCGCGGCAGGTATTCACGACCATGCCAGCGTCGGGGACACACCCACGCTACTCTCCCATCCGCTTGGCGAGCGCCACGAACTCCATCGTCACGCAGCCGTCGCTCATTTCCCATCCTGACGCCAAATGGACGCCCCACCCATAGTCCCCGCTCCTTGACACCAGCCAGGGGCGAAGCTAGAGCATGGAGAACCCGAGTGCACACCTCAGTATACACATGCAAAAAAAAACTTGTCTATCATATGCCAAGGAACATAAATGCTTGAAAAAATGAAGAATATGATAGTACTGATAGTTATCAATAAATGCCAACAAAATATTAATTGGTCTGCATGGCAATGACCAAATATACCTCTTAGTATTTGCGATTTCCTAATTTCTTGAAGCGTTCCATTGAAACATCATTGGTCACTTTTAACATTTTTTCTTTCTCCACATTACAAATGAGACAGTGATTCATGTAGTCATCTCCCATACGGTTGCGCAACTTTGTTTTCACAATCTTTATGGCTGAAAAGATCCTCTCAACTATAGCAGTGGTGACGGGCAATACAAGTACTAGCTTCGAAAGACGATAAACCAAACTGTAGGTAAGATGTTTCCTTGTCCCTACCATTTTTTCAGAAAGCTCGGCAATGGTGTGTATGTTGGCAAATCTTTCATCTTCACGCACATCATGAATATAAAGGAAAAGTTCAGCTTCAAGATCCCTCAACTCCACATGATCAAAGTCAACAGGATATAATTTAGCCAAGCTCATCAAACTATCCACATTAAAATCATGGAATGAATCTCTTGGATTGAATAGAGATGAACATACAAGCAATTGAGAGGTAGTCTCATTGAAGCGACTATCAAACTCTTGTAGTAACCAATCAAGAATTTGATTAAAACAATCAACTTGAAAATGATGCTTGTTGGTAATTCCTGTCTTTTTTCTAGGCTTAGTTGGATCAATGTAAGCCTCATCCATTTCCAATTTAGAAATATCATATTTTTCACAAAACTCATATACTTCACCAAGTACTTTCTCCCACTCGTCTCATCTAACCTTGTCCAAGTTGTTTCTAGTTGATCTCACACAATTAACAGCATTCACAATATCTTGGTCTTTCCGTTGCAGTGCCATTGACAATATATTTGTAATAGCCAAAATGGTCAACATGAGATGCAAATAGAACACGAATTCAAAAGATTGGAAGTACACAAGAACACCCCTTGCGTTTCCATCCTTGTCTTCCTTTTCCACATATTCTAGCACTTTGATAATTGTTTGGAACAAGTTAACTAAACTTCTAAGAGATTTATAGTGAGAACTCCAACAAGTATCTCCGGGTCTTTGAAGACACTGTTCCTGATTCAATCCTATCCTGGTGTTAAGTAACCCATAGCCCATGGCCTTACTAACTTCTTTGAGATTGATGTCTCGAATCATGTCCCTTCTCTTTGCAGATCCACCCACCACATTCAACAAGGTCGAAATCTTATTAAAAAATTCAGCAATGCCTGTATGCTTTCTAGCAACAGCTACAACCACTAGTTGAAGTTGATGAGCAAAGCAATGGAGATAATATGCACTACTGTTTTCTCTCATGATCAATGATTGTAAGCCATTGAACGCACCTCGCATATTGCTAGCACCATCATAGCGTTGACCTCTTACTTGTTTCAAGCTCAATTTTAATTTAGCAAACAAAGAATCAATACATGACTTGAGGTTGGCAGCCGTTGTATCTTTCACATGAACAATCCCAACAAAGCTCTCCTTCACAACTCCAAATTTGTCAACATATCTCAGCACCACTGCCATTTGCTCCTTGTAAGAGACATCTCTAGATTCATCAACTAGCAACCAGAATACATCTTGCCCAATATCTTCAGGGATAGAATGCAAAATCTCATCTGAAAAACACTTGATGATGTCTTTTTGTATGCCAGTAGATACCAAAAGCCTATTGTCTGCAGCATCAACTATCAATCCCTTGGCTAAAGCCGCATCATGTTGTGCTAAGCAATCGTAAACTTCCCGGTAATTTCCTCTATTGTAAGATGACTTTGATTCATCATGTCCCTGGAAAGGCAATCCTTGTTTGAGTAGCAATCTTGCAGTATCAATTGCACCATTAAGTCGAACATAATATGCATTCTTAGAAGCCTCCAGCTGGTTATGCAAAGCAACATCAATGTGTTGTGCTCTTTGTAACCGATCTTCACATTTCTTCTTAGCTACATTGTGAGGGCTGCTAACACCACCAACATGTTCCTTTAATCTTTCTTTTCTATTCCAAGAATTCCAACCATCTAAAACGAATGACTTGTACCCAGCCTCTTTCTTAGTGGGGTCTCTACACAAGAAACAAACAAAACAATAGGCTCTATCAGTGGACTCACTATACTCAAGCTAGTTTCCAAATTCATCAAACCATTCAGGATTAAACCTTCTATTTTTATCTCCAATCCGAGTAGATGGAAAATTAAGAGTGCGAGGTTGGCATGGCCCATTTACCAAGTACTTTCTTCTTACTATTTCTCTAAGATTAGGATGATAAGCACTTATTTCCTTCCTTTTGCCTGGATCAAATTGGATCTCCTCCTACCAGTTGATATCCTTAGGAGCTGATGGCATTGGATGAAAAGTAACATTGGCCTTTTGCTGCTGAGAATTACCAACATTGTTAGTATCATCTGGCGCTTTTCTTTTCAACCATCTGTCCATAAATGCACCTGCAACACATTGTTAAAAATTTCAGCTACATGCTTCCTAATTGCTCCTGTTCAAGAATCAAGGAAAAAAATAAAGAATCAATTGATCATGCACTACAAACTTACTTGACATGATTTTTGTATATCAGATCAATTTCCGGAATCTCTAATCTCAACGAATCCTTACAATAAACCTAGGACTCAATTGCAGATCCTAAGAATCCTGAATCCTGCAGTTCGATTGAAGGAAGGAGAACCTGTAATGTAACCAATAGAAAGATATTGATTACCAACAAAACTCCTAGAAGCATGTGCAGCAGCAGCGGAGAGAAAAAGGAGTTGACATTTGACAAAGAGGCGAAGAGCAGGGCACTCAAACCTGCTGCTTGCTGGTGCAGATTCCGGCGAGAAGTGGTGCTGCGGCGAGCGGCCGAGCGCCGCCTCCCTAGCTTCGCCTCTCTGGATTTTCTTTTTGTTGATCGGATTTGGATGAGCAAGCGTCTTCGCGGGCGTCATTTTGCCTTCTCGTGCGGCTTGTCACGCCTCACGCGCGATGCACGAAGCAGCAGAACAAGCAGTGTTGTTTTACCTTCTGTAGAGACTAGAAATCTTGTGGGCTTTAATTTCTCAAATTGATCTGTAAGCAAGCCGTGGGCATCAGGGGCCTGGTGGGCGGTGGCAGTGGGCTGCATGTCTGCTGTTGGGCCGGAACAGTGGTGCACCTAATTGGTTTTAGGGAGTGCACATGCGGTAAAATTTAGATGCTAATCACAGAAATTTTTTTTCCCTGGTGCACGTGCACTCGGCAAGCCCAACATGGCTTCGCCCCTGACGCCAACGCTGTGCCGCCCGGCCGTCCTGGCTCCTAGATGCGCTGCACCGCTTAGTTGCCCACTGTGCCTCGCCCATGCCGCGCTGCCAGCCTCGGAACAAGTGACATGCGGCCCATGGCCTGGCCGTCGGCAGTGGCGGCAGCGATGAAGTCACGAAGATGACGCCAGCGCTGCGCCACTTAGCCGGCACCACACCTAGCCCATGCCGCGCCGTCATCCCCAGACCACGGACATGCGGCAGCAAGGGCCTTGCCGGCGGCGGCATCGGCCGCGACGAAGATAGGGTGACTTCAATCGATCCTTTTTTTCTCGAAAGCGATCTACTGTTTATTGACTGAAAGGATAGGGAAAATACTAAAATACAATAAGTGGTTCCTGGCTCACAAAATAATAGGTTCTCGTCTACGTTTTTTATTCTTCATAACAGATTGCTCCCCCTTTCTAACCATTGGATCTGGACCCATAAACGGCTCATAAAATCTCCAAGCACTGTAAAATTTCTCAAATACCAAACTACCCTTTGCGTTATTTTTATAAGTGGTTCCTGATCCACAAAATTATAGGTTCTGGTCCACGTCTTGGGTTCTTCATAATTGGTTCCTCCCACTTTTTAACCATAGGATCTAGACCCTTCGACGGATCCTAAAATCTCCAAGCACCGTAAAATTTCTCCTAAAAGTAACTTCTTTCACATTTTTTCACCAGTGGCATGAAATCTGTTACCGCTACCTCTGTGAGGCCTAGGGGGGTTCCCAAATAAGTGAAGGGGAATGATCCAGTTGTGCACCCAAAGGAGGTAGGGATCGTCGTGTATATATGCGCTCAAGATCGTTGCCAGCTACCAGTACCGGTGGATGAGCATCTTGGCAGAGGAAATGGCCACCCTGGCGTTCTACCTGTTCATGTTGTACACATTTAGGCCGGCCGAGAAGAGCCAATACTTCTCTCTCGACGACGACGACGAAGAGGATGTTGGAACTTTTGGGTGGTCAGAAAGGCCCAAATGAAATAAGCCCGTTACGCGCCTTGATCGGAGGCCCAAGCCCAACTCGTGGTTGTGGCCCCAGGTCGTTCAGCGCCACAATAAATAGTGGGACCCGGCGTTTTTGTGATTAACCTAATCAGACTCAAAAGCCCTAGCCACCCACTACAGCCATCCCGATCCACGGCGGCGCTGGAGCCACCTGAAGGCCACCGCCTCCGCCTGTCGTCCAACACCGGACAGTGCCGATATAGGCCGGAAGGATGACGGTACCCGGCGAGATCGACTACTACGTCTACGTCGGGAACATCTACGGGAACGACTACGGCGGAGCTGTTTTCGTCCCCAACAAAACCCACCGCCGAGATGTCATCCTCAGCGGCTCCTACGATGACTGGCGGTCGAGATCTAAAACCCTTCTTCATTATTCAGTTTGTTCTATAGGTTGTGCTCATGTTTTAGGTGTTAGATCCTGTTAAAGTTAAGTTTTAAGCAATGTTTTGTTCTAACATTTGGTATCTTTCGCCTAAGGACCTAACTGTGAGCCTTAAGAACCTATATATCTAGTCAGTTTTAGATCTTGGTTGGATGTTTCACGTTTAGTTCTCGGTTTTATTCATGTTTAGTTTAGATCTGTTAGTTCGGAGTTTATTTTCGCATGAATAAAGTCAGATCCGAGAGACAGAAAGCATAAGAAAGTATAAGAAAGCATTAGATCGAAAGAAATCCCACCCGAAAATCCCTCAAAACCCACGGAATAAGCATAGAAACCCCACAACGGTGCCCGATTTTCCGCTAGATTTCAACGTATTTCTCGGGCACTCGCATGGCGATCTTTGCATAAGATCTCGGGCACCCGCGGCATAAGACAGAAAAAAAAATTAGGCGCGGCCATGGAGCCGCGCCTCGGGCCGCCGTGCCTCGCCCAGCCGCGTGCTGCCTTATGGCGCCGCCGCCGCGGGCCGCCGCGCCTCGCACAGCCGCGCGCTGCCTTATGGCGCCGCCGCCGCGGGCCGCCGCGCCTCGCGCTGCCGCACGCTGCCTTATGGCACGCCGCCGCGGCTCGCCAAGACGGCGCTCCGCCATAAGCGCGGCGGCGGTGCCATGAGCAGGCACGGTGCCCTTGGCCGGCGGCACCCCAAGACAGCGGCTCGCGGCGGCGGCGCCATGAGGCACGCGCGGCCGGTGCGAGGCGCGGCGGCCCGCGGCGGCGGCGCCATGAGGCAGCGCGCGGCGGCGCGAGGCGCGGCGGCCCGCGGCGGCGGCGCCATCAGGCAGCGCGCGGCTGCGCGAGGCGCGGCGGCCCGCGGCGGCGGCGCCATAAGGCAGCAAGCGGCTGGGCGAGGCACGGCGGCCTGAGGCGCGGCCGGCCCCGAGTCGCGGCGGCGCCCTGAGGGGCGGCGGCGCGGCCCAAGCCGGCGGCGCCATGAGGAGCGGCGGGCGGCCCGAGCCGGCGGCGCCATGAGAAGGAGGCCGGCGGCTTGAGGAAAGAAGGAGGAGGAGAAAATGAATTAGGGTTAGGGTTTTCAGTCTCCCCATAAGTATATATACCTCCGAAATCTAAGCTCAGCCGTCGAATCTAGGTTTTGACGATCCGACGGCCGAGATTGAGCCGCGAGGGAGGGGGTTGAGGCCGGCGCCCGAGTTGGGCCGCTTTGGCGGCCCACTCGTCCGCTGCTGGGCCCGCGGCCCAGACGGGTGGGGGGAGGAGGCCGGCGTGGCTGGGCTGAAATGGCAGCCCGCCCATCGGTTTGTGGGCCAAAAGCCCAATAAGGTTTAAGCCCATTTTCTTTTCGGTTTTATTTCAGTTTTATTAATTTTTGAGCTGAATTTCAGTACATTTCCCTCTTTAGCAATTAAGAAATCTTTTAAATTGGGGATTATTACGCTGAAAATTATAAGAAAATTGTGAGTTGCTATTCTGAGTAAATAAAACCAACGTGAACTTTATTCAGAATTGTTTAGTTTATTTTGAGCATTTAATTAATTTCTGACCAACGTTGATTTAATTATTTGCTTTTAAGATGCTTAGTTTAATTTAATATTATTTTGCTTCTGCCCAACGGTGATGCAAAATTAAGTTTTCCGCTACGTTAATTACACTAAGTCATTAAGCTATTTTGTTTCTGCCCAACGGTGATGCAAAATTAATTCATAAGATACTAAGTTTATTTGCTTCTGCCCAACGGTGATGCAAATTGTTTATTCAATATTTTAATCTGGCCAATGCTGATTACATTTATTAATTTGTTGTCGTTACTGATTAAACTTTATTTTTATGAACAGAAGCAACCCCCTCCAGCATCATTACATATATCAATGGTGTTTATCAGTTGGGAGGGGATAACATCGTCAAGTGGAAGACTGAGATTGGTTTCATTCTGCTGACGATGGATAAGGATCATTCCTTGAGGCTGCCCACTCCTGTTGCACCAGTGTCACAAGGGACTGAAGATACTACCCTTGCTGCACGCACTGCTGCTTATGAGAAAGAAAAAGAGTCCTGGGAGCATTCTGAAAGAGTGGCCTTAAGTCTTATGAACATGACCATTAACCCTTCTATCAGGGGAGCTCTTGACAAAGAGCCTAAGAATGCTAAGAACTTCATGGATAAGATTGAGAGCTACTTTAAGGGGTCTGACAAGGCCAATGCTAGCACTCTCTTATCTCAGCTCGTGAAGGCTAAGTATAATGGGCAAGGTAGTGTAAGAGAGCATATTATGGGCATGGTCAACATGAGGGATAAGCTTCGAGACCTCGACTGTCCCCTTAATGATGCAGTGCTGCTTCACCACGTCATGATGTCACTTCCATCAGTCTTTGAGCCATTTAAGATAAACTATAATGCAGGCGATCAGAAGTGGGACATCACCACGCTTGTGTCTAAATGTGCTCAAGAGGAAGAACGGCTGCGCTCTCAGAACCCCGACTTTGCCAACATCGTAAGACATGAGGGACAAAGGGGAGGAAATAAGAGGGCATCCCGCCCCAATAAGCCAAAGAAGGGTAAGAAACCTTGTGAAGCTCCTCAGCAGAATGATCCATCTGCTCCTAAGAAGCTTATCTGCTTCCACTACGACAATGAGGGCCATGAGAGGAAAGACTGCCCCAAGTTTAAGGCGTGGTGTGACAGAAAAGGTAATAACGACATCATTTCTATAGTCGATGAGTCCCTTTATGCATATTTCCCATTAAGTACTTGGTGGATGGATTCTGGTGCCACCATTCATGTCACAAATTCCTCACAGGGCGTGCGGACTATAAGAAAGGGGACTCGAAGGTTAAGAGTCGCAAATGGCGTTGAAGCCGACGTGGAGGCCATTGGAGCTCTTCAATTAGTACTTAGTGGCGGCTTTTTTCTTCACTTAGCTGATGTCCTTTATGTTCCGTCTATTGAGAGAAACTTGATTTCTGTTTCTAAATTAGATTTAGATGGTTATTCATGCACTTTTGGTGACAGCAAATGTGTAATAAGTTTGAATGGTGACATTATTTATCGAGCACCTTTACACAATGATCTTTACTTACTGTCCCATACTAATGTCTCTGTGATGAATGTAAGCGAAGTTAGTCACAAACGCAAGAGAGGAAATGAGACTTCATCGAAATTGTGGCATTCCCGTTTAGGCAACATTTCAAAGGGGAGAATGGAGCATCTCATTAGAGAAGAGATACTCCCAAGATTAGACTTCTCTGACTTAGACCAATGCGTTGATTGTATTAAGGGGAAATTTACAAAACAAATTAAGAAGGATGGAGCTAAGCGCAATTCAGGAATATTAGAATTAATTCACACTGACATCTGCGGCCCATTTAATGTTAAGTCAGTGGATGGTTTTGGTTATTTTATAACATTCACTGATGATTACTCCCGTTATGGATATATTTACCCCATAAGAGAAAAATCCGAGGCACTTGATAAGTTCAAAATCTTTAAAGCTGAAGTAGAAAATCAGCATCAGTTAAAGATTAAAGTGGTACGGTCAGATAGAGGTGGTGAATATTATGGGAGACATACCACATATGGACAAATCCCAGGTCCTTTTGCTAGATTCCTTCAAGAAAATGGAATAGTAGCACAGTACTCAACTCCTGGTGAACCTCAGCAAAATGGTGTGGCAGAAAGAAGAAATCACACTCTAATGGATATGGTGCGCAGTATGCTAAGCAACTCCACACTGCCAGTGAGTTTATGGATAAAAGTGCTGAAAACTGCCGCGCATATAAATAATCGCATTCCTAGTAAGTAAGTCTCTAAGACGCCTTATGAGCTTTCGACTGGTAGGAAACCCAGCATTAATTATTTTCATATCTGGGGTTGTGCAGCTGAGGTGAAGTTATTTAATCCATCCCTTGGAAAATTAGATCCTAAGATAGAGAGCTGCTATTTCATTGGATACCCAGACAGATCAAAGAGATATCGATTTTATTGTCCTAAGGGTACTACTAAGTTTGTTGAGACGAGACATGCAATATTCTTAGAGGAAAATGGATGCACTGAGACTAGGCAAATCGATCTTGAGGAAATGCGGACTTATGATACTACACTGTTGACTCGTGATTATTACATACCTATTTTGCCTAATTTTCAGAATACACCACCAGCTCAGGCAGTTGATTTCCCAGAAGTGAGTGTGGAACAAGCGCCTGTCCTAAGTGAGCATGAGAATGTGGCTGATGAGCATCAAAATGAAACTGTGGCAGAACCTCTTGAGGAAGTACAGGATCAGACCGCCGCTGGGGCATCAGAGGCACAACAAGAAGCTATTGCTGAGCCTGTTCCAGTGGAGCAGCCACAACCTCTGAGAAGATCAACATGAGAGAGGAAAACTACTATCTCCAATGATTATGTGTACATGAGTGGAGAAGCACATGACATGGGGAAGGTTGATGATCCAAACTCGTTCAAGGAGGCTATGAATAGTGAGCACTCCCACAAGTGGATTGAGGCTATGGAAGAAGAGCTGAAATCTATGAGTATAAATAAGGTATGGGACTTAGTAGAGATTCCTGATGGAGCTAAGAAGGTGGGCTGTAAATGGGTCTACAAAACTAAGTATGACTCCAAAGGGAAGATTGAACGTTTCAAAGCAAGGCTTGTGGCTAAAGGCTTCACACAGCGAGAGGGAATTGATTATACTGAGACCTTCTCGCCCGTCTCGAAGAAAGACTCGTTTAGAATCGTTATGGCTCTAGTAGCTCATTTCGACCTCGAGTTGCATCAGATGGACGTTAAGACTGCGTTCTTAAATGGTGATTTGCATGAGAATGTATACATGGCGCAACCAGAAGGTTTCGTTGTGGAAGGCAAAGAACAGTTGGGATGCCGACTAAAGAAATCCATTTATGGGTTGAAACAGGCGTCCAGACAATGGTACCTAAAGTTTGATGAAGTAATTAAGAAATTGGGCTTCATTGAAAATATAGTGGATAATTGTATATATATTAAGATCAAGGGGAGCTCTTTCATCATCCTAGTTTTATACGTGGATGACATCCTATTAGCAAGCAGCGATAAGAACTTGCTGCATGAGACGAAAGGTTTTCTCTCATTGAATTTTGATATGAAGGATCTCGGTGATGCCTCTTATGTACTGGGCATTGAGATACATCGAGACAGATCCAAGGGTGCATTAGGACTCTCTCAAAAGGCTTATATAGAGAAGGTTCTTAAAGGATATAATATGCATCAATGTTCAGGCACAGCTGCTCCAGTGGTTAAGGGCGATAAGTTTGGGCAGTTTCAAAGTTCCAGGAATCAGTTAGAAATTGATCAAATGAGTTCGATTCCATATGCTTCAGCTGTTGGAAGCATTATGTACGCACAAGTATGTACACGTCCTGACTTAGCTTTTATTACCGGGATGCTTGGTAGATATCAGTCTAACCCAGAAATGGATCACTGGAAAGCGGTCAAGAAGGTCTTGCGTATTTGCAGGGCAGTAAGCATCACATGCTCACATATAAGAAAACTGAGAATTTAGAAGTAGTTGGCTATTCAGACGCCGACTTCGCAGGCTGTGTTGACACTAAAAGGTCGACATCAGGTTATGTCTTCACACTTGCGAATGGAGCAATATCATGAAAAAGCTCCAAACAATCACTTACTGCAGCATCAACCATGCAGGCTGAGTTTGTGGCATGTTATGAGGCCGTAGGGCAAGCTATGTGGCTCAAAGGATTTATACCCGGATTAAGAGTGGTAGACAGCATAAGCAAACCACTAAAGTTATACTACGATAATAAAGCCGCAGTTTTCTATGCTAGTAACAACAAGTCAAGTGGTGGTGCCAAGCACATTGACATTAAGTTTTATGATGTGAAAGATAGAGTATAAGATCGTACTGTTGAATTAGAGCATATAAGTACTAAGGAAATGCTCGCGGATCCATTAACGAAAGGCTTACCTCCCAATCAATTTCGTGAGCTAATTGCCGGCATGGGACTATTGGATAGCCTGTGATCTTGGACTTAAAAGGGTCATAAGATAACCGCCTCCCATCATGATAAGTGGTTTAATGCATTGTGGATAATTGTATCACAATAGGATTATACACTGTTGTGATACATTATTTCTTTACATAACTCCACTCTAAGATTGACGTCAATTTTTAGGCCTTTAGACCAAAGGGGAGAATGTTGGAACTTTTGGGTGGTCAGAAAGGCTCAAATGAAATAAGCCCGTTACGCGCCTTGATCGGAGGCCCAAACCCAACTCGTGGTTGTGGACCCAGGTCGTTCAGCGCCACAATAAATAGTGGGACCCGACGTTTTGGTGATTAACCTAATCAGACTCAAAAACCCTAGCCGCCCACTACAGCCGTCCCGATCCACGGTGGCGCTGGAGCCACCTGAAGGCCACCGCTTCCGCCTGCCGTCCAACACCGGACAGTGCCGGTATAGGCCGGAAGGATGACGGTACCCGGCGAGATCGACTACTACGTCTACGTGGGAAACATCTACGGGAACGACTACGGCGGAGCTGTTTTCGTCCCCAACAAAACCCACCGCCGAGATGTCATCCTCAGCGGCTCCTACGATGACTGGCGGTCGAGATCTAAAACCCTTCTTCATTATTCAGTTTGTTCTATAGGTTGTGCTCATGTTTTAGGTGTTAGATACTGTTAAAGTTAAGTTTTAAGCAATGTTTTGTTCCAACAGAGGAGGCTGCAAAGTTGGTGGTCCGGGAAGAGGAATTCGAGCTACAAAGAGATGCATCGGTTCAAAAGAATGGGTTGTGAAATCAGCCACGGGGATCCGTCGCGGCGCCACGTTCGTTTGATCTTCCCTCCCTGTGGTCTTGATCATACTTTACAACTGCCAGGACATCAGGTTGATTAAAACCTACTCCATCTTGCTGCTTCCTCATCCTTCAACTGGAGAAGCGATGACTGATAGTTTTTCAAAAGCCCTCAACCTTTAAGGAAATCAACCCTGACTGATAGTTTTTCAGAAAAGCCCTCATCCTTTAAGGAAATCAACCCGCAGTGCACCTCGCCTCTTAACGTTGCCATGGAGATTTTACAGAAAAGTTATCATACTTACTTTAAATCAACCCACAGTCCAACTACTGTTGTTGCTACGTTGTTGGTAAATTTTGCAGAAAAAACCTCTACCTCTCTTAAAATGAACTCGCAGTCCAATTCGTGAACCAAACCCTACCTCTCATTTCTCTCCCCTGCGCCGCCGCCCCTCCCTGCTCGCCCACCTTTCCTCTCCACGCGCCGTCGCCACTCCCTACACTCTTCTCCAGGCATCGCGCTCCTCCTGCACTGCACTCTCCTCCCCGTCGGCACGAGCATCGCCGTGGGATCTCGACGACCACCTTATACAGCCTGGTCGGCGGTAGTCCTCCGCACCCTACTACGGCTCGGGCAAAGGGGGGTGGGGAGGGGGGTGGCGGGGCGCCGCCGCCCAACCCAGCTCGTCGACGAGCGGCTCGGGCCCCCGCCCTCTGGGCCTCGGGCTCCACCACCGAGAGGTTGCGCGACCCCGGCCGGTGAGTAGCGGCCGCCGGGGCCTACGTGAGCCTCGAGCTCGCCGCCGCTGGCTCGGGCCCCCGGCCTGCGGACCTCGGGCTCCACCACCTAGAGGCTGCCCGGCCCTGGTGAGCAGCGAGCCGCGGGCGGGGCCGCGCGGTGGGGAGCGGCCTGCTGGGGAGGCGGCGCACCGCCGCTGTGCTGGCGGGCACTGTGAGGGCGCGCGAAGCAGCGCTCTTCCCCCTCTGCTCGCAGGTTGTCCACTTGGCCCCAGCCTGCGGTGCCCTCTTACCTACCCAGCCTTTGAATCTCCGTTCAAGCTCGAGCATCCCTGAAGTAACCTCCTGCATCCCTAAAGCCCGAGCGTCCCTGAAGTAACATCTTGCAATCTCTCAGTATAAGGGTAAGGGAATGGTTTTCAGTATGTCAGGTTTGTAGGTTAACAGATTGTAGCTATGATTCCTGTGCAGTGGCTAGCAGTCACCGGCTCGATCTTAACGCTAGCATGCGCATCCTCCTCATCTCCAATGCCACTATCATCCCACTCCCACAGGTTTTTGATTGAATGCTTATGAGAGGTTGGAAATTATATTCCAGTGACTAATATGTTTTTTGGCAGCAATTGTAGAAAATGCATCACATATTTTTTTTTTGCCTTATTGTGCCAGTCGAGAGTAGCAGTGCTAGGGAAACACCCATGTATTGCAAACTGGATTCTGAACATGTTCAGATTTCTCAAGTTGATATACTTTACAGTTCATCTGTAATCCAAGGAAAAACACCTTCGGTGGTTATAATATCCAGTTACTTAATAATCATACTATTTTTATTGCAATGCAAGTTTTCCATTCTGATTCACTTGAAGCAATTTATGCTTTCTTGTTGGTTCGATAGAAGCGAAACGAGGCAATCCTGAAGTCTGTTAGTTTTCAAAATTTATTCCTTGATTTTTTTTTTCATTCGGTACTGTGCAGTCATTTCTTTAAAAATGGATAGGGAACTGGCATTTAGAAGTTTGAAATGCATCTTTAATTAATGTGATGTAAAGTTGGTCCTGAAATATTAATTATTGTGTTCATAGGCTAATTAAAGTTCTTTGGGGGCAGTACTAATGCAGTTCTGTTTGGCTTATGTGTTCACTACGCTTCACTTGGATGGGGCGCTGATAGGATCAACGATCCTACCGTGGCTGCGTAGATTGTACGGGAAGGAGGCAAACGGGTGTGGCTTGGGCAACCGGCGGCGAGCGGGCGCCGTTGCTGCGAGCAGTGGCGGCGGCGGCGTGCGTGGCGAGGGAACAGAGGGGGCGCGAGGGTTTAGGGGCGGCCCTTGAGGCCAAGCAAGGATGAATACCTTGCCTACATCTTTCCCAAGAGTCTAGGCGTATTTAACTTACAAAGTATCACAACCAACTTATGGAAATAAGATTAACGCCCAAGGAAATAAAGATTGTGGCCCTCCTAGCCACTCGTGCGCCGCCCTCTGCGCTGGTACGTGATCCACGCCGGCTGGCGCGTGTGCTTGCGCCTGGGCGGGCTACTGGACCCTAACATCTCTCCCTACCTCGGCAAACAGCTCATCCTCGAGCTGGAAGTCGGGGTAGCGCTCGACGGAGAACTCTCGTGCCTCCCAAGTGGCATCGTCTGGAGAGAGTCCCTGCCACTTGACGAGGACATCCCAGGCGCCCTGCTGGAAGCGCTCCCGGCGCACTTGAACGGGAGTTAGGACCAGCTAGCCGTCATGGACCGGCGGCATGGGCGGCGTGGTCGTCGGTGGGTCACCGTGGAAAGGCTTGAGCAGCCCAACATGGAACACATCGTGGAGGCGCGCACCCTCCGGGAGCTGCAAGCGATAGGTCACCTGCCCAATACGCTCGACCACCTGAAATAGACCTGCATAGCGAGGACCCAACTTCCCCTTTGGCCGTTGCTAGAGGGAGTGGGTCGGTCGGTGTAGCAGGCGGAGCCAAACCCAGTCACCCACCGCGAACTCCAGCTCGCGGTGGTGGCTGTCATAGTAGTGCTTGGCGTGCTGACGAGCCTGGAGGAGGTGCTCGCGGACATCGGCCAGGAAGGCGTGGCGGTCATAGAGCAGGGTGTCGGCCGCCTCCGTCTGGAGCCGCGCCGGTGGTATGCGGCAAAAGGGCGGACGGGAGTCGGCCGTAGATGACCTCGAAGGGCGTCGCGCGGAGCGCCGTGTGGAAGGAGGTGTTGTAGCAGTATTCCGTCCACGCGCGCTAGTCGACCCAGGCTCGTGGACGGTCTCCCGTGGCGCACCTCAGGTACATGGCCAGCACCCTGTTGACAACCTCGGATTGCCCGTCCGTCTGCGGGTGGAATGCTGTGCTGAAGCGGAGCTGTACGCCAGCCATATTGAACAAGTCGCGCCACATGTGGCTGGTGAAGACTGGATCACGGTTGCTGACGATGGAAGTCGGGAATCCGTGTAGTCGTATGATGCCGTTGAAGAAGGTGCGGGTGACCGGCGTGGCGGTGTACGGATGACTCAGGCCGATGAATTGGGCGTACTTGGAGAAGCTTGGGAGGCCCTTGATGAAGTTCATCGAGATGGCGTCCCACACCTGCGACGGGACCTCGAGGGGCTGCAGCAGTCCCGCCGGCCGCTGAGTCAGCATCTTGTTCCGCTGGTACGTCGGATTTTTATTTGGATGTTCGGTTATGAAACTACGACTTTATACATTTGAATTTGCTTTGCATGTGCTGACATTATTTTCTTGTCCTTTTTCTGCTCTTAGATGTATCTCTATCTCACGTAGCCGTCTGCGGTGTGTACCGTTTGTGATCCCACAACTAGAAGCAAAATAGTAACAAGGGACTCTGCTTCGCGCGAAAAGAAAAGGCCTCTCCATGTAGTGCCCTCATTAACAATATCATGATGCAGCGGGCATCCAACATTACCAACCATCCACAAGTGGCACTAAAACCTAGGGAGGGTAGCTCCGAGACCTTCATATAAACCCGTAAGCATCATGCCCATGTACTCAACATCCAGGTTATTATCTTCATCCTCACAGACATCACAACGTGGCCTTTGAAGTTAAAGCTTGCATTCTAAATTGCCAACAAGTCTCATATCACGGTAGCGCTCAGAGCAGTTAAAATCTGGTTGGACTGAAGTGGTAGGGCCGGGCAAGTTTAAGAACCCAAGTAACACAGCCATACAGGTTTAGGATCAATAATTCTACAATTTAATAAATTTTACATGGACGTAATTGACACAGCTATACAAGTTTAGAGTGCCAATTTTGCAATTTGAGAGTATAGGGAGTATTTCCGAAAGATCCCCATTCCGCAATGAAACTATAATACGGAGAGAGTTTATATAAAAATAATGCTCCACTAGATCCCTCTTAGCTGTCCATTTTTTTTAACAATTGGGACAAATCAATAATCCACCTAAACTCTCCCCATATAGAGGGGGGAGTTAGAGCTCTCCCAATATGTTAGTTAACTTATCCAACGGTTCCTTATTTTTTCTTCCCAAAACTTGTTGTTTGCCAACCTCCTAAATAGTTATTAGGAGGGGAAAATGTCCTTCTCCAAGAGTCCCCTATTTTTCTCCCCAACAATCTAAAATTGTGGATCCACTACTCCCGCGATCGCATCTCCGTCGCGCCTCCGTGCAGCCGATCGCCGCCTCCTCCACCCAGCTGCCCCTCCCTTGCAAGCCAGCCCGCCCTCCCCCCCCCCCCCCCCGACGCAGAAGTTCAGAGCAAGAGGGAACAAGACAAACAAATGAGCATGACACCATGATTGGTAGCGCAGGGGAAACTGAGTCTGGGGTGATCCTGCTAATCCCAATCCACATGAGACAACATGAGCAGAAGTTCAGAGCAATAGTCCAATCGCGTAGCCCTTGGTCGCCATCCCTTTTGATGCCCCGGCCGGCCACGACAGCCGCGCGGTGGCCAAGGAAGAGGAAGGGCTTGCCTCTTAGTCCACTCTTGACGGGCAAGAGCCGAGCTGTCAGGTCTTTGCAGGACGCGAGGAGGAAAGCGGAGTCCGGGCAGGGGCGAAGCTAGAGCATGGAGAACCCGAGTGCACACCTCAGTATACACATGCAAAAAAAAACTTGTCTAACATATGCCAAGGAACATAAATGCTTGAAAAAATGAAGAATATGGTAGTACTGATAGTTATCAATAAACACCAACAAAATATTAATTGGTCTGCATGGCAATGACCAAATATACCTCTTAGTATTTGCGATTTCCTAATTTCTTGAAGCGTTCCACTGAAACATCATTTGTCACTTTTAACATTTTTTTCTTTCTCCACATTACAAATGAGATAGTGATTCATGTAGTCATCTCCCATACGGTTGTGCAACTTTGTTTTCACAATCTTCATGGCTGAAAAGATCCTCTCAACTATAGCAGTGGTGACGGGCAATACAAGTACTAGCTTCAAAAGCCGATAAACCAAACTGTAGGTAAGATGTTTTCTTGTCCCTACCATTTTTTCAAAAAGCTCAGCAATGGTGTTTATGTTGGCAAATCTTTCATCTTCATGCACATCATGAATATAAAGGAAAAGTTCAGCTTCAAGATCCCTCAACTCCACATGATCAAAGTCAACAGGATATAATTTAGCCAAGCTCATCAAACTATCCACATTAAAATCATGGAATGGATCTCTTGGATTGAATGGAGATGAACATACAAGCAATTGAGAGGTAGTCTTATTGAAGCGACTATCAAGCTCTTGTAGTAGCCAATCAAGAATTTCATTAAAACAATCAACTTGAAAATGATGCTTGTTGGTAATTCCTGTCTTTTTTCTAGGCTTAGTTGGATCAATGTAAGACTCATCCATTTCCAATTTAGAAATATCATATTTTTCACAAAACTCATATACTTCACCAAGTATTTTCTCCCACTCGTCTCATCTAACCCTGTCCAAGTTGTTTCTAGTTGATCTCACACAATTAACAGCATTCACAATATCTTGGTCTTTCCGTTGCAGTGCCATTGACAATGTATTTGTAATAGCCAAAATGGTCAACATGAGATGCAAATAGAACACAAATTCAAAAGATTGGAAGTACACAAGAACACCCCTTGCCTTTCCATCCTTGTCTTCCTTTTCCACATATTCTAGCACTTTCATAATTGTTTGGAACAAGTTAACTAAACTTCTAAGAGATTTATAGTGAGAACTCCAACGAGTATCTACGGATCTTTGAAGACACCGTTCCTGATTCAATCCTATCCTGGTGTTAAGTAACCCACAACCCATGGCCTTACTAACTTCTTTGAGATTGATGTCTCGAATCATGTCCCTTCTCTTTGCAGATCCACCCACCACATTCAACAAGGTCGAAATCTTATTAAAAAATTCAGCAATGCCTGTATGCTTTCTAGCAACAGCTACAACCACTAGTTGAAGTTGATGAGCAAAGCAATGGACATAATATGCACTACTGTTTTCTCTCATGATCAATGATTGTAAGCCATTGAACGCACCTCGCATATTGCTAGCACCATCATAGCGTTGACCTCTTACTTGTTTCAAGCTCAATTTTAATTTAGCAAACAAAGAATCAATACATGACTTGAGGTTGGCAGCCGTTGTATCTTTCACATGAACAATCCCAACAAAGCCCTCCTTCACAACTCCAAATTTGTCAACATATCTCAGCACCACTGCCATTTGCTCCTTGTAAGAGACATCTCTAGATTCATCAACTAGCAAGCAGAATACATCTTGCCCAATATCTTCAAGGATAGAATGTAAAATCTCATCTGCAAAACACTTGATGATGTCTTTTTGTATGCCAGCAGATACCAAAAGTCTATTGTCTGCAGCATCAACTGTCAATGCCTTGGCTAAAGCGGCATCATGCTGTGCTAAGCAATCATAAACTTCCCGGTAATTTCCTCTATTGTAAAATGACTTTGATTCATCATGTCCCCGGAAAGGCAATCCTTGTTTGAGTAGCAATCTTGCAGTATCAATTGCACCATTAAGTCGAACATAATATGCATTCTTAGAAGCCTCCAGCTGGTTATGCAAAGCAACATCAATGTGTTGTGCTTTTTGTAACCGATCTTCACATTTCTTCTTAGCTACATTGTGAGGGCTGCTAACACCACCAACATGTTCCTTTAATCTTTCTTTTCTATTCCAAGAATTCCAACCATCTAAAACGAATGACTTGTACCCAGCCTCTTTCTTAGTGGGGTCTCTACACAAGAAACAAACAAAACAATAGGCTCTATCAGTGGACTCACTATACTCAAGCCAGTTTCCAAATTCATCAAACCATTCAGGATTAAACCTTCTATTTTTATCTCCAATCCGAGTAGATGGAAAATTAAGAGTGCGAGGTTGGCAAGGCCCATTTACCAAGTACTTTCTTCTTACTGTTTCTCTAAGATTAGGATGATAAGCACTTATTTCCTTCCTTTTGCCTTGATCAAATTGGATGTCCTCCTCCCAGTTGATATCCTTAGGAGCTAATGGCATTGGATGAAAAGTAACATTGGCCTCTTGCTGCTGAGAATTACCAACATTGTTAGTATCATGTGGCGCTTTTCTTTTCAACCATCTGTCCATAAATGCACCTGCAACACTTTCTTAAAAATTTCAGCTACATGCTTCCTAATTGCTCCTGTTCAAGAATCAAGGAAAAAAATAAAGAATCAATTGATCATGCACTACAAACTTACTTGACATGATTTTTGTA
The DNA here is from genome assembly GCA_032594955.1 of Panicum miliaceum. Taxonomy (NCBI): domain Eukaryota; kingdom Viridiplantae; phylum Streptophyta; class Magnoliopsida; order Poales; family Poaceae; genus Panicum; species Panicum miliaceum. The sequence continues at coordinate 15,254,678 of CM064068.1, forward strand.
TATCAGATCAATTTCCGGAATCTCTAATCTCAACGAATCCTTACAATAAACCTAGGACTCAATTGTTAAACATGGAATAAATGAAACAGCAAGTTCTAGTAAAGTAACTAAGATCAAAATTTGTTTAAAGCTTTTAATCAGTGATAGCAAGGTCTTAGCAAAATCTTGACTTAAAACTACTAATACAACTATATGAATAAAATTGACATTTCAGATCTAGCATATAACAAAAGGTGTTTCAAACATGTAGTTGTAGGTGGATTCAGAGCATGAAATTTTTATCTGAGACTCAACCCCTAGTATAGAAGCTAACATACAAATTTCAAGTCTAGGACTTGTCTACAACAATGGTTACATTTAAAAGCTATTTAACCTTGCATTTATCCTAGAACAAAATATATTGCGGAACTGAGAAAGTGCATGTAATAAAAGTAGTAGATTTTGCTCCACAGATTATAGAACAGTTGAGTTTGCATTAATATAGTTCTTCTATGCTTTGTTCTTGATTTTCAAAGTTCCCTAAATTCAAACAAAATTTCGAGTTTAAGCCTCACAAATCAGTCCTAAAATTTTATAGAAATCTCCCCACAAATATCTAAATCAACGCAATGGGGTCCTTTGGCCATGGGGTGGTGGCGGCCGGCCAAATCCTGGCGATATGGCTCGCCGGCGGCGAGGGGCAAGGGAGGGAGGAGCATCAGGAGGTCGTGTGCTACCTTGTGGTGGGTCGGTTGGGGTCAAGGGTGGCCGTAGGGGCCTCACCGGTGTTGAGGGCGGGCCGTAGCGGTGTTTTGCGGCGCCGGCGGCGCTCTAGCGAGGACTGGGGTCGAAAACCATATGGAAAGTAACAAATCTTTCTTGGCACGTGCCCCTGCTCCTGGGAACTGGCTTGAGAGTACCAGTGAGGGGTGGAGAAGGTGGTGGCGAAGCGATTTTGGGTCAAGCTAGGGCGGAGGGGCGGCGTCACGGCGGAGCATCTCGCCGGAGTTCGGAGGAAGGGCGGCGGCGCACAGGGGCTCGAGCTGCCCTTTTTATAGGCGCAGAGAGGTGGAGGGCGGCCTAGGAGCGTGCTGTGCTGGCCAGGGGAGTGAGGCGAGCGGTGGAGGCCGAACCGGGGCTGGCGGCGGTTTTGCTCGTCGGCATCCGGTCGCCGTGGCGAGCGGCATGCGCGGCTTGCCTCGTGTCGTGTTCTGGGAAGGACAGCGGGGAAAACTATGGGGCCAGGAGATCCTTAGGAGGGGGAAGAGGGATCCGGAGGGCCCACATCGCCCCTGGCGGCTTGGCGCGGCGGTAGCTGTCGCCGGCGATGGGAGGAGGGAGAAGCGGTGGAGGAGGGTCTGAAACGTAAATAGAGAAAACAGTAGGGGTCCGGTTGTAAAACTAACAATGTCTCCCACTTCCCGAGGTCAAATCAAAAACTGTTGAATACCAAACTTGTTCAGTTTTTCAAGATCTACATCTTTCATGTGTAATCTTTCATAATTACCCCTGGTGTTCAACTAGACTTTTATTGCTTTCATGATGACTGTGGTGCCTATTCAGTTTCATGGCCATTAAGGATGTATTTCTTTGTTTAAGTACACATGTTTATTCATTATATACACATACACATATACACATGCATATAAGTGAATGTTGATATGTTGATTTATGCTTTTCTAACTCTTTTGTGCATGGCTTAGTGTTGTGATTCTTGATTTAGCATTTTAAACACCTAGGATGTCACAACCAAGTGAGGGGGTAGGTCTCTATTTATAGCCCTCCAAGGTGGGTTGCTTAACTTGTAAGCAAGACTAAGGTTGCGTAGCTTGTAAGCAAAGATTCCTTAACTTCCAAGCAGGTAAGGCGGTTATGTAACTTCCACGCGAAGGAGGGCACGTGGCGTTGCAGGGCCAGGACGGCCGGCCTCTCCTAGGCCGGTCGGCCTAGGATTCCTGCCAATTGCCACCGTCTTTCACGTGGACGTTCGTGATTGCTCCTAGAGGTTGGTGGAAGTGGGATTTCAGGGATTTGGTCAAGTCTTGCATGCAGGTGGGCCCTTTGATCCATGTGTGAGGCCTTTCGGGTCATTGGATCAAACCGACGTAAAAGGCACAATCCATGATCAAGCACTTGTGGATTTCTACCAAATCGGCCCAAATTTCTACATTGAGTTCCTGTAGTCACATTTGCACCAAAACTAGTGAAATTTCATTAGTTTAATAAATTTAGAGAAATGTCCTGTATAACCATGAATTCTAGAGAAATGTTGGTGGTCAAAATAATCGGAAATCGACCGCCAACACGCCCCCACACCTGGACTTTGCTCGTCCAGAGCAAAGGTTAAACTTAAATCCAAAGGATCAAGCAAAAGTTCGGGGTCATGAGATCAAAGTATGCATAAGATTTATTTCTAAGCTTTCCTCATACCTTGGATTCCTAGTGGCTAACACCGTCACCTTTGAATATTGATCCCCAGAACAACTTGATGGAGAACATGGTGCATTTCCTTTTCTCGGTACTTGGAGATTTTGCAAGATTTTCAAAACAGGAGGCATACTCTCATATCTCTCAACTCACTCTTGGTCTCTCATTTTGTGTTTGATCCTCACTCAGGTTTTTCAGGAAACCTCTCCTACCTCTAGATTGGCCTTTGGTGTAGCTCGTGGTAGGGATGAAATTGCATATCTTCCTCATTTATTTTGCAAGATCAAAAGTTTTGTCTTTGAGAGATCATGTCAGCATTAGAACTTGGTCAAGTGCAAGTGTGTGTGTGGGATGAATGTCCTTGAGTGGCGTTTGATCTCGACTTCTCCATCTTTCCCCTGAGCCTCTTTTTTTTTTGCTCGAGGAGGATTGATTCCACACTCTTTTTTTTTCTTTCAGGAGGATGGAGAGCTTCTGATAAACCACTTGATGGACCTTATTGATGAACGTGGATGGTGGTTGACCAAAGTACCAGATTATCATGACATTTCTCAAAAAGGCAGAGATATTTGATCAAGCTCAAAATGTTCAAAGATAGCTGTGTGGGTTCAACTCTTAAATATTGTATGGCTCTGGATAGGACTTGGCAAAATGAGAGTGAATGAGAGTTTCCTCACTTTATTATTTTCGAAATAAATCTCCAAGACTTTGAATTAGAAAAGAGCATGTCTCTCATTTCATCATATCATCGGAGCCAATAAACAAAGGTTCAAGTGATCCTATCCTGTAAGTTCCAAAGGCAACAAGTACTTGCAGAAGAAATAAAGCTTAGGCACCCTTGAAACTCATGTAGGAATTCATCTCTTCCAAGGATTTTATTCAAATTTTAGTTTCATTTAGTTAGCCAGGAATTTGAATAAAAACCGAGAAAGGAAACTGGGGTCACAAACCTCCATGACGAGTTGTAGTGCAGCAGGTTTCTCATTTGATCGTGCTTGGTTTCATTCAGGGGTTCATCTCAGTGATGCTCATTTGTTCCTCTGCGCACTTGGTGACGGATTAGAACAAGGGGTCGGTTGGTACACAAGTGTGCACCAACCAACAACAAAGCCTGAAACAATTTTGTTGTTTTTTTAATTTTTCAAACTCGATTAGGCGCGGCTGAAAACAAAGTTTTGAGAAAACAAATTTGAGGAAATAAATTTTGCGCCAATCCTAGGCTAAGATAACGACATGGTTAAGGTCCGGCCATGACCAAAGACCGAGGGGTTAAAGCGCCACAACCAAACAACTGAAAGCGGGAATTAAAGAATGGTACCTTATCTCCCTCTTTGAAGTGCTTGGCCTTGGTTCACTTATATTGCCATCTTTTCATTGGCTCGTTGTAGGCCTTCTCCCTCTATTCGTCCAATTCAGCCAGTTGGATTTGTCATTTAGCTTCAGCTGATTGGAGATCCATAATTCACCTCTTGATCGCATAGTGGGACTTCAACTCAAGTTCACCCAGCGTCTTGAAAGTTGTTCAACAAGCCCATAGTGCCTCAGTAATTTGCTCTTCCATCCCTTCCCCATGGCCTTAACTATCTTCTGCAGAATGTTCTTGATTTGTCTTTTAGATATTTCAACTTGGCCACTTGTCTGGTTGGTTGGAATATTTTTTTCTTTTTATTTTGCTGTGTTCGATTTTTTTCAACTTTTTTTTTATTTTATGGACAACGATTTGTAGGGGCAGGTCATGGCATGACCCGCCTCTGCCCCTAGAAATCGATTTCTAGGTGTGGGTCACACCGTGACCCGCTCCTACAAATGATTTTTAGGGGCGGGTGCGTTATCCGCCCCTAAAAATCATATTTTTAGCTGCGAGAACTAGGGGTAGGTACCGCACCCGCCCCTAGAAGTACGTTTTTATTCGCCCCTAGAAGTACATTTTTACCTGCCTAAAAATCTTTTTTAGTAGTGATGAGTGCAGGCCAGTGAGATGCTTCTTGGTCTTGACAGGTTGTTGATTTCTTTCTTAAGCAGCTTGTGGTCCTATTGTCCAAGTCATCCAGCTGGCGTTTTCGGTGTCTCTACTAATTAGTTTGTTCCTCTTCTCGGAGTTTATGCGTGCTTTATTTTCGTCACCTTAAATATCTAGATATAATCAAACACATTTCCATCTTGTGTGTAATGGAAATGGGAGTCACCGTTTGAAAACAAAATTCAAATGGGACTCATCGTTTCAAAAAGAAAAAGATAAAGTTGAATTTGCAATCCTTCTTATGCATGGTAACATACTAGATCAAAAGTGACATGCATATTATAATATAGTCCAACAAGGTAATTCTTGAAGAAATAAAACAAAAGACATCTACATTTAATCAGCCTTCTCAATGACATGGCTGGAAGCAATGTTAGAGCATTAATATACATTGGCTTTGATCTTCTTCCCGCAAGATCAAGTTTAATCCTTTCTGAAGATCAGGTTTATCCACCTTACCACTATCATATATATTTTGTTAATATTCCCTTTGACGAAATCGATGTGGAATGAATAGATGACTGAGTACATTAGTGTTTTTTTACCCTTCCAGTTTCATATGTGATTATGTTCATATAGTTATGGAACTTACTTGCATAATTAGTCTATGTGACATTACTTTGAAATATTACCTTTAATACTCATGCCACGCACATCTAGCTTCAGCTCATCCAGCATAAAGATACAATCTGAAATCCTTGGGGACTACAACCAAGGTTTTCTTTTGTTCGTTCTTGCAGTAAGTTAATAGCATCGTATCCTGTCATGATTAACTGCCGGCCAACGGTTGCCATCAATTGCATGACATAAACTTGTGTAGCCAACGGTTCAAATGTGGTCAAATCATTTCTTATTTAATAGCTTGACTACAAACCAGATGCATACGAATGTCGCACAAGGCTGTATCCGTAGATTTACACAACAAAATAGCGAAATCAGCGCGGTAATTACAAAGATCACTAGAATTTATTTATAATCCAGTTAATTACTATGTCTGGTATGAAGACGGCATCTGAAACTACAGTGAAACGAAATATAATTCGATATCTCACCATGTTGGGGCAGACATATGGATCTTTCATGCCGGCAAATGCATTGTTGATATTAATATTGTAGTTGCAGAGTGCAGTATATGCCATATGTTACTCAATATGCTCCCATGAAGGTCTGAGCGCACAACTAGGCATAACTTAATGGAATTGGAAGGGAACCATCAAACTCATAGTTTGTGTAACCATATGGTTCTCATCGCAGGAACAACGTACCAGATCATAACGATGATAACAAGTCAGATTCACAACACCACAGTTTAATATGGCCGGCCACTAGGCACTAACTTACTCATTACTTTTTTTATGTTTCCAATTGAAGCTAGTGTTACCATCAACATCTATAAGTAGTATGGCCTTACACGACTCATGCATGCCCACAACTACTGAGAAAATTATATACCCTAGAGTCCAGTAAGAAGAGAACAATGGAGGTCTCAAAGGTAGTAGTACCACTCATCCTCATGGTGATGGTCATGTTATTGGCTGCCAATGATGGGGCGAAGGCACAGGAGGCACATGGTGTCTTAGCGACGTACAATCTGTACAACCCGGAGCGCATAAACTGGGACATGCGGACTGCGAGCACATTCTGTGCCACATGGGATGCCGACATGCCACTGGAGTGGCGACGGCGTTATGGCTGGACAGCGTTCTGTGGCCCTGCCGGTGCACATGGACAACCCTCCTGTGGCCGCTGCCTCCGGGTATATGAATGCATGCATTCTCTCTCTCTCTCTCTCTCTCTCTCTCTCTCTCTCTCTCGTCACTCTCTTAACACACAAAGCATAGCAAGAGTTTCGTGGAGCAGGTAACCAACAGGGCGACAGGGGCCAAAACAGTGGCTAGAGTGGTGGACCAGTGCGACAACGGTGGGCTCGACCTGGACATCTCCGTGTTCCGGCAACTTGACACCGATGGAGGTGGCATGTTCAATGGACACCTTTCTGTCGACTATGAATTCGTGGGTTGCCAAGACTAGGAAACTGCACATTCTAAGTTGGCACTCCAGATCGCTTAATATAAATGTATATGACGCGCATGTTATCGACTTTCTGAATAAATCTAGAGAAAAAAACCGTTGTAACAATAAAAGTTCAATGAATGCAAGAGAACTTCATATCACTACTAGAAAACGAGCTAAATATCCTGGCTTAAAGTACCACTTGCTGTTGCAGCCGTACTAATACCACACATCAATACCGGTTGCAACTGTGGTGATCCCTGAGAAAGCCTAAGGCACTAGGTTGTTGTTGACATTTTATAACGTAATCACCAATGTGGCAAAACCGCCCGAATTAATCCGGCTCAAGTACGCTAACCATCACCACTAGGGTAATCAGGGCTAACTCACACATCAAACGCAGTAACTAGACAGTCTGTCGGGTAAAATCCCAATGCAACCACTGGGACTTCGATCGAAACAACACATACATCAAACCCACACGAAGGTGAGTTCAGAGATTACAACATTCCATAAATTTTACATCACAGAGTCTGACATGAATTTATTACAAACCAAGTTTGAAAATCAGAAAGTACTTCAGAGTTTAAGTGCAGCGAAAAATAAACGATAACTAGCAACAATACATGACGTCATGATGAAGCCCGTTCATGACATCATTTCCTCAAGTCTCACCTGAAAATAAAACCACAAGCAAGGCTGAGTATACTAATATTCAGCAACGCTTACCCGACTATTGGTATATACTTAACCGACTCCTAGACATGCAATGCAAGGCTTTTGGCTTGAGGGGTTTGTTTTGCTGAAAAGCAACTAAAAGTGAGTCCTTGCTTTCAAATTTTAGCTTCAAAATTCTAGTTCAATTAACCATTCTATGTGACCAACTATCCAACATCACACATGGTGGAAGAATTAATTCGCATCCTACAATATTTATCATCATCATAGTTCCACTTCTTACTCTATATGGCAGAAGTATTAAGCAGTCTCATATGCTGCGAGAAACGGACGATTCGAATCGAATTTTAACATTGCTAGGTGAAACCAAACACACACACCTGGAGCACTGAATGGTCACCCAAGCAACATTTCCCTTCAATCCCCGCTTCACGGAACAGGCACACCGCCCTTGACTACAAGGACAACGCCCTGCACCCACCATTAGCTAGATGACAATAAATTAAGGACAGTGGGAGTATATTCCGGCCTCGGTTCAATACAGTACTTAAGCTTACCGATTACCATATTCTCGGCATGTGGTTAGTATGTTCAAACGCTTAACCACCACTACCACACACTACGACCTTAGCCATTTTTGCTACACAGACGGGACCTCAACATGAACAGGAATATCATAACACAGCCCCAGCCGTCGACCTTATGGTTCCAACATAAAGTAAACAAGCAACTCCTATTTCTCACGAGCGACAGGCAATCGCTCGGCTTTTACCGAATCCTATTAACATGGCAACTAGCGAACCTTTCAACTAGTATTCATAGCATGGGTACCTAGGATCATGCATCTAAGGTTTCATTTAACTCCTAAAAACTTAAATGCACAATAAATAATAATACAACATTGAATAGCTTTGAAATATAGGTTATGCTCCGGGGCTTGCCTTCTTGGGCAAAGCTAGCCTTCGACTCTTCCAAACTTTGGTTCGGGTCTTCAAAAACTTCAGTCAGATTAAGATTGCCTTCACGGTGCTAACTCTCGGACCCGAAAACCAACTCGTACGTTCCATCGGCGAGAGTAGTCGAATCTATATGAAATGCACATGTATGAGTTGTTGTGATGGTACATGACATTTGTCTCCTTCACAATAAAGTTGCAGTACACAAAATATAGATTTTGTTGTAAAGTTACTTAGTTAAGATTTCTTGGGTAATCATTAATAGAGTACATCTTAAACTAATTAACTTCATTAAGAAAGTGAGGGTTATGTTATATTGAAATATTTTCTAAGCACAAACATGGATTAAACATAACTACTGATCTAGATAACTTCTGGTGATGAAACTTTTATGGAAAGTACAACATTCAGAGGAAAAAGTACTGTAAAAATTTCAGATATTTTTATGCGGCAGATTAAACATGAAAAATATATTAAACAGCTACTGCTAGGAACAAGATCTATTTATGCAGAACAATCCATGATAGATATGATGCCCCCAATTCTACCAGTTGATATCCTTAGGAGCTGATGGCATTGGATGAAAAGTAACATTGGCCTCTTGCTGCTGAGAATTACCAACATTGTTAGTATCATCTGGCGCTTTTCTTTTCAACCATCTGTCCATAAATGCACCTGCAACACATTGTTAAAAATTTCAGCTACATGCTTCCTAATTGCTCCTGTTCAAGAATCAAGGAAAAAAATAAAGAATCAATTGATCATGCACTACAAACTTACTTGACATGATTTTTGTATATCAGATCAATTTCCGGAATCTCTAATCTCAACGAATCCTTACAATTAACCTAAGACTCAATTGTTAAACATGGAATAAATGAAGCAGCAAGTTCTAGTAAAGTAACTAAGCTCAAAATTTGTTTAAAGCTTTTAATCAGTGATAGCAAGGTCTCAGAAAAATCTTGACTTAAAACTACTAAAACAACTATATGAATAAAATTGACATTTCAGATCTAGCATATAACAAAAGGTGTTTCAAACATGTAGTTGTAGGTGGATTCAGAGCATGAAATTTTTATGTGAGACTCAACCCCTAGTATAGAAGCTAACATACAAATTTCAAGTCCAGCACTTGTCTACAGCAATGGTTACATTTAAAAGCTATTTAACCTTCCATTTATCCCAGAAAAAAATATATTGCGAAACTGAGAAAGTGCATGTAACAAAAGTAGTAGATTTTGCTCCACAGATTACAGAACAGTTGAGTCTGCATTAATATAGTTCTTCTATACTTTGTTCTTGATTTTCAAAGTTCCCTAAATTCAAACAAAAGTTCTAGTTTAAGCCTCACAAATCAGTCCTAAAATTTTATAGAAATCTCCCCACAAAGATCTAAATCAACGCAATGGGGTCTTTTGGCCATGGGGTGGTGGCGGCCGGCCAAATCCTGGCGATATGGCTCGCCGGCGGCGAGGGGCAAGGGAGGGAGGAGCATCAGGAGGTCGTGTGCTACCTTGTGGTGGGTCGGTTGGGGTCAAGGGTGGCCGTAGGGGCCTCACCGGTGTTGAGGGCGGGCCGTAGCGGTGTTTTGCGGCGCCGGCGGCGCTCTAGCGAGGACTGGGGTCGAAAACCATATGGAAAGTAACAAATCTTTCTTGGCACGTGCCCCTACTCCTGGGAACTGGCTTGAGAGTACCAGTGAGGGGTGGAGAAGGTGGTGGCGAAGCGATTTTGCGTCAAACTGGGGTGGAGGGGCGGCGTCACGGTGGAGCATCTCACCGGAGTTCGGAGGATGGGCGGCGGCGCACAGGGGCTCGAGCTGCCCTTTTTATAGGCGCAGAGAGGTGGAGGGCGGCCTAGGAGCATGTTGTGCTGGCCAGGGGAGTGAGGCGAGCGGTGGAGGCCGAAACCGGGGCTGGGCGGCGGTTTTGCTCGTCGGCGTCCGGTCGTCGTGGCGAGCGGCATGCGCGGCTTGCCTCGTGTCGAGTTTTGGGAAGGACAACGGGGAAAACTATGGGGCCAGGAGATCCTCAGGAGGGGGAAGAGGGATCCGGAGGGCCCACATCGCCCCTGGCGGCTTGGCGCGGCGGCAGCTGTCGCCGGCGATGGGAGGAGGGAGAAGCAGTGGAGGAGGGTCTAAAACATAAATAGAGAAAATAGCAGGGGTCCGGTTGTAAAACTAAGAATGTCTCCCACTTCCCGAGGTCAAATCAAAAACTGTTGAATACCAAACTTGTTCAGTTTTTCAAGATCTACATCTTTCATGTGTAATCTTTCATAATTACCCCTGGTGTTCAACTAGAATTTTATTGCTTTCATGATGACTGTGGTGCCTATTCAGTTTCATGGCCATTAAGGATGTATTTCTTTGTTTAAGTACACATGTTTATTCATTATATACACATACACATATACAAATGCATATAAGTGAATGTTGATATGTTGATTTATGCTTTTCTAACTCTTTTGTGCATGGCTTAGTGTTGTGATTCTTGATTTAGCATTTTAAACACCTAGGGTGTCACAACCAAGTACGGACATAGAATCTATCCCTCGGCAATAGCGCCAAAAATGATCGTTGGTATTTCTTACGTTACAGAAGGATCCGCAAGCGCACGTAATACCGTTGTAGCATTTTACCCGTGAGTACGGGGTCGTATTTCTATTTAGGTAGGGAAGACGACGGTTATTGGAATAGATTAGTAGGTTGATTAGTTCTAGCATGGATATTCACTTGAATAAACAGGGGTATGATAATATATGGTGAGAGGTAGTGTGACACACAAGTTACTCAAGCTCTATCTCTATGCAAAGCTTACAGGAAGGGAGAAAGGAACAAGAACGCTAATCTTAGGACTTATATACTCCTAACTAAGCATACAATCTATACTAAGCACTCACATACAAACATATGATTAGGGTTGGGCTCTAGGCCCCCAGGCATCACCGTGAGACCGCACAAGAAATGGCTAGGTGTCCACTAGTTCTTCATGGCTATTTTATGCACCTCCTACAGCTACTACACGAACAGGGAGGGTTACGATGGACGGATAGGGCTGTCACCACCTGCCGCCTACCTCATCTAACCATGGTATAGAGCCGCATCCAGCAACACTAATTAGCCCAGATACCACGTCTATGCTAATGAGCGATACTCTAATGCCCCGCGCGGAACCCCCACCCTTCGGATGGACAGGCATCACATTAGAGCAAACATACGAATACTGGAACCAATGCCGTAGCCTAGATGTCTTACCACGTCTAATCATGGAAGATATGAAACCTAGATATAAACTAAGCATAGGACACATATCTCAATACACAGAACATATACCATACAAATACACTAAACTATAAGATAACTCTATAAGGGAATTCTGAATATTACAAAGAGAGGAAGAGTAAAACCCATACCAAACACTCCTAGGCAAGACTCGGGATCCAAAGAAGAGCTACTTCACCTAAACTCCACTATCCTAAAGACTAATCAAGAGAGAAACTTGAGATAGAGCAACTTGAGGTGTGTCTTCATTAGTAGCACCCCCTTATATTTATAGAGGTGAGTGAGGAGCTGCACGACAGGTGTTTCAGCCCTTGTAGCTGCAACCAACGTTGGGAGCCAATGAGGAAGCGCCACATCGAAGGAGGTAAGGTGGTGGCATTTTCCTGGTTCGGCCAACCCACCTGGTTCGGCCGAACCAGGGCCTGCTCAAACAGGGCTCGGCCGCCTCTGGGTGGCTACCCTGTGGGCCCTTGTCACCCCTGCACGTGGCTTGGGTTCTTCTTAGGTCGGTTGCATGCCCTGGTGGGCACTCCAATCCATGGGAGGCCAAATGGCGTGCTTTGATTGGTCGACGTCACTTGCCTTGGATTGATGTGCTTGTTTAGCACTTGATTTCTGCTCAATTTCCCTGCATTGCAAATTCTCCAAAGGGAACATGGAAATGATATTATTCTAGACCAATATGCAAGTTAAGTATGCTAGTCATCCCAATTTTCTGATCAAATTGACGCTCGAAATTGGTCCGTAGCGAGCGTCAACAAGAACCCCCCAAGTTGTCCTTTGCTCGTCCCGAGCAAAACAGGACAAATTAGGTTGTTGATCAGAAAATTGTTAGACTCGTTACCTGCTGTCGTGTCAAGTCTGGAGGCATAGATGATCTCCTTGATATTGAGTATGGTTGGTATGAGTACCTAGCCCTTGTTACCTTCATCATCTATGGGGCTTATGAGCTTCCCCTCGTCTTGAGTTATTGAGAGTTAGAACAGTCAACAGATGAATACTTACCTTCCCTTTGTTCAACAATCCATCTGGAGGTTTTCTTTTGGAAATAATAAAACAAGACTAAGTTCCTCGAACGACTCACTCGGATCGCTCAATGGTGTATGAATCCATACCAAGACACTTCTCCCTTCTCATAACGAAAGCTTTTGTGGAGCTCAAGGTACGGAATGGATGAAGCATACTTGCATTTCATGTTTTGCCAAGACAAGAGGTGCATGTGTTTGGATGGATGAGAGGTATGATTACTCCTTTTTTGTTTGTGATCGAACCTCTTTATTTGTTTTTGTATTTTTCTTTAGACATGGCTATTCCCCTTTTATTCTCTTTTTGTTGGGTCATGCTTCTTTGGCATGCCATCTTTTCTTCTTCTTTTTTTTCAAGGATGACCAAGCCTAATTTCTTTTCTAGGGATAATATGAGGAGAGATCACAAACTTCATGGAGCATTTATTTGGTGGATAGATGGATTTGCTAATTCATAGTGTAGGAATATCGTAGTGGGTGTAACATGTACGTGATCTTGATCAAGAGGATATGAAAAGCATCTCACTAGGGTCACACAATTTAACAAAGCTCAATGAAATAGCAAGCAACATATGTGTAGGGTTTTTCAATGTATATAACATTTGTCTTTGGTAGGACTTGGAACATCATTGAGGGACTTGTCTTTCCCTTTTTAATTTTTTTTTGAAAACAACAACTCCAGATTTCATGCTTCACTCAGGAGAAGATTATAGAGCTCCATCTTCCATATCTAAGCTCACTACAACCTAGAATTGGATGAAGCATGTGCAACCCACGAGACGTCTGGGTTCATGGCACAAATGTTTAATCAGCCAGCAAACTCAAACTTAGGAAACACGATGCTTTAGGACTAAGCAAGACAGACAAGCAAGAGTATAACAATTATCCATCCTTTCAACTTAGGAAGACTAGGCACTCTTACCATGCATATGGAAAAAAGGGAAATTAGCAGGAAATATTTGTTTGGTTTTTCAAAGTTTTTATATTTTTATTGAAAGCACTAAAAGGATACAGTTTGCTTGGTGGAGGAACTCCCCCACGCTAGCTCTTGGTATATGGTCCGATGAGCAGGACCCTCTCCATACCTGTTTAACTTAAGGTCGATTCGTCCATACCGGAGAGGATGTCGAGGACGATGACGTCTTCCTCTTTCTCCTTCTTGGTTTTCTTCTTTGTTGTCGTCGGTGGTGTGGGAGTTGGATCCTCGGATGTGAGACTGTGTATCTCCCAGTCTTCGAACCTTTCTGATTCTGTCCCCAGCCCTTGTCCTTTGTTATCCTCATGAAGCAGATATACTTGTTCTCATTTGTTGCAGAACCTGAATTTCATGATTCTCTTCCCAATCCGAAAACTGATTCTTCCGGTTCTCACATCTATACTGGCCTTGACGTCCCTTAAGAATGGTCGCCCAAGAATGAGCGATATTCCCAAGTCTCCTTCCATGTCGAGGACTACGAAGTCCGTGAGGACGAATGAATTCTGAACTCGCACCAAGAGACTCTTCACGATTCCCTCGGGATATCGTATCGTGGAGTCGGCTAGCTGCACGCACATGCAAGTAGGGGAAAGAGCAGGATAAGCTAGTTCTTCAAAAGTTACCTTGGGCATGATGTTGACACTTGCTCCAAGGTTGCAGAGGGCATGCTCATAATAATGGTCGTATATAGAGCAATTGATCATTGGGGTTCCGGGATCCTCCTTTATCATTACCATGTCATGGCTTACCCCCATGAACTGTTCCGTGGGCGTTCGAGCCTTTCTGCATAAATAGTAAAGAATTTACCACGTGATGGCTTACCCCATTTTGTGGTTATTGCATTTATGCTCTCCAAGGGAACCTCGGGTTGGCCCAGGATCTTCCCAGTCTCTGCAGAAGGAACAACAGCGGCTAGCTGAGTTAGTTGAGTTTCAAGCATCTTGTTGTAGCTCAGCTGGGTCTTGAGTGTAGAGGAGATGCCATCCATCTTTGCTTGGACGGTCTCCAAGGTCTTGTTGTTAGCAGCAAGCTTCTTTTGGATCGCTATTGGCACTTCTTAAGCCTAACAGATTAATCCGCAAGCGTACAAATATCGATGTAGCTTTCACCCGGGAGTATTCCAGAGTGTCGATTTCCACGGGGAACGTGAAGTGCACTAATCCTAGCTGATTCGCCTGGGGGTAAGGTTGACGATGAGGGAAGAGAGTAAAGGATAGAGGGTAGACAGGGTACTTGTAGATGAACTCAATATGACTAATCAATTGAGGGAATTACAGATTACTTCTACTGTCTACTTCGGGCGCCCGGACCGGACAAGCTCCAGAAAGGGATGAGAAGGGGAACTTGCGCAGTCTACTCCTAAGTCCTACAACACCAACCGCTCTCACGTGGTGGAATACGTAGGCCGGACAGGGCTGTCACCACGTTCCGGCTACTATCCGTGGGGTTGGGTGCAAACCAAGGCAATCTAAGGTCTAGACACCATGCCTACACCGGCCGATTACTACTTTACTCCACGTTAGAGCAAAGCACCCAAAGCTAGTAAGATAACTTACTAAACAATGAACGAGGAACCCACAGATAATGAAAAGTAATTACTAACGCTCAATTAAATAGAAAGACTAGAGGTACCATACAAGACCCGGACTTCACTTGAGGTTGAGCTGCATCCACCGAGGTACAAGGTGGAAGAGGTGCCGACGCTCCGGAGCCTCCCCAACACTCTCACCTCACCTCTCTCCCTATTTTGTATTTCTATTTCTATAGGGCTTCGCCTTCGAGCTTCTCTTCTCTTGTGTGTTTTGCTTCTACTCCAAACCCAGGTATATATAGTACCTAGAGAGCATAGGGGTACTTGTAGACGAAGGGGAGGTAAGACGGTGGAGATGCCGGTGCGGCCGAACCACCCCTTGGATGCGCCACCTTGAGCAATGCATGGTGTGGATGGCTTCCTGAGGTCGGTAAGTGTCTGGTCAAGGCGATTGGAGCTTGCTTGGCAGTTAAGTTGGTTCGGCCGCACCACTTTTGGTTATGCCGGACCACTTCTGGTTCGGCCGCACCACACCCAGGGCTGTTTGGCCCTTCGTTCCACCGACATGATGCCTGGACAGTGTGTGATGTTCCCCTAGGTGGGTTCCCGGTGAATGAAGTCGTTTGTTTGAGTTTGTGGGCCCATGGATCCTTGGGTGATCCATCATGTCCCTCGGATCGAACCGACACCAAACAAACGGATGGGATGTGTTCCATCTGTGTTTCCTTGCATGTGGTCGAAGATGATCTGATTTGGGTCTGACTCTGGTTCGGCCGAACCACCATGGTGTGGCCGAACCAACTTTTCCTCGGTTTGGGTTGAATTTTGGTCTACTGCCTGCCTGCACCATATACTTAACAAAACTCGTGGAACATGTGAGATTAAGCCCTATAGCTATGATGTTTTCAATCAAATAACTATTTCATTTTACTTCTTGGTGATCGGAAATTCTGAGTTATGAACCTTACCTTCATAGGTTGAAAATCGAATAGCTTGATTGAAGAGTTATCTTCCTTCATTTTTCTTCTCAGCGTACTAGGAGTTTTTTTATTCAATAAGAAATACTCAGGTCACTTACTGCTCAGGTGGTACTCTATACTCAGGTCACTTACTGCTCAGGTGGTACTCTCTGATCACTCAATTGGTATTTATATTCCTTCCTGGGGCCTTTGGCCAACTCTTCCCTATATCTAGGCTTATGTGGAGCTTGGGTAGGGTAAAAGAGGCATACCATATGTTGTATATGTTGTTGAGCCAAAGATTAGTCCTATTGAAGGATGTGCCACTTCTTATTCCGATCATTGGGAAAGAGATGTTCAGGGATGAGGAAGAAGATGAACTCACGGCAAGGTATGAAAAAACACAAGTAGAGAGCTTGTGCTTGATGGATATGGTCTTGATTTGGGCTCCTTATTTTGATAAATCCCATTCCTTGGAAATATTTGGATATTTGAGACCATGGAGGTATCCCTCTTCTTTTTTTCATATCCTTTCTTCTCACTTTTTTTTACTCTCTTCTCTCTCTCTCTCTCTCTCTCTCTCTCCTTTCTTTATGCCTTTTTTTTGAATGGCTCCATGTCTCTCTATCGCAAGGGATTTGGTGAAGGAAAATATCAAAAGAAAAATAATGGAGCATTTATTTCGATAGACCATATGAGTGGATGGGTTCAAGGATACATGAAGAAAAAAAGGGAGGGTTTGAAGGAATGGAGAACTTGGAGAAGGTGGATGCATAAATCCAGTATGAATTTAGCATAACTAGATATGGTGAGGCTAGCAAATGAAAAGATACGCAAAGGAAAATGATCAGAGTTTGAAGGACACTACCTCATAGGTACATAAACATCTCGGAGGCACTGGAGTGGACCATGAATGCCGTCATGATCGCCGAGTTGGCAAAGGCGATGCCTCTAGAGGACATCCCCATCTCGGCGAACGACTCGACCACCGAGTCACAGCTACAGCTCGGCTGTGCGATGAAGACCATCCTTCTCAGGGACAACAACCCAGACAAGACCGCCCTCATTGGGGCGGACCTCGACAAAGCATAGGAAGACGTGCTCACCTCCTTGCTCCGCGCCAATTGAGATATTTTCTCATGGAAGCCCTCTGACATGCCAGGCATCCGAGGGAGGAGGCTGAGCACTCCTTGGATCTCGACGAAAAGGTGTGACCCGTCAAGCAGCGACTCCGGCGCTTTGCTCAAGATTGGAAAGAGGCTATTAGGGTAGAAGTTACTCTGCTCCTAGCCGCAGGATTTATTCGTGAAGTCACACATCTCGAATGGCTGGCAAACCCAGTCCTTGTAAAAAAGCAAAAGGGTGAATGGAGAATGTGTGTTGACTATACGGATCTCAACAAGCATTTCCCTAACAACCCCTTCCCCCTTCCTCGCATCGACCAGGTCATTGACTCTAAGGCTGGGTGCGTCCTCCTCTCGTTCCTTGATTGGTACTCCGGATATCATCAGATCGCTCTCAAGGAGTCGGATCAAGAAAAGACTTTGTTCATCACACCCTTCGGGGCGTACTGCTAAAACACCATGACGTTTGGTCTTAAAAATGCTGGTGCTACGTATCAGAAAGCCATCCAGAGATGCCTCTAGGGGTAGATCGGCCGCAACGTTGAGGCCTACGTCGGCGATGTAGTGGTCAAAACCAGGTCCTATGATCAGTTCATAGCCGATCTAGTCGAAACATTTGGAAATCTCAGGAAATTAAAATGGAAGCTGAACCCACGCAAGTGTGTCTTCAGTGTCCCCTCGGGAAAGTTACTCGGCTTTATAGTCAGCAACCGAGGCATCGAGGCCAAACCCACCAAGGTTAACGCCATCAGAAGAATGAAGCCCCCTCGGTGCAAGAAGGATGTGATGAAGTTGACCGAGTGCATGGTGGCCCTAAGTCGATTCATCAGTCGACTCGGCGACAAGGGATTCCCCTTCTTCAAGTTGCTTCGTAAAGCAAATAAGTTCATATGGAATGACGATGCTTCTAGAGGCTTCCAGGAGCTCAAAGAATTCCTTACCAACCCACCAGTCCTCACGGCTCCAGAGCCCAAGGAAGAACTCCTTCTCTACATAGCGGCAACCACTCATGTTGTCAGTACCGTCCTGGTCGTCGAGCGAGACGAGCCAGGCGACGTTTACAAGGTGCAACGACCCGTTTACTTCATTAGTGAGGAACTCGGCGAGTCCAAGGTGCTATAACCTTAGGTCCAGAAGCTTTTGTACGCGGTCCTCATCACGTCCAGAAAGCTGCGACATTATTTCCAAGCACACAACGTCAGAGTCATTTCCTTCTTTCCACTCGGCGACATCCTCCACAACTGCAATGCCGATGGTCGAGTTGTCAAGTGGTCAGTCGAGCTGGGCGCGCTCAATCTATAGTTCTCCCCTCGGTTCACGATTAAGTCTCAAACCCTGGCTGACTTCATGGCCGAGTGGACAGAGATACAAGACCCACCACCTGAGGAACGACCTTAGCACTGGAAGATGTACTTCGACGGTGCCCTCAACCTCGACGGAGTCGGTGCTGGAGTTCTACTCATTTCCCCATAATGCTACTGAGTATGAAGCTCTCATTCACGGTCTCCGGATCGCTGCTTTGCTCGGCATTAAGCGTCTCCTCACCTACGGAGACTCCAAAGTTGTTATTCAACAAGTCAACAAAGACTGGGACTGCACAAAGGAGAAGATGAACGCTTACTGCAAGGAGATAAGAAATTTGAAAGCTAGCTTCTACGGGTTGGAGTTCCATCACGTCATTAGAGACTACAACGTCGCGGCCGATGTCCTCCTCAAGCTCGGCTCCAGTTTTGCCCTTGTCCCGGCCAGAGTCTTCGTCCAAGCCCTGAGATGACCTACGGTCGAGGTCGAGGAACCACCAACCCACCAAGCCAGACTTGTGCCTGCTTAGGGCCAAGAGGTGCTGGTGATCGACTCCGACTGGTGCTCTCCCATCATCGACTTCCTCGTCAATAACAAGTCCTCCCCCGACAGAAAAGAACATGAGAAGCTCTCACGACAAGCCGCCAACCACGTTGTCATCGGCACTGACCTATTCAAGCACTCGGCCTCCTCACGGACGCTATCCAAGTGCATCGCCCAGAGTTGCATTGCTCCACGACATCCACTCGAGCATCTGCGACAACCACGCAGGCGCCTCTACCATGGTGGGCAAAGCATTCAGGTCCGGGTTTTACTGGCCCATGGCACTTGCCGATGCCCACGACATCGTCAGAAGGTGCCCAGGGCGCCAATTTTTCGCCAAACAACAACACGTTCCGACTCAGGCCTTGCGAACGATTCCTCCTTCTTGGCCTTTCGCCTGCTGGGGCCTCGACTTGGTTGGACCACTTAAGGCCGCTGTAGGCGGCTACAACCACATATTCGTGGCCATCGATAAGTTCACCAAGTGGATCAAAGTGAAACTAGTTGCGGCAACAACGACACTCAAAGCGGTTGAGTTCATCCAGGAAATCTCCCACAGGTTCGGCGTGCCCAACAGGATTATCACTGACCTGGGCACATCGTTCACCGGAAGCGCATTTTGGGACCACTATGCCTCCGTGGCTCACCCAAGGTGCAAAGGCCAAGTGGAACGCGCCAATGGCATAATCCTCCAGGGGCTCAAGGCGCGTATCTTCGACCCACTCGAGAAGTTTGGTCCCAAGTGGATCCAAGAACTACCACAGGTCGTTTGGGGCCTACATACCCAAAAGAGCCGGGCCACCGGCTACTCTCCCTTCTTCCTAGTATATGGCTCAAAGGCCGTCCTCCCGAGTGACATAACTTTTGGTACCTCGCGCATCAAAAACTACGAGGAAGGCAAAGAAGAAATGACTCGGCGCCACGACATCAACCTTGTTGAGGAGCACCACATCACAGCTGCCCTGCAGCTCACACGCTACGAACAACAACTCAGGCGCTACCACGACCGGAACGTGCAAGAGCGAGATTTCAACATAGGCGACATGGTCCTGCGTCACATCCAGTCTACTACTGGCGCACACAAGCTGTTTTCCCCATGGGAAGGTCCCTTTATTGTTAGCGCGTTCGTCGCCCCTGGCACCTATCACCTGGAGAGGGAAGATGGCACGGACGTAGGCAATCTATGGAACATCGAACACCTTCGGTGCTTCTACCCGTGAGAGGAGCTCGCAGCTATGTACCCCAACCTTTCTAAATAATAATAAGAGCATTTCATCGCTTTTTGTCTTTCTATACTCTATTTCTTTTTCGCGCCTGAAACACGACCTAGCATAGCCCTTTCCGACTCGTCCAGCACACTCGGGGGCTGCGACTCGGCCATGCCCACTCGCACCAGTATCGTCCGCGCCAAATAACTGACCTAGCTAAGTGCTGGACTGATCACTACCCGGTGCATCCTGGAACTACTCTGCGTCACCAATGCCTATCACGTTTCTGATGACTAGCTCTCTACACAATGGGCAAAGGCACATCGCAGGGTCGACATCCTAACCACTCAGCCAAATCAGAAAACTACTCGGCTATGGCGCATAACGAAATAAATTACATGCAAAATAAACATTGTTTTTGGCCAATACTTGGCCCCATAATGTTTCTTCCCTACTAACGACCTCTTACATGTGTCACTTGGCCCATGATGCGCTTGGCGAGGGATCCAACGGCGGTGAAGTGCACGTCCCACTCGGCATCGGTGCAGTCCTCCGCAACGCCCTCACCCACGGGATCCAGGTCCGCCTCAGGGTTGTGGGACTTCACGAGGGCCATCGCGAACTGCACCGAGTCCTTGGCCGTCTTCCTGACGAAGGCCTTGAGGCGCTCCCGCGCACTGTCCAAGCGCTGCACCGCTTCCTCCGCCAGGGTGACCCCCTCAGGCTCAAACGCGACCAGCACAACGTCGATCTTGGCCATCAGCTGGTCAAGGTCCGCCTGGGCGTTGGCCAAATGGGACTCCGTCTCTGCAATAGACACCTGTATCATTATGAGCGACTCGACAGAACAGGTAATCTTCAGGAACAAGGGCAGTTACCTTGGCAACGCTGCTTCTCAAGCCGGAGTTTCTGCTCCCTGAGAGATTCCCGGCCTTCAGCGCCCTCCCTCAGCCGGTGCAGCTCCTCGTTGGCCGCTACGATGATCTTGAGCTCCTGTACATCGTCCTGTTGGCCTCCTTCAGCTCTGCAAAGCCCCAGGCGTCAGTCCCTTGCGGCAAGTCGGGCAGCCATAAACGAAGACGACTCAAAAACTAAACCTGCCAGCTTCGCCGATTGCTTCTTTGAGGCCTCGGAATGGTGACGCTTCAGTGCCCGCAGCTCCTCCTCTAGCTGAAGGACTTGGCTTGCCAACCCATCTCCCTCCTCGAGCTGGCTTGCAGCTCACCAACTCAGGTCGGCCAAGTCCTGGACAAACAAGGCGCATCAAACCACATGCTCCGGCACCTAAGCAAAACTCCACACACTGACCTGGGTCGCCTTGGCCACGCACTGGGCGGCCTCGAGCAGCGCCTCCTTGGTCACCACCCCCTCCTCCATGGGCGCCTTCTCCCTAGGCGGCTCCTGGACAATAGGGAGTGCAGGGGCGATGACTCGGGGCGCCGCGTTCGTGTCAGCAAGGTCCTAAACGACCCCCGCCTTGGCCCTATCTTCTAGCATTACCTCCAGAGGCACGACGTCATCCCCTTGTGGCGGCTCTGACGCCGCCGGCCCCTCCTTGCCCTGGCAGCCGCCCCCTCGATTAGTCGAGGGCGAGCCAGTGGTCGCTCCAACGGGGACGCCTCACCCTTGGCCACCTCGACCGAAACGGCCTCATTGGTGGACTCCTCCGCCTTGCGCTTGGCACCGCTAAGCGACTCCCGCCTACAGTTTGACTCATCAACTCAGAATCGGAATCAAGCGTGAAAAGGAGCAAAATTACGAAGTGCAAGAGGCTGAAAAACTCACCTCCCAGTCCGCTGTAAGGTCGGAGGGCAACGACGCTCGGTTTCAGCGGCACGGCGGAGGGCAACGACTATGCTACTCGCACGGGCGACCTCGGTGGCCGCCCCCACTACTCCTCCTAGTCCCCCTCCTCCTGCTTGGGGGTGGTCAAGCCAGCCTTCTGCTCCGCGGCCTCCGCCTCCACCCTGCTCGCGCCCGGAGGGGTCGAGCTCCAACCTAGCGGCACCACTCCACCCCGTTGGGCCTTCAATGCGGCCACCTTGCAGGTGGGGTGCCGCTTCTACATGGTGGAGCCGGCACCAGCCGCCGGCCCTGATACTTTAACAACATCGTTCGACTCGCTCTTGATGGAGGAGTCAGACGGGAAACTTCCTACCTCTACCGCCGGTAGTGTAAGGCCGGCGGGCGGGTCAACAGCCTTGCCCTACTGCCCCTCCGGCAGAGGCGCAGGGCACCAGAATGACACAATTCTCTCCTGCAAGCAGCCGAGTTGTGTTACAACCGAATGAGTGACATCGACGGCAAAACGACTTGGTGGAAAACTACTCAGATCAAAACCACTCGGCGAGAAGCAAAATGACTCTACAAGCAGACTACATACCTCAGTGGTAGGCCGCTTCAGGCAATACACCTTTGGGCAGCCCTTGTCACCGACCTCCCCGCTCACGATGAGCGTGACCTGCCGGTGAGCCTCGCTGCGCGAGACCTTGCGGTTCTGCCCGCGAGTAGGATCCTCACGGCCCGAGTACTCGTACCCTGGGTGGACCCACTCCTGGATCGGCTGGGTCAGGCGCTTCACGAACGACAACACCACCACGGCGCCGGTCAGCTTCTCGGCCTTGAGCTTTTCCAGCTCGGCCAGCAGCACCTCCACCTCCACCATCTCCTCCTCAGTGGGCTTCTCCTCCCACCTAGCCTTCAGGACTGGCAGGAGGCCAGTGCGGGGCGGGAGCCCAGGAGCAGGGTTCACCACCATGAACCACTCCTCCGCCCATTGCTTGTTGTTGTCCTTGAAGACAGCCTTGGGGTACTTTCCCCTCTGGCGGAGCGAGAAGGCGGCGCCACCGATCACATCCGACGTACCCTTGCTCAGATACGCCCGTCGATGATACAGGGCCCTCCATAGGTTGAAATGGGGCGTGATCCCCAAGAATCCTTCGCACAGATGGATGAATGTCGCGATCTGCGTGATGGACTTGTGCTTGAGGTGCGTTGCCTCTAGCCCATAGTAGTGGAGCAGCCCCTGGAAGAATGCCCTTGAGGACTGGAAGACGATCGTCTCCGTCCTGTCCTCTGAGGGGAACGCCTCCCCAAAGCAGCTCCGCCACCTGGAGATTGCCTTCTCCGGCAGCAGGCCCTACGCCACGAGCGCATCTATGTCGGCGTTAGTCATGGTGCTTGGGGACCAAGCAGGCTCCAGGGCTGGCGACGCGGCAGCGGCAGCGGCTACTGCTGGAACTTTGCCGGCCATTCCTGCGCGAGGCGAGTGGCAGCGGGAGAAGGGGCGGTGGATCGCTCGGGAGGCGAGTGCTTGGGAGGAGGCTGTAGAGATCTGGAAGACTCGGTGGTGGCAGAGACAAAAGGGAGCAAATGGATAAGGTCACACCGAGCAATCGTCTTTATATCGACCGCAACCCTAACGGGCCATTCGGCTTCTCCCCTCTTTTTGAATTTCAAAATGACCCTAGGAGCGTCCCTTCCTCTCCGCGAGGCAGAGGGTGAAATGGTAACAAAGGATCTGATGGCGACAGTAAAAGGAAAGGCGGCCCCGAAGGATAGGTTGTGCAGTTGATCAAAAGAGCGGAACAGATCCTAGGATTTTTGGAATGGATTGGATCTGCCCGTTGGATTGGAATATACCTTTCCATACCAGGCGATGTCAAATGACTCGGCGTGTCTCCGTGACTCCGCCAGCGACCCTGCTCAAGGGTTGGGCGCTGCTTTTTGACTCGGCGTGTCTCGGTGACTCCGCCAGCGACCCTACTCGGGGGCTGGGCACCGCTATTTGACTCGGAGTGTCTCCATGACTCCGCTAGCGACCCAGGTCAGGGGATAGGCGCTGCTTTTTGACTCGGCGTGTCTCCGTGACTCCGCCAGCGACCTTGCTTGGGGGCTGGGCGCCGCTATTTGACTCGGTGTGTCTTCGTGACTCCGCTAGCGACCCTGCACGGGGGCTGGGCGCCGCTATTTGACTCCGTGTGTCTCTGTGACTCCGCCGGCGACCTTACTCGAGAGCTGGGCGTCGCTATTTGACTCGGCGTGTCTCCGTGACTCCGCCAGCGACCTTGCTCGGGGGCTGGGCATCGCTATTTAATTCGGCATGTCTCCGTGACTCCGTAAGCGACCCTGCTCGGGGGCTGGGCACCGCTATTTGACTCGGTGCGTCTCCGTGACTCCGTCGGAGGCCCTGCTTGGGTGTTGGGCGTCGCTATTTGACCCGATGTGTCTCTGTGACTCCGCCAGCGACCTTACTCGGGGATTGGGTTTCACTATTTAATTCGGCGTGTCTCTATGACTCCGCTGGCTGCTCTAACCGAGAGCTGGGCACCGGTAGATGATGAGAAGTCAAGGGCTTAATAGGTTGTTCCTTTTTTGACCCTCGAAACACTTCTGCGAAACCTTCCAAGGCTCGGGGGCTACACCCAAAGGGTGCACCTAGGGGCGCATCCCGTTGAAGGAGAAACATGAAGGCCGGAGTCTATTGAAGTCAAGTCACCACAAAAGTCCGAGGATGAAAGAGTCGTTATTTGATCACCGACTGGCCTGATTGCTTCGTCAGGACTCGATTCGGCGACTCGGCGCTCAGGGGCTTGACGGAGGTAGACCCAGGTGATGAGAACATCACCACGCTGTACATTCATGAGCCGGCCTCATCTCCAAGCTACAAGTCATCGCCAACATGGAATGTGAGTTCGGTTCGTATTCAGCCGACCACCCTGCACCAAAACAGCGGTATCTCCCTCATCCGGCGTCCAAATGAGGTGCTCTTTGATGCATTGGATTCGTGACGATGAGACGCTTCGTTTGCCTCTGGTCCTAACACAAGAAGGTTTGTGGATCATTCTATGTGACAACGACAAAGTGCTGCGTCACCTATTTTGGGCCTTTCAGGCTTTGTATCGTGTCGGGCCTTCAGCCCATGTTGTGGGCGCCCCCCCTAGATGTTGCCCACAACCCAAGGTCGTGAGTCTCTTCATAAACTCAGTAAACGCCACCATTAGACTTGGGTTTTGTTTAGTTCTTGTGTTTTCCTTCGAGAAATAGAGATTGCATTGTTGTATTTGTGGCGACAAGTCCTTATCCATTGATCTAGGGCCCCTGTTCTTGCTCTACTCGACTGTGTCAGTTAGTCCTTTCGAGCCGAGTGCTTGAACCCCTCTTTGTGATTCGCTTCATTCATACTTGCAATTTTAGATTGCGAGCTTATACTTTCTTGCTTGCGTTCTCGATTCGTCTGCGGGAAAAGCCTTCTCGGCGAGGTCAATCAAGTTGTCTTTTGGTTGATAACCAACGGAGCAGTGGTGTAGCGGTTGCAGGATTCGAATCATGTTGATTTGAAACCGGATCATCAACGTCGAGTCCTCCACCTATCGAGTTTACCTTCTACCTCTCGGAAGATTGGGCCTAGCCTTTATCAAGTGGTATCAGATTTCAGGTTTCTCGTGAGGTATTACCCTTCGTTTTCCCCATTAGATTGTTTGTGTCTTATACCTAGAGTCCACAAAAAGCCATCAAAAAAATTTTTGCTGTCCTAGAACATCTTTAGCCTTTGCAATTTTGTTTCAGTTTTTCTTTGTTGAGTTTGTGTCCGTGGTTGAGTCTTGTTGCTGGTTTAGGTTGTGTTCGTCGTTGTAGTCAACGTTCCCGTCGCTGTTTGTTTTGTTTCCGCCGCTATCCCATCCATCATTACCCAAATTACAAGTCGATCCACCCCTTTTGTCGACTTGCCCTCACTAGCCACCTTGCGTGAACTCTCACCGTGCAAGCCCTAGATAGGTTGCGAGCTGCCTTGTGTTCATCGCCTTGCACCGCAGCCCCTCTTGATTCATCTTGCATATCCTATTGCTTGCTGCTCCTGGAATTTTTGCTGAGAAGCTTGGCTTAGCCGTGATCAATGTGAGATGGATAAGGAAGCTTTGCCCTAGCTGCTATCGTTCTTTTTGCCGAGTTGTGCCCACTCAAAACCCTGACTTGAGGTACCTTCAGTAACATAGGCATAACTTTTCGCTCAGTGCTCCGTTTGAGCTCAATTTTTTACAGCAGATTCGTGACTCCATTTGGACCATACCCAAACCCTATTACGTACGGTTTGGAAATTCAGAGGAAAATCAAGAAAAAGATAAACCCCTTTGGCAGAGTTGTTGTGTGCTTGTTCTTTGAGCTTTTTCCATCGTTCTTTGTTCCAACTTATTGTGCTACGTCTAGGGCACGTCTTAGCTAGCAATTGTGACTTGTACTTTGGATACTTATTGAACTTTGCTAATCTGCATTCGTTATTTGCTTATCCTTGCTACATATTGTGCCTATTCCAAACCTTGACATATATACTTCTGTCAGCACAGGTTCATCTTGCAACTGTTACACCCATCTCAACAACTGATTGCACCATCCTGTTGGGTTTGGTAAGAACACTTGCAAGATGGTGGTACGCCGCTTGAGATTTTGCTTTCCACTTTCACCACCACCCAGTAGTGTTAGTTGATAGGGATAATACTTTTGTGTTGTCTTTTGCTATCCTCCAACCATGTCAGGGAAAGAGACGGAGTCCCCCACGAACTTCAATGATTGTGTGTCCAAGGCCGAACTTCAGAAGCTTGCGGATGAACAATGCAACTTCATGAATGAGAAGATTGATGAGATGATGCGCCACATATCTAGCCTGATAACCCGGATTGAGCTCGTTGAACAACGACCTCCACCAGCTGCTGACCGAGAAGAAGACTGTCTGCATCGTAATCATTATGGTATGGGAGGTAATCATAATCATGGTAACAATGATCCTTTTAGTAAAGCTAAATTTCCATGATTTTTTTTGCTGGTAGTGCTGATCCTGAGGAATATTTAAATTGGAAACTTGCTGTTGAACAAAAGTTTAATTCTTATTTGGTTCCTGCTGAGTATAGAGTTAGACTTGCTACTAGTGAATTTACTAGTTTTGTTCTGTTTTGGTGGAATGATCTTTGCAATGCTGGTAATGCTACTGTTGTGCCTCAAACTTGGGCTATTTTAAAACAGCACATGAAGTCTCATTTTGTTCCTCCTTATTACCAACGTGATTTATGTTTGAAATTGCAAACATTAACACAAGGTGATAAGAGTGTAGAGGAATATTATCAAGAATTGCTTATTGGTTTAGCACGTTGTGGTATTCATGAGGATGATGATGAAAGTAGTGCTAGATTCTTTGGTGGTTTAAATCGTGATATACAAAATATTCTTGATTACAAAGAATGGACTCGTTTTTCCCAATTGTATCATCTTGCTCTTAAGGCAGAACGGGAAGTACAGGGACGCCACCAAGAACAACTTTCTTTCAGGTCTAACACTAGGAGATCGTTTCAGCAGCGTTCTGAAGTTGAAAAGCCCAAGGCGCCTGTTGTTAAACCGCCAGCAACACCGCCACCACCTGCTAGTGCTCCAGAGAAAGGTATTGTTGCTAAATTGCAGGCACCACCGCAGAAGAAGAAGGATGATTCTCTTGGTGCTTCCACTAGTCGATCCTCCAACATTGTGTGCCACCACTGCAAGGGCATGGGACATGTCATGAAAGATTGCCCAAGTCAACGTGCATACATTGCTCCTGCTGATGGAGGATATGTAAGTTCTAGTGATGTTGAAGATGAATTAGTCCTTGTTGCTAACGTTGTTACAGATTCAGAAGATGAGGGCGAGGCTATTGACTCCATTGCTGCAACGGTGGGTTACAAGAACATTCTTGTGCAGCGTGTGCTGAGTACTCAAGTGGAACAAGAACCGGAGAAGATACAACGCTATAATTTGTTCCACATGTTTCTAATCATGAAGGATTATCGTGTTTGCACCATAATTGATAGTGGGAGCTGCAACAATTTGGTGAGTTTAGATCTGGTCAAGAAGCTTGGCTTGACTACACGTGTGCATTCCCAACCTTATCATCTTCAATGGTTAAATAGTAGTGGTAAGGCAAAGATAACTAAATCTGCTCGAGTGCATTTTTCTATTGGTTCCTATCATGATCATGCTGATTTTGATGTTGTACCTATGGAAGCATGCTCTCTTTTGTTAGGTCATCCATGGGAATATGATTCTAATGCTATTCACCATGGTAGAACAAATGCATATACTCTCATGCATAAGAATAAAAGAGTCGTTATTTGATCATCAACTAGCCTCATTGCTCCGTCTGGACTCGATTCAGCGACTCGGCACTCAGGGGCTTGACGGAGGTAGACCCAGGTGATGAGAACGTCACCACGCTGGACATGCACGAGCCGGCCTCATCTCCAAGCTACAAGTCGTCGCCAACATGGACTGCGAGTTTGGTTCGGATCCAGCCGACCACCCTGCACCAAAACGGCGATATCTCTCTCATCCGGCGTCCAAATGAGGTGCTCTTCAATGCATTGGATTCGTGACAACGAGACCCTTCGTTTGCTTCTGGTCGTAGCTCCAGAAGGTTCGTGGATCATTCTGTGTGACCACGACAATGTGCTGTGTCACCTATTTTGGGCCTTTCGGGCATTGTATCATGTCGGGCCTTAAGCCCATGTTGTGGGCGCCCCCCTGGACGTCGCCCACAACCCTAGGTCATGAGTCTCTTCATAAACTCAGTAGCCACCACCATTAGACTTGAGTTTTATTTAGTTCTTGTGTTTTCCTTCGAGAAACAGAGATTGCATCGTTGTATCTGTGGCGACATGTCCTTATCCATTGATCCAGGGCCCCTGTTCTTGCTCTCCTCGACTGTGTCGATTAGTCCTTTCGAACCGAGTGCTTGAACCCCTCTTTGTGATTCCCTTCATTCGTACTTGCAATTTCAGATTGCGTGCTTATACTTTCTTGCTTGCGTTCTCGATTCGTCTGCAGGAAAAGCCTTCTCGGGCGAGGTCAATCAAGTTGTTGCTTGGTTGATAACCAATGAAGCAGTGGTGTAGCGGTTGCAGGGTTCGAATCATGTTCATTTGAAGCCGTATCGTCAACGTCGAATCCTCCACCTGTCGAGTTTACCTTCTACCTCTCGGAAGTTCGGGCCTAGCCTTTATCACCAGGTACCTCCCTGCCGAGTGGAGACGGCTACCTGGCTGAACAACTCCGCATAACTGACCCGGCGTACATGCACTCGGCTGGACGGTGGGTGAGATCCTCCGGGTTCAGGATCTAGGTCGAACTGGACAGGCATGATCTTGTGTATCTGAACCGATTGGATTCCTTGTAATAAACTCAAGTAGATTTACCATAACTTGTAACCCACGGCTACTCGGATATATAAGCGGGCCGTGGGGGGATCCATACGCAATTGGACTCACTCATCTCATACCACAAACCCTAATACAAACCCCCGAACATAGGATGTAGGGTGTTACGCTCCGTGCGGCCCAAACTTGTCTAAGTCCCTGCGTCTTCGTGTTACCATCAAGTTCACGGGCTCTCTCCGATCCACCCTGCCTACAAATCTACTGCTTGGGGCTACCCTTCGCAGACTTGCCGGAGTGCAAATCCAACACTACCTCTTTACCATATATTATCTTACCCCTATTTATTCAATGGAATATCCATGCTAGAACTAATCAACATACTAATCTGTTCCAATAACCGCCGCCCTCCCTGCAGAAATATAAATACGACCCCGTACTCACGGGTAAAATGCTACAATGGTGTTCCGTGCGCTTGTGGATCCTTCTGTAATGTAAGGAATACCCCGTGACATTTCTAGCACCATTTCTGGGAAACATCTATCCTAGTGATGACGCTACGAAATGCCAACACCTCCTTGTATTTATAGGGTTGAGTGAGGAGCTGCACGGCAGGTGTTTCAGCCCCTTGCAGCTGCAACTGATGTTAGGAGCCAATGAGGAAGCGCCAAGTCGAAGGAGGTAAGGCGGTGGCCTTTTCCTGGTTCGGCCGACCCATCTGGTTCGGCCGAACCCGGGCCGGCTCAAACCGGGCTCGGCCACCTTTGGGTCGCTGCCCTGTGGGCCCTTGTCACCCCTGCACGTGGCTTGGGTCCTTCTTAAGTCGGTTGCATGCCCTGGTGGGCCCTCCAAACCATGGGAGGCCAAATGGTGCACTCTGATTGGTCAACGTCACTTGTCTTGGATTGAGGTGCTTGTTTAACACTTGATTTCTGCTCAATTTCCCTGCATTGCAAATTCTCCAAGGGGAATGTGGAAACGATATTATTCTAGACCAATATGCAAGTTAAGTATACTAGTCATCCCAATTTTCTGATCAAATTGACACTCGAAATTGGTCCGTAGCGAGCGTCAACAGTCATGCCACGACTCGATACCTAAGGCATCATGGCGCCTCAAGCGCCGGGTCATGGCACGACCCTGTGCCTATGCTACGACCATGAGTACCGTGTCGTGCCATGACCCTGCTGTGGCCATAAGCACCGGGTCAAACCACGACCCGGTACTAATGCCGCTGGCTATAAATAACAGCCCCCCTCCCCCTCCCCTAGCTACCATGAACTCTGCACTATTCATAGGAGCCGAGTGAGGGTAGGCAGACATTTTTTTGCAATTTTTATAACAAGGTTAGAAATTTTTCCTTGAGCTTGCAATTAAATTTCTTGAACATAGTTAGCTTTTGATCTAGATTATAATTGTTTTACACTAGCATTTAATTTAGCCTTTGAGCTAGCAATTAATTTTTTCCTTGAGCTAGCAATTAATTGTTATTTAGTTTATAATAATTTTTTCCTTAATCTAGCAACTAATTGTTATTTAGTTCATTATTGATGCAATAATTGTTAGACATGATACACTTGCTAATTAATTATTGTTATAATTATTCATGTTATTGTAATTATGAGATTTTATTCTTTTTTACATTTATTTGATGGCCCATATTTGAACGTAAGTAATGATGGTGTACATCTGAGTATAAGTAATTAGTAGATTCACTCTTTATTTTTTTAGATGAGTCATCAATGGATGTACAACGCTGACTGACATTCGATGGAGTTTATTGATGGTGTGCACGAATTCATCTATGCGGCCAAGAAACACAAGCATGACGTTTTCTTTCATTGTCCATGCAAAATTTGTAAGAACGAGAAGGATTACTCATCAACAAGAACAATTCACAGTCACTTGTTCGAAAGCGGTTTCATGCCCAACTACATTGTTTGGACCGAGCACAGGGAGAGAGGGATTATGCTGCAGGATGGAGAAGAGGTTCCTGACTTTGGGCATGATTTCGGTGCTATCTGTCGGTGTTTTACCGCCAAGCCCACCGAGAGATACCCCCGAGGTGGTAGGTTGTAGGTAGCGTGTCGCCGAGATCAGGAACTCGAAGGTGCAAGGAACACAAAGGTTTAGACAAGTTCGGGCCACCGAGAGAGTAATACCCTATGTCCTATGTGGTTTGTATTGCCTTAGAGGTTATGAGATATTTCGGAGGGGTCCCTACTCGCCCTTATATAGTCTGGAGCGACAGGGTTACATGGAAGTCATAGTCAGAGATGGCCTGAGGAGTCCTACCTGAGTACGTTGCTGGGTAGTTTCCTTACGTCCGACTAGTCCTAGCTCTATAAGACTAGTTACAATGAGGATAAGGTATGGCCCATGCGCCATCCCTGTCACACCCGGTTTAAGGACAAAACCGAATGCATAACTATATGTATGCCAGGATCAAGTTCCATACATATAGTGACATCATCAGTGAATAACAACAACAGTATCACGTAAAGAAACATAAATAAGGACTTACAGGACTATCAGAGATATACGCTTATCATGGAAACGAAGGCTCCAAACTTCACAGGCAAACGACTGGGGGTTGCGTACGCCTAGAACTCTTCTTCAGTAGACTTCACACCTTTTTCTTCTGAGCAGCAGTTAGCAAGGGTGAGTACACTTATGGTTGGTACTCAGCAAGGCCACAAGATATAGCCAGAGTAACGATTTAAATCTATCTTTAAATTTATTAATCATGTGCAGGTCCAGGCCGCTCTTGACTGTGAGCAAGGCTGATATATCAGTTTTAGACACTCTGCAGAGGTTGTACACTTTCACCACAAGTCGCGTAAAAGTTCAAAAGAACTTTGGACCCTACCATGCTTTGCTAGCTAGGCACATTACCACACTTCCGAGGTGTGATTGCACAGGGACGCTACGAGGCCTTTACAAAGATTCCCTAATAAGAAGTAGTCCGCTAGAGTTTCGGCAGCGGCGTGAACCATAACCCTCCCTAATGGTCAGCACCTTAGCGAAAGCTACTACCCCAAGAGGACCGGGCTATACCCCAATCACCGACCCCCTCCTCGCCCTTTTCGGTAAGACTACTTCAAACTAGAGTCTCTAATTATTTAGCCAAGACCAGAGCCATATGGTCCTTGTGGTTGTACTGTTTTCCTGGGTGGTTCTCCACGTTCCAATTAATACATGGTATTCTTGTAAATAAGCATAGATAGAAGGATGGTTAGGGTCACTTGCCTTTTTCCAATGAAAGCTACTCTTACTGCTCTTCAGCTCTTGCTTACTTGGAAACCTTGATCTTCAAGCTTCAACATCGATCAATCTACTCGAAGCAAACATCGAGCACAAACATACAAAACAACAAATAAGTACAGCTAAGAACAATACACAAATCACAAAACAAAAGCTTTTAAAAGAGCGTGCTAAAGGATAAGGCTCGTTGCTACGGTTACAAGAGCACAAGAAACACGGAAAATGGAGCTAAGGTTGAAAAGACACAGCTATCGGAAGATTGGTATTATAAAAGAAACAAAAGAACTATGAGTTTTAGTTATTTTAATTGGAAAACAAATGTAAAATATATTAAAGACAAAATATCCCTGATTATAATTAACTTATATTATATTTTTATTTATAAAAGCGGAGTAGAACTTAGTCATATTTTATTTATGATTGTCTATGTACAAATTACACTAATTAACAATTAATTAGAATGAAACTTTTGAGAGCATCTAAACGCATAACATTAGTTAGAACTAAACAAATTATATTTAGAACACATTTGAGTTGGTATTAATCAAATTAACATTAGTTATGAAAAACCGGAGCTAAAGACCTAGGTAGATTTTAATTAGAAAAACTAGGTGAGAGAACTTTAATCAAAGTAAATCTATTTTTAATTAAAAGACAGGTACTAAGGCACAACAACACGACTAAACGGTAGCTTAGGGTTTTAGAAGACTTAACGCAACAAGAACGAGTCAAAACGGAGCTAAAACAACGAAGGTAGGGCTAAAACAAGGCTCCAGGGACTTATCTATGAAGAAACTGAACTTCCAGGGGCTAAATTGAAGAAATCAGGGGCTAAAACATAATTAAACCTTAAACAGAGGGTCTGGGTGCAAAACTGGAGGTCCTGGACGGCGGTTACTAATTGTAGAAAGGTCAGGGGTCGGGACAGAAAAGGAAGGGCTCAACTCTAATTATTTTTCTACTGATCTTGACTGCGGGTTGATTTCTGGAAAGCCTAGGGGCTTTTCTGCAAAGGTTCCGAGGTCGGCTAGGTTTGGCTCAGTCGGGCTGATCTGGTCCGTTGGAATAGGATCGGACGGCAGGGTGTGGGTCGGGTGATTCGGACGCGGCTCGGCGGAGTAAGGGTCGGGCGATTACGCGGCTCAGCGGAGTAAGGGTCGGGCATGGCTTGGCGGCTCGTGCGCGGCTCAGATCTGTTCTGGCCGTTAGACCTAGATCGAGCGGCAGGGTGTGGGTCGGCTCGGGTCGACCCGACGGAGTAATGGGTCGGGCGGCGGCGGACGGTCGGAGCTCACCGAATTCGGTGTTCCGGGGCTCGGTTCAGACTGGGGTTAGGCCGGGGAGATAGAGGGCGGCACAGCGAAAGTGGTGGGGGTCATGGGATGGCCGTGCGGTGACCGTAGACCGGCGGCCACGGCGGCGGGTGGAGACAGAGCTCCGGCGAGCAATTGGGGCCGTGACAGAGCGAGAAAGAAGGGGAAACGGGGGCGGCTTGGCGCTCACCACCTCGCGGAACTCCGGCGAGGGTTGTAGTCATTGGAGAAATAGAGGGACGGCGAGTCAACGAAGGGGTGCGACACAGGGTGGCGGCGTTCCTCCGGTGAGCGATTTCCAGGGGTGCTAAGCGGGGCTCCGGCGTGGGTTTTATAGGGGAGGGGAGGAGGCGGAGCGGCCGGGGAAAGGAAGGCGGCGGCTCACGCGACGGCCTGCGAAGGAAAGGGGCAGGTATTGCGGCCATTATGGCAGGCCAGCATCACGGGGAAGTAAAGGAGGAGGCACGGGCAACGGGCGTGGGGGCGAACTGGATTCGGGGTGTGGAAGAAAAGGAAAGGGGAGGGAGACGCGGACGACGGGCGACGGCGACGGGCGCGGGCGCGTCTGGTGTCGCGGCAGGAAAGGAAAGAGAGAGGAGCGGGAGGAAGAAGAAAGGAAGGTGGGGCGGGCGCGGGCGACGAGATTCGCGGCGAGGTCTGTGGGGGAGAAAGGAAGGCGCCGGCGACGCAAGAAGGAAGGTGGGAGCGGGAGGAAGAAGATGGCGCTGACGGGTGGGCCCGGCGTGTCGGTGAGAGAGAAGAGTGATCAGTGGTGACGCGGGTTGGGCTGTGGGAAGAGAAAAAGAAAAGGAGAAGAGAGAGAGGTTTAGGCCGGGCTGGGAAGAAAAAGAGGAGGGGGTTCTGGGCTAGGCTGAAAGAGGGGAATGAGAGAGAGAAAAATGGGATGAGGCAAAAGAGATAGGGAAGAGAGAAAAAAAGATTTTAGGGTAGTTTTTTTGGGTATTTTTATTTTGCAAACTCAAACACGCAAACAAACAAAAACCAATGCAACGACATGAATGCAACATACATAAAACCATTTTATTTAATTCTGAAATACAATTATTTATTTTTCCTATACTAAATTCTCTGTAAAGAAAATAAATGTTGAAACTTTTATATAATTATGAGAAAATCATTGCTTTATTATTATTTTTTTTCTAATCACATCGTGAAATCCAATAATTTTAGGGTGTGACAAAACTACCCCCCTTAAAAGGAATCTCGTCCCGAGATTCGCAAAGGCTAGCAAGAAACAAAGGTTTAGTTTAGTGGCATCCACTTTTCTTCCGCATCATTCCTTCTTACAATAGCTCCTCGATCACACTTGTTAATGCTCCACTACCACATGAAACACTTCTTGGATACTTAGTCTAATTCCACTTTTAACTATCCATTCCTTCCTGAGCTGCGTTGGCCCATCTTTTGAAGAACCTTCTTCATATATTGATAAAGTGATTTGAATAGACTTAGATTGATTCCATGATCGCTTTTCCTTGGCTTGACTGTCTCTCCTTCCAAGATATCCTCAATTCTTCTCAGCCTAACTTTTACTTGCTTTGGTATCTTGGCGACTCAAGGTGGTATGAGAAATGGGCATTGGGGATTGATGGCATTCTTGTCTAGCTGAGGTTTCCTGATCATCTATCCTGCTAAGGAGGCAAACTGATGATATCTGACTGAGTGCAGGGCCATTAGGACTTTGGTCCAGGGGTTGATTATCATCCTCTTTTGCACACCAACTAGCAAGATGTCCGTCTTCTCCACACTTGAGGCAATATAATCCAGCATCACATGACCTAGTCACCTTACGCTTTGTTGGACATTTATTAACATAGTGACCTTCTTCACCACATTTGAAGCACACTCCTTTAACATATCCATTTAGGCTTCCTTTCTGCTCCACCATAGCTCTTCGTGAAGCAATCTGGGCATCAGGATTCCTCTTGATAGAGTTGTCATGCGGAGGTTGAACAACTTTAGGTTGTAGTTGGTTGGAATAGGGTTGAGTACTGCTATGTACCAATGGTTCTGGTAACTCCATCTTCTCTTGGCTTTCTTTGCTTGCTTGTTTCTTGCGTTGCTTGATTCTACTAGACTGAAATTCCTTGAAAGAAATACTCCAATCCTCAAGGTTCATAGTCTGAGTACCATCTTGATATTGGGTAACTCCCTCTTGGAAAGTCTCTTGGGTAGATAAATCCTTAATATCTAAATAGTAACATTGTCTGGCTTCAGCTATCATTAGGCTAGCATCTTCTTGAAGACATGGCTGACCATAATGCTCACAACATTGACATGTTCCTAGGGTCTTGATATCTTTATATTGTCTCTCAATTTCTAGCTCTAGCGTTCCACGACTTTTCTTATTCCTTTGACGGTTCCATGCTTCAGCGACTTGCCTCTTCACTGGTCCGGTAGGAATGTCTGGTTTGGTCAACTTCATGTTATGAGGGGATGATGTATTGGACTGCATCCTTCCTCGTAAGACTTGAGCCTGCATGGCTAATAGCTTCTTTTTATCAAACGGTGGCAGAATTGGTGAAATCTGATGGTTATCACTACTAAGGGAGTTGTGGTTCATAGGAGTTGAGGCTTGCTCTGTAATATGCTGATGGATATTGATCATGGTTTGACCCATTGCTTGTAGACTCTGAGTTTGTGCTGCCATATACTCTAGCATCCTATGCTCAAATGATGAGGCTACAGATGGAATGTTGAGGTCACCTTCATTAGCTCTTTCTTCATGATTTCCGTTGGGACTCACCATCTGGTTGGGTGGTAAGGGTGAAATTATAGGAGAATGAGAATAAATATAAAATATATAATGATAAAGAATGATTGAGGAATAAGGTAGAGTCCATGATATCATCTTCATTTGCTTGATTTTTGAGATGGTAAGCAAATAAATCAAGGTAGAGAGGAGAATAGCACAGAGGTAACAAAAGGAAATAGAGCATTCTTGGCTTTAGCTTCTTTCATTTGTCGACCACTGCAGATGTTTGTAGGTTTCTACTGATGATGCCGGTGTTGCCTTCAACTTCCTACTGGGTTATTGAGGTCATCGTCGGAGTAAGGTAGACTGAAGAATAGCAAGCTGCAAGGTGGTAAAGGAACTAGAGTAGGGTCTTCTTTTGTTTTGACTTGCTTCTATCCAGGTGGTGACAATAACTTCTGCTCGTTGACATTGGTGTTGCCTTTAGCTTCCTTCTTGACATCCTCTTTTGGAATAGGGGGAAAGAAAGGAAAAGAACAAGGATGTGCGAGATACAAAAGAAGAACCCAACTAAGCAACTGATGTCATTGTAGGTAGAAGACCCACGATACACCAACAATCATTACAAAGAAGCGAATCAGGCAAGGTCATAAAGAAAAGCAACATCAGGCAAGGAATGATGCTAAACGTTGTTAATAGGGCTGCAAAGGGTACTCCTAAGCATGGGTTGTCTCTTCAGGTTCAACATTCTTGATAGTGGCATCCTTCAGCTTGTGCAGTGTAGAATCTTGCTCTTCGGGTGAGGGTGGCATAGTATTCCGCTGTTGATTTTAACTTTTCCGGGGGTAAAGTGATGACTCCATCCTTCAGTTGTCTTGAGCAAGCTTTGGGTCAGGTGGCACGAATGATCTAAACATTTCGAATAAAAGGAGGGCAAAAGATCACCTTGGAATAATAAGATAAGGGAAAGAAATCAAAATGGCGGTGCTTAAAAATGAAAGGAGAGGTACAATGGGGGAAAGATAAAATTAAGAAAGAGATATGTTTAAAAGGATAAGTAGGAAGTAATAAGAAAGTATTAACGAGTGGGGGTAAGCAATATCACCAACAAATCAAAAGGAGGTCAGATGCATGAGATAGGAAAATTATTCATCAAATGAGGTGTATGATTAAGAGCAAGAAGTCATCTAGGAGAGATAAAATAGACGATGGTTGAGGATTTAGCAAAAACTAGAAAGTGTAATTGTCGAGGGGTCGAGTATCAAAATAAGTTATCAAAGAAAGAGTAAGCCAATAGATAAGGATGGGGGTTTTACATTTGCAAAACAAGGAAGTGCAAATGAAAAAGAAGGTTAGGTGAGAAAGGTGAGTTATCAAGGCGGATTGAGAAAAGAAAATGGTCAAGGAGCGAGAATATTTATCAGAAAGATCAAGGGTAAGACAGGAATAAGTTGTATAATAAAATAGACCTTAAGGAGCGACCATTGCTATCTAGGCTTACGTCCTACAGTCGATACGGCTCTGATACCACTTCTGTCACGCCCGGTTTAAGGACAAAACCGGATGCATAACTATATGTATGCCAGAATCAAGTTCCATACATTTAGTGACATCATCAGTGAATAACAGCAACAGTATCACGTAAAGAAACATAAATAAGAACTTACAAGACTATCAGAGATATGCGCTTATCATGGAAACGAAGGCTCAAAACTTCACAGGCAAACGACTGGGGGTCGTACGCCTAGAACTCTTCTTCAGTAGACTTTACACCATTTTCTTCTAAGCAGCAGTTAGCAAGGGTGAGTACACTTATGGTTGGTACTCAGCAAGGCCACAAGATATAACCAGAGTAACAATTTAAATCGATCTTTAAATTTATTAATCATGTGAGGGTCCAGGCCGCTCTTGACCGTGAGCACAGCTGATATATCAGTTTTAGACACTCTGCAGAGGTTGTACACTTT
Organism: Panicum miliaceum; assembly: GCA_032594955.1. Classification (NCBI taxonomy): domain Eukaryota; kingdom Viridiplantae; phylum Streptophyta; class Magnoliopsida; order Poales; family Poaceae; genus Panicum; species Panicum miliaceum. Next base: position 15,293,135 of record CM064068.1, read on the forward strand.
CACCACAAGTCGCGTAAAAGTTCAAAAGAACTTTGGGCCCAACGATGCTGTGCTAGCTAGGCACAATACCACACTTCCGAGGTGTGATTGCATAGGGACGCTACGAGGCCTTTAAAAAGATTCCCTAATAAGAAGTAGTCCGCTATAGTTTCGGTAGCGGCGTGAACCATAACCCTCCCTAATGGTCAGCACCTTAGCGAAGGCTGCTACCCCAAGAGGACCGGGCTATACCCCAATCATCGACCCCCTCCTTGCCCTTTTCGGTAAGACTACTTCAAACTAGAGTCTCTAATTATTTAGCCAAGACCAGAGCCATATGGTCCTTGTGGTTGTACTGTTTTCCTGGGTGGTTCTCCACATTCCAATTAATACATGGTATTCTTGTAAATAAGCATAGATAGAAGGATGGTTAGGGTCACTTGCCTTTTTCCAATGAAAGCTACTCTTACTGCTCTTCAGCTCTTGCTTACTTGGAAACCTTGATCTTCAAGCTTCAACAACGATCAATCTACTTGAAGCAAACATCGAGCACAAACAAACAAAACAACAAATAAGTACAGCTAAGAACAATACACAAATCACAAAACAAAAGCTTTTAAAAGAGCGTGCTAAAGGATAAGGCTCGTTGCTACGGTTACAAGAGCACAAGAAACACGGAAAACGGAGCTAAGGTTGAAAAGACACAGCTATCGGAAGATTGGTATTATAAAAGAAACAAAACAACTATGAGTTTTAGTTATTTTAATTGGAAAACATATGTAAAATATATTAAAGACAAAATATCCCTGATTATAATTAACTTATATTATATTTTTATTTATAAAAGCGGAGTAGAACTTAGTCATATTTTATTTATGATTGTCTATGTACAAATTACACTAATTAACAATTAATTAGAATGAAACTTTTGAGAGCATCTAAACGCATAACATTAGTTAGAACTAAACAAATTATATTTAGAACACATTTGAGTTGGTATTAATCAAATTAACATTAGCTATGAAAAACCGGAGCTAAAGACCTAGGTAGATTTTAATTAGAAAAACTAGGTGAGAGCACTTTATTCAAAGTAAATCTATTTTTAATTAAAAGACAGGAACTAAGGCACAACAACACGACTAAACGGTAGCTTAGGGTTTTAGAAGACTTAACGCAACAAGAACGAGTCAAAACGGAGCTAAAACGACGAAGGTAGGGCTAAAACAAGGCTCCAGGGACTTATCTGCGAAGAAACTGAACTTCGAGGGGCTAAAACATAATTAAACCTGAAACAGAGGGTCTGGGTGCAAAATTGGAGGTCCTGGACGGCGGGTACTAATTCTAGAAAGGTCAGGGGTCGGGACAGAAAAGGAAGGGCTCAAATCTAATTATTTTTCTACTGATATGGACTGCGGGTTGATTTCTGGAAAGCCTAGGGGCTTTTCTGCAAAGGTTCCAGGGTCGGCTAGGTTTGGCTCAGTCGGGCGGATCTGGTCCGTTGGAATAGGATCGGACGGCAGGGCGTGGGTCTGGTGATTCGAACGCGGCTCGGCGGAGTAAGGGTCGGGCGATTACGCGGCTCAGCGGAGTAAGGGTCGGGCGTGGCTTGGCGGCTCGTGCGCGGCTCAGATTTGTTCTGGCCGTTAGATCTAGATCGAGCAGCAGGGTGTGGGTCGGCTCGGGTCGACCCGACGGAGTAAAGGGTCGGGCGAATCGGTTAGGCGGCGCTAGGCGCCGGCGGCGAGCGAGGGCGGCGGCGTACGGCTGGAGCTCACCGAATTCGGTGTTCCGGGGCTCGGTTCAGGCTGGGGTTAGGCCGGGGAGATAGAGGGCGGCTCGGCGAAAGTGGTGGGGGTCAGGGGACGGCCGTGCGGCGACCGTAGACCGGCGGCCATGGCGGCGGGCGAAGACACAGCTCCGGCGAGCAATTGGGGCCGCGACAGAGCGAGAAAGAGGGGGAAACGGTGGCGGCTTGGTGCTCACCACCTCGCGGAACTCCGGCGAGGGTTGTAGTCGTTGGAGAAACAGAGTGACGGCGAGTCGACGGAGGGGTGCGACATGGGGCGGCGGCGTTCCTCCGGTGAGCGATTTCCAGCAGCGTGCGACGGTGCGGAGTAGAAGAAGAGGTTGACGACGGCTTTGGGTGCTAAGCGGGGCTCCGGCGTGGGTTTTATCGGGGAGGGGAGGAGGCGGAGCGGCCGGGGAAAGGAAGGCGGCGGCTCACGTGGCAGCCTGCGAAGTAAAGGGGCAGGTACTGCGGCCATTATGGCAGGCCAGCATCGCGGGGAAGGAAAGGAGGAGGCACGGGCGACGGGCGCGGGGGCGAACTGGATTCGGGGTGAGGAAGAAAAGGAAAGGGGAGGGAGACGCGGACGACGGGCGACGGCGATGGGCGCGGGCGCGTCTGGTGTCGCGGCAGGAAAGGAAAGAGAGAGGAGCGGGAGGAAGAAGAAAGGAAGGTGGGGCGGGCGCGGGCGACGAGATTCGCGGTGAGGCTTGGGGGGAAGAAAGGAAGGCGTCGGGGATGCAAGAAGGAAGGTGGGAGCAGGAGGAAGAAGATGGCGCTGACGGGTGGGCCCGGTGTGTCGGTGAGAGAGAAGAGTGATCAGTGGTGAGGCGGGTTGGGCCACGGGAAGAGAAAAAGAAAAGGAGAAGAGAGAGAGGTTTGGGCCGGGCTGGGAAGAAAAAGAGGAGGGGGTTCTGGGCTGAAAGAGGGGAATGAGAGAGAATGGCATGAGCCAAAAGAGATGGGGAAGAGAGAAAAAAAGATTTTAGGGTAGGTTTTTTTGGGTATTTTATTTTACAAACTCAAACACGCAAACAAACAAAAACCAATGCAACGACATGAATGCCACATACATAAAACCATTTTATTTTATTCTGAAAGACAATTATTTATTTTTCCTATACTAAATTCTCTGTAAAGAAAATAAATGTTGAAATTTTTATATAATGATGAGAAAATCATTGCTTTATTATTATTATTTTTTTCTAATCACATCCTGAAATCCAAAAATTTTTGGGTGTGACAATCCCCTACTACAAGAATATGTACGCCAAGTGAGCAGTCCCGCTGCCCCGGGTCTGAGAAGACCCTGAGCTCTTTGTAGCCGAGTACTACAAGCTTCCGAGTACTTCTGGAGGGTGTCTTCAGGTCCCTGCTGAGTCCCCTTGAGAAGGTGTCTTCCGAGTATTTCCTTGGCTGCATCGAGGCTATGAGGTGCTCAAGCCCCGAGTAGTTTTCAAGTCTTCTTTTATATGGGGTGCAATGAACTCACAGTCCATATGGAGTAGCCACCGAGCCTTAGGTTGAATCAAATAATCAGGCTGAGGGGCAAATTAGTCTTGAATCTTCCGTCTGTATCTTCCAAGAACTTTTGGAAAATAAGACATCGATGACACGTACCCTGCGGCCGCCGAGCCTTTAATCCAAATTCCAAGGTTTGGAAAAAAGGATCTAAAGAGTCGTGGCATGTATGTGTGTTTTTGGACTCCATCTGATGATTTTTAGGGTTTAATTGGTTCTAGATGTTGAAAAGCTTGTAACCTCGTGAGTCTTTCCCTGAGAAAAACGACTAGTTCCAATATCCTTCACACGATACCCTTAAAAATCGCTCAAAATTGAAACATTATTCAGAGAAAGTCTCTTCGACTTCAAACAGAAAAATGGAAGCCGCTGGTTATAAATAACCCCGCGGTACCCCTTAGGGTTTTCACCCGCTGCCGTTTTCACTGCAGTAAAAAAAAATCTGCTTCCCCGGAAACCTAGCCACCGCCGCCGCGCCCCAATTGACCACCCTGCAGCCAAAATCCAAAGCTAAAAGTAGCCGAATCTCCACTTCCCGTATTCATCCACACCCGCATGGTCTCTCCAGAGCATGCACACAAAGCTTTGTGTGACATTTCGCCCAAAGATGCTGAGGAAATCCGCCGCTGGGCGTAGGAGAAAGAAGGAGAATGAAGGCGGGGAGGAGTAGCCGCCGCCGGATAAGGTCGCCAAGATGCTGGCGAACGGCGAGTGGAGGTCCTCAAGTGTCCGGGACAAGGATCTTCTCCGGCTCATCGCCGAGCGAATGCTTCAGGAGAAGGGAGTTGTGCAATGGCAGCCTGAGGGGACCGACTCATCTCCCTAGGAGATGACGGATGAGACAGTCCTGTTCGCCCCGTTTGCCGACCGTGGCTTGGCCTTGCATCTTCTGATTTTTTTCGTGGCATTCTTGGTTTTTACAAAATCAAGCACTACCACCTCCCCCCCAACTCTGTTTTGCACATTTCTATTTTTGTGCATCTTTGCGAGGCATTCCTCGTAATTTGCCCACATTTCAATCTCTTCCGCCATCTCTTCCGCATCAAGCCTCAGTCGAACGAGCGCAACCCGGCACTAGTCGGGGGTGCTGGGTGCAGCTGCGCGACAAGGGGTTGTACCTCGACTACACAATCCCGAGTAGCCTGTCCAGGTGCCACGTGCAGTGGTTCTACATCGGGAACCACAAGCCAAGCCTGCCTAGACGGGACAACGCCCCGCCCCAGCGCCAGGAGTGTAGGCTTGAGAAGTTGTTGTTGGAGGAGAGCCGCGACATCCCCGAGCTGATGAAGCGGATACAAGCCCTAAAGAACAAGGGCGTTACTAGGGAGTCTGTGGCGTACTCATTCATCGAGCAGCGCATCCAGCCCCTCCAGCAACGCGTCTACCTTGGGTTCGGGTACCAAGGAATCCAGGACCCATCATGGATGGCTAGGGATGTGCCATCCATTGAGGAGATTATGCACCGGGTGACCCACCTGTTCACGGGGGTGCACTCGGAGCCCTACATCCCCAAGCTCTTTGGCACGTGCAACTCACTGGACCCGGTAAGTGGTTAATCGAGTACCTTCTTGGTATAGTCAATTTTGCTTTTCCATGTTCTGAGATCTTTGCTTGAATGTAGGCCGACCTGGAACGGTTCAAGTCCAGCCCGCCTGAGCCAGTTTTTGAAGAAACAGCCCAGAATCCGCCTGCCGAGAAGGCTACGGAAGATGCTGCAGCGGAACCGCCACGCCAGCAACGAGTGGCAATGCGCAAGCGGAGGGCTGCTACAGCCGTAGATACGTTAACTAGTCACCAAACACCGTAAGTAGTCTTGACACTTTAGCTTCTTTAGCTTGCTGTACGATTGCGAGTACTTAGTCGCTTCAACCTTGTAGTGGCACTGAGTAGAACCTCGAGCCCCCTAGGCATGGGGTAGTCGGAGAGACCAGGGAGATGAGTCCGGCGTCGGGGCAATCGCTGCCCATGACTATCAAGCCGGCCTCCCCCAGCTCCAAGACTAAGACCGCGGCAAGAGGGCTGGTGGTACCCAAAGTACTCCCCCTCAGGAAGCCCGCAAGGTTAGTAGCTAAAACTATCATGTTGTCGACTTTGTATTAATATCGACTACTAACACAATTTTGCAGGAAATCGGAGACTCTGGGGATGGCAAGCTCTGGCTCCGCCCAGGCTGGCATGAGTGAAGGCTCGTTGCCAAAAGAACCTGTGGCCACGAGTATTTCCACGCCTCCGATAGTGGAAGATGCGCCCGCAGCGAACTGAGGAAAGGATCTCGAGCCCCCGGCGGATCTGCAGGTGGAGCCGGGTACCCAAGCCACCGGGACTGTTCCCAAGCCAAGCCCCGAGGGAGATACTCGAACTGTGCAACAAACAGTCACGAGTACCCTGGGCTAGCAGGAGGTCCGGGAAGGTTCTCGAGCGCAGTTGCAGCGGCAGGAGGTCCCGGAGGACTCCCGATTACCGCAGCAGCTGGAGGTCAAGGGAGGAGAAGTCTTCCGGCCTAACGCTGAGCTATTCGAGGATTCGCTGCTGGAGCCGGAAAGGGTATGTAGTCGAGTAGTCCTCTAGGCTTGATATCCTATTGGAGAAGCATACTGACTTGCTGACGGCCTTTGTGTAGAGCCTCATCAGGTGTTCCCGAGAGAAGTCGGTGCTGCTGAATCAAATCGGCGACGTGCTGCCGCGCACTCACAAGGCAAAGGACGACCTGGAGGCCGAGAAAGCCAAGAATGCCAAGCTCCAGGAAGAACTCGTAGCCTTGAGGACTTCGCACCAGGACGCGGTGATCGACATGCAACGCAAGCACGATCTGGCGATACGGAAGGTCAAAAATTTGACCACCCAAAAAGAAAGTAAGTAATCTCTTCCTCATGCCCGAGTGGTGTTATTTTGGGTGCCTTTCTTCTGAGTTGTGTATGTGTACTTTTTCCTAGAGTACGCTTGAAATGAAAGAGCTTTGACTGACTGGAAGTGTGACATCTAACAACTTACAGAAGAGAAAGAGCAGCTCCAAAAGGCCTTGGAGGAGCTCCAGCTCAAGTACTCGGATCTTGATGAAGAGCACAAGATTGTGGTCCGCCAGCTGAAAGATGCCGACAAGCAACTCAGGGCAGACATGGAGCGAATCCAGTCCATGGCTCACGACAAGGAGGGCCAGGAGAAAGAGCTGAACCTACTCGGGATGGTGGCCCATCACTTGTGTGAGTTCTCCGACCCTACAGTAGACGGACGCTCACTGTTTCAGTGCTTGGTGGATGCTCCAACGAGCATTACAGGGTATGCGTCCGGCACCGCCAAGGTTGTACTGATGCACGCGCTGGCTGTCGTGAAGTCATATTTCCCGAGTATGGATGTGCATCCGTTTGCAGAAGGCATCGTAGAAGATTGCACCGAGGAGCAGTTCGCCGAGTACTGTAGTGAGGTACAAGACATTGCTCGTCAAATAGTCGATGACCTTTTGCTTTTCTAAGCCTGAAAATTGTGTCTGTTTTGTGAGAAAACAATAGTTGTTTATGTAATATATTAATGCTTGTTTGATTGTTGTTTGATATGCCAACTCGTGGAGTAGCATGTTGAAACGTAATCGTTTAAGCTTTTGAGTACGTAATTCTAGTGTAGAGTTACCCTGAAAGCAACGTTTCAGTTAGTAAACTGAGTACTGGATAGTACTTCGTATAGAGTTGTGTTCGTAGAACCTCTGTTTGCAGGTGTGAGGACCTCTTCGACTTTTACCTTGAAAGACCTTGGTCCCGTAGCTTAGGTAAGCTGTTTGGGAAGGTAGTTGGAAAAAATGTTTAATGCATACAAGAGGGCAGTCTGGAAGGCTTTTTGATCAGTAATCGTGACAGAAAGTACTCGTGGCGTAGTCCCCGAGTGTTTTCCGAGGATTAGAGTAAGTTAGCGTATTGATATAACTCGTGGCGTCAGCCCCTGAGTTTGGTCAATATTGCTAAAGAAAAAATAGACAGTAGTCGTTTGGGGAACCGAAACAACCATGTATTATTGAACTGAGCTGCGCTGTAGCTGACAGGTTTTGTACAAGTTTCTTAAGCATAGAAACGGCGTAGGTGCTCGATGTTCCAAGAATTTGGAACTTCTAGGCCGTCAGGGTATTGTAGTCGATAGGACCTCGGCCTTGTGACCTTTGTGACGATGAAGGGTCCTTCCCATCTAGAGTTGAGCTTATGGAGCCCTGGCTCATCTATGATGCAGCGTAGGACTGGATCACCGGCGTTGAAGGATCTTTCTTGGACGTTGTGTTCATGATACCGTCAGATGCCTTATAGATATCAAGTTGATCGAAGTAAAGCATTACATCTGACTTCTTCAGCGCAGTCGAAGTGCCTTGCCTAGTCAGCTTCTCCTTCCTCATACATCTCCAGTCTGGGTGATTCCCACATGATATCCGCAGGGAGGATCGGTTCTGACCCATAGACGAGAAAGAAAGGTGACTGTCTTGTGGCCTTACTCGGTTGAGTTCGAAGCCCTCAGACGATTGTGGGTAACTCGTGGATCCACTTGCCTCCGTTTTTGCTATTCTCATCATAGAGTCTTTTCTTGAGTCCATCCAGTATCAAGACGTTGGCGCGCTCCACCTGGCCATTGGCCAGTCGATGAGCCACCGAAACATACTTGACCTCAATGCCGCTTCGTTCGCAGAACTCCCAGAACTCGTGTGATGTGAAATTGGATCCCAAATCAGTGATGATTGTATGAGGGAAACTGTGGCAGAATCACCTGAATTAATCCGGCTCAAGTGCACTAACCATCACCACGAGGGCAATCAGGGCTAACTCGCACTTCAAATGGAGTAATCCATAGGTCTGTTGGGTAACCTCCCGATACAACCACGGGTTTGCCGATCGAAACAACACATACAAAGTACTCACACGAAGGTGAGCCCAGAGAATACAACATTCCACAAATTTTACATTACAGAGTTCCACATAAACTTAGTATTACAGACCAAGTTCGAATTCGTAAAACAAGTACTTCAGAGTTTAAAAGTAAACGAGTTCTTCAGAGTTCATTGCAGCGGAAAAACAACGATAAACTACTCGACGATACATGATGTCTCGATAAAGCCCGTACGAGACATCACTCGGCATTATCATCATTGGCCGGGGACGCATCCCATTCCATCGACCAACCAGGAGAAAGAGTACACGGCCAAGTCAAACTAGCAACCATGTCCTCAAAAGTATCACCTGAAAACAAGCCACAAGCAAGGCTGAGTATACTAATACTCAGCAAGGCTTACCCAACTAGTGGAATATACTTAGCCGACTCATGGACATGCAAGGCTTTTGGCTTGAGGTGTTTGTTTTGCCGAAAAGCATATACAACTAGGTCCTTACTTTCAAATTTTAGCTCCAGATTCTAGTTTTCATTAACCATTCTATATAGCAACTATCCAATATCATACATGGTGAATGAATTAATTTGCATCCAACAAGATTAATCATCATCATTTTTCCATTTCTTACTCTATGTGCTAAAAGGGTCAAGCAGTCTCAATACCGCGAGAAACAGACGATTTGAATCGAATTTCTTAACCTTGCAAGGTAGACCTAAACACACGTGACGCGGTTACTCCCAGAGTCACATTGTGGCAGAACCACCTGAATTAATCCAGCTCAAGTGTATTAACCATCACCATTAGTGCAATCTCGGTTAACCTTACACTTCAACCGGAGTAATCCACTGGTCTGTCGGGTATAACCTCCCGATACAACCACGGTAAAGCGGATCGAGTGCCATACATACAAATGCTCACGCGACGATGAGCCCAGAGAATACCACATTCCAGCAAATATTACAAAACTACCATAAGTAAATATTACAGACCGAGTTTTGAGTTTAGAAACCAAGTACTTCAGTGATCATACTAAGAAGTTCTTCAGAGTTTAAGATGCAGCGGAAAATAAAACAACGAAAGCTACTTCGACGATAAGGATGTCTCGATGAAGCCCGTACGAGACATCACTCGGCATTATCTCCGTTGGACGGGGGCGTATCCCATTCCACCGACCAACCAGGGGGCAGAGTGCAGGGCCAAGTCAAGCTAGCAATCATATCTTCGAAGGTCTCACCTGAAAACGAGCCACAAGCAAGGCTGAGTATACTAATACTCAGCAAGACTTACCCGTGTAGTGGAATCTATTCCACCGACTCTAGACATGCAAGGCTTTTTGGCTCGGGGGTTTGTTTTGCCGAAAAGCATCTACAAGTAGGTCCGTACTTTCAACTTTTAGCTCAAGATTCTAGTTTCATTAACCATTATAGATAAGGAGCTATCCAATAGCATTCATGGTGAAGCATTAAATCTCATCCAACAAGTTTAGTCATCATCATTGTTCCTCTTCTTACTCTGTGGGTAAAGGGGGTTAAGCAGTCTCAATAGCCGTGAGAAACGGACGATTCGAATCGAATTTCTTAACCTTGCAAGGGAAACCTAAACACACGTCACGTGGTTACTCCCAGAGTCACACGTGCAACTTTTCCCCTTTCTTTCCGGGTCGTGGATCGGGGCTACACTCCGAGAGTACAAGAGCCCCACGCCACGGTTCGGCGCCGGGTCGTGACCAGTCTCTGCACTCGCCATATGCACATGGGACCGAAGTTCAAAGGGTAGGATGTCGTCCCCTTGCCGGGCCAATCAGGTACTTAAGCTTACCGATTCCCATAATCTCGGCATGTGTTTAGTACGTTCAAAGACTTAACCATCACTACCACACACTGCGGCCTTAGCATTTTTCACTAGACAGACAGGCCTCAATCGTAACCATCGTTCCATAGCCCGTCCGTGTCCTTATGATTGCAGCGTGTAGTAAACATTCAACTCCTATTTTCTCGCGAGTGACAGGAAATCACTCGGCTTTTACCGGAGTCCTATTAGCACAGCATTCTATCGAACCTTACGTCTAGTTTTCAAGCATGGGTTCCTAACATCATGCAACTAAGTTTTCATCCAACTCCTATCAACTTAATGCACAAGCAAGAGAGTAGTAAGTTGCATAATTTAGGAAAGGAAATGGGTTATGCTCCGGGGCTTGCCTTCGCAGTTAGCTTGGGGCTCTTCCGAACTTGGGCTCGGGTCTTCAAGAGCTTCAGTTAGATTTACTTGAGCTTCACGCTGCTCACTCTCGGACGCGGGCACCAGCTCGTAAGTTCCGTCGGCGAGAGTCGTCGATTCTACATGAATGCACAAGTTTAAGTAGTGGTGATGGTAAGCGACACGATTTTAAGTGTAATTACTACAGGGGATAGTTTCTGGTCATGAAACTTTGGATTTAGGCACATCAGGGAAAGATGTGCTTACTGTAAAATTTTCAGACAATTTGATGTAGCAGATTAATTATGAAAAATATATTACCTAGTTGCTATTAGATCCTTGTTCTTTTTGTACAGAACAATTGGTGCACAAACCGCATCTACGATTTTTACAGGGCTTTCACTTAAGCATGCAGGAGCTACTGTAATTTTTGTAGGATTTATTATGCAGTTTTTAGAGCATAGTAAATATGACATTACTCTCCTAGGTTATTCAAGGATTTATTTTTACAGGAGCCTGCACAGGGTTTTTGTCCATGAAACTTTTTACACAGAAACCTCTACCACTGTGTATCTCGCAGTACAAATTTGAGAATTTTCCAAGCTAAGGTACTATTTTCTTTATTTAATGCATGTTATTAGAACATAAATCAAATAAATAGGTTCCTGTGAGATATAAAGTCTCCAAATTTTTCTCTGGCATCTAGGTACCAATACACTAGCATAGAAAAAGTTTCATTAGGTGAATCACAACCTAACTGCAGGGATAAAAATATTTAGCCACTTATGGTATGAAACTAAGTTTAATAAACAGTGTAGCTAGAGATGGAATTTGGGCCTGAACTTTTTACACAGTCCTAAAGATCAAGCAACTAACTCACTGCCCAAAATTTAGGGTCAGCATTGATCTACAACAGTGGGTGCAAAAGAAGTCCATTAAAACTTCCTTTTAATGTAGAGCAAAATATTTTGAGAATCTGAGAAACTGTTTTTAACAAAAGTTGTAGAGTTTCTTCTAAGGATTCCAGAACAGTTTAGTTTGCATTTTTCTGAAGTTTCTACGATTTTATACGAATTTTACAAGTTTACTGATTTGGTTAAAACTTTCTTTACAGAGGGGTCCCTGAAAACTAGCAGAAAACCCCCTGGGAAGATCTGGGCGATTGCAATGTGGTCCTGGCGCCATGGCTGGCCCTTGGGAGCTCGATTTGGCTCAAAATTCGGCGAGGGGAAGGGCCGGTCGGCGAGGGGGAAGTGGGGAGCACGGAGAGGGAACCAGGGCGCACCTATTGGTGGTCTTGGAGTGGCTCGGGGTGGCTGGTGGCGGGCTGGCCGCGGAGAGCAGGGGCGGCGGCGGTGGGGCGGCGCGGACGGCGGCGCTCCGGCGATGAGGGCGGCGGGGCTCGGGCTGGGAAGCTTCAGCGCATTGAGGAGGACCCGTTTCAGCGCTTGTCTCGGGCGGAGCTGGGCCGGAGCAAAGTGCCCCGCGGCGAGGTGGGGGCGCCGGCGGCAATGGAGGCGCGGTGGCTTTCTAGGCGCGCGAGGGGTTCTGTTCGGCTTTTATAGGCGCAAGGGAGGGAGGAGGGGTCCAGGCAGGGCTGGGCCGGGCGGCACGACGGGGGCACGCCGTTGGGTGCCTGGGCGGCGGCCAGCGACTGGGCGGCGGGGCGGTGCTGCAGGGCGCCGGAGGTTTGGCGCGCGAAGCTGGGTGCGCTCGGATTGGGCAGAGGCATGGCGTGGGGGAGGCAAAGCCGCTGCGGCAGGGAGCGACGGCCATTGGCTTGGCGCGGCATGGGTGGCAGGCATCGCCGGCGACGTGGCGCGCGGCTGTCGGGCGAGGGGGCGGTGCAGCAGAGGAGGGGGAGGTGAGGGAGGGACCTATGTGCGAGAATTTGAAAACTTCCAGGGGGCTGGGTGCAAACATGACGTTTTCTCCACTTTCTAATCTGAATTTCAAAATCTTTTGAACATGAAACTTGTTCAGAATAAAAAGTTCTACAAGTTTCATTTCAGGCCAGAGTTCATTTGAGCTTTAGTTCCAAAGTTATTTTAAAAACTTAAGGAAAACTCTATTCGGAGGGCGCGTCATTTTATTTCAAAATTTCATTTTCTTCCCTAGGCTTCAACTAAACTTTTATTTGTCATGCTAATACTGGTGTGCTCATTTAATTTCATAGCCATATTTGCTTTGATGTGAAAGTTATCCAATTTGTTTCATTAAAGTACATGCATTTATGCACATACAAACTTTTAAAGGTAAAAGCAAAACCAAACTTAATCCATTCCTTTTATTTTCTTAGTTAGCGATGCATTTTATTATGCCAATAAGACTTGTTTAACAATTAAAACACCTGAGGTGTTACAGCCTTCCCCCCTTAAAAAGAATCTCGCCCCGAGATTCGGACAATAAGCTTAGTGTGGGCAGTGTGTGTACATACCCGTGGTTGAGGTAAGAAAACCAGGGAAATTTTGGTTTAGGTAACTCTCGGTTTCCCAGGTGGCTTCTTCTTCAGTGTGATGGTTCCATTGAACTTTATACATTTTAATCACTTTCCTCCTGGTCCCTCTTTCTTTCCGATCCAAAATTTTAACCGGGTGTTCGACATACGAGAGGTCGGGTTCTAACAATATTTCTTGTTGTTCCACAATCTCGGTAGGGACTCGAATACACTTCTTGAGTTGAGATACGTGGAATACATCATGGGTGGCCATGAGCTGAGGGAGCAGTCGTAATTTGTAGGCTACGGGTCCGCAGCTCTCAACGATTTCGTAAGGACCAACATAACGGGGAGCTAGTTTGCCTTTGATTCCGAATCTTTGCACTCCCTTGGTGGGTGAAACTCGAAGATAGACATGATCGCCAACTTCGAATTTTAGGGGCTTTCTCCTTTTGTCAGAATAGCTCTTTTGTCGGGCTTGTGCGGCTTTAAGATTTGCTTGTATTACTTTTACTTTCTCCTCTGCCTCGATTACCAGGTCGGGTCCAATTATTTTACGTTCTCCGGTTTGTGACCAGCTCAAAGGAGTTCGACACCTTCGTCCGTATAGGGCCTCAAATGGTCCCATTTTCAAACTTGTTTGATAGCTATTGTTGTACGAGAACTCTGCTAGGGGTAGGCATTTGTCCCAATTCTTGTCATAGTGAATGACGCAAGCTCTCAGCATGTCTTCAAGAATTTGGTTTACTCTTTCCGTTTGTCCGTCAGTCTGAGGATGGTATGCTGAGCTGCGAATCAATTTAGTACCAAGAGACGTTTGCAGTTGTTCCCAAAAGCGTGCTACAAACTGAGGACCACGATCGGAAATAATTGTCTTAGGTATTCCATGTAGGCAAACAATACGATCGAGGTAAATCTCGGCATATTTCTTGGTAGAATAGGTGGTGTGTACCGGAAGAAAATGTGCCGTCTTTGTGAGTCTATCAACGATAACCCATATGGAATCATGTCTCTGGGGAGTGTTTGGTAGTCCAACGATGAAGTCCATACTTATGTCTTCCCATTTCCAGGATGGTATAGGTAACGGTTGAAGTGTACCGGCTACCTTCAAGTGGCTAGCTTTTACTCTTTGGCACGTGTCACATTCCGAGACATACGTAGCAATTTCTCTTTTCATTCTAGTCCACCAGAAGTTTTGCCTTAGGTCTTGATACATTTTGCTACTTCCGGGGTGGATAGAGAATTTGGAAAGATGTGCCTCATCAAGAATTTGCTTGCGGAGTTCACGATTCTTCGGAACGACAATACGACTTTCGAACCGTAGAACTCCCTTATGGTCCTGGCGGAAACATTTATACTTCTCCTCACCTAGAGAGAGTTTTTGTTTGATGATCTTAATTCCTTCATCATGTAGTTGTGCCATGACGATTTGGTCGTGAAGAGTGGGCTCAACTGAGATGTGATTTAGAGTGCCTTGGGAAACATTTCCATGTTAAGCTTCCTCATTTCTGCACACAATGTCTCATTGTAGGATTCCATGGATAAGAAATGGCAATGGGACTTGCGGCTCAGTGCATCCGCGACTACATTAGCCTTGCCGGGGTGATAGTGCACTTCAAGGTCATAATCCTCGATTAATTCTAGCCATCTCTGTTGTCTCATATTCAGATCGGCTTGTGTGAAGATATACTTGAGACTCTTATGATCCGTGTAAATGTTGCATTGTGTACCCATGAGATAGTGCCTCCATATTTTCAGAGCGTGAATGACAGCTGCAAGCTCAAGATCATGAGTGGGATAATTCTGCTCGTGGGGCCGAAGGGCTCGTGAGGCATATGCAATCACTCGATTCTCTTGCATAAGCACACATCCTAGACCAGTACCCGATGCGTCACAATACACATCGAACGACTTGGTATTATCGGGTTGAGCTAACACAGGTGCAGTAGTCAGACGCTCTCTGAGAGTGTGGAAAGCTTCTTCACATTTCTCATTCCATACAAACTTTACTTCCTTCTTTAACAGTTCAGTCATGGGCTTAGCAATTCGGGAGAAATCCGGGATGAAGCGACGGTAGTAACCGGCTAAGCCGGGAAAACTACGAATCTGATGAACAGAGGTAGGGGTTTTCCAATCCATCACCTCTTGTACCTTGCTGGGGTCAACAGCTATGCCTTCACTGGAGATCGTGTGACCCAAGAACTTTACCGTATCCAACCAGAATTCACACTTAGAAAACTTAGCATAGAGCTGATGGTCTCTGAGTCGCTGAAGAACAGTGCGAAGGTGCTTGGCATGCTCTCCCTCATCCTTGGAATAGATAAGGATGTCGTCGATGAACACTACGACGAATTTGTCAAGTTCGGGCATGAATCCCGAATTCATGAGATACATGAAGTAGGCAGGGGCATTTGTGAGTCCAAAGGACATGACCAAGAATTCATATAGTCCATATCGTGTGGAGAAGGCAGTCTTAGGAATATCGCGCGGGCGAATCTTGATCTGATCATATCCCGAACGAAGATCAATTTTTGAGAAGATTCTGGCTCCAGCTAATTGATCGAAGAGTACATCGATACGAGGAAGTGGGTATTTATTTTTAACAGTTACCGCATTGAGAGGTCGGTAGTCAACGCATAACCTCAAACTGTCATCCTTCTTCTTTACGAATAGGGCTGGACATTCCCAAGGTGACGCGCTAGGGCGAATGAAACCTTTGTCCAGTAGTTCTTGGAGTTGAATTTTCAGCTCTGCCAACTCTTTAGGGGGCATCCTATATGGTCTTTTGGATATAGGTGCAGTGCCTGGCTGTAGTTCAATAACGAACTCAATGTCCCTATCTGGTGGCATTCCCGGTAAGTCATCCGGGAAAACGTCGGCATACTCGTTTACTACAGGAATATCCTCTAGCTTAAGTCCTTCCATCTTGTAAGCACAGGAATTCGTGCAATCTAGGAATGGTAGGTAAAGGGTAGTGGCTCCGTGACTAGGTGAATTTATGTCAACGGCTCGGGAAGAAAGGTCCAGTATGACTCCATGCATAGTCATCCAGTTCATTCCCAAAATAATATCCATGCCGTCAAGGGGTAAAAGAACAAGGTCTGTGTCGATGGTTTTACTACCCAACTTGACTGGTACTTGTCTGACTATTTGGTTTGAAGCAATTTTACCACCCGGTGTTGATATCATATATGACCCTTTTGTGTGACAAACATTCAAGCCTACCTTTGCACCAAACTTTGCACTAATGAAACTATGTGATGCACCAGAATCAAATAATATAACTGCAGGCTTGTTATGGATAGAGAATGTACCCGACATCACTGGGGCTCCTTCAGGAAGCTCTGCAAGCGTGGTGAAGTTAATCCGTCCTTGCTTGACTTGCAGGGTCTGTCTCTTGCCCCTGTTCTTGTTGTTCGAGTTGGATCCCTGACCTTGGTTGGGCGGCCCAGACTGAGGGCATTCTCGCGTGAAGTGGTTAGAACTCCCGCATTTGAAGCAACGATTCGCGGGGCTGGGTCGAAGAGACTGTTGTAGAGTGGGCCTCGGACCATTCTGTGGTGGCATCGGGGGTGCTACCATGCCTGGCTATTGTGGGGGTCTGGCAATCCATCTCCCTAGCTGAGGGGTCCTTGGTGGAGCTGTGGGTGCGGCATTTTGCACGATGCGATACCTTGGTGGCTGAGCACTCGAAGGTCCAGCGGGTGCCTTTCTCTTCTTCTCTGCCCGGTGTGCCATGATACAGTCTTCCTGGGTAATGGCCATATTGACCAATTCGTTTTAGGTGTCAGCCCTGGCTAGGTTCAGATGTTCCTTGAGCTTGGTATTCAGACCTCGGCGGAAACGATCACGCTTCTTGGCATCCGTATCAGCGTGATAGCCCGCATACTAGCATAGGTTGTTGAACGCCTGGGCGTACTGCAGCACGGTGCGGGTGCCCTGGGTAAGCGCCAGGAACTCGTTCAACTTCCTCTCCATGAGACCCTCGGCGATATGATGTGCCCGGAATGCAGTCTTGAATTCGTCCCAGTCGACCACATGATCAGCCGGGAGCATCGCAAAATAGTGGTCCCACCACAGACGAGCGGTACCGCGAAGCTGTTGCGCGGCAAAATGAGCTTTGTTGGCTTCTGAGCATGGGGCCACAAGTAATGTGAACTTGGATTCGATGGTGCGAATCCATGCATCTGCGTCCAGGGGTTCCTCGGTCTTATGGAACAAGGGCGGCTGGGTCCCTAGGAAATCCATGTATCCTGCAGCTTGGGGGTGGGGGACATTTTGCCCACCCCGCTGGTGGTGTTGCTGTCCTTGCACCAGCTGACGAAGCAACTCGGTTTGAGCGGCCATTACTTCAACCAAGCTGGGTGGTGGCGGCGGCTGTGGTTGTGATCCACTTGCGCTAGCATCAAAACCATCCGGGTTACCACGGGTTGCTCCAACCATCTGAAAAGGCGAATGTTCTTCATTAGCAACGTGATCCATGTTGCTTCCATGACTCAAAAAAAATCTAACGCAGAATAGTAGACTTCCAAAAGGTCCTGGATGGAATCACGGGCATAAAAACTATCTGCCATAAGAATTTTATAACTCCTGGTAGGTTCATCCAAAGTTCCTCATATTTTGGCAGTGGATAGGGAATTTAGAGATGTACCACTTTGGTATTCAGCCAAGATACTAAATCGATGGCTAGGATGGTCAAACGATTCACTCTTTGCTTCGCTGGTTGGCTATTTTTCAGCAGAACGAGTTATAGTATCTGGCCTATAACTCAAACTAGCAAGATCCAATAGGGCTAAAATTTTGTGAGAACCTAGATCACAGAATTTAGGACAAGTTTGGTATTCAACACTTTGGGTGGATTAGGCTCTAAGATGGCTGTTTCCTTAAGGTCTCACTTCTCTGTCTACCCAGAATTTTCAGTGAACAGTGGGCCAATATTTCGTGCACCAGGGAAACTCTACCCAGCCAAAATTTACCAAATTTTAACAGCAGCTACCTGGGTAAATTTGGAACAAGTTTTGTGTTGTACTCTTTCGCAGAAAACTGTAGGAAGGGGGCCTAAAAATTAAAGAGGCAGAAGTGCTTATTCTAGACAGAAATCTGACATTCCAAGGTTTTTGTTGTTTCCCATTACCCATATGTCCAAAATTTTTCATATTTAGACAGGAGGTAGAACACAAAATTTGGAACAATTCTTTCAACATGAACTTTACCAGAAAAGGTCATTTTCTTTGATCAACAATTCTCTCTTTTCGGTCATGGCAGATTTGTGACAGATTCGCTAGATAGTCCTTATGCAAAATCGCGCTTAGATACGCAAGAACCTTACCACTCTCATTCAACGCATTTTCAATTTCAGATATATATGGTCATGATGCATGCACGTCCTATTCGTCCTCACAAAATAAAATAATTGCCAAATACTTTTGGTCTTACGAAGATAGTTTCGGTGGCATACATGATACGCCTCTCACTATAATAGCTAGTCGAGATTTTCTAACCGTTCTTTAACTTATCGTAATCGCGGTTAGTGTACCTGCAGAAGATTGATAGAGCACAAATATTTCATGAACCTTTCATGCCAGCACTCATGAAAGCGTCCGTATTCATTACCGTTTACTTATAGAAACGATATCTATACAATTTCCGCCGTACAGACGACGTTAACATACGCTATCGAGATAGCGTATTCACGGGGGTACCGTCATGAGACGGGGGTATGAACAGCGATCGCCATACCCTGCGCCAAACCTTCTACTCCCAATATATTCAACTAACAGTTGGCATATTGGCAGCACCTCAAGTAAGCCACTGCTTGAGGGCAGCGTTCGGTTCGCATCACCGACAGGAAGGCCAAGCTCTCTCAGTTGGCTGAGGATTCTTACCTTCTTACCTTGGCGATGAGTGCGTCGTTACAGAATTTAAGGTCGGTTGGGCAAGAAAGTAAGTTTTGACAGAAAGTAATGTGCTGGAAGTCAGTTGATAATATTTCATAAGTTAGATAGCCACCTAGTAACTTTCCCATAATCCCTTAGGGCTTTACGAACTAGACACCATCCTTAACGAACCAACGTATTTCGCAACACATCCTTCTAGTCAAGTTTTACGAAAATAAGTTTTTAAGGCTTGTCGCATTCTCTGGCGTATGCATTTCGGCTCTGGCGCCAGCTGTTACAAGCTGTGGCACCAGCTACGGCTCTGATACCAGCTGTGGCAGAACCACCTGAATTAATCCAGCTCAAGTGTATTAAACATCACCATTAGGGCAATCTCGGTTAACCTTACACTTCAACCGGAGTAATCCACTGGTCTGTCGGGTATAACCTCCCGATACAACCACGGTAAAGCGGATCGAGTGCCATACATACAAATGCTCACGCGACGATCAGCCCAGAGAATACCACATTCCAGCAAATATTACAAAACTACCATAAGTAAATATTACAGACCGAGTTTTGAGTTTAGAAACCAAGTACTTCAGTGATCATACTAAGAAGTTCTTCAGAGCTTAAGATGCAGCGGAAAATAAAACAACGAAAGCTACTTCGACGATAAGGATGTCTCGATGAAGCCCGTACGAAACATCACTCGGCATTATCTCCGTTGGACGGGGGCGTATCCCATTCCACCGACCAACCAGGGGGCAGAGTGCAGGGCCAAGTCAAGCTAGCAATCATATCTTCGAAGGTCTCACCTGAAAACGAGCCACAAGCAAGGCTGAGTATACTAATACTCAGCAAGACTTACCCGAGTAGTGGAATCTACTCCACCGACTCTAGATATGCAAGGCTTTTGGCTCAGGGGTTTGTTTTGCCGAAAAAGCTTCTACAAGTGGGTCCTTACTTTCAACTTTTAGCTCAAGATTCTAGTTTCGTTAACCCTTCTAGATAAGCAGCTATCTAAAAGCATACATGGTGAAGCATTAAATTTTCATCCAACCAGTTCATTCATCCTCATTGTTCCTCTTCTTACTCTGTGGGTAAAAATGGTTAAGCAGTCTCAATAGCCGTGAGAAACGGACGATTCGAATCGAATTTCTTAACCTTGCAAGGGAAACCTAAACACACGTCACGTGGTTACTCCCTAGAGTCACACGTGCAACTTTTCCCCTTTCTTTCCGGGTCGTGGATCGGGGCTACCCTCCGAGAGTACAAGAGCCCCACGCCACGGTTCGGCGCCGGGTCGTGACCACTCTCTGCACTCGCCATATGCACATGGGACCGAAGTTCAAAGGGTAGGATGCCGTCCCCTTGCCGGGCCAATCAGGTACTTAAGCTTACCGATTCCCATAATCTCGGCATGTGTTTAGTACGTTCAAAGACTTAACCATCACTACCACACCCTGCGGCCTTAGCATTTTTCACTAGACAGACGGGCCTCAATCGTAACCATCGTTCCATAGCCCGTCCGTTTCCTTATGATTGCAGCGTGTAGTAGACATTCAACTCCTATTTTCTCGCGAGTGATAGGAAATCACTCGGCTTTTACCGGAGTCCTATTAGCACAGCATTCTATCGAACCTTACATCTAGTTTTCAAGCAGGGGTTCCTAACATCATGCAACTAAGTTTTCATTCAACTCCTATAAACTTAATGCACAAGCAAAGAGTAATGAGTTGCATAATTAGGAAAGAAATAGGTTATGCTCCGGGGCTTGCCTTCGTAGTTAGCTTGGGGCTCTTCCGAACTTGGGCTGGGGTCTTCAAGAGCTTCAGTTAAGTTCACTTGAGCTTCACGCTGCTCACTCTCGGACGCGGGCACCAGCTCGTAAGTTCCGTCGGCGAGAGTCGTCGATTCTACATGAATGCACAAGTTTAAGTCGTAGTAATGGTAATTGACATGATTTAAGTGTAATAGTATAGTGGATAGTTTCTGGTCATGAAACTTTGGATTTAGGCACATCAGGGAAAGATGTGCTTACTGTAAAATTTTCAGACAATTTGATGTAGCAGATTAATTATGAAAAATATATTACCTAGTTGCTATTAGATCCTTGTTCTTTTTGTACAGAACAATTGGTGCACAAACCGCATCTACGATTTTTGCAGGGCTTTCATTTAAGCATGCAGGAGCTACTGTAATTTTTGTAGGATTTATTATGCAGTTTTTAGAGCATAGTAAATATGACATTACTCTCCTAGGTTATTCAAGGATTTATTTTTACAGGTGCCTGCACAGGGTTTTTGTCCATGAAACTTTTTACACAGAAACCTCTACCACTGTGTATCTCGCAGTACAAATTTGAGAATTTTCCAAGCTAAGGTACTATTTTCTTTATTTAATGCATGTTATTAGATCATAAATCAAATAAATAGGTTTCTGTGAGATATAAAGTCTCCAAATTTTTCTCTGGCATCTAGGTACCAATACACTAGCATAGAAAAAGTTTCATTAGGTGAATCACAACCTAACTGCAGGGATAAAAATATTTAGCCACTTATGGTATGAAACTAAGTTTAATAAACAGTGTAGCTAGAGATGGAATTTGGGCCTGAACTTTTTACACAGTCCTAAAGATCAAGCAACTAACTCACTGCCCAAAATTTAGGGTCAGCATTGATCTACAACAGTGGGTGCAAAAGAAGTCCATTAAAACTTCCTTTTAATGTAGAGCAAAATATTTTGAGAATCTGAGAAACTGTTTTTAACAAAAGTTGTAGAGTTTCTTCTAAGGATTCCAGAACAGTTTAGTTTGCATTTTTCTGAAGTTTCTACGATTTTATACGAATTTTACAAGTTTACTGATTTGGTTAAAACTTTCTTTACAGAGGGGTCCCTGAAAACTAGCAGAAAACCCCCTGGGAAGATCTGGGCGATTGCAATGTGGTCCTGGCGCCATGGCTGGCCCTTGGGAGCTCGATTTGGCTCAAAATTCGGCGAGGGGAAGGGCCGGTCGGCGAGGGGGAAGTGGGGAGCACGGAGAGGGAACCAGGGCGCACCTATTGGTGGTCTTGGAGTGGCTCGGGGTGGCTGGTGGCGGGCTGGCTGCGGAGAGCAGGGGCGGCGGCGGTGGGGCGGCGCGGACGGCGGCGCTCCGGCGATGAGGGCGGCGGGGCTCGGGCTGGGAAGCTTCAGCGCATTGAGGAGGACCCGTTTCAGCGCTTGTCTCGGGCGGAGCTGGGCCGGAGCAAAGGGCCCCGCGGCGAGGTGGGGGCGCCGGCGGCAATGGAGGCGCGGTGGCTTTCTAGGCGCGCGAGGGGGCTCTGTTCGGCTTTTATAGGCGCAAGGGAGGGAGGAGGGGTCCAGGCAGGGCTGGGCCGGGCGGCACGACGGGGGCACGCCGTTGGGTGCCTGGGCGGCGGCCAGCGACTGGGCGGCGGGGTGGTGCTGCAGGGCGCCGGAGGTTTGGCGCGCGAAGCTGGGTGCGCTCGGATTGGGCAGAGGCATGGCGTGGGGGAGGCAAAGCCGCTGCGGCAGGGAGCGACGGCCATTGGCTTGGCGCGGCATGGGTGGCAGGCATCGCCGGCGACGTGGGTGCAAACAGGATGTTTTCTCCACTTTCTAATCTGAATTTCAAAATCTTTTGAACATGAAAGTTGTTCAAAATAAAAAGTTCTACAAGTTTCATTTCAGGCCAGAGTTCATTTGAGCTTTAGTTCCAAAGTTATTTTAAAAACTTAAAGAAAACTCTATTCGGAGGGCGCGTCATTTTATTTCAAAATTTCATTTTCTTCCCTAGGCTTCAACTAAACTTTTATTTGTCATGCTAATACCGGTGTGCTCATTTAATTTCATAGCCATATTTGCTTTGATGTGAAAGTTATCCAATTTGTTTCATTAAAGTACATGCATTTATGCACATACAAACTTTTAAAGGTAAAAGCAAAACCAAACTTAATCCATTCCTTTTATTTTCTTAGTTAGCGATGCATTTTATTATGCCAATAAGACTTGTTTAACAATTAAAACACCTGAGGTGTTACACACATGTGCAACCTTTCCCCTTTCTTCCCGGATTGTGGATCAGGGCCACCATCCGAGACTACAGAGCCCGGCTCTGCACCCACCATGTGCGCGCATTGAACCGAAGTTGGGAGGGTGAGGTGCTATCCACTTGCCGGTCCGATTAGGTACTTAAGCTTACCGATTACCATATTCTCGGCATGTGGTTAGTACGTTCAAACGCTTAACCACCACTACCACACACTGCGGCCTTAGCATTTTTCACTAAAAAGATGGGGCCTCAATCACCAACATGAACATCGCACTATAGCCCCGTCCATCCACCTTATGATTGCAGCATGTAGTAAACATTCAACTCCTATATTCTCGCGAGTGACAGGTGTTGACGCCAGATTTTGACACGTGTTGAATCGGCGTCAGAAGAAGAGATTGGCCGGTGCAGCAGATCTAGAGGCTACAGTAAAGAATTGGCCGATTGAGGCTACAGTTGGGAATCGGCCGATTGGCGATGCAACTTGCGCCAACAAGATTGGGACCACAACAGAGGATCCCGGTTAAAAGTGGCCTAATGTTGGTCAACGGAATAATGCTGATTCGGTCAAGAGGCAAAAGAAAAGAGTCTTGATTGGATTAAGAGACGGTGGCAGAAGATTCAGCGGGAGTTCGTTTCCTTTATAAGAATATTATAGATATAGCAGTTTTTAATAAGATTGTAACAAGTCGTAATCGGCCAGGAGTCCTGGTTTTAGGGTATAAATAGGAGTCGCCAGGGCTTTGTAACATATCAACACATCAATCAACAAAACACTTCTACTTTTTTCTAGTACTTTACTTTCAAGTCGGCGACTTCGCCAATACTTTTTCTTCTTTCACGAGTTCGTACGGATTGGCAGGGCTGCATCAACTTGATCTCCGACCAATTGGTAGGTTCCACTTATCGAGTAACATCTGAGCTTTAACTACGGGCGCATCGCTGTGGTTTCGTTTGGATTTATTCACCAGTTATCGATATTTACTAGAATTATAGGTTTTACCTATTGTTCTAGTATTATCACCAGTTATCCAGCTTGAGATTGGAACTATCGGCTTATTATCGCTCTTTCTCGTTCATCGTCATATAGCCGATTAGATCTATTTCAAGTGTTGCATCTGCAATAATTGTTTAAGTCGCTTCAGCAGTTTTCTTTGTAATTATTGCGCGATTATCGGCTAATCCATAGCCGGTCATCTTCATAGCAAATCGGCCGATTCGCCGACGCGCTCCTAGGGATAGATCGGAACCCCAGCCGATCGGGACGCCCTGAATTTAATACTCTTATTTCCTTGTCAATCAACAGGTCAGATTGACTGGCACGTCGCGCGAACCGCAACAGGGCAAATAACCCGAACAGGAGCTAAGCAGATTCTCCCGGGTCATGTGTCCGACGCTGAAGACCCTCGGCCGATTCCTGGCCGATTTTAGCGCCAACACACTTTTGGCACGCCTGGTGGGACCAACTTCAAGATCCGACATGTCGAAGAACGCAGAAGTTTCCGAAAGCAACATCATTGAGATCACAGAAGCGGATCTCAAGGACGACCAGAAGGAAGAATTGGCTAAACATCTAGAAGATTACAAGAGGATGTATCTGCAGTCGTTCAGTTGTACCAGAAGCGGGGAGGCTGTCAAGAAAGCTCCTCTTCCAGTTCCCCGCCATATCACCATTGCTGAGGATTCGGGCAAGATGTCCGATATGATCCAACAGTCCGTCTACCAGGCGTTCATCGACCAATCCTCGGTGATGACCAATACGGTGTATAACGCCGTCATCAGCTCTCTGGCCAGTGGAGCAGTTCAAGGATATCAGGGGCCAGCGTATGCCCCGCCGATTGCACTCCCAGCCAGAAGCTCACCAGGCACGTCCCAATCGGCTCCTCAGCCGACATCGATGCAACGCGAAGGCTACAACACTTCGTTGCCTCCAGTGTCTCCAAGGTACAATGGTGCACCATGTTTCCCATCGCAAGCACCGCTTCAGCCTATCCAGATTAATTTTGTGCAATATTTGCCCACAAACTCAGTACCCTGGGGGGCATCGGCGACGACGGCTTTTCCTGATCTATCAATCGGACATGGGAGCTATCCAATCCACGCGCCATTCCAATCGGCCGTCGGGCCGACGGTCCCTCAGTATCAACCAGTCCCGTCAGAAATCGGCAGGGGGGCAGGCGATGTAAAGGCACTCCGAAGCACGGCGCCGATGACGATGTACGACGGGGCGGCGGATTCACTTCTCCATCAACTGTCAACTGCTCAGACGGCCATGACGCAACAGAATTCGCCGCATGCTTTGATCCATCACCCGGCCGTACCACCGCCAGTCCTCCAACATATGCCGGCACCTCGAACGGTTGTTCATCAGCAGCAGGTGGATTGGACGGCGAGAATAGCGGAGGTAATTCAGGATCAATTCAGCTTGAAGCCGAAAGTACAGACTTACACATACAAGACGCCATATCCATCTGCCTATGACTTGCTGCCATTTCCCCACTGGTACAAGGTGCCCGATTTCACCAAGTTTTCGGGGCCGGACGACACATCCACCGTGGAGCACATTAATAGATTCATCATCCAGTGCGGAGAAGCCGCCACGCAAGATGCTCTGAGGGTGCGCCTGTTTTCATCGTCTCTGTCTGGATCGGCCTTCCAGTGGTTCACCACTTTACCACCCAATTCCATTGTTACTTGGGCCGATCTAGAAAAGCAGTTCCATAAGTACTTCTACGCGGGGGTACATGAGATGAAACTCTCAGATCTGACCAGCCTCAGGCAGAGGAGCGACGAACCTGTAAATGGATACATACAAAGGTTCAGAGAAATCAGGAACAAATGCTACAGTCTGGCTCTGATCGATGCCCAGTTGGCCGATATAGCTTTCCAAGGCCTCTTGCCACAAATCAAGGAAAGGTATGCCTCACAGGAATTTGAAAGCTTAAGCCAGATCGTTCACCGATTGGCAGGCTAGGAAGTCCGTCCGTTTGAGCAGCGGAGGAATTTCCAGAAGAAGGTGGCATATCTAGAAGGATCTGAATCAGAGGGAGAGGAAGAAATCGGCCTAGCAGAATGGGTAAAAGGCAAGAAGCCAATATCGTGCCCTTTCGGAAAGAAAGAACCAGAGACATTCGGCTTTGATACGACAAAGGCCGATAAGATTTTTGACTTACTACTTCAGGAAGGACAGATCAAGCTATCACAATACCATACCATTCCTTCGGCCGATCAGCTCAAGAAGATGAAATACTGCAAGTGGCACAACGCCACGTCTCATGACATGAATGAATGCAAGATCTTCCGTCAGCAGATTCAGTCGGCCATCAAGCAGGGAAGACTCAAGTTTGAAACTCCGCCAAAGCCGGCGAAGCCAATGAAGATTCACCAGCATCCTTTCCCAGCCAACATGGTTTACACGGGAAGAAACTCAACTCAAACCAAGGTGCTGACGTCGGAATCAGCAAGAAGAAGCGGCGCCGTAGATCCTAGGAAGCAGGTCATGGTGGATGAAGTCAAAGGGAAAAGGCGGGGTGAAGACAAGGGCGAAGCATCGGGATGATCCCATAGACCCATCACTTCCCAGTTCTTGCTCAGCAAATATCGGCGGTAGCAGGAACAGTCAAGATACCACGAGGAGATAATACGCCGACACGATGATCATTGGCGATGTCCGTTCTTCATCCACTGCTGGGAAAACGACCTCCGATTGACATCAGCCGATAAATGTCCTAAGTGCAACGGATTAAGCCGCAATGATCGCCCGTTCAAAAGATCATGCTCCAGAGACAGAGAATCAGAGCCGATCAGCAGAAATCGGCGCGAACAAGAAGCACAACGCCTTTCGGTGCATGATCGGCTGGGGAGCAAAGTTGACCGGTATCACCGATCGAAAGGCAGGATCAACCAGCAGGAGCGACTGGGGGTAGGACCAGCGTACACGATCGGCTGGAAGAGATAGCAGATGACAGGGTATCAGATGAAAACCCCCTAGGAAGGGAACCAGATTGGGAGCGCGCCAAATCATCGGCCAAACCAGTAAACCCCAGGTGGTGCCCTGATGGATTATCCAAATCCCAGAAATGGAGGATCCAACGCCTGCGCCAATGGGAGCAACAGGAAGAGGAGCAGAGGCAGGTGCTAGAATAGAGAAACGTCAAGTCTCGGGTCTAGCGCCCCAAGAAAAACAACAACAAGGAAATGGATAGTCAAGAATCGGCAGCTGAGGTCAACATGGTGTTTATATTGCCGATGGAGTTCATGGCGCCTGCCGATCGAGACAAGGCGACAAGGGTGGAAGAGCAAATGGCACAGTTGGTATTAGAGCCGATGACAGCCACCTTTGAGAAACCAGAGGACGAAAAATGGCAACATCTCAAGGCATTATTTCTCAAAGGGCATGTTAACGGACGACCCGTCACGAGGCTACTAGTGGATGGAGGCGCCGCAGTCAACATTATGCCATATGCCATGTTCTGGAAGTTAGGCAAAAGTGATGAAGACCTGACCAAGACGGACATGATGCTCAAGGACTTCGAAGGCAACGTGTCTCCCACTCGTGGAGCGCTCTGCGTCGACCTCACCATCAGCAGTAAGACCCTTCCTACTACCTTTTTTGTTATTAATGGTAAGGGGTCCTACAACATGTTGCTCGGTCGCGACTGGATACATGCGAATTGCTGTGTCCCATCTACAATGCACCAGTGCCTAGTTCAATGGGTCGGCGACAGTACAGAGATAGTCATCGCTGATTCCGCCTACAGCGTCACAGCGGCCGACACGCAACAGTGGAGCTGTGAGCACGTCAGGTGTATATCTGGCAGGACTTGGGACACTGATTTCCTGAAGGTGTCCGATTTTGGTCTACAGCCGATCCAAGCAGTCAGCTCTGAAGATTCAGAATAGATGGATCAGCTCGTCCGAGAAGACGGGAAGCTTGGGCATGGGTTTACGTCGGCCGATTCGTTAGAGATGGTGGATTTGGGAGATGGCAGCAAACCAAGGCCGACGTATATTAGTGCTAACTTGGATCATGGATATAAGTGTAAATTGATAAGTTTATTAAAAGAATTCAAGGCCGAAATCACAAGGTTGATTGAAGCAGGATTTATTCGGCAATGCCGCTACACCGAATAGATTTCTAATATTGTGCCCGTGTATAAAAAAAATGGAAAACTGCGCGTATGCATCGACTTCAGGAACCTGAATCAGGCTACACCAATGGACGGATATCCAATGCCGACGGCCGATGTCTTGATAGATGCCGCCGCAGGACACAAAGTCATCAGTTTCATGGATGGTAATGCCGGGTACAATCAGATATTAATGACCGAAGAAGATATCTTGAAAACGGCTTTCAGGTGTCCAGGTCACCTTGGTCTATTCGGGTGGGTTGTAATCACCTCTGGGTTAAAGAACGCCGGTGCTACATATCAGCGAGCCATGAACTATATCTTTCACAAGCTCATTGGTACATCGGTGGAAATTTACAAAGATGATGTTGTGGTCAAGTCAAAAGGTCATCAGGAACATCTAGCCGATTTACAAGAATTACTGGAGTGCACAAGGAAGCATGGTTTGAAAATGAACCCAAACAAATGTGTATTTGGCGTATCGGCTGGGCAATTCTTAGGATTCATGGTCCATGAGCGCGGAATAGAGGTTAACCGGAAGACCATAGACGCCATCAACAAAGTTGTGGCCCCACAGAATAAAACTGAGCTGTAGTCCCACATCGGCAAGGTCAATTTCATCAGAAGATTCATATCCAACCTGTCTGGGTGTATTCGAGCTTTTACTCCTTTGTTGAAATTGAAGCCCGACCAGGAATTCGTGTGGGGAGAAGAACAACGCAGAGGGTTAGAAGATATCAAGCAATATCTGATTTCACCTCTGGTGTTAGTCCCGCCACAGCCTGGTAAGCCGTTCAAGTTATACTTATCGGCTGATGAACAAGCTATTGGATCGGCGTTGGTACAGGAGTTCGAAGGGAAAGAACAAGTGGTATATTATGTCAGCAGAAGACTCCTGGACGCCGAAACAAGATATTCCCCAGTGGAACGGCTGTGCCTGTGTTTATACTTCTCGTGTACCAAGCTCAGGCACTATTTGTTATCGGCAGAGTGCATAGTGGTATGCAAAGATGACGTGGTGAAATATATGCTGTCACTGCCGATTTTGAAAGGACGGATTGGAAAATGGATCCTGGCTCTGTCAGAATTTGACTAAAGGTATGAATCGGCCAAAGCTGTCAAGGGTCAAGCCATGGCCGATTTCGTAGCCCAACATTATGGACCGGAAATTGCTGTCGTTGAACCGGTTCCATGGACTCTGTACTTCGATGGTTCTTCGTGTGGGGCCGGATCAGGAATCGGCATTGTTCTTGTATCGCCTCGGGGGGCAAGTTATGATTTCTCTCTGCCGATAGAAGCATCTGCAACCAATAACCAGGCGGAATATCGAGCCGTCCTAAAAGGTATCCAATTATTAAGGGAAGTCAAAGCCGATGCAGTCGAGATTTTTGGAGATTCCATGCTCATTGTGGATCAGTTAACGGGGAAATCTGAATGCAAAGATGATATCTTGAGGATTTATTATGAAGATTGCCTCCAGCTGTTAAAGGAATTCAAGTCTGCAATAATTGAGCTTATCCCCAGAAATTATAATGAGGAGGCCAACAGGCTGGCCCAACATGCATCCGGATATCGGCCGATTCAGGGAGCTATGATTTTGGAACTCGCGGCCGATGATTGGCGAAAGGAGATTGTTGATTACTTGAGGGATCCGTCCCAGAAGGTGGATCGGCGAGTGCGTTTCCAGGCCACAAAATATGTGTTACTTGAAGATGATTTATTTTACCGGACGATTGATGGGGTTCTTCTCAAGTGCCTGGGAACAGAAGAAGCAAAAGTTCTGATGGGGGAAATTCATGAAGGCGTATGTGGAGCCCATCAATCGGCTCACAAGATGAAATGGATGATCAGAAACAATGGGTATTACTAGCCAACAATTCTTGAGGATTGTTTCAAATATTATAAAGGATGCCAAGACTGTCAGAAGTTTGGCAATGTGCACCGCGCGCCAGCTTCGGCTATGAATCCAGTAATCAAGCCGTGGCCATTCAGAGGTTGGGGAATAGATCTCATCGGACAGATTCACCCTCCATCAAGTAAAGGGCATAAGTTTATATTGGTGGCCACCGATTATTTTACTAAGTGGGTGGAGGCAGTTCCTTTGAGGAATGTGACATCGGCCGATATGATCGAGTTCGTTAAGAACCATATTATTTATAGATTCGGTATTCCTCAGACTATCACAACCGATCAAGGAACGATGTTCACTTCTGGAGAATTTGGAGAATTCGCCGCCGATATGGGGATCAAATTATTAAATTCTTCTCCGTACTATGCTCAAGCCAATGGCCAGGCCGAATCGTCCAATAAGGGGATAATCAAGTTGATCAAGAGGAAGATAGAGGAACAACCCAAAAAGTGGCACATGTCTTTGGCTGAATCTCTATGGGCTTACAGGATGGCTTGCCACAGAGCCACTAAGATATCTCCTTATCAGCTGGTATATGGTCACGAGGCAGTCTTGCCTTGGGAATTAAGGACGGGATCAAGGCGTATATTGCTTCAAGATCAGTAAATGGTCGGCCACTTTGGAAGGGCCGTACAGAATCGGCCGATGTGCCCCGGAAAATGCATATATTCTGGAAACTATCGAAGGGGAAGAATTCCCAAGAGCTTTAAATGGAAGATATCTGAAGAGGTACTATCCGAGCATTTGGGTAGATGCATAACTTGCAGAGAGATACATCAAGATGGCGTGGCCGACCCCTACCGGCTTTTGTCTACACAGCCGATGTGGAAATGACATCGCCTTAAGAAGGAAACATTGTGATTCGGTCTGACCAATTCATTATTCGATGAAAACAACAGAGTACATGGCCGACATGGTACAAGTCTCCCTTAGAATAAAAATACCGATATATCTATTGATTACGCTTGCTCTTGATTTCTCTCTCGATCCGGCCCAGTTCTATCAGAATGCGGGTCCTATTCTCCTTCAGATTCTCCATGGTGGCTTCAGTCTCAACTTGATGGCATAGTTCTATCAGGAAGTGGGTCTTCTTCTCCTTCAGATTCCCCATGGCGGCTTCAGTCTCGACTTGATGAGGGAGTGGAGGACTCTTTTCAGATGGCAGTCGCTTGGGGCAGTGAGCGTCTATAAGGTCCCAATACTTCTAGACAACAGCGGGAACATGATCTTTAAGTTCTTCAGAATGAGCTCTTATCAGATCTATGTCTGCCTGCGACAGTGGTTCGTCTGAATGCATAACTTCGATCGCTCGTTCCAGACTGGGACTAAGACGTTTTGACTAAATAGAGATGAAAAGCTACCCAGCATCAGAGCGATTGAGATGTCAAGGGGAGAAACAGAGGAGAGTTTGTACCTGATTGACAGAGGAGGAAGAAGATGAAGAAGACATCTTGATGTTCAGTTTGGGAGAATAAAGATCCAGTTGTTGGAGGGAGAGAAGATGGGTAATGCATATGCCTCTGGAGACGGTGTGGGATCTCGTACTTATAAAGAGAAGGAGGTAAAAAGATAGTGGGACACGTCCTATCAGAGTAAAAGCATTCATAAATGCAAATCTGCCAAAGGAAGTGGTCCAGGATCAAATCGGCGCATCAACAAAAAGGAGCATTAAATGTTTACAACATTCTTTACAACCCAAGGAGGGCATCTATGGCCGCGATAGCTCGTTGCCTAATCTGATCGGCCGAGTCTAATACTCTTTGGTCGTCGTCGGCCGATCCGGGAATTTCTGGCATATGGCGACGAAGTCTTATCGCTTCACAGGCCAGGTTCTGTCTTTCTTGTTTCAGCCCGGTGATGACGGATGGGAGCTCTTGAAGCTTCTTTTCTTCAGCAGCTATGTCTTTGGTCACTTGCTCCATCTCTTTCGCTAGCTCTGCTCTCCTCCGTTTAAGGCGATCTATCGTGCCGACGATATCCGGGCGAGAGCTCTCGAGGAAATTGATCCGTTGGTGTACCTCTTGGGCTCGGTGCTTGTAGGAATCTGCTTCCTCCCGGGTCTTTGCTAGCTGGGCACGATCAGCCATATGACGCAGGGCCCTGAAAACTGAGGTCTGCATCGATTCTATATATGCAGCAGGTTCCAAAGTTTCTGTTGTTTCCTCCGGAATTCGGCCCTTGATGTCACTAAGAAGCAGCCGAATCGGCGAAGCATCTTCCACCAATCGGCCAATATCATCCTGGAGGAGGGTCCGCATGCTCTCGAGCTTGGCGCGGACATCATCAGAAATCGAGCCCGATGGAACTTGGCGTGAAGCGACTTCTTCATCGTCGGGCAAGGAGACCGCAAAGGAGAAAAGGCTATTGTTGGGAGTGTCTTGCTCCTGCGGAAGAATAAAGACAAGGATTAGCAAGCAGTAAAAGAGAATCGGCCGATTCCGGTGATAAGTTCATTACCTCCTTAAAGCGGATCTCTCTTGCTTGCGCCGATGGGAGCGCCTCCATCGTCTCTGGAACCGGTGCAATCGGCTCATCAGAAGAAGAGGACTCGACCACTATTAATGCTCTGCTTGGGCCAGGTTCCTGGAAAGGTATGACAAATAGATTCTGTGAGTATACTACTATAATTGAATAGGATGATATGAGATATTTGCTATACTTCTGTTGGTCTTTCAGCCGATGTTCGTTGAGGGAGTACAGTCGACACACCCAGATCGGCCTGCATCAGAGTCAGTTAGTTTTTTGAAAGTTGAAAAATTGAGTTAAGAGGTTATCTACCTCGATGAGGAGGGTCGCTGGTGCTTCGGCTTCCGCTTGGGATGTGGCCGATTGCTGTGGAGATTGTACTGGAGCGGGCTGTGCAGCCTGGCAGAAAGAAAAGGTTAGTATTGGTAGAGCACTTAAAGACATATGAAGTGTGTGAGATTACCTGAACAGCTTCCACTAGCAGTGTGCCGCAGCCGCTCCAACTTCTGCGGTGATTTGAGGATCGGCTATCTCAGTAGTCGGCAAGATTAGAGGAATTGGGGTTTCAGCCGATACTACCGCCGATTGGTCAGTCGGTCCGATGCGGGCACACACTCGACGGCTTGTCGTCTTCAAGGTTGGCCTTTTCGGCGTTCGTTTCCATCGGCCGCTAGTGATGTCCTTGATGGTTGGAGCGTGATAGCCGATGAGTGGATATGGCGTATATGGACGATCGCTCTCTATCGGCCTGCCGCTTCGGCTCCGCATCGGAGGGACTTGGCTTTCAGACTGAAGAGATAAATACAAGTTAACGGTAAGATGGTAGTATGGAAAGAGACAGTATCAAAATCGGTTAGAAGAAAGATCATACCGTTGCACTTGGATCAATGTTTTCTGGGTCCAGACTGTTGCAATATGTTGATGGGGACATACAGAAGAGGTGTTGCTTCCACTCTGCCCACCACAATTTGAATTGTTGAACGGCTAAAGGGGCCACCGTCCAGTTGTCCAGATTGATAGTGCTGGAGTCTGGTACTAAGTCGCATAGCCGATTGTAGTCAAGGCTCTTAGTCAGTTCATCTCTGAATTTTGCTTTCCCGGCAAAGAAGACCTGAATCGGCAGTTGACCAAAGCCCAATTGCCTTGCTGCAGCCGATGGATTATAAAATTCATATGTGGGAGAATCCTTTCCAGAGAAGAAGTTGGCCGGTAAAATCCCTGGCTTGATCAGGGTATCCAGTTCCCTATCAAAAGTGTTTGTGGACGAGTCATAGCAGACAGGAAGCTCGAAAATCGGCCCTACTGACTGATATGGATACCAACTGACAGTCTCTTCACTGAAGCCGTGGTAGAAGCATCTGAAGTATTCGGTCGTTCGAGTGGCAGTGAATTGACAGCCAGGGTAGGCCGATGCCGCTTCTCCGAAAGATGTACAGCATCATCTGATGGTGGGGTTTTCCTCTGACTCAATGTTGGGAAAAGTCTTGGTCTCTATTTGTTGCTGGGAGACCTTGCTCATATATAGGTTGAGCCAGAGTTTGATAAACCACCAGGGACCACCAGGATTGCCGATCGGCTCCCCTTTTGACAGTCTAGTGCCGATTTGATGCATCATGTGGTAGGCCGATCCCTACAGATGCTTCCCAAGGGGGACGGCCGATCCTAGTGACAGAGCTTCTGCCAAGGCTTGGGTATTAGAAGAAGGGCCAACTGCTCTGCCACAGAAAAAATGTTTCTCCAGCCACATCATCAGGAACGTCGTATGTTCTCTCTCTGAGACTGTCCCAGTCCTCATATTCTTGCTGATATACCCCTTCCATCCGCCGATTCCTTTGGTTTCTAGCCGATGAGATGGTTTGATCAGATAATCAAAGGGGGTATCAGAAGAGGAGATGTCAAGGCCGAACAACAACAGGACATCGGCCAGAGTTGGAGTCATGGGTCCATGTCCAAAAAGGAACACATTGAGTGCGTCGGACCAGAAGTAAGAAGCTGCTATTACCAAGGGCTCATTTTTCTCCATCTGGGACAGAGAGAGGTCTATGCACTGGCCGATTTTTAGTTCATCCCACTGAACTCTCCTAGACCTGGCTACTCTATGGTACCATTCTCTCCAGCCAGGGGTCTCATTCGGCCAAGACCTAAAGGCACCTGCCCACTGACCTAAATTCATGGGCGATTGCTTGAAAGGAATTTTGTGAGTCTCTAGGTTGATCAAGTCTGTTGGATCTGGATTTCCCATGGGGCCTAAGCAGACGAGTTTGGAGGATTCGGAAAGAGGGATAGTGATCTGGTGCCTAAATGCCTAAAGAGAAGGAAAAAGCGAGAAAACTGAGAATGGGCCTAGAAAATACTGGACCAGTAGAAGAGCAAAAGGGGAAAATTTTGGATGATTACCTCCGGGATGAAGCTCATCGTCGCCGATGGAGCCACCAGTTGAGCCGCCGATGGGGCTGCCGTCGCTGAGGGGGTTGCCGACAGAGCCTCCGTGGTTGGAGAGGTTGCTGATGGTGCCGCCATTGGGAGGTTGGAGCAGGTCGCAAGCGAGATCGTCGGAGGGAGCGGTTGGAGATCGAGAGGGCTCGGGAAGAAGATGAACAGTGGTTCGTTGGAGGAAAATACTAGGCTCGTGAAGAAAAGTGGACGGAGAATGCCAATACTTAAGGATAATCCGAGAGAGAAAGGGTAAAGGTGGGATTTTTGCCGCGCCGTCTACACGAATTCCAGGGGAACAGTTGTCTCGAGCGCCCGGTCTGAGGAAATTGCAATCATTATGCAGGAGACCGCGAACTGGAAGGAGATTTTTACTGCGCCCGTTTCGGAGAAAAAGATTAAAAAAAGAGTTTCAAAGTAAAGAATTATGTTTTACTCCGAAACTGGGGGCATGTGTTGACGCCAGATTTTGACACGTGTTGAATCGGCGTCAGAAGAAGAGATTGTCCGGTGCAGCAGATCTAGAGGCTATAGTAAAAAATCGGCCGATTGAGGCTACAGTTGGAAATCGGCCGATTGGCAATGCTACTTGCGCTAACAAGATTGGGACCACAACAGAGGATCCTGGTTAAAAGTGGCCTAATGTTGGTCAACGGAATAATGCTGATTCGGTCAAGAGGCAAAAGAAAAGAGTCCTGATTGGATTAAGAGACGGCGGCAGAAGATTCTGCGGGAGTCCGTTTCCTTCATAAGAATATTATAGATATAGCAGTTTTTAATAAGATTGTAACAAGTCGTAATCGACCAGGAGTCTTGGTTTTAGGGTATAAATAGAAGTCGCCAGGGCTTTGTAAAATATCAACACATCAATCAACAAAACACTTCTACTTTTTCCTAGTACTTTACTTTCAAGTCGGCGACTTCGCCAATACTTTTTCTTCTTTCACGAGTTCGTACGGATTGGCAGGGCTGCATCAACTTGATCTTCGGCCCATTGGTAGGTTCCGCTTATCGAGTAACATCTGAGCTTTAACTACGGGCGCATCGCTGTGGTTTCGTTTGGATTTATTCACCAGTTATTGATATTTACTAGAATTATAGGTTTTACCTGTTGTTCTAGTATTATCACCAGTTATCCAGCTTGAGATTGGAACTATCGGCTTATTATCGCTCTTCCTTGTTCATCGTCATATAGCCGATTAGATCTATTTCAAGTATTGCATCTGCAATAATTGTTTAAGTCGCTGCAGCAGTTTTCTTTGCAATTATTGCGCGATTATCGGCTAATCCATTGCCGGTCATCTTCATAGCAAATCGGCCGATTCGCCGACGCGCTCCTAGGGACAGATCGGAACCCCAGCCGATTGGGACGCCCTGAATTTAATACTCTTATTTCCTTGTCAATCAACAGGTCATATTGACTGGCACGCCGCGCGAACCACACCAGGGCAAATAACCCAAACAGGAGCTAAGCAGATTCTCCCAGGTCGTGTGTCCGACGCTGAAGACCCTCGGCCGATTCCTGGCCGATTTTAGCGCCAACAACAGGAAATCTCTCGACTTTTACCGGAGTCCTATTAGCATAGCATTCTATCGAACCTTACATCTAGTGTTCAGAGCATGGGAACCTAAGATCATGCAACTAAGTTTTCATTCAACTCCTATAAACTTAATGCACAAGCAATATAGAATAATATGTTGCATAATTTGAAAAATATGGTTCATGCTCCGGGGCTTGCCTTCTTGAGCAAAGCTAGCCTTGGGCTCTTCCGAACTCGGGTTCGGGTCTTCGAAAACTTCAGTTAGATTCACTTGAGCTTCATGCTGCTCACTCTCGGACTCGGGCACCAGCTCGTATGTTCCGTCAGCGAGAGTAGTCGATTCTATATGAATGCACAAGTTTGAGTTGTAGTGATGGTATATGACATTTATTTTTTCTTCACGATAAAGTTGCAGTCCACAAAAATATAGATTTGGTTGCAAAGTTACTTAGTTAAGATTTCTTGGGTAATCGTTAATAGAGTACATCTTAAACTACTTAACTTCATTAAACAAGAAGGGGTTGAGTTATATTGGAAACTTAATTTTCTAAGCACAAACATGGATAAAACACAATTACTGAACTACGTAACTTCTGGTGATGAAACTTTTATTCAGAGTACCACATGTAGAGACAAAACCACTGAAAAAATTTCAGGCATTTTTGTGTAGCAGATTAAATATGAAAAATGTAATACACACCCACTACTAGAACCTAGTTATTTTTATACAGAACGAACCAAGCAAGTATTGATGCTAAAACTTTTACGGGTTCTTAACCTGTCCTTATATGTGTTACTGTAAAGTTTTCAGATTTTATTGTGCATGATACAGAGCATAATAAATAGGACAAATACACCTATTTTAATAAAGATTAATTTCTACAGGATGTTATACAGGGTTTCCGAGTATGAAACTTTTTATACCGCATATTCTAACCCAAAGTATCCCATACAAAAAATATGAACATTTTTCAAGCACAAAAACTAATTATTTTGATTTAATGCATTTCTCAACCACAAAAATTATATAAGTAGGTTATAGAAACGTAAAAGGTTCTAAATTTTTCTATGGTATGTAGGTATCAATATAACAGTGCAGAAAAAGTTTCACAACATAAATCACAATACAAAAGCAGGAAAAATTAGTTCTATCCCTTCATGACATAAAATAAAGTCTAACAAAAAGTTTAGCTAGAGATGGGTTCTGGTCCTAAACATTTTACATTGGCCTACACATCAAGAAAATAATATACTGTCCAAAAATTAGGTTCAGCCTTTTTTTACAACAGTGGGTACAAATAAAGGCTCATAAAACTTCCATTTATATAGAGCAAAATATAGCAAGCAACTGAAGAAATGCAAG
Organism: Panicum miliaceum; assembly: GCA_032594955.1. Lineage (NCBI taxonomy): Eukaryota > Viridiplantae > Streptophyta > Magnoliopsida > Poales > Poaceae > Panicum > Panicum miliaceum. The sequence continues at coordinate 15,330,686 of CM064068.1, forward strand.
TAACAAAAGTTGTAGATTTTCTTCTAAAGATTACAGAACAGTTGAGTTTGCATTTTTTCCATTTTTATACGATTTTATATGAATTTTACAATTCACTGTTTTTGAATCTAAAGTCAAAACACTAGTTTGCAGATATGCACCTGGAAACTTGCGTGCAGACCCTTTTAAAGATTTCAATCGAAGCAATTGGGTCCTTGGCGGCGGCTGGCATGGCGGCTGGCCAAATTCTGGCGAGGGTGCTAGTCGGCGGCGAGGGAAAAAGGGTCGGGGAGAACCAGGGAGGCGAGAGCTACCTTTAGTGGTCTTGGTCGGGGTTGGGGATGGCCGGAGGTGGCTCGTCGGCGTGGAGCAGGGGGCGACGGCAGTGTGGCGCATCGGCGACAATGCTCCGGCGAGCTAGAGCCTGCGGGGGTGGTTTGGTGAGCTTCACGGCGTCGAGGGGAACCCGTTCTGAGGCTTGGCTAGGGCGGAGGAGGGTCTGAGCTGGGCTGTCCACGGCAAGGTGGGGTGCACCGGCGGTGGAGGCAGCGCCGACGGCGCTCTGGCTGAGGTGGGCGACGATGGGCGGGGCAGTGAGCTCCGGTGGGGCGGTGTGGTGGTGTTTGGATGCTCAGCTCTGGCAATGGGTGGCCGGGGAGGTGAGCTCCATGGCTAGCTTGGCACGGCGGCGGCAATGGCAGTGGGCGGCGGCGTTCTGGGGAGCTGGTCGCGCGAGCAGGGCTCGGGGCGGCCTTTATAGGGATAGGAGGGAGGGAGAAGGCCGGGGCTGGACTGCGAGGCTCGGGCGCTGGTGGCACAGCATTGGCCGCGGTGGGCGGCAAGCAGAGTGCCGGTGTGGCGTGCGGCGGGCGCGGCCAGTGGGTTGGGCGAGCGGGATTCGGCGTGGGGGAGGGGGAGATCAGACGGGCGTGGGTTGGGCAAGCAGCTGGCTTGTTGGGCGGCGAGCGCTGGAGGGCCGACACGGTGGAGGTGCGCCATTGGGACGTCGGGCGGCGAGCAGAGGCGGGCGACGCCGTCGTGCGCGTCGCACGCGCGGGCTGGGCAGGCTCGCGGCGTGGGGAGGGAGGGAGGCGTGTTGCAGGGGCGCGGCCAGCCATTGGCTTGGCACGACACGGGCTGCAGGCATCGCCGGCGACGTGGCGGCCGGCTCTGCTGGCTGTCGGGGCAGAGCAGGGGAAGGGAGGGACTCAAAGAGAAAATAGAAGAAAACCGAGGGGCTGAACTATAAAACCATGTTTTTCTCCTATTTTTGTGTCGCAACTTGAAAATCTCTGAACATGAAAGTTGTTCAAAATAAAAAGTTCATCAAGTTTTGTTTCAGGCCAAAGTTAAAAAGTTATTTTAAAAACTCGAAAAGCATGATTCAGATGACACGTCATTTCATGGGCAAAATTTCATATTATCTCCTAGGCTTCAACTAGACTTTTGTTTATCATGTCACTGATGATGTGCCTATTCAATTTCGTAGCCATATTTGCATTGATATGAAAGTTATTTAATTTGTTTGATTAAAGTACATGTATTTATGCACCTATACACATACTTTCAAAATACATGCAAAACCAAATTATAATACATCTCTTCGAAACTTTTCTTAGTTATTTATGCATATTGTTATGCTAATGAGACTTTGTTTAGCAATTTTAACACCTGAAGTGTCACAGCCTTCCCCCCTTAAAAAGAATCTCACCCCGAGATTTAGATAATAAGCTTAGGGTGGATAGTGTGCTAAAATAGCCATAACTTAAACAGTTCCAGCCCAAAAATTCTCAACTTTTACCAGAACATTCCTAAGGTATTCGTGCACAACTTTTCTGTTCAATATTTTGGCTAGATCAGGCTCTAAGATGGCTTTTCTCTTAATGTTTTACTTTACTGTCTACCCAGAAATTTCAGTGAACATAGAGCCAATGTTTTGTGCACCAGGGAAAATCTACCTAGCCAAAAATTAGCAAATTTTAACAGTAGCTGCCTGAGTAAGTGGGCATAAAAATTTTTGTGGCAGAAGTGCTCATTCTAGACAGAAAACTGACATATCAAGAGGTTTCTGTTGTTTCTCCCTATCTACATGTCCAGAATTTTTCAAATTTAAACAGGAGGTAGAATATAAATTTTGGAACAAAAAGTTCAACATGAACTTCTACAGAATGGATCATTTTCTATGCTCAATAAATTCATCTTTCCAGATATGATAGAAATGTAACAAATTTGCTAGATAATCCTTATATAAGACAATCTTGTGCACGCATGAACCTTACCACTCTCAATCAATGCATTTTTAATTTCAATTTTATATGGTCATGATGCATGCATGCCCTATTCATCCTCACAAAATAAAATAATTTCCAAATAGCTTTGGTCTTATGAAGTTAGTTTCGGTGGCATACATAATACGTCTCTCACTATAATATCTAGTCGAATATTCCTAACCGATCTTAACCTATTGCAATTGTGGTTAGTGTACCTGCAGAAGATTGATAGAGCATATATATATATCCATTGAACGTTTCATGCCAGCACTCATGAAAGCGTTCGCATTCATTACCGTTCACTATAGAAACGGCATCCGTACAATTCCCGCCGTACGGACGACTTTAACATACGCTATCGAGATAGCGTATTCACGGGGGTACCGTCTTGTGACGTGGGCATGAACAGCGATCGCCATACCCTGCGCCAAACCTTCTATTCCCAATATAATCAACAAATAGTTGGTATATTGGCAGCACCTCAAGTAGGCCACTGCTTGAGGGCAGCATTCGACTCGCATCACCGACAGGAAGGCCAAGCTCTCTCCGTTGGCTGAGGATTCTTACCTTCTTTCCTTAGCGATGAGTGCGTCGTTACAAAATTTAAGGGTCGGTTGTGCATAAAAGTAAGTTTTGACAGAAAGTAATGTGCTGGGAGTCAGTTGATAATGTGGCAGAACCACCTGAATTAATCCGGCTCAAGTGTATTAACCATCACCAATAGGGCAATCTCGGTTAACCTTACACTTCAAACGGAGTAATCCACTGGTCTGTCGGGTATAACCTCCCGATATAACCACGGTAGGGCGGATCGAGTGCCATACATACAAATGCTCACGCGACGATGAGCCCAGAGAATACCACATTCCAGCAAATATTACAACATTAACATAATTGAATATTACAAACCAAGTTTGAGTTTAGAAACCAAATACTTCAGTGATCATAACTAATAAGTTCTTCAGAGTTTAAGTTGCAGCGGAAATAAAATAACGAAAGCTACTCGACGATAAAGGATGTCTCGATGAAGCCCGTACGAGACATCACTCGGCATTATCTCCGTTGGACGGGGGCGTATCCCATTCCACCGACCAACCAGGGGGAAGAGTGCAGGGCCAAGTCAAGCTAGCAATCATATCTTCGAAAGTCTCCCCTGAAAACGAGCCACAAGCAAGGCTGAGTATACTAATACTCAGCAAGGCTTACCCGAATATTGGGGTATACTTAGCCGACTCCTAGACATGCGAGGCTTTTGGCTTGAGGGGTTTGTTTTGCCAAAAAGCATATATAGTAGGTCCTTACTTTCAGATTTTAGCTCCAAGTTCTAGCTTTCTTTAACCATTCTAGGTAAGCAACTATCCAATATCATACATGGTGAAGCATTAAATTTTCATCCAACAAGTTTATTCATCATCATTGTTCCTCTTCTTACTCTGTGGGTAAAAGTGGTTAAGCAGTCTCAATAGCCGTGAGAAACGGACGATTCGAATCGAATTTCTTAACCTTGCAATGGAAACCTAAACACACGTCACGTGGTTACTCCCTAGAGTCACACGTGCAACTTTTCCCTTCAATTCCCGCTTCACGGAACAGGCCCACCGCCCTCGACTACACCTCCCCATGGACCACGGACGCAGCCGGGCCATGGCGGCCGATGCACCCGCCATTAGCTAGATGTGAACGAATTCAAGACAGTGGGGAGTATGTTCCGGCCTCGGTTCAATCCGGTACTTAAGCTTACCGATTACCATATTCTCGGCATGTGGTTAGTACGTTCAAAGACTTAACCATCACTTACCACACACTGCGGCCTTAGCATTTTTCACTAGACAGACGGGCCTCAATCATCAACATAACATTGTACCATAGCCCGTCCGTCGTCCTTATGATTGCAGCGTGTAGTAAACAATCAACTCCTAATTTCTCGCGAGTGACAGGAAATCACTCGACTTTTACCGAGTCCTATTAGCATAGCATTCTATCGAACCTTGCATCTAGTGTTCAGAGCATGGGTACCTAGGATCATGCAACTAAGTTTTCATCCAACTCCTATAAACTTAATGCACAAGTAAAGTAGAGTAATAAGTTGCATAAGTTTAGAAAATAGGGTTCATGCTCCGGGGCTTGCCTTCTTGTGAACTGTTAGTTTGGGGCTCTTCCGAACTTGGGTTCGGGTCTTCGGCAACTTCAGTTAGATTCACTTGAGCTTCACGCTGCTCACTCTCGGACGCGGGCACCAACTCGTACGTTCCGTCGGCGAGAGTAGTCGTTTCTACATGAATGCACAAGTTTAAGTAGTGGTGATAGTAAATGACATTATTTCCTTCACGATAAAGTTGCAGTTCATAAGACATAGGTTTTGCTGTGAAGTTATTTACTTAAACATTTCCTGGGCAATCGTTAATAGAGTTCATCTTAATCTATTTAACTTCATTAAAGAAGAAGGGGTTGTGTTATATTTAAACACCAACATGAGTTGAACACAAATACTAATCTAGTTAGCTTCTGGTAATAAAATTTTTATTCAAAGTACATTATGCAGAGATAAGGTCACTGTAAAAGTTTCAGACATTTTTGTGTAGCACGTTAAATATGAAATATGTAATACACAGCCACTGCTAGGATCTAGTTATTTTTATACAGAACAACCCATGGAAGTATTGATGCTAAAAATTTTACAGGGTGTTGTTATAACCATATTTGTGCTACTGTAAATTTTTCAGATTTTATTGCACATGATATAGAGCATAATAAATGGGACAAGCTACACTCATGTTATTAAAGATTATTTTCTACAGGATGTTATACAGGGTTTCTATATATGAAACTTTTTGTACAGCTTGAGCTACTCTAATGTGTTTCATAGCAAAACGATGAACATTTTCTAAGCGCTTTACTAATTATTTTGAATTAGTGAAGTTTTCCTACCACAAATTCATATGAACAGGTTACATATAGTAAAAATATTTCTAAATTTTTCTATGGCCTCTAGGTGTTACTACAACAACACAGAAAACGTTTCATGACATTAAACATCACAGAACAGCAGGAAAAATTTGTTCTATCACTTTATGGCATAAAACAAGGTTCGACAAAAGGTGTATCTAGAGATGGCTTTTGGTCCTAATCATTTTATACAGCCCTAAACATCAAGTAACTAACTCACTGCCCAAAATTTAGGGTCAGCAATGATCTACAACAGTGGGTACAAAAGAAGTCCATTAAACCTTCCATTTAATCTAGAGCAAAATATATTGCGAATCTGAGAAACTTTATGTAACAAAAGTTGTAGCGATTCTTCTAAGGATTCCAGAACAGTTGAGTTTGCATTTTTCTGAATTTTCTACGATTTTATACGAATTTTACAAGTTCACTGATTTGGTTAAAACTTTCTTTACAGAGGGGTCCCTGAAAACTAGCAGAAAACCCCCTAGAAAGATTTGGGCGTTTGCAATGTGGTCCCTGGTCGCAATTTCACGGCGGGGTCATCCTGTCCGGCCAAATTCCGGCGAGCTGGGTCGCCGGCGGCGAGGGCAAGGTGGGGGAGCACGGAGAGGGAACCAGGGCGCACCTATTGGTGGTCTTGGAGTGGCTCGGGGTGGCCGGTGGCGGCCTGGCCGCGGAGAGCAGGGGCGGCGGCGGTGGGGCGGCGCGGACGGCGGCGCTCCGGCGATGAGGGCGGCGGGGCTCGGGCTGGGAAGCTTCAGCGCACTGAGGAGGGTCCGTTTCAGCGCTTGTCTCGGGTCGAGGAGGGGCGGAGGAGGGAGTTCCACGGTGGCGGCGTGGGACGGCGCTCGGCTCTGTTGTGCTCTGTTCTGCAGGGAAGAAGAAAGGAGGGGAGGGAGGGGCGCTGTGCCGGCTTTATTGCAGCGGAAGAAGAAGAAAGGAGGGAAGAACAAAGTTCTTCAGAGTTCATTGCAGCGGAAAAACAACGATAAACTACTCGACGATACATGATGTCTCGATGAAGCCCGTACGAGACATCACTCGGCATTATCATCATTGGCCGGGGACGCATCCCATTCCACCGACCAACCAGGAGGAAGAGTACACGGCCAAGTCAAACTAGCAACCATGTCCTCAAAAGTATCACCTGAAAACAAGCCACAAGCAAGGCTGAGAATACTCAGCAAGGCTTAACCAACTAGTGGAATATACTTAGCCAACTCCTAGACATGCAAGGCTTTTGGCTTGAGGGGTTTGTTTTGCCGAAAAGCATATACAGGTAGGTCCTTACTTTCAAATTTTAGCTCCAGATTCTAGTTTTCTTTAACCATTCTATATAAGCAACTATCCAATATCATACATGATGAAAGAATTAATTTGCATCCAACAAGATTAATCATCATCATTGTTCCATTTCTCACTCTATGTGGTAAAAGGGTCAAGCAGTCTCAATACCGCGAGAAACGGACGATTCGAATTGAATTTCTTAACCTTGCAAGGCACACCTAAACACACGTCACGTGGTTACTCCCAGAGTCACACGTGCAACCTTTCCCCTTTCTTCCTGGGTTGTGGATCAGGGCCACCATCCAAGACTACAGAGCCCGGCTCTGCACCGACCATGTGCGCGCATGGAACCGAAGTTGGGAGGGTGAGGTGCTATCCAGTTGCCGGTCCGATTAGGTGCTTAAACTTACCGATTACCATATCCTCAGCATGTGGTTAGTACGTTCAAACGCTTAACCACCACTACCACACACTGCAGCCTTAGCATTTTTCACTAAACAGAACGGGCAATCGTTAATAGAGTACATCTTAAACTACTTAACTTCATTAAACAAGAAGGGGTTGTGTTATATTGGAAACTTAATTTTCTAAGCACAAACATGGATTAAACACAATTACGGAACTAGGTAACTTCTGGTGATGAAACTTTTATTCAGAGTACCACATGCAGAGACAAAACCACTGTAAAAATTTCAGGCATTTTTGTGTAGCAGATTAAATATGAAAAATGTAATACACAGCCACTACTAGAACCTAGTTATTTTTATACAGAACGAAACATGCAAGTATTGATGCTAAAACTTTTACAAGTTTTTATTCTGTCCATATATGTGTTACTGTAAATTTGTCAGATTTTATTGTGCATGATACAGAGCATAATAAATAGGACAAGATACACCTATTTTCATAAAGATTAATTTCTATAGTATGTTCTGCAGGGTTTCTGAGTTAGAAACTTTTTATACAGCATCTTCTAACCCAAAGTATCCCATACTAAAAAGATAAACATTTTTCAAGGATAAAAACTAATTATTTTGATTTATGCATTTCTCCACAACAAAAACTATATAAGTAGGTTATAGAAAGGTAAAAGGTTCTAAATTTTTTTGTGGTACTTAGGTATCAATACAACAGCACAAAAAAAGTTTCACAACATAAATCACAATATAACAGTAGGAAAAATTAGTTCTATCCCTTCATGGCATAAAATAAAGTCTAACAAAAAGTTTAGCTAGAGATGGGTTCTGGTCCTGAACATTTTACACTGGCCTACAGATCAAGAAAATAATCCACTATACAAAAACTTGGTTTAGACTTTGTCTACAACAGTGGGTACAAATAAACGCTTTTAAATCTTCCATTTAATCTAGACCAAACTATATCAAGCAACTGAAGAAATGCATGTAACAAAAGTTGTAGAGTTTCTTCAAAAGATTATAGAACAGTTGAGTTTGCATTTTTTTGATTTTTATGCGATTTTATATGAATTTTACAAGTTCATTGTTTTTGAATCTAAAGTCAAAACACTGTTTTGCAGATATGCCCCTAGGAACTTGCGTGCAGACCCTTTTAAAGATTTCAATCGAAGCAATTGGGTCCTCGGCGGTGGCTGGCATGGCGGCCAGCCAAATTCCGGCGAGGGTGGTCGCCGGCGGTGAGGTAAAAAGGGTCGGGGAGAACCAGGGAGGCGAGAGCTACCTTTGGTTGCCTTGGTCGGGGTTGGGGATGGCCAGAGGTGGCTCGTCGGTGCGGAGCCGGGGGCGGCGGCGGTGCGGCGCGTCGGTGACGATGCTCCGGCGAGCTAGAGCCTGCGGGTGCGGGTCGGTGAGCTTCGCGGCGTCGAGGGGAACCCGTTCCGAGGCTTGGCTAGGGCGGAGGAGGGATGGAGCTGGGCTTTCCACGGCGAGGTGGGGTGCGGTGGCGGTGGAGGTAGCGCCGGCGGCACTCTGGCTGAGGTGGGCGGTGATGGGCGGGGCAGTGAGCTCCGGTGGGGCGGTGTGGTGGTGTTTGGATGCTCAGCTCTAGCAATGGGTGGCCGGGGAGGTGAACTCCACGGCGAGCTTGGCACGACGGCGGCGTTCTGCGGAGCTGGTCGCGCAAGCAGGGCTCGGGGCGGCCTTTATAGGGACAGGAGGGAGGGAGAATGCCGGGGCAGGACGGCGAGGCTCGGGCGCTGGTGGCACAGCATTGGCCGCGGTGGGCGGCAAGCAGAGTGCCGGCGTGGCGTGCGGCAGGCACGACCAGTGGATTGGGCGAGCGGGATTCGGCGTGGGGGACGGGGAGATCACGCGGGCGTGGGTTGGGCAAGCAGCTGCAGCAGCTGGCTTGTCGGGCGGCGAGCGCTGGAGGGCCGGCACGGTGGAGGTGCGCCATTGGGACGTCGGGCGGCGAGCAGAGGCGGGCGACGCCGTCGTGCGCGTGGCACGCGCGGGCTGGGCAGGCTCGCGGCGTGGGGAGGGAGGGAGGCGTGCTGCAGGGGCGCGGCCAGCCATTGGCTTGGCACGACACGGGCTGCAGGCATCGCCATCGACATGGCAGCCGGCTATGCTGGCTGTCGGAAAAGAGCAGGGGAAGGGAGGGACTGAAAGGGAAAATAGAAGAAAATCGAGGGGCTGAACTGTAAAACCATGTTTTCTCCTATTTTTGTGTTGCAACTCGAAAATCTCTGAACATGAAAGTATTTCAAAAAGAAAAGTTCTTTAAGTTTTGTTTCAGGCCAAAGTTCATTTGAATTATATTTCAAAAGTTATTTTAAAAACTCGAAAAGCATGATTCAGATGACACGTCATTTCATGGGCAAAATTTCATATTCTCTCCTAGGCTTCAACTAGACTTTTGTTTATCATATCACTGATGATGTGCCTATTCAATTTTGTAGCCATATTTGCATTGATGTGAAAGTTATTTAATTTGTTTGATTAAAGTACATGTACTTATGCAACTATACACATACTTTCAAAATACATGCAAAACCAAATGATAATACATCTCTTTGAAACTTTTCTTAGTTATTTATGCATATTGTTATGCTAATGAGACTTTGTTTAGCAATTTAAACACCTCAGGTGTCACAGAAACCAAAGCAATGGAGTATGTCATAGATGAATGTGAGTACTCTGTCGGCAGTTAGTGTTGTGATTGGCTTGTACTCGATCTTTTTGGGAACTTGTCGATTGCCACCAACACATGGGTAATACTTCCTGGCGCTATTGTTAGAGGACTGATCATGACAAGGCCCCAACAAGCGAACGGCCAAGAAGGAGGTATGGTGATCAGCTTGTGGGCTGGGACATGAGCTTGTTTACTGAAGAATTGGCAGTTGGTGCACCAGCGAACGATATCGCATCTGCCAAAGCCGTAGGCCAATAGAACCCGGACTTGAAAGCCTTCCCGACTAGTGTACGGGAGGCTGCATGATTGCCGCACACGCCCTCATGAATTTCCTCTAGGATTTCCCGCCCTTCTGCAGTAGTCACACATTTCATGAGTACCCCTGTTGCTGATCCACGCTTGTAGAGCTTATCTCCCACTAGAATGTAACCCCTTCTTCACCTGAGTAGTCGGATAGCCTCGGCACACTTAGGGTCGACATTGGGGGGCAGCTTCTTGTGCTTGATCAAGTCGATGAACTTGGGGCGCCAGTCCACATCAATCATTAAGACCTCTCGACTTAGCTCCATAGGGCCCTGGTTGATGGTGCAAGGCTCTATTCTGGGAATAGAGGGATGGTGGAGCTCATGGACAAAGACTCCAGCCGGAACTTTGGCTCGCTCAGAGCCTAGTTTAAAGAGCACGTTGGCCCCAATGTTGTTATCGCGGAGTACATGACGAATCTCGAGTCCTGAGAACTTGTTGACTTGTTGACGTAGGCATCCATAGTTTCCTTGTTGATGTCCCACTCTTTGTTGACTTGTTGGACCACTAGCAAGGAGTCGCCGAAGACGAGTAGTCACTTGATGCCAAGAGAGACAGCCAGGCGCAACCCGTGCAATAGTGCCTCGTACTCGGCTTCATTGTTTGAGACCTTAAATAGTATCAGAAATACATATTTAAGTTGCTGACTAGTTGGACTTATGAAGAGTACTCCTACGCCACCGCCTTCGAGCTTGAGGGATCCGTCGAAGTACATGACCCAATGCTCTGGCTGGTTAGCTGGAGTCGGTACTTGGTTTTCTTGCCACTCTGCCAAGAAATCTACTAGAGCTTGCGACTTGATGGCGGTGCGTGGCTTGAAGTTGATGTTGAGGGCTCCCAGCTCCACTGCCCACTTAAAGATATGTCAAGTGGTGTCCCGATTGTGGAGTATATCCGCCAATGGGAAGTCAGTGACAACTGAGATCTTGTACTCGTTGAAGTAGTGGCAAAGTTTCCTGGAGGTGATGAGTATAGCATAGAGAAGTTTCTGAATTGATGGGTAATGAACCTTCGATTCAGAGAGTACTTCGCTGACAAAATACATTGGCCGCTGCACGCCAAATGCATGGCCTTCCTCGTTGCGCTCGACCACTATAACTGTGCTGACTACATGAGTAGTCGCAGCGATGTAGAGTAGCAGGTTCTCTCCTGGGTTTGGAGCGGTGAGGATGGGGGGCGATTGGAGGTGAACCTTGAGGTCCTCCAATGTCTGTGCCGCTTCCTCTATCCAAACGAAGTTATCCTGCTGTTTGAGGAGCTTGAAGAAGGGTAGACCCCGTTCTCCAAGTCGAGAGATGAATTTGTTTAACACCGCCATGCAGCCGGTGAGTTTTTGCACGTGTTTGATCTTCTGTGCAACCCCCATGCTTGTGATGGCGGTGATCTTTTCAGGATTAGCCTCAATTCCTCGATGACTGACAATGAAACCAAGGAGTTTCCCCTAAGGTACGCCGAAGATGCACTTAGTCGGGTTTAGCTTCCACTGAAATTTTCGCAGGCTGTTGAAGGTTTCTTCGAGATCAGGGATGAACTCTTCGGGATTTTAGGTCTTAACGACCACGTCATCCACGTAAGCCTCAACATTGCGATGTAACTGGTCAGCAAGGCATAGTTGAATAGCTCGCTGGTATGTTGCACCCGTGTTCTTTAGCCCAAACGACATAGTCATGTATGCGTAGGCACCGAACAGGGTGATGAATGCTGTCTTGATCTGATCCTCTTCTTTGAGGGACATTTGATGATAACCCGAGTAACAATCAAGGAAGGACAGCAGAACACAGCCGGCGGTGGAGTCGATAACCTGATCGATGCAGGGGAGTGCGAAATGGTCTTTCGGGCAGTGCCTATTAAGATCGGTATAATCGACACACATCCTCCATTCAATATTATTCTTTTTAAGAACGAGTACAGGGTTGGCTAGCCACTCTGGGTGGTACACCTCTTTGATGAAACCAGCCGCGAGTAGTTTAGCTAGCTCTTTTTTGATGGCCTGCCTCTTTTCTGGGGAGAAATGATGAAGTCGTTGCTTCCTCGGAGTGGCCTTGGGATCAACTCTCAATGCATGCTCGATCAACTCCTTGGGCACACCTGGCATATCCACTAGTTTCCATGAGAAAATATCTCGGTTAGCCCTAAGAAATTTGATGAGCGCGAGTTCCTATTTGCTGTCCAGGTGTCCGCCGATAAGGGCGGTCTTGGACGAGTCACCCTCCTGGAGTAGGATGGTTTTGATGCCGACATCGGAGTTTGGCTTCACCCTCAACTGGCTTGGTCTCTTGTTTGCCACCTCTAGCTCTATTTCGGAGATTTGTTGGGCAGCCGTGAGTACTTCGGATGAAGGCTCTAGCACACGTGCTGAGGCAGCGTACTTGATCGCCTCCTGGTCGCAGTTGTAGGACATCTCGACGTCACCATGGAGTGAGAGTACACCATTGTTACCTGGCATTTTAAGGACCAAGTAAACATAATGGGGTACCGCCATGAATTTGGCCAGGGCTGGCCTGCCAAGGATAGCGTGGTACGAAGATTCAAAGTTTGCGACTTCAAATTTTATGTACTCCATACAGAAATTGTCGGTCGTCCCGAAAGTAACTGGCAGTGTACCCAAGCCGATCGGTGTAGCCGCATTACCTGGGATGATCACGTAGAATGGAGCCTTGCTAGGAGTAAGCATCTTGCCGATGTCCAGCCTCATCTTCTTCAGAGTACTCGAAAAAGGTAGTTTAAGGCGCTACCCCCATCGATGAGTACTCGGCTCAGCGTAGAACCCGCCACCACGGGGTCCAAAATGAGCGAAATTTTTCCCAGCTCGGAGAAGCTGGTCCACTAATCCTCTCTAGAGAAAGAGATCGGGACCTCGCTGTGTCTCAGAGGACATGGCACGGTTGACTCGACTAATAGGATCTCGCGCCAAAATAGCTTATGCGCACGTTTGGTGAGGATACCTACGTCGCCTCCGAAGATGACGTTGACGGTATTAGTTGGGTGGTTGAAACCCGGAGGACCCGACTTGTCGTTGCCTTCGTCCCCCTTGTCCTTGTCCATATCTTCGTCGTCAAGAGGGGGCGCGTTGAGGCTCTTGCGGAGGGTGATGCACTGGAAGAGCGTATGCTTCGACTTCGAGTGCATCAGGCATTGCTTGTGGTTGTGGAGGATCTTCTTGTACCGGTCCTGAAGCTTGCCCAACTTCTTGCCGTGAGGGTTCCACTCGACAGTCGCCACTTGGTCCTCCGGCTTGCGCTTGCGGGAGGAGTTTGAGTTGTTGAACTGGCCCTTGTCGGAGGGGTTGTTGTTGTGGCCCTTGTCATTCTTGCGCTTGGGGAAGCATTCATTCTCTTCGTCTTCTTGGTCCGCGCATCTCTGCATCATGTCGCGGAGGCCGACCACGATAGTTGGGAAATTTCTTTCGAACTCGCGGTACGTTTACTTCGTGGCGAGGCCATTTCGGAAGCAGCGGATGAATTCCTCATCGGCAATGTTGGCGATGGTGGCGCGGGTGTCGAAGAAGCAGCGCGTCTATGACCTTAGGGTCTCGTTCTATTCCTGTTTGACCTGCGACAAGTCATGACGAGTACCTGCTGGGATCATGGAGCCCTGGAAGATGTCAGGAAGACCTTCTTCAGTGCTTCCCAGGAGTCGATGCAGTTCAGCCTAAGACCCTCAAGCCATGAAAGTGGTGCGGTCTCCATGGCCATCGGAAAGTAGAGGGCTTTGGTAGAGTTAGAGCCCCCAGGCACCTCAATGGCCACGGAGTAGCATCGTAGCCACTGTCGCGGATCCTGTTTCCCGTCATATTTCAGGATGTTTGTGGGTTTGAAGTCCTTCGGGATCTTGCGGTTGGTTATGTTTTCAGTGAAAGCTGGGAAGCAATCACTATCTTCGCAGGCGGCATCCTCGAACTGCTCACATTGTCGGTTGGTGATGATGGTGCGCGCATCGTGATTACTGTTGATGTGCTGCCTCAAGTCTCCAGGAGCTGGGGGTGGTGGGTTCCCGTGTTGAGCTTGGCCTCCCGTGGGTTGTCCTCCACCTCTAGGTCTTGGGGCCTGCTAGTTTTGATGTTGCTGCACCTCCTGTTCGGCTTGTCGGTTATTGCGGGGGTTCATGCGACCACCAGAAGTACGACTAGCCTGCGGTACAGAGCTGTCATGGCATTCTGAAATGGAACGTGTGGCAGTGTGTGCTGGGTTCATGTGATCCAGCTGAACCATCGCTTGCTGAGCAAGCTGGATGATCCTTTGGGTCGCCTGGTTCTATGGGAGTTGTTACAGAAGCATGGCAGTTTGGTAGATGTTACCCATGGGGGTGACAAACTTTGGCTCAGCCACTGCGTCAAACTCTCCGCGCAGTTTTCTTTGCCACTGCGGATTGCGAGCGCACTCCTGGGCGTTGCGCTTACGCTTGTTCCACTTGGAGTTCCTCAGGCGATGGCATCACTTCTACTCTTTGTCCTCATCTTGAGGGGCTTCGGCAGTCTTCTCGTCGCCTGAGATGTCGTTCTCGAGTTCATTGTCGAACTTGATGCCTGGCTTATCATCGACGATGCCGCGAAGTGAAGCCATGAAGACTTCGCGTTCTGGCAAGTAGTCGCCAGAGTAGTCGATGGTGACGGGCACAGTCAATGTGGTAGTCCTGGATGCTTCCTCCTGGACAGGAGTAAGAGGCTTGCCCTTTTGAAAAAGCAGTTCGTGGATCGTGGCTACTAGGCAAGCGTCATCATCAAGTAGTTCGGAGGGCTCCATGCCCTTCCAGTACACGAATCTGCCCTGTGCAATAGTCGTAATGCTCAAACCCAGATGACTAACTGCAGAAGAGTCGGGTCGTCATCTAAATCCGAGTAGACGTCAAAAATGGGAGCCTCCCGGCTAGCGGTGGCATCCTCATCTCCGAGCTTGAGTAGGAGATCTAAGTCATCTTCCAGATCGAAGAGGGACTTGGATTGTAGGGCCTCCGCGTAGGTGGAAGCCGCGTTGCGTAGTCCGAAGCAGAATCGGGTACGCCCTTCCGCAGGTCGAGTCGAACCCGAGCTGGGAGGTCGTGTTGGGGCACGAGTCAAAAATGCGTCGGTGACGAAATCCTCCTCGGTCCGCGAGGTGAGAAGCGGATGCATCTTGTCGAGGTTGTCAATGAACTCGTTGAGTCCGCTCGAACAGCTCGATGCCTCGGGCTCCATGGTGTTGGCCAGGTGGCTGTCGAAGCCGCCCGAGCCGTTGGCGATGCATACCGAGGAGCCAGAGATGAAAGTTGTGCCCTTGTTGAGCACAGCGCTGGTGAAGTTGAACGATGCCATCTAGTTCTCAGGGGATGCTCGATGAACACTCCTACCTGGCGCGCCAGCTGTCAGTGTTTTACCGCCAAGCCCACCGAGGGATACCCCCGAGGTGGTAGGTTGTAGGTAGAGTGTCACCGAGATCAGGAACTCGAAGGTGCAAGGAACACAAAGGTTTAGACAGGTTCGGGCCGCCGAGAGCGTAATACCCTACGTCCTATGTGGTTTGTATTGTCTTAGAGGTTATGAGATATTTTGGAGGGGTCCCTGCCTGCCCTTATATAGTCTGGAGGGACAGGGTTAGTTGGTAGTCCTAGTCGGAGACGGCCTGAGGTGTCCTACCTGAGTATGTTGTCAGGTAGTTTCCTTACGTCCGACTAGTCCTAAATCTATACGACTAGTGACAATGAGGATAAGGTATGGCCCATGCACCATCCCCTACTACAAGAATATGTACGACAAGTGAGCTGTCCCGCTGCCCCAGGTCTGACACTATCTTTGAAGATATTGCAATGGGTGAGACTGAAGAAGATGTTGGAGCACAAGCTCCAGAAGATGATCTTGGTTAGATGTTACGTGAAGCGAAGGAAGTCTGTGAAACTGAAAAGGAATCCAGGGATTTGCAGCGTATGATTGAGGACTACAGAACATTGTTGTACCCAGATTGCAAGCAAGGGCAAAAAAGGTTGGGTACCTCATTGGAATTGCTGCAATGGAAGGCATCAAATGGTTTATCTAACAAGGGTTTCGAGGAGTTGGTAAAACTTAAAAAAAAACCTACTCCCTGAGGGTAACACATTGCCCGAAACAACGTACGAGGCAAGAAAGGTTGTTTGCCCTCTAGGATTTGAAGTACTAAAGATATATGCATGTCCAAATGACTGCATCCTCTTTCGTGGTGAGGAATATGAAAATTTGGATGTCTGTCCGGTAAAAGCATGTCGTTATAAGATCCCTCGAGATGATCCAGGCGACGTTGAGGGGGTGCGTACCAAGAAGAGAGTGCATGCCAAGGTGATGTGGTATTTTCCTATAATATCACATTTGAAATGTCTATTCATGAACAAGACCAATGCAAAGTTTATGCGATGGAACAAAGAAACGAGGAAGCAAGACAATATGTTGCGACACCCCGTGATTGGGTCCTAGTGGAGCAACGTGGATAGAACATTCCCAACTTTTGCAGATGATGCAAGGAACATGAGATTTGGCTTAAGTGTGGAAGGCATGAATCCGTTCGGTGAACAGAGCAGTGGCTATAGTACTTGGCCTGTGACACTTTGTATATACAATCTTCCTCCTTGGCTGTGCATGAAGCGGAAGTTCATTATGATGTTGGTGCTTATACCCGGACCGAAGCAACCTAGTAACGATATTGATGTGTACCTGAAACCGCTGGTTGACGATCTTCTTTTGCTGCGGAAAGAGGAGGGGGTTCGTGTGTGGGATGCGCACGCAGAGGAGCATTTTAACCTGCGTGCATTTCTTTTCGTAACCATCAATGATTGGCCTAGACTTAGCAACCTGTGCGGACACTCAAATAAAGGTTATAGGGCATGCACCCATTGTTTACATGAAATCGACAGCATGTCTCTGAAGCACTGTAGGAAGATTGTATACATGGGCCATTGTCGGATTCTTCCTATCAAGCATCCATTAAGAAAGAAGCATGCTCATTATGGTGGAAAGGCGAATCATCGTACGAAGCCTAGGAACATTTGTGGGAAAATGGTATTTGAAATGGTCAAATATATAAAAGTAGTCTTCGGAAAGGGACCTGGTAGCAAAGCAGTTCCCAATATTGAAGGATGTGCACCTATGTGGAAGAAAAAGAGTATATTTTGGGATTTACCATATTGGGAAGTCTTAGAGGTCCGTCGCGCAACTGACGTGATGCACCTCACCAAGATTCTTTGTGTGAACCTGCTAGGCTTCCTTGGTGTGTATGGTAAGCAAAAAGATACACTGGAAGTGCGGCAATACCTGCAACGTATGAAATACAGAGTTGCCCTACATCCAGAGAAAAGGGATAAAGGATGCCATTACTTAGGTCCTGCCTGCTACACTCTAAGCAAGCGAGAGAAGGAAAGTATGTTTGAATGTTTGAACAGTATCAAGGTCCCGTCATGCTACTCTTTGAATATAAAGAGGCTACAAAATATGAAAGAGAAGAAATTTGCACACGTAAAGTCCCATGACTGTCATGTGCTGATTACGCAATTACTTCCAGTTGCATTGAGAGGTATTCTACCAGATATTGTTCAAGTAACAATCATATAGCTATGTGCATTCCTCAACACAATTTCACAGAAGGCAATCGATCCAATGAGTCTACTGATGCTATAGAATGATGTTTTCCAAAGTATTGTTAGCCTTGAGATGATATTTCCTCCATCATTTTTCAATATTATGATGCATCTCCTGGTTCACCTTGTCAAAGAGATCAGTATTCTCGGGTTTGTCTTCCTCCATAATATGCTTCCTTTTGAACGATTCTTTGCAGTCCTAAAGAAATACGTTCATAACCGTGCTCATCCAGAAGGAAGCATTGCCAAAGGGTTATGTGACAGAGGAGGTCATTGAGTTTTGTGTTGACTATGTGGATGAACTTTGCCGGATTGGGGTTCCAGTATCACGGCATGAGGGGAGGTTGATTGGAAAAGGCACACTAGGAAAGAAATCAATAAATGCTAATGATCATGCTTCGATGAGCAAAGCACATTTCATGGTTCTGCAAGCAGCCTTGGTGGCTCCGTACATCGAGGAGCACAAGTAGATCATACAAAGCAGATCCTTGGAAGTCCGAAACCTGGATTACAAAGAATCACATCGATACTTTTCCCATCTGGTTGCGCAACGAAGTTATGGCTAACGAGGACATTCATGAACAACTTGCCTGGTTGGCCAGGGGTCCATCCAATACAAGACGTACTAAGGATATGAAATTAATGAATACACATTTTACACAAGATCCGAGAACAAAACGAGCACCAATCAAAATAGTGGTGTCCGTATAGAAGCTATAGATAGTAATGGCCAAAGCAAATCATATTTTGTTTATATTGAGGAGATCTGGGAACTCGACTATGGGCCTTTAAAGATTCCTCTATTTCGTTGATAATGGGTGAAGCTGACTGGAAAAGGCATCAATATTGACGCGTACGGAATCACATCCGTAGACCTCAAAGAGCTTGGCTATCGAGACGAACCGTTTGTCCTAGCCAAAGATGTTACTCAAGTTTTCTATGTGAAGGACATGTTCAGCAAACCCAAGAAGGACAAGTTTGGCAAATCAACGAAGGACAATTCAGAAGATGATGAACCAAAGCGCCACATAGATCTGGCATGCAAAAAAAAATTGTGGGAGTCGACGATGTCACGGATGAAGAAGAATACAATAAGGTCGAGGACATGACTCCATTCGCAGTGGATGTTGACACAAGTATCCTTTTAGCCCAGGAGGACGCTCCCTACGTACATCATGATCACAGTGAAGGGATGATTGTAAAGAAAACAATCGTTAATATTCCTTTAGGTGATTAATTGTCTCTTGAATAAATTTTAGTCATCATGTAATATTTGACTCATGTTATATTTTCAATCATCATTTATATTTTATTCTTTTGAATAATGTTTAGTCATCATATAATTCTTTGACTAATACACACTCACTCACAAACATATACACACTCACTCTCTCACACACACACGCTCTCTCTCTAGCTCTCACACACAACACATTCACACTCACTCTCTCTCACACTCACTCTCTCTCACACACACTCTCTCTCTAACTCTCACACATAAAAAATACAATATTTACAAATATTTTGGTGAATTTTTGTGCCCATATAAAATTTTCTAGGGAAATTAAAGACTTTCAGCAGAAAAGCAAAAACTAAAGAAAACCAAAAAAGAAAGGAAAATGAAACGGCGCGAAACGAATTCCCTGTATGCCCTTAGGTACCGGGTTGAAATATTGACCCGGTACAAAAAAAAAGAGGTAATTGGAGCTCCTTAGGTACCGGGTGTAAAGCTCACCCGGTACCTAAGGCTCGACCTAAAGTATCGGGTAAGATTTCTAGCCGGTGCATAAGGCTTACTTAGGTACCGGTTTTGCTTTTCAACCTGTACCTAAGGGCCGGGGTATATTACTCCCTGCCACTTCCCCCTTCTCTTCCTCCTCCTTCCTTCTTCACCCAGACGCCTGATCGACGATGTTGGCCGGCCACCCTCATCCTCGCCCTCCGATCCGTCGTCGCCCCGCCGTCGTCGACCAGCCCTCTGCCTTGACGCCACGTCATGCCTCCCCCACGCTGACCTCGGCTCCACCGTACCTCCACCGCCGCGACGCCGCGCCTCCCCATACCGGCCGCTCCCTTGTCTCCACAGCGCGCCACCGCCTCGACGCGCCGCGCTGCGCCGCGCCACGCGTCCCTCCCCACGCCGGCCGGCCCTCGCCTCGATGCCTGCCACCGCCCCGACGCCACGCCTCCCCACGGGCCCTCGCCTCCATCGCTACCACCACGACGCCCTTGCCTCCCCACGCCAGCCACCGCTCCACTCCTCCTCCGCCCAATTCGAGGCTCGGAACGGCTCTCCATCGTCCTCCTGATCCTCCCCAGCCCAGCCTCCGTCGCCGAGCATCGCCGGAGTGCCACCATCGCAGCTCGCAAACGCTGCCGCCCCCTGCTCGCCGTGGGCAGGCCGCCTCCGGCCATCTCCTTCCCAACCAACAGGCCATCCTCTCAGATAGCTCTCGCTCCCCACATGCCTCCTTGCCCCTCGCCCCATGCCGTCGGCGACCATCCTCGCCGGAATCAGGTCGGCCAGTGCCTTCCACGCCATCAAATCCGGCCAGGGACCCAATTGCTTTGATTGGAAAAGTTTTAGGGTTATTAGTGCAAGAACAAAGGACCTATCTGTAAACATTAAAGTTCAAACCCTATTTCAAATCAGTGAACTTATAAAATGCTTTACAAATCATAGAAAAATTGAATAAATGCAAACTAATATGTTTTGGAATCTTTCCAACTAGATCTACCATTTTGCTCACATGCCGATGCTATGTTTCTGCATGTCTTGATCTCTAGAATTAAAACTTGTTTTAATTAGCACTTAAATGTATTTTAGTGAATTGTTAAATTAGTTTAATTTGGTCTTGTTTAGCAACTAGCTTTGAAATTTAGTTAATTTTATAAAATTTCATGTATATGTACTATATAAGGATGTGTAATTTAAAAGATGTATATATATAATATTGTTTATGAAAATTACATGCGTCATTTTGTTGACTCGCGCACATACACACCGGTTGGAACCCCGGGCCCCAAGAAGCGAAAGATTATCATAAAGAAAATAGGTCATAAAAAGAAATTAGCTTACGAGTTGAACGACGAGGAACAGAATGAGCATGTGCGCGAAAGGGTGAACGAACATTTCAAACCTCGACCGCTAGAGAAGAGGGTGTGCGTTGGTCCTGCCACGGCTGAAAAGTCTAAAATTGCTTGAGAGACATCCCCGAGAGACCAGTAAAACTACCCTCGGACTACGACCGCATGATAATAAAGGCCCACCAGAGAATGAGGCAAAGAGGCAAGGGCGTTCCTCAGCTAGGAACACAACAGAAAGAAATTGAGCCCCTCCGGGTGACGACGGAGATAGAGCAAAAAGTCGCGGAGTTTTTGGAAGAAATGGGTTTTACCATTGAGCAGGCAACCCGACAAGATGAGGATCTCCCAATCGCTAACGTTGTAGCACATCCATACGAACATGGAAAACCCTTCGTCGCTGATGAGGAGTTCCTCAACCTACCCACGCTGATGCGCGCATTCCATAAAATGTACATGGAATGCTCGAATGCTAGCCAACAGAAGTTTGGAGTTAAGGACCGCAATCATGATTTCTACCGTGGGGCTGATAACTTCTGGATCCGTTTCAAAGATGTGCATGCAATATACTATCGAGACGCCATCAACATGACTTGCTGGATTCTGTAAGTATCATCCAATCTACATTCGTATGTCGATATTAATCAACACTCTAGTCTTCGTGACATCTCTCTAATTTAATTATATTGTATCATGTAGAATGGAGCTTCAAAGGTGCCGAAAAGAAGGATGGGATAATCAAGTGGGTTTCATGAATCTCATGCTTATCAATCAGACAAATTTACAGAACAGGTATAAGGAAACATGTACAAAGCCCTAATGGAACAACATTACAAATCCTATATATTCATACCCTACAAAAATGGGTAAGTTCTAATCCACTGATAACTCTTTTATATTAATTTAATGATGTATATATTTATATATGCTTATATATCTATATGTGCAGCTTCCATTGGATTTTGCTTGTACTCTTGCTTGGAGACTAGTAGAGTTACAGTGTATGAGTCCAAGAGACACAAAAGGGAGAAAATCGAACACTTCTTACAACCATTGAACAGGCAAGTTTATTTTGCACAAAACACAACTATTTTGGGATTGAATATTTACCTTTCATTCTTATGCGCTGGGTGTGGAGAGCTTTTGTAGAAAAGCAACCTGGTGCTTTTAAGAATGAATTATGTTAGAATGGACTTCCCAGTATGTGGGTCCGCTACCCTTTGCATATCTCATTTACTATTTTGTATGCGCATACAATTATAACTTATTTGTTTTTTAGTGTTCGAGACAAAAACCAGGAAATAATTGGTGTGGGTACTACATATGTGATTACATGCACACTCTAACCCATTTTGGAAGAGCTATGCCAGAGGACATAAGAGTACATGCACAAACCACTCATAAATATATTTCTAGTTATGCTGACGTGAATAATTGATATGTCAAGCTTTATTTTTATAAAATGATAGATGACGCGAATAAGGGATGAAGTTTTCCAAGTAGATAAGATCGTGGCCGTGTCGGAGCAGCTCATAGGATTCATTTTGATGGAGATTCTGGATCCTAAAGGCGAGTTCTACAACAATGGCCATTCGATCCATAGAGAACCCACATCGACGTCATGATGCAAATGATTTCTAGTGCTTGTAATCATGACATTTGTGTATTTGTAAATATTATTCTATCAGAATAACTTAAATACATAATTTGCAGTGACACTTCGTTATTTTTGTATAGTAGTGTATAGCTTGGGTACGCGTACCAATTTTGCGTGCATAAAGAGCAATAAACAATATAAATAAAATAGGAATTAGTAATAATAGTTGGAAAAAAGGGGCAAAATCCTTTGATACCGGTTGGAAAGACCAGCCGGTACCAAAGGGGGCGGACCCTTTGGTACCGCCTGGTCTTTCCAACCGGTACCAAAGGTTGCCTTAGGCACCGGTTGAAGTAACCGGTGTAGAAAGCCGAAACTTTCAGTCTTGGTTTCAAAGTACCGGGTGGCAAACGGGCGCCTAAGGGCCTTACCACCCGGTACTATAAGGCTGTTTTCTAGTAGTGTATTATGATGATGTGTAATATATGGATGTTAGTGCAACCATTATATGCATGTTGTTTCCAAAAAGCAGTGTTTTGCTACACTATAGTGATGATAATTAACTCAGGTGGAAGAGATGTATTCTGTCCTCTGACAACAATGGAATGACAGGGAGAGGGAAGGAGAGAAATAGATTTAGTAGAAATAGGACATTTTTATATCAGGGAAACCGTCTACGATTCGGTCCATTTCAGGTAATTGGCATGTACATACCACCTGCATATTTTTGAAGTAAATTTCCTGAAATGCATTGAAACGTAGACGGTTTCATATATAAAATCCATATGAATTTATATTAATCATGTACTTTCCTTTTATTTATAGGATAAAATGTTTAATTTCGAAGTGAGAAATGGTGAACATGTGGTAAAAATTCACTGATCTGTTTCGAAAAATTGTGAAGTAGAGTGCCTATCCTTGTTGGCTCCTTGCAGAATGCAGTGAACAAGTGAGCTAGCTCTTCCTAGCCTATGTTGTCACTATACTTAATTTTGTTTGTACACGTGGACCACGCCTATGCTTTATTTATGACAGGTGCAGCTAGGATGCTATCATGATTGTGTCTGTGAACTGTGAACAATATGTATATATACTCACAGTCAGCAACGGGGCTCAGCCACTATTAACCGAGGCGGCCCCTTGTAAAGGTCCGCCTCCGTAAATCGATTAACCGAGGTGGTTCCTTAACCGTCTTGGTTAATGAAAAATGACCGTCTTGTTAATTTGAGGGATTAACCGAGGCGGTTAAAATTCCTACCCGTCTTGGAGGGTGTTTCTAAAGGTCATGGTTAATATTTTTTTAGCAGCGACAAGTTCTTGGCGTATAGCCATCCCGTGCTTATTCAGCAGATGACACTACAATGAAACAAATAAGATTGCATGTTAAACATAATGGAATTGAAATTTTTTACAATGCTTGGGGAGGTGTCGGGAGGCGTTTCATGTGTCTATGATTTGTGGGCCCAATACGGGAAAGGCGTTGAGAGGCGTCAATGAGGAGGCGTCGGGAGGCGTTACACATGTCTATGGTCGGTGGGCCCATATGTGTTGTAACGCCTCCTAACGCCTATCAACGCCTCCAAAGTTAAGAGGATTAAAAATTTATGGCAATTCCTTTTTCGTAGTTATTTTTTTAATCAAGGGTAAAATGGTAAATTCATAATTATAAAAATAATATTTTGAATAGTATAGTTAGGGTGTATGATTGAATAACTATAGTGAGATGAATATTAGGGTTCGTTTTTATTAGGGTTCTTCTTCATTGGCGATTCCAGGAGTCCGTCGCCACCTAAGCAGCCTCGCCCCTCCCCACCCGACCTGCGTTTCGATCGGCGATTCGATCTGTGGGAGCGGCCCGGCGGCACAACTCGCGCGGCCCGTGGGGCAGCACGGCGGCGGCGCAGCGGCCCAGATCTGCAGCACGACAGCGGGGCAGCGGCCCGGCGGATTGGATCTACGGCGGGAGCAGCAGCGGGCACACGGGAGCAGCGGCGCGGGGCAAGAGGTCGCTGCGTTGGCGAAGGTATGTCCGGGCCTTCCTTTCCTCCCTCCTTCCTCTAGGGTTTCAGGTGATAGGGGTCCGTGGCGCAGCTCCAGTCGCTGCCGTTCGCTAGGAATTGGACCAGACCAAGATGTGCTTAACCCTGGTTCGCTAGGAATTGGACCAGACCAAGATACCCTCTTCTTGTAATCAGAAATGCTAGTATGATAAAATGAATTAGCAAGTAAACATTGTCCTCTTAAAACAGTACTTAACATGGCATCTTAGCTATCTTAACTCACTTATGTTATGTTTAATTCAGAAATGCAGCATAACTATATGGTAATGTCACTGATTCTGAAAAAAAGCCTTTAGCTACTTAGCACTTTAGCTGATGGGGTACTTAGTGATAAAACTGGTAACTTTACTCAGAACTCGCTACTCTCTAATTTAATTGCTTTGAAGTGATGAAATTTGGGCTCCCCCCATCGTGGAAAAATTGGAATCTTGATAGACTAAATGTTTCCAGTTGGGGTGGAAGGTAAGATGGTACACACTAGCTAAAAGATTAATTGGGTGATACTGAAAAGCTCCTAACTACTGCTCAATTGCTACTGCTCCACTATATGTGTTCATCCGTTGTCTAGCATTTCTTATCCAATTAATATTGCTGCATGTACATGTGATTGGATTATTCTACAGAGTTCATTTCTAGCAAATAAGGCAAGTAGGATATTTGATTGCTTTTGTAAGAACTCTTTGGCTATAGCAGCGTTCATGGTTGTTGTATATAAAACCATTCCATATTACATGTTGCATACATTGTAATGTGCTAAATCAAGGAATCACAATAGCATAAGGCAGTGGCTAGATCTGCAAGTTCAGGTTGATTTCTGTTGCAGGCATGGCAGAGTCGAGCTCGCAAGGTTCCAGGATAAGTGTAGGCAGTCGTGGTGTCCGTGGGCTTCTGAGGTCGCGACCACCGGTGCCCTACAGAGAAGGTCCTCTAGCTTACGAGCCCACCGTGGTGTGTGTGTGCAACAGAAAGGTACCACGGTGGATTTCGTGGAGTGATGATAATCCAAGTCGGAGGTACTACAAATGCAGCCGAGCAAGGGTAAGAAATTAGCTTATTTTGCTTTGGTGCATGTCGATTTGACTTGCCATCTGATTTGTTTGTTATCTGCTGTATAGACTGATGGGGACTGTGGCTTCTATGTGTGGTATGATCCTGAGCACACAACATTTATGAAGGATTTACTTTTCGATCTCCGTAATGCTGTTTGGGAATTGAGGAGCAAAGCGAAGGATATTGCTGACCTAAAGCAAAACAATGAACTGCTGTCCAGTGAGAATAAATAGAAGGTTGTAGTCATAAAGGCACAAGAGAAGGATCTGGAGGAGAAGAATAAGCAATTGGTACTCCTGGCTAACAAGATCAGTTCAGGGAGTAGGTGTAGTTTATTCTGTTGTAGCTTTGTAATGTTACTTGTTGGCTTGTTCTTTGGCCTGATGTTGGGTGCCATGTGACATATCATGAAGACCCATGTCAGGGAAGACAAGAACCAACACATGACTAGCCATCTTGAAGCGATTGAGAAGGTCTTTGAGCTGTAGTGCATGACTGTTTCCTTTATGAATGTTTCCTGTTGCCAAGAGAGCTTCATTTGAGCTGTAGTGCATGTATTTATAGAGGCATACCCGAAAACTAGTTGTAAATACAACTGCTGCTTGCGCAGCACTGACCGACTAATTCGGTCTGGGGCAAAAGCAATGACCGAATCAGTCGGTCAGCCTTGATCAGGAACGTTTCAAGTGACACATGACCGACTGATTCGGTCATTTGCTTCGTCATTAGCCCCGTATCAATCTGTCATTCCAGTATGCTTTGGCCTTCTGATAGACACTAACAGACTGATTCGGTCACCCATCTTCACGTGAGCGAATTAGTCGGTCAGTTCATTCTTTCCATTTGCACAAAAGATGAATTATTTATGATTCAGTAAATATCATTTCTCAGATCAGAATTTGTTCTCAAACACATACAGCTTGGAGTACAAATATTCATGTTGTTCTTATAGATTCCTTGCCAATAGATGCTCATGAAGCTCCCGAATTCCAGTTATGCATAGGTACTAAGCCAGGCCCAGATTAAATAAAACGTTGAACATATTTAATCTTGACACCTCACAGGCAATTTGATGGCAAAAAGAATTTAAAGCCCATTACATTGATGCCACCGTCTCACCGAGAGTCTGTACACGGAAAGTGCAAGAACGTAGCCACAAGAAAATTAAATTAAACTAGGCATGGCTTCTAAGGCTTAACAATCTTGGCAATGCTGGCTTCGACCTCCTTTTTGAGCTCCTGGATCGCCTTAGACATCCCAACCGCCGTCTTTTGGAGGTTGTAGATCTCCCTTTTCATGGCATCTGCTTTTGGAGCTCCTCGATCTCAGTTCATGAATGAATCGGCTAGGCAATAACTGTGGAAGATAAAGTGCATTCATAAATGAGTGTGGACTGCACATGCTAAACAAAGATTTTCAGCTTACTACCGACAAAAAGACTGTCCTGATAGACTAAATAATGAATCATGAACATGAAGCAAGCTTAAAGCTATGTCTTGAAAGATGAATAAAGCATGAACATGAAGCCCATAATCAAGTTTGTTTCATCAGCCCATGATGTCCAAGTAACGAAAACTCACATGACACTGTAAACTAACAAATCAAGATTTAACGACCATCAGCAAGCAGTCCTCTATCATCAGCTTGAAAAAGGCATAAAACGGTGCCGGCCTCATGATAGTGGTAGATATTAACAACACGCTGCCACAGCAACAACACATGGCTTCCAAAATTGCAGACCATGACCTAAATTTTGGTGTTATCGTCAAGCCACATCTATGCTCATATGCATGTAATAGAATGCTATATAAGAACAAAGTTCAGAAGTTCATCAATTGTCTGAATCCATAATTTATTTCTGGAATCCCCAAATCAGACCCCCAATCCCACTACCTGCATTGCCTAGTTGGACGAAGGAGCTGAAATAAGGGGTACTCACATATCATCAATGTTTCAGAAGCAATTCATTCAAAGTATTATCTAATTCATACACAATTTAAAATGTTACCCATATACTCAAGATGCTTGCAATCAGAAAGATCCAATTCGATACACAATCAATCATGTTAACCATAATGACATTGGTTCTTTTCAGCAAAGAAAAATGCAACATAACAAAAATTCTCTACCTTGTGGTCTGACGGGTCCTCGTCCGAACTCAAATCTCCACATCGTCCTTCTTTGAATCGGGAAGGGCGCCGTCAGTGTTTTTACCGTCAGCCTACCTAGGGATACCCTAAAGTAGGTGATTATTTGGTGAGAGATCGCCGGATCTGGAACTTGAAGGTAAATACGAGGACACAAGACACAGATTTAGACAGGTTCGGGCTGCTAGAGTAGCGTAATACCCTACGTCCTAATTGGGTGTTGTATATTGCGCCCTGCGCTTGAGTGTTGAGTTGCCTGTTGGCTGCTCTGTTCTGCCTATCTAGGTACCCCTGCCCTCCTTTATATATCCCAGGGGGTGGGGTTCCTAGTAGGATTACAGGGTATGAGTCCTAGTAGGATTACAAGGTAGAGTCCTAGTAGAAATTCGATTTCATTTCCCCCGCGGGTAGCTACCTTGTGGTACCCAGGGTATCTATCCCTGACAAGCCTCCGAGCTCTTCATAGCCGAGTACTGCATGTATTTCGAGTACTTCTGAAGTAGTCTTTGGCTTCTTCTGAAGCTCCGTCTTGAAAGCATTCTTCGAGTACTGGCTGCCTCGAGGCTGTGAGGTGCTCATGCCCCGAGTACTTTTAAGTCTTCCTTTCTATGGGGTGCGATGCAAATCGCACTCCATATGGAGTAGCCCCCGAGCCTTAGGTTGAATTGAAGAATCAGGTTGAGGATCCAATTAGTCTTGAATCTTCTTTTCTTATCTTCCGAATATTTTTGAAAAATAAGCCATCGATGACACGTGTCCTGCAGCCCCCGAGCCTTGAATCCAAATCACAAGATTTGGAAAAAAGGATCCAAAAGAACATTGCATACTGAATAGTGTTATGTACAAAATATGTGTAAAAACTGTGTGATCTACCTTGATGGTTAATTTTAGGAATATATTGGTTTGAAATTCAAAAAAACTCATCTTTCAGGATAAGATCCCTGAAAAAGTGGTTAATCAAATAACTTACCCAAAACTCTTTCCGAATTACCGCTCAAAACAAATCATCTTCCAAATGACCCTTAGGCTGCTGCTGGTTATCTGACCGCGCAGCAACCTAGGGTTACCTTTAGGCCTTCAGTCTTCCAAGTAGTTTTGCGGCCTCTAGCCCCCGAGCTTATGAGCTAGGTGAGCTGTAGAAGCAACGTCGAGTAGTCGTTGGCACCCAGCTCCCGGGCTTGGGAGCCAAAGGAGCCACGTCGAGTAGTAATCCGCCTATCCCCCGAGCCGGGAGGCGGGCTAAGCGGTCTGGTGAGTTGTTGAAGCTTGATCTGAAAAAGACAATGCATACATTATGTAGCATAATGCAAAGATACCGAGTTTTACTTAGTAATAATATGAAGATACCGAAAATTATTCGGTGATAAAAATCAAGTTGTTGTGTCGAGCTCTTGTTTAGGCCATGTAAATCTCCCGAGTAGTCTGCCTGTTACGTTTAAGCACCTGGTCCTGTTTTAGCCGTTGCTCATAGCGTGTATAAGATCTTTGTCCCGAGTATGCGTAGAGGCGTTAGGCGTGACAGAAGAGCCGAGGTTTCATGGATTAAGGCATGTGCTACCCAGGTAGATTAGCGACCGTTAAGAGAAGACAACGAGCAAAAAAAAAGTAGTCATCATGCGACATAGAGAATGTGCGTTGCGCAAAAGTAGTCGAAGTGTAGCTCTGGAGGGTTTCATGCCCATCGAGAGACGTACACAGATAAGTAGTCGGCGAGAGCACGTGTTGCAGCGCGCATATTTATAGGGTGTAGCCATTGTGAGCCCGACACAACTCGGTGTACCAAGTGCGTGGGCAGTGCCCTACGAACTCGATGTACCAAGCGCGTGGGTTGTCAGTCGGCAAACCCCAGGAGTAGTCGATCATGGTGTAGCCCCCTAGGGTAATTCCCGTCAAGAGGCGTAACAAGAAAGTAGTCGATCTTGTGAAGAACAAGTCAGAAAAGGTATAAGTCACTTAGCTTGATTTGTGGGCGATTGCCGATAAAGCTGTAGTGCTTGTCGATGGAGCCGTGGCGATTCGTTGATGAAGCCGACTAGTCGGAGTCGATTCCGACAAGTTCTTGATGGTGTAAGATCCGTTTCGTCTAGTTTTGTAGTCGAGACGAGTAGTCGAAGTAACCGGCGGTGGATTGCCGAGTACCCTCGGGAAGTCGAGGTAGTCGAGTGTTTCCGCGGAGTCGAAGTAGTCGCCGCTTGAACCTTGCTGGAGCCGTGGCTGAGTTGTCGAGTAGTTTGCAACGCAAGTAGGGCCGTGGCCGAGTGGTCGAAGTCCTCAATGTCGCGGCAGCGCTTCTGTCCTAACGATCCTCTAATAATCTGCTCGCCTACAATTTGCTTTGCATGGCCCTTGCTGGTACTAGTAGTCTCCTCGGTGTGCAAGTAGCAATTTGCTCTCAATCAACCTAACCTCCAGGAGATGCGGACTGCTACTTGATTTTGAAAAATCTTCTGGTCTTGAGCTTCGTGATACAGCGGTGCAATATTTAATTGGCCTTCACCGCATCACACTCGGCAATAATGCTTCAGACTCGTAACCGAAATCGATTTCTACTGGATTTCCACATGACGCGGCAGGAGATGCATGCCGTACTGATCCGCTGCCAATTGCACCGAACAGAAAATATCAGCATCGTGCTGCCTCGAGAAGGATACGGAGTCGATTCCGTCTCGAATTTTGATGCGGAAACACGAGAGTCGCTGATCAGCCGTAGCCTGACAACAATGGCGCCGCGCCGCCGGTAGATTGATTTTGTTGATAAGGTCCTTCAAGCTCACTAGATGATCGCCTGCCCTATCGTGGGCGGCAGCTGTTAGTGTTTTTACCGTCAGCCTGCCTAGGGATATCTTAGGGTAGGTGATTATTTGGTGAGGGATCGCCAGATCTGAAACTTATAGGTAAACACGAGAACACAAGATACAGACACGTTCGGGCTGCTAGAGTAGCGTAATACCCTACGTTTTGTTTGAATGTTGTATATTGTGCCATGCGCTTGGGTATTGAGTTGCTGTTGGCTGCTCTGTTCTGCCTATCTAGGTACCCCTGCACTCCTTTTTATATATCCCAGGAGGTGGGGTTCCTAGCAGGACTACAGGGTATGGTCCTAGTAGGATTACAAGGTAGAGTCATAGGAAGAATTCGACTTCTTTTCCCCCGCAGGTAGTTTTCTTGCGGTACCCAGGGGATCTATCCCTGACAAGCGCTCCTTCTTTGCAGCCAAGGAGGACACCTTATTGACGCCCCCGACGATCTTCTTCGCAGCTGTTGCTTTTCCTGGCTTCATCCGTAGATGGTGACAAGATTATTGATTTTGCGAATATTGCAAATAAAGAAAAGGACATTGGTTGTGAAGATCACCAAGACAGCGCGCGACGGCTCAAGATGGCCGGAAGGGAACCCTCGTCAGTGAGGCTTGGGCGGCGGAGTTCGGCGACGCGGGCACCCGGCGGCTAGGGTTTGGGGAGCGCGCGGTGCGTGGTGAGGCGTGCGTGTGCAGAAAGAGAGAGGGTGCGGCGCGCCTATCATATTTATAGGGGCACGGCGCGGACGTCGAGGGGGCGGCGGAATCGCGGCGCGGCAGCGGGATTCGAGGAGAAGAGAGGGATTCGTGGGTGCGTGGGGTGGAATAGAGGGAAGGGCAGCGGCGTCACGTTGAGAGGGGCGGCCGGGCCTGCTGGACCGACGGCCCACGAGAGAAGAGGACATGATTTGCCTTTTTAATTTCTTTTTAATTAGAATTCCAAATTCAATTCAACCAATTTTGAATTCAAATAAAAGCAAGTGAGATTCAACACAATTAAATAAATTCATGCAATTTTTTATGAAATTATGATAAAATCTATAAAATCTTAATAATTCCTAACAAACTCAAATATTTTGTAGAGAGTTTACTTGATATCAATATTTGAAACTTAGAGTCCTACGAACCTTGTGCATACGGATGGTTTTGATCCTCGCCACTCTATCTGCGGCCTCAAGAATCTTTATCGGTACCCCCTATATATTGGAGATCACTCCAATACACATGGCTTCCATGAAACTATGAGGGCAGGGATATTACTCAACCAACACTCTCGCGGCTCGTCTGATCGGTGGACGTATAGATTGTTAACCTAACATGAGGGCAGGGATATGTTAAACTTGAAAAACAAATGGTCAATGCATTCATTCATGATATACAGGGCGTTATTTTTATTAGTTGAACAATCACTATTGCGTAAAAAGAAAAAAAAGATGGCGCTGCAGAGATTTGAACTCAGGGAGCAACCCTACTTTGAGAGCAAACATACCACTGCGCTAGACCTTTGGTTGTGTTGTATTTGGCCGTGATATTTCTTATAATCTAATTAGCTTACATTTGGTCACAAAAAAGCAACATCAAAAGATGAAGTGACAGGGAATTGAACCATGACTTTTCTTCTCATTACAAATGCATGACTTACCACTGCACCACTGAGGAGTTGTGGGATAAGACTTATCATGTTTTTGACATAAAGGATGAAGTGATCCACTAGACCGGCAACTCAGCAACGGTTGGTGCTCCAAGACAATGTGACTCTTAAGGTAACTCCATGTTCTTCAGAAAATGCCGCAACAGATCGCAAGACCGACTAATTCTATCATATAGTATACATTGCTCACAAATGGATACATATCTCATATAGTTTCTTACCACTCAACTCAAAATCTGAGATTTAAGTACCACATACCATTTTCGAACTTGTATGAACTTCAAATTTGGATATAACCTTATGTTAACCATAACATTATACAATATGAAGTTACATTACCAACTGTTATGCAAAAATATATTTTATATTCTCTTCGTAGGTGGGAGATATGAAGTTATATAGATTGGATTCATAAAATCGCAATAAACACAAAAGTCAATAAAATTATATGTAGGATCGTGATTTTACAAAAAATTAGAAAAAAAATCAACAAATTTGAAGTTACTA
The DNA here is from genome assembly GCA_032594955.1 of Panicum miliaceum. Classification (NCBI taxonomy): domain Eukaryota; kingdom Viridiplantae; phylum Streptophyta; class Magnoliopsida; order Poales; family Poaceae; genus Panicum; species Panicum miliaceum. The sequence continues at coordinate 15,363,050 of CM064068.1, forward strand.
TGAACGAGAAATACAAGTTTGAAGTTTATATTACGGATTAAAAAAGAAAATATGTAGTATACAGCAACCTCGTCATGCCTCGTGTTATGTTCATCGCGCGACCAACTGGATGCCGCCACGATGGTAGTGCCACAACATCAGCGACACTTACCCTATAAATAATAAAGCGTCCCTGCAGTAGCATACCTGCATACGTAGCCCAATGGTAATGAAGTACCTGGTGTGTTGCGAGGTCGCCAGTTCGATTCCGGCGTTCCCCTTGTTCCCCTTCGATTCTGGCATTACCCTTGTTTTGTGTGTGCGTGCGCCTCGTTTTTCCTAAAGCGGAAAAAAAGGTAAAAAATTGTTGCTGCTTGGCAGCGGAACCAAACCCGTGATCTCCTTAACCCAAACAAACCATCCTGACCACTGCAACACTGAGGTACCGAGGTGATTTCGTTCACTAGTCGTCTACAAAATCGTTCCCATAAAGCTGATGCATTCTATCCCCTCCACCCTCGCCCCGTCAACAGATCTCCACCCCTCCTCCTTCCTCACCCGTTCCCCTCACATTTTCCGACGTTCCCCTTGTTTTGTGTGTGTGCGCGCCTCATTTTTTCTAAAGCGGGAATTCCCCTTAGATTTTCCGGCGTTCCCCTTGTTTTGTGTGTGTGCGCGCCTCATTTTTTCTAAAGCGGGAAAAAAGGCAAAAAAACGTTGCTGCTTCGCAGCGGAATCAAACCCGTGATCTCCTTAACCCAAACAAACCATCATCGTTCCCATAAAGCTGATGCATCCTATCCTCTCCCCTCGCCCCGTCGACAGATCTCCACCCCCTCCTCCTTCCTCGCCCGTTCCCCGCCGCTCTCCGCTGCTGCATGCACCACTCGACTGGGTAGATCCGTATGGCGGCGACGAGGAGGGGACAAGGTACGCTCCCCAGCTACTCTACCAGTTGGCCTTCCCGCTCCCGTTCGCCTTCCCCTTCCCCACCTGCTCCACCGTCAACAGATCTCCACCCCTCCTCCTTCCTCACCCGTTCCCCTCACATTTTCCGACGTTCCCCTTGTTTTGTGTGTGTGCGCGCCTCATTTTTTCTAAAGCGGGAATTCCCCTTAGATTTTCCGGCGTTCCCCTTGTTTTGTGTGTGTGCGCGCCTCATTTTTTCTAAAGCGGGAAAAAAGGCAAAAAAACGTTGCTGCTTCGCAGCGGAATCAAACCCGTGATCTCCTTAACCCAAACAAACCATCATCGTTCCCATAAAGCTGATGCATCCTATCCTCTCCCCTCGCCCCGTCGACAGATCTCCACCCCCTCCTCCTTCCTCGCCCGTTCCCCGCCGCTCTCCGCTGCTGCATGCACCACTCGACTGGGTAGATCCGTACGGCGGCGACGAGGAGGGGACAAGGTACGCTCCCCAGCTACTCTACCAGTTGGCCTTCCCGCTCCCGGTCGCCTTCCCCTTCCCCACCTGCTCCACCGTGCAGATCCGTTTCGTCCATGCCTGGCAACCGCAGATCCGTACGGCGGCGACGAGGTACGCTTCGGTGAAGATGGTAGGCCCCAAGCAGACCTACACCCGCGACGGCAATGGCAGGTTTAGCCGGAACAACGCTGGCAAGTTGGCTGCCGTTGGTCTGCGTCGCCATTCGAAGGAGGGCCCGAGGCGGAGCGGAGTGGGTACCTCGTCGGGCCCATGTCGGCAGGAGGAGACGACTACCATCAAGCGCCGACTGTTGACGCGCGCCACCAAGGCGAGGATTACTGCTGTCGCTTCCTCCTTGAAGCCTCATCGTGGGGGCAAAGAGGGCGACGACAACTCCGATGTGGGGATCCACGAGGTCAACCGTGAGGGCTGCACCGTCATCATCCTCGACTCTACCAGTTGGCCTTCCCGCTCCCGTTCGCCTTCCCCTTCCCCACCTGCTCCACCGTGCAGATCCGTTTCGTCCATGCCTAGCAACCGCAGATCCGTACGGCGGCGACGAGGTACGCTCCGGTGAAGATGGTAGGCCCCAAGCAGACCTACACCCGCGACGGCAATGGCAGGTTTAGCCGGAACAACGCTGGCAAGTTGGCTGCCGTTGGTCTGCGTCGCCATTCGAAGGAGGGCCCGAGGTGGAGCGGAGTGGGTACCTCGTCGGGCCCATGTCGGCAGGAGGAGACGACTGCCATCAAGCGCCGACTGTTGACGCGCGCCACCAAGGCGAGGATTACTGCTGTCGCTTCCTCCTTGAAGCCTCATCGTGGGGGCAAAGAGGGCGACGACAACTCCGATGTGGGGATCCACGAGGTCAACCGTGAGGGCCGCACCGTCATCATCCTCGACTCGTACGACTCATACTCCATCGAAGTTAGTCAAATCTCTCCTGCTCCATTCAAGAATTGTTAGCTGTGTATTTTGGGTTCAATTAAGGTCTCTCGAATATTTATTGTGATGAAATCTAGAGGTTTACATATCAAGAGTCTGACTCCAACAACTCTGGGAAGTGGGTCACGGTGAGCTGTGTTCAGTCCTCTCTGAATTTTTGTTAAGTGTTCTCTCTTTGGTTGCTGGATGATTCATGAAATAGCATGTTTATTTTTAGACATGCATGGTTAATTAATCTCTCAACTTGGGTAGTGTTTCGGTGGTTAAGTACGCTCTCAAAATCTGAAAATAGTGTCTGTATTTGGCATCAACTGTGGTCCATTCTTCCCATAGAGATTTTAATATATTATTTGGTAGATCAATTGACAAACTTGGAATGTTTGTTAAGTGTTCTCTCTTTGGTTGCTGGATGATTCATGAAATAGCATGTTTATTTTTAGACATGCATGGTTAATTAAGCTCTCAACTTGGGTTGTGTTTCGGTGGTTAAGTAGGCTCTCAAAATCTGAAAATAGTGTTTGTATTTGGCATCAACTTTGATCCATTCTTCCCATAGAGATTTTTATGTATTATTTGGTAGATCAATTGACAAACTTGGAAGCTTAAAACTTAATTTCTACTTTCATTCATTATATTTTTTTGCAAGATAATGTTTATATCTATTGGATATTGATCATGTTATTAAATAAAAAATCTGAGCCTATGGAATCATTGTTAAATTGCAGACTAATATTTCTGAAATTTTGTTTTATGTGTCAGGTTGAGAAGGAGGCAAAGGGCAAGGGCAAACCTGGTGGATCGACCACAAAGCAGGAGAAGGTGGTTAGACTGAATTAATTCTCAGTTGTATTCGGGCTTAATTTTCAAACGCATTGTGTCCTATTCTATTTTATATGTCAGGTTCATAAGCAGGCAAAGGGCAAGGGCAAAGCCGGTGGATCGACAACTGAGCAGGACAAGGTGGTTACATATTGACAGAATCATAAATGTTTAATTAACATTTCCTTCAACATCTTTTCTGTTGTTAGAGAGTACCATCTTTTCTTTTGTCATGTTGCAGATGCAGGCTTTTAGGCTGGAGGAAGTGAGACGGAAATGTGAAGGCATCCGTGAGCAGGTGGAAGAACTAGGCATCAAAGTTGACTCACTTGAGCAGAAGTTTGAAACAACAATGGACGACATAGGGAATTTTTGAAGGGAGGTTGCAGGAGCTACGCCAGGAGTTCAACTCAAAGATGAAGAAGTTAGCTAATACTGCTGAGAAGGGGAAGGGGCCAGTGGAGAATAAGGGGAAGGGGCCAGTGGAGAAGAAGGGGATGACGCCAGTGAAGGTGAAGGAGGAGGAGGAGGATGATGATGAGGAGGAGGATGACAACAGTGAAGATGAGGAGGATGAAGAATCTGACTAGGAGACTAGAAGGGGACCAAGTTTGGAATTAAATAATGTAAATATGTATGGAGATCTGGGTCTAGTAGTATGAACATCTTAGCTTAGTAATAATTATGTATGGACTGTTAACCATGGTTGTACGGACATCTTAATATTCTAGTAGTTATGTTGCCGGCTGAATTGCCAGTTAATGGTGGCACTTGACCTCAAGGATGTGCCTATTTTGTACATATGATAGGAATTGAACATGCAGGGTTCAAGGGCTTCTGCCACTTGATTAGCTGATTTCTTGGGATATCCTTTTAAGTTGTTGCCCGAGTCTCTGACGAAGCTCTGAGTCTGGTAGTATAGCCAGAACCATATCTATCTGTTATTATTTTCAATCTTCATTTTTACGGTCAACATAATATTACAGTTCCATGAGTTAGACAAAGAAAAAGATTGAAATGCCACAACAGATAGCAAGACCGACTGATTCGGTCATGTGCAAGAGAGGTGATCGAATGTGTCGGTCAATGGGGAATTTTAGGGGTTGTCACGCAGGAAGACCAATTGGTTCGGTCGCATGAGGACTGACGTGACCGAATGTGTTAGTCATTCCAGTACCGATTTTAGGAAATGCACAGACCACGGATTGATTCGGCCATCGTTTTCTTGAGGACACCGAATGAGTCTGTTTGCATTGTTCTCTGAACTGTATGATGCACAGCTTGACCGACTAATAAGGTGACAAATACTAAAGCTTCGGTCATTATGAGTCGGTCACACTCTGAGTTGATTTTGAGATGCAATTTTCATGGAATTTTCTTGTTTCAAGTCTAACCTCCAAATCCAAATGCAGAACAATTATACTAGCTTCCAGTTGCCTTCTGTTGCATAGGTACCAAAATTTCTTTTGTAGAAATAAAATGATTCAGTACATTGTTTAGGTCTGAACATACATCGTTCTAGCCATCAAGACAAATCCCTGGCATGTACCTGAAGTACTGCTCAAAGTCATCCTGCTCCATGGGAACGGCACGGGCCGTCGTTCTCATCACTAACCGCCTGTGAGGCTGAATCTGAGTGCAGGTGTGGTAGTAAGCTCGGTGAAATCTCCGCTGCAGCTCATTCCAGAACAGGCGGCCATCTGGAGTCTCACGCTGATCAGGAAACCAAAGATCTCTGTCACGGAATCTGTACTTCCACACAAAACGCGAGCTGCCCCTGAGTATATCATTGACGGAGGGTAACCTGACTATCTGCTCCTCTGAATCAGAACCTGAACCCTCTGCCAGCTCTGGCTGCTGCTGCCGCCGCTGTTTCTGGCGGGGCTGCTGCTGCCTCTGAGGCTCCTCACGAGTCCGTTTCCTGCCACTGCGAGCAGTCGAAGCTGGAGGAGTCGGTGTGCGCACAGGCTGAGTGCGTGTACGAGTAGAACGCCTCAACTGTGTAGGGGGTGCCCCCTCAGGAGCTGCTGGTGAACAAGACTGGTCAACGATCCAAAAAGCTGCCCTGGTTCCACCACGCTCAACTTTCTCTGCTGCTACTGCCACTGCAAGTGTGGTTTCCCAGTAGTCCGGGGTGACCACGTGGGACCTTCTTCTTCTTCTTCTTCTTCTTCTTCTTCTTCTTCTTCTTCTTCTTCTTCTTCTTCTTCTTCTTCTTCTTCTTCTTCTTCTTCGGCTGAGCGACTGCCTTGCCCTTAGCTTCCCTAGGAAGCCGGCGTGGTGGATCATCACCACCACCTGCACCACAGCTGCCATGTACATCTACCATGCTGCCAAGTTCAACTGCCTACTGTCACAAGCTGCAAGAACATTCGCAAAACTGTCCTTGGTCGAGGCTTGGCCTCGATGTCCAAGAACAGCACCCGAGGCTTGGCCTCAACCGACTGCCACGGAAGATCTGAGCTCAGCTATGTACCATACTGCCACTGATATTCACTACGAGAACACCCTGCACACATAGGAATAGAAGGATATATAGATTTAATAAAAATATATCTAGAGAGAGAGAGACAACTTGCATGTGCGTGAAGTGATCGTGTGTGTAGACAAGACTAGTTGAATGCCCATGCGTTGCAACTATTTCCTCTAAAGAGCACCAAAGATTAGAATGATAATGGCACAAACAAACTACAAACAGAAGCACATATAGCTTGCATGCAAACCAAGGACCATACGCTGATGAAGAGTTGTAATAGCTATAATAAGATGCATCACTAATATATGACAGCAGCGGGACCAAACAATTTGAGCACAGTGAAGGTGAAAATCAGCACATGTCAAGCAGCAATTCGGAAAAAAAAAGTAGCCAGATCTATGATTGACAACATTTAGCACATCAACGACATGTCTTAATAAAATTATCTGACAGATCCATAATAACTACTAGAGAACTATTTTGCACAGGAACCATCACTGATTTAGCACGTCGATACACCAAAACAATATTGCACAGGAATGTTAAAGTTGGGAGGCTTACCTAGGCCAAGAATAACCCAATAACAGATGAACAAGTAGTGGTTCGGTCCTTGGAGAAGAGTGATGCCCGAGATCTGCAAGAGTTACAAATGGAATCAGGAGAGGAGTAGAAACGCTAGGAAATATAGGAGAGAAGGAGGGGGAGAACTCACATGTGCCGAGGAGGAGGAAGACGAGGTAGAGACGGCCGACCGGGAGGCGCGGCTGCAGATCGAGACCGCGGAGGTGGTGGCGGTGTTGTAGCCGACGGGGAGGCGGAGCGAGCGACAAGGATGGAGCGGTAGAGGAGGAGGGGCGGCAGCGCCTGGTCGTGGAGGTGGAGGTGCGGCCATCCGGACACGGAGGTGGAGTGGCGGTGGCACCTCAACGGAGGAGGGCAGCGGCACCTGGACGGAGGTGGAGGCGGAGCGGGGATTCGGGCTCCCAAACTGCCCTTAGGTTGTGGGGAACGGGGCAGTTTGGGATGTGTGTAGTGGGATGGGCCGTATCCCTCAAGCACGATACAAAGAAAATGTTTCAAATGCCGAAAGACCGACTAATTCTGTCATGTGCGAGAGAGATGACCGAATGAGTCGGTCAATGGGGAATTTTAGGGTTCATCGCGCAGATACCAATTGGTTCGGTTACATGAGGCTCACCTGACAGGATGTATCGGTCATTCCAGTACCATATTTAGGAAAATGCAGATACCACAGATTGATTTGGTCAACTGTTTCTTGAGGACACCGAATGAGTCGGTCAGCTTTGTTATTTGAACTGTATGATGCACAGCGTGACCGACTAATAAGGCGACAAATCCAAAAGCTTCGGTCATAATCAGTCGGTCAGCCTCTGAGTTGATTTTCAGATGGAAGTTTCACGAAATTTCATGTTTCAAGTTCACCCTCCAAATAAAAGACAAATAAACACATCTTGGAGTTGACCCAAGCGAACCTCTCTCAAACCCTCATTTCAAAATATTTTTCAATACACGCTTTAACCTGAGTACATAGTTTTGCGAGGCACCACACACTTAGGAGTTTCAGAAATTATCAAAGACAAGGAAAGCTACCCCTTGCAAGCTTATTCATGATGAGCCTTTCCCGTGTCTAGAGCAACCAAGTGGCCAACGGCTCTCTGCAAGATGGAACTCGTCAACAGCAATTTTGCAAGTCTGCAACACCATCACAGATCCTTGGCAAATCGTAAATCTAGAACATCTTCAGGGAGCTTTGTTTCCTACAATTGAAGAGTAACATTAGCCATAACAAGACAATCAACACAAACAGGAAGTTTTTAGGTAATGAACATTACTCTTAACTACCTCTTCTCTCATCAAGCATGTTCGCCGATTGTGACCCTCATCCTTACACAGGGTACATTTTTTTCTTAGATTTATTCTTATTTGACTTCAACTTTTTCTTCAGGACCCTATGCTAGGAACATACATGGGATCCAAGACATCTATGGACTCTGTAGAATCAACATCTAGGGCTTGCAGCAGCACCGGACCATACATCGCGCCTCCGTTCTCTCCTCCATTTGGCAGGATCATAGCAGCTTCCTCTTCCAGAATGCATTTGAGCCGCTCATATGCTTCGGGTGAACGAGATGCTACGAAGGATGCAGTGTGACCGATATTGCATAGCTCACGGTACTTCTGTAGGCTATCCGTATAGTCATACATGCTGCTCTTCCTTATAGGAGGAAATGCACTCTTCGCACCCCTTGTCCACCTTTTCCAAACACAGCATTCCGGAAGCCGTCGTTGTTTAAGATCGCCCAATATGAAATAGATGTGTGAGCAAGGAGTTCCAAGGGACTGTAACTTAAGACAAGAACAATGAATTCCCTTCAGATTGCCTCCATCAACACATAGCTCACATTCCACATGGTATTCTCTGTCTCCTTTATCCTCCCTGCCAACAATATACTTAATCGTATCATAGCCATCATCTTCAATCTCTCTCGCAAAACACTTTGTGGCTGCTTTTATGCTGAACTGCACTTTGGCAAAAACACTTGGTGTGAAGTTCGTAGCCTCTTTCTCAATAATTGAAGCATCTGGTTCTAAGTATGGCAAAGAACTCGATGCTACAAGGTCTAGAATCGCTTCATTAATGCGCAGCCACGAAATGCAGTGGTCAAAGTGCTCTACCAGCTCAAACAGTGTCATTTTATGATCCAGATTTACCAGAAGCCTAGAGTTTAGGCTCTCACTCCACTGGTTGCTCTTCAGTCCTAAATAACACTTACCAACATGATACGCAGCGCACCAGACCTGACTCCTCTCATACATCTCATACAGCCACGACTCTGTATCCGTAACGTTATGCTTATTCAAGATTCGAGCCATTTTTTCTCAATCTCTTCTATGGAGCAACAATCATAAAGGAAACACCTCAAGTCATCCTTGACACCATCATCATGAAGATTACGCACAATGCACTGCTCAATATGCCATATGCACAGCCTATGTGATGAATTCGACCACACCAGCTTGATTGCTCTCTGCATAGCAAGGTCTCCATCAGTGATCACTAAAACCGGATGCTTCTGAGCCATGGCCTCAGAGAATGTGCTAAGCATCCACACGTATGACTCAATTATCTTCCGGGAAGTAACTCCACATGCAAAAAGAACTGTGCTCCCATGCTGATTCACCCTGACAAAAGGAACAAAGGGCATGTTGTACTGGTTCGTTTTGTACGTGCTATCAAATACTATGACATCACCAAAAGCTGAATAATCAAGCCGGCTTTGAGTATCACACCAGAGAAGTCCCTTGAGGTGCCCCTTCTCATCAGTCTTGTAGTTAAAGAAGAAATCAGGATCCCTACGTCTGCATTCTGTCAGGTAACTGATGACTGTTTGAGCATCACCAGCAGCAACTATCTCCACCTTATTTCCATGGCAAAATTATACAAGTCCTTTTGTAAATCCAACCTTATCATATCCACCATACAACATTTCCATGATATCCATTATCCGGTGTTTGCGGATTCCAGAAATCTGCATCGCCACAATATCAGCTTTCTGCTCATCTCTGATTCTTCTATGTGAACGCAAAAGACAAGCAGGATCTTGTTCCACCATCGGATGGTTATGTTCGCAGATGAAATCCTTCATATGCCACTGCCTTGTATTCTGATCCCGTGCAATCACAAGCTTAGCAGGGCATCCAAACCGAGTAATATTCCGCGACTTCCGCTTCTTATTCTCCCTCTTCAGCTCCTTCTCTTCACGGAAACCTTGACAACTGCAAACAAAATGCCGAAGAGTCCTCTCATCGTGGCCAATGTCCCACTCACAATAGTATGTCCTGACACTAAATCCTTTTCCCTTAGCGTAGTTGTTATAAAACTCATATCCTTGTTCTTCATCATCAAACACCTTCCAATTTTATTGTACTCAGGAACCGACATTCCCTCCTGCATCAATAAAAAAGAAGGACATTAGTATGGCACGACCAATTAGTTGCATATTGACTATTACTGTTTCAACAATCATGCAAGCATATACTTGAGAAGCCACTGCTCTAGAAAGTATTCTAGAATCGGATATTAGAGCATACCGGAGAATAGGATATGAACAAAGACCCACGCCCACAAATGCTCTAGAAAGAAAACTAATTGTTCATCAGATAATTTATCCATACAGTAACTGATTGTTTTGGATCTAAGAAGTCCTATTCAAATATATTGCATGCCTAAATGGACATAACCTATCAAGATATTAATTTCAATTACTGCAATCACACAAATAACATATATACGATTGGAAGTTATTATATTCAGAACTCAATTATCTCTGAGAAAAGATTAACCACTTGCAAATCAATTGTAGGAAAAGCAATAGGTTTCGATGTCAATCAAGCTAGCTAGGTGATTACAACTTTATCTAGCATTTCCCCATCCATTTACTGGTAAGTTTATCTGAGGTTCCAATTGAGATTGTTTTTGCTTGATAAAACTAAATTTTTCTTCTTATAATAAGCTCAGTTTAGAATTTTGATATTCCTCCCATATAGAAAGTCGAAATTGGTATAATGAAGTCCCCAAAGAAATTGAAGGAAGGAAATTCCTCACATTTGTGCAAATCTCTCCTTTTTTGCTATGGAGGGAAACTCAACTATTTTGTCAAATACAACAAGCCAACAACTAAAATAGGACTTCACAATTAGAGGTTCCCAATGAAGTTAGCAAAACAAGGCTCAAATTGAAATGCAATAGCTGGAGGAAATGATATGACTCCAACAAGGAATCAAATCAATTGTTACCCTTTTTGGGCCAAACATGATCTTGTTTTTTTACCCAGGTAGACTTATATTACACCTTTTTTATTGGAATACTTACTGCAAGTCTATAAATGATTGAGTACCAGAGTACCATGCCTAGCTCTAAAATTAGTTGCATGTTCTACTATCAGCTTCATAGAATATAAGTATCACTACTAATGCAGTAATGTTGATTGTATATACAACAATTCTTAGACATATGAGTTCAAGATATTGAATCCTATGCAATTAAAATGGCTTGACTCAACTTTGTCCTTGTATCCAGAACATGACAAGATTCAGTATTTTCCCTTGCAATTAAAATGGCTAAAGCACTCTCAGGCTCAATCAACAACTATGCAATCTAACAACCAATCAATTTCAACAAGTCCATCAAGGATTGCTCACCTGCGTCGCCGCTACTCCAAATTGAATGCTGTTGCTAGTTGCTCAGCGCGGGTGGGGGAGGGGAGGCGTGCGGCGGCGTGGTAGAGGTGGGGCCGACGGCGGAGCTCTGGAGGGAGCGCCGAGGCAGGCGTGCTGGATGATGCCGCCAGGAGCGCGTAGGGAGGCGGCGTCCTGGAGGCCGGCCGGAGCAGCCCAGACGGAGGCAGGCGTGCTGCAAGAGGCTGCTGGGAGCGCAGAGGGAGGCGGTCTCCTGGAGGCGGCCAGCGGTCGCCAGGCGAGGGCTAGGGCACGTCGGCGGCGGCGTGCGAGCGTCCGTGGAGGGAGTAGGCGCTAGGGTGGTAGTGCCCTTTTTATTTGAGGGTGTGCAATGACCATACTGTCCTTGGAACAATAAAATCAACAACAAATAATATTTTGCGTAGGCGTTGGGAGGCATTAGAAAGTATTTGGAAGTATTTCCAAGCATTGTAAAAGGTCTAGATGGAATATGTTGTTCCGACTGTAAGTTATAAGAGTTCAGGGAAGTATGTTAGGTTTAAATCCAAGAAAACAACCTTGATCACCCATTTAACATCTACTAGGCGATCCAAGTCTAATTCACAGCACCTTCACATAAAACAAGCTGCTTGAGAAAAGATTAGTCGTTCAGTCGTGATGAAGTGTTGCCAATAGAAAATTCCAATTCTTGTAACGCCAGAAGTTAACGCAACTCTTTCCTTTTTTTATTTTTTTTCTAAACGTTTCATAAGGAGGGAGCATAATAACCTATAACATAAATAATCTAGTATGTAGTTTTAAAAAACCCACGACACATAGCAATATTCCCACAATCTTCAAATGTTTCCAATAAATTGATACGTGTTGATCCATAGATAGTTAGTATAAAATTATCAAGGGGCCGGCCAACCTCTGAAACATATCTAGCCATGATGCAATTAATTACTAGATGAAGCATTGTCACATCTAGCCCACGCTTAACTATATAGGAAGTATAACTTCCTAGCCTTTATAATTTAGAGATTTAGGTTATTGATGTACAACCAAAATCGATCCTAATTTCACATGGTAAGCATGTATGATCATGTCTTGTAATTCAGTCCCCGCATATGGTGCATCTAGAAACATTTCACATTGGAAGACTTTACAGCGAGAGAAGAATATATCACCATCCTAGCGAACAGTTGTCTTTGTCATGTTGTAATGGAGGATGCACCTAGTGTGAGACCCACCTTAATCTTTTGTCTATATTATTGCTTCATCTTGACATGGATATATGCACTCCCGACGCTCTCCTACACTTTCCCATTCCGCTCACACAGCTCCTTTATTTTTGGTATATTTGCAGTATGTTATAATGGGACTGTGCCAAATATTTTCAGCTTGACTTTATTCTCCATTGCTAATTAAGTCCTGTGCACAATCCATTCCCAGCGAACTTTGAAATTAAGTGTGTGGAGTCGGTTGTTGAGGGTTTCACATCAGGTTGCAGATTTTAGTGGGTCAACCCAATGACCCACTACCCAAAATACAAAATATAGTGTATATACCCATTGGCCCAACCCAGTAAATTTTAGTGTGGGTCGGTGGGTTACCCAAATGTCCCTGCGTTTTCCTGATCCCGTCCCGTCGTCTGCCGTCTTCAATCTCCATCTTCCTCCGTTTGCTAGTCGCTACCTCCCTTCTGACCTCGTCACCTCCCGTAGTCCCGTTGCTGCCCGCTAGCTGCGCACCCCTACTCCGCCTCCTCAGGCCACTCCCGCGACGGTGCCGGTGGTGGGGAACGACGGCGAGATCTTCGATTGGCGCAGAGAGCCTGGAATTTAAGGAGTAAGTAGGTCAGTGACCCTGCGGTGGCATTGGGCAGCAGCTTCTGTTGGGCTTGCTCCGCTTTAATTGGTGCTAGTGGATCGAATTGTTTCTTGCGGAGCAGGGATTGCAGAATTGGATTTGCCGTGAGGGAGAAAGATTGGATGGAGCTGGTGCTAGTTCTTGTCTCGATATGGAGCAGGGATGGCATGGATGGAGGGACAAGTGCCTCTGCTTGGATTTGTTGGAGGCATGGATGCTACGTGCTGCAGCAAGCAAGAACAGAGGAGGGAGAAGCTCGCGTGTTGCTGCTTGCAAGTATGAAGAAAGGAGAAGGAAGTTTTGGTTGCAAATCCATCACTACTGACAACGGCCGCCTCAACATCTGCTTCGTAGACGCAAAGCCCTGCGGTGGTGTTCTGTTACGCAAAGACCTCATGATCTTATTGACGCATCAACATGAGCCCTGCGATGGCGACGGCGCCAGCGTCGATTGAGGCGTGGCATTGTGCCGCTGGGTCCGCATGGCGTAGCAGGGGATGGAGGTCATGCAATCGGTGATGGGGCGTCGAGCTCACCCTCTAGGTGCTTCAACAGCATAGCGGGCAAGGTGAGTGCCGAGAGGGTGATGTGGCTGCAGACTGGACTCGAGTTCTATAGTCTTTTGGGTAACCTAGTGCGTTTTTGAGTAATATAGTATTTCTTTTTGGGTCGACCCATTTCCTAAATTTTAGTTACTGGTTAGGGTGGGTAGCAAACTGGTGTCACCAAATGTGACCCACTTGCATCGTGAGTTTCACATGGTAAACATGTATGGTGCTTTTCCTGGTAATTCTGTCCTCGCATATGTCTGACAGCATAGGGCGCATCTAACAACATTTCCCGTTGGAAGACCCGTCCTCGCCAACAATTGTCTTTGTCATCTTGTAATGGAGGGTGTACCTAATGTGGCAGTATGGTTTGTAAGTGAGATCCTGAGTAACTTGTTATTTGTTATATCATTGCTTCTCTTCCTGCTAGGGATATGTACACTCTTGGTGCTTGTTGACGACCAAATTTGGCGCGGCTGTGCAAACCGGTCTGACCGGTATGCACTAACCGGTCAGACCGGTTTGGATGACTTTGCCAAAATGCTGATTTGACTGCACCATCGTGTAGGTCTCGTCGAGACAATCAAAATGCATATGTAGAACGTCCGATTTAGAGTTCAGATGAGAGAGTTATGAACTCGGAAAGATTTGGCACAGACCGTACCGGTCAGACCGGTTTGTCAGGGCGGTCAGACCGGTTTAAACTGCATAGTCCGAGTTAGGTGTTGTATTTTGACACGAATGTAATTAGGGTTTGGACTCCTAAAGGGGTAAGACCATCCCTCCCTATAAATATAAAGGGTCACGGCCGGGTATCTAATCGATCAAAAACATATCAATCTATTACTTTTCATTACTTTTTGTCTTCTCCAAATCCTAGCTTTTCCAACCCCGTATATGCTGTTCTTCCTTCATCTCTACGGCGTTTGAAGGCGCTCTAGGTGGCCTGCCGACCCTAGAACAACCCAAGGTGCGTCTGCCCTGATGGGGTCCTTCCCAGGCGAGCGTTCGTTGGTCTACCGCTGGAATCACCAGCAACCGGTCTGACCGGTCCCCGACACCGGTCTAACCGGCCTGCGCAGAGGTGCTGCAGCGAGCCCCTCCGCGCCCCGAACGCTCGAGTGCTCTTGTGTGTTGGCCCCAAATTTGCGCCAACATATTTTGGCGACTCTGCTGGGGAAGAAGATCTTGGTTTTTGAAAAACCGATCTAGTCTACCCTAGAGAAGATGGGCTCCATCACCAATCTCGACAAGGACAACATCATCCCATCAACGATCGAACATCTTCCTAAAGATGTTCACTAGATGCTGGAGAAGCGCAAGAAGAAGCGTGATAAAGAAGAGGCGGAACGCAAAAAGAAGCAAGATGAAGAAGATCTGCAGGCAGTGCTTGCAAGCTTCAAAGTTGACCGACGGGGCAACGTCACCAAGGTCAAGGAGATTGCCTTCGCCTCTACCTCCGCGGATGCATCTTCTGAGGTACCACCCATTGTGAGTGAATCATCTTCTGGTGTTACCCTTGAACAAGTTAAGAATTTGTTAGCTGAGCGAGATGTGCATTTGGTTAATTTGCTTAGCTCTAGAGCGCTGATAGCAGCTGGTAAGCAACCAGAGATAACCAATGATGCATCACCTATTTCTACCATTACTACTGCTGAAATTCCTATTTCTCAACCATCAGCAACATTACCTGTGAGTCAACCACAGTATGGAATGCCGTTGAACTATTTTGGTGGTCAGTAACACCTACTAATGCGATGGTAGCTCATCAAACATATTCTAATCCTATTACAAGCATCCCTGGTTCGGCCAACTTTCGCCGAACAGATGAGCTGGAAAATTTTGTGCCTCCATATTCCACTCATGCGTATAGCACACCATCTGTACCCCCTGGGGTACCATGGCACCTATCAGTCCTATATTAGATGAGATGTTTGACCGATACGTGCAGATGTGGCAAAACAGGCAACGACCGGTCGGACCGACTCATCCAACCGGTCAGACCGGTTCCCAACCATGTAGTTCCAAACCAGCATACTGCATCTACATCTTCACAGCCAAATTCTTCAAATAATTTTGAAAAAGTACTTGTTGAGTATAAGAATGATTTGGCTAAGTTGATTAAAGAGAATCTTGGGGTAGATGTTAGAGGCAAAACTCATGCTTATCAAAAACCGTATCCTAGTTCTTTTGATTCGGTTCAGTACCCTGCTAGTTTTAGGTTGCCTGAGTTTATTAAATTTAATGGGGAAGATAATAAGAGTACCTTTGAGCATATTAGACAATATCTTGCCCAATTAGGTGAAGCTGGTTCTATAAGCGAATTGAAAGTGCGCTTATTTTCTTTATCTTTAACTGGACCGCTTTTTCATGATTTAGTTCTTTGGCACCTAATTCTATTAGCTCATGGGAACAATTAGAGTAGAAGTTTCATGATCATTTCTTTTCTAGAAATTATGAGCTTAAGTTGTCCCATTTGACATCGGTTAAGCATATGCATGATGAATCTATTAATGATCACATTAGAAGATTCCGTGATACAAGTGTAAACATTGCTGAAAAAGATTTAGCAGATTTGGCTTTTAGTGGTTTGTGCTCTCATATTAAAGAAAGATTAGAGGGATATGACTTCTTTACGGTTACTCAAGTGCATCAAAGAGCTTTGGTTGTAGAAAGCCGAAGTAAAGAGTCTCAAGAAAGTCATAAGCACCATCGTCCTAATATGCATGCTCTTGAATGCAACTCAGATTGTTCGGACGATGAACCTAAAGAAGCTTATACTACTGAATTTGCGTGGCCATCCCAAGACAAATCTTATGATCGTTCTGCTCTTAAGCCGATTCATAAAAATCAGCAAGAAGAGAAGTTTACTTTTGATGTATCCAAGTGCGATAGAATATTTAATGAATTATATAAGAATGGGTACATTAAGATGTCACATGCTTTACCGCCGCTTGAAGAATTAAAGCTCAAGCGGGGAGTTTTTTTTAAGTGGCATAATTCTTTCTCACATGCAACCAATGATTGCAATATTTTTTGTAGACAAATTCAACCGGCCATAAATGAATGACGATTGGCTCTAAATGCAATGAAAGTTGATCACACTGTTTTTCCTATACATACCCTTGAATTGAAGAATCCCAAGGTGTTAATTCGGCCAAATCAAGCCGAAACAACAAAAGGGAAAAATATAATTATTGGTGAAGAGAGATCTAAGTCTCCGGAGAAAGGTGAGAAAGTTCCACTGAAAGAGGCCCCTGAAATTTCATTGAGGAATTCAACGCTCGGGGGGCAACGAAAAGGCAAGGGTGTCGGTTCTGCACTGACCGGTCTAACCGGTCCTACTGGAAAGCACAGGACCAGATTCAAGAATAAAACAAGGCCGAGTATTGAAAAGCTCTTGGCCAAATATAAGAAGAAAGGAGCCGCTCAGAAGCAGAAGAGGCGGCCAAGTAAAGCTAAGGATATGAGGCCATCGTCGGGACATCAAGAGCAACCGGATTCTCGTCCACATCAAGGTAATCATACTGCTGCACCATATTCATTTAATGGGTCGGTTGCTCCATGGTTTTGGTCATATCCTTGCTATTATACACCTCAGGATTATAGTAGGATGCATATGCAATCTTATATCATTCAATATCCTACTACATATTCAAATGGTGAATCATCACAAAGACCGATTATTGCTAGTAATAATCTGGTGAGGAGTGCACCTATTAATGACAAAGAAGGTAAGAAAAGCAAAACAAGACAATGAGTGTTTGCAGCCGAGGTGGTGTCCTCAGGCTTATCTCGCACTCAAAAGAGGAGGCTACAACGGATGCGCAAGCGAGAATCGATGGAGCAACACGTAGAGGTAGTACCAAAAAGGCCAGCAACAACCAAGCAGGTATTGAGGCTCAAGCAAGTTATTTCGCCATTACCTTGAATTGAAGAAAGTCATGTAGCATCTATCGCCCTTAGTGTTAATATATGGCCGATGAATTGTTCGTCATTGTCCTTAGACAATTTTGGTCCAGAAGAATATTTTTTGGCATGCCAAGCTTTGCCAAAAAACAGGGGGGCATATGTTGACGACCAAAATTAGCGTGGCTGTGCAGACCAGTCTGACCAGTTTGGATAACTTTGCCAAAATACTGATTTGACTGCACCATTGCGTAGCTCTCGTCGAGACGATCAAAATGCATATGTAGAACATCCGATTTGGAGTTCGGGTGACAGAGTTATGAACTCGGGAAGATTTGGCACACACCGGACCGGTCAGACCGGTTTGTCAGGGCGGTCCGACCGATTTAAACTGCATAGTACGAGTTAGGAGTTGTATTTTGATACGAATGTAATTAGGGTTTTGACTCCTAAAGGGGTAAGACCATCCCTCCCTATAAATATAAAGGGTCACGGCCGACTGAGGGTATCCAATCCATCAAAAACATATCAATCTATTACTTTTCATTACTTTTTGTCTTCTCCAAACCATAACTTTTCCAACCCTGTATCTGGCTGAGGGGCCTTCTGTGGAGCTGTAGGCGCAGTATTTTGCACTAAGCGATACCTCGGTGGCTGAGCTCCCGAGGGTCCAGTTGGCGCCTTTCTCTTCTTCTCGGCACGGTGAGCTGCAATACAATCCTCTTGGGTAATTGCCATGTTTACCAGCTCATTATATGTATCGGCCTTGATAAGGTTCAATCGCTCCTTGAGTTTGGTACTCAATCCTCTGCGGAAACGATTCCGCTTCTTAGCATCCGTGTCTGTGTGATAGCCCGCGTACTGGCACAGGTTGTTGAAGGCCTGAGCATACTGAAGTACAGTGCGGGTACCCTGAGTGACTGCCAGAAACTCATTTAGCTTTCTTTCCATAAGACCTTCTGGGATATGGTGTGCTCGGAATGCAGTTTTGAATTCGTCCTAGGTGACAACGTGATCAGCCGGGAGCATAGCAAGGTAGTGGTCCCACCAAAGACGAGTTGTACTGCGAAGCTGCTGCGCGGCAAAGCGAGCCTTGTTTGCATCCGAACATGGGGCCACAAGTAGAGAAAACTTGGACTCAATTGTGCGAAACCAAACGTCCGCATCCAAGGGTTCCTCCGTCTTGTGAAACAAGGGAGGCTGGGTCCCACGGAAATCCGTGTAACCGGCAGCTTGAGGTTGGTGAACATGGTGTCCACCCCGCTGTTGGTGCTGTCCTTGCACGAGCTGGCGAAGCAACTCGGTTTGAGCGGCCATTACTTCCACCAAACTGGGTGGTGGTGGTGCATGTGGTTGGGATCCACTAGCACTAGCACTGAAACCATCCGGGTTTCCACGGGTTGCTCCAACCATTTGAAAGGTGAATGTTTATCATTAGCATCATGATCCATATTGCTTCCATGATTAAAAAGGATTAGCGCGGAAAAATAGACTTCCGAAAGATCATGGATAGAATCGTGGACATAATACTGTCTGCCATAAGAAACTTATATCTTCTGGTAAGTTCATCCAAAATTTCTCATATTTTGGCAGTGGGTAGGGAATTTAGGGATGTACAACTTTGGTATTCAATTCAGACGCTAAACCAATGGCCAAGATGATCGAAGGGTTCACTCTTTGCGTCGCTGGTTTGGCTGTTTTTCAACGAGATGAGTTATAGTATCTTGCCTATAACTCAAACTAGCAAGATCCAATAGTGCTTAAATTCTGTGAGAACCTAGATCACAAAATTTAGGACAAGTTTGGTATTCAACACTCAGTCCAGAAATGTAAAGGGACATGGGTAAAATTTCCGACAAGTTTCTGCAATCGCAGATCCAACTGCTTTCCAATATCACAATCAAACCACCAAGTTTTTAGCCATGGCCTATATGATTAGAGTATCCAATGATCAAGTTGTACCTTTCACAAAAGAGGTACTCAACTCTTAGTTAGCCTATTACAACTCTTGCCAAAAGTTAGGCTACACTATCGAGGAGTATATCCAAAAGTCCTCCTAGGTCATCGTCTAGAAGTCGTCGAGGTCGTTGACGGACGACTCGCTGTGAGTAGGAGAGTGAGCTCCCATCGGAGGTGGCTGCGGTGCCTCACCCTCAAAGTCCATGCCTGAAACACCGTCAATCTTCTGTGGCTCCTCCTCATCTTCCTCCATAGCCACCATGTCGGGAGGGCCATTCTGATCATGGTGCCACTGAATGTGCTCATTAGCATCCTCCAACTCAAGGTTCAGATCATGGAGCTGCTCCTCCAAGTGTGCTATCATATCATCTCTCTCACCCATGAGAGTGTCGTGCTCCTGAACTTGGCCCTCAAGTTGGCCAATCCGGGTGTCTCTATCCTCAAGTTCCTCACTGAGCTCCTTAATCTGCTCATCTCTGGTATCTGCCATCATGTGGTAGGCCTGTGCAAGATCAGTGAGCTGCGCAAGCGCCTGACTCTGGAGAGTCTGAAGACGGTACAGTGCATTCATGCACCGCACTAAGGTCTCGATGGTCCCCTGGACATGAAAGTCTACCAAGTACTGTGAGTGCTGCACCCTGTTGAGCCAAAAGGGGTCGTTGTCCTGGGCAGCAGGAAATAAACCAATAGGAGTGAGCGTGACAGCCTCGGGGCACTGCGCACAGAAAGTGGTGAGCGCCCTCATGGCAGCAAGCTCCCAAGCATCGGCCAAACGACGACCAACAACCTCAATCTCCAAGGCGGGCCACTCCGGGTGTAGCGGGTGCGGAAAGATGGTCACGTTCACACAGCACTGGGTAACTCCGTTCTCTGCCAACTCCAGTCCGGTGTAACGTGGGGGAATTGGATAGTCCGCGGTGTGCAGAACATCCTACAAGATAGAGGGAAAGCCCTCCCAGTGAAGACACTGCGAGTGAACGCGTCCATCCTCATCCACCATCATGGCAACAGGCTCGGCCATCTCGACAAAAGATCAAATGGGTGAGATAGCGAAAAAAAGAAAACTGTGAACAGTATAGTGAACAGGTTCTAGATAGTGTGCTAAAATAGCCATAACTTCAACAGTTCTTCTCCAAAAATTCTCAACTTTTACCAGAACATTCCTAAGGTATTTGTGAACATCTTTGCTACTCAACTCCTGAGCTAGATCAGGCTCTAACATGGTCTTTCTCTTAAGGTTTTACTTTAATGTCTACCCAGAAATTCCAGTGAACAGTGGGCCAAGATTTCGTGCACCAGGGAAAATCTACCCAGCCAAAAATTACCAAATTTTAAAAGTAGCTGCCTGAGTAAATTTACAACAATTTTCATGTTGAACACGTTTGCAGAAAACTGTAGTAAGGGGGCATAAAAAATTTATGTGGCAGAACTGCTCATTTTGGACAGAAAACTGACATCTCAAGGTCTTTGTTGTTTCCCATTATCCATATATCCGGAATTTTTCATATTTAGACAGGAGGTAGAATACAAATTTGGAACAAAACTTTCAACATGAACTTCTCCAGAAAGGATCATTTTCTAAGCTTAATAAACTCATCTCTTCAGATAAGGCAGAATGTGATAGATTTGCTAGATAATCCTTACGCAAAGACAATTGTGTGGGCGCATGAACCTTACCACTCTCACGCATCGCATTTTCAATTTCAGATTTATATGGTCATGATGCATGCACGTTCTATTCGTCCTCACAAAATAAAATAATTGTCAAATAGCTTTGGTCTTACAAAGTTAGTTTCGGTGGCATACACAATACGTCTCTCACTATAATAGCTAGTCGAGAAATCTCTAACTGTTCTTAACCTTATCGTAATCGCGGTTAGTGTACCTGCAGAAGATTGATAGAGCATATATATCCATTGAACCTTTCATGCCAGCACTCATGAAAGTGTCTGTATTCATTACTGTTCACTATAGAAACGGCATCCGTACAATTCCCGCCGTACAGACGATGTTAACATACGCTATCAAGATAGCGTATTCACGGGGGGTACCGTCTTGAGACGAAGGTATGAACAGCGATCACCATACCCTACGCCAAACCTTCTACTCCCAATATAATCAACTAATAGTTGGTATATTGGCAACACCTCAAGTAAGCCACTGCTTGAGGGCAGCGTTCGGATCACATCATCGACAGGAAGGCCAAGCTCTCTCAGTTGTCAGAGTTCCAAATAAATGAGTTCTTCAGAGTTCAATGCAGCGGAAAAATAACGATAACTACTCAACGATACAGGATGTCTCGATGAAGCCCGTACGAGACATCACTCGGCATTATCACTGTTGGCCGGGGGCGTATCCCATTCCACCGACCAATCAGGAGGAAGGGTACAAGGCCAAGTCAAACTAGCGATCATATCCTCGAAAGTTTCACCTGAAAACAAGCCACAAGCAAGGCTGAGTATACTAATACTCAGCAAGGCTTACCCGACTAGTGGAATATACTTAGCCGACTCCTAGACATGCAAGGCTTTTGGCTTGAGGGGTTTGTTTTGCCGAAAAACATATATAAGTAGGTCCTTACTTTCAAATTTTAGCTCCAAGTTCTAGCTTTCTTTAACCATTCTAGGTAAGCAACTATCCAATATCATACATGGTGGAAGAATTATTTTGCATCCAACAAGATTAATCATCATCTTTGTTCCTCTTCTTACTCTATGTAGAAAAAGGGTCAAGCAGTCTCAATAACCGCGAGAAATGGATGATTCGAATCGAATTTCTTAACATTGCAAGGGAAACCTAAACACACGTCACGTGGTTACTCCTAGAGTCACACGTGCAACTTTTCCCTTCAATTCCCGCTTCACGGAACAGGCCCACCGCCCTCGACTACACGTCCCCATGGCCCGGCCATGGCGGCACATGCACCCACCATTAGCTAGATGCGAACGAATTCAAGACCATGGGGAGTATATTCCGGCCTCGGTTCAATCCGGTACTTAAGCTTACCGATTATCATATTCTCGGCATGTGGTTAGTACGTTCAAAGACTTAACCACCACTACCACACACTGCGGCCTTAGCATTTTTCACTCAACATACGGGGCCTCAATCATCAACATAAACATCGTACCATAGCCCCGTCCGTCGACCTTATGATTGCAGCATGTAGTAAACATTCAACTCCTATATTCTCGCGAGTGACAGGAAATCACTCGACTTTTACCGAGTCCTATTAGCATAGCATTCTATCGAACCTTACATCTAGTGTTCAGAGCAGGGGTACCTAGGATCATGCGACTAAGTTTTCATTCAACTCCTATAAACTTAATGTACAAGTAAAGTAGAGTAACAAGTTGCATAAGTTTAGGAAAATAGGGTTCATGCTCCGGGGCTTGCCTTCTTGGGAAAAACTAGCTTGGGGCTCGTCCGAACTCGGGCTCGGGTCTTCAAGAGCTTTAGTTAGATTTACTTGAGCTTCACGCTGCTCACTCTCGGATGCGGGCACCAGCTCGTAGTTCCATCGGCGAGAGTAGTCGATTCTATATGAATGCAGAAGTGTAAGTTATAGTGATGGTATATGACGATTATTTTCCTTCACGATAAAGTGGCAGTCCACAAACATCAATTTTGTTGGGAAGTTACTTAGTTAAGATTTCTTTGGGCAATTGTTAATAGAGTATAACTTAACTATTAACTTCATTAAACAAGAAGGGGTTGTGTTGTATTGGAAACTTAATTTTCTAAGCACAACATGGATTAAACACAACTTCTGGATTAGGTAACTTCTGGTGATGAAATTTTTATTTAGAGCACATTATGCAGAGACAAAAGCACTGAAAAAAAATTTCAGACATTTTCACGCAGCAGAATAATTATGAAAAATGAAACACACAACCACTACAAGAACTTATTTATTTTTATATAGAACAAACCATGCAAGTATTGACACCAAACATTTTACAGTGGATTAATCTAAACATATGTGTGTTACTGTAAATGTTTCAGATTTTACTGTGCAAGATACAAAGCATAATAAATAGAACAACATATACCTATTTTAATAAAGATTAATTTCTACAGGATGATTTACAGGGTTTCTGTGTATGAAACTTTTTATACAGTAAGAGCTACTCTAACGTGTGCTACAGTAAAAAGTTGAACATTTTCCAAGCACAGAAACTAATTGTCTTTATTTAGTGCATTTTTCTCACCACAAAATTATATAAATAGGTTACAGAAAGGAAAAAGGTTCTAAACATTTTTTGTGGTATTTAGGCATCACTACAACAGTTCCAGAAAATTTTCACCATATGAATCATAATATAACAGCAGTTACAAATTAGTTTTATTATTTTATGTCATAAACAAAGTTTAACAAAACGTTTAGCCTTTGTCTACAACAGTGGGTACAATTAAAGTCTATTAAACCTTCCATTTAATTTATATCAAGATTTAGCAAGCAACTGAAGAAAAGCATGTAACAAAAGTTGTAGATTTTCTTCTAAACATTCCAGAACAGTTGAGTTTGTATTTTTCCCATTTTTCTACGATTTTACATGAATTTTATAATTTCATTATTTTTGAATTCAAAGTTTAAAACTTTCTTTAGTGAGGGGTCCTTGGAAACTTGCGTGCAGACTCTTTTAAAGATTGCAATCGATGCAATTGGGACCCTGGGCGGCGCTGGCATGGCGGCCGGCCAGATTCCGGCGAGGGGGCTCGTCGGCGGCGAGGGGAAATGGATCGGGGAGATCCAGGGAAATGAGAGCTACCTTGGGATGGCCTTGGTCGGGGTTGGGGGTGGCCGGAGGTGGCTCGTCGACGCGGAGCAGAGGGGCGGCGGCGGGGCGGAGCGTCGACGACGGTGCTCCGGCGAGGAGGGGAGAGCGTGGGCTGGTCGAGGAGCTTCGCGGCGTCGAGGGGAACCCGTTTCGCGGCTTGTCTGGGACGGAGGAGCTTCGGCGTGGGCTATCCACGGAGCAGCAAGGAGCGGCTGCGGCGCAGGCGGCGCTGGCGGGTGCTCCGGCGGTTCTGGGCAACGATGGGTGGGGCAGTGAGCTGCGGCGGGGTGCTGTGGTGGTGGTGGGAGACTCAAATCTGGCAAGGGGTGGCCAGAGAGGTGAGCTCCACGGTGAGTTGGGCACGATGGCGGTAATGGTGGCGGCAGCAGCGTTCTAGTGTCTGGGCGCGTCAAGGGGGCTCAGTGCGGCCTTTTGTAGGCAGCAGAGAGGCGGGAGGAGGGCGGGACTTGACTGCGAGGCGCGGGCGCGGGCGGCACGACGGGGGTGCGTTACTCGTCGCGACGGGCGGTGAACAGAGCTGGCGCGGCGTGCGGCGGGTGCGGGCAGGGGATTGGGCGCTGAGGATTTGGCGTGGGGAGCGGGAGATCACGCGACGCGCGGGTTGGGCGACGAGCTGCAGCAGCTGTCTTGCCAGGCGGCGAGCGCGGCGACCGGCGGGACGCGGCGGGGACACGGGCACGGCGCGACTTTCCCATTGGGCGCGGCGGGCGGCGAGCAGAGGCGCGCATCGCCGGCGTGCGCGTGGCGTGCGTGGACTGGGGAGGAGCGCGGCGTGCGGGCGCGGCCAGGCATTGGCTTGGCGCCTAGCGCCGGTCAGGCATCGTTGGCCAAGTGGCTTGCAGCGACTGCGCGACGTCAGAGGGTCGGGCGAAGCGGCTGCGCGTCGGGCGAACGTAGGGTCGGGCGAGTGAAAGGGTCGGGCGAGCGTAGGGTCGGGCGAGGCGGAGAAGAAGGGTCTGCAGTGAAAATAGAAGAAAAGGCAGGGACTGGTTTGCAATTTTAAGTGTTTCTCAAATTTTTGTGTTGTAACTCAAAAATCCTTGAACACGAAAGTTGTTCAAAATAAAAAGTTACACAAGTTTTGTTTCGGGCCAAAGTTCATTTGAGTTCTAGTTTAGAAGTTATTTTAAAAACTCAAAAAGTACAGTTCAGAGGGTACGTCATTTTCTGTGCAAAACTTTGCATTCTCTCCTAGGCTTCAACTAGACTTTTGTTTATCAAGTTCATAACGATGTGCCTATTCAATTTTGTAGCCATGGTAGTATCGATGTGAAAGTTATTTAATTTGTTTGATTAACGTACATGTACTTACGCACATATACCCAACTATTTTCAATTCCAAGCAAAACCAATTTATAACTCATTTCTTTTAAACTTTTCTTAGTTATTTATGCATCATATTAAGCTAATGAGGCTTATTTCATAATTTAAACACCTGAGGTGTTACAGATCCCCGCTCCCCCGCCTCCCTTTCCCGCACCGCCCGTCCATCCTCTGTCAATCGGTCGTGGTTTGATTCCCTATCTCGTCTATTTTCCTTTTTTTCCCATCTCATCTATTTTTTCTCCATCAAAACATGCACCTCCCGCACACGTGCCTCACGCGACGCAGACCCACCCCCCTTCGTCTTCCTCGCCAGACCGCCCCTTCCTAACCTCACGCCGACGCCAGCGATCACCGCGCCCATCGTCTGCTCCGCCGCCGCAGATTGATGCCAAGATCCAGCCTGCTGCAGATCCGGCCGAGGCCACCGCCGCCCGTGCCACGCCTCCCTCCGGCTGCCGGAGCTCCACGCGCCGCCGGGACACACAGCAGCAGGCCCCGACGCGCCAAACCCTAGAGGTCGTGGGCGTGGCTTCTAGGTTAGGGGCTCGCGGCTGCGGATCGGGAGCAGGGCACCACGGTCACGGCCGTAGACTTGGCCAGACTTGGCCGACGCCGCTGCGGCAGATCCTACCAGCGAGGACGAGGAGGTGACAACCACCAACAAGGCAACAACTCTGCTTCAACCTGGCATCCGTCGCTGGACTAGCAGCACTGAAGGAAGCATCCCTGCCGGCCGGCTGTAAGCCTCTAGCTGCACGAGCAACACCGAATGTGAGGCTCATTCCCTCCCAGATCTTTACAATTTCATTGATTCCCATATTTTTTATGAATGTATCTGCGCAATCACTAATATATGAAGACAGCAAATGAATATTTTGATTGTTTAATTTGCGATACCCCAAATATTACTGTAGCGTTACCACGGGCAATATACTAGACACTGTTTTTGTTGAAAGAATTTCTTTTCCGTTTTGGCTCTGTTTTGCAATTGGTTTCAAACGGTTTGGGGTCGCATGTAATCGTTTCCGGTTGATTCCACATACTAGGTAGTGCTTGCTTGTTCTTTCCAGCATTGGTGCATCTAAGCTAATAGTGTCCATGTGAGGCTCCCTCTGCTGAAATATTTTGAAACATAGGCACCACCATGGTCTATGCAGTTCCACTGATGGAAGCATCCCTTCTTACATTGGCACATGGACAACTCTTAAGCATCTGTAATAAATCACATCTTTTATTATCAACATTGTCTATGCAGGGACCTGAGCTTTAAATAAACTAAGTGGGCAAATACCAGCTTCTTTTGCCTCCATGGGAAGGGTAGATTACATGTAAGTTGTGTTCTGCATAAACCGAACGATACATTGCCTTCCACTGTGCTCCTTCCTTGAATGTGCTTCTAACAAAATTGTCCTGCAGATATCTAACTGGAAATTCACTGAGCGGGAACATACCTGAATGGTGATTGAGAAGAAACAAGATCGTGTAAGCTATTGTCCACTTGCACAAACTCTGAAACCTATACATATCCATGAAAATATGTCACATATCTTTCTTTTACAGGGCATTTTAAAGTTAGCATTGAAGTTAAGATAGGACGAGTTAAAGTTTCTAAAATGTTGGAATGTTAATACAATGTCGATTGCCAAGTTGATGATCTTCATACATGACTGTAGAAAAATGAACAAAATGGTTTCTTATTCTTAATTTCATCCATGGTGTTTGTGATAATTGAAATAGCTTTGAATCAATGGAGATTTGTTCTTACGTCCACTCTTGTTTAACTAGCTGAAAAAATTTGAAACATAGGCACCACCATGGTCATTTGATTTGAGTCTCCTGAATAATCTCGTGGGATGTTTGATTAGGATTTTGTACTGTATTGTTTGATTCATGAACTTCATCTCATGATAAGGTAAGGTAACACTCTTGCTGAAACACGTGGGGTTTTGAGTGGAGTGTGACTTGCAGATGTAAAGGTTGTTCTGTTTCAGAAATTAGGCTACAGTTCAAGTATCCCCATGTCAAATGTTTATGTTTTTATTCGATCTACTACGTTTTCGCTCTCAAGATTGAATGAATATTCAGAACAATTAACCTTTCATAACCGTGAGTTAACCATTACATTAGCTTAATGATTAAAGATTGAAGGAATATTATGGCATGTACTCTCTATGGATCTATTTATAAACTGATATGCATCATGTATATAGTATATAGCAAAATAGCTATTGGAATTAATTACAGAATCTATTTTTTTCACCAAGGGCTTAAGATGTGCTGACACAAATGTTTGAGCTAAGCAGACATAAGCATCGGGTGAATTCATTGCTGACTTTAATATTTCATTAGGCAATATAAATAATGTCTTGTGATGGATGATAAAAGTAATACGTGTATGCACGAATGGTTTGAAATTGTACATTCCAGTGAAGTGAGAATAAGGTCTGAAGACCCATGATTATCTTGACAACCTTATCCTGTAGGAGTGCTTTACAGAATAAGGGGGTGCTACAACATTTGAGCCAGAGGTATGCAAATTTCTTAATTTTTTTATTTTGCTTCAGCATTTCAGCTATACAGTAAGGGCCATTTTTAGTCATTCCATATATGAATTTCATCTATATACTCCTATATGCCTGTAATTAATTGGGATCTTCAATGAGCACTGCAGCCTGTGCACATATGAGAATCTGACACAGTACAGGCTAGCACCGGATGCAGCATGTGAGTACATGCCATAATATTCCTTCAATATTTCTTATTTGTGCTTGCATTTTCAAGCCTAGAATAAAACTTGGCGACTAAGCTATTACTAGTTACATAGCAAATTGTGCTTGCAATCATATTGTTATTTTCGTGTTGTGTAAAATTTTATTTATTTTGGCACAGGCAATCCTACCACAGTGCCTCTTGCATCCGAGCTGGAGACCTGCAGCCTGATGGTTCCATGCGGATCCTTGCCCTACGGTATCCGGAAGGCAAGAAAGCCAAAGATATTCTGGAAGTTTATTTAATCGATGAAAATAAACATCATCTCACAAGTCATAAAGCCATTTATGGATATCTTTTGCCTAATTGCCTTGTATGAGATAAAAAAAAGATATAGATTAAGCCTAATTGCCTTGTATTACAATCGTTTTATGATCCCATACTGTTGTGATTTTGCTCTATGGATGTAGTTGTGTAATCAACATAATTAATCATCTTTTGGTTGTTTGATTTGCATTACCGAATTAAGCCATAGCGTTAGCACGGGCATGCTTACTAGTAACAACAAAGTTGCATCATCCCTAATTGCCGCACGCCTGCCTGCCTAAAACGTGAGTACCAATCGTCCCTGATTGTTAATTCCTGACCAAATATCCAATTCGTGAACAGCTCTGATGGTTAGTTCGTGACGAATTCGTAACCAGCTACGATTGTTAATTCTTCCATATGAACAATTGTCCACTTCGTGACCACCTCTGATTTTGTATAATTCCTTCATGTTATAAGGCTCATCCCTGGTCCTTGAGCGACATCAACCATGGCCACAACGACACAAAAAAGCCCTGCGCTGAGCGACATCACCAACACCCATAATACAGGTACTTTACTTACACCAATATGCTAGGTTAAGTCAAAAGGTATAATTTTCACGGCCTATATGTATCTGCTATGCAATCAGGTGCTTTGGATGCCGAACGTAGGCGGCTAGAACGGAACAACAAGCAACGGAAACGGCGAGCTGAAATGCCCGATGACCAAAGGCAAGAGATAAATAGGAAACAGCGAGAATACCAAGCATGAAAGAAGGCTGAATCAAGCAATACCCCCAGTGTAATAGGTAAAACACAATTGGCTGGTTTGTGGACCATGGTGGCGTGCAGCCCTAAAACACAATTTATTTCAACCACACTGCTAATAATTCTTCCTTTACAGAAGGTGCTACTGCTCAGCTATCTTCTCAATCACCGTTTGGCACTGGAGTCTCGACCGTTGTCCAGACACCAAGCATTGAAGACAAGGAAAATCTTATTCCAGATGACCATGGAATGGCTACACAGAAATGAAATTTACATGCCACTACGTGTAAGCGGACATACTACACTTATGCCTGACCATTCTATATGCACAGTCGGGACGTCAACCATGGCAACCCGGTCTTCACTGTCCTCATTATCTATGTGCTTGACAAAACAGACCATCTCTGGTTTCTATCGAGATCCACGACGTCGCGTGAAAATATGGAAAAGTTGGTAAGATTGTTTGATCCATGGCCTCAAATGGAGTTTCACATTTCACAAGTAGCAATGTATGTCTCTAACTCTATCTCTAAGAATCATGCATTATATTTTCCTCATATGGACTGCTATTTCCAGATTCTATTGCCATGTTTTCTTTTCTGGGACATTTCATATTAGTCTCACTTGATATAAAATCTCGAACCGTATCTGTATTGGACCCAATGCCTATTTCTCACATTTTTAATGGTCGTGACCCAACATTGCACTACATTCACAAGATAAAAAATATTGCCAACAATCTAAAAATAGCAATGCAAGTGGCCTATCCAGCTTGGAATGATGATATTTATCTACGGCGTCGGATATTACCAAAATCGGTTTCAAAATTAGATGACTGATAAGTTGGTAACTACAACTTCTACTCACCAAAAATCATGTTGCCTTCATATAGTTAATCATGTGTTATTTTGTAAGAACATATCAGGCTATTTGGTTATCAATTTCATGCACAATTGTAATGGTAAACACTTGCCACTAATTTTCATGGTAAGTGTTCTAATCTATTTTTTAAGTTTTGTGCTACATTTCTACCTATGCTTTCTAATACTGATCTTGATAATGCATGTTCAGATTGGAGATACATTAAGGAACCGGTTTTTAATTGATCTACTGAAGTTCAAAGGGAATGAAGCTAAAGATAATATTACTCAAGACATTCAGGAAATTCTCAATCGTCTTAATCCCAGGAAGTTGTGATTTTTCTCTACGGATGTGGTTATGTAATTAACATAAAAGTTCTATGTTACATCTCCTTTATGTGTGAAACATATATTTCTCATTTTGGACTATGGATCCTGTGTTGTTTTTTGTATGTCTGAAATGCATCCGTGGCGTTAGCACGGGCACCTTACTAGTCAGTGATAAGTACAAGCATGGGTGTTTGTTATTATGGCCTTGACTTTCTTTGTTATCTACAAACCTAAAAATAAACAAATCCCACATGTTGAAACTACATATTCATGTTGAGAAAGTATATTGGACGATAAACAAGAGATTTAAAATTGTTTCTTTTGATGTTCTTGATATATATATGTCTGACAAGGATATCAGAATTATGGTTACCTGCCTACCAAAAAATGTCAAAATGGCAATGAAATTATTTGACAATATGGACATTTTCCATTCTTCAAGATACGACCTATTTATATCTAGGATAAGGGTCATGTAAAAGGATCACGAGGACTGCACGTGTTAATTTTTTTTGGTGGTATGACATGTGGAGCCCTTGTGATTTTAGCCAAGCGCCCAAGCCAGTCAGCCATACGTCGTGATTCATCATCTCGTCTTCTCATCTTCTCTAATAGATTACATCGTCTTTTTCTCAATGAATTACGAAACAGAAATATGGTTGAGAATGGCCAAGCAGTTCGTTTTACATGAAAGCGACCATGCTAATGAGGGCCCCATGTGCTTCACTACGAGGTTGTGGAGCCTCATTAGTGCGTGGATCCCCCTACCCGCAACTCAAACCGACAAGTTGGCAAGCCACCGTCTCGGTCCGCGGCCGGGGCCACCAACAAGGTGTCCCAGGAAGGCGCTCAGAACACTGCTCCTTTTAGTTAACTTTAACTGGGAGGTCTGGACGGAGAGAAACCAGCGAACTTTCGCTAGGAAAGAATTATCCCCGAAGGCATTGCTGGGCAAAATCAAAGAGGAAGCCAGAGGTTGGGGTTTGGCTGGTGCTAGGCACTTGACGGCACTAATTGACAACCCTTAACTGTGCAGTTGTTTCTTTTTTCCTTTTTTCGCTTCGCCTTTTCTTGTACAGTGCCATCTTTGGTTGAGTTTTTGACTCTCCTGCTTTATCAATAGAAACGGCAGTGCCCGTTCGTTCAAAAAGAAAATGTGCTTCACTACATCGCTAGGCTTTTCTCCTCATCCATGGACTGAATATGGAAGTTAGAATCTTCCACTGAAAGTTTGAAATTCAGGTTGGAATGTTCAAATTTTGAATTTCGGGGCATTTTATTTACTATACAGTGAGTCCTTTTTGAGTTGAAAATTAATTCAGCATTTTCGTGTTTGAAGAATTGATTTAAGTTTCAAGGTGATTTGAAAGCAATTAGTCGATTTAAAAATATATAGACATGAAGTTCTCAATTTTATACTGAGAGGTATTATTTTGTCCAATAAAGAACCAAAACGACTAAACAAGAACTCCCAATAAGAAAAGAATTTAAACAACACTATTTTGGATTTGGTCCAGTTATAATAGGGAAGTTACAATCGGAATCCGGGATTGTCAACGGGGCAGGCTAATTTGTGGGATTCCCGACCAAGCCAACCAGCCGTCCGTATATTTCTTTCTCTCTTTCAGAGTTTGGTAAAAAATATATACAAAAAAGTTGTACAAATATTTATATACATAAAGTTTGATCAAATTGCAAAAACATAATTGTAGAAAGAGAAGATTGTATAAAAGGTTAGAAATAAAAAAAACGCAAAATAAATTGGGAAAAAAGTTTGGAATAACTTTTTTAAACAAATTTTCTGTGAAACTTCAAAAAATCTTGAACAAAATTTCAGGAGAAAAAAATTAAAAAACAAACTTTAAGAAACAAATTTGGGAGAAAAAAATTCGGGAACAAAAATGCAGAAGCAAAATATTTGGAAGCAAAACGTTATGATCAAACTTGGATGATAAATATTTTCAAAATAACTTTTGGAAAAAAAATCAGAAGCAAAAGTTAATACCTTGTTCGGAAGAAAGTTTCGGAAACAAACTTAATCACCGCTGAAACTAGGTAAGGAAAAATCTCGTCCACACAAAAGTTTGTGGATACTCCGGTTGTATTCCAAGAGGAAAGGGAACTGAGAAGAGAAAAAAAAAAGCTAGCGTGGGACCCACCAGGTGAATCGGCTGTGCACGTGGACTGTGCGGAGCGGTTGAATTGGTCGTGTATTTCCGAACCTCCGGTCACCTGCAGATTTAGCATCGGGATTGTCAACGCACATGATATTCTTCGATCCAAACCATCAACAATCCGCAAATCCTCTGTTTCGAGACCCTAGTATACTAGAACTTTCTGGTTTCATGCCTCTCGCTCCAATCATTCAAACCACGCGCACTCCAAACGGAGACAACTCAAGTATAAACGCCGCTATACCAAGGAAAGCGACCGTCAATTTTGTGGTGCAGGACATTGACAGGTAGCAGAACAGGTGGAGCCTCCAGAGTGACCCGAGCACGAAAGCCATTCCACACTTCACACTCATCAGTAGGATCCTCAGCACTGTACCAGGCCAATTCTTCATCTCATCTCCTCGCGAGCATCTCTCCTCCAGTGAGCTCGCTGTTCTCCTTTGTACCGGTGAAATCTGGAATCTGGGGAAGAAATGGCGGAGAACGGAGCAAAGCAGCCCCTGTTACAGGACGGCGAACCTCTTAACGCCGGCGAAACGAGGCCGATTCAGGGAGCTGGAGCGAAGAGGTTCCGGCGCTGCAGGACGGCGCCCTCCGCCGATGCGGCGCAAGATTCTCCACCAGGAAGCAAAAGCAAGAACCCGAGCCGTCAGGAGCGCGGCAGCGCCGGCTCGCCGCCGTTCGCGCCGCCCAAGGAGCTGCTGCGGGGCGCGCGCCCGAGCTTACGGCTCGTGGGCGTCCTCCTGCTCGCCTACCTCCTCGCCGGGACCATCGCGTTCTACCTCGCCATGGACCACATGTCCGGCGGCCGCACCAGGAGCCGCGTGATGGACGCGCTCTACTTCTGCGTGGTCACCATGACGACCGTCGGGTACGGCGACCTCGTCCCGGCCAGCGACGCGCCAAGCTGCTCGCCTGCGCCTTCGTCTTCGCCGGCGTGGCCCTCGTCGGCACCTTCTTAAGCAAGGCCGCCGACTACCTCGTCGAGAAGCAGGAGGCGTTCCTATTCCGCGCGCTCCACCTCCGCCGCGCCGGCGACCGCAGGGCGCTGCGGGACATGGAGGCCAACAAGGTCCGGTACAAGCTCTACACCTCGGCCGCGCTCCTGGCCGCGGCGCTCGCCTCCGGGACGGCGTTCCTGGTTGGAGTGGAGGGGATGCGCCCCGTGGACGCCTTCTACTGCGTGTGCGCGACGGTGACGACACTCGGGTACGGTGACCGGAGCTTCTCGTCCATGCCGGGGCGCGTGTTCGCGGCGGCGTGGATCACGGTGAGCAAGGTGGTGGTGGCGCTCTTCTTCCTGTACGCGGCGGAGCTGGGCGCGGAACGGCGCCAGCAGGCGCTAGCGCGGTGGGTGCTCAGGCGGCGGACATGGACGGCGACCAACGGGTCGGGGCCGCGGACTTCGTTCTGTACAACCTCAAGGAGCTGGGGAAGATCAGCCAGGAGGAGATCGCCGAGTTCCTGGAGGAGTTCGACCAGCTCGACGCCGACAGCTCCGGTACCCTCTCGCCGCACGACCTCATCGTGGCGCAGCCCGGTTAGCCCGGCAATCCCCGGCAGCCAGCAAAGCCGGTGGGGTCAGCGTCGAGAGCATTCTCGAAAAAAGCAGAGAAGAGCAACGTGCCACACGCCTAGAATTCTTTCTGTTTCAATGCCACTAGTAAGCATGCCCGATAAATTTCAGACATACAAAAAGAACATACATGTCCTATTGAAAAATCAAATCAACAGCATAGTATTACATAACAGTTGGCTAGAAATATTTCCTTTTTTCCAATGATTTTCCTTTCTATGCTGACTTCCAGTTATTTAATCCTATGAAATGAGAAAAAAATCAGGGTTTCAACCGGAAGCTCCTAGTAACCAAGTCTGCCTACTCACTTGATGCACGAATTGTATTAACAAGAGCTCCAACTCATGTCTATGACTCCCTTTATCTGTTCATTCTCCTTCTGCTGCTTCTCCAACGCAGTGTATTGATTTTCCACCCATATCTCCTAGCCCATGTCCAAGCAGCTCCAAAGATGCATCACAACCCAAATTGCCAAGAACAGAACTGCAAGACAACAACACAAAATATTAGGCATCATCATCTCGGGGAGCAATATCAAGTAGATTCTGCCCAGGTAGCAAGGGATCCTAAACCCACCATGCTTGTAAGACCATATCAGAAAAATCATGAAAATTAGAAGAATATATTGATGGGTAGTACCTTATGGATCACATCCCTACAAATCAAATCATGAAAAGTGACAGCCTTACACTCCTATTGCTTACTATCTGCCTACCTACATTCCAATATTCTTGATATATTTTTGGTAATGTTGAGCAGAGCCGTTAATGTTGTCATTGTTTGTTCCAAAAGTTCACCTACCTAAGCAGATAAGTCTGAGGAGGTAAACAAGTGTTTTAGTGGACTTCTATGCATAAATGCTTTGGAGTACAATCGCAATAGCTTCAAGGATATATTAAAACCATAATCATAAATATGCAGTATGTTCCTCGAAAAAAAGATGTACAGTAGTGTTTTTACTGAAGTTGTGAATGCATTTGTGGATAAGATCCCCATTTGTGGATAGGATCAAAACATATGTTAGATTAGCTTTATCATCCATCCAAACAGCAAAATGCCTCCTTTACCATTTGTGGGTAAGATCAGGTGGCCAAGTGTTCCCTTAAATAATTGACATCCATTAACCTGCAGAACAACAACATATATATGCTTGTCCTGTTCCATGCAAGTAATACCACAGAAAGTACTAATATCCTGAGAATTAAATCATCATACTTCTACTATAAAAAGGCATGCCCTTCTACACGTGGCACTCAGTGGCATTACTACTCCTTGTATCTCGAGAGCTGAGTCAGAGTGCCATGTATTTGAAGCTGCTATGCTCTATGTCAAACCAACTCTACATGGATTCACTTATTCATCTTAAGGGGCATGTGACCAGCTGATTCATGCGATCAGTTTCCTT
Source organism: Panicum miliaceum (assembly GCA_032594955.1). Lineage (NCBI taxonomy): Eukaryota > Viridiplantae > Streptophyta > Magnoliopsida > Poales > Poaceae > Panicum > Panicum miliaceum. The sequence continues at coordinate 15,398,440 of CM064068.1, forward strand.
TTGCAGTGTTTGAAAAAGAGATAAATGCATGAATTCATCAATTTAGTTAACTGATATATACAGCAAAAAAGAAGCTGTAAAATTCATCAGACCAGGCTGAAAGCACAACAAGATAAAGTTCCAGAAAATTTTTGGTAAAGTGCACCTTATGACACAGGGAAGAACTTTTTTCTGAGAATGTCAGGCAAGATCATTTGGATGCTACCTGACAAAGATCTGGGCAGCCGAAAATATGTGTTCAAATAAGCAGAGTTTAGTGCAAGATTTGTTAAAATATCATTAGTTTCCTTCAAGACTTGTTCTTGAATATCCCTAGAAAAGACAACAGTAAATTATATAATCTGACATATGTTTAGCATTGCAATGCCTGAATTGCTCCAGTTATCTTTAAATACAAATCAACACCTATACACATTTTTTTTCTACAGAGGTCAGGATAATATACATCAAGCACCAGTATAGTTTAAGTCAAACAAAAATGTCAAGAACTCCATCTATGTGGTTGGTGGCATTGGGGGAAATAAAGAACTCATCTGTCACTTTGAACAGGAGGCACAACAAATTTCCTAATAAAATTTATTCAAACGGACAACCGATCAGGTGCATCTACAAATTCTTACCGAGATTATGAGAGACCAAGTCTCACTGAAAAAATAGAGAGAATTTTGAACAAAAAACAATCATGTTACCTTACAATCCACAATGTGCAGTAGACACGAGTCCAAAAATGAAGGCGCACATGCTCCAGAAATGAACCTCAGCATCGCCTCATCCACGTCCACAATGATGTGCCAACACCCTCAATCGATCTAGGACCAGATAATAATTCTATTCTCATTGAAAGCAGAATAGTCATCAGCAATCCCAGATTATAAGCTGAGTCACTAAATTTCTAGACATCCTCATGCAGAATAGCATCAAATATCCCCTTTTCAGTTTCTACACAGGAAAGCAGAGGGTAAATAACAAAAAGAGGATAACATTGCTGCTTAATAGTATGCAGGTAAAAATTTTTGATGTAGAAGTGGTTCTAGGGGCACATGTACCAGCCCAAAATGGAGGCACGCCACTGAGAAGAATGTACAAAATAACACCTGAACTCCAAACATCTAACCTACATTCCATATGGCATTTGCGCACGTGTGTGCCGGTGTTGCACAGGACTGCGAGCATCCTCTCAGTCTGCAGCAGAGGCATGAGGTGAGGATCTGACACATTTCCACAAATGAATTACAAATTATTATTAGCTAAGGAATGGATTCCTGATAGCCAAAGAACTCTGCACCTCAAGTTGGACAAGCGTGTGAATAATCTCATTGACATGGAGCAACAACACCGCGCCGTACACAAATGCTTGGATCTGCATATCCACCGCCATCGCACTTCAAGAGCACGTTAGCGCCGGTGCCACAATTGCAGCAATGCACGTCGCATCGCCCGAAACCTGCACCGCAAGGGTGAGGCCGCCCACTGGCTGCCACCTCAACTATTGCGCTCCCTTCCCCGCCCGATGGCAAGCGCCCCGCAACAGCCGGGAGGCACCACGTGAGGGTGGTGACAGCACATGCCCAGCCCAGCCCCTCATCGATGGTCCTCCGTGCAGCAGCTCCTCCTCCGGCTTCTTCCTCCCTTCAGGAACCATCAAGAATTCAGCATTAGCGTCTGTTATCTCTACATGATTCAGCACAATCCATGCAGTATCTCTGAACTGTACTGTACCTAAGGAACTCTGCGGCGTCTCGAGGCGCAACTCCGGCAGCGGCCGCGGCGGCTCGACGACCTTCACGCGGGGAGTCTCCCCCTGCTCGGAGATGGAGTCGTCCTTCGTGACCGGCCAACGCCTCCACGAGCGTGAGCACCGGTACAGGAGGCCGGCAGAGAGGGGACCCCAGGCATGCGCCGGCCACCGGGGCCACGGCCTCCGCGCATGCGAGCACGAGTGCGGCACAGAGGCAACGCCGGCTTGCCGCGCGGCCGGCCAGAGCCTCCACGCGCGCGAGCGCCGGCAGAGGAGGCCGCCCCAGCGTCGTCGAAAAGGGGAGGGCGGCTCCATGTCGCCCAGGCGAAGGAACGCTGCGCTAAAGCAGATCCAGCTAAGGGAAGCGTAGCTCCGGTGAGGAAGAGGGCGGATCCGGACCCCGGCAGCCTCCGGCGACCCAAAACGGAGGTGGAGGAGACGACCTAGGTTTCGGGGCTGAGGGAGAGAGCGGAGGTAGGGAGGAACAGGGCCGGCCGACTTCGGCACAGCTGGTCGGCCGCCGCCATCGCAGGCAGCCGGCCGGGCGGCGGCGGCGGCCACAGGAGGCGGTTTACAGTGGGGAGGTGGCGGCGTCGTCGAGTCGCCGGGTTGGGGCGACGCGGGGGGCCGGGGTGAGGGGGCTTTCCCCTTTCTCTGTTTTTCTCTCGGCAAAACTGCAGCATGTGCGAATCGAACTCCGGTGGAACTCTGGTGGAGAACAGCGCGCCGGTGCGGGAGGGCCGAGGGCGGGGGCAGCCGGGTGCGGTTTCAACGCGTTGAAGCCTGGCAGATCCAAAGAAGATCGGCCGTAGGATCGAGTTGACGCCCGGTAGCAAGCAATTTGAGCCGTTGAGTTTGATTAAGTTGTTTTCTTGGGTACATTTGTTTGGGGACGGACCAGTTTCGCTATCTCTGCGGTTGACGTTTATGTTGGGTGGCCTTAGCAAAGAAAATTCGGTGCTTTTATCGAGGGATGAGTGCTCTTTTCCAATTGTAGCTTTTGTTTGCCTCTCGTGTAGGTACACCTGTAGTATAGATTCATTTTTTAACTGTAATGTTAGAGTAAAATATTTAAGTAGATGTTTCAACGAGTACGTAGTACTCACCGAGCTTTGAGGACGACGTGACGGCGGCGACGTCAATGTAGTGGCGCCGACAGTAGTGGTGAAGCTCTTCCAGTCGCCGTCAACGAAGTGTACATCGAATTTTGATAAATCTCTATATACGAATCCTGGATTAAACTGCGGGCACCGCGGGCGCCCGATAGGGCCATGTCTCTCGTTAAACTGCTAGCCGTTGGATCGAGCGCTCATGCGATCTGGTCTGTCCAATACGGGTCAGTTTGGATCTTCCACCCGAACCTTCACGGCCGCAGCTTCTCTGCCCGCTCCCTCGCCCTGTCTGCACATTTCAAGTTGCACATTGCCGTCGGCCACATCCCACACCGGAAAGCCCGCCACGGTGAGCAGCCACGACGGGTGCAGACGCCGCCGCTGCTCAGACCGCGCGAGGGACGCACGCCCCCGCTGCTCGACGAGCAGCTACCGCCGGATTCGCCACCACCGTCACAGCCCCAGACTCCCGCAGCATGACGTCGCTGGCCTCCCCTTCGCCGTCCTTATAGCCCGCCATTCTGCGAGCTCCAGCGACGGTGCTAATGCCAGCATGAACCGCTAACGCCGAACGCCGCCCCTGCTCGGGATACACGTGCGCGTGGCCCGGCGCCCTCAGGCCGTCCCTGACCACCCTATGTCCACCTATGGCTGTGGGCCGGCAAGCTGGTGGCTCCAACACCGCTCCCTTGATGCCCTCTACTTCCTCCGGCAAATGAGCTTTTCGGCCAGCGTTCCCAGCAATAGAAGCGGCTGACATATATGGTGCCTACCAGCCAGCTGCTTGACTTGGTAAAATGCTCAATAAAAAGGTATAATTTTTTGTAGTAGCCGAGTAGTACTTGGAAAGCTAATTTAGGGTGTAATGTATACATGTGTTCTGATTCAGAGAACATCATCCAAGTTTGCTGAGAATGTTAAGAATTTTCAATATTAAAACATCTTTCTGATTTCCTCTTCTACGTACATCAGAGTCGTCTTTCACCTAGATTCCGTTTCATTTCCACCGGATCTTGGTTTAGGCTTATTAAATGGTTTATAAATATTTAAAGATTCAGTTTCCTTGGCTGCTTTCGAGATGACAGAAGTAGGAACAATTTGAAGGACTGCTCTTTAGTGACGAATTGCTTTTCTGACACTTCAAAATTGGTTATACTCTACAATCTTTCAAGCTTTAAGCTATGTCATGTTTGTTTTCTTCAATCCGTGATTACTGATTAGTGGTCTTTCTAACTCAATATCCATGTGCACAGATATAAATATACATGTGAGTTTTTGCTATACAAAAGTTTATAGAATAGCATGATCTCACATTCCGATATGAACAACATTACTTCCATCAATCATCAAATTAACTGATCTTCTAGCAGTGAACAACTATCCGTGTATTCATTTTTGCCTTGACCCTGAAAAGTAGACAAGTATTTTCCTCATCTTAACTAAAAATTAATCACATACAGAACAAGACTTATATTTTGTTTTTGTATTTTACAGTTTAGTTAGTAGATGTGTCACATGTGGGCATGATAATATGTTTATCTATAAAGCTCTACATATTGACTAAAAAACAAAAGTAATCTATCATACTAGTTTTCCAATGACATTCCCACAGTCATATAACTCTTAAAGTCTAAAACTCCTACATGCCACCGAAACAAGAATTAATGATTAAGCTCATAATTATGACAAATAATTGTGTATATGAATTCCAATTTAATAATATTGTCTTTAAAGTATTTGATTAAACCAAGCGAAGAAGTTCAATATTGATGTCTTAGTCAATGCTTGATAGCCACTTTTTAGTAATTAATGCAAAACACATTATGTGCTACCTCTATATTCATTTTATTGGGCCTTTCCTTTTTCAATGTTCTCTAAATGCTTTCTCTATATTCCTTCTCTTGTCCAATTAATTGCTGCTTGCATAGTCCAGTAGTATTGAAGTGTCTTCACTACAGCATATGAATTCTTGATCAAGAGATATTGTGTTTTAGTCCATAAAAATCAAAATCAAGAGCCCATATAGTCTCAAATTGGTGCATTCAATTTACAAACGTATTGGCCTAGGCAACTGGCCTCCTCCATGAAGGTTGCGGCAAAGCCGCACCAGTCTTTCTAGTGTAGGACTAAATGGATTTCAACTTTTGAACATTGGTCTACAGAGATCCCGCACTCGTCCATTTATGTGCGCTACACGATGGGTGCTGAACAATCGTCATTTGAGCACCCCCGATCAGGGCGTGCCCGTTAGTCATGGCCCCACGCCCCCATAAGACTTGGGCTTGTAGTTAGCCTAAGATATCATTATATGCCCTTTCTCAATAGAACTTCACTCTAGGACAATGTGTCACAGTGGTCATCAATCAAATACCATGGACCTCATTACCCATAGAGTTGCATCTTACATTGATCAGATATTCTCATAATAATTTATGGGACTTGGTTCCCTAAGTTTCCCTCCTTTGTCCAGGAGTAGACGCCTTATAGGAAACCCATGCTGGCTACATTATTACAAAAATTTCTAGGTAGTAGGCCTATTGTAAGTGGATTTGCAAGCAGAAATTCGGTATTGATATGCTCAATCTTAATTGTTTGATCCTGGATTCTATCTTTCACAACATGGTATTTAATGTTGATGTGTTCGACTCTACTTGAATAGAACACTGCGGGTTGATTTGCTTTAGGATGTGGGCCCTCTAATTCACGTGCTCACCTAGAGTGCTCTGAAATGTACTTTTCGTATTGTTTGAGCATGGTTTTCCCCTGTATGCAGACATGGTCTCATGTAAACAGCAATTCACCAAAACTTGTGGAAATGGTCAGAACAAAGTATTGTCAACCATTATTCTTAATCCAAGAATAAAGTTCTTTATCCGTACAGCCTACCCGGTAGCTTCAAAACATGCCACATACTCGGTCTGCATTATCGAAGATGTAGTAGCTGATTGTTTGGAGCTTTTCCACGATATAGCTCCTTCTGCAACGGTGAAGATGTAACCTAACGTGGATTTCTTACCATCAAGGCACCCCACAAATCAGCATCAGAATAACTGACAACTACAAGGTCATCAGACTTTCTATAAGTAAGCATGTAATTTTTAGTACCTTGCAAGTAGCGCAGTACTTTCGTAATAGCTTTCCAGTGGTCCCATCCTGGATTCTTCTAATAACTTCCTAATACTCCAGTGACATAGGCCAAATCAGGGCGAGTGCATACTTGAGCATACATTATGCTTCCGACAGTTGAAGCGTATTCATTAGATCGATCTCATATTGAGTCTTTGGACTTTGGAACTCTCCAAATTTATCGCCTTTACAACAGGAATAGGCGTGGGCGGGTGGTAGAGCACTTACGCATATTTAATCTCTTTATACTAAGTATTCTATCAATGTATGCCTCCTTAGACAATCCTAATAGTCCTTTGGACTGATATCGGTGAATTTCAATACCAACAGACATAGGTGCTTCACCAAGATCCTTCCTGCCAAAATTTGATGAGAGAAATCTTTTGGTCTCAAGTAGCATATTAATATCCCTGCTGGTGGCCAATAAGATATCATCACTATAAAGAACAAGAATAGTAAATTCACTCCCCTTGATCTTAACATAAATACAGTTATCAACTGCATTTTCTTTAAATCTTAATCTCCTTATGACTTCATCAAGCTTTAAATACCACTGTCTAAATGCCTATTTCAGGCCATTTATGGATTTCTTGAATTTGCACCCAAAATGTTCTTTGCCTTCCACATCTCCATTGAGGAATGCAATTTTCATATCCATCTGATGTAACTCTAAATCATAATGCGTTGTAAGTGACATAATTATTATGAAAGAATCATTAGTTTAGATAGGTAAAAATGTTTCATTATTATCAATTCATTCTCATTGCGTAAAGCGTTTCGCCACAAGTCTTGCTTTATACCTTTCCACGTTCCCTTTGGTGTCAGGTTTGATTTTGTAGACACATTTGCAACATACTGTTTTGGCTCCATTATGAATTTCTGTTATATCCCACACTTTATTGACATCTATAGACTTGATTTCATCTTTCATTGCATCAAACCATTTGGATGAGGTTTCATCCTTCATGGCCTCGTTATTGTGAGGTGGGATCATCTTGCCTTCCCAATGTCATTTGCATCTTCATTCATAAATAAACTCCATAATCCTATGGGATGGTACATCTTCTTTCTCTTTGCAATCTTCAGATTGATTCAACAGCCGGTCCAACAGGGGCTTGTTGAGGCTCGTCATTATTTATAGGAACAACATTTTCTTCAAGGTCCTCAACAATCGGTGTGGCTACAGAGTCCACTGAAGGAGCAACAGGTGTCACACTCTCAGGGACAAATGGAGCCGCAACCACTTGGGGCACGAAAAATTAGTTTATGGGATCAATGGTGAAGCAACATAAATTACATCATTTTCCAAGAACACTGCATGCCTTGTTTCAACTAACTTAGTGGTACATTCTGGATAGAAAAATATGTACCTTTTAGATCTTTATGGAAGTCAAATAAAATGATAACTTACAGTCTTTGGATACAATTTCTCAAGTTATGGATTCAATAATTTTGCTACAGCTTGACAACGCCATACATAAAAATAATTCATACTCGGTTTCTCTAGTCCATAGTTCATAAGGTGTTTTCGGTACAGCTGTCTTTAATTCTTCCATCCACAACATTACTGGCAAAGTGGAGTGACTCATCATGCTTGGCACCGTATCCATAAGCGTGCAATTTTTTATTTCTGCTACTCCATTTTGCAAGGGATCGCTATTCCATTTTATTTGATATTGTGCAACTATTCCATTTTATTGGAGGAACCTGGAAAAAGGGCTAGGAGCCTGCCCAGAAGTAGTATGTTTGCCATAGTATTCTCCGCCTTGATTTGAGCACATTATAATCTTTAAGATAAGCTGATTTTCTACTTCAGACATGAATAATCATCAGTAAATGTAATGAATGAATCAAAACCATCAATAGACGTTATGGGAAAAGGACAACATATGTTGGTGTGAATTATTTGTAATGGACTTGTGCTTCGGTTAGCACCTTTCTTTGTATGCTTAACATATTTTCCATTAATACAATCTAGACAATGTCCATATGCATCACTAAAGTCTAGCGGTTGGAGTATTTGCTCTTTAACTAGACGTTATATTCTTCCCCTCGAAATATGGCCCAAATGATAGTGCCACAATTTTGAGGATGTCTCATTAATACTCTTGCGATTCTCACTTATATCACAAACATTAAATGCAGATAGTTTATTCCGGGATAACACATAAAGCTTGTCATGTTGGAAGGCATGACCTACAAAATTATCATTAAATCAAATTAGATATTTCCAATCACCAAAATTACAAGAATAACCATCATTATCCAATAAGGTAACATAAATTAATCTTTTGTTTGACAAAGGGAACATAAAGGACATTCTTAAGTTCAATTACAACATCATTATTTAAAACTAAAGGAACTAGTCTTATAGCTTCAACACCGACTTCTTCACCCTTAGCCACTCTGAAGCCTGTTTCCCTTCCTGTAAGCCTTACGGATGTACTGCATCCCTACTATGAGTTCGTAACATACATAGTGACACCTGAGTCAATACACCATGTTTTATTAGGAAACTTAACATAAAGTGATTCATCAACAAAAGTAATTATATCATTACCGCGCTTAGCCATCCATTCTAGCCAACTAGGGTAGTCATCCTGGTAATGTCCTTCCTTCCTGCAGAACTGGCACTCGGTATCCTTTTTTTGTATCACAAGCAGATGAAGAACCTGAGGCATCATGAGAACTTTGCTGAGCAGGACGGGAACTTGATTGACGCTTCTTGTACGGAGCATAAGCATTGTTCCTCCTCCTGCCCCTCATTGTTCTATTTCTTGGTTGACAACGTTGTTTCTATCAGCTTGATGAGGACATGAACCGCTTAGATACGACCATTCAAGCCCATGATACGGTGAGCTCATTCATTTGTAATTTTAGAAATTTTCAGAATAGATTGTTACCTAATGAAATTATTATAATTAGGAACAATAAAGAAGCTAGGGAATTAATTAAAGAGAGGCATGGAAGAGAAAAAGATCAGCAAGGGCGTCCAAACCAAGTTGGAGGCCCGCAAGAAATCACATTCGACTTCAACTCGGAGTTCTGAACTAGGCCGCCTTAAAAACGACGCCTAGGTCTCATACATAATCCAAATTTGACATTCTACATATGTACGGAAAGCTAAGGACATAAGCTTTCCAATGCCACTAGTCCCACATCCATATGATGTCCGAGTTAACAGGAATATTGAAATAAGTGGACGTCCAAAATCTGTCAAGGTGCTGCGCCGCCATGTTTTTGGTCGTTGGGCCGTGTATCATGTTCGAGTCCATTAGGGGGAAGTTTAGGGTTTCATGGATGACCCTAAACCTTTATATTCAGTAGCCATCACTCAAATTAGGGTGGGGTTTTGCTTAGATTATCTGTCAAGAACTGTTTTGCCGTCATCGATTCGTAGGATGCCAATTCGAGTGCTTAATCTGTTTTCAGGAACCTTGTTGTGTATATTTCTTGTTCTTTGCTTGTGTTCTTCGATTCACAGGCAGGGATTAGCCTTCGCGGCGAGGTCAACCGGGAAGCGCACGGTTGATAACCAAGAGATGATGTGGTGCATCGATTGCGGACTCGGATCTTGTTGATCGGAAGCTGGATCGCTTGTGTTGTGTTATCGACCAATCGATAGTTATCCTCCTGATGGAAGATCAGGCAGCCTCGTGTTCCCATCACAGCTTTAATAATTCTCGCCTCTTGGACACACATGGCGATCAGTTCGCTCATGGTCCATATTTCCTTCTAAGTGTTGTAGTTGATCTTGAAGGCCTCAAATTCATGAGGAAGAGACGTCAGGATGTAATGGACAAGGAAATCATCTTCCATGGCCATCTTCATGTCTTCAGTTGTGTGGCTGTATCAATTATTTCCATTATATGCTCACGAACATTACCCTTGCTTGAATCGTATTGGCACTATGGAGCCTCTGCATAAGTGTTGCTGCATAAAATTTGGAGGCACCCTTGTAGTGTTCCTCCACTGAAGCCAAATATTTCATGGCATTTTCATTATCACGGATTGCTCCCGTGATGCCCTTAGAAATGGAGGTCATCATAATCTGGCGGAAGAGGCACTTAGACCGCTGCCACTTCTCATTGTTGGCCAGGTACTCCGCCCGCAGTGCCTTATAATTTTTTGCCCCACCCATAGGTGCTTTGGGTTCATCAACCCTCAGCATATAATCAATGTCGTCAAGGTTAAGTACAATCATCAGTTGGCTCTTCTAACCTGGGAAGTTGCTCCTCGTGAGTGGTTCAATCAAACCAATTTGAGCAGCAATCGTACTTGCTGAAATCACATATTATTTCATCAGTAAATAAAACATAAATTTGCAAGAAATTTACATAAGTTGGTATGAATAATAATAAGTAGTTCTAAAAATGTATATCACTGTTGAGCAGGAGACAATGACGCTAGAAGGGGCATCCGCATGACCTGCGTAGGCACTTGCAGTGCGATCCCTGGCTGGATCCCATCTTGATGGTACCCCCATATCCTAACCTCCGTGGCCGGCCATGGCGATGGCAGCGCAAGCTACTACTGCCGCCGCCAACACGCCCCAAGACACGGGGCAACTAAAAGTACGGCTGGAGGGGCCAGCCCAAGAAGAGGCATGCCTGCATCATCCCATCCCCATCGCGGACCCCGGGGCCGCTCCATCACTTTGGGCTTCCACCTTGTCTATGTGCTGCTAGGTATGCGGTGGCGGAGGAGGGAAGCAGAGGCTCTGCCATTCCCTATCGTTCGACCCCATCCTCGCCGATGTTGAAGCCAAGGGTGGAGACGAACATGCGGATGGGCGTAGCGGGCGGCTAGGGGAAGCAGCGTGAGGAGGACGAAGAGGGGGACGCAATGATGGAGGTAGGCATGCGTCCTATGCCTAGGAAGGTCATGACAAAAGTGCTGTGATGGCTCATGCCCGTAGGGGTCAGCCGCAGCTCGCGAGGCTACACGGTCTAGCTCTGGAAGGTGGCTGATGAGCTTTGCCTCCGCATCCTCACCATCTCGGGCGCCGGCATCCTCAGCGTGCTGCTACCATGGTAGCTGCCACCACTGCCTTCATCGTCCGCCCCAGGTGTCGGGAGCATCGATACACTTCTGGATGGTTTGCGAGGTGGAGAATTTTTTTACGGTAGCAGGGTGACTAGCGGGGAGATGGGCAAACCCATCCTTTTTTCAAACCCTGTAAGGATCATGGCCCCATTAGGCCACAATTGTGATTTTGGTGATTGAGTGACAACATAGTCATTGGGACTAATATGTGTATCAATATTGAATATTTGTAGGGTTTTATAGGATCCAAAGATGCAATACAAAGAAAACCTGCAAAGACGGAACGATGAGAGGAATGAATTGGAAGTGTCCCATGTACATTTATATTTTTACTGATCAAATGGGTTATATTTATTGGGAACTTGTAGAGCATTTTACAAGTTTTTCATAGAGTCCAAAATCATCAAAATCGGAGTTCTAGGTAAAAAGTTATGATCAAAATACGAAGGTAGCAAAGAAAGAAAAGAGGCGACCGGATGAACCGACGTAGTGTCAGTCTTTTGGCATTTAACTGGTACTCAGAATGTGGTCTAATGAGGTGGACTTCTAGAGGATTTTGTACAGCATCTCACAAGCTTTCCATAGAGTCCAAGTGTAACATCCCGTAGTTCTATGGAATATTATAACTCCAAAAATGTGGATTTTCAAAAAAGTTTTTGTGCGAATGTGTCAATAGCTAGAACAGCATAAGATGGACTTCTCCTTCTCTCTAAAATTCTTAGTAAAATAAAATTCTAAATGAATTAAGGACTATAATGGTAGTGCCATTCAAATTAATTCCAAAAGCTAACTGAAACCCTAATCTTCCTTGGGCCTAAACCCATCCAAACCCGGACCTAAACCTACACCCTAACCTAGCCCAGCACCCCAAGCCAGTTGACCTGGCCTGGCCGGAGGTCAAATGGCTGAGCACGACCTGCTAAGCACCGCACGGCCTGCCCTGGCCTAACTCGCACAACTGCACCCGCCGTTCTTCGCCTTGGCCCGAAACGGCCCAACACGGCAGCCCAACCCAACGCCAACCCAACGCCGCCTTACCCCTTCGCTGGAGCCGCTAACACGTTGGCCCCATTCGCCAGCCGCATGCCCCCTATCCCCTGTTCCCCTTCTTCCTCACGCCTTCGCCCGGACACTACAGCACCCGCGTCGCCCCACGCCGCTCCGCCCCTCCTCCGCGTCGCGACAGAGGAGTGCAACAGCACGCCTGCTCCGCCAACGTAAGCTGCAACCACACGCGACTCCGTTGTCGGCCACCAACCCCGCGCCACACCCTCAAACGCTAGCCGGTGCAGCGTCGCGCCGCGCGAGGGCCGCCACGCGTCCTGACCCGGACGCCGAAATTGGTCGGCCGTCCGCGCCCCTGAGCCCTACCACCGCCCCATAAAAACCCCAATCGGCCGCCCCCGGAACCCTAGCCTCCGTGGGGCTTTTTCCCCAAACGCTGCCGCCACAAACCGAGAGAGAGCGCCGGGAGGGAAGAGCAAGAAGGGAAGAAGAAGGAAGGAGCACGAGGAGGAGAAGAGCCGACGCCGCCACAGCTCGACACCAAGCCGCCTGTGAGACGAGGAGGAGCCGCCGTCGAGGACCAGCACCGTCGCCGCCGGAACGCCGTCCGGCACGCCGGCGCCCCGAACCCCTGCAGCGACGCTGCAGCGCTGCACCACACGGCATTGACCCACCGCTGCACCGAGTCCCTACTGCGCCGAGCCCCCTCTTCATCGGCCCCGACAGGTGAGCGCCGCCCGCTTTCCCGTTACTCTCGCTGCTGCCCGAAATTTGCAGATGAGCCGTCCGTAGCCAAGCCCTAGGGCCTGTCCCCTACCTTGTTCGCTTGTGCAGGAGCCCGTCGCCACTCTACGCCACCTTTCGCTCGCAGCAGCCATCGCTTTTCCCCGCGCTGCCATGCCGAGCCCGTTCGGCAAGGCCACGCCACGACCCTGAAATTCCAGGTGCCCGCGCGCACTCACCTAGGACAGATCCTAGCCCTGCCTCGTCCGCCGCCGGTTTCCCTTGCCACACTGCTCCACGGCCCTGGAAGCCCGGACCACCGCGGGCATGCGTGTGCGTGGCGATGCAAGCTGGAAAGCCCCGCATTGGCCTCACCCCTATTGAACCCCGCCACCGCGGTCTAGCCGCCGGCGCGCCACAACAAGCCTGTGCGCTGTCACCACCAAACACGATCACGACATCACGTTCCCGACACGGCTAGCCCGCTGGGGCGTTCTGTCGAACGCCCTGGGCACACCGCTGCCACACACACGCACTGGACACACACACCACCTGTTGGCCACACGCACGCACACATGATTCGTGGCCGCTTGGGATCCGCCGGAGCCGCACCAGATCCGCCCTGATGCCGATGTCTGGGCCCCAGCCGCCGGAGGGAGGAGAAGGCGCTAACACGCGGGCCACCTTCATCAGTGAGAAGAGGACGGAGGAGAAGGAACTTGGGCCAACGACCAGCCCACGGAAGCCCGAGACACCGAGCCAACCCGACAAGCTGGCCTGCGAGCCGATCTGCCGAACCGAGCCGTTCACGATCTTTGAGCCCATGAACCCGAGTTGCCTTTTCCTTTTCCTTTGTTTCCCCGGCTGCCTGGTGGAGCCCACCTGTCAACGACACCCAGTCCCTGACCCGTGGGCCCTTTTGACTGCTGACCCGTTGACCGTTGACCTGGTCAACACTGACGTCAGCATGACCTCATGCTAACAAGAGCAAAACCGAGCCCTTGGATGGCATCATGCTGACGTCAGCATAACACGTGGCACGCCCAGAGGCTGCCACGTGGCTAACTGTGTGAATTTCTTTTTGTTAATCCTTTTCCTATTTTTAGAAAATGATTTAAGCTTGGAAAATTCATAAGAAATTAACCGCACTTCCAAAAATTATGAAACCAGTTTCATAATTCTTCTAAGATCATGATCTACCCATTAGAGTAGGTTTTGTTGTGATTTGGGTCTTATTTGAATACTTTTGTGCACTTTTGCACTTTAGCCCCTATATTTATACGTATTTATGATTAGGACCTATCGCCGAGAAGCTGACCGACGACCAGGACGGCTAGAGGATCCAGGAGTACTTCCGAGATGCTAGAAGACCTCGAAAGAATATGAAGAACCACCAGGTTCACGCCCATCTACGAATTGAATACCTATTAGGCATTGCTTGCTAGAAATGCTATTGCTCTGTGATATGTTGCAATGAGATGAACTTGCATAGCCTATTTTTATACCCAGACTCCTTGTTTTCCAATGTTTACCTTGAATGAATTTATATGAGATGCTTTGGCTACTGTTGCATGTGTATGTGTGGGACATGGGGATATAGTCTTGGCGTGAGTAAGCCATATATATGAGGAGCTGGTGAATAGGGCTATTAGCTAGGGGCGAGCAAGTTAACCTGATCGCCATGTGTGTGTTGGGCACACCCGGAGTGCCTATTGCGGGCACATGTCCTTTGTGGACATTTAGTCCTTTGTGGACGGATGGTGGTACTTGAGGAGTTGGAGGGCCATACCTGTAATGGGTGCCGACGACGGACCGTTGCACCGGATACGTCACTTGAGGAAGATGCTCGCCTCGGCATATGAGGACCTGTTGTGGTAACTATGATCAGTGGGACTTTGTGAGCGTGCACACCACTTATTCACTATGCAGGTGGATCCGGTCCGAAGCTAGCAAGCGTGGTGCCAAGCCTATAGGAGGATAGTGTTTGAGTGTAAGGAGAGGAGGTGCTGACCTCACGTCCCCTGAATGGCAGGATCTTGCGGGAGGAAGCACCCAAACCCGGGAAAGCAGGATGGTGCCATGGCTACTAGTTATCATTCTCAGTAGACCGGTGTCTTTTCGTTAGTCGGCTCATTACCTGCTGACAACAATTCGAGTGGGTCCAGGTGTACAACCCCTGCAGGGTGAAAACTATACGTATAGCCGCGTACTCAGTGGTGTACATCCCTACTTTTCTGTTACTTGCATTAGTTAGTGTTACTACTTCTTCTACCTCCCTCTAGCCTTGATATTTTTGCCTAGGGCAGTTGAGGTGCGAGGAGAGAGAGTTCTCGCATCGAATTGGCGGTGTTGGAAGGTGCGTGTGGATCGGGAGTCCGGGATGCCGGAAGGGCCCGAGTCTGGAGAAGGAGGTTGTTATGAACTTGCTGTTGATGCATAGGAAAACCCCAGCCTTATACTTTGGATACTTTTATACCTTTTGCATTCCACTTAATGCTTGCATACAGATGGTGATGTGAACCTATCCCACTACTTGGGGATAGATGGTAGATGCAGGACTCGACCCGAAGTTCAACCCCGACGCTGAAGGATGATACCAGGATGGGTCGTGCTTCGCTCAAGATTGCCTGTGGAGAAGTGTACCCTCAAGATGAAGATCGGCCCTGAAGTTTAGCTACCGCTTCCACTTTCTGTTTGAACCTTTTAGCCCAAGAGGCTTGTACTCAAAATCCGTAATACAATCCCTCGGATTATGTAACATTTAAAACCTTGTTTGAATCTATGCGATGTATGACTGTGATATTGGCCTGAAATGAGTTCTGTATGTGATAGCTACTAATCCAGGGACTATCATGACGATACAGGGAGTCGGGTTCTCATTTTGAAAACCCGGTTCGTTTCAGTTTGTATCAGAGCCATAGTTGACCGTAGTACGAGCCATAGAAATGGTCGTTACATTTAGGACTGTCTAAATGTTTCCATCTGCTTAATATACCTCCTTGAACTATGAACTACTACCCTTGACTCACCCTTCCTATTTCCTTGATTCCTTCTCTTACCTACGGTAAAGCAACTTCTTCCGAAGACCTATAGGAATGGATCTAAGTGACCTTAGTCGACAAACAAGAAACCCTAAGTCATATAGAGCAGAAACTACCCTCCTTCAAGAAGCTACGTAGTAGATATACCAATTAGTACACTAGATGGCCTTTTCTAGAATGTTTGACTGTTTGTGTGTTTGATTCTTGTTTGTTTTTTATTTGTTTCTTCTGATTCTTACAATTGAGTGTAGAATGTAGATTTTGTGCTCTTTTGGTGAGCAACGTATGCTAATATAGTTAGACCCTCGCCCATATCATCTTCAATAGATGATAGTTCGAAGATCCAACCGTCTGTTGGCACGCTTCGAGGAAACTGCTCAAGCAGAAGCCGAGCTCATGCCATAGCAGAGGCGTAGAGGCGAAGACGATAGCCAGCAGGAAGTACCACCCCCATCACCGCCAAACATCACTGAGATCATGGCTACACAGACCAAGCTACTGCGGCGTCTAGCCAAGGAAACCGAGCAAGGGAGCAGTGAGGACCTTCACCAGGAATCACAAGTAGAAGACTTTCCATGCAACATTGAGAGGTTCATATGCCTAAAGGCACCAACCTTTAGCCATTCGGAGGACCCCATGGATGCCGAAGATTGGCTGAGAGTTATCGAGACCAAGCTGGATTTGATCGAATGCACCGAAGAAGAGTGTGTGGCACTCGCCGTACATTAGCTTGAAGGACCTGCCAAGTCTTGGTGGGATAGCTACTGTGACTCCCACGCTGACCTAGCAAACATCACCTAGGAGGAGTTTGCCAGAGCATTCCATGAACAACACGTGCCCAGGCAAGTTCTCATCAAAAAGGCACAAGAATTCCGTACCATGACTCAAGGTACGATGAAGGTGGAGGAATATGAACGTCATTTCGTCAAGATGATGCGGTACGCTCTAAAAGATGTGGACACTGATGAAAAGAAGCAGTTCTGGTTCACCCATGGCCTACACTACGGAATTCACCAGATCCTACTAGGGAGTGACCACCAGTCGCTTTGCCACCTGGTCAACTGTGCTATCGCCATGGAGAACGAGAGGCTAGGATGGGAAGACCGCCAGCGCAAGAAGAAGAGGAAGGCCCAGCACCAGACTCACAAAAGGACCCTCCAGAAGCCAAGGAGTACACCACCTCTTCCACCCAGGATTTATCTCCGCACTAGACCCACCAAGTCGATCAAGAACTATGACGGAGGAAGCAGGCAATACGCCAACAACAACATGAACCGTATTGAGGGGATCCAAGAAGGAGAAGGCTACAGTCGCCCACAACCGACACCAAATACCAAAACCAAATCCACACCGACCGTTTGTTTCACATGCAATGAGCTCGGGCACAAATCCTACAGCTGCTCCAAGAAGAAGATCCAGACTCCAAATCAAGCTCCAGAACCTGCAAGCAAGCCACCTCAGACTTCGCGCGCCATCGACCGCGCTCGTCTCACGCACCTGACCGAAGAGGAGGATCGTGATGCACCTGATGTTGTGATTGGTGAGTATCTTGTCAATGGCTCCAAAGCATTGGTTTTGTTCGACTCCGGAGCTACTAGCTCCTATGTTTCTACCAAGTTTGTTGCACTAAACTCACTCCCGATGACCCTTAGAAGTCATCCCATAGTCACCAGTTCTCCGATGGGTGATCTCCGATGCACCTTTGCCTGCAAAGGAGTTAAGATCTTGATACAGGGTTTATAGTTCTTAGCTGATCTGACAGTGCTTAAGTTAGACAGGATAGATGTTATTTTGGGAATGGACTGGTTGACACCGCAAAAAGGAGTTATTTCTTGCTCACCCAGACTCGTGACATTAGAACATCCCAGCGGGAAGAAGATAGAGGTAGTACCCCTGAAGTCACAAAATGTTCCCCAAGTGCACAATCTGAGCAACCTAGAGAAGAAGATGAACTTTGACGTACCAGTTGTGTGTGAGTACCCAGATGTTTCCCGGAAGAGTAACCAGGGCTGCCACCCGATAGGGAAATTGAGTTCATGATTGATCTCGTGCCAGGCACCACGCCGATTGCGAAACGACCCTACAGGATGTCTGTGGAAGAACTCGTAGAACTGAAGAAGCAGATGAAGGAATTGCTGGACAAACAGTATATCAGGCCTAGTGCTTCACCATGGGGATCGCCAGTGTTGTTCGTAAAGAAGAAGGACGGATCCATGAGGATGTGCATTGACTATCGTTCGTTGAACGCAGTAACAATCAAGAACAAGTACCCTCTACCCAGAATTGATGATATGTTAGACCAGCTGAAAAATGCCAAGTACTTCAGCAAGATTGACTTGAGATCCGGCTACCATCAGATGAATATTCGGCCGTGCGACATCCCGAAGACAGCATTCGTGACCAGATATGGGCAGTATGAGTTCACTGTCGTGTCATTCGGACTTACCAATGCACCTGCATACTTCATGAATATGATGAACAAGGTGTTCATGGAGGATTTAGATAAGTTTGTTGTAGTCTTCATCAACGATATCTTGATCTACTCTGAGACTGCCGAAGAACATGCCGAGCATTTGAGGATTTTGCTCGAGAAGCTAAGGCAGAACCAGTTGTATGCCAAGTTGAGCAAGTGTGAGTTCTGGCTAGAGAAGGTTGCCTTCCTAGGCTACGTGTTGACAACTGATGGAGTTGCCGTGGACCCTGCGATGATTGAAGCCGTGTCAGAATGCCAACAGCCGAAGAATGTCACCGGTATCAGAAGTTTCTTGGGATTGGCAGGTTACTACAGGCGTTTCATTGAGAATTTCTCCAAGAGTGCGAAGTCGATGATAGAGCTACTCAAGAATGGAGTACCGTTTGTTTGGTCCAAGAAGTGTGAAGCCAGCTTTCAAGAGCTCAAGTCCAAACTCACTACCACCCCAATCCTTACACTCCCGGATATCCGGAAGGATTTTGTGGTATATTGTGACGCTTCTCGTCAAGGTCTTGGATGTGTGTTGATGCAAGAAGGCAAAGTCGTTGCGTATGCTTCGTGACAACTGAGGAAGCACGAAGAGAACTACCCAACCCACGACCTTGGGCTCACAGTAGTTGTACATGCCTTGAAGATCTGGAGGCACTACCTGATTGGCAACAAGTGTGACATTTATACTGATCACAAGAGCCTGAAGTATTTCTTCACTCAGGCAGAGCTGAACATAAGTCAGAGGAGATGGCTAGAATTGATTAAGGACTATGACCTGAACATTCAGTATCATCGAGGCAAGGCCAATATTGTGGCAGATGCACTAAGCCGGAAGAGCTATTGCAGCAACCTGATGGTTCGCGAAGAACAACCCAAGTTGTGTGATGAGCTAGAGAAACTGAAGCTAGAGATTGTTGAACGGGGACAGCTGATTGAGCTAGTGATCAATTACAATCTTGAGGATCGAATCAAGCAAGCCCAGAAGCAATGTCCAGAAACCCGGAAGTTGAGACGGTTGCTAAGGACCGGAAAGGCACCTGACTACCAAGTCGACGATCAAGGTGCCATGTGGCTGAAAGATAGTATATGTGTACCCCAGGATTAGGAGATCCGAATGGAGATATCGAATGAGGCCCATAAATCTAAGTACTCCATACACCCAGGATGTACGAAGATGTACCAGGATCTAAAGGATTGTTTCTTGTGGAGGGATATGAAAAAGGGCATAGCCGAGTATGTGACTAAGTGTGACATTTGCAGAAGGATCAAGGCTGAACACCAGCGCCCTACTGGATTGCTTAAGCCGTTGGACATTCCTGTTTGAAAATGGGATGACATTAGTATGGATTTCATCGTGGGATTGCCCCGAACACAGAAAGGACATGACGCTATTTGGGTGATAGTCGATTGTTTGACCAAGGTTGCCCATTTTATACCGGTCAAGACGACTTATCCCGTGGGAAAACTAGTAGAGTTTTATATTGAGAATATTCTGAAGCTCCATGGCGCACCAAGGAGCATTGTATCAGATCGAGGACCCCAGTTCACCACTAAGTTCGGGCAGAACCTGCACAAGTCCTTAGGGACCATTCTCGAGTATAGTTCCGCTTTTCACCCCCATACCGATGGCCAGACGGAAAGGGTGAATCTGATACTAGAAGACTTGCTGAGAGCATGTGTGCTATCCTATGCCTCCGACCAGGAGAAGAGTCTGCCCTATGCTGAGTTCACCCCCAACAACAGCTTTCAGGCCAGTCTACAGATGTCACCATTTGAGGCCGTGTATGGCAGAAAATGTAGAACACCGCTGTTGTGGTCAGAAACCGGAGAGAGAACATATTTTGGACCAGATGCCATTATGGAGGCCGAAGAAAATGTATCCAAGATCAGGGAGAACCTGAAAGCAGCCCAGAGTAGGCAGAAGAGCTATGCCGATAAAAGGAGAAGAGATCTCTCAGCGCTTCGGGGTACCAAAAGGTTTCATGTAAGAGGGAAACTTGCCCCGAGGTATATTGGATCATACCCAATTATTCAAATGATCGGAAAGTTGGCCTACAAGTTGCAGCTACTAGAAGAGCTTGTTGGAGTACACCCAGTTTTCCATGTATCCCAGCTATGCAAGTGTCTGAGAGTCCCAGATGAGGCTATACCAGCAGAGGCAGTGGATTTACAAGGAGCCCTTGAGTATGTGGAGTACCTCATCAAGATATTGGATCGGGCAGAAAAGCAAACTAGGAGGACCACTATTCCCTACTGCAAGGTGCAATGGAGCAATCATACAGAATGGGAGCCACGTGGGAGAAAGAAGCTGAGTTGAAAGAGAAGTACCCACACCTCTTCAAAACCTAGGTAAACCTTTAATCTCGGGGACGAGATTCTTGTGAGGGGGGGGGGGGACTGTAACATCCCGTATTTCTACGGAATGTTATAACTCCAAAAATGTGGATTTTCAAAAAACTTTTTGTGTGAATGTATCAATAGCTAGAACAACATAAGATGGACTTCTCCTTCTCTCTAAAATTTTCAGTAAAATAAAATTCTAAATGAATTAAGGACTATAATGCTAGTGTGGACCCTTTGGATTTCTTTTAGATTTATGAACTTCCTTGTTTAATTTTGAATTTTTGATGTTTGTTTGAAATTGGTTGGGAATTAATTTGAACTGAGCCATTCAAATTAATTCCAAAAGCTAACTAAAGCCCTAATCTTCCTTGGGCCTAAACCCATCCAAACCCAGACCTAAACCTACACCCTAACCTAGCCCAGCACCCCAGCCCAGTTGACCCGGCCTGGCTGAAGGCCAAATGGCCGAGCACGGCCTGCTAAGCACCGCACGGCCTGCCCTGGCCTAACTCGCACAACCGCACCCGCCGTTCTTCGCCTTGGCCCGAAACGGCCCAGCACGCCAGCCCAACCCAACGCCGCCTTACCCCTTCGCCCGGAGCTGCTAACGGGTTAGTCCCATCCGTCAGCCGCACGAACCCTATCCCCTGTTCCCCTTCTTCCTCACGCCTCTGCTCGGACACCGCAGCAATCGCATCGCCCCACGTCGCTCCACCCCTCCCCCGCGTCGCGACAGAGGAGTGCAACGGCATGCCTGCTCCGCCAATGTCAGCTGCAACTACCCGCGACTCCCTTGTCGGCCACCAACCCCGCGCCACACCATCAAACCCTAGCTGGCGCTGCGTTGCGCTGCGCGATGGCTGCTGATGAGGACATCACTCTTTTGGATACAAACAACACTCCTCACATGGATATGCAAGGACCAATAACTAGAGCCCGTGCACGTCGCTTAAATCAAGAGGTGAGCTCGTTTCTATGTACATTTAGTAATTATAAGAATAGTATGCTACCTAATTATATTATTGTACTTAGGAATATTGGAGAGGACTAGGAAGTATTTGGAGGAGGACTTGGAGGAGGAGAAGATCAGACGGGGCGTCCAAGTCAAGCCGGAGGCCCACACCATCCCGAGTTCGAGTCTGCCTTGGAGTCCAGGAGCAGTGTGTACTAAAACCGACACCCAGGTCGCATACAGAATCCAAATTCGACGTTCTATATATGTATGGAAAGCTAAGGAGATAAGGTATCCATTGGAACCGGTCCCACCTCATTATCAGGTCTGCGTTAACGGTAATATTCGAAATAAGTTGACGTACAGAATCTGTTGGGGTGCTGCACCGCCATCTTTTGGGCCGTTAGCCCGTGTATCGTGTTGGAGCCCATTAGGGGTGCGTCCAGGGGTCTTGCACGCCCCTAAACACTTTATATTCAGTAGAGTCACCCAAGTTAGGGTTTGGGTTTTGCTTAGATTCAATGTTTCATAGAACAGTCGCCGTTCATCAGTTTGTGAGACCCCACTTCGTGAGCTTAATCTATTATCAGCAATCTTGTTGCGTTCTTCTTTGTTCTTACTTGTGTTCTTCGATTCGCAGGCAAGGATTAGCCTTCGTGGGGAGGTCAACCGGGCAGTGCACGGTTGATAACCAAAAAACGACGTGGTGCTTCGATTGCGGGCTCGGGTCTTGTTGATCGGAAGTTGGATCGCTTGTGTTGTGTTGTCGACCAATCGATAGTTATCCTCCTGACGGACGTCCTCGCGTTCCCATTAGCCACCACACGTCCCGGCCCGGACGTCCTGGCCGGCCGTCTGTGCCCCTGAGCCCTAGCGCCGCCCCATAAAAACCCCAATCGGCCGCCCCCGGAACCCTAGCCTCCCTGGGGCTTTTTCCCCCGACGCCGCCGCCACAAACCGAGAGAGAGGGCCGGGAGGGAAGAGCAAGAAGGGAAGAAGAAGGAAGGAGCGCGAGGAGGAGAAGAGCCGACGCCGCCGTAGGTCGACACCAAGCCGCCCGTGAGACGAGGAGGAGTCGCCGTCGAGGACCAGCACCGTCACCGCTGGAACACCGTCCGCACGCCGGCGCTCCGAACCCCTGCACCGACGCTGCAGCGTTGCACCGCACAACATCGACCCAATGCTGCACCGAGTCCCCGCTGCGCCGAGCCCCCTCTTCATCGGCCCAAACAGGTGAGCGCCGCCCGCTTTCCCATCACTGTCGCTGCTACCGGCAATTTGCTGATGAGCCGTCCGTTGCCAAGCCCTAGGGCCTGTCCCCTTCCTTATTAGCTTGTGCAGGAGCCTGTCGCCGCTCTACGCCACCTTTCGCTCGCAACCGCCGTCGCTTTTCCCCGCGCCGCCATGTCGAGCCCATATGGCAAGGCCACTCCGCGGCCCTGGAATTCCAGGTGCCCGCGCGCACTCACCTAGGACAGATCCTAGCCCCGCCTTGTACGCTGCCGGTTTCCCTTGCCATGCTGCTCCATGGCCTTGGACGCCCAGACCGCCGCGGGCACACGCGAGCACGGCGACGCAAGCCGGAAAGCCCCGCATTGGCCTCACCCCTGTTGAACCCCGCCACCGCGGTCTAGCTGCCGGCGCGCCACGACACGCTTGTGCGTGGTCACCACCAAACATGACCACGACGTCACGTTCGCAACACGGCCAGCCCGCTGGGGCGTTCAGAAAATGATTTAAGCTTGGAAAATTCATAAGAAATTAACCGGACCTCCAAAAATTATGAAAGCAGTTTCATAATTCTTATAAAATCATGATCTACCCGTTAGAGTAGGTTTTGTTGTGATTTGGCTCTTATTTGAATATTTTTGTGCACTTTTGCACTTTAGCCTCTGTATTTATACGTATTTACAATTAGGACCTGTCGCCGAGAAGCTGACCGACGGCCAGGACGGCCAGAGGATCCAGGAGGACTTCCCAGACGCTAGAAGACCTCGAGAGAATATGAAGAACCACTAGGTTCACGCCCATCTACGAATTGAATACCTATTAGGCATTGCTTCCTAGAAATGCTATTGCTTTGTGATGTGTTGCAATGAGATGAACCTGCATAGCCTACTTTTATACCCAGACTCCTTGTTCTCGCATGTTTACCTTGAATGAATTTATATGAGATACTTTGGCTACTGTTGCATGTGTATGTGAGGGTCATGGGGATATAGTCTTGGCGTGAGTAAGCCATATATATGAGGACCTGGTGAATAGGGCTATTAGCTTGGGCCGAGCAAGTTAACTTGATCCTCGGATCAGGGGCTTTGGGTGTGTGTTTGGCACACCCTACAGAGTGCCTGTTGCGGGCACATGTCCTTTGTGGACATTTGGTCCTTTGTGGACGGATGGTGGTAATTGAGGAGTTGGAGGGCCATACCTGTAATGGGTGCCGACGACGGATCGTTGCGCCGGATACGTCACTTGAGGAAGATGCTCGCCTCGGCATATGAGGACCTATTGTGGTAACTATGATCAGTGGGACTTTGTGAGCGTGCACACCACTTATCCACTATGCGGGTGGATCCGGTCCGAAGCTAGCAAGCGTGGTGCCAAGCCTGTCTTTTGGTATTTAACCAACACTCAATGTGTTCTAATGAGGTGTACTTCTAGAGGATCTTGTAGAGCATCTTACAAAGCTTTCCGTAGAGTACAAGATCATCGAAATCAGAGTTTGGAGTAAAGAGTTATGACCAAAATACGAAGCATCATGAAGCTGGTCCGTGTGAGAGACTGGTTGAACTGACCCAAGCATCGGTGCATTGGTTCTACCATTACTCAGTACCATTTTTGGTGTTGCGGTGAGCACCCTGCCTGAACCGACGGTGCCAAAGAAAGCATCAGTGCATGCGTCGGCACAATGACGTCAGTAAGAAAAGAGATGTTGGAGTTCAACGGCTAGCATACAGGCACAGTGTGATCGGTTAAACCGATTATGGTGACCGGTTTAACTGACGCTTGCATGCTTTTCAGGGTAAAAGCATGTGATGGCTAGTAGAGGATCTCTAGCCTATATAAGGCCTCACCCCGGGTCATTTAAGGCTGCTGGAGTCCGAGAGAAGTCCTAGAAATATTTAAGTTCTCCAAGGCACCCTAGAGCATATTGGTCACATCCATAGGCTTAGCACAAGCTTTGTGAGTGAGAGTGCTAGGCTAGCTCAAGTTTGAGTGTGAGAGCAAGGTGTTGTGCCTTATGTACTGGTTCTTGAGTGAACCACAAGTTGTATCTCGGTGTGTCGAGCTCTTGGAGCTTTGGTGGCTCCCCGACAAGTCTTCGATCCTCCTGCTTGGTGTGGAGCAGTGACGACGGCTTTGTGCGGGGGACGTGGAGACCCTCTTCCTTGGTGGAGAAGCTCCTTAGTGGAAAGCGGGATCAATGTGACCGTGGTGACTTGACATAGCCTTGGTGGTGAGTCAAGAAGCGTCTCGGAAGAGACTTGGTTGCCGGGAAACAATACTGTTAGTGAGTGCTTCAACAACGTGGACTAGGGGTGGCTTTGTGCCTGACCGAACCACGGGATAAATCTTCGTATTGAGAGTTTGCTTCCTCTCATCCCCTATTTTTAAGCTTCCGCATTTCATATTGCAATCTTGAGTGCCTTTACATTTTTAGTGTAGTATCTTGCTAGGACTGGGTATAGGTTACAAAATTCTTTGGGATCAGATTTTCACATTAGAAGAACCCTAGTTGGACATCTAGATAGTATGATATAGTTTATATTTTGCGCAAACAGATTTAGCCATAGCTTAAGGTTTTAAGTCAGCCTAATTCACCCCCTCCCCCTCTTAGTTTACGAGCACCAATTCTTTCCAAACCCTGATCATTATTCTTCTTGTGTCTTTATAACATTCAAGGGCATTCTCAGCACAACCCTAGCCTCACCAGCCCTGACAAGGTCCCTGCCAGGCCGATGGACCTAGGTTTTTGCGGCGCTCAAGCCTGGACCAGTCTAACCAATCTGCATACCAGTCCAACCAGTGTGCTCAGGAGCTTCAAGGGTATGCTCTAGCGCATTTAGTGTCTTGGCCGATTTCACATCAATAATACCAAAGTTTTCAATTGGTGGAACCATCATATTCCCTATTAAATAGATATGTTTTATTTGAACCGTTGAAATAGAGCCATCAAATGATAGAATGACAATACCCATGCATCTGATTAAATTTGGTGACCACTGTTGATTTACAGATTTAATATAGATATAAAACACTGTCATTTCAATTTAAAAGAAATGCGCAGTTGAAAAATGATTGAACCTGTTGCCTGGAAAAAAAACTTCAAGAAAGCAAAAAAGGTTAGAGTAGATACATGTCAAAATGTTCAAAAAGAGAGCTTAATCAACACAACAATCAGAAGTTATGCAGGCCAAAAGAAAAATGAGGTCCTATGGTACATATATGTAAACATGACTATCATTTCCAGATAGGGATGAAAGTAGGAATGGAAAATTCCTATACCAACCGGCACCAAATACTGTAATTATCGACCGAATACCATATTTTCAAGAAAATCAGAAATAGGAAGAAATTCGGTGAACATGGCTCGGAATCGGTGGAGCTAGTGTTCCGACAAAATTGACGGATCCTGGGAAATTCTCAACGGAAATCCCGTTTTTTGGCACAGGAACAAAGCCCACAACCCCAAATACTTTCACCAAAGCCCACAACCCCAAATATTTTTTCACCAAAGCCCACACCACCAATTGACATAAGCGCCCGGAGCAACTCGCTGCCCCTGTCCTCATTTTATAGCTCACCTACGAAAGTGCCTCCTCCATCGCTTGGTAAGGTGGGACTAAAGCAAATGTTGTGCTGCTGCTATTCTGCTAACATTGCTGGCTTAGCCTGAGCCTTGGCATGGCGGGGGCTAAGGAAGTGGGCCATGATGGCCCAGCAATTCACGGAGGGAGCGCCGAGCAAGCAGGTTTGCCCCCTTTTTTTTCATTTCTTTACTTTTCCATTTTCTTTGTTCTTTACAATTCTTTCCTTTCTTTTTTCTGTGTTTTATAATAACTAATGAAGAAGACGATCAGAGAACTGTTCGTTGTAATTTTATTTTTTATGTCATTTTGTGTCAGGTTGTCCGGCTTTTGTACCACCAATTGTTTTCCTTGATACGAATTAGCTATGAGACACCTTTTTGTATCTTTCTCAAAAAAAGTAAATTGCTGATATTTGTTTACTAGTGCTCTATGGATTTGTAAACTTGTAATACTTATTTGTAGCTCTATCTACTTAATATTTGCCTATATATTATGTATGGTTTGAATTGTTGCATCGAGTTGAATGTTTGAAGTGGTAATTTGCGCGGTGTTCCCGATTTGAATTATCGATTCCCGGCCTCTATCGACATGTTCCGGATCAAAATATTTTATTTCTGATATCCTGTATATCCGATTTTACTTTTCCGACCTACTTCTCCTAATTTCATTTCCGTTCCCAAATAAAATACGTTAGGGTCTTTTCCTAACTGTACCCGACCGCTTTTATCCCTATTTCCAGAGAAGCCCCGAATCTTGATGAATTGATAAGAAAACAAGGAGAGGAATTGCCTAATCCAGCCTTCTCTATTTTTGCGTATCTTGCAACCAAAAAAAACTATGAGCTTGAAGAATAAAAATTTATCCATCTTTTTTGAACCAAGATTTGATACAACTAAAAATAGAGTACTTCCAGCAGAAAAAATGAACAGGGACAAAAACACCTGGAAATCATCAGATGAGCATGCAGGTATCTGCCCCATTTTTGCAATTCGCTGAATCACCAGTAACTGAAGAAGAATACACTTCTCCACTTTATTATTCACAAATGCGAAATCCATGATCACAATCAGATTAGCAATCACCATATACACATGGACACGACGAACAGAGCAGGCAGTATATACACACCACCCAAATGGAAGATACAGGACAGCGCAGAGCCAGAGGAATGGATGGTCTCGTCTGGCATGTCTTATATGCAATTTGACGAGATCAGATCAGATCAGATCTCCTCTACCACGATCCAGTCCTCCTCCCCGTCGGAGAACTCCACCGCGATAGTGATGCCGACCATGCAGAACCCCATGTCTTCTTCATCCTCATCTTCCTTGACATCATCGCCGTCCTGCCCCGACTCTTCAATTGCATCAGTGGCACGCGCCGGATCAGCTTCTTCCCCGCACAGCACGGTGACGTTGGCGCCACGGCCGACGATGAGATCGTACAGGTTAGAGAGCCCACCGTCGATCGGCGGAGCAGTTTCAAGAGAGGCACCGTCGTTGTCGTCCTCGTGCCAGCTGCTGCCGCTGCCCGCCAGGTAGGCTAGCAAGGATGACGCCGAGGTGCCCTTGTAGTCTGCTGGGATTCCCGAGCCCCCGGCGCCACCGCCGTCGACGACGCGCCAGGATACGAGGCGGTGGTTGAGCGCGACGTCGCCGGCGTGCAGCTTGTGCGCCCCCTTGGCTTTGTCCCGGGCCTTGGTGACCGGGTGGTAGTGGCAGCCGGCGCAGCGCGGTCGCCGGCACTTGCCCGTGGTCTTGGACGCGTTCGTCGGCTTGGCCGGCGCCTTCCCGAGCGTCATCGCCCCAATCGCCGTCTCCTCGCAGTCGGATGCTGCGGCGGCGACCCTGAGCAGCTTGTTGCGGTTGATCCTGATGGTGCCGCGCTGCCATCCTTCTCTCTTCATCCTCCTCCCGGTCGGCGGCTTGGAGCTAGCTGATTTCTTGCTGGGTTAGCTTTGGTTGTTGTGCCGTTGAAAGGCCCGCCTCATCGATGAGGAGGAAGCGGGTGGCTGGTGGTTGGATACAACTATACAAGCAAAGGGTAGAGGACCACCATGTGCGTGTGTGGTTGGGCAAATGTGTGGGAGTCACCAATGTGCCCAAAGGCGGTAGTTGGGATCAAGGGGTAGAAGTGGTGGGCAAGCAAGATCCACTAGTTGCTACCTGCCAGCATCCCCCGTATGGAAACTAATTCTAGCTGATGCGTACGCGGTTGGTTGCGGAAATCGGAAATGGATGGTTCACACACGCACGTTGACCCGGCACCTAGCTTGCAGATGGATGCCAATGACGACGGAGCCTCTTAGTCCCTATCACGTCCATAGAGTTGGCGTAATTCTAATAACAGAATTATGACATCAGAGAGATAAAGGGCCCGGCAGTGTCCTTTTTGATAAATATATATAATTAGAAGTTTAGAACATTTTAGCATAGCGCTCAGTCAATTTCATCTGCCGTGGGGGGTCCAACCAAAGCTGCTTTCGTGTATCGTTCTTTACTTTTACAGCATCAATTAAAGAATCCGTCTTTCAAAAAAATCAATTAAAGAATCCTAGGAATGCATTGTTTCAATCTTGACAGCTACAAGGGTCATACTACATCCTTAACAAAAGAATTTGTCTGTCCTTTACCATCATGTTCTCATGATGAAGATGTCTCTGTTTTTCAAATATTTTCCTTTTCTTCATTCTGCAAGTTTCTACATGTATAATATGTCGCTGATGTCAAGGCTAGATTTACTTTTCAAGAGAGAATATGTAAAGAATATTCTGTTTAAATACAAATCCTTCTGTTTAAATAGAATTTTCTTTTTCCTCTGGAAAAGGCAGCAGCACCGTACCCACTAAATTTTGCTGGAATATGCGACGTATTTTATGATGGTAGTTGAGGGGTGGAAGGCATATTCCTTTGTGTGGTACTTTTTGGTTCAAGTGCAAAAAGGAAAAAAACGAAAAAGAAAAGATGCTTTTGGTTTTATTTTCTTATCTGTTTCCATCCATGGATTCCATTGAGTTCCTACTACTTGTTTGATGATTATTATTTCTAAAATAAAACGAGATGTGATAAAACCAATATATGTGGTGTTCATATGAAAAGTATGTTAAAGTAATGCATACGGTTACTAAATGTTTCATGGTTGAGCCTATGACACGTGGGCCTCATCTCCCATGTTTCTAGAAGATCGAATTGAGGACCAATGGTGGTCATCCTTGAATGATGAGTGATTGACAACGTTATGTGGATTTGATGTATCTCTTGGCTCGTGATGTCCAGACGTAGGATGCGATGTGACGGTCGATAACATGTGGTGAAGGTCAAGGGAAAGGTTCACGCTGATGGACCAAAGGCGGTGAAAGGATGAATACGAGTAGGCTTGGACTGAGAGACCCGACTAGTACGGGCGGACTCATGGGCGGTCCATATGGTTCACAGAAGAGCAAAAGTACATGGATGTGATGAAGATAGCGTCGGTCAAGTCAAGGAGGAAGGTGATGGCAAGTTCGAGTAGGCAGCCCGTGCAGCGGGAGTGCGAAAGACTTGAAGACATCATGGCACTTGGCGGAGAGCGAACACGCGCCAACATCATGGTTGTGCGGCGACCAAGTGGAGATGGCAGGTTTTCTGGTTTGGGCTTCAAAAGCGGGGGCGCATCCGGTGCGGGTCGGATAACGGTGATGGAGGGCACGTGGCGCCATCATGAAGCTTGCGTCGAGGCGAAACAAAATCGTGAAGGCGACATGTCTATCCGGTGCTTCTACCAAAAGATAGACCGTTTTGCCCCTACGTGGGCATGTATCGTAATTATTAGTGTAGGGGTATTCTATCTTTCGTCAGGGACGATATATATGTGTGGCTTGGCTGGTTCGGGGGCAATTCTTAGAACCCTCATTTGCTCTAGTTGAGGAGAGGGCTTCATGAGAGGGGATGAAAGGGAAAGAGGGTGATTGCTCTTGATCTCGAGTTCAAATCAAAAGTGGGAGGTTGAGGGAGGTTCGTAGCTAGATTGCTTGAAACCGGACCTCGTGGTGTAATCCAAAATCGATTTCGTGTTTCGGGTGTATTTTCGAGAATTTTCATTCGTCGTGATTTCGTTGTGGATCGGTGAAATTGTTTAGGGAATTTTATTGCTAGGATCCATGTGAGCACTGTTGGTTCAATCCCCCCTTAAATCTCTCACAATTTTGGGTTGGATTTAGAGTTTTCATGAAGAATGTGTTCTTGCATGAGGGTTTGGTTTTCCCCCAGATTTGCAGCGTATACTCGATCTTTTTGAGATCTTTTTATTGGATATGCGAGGTCTAGTAGTTGCGGATCCATGGCTGAAATTTCATTCGAATCTGTGGGGTTTTGAGGAGGTAATTTAGAATCAAAGGCTCGGACGTTTTCCCCTTTCTTCTCCTTCTTTCTCTGTTCGATTCCCTTCTGCAGGGGTGCCAGCGCACGCAGCCAGGTGAGCAGCCCACGGCGCTGTCCTGCCACCGGCAGCAGGCGCGCGACCCTCGATGGCGGCGACGCTAGCTGCTGGCGCGCGCAAGCGCGACCAGACCGGGGCGCAACAGGGGCTCCTATCTATATCTTCTGATAGATAGATAGCTTATTCATCTTAGATCCAGCAACGGCCCACCGCCCACGAACCTCCGCGGCCCAAAAACAAATGCGTACGGCGTACCTAGTTCGTTGCTAGTTGCTACTTAGTGCTTTACCCGCGGAGTGCCCCAAATGACAATGCAGAACAGCGCACTAGCAGGCAACAGCTGGCCCTGCAAAAATAGAAGACGTTTTGGACAGGGTTTAGCATATCAAGATGAAATTAATTTGGGTCTAATCTTCCATCCTTGCCCTTATTAAATAGGCCTCGGAGCTGCTTCTAAATGAATGTCTGGCTCCTATCAACTGGCTATTGCGGTGGGGTTTCAGGGAAGAGGTCGCTGGTTCGATTCCATAGTCGTGCTTGGGCTCAATTTTTTTGCCGATTTTGCATGAAGGGGCGCGTGGATCTGTTTTCCGTCCGAAATTCGCTGGCTGGCGCCTGAGAGCGTTTTTTTGCGCAAGTTTTTTATTTTTTTGAACAAACGGATACGAGAATGTGCCTTTCATTGAAATAGCAGAAGAGTGCAACCGGTTAGCCGGTGCGAAAAAACAGGAAAAGCCTAGCCATTCAAAATTAAGCTCCCCAAATCCTTGGTCCCAGCCGCCACCCAAGCTAGTGCCTCTTTTTTTATGATGGACATAAGGTCAATCGCCGACATTTCGTGATGTCTGAAAACTCTATGGTTCCTCCCCTTCCAAATCTCCCAAGTGACCAGCATGACAATAGTTGCCATGGCCTTTCGTGGTACGTGAGGTGTTACCGCAGTATTGGACCACCACTGGGCAACGCTGTCACTGGACCGCCACTCCTGCGGTCGTAGGGTCGGCTGTGAGGTTCCAAATTCTCCTCGTGTACCTACATTCTGCAAGGAGGTGATGTGTTGTTTCTATGGCTCGACGACATAGGAGGCAAGAGGATGAATGCGCCCAATCCCTAGTTTGCAGCCGGTCTGACGTCCATACACGATTTTGCGTGATGAGCCATATGAAGAACTTGCATTTAGGTGCTGCCCAGGACTTCCAGAGATAGGTTGAACGTTCACCTCTGGTGCATCCAATGAATTGTGCTTTATAAGCAGAAGCCGCCGAGTATTGCTTTGTGGGGGTTAGCTTCCAAGATATCTGATCTTCTCAGTCTGGATGTAGATTGGTGTTTTGCAGCTTTGTCCAGAGCTTGACGAATTCAGCAAGGTGAGTGGCTGTAAGGCCACTTTGCAAGGGGATATCACCGATCCAGGAGTTTCCCGTGAGGGCCATTTTTTGGCAGAACCACCTGAATTAATCCGGCTCAAGTGTATTAACCATCACCATTAGGGCAATCTCGGTTAACCTTGCACTTCAAACGGAGTAATCCATTGGTTTGTCGGGTAACCTCCCGATACAACCACGGTAGAGCGGATCGAATGCCATACATACAAATGCTCATGCGACGATGAGCCCAGAGAATACCACATTCCAGCAAATATTACAAAATTATCATAAGTGAATATTACAGACCAAGTTTTGAGTTTAGAACCCAAGTACTTCAGTGATCATACTAATAAGTTCTTCAGAGTTTAAGTTGCAGCGGAAAATAAAACAACGGAAGCTACTCGACGATACAGGATGTCTCGGTGAAGCCCGTACGAGACATCACTCGGCATTATCTCCATTGGACGGGGGCGTATCCCATTCCACCGACCAACCAGGGGGAAGAATGCAGGGCCAAGTCAAGCTAGCAATCATATCTTCGAAGGTCTCACCTGAAAACGAGCCACAAGCAAGGCTGAGTATACTAATACTCAGCAAGACTTACCCGTGCAGTGGAATCTACTCCACCGACTCTAGACATGCAAGGCTTTTTGGCTCAGGGGTTTGTTTTGCCGAAAAGCATCTACAAGTGGGTCCTTACTTTCAACTTTGAGCTCAAGATTCTAGTTTCATTAACCATTCTAGATAAGCAGCTATCCAATAGCATCCATGGTGAAGCATTTAAATTTCATCCAACAAGTTTATTCATCATCATTGTTCCTCTTCTTACTCCGTGGGTAAAGGGGGTTAAGCAGTCTCAATAGCCGTGAGAAACGGACGATTCGAATCGAATTTCTTAACCTTGCAAGGGAAACCTAAACACACGTCACGTGGTTACTCCCAGAGTCACACGTGCAACTTTTCCCCTTTCTTTCCGGGTCGTGGATCGGGGCTACCCTCCGAGAGTACAAGAGCCCCACGCCACGGTTCGGCGCCGGGTCGTGACCACTCTCTGCACTCGCCATATGCACATGGGACCGAAGTTCAAAGGGTAGGATGCCGTCCCCTTGCCGGGCCAATCAGGTACTTAAGCTTACCGATTCCCATATTCTCGGCATGTGTTTAGTACGTTCAAAGACTTAACCATCACTACCACACACTGCGGCCTTAGCAAATTTTTCACTAAACAGACGGGCCTCAATCGTAAACATCGTTCCATAGCCCGTCCGTTGTCCTTATGATTGCAACGTGTAGTAAACATTCAACTTCTATTTTCTCGCGAGTGACAGAAAATCACTCGGCTTTTACCCGAGTCCTATTAGCACAGCATTCTAGCGAACCTTGCATCTAGTTTTCAAGCATGGGTTCCTAACATCATGCAACTAAGTTTTCATTCAACTCCTATAAACTTAATGCATAAGCAAGAGAGTAGTGAGTTGCATAATTTAGGAAAGGGAATGGGTTATGCTCCGGGGCTTGCCTTCTTGCGAAAAGTTAGTCCGGGGATCGTCTGAACGTTGACCCGGGTCTTCAACTGCTTCAGTTAAATTCGCCTGGGCTTCTCGCTGCTCACTCTCGGACTCGGGCACCAGCTCGTAAGTTCCGTCGGCGAGAGTAGTCGTTTCTACATGAATGCACAATTTTAAGTAGTGGTGATGGTAAACGACATGATTTGAGTGTAACTTCTACAGTGGGTAGTTTCTGCTCATGAAACTTTGGATTTAGGCACATCAGGGAAAGATATGCTTACTGTAAAATTTTCAGACAATTTCATGCAGCAGATTAATTATGAAAAATATATTACATGGTTGCTGCTAGATTCTTGTTCTTTTTGTACAGAACAAATGGTGCAAAAACTGAAACTAAGATTTTTCCAAAGCTTTCACTTAGTCATCCAGGAGCTACTGTAATTTTTATAGGATTTATTATGCAGGTTTCAGAGCATAGTAAATATGACATTACACACCTAGGTTATTCAAGGATTTATTTTTACAGGATCCTACACAGGGTTTTTGTCCACGAAACATTTTACACAGCATCCTCTATCACTGAGTATCTTCTAGTAAAAATATGAGAATTTTCCAAGCTAAGATACTAGTTTCTTAATTTAATGTATGTTATTAGCACATAAATCAAATAAATAGGTTCCTGTGAGATAAAAAGTCTCCCAATTTTTCTCTGGCATCTAGGTACCATTACACCAATATAGAAAAATATTCATTAGGTGGTTCATAACCCAACTGCAGGGATAAAAATATTTAGCCACTTATGGTATGAAACTAAGGTTAATAAACAGTGTAGATAGAGATGGAATTTGGGCCTGATCGTTTTACACAGTCCTAAACATCAAGCAACTAACTCACTACCCAAAATTTAGGGCCAGCATTGATCTATAACAGTGGGTACAAAAGAAGTCCATTAAAGCTTCCATTTAATGTAGAGCAAAATATGTTGAGAATCTGAGAAACTTTTCGTAACAAAAGTTGTAGAGTTTCTTCTAAGGATTCCAGAACAGTTTAGTTTGCATTTTTCTGAATTTTCTACGATTTTACACGAATTTTAC
Organism: Panicum miliaceum; assembly: GCA_032594955.1. Classification (NCBI taxonomy): domain Eukaryota; kingdom Viridiplantae; phylum Streptophyta; class Magnoliopsida; order Poales; family Poaceae; genus Panicum; species Panicum miliaceum. Next base: position 15,433,186 of record CM064068.1, read on the forward strand.
AAGTTCACTGAATTTGAATCTAGATTTGAAACTTTTTTTTACAACTGGGTCCTTAAATCTTACGTGCAGGCCCTTCTAAAGATTTAAATTCTTGCAATTGGGTCCTCGGGCGGCTCGGGTACGGTGGCCCGCCGAAATTCCGGCGAGGGGCTCGCCGGCGGCGAGGGGTGAGGGTCGGGGAAGGATCAGGGGTGCGAGGGCTACCTCGTGGGGGTCTTGTTCGGGTGGGCGACGGCCGGGAATAGCTCGCCGGCGTTGGAGCAGAGGCGGCGGCGGCGGCACGCGTCGACGGCGGTGCTCCGGCGGGCTTGGGGCGGCCTGGTCTGGACGGGAAGCTTCAGTGGCGCGTGGGGAAGCTGCTCGGGTGCTTGGCTTGGGCGGAGGAGGTCGGAGTCGAGCTGTCCGCGGTGAGCAGGGGCGGCGGCGGCGGGTGACAGCGTGGGCGGCGGCGCTCCGGTGGTCCTGGGCGGTGTTGGGCGGGTCGGCGAGCTTCGGTGGGGTGATGTAGTGGTGGCTGAAGGTTCAATTTGGGCAGGGGGCGGCTGTGGAGGGCTGTCCACGAGCGGGCGGAGCTCGGCGGCGGCAATGGCGGCGGCGAGCGTGCTCTGGCTGCTGGTGGCTCGCGCGGGCGGCTGGGCGCGGCTTTTATAGGGGCAGGAGGGGGTGGGGGTGCCTGGGCGACGCGCGGGGCGGAGACACGGCAATGGTGTGCCACTGGCCACGGCGGGCGGCAGCAGGACGCCGGCGCGGCGTGCGGCGGGCGGAGGCGAGCGACTGGCGGCCGGGGATTTTGCGTGGGAGCGAGGAGATAGCGCGGCGTGCGGATTGGGGAAACAGCTGCAGCAGCGGCTCTGGCGGGAGGCAGGCGCAGCGATGGGCGGGGCGCGGGGTCGGGACGGCACGGCGCGACACGGCGGTTGGGCGCGGCGGGCGGCGAGCCGGGGCACGGCACGGCGTGCGCACGCGCGGGCGTGGACTGGGCAGCGCGGCGGTGGGGGGGGGGGGGGCAAAGCCTGGTCTGGGGGCGAGGTACGGCGGCCACTGGCCTGGCGGCTCGCGCCGGTCAGACATCGCCGGCGACGTGGCGTGCGGTCGGGCGGGGAGGGGAGAGAGAGAGAGAAGCGAGGGGCCTGAATGCGAGAATTTGAAAAGTTCCAGGGGGCTGGGTGCAAACAGGGTGTTTTCTCCTCTTTCTAATTTGAATTTCAAAAACTTTTGAACATGAAAGTTGTTCAGAATAAAAAGTTCTACAAGTTTGGTTTCAGGCAACATCTCATTTAAAAATTCAAAAGTATTCATATGTGCCCCATTTCAATTTGAATTTCAACTTAACTTGTTCTAATTCTTTTCACCCTTTTATTAGTTGGTTAAGCATAGGGTTAGGCTAATGACATTGATTTAGAAATGTAATTTATCAGGGTTGTCACAGCCTTCCCCCCTTAACAAAAATCTCGCCCCGAGATTCGGTAAATCTTAGTGTGGACAGGGGTGCACATACCAGTGGTTGAGATAAGAAAACCAGGGAAATTTTGGTTTAGATAACTCTCGGATTCCCAGGTGGCTTCTTCTTCAGTGTGATGGTTCCATTGAACTTTATACATTTTAATCACTTTCCTCCTGGTCCCTCTTTCTTTTTGATCCAAAATTTTAACCGGGTGTTCGACATACGAGAGGTCGGGTTCTAACAATATTTCTTGTTGTTCCACAATCTCGGTAGGGACTCGAATACACTTCTTGAGTTGAGATACGTGGAAGACATCATGGGTGGCCGTGAGCTGAGGGGGCAGTCGTAATTTGTAGGCTACGGGTCCGCAGCTCTCAATGATTTCGTAAGGACCAATATAACGGGGAGCTAGTTTGCCTTTGATTCCGAATCTTTGCACTCCCTTGGTGGGTGAAACTCGAAGATAGACATGATCGCCAACTTCGAATTTTAGGGGCTTTCTCCTTTTGTCAGAATAGCTCTTTTGTCGGGCTTGTGCGGCTTTAAGATTTGTTTGTATTACTTTTACTTTCTCCTCTGCCTCGATTACCAGGTCGGGTCCAATTATTTTACATTCTCCAGTTTGTGACCAGCTCAAAGGAGTTCGACACCTTCGTCCGTACAGGGCCTCAAATGGTGCCATTTTCAAACTCGTTTGACAGCTATTGTTGTACGACAACTCTGCTAGGGGTAGGCATTTGTCCCAATTCTTGTCATAGTGAATGACGCAAGCTCTCAGCATGTCCTCAAGAATTTGGTTTACTCTTTCCTTTTGTCCGTCAGTCTGAGGATGGCATGCTGAGCTGCGAATCAGTTTAGTACCAAGAGACGTTTGCAGTTGTTCCTAAAAGCGTGCTACAAACTGAGGACCACGATCAGAAATAATTGTCTTAGGTATTCCATGTAAGCAAACAATACGATCGAGGTAAATCTCGGCATATTTCTTGGTAGAATAGGTGGTGTGTACCGGAAGAAAATGTGCCATCTTTGTGAGTCTATCAATGATAACCCATATGGAATCATGTTTCTGGGAAGTGTTTGGTAGTCCAACGATGAAGTCCATACTTATGTCTTCCCATTTCCAGGATGGTATAGGTAACGGTTGAAGTGTACCGGCTAGTTTCAAGTGGCTAGCTTTTACTCTCTGGCACGTGTCACATTCTGAGACATACGTAGCAATTTCTCTTTTCATTCTAGTCCACCAGAAGTTTTGCCTTAGGTCCTGATACATTTTGCTACTGCCGGGGTGGATAGAGAATTTGGAAAGGTGTGCCTCATCGAGAATTTGCTTGCGGAGTTCAGGATTCTTCGGAACGACTATACGACTTTCGAACCATAGAACTCCCTTATGGTCCTGGCAGAAACATTTATACTTCTCCTCACCTAGAGAGAGTTTTTGTTTGATGATCTTAATTCCTTCATCATGTAGTTGTGCCATGACGATTTGTTCGTGAAGAGTGGGCTCAACTGAGATGTGATCTAGAGTGCCTTGGGAAACCATTTCCATGTTAAGCTTCCTCATTTCTGCACGCAATGTCTCATGGTAGGATTCCATGGATAAGCAATGGCAATGGGACTTGCGGCTTAGTGCATCCGCGACTACATTAGCCTTGCCGGTGTGGCAGAACCACCTGAATTAATCCGGCTCAAGTGTATTAACCATCACCATTAAGGCATCCTCGGTTAACCTTACACTTCAAACGGAGTAATCCACTGGTCTGTCGGGTATAACCTCCCGATACAACCACGGTGAACGGATCGAGCGCCGTACATACAAATGCTCATGCGACGATGAGCCCAGAGAATACCACATTCCAGCAAATATTACATCATTAGCATAAGTAAATATTACAGACCTAATTCTGAGTTTAGAAAACAAGTACTTCAATTAACATAAATAAGTTCTTCAGAGTTAAATTGCAGCGGAAATAAACAACGGAAACTACTCGACGATACAGGATGTCTCGATGAAGCCCGTACGAGACATCACTCGGCCTTATCTCCGTTGGACGGGGGCGCATCCCATTCCACCGACCAACCAGGGGGAAGAGTGCAGGGCCAAGTCAAGCTAGCAATCATGTCTTCAAAGGGTTCACCTGAAATCGAGTCACAAGCAAGACTGAGTATACTAATACTCAGCAAGACTTACCCGTGTAGTGGGAACTACTCCACCGACTCTAGACATGCCAGGCCTTTTGGCTCAGGGGTTTGTTTTGCCGAAAAGCATCTACAAGTGGGTCCTTACTTTCAACTTTTAGCTCAAGATTCTAGTCTCGTTAGCCAGTCTAGGTAAGCAGCTATCTAAAGCATACATGGTGAAGCATTAAATTTTCCATCCAACCAGTTCATTCATCATCATTGTTCCTCTTCTTACTCTGTGGGTAAAAATGGTTAAGCAGTCTCAATAGCCGTGAGAAACGGACGATTCGAATCGAATTTCTTAACCTTGCAAGGGAAACCCAAACACACGTCACGTGGTTACTCCCTAGAGTCACACGTGCAACTTTTCCCCTTTCTTTCCGGGTCGTGGATCGGGGCTACCCTCCGAGAGTACAAGAGCTCCACGCCACGGTTCGGCGCCGGGTCGTGACCACTCTCTGCACTCGCCATATGCACATGGGACCGAAGTTCAAAGGGTAGGATGCCGTCCCCTTGCCGGGCCAATCAGGTACTTAAGCTTACCGATTCCCATAATCTCGGCATGTGTTTAGTACGTTCAAAGACTTAACCATCACTACCACACCCTGCGGCCTTAGCATTTTTCACTAGACAGACGGGCCTCAATCGTAACCATCGTTACATAACCCGTCCGTGTCCTTATGATTGCAGCGTGTAGTAGTCATTCAACTCCTATTTTCTCGCGAGTGACAGGAAATCACTCGACTTTTACCGGAGTCCTATTAGCACAGCATTCTATCGAACCTTACATCTAGTTTTCACGCAAGGGTTCCTGACATCATGCAACTAAGTTTTCATCCAACTCCTATAAACTTAATGCACAAGCAAAGAGTAATGAGTTGCATAATTTCGGAAAGAATGGGTTATGCTCCGGGGCTTGCCTTCGCAGTTCGCTTGGGGATCTTCCGAACTTGGGCTCGGGTCTTCAAAAGCTTCAGTTAGATTTGCTTGAGCTTCACGCTGCTCACTCTCGGACGCGGGCACCAGCTCGTAGGTTCCGTCGGCGAGAGTCGTCGATTCTACATGAGTGCACAAGTTTAAGTCGTGGAAATAGCACTTGATTACGATTTGAGAGTAATTACTACAAGGGATAGTTTCTGGTCATGAAATTTTGGATTTAGGCACATCAAGGAAAGGTGTGCTTACTGTAAAATTTTCAGCCAATTTTATGTAACAGATTAATTCTGAAAAATAGATTTCATTGTTGCTGTTAGATATTTGTTCTTTTTGTACAGATAAATTGGTGCAACAATTGTGGCTAAGATTTTTACAGAGCTCTCACTTGAGCATGCCGAAGCTACTGTAATTTTTGTAGGATTTATCATGCAGTATTTAGAGCATAGAAAATATGACATTCTACACCTAGGTTTTTTTAAAGATTCATTTTTACAGGACCCTACACAGGGTTTTTGTCCATGAAACTTTTTACACAGCAACCTCTACAACAGTGTAACTCCCAGTAATAATTTGGGGATTTTCCAAACTAAGGTACTATTTTCGTGATTTAATGTATGTTATTAGCACATAAATCAAATAAATAGGTTACTGTGAGATAAAAGGTCTCCTAATTTTTCTCTGGCTTCTAGTTACCAATACATTAGCATAGGAAAAATTTCAATGGGTGACTTACCACCTAACTGCAGGGATAAAATATTCTTCTTACACATGAAATGAAACTAAGTTTAACAAACAGTAAATCTAGAGATGGAATTTGGGCCTGATCTTTTTACACAGTCCTAATCATCCAGCAACTAGTTCACTGCCCAAAATTCAGGGTCAGCATTGTTCTAGAACAGTGGGTATAAAATATGTCCATTAAAGCTTCTATTTAATGTTGAGCAAAATATTTTGAGATTCTGAGAAAATTTTTGTAACAAAAGTGGTAGAGTTTGTTCTTAGGATTCCAGAACAGTTGAGTTTGCATTTTTCTGATTTTTCTACGATTTTATACGAATTTTACAAGTTCACTGAATTTGAATCTAGGTTTGAAATTTTCTTTTACAACTAGGTCCTTGAATCTTACGCTCAGACCCTTCTAAAGATTTAAATCCTTGCAATTGGGTCCTCGGCGGCTCGGGTGCGGCGGCCGGCCGAAATTCCGGCGAGGGGGCTCGCCGGCGGCGAGGGGCGGGGGTCGGGGAAGGTTCAGGGGTGCGAGGGCTACCTTGTGGGGGTGTTGTTCAGGTGGGGGACGGCCGGGAAGGGCTCGCCAGCGTTGGAGCAGAGGCGGCGGCGGCGCGGCTCGCGTCGACGGCGGTGCTCCGGCGGGCTTGGGGCGGCGTGGTCCGGTCGGTGAGCTTCAGTGGCGCATGGGGAAGCTACTCCGGGGCTCGGCTTGGACGGAGGGGGTCGGAGTCGTGCTGTCCACGGCGAGCAGGGGCGGCGGCGGCGACGGCAGCGCGGGCGGCGGAGCTCCGGTGGCTCTGGGTGGCGTTGGGCGGGCCGGTGAGCTGCGGTGGGGTGATGTTGTGGTGGCTGGGGGCTCCGTTTGGGCAGTGGGCGGCTGTGGAGGGCTGCCCACGGGCGGGTGGTGCTCGGCGGCGGCGATGGCGCGGCGAGGTGTTCTGGTGGCGGGGCTCCGCGCGGGCGGTCGGGGCGGGGGTTTTATAGGGACAGGAGGGGGCGTGGAGGTGCCTGGGCGACGCGCGGGGCGGGGCATGGCAACGGCGTGCACTGGGCGCGGCGGGCGGCGGCAGAACGCCGGCGCGACGTGCGGCGAGCGGGCGCGGTGACTGGGCGGCCGCGATTGTGGCGTGGGCGCGGTGAGATAGTGCCGGGCGCGGAGTGGGGAAGCAGCAGCGGCAGCGGCTCGAGCGGAGGGCGGGCGCGACGACTGGTGGGGCGCGGGGGCCGGGGCGGCACGGCGGAGCGCGGCCACTGGGCGAGCGGGCGGCAGCCGGGGCGCGGCAGCACGCGCGGGCGGGGACTGGGCGGCGCGGCGTCGGGGCGGGGGAAAGCCGGCCTTGGCGGGGTGGTGCGGCGGCCACTGGCCTGGCGCTCCGCGCCGGTCAGGCGACGCCGGCCACCTGGCGCGCGGCGGGCGGGCGCGTGCGCGCGGCGCGGCAGAGCCGAGGGGGAGACGCTAGGGACCGAAATGCAAAAATTCGAAAAAAGTTCAGGGGGCTGGGTACAAACAGGGCGTTTTCTCCTCTTTCTGATTTGAATTTCAAAAACTTTTGAACACGAAAGTTGTTCAAAATAAAAAGTTCTACAACTTTGGTTTCAGGCAAAATTTCATTTGGCTTATGGTTTTAAAGTTATTTTAAAAGTTTCAATTGTGTCCAAATGTGCCCAAATTTAATTTGAATTCCAACTGAACCCGTTTTAAATTCTTTCCACCCTCTCATTAGTTGGTTTAACACATGGAGTTAGGCTTATGTCATTGATTTTGGATTTGTAATTACCAGGGTTGTCACAGCCTTCCCCCCTTAACAAGAATCTCGCCCCGAGATTCGGTAGTTCTCAGTGTGGGCGTGGGTGCACATACCAGTGGTTGAGGCAAGAAACCCAGGGAAATGTTGGTTCAGGTAGCTTTCCGTTTCCCAGGTGGCTTCTTCTTCCGTGTGGCGATTCCATTGTATTTTATACATTCTAATCACTTTCCTCCTGGTCTCTCTTTCTTTTTGATCCAGAATCTTAATTGGGTGTTCGACATACGAGAGATCGGGTTCCAACGATATTTCTTGTTGTTCCACAATCTCGGTAGGGACTCGAATACACTTCTTGAGTTGAGATACGTGGAAAACATCATGGGTGGCCGTGAGCTGAGGGGGTAGTTGTAATTTGTAGGCTATGGGTCCGCGGCTCTCCATGATTTCGTAAGGACCAATATAACGGGGAGCTAGTTTGCCTTTGATCCCAAATCTTCGCACTCCTTTGGTTGGTGAAACTCGAAGATAGACATGATCGCCAACTTCGAACTTTAGGGGCTTTCTCCTTTTGTCAGAATAGCTCTTTTGTCGGGCTTGTGCGGCTTTAAGATTTGCTTGTATTACTTTTACTTTCTCCTCTGCCTCGATTACCAGGTCGGGTCCAATTATTTTACGTTCTCCGGTTTGTGACCAGCTCAAAGGGGTTCGACACCTTCGTCCGTACAGGGCCTCAAATGGTGCCATTTTCAAACTTGTTTGGTAGCTGTTGTTGTACGAGAACTCTGCTAGGGGTAGGCATTTGTCCCAATTCTTGTCATAATGAATGACACAAGCTCTCAGCATGTCTTCAAGAATTTGGTTTACTCTTTCTATTTGTCCATCGGTCTGAGGATGGTATGCTGAGCTGCGAATCAGCTTTGTGCCAAGAGACGTTTGCAGATGTTCCCAAAAGCGTGCTACAAACTGGGGACCACGATCGGAAATGATTGACTTAGGTATTCCATGCAGGCAAACAATACGATCGAGGTAAATATCGGCATATTTCTTGGTAGAATAGGTGGTGTGTACCGGAAGAAAATGTGCCGTCTTCGTGAGTCTATCAACGATAACCCATATGGAATCATGTCTCTGGGACGTGTTTGGTAGTCCAACGATGAAGTCCATACTTATGTCTTCCCATTTCCATGATGGTATAGGTAATGGTTGAAGTGTACCGGCTACTTTCAAGTGGCTAGCTTTTACTCTCTGGCACGTGTCACATTCCGAGACATACGTAGCAATTTCCCTTTTCATTCTAGTCCACCAGAAGTTTTGCCTTAGGTCTTGATACATTTTGCTACTGCCGGGGTGGATAGAGAATTTGGAAAGGTGTGCCTCATCAAGAATTTGCTTGCGGAGTTCACGATTCTTCGGAACGACTATACGACTTCCGAACCATAGAACTCCCTTATGGTCCTGGCGGAAACACTTATACTTCTCCTCACCTAGAGAGAGTTTTTGTTTGATGATCTTGATTCCTTCATCATGTAGTTGTGCCATGACGATTTGGTCGTGAAGAGTGGGCTCAACTGAGATGTGATTTAGAGTGCCTTGGGAAACCATCTCCAAGTTAAGCTTCCTCATGTCTGCACATAATGTCTCATGGTAGGACTCCATGGATAAGCAATGGCAATGGGACTTGCGGCTTAGTGCATCCGCGACTACATTAGCCTTACCGGGGTGATAGTGCACTTCAAGGTCATAATCTTTGATTAATTCTAGCCATCTTCGTTGTCTCATATTCAGATCGGCTTGTGTGAAGATGTACTTGAGAATCTTATGATCCGTGTAGATATTGCACTGTGTACCCATGAGATAGTGCCTCCATATCTTCAGAGCGTGAATGACGGCTGCGAGCTCAAGGTCATGCGTGGGATAATTCTGTTCGTGGGGCCGAAGGGCTCGTGAGGCATATGCAATCACTCGATTCTCTTGCATAAGCACACATCCTAGACCAGTACCTGATGCGTCACAATACACATCGAATGGCTTGGTATTATCGGGTTGAGCTAACACAGGTGCAGTGGTCAGATGCTCTCTGAGAGTGTGGAAGGCTTCCTCACACTTCTCATCCCATACAAATTTTACTTCCTTCTTCAATAGTTCCGTCATGGGCTTAGCAATTCGAGAGAAAGCCGGGATGAAGCGACGATAGTAACCGGCTAAGCCGAGAAAACTGCGAATCTGATGAACAGAGGTAGGGGGTTTCCAATCCATCACCTCTTGTACCTTGCTGGGGTCAACAGCTATGCCTTCGCTGGAGATCGTGTGACCTAAGAATTTTACAGTATCCAACCAGAATTCACACTTAGAAAACTTAGCATAGAGCTGACGGTCTCTGAGTCGCTGAAGAACAATGCGAAGGTGCTTGGCATGCTCTTCCTCATCCTTTGAATAGATAAGAATGTCGTCGATGAACACTACGACGAATTTGTCAAGTTCGGGCATGAATACCGAATTCATTAGATACATGAAGTAGGCAGGGGCATTGGTGAGTCCAAAGGACATGACCAAGAATTCATATAGTCCATATCGTGTGGAGAAGGCAGTCTTAGGAATATCGCACGGGCGAATCTTGATCTGATGATATCCCGAGCGAAGATCAATCTTTGAGAAGACTCTGGCTCCAGCTAATTGATCGAAGAGTACATCGATACGGGGAAGGGGGTATTTATTTTTAACTGTTACCGCATTGAGAGGTCGGTAGTCCACACATAATCTCAAACTGTCATCCTTCTTCTTTACGAATAGGGCTGGACATCCCCAAGGTGACGCGCTAGGGCGAATAAAACCTTTGTCCAGTAGTTCTTGGAGTTGAATTTTCAGCTCGGCCAATTCCTTAGGGGGCATCCTATATGGTCTTTTGGATATAGGGGCAGTGCCTGGTTGTAGTTCAATAACGAACTCAATATCCCTATCCGGTGGCATTCCTGGTAAGTCATCCGGGAAAACATCGGCATACTCGTTCACCACAAGAATCTCATCTAGCTTAAGTCCTTCCATCTTATAAGCACAGGAATTCGTGCAACCTATGAATGGTAGGTAAAGGGTAGTGGCTCCGTGACTAGGTGAATTTATCTCAACGGCTCGGGAAGAAAGGTCCAGTGTGACTCCATGCGTAGCCATCCAGTTCATTCCCAAAATAATGTCCATGCCGTCAAGGGGTAAAAGGACAAGGTCCGTGTCAATGGTTTTACTACCCAATTTGACTGGTACTTGTCTGACCATTTGGTTTGAAGCAATTTTACCACCCGGTGTTGATATCATATATGACCCTTTAGTGTGGCAAACATCCAAGCCTACTTTTGCACCGAATTTTGCACTTATAAAACTATGCGAGGCACCAGAATCAAACAATATAACGGCAGGCTTGTTATGGATAGAGAATGTACCCGACATCACTGGGGCGCCTTCTGGAAGCTCTGCAAGCGTGGTGAAGTTAATCCGTCCTTGCTTGACTTGCAGGGTCTGTCTCTTGCCCCTGTTCTGGGTGTTCGGGTTGGATACTTGACCTTGGTTGGGCTGTCCAGGCTGAGGGCATTCTCGTGCGAAGTGGCTGGAACTCCCGCATTTGAAACAGCGATTTGCGGGGCTAGGTCGAAGAGACTGCTGAAGAATGGGCCTCGGTCCATTCTGTGGAGGCATCGGGGGTCGTACCATGCCTGGCTGCTGTGGGGGTCTGGCAATCCATCTACCTGGAGGCGGGGCCCTTGGTGGAGCTGTAGGTGCGGTATTTTGCACGATGCGATACCTTGGTGGTTGGGCACTTGATGGCCCTGCGGGTGCCTTTCTCTTCTTCTCTGCCCGGTGTGCCATGATACAGTCCTCCTGGGTAATGGCCATATTGACCAACTCGTTGTAGGTGTCAGCCCTGGCTAGGTTCAGACGTTCCTTGAGCTTGGTATTCAGACCTCGGCGGAAACGATCACGCTTCTTGGCATCCGTATCAGCGTGATAGCCTGCATATTGGCATAGGTTGTTGAACGCCTGGGCGTACTGCAACACGGTGCGGGTGCCCTGGGTAAGTGCCAGAAACTCATTCAACTTCCTCTCCAAGAGACCCTCGGGAATATGATGTGCCCGGAACGCGGTCTTGAATTCGTTCCAGTCGACCACATGATCAGCCGGGAGCATCGCAAAATAGTGGTCCCACCACAGTCGAGCGGTACCGCGAAGCTGTTGCGCGGCAAAACGAGCCTTGTTGGCCTCTGAGCATGGGGCCACAAGTAGTGTGAACTTGGATTCTATGGTGCGAATCCATGCATCTGCGTCCAGGGGTTCCTCGGTCTTATGGAACAAGGGAGGCTGGGTCCCCAGGAAATCCGTGTATCCTGCAGCCTGTGGTTGGTGAGCATTGTGCCCACCTCTTTGCTGGTGTTGCCCTTGCACAATCTGACGCAGCAGCTCGGTTTGAGCGGCCATCACTTCCACCAAACTGGGCGGGGGTGGTGGCGATTGTCGCGAGCGGCTGCCACCGGCACCAAAACCCTCGGGGTTGCCACGTGTTGATCCAACCATCTGAAACGTGAAAGGTTACCATTAGCATCGCGATCCATATTACTTCCTTGATTCATGATTAATTGGTGTAGTCATAGACTTCCGAAGTCTGAGCCAGAAGTATGAACAGAATCTCTGTTTGCTACGAGAAAAATCATAGCCTGCTGTGGGTCCATCCAAAACATCTCAAACATTTGTGGTAGTCAGAGAATTTAGGACTGCACCACTTTGGTATTTACTTCGGTGCTAGAACTATGGCTAAGGCGGTCGAAAAGCTCGTCCTTTGCCTTACTGTCTTAGCTGTTTTTCAGCAGATTGACCGGTACGGTCTCGCCTATATCTTAAACTAGCGAGGTCCAATGATGCTGAATTTTTGTGAGAACCTAGATCACAAAATTTAGCATAAGTCTGGTATTCAACACTCAGCCAAGAAATGCAAGGAGACATGGGTAAAAATTCCGACAAGTCTCAGCGATTGTGGATCCCATCGTTTACCAACTTACAACGAAATCACCAAGTTTTATCGCCGTTCCTTACAGGCTGAGGGTATCCACATGGTTCAGGTGTACCCAACACAAAGCAGTTACTCAACTCCTAGTTAGCCTATTACAACACTTGCCAAAAGTTAGGCTACCCTATCGAGGAGTATGTGCAAAAGTCCTCCTAGGTCGTCCTCTAGAAATCGTCCAAGTCGTTGACGGACGACTCGCTGTGAGCCGGAGAGTGGGCTCCCATCTGAGGTGCCTGTGGTACCTCACCCTCGAAATCCATACCTGAGATACCATCAATCTCCTGTGGCTCCTCCTCATCCTCCTCCATGTCGTCCTCATGGGGATGGTCATTCTGATCATGATGCCACTGAATGTGCTCATTAGCGTCCTCCAACTCAAGGTTCAGATCATGGAGCTGCTCCTCCAACTGTGCTATCGTGGTATCTCTCTCACCCATGAGAGTGTCCTGCTCCTGGATTTGGCCCTCAAGTTGGCCAATCTGAGCATCTCTGTCCTCAAGATCCTGACTGAGCTCCTTTATCTGCTCATCCCTGGTATCTGCCATCATATGGTAGGCCTGAGCAAGATCAGTGAGCTGCTCGAGTGCCTGACTCTGGAGAGTCTGAAGCCGGTAGAGTGCACTCATGCACCGCACGGAGGTATGGATAGTCTCCTGGGCATGGAAGTCTACCAAATACTGTGCGTGCTGCACCCTGTTGAGCCAAAAGGGGTCGTTGTCCTGGGCGGCAGGAAACAATCCAATGGGAGTGAGTGTGACAACCTCGGGACACTGTGCACAAAATGTGGTGAGCGCCCTCATGGCTGCAAGCTCCCAAGTATCGGCCAAACGGCGACCAACAGCCTCAAGCTCCAAGGCGGGCCGCTCCGGGTGTAGCGGGTGCGGAAAGATAGTCACGTTGACACGGCACTGGGTAACTCCATTTTCTGCAAACTCCAGTCCGGCGTAACGTGGGGGAATTAGATAGCCCGCGGTACGCAGAACATCCCACAAAATAGAGGGAAAGCCCTCCCAGTGGAGACACTGCGAGTGCACGCGTCCATCCTCATCCACCATCATCTCAACAGGCTCGGCCATCTGAACAAAAGATCAAATGGAATGAGATAGCGAAAAACTGTGAGCAGCACAAGGACAGATTCTGTATAGTGTGCAAAAATAATCATAACTCCCACAGTTCTCATCCAAAAATTCTCAAATTTCACCAGATCACTCCTAAGGTATTTGTGAACAACTTTTCTAGTCAACTCCAGAGCTAATTGGGTCTCTAAGATGGTCTTTCTTTTCAGGTTTTACCTTACTGTCTACCCAGAATTTTCAGTGAACAGAGGGCTAGAGTTTCGTGCACCAGGGAAAATCTACCCAGCCAAAATTTACCAAACTTTAACAGAAGCTTCCTGGGTGAATTTGGAACAAGTTTCGTGTTGTGCTCTTTTGCAGAAAACCGCAGGAAGGGGGCCTAAAAATTTAAGAGGCAGAAGTGCTTATTCTGGACAGAAATCTGACGCTCCAAGTTTTCTGTTATTTCTTATTATCCATAAGTTCAGAATTTTTCATTTTTGAACATAAGATAGGGCACAAGATTTGGAACAATTTCTTCAACATGAACTTTATCAGAAATGGTCATTTTCTTTGGTCAATAATTCGCTCTTTTCGGTCGTGGCAGATTTGGGACAGTTTCTCTAGATAATTCTTATGCAACCATGCTTAGACACGCAAAAACTTTTCCACTCTCACACAACGCATTTTTGATTTCAGATACACATGTTCATGATGTATGCACGTCCTATTCGTCCTCACAAAATAAAATAATCACCAAATAGCTTTGGTCTTACGAAGATAGTTTCGGTGGCTTACACAATACGGCTCTCGCTATAATAGCTAGTCGAGTCTTTCTAATCGTTCCTTAACTTATCGTAATCGCGGTTAGTGTACCTGCAGAAAATCGACAAGCATATATATTTCATGAACCTTTCATGCCAGCACTCATGAAAGCGTCCGTATTCATTACCGTTTACTTATAGAAACGATATCTGTACAATTCCCGCCGTACAGACGACGTTAACATACGCTATCGAGATAGCGTATTTACGGGGGTACCGTCATGAGATGGGGGTATGAACAACGATCGCCATACCCTGCGCCGAACCTTCTACTCCCAATATGTTCAACTAACAGTTGGCATATTGGCAGCACCTCAAGTAAGCCACTGCTTGAGGGCAGCGTTCGGTTCGCATCACCGACAGGAAGGCCAAGCTCCCTCAGTTGGCTGAGGATCCTTACCTTCTTACCTTAGCGACGAGTGCGTCGTTACAGAATTTAAGGTCGGTTGTGCATGAAAGTAAGTTTTGACAGAAAATAATGTGCTGGAAGTCAGTTGATACTATATATAGAAGTTAGATAGCCACCTAGTAACTTTCCCATAAACCCTTAGGGCTTTACGAACTAGGCACCATCCTTAACGTACCAACGTATTTCGCAACACAACCTTCTAGTCAAGTTTTAGTAAAATGAGTTTTTAAGGCTTGTAGCATTCTCTGGCGTATGTATTTCGGCTCTGGTGTCCGCTGTTGCCAGCTGTGGCACCAGCTACGGCTCTGATACCAGCTGTGGCAGAACCACCTGAATTAATCCGGCTCAAGTGTATTAACCATCACCATTAAGGCATCCTCGGTTAACCTTACACTTCAAACGGAGTAATCCACTGGTCTGTCGGGTATAACCTCCCGATACAACCACGGTGAACGGATCGAGCGCCGTACATACAAATGCTCATGCGACGATGAGCCCAGAGAATACCACATTCCAGCAAATATTACATCATTAGCATAAGTAAATATTACAGACCTAATTCTGAGTTTAGAAAACAAGTACTTCAATTAACATAAATAAGTTCTTCAGAGTTAAATTGCAGCGGAAATAAACAACGGAAACTACTCGACGATACAGGATGTCTCGATGAAGCCCGTACGAGACATCACTCGGCCTTATCTCCGTTGGACGGGGGCGCATCCCATTCCACCGACCAACCAGGGGGAAGAGTGCAGGGCCAAGTCAAGCTAGCAATCATGTCTTCAAAGGGTTCACCTGAAATCGAGTCACAAGCAAGACTGAGTATACTAATACTCAGCAAGACTTACCCGTGTAGTGGGAACTACTCCACCGACTCTAGACATGCCAGGCCTTTTGGCTCAGGGGTTTGTTTTGCCGAAAAGCATCTACAAGTGGGTCCTTACTTTCAACTTTTAGCTCAAGATTCTAGTCTCGTTAGCCAGTCTAGGTAAGCAGCTATCTAAAGCATACATGGTGAAGCATTAAATTTTCCATCCAACCAGTTCATTCATCATCATTGTTCCTCTTCTTACTCTGTGGGTAAAAATGGTTAAGCAGTCTCAATAGCCGTGAGAAACGGACGATTCGAATCGAATTTCTTAACCTTGCAAGGGAAACCCAAACACACGTCACGTGGTTACTCCCTAGAGTCACACGTGCAACTTTTCCCCTTTCTTTCCGGGTCGTGGATCGGGGCTACCCTCCGAGAGTACAAGAGCTCCACGCCACGGTTCGGCGCCGGGTCGTGACCACTCTCTGCACTCGCCATATGCACATGGGACCGAAGTTCAAAGGGTAGGATGCCGTCCCCTTGCCGGGCCAATCAGGTACTTAAGCTTACCGATTCCCATAATCTCGGCATGTGTTTAGTACGTTCAAAGACTTAACCATCACTACCACACCCTGCGGCCTTAGCATTTTTCACTAGACAGACGGGCCTCAATCGTAACCATCGTTACATAACCCGTCCGTGTCCTTATGATTGCAGCGTGTAGTAGTCATTCAACTCCTATTTTCTCGCGAGTGACAGGAAATCACTCGACTTTTACCGGAGTCCTATTAGCACAGCATTCTATCGAACCTTACATCTAGTTTTCACGCAAGGGTTCCTGACATCATGCAACTAAGTTTTCATCCAACTCCTATAAACTTAATGCACAAGCAAAGAGTAATGAGTTGCATAATTTCGGAAAGAATGGGTTATGCTCCGGGGCTTGCCTTCGCAGTTCGCTTGGGGATCTTCCGAACTTGGGCTCGGGTCTTCAAAAGCTTCAGTTAGATTTGCTTGAGCTTCACGCTGCTCACTCTCGGACGCGGGCACCAGCTCGTAGGTTCCGTCGGCGAGAGTCGTCGATTCTACATGAGTGCACAAGTTTAAGTCGTGGAAATAGCACTTGATTACGATTTGAGAGTAATTACTACAAGGGATAGTTTCTGGTCATGAAATTTTGGATTTAGGCACATCAAGGAAAGGTGTGCTTACTGTAAAATTTTCAGCCAATTTTATGTAACAGATTAATTCTGAAAAATAGATTTCATTGTTGCTGTTAGATATTTGTTCTTTTTGTACAGATAAATTGGTGCAACAATTGTGGCTAAGATTTTTACAGAGCTCTCACTTGAGCATGCCGAAGCTACTGTAATTTTTGTAGGATTTATCATGCAGTATTTAGAGCATAGAAAATATGACATTCTACACCTAGGTTTTTTTAAAGATTCATTTTTACAGGACCCTACACAGGGTTTTTGTCCATGAAACTTTTTACACAGCAACCTCTACAACAGTGTAACTCCCAGTAATAATTTGGGGATTTTCCAAACTAAGGTACTATTTTCGTGATTTAATGTATGTTATTAGCACATAAATCAAATAAATAGGTTACTGTGAGATAAAAGGTCTCCTAATTTTTCTCTGGCTTCTAGTTACCAATACATTAGCATAGGAAAAATTTCAATGGGTGACTTACCACCTAACTGCAGGGATAAAATATTCTTCTTACACATGAAATGAAACTAAGTTTAACAAACAGTAAATCTAGAGATGGAATTTGGGCCTGATCTTTTTACACAGTCCTAATCATCCAGCAACTAGTTCACTGCCCAAAATTCAGGGTCAGCATTGTTCTAGAACAGTGGGTATAAAATATGTCCATTAAAGCTTCTATTTAATGTTGAGCAAAATATTTTGAGATTCTGAGAAAATTTTTGTAACAAAAGTGGTAGAGTTTGTTCTTAGGATTCCAGAACAGTTGAGTTTGCATTTTTCTGATTTTTCTACGATTTTATACGAATTTTACAAGTTCACTGAATTTGAATCTAGGTTTGAAATTTTCTTTTACAACTAGGTCCTTGAATCTTACGCTCAGACCCTTCTAAAGATTTAAATCCTTGCAATTGGGTCCTCGGCGGCTCGGGTGCGGCGGCCGGCCGAAATTCCGGCGAGGGGGCTCGCCGGCGGCGAGGGGCGGGGGTCGGGGAAGGTTCAGGGGTGCGAGGGCTACCTTGTGGGGGTGTTGTTCAGGTGGGGGACGGCCGGGAAGGGCTCGCCGGCGTTGGAGCAGAGGCGGCGGCGGCGCGGCTCGCGTCGACGGCGGTGCTCCGGCGGGCTTGGGGCGGCGTGGTCCGGTCGGTGAGCTTCAGTGGCGCATGGGGAAGCTACTCCGGGGCTCGGCTTGGACGGAGGGGGTCGGAGTCGTGCTGTCCACGGCGAGCAGGGGCGGCGGCGGCGACGGCAGCGCGGGCGGCGGAGCTCCGGTGGCTCTGGGTGGCGTTGGGCGGGCCGGTGAGCTGCGGTGGGGTGATGTTGTGGTGGCTGGGGGCTCCGTTTGGGCAGTGGGCGGCTGTGGAGGGCTGCCCACGGGCGGGTGGTGCTCGGCGGCGGCGATGGCGCGGCGAGGTGTTCTGGTGGCGGGGCTCCGCGCGGGCGGTCGGGGCGGGGGTTTTATAGGGACAGGAGGGGGCGTGGAGGTGCCTGGGCAACGCGCGGGGCGGGGCACGGCAACGGCGTGCACTGGGCGCGGCGGGCGGCGGCAGAACGCCGGCGCGGCGTGCGGCGAGCGGGCGCGGTGACTGGGCGGCCGCGATTGTGGCGTGGGCGCGGTGAGATAGTGCCGGGCGCGGAGTGGGGAAGCAGCAGCGGCAGCGGCTCGAGCGGAGGGCGGGCGCGACGACTGGTGGGGCGCGGGGGCCGGGGCGGCACGGCGGAGCGCGGCCACTGGGCGAGCGGGCGGCAGCCGGGGCGCGGCAGCACGCGCGGGCGGGGACTGGGCGGCGCGGCGTCGGGGCGGGGGAAAGCCGGCCGTGGCGGGGTGGTGCGGCGGCCACTGGCCTGGCGCTCCGCGCCGGTCAGGCGACGCCGGCCACCTGGCGCGCGGCGGGCGGGCGCGTGCGCGCGGCGCGGCAGAGCAGAGGGGGAGACGCCAGGGACCGAAATGCAAAAATTCGAAAAAAGTTCAGGGGGCTGGGTGCAAACAGGGCGTTTTCTCCTCTTTCTGATTTGAATTTCAAAAACTTTTGAACACGAAAGTTGTTCAAAATAAAAAGTTCTACAACTTTGGTTTCAGGCAAAATTTCATTTGGCTTATGGTTTTAAAGTTATTTTAAAAGTTTCAATTGTGTCCAAATGTGCCCAAATTTAATTTGAATTCCAACTGAACCCGTTTTAAATTCTTTCCACCCTCTCATTAGTTGGTTTAACACATGGAGTTAGGCTTATGTCATTGATTTTGGATTTGTAATTACCAGGGTTGTCACAGCCGGGGTGATAGTGCACTTCAAGGTCATAATCCTTGATTAATTCTAGCCATCTTCGTTGTCTCATATTCAGATCAGCTTGTGTGAAGATATACTTGAGACTCTTATGATCAGTGTAGATATTGCACTGTGTACCCATGAGATAGTGCCTCCATATTTTCAGAGCGTGAATGACAGCTGCAAGCTCAAGATCATGAGTGGGATAATTCTGCTCGTGGGGCCGCAGGGCTCGTGAGGCGTATGCAATCACTCGATTCTCTTGCATAAGCACACATCCTAGACCAGTACCCGATGCGTCACAATACACATCGAACGACTTGGTATTATCGGGTTGAGCTAACACAGGTGCAGTAGTCAGATGCTCTCTGAGAGTGTGGAAAGCTTCTTCACATTTCTCATTCCATACAAACTTTACTTCCTTCTTTAACAATTCAGTCATGGGCTTAGCAATTCGAGAGAAATCCGGGATGAAGCGACGGTAGTAACCGGCTAAGCCGAGAAAACTGTGAATCTGATGAACAAAGGTAGGGGGTTTCTACTCCATCACCTCTTGTACCTTGCTGGGGTCAACAGCTATGCCTTCGCTGGAGATCGTGTGACCCAAGAACTTTACAGTATCCAACCAGAATTCACACTTAGAAAACTTAGCATAGAGCTGATGGTCTCTTAGACGCTGAAGAACAATGCGAAGGTGCTTAGCATGCTCTTCCTCATCCTTGGAATAGATAAGGATGTCGTCGATGAACACTACGACGAATTTGTCAAGTTCGGGCATGAATACCGAATTCATGAGATACATGAAGTAGGCAGGGGCATTTGTGAGTCCAAAGGACATGACCAAGAATTCATATAGTCCATATCGTGTGGAGAAGGCAGTCTTAGGAATATCGCACGGGCGAATCTTGATTTGATGATATCCCGAACGAAGATCAATTTTTGAGAAGACTCTGGCTCGAGCTAATTGATCGAAGAGTACATCGATACGGGGAAGTGGGTATTTATTCTTAATGGTTACCGTGTTGAGAGGCCGGTAGTCAACGCATAACCTCAAACTGTCATCCTTCTTCTTTACGAATAGGGCTGGACATCCCCAAGGTGACGCGCTAGGGCGAATAAAACCTTTGTCCAGTAGTTCTTGGAGTTGAATTTTTAGCTCTGCCAATTCTTTAGGGGGCATCCTATAGGGTCTTTTGGATATAGGTGCAGTGCCTGGTTGTAGCTCAATGATGAACTCAATGTCCCTATCTGGTGGCATTCCTGGTAAGTCATCCGGAAAAACGTCGGCATACTCGTTTACCACAGGAATATCCTCTAGCTTAAGTCCTTCCATCTTGTAAGCACAGGAATTCGTGCAATCTAGGAATGGTAGGTAAAGGGTAGTGGCTCCGTGACTAGGTGAATTTATCTCAACGGCTCGGGAAGAAAGGTCCAGTGTGACTTCATGCATAGTCATCCAGTTCATTCCCAAAATAATATCCATGCCGTCAAGGGGTAAAAGAACAAGGTCTGTGTCGATGGTTTTACTACCCAACTTGACTGGTACTTGTCTGACCATTTGGTTTGAAGCAATTTTACCACCCGGTGTTGATATCATATATGACCCTTTTGTGTGACAAACATCCAAGCCTACTTTTGCACCAAATTTTGCACTTATGAAACTATGCGATGCACCAGAATCAAACAATATAACTGCAGGCTTGTTATGGATAGAGAATGTACCCGACATCACTGGGGCTCCTTCAGGAAGCTCTGCAAGCGTGGTGAAGTTAATCCGTCCTTGCTTGACCTGCAGGGTCTGTCTCTTGCCCCTGTTCTTGTTGTTCGGGTTGGATCCCGAACCTTGGTTGGGGGGCCCAGACTGAGGGCATTCTCGTGCAAAGTGGTTGGAACTCCCGCATTTGAAACATCGATTCGCGGGTCTGGGTCGAAGAGACTGTTGCATAGTGGGCCTCGGACCATTCTGTGGAGGCATCGGGGGTCGTATCATGCCTGGCTGCTGTGGGGGTCTGGCAATCCATCTTCCTGGCTGAGGGGCCCTTGGTGGAGCTGTGGGTGCGGAAAGATAGTCACGTTGACACGGCACTGGGTAACTCCATTCTCTGCAAACTCCAGTCCGGCGTAACGTGGGGGAATTGGATAGCCCGCGGTACGCAGAACATCCCACAAAATAGAGGGAAAGCCCTCCCAATGGAGACATTGCGAGTGAACGCGTCCATCCTCATCCACCATCATAGCAACAGGCTCGGCCATCTGAACAAAAGATCAAATGGAGTGAGATAGTGAAAAACTGTGAACAGCACAGGGACAGATTCTGTATAGTGTGCAAAAATAACCGTAACTTCCACAGTTCTCATCCAAAAATTCTCAAATTTCACCAGATCTCTCCTAAGGTATTTGTGAACAACTTTGCTAGTCAACCCCAGAGCTAGATAGGTCTCTAAGATGGTCTTTCCTTTCAGGTTTTGCCTCTCTGTCTACCCAGAATTTTCAGTGAACAGTGGGCCAATGTTTCATGCATCTGGGAAAATCTACCCAGCGAAAATTTACCAAATTTTAACAGCAGCTACCTGGGTAAATTTGGAACAAGTTTTGTGTTGTACTCTTTTGCAGAAAACAGTAGGAAGGGGGCCTAAAAATTTAAGAGGCAGAAGTTCTTATTCTGGACAGAAATCTGACATTCTATGGTTTCTGTTATTTCTTACTATCCATAAGTTCAGAATTTTTCATTTTTGAACAGGAGATAGAACACGAAATTTGGAACAATTCTTTCAACATGAACTTTACCAGAAAAGGTCATTTTCTTTGATCAATAAATCTCTCTTTTCGGTCATGGCAGATTTGGGACAGATTCGCTAGATAGTCCTTATGCAAACCACGCTTAGATACGCAAGAACCTTACCACTCTCATACAACGCATTTTCAATTTCAGATACATATGGTCATGATGCATGCACGTCCTATTCGTCCTCACAAAATAAAATAATTGCCAAATACTTTTGGTCTTACGAAGATAGTTTCGGTGGCATACATGATACGCCTCTCACTATAATAGCTAGTCGAGGTTTTCTAACCGTTCTTTAACTTATCGTAATCACGGTTAGTGTACCTGCAGAGGATTGACAAAGCATATATATATTTCATGAACCTTTCATGCCAGCACTCATGAAAGCGTCCGTATTCATTACCGTTTACTTATAGAAACGATATCTGTACAATTTCCGCCGTACAGACGACGTTAACATACGCTATCGAGATAGCGTATTCACGGGGGTACCGTCATGAGACGGGGGTATGAACAACGATCGCCATACCCTGCGCCAAACCTTCTACTCCCAATATATTCAACCAACAGTTGGCATATTGGCAGCACCTCAAGTAGGCCACTGCTTGAGGGCAGTGTTCGGTTCGCATCACCGACAGGAAGGCCAAGCTCTCTCAGTTGGCTGAGGATTCTTACCTTCTTACCTTAGCGATGAGTGCGTCGTTACAGAATTTAAGGTCGGTTGTGCATGAAAGTAAGTTTTGACAGAAAGTAATGTGCTGGAAGTCAGTGGATAATATTCATAAGTTAGATAGCCACCTAGTAACTTTCCCGTAATCCCATAGGGCTTTACGAACTAGGCACCATCCTTAACGCACCAACGTATTTCGCAACACATCCTTCTAGTCAAGTTTTATGAAAATAAGTTTTTAAGGCTTGTCGCATTCTTTGGCGTATGCATTTCGGTTCTGGTGCCAGCTGTTACCAGCTGTGGCACCAGCTACGGCTCTGATACCAGCTGTGGCAGAACCACCTGAATTAATCCGGCTCAAGTGTATTAATCATCACCATTAGGGCAATCTCGGTTAACCTTACACTTCAAACGGAGTAATCCATTGGTCTGTCGGGTAACCTCCCGATACAACCACAGTAGAGCGGATCGAATGCCATACATACAAATGCTCATGCGACGATGAGCCCAGAGAATACCACATTCCAGCAAATATTACAAAATTATCATAAGTGAATATTACAGACCAAGTTTTGAGTTTAGAAACCAAGTACTTCAGTGATCATACTAATAAGTTCTTCAGAGTTTAAGTTGCAGCGGAAAATAAAACAACGGAAGCTACTCGACGATACAGGATGTCTCGGTGAAGCCCGTACGAGACATCACTCGGCATTATCTCCATTGGACGGGGGCGTATCCCATTCCACCGACCAACCAGGGGGAAGAGTGCAGGGACAAGTCAAGCTAGCAATCATATCTTCGAAGGTCTCACCTGAAAACGAGCCACAAGCAAGGCTGAGTATACTAATACTCAGCAAGACTTACCCGTGCAGGGGAATCTACTCCACCGACTCTAGACATGCAAGGCTTTTTGGCTCAGGGGTTTGTTTTGCCGAAAAACATCTACAAGTGGGTCCTTACTTTCAACTTTTAGCTCAAGATTCTAGTTTTATTAACCATTCTAGATAAGCAGCTATCCAATAGCATCCATGTTGAAGCATTTAAATTTCATCCAACAAGTTTATTCATCATCATTGTTCCTCTTCCAACAAGTTTATTCATCATCATTGTTCCTCTTCTTACTCCGTGGGTAAAGGGGGTTAAGCAGTCTCAATAGCCGTGAGAAACGGACGATTCGAATCGAATTTCTTAACCTTGCAAGGGAAACCTAAACACACGTCACGTGGTTACTCCCAGAGTCACACGTGCAACTTTTCCCCTTTCTTTCCGGGTCGGGGATCGGGGCTACCCTCCGAGAGTACAAGAGCCCCACGCCACGGTTCGGCGCCGGGTCGTGACCACTCTCTGCACTCGCCATATGCACATGGGACCGAAGTTCAAAGGGTAGGATGCCGTCCCCTTGCCGGACCAATCAGGTACTTAAGCTTACCGATTACCATATTCTCGGCATGTGTTTAGTACGTTCAAAGACTTAACCATCACTACCACACACTGCGGCCTTAGCAAATTTTTCACTAAACAGACGGGCCTCAATCGTAAACATCGTTCCATAGCCCGTCCGTTGTCCTTATGATTGCAGCGTGTAGTAAACATTCAACTTCTATTTTCTCGCGAGTGACAGGAAATCACTCGGCTTTTACCGGAGTCCTATTAGCACAGCATTCTAGCGAACCTTGCATCTAGTTTTCAAGCATGGGTTCCTAACATCATGCAACTAAGTTTTCATTCAACTCCTATAAACTTAATGCACAAGCAAGAGAGTAGTGAGTTGCATAATTTAGGAAAGGGAATGGGTTATGCTCCGGGGCTTGCCTTCTTGCGAAAAGTTAGTCCGGGGATCGTCTGAACGTTGACCCGGGTCTTCAACTGCTTCATTTAAATTCACCTGGGCTTCTCGCTGCTCACTCTCGGACTCAGGCACCAGCTCGTAAGTTCCGTCGGCGAGAGTAGTCGTTTCTACATGAATGCACAATTTTAAGTAGTGGTGATGGTAAATGACATGATTTGAGTGTAACTTCTACAGTGGGTAGTTTCGGGTCATGAAACTTTGGATTTAGGCACATCAGGGAAAGATATGCTTACTGTAAAATTTTCAGACAATTTCATGCAGCAGATTAATTATGAAAAATATATTACATGGTTGCTGCTAGATTCTTGATCTTTTTGTACAGAACAAATGGTGCAAAAACTGAGACTAAGATTTTTCCAGAGCTTTCATTTAGTCATTCAGGAGCTACTGTAATTTTTATAGGATTTATTATGCAGTTTTCAGAGCATAGTAAATATGACATTACACACCTAGGTTATTCAAGGATTTATTTTTACAGGATCCTACACAGGGTTTTTGTCCACGAAACTTTTTACACAGCATCCTCTACCACCGAATATCTTCTAGTAAAAAGATGAGAATTTTCCAAGCTAAGATACTAGTTTCTTAATTTAATGTATGTTATTAGCACATAAATCAAATAAATAGGTTCCTGTGAGATAAAAAGTCTCCCAATTTTTCTCTGGCATCTAGGTACCATTACACCAGTATAGAAAAAATTTCATTAGGTGATTCATAACCCAACTGCAGGGATAAAAATATTTAGCCACTTATGGTATGAAACTAAGGTTAATAAACAGTGTAGATGGAGATGGAATTTGGGCCTGATCGTTTTACACAGTCCTAAACATCAAGCAACTAACTCACTGCCCAAAATTTAGGGCCAGCATTGATCTATAACAGTGGGTACAAAAGAAGTCCATTAAAGCTTCCATTTAATGTAGAGCAAAATATGTTGAGAATCTGAGAAACTTTTCATAACAAAAGTTGTAGAGTTTCTTCTAAGAATTCCAGAACAGTTTAGTTTGCATTTTTCTGAATTTTCTACGATTTTACACGAATTTTACAAGTTCACTGAATTTGAATCTAGATTTGAAACTTTTTTTTACAACTGGGTCCTTAAATCTTACGTGCAGACCCTTCTAAAGATTTAAATTCTTGCAATTGGGTCCTCGGGCGGCTCGGGTACGGTGGCCGGCCGAAATTCCGGCGAGGGGCTCGCCGGCGGCGAGGGGTGAGGGTCGGGGAAGGATCAGGGGTGCGAGGGCTACCTCGTGGGGGTCTTGTTCGGGTTGGCGACGGCCGGGAATAGCTCGCCGGCGTTGGAGCAGAGGCGGCGGCGGCGGCACGCGTCGACGGTGGTGCTCCGGCGGGCTTGGGGCGGCCTGGTCTGGAAGGGAAGGGGCGGCCTGGTCTGGACGGGAAGCTTCAGTGGCGCATGGGGAAGCTGCTCGGGTGCTTGGCTTGGGCGGAGGAGGTCGGAGTCGAGCTGTCCGCGGTGAGCAGGGGCGGCGGCGGCGGTGACAGCGCGGGCGGCGGCGCTCCGGTGGTCCTGGGCGGTGTCGGGCGGGTCGGCGAGCTTCGGTGGGGTGATGTAGTGGTGGCTGAAGGTTCAATTTGGGCAGGGGGCGGCTGTGGAGGGTTGTCCACGAGCGGGCGGAGCTCGGCGGCGGCAATGGCGGCGGCGAGCGTGCTCTGGCTGCTGGTGGCTCGCGCGGGCGGCTGGGCGCGGCTTTTATAGGGGCAGGAGGGGGTGGGGGTGCCTGGGCGACGCGCGGGGCGGAGACACGGCAATGGCGTGCCACTGGCCACGGCGGGCGGCAGCAGGACGCCGGCGCGGCGTGCGGCGGGCGGAGGCGAGCGACTGGCGGCCGGGGATTTTGCGTGGGAGCGAGGAGATAGCGCGGCGTGCGGATTGGGGAAACAGCCGCAGCAACGGCTCAGGCGGGAGGCAGGCGCAGCGATGGGCGGGGCGCGGGGGTCGGGACGGCATGGCGCGACGCGGCGGTTGGGTGCGGCGGGAGGCGAGCTGGGGCACGGCACGGCCTGCGCACGCGCGGGCGCGGACTGGGCAGCGCGGCGGTGGGGGGGGGGGGGGGGGGGGGGCAAAGCCTGGTCTGGGGGCGAGGCACGGCGGCCACTGGCCTGGCGGCTCGCGCCGGTCAGACATCGCCGGCGACGTGGCGTGCGGTCGGGCGGGGAGGGGAGAGAGGGAGAGAAGCGAGGGGCCTAAATGCGAGAATTTGAAAAGTTCCAGGGGGCTGGGTGCAAACAGGGTGTTTTCTCCTCTTTCTAATTTGAATTTCAAAAACTTTTGAACATGAAAGTTGTTCAGAATAAAAAGTTCTACAAGTTTGGTTTCAGGCAACATCTCATTTGGCTTATGGTTTGAAAGTTAATTTAAAAATTCAAAAGTATTCATATGTGCCCCATTTCAATTTGAATTTCAACTTAACTTGTTCTAATTCTTTTCACCCTTTTATTAGTTGGTTAAGCATAGGGTTAGGCTAATGACATTGATTTAAAAATGTAATTTATCAGGGTTGTCACACATTTCCACCGTTATCTTCTTTCTATTTGCAACCTTGAAAAGGTTTGGTGTGTGGTCTTTGGGTCTGCATCCTTGCAGCCATCCATCGCTCTAGAAACTTGTCCTCCTTCCATGCCAAGGGTGATGGTCCTGCAAGCTGCAAACAAAAGTTTGTTTGTGTTGTCGCAAGGGACCTCCGTGCCGACCCAAGCATTCTGTGGTGCGTTCCATTCCTGCCACAACCATCTAAGACGCAAAGCCCTAGCGAAGCGCTCAAGATTGAGCACCCTGAGGTCGCCATTTACCTTAGGGAGGCAAGTTCTGATCCAGTTTATCTTGCACTTCCCACCAGTTAGGGCCTCATCGCCAGCCCAAAGGAAGCGCTTGCGCATCTTGTCAGGATCTTCAAGAAAATCTTTTGTCGTCTTGAGCACAGTAAGTAGGTAAACCGGTTGGGACGTTAGCACCGATTTTGTAAGACAAACTCGGCCCGCCTGTGTTAAATGGCGGCCGTACTAGCCTGAGATTTTTGCTGCCACCTTATCCACTAGCGGTCGGAACTCAATTTTCCGTAATCTCCAGACCGACAACGGCAGCCCGAGATAGCTGATTGGGAAATTTGTTCGTGGCATTGGCAGGTTCTGGAGGATGTCATTAAGGTCGATGCCGGTGCACCTTATCGGGGTTATGGTTGTTTTTTGATGTTTGTATGTAGGTCCGTCGTTGTTCCAAAATTTTGGAGGATTTCCGTCAAGTTGTCAATGTCTTTTTCTGTCAACTTTAAGAATAGTGCCGCATCATCAGTGTACATTGAAACTCTGAAGCGCACTAGCTGCACCCCAGTTTGTTTAGCAATCCAAGCTCGGTGGCCTTGGAGAGTAGACGATGTAGCGGGTCCATTGCGATGATGGAAAAGAAGCGGAGAGAGAGGATCTCCTTGCCGTAAACCCTGACCATGCCAAATCGGTTCGGACGATATTCCATTCAGCAGCACTCTGGATGATGAGGATGCAAGAGTAGCCACTACCCAATCCCTCCATTTTCTCGGGAAGCCTCTTCGCTGTAGTAAGTCTAGAAGGTAGTCCCAATGTAACGAATCGAAAGACTTGGAAATGTCCAGTTTCATTAGCAATGTGGGCGTTTTGTTTCGATGGAAACGTCGTGCTAGATTGCGCACATAGAGGAAGTTATCATGAATGCTACGTCCCTTGATAAATGCACTTTGGCATGGCGCAATTAGCTCGTTCATATGGGGCACCGGTCTGAGAGCTAGGATCTTGTTGGTGATTTTCGCGAAAGCATGTATGAGGTTTATGGCTCGGAAGTCCTGAATTGCTTCAGCTCCTTCTTTTTTGGGTATGAGCACAATGCTTTCCGAGTTGAGAATGTTTAAGTTGGCACATCTAAGGTTGTGGAAGCTGTTCAAGGCCGCAATGACATCATGCTTTATTGTTGCCCAGCATGTTTTGAAGAAGAGGGCCCGTGAAGCCGTCCGGGCCGGGCGCCTTGTCACTGGGAAGTTGAGTGATGGCCGCAAGGATCTCATCTTCAGTGAACGGTGCATTGAGCGAGGAAAGGTCAACAGCCGACGCCTGAAGCAGTTCCTAATTGAAGTCTGCAGTTCTTGTCAGCGGGGATGCCATGACTGTTGAGAAGTGGTTGGCTATGATTGTCTTCTTGTCCTCATGGGTCACCGCCCAACTGTTCCCATTTCGTAGCCTTTGTATGTAGTTCTTCCGCCTTCTTGCATTAGCCTTTAGGTGAAAATTTTTTGTGTTTGCGTCACCCTCCTTGAGGTACGCAACCCTGGAGCATTGTTTTCATCTGGCTTTCTCGATGACAGCCCACCCCAAGATCCTTCTTTTAAGCTTAGCACGCAGATGAATCTCGGCCTCAGAGAGCGCTCTCTGCTCCTGTGCTAAGAGAAGTAATGTTAAGCGACCAGCTGAGGCACTAGAAATGAAGCCCATCACTTCAATTACTAGAGATGTTATTAGAATGTTCATGATAGAGAAGGTGTTGCCGGCGATAGAAGCTAAGTGGCCACATGAGGATGTGAACAAACCCATCTACCTCCAGCAAGACAATGGTCCATCATGATGATCCACAATTTTGTGAAGCCGTTAAGCTAGGAGGTTTTGACATTCGGCTTATTCGTCAACCTCCCAATTCACTAGATTGCAACGTATTAGATGTGGGTTTCATTCGAGCCCTCCAACCTATTCAACACAAGAAGACTACAAAAAATAGTTGAAGACCTTGTCCCCATTGTTCAGGAGGTAAACTATTTCTATTCATAGAAATTTCCTATTTGATCGGCTTATTTACACTCAATTCTTGGAGCTAACATTGTTTTCATAAACCAGGCCTTCCATGAGGGCTGTCTATACGTAACGCGTGCGATTAGGTGCCGAGCCATCGCAGAATGCGGTCCGGCCTCCACCTGCGTGGACGCGCCTCCCAGGTATCGAAAAGCCTCACTGCTATCGAGGAGAAGAAAAGATAAGTCGAACCATTAGCGCACAAGCAATCTACGAGGCTGAAACTTTAAGGAGCGTGTCAAGGTCTGCTTTTCCCTGTAATTTATAGTGAAATTTCGATTGTAAAATAGTTGAAATATTTGTGTTTGTTTCAGCTTGATGTATTTTTAAACTTTCGTAAATTATTTCGGGAACTATTTTTATAAAACTTACAGAACATTGATAAACTTTTACAACGTTTGAAATTGTTCCAGGATATTACTCAGAACATTTTCAGTTGTTCCGGCAAGAGATATTGTTCGGCTAGTAATGTTTTACATTTAGAACATCATAAAATGTCTAGAACATTTGTAAGTGTTCCAATATAATTTAGACTTTTGTAAATGTTCTATGGATATTTTTATTTTTTCTGAAGAACCTTCATTAATATATAGAGATAGTTGTTTTTTTAGCAAGCCTCATCAATAGTTGTTGGTCTGGACTCTGGAGAAGTGAACCTGCGATGGAATGAACCGAAATAAAGATAGGACACTAATGTGGGCCGCACTTCTTAATGGGCCTCCAAAATCATGAAGATGAAACAGCGTAGCAGGCAAGGAGCTTCAGCGACAGCGCAACGCGCAGCAGCGCGCGCGACAAATAGACTTCCCCCTTCCATGAGCCTCCACGCAAGAGAAGGCCGATTACTTTTGCAAATATTTACCGAGGAACTGCTGGTAGCAGATGCTATAGCGAAGCTCGCTAGATGGATTAGTATCGGAACAATTAGAATTTAAGTAGTAGTATGCATGGGAGTGTAATTTGCATGATGTATTATGAGAAACTGGTCAAATGTAACCGAACCATGGATCAAGAGTTTCTGCCATTATCAAAAAGAATTTGAGTAGTAGTATGCATGGAAGTGTATCTGCATGATGTATTAGAAGAATCTGGTCAAATGTAACCAAACCATGAATCAAGAGTTCCAAGAATAACTCAAAAGTAAACCTTCTCTTGCTCGCGGCAGCTCACCACCATCATGGAGTCCAGCAAGTAAGCCTTATTATCTGCCTCTGCTCCATTCACCATCAAATTCTGCTTCTACTCCATGGCGACTATGAGCAAGCAGCAGCACAGAATGAGTAAGAAGCAGTGCGGCGGCAACAAATCAAGCAAGCAATGGAGCAGTACGCGGAAGGACAAGAGAGCAGCAAGAGAGGCGGATCAGCTAGCAATGGCGTGCAGCGAGAGAGGGAGGCGGTGCAGCGCGGCGCGGTTTAATGAGCAGCGGGGAAGACGGGAGGGCAGCGGCGGAGCGGATTAATTTCCGCCTCGGGAGCGAGCGACGAGACGCACGCCGGCATGCGCGAGGGTAGTTTAGTCCAAAACGGACAAAAATTAACAAAACGACCTCTTATTTGAAACCTTTATATTCTCCAGGATGACCTGTATTTCGTTACCGGAGGGAGTATGAAACTACCGTAGCGAATAAATTTGTACAATACGACCATGAGCCCATCAACATGTGTGATTGTAGTATTTTTTTCCTCTCATTATATCCTTATAGATATGGTGGCATTTACTTAACTTGTGTTGGGTTCCTAGAACCAGGGTCACCAATGGGTCCGCCTTGTCAGAGCAAGGCCTGAACGACTCTCACACCCATGGCCTTTCGGCCCAGACAACGCTTCTGGGCCTTCCCGGCCCATGAGCCCCGTCGAAAGGGATTCCCCCTTGACCAAACTCCAAAGCCTACAGCACCAGGTCCGAGTGCCTCCACTCGGACCAGCTAAAGGCCTGCAGGCACCGCCTCTCCTTCTCTCCTCTTGGACTCGTGACTAACTCAGGCCACTACCGGGAGGAAAAATCCCACTTGGTCACACGCAAAAAGACTTGGTCCGCAAGGGCCCGACTTGGCCGTACCAAGTGGACGCGGCTCTCCCGGGGTAGTACGGTCGAACAGTGGCCCACTGTTCCTCTGTCACAGCAGAAGATCAAGACTGTGGCGTCCAGTTGGTCCTTGTGATGATCAGGCTTGCCATCATCACGGCTTGGCCACCAAGAAAGCATCAACCGGGATGGGACTTGGCATGTAAACAGTCCTCCCGCGATGGGACGGCTGCCTCGTCCCATCAGGACTCCAGTACTTGTTGACTGACCAAGCCTGGCGCACAGGTGCAAGGCCAGAAGACCCCCAGGATTTCAGGATCACGCAATTCCCCAAAGACATCGCCGACTGACCACCTGTATAGGCCGATTGACGATTTGGGCCGCCCGACTGCTGGAATCAAAGCTATTTCTCCCCGAGGCCTTCTCCCCTAAGGAATTCACTGTAACATGGCCCCCCTTTGTGCTATTAATGAGGGGTCCCTTTAGATATAGAAGAAAAAACATTAGAACTCAAGTTAGACAACAGAAGTCCACTCGAAAAGCTTGTACTCCCCAACTCTCACGAGCACCTGGGCTCGAGCAATACATCCAACTGACCCCCGACTGGACGTAGGGCGTTCTCACCTGAACCAGTATAATCTCTCGAGTCATTGCGCGCTAGGCCACCTCCGATCACGACGCACGACACACACGCTCTCGAGTAGTTTACCTGCTGCCCATTTCCGGGAGCGACAGTTTTGGCGCCGTCCATGGGGAGGACGTCGTGCGTCCTTTGCTCCGGCGATCGGATGGCTTCCTCCATCAACGTCCACCAGGGCCGATGGTAAGAGCACCCCGCTTTACTTCAGCTCGCCGGTGCTTTCTGCTCCAACATGCGCCGAGCCATGGTCACCACCGCCCGTCGCACCCTTCCAGGCCTTCTGTTTCGGAAGCTTGGACTTCGTTGCGGACCACCTCAGCACACTCCACCTCCGGGAGGATGTGATTGCCCCGGCGGTGTCCGAGGAGGCCAGCTTCATCGTCAACCCGCTGGCCGAACTCGACCCCGAGGCACTGGCCCAGCGCATCAAGCTCTTGCTTGGTGCTAATCCCTTTGCAAGCAACATGGACCTGGTCCTATACTCCTTGAGCAACGTCGCCCGTCAGCTCTTGGGTGAAGCACCCCTGCCGCCACCTACGTCACCACGGGCCGCGTCGCCGTTCGGCCTCCCAAACGCGGCAGCAACCTACACTAGGGGGCTTGGCAGAACCATGCCGTCACTCCCCTTGGCGACCTCGTTCGTGGGCATGACAGGGTATAGCTCTGCCTCATTCCTTGAGCTCCTTCCTGATGGAGACAATGCCCTCAGCGACGCCTCGAGCGTCGGGGACGCGTCGACACCTGGGTGCACCATGTGGCCGAGATGCGCCATGGCAGACCTCCCCGGGGAAAATCCGTCCGTGGAAAGCTCGGAACATACCCATACCGCGATAGATCCCCATGCGCAGGCTCTGGCCAACGCGCAGGCTCACACTGAGGCACTGAGGAAACCGCAGGAAGA
The DNA here is from genome assembly GCA_032594955.1 of Panicum miliaceum. NCBI lineage: Eukaryota > Viridiplantae > Streptophyta > Magnoliopsida > Poales > Poaceae > Panicum > Panicum miliaceum. The sequence goes on from CM064068.1 coordinate 15,465,546, forward strand.
CTCGCAACATGCGCCACCGCCCGCAAACCCCAGTGGCGCCGCATGCGCCGCCCGGGAACGCGCGCAGCAGGTGCAGCGAAGCATCATCGCAGGAGGCGACGAGCTCCCAAAGTTCGAGCGAGCCGGACAGAACATCGCGGCTGCGGTCGTACTTCTCCGCAACTTGCCGCTTCCTGCCAACCCTCAGCAACAAGAAATCCACCGCGACATTCGGCCGCTGGTGGAACGTGCCGCCCTTCAGCAAGCGGAAAGCTCGTCGATGCGTCAGCAACGACCAATTTCCTGCCCTACGGGCGCTGCGGGCCCTCAACAGCCCAACCCATCGGTGCTTCAGCCGCAAGGACCTCAAGCCCCGTGGGCTCGAGGTGCAGTCACCGCCGCTCAGGCCAACTCGGCGCCCGAGCCACGGCCAGCGCCGATCCAGGGGCATCTAGGCCCTAACTATGATGCACGAAGCATCATCCATGCCAGGCAGCGGGCACGCCACGACACCGATGTTGACCAGATGGCGGCCCGCATGCCCGACGAAGCCATGTCGAACATCGAGAGCGAGGACAAGAACCCGTGGCACTGTTACCGCCCTCGCCGCAACGAGCGACCACGTAGCATGAGCCCCGATGCACCAGGCCCACAAACTTTCGCGTCGCATATCCGGCAGGCACCGTTCCCGCAACGTTTCCGACCACCGGCGAACGTCACAAAGTACACCGGGGAAACCAACCCTGCGATCTGGCTCGAGGACTTCCGGCTTGCATGCAGAGCCGGGGGCACGACCAACGACAACTTCATCATCCAGTACCTCCCCATCTGCGTTGGGGAGCACATCCGATCGTGGCTCGAGTTCTTACCACCCAACAGCATCAGCAGCTGGGCCGACCTCATGCAGGTCTTTGTGGGCAACTTCCAGGGCACATATGTCCATCCCGGAAACTCCTGGGACCTAAAGAGCTGCAAGCAGAAGCCTGGTGAGTCCCTCCGGGATTACATCCGCTGGTTCTCGCACCAGTGCAACGCTCTCCCCAACGTCGTCGACGCGGATGTCATCAGCGCGTTCATTTCCGTGACCACCTGCAAATCGCTCGTCCACAAGATTAGCTGCCATAAGCTGCGGACCACTCGCGAGCTCCTGGACATAGCCACAAACCACGCCACAGGTGAAGAAGCCATTGGTGCCATTTCTGTCGGCATGCTACCCACCGGCAAGGCCAAAGCCAAGGAGCCAGATGAAACCTCAGCCTCCTCGAAGCAGGGAAACTCGGCAATCGGTGCCGGCCGATCCCCAACCTCGTCGCAGCCGCCGATCGGCTGGCAAAGCGGAAGGGAGGAAATGAGCACTTCGAGCCTCTGTTGGAGAAGCCGTGCACCAATCACGGCTAGCCTGTCAAGCACAAGCTCAAGGATTGCGAACTCCTGAGGAGAGTGCTCAACCCCGCCGGCAAGCGCGAGGGGGGCGACCGCGACAAGAAGGCACCCAAAGAGTCGGAGGATTCTGATAAGCCTCAGAACACGTTCCCTGACGCCCAGGGCTGCCTCATGATCTTCGGAGGAACCGAGGATGATTGCACTCGGCGCCAGCTCAAGCTACGCCATCGCGAAGTCCTCTCGGTAACAACTGTAGTGCCCAGGTGACTCTGTTGGTCCAACACGCCAATCACCTTCAGTCAAGATGATCACCCGCCAAGCGTACCACGACCAGGAAGCTATCCGCTCATCGTGGATCAAATCGTCGGCACCAAGCGTCTGACTAAGGTGCTGATGGATGGAGGCAGCAGCCTCAACATCCTCTACGTGGAGACCCTCGATGCCATGGGCATCTCGAGCGACAAGCTCCGCCGTTCCATCTTCCCATTCTTCGGGATCATCCCCGGCATGAAGGCCTACCCGCTGGGGAACATCGAACTACCGGTCACCACCAATTTCCGCACCGAGAAACTGATCTTCGAGGTGGTGGATTTGAGGGGTCCTACCACGCCGTGCTTGGCCGTTCGTGTTACGCCAAGTTCATGGAGATCCCCAACTACACCTACCTCAAGCTGAAGATGCCGTGCCCAAACGGTGTCATCACCGTCAGCGGCTCATTCGAGCAATCTTTTAGTTGCGGCCGCGACCATTTCGAGCTCGCGACCGCCATCGCCAACTCGCTTGAGTTCAAGCAGCTTAAAGCGAAGGTGCTGGAGTGCACCCCTGATTACAACGAGCTGAGTCCTGCCAGCGCCTTCCGCCCGATGGAGGATACCAAGGTGGTTACGGTCGAGCCGACTGACCCGACTAAGGTTGTGTAGATCGGGGCCTAGCTCCCCGCCAAATATGAAGACACGCTCGTCGACTTCCTGCGCTCCAATTGGGATGTGTTTGCATGGAAGCCGTCCGACATGCCTGGCATCCCGAGGGAGGTCACCGAGCATGAGCTCCGAATCTTGCCAGGATCAAAACCCGTTCGACAACGCTTGCGTCATTTTGACGAAGAAAGATGCAGAGCCATCGGCGAAGAAATCACCAAGCTCCTCACGGCCGGTTTCATCAAGGAGGTCTACCACTCCGACTGGCTCACGAACCCCGTTCTTGTAAAGAGAAAGAATGGGAAATTGAGAATGTGTGTCGATTACACGGGGCTAAACAAAGCGTGCCCAAAGGACCCATTTCCCCTGCCACGCATAGACCAGATAGTCGACTCCACCTCTGGGTGCGATGTCCTTTCGTTTCTGGATGCCTACTCGGGCTACCACCAGATTGCTATGAAGGAGTCAGATCTACTCGTGACTTCTTTCATTACCATGTTTGGCTCGGACTGTTATGTAACGATGCCGTTCGGGCTAAAAAATGCAGGCGCGACTTACCAGCGTTGCATGCAAAGGTGTTTTGCGAAACAGATCGACCCGCCCCGGCAGCCCGGGCAGACCGAGCTCCCAAGGTCCACGATTTCCGTCTATGTTGACGATATCATGGTCAAAGCGCCCCGCGCAGACGATCTGATCGCTACCCTCAACGCAACTTTCGCAAACCTCTGCAGGTTCAACTTCAGACTGAACCCGGAGAAGTGCAATTTCGGGGTCCCCAGGGGGAAACTTCTTGGCTACATCATTTCCGAGCGCGGCATCGAGTCTAATCTCGAAACGATCACTGCCATCACCAAGATGGGCCCCGTTCGCTAAATCAAGGGCGTCCAGCGGCTCACCCGGTGCTTGGCTGCCCTCAGTCGGTTTATATCCCGGCTGGGGGAGCGTGGCATGCCCCTCTACAAGCTCCTCAAAAAATCGAACACCTTCGATTGGACAGAGGAAGCTCAGCAGGCGCTCGACAACCTAAAGTGCTGCTGACCACACCACCTGTTCTTGTCGCTCCCGAGCGACGGGAACCTCTTTTGCTCTACCTCGCAGCCACGACACATGTGGTCAGTGCCGCGTTAGTGGTTGAGAGGAAAGAGCCGGGCCACGCCATGAAGGCCTAGCGACCGGTGTAGTTTGTGAGTGAGGTGCTTACCGAGACCAAGGCTCGGTACACTCAGGTGCAGAAGCTTCTGTACGCCGTGCTTATGGCTACTAGAAACTCCAGCACTACTTCACCAATCATGAAGTCACCGTCATCACTTCATTTCCACTCGGAGAATTCATCCATAGTCACGATCTAAATGGGCGGTCGAACTCATGGGTTACGACCTCAAGTATATTCTCCATATAGCAATCAAGTCACAAGCGCTCGCTGACTTTGTTGCCGAGTGGACCAAGGTACAGATCCCCACGCCCGACATAGCCCATGAGTACTGGACCCTCTACTTCAATGGGTCAGTCATGGGGCCGGGCGCGGGGGCCGGAGTTGTGTTGGTCTCACCTGAGGGTAACCAACTCTGGTGTGCAATCCGGATCCACTTTCCCACTTCGAACAACGCCGCCGAGTACGAAGAGCTGATCAATGGGCTTCGCATTGCTGTCGAGCTCGGAGCCACTCGGCTCTATGTATATGGCAACTCCAAGCTCGTTGTGGATCAAACCATGAAGGAGGCGAACAGCGAAAGCCCCCTCATGGATGCTTATTGCCAGGAGGTACGCAAGTTAGAGGACAAGTTTTGGGGGATCGAGCTACATCACCTCCCAAGGAAGGACAACGCTGACGCCGACGCGCTCGCCAAGATGGCGGCACAATGAGAAGATGCGCCGATCGATGTGTTCATCAACGACCTTCATACGCCCTTGGCAAAAATTTTAGGATTTTGTAGAGGAGTACGGGATCAGGATCGACTAGGCATCAGTCGGACACCCACAAACAAATGGCCAAGTTGAAAGAGCAAATGGCATGGTCCTCCAGGGACTCAAGCCGCGCATCTTTGACCAGCTCAACAAGTTCGCAGGCTGTTGGGTGGACGAGCTCCCGTCGGTACTCTAGAGCCTGAGAACGACTCCTAACCGCTCCACGGGTTTCACCCCATTCTTTTTAACCAACGACTTAGATTACGGTGCTCCAAGGGTTAAGGCATTTAATCCAGATCAGGCCGCCGAGGCTCAGAAGGACGCTGTTGATCTTTTGGAGGAAGCACGGGAAATAGCCCTATTCCGTTCCGCTCGCTATCAGCAAACTCTACGCAGGTACCATGAGAGAAAGATACGACAAAGGACTCTGGAAGTTGGCGACATGGTGCTTCGGAGGGCGTAGTCAACAAAAGACAAACACAAGCTTTCTCCGCCATGGGAAGGGCCATACAAGATTGCTGAAGTGGTTCGACCGGGCACCTACCGACTGAAGGACAGCGACGGCAACGTTCTCACCAACACCTGGAACATCGAACAGTTACGTCATTTCTACCCTTGAACTTTCATTTCGTATGCTTGCGCTTTTTCATATTGTCTCACTAGGCTCTTCCAGCGTCCTGGCCCGAACACTTTTCAGCCTGGGACGCTCGGAGGCCTCACCAGGTCACCAGGATGCGCCACCACATGGCGACCTTCCTTGCACCACTAACTTTGCCTTTGAAAAGCAAAAATTGTTGCTCATGCATGAAGGAGCAACCTTTTTCCTACTTTGTTGCATGAATGGTCCTTGTAACACACTAAGCCTGCCGAGTCCTCATCACGACCTATGGTGACTAGCAGCTGACGCCAACAGGGCCAGCCCCAGGCTATACGCTGCCACCTACGGTTAACGAGCGGCTTGAGGGCACAAAGTGAACTAAGTACCAAAAAACACAAAAAATTTGAAACACAGTTTGGGTTAGAGTTTCCCGGCCTTAAACATTTAAGGCCGATCACTCGGGGGCCACAGGGATTCCCCCGCATGTTCAAAATTACAAGAACTCAACAAAACTCAAACTGACTTCACTGTTTCGACCACACTCTACCCCTCGCTGGTCCCCACTGGCGCCGGGGGAGGCATGCTCTGTGTTGTAGGGTGCGGCGGAGCAGCGGCCGGCATGACGCCATCGAAGCCCTCCACGCTCTCGACCGGAGAAGGATCTTCCTCGACATGATGCGCAGCCTTGATCCCATCGACCGTGATGGACTTCGAGACCGCTGCAGCAACAGGTTCCAGGCGCAAGCTCACCTCACGCAATTTGTCGAACGTCCACCCAGTCACGTACCCATCGCCGACCACCTGGAAGTCGAGGTCCCGGAAATGCGTCGCCGCTGAGGTAAGCACTCCTGATGCACCGTGGAAGACACCATCGGCAATGAGCTTCGACACCTCACCTGGGACCGCCTGGAGATCAGCAACAAGCGACTCCTCCGCCGGGCGGGGCCCCAGGACATCAACGATGACTCCGCGCGCCGCATCCTGAAGCACACTCAGCTATGCCAGCAGGTCATTGGCCGCCTTCACCAGCCCGCCGGTCTTGCTCTCGAGGGTGCGCTCCCTCTCCTAGGAGAGTGGCAGAGCAGCCATACTGTAACAACCCTGATAAATTACATTTCTAAAGCAATGTCATTAGCCCAACCCTATGCTTAACCAACTAATAAAAGGGTGAAAAAAATTAGAACAAGTTAAGTTGAAATTCAAATTGAAATTGGGCACATATGAATACTTTTGAATTTTTAAATTAACTTTCAAACCACAAGCCAAATGAGGTGTTGCCTGAAACCAAACTTGTAGAACTTTTTATTCTGAACAACTTTCATGTTCAAAAGTTTTTGAAATTCAAATTAGAAAGTGGAGAAAACATCCTGTTTGCAACCAGCCCCTTGGAACTTTTCAAATTCTCGCAAATAGGCCCTTCTTCCCCCTCCTCTCTCTCCCCTCCCCGCCCGACATCCCGGCCAGATGGCCGGCGATGCCTGACCGGCGCAAGCCGCCAGGCCAGTGGCTGCCGACCCTCGTCCCCATGACCGGCTTTGCCCCCCCCCCCCCCCCCCCCCACCGCCGCGCTGCCCAGCCCCAGCTCGCCACGTGCGCCACGCCAGCCGCGCCTCTGCTCGCCGCCCGCGGCGCCCAACGGCCGCGCCGCGCCGTGCCGCACCGCTCGCCGCGACCCGCCCGTCGCTGAGCTTGCCGCCCGCCCGAGCCGCTGCTGCAGCTGCCCTCCAACCCCGTGCCGCGCTATCTCCTCGCTCCCCCACGCAAAATCCCCGGTGCCCAGTCGCGCACTCCCGCCCTCCGCACGCCGCGCCGGTGAAGCGAGCCGCCCACCGCGGCCAACCCCGCGCCATTACCGTGCCTCCACCCCCGCGCGTCGCCCGGCACCCCTCCCTCCCTCCTGTCCCTATAAAAGCCGCCCCAGGCCGCCCGCGCGAGCTACCAGCAACCAGAGAACACCCGCCGCCGCCATTGTCACCGTCGAGCTCCATCGCCGTGGACAGCCTTCCACAGCCGCCCCCTGCCCAAATTGAAGTTCCAGCCACCACCACATCATCCCACCGGAGCTCACCGACCCGCTCAACGCCGCCCAGGACCGCCGAAGCACCGCCGCCCGCGCTGTCGCCGCCGTCGCCGCCCCTGGTCACCGCGGACAGCTCGACTCCGACCTCCTCCGCCCAAGCGAAGTACCGGAGCAGCTTCCCCACGCGCCACTGAAGCTCCCCGTCCAGACCAGACCGCCCCAAGCCCGCCGGAGCACCGCCGTCGACGCGTACCGCCGCCGCCGCCCCTGCTCCAACGCCGACGAGCTACTCCCGGCCGTCCCCCACCCGACCAAGACCCCCCACGAGGTAGCCCTCGCACCCCCGGTCCTTCCCCGGCCCTCACCCCTCGCCGCCGGCGAGCCCCTCGCCGGAATTTTGGCCGGCCACCGCACCCGAGCCGCCCAAGGACCCAATTGCATCGATTGAATTCTTTAGAAGGTTCTGCCCATAAGATTTCAAGGACCCAGATGTAAGAGAAAGATTCAAACCTAGATTCAAAATTAGTGAACTTGTAAAACTCGTATAAAATCGTAGAAAATTCAGAAAAATGCAAACTCAACTGCTCTGGAGACCTTAGGTTAAGCTTCACAACTTTTGTTACATGCATCACCTTAGATTCTAGCTAAATCATGCTTTAAATAAAATGGAAAGATTAATGGCTTTTATTCATAGACTTGTCTTGAGACAAGTGCTGGCCCTGAAAATTTTACAGTGAGGAAATTACCTGATAAATAGGCCACCCTAAAAAGATCAAGCTCAGAATCTACTTCTAGATATACTTCTTGCTAAGTTTAGTTTCATGCCATGATTAGATAAAATTTTTTATCTCTGTTGTTAGATTGTGATTCACCTAATGAAACTTTTTCTATACTGATGTAATGGTACCTAGATGCCATAGAAAAATTTAGAGACTTTTTTTTCTCGTAGGGACCTATTTATTTGATTTATGTGCTAATAACGTACATTAAATTAAGAAAATAGTATCTTAGCTTGGAAAATTCTCATATTTTTACTAGAAGATACTTAGTCGTAGAGGATGCTGTGTAAAAAGTTTCATGGACAAAAACCCTGTGTAGTGTCCTGTAAAAATAAATCCTTGAATAACCTAGGTCTGTAATGTCATATTTACTATGCTCTGAAAACTGCATAATAAATCCTATAAAAATTACAGTAGCTCCTGCATGATTAAATGAAAGCCCTATAAAAATCTTAGTCTCAGTTTTTGCACCATTTATTCTGTACAAAAAGAACAAGAATCTAGCAGCAACCATGTATTACACTTTTCATAATTAATCTGCTGCATGAAAATATCTGAAAATTTTAAAGTAAGCTTATCATTCCCTGTTGTGCCTAGATCCAAGGTTTCATGACCAGAAACTACTCGCTGTAGTAGTTACACTTAAATCATGTTTCCTTGACGAACATAAGTTCCCATGAACACCCACCCCACCTTGCTTAACGAAGTTACTTATTGTACTATTCTACTCTATTAACGATTGCCCACGAATGATAAAGTAACTCACTTCACAACAAAACTTATGTTTTACAGACTGCAACTTTATCGTGAAGTAAATCATGTCGTTTACCATCACCACTACTTACAATTGTGCATTCATATAGAAACGACTACTCTCGCCGACGGGACTTACGAGCTGGTGCCCGAGTCCGAGAGTGAGCAGCGAGAAGCCCAGGCAAATTTAACTGAAGGAGTTGAAGATCCGGGTCAACGTTCAGACGATCCCCGGACTAACTTTGCACAAGAAGGCAAGCCCCGGAGCATAACCCTATTCCTTTCCTAAAAATATGCAACTCATTACTCTCTTGCTTGCGCATTAAGTTTATAGGAGTTGAATGAAAACTTAGTTGCATGATGTTAGGAACCCATGCTTGAAAACTAGATGTAAGGTTCGATAGAATGCTGTGCTAATAGGACTTCGGTAAAAGCCGAGTGATTTCCTGTCACTCGCGAGAAAATAGGAGTTGAATGTTTACTACACGCTGCAATCATAAGGTCAACGGACGGGCTATGGTACGATGTTTACGATTGAGGCCCGTCTGTTTAGTGAAAAATGCTAAGGCCGCAGTGTGTGGTAGTGGTGGTTAAGTCTTTGAACGTACTGAACACATGCCGAGAATATGGTAATCGGTAAGCTTAAGTACCTGATTGGCCCGGCAAGTGGACGACAACCTACCCTTTGAACTTCGGTCCCATGTGCATATGGCGAGTGCACGAGTGGTCACGACCCGGCGCGGAACCGTGGCATGGGGCTCTTGTACTCTCGGAGGGTAGCTCCGATCCATGTGCATATGGCGAGTGCACGAGTGGTCACGACCCGGCGCCGAACCGTGGCGTGGGGCTCCTGTACTCTCGAAGGGTAGCTCCGATCCACAACCCGGAAAGAAAGGGGAAAAGTTGCACGTGTGACTCTGGGAGTAACCACGTGACGTGTGTTTAGGTTTCCCTTGCAAGGTTAAGAAATTCGATTCGAATCGTCCGTTTCTCACGGCTATTGAGACTGCTTAATCCCTTTTACCACACAGAGTAAGAAGAGGAACAGTGATGATGAATAAACTTGTTGGATGAAATTTAATGCTTCACCATGAATGATATTGGATAGCTGCTTATCTAGAATGGTTAATGAAACTAGAATCTTGAGCTAAAAGTTGAAAGTAAGGACCCACTCGTATATGCTTTTCGGCAAAACAAACCCCTGAGCCAAAAAGCCTTGCATGTCTAGAGTCGGTGGAATAGATTCCACTACATGGGTAAGACTTGCTGAGTATTAGTATACTCAGCCTTGCTTGTGGCTCGTTTTCAGGTGAGACCTTCGAAGATATGATTGCTAGCTTGACCTGGCCGTGTACTCTTCCCCCTGGTTGGTCGGTGGAATGGGATACGCCCCCGGCCAATGGAGATAATGCCGAGTGATGTCTCGTACGGGCTTCACCGAGACATCCTGTATCGTTGAGTAGCTTTCGTTATTTTATTTCCGCTGCAACTTAAACTCTGAAGAACTTATTGGTTATGATCACTGAAGTACTTGGTTACTAAACTCAAACATGGTTTGTAATATTCACTTATGATAATTTTGTAATATCTGCTGGAATGTGGTATTCTCTGGGCTCATCTTCGCATGAGCATTGGTATGTGTGGTTTCGATCCGCTTTACCGTGGTTGTATCGGGAGGTTACCCGACAGACCAATGGATTACTCCGTTTGAAGTGTAAAGTTAACCGAGATTGCCCTAAGGGTGATGGTCAATACACTTGAGCCGGATTAATTCAGGTGGTTCTGCCACAGCTGGTATTAGAGCCGTAGCTGGTGCCACAGCTGGTAACAGCTGGCACCAGAGCCGAAATGCATACGCCAGAGAATGCGACAAGCCTTAAAAACTCGTTTTCCTAAAACTTGACTAGAAGGATGTGTTGCGAAATACGTTGGTGCGCTAAGGATGGTACCTAGTTCGTAAAGCCCTAAGGGATTATGGGAAGGTTACTAGGTGGTTATCTAACTTCTATATATTATCCACTGACTTCCAGCACATTATTTTCTGTCAAAACTTACTTTTATGCACAATCGACCCTTAAATTCCGTAACGACGCACTCATCGCTAAGGTAAGAAGGTAAGAATCCTCAGCCAACTGAGAGAGCTTGGCCTTCCTGTCGGTGATGCGAGCCGAACGCTGCCCTCAAGCAGTGGCTTACTTGAGGTGCTGCCAATATACCAACGTTTAGTTGATTATATTGGGAGTAGAAGGTTTGGCGCAGGGTATGGCGTTCGCTGTTCATACCCCCGTGAATACGCTATCTCGATAGCGTATGTTAACGTCGTCTGTATGGCGGAAATTGTACAGATATCGTTTCTATAAGTAAACGGTAATGAATACGGACGCTTTCATGAGTGCTGGCATGAAAGGTTCATGAAATATATGTGTTCTATCAATCTTCTGCAGGTACACTAACCGCGATTGCGATAAGTTAAAGAACGGTTAGAAAATCTCGACTAGCTATTATAGTGAGAGGCGTATTGTGTATGCCACCGAAACTAACCTCGTAAGACCAAAGCTATTTGGCAATTGTTTATTTTGTGAGGACGAACAGGACGTGCATGCATCATGGCTATATATATCTGAAATTGAAAATGTGCTGAATGAGAGTGGTAAGGTTCTTGCGTATCTAAGCGTGATTTTGCATAAGGACTATCTAGCGAATCTGTCACAAATCTGCCATGACCGAAAAGAGAGATTTATTAATCAGAGAAAATGACCTTTTTCTGGTAAAGTTCATGTTGAAAGAATTATTCCAAATTTTGTGTTCTATCTCCTGTTCAAAAAATAAAAAAAATATTCTGAACTTATGGATAGTAAGAAATAACAGAAACCATGGAATGTAAGATTTCTGTCCGGAATAAGCACTTCTGCCCCTTAAATTTTTAGGCCCCCTTCCTACAGTTTTCTGCAAAAGAGTACGACACAAAACTTGTTCCAAATTTACCCAGGTAGCTGCTGTTAAAATTTTGTAACTTTTGGCCGGGTAGATTTTCCCTGATGCCCGAGACTCTAGCCCTCTGTTCACTGAAAATTCTGGGTAGACAGAGAAGTGAGACCTTAAGGGAACAGCCATCTTAGAGCCTAACCCAGCCAAAGTGTTGAATAGAAAAGTGGTAACCTTTCACGTTTCAGATGGTTGGATCAACACGTGGCAACCCCGAGGGTTTTGGTGCCGGTGGCAGCAGACCGCGACAATCGCCACCACCCCCGCCCAGTTTGGTGGAAGTGATGGCCGCTCAAACCGAGCTGCTGCGTCAGCTGGTGCAAGGACAGCAACACCACCAGCGGGGTGGGCAAAATGTCCCCCACCCCCATGCTGCAGGATATACGGATTTTCTGGGGACCCAGCCGCCCTTGTTCCATAAGACAGAGGAACCCTTGGACGCAGACGCATGGATTCGCACCATCAAATCCAAGTTCACACTACTTGTGGCCCCATGCTCAGAGGCCAACAAAGCTCGTTTTGCCGTGCAACAGCTTCGCGGTACCGCTTGTCTGTGGTGGGACCACTATTTTGCGATGCTCCCGGCTGATCATGTGGTCGACTGGGACGAATTCAAGGCCGCATTCCGGGCACATCATATCCCCGAGGGTCTCATGGAGAGGAAGTTGAACGAGTTCCTGGCACTCACCCAGGGCATCCGCACCGTGATGCAATACGCCCAGGTGTTCAACAATCTATGCCAGTATGCGGGCTATCACGCTGATACGGATACTAAGAAGCGTGACCGTTTCCGCAGAGGACTAAGCACCAAGCTCAAGGAGCGTCTGAACCTAGTCAGGGCTGACACCTACAACGAATTGGTCAATATGGCCATTACCCAGGAAGACTGTATCATGGCACACCGGGCAGAGAAGAAGAGAAAGGCACCCGCTGGACCTTCAAGTGCTCAGCCACCAAGGTATCGCATCATGCAAAATGCCGCACCCACAGCTCCACCAAGGGCCCCTCAGCCAGGGAGATGGATTGCCAGACCCCCACAGCAGCCAGGCATGGTACGACCCCCGATGCCTCCAGCGAATGGTCCGAGGCCCACTCTTCAACAGTCTCTTCGACCCAGCCCCGCGAATCGTTGTTTCAAATGCGGGAGTTCCAACCACTTTGCACGAGAATGCCCTCAGTCTGGGCTGCCCAACCAAGGTCAGGGATCCAACCCGAACAACAAGAACAGGGGCAAGAGACAGACCCTGCAGGTCAAGCAAGGACGAATTAACTTCACCACGCTTGCAGAGCTTCCTGAAGGAGCCCCAGTGATGTCGGGTACATTCTCTATCCATAACAAGCCTGCAGTTATATTGTTTGATTCTGGTGCATCGCATAGTTTCATAAGTGCAAAATTCGGTGCAAAAGTAGGCCTGGATGTTTGTCACACAAAAGGGTCATATATGATATCAACACCGGGTGGTAAAATTGCTTCGAATCAAATGATCAGACATGTACCAGTCAAGTTGGGTAGTAAAACCATCAACACAAACTTGGTTCTTTTACCCCTTGACGGCATAGATCTTATTTTGGGTATGAATTGGATGATTTTGCACAAAGTCACACTGGACCCCTCGTCCCGAGCTGTGGAAATAAATTCACCTAGTCACGGAGCCACCACCCTTTACCTACCATTCCTGGATTGCATGAATTCCTGTGCTTACATGATGGAAGGGCTTAAGGTAGAGGATATTCCTGTGGTAAACGAGTATGCCGACATTTTTCCGGATGACTTACCAGGAATGCCACCGGATAGGGATATTGAGTTCATCATCGAACTGCAACCGGGCACTGCACCTATATCCAAAAGACCATATAGGATGCCCCCTAAAGAATTGGCAGAGCTGAAAATTCAACTCCAAGAACTACTGGACAAAGGTTTCATTCGCCCTAGCGCGTCACCTTGGGGATGTCCAGCCCTATTCGTAAAGAAGAAGGATGACAGTTTGAGGTTATGCGTTGACTACCGGCCTCTCAACACAGTAACCATTAAGAATAAATACCCACTTGCTCGTATCGATGCACTCTTCGATCAATTAGCTGGAGCCAGAGTCTTCTCAAAAATTGATCTTCGTTCGGGATATCATCAGATCAAGATTCGCCCGTGCGATATTCCTAAGACTGCCTTCTCCACACGATATGGACTATATGAATTCTTGGTCATGTCCTTTGGACTCACAAATGCCCCTGCCTACTTCATGTATCTCATGAATTCGGTATTCATGCCCGAACTTGACAAATACGTCGTAGTGTTCATCGATGACATCCTTATCTATTCCAAGGATGAGGAAGAGCATGCCAAGCACCTTCGCATTGTTCTTCAGCGACTCAGAGACCATCAGCTCTATGCGAAGTTTTCTAAGTGTGAATTCTGGTTGGATACTGTAAAGTTCTTGGGATACACGATCTCCAGCGAAGGCATAGCTGTTGACCCCAGCAAGGTACAAGAGGTGATGGAATGGGAACCCCCTACCTCAGCTGTGGCAGAACCACCTGAATTAATCCGGCTCAAGTGTATTAACCATCACCCTTAGGGCAATCTCGGTTAACTTTACACTTCAAACGGAGTAATCCATTGGTCTGTCGGGTAACCTCCCGATACAACCACGGTAAAGCGGATCGAAGCCACACATACCAATGCTCATGCGAAGATGAGCCCAGAGAATACCACATTCCAGCAGATATTACAAAATTATCATAAGTGAATATTACAAACCATGTTTGAGTTTAGTAACCAAGTACTTCAGTGATCATAACCAATAAGTTCTTCAGAGTTTAAGTTGCAGCGGAAATAAAATAACGAAAGCTACTCGACGATACAGGATGTCTCGGTGAAGCCCGTACGAGACATCACTCGGCATTATCTCCATTGGCCGGGGGCGTATCCCATTCCACCGACCAACCAGGGGGAAGAGTACACGGCCAGGTCAAGCTAGCAATCATATCTTCGAAGGTCTCACCTGAAAACGAGCCACAAGCATGTCTCACCTGAAAGCTAGCAATCATACCCATTTGTGCAGGGACCTCTGCCGTGCGCCGCCGTCCAAACCTGTGGCAGAACCACCTGAATTAATCTGGCTCAAGTGTATTAACCATCACCATTAGGGCAATCTCGGTTAACCTTACACTTCAAACGGAGTAATCCATGGGTCTGTCGGGTAACCTCCCGATACAACCACGGTAAAGCGCATCGAATGCCATACATACGAATGCTCATGCGACGATGAGCCCAGAGAATACCACATTCCAGCAATATTACAAAAATTATCATAGGTGAATATTACAAACCAAGTTTGAGTTTAGAAACCAAGTACTTCAGTGATCATAACTAAGAAGTTCTTCAGAGTTTAAGTTGTAGCGGAAAATAAAACAGCGAAAGCTACTCGACGATACAGGATGTCTCGGTGAAGCCCGTACAAGACATCACTCGGCATTATCTCCATTGGACGGGGGCGTATCCCATTGCACCAACCAACCAGGGGGAAGAGTGCAGGGCCAAGTCAAGCTAGCAATCATATCTTCGAAGGTCTCACCTGAAAACGAGCCACAAGCAAGGCTGAGTATACTAATACTCAGCAAGACTTACCCGTGTAGTGGAATCTACTCCACCGACTCTAGACATGCAAGGCTTTTTGGCTCAGGGGTTTGTTTTGCCGAAAAGCATCTACGAGTGGGTCCTTACTTTCAACTTTTAGCTCAAGATTCTAGTTTCATTAACCATTCTAGATAAGCAGCTATCCAATATCATTCATGGTGAAGCATTAATTTTCATCCAACAAGTTTATTCATCATCATTGTTCCTCTTCTTACTCTGTGGGTAAAGGGGGTTAAGCAGTCTCAATAGCCGTGAGAAACGGACGATTCGAATCAAATTTCTTAACCTTGCAAGGGAAACCTAAACACACGTCACGTGGTTACTCCCAGAGTCACATGTGCAACTTTTCCCCTTTCTTTCCGGGTTGTGGATCGGAGCTACCCGCCGAGAGTACAAGAGCCCCACGCCACGGTTCGGCGCCGGGTCGTGACCACTTGTGCACTCGCCATATGCACATGGATCGGAGCTACCCTCCGAGAGTACAAGAGCCCCACGCCACGGTTCGGCGCCGGGTCGTGACCACTCGTGCACTCGCCATATGCACATGGGACCGAAGTTCAAAGGGTAGGTTGTCGTCCACTTGCCGGGCCAATCAGGTACTTAAGCTTACCGATTACCATATTCTCGGCATGTGTTCAGTACGTTCAAAGACTTAAGCACCACTACCACACACTGCGGCCTTAGCATTTTTCACTAAATAGACGGGCCTCAATCGTAAACATCGTACCATAGCCCGTCCGTTGACCTTATGATTGCAGCGTGTAGTAAACATTCAACTCCTATTTTCTCGCGAGTGACAGGAAATCACTCGGCTTTTACCGGAGTCCTATTAGCACAGCATTCTATCGAACCTTACATCTAGTTTTCAAGCATGGGTTCCTAACATCATGCAACTAAGTTTTCATTCAACTCCTATAAACTTAATGCGCAAGCAAGAGAGTAATGAGTTGCATATTTTTAGGAAAGGAATAGGGTTATGCTCCGGGGCTTGCCTTCTTGTGCAAAGTTAGTCCGGGGATCGTCTGAACGTTGACCCGGATCTTCAACTGCTTCAGTTAAATTTGCCTGGGCTTCTCGCTGCTCACTCTCGGACTCGGGCACCAGCTCGTAAGTCCTGTCGGCGAGAGTAGTCGTTTCTATATGAATGCACAAGTGTAAGTAGTGGTGATGGTAAACGACATGATTTCCTTCACGATAAAGTTGCAGTCTGTAAAACATAAGTTTTGTTGTGAAGTGAGTTACTTTATCATTCGTGGGCAATTGTTAATAGAGTAGAATAGTACAATAAGTAACTTCATTAAGCAAGGTGGGGTGGGTGTTCATGGGAACTTATGTTCGTCAAGGAAACATGATTTAAGTGTAACTACTACAGCGAGTAGTTTCTGGTCATGAAACCTTGGATCTAGGCACAACAGGGAAAGATAAGCTTACTTTAAAATTTTCAGATATTTTCATGCAGCAGATTAATTATGAAAAGTATAATACATGGTTGCTGCTAGATTCTTGTTCTTTTTGTACAGAACAAATGGTGCAAAAACTGAGACTAAGATTCTTACAGGGCTTTCATTTAATCATGCAGGAGCTACTGTAATTTTTATAGGATTTATTATGCAGTTTTCAGAGCATAGTAAATATGACATTACACACCTAGGTTATTCAAGGATTTATTTTTATAGGAGCCTGCACAGGGTTTTTGTCCATGAAACTTTTTACACAGCATCCTCTACCACTGAGTATCTTTTAGTAAAAATATGAAAATTTTCCAAGCTAAGATACTATTTTCTTAATTTAATGTATGTTATTAGCACATAAATCAAATAAATAGGTCCCTGCGAGAGAAAAAAAGTCTCTAAATTTTTCTATGGCATCTAGGTACCATTACACCTGTATAGAAAAAGTTTCATTAGGTGAATCACAATCTAACAACAGAGATAAAAAATTTTAGCTAATCATGGCATGAAACTAAACTTAGCAAGAAGTATATCTAGAAGTAGATTCTGAGCTTGATCTTTTTAGGGTGGCCTATTTATCAGGTAATTTCCTCACTGTAAAATTTTCAGGGCCAGCACTTGTCTCAAGACAAGTCTATTAATAAAAGCCATTAATCTTTCCATTTTATTTAAAGCATGATTTAGCTAGAATCTAAGGTGATGCATGTAACAAAAGTTGTGAAGCTTAACCTAAGGTCTCCAGAATAGTTGAGTTTGCATTTTTCTGAATTTTCTACGATTTTATACGAATTTTACAAGTTCACTGATTTTGAATCTAGGTTTGAATCTTTCTCTTACATCTGGGTCCTTGAAATCTTACGGGCAGAACCTTCTAAAGAATTCAATCGATGCAATTGGGTCCTTGGGCGGCTCGGGTGCGGTGGCCGGCCAAAATTCCGGCGAGGGGCTCGCCGGCGGCGAGGGGTGAGGGCCGGGGAAGGACCGGGGGTGCGAGGGCTACCTCGTGGGGGGTCTTGGTCGGGTGGGGGACGGCCGGGAGTAGCTCGTCGGCGTTGGAACAGGGGCGGCGGCGGCGGTACGCGTCAACGGCGGTGCTCCGGCGGGCTTGGGGTGGTCTGGTCTGGACGGGGAGCTTCAGTGGCGCGTGGGGAAGCTGCTCCGGTACTTGGCTTGGGCGGAGGAGGTCGGAGTCGAGCTGTTCGCGGTGACCAGGGGCGGCGGCGGCGGCGACAGCGCGGGCGGTGGTGCTCCGGCTGTCCTGGGCGGCGTTGAGCGGGTCGGTGAGCTCCGTTGGGATGATGTGGTGGTGGCTGGAACTTCAATTTGGGCAGGGGGCGGCTGTGGAAGGCTGTCCACGGCGGTGGAGCTCGACGGCGACAATGGCGGCGGCGGGTGTTCTCTGGTTGCTGGTAGCTCGCGCGGGCGGCCTGGGGCGGCTTTTATAGGGACAGGAGGGAGGGAGGGGTGCCGGGCGACGCGCGGGGGTGGAGGCACGGTAATGGCGCGGGGTTGGCCGCGGTGGGCGGCTCGCTTCACCGGCGCGGCGTGCGGAGGGCGGGAGTGCGCGACTGGGCACCGGGGATTTTGCGTGGGGGAGCGAGGAGATAGCGCGGCTCGGGGTTGGAGGGCAGCTGCAGCAGCGGCTCGGGCGGGCGGCAAGCTCAGCGACGGGCGGGTCGCGGCGAGCGGTGCGGCACGGCGCGGCGCGGCCGTTGGGCGCGGCGGGTGGCGAGCAGAGGCGCGGCTGGCGTGGCGCACGTGGCGAGCTGGGGCTGGGCAGCGCGGCGGTGTGGGGGGGGGGGGGGGGGGGGCAAAGCCGGTCATGGGGGCGAGGGTCGGCAGCCACTGGCCTGGCGGCTTGCGCCGGTCAGGCATCGCCGGCCACCTGGCCGGGATGTCGGGCGGGGAGGGGAGAGAGAGGAGGGGGAAGAAGGGCCTATTTGCGAGAATTTGAAAAGTTCCAAGGGGCTGGTTGCAAACAGGATGTTTTCTCCACTTTCTAATTTGAATTTCAAAAACTTTTGAACATGAAAGTTGTTCAGAATAAAAAGTTCTACAAGTTTGGTTTCAGGCAACACCTCATTTGGCTTGTGGTTTGAAAGTTAATTTAAAAATTTAAATTATTCATATGTGCCCAATTTCAATTTGAATTTCAACTTAACTTGTTCTAATTCTTTTCACCCTTTTATTAGTTTGTTTAGGATAGGGTTGGGCTAATGACATTGCTTTAGAAATGTAATTTATCAGGGTTGTTACACATACTCTCGCTCCCATCCTGTTGAGAGGCCACCAGCTTCGACGAAGCGGTAAGCAGAGCATCCTCCGATCGTGCCAGTTTATCCTGCAGGATCACATTTCTTTGCTTCGACTCTGCGGAAATTAACATCAGGGATGAGCAATCGTTAGAAAAATCGACCAAGAAAAGCGAAACCCTTACCTTCCGCAGCAGCCTCCAACGCTAGAACTTGCTCCCTTAGAGAGGTCACCTCACTAGACAGGGCCTGGGACTGCTTTTCCGCAGACTCGTGGGCAGCCTGCTCCTCTTCCAGAGCCGATCGGGCCATGGATAGTTGCTGCTCCACGGTGGCCGCACGCTCGCATTCCCGGCCCTCTGCCGACCGCGTTGAATCCAACTCCCGTGCCAATTCCCCCGCCCTCTGACAGGCCCCAGCATCACGCTGCTGCCGGGCGTGCTCCCCCACAAGGAATTGCGATTTCTCGCGGGAAATCAGCTCCAAACGGCGGGTGAATTCCTGGAGCTCCCCCAACGAGGTGAGGCGGGCATTCTGAACCCTCTTTAGGGCATCAACGAGCCCCGACTCCGCCTTGGCGAGATCATTGAGAGCAGACTGCCCAACTTGAGCAGCCCGCTGCCAAAGCTCCGCTTCAGCCGGATTGCGGAGAACAAAACGCGCCTGCTCAGGCTCCGATGTGTCAGGCCACACCAGCTCGCACGACACGCCGCCCTGTGGTACCAACGAGTCGCCCGCAAGTTCCAATGCGGAGCCACCTGTTCTGTTGTCAGGGCCTCACGTGAAGAGGAAGTATGTGCAGTGCAACCATGTTCAGTCGGAGCATGCCCAACCCCCACATTCGCTGCGGCTGATGATGGTGGCGTCCGTCCATCGCCATCCTCATCCTCCAGGACCACGATGGTCGGAGACTTGGGGCGTTCCTTGGCAGGAGAAGGAGAAGGAGTCGCATCCCGATCTCCTCCTGTGTCGGTCGCAGACCGAAAGGCCACTATCACCTCTCGCTGTGACGCGAGGGGTAGCGCCTTTGGCAAGGCAGTCGGATGAGCTGCTCCTCGCCCTCTCCCTCTACCCATATCATCGCGAGAAGGGCCGGGTTGGGGGTCCAGCTGACCATTTCCAGGGCGCTCCCCATGGAAATCTCCGTCCTCCCCCTAAGGCAAGAAAAACAAAATCATATAGCCAAATCACAAGGCATCCTGTCAACCAGGACTAAGGGGGAAGATCACATACCCGAACTTGAGGATGGAGGTCCCGCCGATGAACGAATGCCTCCGGTAGGAGCTCTCGTGACGCCGGACGCACTCCTGAGCATTGGGGCACCCCACGCCCTACTGGCACCACGCGGCCACCGCGGCGGGCCAGCATCTTCTCCCTAGAAGTCCTTGGAGGCAGCGTCAGCGCCACTGCTTGCGGTGGCGGCAGCACTGGGGGAAATGAAGAGCGGCCGCTTCCGGAACACGCTGGCGGTGGTCGCAGTGACCCAGAATGCCGCTCCGTCCGAGCGCGCTTCACCTCCTCATCCTCTCGCTCTGCGGCATCGTGCGCCATGCGCTTGCTTGCACCAGAGTCGTTAGGGGATGCTCCGGACCTGCTGGCATCGTGCGGCGTAGAGCTGCTAGCTTCATGCGGCCTGACATCACCGACCACGCCCACCGCAGAGTAGCAAGGTGCCCCGCTCCATGTCTCCTCCGAGTCACCCCCGCTGCCAGAGCTGGGGGCTGACTCGGTCTCGCTGGTGGAAGGATATTCCTCCCATACCTTGTTAGGGTCACACGGTGTGAGATTTCCCTTTCCTTCTCCTCCCGCTTCGCCACCCGATCACCCTTTTTCTTCCTCTTTTTCCAAGCAGCCTCCTGCTGGGCAGCCTGCCTTGCCTGGCCCTCAGGGCCTCCAGAAAGACGAGGATGAGAGCGCGGGCGGCCGAGACTCTACAAAAACAGAGCAACCATGAACCACCTAGCAAAGCTCCATGCCACCAACCAAAAGTAGCAATCAAGGAAGGAAAGCGTACCAGATTGGGAGAATTCTTGCAATCGAAGGGAGCCAGCGCCCTGAAATCTTCCCGATCCCCCCCCTTGAGGACCATCATCAGCCAGGAGTACACATCATCCTCTGGGAGCTCCTCGGCGAATGCCCGATCTGGGTCAGACGGACCGGAGTACAGCCACAACGGCATCCTCTATTCCGCCAGCGGCATAACACGCCGCTCGCGCATGGTAAAGAAGAGCGTCGCGCCATTGAGCCCTGCCTCCACCATGCACTTTTGGATGATTTCCTTTATCTCCCCCACAAGGAACTTCTCCGGCATCCGCATCCCCCAGGTCCAACTCAGGTCCCTCATCGGCTGCCCCCGGTGGAACTCAAGGAAGGGCGCTTCCAGCGGGTTCCTGATGTAGAACCAGCCGTCGTGCCACCCCTTGTTTGACTCCGCAGAGGTGTACTCCGGGTAGACGTCGTCATGGAGAGGTCTCCTCTGCAGACCAAAGCCGCCAACGGGCACGGCAGACGATGTCTCCCCCTTCGCCGGTGAGGTCTTGCCATAGAAAAACGCCCGGAACAAGCCCACGTGCGGCTCGATTCCGAGAAACGTCTCGCACAACATGACGAAGCCGGCGATGTGCAGCACCCCGTTCGGGTTTAGATGCTGCAACTCCAATCTCCACTCATGGAGCAGCCCCCGCAGGAACCAGTGAGCGGGGTAACCAAGCCCCCGCTCATGGAAGGCGAGGAAGCTCACCACCTCATGCGGTTCCGGGTGCGCCTCCTCGTGCTTCGGCGGCGGCGCTCTCCACCCCGCCACCTCCTTTGGAGGGAGGAACCCCTTCGCCGTGATATCCTCCAGCAGCGTCTCATCGACATTCGATTAACGCCAATGCAACATCGCAGTAGCCTGAATCGCTCGGGCAATGGCTGCGAAGCTCTCTAGGGCGGGGAACAGACGGCGTGAACAGGCAAAAGGGGCAAGAATGGTGTCTAAGGCGGAGAAAAGTAGTCAACTGACAAAACCCTCCCTCTCGCAGCCTCCTTAATGAGACGCAAACTATCTCAAGTGGGCCCGCGAGCCCTGCCAAAGCCGAACCGTCGCGGCAGGCCATGCGGCCCAGGGGCCCCACCACTGGCACACTTGTGGACTCCACACGCGTAGCGTTGCCTCGCCTCAAGAAATGTGTCTCGCGATACTCTGTTCACACCGCAGAAACAAACCAATTCATACAAACCTGATTTGCAGAGACCCGTTCACGCTGCTGAACAGGCCCATTTGGCTAAAGAAACACGAGTCAATACATTCATAAGCCTAACACAAGGAAATTTTTACATTAAAAATTTATTATAGGGGATACATATCGGATCATGGACATTATGCCCACTAAACCAAGTCCGGACTACATGGCACTCAGGGGCCATGCCCTACCCTCGGTTACTCAGACTAAAACAAAAGTAGCCTACAACTACCATGGATGCCACGTCCACCTAGGGGACCACCTACGCGCCGCCCAGGTTTGGCCCGGCGTCGCCGTAGAGGATGGCGTTGATGTCCACCTCTGCGGCCGCGCCGTCGCCCCACTCCAGGAAGCCGGCAGCAAGCTGCCGCTTCTGCTACAGGACGAGATAGGGCGAGAATCAAGGCGAGAACATGTGCAGGTCCCATGTGGAGCGCGCGTACACCGCCGCCACGGAGACGGCACCTCCTTGGCGCACGCCCTCGGTCACCAGGTCACGCACGCGAAATGGCAGCGCACGCAGATGGTCCGGCAGCAACTGCCCTCCCGTCGTCGTCGCAACACGCGAGGTCACCATGTTCCACCTCCAGGTCGGCGTAGCGCCGCTGCAGGTGCTCCAGTTCAGCCCGGACGGCGGCCACTTCCTCCTCTCGTCCTGTAACACAAGAACGATCAAGCAACCTTCCATCCAAAAAACCAACACGAATGAACGTGGCTCGAACGCAGACTAATCTGCGGCAAGCGCCTGGGCGTCCGCCGCCTCGATGCGAGCCGTGGCGGTCTCCAGCTCGGCGGCATCAAGGGCCCCCTTGACGTCCGTGGCCTTCTTCTCCGCGCCCTCAAGCGCGGCCCTGACAAGGTCCAGCTCCCGCGTTGCTGCGCCATACCGCTCCCTCACCTCAGCGCCCTCACAAACGAGGATGCGGATCATCTCCTGCGTGTCCCTGTCGGACTTAGACGAGGATGCGTACCATGAAGGCGACGACGACCGCGGTAGTGATGAGTCGGAGGAGGGATCGCCGCCAGGACCGCCGCCCGCCAGGTGCATCCTGGCTCTGGTCGAACCAGCCCTGCATCAAACGCAAACATCAGTCCCCACATTCTTGATCAAATGACAAGCAGTGAGAAGGAGGGATGCTACTCATCCCTGAGAACGGAGCACCGCACGCAGGGGTGGAGGACGACGGCACCGTCCCCTCGAGCCCTCGCCGGCGACACGCTTGCGATCGGCCATCGCTACACACAGAATGAAAAGCGGGGGACTAGGGTTTTTCTCTCTCTACTTCTTGCAGGAATTGGGTAACTACTGCTCGCTGGTGAAGAGGTCGGAGGGGAGATGGGGTATTTATAGCCAGAAAATGGCTCCACGTGTCGCGCGAACCCTCGACTCCCATGAAAAGGCCAAGAGGTACGACCCTTCCCACATTTCTGCCTGACCCATGACCGCAACAGGAACGGGAGACGGAGCAGTTGCCTGACACAAGAGCAGGAAGGTACGGCAAGCAAAGCATCTCATCAAGTGCCACAGTGCAGCCTGACTGTCGCCGAGCTGGTGAGATCCAATGCACACCCCTGCACTAGTCATTTGCAAATCTACTTTGCCTATTTGTTCTTAAATCTATTTTCAGTTACAAAATGTGACGATTCCATGGACTCATAGACCGAGGTTCAAAAGCCGGCTCCCAGCGGGCACCAGGCTGCCTTGCGTCGAACAAAGCCATGGGAGAAAACGGATGGCCGACTCAAGTAGTTGCTAAACCGACTCGCCTCGGCGACTCGGAGTGCCATGATTTGCTCGTCTGATCCTGACCTCTAGTCGAACCCACAAGGGGCACAGACGGCGGTGAACAGGCAAAAGGGGCAAGAATGGCGTCTAAGGCGGAGAAAAGTAGTCAACTGACAAAACCCTCCCTCTCGCAGCCTCCTTAATGAGACGCGAACTATCTCAAGTGGGCCCGCGAGCCCTGCCAAAGCCGAACCGTCGCGGCAGGCCATGCGGCCCAGGGGCCCCACCACTGGCACACTTGTGGACTCCGCACGCGTAGCGTTGCCTCGCCTCAAGAAATGTGTCTCGCGATACTCTGTTCACACCGCAGAAACAAACCAATTCATACAAACTTGATTTGCAGAGACCCGTTCACGCTGCTGAACAGGCCCATTTGGCTAAAGAAACACGAGTCAATACATTCATAAGCCTAACACAAGGAAATTTTTACATTAAAAATTTATTATAGGGGATACATATCGGATCATGGACATTATGCCCACTAAACCAAGTCCGGACTACATGGCACTCGGGGGCCATGCCCTACCCTCGGTCACTCAGACTAAAACAAAAGTAGCCTACAACTACCATGGATGCCACGTCCACCTAGGGGACCACCTACGCGCCGCCCAGGTTTGGCCCGGCGTCGCCGTAGAGGATGGCGTTGATGTCCACCTCTGCGGCCGTGCCGTCGCCCCACTCCAGGAAGCCGGCAGCAAGCCCACAGAATCCCTACCTGAAGGGAGGCCAGTGGGCCACCCGAGTCTATCGAATGACTCGGGAGATCTGATTGGGACAGGCGGGTCGTGGAGTAGTAACGCGCCTCATGCGGGTCCTGCCAACCTCGTCACTAACGGCGAAACTGGGCGTTACTCAGATCGCTCAAAGCATTGCGCTTCGAGCACACCCGTTAGGAGCTCACCGAGCACGTCACTCGGCCCACTCGAGTAAGTGACGCCGACTCCACCCTCCGACTGTGGAAGTTGCAGGGGGAAACCTAAGTTGCACACCCGAACGAGAAAAGTTCGATTTTCGCGACATCACTCGTGCAAAAGCCCCTGCCAGCTAGGGCACACTTGGCTCGGTCAAGGATTCAGCACGGATCAATGACGCCGACTCCACCCCTCCGACTAAAAAAGTTGCTGGGAAGAAACTGAACCAAAGGAGTTCAGATTATTGCGACGCTGCTTGTGCTAACAAAGTCCCTACCAGCCAAGGCATGGTCAGCTCTGTCATGGATTCTGCACGAATCGACGGCGCCGACTCAACCCCTCCAACTAAAAAAGTTGTTGGGAAGAAACTGAACCAAAGGAGTTTAGTTTTTTGCGACGCTGCTTGCGCTAACAAAGACCCTGCCGGCCAGGGCACGTTCGGCCCCGTCAAGGATTCCGCACGGATCAACGACGCCGATTTGACCCCTCCGACTGAAAGAGTTGCTGGGAAGAAACTGAACCAAAGGGGTTTAGATTATTGCGACGCTGCTCGCGCTAACAAAGTCCTTGCCAGCCATGGCATGCTCGATTCTGCCAAGGATTCTGCGCGGATCAATGGCGCCGACTCAACCCCACCAACTGAAAAAGTCGCTGGGAAGAAACTGAACGAAGGAGTTCGGATTATTAAGACCTTGTCAAAGCCGGGGCACTTTTGGCTTAGTCCAATATAGCTCACGATGAAATCATCCCTTCACATCATAGACATGCGAACTAGGCAAAAACAATCTGAACTGGGAAAGTCATTTCATTTCTAGCGAGACAAACATTACAATGTTCACTCGGCTCAAGGCCGTTACAAGGTACAAATCCTATTACTCCTACTAGGGGAGTAATCCTAGAGTCATAGGGAGCGGCTGCTTCAAGTGCGGGGAGGCATGGAGGCACATCTGCCTCGCAAACCCTCCTCTAACATCACCTCCCTCAAGGACGACCAGGCAAGGGGACGCCACCAGGAGCCGCTTGACGATGATGGGATTGAAGAAGAAAATAGAACCTTCCCTCAATCCCGGCCACTGTCACTTCCCACGAACGTGTTCCCCAAAGGACCGTCAGTCGACCGGGAAGAAGAGGAGCCAGATCCCAACTTAGGGATCCGTATGTTCCCGGGAGCACGCCTGGCCCCCACGTCGAACGAGGGGCCCCTCCTGTCTTCCTGATCTGTGCGGTCAAAGCGGTGGAAGCACTGACACGTCCGCCGTAGGGCTGCGACGTCAAGCTCGAGACCGCCGTCGCCACCGCTGACGGCCAGGGATCATCGTCTGGCAGCCGAGGTGCCATCACACGCTGCACCAGGTCAAATCGAGCGGTTACGTCAAATATAGATGGATGCCCGCAAACCGAATGCGACGCGACGAGCCGTTCGACGATTTCAGCGAGAGTCCGCCGAGCGATCCGCCGGCTCCCGCAGGACATCCCCCACTACTCGCAAACTCTCCTCTAATACCAGATGTTGGATGGGCTAGCGCTACCCTCTGGAGGGTGCACGAAACACAATTCGAATGCCATGACTTGTGTGAGTTTTGGGAGGCACCCGACGCACCCCCAATTTTTAGCCCAAGGAGGGCCGGCCGGAGGGCCGGCCGGAGGCCCATGCGGATGACTGCACACGGGCCACACGCACACGAGCCACGCACTCCAATCGAATAGGGAACAGATTCCCCTAAAAAAGGCGAAACGACAGGCCTCTGACGTGACACAACAAGTCAGAGACCCGTCAACTCCCCATTCCGGGCAACGCGAGGCAGACGGTGCAGAACCATCATAATATCCCGGCGACTCTTCGGACGAACTGCCGGGCAAAAGGGTAACCCCCCTGCACGACCGCCATGAAGGCGGCGCCACCCGCGCGCAGTTACTCCCCCTAACAAAAATAAAGCGTCCACGCGATTAAGACAAAAATCGCGAGGACGCTCGGGGGCCTCTGTTGGGTTCCTAGGACCAGGGTCACCAATGGGTCCACCTTGTCAGAGCAAGGCCTAAACGACTCTCACACCCATGGCCTTTTGGCCCAGACAACGCTTGTGGGTCGTCCCGGTCCATGAGCCCCGTCGAAAGGGATTCCCCCGACCAAACTCAACAGCCTACAACACCAGGTCCAAGTGCCTCTACTCGGACCAGCTGAAGGCCCGCATGCACCGCCTCTCCTTCTCTCCTCTTGGACTCTTGACTGACTCAGGTCACTACCGGGAGGAAAAATCCCACTTGGTCACACGCACCCAGACTTGGTCCGCAAGGGTCCGACCTGGCCGTACCAAGCGGGCGCGGCTCTCCCGGGGTCGTACGCTCGAACAGTGGCCCACTGTTCCTCTATCACAGCAGAAGACCAAGACTATGGCGTCCACTTGGTCCTTGTGATGATCAAGCTTGCCATCATCACAGCTTGGCCAGCAAGAAACCATCAACCGGGATGAGACCTGGCATGTAAACAGTCCTCCCCCGATGGGACGGCTGCCTCGTCCTATCAGGACTCCAGTCTTGTTGATTGACCAAGCCTGGCGCACAGGTGCAAGACCAGAAGACCCTCAGGATTTTAGGATCACACAATCCCCAAGGACATCGCCGACTGACCACCTGTACAGGCCCATTGACGATTTGGGCCGCCCGACTGCCGGAGTCAAAGATATTTTTCCCCGAAGCCTTCTCCCATAAGGAATTCACTGTAACATGGGCCCCCCTGTGCTATAAAAGAGGGGTCCCTTTGGATATAGAAGAAAAAACATCAGAACTCAAGTTAGATAACAGAAGTCCACTCGAAAAGCTTGTACTCCCCAACTCTCACAAGCACCTGGGCTCGAGCAATAGATCCAACTGACCCCGACTGGACGTAGGGTGTTCTCGCCTGAACCGGTATAATCTCTCAAGTCATTGTGTGCTAGGCCTCCTCCGATCACGACGCATGACACACACGCTGTCGAGTAGTTTACCTGCCGTCCATTTCTGGGAGCGACAACATGAGTTTTATTGAGCTATTATATTCAATATTTTGAGACACTAGATTTAACATTTCTTCAAATTTGGTTCAATATTTTGAAACAACTAGTTTAACATTTATATGGCCACGTTGCAATAGTATATTAAAATATTGCAGTGGTATTACTAAAATGTTGAACCAATATACTTAAAAATATTGACATTTTAAAAACAACAAAAATAGAAAAGATATAGTCATATTGGATCTCATTTTATTAAAATAATTCTGAAGAATACCATGGTTCAAACGGAATTTAAATTGGATGCACCATATAGAAGAAAATTATGCTTGAACTTTAACAATCAAAACGTTCCATCCACCAGCAATGGCGTGCCATCCTATCCAGACCAGCCTCTAGCGTGCTCCCACGTGCTCTGACCCATTGATCGGCCAGCTGTTCAGCCGCCTCATATACGCTCACATCTGGTTCGTCCAAGCTGATTGCATGCCAATCATAAAGTGGAAGATGGTTCGTCCTCGGGCGCAACACAGGAGGGGCAGGCAGCCCAGCTCGCAGCCAGGCGCGGCCAGCAGGCCGGCTCGCGCTGCACGCACAGCCCAGCGCGCACCAGGCCTACCAACGGCCAGCATGCAGAGGCAGACCCGGCAGGCAGCAGCCCAACAGCTGCTGCACATGGCCCAAGGAGGCAGCGATCACCATCAGAGAGTAAAATCCCAAAATGGTAGCGAGTGTCATCCAGGTCCTCAAATCCCAAAATGCACATTCAGATCCCCGAATATGCAAATTGGCTCACGCAAGGTCCAAATCAGCGCTACTCATGTTAACCTGCCTAAGTGGTGTGCTGACTGGACATTGACGTGGTCTTACAGGTGGGATCCACTTGTCAGCAACCCCACCAGTCATAGGGACAGAAGCAGAGGCGGCTCTTTGACCGTCGAGAGGTCACCACCGGCGAGGATTCCGGTGTTGGGAGCACCACCATCAGACTCCTCTTGATCTCTCGCATCTAACCATGGGATTTTTGTGTGTGTGTGTGGGGGGGGGGGGGGGGGTGTTGCAAACGTGGCCCGGAGCATATGCAGCGGCGGAGAGGGGCCCACGGCGGCGCACTCGCCACTGCCTTTGAGGATGCGACAAGGGGTGCGTGGGACTGCAGGTTCCTGTGCGGGACCAGGGATTGGGTTTTTGGGCGCACAAGGGTAGGCAAGGGGCGTGGGCCAAGCCACGGCCGGCGAGGCCGGCTGGCAGCAGGCAAGGACGGGTGAGCCAGCGCAGCGACGCAGGTGTTCCCGGTGGCGCAGCAAGGGAACGGGCCGAAGAAGGTGTGGGGAAGGTCGAGGGCTCACCGAGGATTTGATTTTTGTGGTTGAAGGGCGATGAAGAGGGCTGGAGGTGGGGGTTCAGCAGGGAGCAGAAACTTCGGTGGCTCCAATGGCGGCCGGCGGTGGCAGAATTGATTCCCATCGATTCGACCGGAGAGGAGCTCGGCTGGGGTTTGGGGAAGGTGGCAGAGGTGGTAGGGGAGGCTTGGACGCGAGGAATCAGAGAGGGCGGAGGTGCGGCCGGCATCGGCCCCTCCCTGCACAAGCCGGCGCCGCACATGCCGCTGCCGCCACGCCTCGCCCATGGCTGCCGCCGGCGCAGTCCACCGCAGTGCGCGCAGGCTGGTGCCGCGTAGGTCGCGCAGGCTGCTGCCGTACCGACATCACGGTAGCCTCACCGTCGCCATGGTTCTGTACAACTAGAGAGAGAAAGCAGAGGGGAGATGGAAAATCTGACATGTGGGTCCCACCTGTATGTCCACGTCAATGTCTAGTCAGCACACCACTTAGTCAGCTTAACATGAGTAAGGGTGATTTGGATCTCACGTGAGCCAATTTGCAAGTTCGGGGATCTGGATGTGCATTTTGGAAGTTGGGGGACCCGGATGACACTCGCTGCCAAGTTCGAGGGCCGGCCGTAAATTTTACTCCACCATCACGGCTTGCTGCAGGCACAAGCAGTGCCTGACAGCAGGAGCAGGCAACTCAGCACAGTGTCAACAAGAGAGCGCAATGAGCTTCTTAGTCTCTCTTTTATTTTCTGCACACATGATTTATTCCATGCTCACATGTTTAGACTAGTTATTTAGTTCTTGCTCTTGCTAGTTGCTTGAGACCTTTGCATGCTTAGTCAAGTATTCTTTAGTTGGCTTGGTGATGATTAGCTCTAGTCTTTTGGGTGAGACATGTGATCGGCTTTTCAACGAGCTTTGCATCCCTTTGGTTTTGAGCTGTGCTAATCATTGTTGAATCATCGCATGCTTGATTAAGTGAAGTGTTGGAACATCGCATGCTTGATCAATTGAAGTTTTGTTGATAGCTTTGCTCGAGTGAATCACTTTACATTGGCTTCCGCTTTGTATCGTGCTTTCGACATTTTGGTTAATCGTCGCTTTCGCTTTGCGTCGAGCTTTTCTTACCGTTCGTAGGGTGGGCTTGTCACTAGTTGACTCCTATCATCCTGACGGTGTGCTGTGGAGTGGCAATCAGGATATAGGCACTGTTCTCGGAGTAGAGAAAATTTTTAAAGGCTCCCATTCACTCCCCTCCTCTCTAGTTGCTTATTACGGTCCTTCAAATATCTTATGTGGTTTCTTGGGAATGGGGAGCTTAAACAACAAGGATGCGTTTGGTAGCGCTCTGCAGCTCCGCTCCGCAGGAGAATCGGCGGAGCGCTACCAAACGATGATGGACCCACCCGATTCTTAGATGCATCAACCTGGAGTGATTCACAACTAAAGCCAGAAAGGCCAGGAGGGCTGCTGTTACTGAGGCACGTGAACTACTAAAGGCACAGGAGATGCTTCCGGTCGCTAGCTCAAACAAAGTGCTCTCGCCAAAGATCGTGCAACCTGCCAATGCTGAAGTGTTGGAGGCGCTCAATGATGTGGCTTACCAGCTGTCCAGCTTTGAATGTTGGTTTGCTCTAGCATGTGGGCCCTTCTTGTAAGTGTGCCACAAGATGCGATCTTCTGTGTATTTCAGCTGCGTCTTCTGCATATTTTTCCTTAATTCCGGACTTGTGTACCTGAAATTACTTATTGGCAATTACATGTGGAACTAGGTTATTGAAATAAAATATGTGAGTAAGGTATATAGTTTTCTTTTATTCATGAGTAAAGTTGACGGTCAGATTTCGCATTTAAGGACCATCAACACTTAACGAGTGTTGGCAACCTATCCTTTAAAGCTCCTACAAAGGGCTAACAACAACATCTTAAGCCCATATTGATACTACTGCTGGAGGAGCCTTCCTCGACCTCACCATCATGAAGGCTATAAATCTACTTGAGAAGATGGTCTCCAACCAAGGTTGAAGCAAGGATCGTCTCCAACCCCGCATGAAGGGCATGCACACTATCAAAGAGACAGACATGCTCACTGCAAAGATGAACCTTCTACTCAAGTGCCTGGCGAAAGGGTGAAAATTGGTTATTGGTATTTTTAATGTCATAGATAAATCCACAAGCGTACAGATACCATTATAGCTCTCACCAAGGAGTATTCTAGGGTATCGTATCCACCGGCAAACGTCAGTATATTATCGAAGGTTTAGGTTCATCCAAGGACACCACACTACGGAAGAGGTAAGGGGTACAGAGGGTTTCTAAGGCTAAGAATCTAAGGTAAGATAGAACTAACTTAGTTTTTTACTTCGGGCTACCGGCTATCACCTAGACATGGAGGATTATGGAGGATGGACAGGGCTATCACCACCTACCACCTACCTCTACAAACCGTGGAGTATACATCAACAAAAGATAACATCTAGTCTAGACATCATGTGTACATCATCTTTTACTAACTCTAGCCGCGGCCAAGAACATCCGTCTCTATCAAGAGTCTTAGACTAGAGTATCCACTAAATTAGTGAACGATGGTCCCATAAACAATTAAGGGACTAGAACTATACTTAACTTAAGAAACTAAAGCATAAAGGAAATCATGGATACTTACTTTGATTGATAAGCATACATCGAGGTACAAGCTTGAGAAGAGTGCTGACAAACCTAGCACTTCCTCAACTTCCCCGACCTCTCTCCCTATTTTCTAACACCGCTGAGTCAACGTTAGACCTCCTTCATGTCTATGTTTCATGCAGAATTTGATGGTCAGAAATGGTATTTAACGACCGTCAACTATGGTGGTGCACTCTGGTTTGAACCCTTTGCTCTCCTACCTTATGGTATGATGATCAACTGAGCATAAAACATGATCACATGAATATAGCTTTGTCCCTCACATGTTGGCTTGCATAAGTCTTATTCCATAATTAGTACTCAATTCTTGTGGGACAATTTTTAATTAGGAAGATCTTGCCTAAGTTGTTGGACAATGTGGACAATGTGATATAGTAAGATAGAAGTGTTTCTTCCTTGATCATGTGCTGTTTGGAGAATTTTATTTTGAGCTCAAATTGAAAACCCTCAGTTTCACATCTCCTTAGTGGTTTAAAATTCTTACCAAAGCTAAATGCTTACTTGTTTAAACCTCTGTATAAGCTACCTATACAATACTAGAAATCGGCGCATCCGTGACGAAATTCCGCGTGACGTTTCCAACTTCATCACAGAACATGCCCCTTTTACAATGAAACCCGAGTTTCATCACATTTCATCGGCGGCAGCCCTCAGCCCCTACTCAACTGTGACAAAAGTAAAATGAGCATCACAGAACAACATGTTGTATCATCACAGAAAGGGTGTGCCATCAAGTCCAAGTATCTGTGTCAACTCGGGTCCACTATAGACGTGTGACCTGGGCATCCAGGTGTATGAGGGCGGGCCCAGTTGGCCGACGTGGCTAACACATGTACCTGGAGACCCACGTGTCAGGGTTGAGGGTCAAATATGTAAATGCGGGGTCCACTGCGGAGGTGGGACCTGGCCGTCCACGTGTACGTGTGCGGACCCAGCTGGCCGACGTGGCTAACACATGTGTCTATGGGTCCTGGTTGACAGGTCCAGCATGTGTACCAGGCAGCCACGTGTGCTGAGTGGGTCCTGAAGGCCCACATGTCAGGCTTGTGGGTCAAATATGTGAACGCGGGGTCCACTGCAGAGGTGGGACCAGGCCATCCACATCTACGTGTGCGGGCCCAGCTGGCCGACGTGAATAACACGTGTATTTGTGGGTCCCAGTTGACACGTCTAGCATGTCTACTAGGCAGCCACGTGTGCTGGGTTGGACCCGAAGGCCCAACTGTCAGGATTGCGGGTCAAATATGTGAATGCGGGGTCCACTGCATAGGTGGGACCAGGCCGTCTATGTGTACGTGTGCGGGCCCAGCTGGCCGACGTAGCTAACACGTGTATCTTTGGGTCCCGGTTGACAGGTCCAGCATGTCTACGAGGCAGCCACGTGTGCTGGGTGGGGCCCCAAAGGCCCACGTGTTAGGGTTGTGGGTCAAATATGTGAACGCGGTGTCCACTGCAGAGGTGGGACCAGGCCGTCCATGTGTACATGTGCGGGGACAGCTAATAAGGCCTGGGCCTATTTCAATGTTGCGCCATCTGGCCCAGGTTTGAGTGAGGAACCAGGATCCACTCGATCCGGCCTAGGAAGTGAAAAAGGCCCGCTGTGAAAATAGGTGTGCCAAAGGAGCCATAAAAGGGAAGGCCCAGCTGGCCGATGTGGCTAACACGTGTATCTATGGGTCCCAGTTGACTGGTCCAGTATGTCTACAAGGCAACCACGTGTGCTGAGTAGGACCCGAAGCCCCACGTGTCAGGGTTGTGGGTCAAATATGTGAACGCGGGGTCCACTGCAGAGGTAGGACCAGGCCGTCCTCGTGTACATGTGTGGGGCCAGCTAAGAAGTCCTGAGCCTGTTTCAAAGTTGGGCCATCTGGCCCAGGTTTGAGTGTGGAACCAGGATCCACTTGATCCGGCCCAGGAAGAGAAAAAGGCCCGCTGTGAAAAAGGAAGGCCCAGAAGGTTATTGTTCCCGCGCTCCGTCCTGAGACGGTTGCCATCCCCAAGAGGGGAATTGATGAAATATCGAAGATGAGATTTCAAGGTCAAACTTCTGCCTTCCCCTGATTTACTGTAGCCCTACTCGATCTACATTGATCCACCACCTCCTCTTTGATCACTGGCTCTGCGGGGTCCACGCGCCGCAGCTCCGATCCATCCACGTCGGCGCGCCCGTGATCCCTCGGCCTCGTCTTGCGCTCCTCGTTCTGCGACGTCGTCGATGCGCGCCAACACTCGTGGCAACAAGGCGGCGTTCGTCATTGTTGGCGTTTCTTATGCCCAATAGAATAGAGATTTCGCAAGCGCACAGAATACACCATTGTAGCACTTCACCTTGGAGTCTTCCAGTGTATCGAATTTCCACGGGGAAGCGTTCTGGTGTAAAGAGTATCAATTGAATGGATGGTAAACTTTACTGAGGATAAATCACTAGCTAGCTAGCAGGGGTAAGCCAGATAAATAGATAGGATAAATGACAGGCAATGACCGAGTGACACACAGGAGACTCTACCTTAGAGCGGTAAGTAGCTGTGAGGACAACGAGCGAGAAAGACTCCTAACACACTTCTAAACTAATGAGCTAGCCTCTCTAACCTAAACCTGAACTAACCTAGTTGTCGGGAGAACAAAGCTTACTTCGGTGACTCGGGCGGAAGGACCACAGACTGAGGGAGAAATGGGGGGTCCAACTCGGCCAACAATCTACTGCTATGAAAACACCTGAACATGGTGGACTACTGTAACAACCCTGATAAATTATATTTCTAAAGCAATGTCATTAGCCCAACCCTATGCTTAACCAACTAATAAAAGGGCGAAAAGAATTAGAACAAGTTAAGTTGAAATTCAAATTGAAATTGAGCACATATGAATACTTTTAAATTTTTAAATTAACTTTCAAACCACAAGCCAAATGAGGTGTTGCCTGAAACCAAACTTGTAGAACTTTTTATTCTGAACAACTTTCATGTTCAAAAGTTTTTGAAATTCAAATTAGAACGTGGAGAAAACATCCTGTTTGCAACCAGCCCCTTGGAACTTTATAAATTCTTGCACATAGGTCCCTCCCTCACCTCCCCCTCCTCTGCTGCACCGCCTCCCTTACCCGACAGCCGCCGGCCACCTGGCCATCGATGCCTGCGCGGCAATAGGCGCCAAGCCAACCTCCGGCGCCCTGCAGCACCGCCCCCGCTCGCCCAACCGCGGTCGCGTCTTCTTCTCCCCCCCGCACGCCACGTGCACGACGACCAGTTGTGCTTCTGCTCGCCGCCCACGGCGGCCAATGCCGCGCGCCCATGCTGCCCGGGCCGTGCCCGAGCCGCCTGCCCACCTTGCCCGGCGCCTCTACCCCCTGCCCTTCCTCTCCCAGCGCCTACAAAGGCAACACCCAGCGTACTGCTCGCGCGTGAACTCCCGGCGGTCTCAATTGTCGTGCATCAGCAGTCCCTCCACGCCGAGCCCTCTTCTCTGCACCACCACTACCCCAACCCACCCTCAGCCGCATCCCTCGTGGTCCAAGGAGGAGCGCCACCATCGTCAGACCACCTCCCTCGCCAGAACAGCGCCACCATTGCTGCCCACGCCGCTGCTCCGCCGCCGGCCACCACCGCCCCACGCGGAACCGCCGTCCCGGCCCCCCTCCACCCAAACCAAACTCTGAAACGGATTCCCCTCGACGCACTGAAGCTCCCCAGCACGAGCCCCGCCGCCCAGCTCGCCGGAGTTCGTCGGAATCCCGGCCGCACCTCGACGGAGCCGCTGCTCCACGCCGCGGCACCCCTTCCCGGCCGTCCCCCACCCGAACAAGACCCCCACGAGGTAGCCCTCGCACCCCTGATCCTTCCCCGGCCCTCACCCCTCGCCGCCGGCGAGCCCCTCGCCGGAATTTTTGCCGGCCACCGTACCCGAGCCGCCCGAGGACCCAATTGCAGTAATTGAAATCTTTAGAAGGGTCTGCACGTAAGATTCAAGGACCCAGTTGTAAAAGAAAATTCAAACCTAGATTCAAAATCTGTGAACTTGAAAAATTCATATAAAATCTTAGAAAATTCAAAAAAATGCAAACTCAACTGTTATGGAACCTTTAGGATAAACTCCACAACTTTTGTTACATGCATCTCCTCAGATTCTAGCTATTTTATGCTCTAATTTACATAGGCTGTTTAATGACATTTATTCACAACCATTGTTGTAGACAAGTGCTGGTCCTAAAAATTTTGCAGTAGGAGATTTACTTGTTTTACAAGCCAATGTAAAAAGATCAGGCCCAAATTCCATCTCTATCTACACTGTTTATTAAACTTAATTTCATACCAAGTTTGTATGGAATTAATTGTCCCTGCAGTTAGGTTATGAATCACCTAACGAAACTTTTTCTATACTGGTGTAATGGTACCTAAATGCCACAGAAAAATTTAGAGACTTTTTATCTCACAGGAACCTATTTATTTGATTTATGTGCTAATAACATACATTAAATCAAGAAAATAGTATCTTAGCTTGGAAAATTCTCATATTTTTACTAGGAGATACTAAGTGTTAGAAGGTGCCGTGTAAAAAGTTTGATGGACAAAAACCCTGTGCAGGCTCCTGTAAAAATAAATCCTTGAATAACCTAGGTGTGTAATGTCATATTTACTATGCTCTGAAAACTGCATAATAAATCCTATAAAAATTACAGTAGCTCCTGCATGATTAATTGAAAGCCCTGTAAAAATCCTAGTCTCAGTTTTTGCACCATCTGTTCTGTACAAAAAGAACAAAAATCTAGCAGCAACCATGTATTATATTTTTCATAATTAATCTGCTACATGAAAATATCTGAAAATTTTACAGTAAACTTATCTTTCCCTGATGTGCCTAGATCCAAGATTTCATGACTAGAAACTACTCTCTGTAGTAGTTACACTTAAATCATGTTTCCATGAGGAACATAAGTTCCCATGAACACCCACCCCATCTTACTTAACGAAGTTACTTATTGTACTTTTCTACTCTATTAACAATTGCCCACAGAAATCTCAACTAAGTAACATCACAACCCAATCGCTATTTTGTGAACTACAACTTTGACGTGAGTGAACATGATCGTCTTATACCGTCACTATAACTTATATTAGTGCATTCATATAGAATCGACGACTCTCGCCGACGGAACGTACGAGCTGGTACCCGCGTCCGAGAGTGAGCAGCGTGAAGCTCAAGTAAATCTAACTGAAGCTCTTGAAGACCCGAGCCCAAGTTCGGAAGAGCCCCAAGCTAACTGTTCACAAGAAGGCAAGCCCCGGAGCATGAACCCTATTTTCTAAACTTATGCAACTTATTACTCTACTTTACTTGTGCACTAAGTTATAGGAGTTGATTGAAAACATAGTTGCATGATCCTAGGTACCCATGCTCTGAACACTAGATGCCATGTTCGATAGAATGCTATGCTAATAGGACTCGGTAAAAGTCGAGTGATTTCCTGTCACTCGTGAGAAATTAGGAGTTGATTGTTTACTACACGCTGCAATCATAAGGACAACGGATGGGCTATGGTACGATGTTGATGATTGAGGCCCCGTCTGTTTAGTGAAAAATGCTAAGGCCGCAGTGTGTGGTAGTGGTGGTTAAGTCTTTGAACGTACTAACCACATGCCGAGAATATGGTAATCGGTAAGCTTAAGTACCGGATTGAACCGAGGCTGGAACATACTCCCCACTATCTTGAATTCGTTCACATCTAGCTAATGGCGGGTGCATCGGCCGCCACAGCCCGACGTACCGTGGTCTGTGGGGACGTGTAGTCGAGGGCGGTGGGCCTGTTCCGTGAAGCGGGAATTGAAGGGAAAAGTTGCACGTGTGACTCTAGGAGTAACCACGTGACGTGTGTTTAGGTTTCCCTTGCAAGGTTAAGAAATTCGATTCGAATCGTCCGTTTCTCATGGCTATTGAGACTGCTTGACCCTTTTACCACACAGAGTAAGAAGAGGAACAATGATGATGAATAAATTTGTTGGATGAAATTTAATGCTTCACCATGAATGATATTGGATAGCTGCTTATCTAGAATGGTTAAGGAAACTAGAATCTTGAGCTAAAAGTTGAAAGTAAGGACCCACTCGTATATGCTTTTCGGCAAAACAAACCCCTCCAGCCAAAAGCCTCGCATGTCTAGGAGTCGGCTAAGTATACCCCACTAGTCGGGTAAGCCTTGCTGAGTATTAGTATACTCAGCCTTGCTTGTGGCTCGTTTTCAGGTGAGACCTTCGAAGATACGATTGCTAGCTTGACCTGGCCGTGTACTCTTCCCCCTGGTTGGTTGGTGGAATGGGATACGCCCCCGACCAATGGAGATAATGCCGTTTGATGTCTCGTATGGGCTTCATCGAGACATCCTTATCGTCGAGTAGCTTTCGTTGTTTTATTTCCGCTGCAACTTAAACTCTGAAGAACTTATTGGATATGATCACTGAAGTACTTGGTTACTAAACTCAAACTTGGTTTGTAATATTCACTTATGATAATTTTGTAATATCTGCTGGAATGTGGTATTCTCTGAGCTCATCGTCGCATGAGCATTCGTATGTATGGCATTCGATCCGCTTTACCGTGGTTGTATCGGGAGGTTACCCGACAGACCAGTGGATTACTCCGTTTGAAGTGTAAGGTTAACCGAGATTGCCCTAATGGTGATGGTTAATACACTTGAGCCGGATTAATTCAGGTGGTTCTGCCACAGCTGGTATCAGAGCCGTAGCTGGTGCCACAGCTGGTAACAGCTGGCACCAGAGCCGAAATGCATACGCCAGAGAATGCGACAAGCCTTAAAAACTCGTTTTACTAAAACTTGACTAGAAGGATGTGTTGCGGAATACGTTGGTGCGCTAAGGATGGTGCCTAGTTCGTAAAGCCCTAAGGGATTATGGGAAGTTACTAGGTGGCTATCTAACTTCTATATATTATCAACTGACTTCCAACACATTACCTTCTGTCAAAACTTACTTTCATGCACAACCGACCTTAAATTCTGTAACGACGCACTCATCGCTAAGGTAAGAAGGTAAGAATCCTCAGCCAACTGAGAGAGCTTGGCCTTCCTGTCGGTGATGCGAACCGAACGCTGCCCTCAAGCAGTGGCTTACTTGAGGTGCTGCCAATATGCCAACTGTTAGTTGAATATATTGGGAGTAGAAGGTTTGGCGCAGGGTATGGCGATCGCTGTTCATACCCCCGTCTCATGACGGTACCCCCGTGAATACGCTATCTCGATAGCGTATGTTAACGTCGTCTGTACGGCGGAAATTGTACAGATATCGTTTCTATAAGTAAACGGTAATAAATACGGACGCTTTCATGAGTGCTGGCATGAAAGGTTCATGAAATATATGTGCTCTATCAATCTTCTGCAGGTACACTAACCGCGATTACGATAAGTTAAAGAACGGTTAGAAAATCTCGACTAGCTATTATAGTGAGAGGCGTATCATGTATGCCACCGAAACTATCTTCGTAAGACCAAAAGTTATTTGGCAATTATTTTATTTTGTGAGGACGAATAGGACGTGCATGCATCATGACCATATATATCTGGAATTGAAAATGCGTTGAATGAGAGTGATAAGGTTCTTGCGTATCTAAACGTGATTTTGCATAAGGACTACCTAGCGAATCTGTCACAAATCTGCCATGACCGAAAAGAGAGATTTATTGATCAGAGAAAATGACCTTTTCTGGTAAAGTTCATGTTGAAAGAATTGTTCCAAATTTTGTGTTCTATCTCCTGTTCAAAAATGAAAAATTCTGAACTTATGGATAGTAAGAAATAACAGAAACCATGGAATATCAGATTTCTGTCCAGAATAAGCACTTCTGCCCCTTAAATTTTTAGGCCCCCTTCCTACAGTTTTCTGCAAAAGAGTACAACACAAAACTTGTTCCAAATTTACCCAGGTAGCTGTTGTTAAAATTTGGTAACTTTTGGCCAGGTAGATTTTCCCTGATGCACGAAACTCTAGCCCTCTTTTTACTGAAAATTCTGGGTAGACAGAGAAGTAAGACCTTAAGGGAACAGCCATCTTAGAGCCTAATCCAGCCAAAGTGTTGAATAGAAAGGTGGTGCACAAATACCTTAGGAGTGTTCTGGTGAAATTTGAGAATTTTTGGATATGAACTGTGGAAGTTATGGTTATTTTTGCACTCTATACAGAATCTGTCCCTGGGCTTTTCACACTTTTTCTTGGCCTCACCCATTTGATCTTTTGTTCAGATGGCCGAGACAGCTGCCATGATGGTGGATGAGGATGGACGCGTTCACTCACAGTGTCTCCACTGGGAGGGCTTTCCCTCTATTTTATGGGACGTGTTGAGCACCGTGGGCTATCCAATTCCCCCCACGTTACGCCGGACTGGAGTTTGCAGAGAATGGAGTTACCCAGTGCCGTGTCAACGTGACCATTTTTCCACACCCGCTACACCCGGAGTGGCCCGCCTTGGAGATTGAAGCTGTTGGTCGCCGTTTGGCCGATACTTGGGAGCTTGCAGCCATGAGGGCGCTCACCACTTTTTGTGCGCAGCGTCCCGAGGTTGTCACACTCGCTCCCATTGGGTTGTTTCCTGCTGCCCAGGACAACGACCCCTTTTGGCTCAACAGGGTGCAACATTCACTGTACTTGGTGGACTTTCATGCCCAGGAGACCATCGATACCTCCGTGCGGTGCATGAAGGCACTCTACCGACTTCTGACTCTCCAGAGTCAGGCGCTTGTGCAGCTCACTGATCTTGCACAGGCCTACCACATGATGGCAGATACCAGGGATGAGGAGATTAAGGAGCTCAGTAAGGATCTTGAGGACAGAGATGCTCAGATTGGCCAACTTGAGGGCCAAATTCAGGAGCAGGACACTCTCATGGGTGAGAGAGATGACGTGATAGTACACTTGGAGGAGCAGCTCCATGATCTACACTTGGAGTTCGAGGATGCTATTGAGCATCTCCAGTGGCATCAGGATCAGAATGACCATCCCCATGAGGAGGACATGGAGGAAGATGAGGAGGAGCCACAGGAGGTTGACAGTGCCTCTGGTATGGATTTCGAGGGTGAGGTACCACAGGCACCTCAGATGGGAGCTCACTCTCCTACTCATAGCGAGTCGTCCATCAACGACCTGGATGACTTCTAGATGATGACCTAGAAGGACTTTTGCACATACTCCTCGATAGGGTAGCCTAACTTTTGGCAAGTGTTGTAATAGGCTAACTAGGAGTTGAGTAACTCTTTTGTGATGGGTACACCTGAACCATGTGGATACCCTCAGCATGTAAGGAACGGCGATAAACTTGGGTGATTTCGTTGTAAGTTGGTAAACGATGAAATCCACAATCGCTGAAACTTGTCGGAAATTTGATCCATGTCTCCTTACATTTCTGAGCTGTGAGTTGAATACCAAACCTGTCAGGAATTTTGTGATCATGGTTCTCACAGAAATTCAGCATCATTGGACCTCGCTAGTTTGAGTTATAGGCAAAACATCACCTATCGATCTGCTCAAAAACAGCTGAGACAGTAAGGCAAAGGACGAGCCTTTCGACCATCTTAGCTATAGTTCTAGCACCTGAGTTAAATACCAAAGTGGTGCATCCCTAAGTTCTCTAACTACTGCCAAAGTATGAGATGTTTTGGATGGACCCCTCGTCCCGAGCTGTGGAAATAAATTCACCTAGTCACGGAGCCACCACCGTTTACCTACCATTCCTGGATTGCACGAATTCCTGTGCTTACATGATGGAAGGACTTAAGCTAGAGGATATTCCTGTGGTAAACGAGTATGCCGACGTTTTTCTGGATGACTTACCCGGAATGCCACCAGATAGGGACATTGAGTTCGTTATTGAACTACAGCCAGGCACTGCACCTATATCCAAAAGACCATATAGGATGCCCCCTAAAGAATTGGCAGAGCTGAAAATTCAACTCCAAGAACTACTGGACAAAGGTTTCATTCGCCCTAGCGCGTCACCTTGGGGATGTCCGGCCCTTTTTGTAAAGAAAAAGGATGACAGTTTAAGACTATGTGTGGACTACCGACCTCTCAATGGGGTAACTGTTAAAAATAAATACCCACTTCCTCGTATCGATGTACTCTTCGATCAATTAGCTGGAGCCAGAGTCTTCTCAAAAATTGATCTTCGTTCGGGATATCATCAGATCAAGATTCGCCCATGTGATATTCCGAAGACTGCCTTTTCCACACGATATGGACTATATGAATTCTTGGTCATGTCCTTCGGACTCACCAATGCCCCCGCCTACTTCATGTATCTCATGAATTCAGTTTTCATGCCCGAACTTGACAAATTCGTCGTAGTGTTCATCGACGACATCCTTATCTATTCCAAGGATGAGGAAGAGCACGCTAAGCACCTGCACATTGTTCTTCAGCGTCTAAGAGACCATCAGCTCTATGCTAAGTTTTCTAAGTGTGAATTCTGGTTGGATACTGTAAAGTTCTTGGGTCACACGATCTCCAGCGAAGGCATAGCTGTTGACCCCAGCAAGGTACAAGAGGTGATGGATTGGAAACCCCCTACCTCTGTTCATCAGATTCGCAGTTTCCTCGGCTTAGCCGGTTACTACCGTCGCTTCATCCCGGATTTCTCTCGAATTGCTAAGCCCATGACTGAACTGTTAAAGAAGGAAGTAAAATTTGTATGGAATAAGAAATGTGAAGAAGCTTTCCACACTCTCAGAGAGCATCTGACTACTGCACCTGTGTTAGCTCAACCCGATAATACCAAGTCGTTCAATGTGTATTGTGACGCATCGGGTACTGGTCTAGGATGTGTGCTTATGCAAGAGAATCGAGTGATTGCATATGCCTCACGAGCCCTTCGGCCCCACGAACAGAATTATCCCACTCATGATCTTGAGCTTGCAGCTGTCATTCACGCTCTGAAAATATGGAGGCACTATCTCATGGGTACACAGTGCAATATCTACACTGATCATAAGAGTCTCAAGTATATCTTCACACAAGCCGATCTGAATATGAGACAACGGAGATGGCTAGAATTAATCAAGGATTATGACCTTGAAGTGCACTACCACCCCGGCAAGGCTAATGTAGTCGCGGATGCACTAAGCCGCAAGTCCCATTGCCATTGCTTATCCATGGAATCCTACAATGAGACATTGTGTGCAGAAATGAGGAAGCTTAACATGGAAATGGTTTCCCAAGGCACTCTAAATCACATCTCAGTTGAGCCCACTCTTCACGACCAAATCGTCATGGCACAACTACATGATGAAGGAATTAAGATCATCAAACAAAAACTCTCTCTAGGTGAGGAGAAGTATAAATGTTTCCGCCAGGACCATAAGGGAGTTTTATGGTTCGAAAGTCGTATAGTCGTTCCGAAGAATCATGAACTCCGCAAGCAAATTCTCGATGAGGCACATCTTTCCAAATTCTCTATCCACCCCGGCAGTAGCAAAATGTATCAAGACCTAAGGCAAAACTTCTGGTGGACTAGAATGAAAAGAGAAATTGCTACGTATGTCTCAGAATGTGACACGTGCCAGAGAGTAAAAGCTACCCACTTGAAAGTAGCCGGTACACTTCAACCGTTACCCATACCATCCTGGAAGTGGGAAGAAATAAGTATGGACTTCATCGTTGGACTACCAAACACTTCCCAGAAATATGATTCCATATGGGTTATCGTTGATAGACTCACAAAGACGGCACATTTCCTTCCGGTACACACCACCTATTCTACCAAGAAATATGCCGAGATTTACCTCGATCGTATTGTTTGCCTACATGGAATACCTAAGACAATTATTTCTGATCGTGGTACTCAGTTTGTAGCACGCTTTTGGGAACAACTGAAAACGTCTCTTGGTACTAAACTGATTCGCAGCTCAGCATACCATCCTCAGACTGACGGACAAACGGAAAGAGTAAACCAAATTCTTGAAGACATGCTGAGAGCTTGCGTCATTCACTATGACAAGAATTGGGACAAATGTCTACCCCTAGCAGAGTTCTCGTACAACAATAGCTATCAAACGAGTTTGAAAATGGCACCATTTGAGACCCTGTACGGACGAAGGTGTCGAACTCCTTTGAGCTGGTCACAAACCGGAGAACGTAAAATAATTGGACCCGACCTGGTAATCGAGGCAGAGGAGAAAGTAAAAGTAATACAAGCAAACCTTAAAGCCGCACAAGCCCGGCAAAAGAGCTATTCCGACAAAAGGAGAAAGCCCCTAAAATTCGAAGTTGGCGATCATGTCTATCTTCGAGTTTCACCAACCAAGGGAGTGCAAAGATTCGGAATCAAAGGCAAACTAGCTCCCCGTTATGTTGGTCCTTCCGAAATCATTGAGAGCTGCGGACCCGTAGCCTACAAATTACGACTGCCCCCTCAGCTCACGGCCACCCATGATGTCTTCCACGTATCTCAACTCAAGAAGTGTATTCGAGTCCCTGCCGAGAT
Source organism: Panicum miliaceum (assembly GCA_032594955.1). NCBI lineage: Eukaryota > Viridiplantae > Streptophyta > Magnoliopsida > Poales > Poaceae > Panicum > Panicum miliaceum. The sequence continues at coordinate 15,509,614 of CM064068.1, forward strand.
TGTGGAACAACAAGAAATATTGGTAGAACCCGACCTCTCGTATGTCGAACACCCGGTTAAAATTTTGGATCGAAAAGAAAGAGGGACCAGGAGGAAAGTGATTAAAATGTATAAAGTTCAATGGAATCATCACACTGAAGAAGAAGCCACCTGGGAAACCGAGAGCTACCTAAACCAAAATTTCCCTGGTTTTCTTACCTCAACCACTGGTATGTGTACCCCTGTCCACACTAAGATTTACCGAATCTCGGGGCGAGATTCTTGTTAAGGGGGGAAGGCTGTAACAACACTGATAAATTACATTTCTAAAGCAATGTCATTAGCCCAACCCTATGCTTAACCAACTAATAAAAGGGTGAAAAGAATTAGAACAAGTTAAGTTGAAATTCAAATTGAAATTGGGCACATATGAATACTTTTGAATTTTTAAATTAACTTTCAAAGCACAAGACAAATGAGGTGTTGCCTGAAACCAAACTTGTAGAACTTTTTATTCTGAACAACTTTCATGTTCAAAAGTTTTTGAAATTCAAATTAGAACGTGGAGAAAACATCCTGTTTGCAACCAGCCCCTTGGAACTTTTCAAATTCTTGCACATAGGTCCCTCCCTCACCTCCCCCTCCTCTGCTGCACCGCCTCCCTTGCCCGACAGCCGCCGGCCACCTGGCCATCGATGCCTGCGCGGCAATAGGGGCCAAGCCAACCCTCGGCGCCCTGCAGCACCGCCCCCACTCGCCCAACCGCAGCCGCGTCTTCTTCTCCCCCCCCGCACGCCACGTGCACGACGGCCAGTTGTGCTTCTGCCGCCCACGGCGGCCAATGCCGCGCGCCCATGCTGCCCGGGCCGTGCCCGAGCCGCCTGCCCACCTTGTTCGGCGCCTCTACCCCCTCCCCTTCCTCTCCCAGCGCCTACAAAGGCAACACCCAGCGTACTGCTCGCGCGTGAACTCCCGGCGGTCTCCATTGTCGTGCATCAGCAGTCCCTCCACGCCGAGCCCTCTTCTCTGCACCACCACTTCCCCAACCCACCCTCAGCCGCATCCCTCGTGGTCCAAGGAGCAGCGCCACCATCGTCAGACCACCTCCCTCGCCAGAACAGCGCCACCATTGCTGCCCATGCCGCTGCTCCGCCGCTGGCCACCACCGCCCCACGCGGAACCGCCGTCCCGGCCCCCCTCCACCCAAACCAAACTCTGAAACGGATTCCCCTCGACGCACTGAAGCTCCCCAGCCCGAGCCCCGCCGCCCAGCTCGCCGGAGTTCGCCGGAATCCCGGCCGCACCTCGACGGAGCCGCTGCTCCACGCCGCGGCACCCCTTCCCGGCCGTCCCCCACCCGAACAAGACCCCCACGAGGTAGCCCTCGCACCCCTGATCCTTCCCCGGCCCTCACCCCTCGCCGCCGGCGAGCCCCTCGCCGGAATTTTGGCCGGCCACCGTACCCGAGCCGCCCGAGGACCCAATTGCAGTAATTGAAATCTTTAGAAGGGTCTGCACGTAAGATTCAAGGACCCAGTTGTAAAAGAAAGATTCAAACCTAGATTCAAAATCTGTGAACTTGTAAAATTCATATAAAATCGTAGAAAATTCAGAAAAATGCAAACTCAACTGTTATGGAACCTTTAGGATAAACTCCACAGATTCTAGCTATTTTATGCTCTAATTTACATAGGCTGTTTAATGACATTTATTCACAACCATTGTTGTAGACAAGTGCTGGTCCTGAAAATTTTTCAGTAGGAGATTTACTTGTTTTACAAGCCAATGTAAAAAGATCAGGCCGAAATTCCATCTCTATCTGCACTGTTTATTAAACTTAGTTTCATACCAAGTTTGGATGGAATTAATTGTTCCTGCAGTTAGGTTATGAATCACCTAATGAAACGTTTTCTATACTGGTGTAATGGTACCTAAATGCCATAGAAAAATTTAGAGACTTTTTATCTCACAGGAACCTATTTATTTGATTTATATGCTAATAACATACATTAAATAAAGAAAATAGTATCTTAGCTTGGAAAATTATCATATATTTACTAGGAGATACCAAGTGTTAGAAGGTGCTGTGTAAAACGTTTTATGGACAAAAACCCTGTGCAGGCTCCTGTAAAAATAAATCCTTGAATAACCTAGGTGTGTAATGTCATATTTACTATGCTCTGAAAACTGCATAATAAATCCTATAAAAATTACAGTAGCTCCTGCATGATTAAATGAAAGCCCTGTAAAAATCTTAGTCTCAGTTTTTGCACCATCTGTTCTGTACAAAAAGAACAAGAATCCTGCAGCAACCATGTATTATATTTTTCATAATTAATCTGCTACATGAAAATATCTGAAAATTTTACAGTAAACTTATCTTTCCCTGATGTGCCTAGATCCAAGATTTCATGACCAGAAACTACTCTCTGTAATAGTTACACTTAAATCATGTTTCCATGAGGAACATAAGTTCCCATGAACACCCACCCCATCTTGCTTAACGAAGTTACTTATTGTACTTTTCTACTCTATTAACAATTGCCCACAGAAATCTCAACTAAGTAACATCACAACCCAATCGCTATTTTGTGAACTACAACTTTGACGTGAGTGAACATGATCGTCTTATACCCTCACTATAACTTATATTGGTGCATTCATATAGAATCGACGACTCTCGCCGACGGAACGTACGAGCTGGTACCCGCGTCCGAGAGTGAGCAGCGTGAAGCTCAAGTAAATCTAACTGAAGCTCTTGAAGACCCGAGCCCAAGTTCGGAAGAGCCCCAAGCTAACTGTTCACAATAAGGCAAGCCCCGGAGCATGAACCCTATTTTCTAAACTTATGCAACTTATTACTCTACTTTACTTGTGCATTAAGTTATAGGAGTTGATTGAAAACTTAGTTGCATGATCCTAGGTACCCATGCTCTGAACACTAGATGCCAGGTTCGATAGAATGCTATGCTAATAGGACTCGGTAAAAGTCGAGTGATTTCCTGTCACTCGCGAGAAATTAGGAGTTGATTGTTTACTACACGCTGCAATCATAAGGACAACGGACGGGCTATGGTACGATGTTGATGATTGAGGCCCCGTCTGTTTAGTGAAAAATGCTAAGGCCGCAGTGTGTGGTAGTGGTGGTTAAGTCTTTGAACGTACTAACCACATGCCGAGAATATGGTAATCGGTAAGCTTAAGTACCGGATTGAACCGAGGCCGGAACATACTCCCCACTGTCTTGAATTCGTTCACATCTAGCTAATGGCGGGTGCATCGGCCGCCACAGCCCGACGTACCGTGGTCTGTGGGGACGTGTAGTCGAGGGCGGTGGGCCTGTTCCGTGAAGCGGGAATTGAAGGGAAAAGTTGCACGTGTGACTCTGGGAGTAACCACGTGACGTGTATTTAGGTTTCCCTTGCAAGGTTAAGAAATTCGATTCGAATCGTCCGTTTCTCACGGCTATTGAGACTGCTTGACCCTTTTACCACACAGAGTAAGAAGAGGAACAATGATGATGAATAAACTTGTTGGATGAAATTTAATGCTTCACCATGAATAAGTTGTTGGAGTACATCCGGGCCGTTACATCTTTGCATGAACTCCTACACCGTACCCAAACGTCGTGGAGTGCACTAACCACGAAGCAGCTTCGTAGCGGATGGACAGGGCTGTCACCACCTGCCGTCTACCCCAGTAACATTGTGGAGCACGATCATATCCGAAGGATCCCGCATACCCGAGCACCACGCTCGTGTTTAAGGTCACTACCCTAGCGTCCCCAGGTCTCCCACCCTTCTGATGGACAAGTAAAACGCTAAGGCAAGCTCGAAAGCATGACGAACCAATATCCTTACCCAGATCATCTGGTCTAAGCATATAAAGAGTATAACTAGTGAAGCAACAAGTCAAGGCATGATAAACTAGCAAGGCAACATAACAAACCGAGGTAAGATAGACTACCAGGCTAGCAAAGCAACCAAGACTCAGCTCTGTATTATGAATAGGATACTGGCAAATGGGCCCTTCTTGTAAGTGTGTCGCAGCTGATGATCTTCTGTTCATGTATTGCTGCGCGTTCTTCGTGTTTTCTTCTTATTCTGGGCTTGCATCCCTGAAATGATAAGTCTCCCAAACCAACTGTAGAGCTAGGTTAGTGATACAAATATGTGAGTAAGAGGCATGGTTTTCCTTTGTTCGTGAGTATCGTTGATGGTCGGATTTGGCACTTAAGGACCGTCAACAACACCCCCAAGCTAGCCTTTTGCTCGTCCCTGAGCAAAGCAAGGTTTTTTGTTGTTGATCAGGAGTTGATTCAATGTTGCATTTCCAACCTATACCTTAGGCACAACAAAGTGTTCTTACAATGATTTTCAATAAGTTGGCCTTGTTCTTACCTCTTACCTTACTCCTGTGGGGCTTGTGGGTTCTCCTCATCTTTGGCGGTTGAGAGTCAGAACGGTTTTGTGGAGTGTTACTATCTCTTACTCCCTTGTTCAACCACCAATCTGAGGGTTTTTTGTAAATTTTTTCAAAATAAATCTCAAAGTTCCTCAAATGATCTCTCGGATCACTCTTTTGTGTATGATTCCTCACAAAGGCTTTTTATTTTTCCTTTCTTCCTCACCCTATCTCTAAAGGTCAAAATTTGTGGGGCTGTAGGTATGGAGGATATGAAGGCACACTTGTTTCTCATGAATTGCAAAGTCAAAAACCGGATCCAAAGGAGAGACAAGTCATAAACCTTGATCAAGATGTGCAAGTGTGTGGATATTTTTGGTGGATGGTGAGCGAACTCCTTCGCATGGACCATCTCTCTATTTATTTTCTTCTTTTGAGCATGGGATATCTCTTCTTTCTTTTTTTTAACATGCCTTGTGAGCATGTGGCATACCATCTTTGGGCATACATCTTTTTTTTGACATGCCTTGTGAGCATGTGGCATACCTTCTTTGGGTATGCATCTTTTTCTCTCTCTTTTTTTTAACATAGCCCATACTCCTTTTTCTTGTGGAATTTGGAGAGAGTGGTCATGAGGAAATATGGAGTTTTTATTTGTGGATGGTTGAGTGGAATACTTGCTCACTCCTTGTGTAGAAGCGTAGCACATGGTGGAGTGTGAGATCATGGGAGTATGAAATGAATCTCACTAAGGGTCACAACAGTTTAACAAGGCTCAATGAGATAACAAGTTGCATATGTGGAAGGTTTTCAATTAGATCAACATATCACTTTGGATGGGAATTTCAAATCACTGAGGAACTTTGTTTGTTTTTTTTGAAAAGATGAATACTCCGAAAATCAAGCGTCACTCCGGAGAAGATCATAGCAGCTCTATTCAACCATATCATAACTCACAACAACCTAAATTTGGATCATGCCTTTTGCTACCCACAAGTTTCAAGCTTAAGGTTTGAACATTTTAGCCAACAAACTCAAAACTTAGGAAGAGCACTAAATTGTAACCAGGTTTTTGAAGGAAATTTATAGAGCAACTATTCATCATCTCAACAAGGAAAACTACACCATGCTAAGTACACAAAAAAAACAAGTAAATATTTTTTTTGGTCTTTTTGTGTTTTTACAAATTTTTATTTGTTTTTAGTTTTGCAGATTTTTATTTTGTTTCATGCATAAGGTTCTGAAAGCGATGAAGAAGTTAAGATACAAGATACCTCTCGGTGGGGGTCCTCCCCCAAGCTAGCTTCAGGCTCACTGCTGTTGGTCGGGGTTAAACCCTCTCCAACGGTAGTAAGCCCTCCACTCCTCCTGCTGCTGTAGCTGCCTCTGCTCCATGGCGTGGATCCTGTCGCCGGTGTAATGCTGCCATGCTTGGTTGCTCCATGCAGTGTGTCTTCGATGTTGGTGGCTTGGACCTGCAGCTCTCCTAGCTGCTGAGCGACGGAGCCAAAGTCACGTCTGGAGGCCGTGTGTAGTGCGAGGCTTGGGATTCCGTTGGAGCTGGAGCTGGTGGACCGACGGCTTGGAGCCTTCCGTGCCCACTCCTCAGTGCTTGCGCTGTGCCAAGACGAACCACCCGCCTCATGATGGTATGAAGTCTGGTGTTGTGGTGGTGGTGGTGTTGGTTCGGTTCCTTCTTCTGGCCCTGCTTCTTGTGGTCCTGCCAGGCAAACCAGAAACACTATGCCTTCGTGCCGCCTCTTCCGGAATGAGAGGGGCAGATAGCGACTAGCAATTATACAAATAATACCCCGCATTTGGTAACAGGATCTTATCTGCATAACCCAGAGAGAAGAAAATCAAGGAGTCATTTTGGCCCTTCTTGAGAATGTGGTCTTGAACCAAATAAGCCTCATCGATAAATACACGGTCACCCTCAATGAAAGAAACATTGTTTCTTCCTAAGGCACCTATGCTTGTAGCAATGCGGGTTATCAATGAAGTGCACTCAATAGGACCCATCACCTTGAAATGTTGAAGCCAATGGTTAACTATTTCTTTCATGGGAGAGACTCGAATCTTGTTGACCATGGCATATAGGATCATCAACTCATTGTTGCATACAACTCGAAAATCACCTCTTGGAAAGAGAGTGATAGTAAGCCACTTGTGCATCAAACGAAGAGTCAGATTTTGAATGTCATTGCACCGAGGTGCAAACTTGCCATGAACAACTTGACCCAAAATCAAACCCCAAAAATCATGACGATTAAAACCTCGGCAAGCATGTTCAAGAGAAACCGGCAAGAGTTTGTTAAAACCAAGGTGGTGACTCAACATCTTCCATGTAAGATAATACTCTTTTTCAAAAAGCCGAAAGCAAACACCGTCATCCACCTCTTGAAGAGTGCAAAGAAACTGAATGGTGAGGAGTCGAGAACCATACTCCTCAATGGGCACGAAACCTTCCCAACCGACCGCATGCCAAACATTAGCAAAGTCGAGATCCATACCTATTTATTCGAGGAGTTCCAAGTCGGAGGCTTTGGTGTGACCAAAGCTTCAGCGTTTGAGGGTGGCATAGGCTTGGCACTTGCAGTCGCTGCGCAAGTCAAGGTACGGGGCGTCATCTTCGTCTATCTCCATGTCCTCAGCTTGTACTTCAGCTGGCACTTCTTCTAGTTCTCCCTGTTCTTCGTAGTCCATCATGCTTGGGGCCGGAGTTGACTCAGAAGAGTGGTGGGAGCTTGAGCCACCTCGGGAGTGAGATGAGCTTGCTCCCGTCACTTTCTTGAGGGTACCGGAGAGCCATGCTCTTCATGCTTGAATATGAGAACGAACAAGAACAACAAGATTCGGGTTACGTTAGTGAAATTGCAATGGAAATTCTTACCAAATGTTGTTCTTCTGGATGTGCGGAATTTTTCTTGCAGCAAAGAAATGAGAGAGAGAGAGATTTCTTGAATCCAAACTTGAGCAAAAATCCAATGAAATTCTAAGAGCAAAGAGTGTGAGAGGGAGTGAGTGAAAGAAGTGAAGTGTGAGTGGTTCACCCCTCTCTCTCGGCCTCTATTTAAAGACCTGAAGCACGAGCACGCCGGGAACGGTCATCTAACAACGGCTAGGAGCCGTTGGAAAAAGTGGGGCCCGAGAGCCGTTGATGTGGGGTCGGCCGCACCCTGGCTGGCTCCCCAGGCTGACAGCCTGGGCCCACTGCCCCTAATGGTCAAATGCTTTTGAATTTTTGGTGCTCGGCCCAACTTTGTTCCGAAAAGATGTTCAAATGAATTTTTCAAAGGAATTTTATGCTCAGAAATATTTTTGGGATTTTTGTGAAAGGAAAAAAATGGCTAAAAAAATTCCAGCATGCAAGAAATTTTTTTTGAAAATTAAATATGCAGTGGGAAAAATCAAATTGTGGAAAAATCAAATATGGGATAAATACCAATTTATCTTTGGCAAGGGCTTGTCGTTTAAAGTCCGACAGGCAAGACTTTTCTCCGGCGTTACTTACCATTTGTCGTCCCGTCGCGGAGAATTTGACGAAAGACGAACTTTCAACCTTCTGCCACATTTTCTTGGTTTTCTTTCTTTTCGTGGTCGGAGGTTCTTCTGGCTGGGGCTCTGGTGCTCCCCAGAGCGGGCTTCCGTAATAGGCCTGCTGAATTATGAAGCGCTGCTCTTTCCTGTATTGAAATTTGAAGAAAATGTTTTCCGTCCCAATGCGGAAACTGATGTCTCCTGTCCATACGTCTATCCTTGCCTTGACGTCCCTTAAAAAGGGGCGCCCAAGGATGAGCTGTATACCCGTGTCGCCTTCCAGGTTGAGGACGACGAAGTTGGCGAGGATGAAGGAGTTCTTGACTCGTACGAGCATGTTTTCGACTATCCCTTCGGGATATCGAATTTTGGAATCGGCGAGCTGCATGTACATGAGTGTCGGAGAAAGAGCAGGGTATTGCAGTTGCTCAAATATCACCTTGGGCATGATGTTTATGCTTGCCCCAAGGTCATAGAGGGCCCGGTTGTAGTGCTGATCGTAGATGGAGTAATGGATCATTGAAACCCCGGGGTCTCCATGTAGTACTGCTGTGATCCCGCCCCATGCGTTTGTCTTTGGGCGTGTATTTTGTCCTGCATGATTAGTACTTGGAATCCTCCGGTACAAGTTGCCCCACCTGGTGGAAACAATGTTGACATTTTCAACGAGAACTTCCGGTTGCTCCGGAATTTTCCCGTCGTCCTAAACAGGAACGGCAGCAGCTATTTGAGCCAACTGGGTTTCTACCATTTTATCAAAACTTAATTGGTTCTTGAGAGCAGAAGAAAGAGTTTCAACTTTTATATTTAAACTTTCAAGAGTTTTATCATTGGCAGCAAGCTTTTTGTTTATAGATTCATTAATTGTAGTTTGGCCAAAAACAAGATCTTTAATGGAGGGTTGGTTTGAATTGAAATTCTAATTGTAGTTGTTACCTCCTCCTTGGTAGGGTGGCCTTGATTGGTTCCACCCTTGGCCTCCTTGTGGACGGTAGCCATTGTTGTTGTTCATGTAGGCTACATCTTCACGAGTCTCGGGGCAGTCATTCCCCGAGTGTCCACCATTGCCACAGACCTCGCACATGGGGTGCGAGTCTATGCATTGAGCGTAGTTGTTCATACGCTCCTTGAATTGCGCCCTTTCGTCGAGGTGCTTTAGTAGGACGTCCATCTTGGCGGAGAGCATGTCGACTTCTTTTACCGTGTGCATTCCACCTTTACTTTTGGGCTGGGAATGCTCCTCGTTCCAGCCCTGATTGGAGACCATCCTCTCAACCAGCGCATTTTCTTTGGTGATGGTGAGGTCGAGGAAGGCTCCTCCAGCAGCGGCATCTATGTGGGCTCTTGGAGTTGGAGTCAGCCCATTGTAGAAGCTTTGGAGCACGAGCCACTCGTCCATCCCATGATGAGGACAGGCGAATATGTATTCTTGCAATCTCTCCCGAGCTTCGGGGATCGACTCCATCCCCGTCTGCTGGAAACTGGATATCTTTCCACGTAAGGCACAGGTTTTGCCTAGCGGAAAGAACTTGGCGAGGAATGCCGTGGAACATTTTTCCCACATACTGACGGCTTCTTTGTTCCTGTAGAACCATTGTTTCGCCTTCCATAGCAGGGAGAAAGGAAACTGACGGAGCCTGATGGCGTCAGTCTCAATGCCCCGTATAGTAACAGTTTCACATAACTCCAGGAAGTTCTGGAGGTGGCCGTTGGCATCCTCGTTGGGCTTGCCGCAAAATGGGCTAGCCTGCACCATGTTGATGAGGCTGGACTTGAGCTCAAAGTTCACATCCTCAACATTAACGTTGGGTCCAGTCGCCAATTGGCGGCGGAGGGGACGAAGAAATCGCGAAGAGTCTTCTCAGCCATGGGTTCAGTTGAATTTGTTGGTGCTAGAAGGACTGGTTCGCTTGCCGAAAGAATGACTTGAGGAGGATGATGCGAGGTCGAACCCTTCTCACGAGCTTCTTGGGATCTTCAACGAAATTTGTTGGCAAGGAGAAACCAGTCATACACTACCCTATTTTCATCCAATTTAGGAGAAAACAAAAAGCAACATTAGCCTGAATAAGCTACAGCTATTTCTTAGACACATTGCCATGATCATGTATAAGTAAATCTTTTTAATTAATGCTACTCCTCGGCAATGGCGCCAAAAATGCTTGTTGGCATTTCTTAGTGTCACCACTAGAAACGAGGGTGTTAGTCCCATCCCTAGCAGCGGCACCAAAAAACATCATGTGGTATGTCTTTACGATTACAGAAAAAGATCCACAAGCGCACACATATACCGTTGTAGCATTTCACCCGGTGAGTATTCGGCTATCGTTATTTATATTTTCCCAAAGGAGGGCATGATTGTAAAGAGTTTACTTGGTACAAGAGCAAGACGATATGAATAAGTCATAGACTATAACAGAAACAGGGGTAAGTCATGATAAAAGATATGAACAGAGGTAATGTGACACACACGGGCCAAACTCAAGATAAAGAATGAACGAATAAACCTAAGGTTAGTGGGAGCATAGGCATACAAGGGGGTCCTATTAGCAACTATTCATACAAGCAAAGGTTACACACAAGACATGCTTAGAACTGCAGGTGCCGGGAAATTAGGGATACTAGGGAGAATGTCCCGCCCCGGAGTACATCCGTGCCGTTACATCTTTGCATGAACTCCTACACCGTACCCGAACGTCAGGGAGTGCACGAACCATGAAGCATTTTCGTAGCGGACGGACAGGGCTGTCACCACCTGCCGTCTACCCCAGTAACACCGTGGAGCACGGTCATATCTGAAGGATCCCGCATTCCCGAGCACCACGCTCGTGTATGAGGTCACTACCCTAGCGTCCCCGGGTCTCCCACCCTTCAGATGGACAAGTAAAATGCTAAGGCAAGCCCGAAAGCACGATGAACCAATATCCTTACCCAGATCATCTGGTCTAAGCATATAAAGAGTATAACTAGTGAAGCAACAAGTCAAGGCATGATAAACTAGCAAGGCAGCATAACAAACCGAGGTAAGATAGACTACCAGGCTAGCAAAGCAACCAAGACTCAGCTCTGTATTATGAATAGGATACTAGCAAATGGGCCCTTCTTGTAAGTGTGTCGCAGCGGATGATCTTCTGTTCATGTATTGCTGCGTGTTCTTCGTGTTTTCTTCTTATTTTGGACTTGCATCCCTGAAATGATATGTCTCCCAAAATAACTGTGGAGCTAGGTTAGTGATACAAATATGTGAGTAAGAGGCATGGTTTTCCTTTGTTCGTGAGTATCGTTGACTGTCGGATTTGGCACTTAAGGTCCGTCAACGGCCTTCAAGAGAGATCCTCCTCAAGCTAGGGAACTAACTTGAGCGCCCTAGTCCTGGCGAGAAAACCCGCAAGATAAGGTCCCGACAAACTAAGACTAGAACAAAGTCTAAGCTAAAGGATAGAACTTCCGCACACAAGCAAGAGCTTGGAAATAAATAAATAAAAGCGGAAGGTAAAGCTGACTCGATAAAATAAAAGCAAACACACCGAGGCATCACTTGCTTCTTTCTTCGCTTCGGCTGCGGCCTGGGACGCGACTCAATCACATCCTGCTGACAGCGTATGTTACCGGGCCGTTCATGCGCCGCGTCGAGAGGTCGAACTCACGACTGATGCAGCACTCCACGCTGCAGTACTGGATGATGAATCTTCTAGCCCCCCAGCGCCTGCATTCCGCCCATGTGTAGACGTGGGGATCCTCGACGAGCAGCATTGCATCGCGGTGAAGAAGCCGATTCCGGAACGCAATGTTGTGGAGGTCCTGCCGGACTAAGCCGTGCAGCCGCGGCAGGCCGTGGTTCTCCCACCGGCTGTCAGGGAGCAACGGGCTGCCGCTGATTCCATGGAGCAGCGCTAGCGCTTCAGGGTCCGCCGGGTTACTACGGTACCGCAGCATCGCCAAGAAGTAAGCAGCACCGGAGTCCCCAGCGTCAACGGCTTGGTTGACAAGTGCCAGCCTGACGGCGGGATCCTGCCGCGTCATCAACCACTCCATCCCCTCATAGCATACGGCCTCCGGATTATCGGCGTGGTGCAAGTGCTGCTCGAAGCGCTACCTGACGTCGCGCCTTAAATTCCGGCAGTGGTCACGAAGCACACGAAACGACAGGGAGCGCCTCGGTGGAGTTGCAAATGCGGCAGAAGCATACGCCGACCTAACGAAGCATCAAGTACATATAGACACTTCGATGCTCAATGCAGTGAAGGATGATCCATGTGATCAGATCCTCTGGCAGCAGCATCATCAGCAAGAACATTGCGGCATTGGGATCACCCATCGCGTCTAGTTCTGCGCCCGATTCTTCTCCGTGATGACGAGGCCAAGTTGCGCCTGATGATTCGCCTGGTTCCATTATTTCGCGGCACAATGATGGGAGAAGAAGGCGATGCGGCGGCTGGCGAGGGGGAGGGAAGAAGAAAACCGCTGTGTTTGATGGGATATTTTGGGGGAAGTGGGCACATATAGGCGATAAAAGGTAACTGCAGGGGAACTCGGTCACTTACACGTGGGGCTAGGCGAAAAGGCTTCCTCCAACGACAGTTACCCCTTTCGTTTAGCGCTCCTCTGGTGGCGAAGCCGCTTCCGTCGTCGACTCTGGAGGAGCTGTCGCTCGACTTGGCGATTAAGATCGCGGGCCACCTCGCTGCAACCTCGGGATGTTTGGATTCTAGGTTTAATTTGCTTGCATTGTACGCTTTAATTTGGATCTATGCCGAGTTAACAAACCCAATCGTGCGTAACTATTTTCGTTCGTAGTAACAATTGAAATCTAATTAATTAAGATGAGTACATTCATTAAAACATATATATATACATAAACAGCACACGTGTAGTTTCAAAACCCAATCGATCGAGTTTCTAAACTGCAAGCTAAGCTAGGACGACGAAGATGACAGACACTAATAATTAAGCTACGACGTGAAACTGCTGAAATTAGAGTAGCTCCCGTGTGAACTTAGCACACGAGGAGCGGTAATCGATGATGACGACACACGCCGCGGCGGCGAGGCTCAGTGCGCAGGCAGTCACCGCATTGCACGTTCCCGGTGACCAGTGCATGCAGCGTGCGGCTCGCTCACATCCACCCCTCATTCCGGGCCAGGACGCGGTGGTGGCTGTACTTCTTCTTGTTCTCAGCCCTCAGGGCCAAGGAGTTGGCCTTCCCCACGACGTGGTCCCTGACCTCATTCGGCCTGGTCCACCGTTGCCTCAAGCCGGAGCAGATAGGGCACATATAGATGCTGTTGGCGCGGCGGTAGACGCGCAGAGCGGAGCTGTGGGGGACTGGTTTGATGTAGCCATGGTTCTGGTCGTCGGACTCGACCATCTCCGTCTGGGTGTTGGAGTCATCATCGGAATCGTAGAAGGCCGCAGGAAGGGTGAATGAGTCCTTCTCCGTCTGGGTGTCAAAGTCATAGAAGGCCGCAGGAAGGGTGTCAGAGTTGTAGAAGAAGGCCGCAGGAAGGGTGAACGAGTCTGTCTCCGTCTGGGTGTCGGAGTCGTAGTTGGGCGCAGGAAGGGTGACCGTCAACGATGAGGGCAATGACGATGATGAGGGCGCGGGGGTGAAGGAGCAAGGCGCCACCACCGCCGGAGGAAGCTGGGAATGCCCTAGGAAGCCCCCAGCGCCTCCGCGGCCTACATCCGCGGGCGATGGCGGGTTGAGTTCACCGGCGTTGGAGCACGACGAGAAACCGCCACGCAACATTACGCCGAGGCGTCGTAGGGTCGTTCCATGTGCGGCAGGGAGCCGGAGGCGCGGGCAGAGAGGGAGAGGCGGCGCGACCCGGCGGCGAAGGCCTCGGCCAAGGAGTAGCCGGTTCGCTTCATGGCGTTGGACTGGCAGGCGATCGATTGGCGACTGGTCTAGTGTAAGTGGAACTGGAGACTGGCGAGGACGCCGATGGTGGGGGAAATGGCGATTAAATAAAGAACTTCCTCAGCTTCCTTAGGAAGGGAAGGCTTCCCTTCCTTCCTAAGGAAGCCGATGGTGGAAGTTATGGCCGCTGACGCCGGTCATTGATGCCAACCGGCGCTCCTCGAAGACCGTGCGAGGAAGAATAGGAGCCGGGACGGCAACCGACGGTTGCTGTGGCATCTGCATCGTCGATGGGAAGATGAACCGCTATGATGAATCGAGCTTGACTAGAAAATGGCCCACGATAGGTTTTCAGCCCATCTAACACAGACGTTCTTCATAGTTACCATTACAAGAAATTTGAAAAGTATGCTCAAATTGAACTACGTCTGCCACTAATAAGATTCAAAAAAATACAAAAAAATATATTCAGGGACATATATACTATTATAGCCTAAGTACGAGATATGGAAATAAAATTCAACTGTTTCTGTCAGACTTGGGGCAGCGGGACTGCACACTTGGCGTACATATTCTTGTGGTAAGGGATTGCGCATGGGCCGTACCTTATCCTCATTGTAACTAGTCATATAGAGCTAGGACTAGTCGTACGTAAGGAAAATACCTGACAACGTACTCGGGTAGGACTCCTCAAGCCGTCCTCGACTAGGACTTCCATGTAACCCTTTTCCCTAAGACTATATAAGGGTTGGCAGGGACCCCTCCAAAGCAGAACGTGCATACGCATAACCTCTAAGGCAATACAAATCACACAGGATGTAGGATATTATGCTCTCGGCGGCCCGAACCTGTCTAAACTTTGTGTTCCTTGCACCTTCGAGTTCCTGATCTCGGTAACACCCTACCTACAACCTACCACCTCGGGGGTATCCCTCGGTGAGCTTGACGGTAAAACACCGACAGTTGGCGCACCAGGTAGGGGTGTTCATCGAGCATCCACCGGAGAACTTGATGGCATCGTTCAACTTCACCAGTGCCGTGCTTGACAAGGGCACAACTTTCATCTTCGGCTCTTGGATCTGCATTGCCAATGGCTCGAGCGGCTTCGACAGCCATCTGGCCAACACCACGGAGCCTGAAGACTCGAGCTGTTCGAGCGGACTCGATGAGTTCATCAACAGTTTCGACGAGATGCATCCGCTACTCACCTCGGAGACCAAGGAGAATTCCGTCATCGACACGTTTTCGACTCGCGTTCCGACACGACTCTCTAGCTCGGATCCGATCCGATCTGGGAAAGAGCGTACCTGATACTATTTCTGACTATGCAACATGGCTTCCTCCTTTGGGGAGGCCCTATGGTCTAGGTCGCTCTCGGACTCGGAAGCGGACTTAGATCTCCTACTCAAGCTCGGAGATGAGGACGCCACCGCTAGCCGGGAGGCTCCATTTTCAATGCCTACTCGGATTCAGATGATGAGCCCGACTCCTCGACGGTCAGTCATTTGGGTTTGAGCATTACGACTACCGAGCACGTCAGATTCGCGTACTGGAAGGGCATGGAGCCCTCCGAACTACTCGATGATAACGCCCGCTTGGTAGCCACCATCCAGCAACTTCCTTTCCAAAAGGGCAAACCTCTTTATCCTATCTAGGAAGAGATGTCCAGGACCTCCACTTCGACTGTCCTGGCCACCGACTACTCTAGCGACTACTCGCCAAAGCGTGAAGTCTATATGGCTTCCATCCACAACCTCGGAGACAACGAGCCGGGCATCGAGTTCGACAATGAGCTCGAGGACGAGATCTCCGCCAACCAAGACACCGCTGATGCCCCCCAGGACGAAGCTGAGAAGCAAAGACGGGTACGCAGGTGGAAGAAATCCGGAGGAACAAGTGCAGGCACAATGCTCAAGAGCGCTCCCGCAACCCGCAATGGCGTAGAAACCTACGCGAGGATTTTGGCGCACAAGCTGACGAAGAATTTGTTACCCCCATGGGTAACATCTACGAAGCTTCCCTGCTCCTGCAACGGATCCCCCAAACGGACGCAACTCGGCGAATCATGCGACTTGTCAAGCAAGCCGCAGCCTAGCTCGATAAGTTGGACCCGCTGAAATCTGGCCAGAACAACCGTTCTAGGTCGTAACATAACGGCAGCTCTGCACCCCAGGGCAGTCATGCCATTGCGGGTCATCCCCACCCCCACAACAACCGACAAGCTGAACTGGAGGTTCAGCAACATGGCCATAGGACCAGGGGTGGGGGGCAACCCGCGGGAGGGCAAGGCCACCAGGGTAACAAGCTTCCTGCACCTCCTAGCGACTTAAGGCAGCACATCAACAGCAACCGTGACGTGCGCTCCATCATCACCAATAGGCAGTGTGAGCGGTTGGAGAATGCTGCCCGCGACGATAGTGATCGTTTCCCGGCCTTCACGGAAAACATCACTGACCGCGAGTACCCGAGGGACTTCAAGCATACGAACATCCCGAAGTATGACGGGAAACAAGATCCACAGCAATGGCTGTGATGCTATTCTGTGGCCACCGAAGTATGCGGGGGCTCTAACTCGACTAAAGCCCTCTACTTCCCGATGGCCCTAGAATCAGCACGACTCACATGGCTCGAATCCCTCCGACAAAACTCCATCGTCGCCTGGGAGGCCCTGAAGTAGGTCTTCATCGACAACTTCCAGGGCTCCATGATCCCGGCAGGTACTCGTCATGACTTGTCGTAGGTCAAGCAGGAGGAGAATGAGACCCTGACGTCGTACACACGCTGCTTCTTCGACACCCGCGGCACCATCGCCAACATCGCCGACGAGGAAGTCATCCACTGCTTCCGCAATGGACTAGCCACAAAGCAGATGTACCGCGAGTTCAGGAGGAAATTCCCGACTACCGTACTCAAGCTTCATGACATGATGCAGCGATGGGCGGATCAAGAAGACGAGGAGAATGAACACTTCCCCAAGCGCAAAAACGACATGGGCAAAACAACAACCGCTCCGACAAGGTCAGTACAACAACCCGGGCGCCGCTCGCAAGCGGAAGCCGGAGGATCAAGTGGCCAACGTAGAGTGCAACCCTCGCAGCAAGAAGTTGGGCAAGCTTCAGGATCATTACGAAAAGATCCTCCACGAGCAGTGTTCGATGCACCCGAAGGCCAAGCACACTATGTTCCAGTGCACCATCCTCCGCAAAAGCCTCAATGCACCACCTGCTCCTATTGATGAGGAGAAGGACAAGGACAAGACGGACGAGAGCACCGACAAGTCAGGACCTCCGGGTTTCCAATATCCAACTAACACCGTCAACGTCATCTTCGGAGGCGACGACGGTATTCTCACCAAGCGCGCGCAGAAGCTGTTTTGGCGCGAGATCTTTGCAGTCGAGCCAGCTGTGCCGCGTCCTTTGAGACACAACGAGGTCTCGATCTCTTTCTCCAGAGAGGATTAGTGGACCAGCTTCTCTGAGCCGGGAAATCTTCCGCTCGTACTGGACCCGGTAGTCGCCAGCTGTGCACTGACCCGGGTACTCATCGACGGGGGAAGCGGGTTAAACCTGCTCTTCTCAAGTACTCTGAAGTAAATGAGGATAGACATTGGCAAGGTGCTCACCCCCAAAGCTCTGTTCTACGGATTCTCCCGGGTAACGCGGCTACACTGATCGGCTCGGTAACTCTGCCAGTTACCTTCGGGACGGCTGACTACTTCCGTACGGAGTATATGAAGTTCGAAGTCGCCAACTGCGAATCTTGGTACCACGCCATCCTTGGCAGGCCCGCTTTGGCTAAGATCATGGCGGTACCCCATTACATCTACTTGGTCTTGAAAATGCCAGGTACCAATGGTGTACTCTCCCTCCACGGCGACGTCGAGAAGTCCTACGACAGCGACCAGGAGGCGATCAAGTATGCTGCATCAGCGCACGTGCCAGAGCCTTCATCCGAAATACTCGCGGCCGCACAGCAACTCTCCGAGACAGAGCTGGAGGTGGCAAACAGGAGGCCAAGCCAGTCGAGGGTCAAGCCGAACCCCGACGTCGGCATCAAGACCATCCAGCTCCAGGAGGGTGACTCATCCAAGACCGCCCTGATCGGCGAAAATATGGACAGCAAATAGGAATTCGCGCTCGTCAACTTCCTTAGGGCTAACCGTGACATTTTCGCATGGAAACCAGCGGATATGCCAGGTGTGCCCAAGGAGTTGATCGAGCATGCTCTGAAAGTTGATCCCAAGGCCACTCCGAGGAAGCAACGACTACGTCGTTTCTCTCCAGAAAAGAGGCAGGCCATCAAAAAAGAGCTAGCCAAACTACTTGTGGCTAGTTTCATCAAAGAAGTGTACCACCCAGAGTGGCTAGCCAATCCTGTACTCGTTCTGAAAAAGAATAATAATGAATGGAGGATGTGTGTCGATTATCACGATCTCAATAGGCACTGCCCGAAAGATCCTTTCGTGCTCCCCCGCATCGATCAGGTCATCGACTCTATCGTCAGCTGCGTCCTGCTCTCCTTCCTTGATTGTTACTCGGGTTATCATCAGATTTCCCTCAAGGAAGAAGACCAGACCAAGACTGCGTTCATCACCCCGTTCGGAGCCTATGCATACACGACTATGTTGTTTGGCCTGAAGAACGCTGGTGCTACTTACCAGCAAGCCATACAACTTTGCCTCGCTCACCAACTACACCGCAACGTTAAAGCCTACATGGATGAAGTGGTTATTAAAACCAGAAATCCCGATGAGTTCATCTCTGATCTCGAGGAAACTTTCAACACTTTGCGAAGATTTCAGTGGAAGCTCAACCCGACTAAGTGCGTCCTCGGCGTACCCCAAGGGAAACTCCTCGGTTTCATCATCAGTCACCGAGGAATTGAGGTTAACCCTGAGAAGATAACCGCCATCATAAGCATGGGGGCTCCACAGAAGATCAATGATGTGCAGAAGCTCACCGGCTGTATGGTGGCACTAAACAGATTCATCTCCTGACTTGGAGAACGGGGTCTACCCTTTTTCAAGCTCCTCAAGCGGCAAGACAATTTTGTTTGGACCGAGGAAGCGGCGCAGGCATTGGAGGCCCTCAAGGCTCACCTCCAATCGCCCCCCATCCTCACGGCTCCGAACCCAGGTGAGAACCTACTACTTTACATTGTTGCGACTACAAACGTAGTCAGACGACCATTGTGGTGGAGCGAAATGATGAGGGCCATGCCTTCAGTGTGCAGCGGCCAGTGTATTTTGTTAGCGAAATCCTTTCTGAGTCAAACGTTCGTTACCCTTCGATTCAGAAACTTCTCTACGCGATACTCATCACCTCCAGAAAGCCTCGCCAGTACTTCGACGAGTACAAAATCTCAGTTGTCACTGACTTCCCGTTGGCGGATATACTTCACAACCGGGATGCCACTGAGCGTATCTCCAAGTGGGCAGTGGAACTGGGGGCTCTCAACATCGACTTCAAGCCACACACTACAATCAAGTCGCAAGCTATAGTCGATTTCTTAGCAGAGTGGCAAGAAAACATAGTACCAACTCCAGCTGACCAGCCAGAGCAATGGGTCATGTACTTCGATGGCTCCCTCAAGCTCGAAGGCGGTGGCGCAGGAGTACTCTTCATTTGTCCGACTGGTGAGCAACTTAAATATGTATTTCAAATACTATTTAAGGTCTCCAACAACGAGGCCAAGTACGAGGCACTACTCCATGGGCTACGTCTGGCTGTCTCCCTTGGCATCAACCAACTACTCGTCTTTGGAGACTCTTTACTGGTGGTCAAACAATGCAACAAGGAGTGGGACACCAACAATGAAACCATGGACGCGTACATTGCAGAAATTCGCAAGCTCGAGAACAAGTTCTCAGGACTCGAGATTCGTCACGTACTCTGCGATATCAACGTTGTTGCAGACGTACTCTCGAAGCTAGGCTCTGAACGAGCCAAGGTTCCAGCTGGAGTCTTCGTCCATGAGCTCCACCACCCCTCTATTCCAAGAATAGAGCCAGGCACCATCGACCAAGGCCCTACGGAGTCTAGTCGAGAGGTCCTGATGATTGATGTGGAATGGCGTTCCCAGTTCATCAACTTGATCAAGGAAAATAAGCTACCTCCCAACCTCGACCCTAAGAGTGCCGAGGCTATCCGACTAGTCAGGCGCAGCAAGGGTTACGTTCTGGTGGGAGATAAGCTCTACAAGCGCGGATCAGCATTAGGGGTACTCATGAAGTGCATAACTACTGTAGAAGGGCAAGAAATCCTGGAGGAAATCCATGAGGGTGCATGCGGAAATCATGCAGCCTCCCGTACACTAGTCGGGAAGGCCTTCAGGTCTGGGTTCTATTGGTCTACAGCTTTAGCAGATGCCGAAGACCTTGTTCGTCGATGCACCAACTGCCAATTCTTCGGTAAACAAGCTCATGTCCCTACTCACAAGCTGATCGCCATACCACCATCCTGGCCGTTTGGCTATTGGGGCCTCGACATGATCGGTCCACTGACAACAGCATGACGAAGCTTTACCCACGTATTGGTGGCCATCGACAAGTTCACCAAGTGGATCGAGTACAAGCCTATTACAACCCTGACGGTCAACAGAGTAGTTACCTTCATCTGTGACATACTGCACCATTTTGGTTTCCCTCATACGATCATTACTGATCTGGGATCCAACTTCACTTCACACGAGTTCTGGGAGTTCTGCGAACAAAGCGGCATCGAGATCAAGTACGTCTCGGTAGCCCACCCAAGGGCCAATGGCCAGGTGGAGCGCGCCAATGGCTTGATTCTTGATGGACTCAAGAAAAGACTATACGAGGAGAATAGAAAAAAGGGAGGCAAGTGGATCGATGAGTTATCCACAGTTGTCTGGGGGCTTCATACTCAACCGAGTAAAGCCACAGGATAGTCACCTTTCTTTCTCGTCTACGGGTCAGAAGCTATCCTCCCAGCAGATATCATGTGGAACTCTCCCAGATTGGAGATGTATGAGGAAGGAGAAGCTGACGAAGCAAGGCACTTGGAACTCGACTGCGCTGAAGAAGTCAGATGCAATGCCCTACTGCGATTAGCAAGATACCTACAAGGCGTTCGACGGTATCATACGCAACATCCAAGAAAGATCCTTCAACGTTGGGGACCTGGTCTTACACCGCATCCAAGATGAGACTGGGCTTCACAAGCTCAACTCTAGATGGGAAGGACCCCTCATCGTCATGAAGGTAACAAGCCCAGGGTCGTATCGACTACAATACCCTAACGGCCTGGAGGTTCCAAATTCTTGGAACATCGAGCACCTACGCCGTTTCTATGCATAAGAAACTTGTGTCAAACCTGTCAGCTGTAGCGCAGCTCAGTATAAAAATGCATGGTTGTTTCGGCTCCACAAAGGACTACTGTGTTTTTATCTTCTTTAGCAACATTTAGTAAACTCGGGGGCTGTCGCCACGAGTTATGTCAATACGCTACTTCTCACTAATCCTCAGAAATACTCAGGGGCTACGCCACGAGTACCTTCCGTCACGATTAACCAAACCAAAGCCTCTCGGGCTATACCCTCGAACGGGTCAGATGTTCTTTCCGACTACCTCCCTTTACATCTTAATCAAGCTATGGGGCAAGGACTTACAGGGTAAAGTCAAAGTGGTTATTACACCTATACACAGAGGTTCTACGAACGCAACTCTGTACAAAAGTACAAATCTAGTACACAGTTCGCCAACTGAAGCGATGCCTTTAGGGTAACTACACACTGGAATTAACGTACTAAAGTGCTTAACGATTACGTTTCAACACGTTACTTCACAAGTCGAGCGTAGCAAACAATGATCAAACAAAGCATTAATATATTACGCAAGCAACTGTTGTTTTTCATACAAAACATACACAGTTCATCATGGCTCAAAAGAGTGGAAGGTCATCGACTATTTGATGAGCAACATCTTGCACTTCGGCATGGTACTCGTTGAACCGCTCCTCGGTGCACTCCCCGGAGACGCTTTCCGCAAATGGACTAATGTCCATGCCTAGGAAATACGACTTCACCACTGCCAAGGTATGTGTTAGCACAACCTTGGAAGTGCCAGACGCATACTCGGCAATTCTTGTCGGAGCATCAACCAGTCGCTGCACCAAGGAGCGCCCGTCTGTGACGGGGTGCAGAAACTCGCACAGCTGGTGAGCGGCTGTCGCGAGTTGCTCCATCTCCTTCTCCTTGCGCTCCCTGTCTCGGGCCAGGGACTGGATTTGCTTCATATTTTCTATGAGCTGCTTATCAGCATCAAACAACTGGTGAGTTACAGTCTTGTGCTCCTCGTCCAAATCCGAGTACTTGAGCTGGAGCTCCTCCAGTGCCTTCTGCAGCTGTTCTTTCTCTTCTGTAAGTTCGTATATATCACACTTCCAGTCAGTTAACGCTCTTTCGATACGAGCATACTCTGGGAAAAGTACATATATACAACTCATAAGAAAGACAGAGCGATAACACTACTCGGGTCAGAGGAACAGACTACTTACTTTCTTTCTGAGCGGTCAAATCTTTGACCTTCTAGATCGCCAAGTCATGCTTCCGCTGCTGATCTATCATGGCGTCCCGATGTGAGGTCTTCAGGGCCTCGAGTTTCTCCTGGAGCTTGAGGTTGTTGGCTTTCTTAGCCTCCAGGTTTTCTTCTGCCTCGTGGGTACGCGGCAGCACGTCCCCAATCCCTGGAGCGCTCAACGAGGCTCTATACAAAGCAAGACAACAAGTCAGTATACCTCTACAACAGAATATCAACGCTAGAGGAAGTACTCAACTACATACCTTGGTGTAGTTGGTGAGGCGGTGTCCTAGCTCCATCATGAGCGTGGCGGTCTCCGGCTCCACCAACAGGTCCTCGAAGAGCTTGGCGCGAGGAGGGATTTCTTCCTCCTGCTGCTCTTGCATCCGGAAGTCCTCTGGGATCCCCTCCTGTTGCCGAGCCCGAGAGCTTTCCGGGGCATCCTGTGCCCGGGAACTCCTTGGGACCTCCTGCTGGTTCGGGGTACTCCCGATCACCTGTTGAACGATCCAAGCACCATCTTCAAAGTTTGTCCCAGGAGTACTCCCGGGGGCTTCTGTCTCCAACTCCACCTCCGTATTGGCCGGAGGCTCGAGATCTTTTCCTCCGGTGCCCGCCGGCACATCCTCAACGATGGGAGGCTCGGCAGTACTCGCGGTTGCAGGGTCTTCCGGCAACGAGTCCGCACTCGTGCCCACCTGGCCGGCACTGGAGGTTGCCGACTTGGGAATCTCCGACTTCCTAAATCAGATGTGTTAGTATTCAACATTAACACAAGAAGCTACAACACGATACTTCCGAGTTACTAACCTCGCAGGCTTCCTGAGGGGGAGTGCTGTTGGCACGACCAGCCCTCATGGCGCGGTCTTGTTTCCGGTACGGGTTGAGAACGCCGGGCTCCTCTCCCCAGTCACATCGACTACCCCATGCCTCGGGGCCTCGGGGTTCTTCACAGTACCACTACAGGAGAAAACTAACTAAGTACTCGTAGAAGATTGGCAAGATCAAGCAGCTAAAGAAGTACATACTACTTACGTCGCCTGGCGACGGCTTGGTGTTGCCGCTGCTGCAGCGGCTCTCCGCTTCCGCGTCGCCACTCGCTGTGGGCGCGGTGGATCGGCTGCAGCATTTCCTGTGTCTCTCTCAGCGGGCAGGTCTCAGGCTGGCTCCTCGAAAACTAGCTCAGGCGGGTCAGATCTGAGCCGCTCTATGTCGCCCTGCAGACAAAAGCAGACCGTCAAACAACAACTCTGTCAACAAGATTACATCCAAAGGTACTCGAGTAAACACATACCAGGTTCGACGAGTAGTCTGTGCCGAACAATCTTGGGATGAAGGGCTCCAAGTTCACCCCCATGAACAGGCGGGTGACCCGGTGCATGATTTCTTCAACGGATGGCACATCCCTGGCCATCCGTGATGGGTCTCGAATACCTTCGTACTCGAACCCGAGGTGAACGTGTTGCTGGAGGGTCTGGATGTGCCGCTCGATGAACAAGTACGCCACAGACTCCCCAGTGAAGCCCTTGTCCTTCAGGACCTTGATCCGCTGCATCAGCTCGGAGATGCCGCGGCGTTCGTCCTCCGTCGGCTTCTTCAGCCAACACTCTTGGCGTTGGGGCGGGGAGTTGTCCCATCCGGGGAGGCTAGGCTAGTGGTTCCCAATGTAGAACCACTGCGCGTGCCACCCGGACAGGCTACTCGGGGTCGTGTACTCAAGGTACAACGCCTTGTCGCACAGCTGCACCCCGGCACCCCCAACTAGCGCGGGATTGTCCTCATCCAGCTGGGGTTTGAGGCAGAAGAGGTTGCCAAAAAGATTGAAGTGCGGGCGAATTCCTAGGAATGACTCGCACAGATGCACAAAAATAGAAATGTACAAAACAGAATCCGGGGGGAGACGGTAATGCTTGATTTTGTAAAATCCAAGCAAACCGAGAAAGAAAATAGAAGAAGAAGAGCGAGGCCGCGGTCGACAAAAGGGATGAACATCATGGTCTCACCGGTGTTCTCCCACGGCGACGAGTCGGAGCCAACGGTCCGCCACTGAACCACCCCCTCCTCTTGGAGTACCCACTCGGCAACAAGCCGGAGCAGGTGCCTCTCCTTGATGGTTGAGGCGCTCCATGACGAGCCTTCTGCCACCGTCTTGGCGACGTTCGCCGGCGGCAGCGATCCGCCTTCTCCATCGCCCTCCCTCTTCCTTCCGCGACCGGCGGCTGACTTCTTCGGCATCGTGGGTCAAAATGTCACCGGGGTCTTCATGCGCATGCCACGGGGAACCCACGCGGGTGTGGATGAGGACAGGGATCAGGATTCGGGCTAATCTTGGCTTGGATTCGGGCGGAGAGGTGGTCAATTTTGGAGTGGCGGCGGTGGCTAGGGTTATTGGCCAAGCAGATCTGTTTTTACTGCAGTGAAAACAGAGTAGGGTAAAACCCTAAGGGGTAACGTGGGGTCATTTATAACCAGCGGCTCCCCATTTTTCCGTTGGAAGCCGAAAAGTTTTCTCGGGATAATGATTCGATTTTGAGAGGTTTTTACTGGTTCTGTGTAACAGATAATGTAAACTTAGCCGTTTCTCAAGGATAGGCTCCTGAGAATTCGGACTTTTCGACTTCCAGCGCAATTTTACCCTAAAAATCATCAAATTGAGTTCAAAAACATACATTCCATGAAAAGACTCTTTAGATCCTTTTTTCCAAACCTGGAAATTTGGATTAAAGGCTCGGGGGCTGCGGGATACGTGTCATGAATGGCTTATTTTTCAAAAATTCTTGGAAGATACAGACCAAAGATTCACGACTAATTTGAACCTTAGCCTAATTCGTCGATTCAATCTAAGGCTCGGGGGCTACTCCATATGGAGTGCGAGTTCATCGCACCCCATATAAAAGAAGACTTGAAAACTACTCGGAGCTTGAGCACCCCACAGCCTCGATGCAACCAAGGAAGTACTCGGAAGACACCTTCTCAAGGGGACTCAACAGGGACCTGAAGACACCTTCCAGAAGTACTCGGAAGCCCGCAATACTCGGCTATGAAGAGCTCGGGGGCTTGTCAGACCCGAGGCAGCGGGACTGCACACTTGGCATACATATTCTTGTGGTAAGGGATGGCGCATGGGCTATACCTTATCCTCATTGTAACTAGTCATATAGAGCTAGGACTAGTCGGACGTAAGGAAAGTACCCGACAACTTACTCGAGTAGGACTCCTTAGGCCATCCCCGACTAGGACTTCATGTAGCCCTGTCCTCCTAGACTATATAAGGGCGGGCAGGGACCCCTCCAAAGCAGAACGTGCATACGCATAACCTCTAAGGCAATACAAACCACATAGGACGTAGGGTATTACACTCTCGGTGGCCCGAACCTGTCTAAACTTTGTGTTCCTTGCACCTTCGTGTTCCTGATCTCGGCGACACCCTACCTACAACCTACCACCTCGGGGGTATCCCTCGGTGGGTTTGACGGTAAAACACCTACAGTTTCCTATGGATAATTCAAACTGCTAAGTCTAAAGTATTACAAAAAAAAATAATATCAAAAGTTTGTCAGGAAATTCAACAAACTAACACATCAACACATTTTAGGACCATAAGCCTTAGGAAAAAATCAAATGGTTTTAACAAAGCCGGGCCATACATTGTTCACAAATGAATACATCTCCCACATAGTTCCCTAGAACTTAACTCAAACTTTCAAGTTTACATAGCTCACAATACTTTTGACATCATATACACCTCAAATTTTGACACAAACTCATATTGACCTTACAATTAGAGAATGTGAAGTTTTATTTGCAATATCATTTTGTTTTTTTCTACTTTGGTGTTTAAAACTATGTGCTATGTAAAAGATCTAAGAAATAGAAACTACCTTGAATAAAGACACCACGAAATGATAGAGTGTGAATTTATATAAAACTAGGAAAAAGAATCATCAAATTCGGAGTTCTTATGAGGGAGAAATACTAGTTACAAGTTTTAATTCCAGATTAAAAGAGAAAGATGGACTATTTACGAGCTTTTATGCCTCTCATCCAATCACGTGTTACCACGTGGAGCAGCAGGTGATGCCCGCCTCTGCACCGCCTGGGTGGCACGTGTCCATTTCCTTATTCTACTATAATGTAAAAGAGCCATTGTTGATGTTTCCTAGCGTCACAAAAATAAATCCGCAAGAGCACGATTGACGTTGTAGCTTTCACCCAGGAGTATCCAAGGGTATCGTATCCACTAAGGAACATGTGTATATCCTCTAAGGTTCAGGTTCGTCCAAGGATACTACACTAGTTAGAGGCAAGGAGTAGAGAGGATTCCTAAGGCTAAGAATCAAAGGTAAGATAGAACTATCCTAGTGGTTCGCTTCTGGCTACTGGCTTCTCAAAAAATAAGACTGGTGAGTTCCAGCATTACGGCACTGGGATATACCCGAACGGGGAGGGTTCTGTTGGATAGACAAGGCTGTCACCACCTGCTACCTACCTCATCTAACCATGGGATATACCACAACCAATAGGTAAAGACTGATCTAGACACCACGTCTACACCGTTTCTTACTAACTCTAGAATCGTTCCTATTTTAGAGGCATCCACTACACTAGCAAACTATTGATCCGGCAAACTAAAACACAAAGGAAATCACGAATACTTACTATGATTGATAAGCATCCGTCGAGGTACAAGATGGAGAAGAGCGCCAGTGTGCCCACCGGCTCCTCCCCGACTCCCCTGTAACATCCAGTAATTTTACGGAATGTTATAAGTCCAAAAATATGGATTTAAAACTTTTTGCGTGATTGTGTCAATAGCTAGAACAACATAAGAGTGACATATCCTTCTCTCTAAAATTCTTAGTAAAATAGAATTCTAAATGTGTTAAGGACCATACTGTTAGTGTGAGCTATTAGGAATTTGTTGGGATTTATTGACTTACCTTGTTTAATTTTTGTTCAAATGGATTTTGGTTGGAACTGAGTGGAATTTAGTTTGAATTCGGCCATTCAAACTAAATTCAAATACTAACAACCCCTAACCTCTAAATTGGACCTTGGCCCTAACTCTAACCAGCCCAAATCTACAACCTAGCCCAACCGAACCTACTAACCTAACCCGCTAACAGGCCAGTGCCCGAACCCGGCCTGCCAACACCTCGCAGGCCGCCCGGTCGAGCTCAGCCCACGAGCAAACCCCGTGAGGCCCAAAACCACCGCCAGCCCAACCCACCGCCAGCCTCATCCCTTCACCCGCAACCCTCTCCATCGCGAGCCGCTGACGCGTGGGGACCACACGTCAGCTTTACTTTCTCACTCACCTTCTCCGGCACCAGTGCCGCTCCCTCCGCGCCAATGCCACCGCTCCACCCGTTCGCTCTGCCCTACACCTCGCCTTTCTGCGCTCCACAACAACAGGGCGCAACCGTCGTGCCTCCCTTGTCGGCCATCGACCCCGCGCCGCGCCCCCAAACCCTAGCTAGCACTACGTCATGTCGCGCGATGGCCGCCATGCGTCTCGGCCCGAACGCCCAAAATCGCCGGCCGTCCGTGCTACTCCCAGCCCTAGCGCCGCCCTATAAGGACCCCGTCTCGCCCGGCCACCGCGACCTAGAAACCCTAGGGGTTTCCCCCCTTTCTACCGCCGCTACCGAGCCAGAGAGGGAGGGGGAGAGCATGAGGAGGAGACGGTGCTAATGCATCCAGGAGGAGGAGGAGCTGCTGCCACCGCGCACAAGGAGGAGAACGACTATCGACGCACAGTATCGCTACGCCAGTGAACCGTTCGGCAACATCGATGCCCCGACTCGGCACTGCACGGCCCCGAGTCACCCCTGCATTGACTCGCCACTACGTTGCACCCTTCTTCAATCGAGCCCCACGGTAAGCGCCACTGCCCGCTCCCCGTCACCCCCCGCTGAGGAACCCTCCTCTAGCTTGGCCATAGGACCCCGAACCCATTTGTGCAGGGACCTCCGCCGTGCGCCGCCGTCAAAACCTGTGGCAGAACCACCTGAATTAATCTGGCTCAAGTGTATTAACCATCACCATTAGGGCAATCTCGGTTAACCTTACACTTCAAACGGAGTAATCCATGGGTCTGTCGGGTAACCTCCCGATACAACCACGGTAAAGCGGATCGAATGCCATACATACGAATGCTCATGCGACGATGAGCCCAGAGAATACCACATTCCAGCAATATTACAAAAATTATCATAGGTGAATATTACAAACCAAGTTTGAGTTTAGAAACCAAGTACTTCAGTGATCATAACTAAGAAGTTCTTCAGAGTTTAAGTTGTAGCGGAAAATAAAACAACGAAAGCTACTCGACGATACAGGATGTCTCGGTGAAGCCCGTACGAGACATCACTCGGCATTATCTCCATTGGACGGGGGCGTATCCCATTCCACCGACCAACCAGGGGGAAGAGTGCAGGGCCAAGTCAAGCTAGCAATCATATCTTCGAAGGTCTCACCTGAAAACGAGCCACAAGCAAGGCTGAGTATACTAATACTCAGCAAGACTTACCCGTGTAGTGGAATCTACTCCACCGACTCTAGACATGCAAGGCTTTTTGGCTCAGGGCTTTGTTTTGCCGAAAAGCATCTACGAGTGGGTCCTTACTTTCAACTTTTAGCTCAAGATTCTAGTTTCATTAACCATTCTAGATAAGCAGCTATCCAATATCATTAATGGTGAAGCATTAATTTTCATCCAACAAGTTTATTCATCATCATTGTTCCTCTTCTTACTCTGTGGGTAAAGGGGGTTAAGCAGTCTCAATAGCCGTGAGAAACGGATGATTCGAATCGAATTTCTTAACCTTGCAAGGGAAACCTAAACACACGTCACGTGGTTACTCCCAGAGTCACACGTGCAACTTTTCCCCTTTCTTTCCGGGTCGTGGATCGGAGCTACCCTCTGAGAGTACAAGAGCCCCATGCCACGGTTCAGCGCCGGGTCGTGACCACTCTCTGCACTCGCCATATGCACATGGGACCGAAGTTCAAAGGGTAGGTTGTCGTCCACTTGCCGGGCCAATCAGGTACTTAAGCTTACCGATTACCATATTCTCGGCATGTGGTTAGTACGTTCAAAGACTTAACCACCACTACCACACACTGCGGCCTTAGCATTTTTCACTAAACAGACAGGCCTCAATCGTAAACATCGTTCCATAGCCTGTCCGTTGTCCTTATGATTGCAGCGTGTAGTAAACATTCAACTCCTATTTTCTCGCGAGTGACAGGAAATCACTCGGCTTTTACCGAAGTCCTATTAGCACAACATTCTATCGAACCTAACATCTAGTTTTCAAGCATGGGTTCCTAACATCATGCAACTAAGTTTTCATTCAACTCCTATAAACTTAATGCACAAGCAAAAGAGTAGTGAGTTGCATAATTTAGGAAAGGAAATGGGTTATGCTCCGGGGCTTGCCTTCTTGTGCAAAGTTAGTCCGGGGGTCGTCTGAACGTTGACCCGGGTCTTCAACTGCTTCAGTTAAATTTGCCTGGGCTTCTCGCTGCTCACTCTCGGACTCGGGCACCAGCTCGTAAGTTCCGTCGGCGAGAGTAGTCGTTTCTACATGAATGCACAAGTTTAAGTAGTGGTAATGGTAAACGACATGATTTCCTTCACGATATAGTTGCAGTTTGTAAAACATGAGTTTGTCGTGAAGTGAGTTATTTTATCATTCGTGGGCAATCGTTAATAGAGTAGAAAAGTACAATAAGTAACTTCGTTAAGCAAGGTGGGGTGGGTGTTCATGGGAACTTATGTTCCTCATGGAAACATGATTTAAGTGTAACTACTACAGCGAGTAGCTTCTGGTCATGAAACCTTGAATCTAGGCACATCAGGGAAAGATATGCTTACTGTAAAATTTTCAGCCTATTTCATGCAGCAGATTAATTATGAAAAATATATTACATGGTTGCTGCTAGACACTTGTTCTTTTTGTACAGAACAATTGGTGCAAAAACTGAGACTAAGATTTTTACAGGGCTTTTATTTAAGCATGCAGGAGCTACTGTAATGTTTATAGGATTTATTATGCAGTTTTCAGAGCATAGTAAATGTGACATTACACACCTTGGTTAATCAAGGATTTAGTTTTACAGGATCCTACACAGGGTTTCTGTCCATGAAACATTCTACACAGGGTTTCTGTCCATGAAACATTCTACACAGCAACCTCTACCACTGAGTATCTCCTAGTAAAAATATGAGAATTTTCCAAGCTAGGATACTATTTACTTAATTTAATGTATGTTATTAGCACATAAATCAAATAAATAGGTTCCTGTGAGATAAAAAGTCTCCCAATTTTTCTCTGGCATCCAGGTACCATTACACCAGTATAGAAAAAGTTTCATTAGGTGATTCATAACCTAACTGCAGGGATAAAAATATTTAGCCACTTATGGTATGAAACTAAGTTTAATAAACAGTGTAGATAGGGATGGAATTTGGGCCTGATCTTTTTACACAGTCCTAAACATCAAGCAACTAACTCACTGCCCAAAATTTAGGGTCAGCATTGATCTACAACAGTGGGTACAAAAGAAGTCCATTAAAACTTCCATTTAATGTAGAGCAAAATATGTTGTGAATCTGAGAAACTTTTCATAACAAAAGTTGTAGAGTTTCTTCTAAGGATTCCAGAACAGTTTAGTTTGCATTTTTATGAATTTTCTACGATTTTATACGAATTTTACAAGTTCACTGAATTTGAATCTAGATTTGAAACTTTCTTTTACAACTGGGTCCTTGAATCTTACGTGCAGACCCTTCTAAAGATTTCAATTACTGCAATTGGGTCCTCGGGTGGCTCGGGTACGGTGGCCGGCCAAAATTCTAGCGAGGGGCTCGCCGGCGGCGAGGGGTGAGGGTCGGGGAAGGATCAGGGGTGCGAGGGCTACCTCGTGAGGGTCTTGTTCGGGTGGGGGACGGCCGGGAGTAGCTCGCCGGCGTTGGAGCAGGGGCGGCGGCGGTGGCACGCGTCGACGGCGGTGCTCCGGCGGGCTTGGGGCGGCCTGGTCTGGACGGGGAGCTTCAGTGGCGCGTGGGGAAGCTGCTCGGGTGCTTGGCTTGGGCGGAGGAGGTCGGAGTCGAGCTGTCCGCGGTGAGCAGGAGCGGCGGCGGCGGTGACAGCGCGGGCGGCGGCGCTCCGGTGGTCCTGAGCGGTGTTGGGCGGGTCGGTGAGCTCCGGTGGGATGACGTGGTGGTGGCTGGAGGTTCAATTTGGGCAGGGGGCGGCTGTGGGAGGCTGTCCACGAGCGGGTGGAGCTCGGCGGCGACAATGGCGGCGGCGGCGTTCTCTGGCTGCTGGTGGCTTGCGCGGGCGGCCTAGGGCGGTTTTTATAGGGGCAGGAGGGAGGTAGAGTGCCGGGCGACGCGCGGGGCGGAGACACGGTAATGGCGTGCCACTGGCCACGGTGGGCGGCTCGGTTCGCCGGCGCGGCGTGCGGAGGGCGGAGGCGGGCGACTGGCGGCCGGGGATTTTGCGCGTGGAGCGAGGAGATAGCGCGGCGCGGGGATTGGGGGACAGGTGCAGTAGCGGCTCAGGCGGGCGGCAGGCGCAGCGACGGGCGGGTCGCAGCGGGCGGGACGGCACGGCGCGGCGCGGCGGTTGGGCGCGGCGGGCGGCGAGCAGAGGCACGGCACGGTGTGGCGCGCGCGCGAGCGCGGACTGGGCAGCACGGCGGTGGGGGGGGGGGGGGGGCAAAGCCGGGCTTGGGGGCGAGGAACGGCGGCCACTGGCCTGGCGGCTCGCGCCGGTCAGGCGTCGCCGGCCACCTGGCCGTGATGTCGGGCGGGGAGGGGAGAGAGAGAGAGAAGCGAAGGACCTTTTTGCGAGAATTTGAAAAGTTCCAGGGGGCTGGGTGCAAACAGGATGTTTTCTCCTCTTTCTAATTTGAATTTCAAAAACTTTTGAACATGAAAGTTGTTCACAATAAAAAGTTCTACAAGTTTGGTTTCAGGCAACATCTCATTTGGCTTATGGTTTGAAAGTTAATTTAAAAATTCAAAAGTATTCATATGTGCCCAATTTCAATTTGAATTTCAACTTAACTTGTTCTAATTCTTTTTACCCTTTTATTAGTTGGTTAAGCATAGGGTTGGGCTAATGACATTGCTTTAGAAATGTAGTTTATCAGGGTTGTTACAAAACCCGCAGCCGTCGTCGCCTTTATCCCCGCGGCACCATGCCAAACGTGTTCGACAAGGCCACGCCGCGGCCCTGGAAGCCAGGAGCCCGCGCGTGCAGGCGTCACCTATCCCTGGGCAAGCCAAGCGCTGGCCTTAGCAGGCCATGGCGAGTTTCACCACCGCCATCTAGCTCGCTGCTGCTATCCTTGCTCACCGCCGCTACGGCATGGCTACGGTGTGCGTACGGCCCTGCGCGCGCGTGTTGATTCCCCAGGGTCAGACCCAAGCCTCGCCTTAGCGCCAGACCAAGCCACCGCCGCCTCCTTTTGCCGCCGCTGCTTCGTCATCGCCGCCGGTAGACGCGCCTGCGGCGCGACGTCGCGTTCGCGGCGCGGCGAACACATTCAGGCGTGTCGTCGAATCGTCGAACACCTGGAGCGCACCCACACACGCAACCTCACAGCACGCACACACGCACACAAGGGCGTGAACCACACCGGATCCGCGTGCTGTCGCACGGGATCCCACAGCCGCTGATGCATGGGCCCCGCCTGTCAGTGCGGGCAGGCGCCGCTGACCCGTGGGGCCAGCTTGCTAGTGAGGGGAAGAGAGGAGAGTGAAGGAGAGAGAGAGAGTTGCACCGTGACCCAATCCCTCGACTTGAGTCGGCCTGCTAACCACGCCGAGCCCACGAGCCGAGTAGCCCAAGCCGGCCTGCGAGCCGAGTTGCTGGACCGAGCCGGTCGATTAGCCTATTAGTCGAGCCGGCCTGCTTCACCTTAGCTGAGCCCGAATCGTGATCCACAAAACCAAGCCGAGCCGTGTTCGGCTAGCAAGCCGGCCCAACATTTTGAGCCCAATAACCTGAGCCGCGTTTTCTTTTTCTTTTTGTTTTAACAGACCGGACACGTGGGTCCCACCTGTCGGTGAGACCCAGTCACTGACCCGTGGACCCATCTAACCTCTGACCGTTGACCCGGTTGACCTGGTCAATGTTGACCAGGTCAATGCTGACGTCAGCATGACCTCATGCTGATGTCAGCAAACTCGCGCCCCTGGATGGCGTCATGCTGACGTCGTGCTGATGTCAGCATGACACATGGCACACCCAGAGGCTGCCACGTGGCTTACTATGTGAATTTTCTTTTCGTTAATCCTTTTTCTATTTTCAAAAAATGTTTTAAGCTTAGAAAATTCATAATAAATTAACCGAACCTCCAAAAATTATGAAATAAGTTTCATAATTCATCTAAAATCATGATCTACCCGTTAGGGTAGGTTTTGTTGCCATTGGGTCTTATTTGGATACTTTTGTGCACTTTTGCACTTTGGCTCGGTAGCGGCGGAGGAGCTGAATACGACCTGTCGCTGAGGAGCTGACCTGCGACCAAGACGACCGGAGGATCGAGGAGGACTTCCCGAATGCTAGAAGACCTTCAGAGGCTACGAAGGACCACCAGGTTCACGCCCATCTATGAATTGAATGCCTATTAGACATTGCTTGCTAGAAATGCTAGTGCTCTGTGATGTGTTGCAATGAGATAAACCTGCATAGCCTATGTTATCCCATGTTTACCTTGAATGAATATGAGATGCTTTGGCTACTATTGCATGTGTATGTGAGGGATATTGTGATATAGTCTTGGCGTGAGTAAGCCATATATATTGAGGAGCTGGTGAATAGGGCTATTAGCTGGGGGCGAGCAAGTTAACCTGATCCTCAGATCAGGGGCTTGGGGTGTGTGTTGGGCAGACCCTACGG
Organism: Panicum miliaceum; assembly: GCA_032594955.1. Classification (NCBI taxonomy): domain Eukaryota; kingdom Viridiplantae; phylum Streptophyta; class Magnoliopsida; order Poales; family Poaceae; genus Panicum; species Panicum miliaceum. The sequence goes on from CM064068.1 coordinate 15,543,857, forward strand.
AGTGCCTATTGCGGGCACATGTCCTTTGTGGACATTGGTCCTTTGTGGATGGATGGTGGTACCGGAGGAGTTGGAGGGCCAGACCTGTAATGGGTGCCGGCGACGGACCATTACGGCGGATACGTCACTTGAGGAAGATGCTCGCCTAGGCATATGAGGACCTGTTGTGGTAACTATGATCAGTGGGACTTTCTGAGCATGCACACCACTTATCCACTATGCGGGTGGATCCGGTCCAAAGCTAGCAAGCATGGTGCCAAGCCTCTAGGAGGATAGCGTATCAGTGTAAGGGGAGGAGGTGATGACCTCACATTCCCTGAATGGCAGGATCTTGCGAGATCCAGGTGTAGAAGGCTTCACAGTCCCGGGGCGACCTCCTATAGGAGAAAGCAACCAAACCCGGGAAAGCAGGATGGTGCCATGGCTACTAGTTCTCGTTCTTAGTAGACCGGTGTCTCTTTGTCAGTCTGTGGCAGAACCACCTGAATTAATATGGTTCAAGCGCGCTAATCATCACCACAAGGGCAATCAGGGCTAACTCGCACTTCGAACGGGATAATCCACTGGTCTGTCGGGTAACCTCCCGATACAACCATGGTTTTTGCGGATCGAAGCCACACATACATGTACTCACACGAAGGTGAGCCCAGAGTATACAACATTCTACAATTCATGACTCCGGTTCATCACGAATTATTATTACAATGGAGTTCAAATTCGGAAAACAAGGTACTTCGGATTTCGAAATAAATGAGTTCTTCAGAGTTCAAGCAGCGGAAAAGATAATGACAACTACTCGACGATAAAGGATGTCTCGATGAAGCCCATACGAGGCATCACTCGGCATCACCACCGTTGGCCGGGGGCGTATCCCATTCCACCGACCAACCAGGAGGAAGGGTACAAGGCCAAGTCAAACTAGCAATCAAATCCTCGAAGGTTTCACCTGAAAACAAGCCACAAGCAAGGCTGAGTATACTAATACTCAGCAAGGCTTACCCGACTAGTGGGGTATACTTAGCCGACTCCTAGACATGCGAGGCTTTTGAGTTGAGGGGTTTGTTTTGCCGAAAAGCATATATAGTAGGTCCTTACTTTCAGATTTTAGCTCCAAGTTCTAGCTTTCTTTAACCATTCTAGGTGAGCAACTATCCAATATCATGCATGGTGGAGAATTATTTTTGCATCCACAAGATTAATCACAATCATTGTTCCTCTTCTTACTCTATGTGGTAAAAGGGTCAAGCAGTCTCAATAACCGCGAGAAACGGACGATTCGAATCGAATTTCTTAACCTTGCAAGGGAAACCTAAACACACGTCACGTGGTTACTCCCAGAGTCACACGTGCAACTTTTCCCTTCAATTCCCGCTTCACGGAACAGGCCCACCGCCCTCGACTACACCTCCCCACAGACCACGGTACGTCGGGCTGTGGCGGCCGATGCACCTGCCATTAGCTAGATGTGAACGAATTCAAGACAGTGGGAAGTATATTCCGGCCTCGGTTCAATCCAGTACTTAAGCTTACCGATTACCATATTCTCGGCATGTGGTTAGTACGTTCAAAGACTTAACCACCACTACCACACACTGCGGCCTTAGCATTTTTCACTAAACAGACGGGGCCTCAATCATCATCATAAACATCGTACCATAGCCCCGTCCGTCGACCTTATGATTGCAGCATGTAGTAAACAATCAACTCCTGATTTCTCGCGAGTGACAGGAAATCACTTGACTTTTACCGAGTCCTATTAGCATAGCATTCTATCGAACCTTGCATCTAGTGTTCAGAGCATGGGTACCTAGGATCATGCAACTAAGTTTTCATCCAACTCCTATAAACTTAATGCGCAAGTAAAGTAGAGTAATAAGTTGCATAAGTTTAGAAAAATAGGGTTCATGCTCCGGGGCTTGCCTTCTTGGGAAAAACTAGCTTGGTACTCTTCCGAACTTGGGCTCGGGTCTTCGAGAGCTTCAGTTAGATTGACATGAGCTTCACGCTGCTCACTCTCGGACGCGGGCACCAGCTCGTACGTTCCGTCGGCGAGAGTCGTCGATTCTATATGAATGCACCAATATAAGTTATCGTGAGGGTATATGACGATTATTTTCATTCACGTTAAAGTTGTAGTTCACAAAACATCAATTTGGTTGTGAAGTTAAAAGATTTCTTTGGCAATTGTTAAAAGAGTATAACTTAAACTATTAACTTCATTAAACAAAAAGGGGCTGTGAGATATTGGGGACTGAATTTTCCAAGCACAACATGGATTAATCACAACTTCTGGATTAGGTAACTTCTGGTATTGAAATGTTTGTTTAGAGCACATTAAGCAGAGGCAAAAGCACTGTAAAAAAAAATTTAGACATTTTTAAGCAGTAGATTAATTATGAAAAAAAGTAAAACACAACCACTGCTAGCATCTAGATATTTTTATGCAGAACAAACCACTCAAGTATTGAAGCTAAAACTTTTACAGGGTGTTAATCTATCCATAAGTGTGTTACTGTAAAATTTTCAGATTTAGACCTTGCCTACAACAGGGGGTACATTTAAAGTCTATTAAACCTTCCATTTAATTTATAGTAAGATTTAGTAAGCAACTGAAGAAATGCATGTAACAAAAGTTGTAGACTTTCATCCAAAGATTCCAGAACAGTGGATTTTGTATTTTTCCGATTTTTCTACGATTTTAAATGAATTTTACAAGTTCACTGTGTTTGATTTTAATGTTTGAACACAGGTTTACAGATATGCCCCTGGAAACTTGCGTGCAGACTCTTTCAAAGATTTCAACCAAAGAAATTGGGTCCCTGGGCGGCGCTGGCATGGCGGCCGTCCAGATTCTGGCGAGGGGGCTCGTTGGCAGCAAGGGAAAAAGGGACGGGGAGATCCAGGGAGGTGAGAGCTACCTTGGGTGGCCTTGGTCGGGGTTGGGAGTGGCCGGAGGTGGCTCGTCGTCGCGGAACAGAGTGGCGGCGACGGGGCGGAACGTCGGCGGCGGTGCTCCAGCGAGAAGGGAACAACGTGGGCTGGTCGAGTAGCTTCGCGGCGCCAAGGGGAATCCATTTCGAAGCTTGTCTGGGACGGAGGAGCTTCGGTGTGGGCTGTCCACTGAGCAACAAGGAGCAGCGGCGGCGCGGGCGGCGCTGGCGGTGCTCCGGTGGCTCTGGGCGATGATGGGTGGTGCAGTGAGCTGCGGTGGGGTGCTGTGGTGGTGGTGGAAGACTCAGCTTTGGCAAAGGGTGGCCGGAGAGGTGAGCTCCACGGTGAGCTGAGCACGACGGCGTTAATGGTGGTGGCAGAGGCGTTCTGGTGGTTGGGCACGCGAGGGGGGGGGGGGGGGGGGGAAACTCAGCGCGGCCTTTTGTAGGAAGCAGCGAGGCGGGAGGAGGGGTGGAACTTGACTGTGAGACGCGGGAGGAGGGGTGCAACTCGAAAATCCTTCAACGCAAAAGTTGTTCAAAATGGAAAGTTCTACAAGTTTCGTTTCAGGCCAAAGCGTGTTTGAGTTCTAGTTTTTAGAAGTTATTTTAAAAACTTATTTACTCGAAATTTCTCTTAATTATTTATGCACCGCTTTAAGGTAAAGAGGCTTATTTCGCAAATTAAACACCTGGGGTGTTACACAGTCGGATCATTACCGGCTGACAACGATTCGAGTGGGTCTAGGTGTACAACCCCTGTAGGGTGAAAACTATACGTATAGCCGCGTACTCGGTCATGTGCATACCTACTTTTCTGTTACTTGCATTAGTTAGTGTTACTATATCTTCTACCTCCCTCTAGTCTTGATAATCCTGCCTGGGGGCAGTTGAGGTGCGAGGAGAGGGAGTTCTCGCATCGACTTGGTGGTTATGGAAGGTGTGTGTGGATCGGGAGTCCGGGATGCCGGAATGGCCCGAGTTCGGAGATGGATGTTGTTATGAACTCGCTGCTGATGCATAGGAAAACCTCAGCCTTATACTTTGGCTACTTTTATACCTTTGCATTCCACTTAAAGCTTGCATACGGATGGTGACGTGAACCTATCCCACTCCTTGGGGATAGTTGGTAGATGCAGGATTTGACCCGATGCTCAACCCCAACGCTGAAGGATGATCCCAGGATGGCTCGTGCTTCGCTCAAGTTTGCCTGTGGAGAGGTGTTCCATCAAGATGAAGGACGGCCCCGAAGATTAGCTACCGCTTCCACTTTCTGTTTGAACCTTTTAGCCCAAGGGGCTTGTACTAAATTTCGTAATACAATCCTTCGGATTATGTAATATTTAAACCCTTTTTTGAATCTACGCGATGTATGACTGTGATATTGGCTTGAAATGAGTTAAGTATGTGATAGCTACTGATCCGGGGACTATCATGACGATACAGGAGGTCGGGTTCTCATTTTGAAAACCTGGTTCGTTTCAGCCCCTCACTCTCTCCCTAATTCCTAAGCACTACCTAGGCAGCACTAAGCCTCTAAAAAGAGCTCCAACTCCAAAAGTGAGAGAGGAGGTGAAGGTGAGTTGTGTTTCCTTTAGAAGCCCCTCCCCTTGTATTTATAGGGGTGAACCAGGGTGCTCTCGCCCAGGATTGCAGCTCTATCACCTGGAACCGACGTTGGGGTCCAATGAGGAGCTGCCACGTGCAAGCTTTAAGTCGGTGGAGCTGGTCCTGGGTCGGCCGACCTACCTGGGTCGGCCAATTGAAGTTTGGCTCCAACCGGGCTCAGCTTCGGTCAGGTGGTTGATAAGTGGGCCCTATGGTCCCTGGTGAGTGAGTTGGCGCTGTCCTAAGTCGGTTGCTTGCATTGGTGGGCCCTTAGATCCGTGGTATGCTGATTGCTTGCGCTTGATTGGTCGGAAGTGTGTTGCCTTGGATCGCGAGTGTGTTGCCTTGCTCTTGAGGTGTGTTTCCTGATTTGCTTGAGCTGCATACACATATTCACCAACGCATATGGAATTTGATAATTAAACACCTACTCTTTGTTGGTCAGCGCGCTCCGATATGTTGGCGTCTTGTTGCATGAATCCTGGAGCTTGTTTTACCTGCATTTCCTGCCCAAATCCCTACATTGCAAAATCTCCAAGGGAAATATGGAAATGATATTATTTGGGTTAAATATGCAGGTTAAGTATGCGAGTCATCCCACTTCTCGGGTCAAATTGACGCTCAAAATTGGTCTGTAGCGAGCGTCAACAGCCATCACCTCACAAGCGTGCAGTCGGTCTGGTGGTTAGGAAAGCCCACCACAAGCCTGAGGTCTCCAGTTCGATTCATTTGTTGGACCTATTTTTTGCTGACAAATTTACTTACTCAATTTTGCACCACAGTATTTGTGACAGAATAAAAATGACAAATTAACTCAATTTTCCACCAGAGTTTTCGTGATGGAGGAAAAACATTACATATTTACAAAACATGGAGTACAATCACAATTGGTTCACCAAAGATAAGGAACAACACCCAAATTCATAGATAGGAACTTCCAAAATTCATACATCACACTAGCATCTACCAATTCCACATCGCCAAAATAACATCATAGTTATTGTCAGTAACTAACCATCCATATCACTCCTTTGCATTTCCACAAGTGCCTTCTGCCTTTTTTTTTTCTTTCGATTTCCAAATCCCAAGTTCATCTTCAAGTGCAACAATCTTGGCTTGCGCTTTTGCAAGCATCTTGATCTTCTTGTATAGTTCATCACCTATCTCGTGCATGCGCTTCCTCATGAACTCCAATTCATCAAAGGATTTGTCGGAGTCGTCATGGCCGGTGGAGAAGTCGTTAATGCATGCAGACATCTTGGCCTCGGACGGTGCCTTCTTTGGTTGCTGGCCGCGGTCCCGCTTAGTCGGCGGCAAGGCGTTGCAGGCCGCATTTGGCTTCGGCGGGCTTTGTGGCAGAACCACCTGAATTAATCCGGCTCAAGTGTATTAACCATCACCATTAAGGCAATCTCGGTTAACCTTACACTTCAAACGGAATAATCCACTGGTCTGTCGGGTACAACCTCCCGATACAACCACGGTAATCGGATCGAGCGCCATACATACAAATGCTCACACGACGATGAGCCCAGAGAATACCACATTCCAGCAAATATTACGACATTAACATAAGTAAATAGTACAGACCAAGTTCTGAGCTTTAGAAACCAAATACTCCAATTAACATAAATAAGTTCTTCAGAGTTTAAGTTGCAGCGGAAATAAACAACGGAAACTACTCGACGACACAGGATGTCTCGATGAAGCCCGTACGAGACATCACTCGGCATTATCTCCGTTGGGCGGGGGCGTATCCCATTCCACCGACCAACCAGGGGGAAGAGTACAAGGCCAAGTCAAACTAGCAATCAACTCTTTGAAGGTTTCACCTGAAAACAAGCCACAAGCAAGGCTGAGTATACTAATACTCAGCAAGGCTTACCCGACTAATGGGGTATACTTAGCCGACTCCTAGACATGCGAGGCTTTTGGCTTGAGGGGTTTGTTTTGCCAAAAAGCATATATAGTAGGTCCTTACTTTCAGATTTTAGCTCCAAGTTCTAGCTTTCTTTAACCATTCTAGGTAAGCAACTATCCAATATCATACATGGTGAAGCATTAACTTTTCATCCAACAAGTTTATTCATCATCATTGTTCCTCTTCTTACTCTGTGGGTAAAAGTGGTTAAGCAGTCTCAATAGCCGCGAGAAACGGACGATTCGAATCGAATTTCTTAACCTTGCAAGGGAAACCTAAACACACGTCACGTGGTTACTCCCTAGAGTCACACGTGCAACTTTTCCCTTCAATTCCCGCTTCACGGAACAGGCCCACCGCCCTCGACTACACCTCCCCATGGACCACGGACGCAGCCGGGCCATGGCGGCCGATGCACCCGCCATTAGCTAGATGTGAACGAATTCAAGACAGTGGGGAGTATATTTCGGCCTCGGTTCAATCCAGTACTAAGCTTACCGATTACCATATTCTCGGCATGTGGTTAGTACGTTCAAAGACTTAACCATCACTTACCACACACTGCGGCCTTAGCATTTTTCACTAGACAGACGGGCTTCAATCATCAGCATAAACATCGTACCATAGCCCGTCCGTCGTCCTTATGATTGCAGCGTGTAGTAAACAATCGACTCCTAATTTCTCGCGAGTGACAGGAAATCACTCGACTTTTACCGAGTCCTATTAGCATAGCATTCTATCGAACCTTGCATCTAGTGTTCAGAGCATGGGTACCTAAGATCATGCAACTAAGTTTTCATCCAACTCCTATAAACTTAATGCACAAGTAAAGTAGAGTAATAAGTTGCATGAGTTTAGAAAATAGGGTTCGTGTCCGGGGCTTGCCTTCTTGCGAAAAGTTAGTCCGGGGCTCTTCCGAACTTGGGCTCGGGTCTTCGGCAACTTCAGTTAGATTCACTTGAGCTTCACGCTGCTCACTCTCAGACGCGGGCACCAACTCGTACGTTCCGTCGGCGAGAGTCGTCGTTTCTACATGAATGCACAAGTTTAAGTAGTGGTGATGTTAAACGACATGATTTCCTTCACGATAAAGTTGCAGTTTGTAAAACATGAGTTTGTTGTGGAGTGAGTTACTTCATCAATCGTGGGTAATCGTTAATAGAGTTTATCTTCATCTATTTAACTTTATTAAAGAAGAAGGGGTTGTGTTATATTGAAAACTTAGTTTCTTTTTAAACACAAACATGAGTTGAACACAATTACTAATCTAGTTAGCTTCTGGTAATAACATTTTTATTCAAAGTACATTATGCAGAGATAAGATCACTGTAAAAATTTCAGACATTTTTGTGTAGCATGTTAAATATGAAAAATGTAATACACAGCCACTGCTAGAATCTAGTTATTTTTATACAGAACAAACCATGCAAGTATTGATGCTACAAATTTTACAGGGTGTTGCTATAACCATATTTGTGCTACTGTAAATTTTTCAGATTTTATTGTACATGATTTAGAGCATAATAAATGGGACAAGCTACGCTCATGTCATTAAAGATTATTTTCTACAGGATGTTATACAGAGTTTCTATGTTTGAAACTTTTTGTACAGGTTGAGCTACTCTATTGTGTTTCATAGTAAAAAGATGAACATTTTATAAGGGCTTTACTAATTATTTTGAATTAGTGAGGTTTTCCTACCACAAATTCATATGAACAGGTTACATATAGTAAAAAATGTTTCTAAATTTTTCTGTGGCCTCTAGGTATCACTACAACAACACAGAAAAAGTTTCATGACATTAAACATCACGGAACAGCAGGAATAATTAGTTCTATCACTTTATGGCATAAAACAAGGTTGGACAAAAAGTGTATCTAGAGATGGCTTTTGGTCCTGATCTTTTTACACAGTCCTAAACATCAAGCAAGTAACTCACTGCCCAAACATTAGGGTCAGCAATGATCTACAACAGTGGGTTCAAAAGAAGTCCATTAAACCTTCCATTTAATCTAGAGCAAAATATATTGAGAATCTGAGAAACTTTATGTAACAAAAGTTGTAGAGTTGCTTCTAAGGATTCCAGAACAGTTGAGTTTGCATTTTTCTGAATTTTCTAAGATTTTATACGAATTTTACAAGTTCACTGATTTGGTTAAAACCTTCTTTACAGAGGGGTCCCTGAAAATTAGCAGAAAACCCCCTAGAAAGATTTGGGCGTTTGCAATGTAGTCCCTGGTCGCAAATCACGGCGGGGAGCATCCTGTCCGGCCGAATTCCGGCGAGCTGGGTCGCCGGCGGCGAGGGCAAGGTGGGGGAGGAGCAAGAGGAGGTTGGGGGCTACCTTTGGGTGGTCACGGTTGGGGCGGAGGCGGCCTGAGCAGGGCTGCCCACGGCTACCGGGGGGGGCAGCGGCGGGTGGAGCTCTGCTCCGGCGAGCTCCGGCGAGCTGGGCGGCGGGGCTTGGGCTGGGAAGCTTCGCGCGGAGGTAGGAGAGCGATTTTGGGGCCTAGCTCGGGTCGAGGAGGGGCGGAGGAGGGAGTTCCACGGCGGCGGCGTGGGGCGGAGCTCGGCTCTGCTCTGCGGGGAAGAAGGAGGAACAGGGAGAGGAGGGAGGGGCGCTGCGCCGGGCTTTATAGCCGGTGGAGCTCGCGGGGGTGGGCGTGGCACGGCCGGGGCGCGAGGTGGAGGGGGGGGCGGCGAGGCTGGGCGCCATTGGTGCGGCCGGCGGTGACCAGCGGCCAGAGGCGCGTCGTGCGCGTGGCGTGCGTGCGCTGGGCGCGCCTGGGGCGCGACGTCGCGTGTAGGCGACGCGGGCGGGCGGTTGGGGAGCTCGGGCGGCACGACGGGGGCACAGGGTGAAGGGGGCGGCGGCCAGAGGCGTGCGGCGTGCGGCACGCCATTGGGCGTCGGGGCGGTGGCGTCGTACTGGCCGTGCGGGCTGCCGTGTGAGGAAGAAGGAGAGCACGGCCACGGTTGGGCGAGCTGGGCGGCGAGCAGAGGCATTGGGCGCTGCCGGCGGTGGGTGGAGGTGCGCTATTGGGCAGGCGGCGGCGGCCAGCGACTGGAAGGCAGTGCGGTGGTGCAGGGCATGCCGTGCGGGAGGGAGAAGAAAGCGCGGCCGCGGTTGGCCGAGCGGGGGCGGGCAGCAGGCAGGGCGTCGGGGTTGGCTCGGCGTCTGGTGCCGCGCAGGCGTCGGGGGACAGGTGGCCGGCGGCGGTCGGGCGAGCGTGCGGTGCAGCAGAGGAGGGAGGGGTGAGGGAGGGACCGAAGTGCAAAAATTTGAAAAACTTCAGGGGGCTGCGTGCAAACAGGGCGTTTTCTCCTCTTTCTGATTTGAATTTCAAAAACTTTTGAACACGAAAGTTGTTCAAAATAAAAAGTTCTACAATTTTGGTTTCAGGCAAAATCTCATTTGGCTTATGGTTTTAAAGTTAATTTAAAAGTTTCAAATGTGTCCAAATGTGCCCAAATTAAATTTGAATTCCAACTGAACCCGTTTTAATTCCTTCCACCCTTTCATTAGTTGGTTTAATTAGAGTTAGGCTAACGACATTGATTTTGGAAATGTAATTACCAGGGTTGTCACAGGCTTCCGCATCGACCCTTGGCCGGCGGCGCATGGGAGGAGGGCTACTTTGCCATCGGCAGCTGACCACGAGGGCGCTTGGCCGGCGGGGTGGCCGACGAGGGCGAGTCTTCCTTCGGCGGGTGACCATGGGGACGCTTGACGGGCAGCGAGGCCGAGGAGGGCCTGTCTGCCTTTGGCGGGTGACCACGGGGGCACTTGGCCGACATCGAGGCCGAGGGGTGCGACTCATCCTTCAGGGGGCGACCACGGGAGCGTTTGGCCAGCACCAGCAGAACTACCACCTTGGTGAAACCCATGCCCGAGTTAGAGTCGTTGTTGCTGGTTAGCTCGATGGGGATCATTCCACTCGCCTTGTTTGCTGGAGTCGAAAGAGGAAGGGAGGAGTAGGCAGGGAAAGGGGGAGACACTCAGGGATATTTAAGTAATTTCCATCCAATCAGTATTTCACTCTCACAATGCCCGCCATTGCCATCGGCTCGGAAGGATGTCACATGTTGCAGAGTGCTCATCCGGAAGAAAGTAAATGCCCTCGCTTGTTGGGGAGGAGACTGGCTTGCCCATGATGATGTGCCGGACCTACAAGAGGGCAAGGATGCGTGAGTCCCAATCGAGGAAGGAGAATGAGAACATCGGTCGGGTGTATTTTAAATGCCCGGTTAGTGGATTTAGCTTTGATTTGGTTTTTGTGCTTTCAGATCTGTGATAGGGTTTAAGCAAGGGTTTCTTATTTATTCAGTGTTGTGGCTACTTCACATGGCAGAGGGGTTACTTGAATGATTTGATTAAAGAAAAATGATGGTCCACCTATATTTTGTTGATGAAGAAGAGATTCAAGAAGTCCAATCCATGGAGCACATTCATGTTGCTGGGAGCCCTGCAGCAGGTGGTGCTAGGCTGAAGAGCAACAGATTAGAAGCAAAGCTGGAGAAATTGACCCAAGCTATGATTTTCTTCTGTCTCCTGGATGTAGCCCTTGTTGCCATGGGAGTTGGTTATGCGTCGAGGTAGAATGTAGGCGTGAGTAATCTTCTGATAGGTGATGAGTGCAAGTGCTTCGATATGCATCTGTGTGTGATGAACACTACTAACTTTGATGTGTATGTTTCCACATTCATGGCAAAAGCTAGAGTGAAAAGAACCATGGCATTTTCAAAAAAGAGTGCATTTCCATAGAAAGAGAGTGACACAGAGCAATGATTGGATCGAGCTTCATTTTGGATTCACATTACAAAAAGAATCAAGTCATTTCGATGTTGAACGAGGGAGAAAGACAAATCCAAATTTCAAATCAGAGATTAAAAAGAGAAAGAGTCTTGTTCACATGGAATGGGCGCGGCATTCATAACATATTTGCTCTGAAATTTTCACCTGGCACCAACTCTGCCGCCGAAGCCGATAATTTTTCGCTCGAAATGTCCCTTGTATCCCTCACGCAAAAGGCACACCACTCCGGCGGTAACCAAACTCTAAAGGGTTTTTGTGACAATCTCGCTCACGCGCCCCATACTCTCTGCCCCTTTTTGAGTTTTTGATCCATTCTCCACCTCTCGCCTTTCTGCTCAATCTCTCTCGCCTTTCCCCTCTACGCCGGCACTCAACCCCTCTGCTCCACCGGAGACCACCGCGCTGGAGCTTCAACCCCGTCGACAACACTAAGCGCACCGAAGCTCCTTCCCCGTCGGCCACTACCGCCGCACCGGATCTGCTTCCCTGTCCGCCACTACCGCCGCACCAGAGCTGCTTCCCCGTTTGCCACTACCGCCACACTGAAGCTGCTTTCCCGTCAGCCACTACTGCCGCACCGGAGCTTCTTCCCCATCGGCCACTACCGCCGCACCAGATTTGCTTCCCTGTCCGCCACTACCGCCGCATCGGAGTTTCTTTTCCGTCTGCCACTACCGCCGCAACGGAGCTACTTCCCCATCGGCCTCTACTGTCACACCGGAGCTGCTTCCACTTCGCCAACTACTGCCACACAGGATCTGCTTCCCTGTCCGCAACTATCGCCGCACCGGATCTGCTACCCCTTCGATGACGCCCATCAACTTCGACGAGGACCACAACATCATAGCAGCTGCACCATCTTCGACGCGCAGCTACCCCGACGATTCACAATGGTCGAAACCCAAGGCCAAGCAGTAAGAGATATGCAAAATCCATCTACCTTATGTGTCATTCTAGGTAGGGACACGGTTTGGGATTGCAGATTCTAGTGGCTCTGCATTCTACTTCCAACTTCCAAGCATAAATATGTAATCAACCTAGCTCCCTAACACTTCAAATCTGTTTCACACATGTTAGAACCTACAGAAAGTGAACGAGATTGCCGTGAATACGAAATGCAACGGCACGCCCGCATCAGGAGAATTACAGAGTATTAGCGCAGAATAGATTGTCTACTATAAAAGCATCTCCCTAATGCATTTCCTGGAAAAAACCTACTTCAAATGGTCTGTGGTTCTAGGTAGGGACACATTCATCCATGGTTCGGGATTGGCGGTTCTAGCATGCTCCCTAACACTTAAAATCTATTTCACACATGTTAGAACCTACACATCATGGACCGATTGACTGTGCTTACGAAATGGCACGGGAAGACAACATTAGGGAGAATAACAGAGTATTGAAGGCGAGTGGATTGCCTGAATTAAGAGTAGCTCTTAGTATTGGAAGAAAAACAACTTCAAAGGGTTGTAGTGAAGACAGCAAGGGGAGAAGGTCTAGCAGTGATGCAGAATACATCCCTCAAGAAGAGCCCGACAATGGAGATGATGATACGGACTTAGAGGAGGAGCGGACACCCCTACGAAATTAGGTGCATCTTCTATACTTGGCTGTGGGGCGGGGGATGCGTGAACTAGATATTTCCTATGGTTACAAGCAACACTATTTTTTTCCCAATGTAGTAACTACATATTTCCACTGCTTACAACTGCTTCTAATTTATTGACATGCTTACAAGTTATGCCTTTGGAAATCTACAGGGCCCTGGGCATAGAAAGGTGGGGACAACAAGTGTTGCCCTGGGTCTTGGAGGAAGACAATCCAAGAGGGTGAGGTCAATCCCACCAACAGATATCACGCAGGAAACTTCATCAAGGATACGAAAAAGGCTAGACGTTGCAGGAGCACCTCAACGGCCTGTGCATTAAAGGTTGCAGCCAATTGCAGAAAATAGTTGCGGTGGTGACAATGTTGTGCAGGAAGAATCATCGGTAGTACCAGAAAATACTACCTGTAATGAGCACATTAATGGTTGTTCAAGTCCTTTCAGAGACTGGGCACGATGCGAAGATGATGGTAATGCCATCATTGAAGATAAAGGTTGGTTCATTGACCCTAAAGCTTTTTAGCGCTCATGGTTTCATATTTGATGAATGATGATAATTTGAATGAAATCTCTGCAGCTCCTACACAAAGAGGTGGCCCGAGGAAGGCGAGGGAAGCAACATGGGGAGTTTTGCTTGACAAGATGAACAAAGCTATGGGGACAAGGATGCGCATCTCTATTCTCGAGGGGAACAAAAGGCCCCATGTTCTCATCAGAGGCTGGTGTTGTTGTTAGGTCTCAAGTTCCTATCTTCACCCATTGGAAAGAATACAAAGAACAGCCTGAACTTTGTGTGCTTTCCTATCTCCAACATGACTGATGCACAGCGGTGTAAACTTATGATGGAGACTAACACATACATCTCATGTAGGAGGTTTCTGAGAAGAACAAGCTAAACCGGGGCAGAGTCTTGTCACCTTCAACAGCAGGATCACGCTGCTACATTGCGCAGTTGTATTCATATGTAAGTGTCAACACGCTTCTAATGTTACCTCTTTATTCTTCTGCTTCTCATTATTGTCGCACTTCCATCTATCTCTCGTGGCAAGTCCCATTGTTCTTTAATTTTTATTCATGCATTTGGTACATCATCAGCACCAGAACAAGAGCAACAATGCCGAACCCACCGAAGTCACCGAGGATGCAGAGCTCCAAGTTGATGAAGATGCCGAACCCACTGAACTGGATGCCGTGGTAGCCTTCATGGTCTGCCGTACCAGCAGCAAGAACGGTTTGAGTGCCGCAGCTAGACACGCAATTGTAAGTCCCCATACATTCCTTCAGCAAGAGTTTTGTCCTTCTTTGTCCAACAGTCTATACATGCCACATCATATATTGTTAACGTGCATGGCTGCCTGTATTTCTGAGGTTTGTTAACAATTTTTAGTACCAGTTATCCAATCTGCATTTGTTCCCAGTTCGTTTAATGTTCCTTTTTCTAGATTGTTTATCCAATATTGAAACAAACCGGGCCTTTGAAACGAGGACCCGACTCTCTGTATCGTTGTGATAGTCCCCGGTTCAGTAGCTATGACATACAGAACTCATTTCAATTACATATCATAGTCATGCAACTCGATTAATCATTACATGGGTTTAATATTTACATAATCCAAAGGATTGTGATACGCATTTCTTAGTACAAGCCCCTTGGGCTAAAAGAGGTCCAAACAAAAGCGGCAACGGTAGCTAAACTTTGGGGTCGTCCTTCATCTTGAGGGATAACACCTCTCCACAGGCATGACTTGAGCGTAGCATGAACCGTTCTAAGTTCATCTCTTCATCTGGTATGGACCTTCCAATCGTATCCTGCATCTACCAACTTTCCCCAAGAAGTAGGATAGGTTCACGTCACCATCCGTATGCAAGCTTTAAGTGGAATGCATAAGGTAATCAAACAAAGTCGAAGGATAAGGCTGAGGTTTTCCTATGTAAGCAGCAAGCGGTTATATATTCATCCACAACACCTCAGCAGGGGCCATCCCGACAGTCCATGCTCCCAAGATACTCACACCTTCCAAACCCACCAAGTCGATGCGAGAACTCCATCTCCCTGCACCTCAACTGCCCTAGGCAGGAAAACAAGTAACACTATCTATGAAAGCGAAGCCGGATCAAGAGTTGTACATGACCGAGTGCACGGCTATACATATAGTTTTCACCATGCAGGGGTTGTACACCTGGACCCAAGCGAATCGCAGCTAGCGAGGGATCAACCCACTAACATACGAAACAACGGTCAACGAAACTAGCTGCAACGGCGCCCACTCTGCTTTCTTGGGTTTGGGATGCTTCCTCCCATGAGAGGTTGCCCCAGGACTGTGATGCCTTCAACACCTGGATCATGCAAGATCCTACCATTCGGGGGACGTGAGGTCAGCACCTCCTCCCCTTACAATGATGCCCTATCCTCCTACAGTAGTGGTGCCGCACGTCACTAGCTCGGACCGGATCTGCCCTCATAACAGATATGGTGTGCACGTTCGACATAGTTACATCTCCCGGTCTACTAACTTGATTGTAAATTGCCAAGGCGAGAGCCTTCCACAACAACGTATCCGACGCAACAATCCGTCAATGGTACCCACCACAGGTATAGCTCCGCATCTCCTCCACCGTCGTCCACAAAGGACTAACTTGTCCGTCCAGGACATATGCCCACCACAGGAACTCCGTAGGATGTGCCCAACGCACACCCCAAGCCCTTGATCAAAAGATCAAATTATGTTTGTCTCGCCCCAAGCGAGATTCCTATGCCACAACTCCTTAGAAGAATCTCAACACACGCCAAGACTATAACACAAATCCCACACATACTCATACACGAGTAGCCAAAGCATCTTTCATTTCATTCAAGGAAAAACATGGGATTACAAGGAATCTAGGTAAAAAGTAGGCTATGCAGGTTTAATTCAAGGTGCCACAACGAGAAGCAATAGCATAACTAGCATATATGCTTAATGGGTATTTAGTCGTAGATGGGCGTGAACCTGATGGTTCTTCGTAGCTTCTCTAAGTCTTCTAGTTGTTGGGGTAGTCCTCCTACCTCCTGGGCGTCCGTGAAGTCCTCTGGAGTCTTCGGGTTGTTTGGTACGTTAGTCCTCTCCTCCTTGCAAGGGCCTAATCGTAAATACATATAAGTACAGGGACTTAAGTGCAAAAGTCCACAAAGTACTCAAAAAGACCCAAATCACAGCAAAAGCAACTCTAACGGGTAGATCATTATTTTATATGAATTAATAAATTAGTTTCATAATTTTTGGAGGTCTGGTTAGTTTACTATGAATTTTCTAAGTTTAAGCCATTTTTTGAAATTATTAAAAGATTAACGGAAAAGGAAAACTCATAGGGGTGACACGTGGCATGCTGACGTCAGCATAACATCATAAACCAGGGTTAGGTCAGCTGACGTCAGCAGTGGACCCTGCTGATGTTAGTGTTGACCGGTCAACAGTCGAAGGGTCAAGGTTGGTCCACGGTCACTGGGGGCCCACTGGCCAGCCTCAGCCAGAGGCTGACAGCTGGGTCCCACGGGTCAGGTTATTGGGCTGAAAGTTACTGGGCCGGATTAACCTGGCCCAATAACTTAGCTTGGCTCGGCTGATGTTGCGGCTCGTAGGCTGGCTTGGAACAAACAGCGGCTACAAGGAGCTCGGGTCGGTTACCATGCCGGCTTGGTTAACAGGCCAGCTCGGTGTCCAGCAGGCTGTGGTTCAGCACGGGTTAGTAGGCGGCTAAACGGGCTGGCTTAGCTCAATTTGCAAGCTGGCTTGTGCCAAGACGGGTTACGGCCCACACACACTTCTCCCCTTCTTAACCCCCGTTCTGATCTCCTCCTTCCTTCTTCTACCAGGTGGGGTCCACGGGTCAGTCTCCTCCTTCAAGCTGGCGCCTGGGTCCGCACGTCGACGTTGACTCTCCCTTGCTGGCAGGCAGGGCCCGCTCGTCGATCTCCTCTAGCTCTCCCCCTCTCTCTCTGCGCGGTGGGAGCCGTGAGTCAGTGGCCATCCCGGATCTAGTGTGGCAGCTTGATCCGGTGTGTCTGGTCAATCGTGTGCGCGCGCGTGTGTCAAAACAGGGGTTGTGTGTGTGTGTGTGTTCGGGCGTGCTCACCCGAGGTGTTCGGGGAAAGGTCATAGGGCCTAGGCGTGCTGCGTCTACGACGTCGCGGTTGTGTTCATGTGGTGACCGCACTCAGGGACATCACGACGTGGCAAGGGCGGCTCGATCAGCGTCAAGGCCAACAGGGTCGAGGTAACAGCGAGAGCATGGTTGTGCACGCGGCGTCCGTCGTTCTGGACCCACGGCGAGACAAGCGCAGCGGTGGCCGGTCTAAGGTTGTGCGGGGGCGGGATGAAACACGGCAGAGCGAGGGCGAGTGTAAAAGGGGCGGCCTTGGCGAGGGCTGGGCCAGGCTGGGCAGAACGGCGGTCGGGTGGCGAAAGGGTGAGCTGGCTTGGGTTTCGCACGCGCGCAGCGTCCTAGCACTCCAGGGCAATTGCATGGCTGGCCGTGCGCACAGGGTCTCAGTAGCCTGGGTATGCGGCGATGGAACAGCGGCGGGACGGGCTGCAGCGACGGCGGTCAGCGGGTACGTGAGTGGCGCGACAAGCTCCTGCAAGCCAACAAGAGGGACAGGGGTGCCTAGGGCTCATCTATAGCGGGCTCATCGACTGCGGCGAGCTCGTCGGTAGCACAGAAAAAGGAGAGGTGTGGCGGTGACGGCCTACCGGTTCAGGTCGACGGTGGTGATCTCGGGGCTGTGATGAGGTGAGGCTGTGCCGGGTCATGGCAGTGCAGGACGCGCAGCTACGCTGAGGTAGTTGTTCGGGCGCAGGCTCGACGAAGCTTCCCAGCGACAGCGGTGCTCCTTGGCTCCTCTTCCCTCTGCGCAGTGTTGCGGTTCCGACGGCGGCGTGGGCTCCCTCGAGCAGAGCTCCTTCTCTTTGCCCTCTCTCTTGGGCGCTCTGGCAGCGGCGAAGGGGAAACCCTAGAGGCTAGGGTTTGCGGCGGCGCCTTGGGCTCTTATAGGCGCGGCGCTAGGGGTCGCGGCGAGCCCGGACGCCGAGGGCATGGATGGGACGGTCGTGGATCGGGGCACGTGGCATGTATCCGTGCAGCCGCGGCTAGGGTTCGGGGAATTGGGGTGAGCGCGCGTGGCCGGGATTTGGTGGCCGACAGCGGGAGGCGCGATGCAGGGGTGACGCGAGCGGTGGCAGGCGAGGCCGTTAGGGTGGATTGTCGCGGAGTGGTGGAGCTCGCGGCAATCACGGAGTGGGGCAGAGCGAGGCAGGCTGGCGGAGGTGCAGTGCGGGCGGTGTGCTGGAGGTTGGGGAAAGCTGACGGGTGGGTCCCACCCGTCAGTTGCCCCAGGCGGTGTTGCACAGATAAGGATGAAGGGAGCGGGGTGGCTGGCGTGCGGGTCCCAGGTAGCAGTGACGCAGGCGGTGGTTGGGTCGAGGCTGTGAGGTGTTGTGTTAGGCCGCGTATTGGGCCAAGGTTGGTAGAGGCGTAGTTGGGCAGGCAGGGCGAGGCCGGCCGGTGGGCCAGCTGGCAGTGGGGTGCATTGGCCAGCAGACTGGGCTGACTGTGAGGTTGGCCAGCAGGCCGTGTTGGGTTGTGCATGAGTGTGGGCTGGGTTTGGGTAGGATGGTTAGTTAGGTGATTAGCGGGGTTAGTTGATGAATTCAAATCGAGGGCTCAGTTCGATTTGAATTCCACACAAGTTCAAGCAATTAAATTAATTTCAAAACATTTAGTCTAAGCAAGTTAGAATCAAAGACTCCAATAAATTCAAAATAACTGACACTAGCTTTAGTGTCCATATAATTAAGTAGGTTTTAATTTCCTAGGACTTTTAGAGAGAAAAAGAATTAGCCTTAAGTTTTGCTAGCTAAAATCACTTTCACACAAAAAGCTTTTGAAATCCCACATTTCTGTATATTAACATTCCGGAAGAAAAACCCCGGGATGTTACAGACTCCCCCCTCACAAGAATCTCGTCCCCGATATTAAAAGCTTACTAAGGTTACAAAGGGTGAGGGTCATTAGCTCAAACAAGTTCATGTTTCCAGAATGTTGGTTTTGATGCTTACTCTTGAATTGGGCTTCTTTTCTTGTCTTGGTTGGGTTTCGAGGTGCTTCACAGAAGCTTCTGACTTGTCGTACCTTATCTTTAGTCTCCCAAGTGCCAAGTCCTCACATATGGTTAGTCCTTCAAGTCGATTTGCCCCTGGGTTGTTTTCTTATTTCCCTTTTTCACCACTAGGCTCCTCGAACATCCTCGGGCATCAGTGAAGCTAGTTCTGGTTATCGTGGCTTATGGCTGATACCAACTCGTACCTCCTGATCGAGATATTGGGCTATGGTAACGTCATCCGATGGACGATCCCAACTGTTATGCTTACTCGAGTACGCTTGTCGGGACGGAATTACCAACTAAACTTTTCCCTACTCGGGAATGTTTCCTTTGTGGATGTTTCATCCTCTGGTGCTGAGTGTTGACTCTGAAGATCTCACGGATGGTTTCCCAATGTCATAGGTTTGAGTCAAAGGTTGGTTTCAGGTTATTCTATCGCCTCGGGTGGTTAAGGTCGTTAAGGTTATCGACAGCTTCCCTGTCTTTATCCATGTTGTCAGTTCAACTAGAGCTGGTTGGTTATGTATTAGCATTCCTCTGGATGCTCTCCTGTCCAGCCTTAGGTCCTTGGTTGTCCTTGGGTAGGGGTGGTTTTCTGTTACAGCTCACATCCCGTTTGTTCGGCTCTTCGCTCGTCCTTCCCAAATTTAGACGTATGCTCATATGTCTTATGTACTCGGTCCTACGTACAAGAGTAAGCTTGCTTAGTCCCTGCGGTGCTCGTTCACTCGAGGTTCACGGGAATTGGGTATGATCCTATCTTCAAGGAAGACCTTTGGGTTGGCCTTGTTCTTCGTCTTGACTTTGGGTAGTCTATTTTGAGGCCCTTTGGCGATCCCTCTCGAACTATATCGCCCTCATGTTTGATCTATATTCCTAGGTTCATTTCTTCTTCGTAAGGTGAGTGGCCTTACTTACAGTAGCTTCTAAGTGATCTGTGTTGCTTTCTCTTTAGGTTCCATCTTTCAAGCATGACTGACGTCGGTCAAGGAAATTGTCATTCTATCTATGACTCCAAGGGTTTGGTAGGGGGCTTCTTGTCCTCTCTGCTTATTGCTTGCTCAGTTTCATGATTCGCAAGATCTGATTTAAGAGAAACAGGTCATTTCTCCTAATTTTCCATCCTTGTCATGACTTCTCTTGGTGGTCTTCTATTGGGACTTAGTTTCCTTGGTTTCCCCATCTAGGGGTAGGTGGTCATTTTGGTGCTATTCGGTGGTGAGTTACCAATCGTGGTTTTCGTTCTGTTCATCGAATAGCGACCCTGGTGGTCGAAAGGTTCGTCAGTCAGTTTTGGGTATTACCTGGGATCGATCCTGTTCCATCATATCCTCTGGTGTACTTGTGACTCGGTGCTTTTACAGTGTAAGAGGGATCTAGACTGGTTTATTACAGGGTGCCAACAGGTTCTTGGCTAAGATCGAACTGTTGGGGTTTGGTTTTTAGATTGGAACTGTAGGTTCTTAAAACGTAGCTTTCCCATGTCCTGAAAGGCTTCATCCATCGTTAGTATTAGCACTATGATTGGGTGGGGGTCCCCTCACATCTTCGATTTGGTCAGCTCACACGGAGACCCCTTTTAAGTGAGAGGGCATCTGGTTGTAGGGATAGGGTGTCCCCTTTCAGTTCCTTTACTTGAGGTTCTAGTGGACAGAATCTTTTTCTGGATTTCCTTTTCTGAGTGGCTGTACTTTTTGCTGCTTCCAGTTTACCTCCTAGGGTATGTAGCTCTTTAGGTTCTATGACGTTTCTTCGTCTCAGAGTTCTTGTGTGGCTTAAAGGAGGCGGTTAATTAAGTGGAAGGGTTATACTCAGAGATCGTGGTTCGATCTTTTACTGGGGATCCTTGTGTTGATAGACTTTCTGTGGAGTTTCTCTATTTGCTAACTCATCTTGGACGGGGGTTTGCGGCCTCGGCGCATTGCTCTCTGCTTGCTTAGCTTGATCGACTGTCCTCCGCAGTTATAGTGTATAGAGCTAGCGTGTTAAGACCTACAGTGGTGGTCTCTATATAACTCGTCACTCACCTCAAGGGAGGTTATTTAGATAACAGCATACATTACAAATACACACAATAGGAACAAGCAAGTAAAATTTTGTAAAAAGCGATTAAGATCCAAAACATTCATGAAGCATTACAAGTCTTACACCCAGGACATCTCAAGGTTACAGACAAAACCTTACAGACATCACAGCAGTTACCGTTCTAGGATTTCATTGTGACTGCTTACAACAAGATAGGTGACTCATAACGCAACTTAAGAACAACTCTGGACACTTAGGCTCTAAGCTGGCATGGGACATCAGCTTACGGCAGACACTTAGATTTATGCGGACTCTCACAGGAATGATCATCGGCTCTTAACTCGACTCACGGAGACTTACACCAGGGTGTCAGCAGCTCTGTGCGACTCTTAGACTCTTGCCGGAATGTGACATCGGCATCCTACTATCTTATAGCTCTACTTATATTGAGGGTGACTCTTAGTCACTTGTCTACTCTAAGAGGCGGGGTTTCTTGTACTTCAGCACTCCCTTGCGATCCTCCGGGTAGTGTAGTGGGTACAGGCGGCTGATGGCGGCATGTGCCTCCAACACTTCTTCGGTCTTGACCGGTGGGGGCAGGTCTTCTTGAGCATACTCGTTGGGGCATAACACTATGGGATTCAGGGTGAAGTCCTCCTTCCTGATAGCGCGATGGTGCTCTTCTGGTAGCCGGTCTAGCAGCTCCTAAAGCTCATTGACTCGGATTGAGTCAGCTTCCATCCAGGTTCTCATGGTACGGTTAGCCTGGTTTCGGTAGCATACAACAGCGTGGGTCAAGTTGGCAATGTTGTGAGCATTTTTTTCCTGCTGGGTCTTTAGACCGAAAGTCCTGGTCTCAGTGATAGCTTTAAGGTGTCGTAACAGGGTCAGCTGGCCCTGGTGTTCCCATGCCTGACTCTGTAGGTTCTTGTTCTTGGTCTGAAGGTCCTTGTTCTTGGTTTCCGGATCCTTCAACTTCTCCTCCAGTTGATGGATGGTGGCATTCTTTTCTTCCTTCAATTCCTCCAGGTCTTCCATAGCTTCGACAAGTGATGTATTCTCCTCTTGTAACTCTGTGGCCATGTCTTCGGCGGTCTTTCTTCTGATGACCTCATCACGGATCTTCAGCTCGAGATCATGCCTCTCCGACTGGGCACGTAAAAGCTGCGAAAGCTCCGGCGTACGAGTTTGCCCACCTCTGGATGTCTGCCTCAAGCATGAGGACGCGTTGAGCACATGCGGCGTAGCCGGTGTGCATGAGGTGACCCTCATTGTCTAGGTTCATGAGCAGTCCATGAACCTCAAATAGGTAAGAGCCTGTGGAGTGCACCAAGTGCGGGTCTCCACCATCCTCAAGGTTAGGTGCAGCTGCCATGGCCGCATGGACGGCCATCACGTCGGCGGCGGCTGAGATGGTCCTGGGAACAGCCTGAAGTTGGTTCGGCTGAACTTCGAATTCCAGAACCGGGCGATGATCCTCTTTATCATCATCCTGGCTATTGTCTGAATGGCTGCACCCATCTGTAAGTTAGAGCTGGATACCATTTCCCCGAGGAAGCCGGGTATGGCGGGGTCTGGTGAGACTACTAAGACAGTGGTGCTGCAACGGTAGTACAGCGGGTACGCGATCTCCCGGGTAGACAGCTTGTGTGGCAGAACCACCAGAATTAATCCGGCTCAAGCGCGCTAACCATCACCACGAGGGCAATCAGGGCTAACTCGCACTTCAAACGGAATAATCCACTGGTCTGTCGGGTAACCTCCTGATACAACAATGGTTTTTGCCGATCGAAACCACACATACATGTACTCACACGAAGGTGAGCCCAGAGGATACAACATTGCACAAATTTTACACCACAGGGTTCATCATAAATTATTATTACAATGGAGTTCAAATTCGTAAAACAAGGTACTTCAGAGCTCCAAATAATAGAGTTCTTCAGAGTTCAATGCAGCGGAAAAATAACGATAACAACTCGACGATACGGATGTCTCGATGAAGCCCGTACGAGACATCACTCGGCATTATCACCGTTGGCCGGGGGCGTATCCCAATCCACCGACCAACCAGGAGGAAGGGTACAAGGCGAAGTAAAACTAGCGATCATGTCCTCGAAAGTTTCACCTGAAAACAAGACACAAGCAAGGCTGAGTATACTAATACTCAGCAAGGCTTACCCGACTAGTGGAATATACTTAGCCAACTCCTAGACATGCAAGGCTTTTGGCTTGAGGGGTTTGTTTTGCCGAAAAGCCTATATAAGTAGGTCCTTACTTTCAAATTTTAGCTCCAAGTTCTAGTTTTCTTTAACCATTCTAGGTAAGCAACTATCCAATATCATACATGGTGGAAGAATTAATTTTTCATCCAACAAGATTAATCATCATCATTGTTCCTCTTCTTACTCTATGTGGTAAAAGGGTCAAGCAGTCTCAATAACCGCGAGAAACGGACGATTCGAATCGAATTTCTTAACCTTGCATGGGAAACCCAAACACACGTCACGTGGTTACTCCCAGAGTCACACATGCAACTTTTCCCCTTTCTTCCTGGGTTGTGGATCAGGGCCACCATCCAAGACTAGAGAGCCCGGCTCTGTACCCACCATGTGCGCGCACGGAACCGAAGTTGAGATGGTGGGATGTTGTCCACTTGCCGGTCCGATTAGGTACTTAAGCTTACCGATTACCATATTCTCGGTATGTGGTTAGTACGTTCGAAGACTTAACCACCACTACCACACACTGCGGCCTTAGCATTTTTCACTAAACAGACGGGGCCTCAATCATCAACATAAACATCATACCATAGCCCCGTACGTCGACCTTATGTTGCAACATGTAGTAAGCATTCAACTCCTATATTCTCGTGAGTGACAGGAAATCACTCGACTTTTACCGGAGTCCTATTAGCATAGCATTCTATCGAACCTTACATCTAGTGTTCAGAGCATGGGTACCTAGGATCATGCAACTAAGTTTCCAGTCAACTCCTACAAACTTAATGCACAAGTAAAGTAGAGTAATAAGTTGCATAAGTTTAGAAAAATAGGGTTCATGCTCCGGGGCTTGCCTTCTTGGGTAAAGTTAGCTTGGGGCTCGTCCAAACTCGGGCTCGGGTCTTCGAGAGCTTCAGTTAGATTTACTTGAGCTTCACGCTGCTCACTCTCGGACGCAGGCACCAGCTCGTACGTTCCGTCGGCGAGAGTAGTCGATTCTATATGAATGCACAAGTGTAAGTTATAGCGATGGTATAAGACGATTATTTTCCTTCACGATAAAGTTGTAGTCCACAAAACATCAATTTGGTTGCGAAGTTACTGAGTTAAGATTTCTTTGAGAAATTGTTAATAGAGTATGACTTAAACTATTAACTTCATTAAACAAGAAGGGGGTTATGTTATATTGGAAACTTAATTTTCTAAGCACAACATGGATTAAACACAACTTCTGGACTAGGTAATTTCTGGTGATGAAATTTTACTGTAAATGTTTCAGATTTTACTGTGCAAGATACAAAGCATAATAAATAGGAAAAGATATACATACTTTAATAAATATTAATTTCTACAGGATGTTTTACAGGTTTTCTGAGTATGAAACTTTTTATTCAGCAAGAGCTACTCTAAAGTGTCCCACAGTAAAAAGTTGAACATTTTCCAAGCAGAGAAACTAATTATTTGAATTAGTGCATTTCTCCTTCCAAAAAATTATATAAATAGGTTACAGAAAGGAAAAAGGTTCTAAACTTTTTCTGTGGTATTTAGGCATCAATATAACAGTTCTGGAAAAGTTTCACCACATGAATCACAACATAACAGTAGTTACAAATTAGTTTTATTATTTCATGGCATAAATAAGGTTTAACAAAAAGTTTAGCTAGAGATGGGTTTTGGTCCTAATATTTTTACACTGGCCTACAAATCAAGCAACAAATCTACTATTAAATTTTCAGGTTCAACCTTTGTCTACAAAAGGGGGTACAATTAAAGTCTATTAAACATTCCATTTAATTTATAGCAAGATTTAGCAAGCAACTGAAGAAATGCATGTGACAAAAGTTGTAGATTTTCATCTAAAGATTCCAGAACAGCTGAGTTTGTATTTTTCCGATTTTTCTACTATTTTATATGAAGTTTACAAGTTTGCTGTTTTTGAATTCAAAGTTTATACACAGGTTTACAGATATGCCCCTAGGAAGATTGCAATCAAAGCAATGTGGTCCCTGGGCGGCGCTGGCATGGTGGCTGGCCAGATTACGGCGAGGGTGCTCGTCGGCTGCGAGGGGAAAAGGGTCGGGGAGATCCAGGGAGGTGAGAGCTACCTCGGGATGGCCTTGGTCGGGGTTGGGGGTGGCCGGAGGTGGCTCGTCGGTGCGGAGCAGAGGGGCGGTGGCGGGGCGGAGCGTCGGCGACGGTGCTCCAGCGAGGAGGGGAGAGCGTGGGCTGGTCGATGAGCTTCGCGGCGTCAAGGGGAACCCGTTTTGAAGCTTGGCTTGGACGGAGGAGCTTCGGAGTGAGCTGTCCGAGGAGCAACAAGGGAGCGGCGGCGGTGCGGGCGGCGCTGGCGATGCTCCGGCGGTTGAGCTGACCGGGGAAGAGGCCGGTGAGCTTCAGTGGAGGGAGGGCAAGCTTGCGGGCGATGGGTTTGGGCAGTGGGAGGCTGGGGAGTGGGGCTCCACGGGCAGGTGGTGCACGACGGCGGTAATGGTGGCGGCGGCGGCGTTCTGGTGTCTAGGCGCGCGAGGGGGACTCAGTGCGGCCTTTTGTAGGCAGCAGAGAGGCGGGAGGAGGGGCGGGACTGGACTGGGACACGCGGGCGCTGGCGACACGATGGGAGCGCGTGACTGGCCGCGGTGGGCGGCGAGCAGAGCCGGTGCGGCGTGCGGCTGGCGTGGGCTGGGGATTGGGCGCTGAAGATTTGGCGTGTGGAGCGGGAGATCATGCGGCGCGCGGGTTGGGCGAGGAGCTGCAGCAGTTGTCTTGCCGGGCGGCGAGCGCGGCGACTGGCGGGACGCGGCGGAGGCACGGGCACGGCGCGGCTTGTCCATTGGGCGCGGCGGGCGGCGTGCAGAGGCGCGCGTTGCCGGCGTGCGCGGACTGGGGAGGAGCGCGGCGTGGGGAGGAGCGCTGCGTGGGGAGAAGCGCGGCGTGCGGGCCTGGCCGGGCATTGGCTTGGCGCCTAGCGCCGGTCAGGCATCGTCGGCCAAGTGGCCTGCGGCGTCTGCGCGGCGGCGGAGGGTCGGGCGGAGCGAGGGTGTGGCGAAGCCGAGGGTCGGGCGAACGAAAGGGTCAGGCGAACGAAAGGGTTAGGTGAACGAAAGGGTCGGGCGAGCGTAGGGTCCGACGAACGATGGGTCGGGCGAGCGTAAGGGTCGGGCGAGCGTAGGGTCGAGCGAAGCGAGAAGAAGGTTCTGCGATGGAAATAGAGGAAAAGGCAGGGGCTGGTTTGCAAATCCAAGTGTTTCTCAAATTTTCGTGTTATAACTCAAAACTCTTTGAACATGAAAGTTGTTCAAAATGAAAAGTTACACAAATTTTGTTTCAGGCCAAAGTTCATTTGAGTTGTAGTTTAGACGTTATTTTAAAAACTCAAAAAGTATAAATCGGAAGGCTCGACATTTCCTAGGCAAAACTTAGCATTCACCCTAGGCTTCAACTAGACTTTTGTTTATCAAGTCAATAACGATACGCCTATTCAATTTCGTAGCCAAGTTTGCATCGGTGCGAAAGTTATTTAATTTGTTTGATTAAAGTACATGTACTTATGCACATATACACAACTATTTTCAATCCAACACAAACCAATTTATAATTCATTTTCTTTTAAACTTTTCTTAGTTATTTATGCGTCGTATTAAGCTAATGAGGCTTATTTCGTAATTTAAACACCTGAGGTGTTACAACCTTCCCTCCTTAAAAAGAATCTCGCCCCAAGATTCGGACAATAGGCATAGTGTGGGTAGTGTGTGTACCTTCGGTAGAGTTGAGAAAACCCGGGAAATTGTGGTTTAGATAGCTTTCAGTTTCCCATGTGGCTTCTTCCTCAGTGTGATGATTCCATTGAATTTTGTACATTTTAATCACTTTCCTCCTAGTGCTTCTTTCACCTTGATCCATGATTTTGATAGGATACTCGACATATGAGAGGTCAGGCTCTACTAAGATTTCCTGTTGTTCGACAACTTCGGTAGGGACTCGGACACATTTCTTGAGTTGAGATACGTGAAAGACATCATGGATGGCTGCAAGCTGAGGGGGCAGTCGAATTCTATAGGCTACGGGTCCACAACTCTCGATGATTTCGTAGGGACCAACATAACGGGGAGCTAATTTTCTTTTGACTCCGAATTGTTGTACACCCTTGGTTGGTGAAACTCGAAGGTAGACGTGGTCACCAACTTCAAATCTCAGAGGCTTTCTTCTCCGGTCGAAATAGCTCTTTTGCCTGGATTGTGCGGCTCTAAGGTTTTCTTGTATTACTCTCACTTTTTCTTCTGCCTCAATTACTAAGTCTGGTCCAAATATTTTGCGTTCTCCGGTCTGTGACCAACTTAAAGGGGTTCGACACCTTCGTCCGTATAAGGCCTCAAATGGTGCCATTTTCAAACTCGCTTGATAGCTATTGTTATATGAGAACTCTGCTAGGGATAGGCATTTGTCCCAACTCTTGTCATAGTGAATGACGCAAGCTCTAAGCATGTCTTCAAGAATTTGGTTCACTCTTTCAGTTTGTCCGTCAGTTTGAGGATGATAGGCTGAGCTCCGAATCAATTTAGTACCAAGAGAAGCTTGCAATTGTTCCCAAAAGCACGCTACAAACTGAGTACCAAGATCGGAAATAATAGTCTTCGGTACTCCATGTAGGCAAACAATGTGATCGAGATAAATCTCGGCATATTTCTTGGCGGTATAGGTGGTGTGTACCGGAAGAAATTGTGCCGTCTTTGTGAGTCTATCAACGATAACCCATATGGAATCATGTTTCTGTGCGGTACTTGGCAATCCAACAATGAAATCCATACTTATGTCTTCCCCTTTCTATGAGGGTATAGGCAAAGGTTGAAGGGTACCGGCTACTTTCAAGTGGCTGGCTTTTACTCTCTGGCATGTGTCGCATTCGGAGACATATTTAGCGATTTCTCTTTTCATTCTAGTCCACCAGAAATTTTGTCTAAGGTCTTGATACATTTTGTTACTGCCGGGGTGGATAGAAAATTTAGAAAGGTGTGCCTCATCTAGAATTTGCTTACGGAGCTCATGATTCTTTGGAATGACTATGCGACTTTCGAACCATAGAACTCCCTTATGGTCCTGGCGGAAACATTTGTATTTCTCTTCTCCTAGAGAGAGTTTTTGGTTGATGATCTTAACTCCTTCATCGTGTAGTTGTGCCATGATGATTTGGTCGTGAAGAGTGGGCTCGACTGAGATGTGATTCAGAGTGCCTTGGGAAATCAGTTCCAAACTAAGCTTCCTCATTTCCGAACATAATGTCTCATTATAGATTTCCAATGATAGGCAATGGCAATGGGCCTTACGGCTGAGTGCATCCGCGACTACATTAGCCTTGCCGGGGTGATAGTGCACCTCGAGATCATAATCCTTGATTAATTCTAGCCATCTTCTTTGTCTCATGTTCAGATCGGCTTGTGTGAAGATATATTTGAGACTCTTGTGATCGGTGTAGATATTACAGTGCGTGCCCATGAGATAATGTCTCCATATTTTTAGAGCATGAATGACTGCTGCTAATTCGAGATCATGGGTCGGATAATTCTGCTCATGGGGCCGAAGGGCTCGTGAAGCATAGGCGATAACTCGATTTTCTTGCATAAGCACACAACCAAGACCAGTGCCAGATGCGTCACAGTAAACATCGAACGGCTTGGTGTTATCGGGTTGAGCTAACACAGGGGCTGTAGTCAAACGTTCTCTGAGAATGTGGAAAGCTTCTTCACACTTCTCATCCCATACAAACTTTACTCCCTTTTTCAATAATTCAGTCATAGGCTTAGCAATTCTGGAGAAATCTGGGATGAAACGGCGATAGTAATCGGCTAAACCAAGAAAACTGCGAATCTGGTGCACAGAGGTAGGAGGTTTCCAATCCATCACTTCTTGTACCTTGCTGGGGTCAACGGCTATGCCTTCGCTGGAAATAGTGTGACCCAAGAATTTCACACTATCCAACCAGAATTCACACTTAGAAAATTTAGCATAGAGCTGATGGTCTCTGAGACGCTGAAGGACAATGTGCAGGTGCTTAGCGTGCTCTTCCTCATTCTTGGAATAGATAAGGATGTCGTCAATGAAAACTACGACGAATTTGTCGAGCTCGGGCATGAATACCGAATTCATGAGATACATGAAGTAGGCAGGGGCATTTTGTGAGACCAAAGGACATGACCAAGAATTCATATAGTCCATATCATGTGGAAAAGGCGGTCTTAGAAATAGCGCATGGACGAATCTTGATCTGATGATAGCTAGATCGAAGATCAATCTTTGAGAAGACTCTAGCTCCAGATAATTGATCAAAGAGAACGTCTATGCGGGGAAGTGGGTATTTATTCTTAACGGTTACCGCATTGAGAGGTCGGTAGTCCACACATAATCTTAAACTGTCATCCTTTTTCTTTACAAAAAGGGCCGGACATCCTCAAGGTGATGCACTAGGACGAATGAAGCCTTTGTCCAGTAGTTCTTGGAGTTGTGTTTTCAATTCAGCCAATTCCTTAGGTGGCATCCTATAGGGTCTTTTGGAGATAGGTGCAGTGCCTGGTTGCAGTTCAATAATGAACTCAGTATCCCTATCTGGTGGCATTCCTGGTAAGTCATCCGAAAAAACATCGGCATACTCGCATACCACGGGAATATCATCTAGCTTGATTCCTTCCATCACGAAAGCACAAGAATTCGTGCACTCCCGGAACGGTAGGTAAAGGGTAGTGGTTCCATGACTAGGTGAATTTATTTCAACGGCTCGGGAAGAAAGGTCCAGTGTGACTCCGTGTAGAGCCATCCAATTCATACCCAAGATAACGTTCATGCCGTCAAGGGGTAAAAGAACAAGGTCCGTATTGATGGTTTTACTACCTGTTGGCGCTAAAAATCGGCCAGACAGGAATCGACCGATGGTCTTCAGTGTCGGACACACGACCCGGGAGAATCTGCTTAGCTCCTGTTCGGGTTATCGCCCTGGTACGGTTCGCGCGGCGTGCCAGTCAATCTGACCTATTGATTGACAAGGAAATAAAAGTATTAAATTCCAGGCGCTCCGATCGGCTGGAGTTCCGATCTGTCCTGAAGAGCGCGTCGGCGAATCGGCCGATTTGCTGTGAAGATGATCGGCTATAGATCAGCCGATAATCACGTAATAATTGCAAAGGAAATTGCTGGAGCAATCTAAACAATTATTACAGATGCAACACTTGAAATAGATCTAATCAGCTATATGACGATGAGCGAGAAAAAGCGATGATAGAGCCGATAGTTCTAATCTCAAGCTGGATAACTGGTGATAATACTAGAACAACAGGTAAAACTTGCAATTCTAGTAAATATCGATAACTGGTGAATAAATCCAAACGAAACCACAGCGATGCGCCCGTGGTTAAAGCTCGGATGTTACTCGGTAAGCGGAACCTACCAATTGGCCGGAGATCAAGTTGATGCAGCCCTGCCAATCCGTACGAACTCGTGAAAGAAGAAAAAGTATTGGCGAAGTCGCCGACTTGAAAGTAAAGTACTAGTAAAAAGTAGAAGTGTTTTGTTGATTGATGTGTTGATGATTTGCAAAGCCCTAGCGACTCCTATTTATACCCTAAAACTAGGACTCCTGGTCGATTACGACTTGTTACAACCTTATTTAAAATAGGAAAACTACTATATCTATAATATCTTTAAAAAGGAAACGGACTCCCGTAGAATCTTCCGCCGCCATCTCCTAATCCAATCAGGACTTTTCCAATTGCTTCTTGACCGAATTAGCGTCGCTCTGTTGACCAACTTTTGACCGGGATCCTCTGTTGTGGCCCCAACCTGTTGGCGCACGCTGTATCACCAATCGGCCGATTTCCAACTGTTACCTCAATCGGCCGATTCCTTACTGTAGCCTTCAGATCTGCCGCATCGGCCAATCTTCTTCTCCTGACGCGCAACACGTGTCAAAATCTGGCGTCAACACTACCCAACTGGATTGGTACTTGCCTTATCATTTGATTTGAAGCAATTTTACCACCCGGTGTTGATATCATATACGACCCTTTTGTCTGACAAACATCCAAGCCTACTTTTGCACCAAACTTTACACTAATGAAACTATGTGATGCACCAGAATCAAACAATATAACTGCCGGCTTGTTATGGATAGAGAATGTACCCGTCATCACTGGTGCTCCTTCAGGAAGTTCTGCAAGAGTGGTGAAATTGATTCGTCCTTGTTTGACCTGAAGGGTCTGCCTCTTGCCTTTGTTCTTATAGTTCTGGTTAGAGTCCTGGCCCTGATTTGGCTGCCTGGGCTGGGGGCATTCGCGAGCAAAATGACTGGAACTGCCGCACTTGAAACAATGATTGGTGATGCTTGGTCGAAGAAACTACTGAGTAGCGGGCCTTGGGCCAATTTGCTGAGGCACAAGGGGTCATATCACACCATTTTGCTGCGGGGGCCTGACAATCCAACGTCCTGGCTGAGGGGCCTTCTGTGGAGCTGTAGGCGCAGCAATTTGCACTAAGAGATACCTCGGCGGCTGAGCACCCAAGGGTCCAACTGGCGCCTTCCTCTTCTTTTCATCACGATGAGCTTCAATACAATCCTCTTGAGTGATGGCCATGTTGACTAGCTCATTATATGTATCGGCCCTGACAAGATTCAGTCGTTCCTTGAGTTTGGTACTCAGACCTCTGCGGAAACGATCACGCTTTTTAGCATCCGTGTCTACGTGATAGCCCGCGTACTGGCACAGATTGTTGAAGGCCTGAGCATACTGAAGTGCAGTGCGGGTACCCTGAGTGAGTGCCAGAAACTTATTTAGCTTTCTTTCTATAAGACCTTCTGGGATATGGTGTGCCCGGAACGCAGTTTTGAATTCATCCCAGGTGAAAACATGATCCATATTGCTTCCATGATTCAAAAGGATTAGCGTGGAAAAGTAGACTTCCGAAGATCAGGGATAGAATCGTGGACAGAATACCATCTGCCATAAGAAACTTATAACTCCTGGTAGTTTCATCCAAAATTTCTCATATTTTGGCAGTGGGTGGGGAATTTTGAGATGTACAACTTTGGTATTCAGCCTAGACGCTAAATCGATGGCCAGGATGGTCGAAAGATTCACTCTTTGCTTTGCTGGTTTGGCTGTTTTTCAGCAGAATGAGTTATAGTATCTTGCCTATAACTCAACCTAGAAAGATCCAATAGTGCTGGAATTTTGTGAGAACCTAGATCACAAAATTTAGGACAAGTTTTGTATTCAACACTTAGTCCAGAAATGTAAAGAGACATGGGTAAAAATTCCGACAAGTTTCTGCAATTGCAGATTCAACTGCTTTCCAATATCTCAATCAAACCACCAAGTTTTTAGCCATGGCCTACATGATTAGAGTATCCAATGGTCAAGTTGTACTCATCACAAAAGAGGTACTCAACTCTTAGTTATCCTATTACAACACTTGCCAAAAGTTAGGCTACACTATCGAGGAGTATATGCAAAAGTCCTCCTAGGTCATCGGCTAGAAGTCATCGAGGTTGTTGACGGACGACTCGCTGTGAGTAGGAGAGTGAGCTCCCATCAGAGGTGGCTGCGGTGCCTCACCCTCAAAGTCCATACCTGAAACAACATCAATCTCCTGTGGCTCCTCCTCATCTTCCTCCATAGCCACCACGGTCGGGAGGGGCAATCTGATCATGGTGCCACTGAATGTGCTCATTAGCATCCTCCAACTCAAGGTTCAGATCATGGAGCTGCTCCTCCAAGTGTGCTATCATGTCATCTCTCTCACCCATGAGAGTGTCGTGCTCCTGAACTTGGCCCTCAAGTTGGCCAATCCGGGTGTCTCTGTCCTCAAGTTCCTCACTGAGTTCCTTAATCTGCTCATCTCTGGTATCTGCCATCATGTGGTAGGCCTGTGCAAGATCAGTGAGCTGCACAAGCGCCTAACTCTGGAGAGTCTGAAGTCGGTACAGTGCATTCATGCACCGCACGGAGGTCTCGATGGTCTCTTGGGCGTGAAAGTCTACCAAGTACTGTGAGTGCTGCACCCTGTTGAGCCAAAAGGGGTCGTTATCCTGGGCAGCAGGAAACAAACCAATAGGAGTGAGCGTGACGGCCTCGGGGCACTGCGCACAGAAAGTGGTGAGCGCCCTCATGGCAGCAAGCTCCCAAGTATCGGCCAAACGGCGACCAACAGCCTCAATCTCCAAGGCGGGCCACTCTGGGTGTAGCGGGTGCGGAAAGATGGTCACGTTAAAACGGCACTGGGTAACTCCATTCTCTGCAAACTCCAGCCTGGTGTAACGTGGGGGAATTGGATAGCCCGCGGTGCGCAGAACATCCCACAAGATAGAGGGGAAGCCCTCCCAGTGGAGACACTGCGAGTGAACGCATCCATGCTCATCCACCATCATTGCAACAGGCTCGGCCATCTGAACAAAAGATCAAATGGGTGAGATAGCGAAAAACCGTTAACAACACAGTGAACAGGTTCTGGACAGTGCACTAAAATAGCCATAACTTCAACAGTTATTGTCCAAAAATTCCCAACTTTTACCAGAACATTCCTATGGTATTTGTGAACAACTTTGCTACTCAACTCCAGAGCTGGATAAGGCTCTAAGATGGTCTTTCTCTTAAGATTTTACTTTACTGTCTACCCAGAAATTTCAGTGAACAGTGGGCCAAGATTTCGTGCACCAGGGAAAAACTACCCAGCCAAAAAATTATCAAATTTTAACAGTAGCTGCCTGAGTCAATTTACAACAAGTTTTGTTTTGATCACTTTTGCAGAAAACTGTAGTAAGAGGGCATAAAAATTTATGTGGCAGAACTGCTCATTTTGGACAGAAAACTGACATCTCAAGGTCTTTGTTGTTTCTCATTATCCATATGTCCAGAATTTTTCATATTTAGACAGGAGGTAGAATACAAATTTTGGAGAAAAGCTTTCAACATTAACTTCTCCAGAAAGGGTCATTTTCTAAGCTCAATTACTCCATCTTTTCAGATAAGGCAGAATGTGACAGATTTGCTAGATAATCCTTATGCAAGGTCAAATGTGTGGGCGCGTGAACCTTACCACTCTCACGTATCGCATTTTCAATTTCAGATTTAATTAGTCATGATGCATGCACGTCCTATTCGTCCTCACAAAATAAAATGATTGCCAAATAGCTTTGGTCTTACGAAGTTAGTTTCGGTGGCATACACAATACGTCTCTCACTATAATAGCTAGTCGAGAAAACTCTAACCGTTCTTAAACTTATCGTAATCGCAGTTAGTGTACCTACAGAAGATTGATATAGCATATATATATATCCATTGAACCTTTCATGCCAGCACTCATGAAAGCGTCCGTATTCATTACCGTTCACTATAGAAACGGCATCCGTACAATTCCCGCCGTACAGATGACGTTAACATACGCTATCAAGATAGCGTATTCACGCGGGGTACCGTCTTGAGACGGGGGTATGAACAGCGATCGCCATACCCTGCGCCAAACCTTCTACTACCAATATAATCAACTAATAGTTGATATATTGGCAGCACCTCAAGTAAGCCACTGCTTGAGGGCAGCGTTCGGCTCGCATCACCGATAGGAAGGCCAAGCTCTCTCAGTTGGTTGAGGATTCTTACCTTCTTACCTTAGCGATGAGTGCGTCGTTACAGAATTTAAAGGTCGGTTGTGCATCAAAGTAAGTTTTGACAGAAAGTAATGTGCTGGAAGTTAGTTGATAATATTCATAAGTTAGATAGCCACCTAGTAACTTTCCCATAATCCCTTAGGGCTTTACGAACTAGGCACCATCCTTAACGAACCAACGCATTTTCCAAACACAATTTTTGTGGTCAAGTTTTAGGAAAACAAGTTTTTAAGGCTTGTTGCATTCTGTGGCATATGCATTTCGGCTCTGGTACCAGCTGTGGCAGAACAACCTGAATTAATCCGGCTCAAGCGCGCTAACCATCACCACGAGGGCAATCAGGGCTAACTCGCACTTCAGACGGAATAATCCACTGGTCTGTCGGGTAACCTCCCGATACAACCATGGTTTTTACCGATCGAAACCACACATACATGTACTCACACGAAGGTGAGCCCAGAGGATACAACATTCCACAAATTTTACACCACAGGGTTCATCATAAATTATTATTACAATGGAGTTCAAATTCGTAAAACAAGGTACTTCAGAGCTCCAAATAATAGAGTTCTTCCGAGTTCAATGCAGCGGAAAAATAACGATAACTACTCAACAATACGGATGTCTCGATGAAGCCCGTACGAGACATCACTCGGCATTATCACCGTTGGCTGGGGGCGTATCCCAATCCACCGACCAACCAGGAGGAAGGATACAAGGCCAAGTCAAACTAGCAATCATGTCCTCGTAAGTTTCACCTAAAAACAAGCCACAAGCAAGGCTGAGTATACTAATACTCAGCAAGGCTTACCTGACTAGTGGAATATACTTAGCCGACTCCTAGACATGCAAGGCTTTTAGCTTGAGGGGTTTGTTTTGCCGAAAAGCCTATATAAGTAGGTCCTTACTTTCAAATTTTAGCTCCAAGTTCTAGTTTTCTTTAACCATTCTAGGTAAGCAACTATCCAATATCATACATGGTGGAAGAATTAATTTTTCATCCAACAAGATTAATCATCATCATTGTTCCTCTTCTTACTCTATGTGGTAAAAGGGTCAAGCAGTCTCAATAACCGCGAGAAACGGACGATTCGAATCGAATTTCTTAACCTTGCAAGGGAAACCTAAACACACGTCACGTGTACTCCCAGAGTCACACGTGCAACTTTTCCCCTTTCTTCCTGGGTTGTGGATCAGGGCCACCATCAAAGACTACAGAGCCCGGCTCTGTACCCACCATGTGCGCGCATGGAACCGAAGTTGAGATGGTGGGATGCTGTCCACTTGCCGGTCCAATTAGGTACTTAAGCTTACCGATTACCATATTCTCGGCATGTGGTTAGTTCGTTCGAAGACTTAACCACCACTACCACACACTGCGGCCTTAGCATTTTTCACTAAACAGACGGGGCCTCAATCATCAACATAAACATCGTACCATAGCCCCGTCCGTCGACCTTATGATTGCAACATGTAGTAAGCATTCAACTCCTATATTCTCGCGAGTGACAGGAAATCACTCGACTTTTACCGGAGTCCTATTAGCATAGCATTCTATCGAACCTTACATCTAGTGTTCAGAGCATGGGTAGCTAGGATCATGCAACTAAGTTTCCATTCAACTCCTACAAACTTAATGCACAAGTAAAGTAGAGTAATAAGTTGCATAAGTTTAGAAAAATAGGGTTCATGCTCCGAGGCTTGCCTTCTTGGGTAAAGTTAGCTTGGGGCTCATCCGAAGTCGAGCTTGGGTCTTCGAGAGCTTCAGTTAGATTTACTTGAGCTTCACGTTGCTCACTCTCGGACGCAGGCACCAGCTCGTACGTTCCGTCGGCGAGAGTAGTCGATTCTATATGAATGCACAAGTGTAAGTTATAGCGATGGTATAAGACGATTATTTTCCTTCACGATAAAGTTGTAGTCCACAAAACATCGATTTGGTTGCGAAGTTACTGAGTTAAGATTTCTTTGGGCAATTGTTAATAGAGTATGACTTAAACTATTAACTTCATTAAACAAGAAGGGGGTTGTGTTATATTGGAAACTTAATTTTCTAAGCACAACATGGATTAAACATAACTTCTGGACTATGTAACTTCTGGTGATGAAATTTTACTGTAAATGTTTCAGATTTTACTGTGCAAGATACAAAGCATAATAAATAGGACAAGATACACATACTTTAATAAAGATTAATTTCTACAGGATGTTTTACAGGTTTTCTGAGTATGAAACTTTTTATTCAGCAAGAGCTACTCTAAAGTGTCCCACAGTAAAAGTTGAATATTTTCCAAGCACGGAAACTAATTATTTGAATTAGTGCATTTCTCCTACCAAAAAATTGTATAAATAGGTTACAGAAAGGAAAAAGGTTCTAAACCTTTTCTGTGGTATTTAGGCATCAATATAACAGCTCTGGAAAAGTTTCACCACATGAATCACAACATAACAGCAGTTAAAAATTAGTTTTATTATTTCATGGCATAAACAAGGTTTAACAAAAAGTTTAGCTAGAGATGGGTTTTGGTCCTAATATTTTTACACTGGCCTACAAATCAAGCAAAAAATCTACTATTAAACATTCCATTTAATTTATAGCAAGATATAGCAAGCAACTGAAGAAATGCATGTGACAAAAGTTGTAGATTTTCATCTAAAGATTCTTGAACAAATGAGTTTGTAATTTTCCGATTTTTCTACGGTTTTATATGAATTTTACAAGTTTGCTGTTTTTGAATTCAAAGTTTATACACAGGTTTACAGATATGCCCCTAGAAACTTGCGTGCAGGCCCCTGAAAAGATTGCAATCAAAGCAATGTGGTCCCTGGGTGGCGCTGGCATGGTGGCCGGCCAGATTCCGGTGAGGGGGCTCATCGGCGGCGAGGGGAAAAGGGTCGGGGAGATCCAGGGAGGTGAGAGCTACCTCGGGATGGCCTTGGTCGGGGTTGGGGGTGGCCGGAGGTGGCTCGTCGGCGCGGAGCAGAGGGGCGGCGGCGGGGCGAAGGGTCGGCGACGGTGCTCCGGCGAGGAAGGGAGAGCGTGGGCTTGGCTTGGACGGAGGAGCTTTGGAGTGAGCTTTCCACGGAGCAGCAAGGGAGCGGCGGTGGCGTGGGCGGCACTGGCGGTGCTCCGGCGGTTGAGCTGACCGGGGAAGAGGCCGGTGAGCTTCAGTGGAGGGAGGGCAAGCTTGCGGGCGATGGGTTTGGGCAGTGGGAGGCTGGGGAGTGGGGCTCCACGTGCAGGTGGTCCACGGCGGCGGTAATGGTGGTGGCGGCGGCGTTCTGGTGTCTGGGCGCACGAGGGGTCTCAGTGCGGCCTTTTGTAGGCAGCAGAGAGGTGGGAGGAGGGGCGGGACTGGACTGTGAGACGCGTGCTCGGGCAACACGACGGGAGCGCGTGACTGGCCGCGGTGGGCAGCGAGCAGAGCCGGCGCGAGCAGGGGATTGGGCGCTGAAGATTTGGCGTGTGGAGCGGGAGATCACGCGGCACGTGGGTTGGGCGAGGAGCTGCAGCAGTTGTCTTGCCGGACGGCGAGCGCAGCGACTGGCGGGACGCGGCGGAAGCACGAGCACGACGCGGCGTGGGGAGAA
Source organism: Panicum miliaceum (assembly GCA_032594955.1). Lineage (NCBI taxonomy): Eukaryota > Viridiplantae > Streptophyta > Magnoliopsida > Poales > Poaceae > Panicum > Panicum miliaceum. Next base: position 15,582,361 of record CM064068.1, read on the forward strand.
GCGTGGCGCGGGGAGAAGCGCGGTGTGCGGGCATGGCCGGGCATTGGCTTGGCGCCTAGCGCCGGTCAGGAATCGCCGGCCAAGTGGCCTGCGGCGTCTACGCGGCGGCGGACGGTCGGGCGGAGCGAGGGTCTGGCGAAGCCGAGGGTCGGGCGAACGAAAGGGTCAGGCGAACGAAAGGGTCAGGCGAACGAAAGGGTCGGGCGAGCATAGGGTCGGGCGAACGATGGGTCAGGCGAGCGTAAGGGTCGGGCGATCGTAGGGTCGGGCGAAGCGAGAAGAAGGGTCTGCAGTGGAAATAGAAGAAAAGGCAGGGGCTGGTTTGCAAATCCAAGTGTTTCTCAAATTTTCATGTTGCAACTCAAAAATCCTTGAACATGAAAGTTGTTCAAAATGAAAAGTTTCACAAGTTTTGTTTCAGGCCAAAGTTCATTTGAGTTGTAGTTTAGAAGTTATTTTAAAAACTCAAAAAGTATAAATCGGAGGGCTCGACATTTCCTGGGCAAAACTTAGCATTCACCCTAGGCTTCAACCAGACTTTTGATTATCAAGTCAATAACGATACGCCTATTCAATTTCGTAGCCAAGTTTGCATCGGTGCGAAAGTTATTTAATTTGGTTGATTAAAGTACATGTACTTATGCACATATACACAACTATTTTCAATCCAATGCAAACCAATTTATAATTCATTTTCTTTTAAACTTTTCTTAGTTATTTATGCATCGTTTTAAGCTAATGAGGTTTATTTCGTAATTTAAACACCTGAGGTGTTACAACTTGATGCAGTTTTGATTGATTCCGGTGGTACGGAGAACGCGCTCCAACTAGATGATGAGTCCTCCATGGTTGCGGGCGTAAGTGTCCAGTTCGTGGACCACGCTCCCCATGGCGATTCCAATGGCAGCGTCCATTTCTGCGCACACGTGAGAGCGGCGTTAGTGCGATTAGAAGAGTCAATTGAGATAGGTGAGGTGCAGATAGATCATGATAGAGTTTAGACAGGGTGTGAAGATAACTCTTAAGTCTAATAACCATTTCTAGGGCTTGCACTACTCTGGGTTTAGTGAGCTTAGTTTCTAGCCCCTTCAGCTTGCTCTTCAACTGCTCAATTGTTGCGAGGTGTTCCTCCTCCCTTTTCTCCTTGGCTTGGCAGCATCAAGCACAAGTAGCGAGTTCTTCATGCAGAAGGTGGTTCTCCCACTCAATATCCATCAGCTGGCAGTCTGTCCTATACAGGTTGGCCCCGGTGGTACGGATGAGGCACTAATCCTCCCTGGTCTCGCGACGCGGAGCGCCGTATATCTCCTGGAGGGTAGTCTCATCCCCCCCGGAGTTGGGTACTAATGGGAGAATCAATTTATAGCGAGTGTCCTTGAACTTAGTGTCCCAAAATTTAGTGAGGACCCTCTGAATCATATCCTGAGCGATGGACTGGATAGCTGTGGCACGGCGAATGGAGGTACTGTTAACCATCTCGATGGGAAATTCTAGCACGGCAGGGTCAGGCATCACTACTAGCGTAGCAGTGCAGCTGGAGTAGGTCAGGGGAATATCATTCCACTGCGTGGATAGCTTGATGTTGTTCTTGTCGATGCGGCTATCTCTAGGAAACGTTCGAGCCAAATCAACAGTCCTCGATAGTGATTGTCGTAGATCTCTGGCTCGTGAACGACTTCGGCCATCGTGACTTCCGTGGGGTCTTGCTTAGGGGTGTTCATTCTGCGTAAGCACGTGAGAGTAGTGTTAGCGTAAGTAAGAGAATGATCGGAATAAAGGGGAGAATATCTATCAAGTATGGTATCACATAGTTCAAGGGGGTATAGCAAATAGATAGAAACGTTTTGATCATCCTTAGGCTAACGGCCAACCTAGGGTTGCGTTGCTACGGTCAAGTATGGCTTTGATACCAACTAAAATGAACCAGGCCTTCAGAATGAGGACACGACTCTCTGTATCGTCGTGATAGTCCGTAGATTAGTAGCTATCACATACAGAACTTATTTCAATTACATATCACAGTCATACAACTCGATTAATCATTACATGGGTTTAATATTTACATAATCCCAAGGATTGTGATACACATTTCTCAGTACAAGCCCCATGGGCTAAAAGAGGTCCAAACAAAAGCAGAAATGGTAGCTAAACTTTGGGGCCGTCCTTCATCTTGAGGGATAACACCTCTCCACACGCATATCTTGAGTGTAGCACGAACCGTTCTAAGTTCATATCTTCATCTGGTATGGATCTTCCGGTAGTATCCTGCATCTACCAACTATCCCCAAGAAGTGGGATAGATTCACGTCACCATCCGTATGCAAGCTATAAGTGGAATGCATAAGGTAATCAAACTGTTGGCGCTAAAATCGGCCGGATAGGAATCGGCCGATGGGTCTTCAGCGTCGGACACACGACCCGGGAGAATCTGCTTAGCTCCTGTTCGGTTATCGCCCTGGTGCGGTTCGCGCGGCGTGCCAGTCAATCTGACCTGTTGATTGACAAGGAAATAGAGTATTAAATTCCAGGCGCGTCGATCGGCTGGATTTCCGATCTGTCCTGAGGAGCGCGTCGGCGGCAAATCAGCCGATTTGCTGTAGAGATGATCGGCTATTGGTCAGCCGATAATCGTATAGTAATTGTAAAGAGAACTGCTGGAGCAATCTAAACAATCACTATAGAAGCAACACTTGAAATAGATCTAATCGGCTATATGGCGATGAATCGAAGGAGAACAATGACGAAGCCGATTACTCTGATTTCAAGCTGGATAACTGGTGATAATACTAGAATAACAGGTAAAACTTGCAATTCTAGTAAATATCGATAACTTGTGAATAAATCCAAACGAAACCACAGCGATGCGCCCGTAGTTAAAGCTCGGATATTACTCGATAAGCGGAACCTACCAATTGGCCGGAGATCAGGTTGATGCAGCCCTGCCAATCCGTACGAACTCGTAGAAGAAGAAAATATTGGCGAAGTCGCCGACTTGAAAGTAAAGTACTGGTAAAAAGTAGAAGTGTTTTGTTGATTGATTTGATTCTTTTTTTTTCGCAAAGCCCTAGCGACTCCTACTTATACCCTGAAACTAGGACTCCTGGTCGATTACGACTTGTTACAACCTTATTTAAAAACAGGAAACTACTATATCTATAATAACTTTACAAAGGAAACGGACTCCCGCAGAATCTTTCGCCGCCATTTCCTAATCCAATCAGGACCCCTTCAATTGCTTCCCGATCGACTTAGCATGCCTTGTTGACCAGCTTTTGACCAGGATCTTCTGGAATAATCCTATCCTGTCGGTATGGGCTGCGCCTACCAATCGGCCGATTTTCAACTGTTACCTCTATCGGCCGATTCCTTACTGTAGCTTTCAGATCTGCCGCATCGGCCAATCTTCTTCTCCTGACGCCGATTCAAGACGTGTCAAAATCTGGCGTCAACACATGCCCCCCAGTTTCGGAGTAAAATATAACTTTTCCTTCGAAACTCCTTTCTTTAACCCTCTTCTCCGAAATGGGCGCAGTAAAAATCTCCTTCCGTTCCGCGGCACAATGATTGCAATTTCCTCGAACCGAGCGCGCGAAACGACCGCTCCCCTGGAACTCGTGTAGACGGTGCGGTAAAAATACCATCTTTGCCCTTGCCCCCTTTATCTTCCTTAAGTACTGGTTTTCTCCGCCTCTCCTCCTCCACGAATCCAGCATCCTTTCTGCCGTATTACTGTTCATCTTCCTCCAAGTTCTTTCGATCCCCAAGCGTTCCCCCCTCTCCAGCGACCTCATCCGTAGCCTGCTCCGACCCCCAATGGCGTCCCCGTCGGCGACCACCCCTTCTACAGAGGCTCCATCGGCTGCTCCTTTGGCGGCGGCGGCCGAATCGGCGGCTTCTCCAGCAGTGTCGTCGGCGACGATGGCTTCCATTCCAGAGGTAAATGCCCGAAATTTTTTTTCCTTTTTGCCTTGCAGCTTCAGTATTTTCCGATCCCTTTCTTAGTTTCTTCCCTTTCTTCCCTTTTCTCCCTTTCTTTTTAGGCCCTTAGGCACAGGATCACCATTCCTCTCTCAGAGTCTCCTGACCTCATTTGTTTAGGCCCTATGGGGAATCCTGATCCAACGGATCTAATCAGTTTAGAAACTCACAGAATCCCCTTTAAGCAGTCACCCATGGATTTAGATCACTGGGTAGGCGCATTCACATCCTGGCCGAACGAAACACCCGGGTGGAGAGAGTGGTACCAGAGGGTAGCCGGGTCTTGGAAAGTCCAGTGGGAAGAACTTAAAATCGGCCAATGCATAGATTTGTCCCTGTCTCAGATGGAAAAGAACGAACCTTTGGTTATGGCAGCCTCTTACTTCTGGTCCGATGCACTTAACGCATTCCTTTTTGGACACGGACCCATGACCCCGACCTTGGCCGATGTCCTGCTGCTGACTGGCCTAGATGTTTCCTCCGCCGATACCCGCTTCAATTATCTTTTCAAGCCATCTCATCGGCTAGACACCAAAGGAATCGGCGGGTGGAAAGGATACATCAGCAAAAACATGAAGACAGGAACAGTCTCACAGAGGGAGCACACCGCCTTCTTGATGATGTGGCTGGAGAAGCACTTTTTCTGTGGCAGAGCGGTCGGTCCTTCTTCCAACACTCAAGCTCTGGCAGAGTCTCTTGCACAAGGATCGGCCGTCCCCCTCGGTAAACATTTGCTGGGATCAGCATACCATATGATGCATCAAATCGGTGTCAAGCTGTCGAAAGGAGAGCCGATAGGGAATCCAGGCGGTCCTTGGTGGTTCATTACCCTCTGGCTCAACCTACATATGAGCAAGGTCTCTCAGCAGAGGATAGAGACAAAGACCTTCCCTAACATCGAGTCAGAGGAGAATCCATCGGTCCGTCGCCGCTGCAGATCTGTTGGAGAAGCGGTATCGGCCTTTCCTGGTTGCCAGTTCACCGCTACCCGCGTAGCTGAATACTTCAGATGTTTCTATAATGGACTTAGCGAGGAGATGATCACCTGGTATCCATATCAAACCGCGGAGCCAATTTTTGAATTGCCTGTATGCTTCGACTTCTCCACCCACACATTTGACAGAGAATTGATGGATGTCCTGATTAAGCCGGGAATTCTACCGGCTAACTTCTTCTCGGGAAAGGACTCACCCACTTATGAGTTCTACTGCCCGTCAGCTGCAGCAAGGCAACTAGGTTTTGGCCAATTGCCGATTCGAGTCTATTTCGCCGGCCAAGCAAAATTCAGAGACGGATTAACTTTAAGTCTTGACTACAGCCGATTATGCGATTTAGTACCTGACTCCAGCACCATTGACTTGAACGGCTGGTCAGTCGCCTCTTTCGCCACCCAACAGTATAAATTATGGTGGGCAGAATGGAAGCAGCATCTTTTCTGTAAATCCCCATCAATTTACTGCAACATGCTGGACCCAGAGAACATCGACCCAAGTGCTGCGGTATGTCCTTTTCTTTTCAGCCGATTTCAATGTTGCATTATCATCTCGCTGTTAACTTGTGTTTAACTCTTCAGTCTGAAAGCCATGCTCCCCCAACACGGAGCCAAAGCGGCCGGCCGATCGATAGCCATCACCAATACACAGTGTACCCACTCATCGGCTTCCATGCTCCATCTATCAGAGATATCTCTACCGGCCGATCAAGACGAGCGCCCAAGAGACCAACACCGAAGATATCCAGCCGTCGGATGCGGGCTCGCATTGAATCGGCCGATCGGTCGACAATAACATCAGCTGAAATTTCCCGTATTGGATCGGCTAGCCAGATGGCAGCAATATCGACCGAGATTCCCCGTGTTGGATCGGTCGATCAGATGGGAGTGATACACGCCGAGACCCCAGATCCTTCACTTCCACCAGTGGTCGAGATGGCCGATCCCCAAGTCACCGCCGAAGCCGGGGCTGCTGCAGCATCGCTCTTAGTAGAAGCTGTCCAGGTAACTTTACTTATCTCATATATTCCCCAAATCTTTTGCTGACGTCAATTTCATCCCTTTGCCAGGCTGCACAAGTTGTCCCACCACAATCTTCACGACTGTCGGTCGCGTCTCAAGTAGGGACTGAGACTACAGCAGCTCCTGTTGCCGAGGTATGTGATCTCTTACCCTGCATCCTTAATATTCAGGAAACTTAACCAATTTTGACGCAGGTCGACTTGGGTACGCCGATTGTAACTTCCCAGCAGGAATCGGCCGGAGAACCCGCTGAGGCATGGCAAATTCCCATTACCATCTTATTTCATTTTCCCATAGTATTCTCACGAGCATTTATACCTTTCCCAGGAAGCTGGCCTAAGCGGAGCACCAATAATGATCGAATCTTCTTCTTCTGGTGAACCCAGTGCACCAATCCCTGAAACAAGGGAAATACTTCCACCAGCGCAGGCAAGAGAGTTCATTTCAAAGAGGTAACAATCTTACCATCAGAATCGGCCGATTTCCTTTTACTACTTACTTATCCTTTGCTTCATTCCCTTACAGGAGCAAGATTCTCCCAACAACAGTATTTTTTCTTTCGCTGTCTCCTTGGCCGATGAAGAAGAAATCGCCTCACACGCGGCTCCGCCGAGCTCTGCCTCCGACGATGTCCGCTCTAAGCTCGAAAGCATCCGTACCCTCCTCCAAGGTGACATCGGCCAACTAGTGGAAGATGCATCGCCGATCCGACAACTTTTCAATGAGGTAGTAGATCACCTCCCGGATGAAGTGTCGGAGGACTTGGGGTATGCTGCCTATATAGAGGGCATGCGGATTCCTGTCTCGCGGGCGCTGCAACGTATGGCCGATCGCTCTCAGATGGCCAAAATTTAGGAGGAGGTTGACTCGTACAAGCACCAGACCCAGGAAGTACATCACAAAATCAACTTCCTCGAGAACTGCCGTCCGGACATCGTTGGCACAATAGATCGGCTACAACGGAGGAGAGCAGAACTAGCCAAGGAGATGGAACAGATAACCAAAGATATAGCCGCTGAGGAGAAAAAGCTCCAAGAACTCCCCACCATGATCAGCGAGCTGAAGCAAAAAAGACAACATCTGGCTCGCGAAACAATAAGACTCCGTCGCCGCGCGTCAGAAGTACCAGGATCGGCCGAAAATGATCAGAGGATAGTAGAATCGTCCGATCAAATTAGACGACGAGCGATTGTAGCTATAGATACTTTCCTTGGGCTGTAAACAATATATTAAACATTATTGTTCCTTTGATGTCACTGCGCCGATTCGGTTTTGAACTGCTTCATGTAATCCGTAATTTCCACTTAATAATGAATCCCAATATTTCTTTCACCAGATGTGTAGCGAGAAGACCGATGAGGAATCGGTCATGTTAACTTGACATATTTTCTTTTTGTACTCAGAATTCAAATCGGCACGAACGTACGTCGGTCCTGATTCGCTGCTATCTCTCAAATCTCCCATCTCTAGTGAATCGGCCGACGTGAACCCATGCCCCAGCTCCTCATCCTTTCGAACGAGCTGAATCTTCAGAGCCGACTGCTTGGATCGGCTGCAGACCGAAATCGGACACTTTCAGGAAGTCAGTGTCCCAAGTCCTGCCAGATATACACTTGACGTGCTCGCAGCTCCACTGTTGTGTGTCGGCCGCTGCAACGCTGTAGACGGAATCGGCAGCGACTATCTCTGTACTGTCGCCAACCCATTGCACAAGGCATTGATGCATAGTAGATGGGACACAGTAGTTTGCGTGTATCCAGTCGCGACCAAGCAGCATATTATAGGACCCTTTGCCATTAATGACGAAGAAAGTAGTAGGGAGGGTCTTACTGCCGATGGTGAGGTCGACGCAGAACGCCCCGCGGGCAGGCGACACGTTGCCTTCGAAATCCTTCAGCATCATGTCCGTCTTGGTGAGGTCGTCGTCGCCCTTGCCTAGCTTGCGGAACATGGCATACGGCATGATGTTGACTGCCGCGCCTCCATCTACCAGTAATCTGCTGACGGGTCTTCCGTTGACATACCCTTTGAGAAATAGCGCCTTAAGATGTTGTCGTTTCTCCTCTTCTGGTTTCTCAAACGTAGCCGTCATCGGCTCTAATACTAGTTGTGCCATTTGTTCTTCCTCTGTTCTTGTCACTTTGTCCCGATCGCTTGGCGCCATGAACTCCATCGGCAGTATGAAAACCATATCAATCTCGGCTGCCGATTCTTGGTTATCCGTTTCTTGATCGCTTTTCTTTGGGCGCCAAATTCAAGATTTCACATTCCTTCTCTCTGGCACCTGTCTTTGCTCTTCTTCTTGATGCTCTAACTGGCGTAGGCATTGGATTCTCCGCTTTTGGGATCTGGATAGGTCATCAGGACACCACCTGGGGTTCATTGGTTTGGCCGATGATCTGGCGTGTTCCCAATCTGGTTCCCTTCCTAGGGGATCTTCGTCTGACACCCTATCATCGACCATCTCTTCCAGCCGATCGTGCATGCTGATCTTGCCCCCAAGTCCATCTTGCTGGCCGATCTTGCTTTTTGACCTGCCGTACTGGTCAACTCTGCCCCCCAGCCGATCATGCACCGAAACGCGCCGTTCTTCGCGCCGATTTCTGTTGATCGGCTCTGATCCTCTGTTCCTAGAGTGCGGCTTCGGTCGATCGTTGCGGTTTGATCCGTTGCACCCCGGACAGTTATCGGCAGATGGCAATCTGATATCGTTCTCCCAGCAGTGGATGAAGAAGGGACACTGCCAGTGATCTTCACGCCGGCGTATCATCTCTTCCTGGTGTTGTGCTTGTTCTTGCCGCCGCCGATATTTACTGAGTAGAAATCGGGAGGTGACAGGCCTGTGTGGTCGTTCTGGCCCTCGCCTATTCCTTCTGATTTCTTCCGTTGTGATCTGCCTCCTGAGGTCGACAGCGCCACCTCTTCTCGCCGATTCTGACGTCAGCACCTTGGTTTGACTTGAGTCTTCTCCAGCGTTGACCGTGTTGGCCGGGAAGGGATGCAGATCTATCTTCATCGGCATTGCCGATTTGGTTGGAGTTTCAAATCTGAGCCGCCCCTGTTCAATGGCCGATTGTATCTGCTGGCGGAAGACTTTACATTCATTGGTGTCATGAGAAGTAGCGTTGTGCCACTTGCAGTATTTCATCTTCTTAAGTTGATCGGCCGTAGGGACGGTGTGATGTTGCGACAGCTCAATCTGTCCCTCCTGAAGCAGTAGGTCAAAAATTTTATCGGCTTTTGACGTGTCAAAGCCGAATGTCTCTGGCTCCTTCTTGCCAAAGGGACAGGATATTGGTTTCTTCCCTTTTACCCATTCCGCTAGGCCGATTTCTTCCTCCGCGTCAGATTCGGATCCCTCCAAGTACGCCACCTTCTTCTGGAAGCTCCTCCGCTGTTCAAACGGTCGGACCTCCTGCCCTGACAATCGGTGGATGATTTGACTCAGGCTCTCAAACTCTTGGGCGGCATATCTCTCTCTGATTTGTGGCAAGAGACCTTGGAAAGCGATATCGGCCAACTGTGCATCGGTTAGAGCCAGACTGTAGCACTTGTTTTTGATTTCTCTGAACCTCTGTATATAACCTGTCACTGGTTCATCGCTCCTCTGTCTGAGGCTGGTTAAATCTGAGATCTTCATCTCGTGTACCCCCGCGTAGAAGTATTTGTGGAATTGTTTCTCTAGATCGGCCCACGTGACGATAGAATTTGGCGGTAAAGTGGTGAACCACTGGAAGGCCGATCCGGATAGAGATGATGAAAATAACCGTACCCTCAGAGCATCTTGCGTGGCAGCTTCACCGCACTGGATGATGAATCTGTTAATGTGCTCCACAGTGGATGTGTCATCCATCCCTGAGAACTTGGTGAAATCAGGAACCTTGTAGCCGTGCGGGAACGGCAAAGAGTCATAGGACGATGGATACGGCGTCTTGTAAGTATAAGTTTGAACTTTCGGCTTCAGACCAAACTGATCTTGGATTACTTCTGCTATTTTTGCCGTCCAGTCCATCTGCTGCTGATGAACAGTTGTTCGCGGCGCGGGCATGTGTTGAAGGGATGGTTCGGCCAGGTGATGAATCGGCGAAGTTTGCTGAGCGGCCGATAACTGCTGGCGAAACGCGTCCGCACCCCCTTCGTACGTCGTCGCTAGCACCGTGCCTCTGAATACTTCCACAGTGCTTGTCCCCCTGCCGATTTCTGGTAAAATCGGCTGGTACTGGGAGACCGTCGGCCGGGCGGCCGATTGGTACGGCACCTGGGACGGATAGGCGCCATGCCGGTTTGCTGGCTCGGGGAAATACGCCGTGGCTGATGCCCCCCAAGGCACTGAGCTCGTAGGTAGTGCTTGCACAGAAGCCAATTGAACGGGTTGAAGCGGCGCTCGCGATGGGAGACATGGTGCACCGCTGTATCTTGGAGACGCCGGAAGTGGTGGAGAGCTGTATCCCTCGCGCTGCGTTAATATCGGCTGAGAAGCCGATTGGGATGTGTACGGTAAGCTTCTGGCCGGTAGGGTAGTTGGAGGGGCATATGCCGGTCCCTGATAACCTTGAACGGCTCCGCTGGCCAGAGAGTTGACGACGGCGTTGTACACCGTGTTGCTCATCACCGAGGATTGGTCAATGAATGCTTGATACACGGACTGTTGAATCATCTCTGACATCTTGCCCGAGTCTTCAGCAATGGTGATGTGGCGAGGTGCTGGAATAGGAGCCTTCCTAACTGCTTCCCCGCTTCTGGTACGACTGAACGACTGGAGGTATATCTTCTTGTAATCTTCTAGATGTTTGGCCAATTCCACCCTCTGGTCGTCCTTGAGATCAGCTTCTGTGACCCCAATGATGTTGCTGTCAGAGACTTCTGCGTTGTTTGACATATCAGGTCTTGGATGGTCCCACTAGGCGTGCCAAAAGTGTGTTGGCGCTAAAATCGGCCGGATAGGAATCGGCCGATGGGTCTTCAGCGTCGGACACACGACCCGGGAGAATCTGCTTAGCTCCTGTTTGGGTTATCGCCCTGGTGCGGTTCGCGCGGCGTGCCAGTCAATCTGACCTGTTGATTGACAAGGAAATAGAGTATTAAATTCCAGGCGCATCGATCGGCTGGATTTCCGATCTGTCGTGAGGAGCGCGTCGGCGGCAAATCAGCCGATTTGCTGTAGAGATGATCGGCTATGGGTCAGCCGATAATCGTACAGTAATTATAAAGAGAACTGCTAGAGCAATCTAAACAATCACTATAGAAGCAACACTTGAAATAGATCTAATCGGCTATATGGCGATGAATCAAAGGAGAACAATGACGAAGCCGATTACTCTGATTTCAAGCTGGATAACTGGTGATAATACTAGAATAACAGGTAAAACTTGCAATTCTAGTAAATATCGATAACTTGTGAATAAATCCAAACGAAACCACAGCGATGCGCCCGTAGTTAAAGCTCGGATATTACTCGATAAGCGGAACCTACCAATTGGCCGGAGATCAGGTTGATGCAGCCCTGCCAATCCGTACGAACTCGTAGAAGAAGAAAATATTGGCGAAGTCGCCGACTTGAAAGTAAAGTACTGGTAAAAAGTAGAAGTGTTTTGTTGATTGATTTGATTCTTTTTTTTTCGCAAAGCCCTACCGACTCCTACTTATACCCTGAAACTAGGACTCCTGGTCGATTACGACTTGTTACAACCTTATTTAAAAACAGGAAACTACTATATCTATAATAACTTTAAAAAGGAAACGGACTCCCGCAGAATCTTTCGCCGCCGTTTCCTAATCCAATCAGGACCCCTTCAATTGCTTCCCGATCGACTTAGCATGCCTTGTTGACCAGCTTTTGACCAGGATCTTCTGGAATAATCCTATCCTGTCGGTATGGGCTGCGCCTACCAATCGGCCGATTTTCAACTGTTACCTCTATCGGCCGATTCCTTACTGTAGCTTTCAGATCTGCCGCATCGGCCAATCTTCTTCTCCTGACGCCGATTCAAGACGTGTCAAAATCTGGCGTCAACACAAACAAAGTTGAAGGATAAGGCTGAGGTTTTCCTATGCAAGCAGCAAGCGATTATATATTCATCCACAACACCTCAGCTCCCGGCTCCCGAGATACTCACACCTACCAAACCCACAAAGTCGATGCGAGAACTCCCTCTCCCCGCACCTCAACTGCCCTAGGCAAGAAAATGAGACTAGAGGAAGGTAGAAAACAACTAAAACTATTTATTAAAGCGAAGTAGGATCAAGAGTTGTACATGACCGAATACGCGGCTATACGTATAGTTTTCACCCTGCAGGGGTTGTACACCTGGACCCACTCGAATTGCAGCCAGCGAGGGATCAACCCACTAACATACGAAACAACGGTCAACGAAACTAGCTGCAACGGCCCCCACTCTGCTTTCCCAGGTTTGGGATGCTTCCTCCCGCGAGAGGTTGCTCCAGGACTATGATGCCTTCAACACCTCGATCACGCAAGATCCAGCCATTCGGGGGATGTGAGGTCAGCACCTCCTCCCCTTACACTGATGCCCTATCCTCCTACATTAGTGGTGTCGCGCGTTCGACATAGTTCCATCTTAAGGTCCACTAACTCGGGCCTTAATTGCCGAGGCGAGAGCCTTCCACAACGACGTATCTGACGCAATGATCCGTCAATGGCACCCATCACAGGTATAGCTCCGCATCTCCTCCACCGTTGTCCACAAAGGACCCGACATCCACAAAGGACTAACTTGTCCGTCCAGGACATATGCCCGCCACAAGCACTCCGTAGGATGTGCCCAACGCACACCCCAAGCCCTTGATCAGAAGATCAAGTTATGTTTGTCTCGCCCCAAGCTGGATCCTTATCCCTCAACTCCTCAGAAGAATCTCCACACACACCAAGATTATAACACCAATCCCACACATACTCATACGCGAGTAGCCAAAGTATCTTTCATTTCATTCAAGGAAAAATGTGGGATTACAAGGAATATAGGTAAAAAGTAGGCTATGCAGGTTTAATTCAAGGTGCCACACTGAGAAGCAATAGCATAACTAGCATATATGCCTAATGGGTATTCAAGGTGCCACATGGAGTCTTCGGGTCGTCTGGTACATCAATCCTCTCCTCCTCGCAGGGGCCTAATCGTAAATATGTATAAGTACAGGGACTTAGGTGAAAAAGTGCACAAACTGCTCAAAAAGACCCAAATCACAGCAAAACCTACTCTGACGGGTAGATCATTATTGTAGATGAATTATGAAATTAGTTTCATAATTTTTGGAGGTCTGGTTAATTTACTATGAATTTTCTAAGTTTAAACATTTTCTAATATTATTAAATGATTATTGAAAAAGGAAAAACACACAGAGGTGACATGTGGCATGTTGACGTCAGCATGACATCATCAACTGGGGTCAGGCCACCTGACGTCAGCAGTGGGCCTTGCTGACATCAGCGTTGACTGGTCAACGGTCAAAGGGTCAAGGCTGGTCCACGATCAGTGCCCACTGGTCAGGCTCAGCTAGAGGCTGACAGCTGGGTCCCACGGGTCAGTCTGGGAAAAAGGAAACGGGGTTTTGTCTGGGTTATTGGGCTGAAAGTTACTGGGTCGGCTCAACCTGGCCCAGTAACTTGGCTTGGCTCGGCTCGGCTCACGCTGCGGCTCGCAGGCCGGCTTGGAACAAACGGCGACTACAGGTGGCTCGGTTCAGTTACCAGGCCAGCTTGGTTAATACGTCGGCTCGGTGTCCAACAGGTTGTGGTCCAGCTCAGGTTAGTAGGCAGCTAAACGGGCTGGCTTACCTCAATTTGCGGCTCGGCTTGGTGCCAAGACGGGTTAAGACCCACACGCGCTTCTCCCCTTCTTGACCCCTGATGTGATCTCCTTCTTCCTTCTTCTGCCAGGTGGGGTCCACGGGTCGATCTCCTCCTAGCTGGCGCCTGGGTCCGCACGTCGGCGTCGACTGTCCCTTGCTGGTAGACGGGGCCCGCTCGTTGGTCTCCTCTAGCTCTCCTAGAGGCTAGGGTTTTCGGCGGCGGCTTGGGCTCTTATAGGCGCGGCGCTGGGGGTCGCGGTGGGCCCGGACGCCGAGGGCATGGATGGGACGGCCGTGGACCGGGGCGCGTGGTGTGTATCCATGCAACCGCGGCTAGGGTTCATGGAATCGGGGTGAGCGCGCGCAGCCGGGATTTGGTGGCCGACAGCGGGAGGCGCGGCGTCGGGGTGACGCGAGCGGTGGCAGGCGAGGCCGTTGGGGGATTGTCATGGAGCGGTGGAGGTCGCAGCAATCGCGGAGCGGAGCATAGCAAGGCAGGCTGGCGGAGGTGCGGTGCCGGCGGCGTGCTGGAGGTTGCGGAAAGCTGACGGGTGGGTCCTACCCGTCAGTTGCCCCAGGTGGTGTCGCACGGATAAGGATGAAGGGAGCGAGGTGGCTGGCGTGCGGGTCCTAGGTAGCAGTGATGTAGGTGGTGGTTGGGTCGAGGCTGTGAGGTGTTGGGTTGGGCCGCGTACTGGGCCAAGGTGGGTAGAGGCGCCGTCGGGCTGGTGGGGCGAGGCCGGCCGGTTGGCCAGCTGGCCGTTGGGTGCGTTGGCCGGCGGACTGGGCTGACGGTGAGGTTGGCCAGTAGGCCATGTTGGGTTGTGCGTGAGTGTGGGCTGGGTTTGGGTAGGACCCTAGGGTTAAGGTTTGATCCGATGGGCTAGGGTTGGCCCAATGGTCAGAGTTAGGGTTAGGGTTTTAAGGCTAGTTGTAGGGCCCACTTTAGGATGGTTAGTTAGGTCATTAGCGGGGTTAGTTGATGAATTCAAATCGAGGGCTTAATTCGATTTGAATTCCACACAAGTTCAAGCAATTGAATTAATTTCAAAACATTTAGTCTAAGCAAGGTAGAATCATAGACTCCAATAAATTCCAAATAACTCACACTAGTTTTAGTGTCCTTATAATTAAGTAGGTTTTAATTTCCTTGGACTTTTATAGAGTGATGGAGGTAGACCCAGGTACCTCCCTGCCGAGTGGACACGGTTACCCGCATGAATGACTCCGCATAAACGACCCGGAGTACAGGCACTCGGTTGGACGATGGGTGGATCCCCCGGGGTCACGATCTAGGTCGGACTGGATAGGCATGATCTTGTGTATCTCAACTGATTGGATTCCTTGTAACAAACCCGAGTAGATTTACCCTAACTTGTAACCCACGGCTACTCGGATATATAAGGGGCCCGTGGGGGTCCCATAGGCAAGTCGACTCATTCAGCTCATACCACAAACCCTAATACAAATCCCCAAACACAGGACGTAGGGTGTTACGCTCCTTGCGGCCCGAACCTGTCTAAATCCCTATGCCTTCATGTTACCATCAAATCTACAACTTGGGGCTACCCTTAGCAGACTTGCTGGAGTGCAAATCCGACAGTTGGCGCGCCAGGTAGGGGGATCCCCAGGGTCCTCTTGGGGAACTTGATGGCATCCAACTCCGGCGACTTCTTCTCCGTGCCAGTGACACTCCAAATCCAGGCTGCCGCCGGCCACTCCATCATCTTTGGAAGCTTTCCCGAGATGTCTGCTCCAGGAGCCCGTCACAAAGTTCATCCGTCTCCGAGACAGGAAGCCTCCAGGGTTCCAAATCCGATCTGACCCTCTCTAGGTCAGTACTACACCAGGTGGAGGACCTGTCCATCCAGGACGAGGCCCAAAACCCCTCGCGGATGATCCGTCGCCCACGCATCAACATCGACGATATCCTTGCGGGCCTGGACCGAGTCGACGCCTCCCTCGCTGAGTGAATCGGGCTCGCAGAGTCGGCACTCCGCTGTCCTCGCGACTCGGCCCCTCAGACCCCGTTTGGACTCCACTCCTGCTCCTCTGTCTATTTGGACCAGATCCAATCTTTGATGGAGAAGCTGCACCTTTCCGACCAGAGTCAACCCAGTGTTGACCAGATCGGATCTGACACAGTCTCAGGACCACAAGCTGGCTACGAGGAGGTTCTCTTCACCCTTCCACCCAACCCTGTGAGCTCTCCGGATTAGTAGGAGATCTCTGTCGTTTCCTCCAACGAAG
The DNA here is from genome assembly GCA_032594955.1 of Panicum miliaceum. Taxonomy (NCBI): domain Eukaryota; kingdom Viridiplantae; phylum Streptophyta; class Magnoliopsida; order Poales; family Poaceae; genus Panicum; species Panicum miliaceum. The sequence goes on from CM064068.1 coordinate 15,598,409, forward strand.
CATCTATCGAAGGAGAAGACGAGGAGGCCAAGCGTCAATGACTCCAACGCAACCAGAATCACCAAGGACGACGCAACAACGAGGCCGTCATCGACCAAGCTGAAGAAGATCTCCGCAACACCGACGGTCGCAACCCGCGGGTTCCACCGCGATGCACACCGGCAACCCCGCACAACCTCGACGATGACTTCGTCCTTGAGTGCGACGGCTAGAACATCTTCGTCACCCCATCCGCCAACTTGGCCACCGCATTCGAGGTACTGGAGACTCTACCTTACTCACTTGAGCTCGAACGGGCTCGGACTCATTTGCATGTTGCTGCTGCTCAGGTCCAACACTTGAGGAAGGACTACTCGGCTCTACGTTCCCAATCTAGTAGTTCTCACCACTCTACAGCCTGTCACCACAATGGCAACAAGGTCAACCAGCCGGATCTCCGCTCCATCCTCCGCAACCGCGACGGTCAACCCGTTATCAATGAACGACACTGTTGGCGTTTCGTAGCGTCATCACTTTGATAGATGTTTCCCAGCAATGGCTACATCTTCATGAGGCTACTCAAGGAACTAAACTTTATTACTAAACTCCAAACCATACATAAAGAGAAAGATACAAGACCATACCAAACTCTTCATGAAGACTAGAAGACCTTGAAGAACTACACTTCACCTACACTCACTACCCTAGAGAGCTTTACAAAGGAGGAGCGGCTACATCTTGGTGTGTCTCATTTAGAAGGACCCCTCTTGTATTTATAGGCAGGGAACAACAGCTTCTGCCCGTGGAAATAGCTCGGCGCGCCTGGAACCAAACTTGAGGAGACATGTGAGGGCGCCACGTGGAAGAAGAAGTCGGTTGGAGCCCTGGCTAGGTCGGCCGACCTACATGGGTCGGCCAACCTAGGCCTGGCTCGAACCAGCTTCTTCTTTGGTCGAGTCGCTGCCTGGTTGGCCATGACGCTCCAGGTTTGCTTCAGCTGTGGGTCCTCCAATGCATGCGATGCACGTGTGGCAGCGTATGATTGGTTGAGGCTTGTTTCCTTGGATTGATGAGGTGTCATTTTTCTTTGTTTTTAGCACAAATCCTGCAATCATAAAATTCTCCAAGGGTGTGTGGAAAGTGTACATTTATTAGCAGAATGTGTATAAGAAATGCAAGTTCATCCTTATTTTGTGATCAAATTGACGCTCATTTTTGGTCCGTAGAGAGCATCAACAAGATCCCCTAAGCTGCCATTTTCTCGTCCCGAGCAAAGTTGGGCATAAGTTGTTGATCAGGAGTTGCTGCCATATCTCATCTCTTCGTTATACCATAATTGCAACAAAATATTCTACCTTGCTTTGAATAAGATGGCTATTATTTTGCTTACCCATTTTACCTTACTCTTCATGGGGCTTTTGGCTTTCTCCTTATCTTGGGCTGTTGGAAGCTAGAACAATTCATAAAGCACCACTTACCCATTCCTTGCTCAACTTTACATCCGGAAGTTTTTTTTCCAAAAGACTTTGCAAAGAAAACATGGTTCCTCGAATGATGTTCTCAAATTGCTCAATGTGTATAAATCCTCACCAAGGCTTGATTTTGCCTTCCTTTTCAATCTACTTCTACAAAGGTTGATGTGGAGCTCATGGTAGGGAAAATGAGAGAGCATACTTGCATCAAATATTTTGCAAAGTCAAAAACCGGACCCAAAGAATAACAAGTCATACAACCTTGATCAAGAAGTGCATGTGTGTGGTAAAATGGATAGTATGTGGAAATGGGAATATTTTTCTTGTGTGCTCTCTCTCCTTTATTTAATTTTAGACATGGGCTTTTCCAATCTTTTCTTCTCCTTCTTTCTCTTTTTTTCGGCACTTGGACCTTCATGTGTCCATTTCTTTTCCTTTGTTTTTTTCTTTAGCATAGTCCATGTCTTTGTCTTTCAAGAGCACTTGGAGAGAGAGACCACACATTTTAGTGGAACATAAATATTCATGGTGGATGGATGAATGGAGTGATTGCTAATTCCCGGTGTAGGAATTTAGCATATGAAGGTGGTGTGTACATGTTCTTGATCAAGAGAGTATGAAAGGAAACTCGAAAGTTCACAAGAATTTCATAAAACTCAAAATGACAACAAGCACCATGTATATATGATGGCTCAAATTTGGTTAACATGCATATGGCTTTGGTAGGAATTTCTCATCATTGAGGAACTTTTTTATTTTATCATTTCAAAAGATAGAAATTCCGGACGTAAATTTTGCTTAGAACAAGTTTGTAGCAGCTCCAATTCATCATATCATGTCTCACAACAGCTTAGACTCAGATCATGCATTCGCAACCGACAAAGTTTCAGGTTCGAGGCAAACTTTTTAAACCAACTAGCCCAAAACTTGGAGAAAACAAAGCTGCAACTAGGCATAAAGAGAAGATAAAGATAGAGCAACTATTCATCATTTCAACATGGACGAACTAAAACATTCTTATCGCACATTGGAAAGCAAAGATAACTAAGAAAATCTTTTTATTCTTTTTATCATATTTAGATTTTTTTCAGTGCAAATGAGAAATGCAACTAAGATACATGTTACCTTCCGGGGGCTCCTCCCCCAAGCTAGCTCATGGCCCATATCCGGGAAAGCGTCCTTGGGCTTCGGGGTAGCGCCCTTGGGAACGGAGGTATGCGAGGCGCTCCTCTCGTTCTTGCTGCTGTATGTCGATGGCAGTGCCTAGCTGCCGGTCAGTTCGATGATGCTATTCGGTGGTGTTGGTGATGTGTTGGTTGACGGTGTTCTCGAAGCGTTGTTGTTGTTGGTCCATGTCGTTAACCTGCAAGCTAAGGTTGTTTACCTGGTGGCTGAGCTCATGATAGCCTCGAGCCGAGAATGACGGCCGAGTGGCGTAGAGTGGGGGCGTGACACACTTGAGCTGGAGCCACCACTATGATCATATCCAGATGCGGATCCGGATGTGCCCCCAGTTTGAACATAACCTCCAGCATATCCATGATATGTATATGGTGGTGCTGGCATGTCCATTGAGGCATTGCGCGACCTGCTCCATGTCATTCTTCCTGACATGCTACTCCTGCGAGTTGCTTCTTGTGGCTGCAGTGCAAATGTTAAACTCCGGGACTTATACAAATGAAACCGCGGGTTAGGGAGCGGGATTTCATTTGTATAGCCCGGGAAAAAGAAAACCAAAGAGCCATCTGGAGCATATTTAAGCGTGTGCCCATAAACCAAATAATTTTTATCAATCATCAAACGCGGAGAGCTGATATAAGAAATAGGGGCCCAACTCAAAATATTCAGCCCTCCTGCAATACGAGTGACCAAAGATGTACACTCTATTGGTACAACCACCTAAAAATTCTCAAGCCATTGCCAGATCATTTCTTTCACCAGGGAGATTCTTATTTTGTTTACCATGGCATAGAGAATACAAAATTCATCATTACGAACGGTGCGCACATCATACCTTGGGAAACATGTTATTGCAACCGACTTATGCGTCAAACGCAAGGCCGGGTGTTGTATGTCATTACATCTCGGTTTCCCAACAGTGGTGGCGCCCGAAATGGATTGCCAAAAACTTTGCTTCTCAAAACCACGAGTGGCTGCCTCAATATCAAGACTGCAGCGATGATGAAAACCCAAAAGCATGCTAAGATCTTTCCAAGAAACCGAATATTCTTGATGAAAAAGTCGGAAAGAAATCCCAGCTTCCTCCTCAACAAGAGTGGAAAGAAATTGGATGGTCCAATCGCGAGACCCTTCTTCGAAAATATTTGCAAAATCAGTCCACCCCACAGCCATCCAAATGCTAGCAAAATCAGCGTTCATACCTATTTTCTGCAGGAGGTCGGGGTCGAAGATTCTTGTGTGGCGGAACTTCCTCCGCCTCAGCATGTTGTAGGCTTAGAACTCGCGATCACCTTGGATGTCGAGGTGCGAATAATCGTGTTCTTCATTCTCCTCAGGCTGCTGCCCTTGGCCTTGCACCTCGGGTTGCTCCTCTTGGGTTTCTTGCTGCTGCATCTCCGTCGCTTCACTATCTCTCATGGAGCTCAGCACGTGGCTGCTGGACTGGCGCGAACTGGAGCCACCATTAGAGTGGCCCGACATCAAGCCAGTCGCCTTCTTGAGCGTGCCCATTACCTTCTTGTCGAAGCCCTTCATACCTGCAATCCACAACAAGGAACAACACAACTCAAAACAGGTTACGTGAGCGTTAGCGGAAAACTGTTAGCCGTTTGAGAGTTAGTAGTCCTTGCGGGGCATGGTCACCGCCACAACAATCGTTCTTGTGGGTGACAACACTCCACAAAATCATTCTTGTGGGCGAGAATGCACCACAAAATCGTTTTGTGGGGTAGTAGTACCACCACAACACGTTCTTGCAGCGTCAAAAGAAGGCAACACGAAATGCCAATGGACAAAACAAAGGGGGAAATATTATTTTTCTTTTTCTTGTGGAACTAAAGCAAGAACATGAGCATTACAACAGGGGGAGAAAGAAATCCGAGGGCACTCAGCTGCAGCTCAGTTTGGGGCAAGGAGAGGTGGTGTTGTGCACCGGTTCTTATAGAACGGTGCCACCACTAGGCCGGCCGACCTGGTGGGGTCGGCCGACCCCACCTTGCGCCCAAAACCGGCCAGCTTTCATGATTTGAATCAATGCCTGCTATAAGGTCCAAGGCTGGTTGAATGGCTGCAGTTTTAGGCCGGTGCAAGAATAGGAGTGGCCCCAAATGCAATTGGACATGAAAATGATCCAAGTTCATGCATGCACTAGCATCCAAATGCTCGTGGCAGAATTTTTCACCCCAAAATGCCCTTGTTTGTTGCCCCAAATCCCAAGTTTAGGAAGGGTGCAAATGCAAATGTTTAGGAATTCAAATATGCAAGGGGTTGAATGCAAAATGATGCAAATGCTTATGCAAGAATCGAATTGAAAATGTGAAAATTCAAACATGCAATGCGTGGAATCAAATATGAGATAACTACCGATTCACCTATCGGCAAAGATTCAAAATTTTAAGTCTTTCTAATGAGACATTTTATTTCCTGTCGAATTGAAATTTTGAATTGGAATTTACATTTTACCTTCGACGGAAATTACCTGAGGTACCGCTCATTTTATACCTTCGATGGAAATTGCCTCGGAGCGGTATTCTTTGGATCTTCGGGGATGTCTTCTCGCTTTTCTCACTCAGGATAAAGAATTTATTTGGTATGTGATCATCCCGTACTGACGATCCTAAGGAGTGAATTGAATTTTACTCCATAAATTTTGTTGCACCGTGATGATGTATCTTGGTCATATAATCGAATTGATCTCTTCTGCCGGTGGTGATAGGTCAACAGCGGTGGAAATGAAAACCGAATAAAAACCAAAATTCTTCTGTTGAAGCTTGATGATGCAATGACGATTGAATCAATTGCCGAGAGTTGAACTTCTCCAAATTAATCACTCCATGCCATGCTCTTTCATTTTGAAGTCGTCTCGGATTCGTCGTGGATTATCCGGCGAATTGAAATCAATCCAACACTACCCTGTCTTCACATAAAGAGAAAACAGCATGGTTGTCCTACTAGACATTGGCTATTGACCATAGATAAAATCTCAAGCTTTAATAAGTCTTTTAAACCTGTGCCTTCCCCGGCAATGGCACCAAAAATGCTTGTTGGCGTTTCGTAGCGTCATCACTAGGATAGATGTTTCCCAGCAATGGCGCTAGAAATGTCGTGGGGTATTTCTTACGTTAGAGAAGGATCCGCAAGCGCACGGAATACCGTTGTAGCATTTTACCCGTGAGTACGGGGTCGTATTTATATTTCCGCAGGGAAGGCAGTGGTTCAAATGGATTTATTAAGCTTTGGAGAATATCATGGTTCAAATATCCAGTGTCTAAATAGGGGTAATTGATAATATGATTGAGAGGTAGTGTGACACAAGATCACCCATCCTTAGGAAAGAATGACTAGGATCCGAGCAAGGTGGAAGAAAGCATTCAAGGGTATACAAAGGATAATTCTTATCTAAGCAAGCATAGAACATACTCATGAACACATACACATTCACATGCTTAGGATCGGGCTCTAGGCTCCCAGGCATCACCGGGAGACTGCACAGGATATGGCTAGGTGGCCACTGGACCCTCACGGCTATTTTATGCACCTCCTACAGCTACTACACGAACGGGGAGAGTTACGCTGGACGGACAGGGCTGTCACCACCTGCCGCCTACCTCATCTAACCATGGTATAGAGCCACATTCAAACATAACCGATAACCCGAACACCACGTTCGTGCTGAGGATTATTGCTCTAGCCTTACGTTGAGACTAGAAACACCCCGACTAGGGGAGATGAAACCGATGCCATAGCCTAGATGTGTTACCACGTCTAAACATGTAAGATACATGACACAAGCACGACTATGAAAGGATCACATACTAAACATGAGCATATGAACCAAACACAAGCTAAGATAAGGAACTAAACTTTATTACTAAACTCCAAACTATACATAAAGAGAAAGATACAAGACCATACCAAACTCTTCATGAAGATTAGAAGACCTTGAAGAACTACACTTCACCTACACTCCACTACCCTAGAGAGCTTTACAAAGGAGGAGAGGCTACATCTTGGTGTGTCTCATTTAGAAGGACCACCTCTTGTATTTATAGGCAGGGAACAACAGCTTCTGCCCGTGGAAATAGCTCGACGCGCCTGGAAACGACCTTGAGGAGACATGTGAGGTGGCCACATGGAAGATGAAGTCGGTTGGAGCCCTGGCTAGGTCGGCCGACCCAGGCCTAGCTCGAACCAGCTTCTTCTTTGGTCAAGTCACTGCCTGGTTGGCCTTGACGCTCCTGGTTGATGATAGGAGTGGAATTAAGTCGGTTTGCTTCAGCTGTGGGTCCTCCAATGCATGCGATGCACGTGTGGCGGCGTATGGTTGGTTGAGGCTTGTTTCCATGGATTGATGAGGTGTCATTTTCCTTTGTTTTTAGCACAAATCCTGCAATCATAAAATTCTCCAAGGGTGTGTGGAAAGTGTACATTTATTAGCAGAATGTGTATAAGAAATGCAAGTCCATCCTTATTTTGTGATCAAATTGATGCTCATTTTTGGTCCGTAGAGAGCGTCAACAAGATCCCCTAAGCTGCCATTTTCTCATCCCGAGCAAAGTTGGGCATAAGTTGTTGATTAGGAGTTGCTGCAATATCTCATCTCTTCGTTATAACATAATTGCAACAAAATATTCTACCTTGCTTTGAATAAGATGGCTATTATTTTGCTTACCCATTTTACCTTACTCTTCATGGGGCTTTTGGCTTTCTCCTTGTCTTGGGCTGTTGGAAGCTAGAACGATTCATAAAGCACCACTTACCCATTCCTTGCTCAACTTTACATCCGGAAGTTTTTTTTCAAAAGACTTTGCAAACAAAACATGGTTCCTCGAATGATGTTCTCAAATCACTCAATGTGTATAAATCCTCACAAAGGCTTGATTTTGCCTTCCTTTTTAATCTACTTCTACAAAGGTTTATGTGGAGCTCATGGTAGGGAAAATGAGAGGTCATACTTGCATCAAATATTTTGCAAAGTCAAAAACCAGACCCAAAGAGTAACAAGTCATACAACCTTGATCAAGAAATGCATGTGTGTGGTAAAATGGATAGTATGTGGAAATGGGAATATTTTCTTGTGTGCTCTCTCTCCTTTATTTAATTTTAGACATGGGCTTTTCCAATCTTTTCTTCTCCTTCTTTCTCTTTTTTTCGACAATTGGACCTTCATGTGTCCATTTCTTTTCCTTTCTTTTTTTTCTTTTGCATAGCCCATGTATTTGTCTTGCAAGAACACTTGGAGAGAGACACCACAAATTTTGGTTAAACATAAATATTCATGGTGGGTAGATGAATGGAGTGATTGCTAATTCCTGGTGTAGGAATTTAGCATATGAAGGTGGTGTGTACATGTTCTTGATCAATAGAGTATGAAAGGAAACTCGAAAGGTCACAACAATTTGACAAAGCTCAAAATGACAACAAGCAGCATGTGTATATGATAGCTCAAATATGGGTAACATGCATATGGCTTTGGTAGGAATTTCTCATCATTGAGAAACTTTTTATTTTATCATTTCAAAAGATAGAAATTCCGGACGTAAAATTTTTCTTAGAACAAGTTTATAGCAGCTCTAATTCATCATATCATACCTCACAACAGCTTAGACTTAGATCATGCATTCGCAACCCACAAAGTTTCAGGTTCAAGGCAAACTTTTTAAACCAACTAGCCCAAAACTTGGAGAAAACAAAGCTGCAACTAGCCATAAAGAGAAGATAAAGATAGAGCAACTATTCATCATTTCAACATGGACGAACTAAAACATTCTTATCGCACATTGGAAAGCAAAGATAACTAAGAAAATCTTTTTGTTCTTTTTATCATATTCAGATTTTTTTTTCAATGCAAATGAGAAATACAATTAAGATACATGTTACCTTCCGGAGGCTCCTCCCCAAGCTAGCTCATGGCCCATATCCGGGAAAGCATCCTTGGGCTTTGGGGTAGCACCCTTTGGAATGGAGGTATGCGAGGCGCTCCTCTTGTTCTTGCTGCAGTATGTCAATGGCGGTGCCTAGCTGCCGGTCAGTTTCATGATGCCATTCGGTGGTGTTGGTGATGTGTTGGTTGACGGTGTTCTCGAAGCGTTGTTGTCGTTGGTCCATGGCGTCAACCTGCAAGCTAAGGTTGTCACGGGGGACCTGGACGGCTTCTCCGCCATCTCCAACCGACTCCACGGGGTCACGTGGCCATCCACGTTCAAGACAGTCGGCATCGACAAGTTCGATGGCGACTCTGACCCCAAAACGTGGCTGCGCACCTACTCCATCGCCGTCCGGGCGGCAGGCAGCAACAACGACATCATGGCGGCCTACTTCCCAATCATGATGAGTCGCCAAGCTCTCAACTGGCTCGAGGGACTTCGCCCTGGCTCCATCAACAGCTAGCAGGACCTCTGCACCGCCTTCGTCAACCACTTCCAGGCATCAGGCCCGGGTCCCGAAACCAGATGGGATTTAGGCAGTGTCACTCAATGACCCAACGAATTCCTGCGCGACTACGACAAGAGGTACTTCACCAACCGTAACATGATTACGGATGTTGATGACAGGGATGTCATCCACTACTTCCACCAAGGGCTGCACAACATCGAGCTTTGGCGCAAGATGTTCGAGAGCAACCCTAAAACCGTCTTCGAGATGATGGTCGTCATCAACAAGCACGCCGACATGGAGGACGCTGAGAAGGCACACCATCATCACAAAGACCAGCGTCACTCCAACGACCGGCCAAAGCAGCGGCACGATGATCGCCAACGACTCAACGGTCAACCACCTCGCCACAACCCTGACAAGGACAACGACCGACCCGAGTCGTCCAAGCAGCAGGAATGCAAGCTTTGCCCTGACAACACCATCGCAGTTGCAGATCGACCCCGACAACGCACTTCTGTCAACCAGGAGGAGCTAGATCGACTCCTCGATGGCGAGTGCCCCTGGCAAAAGGACTCCAACCACACGGCGCGGGAGTGTCATGCACTCCGCAACAGTGTGGCCCAAGACCACCCCAAGCATCCCCGCTACGATGACCATGACAAGGCCAGCAGCTCCAAAACCTCCAGGGGTTGAGGACGCCGGAATGACTCGCTCAGGCGAGACTGGGACAACCAAGGCTACAAGTCCCCAGCGGACTTCCAGGAGGCAGACCGGGCGATCAACTTCATCTATGGTGGCTCCAGGGCTCCAAGGTGCCGACGTCGCCTCAAGCTTGATCAGCGCGAGATCAACTCCATTTTCCAACACCCGGTTGAACCCTTGCGCTGGTCCAAGGTTGCGATCACTTTTGATCGGCGCGACCATTGGATACACCTACCCAGCCCTGGCTCCTATCCACTTGTGGTCAGCTAGGTGCGCCTCTCCAAGGTGCTCGTCGACGGAGGCAACAACCTCAACATCATCTTCTCCAAAACACTGGAGAGCATGGGGCACGGCATGACCTCCTTGGTTCCGACCCAGGAGGCCTTCTACGGCATCATCCCCGGCTCAGGCTCGACCCCGATTGGCCAAGTTACTCTCCCAGTCACCTTCGGCACCCGGGAGAACTACAGAACGGAGCATATCCACTTCAAGGTGGCTTCCTTCGAGATGTCGTACCATGCCATCCTAGGGAGGCCCGCCCTCGCCAGGTTCATGGCCATTCTGCACCACACGTATCTTGTCCTCAAGAAGCCCGCTCCCAACGACGTGCTCTCCATCTACAGTAACCTGCAAACTTCCCACTCCTGCGAGACCGAGAACATAAACATCTCGGAGGCACTGGAGAGGACCAAGAATGCCGTCATGATTGCCGAGTCGGCAAAGGTGATGCCTCCACAGCACATCCCCATCCCGGAAAACGACTTGGCCACCGAGTCACAACTGCAGCTCGATTGCACGACGAAGACCATCCTCCTCAGGGAGAACGACCTAGACAAGACCGCCCTCATCAGGGCGGACCTCGACAAAGCATAGGAAGACACGCTCACCTCCTTCCTCCGTGCCAATTGGGATGTTTTTGCATGGAAGCCCTCTGACATGCCAGGTGTTCCGATGGAGGAGGCTGAGCACTCCTTGGATCTCGACGAAAAGGCGCGACCCATCAAGCAGCGTCTCCGGCCCTCCACTCAAGATTGGAAGGAGGCTATTAGGGTAGAAGTTACTTGGCTCCTAGCCGTAGGATTCATTCGTGAAGTCACACTGGCAAACCCAGTCCTTGTAAAAAAGCAAAATGGTGAATGGAGAATGTGTGTTGACTATACGGACCTCAACAAGCATTGCCCTAAGGACTCCTTCCCTCTTCCTCGCATGGACCAGGTCGTTGACTCTACGGCTGGGTGTGTCCACCTCTCGTTCCTTGATTGCTACTCCGGGTATCATCTGATCGCCCTCAAAGAGTCGGATCAAGAGAAGACTTCGTTCATCACACCCTTCGCGGCGTACTGCTACAACACCATGATGTTTGGCCTCAAAAACGCCGGTGCTACATATTAGAAAGCCATCCAGAGATGCCTCCAGGGGCAGATCGGCCGCAACGTTGAAGCCTACGTCGATGATGTAGTGGCCAAAACCAGGTCCTATGATTAGTTCATAGCAGATCTAGTCGAAACATTTGAAAATCTCAGGAAATTCAAATGGAAGCTGAACCCACGCAAGTGTGTCTTTGGTGTTCCCTAAGAAAAGTTACTCGGCATCATAGTCAGTAACCGAGGCATCGAGGCCAACCCCACCATGGTCAACGCTATCAAGAGAATGAAGCCCCCTCGGTGCAAGAAGGACGTGATGAAGTTGACCGGGTGCATGGCGGCCCTGAGTCGATTCATCAGTCGACTCAGCGACATAGGACTCCCCTTCTTCAAGATGCTTCGCAAAGCAGACAAGTTCATATGGAATAACGATGCTTCTAGAGCCTTCCAGGAGCTCAAAGAATTCCTCACGAACCCACCAATCCTCATGGCTCCAGAGCCCTATGAGGAACTCCTTCTCTACATAGCGCCAACCACCCATGTGGTCAGTACCATTCTGGTTGTCGAGCGAGACGAGCCAGGTCACGTTTACAAGGTGCAACGACCCGTCTACTTCATCAGCGAGGTACTTAGTGAGTCCAAGGTAAGCTACCCTCAGGTCCAGAAGCTTTTGTACGTGGTCCTCATCACGTCCAGGAAGCTGCGGCATTATTTCCAGGGACACAGCGTCATGGTCATTTCCTCCTTCCCACTTGGCGATATCCTCCACAACCGCGACGCCAACGGTCGAGTCTTCAAGTGGTCCGTCGAGCTGGGCGCGCTCAACCTGCAGTTCTCCCCCCAGTTCACGATCAAGTCTTAGGCTCTGGCTGACTTCGTGGCCGAGTGGACAGAGATACAAGACCGACCACCCGAGGAATGACCCGAGCACTGGAAGACGTACTTCGACGGCGCCCTCAACCTCGACGGAGCCGACGCTGGAGTTCTACCCATTTGCCCAAAAGTCGAACAACTAAAATACGTCCTCCAATTACTCTTCAAGGTGACTAACAATGCTGCTGAGTATGAAGCTCTCATTCACGATCTCCGGATCGCTGCTTCGCTCGGCATTAAGCATCTCCTCGCCTACGGAGACTCCAAAGTTGTTATCCAACAAGTCAACAAAGACTGGGAATGCACAAAGGAGAAGATGGACGCCTACTACAAGGAGATATGAAAGTTGGAAGCCAGCTTCTATGGGTTGGAGTTCCACCACGTCATTAGAGACTACAACGTCGCGGCCAACATCCTCTCCAAGCTTGGCTCCAGTCGTGCCCTTGTCCCGGCCGGAGTCTTCGACCAAGCCCTGAGATGACCCACGGTTGAGATCGAGGAACCACCCCCCACCAAGCCAAACTTGGTGCCTGCTCAGGGCCAAAAGGTGCTGGTAATCAACTCCAACTGGCGCTCTACCATCATCGACTTCCTCGTCAACAACAAGTCCTCCCCCGATAGAAAAGAACATAAGAAGCTCTCGCGGCGAGCCGCCAGCTACGTAGTCATCGGCACCGACTTATTCAAACACTCGGCCTCCTCTGGGATGTTGTATAAGCGCATCGCTTAGAGCGAAGGAGTCACTTTACTCCACGACATCCACTCGGGCATCTGCGGCAACTACGCAGGCGCCTCTACCATGGTGGGTAAAGCATTCAGGTCCGGTTTTTACTGGCCACGGCACTCGCCGATGCCCATGATATCGTCAAAAGGTGCCCAGGGTGCCAATTCTTCACCAAGCAGCAGCACGTTCCAGCTCAGGCCTTGTGAACGATTCCTCCTTCTTGGCCCTTTGCCTGCTGGGGGCTCAACTCGATTGGACCTCTCAAGACGGCTGTAGGTGGCTACAACCAGATATTTGTGGCCATTGATAAGTTCACCAAGTGGATCGAAGTCATACCAGTCGCGGCAGCAACGACACTCAAGGCGGTTGAGTTCATCCAAGAAATCTCCCACGGGTTCGGCGTGCCCAATAGGATCATCACCGACCTGGGCACATCATTCACCGGGAGCGCGTTTTGGGACCACTACCTGGAAAATTGCATCGACGTCTACTACGCCTCCGTGGCTCACCCAAGGTGCAATGGCCAAGTGTAACGTGCCAATGGTATGATCCTCCAGGGGCTCAAGGCGTGTATCTTCGATCCACTCGAGAAGTTTGGTCCCAAGTGGATCCAGGAACTACCCTAGGTCGTTTGGGGCCTACGCACCCAAAAGAGCCAGGCCACCGGCTACTCTCCCTTCTTCCTAGTGTATGGCTCGGAGGCCGTCCTCCCGAGTAACTTTTGGTGCCCCACGCATCCAAAACTATGAGGAAGGCAAAGTAGAAATGACTCGGCACCACGACATCGACCTAGTTGAGGAACATCGCATCACAGCTGCCCTGCAGCACGCATGCTAAAAACAGCAGCTCAGGCGCTACCAGGACCGGAACATGCAGGAGCGAGACTTCAACATAGGCGACATGGTCCTGCATCGGATCCAGTCTACTACCGGTGCTCACAAGTTGTCTTCCCCATGGGAAGGACCCTTCATTGTCAGCGCAGTTGTTGCCCCTGGCACCAATCGCCTGCAGAGGGAAGATGGCACGGACGTAGTTAATCCATGGAACATCGAACACCTTCGGTGCTTCTACCCGTAAGAGAAGCTTGCAGCTATGTACCACAACCTTTCTAAATAATAATAAGAGCATTTCATCGCTTTTCGTCTTTTTATACTCTATTTCCTGTTCGTGCCTGAAAACGATCTGGTATAGCCCCTCCTAACCCGTCCAGCATGCTCGGGTGCTACGACTCGGCCATGCCAACTCGCACCAGTATCGTCCGTGTCAAAAACTAACCTAGCTGGGTGGTGAACTGATCGCAACCCGGTGCGTCCTGGAACCACTCTGCTTCACCTACGCCTGTCATGTGTCTGATGACCAGCTCTGTGCACAATGGGCAAAGGCGCATCGCAGGGTCGGCATCCTAACCACCCGGCCAAATCAGAAAACTACTCAACTACAGAACTTAACACTTAACTACATGCAAAATAAACATTGTTTTTGGCCAACACTCGGCCCCATAATGTTTCTGCCCTACTAACGACTTCTTACATGTTCACTTGGCCCATGATGCGCTTGGCGAGGGGTCCAACGGCGATGAGGTGCGCGTCCCACTCAGCGTCGGTGCAGTCCTCCGCAACGCCCTCATCCATGGGATCTAGGTCCACCTTAGGGTTGTGGGACTTCACAAGGGCCATCGCGAACTGCACCGAGTCCTTGGCCATCTTCCTGACGAAGGGCTTCAGGCGCTCCTGCACACTGTCCAAGTATTGCGTCGCTTCCTCCGCCAGGGTGACCCCCTCCGGCTCAAATGCGACCAGCGCGACGTCAATCTTGGCCATCAGCTGGTTGAGGTCCGCCTGGGCGTTGGCCAAATGGGACTTGAAAAAGATACTCATATCAGTATGAGAGACTCGACAAAACATGTAATCTTCCTGGATCAAGAGCAGCTACCTTGGCAGTGCTGCTTCTCAAGCCGGAGCTTCTGCTCCGTGAGAGACTCCCGGCCTTCAGCGCCCTCCCTCAGCCGGTGCAGCTCCTTGTTTGCCATGACGACGACCTTGAGCTCTCAGGCCATCATCTCGTTGGCCTTCTTCAGCTCTGCAAAGCCCTCGGCATCAGCCCCTCGCGGCAAGTCAGGCAGCCAAAAGCAGAAACGAGTCAAAAATCTAACCTTTTAGCTTCGTCAACTGCTTCTTCGAGGCCTCGGAGTGGTGACACTTCAGCGCCCACAGCTCCTCCACCAGCTGAAGGACTCGGCTCGCCGACCCATCTCCCGCCTCGAGCTGGCTTGCATCTCGCCGACCCAGGTCAGCCAAGTCCTGCACAAACAAGGCGCATCAAGCCACATGCTCCAGCACCTAAGCAAAACTTCACAACCTCACCTGGGTTGCCTCGGTCGCGCGCTAGGTGGCCTCGACCAGCGCCACCTTGGTCACCACCGCCTCATCCCCGGGCACATTCTCCTTAGGCGGCTCTTGGACAGCAGGAAGCGCGAAGGCAACAACTCGGGGCGCTGCGTTCGGGTCGGTAGGGTTGTCAACGACCCCTGCCCGAGCCCTGCCCCCCGGTGCAACTTCCAGTGGCACAGTGTCGCTACCTTGTGGCGGCTCTAACGCCGCCACCTCCTCCTCAGCCTTGGTGGCTGCCCCCTCGACCAGTTGAGGGCGAGCCAGCGGCCGCTCTGTTGGGGACACCTCCCCCTTGGCCACCTCATCCGAACTGGCTTCATGGATGGACTCTTCTGCCTTGCGCTTGGCGCCGCTAAGCGACGCCCTCCTACAAGCCGACTCATCGACTCAGAATCAGAACCAAGCATGAAAAGGAGCCAAATCGAGAAGTGCAAGAGGCTCGAAACTTACCTCCCAGCCCGCAGCGGAGGGCAACGTCTGTGCCATCCGCGCGGGAGACCTCGCTAGTCGCCCCCGCTCCTCTTTCTGGTCGTCCTCCTCTGGCTTGGGGGTGGTGAGGCCAGCCTTCTCCGCTGCGGCCTCCACCTCCCCCCAGCTCACGCCCGGAGGGGACGAGCTCCAACCCCGCGGCGCCACCCCACCCCGCTGGACCTTCGACGCGGCCACCTTGCGGGTGGCGCACCGTCTCTTCGTGGTGGAGCCGGTGCTAGTCGCCGGCCCCGATACTTTGACAACATCGTCCGACTCACTACCAATGGAGGAGTCGGACGAGAAACTCCCAACGTCCGCCAGTGGCAGTGCAAGCCCGGCAGGCGGATCAACACGCTTGCCCTGCTGCCCATCCGGCAGAGGCGCAGGGCACCAGAACAACACAATTTTTTCCTGCAGAGAGGCCGAGTGGTGTTACAACCCAATGGGTGACATCGGTGGAAAAACGACTCAATGGAAAACTACTCGGACCAAAACCACTCGGCGAAAAGCAAATCGACTCTACAAGCAGACTACATACCTCAGTGGTGGGCCGCTTCAGGCAGTACGCCTTCGGAAAATGGCCTCATTAGGCCATATTGTGATTTTGGTGATTGAGTGACAACATAGTCAATGGGACTTACAAGTTTGTGAGATGAATATTTGTAGGGTTTATAGATTAAAAATGCAACACTAAGAAGTGTCCCATGCACATTTATATTTTGACTGATCAAATGGGTTACATTTCAAGAGAATCTTGTAGAGTATTTCACAAGCTTTCCCGAGTAAAAAGTTATGATCAAAACACGAAGACACCAAAGAGAGAAAACAGCTGACCGGACGCTCAAAATGTGATCTAATGAGATGGTATTCTAGTGGATGTTGTAGAGAATCTTACAGGCTTTCCATAGAGTACAAGATCATCGAAATCGGAGTTCAGAGTAAAAAGTTATGACCAAAATACGAACTATCATAAAGCTGATTCGTGTGAGGACCAGTTGAACCGACCCAAGCATCGATTAAACCGACAGTGTAATGATATAAAGCATAGGTGCAATGAGATAAAAGCAGCATGACCATATGGAGAAGTGCTTGAGGCACTGGTTGAACCGACACCATGAAAATACACAGCGTCGGTGCATTAGTCAGTGCATTACTCAGTACCTCCAGAAGGGTTTCCAAACCAAGATCTTAAGGACCGGTTGAACCGACGCCCTATCGGTGTAACAGATGCTACGGAGTAAAAGTTGAACCGACAGTCAAGATAAAGGCGTCGGTGCATCCACATCAGCAGCAGGCAAGTTGTCAGAGGTCCAACTACTAGCTCGGAGCCGTGAGTGACCGGTTGAACCAACGCATATGGTCGGATGAACCGACGCTAATGTGTTTTTAAGGGTAAAAGCATGTAATGGCTAGTAGAGGATCTCTAGCCTATATAAGGCCTCACCCCAAGTCATTTGGGGTTGCTGGAGCTTGGAAGAAACCCTAAAAGCATTATAGAACACCTTCAAGCCATCCAAGAGCATATTGATCACATCTTTAGGTTTAGCACAAGCTTTGTGAGAGTTAGTGCTAGGATTAGCTCTTGAGAGAGTGACAGAGCAAGGTGTTGTGCCTTGTGTGCTAGTTCCAGAAGTGAACCACAAGTTGTATCTCAGTGTACCAGCCCCTTGGAGCATTGGTGGCTCGCCGGCAAGTCTACGACCCTCCGGCTTGGTGTCGAGCGGCGTTGATGACTTTGTGCGGGGAGCGTGGAGAGCCCCTTCCTTGGTGGAGAAGCTCCTTAGTGCAAAGCGGAATCAAGGTGACCGTGGTGACTTGACATAGCCTTAGTGGCAAGTCAAGAAGAGTCCCGGAAGAGACTTGGTTGCCAGGAAGCAATACTCTTTGTGAGTGCTTCAACAACGTGGATGTAGGATTGGCTTTGTGCTAACCGAACCACGGGATAAATCCTCGCGTCAAGAGTTTGCTTTCTCTCATCCCCTCTCTTAAGCTTCCGCGATTATTACTTGCAATCTTCGTGTGCCTATACTTTCATAGAGTAGCATCTTGATAGGATTGGCTATAGGTTGCAAAAATCTTTGGGATGGGAGTTTCACTCTAGAAGAACGTTAGTTGCACATCTAGATAGCATGTCTTAGTTTAAGTTTTGTGTAAACTAGATTGAGCCGCATGTTAAGATTTTAAGTTTGCCTAATTCACCCCCTCCCCCTCTTAGGTTACGAGCACCGATTTCTTTCAAGTGGTATCAGAACCGGGGCTCACTTCTTCCATAAAGAAACGCCAATTCCATTGGCAAATTGTGAAAACCGGCTCATTGGAACGGTTAGGCTTCACCGCCTAGTGAGTTAGCTCGTAGGGGAAGGGATGGATACCCTAGTACCGGCTCCACGATTCGATGGCACGGGCTTTCAAAAATGGAAGTGTTTAATGCAAGTCTATCTCCAAGCACGGGGCCTAAATGTTTGGAGAGTTCTACTTGAGGGCATGAAAAATAAGGGTAGTCAAGAAAAACAATATGATGTGATTGCAAAATGCATAATCTTGTCTTCCCTCGGTGATGATGTTTTCAATAGAGTTTTTGCTTGCGAAAATTCCTTTGAGCTATGGAAATCTATCCATGACAATCATGAGGGCACAAAGGATGTTGCCAATGAAAGATATCATGTTCTCATTGATAAGCTTAATAGCTTTAAGCAATTAAATCATGAAGATGCATCATCCATGTACTCACGTTTGAGTGTTCTTGTGAATGAGATCAACTCCTTAGATGTCAAGGAAATTGAAGATACAGAGCTCTCTTGCAAGATCCTTCACTCTCTCTGAAGGCCGGACTATGATTTGGTGACTTCAATCATCTATGAGAAAGAGCTCTCAACACTTACTCCAAATCAAGTCCTCAACAAGGTGATCGCCCATGAGCTTCGCAATGGCATCAAGCCAAGAGAGACACCTTCTTCATCGACACATAGCGCTCTTGCATGCAAGCAAGCCAAGATATTGAAGAAGTTGCCCATCAAAGGAAGCTCAAGTGAAGAGGAAGAAGAGGAAGCAAGCACAAGCTCCTCAAAAGATGAAAAAGAAGAGATGCACCCCATGCTTTTCAAGCAAGTCAAAATCATGAACAAGAGGGTGAAGAAAATCAACATGATGGGGTACATGGTCTCCCTCAAAGATGGGCAACATCACCAACTCATGAAGGTTGAGAAGATCAAGCTCAAGAAGGAGAAGAAGCAAAAGAAGAAGCCCAAACATGAAGCTTTTGCTACATTTGGAGAGTGGGTGAGTGGCGGTGAAGAGTCAATCACAAGCTTAAATGATGATGAGTCATCCAAGAAATTCACCACCTGCTTCAACGTCAGCATATCATCATCACAAATGTGCTTCATGGCCAAAGGTATGAGTGAAAGCAATGTAAGTGATGATGAATCCAACTCTCCTCCCCTTGAAGAACTTCTTGACTTGATACATGAGCGACAAGGAGTCATGAAAAGACAAGCTAAAGAAATTAAACAACTTAATTCTTCCAATGATCTTATTGCTTCTCTTGCTACAGATTATGAAGATTTGTTGGCAAATTCAAATTGCTTAGCAAGGAGCATGAAGAGCTCAAATTAAAAATTGAGAGCATTAAGAATCAAACTAATGACTCTTTAAAAATGGAGCAATCTATTCCTTGTGCAATTCCTATATTCAAAATAGATGCTTCAACTTCTTGCATTGATTTAATTGATGAATCTTGCTCTAACCCTTGCAATGAGAAATGCTTTGAGAAAGTTTTTGTAGAAAGATGTGATGATCTTATTTCCAAGAAAAATGAAGAGCTTAAGCAAGAAGTAGAAAGGCTCATGAAGGACTTGGCAAGATTGAAGGGCAAGAACATTATCCAACCTTCTCAGGATAACTGTGAAGACATGGTGAAGAAGCTTGAGATGGGTGTAACCGTGACATGCTTCAATTGCAATCTTGAAGGCCACAAGTCCTACAAGTGTCCTCAACCCAAGAAGAATCTTCTGGATGAGAAGAACAAGAAAAATGCAACCATCAAGAGTTCTCGCATCTACACCAAGCCCAACCGGTAGAACAAGAACAAGAGCACCACCTATGTTATCAAGAAGAAGAACAATGTCACGGTGGTTGCCCACAAGGATGGTAAGAAAGGATTGGAGTTGGAATCGCTCCATTTGGGTGCCCAAGGAAATCATCACCAACATGAAGGGGCCCAAAATGATGTGGGTTCCAAAGGAGACTTGAAGCCCAAGGATTGGCTTCGGGGGATTTGGAAGCTTGGCTAATCAAGCTAAGAAGCCAAGCTCACAACTTGGACATTCATTGCCCAAGTCCCCCATAAGGTAATGGTAGCTAAATTTCAATTCAAGCATCATGTAGCTCCATTATTTTTGCTAGGTTGTATGCATATTTTGCATTTCCTAGTGTCATCTACATATGGTAGGTTGCTTGTGTCTTGCTCTAACCTATGAGCAACCTACATGGTTTGATAAGTGTGTAGAAAGACTACACGTTGTTCTTTTTCATGGTACATGGACTTCATGAGGTATGTATTTCATTTGTGTACCATGAACACAAGCTTACCCTCACAAGCTATAGGGTAAGCTTCCCAATGTTATCAAAAACATGTGCATACATTTGATTGGTGATTCAAACACTAAATGCACACATTTAGGGGGAGCACATTCTATGGTTTGTGATTTTGAAGACTAACAAGTTTGCAAGCTTATCTTATGTAGTCTCAATGGTGTCTCGGTGAAAAACACACTAAGAGAATGATATTCTCTCCCAATGTGAACTAACAACTCTATGAGTACGATTAGAGTAGTTATTGTGCTTTCATGCATACCGAGTCATGCTCTATGGAACTTAAATTTCCATATTTAAGTTCATAGGCTATGGGCTCATACATTTGTCCACCTCGGTGTACCAAGTGCTCAACATCCATCCACATACAAGTGATATTTTCAAGTGGTATAATCAAGGTAAGTAAAGACCACCGGAGGTATGCAAGCTTTAACTTTTCAATTGGTTTCATTGTCAATTTCTTATTTCTTTTAAGCTACCTCCATGCATTCTATGATCTAAGCTATCCTACTCATATTTTCAAGTGGTGCATATGATTTTCACATTATCATATTGTGCGCTCACATTTGTAGAAATCTTAGCTCATGACATGCTAGCTTTATGATTTTGTGATCCACCTTAGTAAATTTTCAATTGGTATCTTCATTGATATCATATCTTTGGGTCATGATTCATGGAACTAACTCCCTAGGCAACTAACTTTTCCCATGAGCTACATTACTTTGCTAGATCCTTTTAGGTGTGTTAGACACCTTTTTAGGTGATTTGATTCCAAAGGGGGAGAGATGTCAAAGTAAGCAAGCATTGTGTCAAGGTGAAAAGGGGGGGAATGGTGAATCAAAGCACACATGCTTGGACAAATAGAATCAAAGCAAATATAAGGGAGAAGTATGGTTTCAAGTGATTTTGAAAGATTTCAAGTAGTTTGCCATAGAAGGGAGAAGTCAAAAAGGGGGAGAAACCATGGAATTAGGGGGAGGCCAAAATTCAAGTTGGATGGTGGTAAGCATCCAAGCAAGTGTAAGTGGTTCAAATTTGTCAATTTTTGCAAATTTATGCTTGCTTTGATTGTGTTGTCATCAATCACCAAAAAGCGGGAGATTGTAAGTAAAATAGCCCCATTAGGCCATATTGTGATTTTGGTGAATGAGTGACAACATAGTCAATAGGAGTAACAAATTTGTGAGATGAATATTTGTAGGGTTCATAGGTTAAAAATGCAACACAAAGAAAACTTGCAAAGACAGGACAATGAGAGGAATGAATTGGAAGTGTCCCATGTACATTTATATTTTTACTAATCAAATGGGTTATATTTCCAGAGAATCATGTAGAGTATTTCACAAGCTTTCCATCAAAATCGGAGTCCTGAGTAAAAAGTTATGATCAAAACACGAAGATAGCAAAGAGAGAAAATAGGTGACCGGATCAACCGATGCAGCGTCGGTCTTTTGGCAATAAACCGACGCTAAAAATGGGATCTAATGAGGTGTTATTCTAGTGGATCTTGTAGAGCATCTTACAAGCTTTCCATAGAGTACAAGACCATCGAAATCGGAGTTCAGAGTAAAAAGTTATGACCAAAATACGAAGCATCATAAAGCTGATTCGTGTGAGAACCGGTTGAACCGACCCAAGCGTCAATTAAACCGACAGTGTAATGAGATAAAGCATCGGTGCAATGAGAAAAAAGCACCGTGACCATATGGAGAAGTGCTAGAGGCACTGGTTGAACTGACGCCATGCAAACACACAGCGTCGGTGCATTCGTCAGTCCATTACTCAGTACCTCCGGAAGGGTCTTCAAGCAAATATCTTAAGGACCGGTTGAACCGACGCCCCGTCGGTGTAACGGATGCAACGGAGTAATAGTTGAACCGATGGTCAAGATAAAGGCATCGGTGCATCCACGTCAGCAACAGGCAAGTTGTCAGAGGTCCAACGGCTAGCTCGGAGCCGTGAGTGACCGGTTGAACCGACGCATATGGTTGGATGAACCGACGCATATGGTTGGATGAACCGACGCTAATGTGTTTTTAAGGGTAAAAGCATGTAACGGCTAGTAGAGGATCTCTAGCCTATATAAGGCCTCACCTCGAGTCATTTGGGGTTGCTGGAGCTTGGGAGAAACCCTAGAAGCATTATAGAACACCTCCAAGCCACCCAAGAGCATATTGATCACATCTTTAGGTTTATCACAAGCTTTGTGAGAGTTAGTGCTAGGATTAGCTCTTGAGAGAGTGAGAGAGCAAGGTGTTGTGCCTTGTGTGCTGGTTCTAGAAGTGAACCACAAGTTGTATCTCGGAGTCCTGGCCCCTTGGAGCATTGGTGTCTCGCGGGCAAGTCTACGACCCTCCAGCATTGTGTGGAGCGGTGTCGACGACTTTGTTCGGGGGACGTGGAGAGCCCCTTCCTTGGTGGAGAAGCTCCATAGTGGAAAGCGGGATCAAGGTGACCATGGTGATTTGACATAGCCTTAGTGGCAAGTCAAGAAGAGTCCCAGAAGAGACTTGATTGCCAGGAAGCAATACTCTTTGTGAGTGCTTCAACAACGTGGATGTAAGAGTGGCTTTGTGCCTAACCGAACCACGGGATGAATCCTCACATCAGGAGTTTGCTTCCTCTCATCCCCTCTCTTAAGCTTCCGCATTTATTACTTGCAATCTTCGTGTGCCTTTACTTTCATAGAGTAGCATCTTGACAGGATTGGATATTGGTTGCAAAACTCTTTGGGATGGGAGTTTCACACTAGAAAAACCTTAGTTGCACATCTAGATAGCATGTCTTAGTTTATGTTTTGTGTAAACTAGATTGAGTTGTAGGTTAAGATTTTAAGTTTGCCTAATTCACCCCCTCCCTCTCTAAGGCTATGAGCACTAAATCCTTTCATGCGCACCTCCCCACTCATGATGAGCGTGACCCACCTGTGAACCTCGCTGCGCGAGACCTTGCGGTTCTGCCCGCGAGTAGGGTCCTCGCGGCCCGAGTACTCATACTAGGGTGGACCCGCTCCTGGATCAGCTAGGTCAGCGCCACCGCGGCGCCGGTCAACTTCTCGGCCTTGAGCTTCTGCAGCTCGGCCAGCCGCATCTCCATCTCCACCATCTCCTTCTCGGTGGGCTTCGCCTCCCACCTAGCGTTGAGGACTGGAGGGAGGCCGGTGCAGGGTGGAAGGCTAGGAGCAGGGTTCACCACCACGAACCACTCCTCTGCCCATCTCTTGTTGCTGTCCTTAAAGACAGCCTCGGGGTACTTTCCCCCCTGGCGGAGCGAGAAGGCGTTGCCGCCGACCACATCCGGCGTACCCTTGCTCGGATATGCCTAAAGATGATAGAGGGCCCTCCACAAATTGAAGTGGGGCATGATCCCCAAGAACCCCTCGCACAGATGGATGAAGGTCACGATCTGCGTGATGGAGTTCGGCTTGATGTGCGTCACCTCCAACCCGTAGTAGTGGAGCAGTCCCCGGAAGAATGCCCCCGATGGCAGGCCAAACCCCTTCTCGTAGAAGGATTGGAAGATGACCGTCTTCGTCGGTTCCTCCGAGAGGAACGCCTCCCCAAAGCAGGTCCGCCAGCCGGAGATTTCCTTCACCGACAGCAGGCCCTGTGCCACGAGCACCTCTATGTCGGCGTCGGTCATGGTGCTCGGGGACCAGGCCAGCTCCGGGGCTGGCGGCGCGGTGGCGTCAGCGGCGGCGGCTGCTGCTGGAACCTCGCCGACCATTCCTGGGCAAGGCGAGTGGCGGCGGAAGAAAGGGCTGTGGATCGCTCAAGAGGCGAGTGCTTGGGAGGAGGCCAGAGAGATTTGGAAGACTCGGCGGCGGCAGAGATGAAAAGGTGCAAATGGATAAGGTCGCGCCAAGCCAATTGCCTTTATATCGACCGCAACAATAACGGGCCGTCCGGCTTCTCCCCTCTTTTCGAGTTTTGAAACGAATCCAGGAGTGACCCCTCCTCTCCCCAAGGTAGAGGGGAAAACGGTATCAAAGGATTTGATGGCAGCCGTAAAAGGAAAAACAGCCCCGAAGGATAGGCTGTACAATTGATTAAAGATCGGAGCAGATCCCAGAATTTTCGGATTGAATTGGATCTGAACTTTGGATTGGAATATTCCTTTCCGTACTTGTGGCTGAACCACCTGAATTAATCCGGCTCAAGTGCATTAACCATCACCATTAGGGCAATCTCGGTTAACCTTACACTTCAAACGGAGTAATTCATTGGTCTGTCGGGTAACCTCCCAATACAACCACGGTAAAGCGGATCGAATGCCGTACATACGAATGCTCATGCGACGATGAGCCCAGAGAATACCACATTCCAGTAAATATTACAAAATTATCATAGGTGAATATTACAAACCAAGTTTGAGTTTAGAAACCAAGTACTTCAGTGATCATAACCAATAAGTTCTTCAGAGTTTAAGTTGCAGCGGAAATAAAACAACGAAAGCTACTTGATGATAAGGATGTCTCGATGAAGCCCGTACGAGACATCACTCGGCATTATCTCCATTGGCCGGGGGCGTATCCCATTCCACCGACCAACCAGGGGGAAGAGCGCAGGGCCAAGTCAAGCTAGCAATCATATCTTCGAAGGTCTCACCTGAAAACGAGCCACAAGCAAGGCTGAGTATACTAATACTCAGCAAGACTTACCCGTGTAGTGGAATCTACTCCACCGACTCTAGACATGCAAGGCTTTTTGGATTAGGGGTTTGTTTTGCCGAAAAGCATCTACGAGTGGGTCCTTACTTTCAACTTTTAGCTCAAGATTCTAGTTTCATTAACCATTCTAGATAAGCACCTATCCAATATCATCCATGGTGAAGCATTAAATTTCATCCAACAAGTTTATACATCATCATTGTTCCTCTTCTTACTCTGTGGGTAAAGGGGGTTAAGCAGTCTCAATAGCCGTGAGAAACGTACGATTCGAATCGAATTTCTTAACCTTGCAAGGGAAACCTAAACACACGTCACGTGGTTACTCCTAGAGTCACACGTGCAACTTTTCCCTTTCTTTCCGGGTCGTGGATCGGAGCTACCCTCCGAGAGTACAAGAGTCCCACGCCACGGTTCGCCGCCGGGTCGTGACCACTCGTGCACTCGCCATATGCACATGGGACCGAAGTTCAAAGGGTAGGTTGTCGTCCACT
Source organism: Panicum miliaceum (assembly GCA_032594955.1). NCBI lineage: Eukaryota > Viridiplantae > Streptophyta > Magnoliopsida > Poales > Poaceae > Panicum > Panicum miliaceum. The sequence continues at coordinate 15,623,694 of CM064068.1, forward strand.
TGCCGGGCCAATCAGGTACTTAAGCTTACCGATTACCATATTCTCGGCATGTGGTTAGTACGTTCAAAGACTTAACCACCACTACCACACACTGCGGCCTTAGCATTTTTCACTAAACAGACGGGCCTCAATCGTAAACATCGTACCATAGCCCGTCCGTTGTCCTTATGATTGCAGCGTGTAGTAAACATTCAACTCCTATTTTCTCGCGAGTGACAGGAAATCACTCGGCTTTTACCGGAGTCCTATTAGCACAGCATTCTATCGAACCTTACATCTAGTTTTCAAGCATGGGTTCCTAACATCATGCCACTAAGTTTCATTCAACTCCTATAAACTTAATGCACAAGCAAAAGAGTAGTGAGTTGCATAATTTAGGAAAGGAAATGGGTTATGCTCCGGGGCTTGCCTTCTTGTGCAAAGTTAGTCCGGGGATCGTCTAAACGTTGACCCGGGTCTTCAACTGCTTCAGTTAAATTTGCCTGGGCTTCTCGCTGCTCACTCTCGGACTCGGGCACCAGCTCGTAAGTCCCGTCGGCGAGAGTAGTCGTTTCTACATGAATGCACAAGTTTAAGTAGTGGTGATGGTAAACGACATGATTTCCTTTACGATAAAGTTGCAGTCCGTAAAACATGAGTTTTGTTGTGAAGTGAGTTACTTTATCATTCGTGGGCAATCGTTAATAGAGTAGAATAGTACAATGAGTAACTTCGTTAAGCAAGGTGGGGTGGGTGTTCATGGGGAACTTATGTTCCTCAAGGAAACATGATTTAAGTGTAACTACTATAGAGAGTAGTTTCTGGTCATGAAACCTTGGATCTAGGCACATCAGGGAAAGATAAGCTTACTGTAAAATTTTCAGATATTTTCATGCAGCAGATTAATTATGAAAAATATAATACATGGTTTCTGCTAGACTCTTGTTCTTTTTGTACTGAACAATTGGTGCAAAAACTGAGACTAAAATTTTTACAGGGCTTTTTTTTAAGCATGAAGGAGCTACTGTAATTTTTATAGGATTTATTATGCAGTTTTCAGAGCATAGTAAATGTTACATTACACACCTAGGTTAATCAAGGATTTATTTTTACAGGATCCTACACAGGGTTTTTGTCCATGAAACTTTTTACACAGCAACCTCTACCACTGAGCATCTTCTAGTAAACATATGAGAATATGAGAATTTTCCAAGCTAGGATACTATTATCTTAATTTAATGTATGTTATTAGCACAGAAATCAAATAAATAGGTTCCTGTGAGATAAAAAGTCTCCCAATTTTTCTCTAGCATCTAGGTACCTTTACACCAGTATAGAAAAAGTTTCATTAGGTGATTCATCACCTAACTGCAGGGATAAAAATATTTAGCCACTTATGGTATGAAACTAAGTTTAATAAACAGTGTAGATAGAGATGGAATTTGGGCCTGATCTTTTTACACAGTCCTAAACAGCAAGCAACTAACTTACTGCCCAAAATTTAGGGTCAGCATAGATCTACAACAGTGGGTAAAAAAGAAGTCCATTAAAACTTCCATTTAATGTAGAGCAAAATATATTGAGAATCTGAGAAACTTTACGTAACAAAAGTTGTAGAGTTTCTTCTAAGAATTCCAGAACAGTTTAGTTTGCAGTTTTCTGAATTTGCTACGATTTTATATGAATTTTACAATTTCACTGAATTTGAATCTAGATTTGAAACTTTCTTTTACAACTGGGCCCTTGAATCTTACGTGCATACCCTTCTAAAGATTTCAATTACTGCAATTGGGTCCTCGGGCAGCTCGGGTACGGTGGCCGGCCAAAATTCCGGCGAGGGGCTCGCCGGCGGCGAGGGGTGAGGGCTGGGGAAGGATCAGGGGTGCGAGGGCTACCTCGTGGGGGTCTTGTTCGGGTGGGGGACGGCCGGGAGTAGCTCGCCGGCGTTGGAGCAAGGGCGGCGGCGGCGGCGGTACGCGTCGACGGCGGTGCTCCGGCGGGCTTGGGGCGGTCTGGTCTCGACGGGAAGCTTCAGTGGCGCGTGGGGAAGCTGCTCCGGTGCTTGGATTGGGCGGAGGGGGTCAGGGTCGAGCTGTCCGCGGTGAGCAGGGGCGGCGGCGGCGGTGACAGCGCGGGCGGCGGCGCTCCGGCGGTCCTGGGCGGCGTTGAGCGGGTCGGTGAGCTCCGGTGGGATGATGTGGTGGTGGCTGGAGGTTCAATTTGGGCAGGGGGTGGCTGTGGGAGGCTGTCCACGAGCGGGTGGAGCTCGGCGCCGATAATGGCGGCGGCGGGCGTTCTGGCTGCTGGTGACTCGCGCGGGCGGCCTGGGGCGGTTTTTATAGGGGCAGCAGGGAGGTGGGGGTGCTGGGCGACGTGCAGGGGTGGAGACACGGCAAGGGCGTGCCAGTGGCCACGGTGGGCGGCTCGGTTCGCCGGCGCGGCGTGCGGCGGGCGGGAGCGAGCGACTGGGCGCCGGAGATTTGCGTGGGGGAGCGAGAGATAGCGCAGCACGGGGATTGGAGGGACAGCTGCAGCAGCGGCTCAGGCGGAAGGCAAGCGCAGCGACGGGCGGGTCGCGGCGGGCGGAGCGGCACGACGCGGCGCAGTGGTTGGGCGCAGCGGGCGGCGAGCAGAGGCTGGGCAGGCGTGGCGCGTGCGGCGAGCGCGGGCTGGGCAGCGCGGCGGTGGGGGGGGGGGGCAAAGCCGGGCTTGGGGGCGAGGAACGGCGGCCACTGGCCTGGCGGCTTGCGCCAGTCAGGCGTCGCCGGCCACTTGGCCGTGCTGTCGGGCGGGGAGGGGAGAGAGAGAAGGGACGAAGGACCTTTTTGCGAGAATTTGAAAAGTTCCAGGGGGCTGGGTGCAAACAGGATGTTTTCTCCACTTTCTAATTTGAATTTCAAAAACTTTTTAACATGAAAGTTGTTCAGAATAAAAAGTTCTACAAGTTTGGTTTCAGACAACATCTCATTTGGCTTATGGTTTGAAAGTTAATTTAAAAATTCAAAGGTATTCAAATGTGCCAATTTCAAATTTGAATTTCAACTTAACTTGTTCTAACCCTTTTATTAGTTGGTCAAGTATAGGGTTGGGCTAATGACATTGCTTTGGAAATGTAATTTATCAGGGTTGTTACAGCCTTCCCCCCTTAACAAGAATCTCGCCCCGAGATTCGGTAAATCTTAGTGTGGACAGGGGTGCACATACCAGTGGTTGAGATAAGAAAACCACGGAAATTTTGGTTTAGGTAGCTCTCGGTTTCCCAGGTGGCTTCTTCTCCAGTGTGATGATTCCATTGAACTTTATACATTTTAATCACTTTCCTCCTGGTCCCTCTTTCTTTTTGATCCAAAACTTTAACCGGGTGTTCGACATACGAGAGGTCGGGTTCTACCAATATTTCTTGTTGTTCCACAATCTCGGTAGGGACTCGAATACACTTCTTGAGTTGAGATACATGGAAAACATCATGGGTGGCCGTGAGCTGAGGGGGCAGTCGTAATTTGTAGGCTACGGGTCCGCAGCTCTCAATGATTTCGTAAGGACCAACATAACGGGGAGCTAGTTTGCCTTTGATTCCGAATCTTTGCACTCCCTTGGTTGGTGAAACTCGAAGATAGACATGATCGCCAACTTCGAATTTTAGGGGCTTTCTCCTTTTGTCGGAATAGCTCTTTTGTCGGGCTTGTGCGGCTTTAAGATTTGCTTGTATTACTTTTACTTTCTCCTCTGCCTCGATTACCAGGTCGGGTCCAATTATTTTACGTTCTCCGGTTTGTGACCAGCTCAAAGGAGTTCGACACCTTCGTCCGTACAGGGCCTCAAATGGTGCCATTTTCAAACTCGTTTGATAGCTATTGTTGTACGAGAACTCTGCTAGGGGTAGGCATTTGTCCCAATTCTTGTTATAGTGAATGACGCAAGCTCTCAGCATGTCTTCAAGAATTTGGTTTACTCTTTCCATTTGTCTGTCAGTCTGAGGATGGTATGCTGAGCTGCGAATCAGTTTAGTACCAAGAGATGTTTGCAGTTGTTCCCAAAAGCGTGCTACAAACTGAGTACCACGATCCGAAATAATTGTCTTAGGTATTCCATGTAGGCAAACAATACGATCGAGGTAAATCTCGGCATATTTCTTGGTAGAATAGGTGGTGTGTACCGGAAGGAAATGTGCCGTCTTTGTGAGTCTATCAACGATAACCCATATGGAATCATGTTTCTGGGAAGTGTTTGGTAGTCCAACGATGAAGTCCATACTTATGTCTTCCCATTTCCATGATGGTATAGGTAACGGTTGAAGTGTACCGGCTACTTTCAAGTGGCTAGCTTTTACTCTCTGGCACGTGTCACATTCTGAGACATACGTAGCAATTTCTCTTTTCATTCTAGTCCACCAGAAGTTTTGTCTTAGGTCTTGATACATTTTGCTACTGCCGGGGTGGATAGAGAATTTAGAAAGATGTGCCTCATCGAGAATTTGCTTGCGGAGTTCACGATTCTTCGGAACGACTATACGACTTTCGAACCATAGAACTCCCTTATGGTCCTGGCGGAAACATTTATACTTCTCCTCACCTAGAGAGAGTTTTTGTTTGATGATCTTAATTCCTTCATCATGTAGTTGTGCCATGACGATTTGGTCGTGAAGAGTGGGCTCAACTGAGATGTGATTTAGAGTGCCTTGGGAAACCATTTCCATGTTAAGCTTCCTCATTTCTGCACACAATGTCTCATTGTAGGATTCCATGGATAAGCAATGGCAATGGGACTTGCGGCTTAGTGCATCCGCGACTACATTAGCCTTGCCGGGGTGATAGTGCACTTCAAGGTCATAATCCTTGATTAATTCTAGCCATCTTCGTTGTCTCATATTCAGATCGGCTTGTGTGAAGATATACTTGAGACTCTTATGATCAGTGTAGATATTGCACTGTGTACCTATGAGATAGTGCCTCCATATTTTCAGAGCGTGAATGATAGCTGCAAGCTCAAGATCATGAGTGGGATAATTCTGCTCGTGGGGCCGAAGGGCTCGTGAGGCATATGCAATCACTCGATTCTCTTGCATAAGCACACATCCTAGACCAGTACCCGATGCGTCACAATACACATCGAACGACTTGGTATTATCAGGTTGAGCTAACACAGGTGCAGTAGTCAGATGCTCTCTGAGAGTGTGGAAAGCTTCTTCACATTTCTCATTCCATACAAACTTTACTTCCTTCTTTAACAGTTCAGTCATGGGCTTAGCAATTCGAGAGAAATCCGGGATGAAGCGACGGTAGTAACCGGCTAAGCCGAGAAAACTGCGAATCTGATGAACAGAGGTAGGGGGTTTCCAATCCATCACCTCTTGTACCTTGCTGGGGTCAACAGCTATGCCTTCGCTGAAGATCGTGTGACCCAAGAACTTTACAGTATCCAACCAGAATTCACACTTAGAAAACTTAGCATAGAGCTGATGGTCTCTTAGACGCTGAAGAACAATGTGCAGGTGCTTAGCGTGCTCTTCCTCATCCTTGGAATAGATAAGGATGTCGTCGATGAACACTACGACGAATTTGTCAAGTTCGGGCATGAATACCGAATTCATGAGATACATGAAATAGGCGGGGGCATTTGTGAGTCCAAAGGACATGAGCAAGAATTCATATAGTCCATATCGTGTGGAGAAGGCAGTCTTAGGAATATCAAACGGGCGAATCTTGATCTGATGATATCCCGAATGAAGATTAATTTTTGAGAAGACTCTGGCTCCAGCTAATTGATCGAAGAGTACATCGATACGAGGAAGTGGGTATTTATTCTTAATGGTTACTGTGTTGAGAGGCCGGTAGTCAACGCATAACCTCAAACTGTCATCCTTCTTCTTTACGAATAGGGATGGACATCCCCAAGGTGACGCGCTAGGGCGAATGAAACCTTTGTCCAGCAGTTCTTGGAGTTGAATTTTCAGCTCTGCCAATTCTTTAGGGGGCATCCTATATGGTCTTTTGGATATAGGTGCAGTGCCTGGTTGCAGTTCGATGATGAACTCAATATCCCTATCCGGTGGCATTCCTGGTAAGTCATCCGGAAAAACGTCGGCATACTCGTTTACCACAGGAATATCCTCTAGCTTAAGTCCTTCCATCTTGTAAGCACAGGAATTCGTGCAATCTAGGAATGGTAGGTAAAGGGTGGTGGCTCCGTGACTAGGTGTATTTATTTCCACAACTCGGGACGAGGGGTCCAGTGTGACTTTGTGCAAAATCATCCAATTCATACCCAAAATAAGATCTATGCCGTCAAGGGGTAAAAGAATCAAGTTTGTGTTGATGGTTTTGCTACCCAACTTGACTGGTACTTGTCTGATCATTTGATTCGAAGCCATTTTACCACCTGGTGTTGATATCATATATGACCCTTTTGTGTGACAAACATCCAAGCCTACTTTTGTACCGAATTTTGCACTTATGAAACTATGCGATGCACCAGAATCAAACAATATAACTGCAGGCTTGTTATGGATAAAGAATGTACCCGACATCACTGGGGCTCCTTCAGGAAGCTCTGCAAGCGTGGTGAAGTTAATCCGTCCTTGCTTGACCTGCAGGGTCTGTCTCTTGCCCCTGTTCTTGTTGTTCAGGTTGGATCCCTGACCTTGGTTGGGCGGCCCAGACTGAGGGCATGCTCGTGCAAAGTGGTTGGAACTCCCGCATTTGAAACAACGATTCGTGGGGCTAGGTTGAAGAGACTGTTGAAGAGTGGGCCTCAGACCATTCTGTGGAGGCATCGGGGGTCGTACCATGCCTAGCTGCTGTGGGGGTCTGGCAATCCATCTTCCTGGCTGAGGGGCCCTTGGTGGAGCTGTGGGTGCGGCATTTTGCACGATGCGATACCTTGGTGGCTGAGCACTTGAAGGTCCAGCGGGTGCCTTTCTCTTCTTCTCTGCCCGGTGTGCCATGATACAGTCTTCCTGGGTAATGGCCATATTGACCAATTCGTTGTAGGTGTCAGCCCTGACTAGGTTCAGACGCTCCTTGAGCTTGGTGCTTAGTCCTCTGCGGAAACAGTCACGCTTCTTAGTGTCCGTATCAGCGTGATAGCCCGCATACTGGCATAGATTGTTGAACGCCTGGGCGTACTGCAGCACGGTGCGGGTGCCCTGGGTAAGTGCCAGGAACTCGTTCAACTTCCTCTCCATGAGACCCTCGGGGATATGATGTGCCCGGAACGCGGTCTTGAATTCGTCCCAGTCGACCACATGATCAGCCGGGAGCATCGCAAAATAGTGGTCCCACCACAGACGAGCGGTACCGCGAAGCTGTTGCGCGGCAAAACGAACTTTGTTGGCCTCTGAGCATGGGGCCACAAGTAGTGTGAACTTGGATTCGATGGTGCGAATCCATGCGTCCGCGTCCAAGGGTTCCTCTGTCTTATGGAACAAGGGCGGCTGGGTCCCCAGAAAATCCGTATATCCTGCAGCTTGGGGGTGGTGGACATTTTGCCCACCCCGCTGGTGGTGTTGCTGTCCTTGCACCAGCTGACGCAGCAGCTCGGTTTGAGCGGCCATCACTTCCACCAAACTGGGCGGGGGTGGTGGCGATTGTCGCGGTCTGCTGCCACCGGCACCAAAACCCTCGGGGTTGCCACGTGTTGATCCAACCATCTGAAACGCGAAAGGTTACCATCAGCAACGCGATCCATATTACTTCCTCGATTCATAAAGGATTAGTGTAGTCATAGACTTCCGAAATCACAGCTAGAAGTATGGGCAGAATTTCTGTTTGCTACGAGAAAAATCATAGCTTGCTGTGGGTCCATCCAAAACATCTCATACTTTGGCAGTAGTTAGAGAACTTAGGGATGCACCACTTTGGTATTTAACTCAGGTACTAGAACTATAGCTAAGATGGTTGAAAGGCTCGTCCTTTGCCTTACTGTCTCAGCTGTTTTTCAGCAGATCGATAGGTGATGTTTTGCCTACAACTTAAACTAGCGAGGTCCAATGATGCTGAATTTCTGTGAGAACCATGATCACAAAATTCCTGACAGGTTTGGTAATCAACTCACAGCTCAGAAATGTAAGGAGACATGGATAAAATTTCCAACAAGCTTCAGCGATTGTGGATTTCATCGTTTACCAACTTACAACGAAATCACCCAAGTTTATCGCCGTTCCTTACATGCTGAGGGTATCCACATGGTTCAGGTGTACCCATCACAAAAGAGTTACTCAACTCCTAGTTAGCCTATTACAACACTTGCCAAAAGTTAGGCTACCCTATCGAGGAGTATGTGCAAAAGTCCGTCTAGGTCATCATCTAGAAGTCATCCAGGTCGTTGACGGACGACTCGCTGTGAGTAGGAGAGTGAGCTCCCATCTGAGGTGCCTGTGGTACCTCACCCTCGAAATCCATACCGGAGGCACTGTCAACCTCCTGTGGCTCCTCTTCATCTTCCTCCATGTCCTCCTCATGGGGATGGTCATTCTGATCATGGTGCCACTGAATGTGCTCATTAGCATCCTCCAACTCAAGGCTCAGATCATGGAGCTGCTCCTCCAAGTGTACTATCATGTCATCTCTCTCACCCATGAGAGTGTCCTGCTCCTGAATTTGGCCCTCGAGTTGGCCAATCTGAGCATCTCTGTCCTCAAGATCCTTACTGAGCTCCTTAATCTGCTCATCCCTGGTATCTGCCATCATGTGGTAGGCCTGTGCAAGATCAGTGAGCTGCACCAGCGCCTGACTCTGGAGTGCCTGCAGTCGGTACAGCGCATTCATGCATCGTACGGAGGTCTGGATAGTCTCCTGGGCGTGAAAGTCTACCGGGTACTGTGAATGCTGCACCCTGTTGAGCCAAAAGGGGTCGTTGTCCTGGGCAGCAGGAAACAAACCAATGGGAGCGAGTGTGACAACCTCGGGACGCTGCGCACAAAAAGTGGTGAGCGCCCTCATGGCTGCAAGCTCCCAAGTATCGGCCATACGGCGACCAACAGCCTCAATCTCCAAGGCGGGCCACTCCGGGTGTAGCGGGTGCGGAGAGATGGTCACGTTGACACGGCACTGGGTAACTCCATTCTCTGCAAACTCCAGTCCGGCGTAACGTGGGGGAATTGGATAGCCCACGGTGCTCAACACGTCCCACAAAATAGAGGGGAAGCCCTCCCAGTGGAGACACTGCGAGTGAACGCGTCCATCCTCATCCACCATCATAGCAACAGGCTCGGCCATCTGAACAAAAGATCAAATGGGTGAGGCCAAGAAAAAGTGTGAAAAGCACAGGGACAGATTCTGTATAGAGTGCAAAAATAGCCATAACTTTCACAGTTCATATCCAAAAATTCTCAAATTTCACCAGAACACTCCTAAGGTATTTGTGCACCACTTTTCTATTCAACACTTTGGCTGGATTAGGCTCTAAGATGGCTGTTCCCTTAAGGTCTTACTCCTCTGTCTACCCAGAATTTTCAGTGAACAGAGGGCCAATATTTCGTGCACCAGGGAACATCTACCCAGCCAAAATTTACCAACTTTTAACAGCAGCTACCTGGGTAAATTTGGAACAAGTTTTGTGTTGTACTCTTTTGCAGAAAACTGTAGGAAGGGGGCCTAAAAATTTAAGGGGCAGAAGTGCTTATTCTGGACAGAATTCTGACATTCCATGGTTTCTGTTATTTCTTATTATCCATAAGTTCAGAATTTTTCATTTTTGAACAGGAGATAGAACACAAAATTTAAAACAATTCTTTCAACATGAACTTTACCAGAAAAGGTCATTTTCTCTGATCAATAATTCTCTCTTTTCGGTCATGGCAGATTTGTGACAGATTCGCTAGATAGTCCTTATGCAAAATCACGCTTAGATACGCAAGAACCTTACCACTCTCATGCATCGCATTATCAATTTCTGATATATATGGTCATGATGCATGCACGTCCTATTCGTCCTCACAAAATAAAATAATTGCCAAATAACTTTTGGTCTTACGAAGTTAGTTTCGGTGGCATATATGATACGCCTCTCACTATAATAGCTAGTCGAGATTTTCTAACCGTTCTTTAACTTATCGTAATCGCGGTTAGTGTACCTGCAGAAGATTGATAGAGCACATATATTTCATGAACCTTTCATGCTAGCACTCATGAAAGCGTCCGTATTCATTACCGTTTACTTATAGAAACGATATCTGTACAATTTCCGCCGTACAGACGACGTTAACATACGCTATCGAGATAGCGTATTCACGGGGGTACCGTCATGAGACGGGGGTATGAACAGCGATCGCCATACCCTGCGCCAAACCTTCTACTCCCAATATATTCAACTAACAGTTGGCATATTGGCAGCACCTCAAGTAAGCCACTGCTTGAGGGCAGCGTTCGGTTCGCATCACCGACAGGAAGGCCAAGCTCTCTCAGTTGGCTGAGGATTCTTACCTTCTTACCTTAGCGATGAGTGCGTCGTTACAGAATTTAAGGTCGGTTGTGCATGAAAGTAAGTTTTGACAGAAAGTAATGTGTTGGAAGTCAGTTGATAATATTTCATAAGTTAGATAGCCACCTAGTAACTTTCCCATAATCCCTTAGGGCTTTACGAACTAGGTACCATCCTTAGCGCACCAACGTATTTCGCAACACATCCTTTTAGTCAAGTTTTAGGAAAACGAGTTTTTAAGGCTTGTCGCATTCTCTGGCGTATGCATTTCGGCTCTGGTGCCAGCTATTGCCAGCTGTGGCACCAGCTACGGCTCTGATACCAGCTGTGGCAGAACCACCTGAATTAATCCGGCTCAAGTGCATTAACCATCACCATTAGGGCAATCTCGGTTAACCTTACACTTCAAACGGAGTAATTCATTGGTCTGTCGGGTAACCTCCCGATACAACCACGGTAAAGCGGATCGAATGCCGTACATACGAATGCTCATGCGACGATGAGCCCAGAGAATACCACATTCCAGTAAATATTACAAAATTATCATAGGTGAATATTACAAACCAAGTTTGAGTTTAGAAACCAAGTACTTCAGTGATCATAACCAATAAGTTCTTCAGAGTTTAAGTTGCTGCGGAAATAAAACAACGAAAGCTACTTGACGATAAGGATGTCTCGATGAAGCCCGTACGAGACATCACTCGGCATTATCTCCATTGGCCGGGGGCGTATCCCATTCCACCGACCAACCAGGGGGAAGAGTGCAGGGCCAAGTCAAGCTAGCAATCATATCTTCGAAGGTCTCACCTGAAAACGAGCCACAAGCAAGGCTGAGTATACTAATACTCAGCAAGACTTACTCGTGTAGTGGAATCTACTCCACCGACTCTAGACATGCAAGGCTTTTTGGATCAGGGGTTTGTTTTGCCGAAAAGCATCTACGAGTGGGTCCTTACTTTCAACTTTTAGCTCAAGATTCTAGTTTCATTAACCATTCTAGATAAGCACCTATCCAATATCATCCATGGTGAAGCATTAAATTTCATCCAACAAGTTTATTCATCATCATTGTTCCTCTTCTTACTCTGTGGGTAAAGGGGGTTAAGCAGTCTCAATAGCCATGAGAAACGTACGATTCGAATCGAATTTCTTAACCTTGCAAGGGAAACCTAAACACACGTCACGTGGTTACTCCTAGAGTCACACGTGCAACTTTTCCCCTTTCTTTCCGGGTCGTGGATCGGAGCTACCCTCCGAGAGTACAAGAGTCCCACGCCACGGTTCGCCGCCGGGTCGTGACCACTCGTGCACTCACCATATGCACATGGGACCGAACTTCAAAGGGTAGGTTGTCGTCCACTTGCCGGGCCAATCAGGTACTTAAGCTTACCGATTACCATATTTTCGGCATGTGGTTAGTACGTTCAAAGACTTAACCACCACTACCACACACTGCGGCCTTAGCATTTTTCACTAAACAGACGGGCCTCAATCGTAAACATCGTACCATAGCCCGTCCGTTGTCCTTATGATTGCAGCGTGTAGTAAACATTCAACTCCTATTTTCTCGCGAGTGACAGGAAATCACTCGGCTTTTACCGGAGTCCTATTAGCACAGCATTCTATCGAACCTTACATCTAGTTTTCAAGCATGGGTTCCTAACATCATGCAACTAAGTTTCATTCAACTCCTATAAACTTAATGCACAAGCAAAAGAGTAGTGAGTTGCATAATTTAGGAAAGGAAATGGGTTATGCTTCGGGGCTTGCCTTCTTGTGCAAAGTTAGTCCGGGGATCGTTTGAACGTTGACCCGGGTCTTCAACTGCTTCAGTTAAATTTGCCTGGGCTTCTCGCTGCTCACTCTCGGACTCGGGCACCAGCTCGTAAGTCCCGTCGGCGAGAGTAGTCGTTTCTACATGAATGCACAAGTTTAAGTAGTGGTGATGGTAAACGACATGATTTCCTTCACGATAAAGTTGCAGTCCGTAAAACATGAGTTTTGTTGTGAAGTGAGTTACTTTATCATTCGTGGGCAATCGTTAATAGAGTAGAATAGTACAACGAGTAACTTCGTTAAGCAAGGTGGGGTGGGTGTTCATGGGGAACTTATGTTCCTCATGGAAACATGATTTAAGTGTAACTACTACAGAGAGTAGTTTCTGGTCATGAAACCTTGGATCTAGGCACATCAGGGAAAGATAAGCTTACTGTAAAATTTTCAGATATTTTCATGCAGCAGATTAATTATGAAAAATATAATACATGGTTGCTGCTAGACTCTTGTTCTTTTTGTACTGAACAATTGGTGCAAAAACTGAGACTAAAATTTTTACAGGGCATTTATTTAAGCATGCAGGAGCTACTGTAATTTTTATAGGATTTATTATGCAGTTTTCAGAGCATAGTAAATGTTACATTACACACCTAGGTTAATCAAGGATTTATTTTTACAGGATCCTACATAGGGTTTTTGTCCATGAAACTTTTTACACAGCAACCTCTACCACTGGGCATCTTCTAGTAAACATATGAGAATTTTCCATGCTAGGATACTATTATCTTAATTTAATGTATGTTATTAGCACATAAATCAAATAAATAGGTTCTTGTGAGATAAAAAGTCTCCCAATTTTTCTCTGGCATCTAGGTACCATTACACCAGTATAGAAAAAGTTTCATTAGGTGATTCATCACCTAACTGCAGGGATAAAAATATTTATCCACTTATGGTATGAAACTAAGTCTAATAAACAGTGTACATAGAGACGGAATTTGGGCCTGATCTTTTTACACAGCCCTAAACATCAAGCAACTAACTTACTGCCCAAAATTTAGGGTCAGCATAGATCTACAACAGTGGGTACAAAAGAAGTCCATTAAAACTTCCATTTAATGTAGAGCAAAATATATTGAGAATCTGAGAAACTTTATGTAACAAAAGTTGTAGAGTTTCTTTAAGGATTCCAGAATAGTTTAGTTTGAATTTTTCTGAGTTTTCTACGATTTTATACGAATTTTACAATTTCACTGAATTTGAATCTAGATTTGAAACTTTCTTTTACAACTGGGTCCTTGAATCTTACGTGCAGACCCTTCTAAAGATTTCAATTACTGCAATTGGGTCCTCGGGCGGCTCGGGTACGGTGGCCGGCCAAAATTCCGGCGAGGGGCTCGCCGGCGGCGAGGGGTGAGGGCTGGGGAAGCATCAGGGGTGCGAGGGCTACCTCGTGGGGGTCTTGTTCGGGTGGGGGACGGCCGGGAGTAGCTCGCCGGCGTTGGAGCAGGGGCGGCGGCGGCGGCGGTACGCGTCGACGGCGGTGCTCCGACGGGCTTGGGGCGGTCTGGTCTGGACGGGAAGCTTCAGTGGCGCGTGGGGAAGCTGCTCCGGTGCTAGGATTGGGCGGAGGGGGTCGGGGTCGAGCTGTCCGCGGTGAGCAGGGGCGGCGGCGGCGGCGACAGCGAGGGCGGCGGCGCTCCGGCGGTCCTGGGCGGCGTTGAGCGGGTCGGTGAGCTCCGGTGGGATGATGTGGTGGTGGCTGGAGGTTCAATTTGGGCAGGGGGCGGCTGTGGGAGGCTGTCCACGAGCGGGTGGAGCTCGGCGGCGATAATGGCGGCGGCGGGCGTTCTGGCTGCTGGTGACTCGCGCGGGCGGCCTGGGGCGGTTTTTATAGGGGCAGGAGGGAGGTGGGGGTGCCGGGCGACGTGCAGGGGTGGAGACACGGCAAGGGCGTGCCAGTGGCCACGGTGGGCGGCTCGGTTCGCCGGCGCGGCGTGCGGCGGGCGGGAGCGAGCGACTGGGCGCCGGAGATTTGCGTGGGGGAGCGAGAGATAGCGCAGCATGGGGATTGGAGGGACAGCTGCAGCAGCGGCTCAGGCGGAAGGCAAGCGCAGCGACGGGCGGGTCGCGGCGGGCGGAGCGGCACGGCACGGCGCGGCGCGGTGGTTGGGCGCGGCGGGCGGCGAGCAGAGGCTGGGCAGGCGTGGCGCGTGCGGCGAGCGCGGGCTGGGCAGCGCGGCGGTGGGGGGGGGGGGGGGCAAAGCCGGGCTTGGGGGCGAGGAACGGCGGCCACTGGCCTGGAGGCTTGCGCCGGTCAGGCGTCGCCGGCCACTTGGCCGTGCTGTCGGGCGGGGAGGGGAGAGAGAGAAGGGACGAAGGACCTTTTTGCGAGAATTTCAAAAAGTTCCAGGGGGCTGGGTGCAAACAGGATGTTTTCTCCACTTTCTAATTTGAATTTCAAAAACTTTTGAACATGAAAGTTGTTCAGAATAAAAAGTTCTACAAGTTTGGTTTCAGGCAACATCTCATTTGGCTTATGGTTTGAAAGTTAATTTAAAAATTCAAAGGTATTCAAATGTGCCAATTTCAAATTTGAATTTCAACTTAACTTGCTCTAACCCTTTTATTAGTTGGTCAAGCATAGGGTTGGGCTAATGACATTGCTTTGGAAATGTAATTTATCAGGGTTGTTACAGTACTAGGCGATGCCAGAGGACTCGACGTGTCTCCTCGACTCCGCTAGAGACCCTGCTCGGGCTGTGCGCCGCTACTTGAATCGGCGTGTCTCCGTGACTCCGCCAGCGACCCTGCTCGGGGGCTGGGCGCCGCTACTTGACTCGGCGTCTCACCGTGACTCCGCCAGCGACCCTGCTCGGGGGCTGGGCGCCGCTACTTGACTCGGCGTCTCACCGTGACTCCGCCAGCGACCCTGCTCGGGGGTTGGGGGCCGCTACTTGACTCGGTGTGTCTCCGTGACTCCGCCAGCGACCCTGCTCGGGGGCTGGGTGCCGCTACAGGACTCGGCGTATCTCCGTGACTCCGCCAGGGACCCTCCTCGAGGGCTGGGCGCCTCTACTTGACTCGGCGTGTCTCTGTGACTCCGCCAGCGACCCTGCTCGGGGCCTGGGCTCCGCTACTTGACTCGGCGTGTCTCCGTGACTCCACCAGGAACCCTGCTCGGGGGCTGGGCACCGCTACTTGACTCGGCGTGTCTCCGCTACTCCGCCAGCTACCCTGCTCGGGGGCTGGGCGCCGCTACTTGACTCGGCGTGTCTCCGTGACTCCGCCAGCGACCCTGCTCGGGGGCTGGGCGCCGCTACTTGACTCGGCGTGTCTCCGTGACTCCGCTAGCCAGCCTGCTTGGGGGCTGGGAGCCACTATTTGACTCGGCGTGTCTCTATGACTCCGCCAGCAACCATGCTCGAGGGCTTGGCGCCACTATTTGACTCGGCGTGTCTTTGTGACTCCGCTGGCTGCTCTAACTGAGAGCTGGGCGCCGGAAAACGATTAGGACTGAAGGGCTTAAGAGGTTGTTTCCTTTCTTGACCCTCGAGGGCAGGAGTCTACT
This sequence comes from Panicum miliaceum, assembly GCA_032594955.1. Lineage (NCBI taxonomy): Eukaryota > Viridiplantae > Streptophyta > Magnoliopsida > Poales > Poaceae > Panicum > Panicum miliaceum. The sequence goes on from CM064068.1 coordinate 15,639,439, forward strand.
AAAGTCAAGTCATTGAAAAAGTCCAAGGATATGAGAGTCATTATTTGATCACCGACTGGCCTCATTGCACGGTTAAGGCTTGATTCAGCGACTCGGCGCTCGGGGGCTTGACGGAGGTAGATCGAGGTACCTCCCTGCAGAGTGGAGACGGTTACCAGCATGAACGACTCCGCATAAACAACCCAGTGTACAGGCACTCGGCTGCACGATAGGTGGATCCCCCGAGGTCAGGATCCAGGTCGGATTGGATAGGCATGATCTTGTGTATCTCAACCGATCGGATTCCTTGTAACAATCTGTTGACGCCAGATTTTGACACGTGTTGAATCGGCGTCAGGAGAGGAAGAGATTGGCTGATGCGGCAGACCTAAAGGCTACAGTGAGGAATCGGCCGATTGGCGATGCAACTTGCGCTAACAGATAGGGGGGTGAAACCATTGGAACCACAACAGAGGATCCCGGTCAAAAGTGGCCTGATGTTGGTCAACAGAACGATGCTGACTCGGTCGAGAAGCAAGGGAAAGAATCCTGATTGGATTAGGAGATGGCGGCAGAAGATTCTGCGGGAGCCCGTTTCCTTTATGAAAATATTATAGATATAGTAGTTTTCTATTTAAATCAAGTTTGTAACAAATCATATCGATCAGGAGTCCTGGTCCTAGGGTATAAATAGGAGTCGTCAGGGCTTTGTAAGAGGGAGATCAATCAATCAATCAACAAAACAATCTACTTTTTCATCGCATTTTACTTTCGAGTCGGCGACTTCGCCAATACTTTTTCTTCTTTCACGAGTTCGTACAGATTGGCAGGGCTGCATCGACTCGATCTCCGGCCAATTGGTAGGTTCCGCTTATCGAATAACATCTAAGCTTTAACTTCGGACGCATCGCCGTGGTTTCATTTGGATTTATTCACCAGTTATCGATATTTACTAGAATTATAGGTTTTACCTGTTGTTCTAGTATTATCACCAGTTATCCAGCTTGAGATTGAAACTATCGGCTTTGTCATCGCTCTTCCTCGTTCATTGTCATACAGCCGATTAGATCTATTTCAAGTGTTGCATCTGTAATAATTGTTTAAGTTGCTCCAGCAGTTTTCTTTGCAATTATTACGTGATTATCGGCTGATCCATAGCCGGTCATCTTCATAGCAAATCGGCCGATTCGCCGATACGCTCTTCGGGACAGATCGGAACCTCAGCCGATCGGAACACCTGGAATTTAATACGTTTATTTCCTTGTCAATCAACAGGTCAGATTGACTGGCACGCCGCGCGAACCGCACCAGGGCAATAACCCAAACAGGAGCTAAGCAGATTCTCCCGGGTCGTGTGTCCAACGCTGAAGGTCATCGGCCAATTCCTGGCCGATTTTTAGCACCAACACAATCCTGTGTAGATTTACCCTAACTTGTAACCCACGGCTACTCAGATATATAAGGGGGCCGTGGGGGGGACCCATAGGCAAGTCGACTCATTCAGCTCATACCACAAACCCTAATACAAACCCCCGAACACAGGACGTAGGGTGTTACGCTCCGCACGGCCCGAACCTGTCTAAGTCCCTACGTCTTCGTGTTACCATCAAGTTCACAGGCTCTCTCCGATCCACCCTGCTGACAAATCTACTGCTTGGGGCTACCTTTGGCAGACTTGCCGGAGTGCAAATCCGACAGAGAGAAAAAGCATTAGCCTTTAAGTTTTGCTAGCTAAAATCAGTTTCACACAAAAAGTTTTTGAAATCCCACATTTCTGTATATTAACATTCCGGAAGAAAAACTCCGGGATGTTACAAATATAGTCAGTAAGCTAATAGTTCATCTTTACCTTTTGTAGATGTTAATGGAAACTATACAGGTAGACACTGTTGCTGATGGGCAGTCAAGATTGCATAGTGCTAATGTTGTTTCCAAGGCCCTCTCCCAGGCTAGCTCCAACAACACTTTCTTGAAGAATGCTGGTATAGCCGCTCCCTCCTCGAGGTCGAGGCGTCGGTCATCTTCTGAAGCTTTACTTGGTGAAGAACTTGATGCTGAAAGACAAGGTTCATCTGTTCTGCATGAATGAGTGGAAGAACTCCAGAGGAACAGTGATTATCTACTGAGGAAGAGTGATGCACTACAGAGGGAGACTGAAGCAACACATGAAACGTTGAAGAGAACCCAAAGGCAGTATGAGGACCTGAAGAAGCAACAGGAAGATAGCCATCGTCTCCTTTCGCAGTTCATCCAGGCCCAAAGCAACCTTAGGACCTCCCTTCAGCTCTGATCCTATGTGTATGGAACTGTAGTGACCCTGGACATTCCCATTTATGTCGTAATATGATTCTGAACAGTGCCCCGCTAATTGTGGTCATGTAATGAAACTATTTGCGGAATAATTCTGATGTATAATGTTGTTTTGTGATGAAATGGTGTTGTGATGAAAATAGTTCTGTGATGAAATAGTTCTGTGACAAAAATGGTGCTCTGATGAAATGGTTCTGTGATGAAATAGTTTTATGACGAAAATGGTGTTGTGACGAATGGATCCATGTGGGAATGCCACGTGCCGCAACAGGAAAATGACATGTGGACAAATAGAGCACCGACACGTGGTAGAATAGGCAAACGACACGTGGGTCAGCTAGGAACGGCCACGTGGACAGCTAGGGCACCGACACGTGGAAGAACCTGGAAATGAAACGTGGGCCAGCCAGGAAAGGACACGTGGACAAACAGGAGAAGGACAATTGGCACAAGCGCAGAAGGACACGTGGGCAAATAGGAAGCCGAAACTTGGTAGAACAAGGAAAGGACATGTGGCCATCCTTAAAACTGACACGTTGGCGAACAGGAGAAGGCCACGTGGACGAGCAGCACAACGACACATGCACACATAGGAAAGAGGCACGTGGCCAAATCGGTCGAGGCCACGTGGGCAAGCTGCAGGGCGACACGTGTACAAACGAGAAGGGGACACGTGGCTTCGTCTGGTAATGAAATGTGGCAACGTCCTGGAATGGCACGTGCCACTGTCGCAAGGCAGCACGTGTCCACCTTAGGCGAGGACACGTGGGCTCGCAAAATAGTGACATGTGTCGACCTGAGGCGAGGACATGTGGCTGCCCGCGGAGTAACACGTGGGCGGACCAAATAGTGACATGTGGGCTGCCCGAATAGTGACACCTGTCGACCTGAGGCGAGGACATGTGGCTGCCCGCGGAGTGACACGTGGGCGGACCAAGTAGTGACACGTGGGCTGCCCGAATAGTGACACCTGTCGACCAGAGGCGAGGACACGTGGGATGCCCAGATAGTGACACCTGGGCGGACCATATAGTGACACGTGGGCTGACCAAATAGTGACACGTGGTGTCGTGCAAGGTCGTCACGTGTCGGTCCCCCTTTGCGGCACGTGACGCCTGACACGTCACTTGACAGCGTGGATGACACGCCAACAGCCAACGTGGACATTGCCATGTCAGCTGCCAGCATGGATGACACGTCAACCGGCAACGTGGACGGCGCCATGTCAGCTGCCAGTGTGGGCTGGAACATGTGGAATCGGCTTTTGGTGACGTTTCATAACTCGTCACAGAAGCAAAATATACTTCCGTGACGAACGTTTCTTCGTCACAGAAAAAACAATTTCATGATGTTTTTTGGAAGTTCATCACGGTAGACCTAACAGGACGCGGCTTCTAAGACGAACGCAAATTCGTCACAAATTCGTCACGGAAAACCTTATGTGACGTAATTCGCGTTTACAGTGATAAAAATCGTTCGTCACGGATGCCTTAATTTCCAGTAGTGATAGTTGTGTTGAGTTTTATCAAATTTTTTTGTCCTTATGAAGTACTACCCTTCAAACATTGATTATTTTTATTTGGGCACCTTTTCAATTGGTAGCCTCACCATACCCGATTATGCAAAATCCATACTGTATTTATGTATCCACCTTCTCCGGATTCTCCATTCCTTCAAACCCTATCTTCTTTCACAAGAGTATCCTTAAACCCATCCACTCATATGGTCTATCACAATAAATGCTCATTTATTTCTTTCAAATCTTTCTTCACCAAATCCCTTGCAATGTAGAGGCATGGAGCTATTAAAAAAAGAAAATAAAAGGAAACATTTAATTATTAATAGCATAGAAGGAATGCGTTAAACTTTCAATGGCATAAGAGAAATTTTCTCCAATATTTTTGACATCTAGAATCAGTTTGAACAAATAAACTCATCTGTTGTAGATAAGCAAACAAATATTTCCACAATTTATGACCAATTGTTCCAAGCAAATCAAACACTGCGATGCGTATCAATTGTACCATGCAAAACAATTGTTATGCGGACTGCGGCCTTCAGGAAAAAACAACTCTTCCACAGTACTGGATCCATTGTTTCAACAAACAAATTCATAATTTCCAACAAAAATATATCTTATTGCACAATCTGGAAGACGCTGATCGATGATGGCAGGCTCGACCAAGTGGCACATACCCTGGGTGCCATTGTAAGGGTAGCAGCTAGCTGTCCTCTGTCGATGATGTAGCACAAGGCCCTGTAGATGCTGCAGCTGTTATAGCTATTGTCATAGTCTATTGCAGCTCCTGCCCTGCAACGCAACCCCAAGACATGCACGCAGACGCCCGCGTCGCTCCTCCTCGGGGCGGCTCGGGCGGACCCCCAACGTCCGTCGCCGCCGCCCCTCCGGCGCCGCTCCCCACCCCTCGCCGTCGCCTGAGCAGCCGACGGAAGCCCACACGGCCGCAAGGAAGGCGACGGCGGGGCTCCGGCCCCCTCCCCTCCTCTCTGTTCCTCCCCCTCGCTAGGTGGTGGTCTCGTCCATGGCGACGGCGGCTCTTTCCGGCAGTCCGCGGCCAGATCCACCCCGTGTGGGCCCGGATCCGCCCCCTCGGCCACTGGATCTGCTACCCCGGGGCATCCACGCGTCGTGGCACTGCGGCGGCGCGTCACGGCGTCAGCGGCTCGGGCTGCGATGCTCGCGGCCGGCATGGCGGGGCTCAGCATGGCGGCGCCCGTCTGCTCGGTCCCGCCCCCTCGGCCCCGCGCGCGTCGGGGCGCTGCGACGACGGAGGGTCCTGGCTGCGGTGGCGCGGCCCGACGTCTTCGGCGACTCCTGCTGCCAGCCTGCGCGCGTCACGGCAGTGCCGCGGCCGGTGCGCAGCCGGGCTCGGCTCGGCGGCGTCCGCGGCCGGCAGGCGGAGCGGACGGAGCGCTGCGACAGCGGACGCGACGGTGGCGCATGCGACCCGATGGCGGCGGCGCGCGCGACGCCCGTGTTGTGCACAGCAGTGCCAGGTGACGACTGGGACGCCTGTGTTGGTCACCTACACCATTCTTGTCCGGCCGCGGCAGACGCCGCTCCCTCTTTGGAGGCGTCCTTGTGCACCTCTCCGCCTCCCCATACCGAATGCTGTGGGTGAAAACCCAACCCATCCTGGGCTAACGTCGGCGGCGCCTTCAGCGACGTGACCTTCTTGAAGGTGATGCTAGGCTAATCCGGATGGCGGCGACCACGATCGATTGGATCTGCTACCTCTTCTCTTCCTTGCTTCGTTCTCTAGATAAAATTGTTGCACGCGTGGGTGCTGCTCGCGTCGAGGATCCAATCCAACTTGGCAAAGTGGGTTGATGTACCAATCCAACCTGGGCAGCAGGGATGAGCCGTGTCTCTGGAGGCTTTTTATCAGCGCAGGTGGTGCAGCGGAGATTCTAGCGGCGGCACGACGAAGGCGAGGTTTTGGAGTGGCTCGGTGGCACTATGTTACCCTCGATGAAGAAGCAATCCTGGATCCTTGGAGAGTCCAACAGGAGGAGTGGCGAGACCCCGTGCGCTTTAAGGTGGTGTCCGAAGAGTGGTGTGCGGTGGTGGGTGTGGTGAGGCCCCCACGAGTTGAGTTGAGGTCTGGGTCGATGTCCCAATCTGATCTGGGCGAGGAGTTGTCTCGGAGTTCCAGGATCTGGCGTAGTGTTTCGGTGTTTGGTGTGCATGGTGCTGCAACGGTACTTCGGCGAGGGGTACTGCATGGCGGTGGCTCTTTCGGTGTGGTGTGGTGGGCTCCTCTGCTGACTTCTGCCAACGTACGGTCGGAGTTGGGAGATCGGCGTTCGTGTCTGCGTGATATGAAGACGACGACGGCATGGTGGAGTCGAGGTGGCTATTTCGCTTGCAGCGGACTGCAGCAGCCAGTCCTGCATGGCAGCGGCTGGTCGGGGATGATGATGCTTGCGAGGTGGGCTGCTTGTTGGCTTCTTGGGTAGTGGTGGTTTTGTGGAGTTGAGTTGAGTTACGCAACCATGTTGATATCCCAATCCAACCGTTTGTTGTTTGTATCGAGTTTGAGAGGAGTTGTGCGGTCGTGTTGGTCGAGGTTGGTGTCTGTGTTGGTTGTTGTGCTGTCAAGTCTGGACGTTGTATCTTCTTTTTAACATAATCGGCAGCTCTCCGGCCTAGTTCGTTTAAAATAAAAAGCTCCTGCCCTGCTTCGTCTCCGTAGCGGTGGTCAGCACCAACTTGACATGCTAGTCAAATTTTTTTGAGAAAGACACCAAAAATGTGTCTCATATCTGATTCATATCAAGGAAAACAATTGGTGGTACAAAAACCGGACAACTTAACATAAAACAGCATAAAGAAAATAAAACTACATCGAAGAATTCTCTGGTCGTCTTCTTCATTTCATTGTTTCTCGTCCGCCGGGGCTTGAAGAATGCACTAGAAAGAAATGCTAGTCAAATTTCGCTGACCTACGTAAACATGAACCAAACAGGCAATGCAAAATGTTTTGAAAGACTTGACCCGGTCAGTCAATTGACTACATAGCACATACCACAGCCGCCTTGGTTCTTGACACCGGTGAGCGCGTCGCTGCGGCCAGTCAACCGCCTGATTGCCGTTGGACAGCGTAAAGTCCTCGTACTTGATCCCTGGCAGTTTGTTGGCCATAGAAGGCACGGGCTTGAAGCAGGTGTACATGACCATAAATTCGTCGTGGATCATGTCGGTGAACTCGTTGGTCGCCAGATGGTACTTACCTTCTTGCCTCCGGAGGCGTTTTACCTTTTCTAAGTAACTGCGTGGGGGAATACTAAATTTTGATGGAACCAAAAAGGCACCCCGCTTGGATGCACAGCACATACTAATAACTAGGGACACTAAGATAATTTTTTTACTACATCACTAATTTGCGTATAAAGTCCTATAATCGCGTTCTTCTATGATTGTTTATGGAGAAGCTAGGCGAGCACAGGCTCGCTGATGAACTTGTGATCAACTGCCTTGGATTGTACGACACACGTTCTGTGTCCAAGTTGGCAGGTTGTTGGTAAACCAAACGAGTAAACGACTACTACTGGACAGGCTACGTGCCAGTGCCGTACCAAATTTCTTCAACTTGGGCGAATAGCACGATGGCCAAGCTACACCGTCCCACAGGGTCACGACATTGTACTATGTGCCTAGCTTCTACGCGAAATTTGAAAATTTAGTATTCCCTCCGCAGGAATATACTAGATATCAAAGTGTGCAATAGAGCAAATGAGCAATGGTACCGCCATAAGAAACACTGTGCAAGTACAACACGTAAAACATACTCCCTCACAAACAAGTAATTAAACCATTTTTCGCATAGCAAGATACACTGCACAGAATGGACCTTTAGTACTGGGCGGGAACCTCCGGTTAGTACCGGTTCCCCGCCCAGTACAGGAAAGTCGGTACTAAATGGGCCAACATTTAGTACAAGGCGCGACGATCAGTACTAAATGTGGTCTTAGTACCTGCTATATATGTATATGTTTATTTAGGATATGTACCATACTCCTTCATCACGTCACTATACCGCGTCGTATCACGGACATCAATGTTGACCCCAATGGCAGTACCAAGACTGCATGGTCAAGGTTGACGATGTAATCATATCTGAAACAAAGATTTTTTTAACTTCACGATGGTTTCTATGGGAGCCCGAATAAATACATCATTAGAGTGCCAAAATAATTAATTCCTTCATAATACAAAATAATTACCAAATACCCTTTCTTAAAATTCTTAAATTCCTCTAGCTACAAAGCATAACACAACAATCAAACTAACAATTTATCGCTTCTATATACCGGAAATGAATGTATAAATCAAAAAATCGTGCTCATTCTCACTCTTTCTAAAAATCACAAATTTCTCTAAGCATAAAGCATGAAACAAAGAATAAACACCATGAAAGAAGAGAGGATGAAGCTCATAACCTTTTGAGCACTTGGATGAGTGAAATGCCCACAAAACTTGGGAGAAATGGAAATGGGCAGCACCTCCTCTCTAAAACGCCATGGGGAAAAAGAAGACCAAGCTCGGTCAAATGAATGGCTTGGGCTCGGGGAGAAAGAAAGGTGATATATAGAAGAAAGCACGTTAGTACCAACTGGCTAGATCTCTCCACTTAGTACCGGCTGAAGCCGTGTCATGGGCTCTATTTAGTACCGGCTGGAGCCACTAGCCGGTACAAAAGTGTCGCTAGTCGTTGTCCCCCAGCATCGGTGGGGCAATTTAGTGCCGGCTGGTGGCTACTGGCGGTACTAAATGGCTCCTCGGGATACTGTTCTTCCAGCCCGGTACTAAATGCAGGCGTTAATACCGGCTCAAAATTTGGCCGGTACTAACGTCTAGGACGAATGCTCACTTCTCTGACAGTGATAGGAGAAGATTTCTGATAAAAGGTTGTTTTTGTAAAAGTATACTTCTGCTCCTAATATATAATTGACGTTTTGGCTTTTGGAATTATCTTAAGTCAATCATTTCACACTTATATATTAATGTTTTTTTATGTTTTGAACACTATACCACAGCCCTAAAACACCGACTACGTTAGAGTCGGTAAAAGCCTCTATACCAACTTACCATCAGTGGGTATAAAGCTTTACCGACTCCACACTTTAGCCGCTGAAAGTTGCGTCGGTATAAGGTTTTACCGCTGACATCTCTTTACCTCTGAAATTTGAAAATAATAAGAATTCATTTCTATATTGAAGAGCAGTTTTGTAAAACTGTATGTGTTACACGCATTCACTACACCAAAAACATCACGTAGAGACACTTTTCCACTGATGCTTTAGATTTGTTATGAATATGACATATATACCGCAAAGAAACTGCTGGATTTTTAGTGGGCTTGGACCATTTACAAATTCAGAAATTCCAATAAATCTCAAAGGCCCATGTGTGCAAGAGGAAGTGGTGCAAGTTTAGTCCCACCTTACTAATGGAGGAGTGGGATGGCCAACATAAATATGTAGGTGGTCTCTACCCCTCCAAGCTATGTGATGGGGGAGAGAAAAGAAACACCACACGCGCGCGGGGCGGGGCGAAGGGCGTGGGCGCACGACTTACACGTTAATGGTCCGCCGAAATACGGCCCCTCGCCTTGCGGGGGCGCGGCTTCCTATGGAAACCTAAACCCTAAACCTAATCGGTTTAGATCGCTAATGCGACGCGAGGACGGTTTGACTTCCCTATATATATAACCATCGGCCTCCGCCAAAAATATATCAAAAACCTAGGGTTTTCGCCTCTTCTCACTACTGTGCTGCCACCGTATCCGTCTCCATCCCGAGCACCGGCGTGCACCAGCGAACGGGAGAGCAGATCTCCGGAACCCTTCGCCTTTGGGATCCTGCACCGGGAGAGGGCGAATAAGGGTTTTGGAAAGTGCTTCGCGCGACTGCTCAAGATCTTCACCACGGCTCGTCCCTCGTCCAAGTCAGGAGCTGCGGCGTGCCGTTGTTGTAACACCCCAGGTGTTTAATTTATGAAATAAGCCTCATTAGTGTAACAATATGCTTAACTAACTAAGAAAAATTTAAAGGAAACGAATTATAAATTGGTTTTGCCTTGAATTGAGAATAGTTGTGTATATGTGCATAAGTACATGTACTTTAATCAAGCCATTTAAATAAATTTCACAATGATGCAAATATGGTCGCAAAATTTAATAGGCACATCATTATTGACATGGTAAACAAAAGTCTAGTTGAAGCCTAGGAAAGAATGCAAAGTTTTGCCCACGAAATGACGTGCCCTCCGAATCATACCTTTTTAAGTTTTAAAATAACTTCTAAACTAGAACTCAAATGAACTTTGGCCTGAAACAAAACTTTTGTAACTTTTCATTTTGAACAACTTTCGTGTTCAGAGATTTTCGAGTTGCAACACGAAAATTTGAGAAACACTTAGATTTGCAAACCAGCCCCTGCCTTTTCCCTCTATTTACACTGCAGACCCTTCTTCTCGCTTCGCCCGACCCTCCGACGCGCAGCCGCTCGCCCGGCCCTCGCATCGCCCGACCCTACGCTCGCCCGACCCTTTCGCTTCATCCGACCCTTTCGCTTCGCCCGACCCTCCGACGCGCAGCCGTTCGCCTGACCCTCCGACGCGCAGCCGCTCGCCCGACCCTCGGCTTCGCCCAACACATCACCTCACCCGACCCTCGCCCGCCGCGCAGTCGCCGCAGGCCACTTGGTCGGCGATGCCTCACGGCGCTAGGCGCCAAGCCAATGCCTGGCCGCACCCGCACGACGCGCTCCTCCCCAGTCCACGCACGCCACGCGCGCGCCGGCGCCGCGCGCCTCTGCTCGCCGCCCGCCGCGCCCAATGGACAAGCCGTGCCGTGCCCGTGCCTCCGCCGCATTCCGCCAGTCGCCTGTTCGCCGCCCGGCAAGCCAGCTGCTGCAGCTCCTCGCCCAACCCGTGCGCCGCGTGATCTCCCGCTCCCCACGCCAAATCCTCAGCGCCCAAACCCCTGCCCGCGCCCGCCGCACGCCGCGCCGGCTCTATTCGCCGCCCACCGCGACCAGTAACGCGCCCCCGTCGTGCCGCCCGCGCACGCGCCTCGCAGTCCAGTTCTGCCCTACTCCCGCCTCTCTGCTGCTTACATAAGACCGCGCTGAGCCCACTCGCGCGCGCCCAGACACCAGAACGCCGCCGCCGCCGCCATTACCGCCGTCGTGCCCAGCTCACCATCGAGCTCACATCTTCGGCCATCCCTTTCCAGAGCTGAGTCTCCCACCACCACCACAGCACCCCACCGCAGCTCACTGCCCCACCCATCGTCGCCCAGAACCGCCGGAGCACCGCCAGCGCCGCCCGCGCCGCCGCCGCTCCTTGCTGCTCCGTGGACAGCTCACTCCGAAGCTCCTCCATCCAAGCAAGACTTCAAAACGGGTTCCCCTCGACGCCGCGAAGCTCATCGACTAGCCCACACCCTCCCCTCCTCGCCGGAGCACCGTCGCCGACGCTTCGCCCCGCCGCCGCCCCTTTGCTCCGCGCCGACGAGCCACCTCCGGCCACCCCCAACCCCGACCAAGGCCATCCCGAGGTAGCTCTCACCTCCCTGGATCTCCCCGACCCTTTTTCCCTCGCCGCCGACGAGCCCCCTCACCGGAATCCGGCCGGCCACCATACCAGCACCGCCCAGGGACCACATTGCTTTGATTGCAATCTTCCCAAGAGTCTACACGCAAGTTTCCAGGGACCCTCTGTAAAAGAAAGTTTAAACTTTGAATTCAAAAACAGCGAACTTCTAAAATTCATATAAAATTGGAGAAAAATTGGAAAAATACAAACTCAACTGTTCTTGAATCTTTAGATGAAAATCTACAACTTTTGTTATATGTCTTTCTTCAGTTGCTTGCTAAATCTTGCTCTAAATTAAATGGAAGGTTTAATAGACTTTAATTGTACCCACTGTTGTAGGCAAAGGCTAAACCTGAAAATTTAACAGTAGATTAGTTGCTTGATTTGTAGGCCAGTGTAAAAATATTAGGACCAGAACCAATCTCTAACTAAACTTTTTGTTAAACCTTGTTTAGGCCATGAAATAATAAAACTAACTTGTAACTGCTGTTATGTTGTGATTCATGTGGTGAAACTTTTCCAGAGCTGTTATATTGATGCCTAAATACCACAGAAAAAGTTTAGAACCTTTTTACTCTCTGTAACCTATTTATATAAGTTTGTGGTAGGAGAAATGCACTAAATCAAATAATTAGTTTCTATGCTTGGAAAATGTTCAACGTTTTACTGTAGCACACTTTAGAGTAGCTCTTGCTGTGTAAAAAGTTTCATACACAGAAACCCTGTAAAACATCCCGTAGAAATTAATCTTTATTAAAGTTGGTGTACCTTGTCCTATTTATTATGCTTTGTATCTTGCACAGTAAAATCTGAAACATTTACAGTAACACACATATGGATAGATTAGATACTTGAAAATTTTTGGTGTCAATATTTGAATGGTTTGTCCTGTATAAAAATAACTAGATTCTAGCAGTTGCTGTGTATTACATTTTTTCATAATTATTCTGCTGCGTAAAAATGTCTGAAATTTTACAGTGCTTTTGTCTCTGCATAATGTGCTCTAAATAAAAATTTCATCACCAGATGTTACCTAGTCCAGAGGTTGTGTTTAAATCCATGTTATGCTGCGAAAACTAAATTTCCAATACAACACAACCTCTTCTTGTTTAATGAAATTAATAGTTAATTTATACTCTATTAACAATTGCCCAAAGAAATCTTAACTAAGTAACTCCGCGACCAAATCGATGTTTTGTGGACTGCAACTTTATCGTGAAGGAAAATAATCGTCATATACCATCACCATAACTTACACTTGTGCATTCATATAAAATTGACTACTCTCGCCGACGGAACGTACGAGCTGGTGCCCGCGTCCGAGAGTGAGCAGCGTGAAGCTCAAGCAAATCTAACTGAAGCTTTCAAAGACCCGAGCCCAAGTTCGGACGTGCCCCAGGCTAACTTTACCCAAGAAGGCAAGCCCCGGAGCATGTACCCTATTTTTCCTAAACTTATGCAACTTATTACTCTACCTTACTTGTGCATTAAGTTTATAGGAGTTGGATGAAAACTTAGTCGCATGATCCTAGGTACCCATGTTCTGAACACTAGATGTAAGGTTCGATAGAATGCTATGCTAATAGGACTCCGGTAAAAGTCGAGTGATTTCCTGTCACTCGCGAGAATTTAGGAGTTGAATCTTTACTACATGCTGCAATCATAAGGTCGACGGACAGGGCTATGGTACGATGTTTATGTTGATGATTTAGGCCCCATCTGTTTAGTGAAAAATGCTAAGGCCGCAGTGTGTGGTAGTGGTGGTTAAGTCTTTGAACGTACTAACCACATGCCGAGAATATGGTAATCGGTAAGCTTAAGTACCGGATTGAACCGAGGCCGGAATATACTCCCCACCGTCTTGAATTCGTTCACATCTAGCTAATGGCGGGTGCATGTGCCGCCATGGTCGGGCCATGGGGACGTGTAGTCGAGGGCGGTGGGCCTGTTCAGTGAAGTGGGAATTGAAGGGAAAAGTTGCACGTGTGACTCTGTGAGTAACCACGTGACGTGTGTTTAGGTTTCCCTTGCAAGGTTAAGAAATTCGATTTGAATCTTCCGTTTCTCGCGGTTATTGAGACTGATTTACCCTTTTACCACATAGAGTAAGAAGAGGAACAATGATGATGATTAATCTTGTTGGATGCAAATTAATCCTTCCACCATGTATGATATTGGATAGTTGCTTACCTACAATGGCTAAAGAAAACTAGAACTTGGAGCTAAAACTTGAAAGTAAGGACCTACTCGTATATGCTTTTTGGCAAAACAAACCCCTCAAGCCAAAAGCCTTGCATGTCTAGGAGTCGGCTAAGTATATTCCACTAGTGGGGTAAGCCTTGCTGAGTATTAGTATACTCAGCCTTTCTTGTGGCTTGTTTTTCAGGTGAAACTTTCACGGACATGATTGCTAGTTTGACTTGGCCTTGTACCCTTGCTCCTGGTTGGTCGGTGGAATGGGATACGCCCCCGGCTAACGGTGATAATGTCGAGTGATGCCTCGTACGGGCTTCATCGAGACATCCTGTATCGTCGAGTAGTTATCGTTATTTTATCCGCTGCATTGAACTCTGAAGAACTCAACTTTTTTTGGAACTCTGAAGTGCCTTGTTTTACGAATTTGAACTCCATTGTAATATTAATTTATGATGAACCCTGTGGTGTAAAATTATGGAATGTTGTATCCTCTGGGCTCACCTTCATGTGAGTACATATATGTGTGGTTTCGATCGGCAAAAAAACCGTGGTTGTATCGGGAGGTTACCCGACAGACCAATGGATTATTCCGTTTGAGGTGCGAGTTAGCCCTGATTGCCCTCGTGGTGATGGTTAACGCACTTGAGCCGGATTAATTCAGGTGGTTCTGCCACAGCTGGTACCAGAGCCAAAATGCATACGCTAGAGAATGCAACAAGCCTTAAAAACTTGTTTTCCTAAAATTTGACCACAAAAATTGTTTTTGGAAAATGCGTTGGTTCGTTAAGGATGGTGCCTAGTTCGTAAAGCCCTAAGGGATTATGGGAAAGTTACTAGGTGGCTATCTAACTTATGAATATTATCAACTGACTTCCAGCACATTACTTTCTGTCAAAACTTACTTTTATGCACAACCGACCCTTAAATTCTGTAACGACGCACTCATCGCTAAGGTAAGAAGGTAAGAATCCTCAGCCAACTGAGAGAGCTTGGCCTTCCTGTCGGTGATGCGAGCCGAACGCTGCCCTCAAGCAGTGGATTACTTGAGGTGCTGCCAATATACCAACTATTAGTTGATTATATTGGGAGTAGAAGGTTTGGCGCAGGGTATGGCAATCGCTGTTCATACCCTCATCTCAAGACGGTACCCCCCGTGAATACGCTCGATAGCGTATGTTAAACGTCGTCTGTACGGCGGGAATTGTACGGATGTCGTTTCTATAGTGAACGGTAATGAATACGGACGCTTTCATGAGTGCTGGCATGAAAGGTTCATTGGATATATATATGCTCTATCAATCTTCTGCAGGTACACTAACCGCGATTATGATAAGTTTAAGAACGGTTAGAGAATTCTCGACTAGCTATTATAGTGCGAGCCGTATTGTGTATGCCACCGAAACTAACTTCGTAAGACCAAAGCTATTTTGCAATTATTCTATTTTATGAGGATGCATAGGACGTGCATGCATCATGACTATATAAATTTGAAATTGAAAATGCGATGCTTGAGAGTGGTAAGGTTCATGCGCCCACACGATTGTCTTTGCATAAGGATTATCTAGCAAATCTATCACATTCTGCCTTATCTGAAAAGATGGATTTATTAAGCCTAGAAAATGACCCTTTCTGGAGAAGTTCATGTTGAAAATTTTGCTCCAAATTTTATATTCTACCTCCTTTCTAGATATGAAAAATTCTGGGCATGTGGATTATGAGAAACAATAAAGACCTTGAGATATCAGTTTTCTGTCCAAAATAAGCAGTTTTTCCACATAAATTTTTATGCCCTCTTACTACAGTTTTCTGCAAAAGTGTTCAACACAAAACTTGTTGTAAATTTACTCAGGCAGCTACTGTTAAAATTTGATAATTTTTTGCTGGGTAGAGATTCCCTGGTGCACGAAATATTGGCCCACTGTTCACTGAAATTTCTGGGTAGACAGTAAAGTAAAACCTTAAGAGAAAGACCATCTTAGAGCCTTATCCAGCTCGGGAGTTGACTGGCAAAGTTGTTCACAAACACCTTAGGAATGTTCTGGTAAAAGTTGAGAATTTTTGGACAAGAACTGTTGAAGTTATGGCTATTTTAGTGCACTGTCCAGAACCTGTTCACTGTGTTGTTAACGGTTTTTCGCTATCTCCCCATTTGATCTTTTGTTCAGATGGACGAGCCTGTTGCCATGATGGTGGATGAGGATGGACGCGTTCACTCATAGTGTCTCCACTGGGAGGGCTTCCCCTCTATCTTGTGGGATGTTCTGCGCACCGCGGGCTATCCAATTCCCCCACGTTACACCGGACTGGAGTTTGCAGAGAATGGAGTTACCCAGTGCCGTGTTAACGTCACCATCTTTCTACACCCGCTACACCCGGAGTGGCCTGCCTTGGAGATTGAGGCTGTTGGTCACCGTTTGGCCGATACTTGGGAGCTTGCTGCCATGAGGGCGCTCACCACTTTCTGTGCGCAATGCCCCGAGGCCGTCACGCTCACTCCTATTGGTTTGTTTCCTGCTGCCTAGGACAACGACCCCTTTTGGCTCAATAGGGTGCAGCACTCACAGTACTTGGTCGACTTTCACGCCCAAGAGACCATCGAGACCTCCGTGCGGTGCATGAATGCACTGTACCGACTTCAGACTCTCCAGAGCCAGGCGCTTGTGCAGCTCACTGATCTTGCATAGGCCTACCACATGATGGTAGATACCAAAGATGAGCAGATTAAGGAGCTCAGTGAGGAACTTGAGGACAGAGACACCCGGATTGGCCAACTTGAGGGCCAATTTCAGGAGCACAACACTCTCATGAGTGAGAGAGATGACATGATAGCACACTTGGAGGAGCAGCTCCATGATCTAAACCTTGAGTTGGAGGATGCTAATGAGCACATTCAGTGGCACCATGATCAGAATGCCCCTCCCGACGTGGTGGCTATGGAGGAAGATGAGGAGGAACCACAGGAGATTGATGGTATCTCAGGTATGGACTTTGAGGGTGAGGCACCGCAGCCACCTCCGATGGGAGCTCACTCTCCTACTCATAGTGAGTCGTCCGTCAACAACCTCGACGACTTCTAGACAATGACCTAGGAGGACTTTTGCATATACTCCCCGATAGTATAGCCTAACTTTTGGCAAGTGTTGTAATAGGCTAAATAAGAGTTGAGTACCTCTTTTGTGGTGGGTACAACTTGACCATTGGATACTCTAATCATGTAGGCCATGGCTAAAAACTTGGTGGTTTGATTGAGATATTGGAAAGCAGTTGAATATGCAATTGCAGAAACTTGTCGGAATTTTTACCCATGTCTCCTTACATTTCTGGACTGAGTGTTGAATACCAAACTTGTCCTAAATTTTATTATCTAGGTTCTCACAAAATTTCAGCACTATTGGATCTTGCTAGTTTGAGTTATAGGCAAGATACTATAACTCGTTCTGCTGAAAAACAGCCAAACCAGCGAAGCAAAGAGTGAATCTTTCGATCATCTTGGCCATGGATTTAGCGTCTAAGCTGAATATCAAAGTTGTACATCTCTAAATTCCCTACCCACTGCCAAAATATGAGAAATTTTGGATGAACCTATCAGGAGTTATAAATTTCTTATGGCAGATAATATTCTGTCCACGATTCTATCCCTGATCTTTCGGAAGTCTACTTTTCCACGCTAATCCTTTTGAATCATGGTAGCAATATGGATCACGTTGCTATTGATGAACATTCACCTTTCAGATGGTTGGAGCAACCCGTGGAAACCCGGATGGGTTCGGTGCTAGTGCTAGTGGATCCCAACCACAGGCACCACCGCCACCCAGTTTGGTGGAAGTAATGGCCGCTCAAACCGAGTTGCTTCGCCAGCTAGTGCAAGGACAGCACCAACAGCGGGGTGGACACAATGTTCACCAACCTCAAGCTGCCGGTTACACGGATTTCCTTGGGACCCAGCCTCCCTTGTTTCACAAGACGGAGGAACCCTTGGATGCGGACGCTTGGATTCGCACAATCGAGTCCAAGTTTTCTTTACTCGTGGCCCCATGTTCGGATGCAAACAAGGCTCGCTTTGCCGCGCAGCAGCATCGCGGTACAGCTCGTCTTTGGTGGGACCACTACTTTGCTATGCTCCCTGCTGATCACGTTGTCACCTGGGATGAATTCAAAACTGCGTTCCGGGCACACCATATCCCAGAAGGTCTTATAGAAAGAAAGATAAATGAGTTTCTGGCACTCACTCAGGGTACCGGCACTGTACTTCAGTATGCTCAGGCCTTCAACAATCTGTGCCAGTACGCGGGCTATCACGCAGACACGGATGCTAAAAAGCGTGATCGTTTCCGCAGAGGTTTGAGTACCAAACTCAAGGAACGACTGAATCTTGTCAAGGCCGATACATATAATGAGCTAGTCAACATGGCCATTACCCAAGAGGATTGTATTATGGCTCACCGTGCCGAGAAGAAGAGAAAGGCGCCAGTTGGACCCTCGGGAGCCCAGCCACCGAGGTATCGCTTAGTGCAAAATGCTGCGCCTACAGCTCCACAGAAGGCCCCTCAGCCAGGGCGTTGGATTATCAGGCCCTCACAGCAGCAAGGTGTTGTACAACCCCCTGTGCCTCAACAAACTGGACCAAGGCCCGCTACTCAGCAGTTTCTTCGACCGAGCATCACCAATCGTTGTTTCAAGTGCGGGAGTTCCAGTCATTTTGCTCGCGAATGCCCTCAGCACAGGCAGCCAAATCAGGGCCAGGACTCTAACCAGAATAATAAGAACAAAGGCAAGAGGCGGACCCTTCAGGTCAAATAAGGGCGGATCAATTTCACCACCCTTGCAGAACTTCCTGAAGGAGCACCAGTGATGACGGGTATATTCACTATCCATAACAAGCCTGCAGTTATATTGTTTGATTCTGGTGCATCACATAGTTTCATTAGTGCAAAGTTTGGTGCAAAAGTAGGCCTGGATGTTTGTCACACAAAAGGGTCATATATGATATCAACACCAGGTGGAAAAATTGCTTCCAACCAAATAATAAGGCTGGTACCGATAAAATTGGGTAGTAAAATCATCAACACGGACCTTGTTCTCTTACCTCTTGAAGGCATGGATATTATTTTGGGAATGAATTGGATGACCATGCATGGAGTCATACTGGACCTTTCTTACCGAGCTGTTGAAATAAATTCACCTAGTCACGGGACCACTACTCTTTACCTACCATTCCGGGAGTGCACAAATTCTTGTGCTTTCATGATGGAAGGAATCAAACTAGAAGACATTCCGGTGGTATGCGAGTATGCCGATGTTTTTTCGAACGATTTGCCAGGAATGCCACCAGATAGGGACATTGAGTTCATAATTGAACTGCAACCAGGCACTTCACCTATCTCCAAAAGTCCCTATAGGATGCCACCTAAGGAATTGGCCGAACTGAAAACACAACTCCAAGAACTACTGGACAAAGGCTTCATTCATCCTAGCGCATCACCTTGGGGATGTCCGGCCCTTTTTGTAAAGAAAAAGGATGACAGTTTAAGATTATGTCTGGACTACCGACCTCTCAATGCGGTAACCGTTAAGAATAAGTACCCACTTCCCCGCATCGATGTTCTCTTTGATCAATTAACTGGAGCTAGAGTTTTCTCAAAAAGGGATCTTCGATCTGGATATCATCAAATCAAGATTCGTCCACGCGATATTCCTAAGACCGCCTTTTCCACACGATATGGACTACATGAATTCTTGGTCATGTCCTTTGGTCTCACCAATGCCCCTGCCTACTTCATGTATCTCATGAATTCGGTATTCATGCCCGAGCTCGTCAAATTCGTCGTAGTTTTCATTGACGACATCCTTATCTATTCCAAGAACGAGGAAGAGCACGCTAAGCACCTGCACATTGTTCTTCAGTGTCTCAGAGACCATCAGCTCTATGCTAAATTCTCTAAGTGCGAATTCTGGTTGGATAGTGTGAAATTCTTGGGTCACACTATTTCCAGCAAAGGCATAGCCGTTGACCCCAGCAAGGTACAAGAAGTGATGGATTGGAAACCTCCTACCTCTGTGCACCAGATTCGCAGTTTTCTTGGCTTAGCCGGTTACTATCGTCGTTTCATTCCGGATTTCTCCAGAATTGCTAAGCCTATGACTGAACTATTGAAGAAGGGAGTAAAGTTTATGTGGGATGAGAAATGTGAAGAAGCTTTCCACACTCTTAGAGAACGTTTGACTACAGCCCCTGTGTTAGCTCAACCCGATAGTACCAAGCCGTTCGATGTTTACTGTGACGCATCTGGCACTGGTTTTGGTTGTGTGCTTATGCAAGAAAATCGAGTTATCACCTATGCTTCATGAGCCCTTCGGCCCCATGAGCAGAATTACCCGACCCATGATCTCGAGTTAGCAGCAGTCATTCATGCTCTAAAAATATGGAGACATTATCTCATGGGCACTCATTGTAATATCTACACCGATCACAAGAGTCTCAAATATATCTTCACCCAAGCTGATCTGAATATGAGACAAAGAAGATGGCTAGAATTAATCAAAGATTATGATCTCGAAGTGCACTATCACCCGGCAAGGCAAATGTAGTCGCGGATGCACTCAGCCGTAAGGCCCATTGCCGTTGCCTATCAGTGAAAATCTATAATGAGACATTATGTTCGGAAATGAGGAAGCTTAGTTTGGAAATGATTTCCCAAGGCACTCTGAATCACATCTCAGTTGAGACCACTCTTCATGACCATATCATCATGGCACAACTACACGATGAAGGAGTTAAGATCATCAAACAAAAACTCTCTCTAGGAGAAGAGAAATACAAATGTTTCCGCCAAGACCATAAGAGAGTTCTATGGTTCGAAAGTCGCATAGTCGTCCCAAAGAATCATGAGCTCCATAAGCAAATCCTTGATGAGGCACACCTTTCCAAATTTTCTATTCACCCCGGCAGTAACAAAATGTATCAAGACCTTAGGCAAAATTTCTGGTGGACTAGGATGAAAAGAGAAATCGCTAAATATGTCTTAGAATGCGACACCTGCCTGAGAGTAAAGGCCAGCCACTTGAAAGTAGCCGGTACACTTCAACCTTTGCCTATACCCTCATGGAAATGGGAAGACATAAGTATGGATTTCATTGTTGGATTGCCAAGTACCGCACAGAAACATGATTCCATATGGGTTATCTAGACTCACAAAGACGGCACATTTTCTTCTGGTACACACCACCTATACTGCCAAGAAATATGTCGAGATTTATCTCGATCGCCTTGTTTGCCTACATGGAGTACCGAAGACTATTATTTCCGATCGTGGTACTCAGTTTGTAGCGTGCTTTTGGGAACAATTGCAAGCTTCTCTAGGTACTAAATTGATTCAAAGCTCAGCCTATCATCCTCAAACTGACGGACAAACTGAAAGAGTAAACCAAAATTTTGAAGACATGCTTAGAGCTTGCGTCATTCACTATGACAAGAGTTGGGACAAATGCCTATCCCTAGCAGAGTTCTCATATAATAATAGCTATCAAGCGAGTTTGAAAATGGCACCATTTGAGGCCTTATACGGATGAAGGTGTTGAACCCCTTTGAGTTGGTCACAGATCGGAGAACGCAAAATATTTGGACCAGACTTGGTAATCGAGGCAGAAGAAAAAGTGAGAGTAATACAAGAAAATCTTAGAGCCGCACAATCCAGGCAAAAGAGCTATTTCGACAGAAGGAGAAAGCCACTAAAACTTGAAGTTGGTGACCACGTCTACCTTCGAGTTTCACCAACCAAGGGTGTACAACGATTCGGAGTCAAAGGAAAACTATCTCCCCGTTATGTTGGACCCTACGAAATCATCCAGAGCTGTGGACCCGTAGCCTATAGAATTCAACTGCCCTCTCAGCTTGCAGCCATCCATGATGTCTTTCACGTATCTCAACTCAAGAAGTGTGTCCGAGTCCCTACCGAGGTTATCGAACAATAGGAAATCTTAGTAGAGCCCGACCTCTCATATGTTGAGTACCCTATCAAAATCATGGATCAAAAAGAAAGAAGCACTAGGAGGAAAGTGATTAAAATGTACAAAATTCAATGGAATCATCACACTGAGGAAGAAGCCACATGGGAAACTGAAAGTTTTCTAAAACAAAATTTCCCGGGTTTTCTCAACTCCACCGAAGGTACACACTCTATCCACAGTAAGCCTACTGCCCGAATCTCGGGGCGAGATTCTTTTTAAGGGGGGAAGGCTGTAACACCCCAGGTGTTTAATTTACGAAATAAGCCTCATTAGCGTAACAATATGCTTAACTAACTAAGAAAAATTTAAAGGAAATGAATTATAAATTGGTTTTGCCTTGAATTGAGAATAGTTGTGTATAAGTGCATAAGTGTACTTTAATCAAGCCATTTAAATAACTTTCACAATGATGCAAACATGGCCGCAAAATTTAATAGGCACATCGTTATTGACATGGTAAACAAAAGTCCAGTTGAAGCCTAGGAGAGAATGCAAAGTTTTGCCCAGGAAATGACGTGCCCTCCGAATCATACCTTTTTGAGTTTTAAAATAACTTCTATACTAGTGTTGGCACTAAAATCGGCCGGATAGGAATCGGCCGATAGTCTTTAGCGTCGGACACACGACCCGGGAGAATCTGCTTAGCTCCTGTTCGGGTTGTCGCCCTGGTGCGGTTCACGCGGCGTGCCAGTCAATCTGACCTGTTGATTGACAAGGAAATAAAGTATTAAATTCCAGGCGCTCCGATCGGCTGGAGTTCCGATCTGTCCTTAAGAGCGCGTCGGCGGCGAATCGGCCGATTTGCTGTAAAGATGATCGGCTATAGATCAACCGATAATCGCGTAATAAGTAAAGAAGACTGCTGCAGCGATCTAAACAATTAGTATGGATGCAACACTTGAAATAGATCTAATCGGCTGTAAGATGATAAATCGAGGAAGAAAGACGACGAAGCCGATTACTCTGATCTAAAGCTGGATAAATGGTGATAATACTAGAATAACAGGTAAAACTTGGAATTCTAGTAAATATCGATAACTGGTGAATAAATCCAAATGAAACCACAGCGATGCGCCCGTAGTTAAAGCTCGGATATTACTCGATAAGTGGAACCTACCAATTGGCCGGAGATCATGTTGATGCAGCCCTGCCAATCCGTTCGAACTCGTGAAAGAAGAAAAGTATTGGCGAAGTCGCCAACTTGAAAGTAAATTGCTAAAAAAGTAGAAGTATTGTTGTTGATTGATGTGATTGTCCTTGCAAGACCCTAACGACCCCTATTTATACCCTAAAACTAGGACTCCTAGTCGATCACGACTTGTTACAACCTTATTTAAAAAACAGAAAAACTACTATATCTATAATAACTTTTAAAGGAAACGGACTCCCGCAGAATCTTCCGCCGCCGTCCCCTAATCCAATCAGGATTCTTTTCAATTGCTCCTTGACCAACTTAGCATTGCCCTGTTGACCAACTTTTGACCAGGACCCTCCGAAATAGTCCCACCCTGTTGGCGCAAGCTGTATCACCAATCGGCCGATTTCCAACTGTTACCTCAATCGGCCGATTCTTTACTGTAGCCTTTAGATCCGCCGCATCGGCCGACCTTCTTTTCCCAACGCCGATTTAACACGTGTCAAAATCTGGCGTCAACACATGCCCCCCAGTTTTGGAGTAAAACATAACTTTTTCTTCGAAACTCTTTCTTTAATCCTTTCCTCCGAAACGGGCGCAGTAAAAACCTCCTTCCGTTCCGCGGCACAATGATTGCAATTTCCTCGGACCGAGCACGCGAAACGACTGCTCCCTTGGAATTCGTGTAGACGGCGCGGTAAGAATACCATCTTTACCCTTGCTCTCCCGATTTTTTCTTAAGTACTGGCCCTCTCCGCCTACTCTCCTCCACAAATCTAGCATTCTCTTCCAGCGAACCACTGTTCGTCTTCCTCCAAGCTCTCTTTGATCTCCAAGCGCTTCCCCCCTTCCGGCGATCTCATCCGCGACCTGCTCCAACCCTCCAATGGTGTCACCATCGGCGACCGCTCCATCCACGGAAGCTCTATCGGCAACCCCTTCAGCGGCGGCGGCCCAATCGGTGGCTCCCCTGGCGGTCCCATCAGCGACGATGATTTCCATCCCAGAGGTAAATGCTTGAAATTTTCCCCTTTTCGCTTTTCTGCTGCTTTAGTACTTTCCGGATCTTTTCTCAGTTTCTCCCCCTTTTCTCCTTTTTTAGGCACTTAGGCACCGAATCACCATCCCCCTCTCAGAATCCCCTGATCTTATCTGCTTAGGCCCTATGGGAAACTCCGATCCAACTGACCTGATCAGTTTAGAGACTCACAGAATCCCATTCAAGCAATCGCCCATGGACCTAGATCAGTGGGTAGGTACCTTTAGATCCTGGCCAAATGAAACCCCCCAGCTGGAGAGAATGGTACCAGAGAGTGGCCAGATCTAGGAAGGTTCAGTGGGAGGAACAAAAAATCGGCCAGTGCATAGACCTATCTTTGTCTCAGATGGAAAGAAATGAACCTCTGGTCATGGCAGCTTCTTATTTTTGGTCTGATGCACTCAATGCATTCCTTTTAGGACATGGACCCATGACCCCGACTCTGGCCGATGTTCTGTTGTTGACCGGCCTCGACGTCTCCTCCACCGATACCCCTTTCAACTATCTGTTCAAGCCATCACATCGGCTAGAGACCAAAGGAATCGGCGGGTGGAAAGGGTATATTAGCAAAAATATGAAAACCGGGACAATTTCAGAGAGGGAGCATACTGCTTTTCTGATGATGTGGCTAGAAAAGCACTTTTTCTGTGGCAGAGCAGTTGGACGCTCTTCAAACACCCAAGCTTTAGCGGAGGCTTTGTCACAAGGATCGGCCATCCCCCTTGGAAAACATCTGCTGGGATCGGCCTATTACCTGATGCACCAAATCGGCACCAAGCTGTCGAAGGGGGAGCCGATCGGGAACCCTGGCAGTCCTTGGTGGTTCATCACCCTCTGGCTCAATTTATACATGAGCAAGGTCTCTCAGCAACGGATAGAGACCAAAACTTTTCCTAACATTGAGTCAGAGGAGAATCCATCCGTCCGACGTCGCTGCAGATCTTTTGGAGAAGCAGCATCGGCCTTCCCCGGCTGCCAGCTTACTGCTACCCGCACAGCTGAGTACTTCAGATGCTTTTATAATGGCCTTAGTGAAGAGACCGTCAGCTGGCATCCGTATCAGGCAGTGGAGCCGATTTTTGAATTACCCATAAGCTATGACTTCTCCGCCCATACTTTTGACAGGGAGCTTATGGATGTCTTGATCAAGCCAGGGATTCTGCCATCCAATTTCTTCTCAGGAAAGGACTCTCCCACCTATGAGTTCTACAATCCATCGGCTGCAGCAAGGCAACTGGGTTTTGGCCAACTGCCGATTCGGGTCTACTTTGCCGGTCAAGCGAAGTTTAGAGATGGACTGACTTCAAGTCTTGATTACAGTCGGCTGTGCGACCTAGTACCAGATTCCAGTACTATTGATCTGAATAATTGGTCAGTTGCCTCTTTTGCCACCCAGCAATTTAAATTATGGTGGGCAGAATGGAAGCAATACCTTTTCTGCAAATCTCCATCGATTTATTGCAACATTCTGGATCCAGAAAATATTGACCCAAATGCAGCGGTATGCCCTTTTTCCCAGCCGATTCCAATACTATTTCTTTCCATATTGTCATCTTGTTATTAACTCACGTTCATCTTCTCAGTCTGAAAGCCAGGTCCCTCCGATGCAGAGCCGAAGCGGCAGGCCGATAGATAGTCACCATCAATACACGCCGTATCCACTTATCGGCTTCCATGCTCCAACTATCAAGGATATCTCTACTGGCCGATCGAAACGAGCACCGAAAAGGCCAACATCGAAGATAACCAGCCGTCGAGTGCGAGCTCGCATCGGATCGGCCGATCAGACGGCAATAGCATCGGCTGAGACCCCCCGTATCGGATCGGCCGACCAGATGGCAGTGGCATCGGCCGAGACTCCCCGTATCGGATCGGCTGACCAGATGGCAGTGGCATCGGCCGAGACTCCAATCCCTTCACCTTTGCCGGTTGTCGAGATAGCCGATCCTCAAGTCACCGCCGATGTCGGGGCAGCTGCAGCATCGCTATTAGTAGAAGCTGTTCAGGTAATCTTACTTATCCCATATATTCTTTAAATCTTCCACTGACATTAACTCTCTTCCTCTGCCAGGCTGCACAAGCTATTGCACCGTAGTCTCCGCAGCAATCGGCTACGTCCCAAGTGGAAGCCGAAACTCCAGCAGCTCCTCTCATCGAGGTAAATGATCTCTTACCTTGATCTCTTAATTTTCAGAGAACTTAACCGATCCTGATGCAGGCCGGTTTGGGTATGCTGACTATAACCCCACAACAAACATCGGCCGGAAGATCAACAGAGGCATGATAGATTTCTCACACCATCTTATTTCAATGTCCCATAGCATACTCACAGGATCTTCTTTTATGTCTTTTTCAGGAAGCTGGTCCAAGCGGAGCACTGATAATCGTTGAATCCTCTTCTTCCGACGAGCCAACTGCACCAGCCCCTGAGACAAGGGAGACGCTTCCACCGGCGCAGGCAAGAGAAATTCATTTTAAGGAGGTAACAAACTTACCATTAGAATCGGCCGATTCACTTTTACTGCTTGCCTACCCTTTTCTTTATTTCCTCACAGGAGCAAGACACCTCTAACAACAGCATCTTCTCCTTTGCCGTTTCCTTGCCTTATGACGAGGAAATTGCTTCACACCCAATTTCATCGAGCTCTACCTCCGATGATGTCCGCGCCAAGCTCGAAAGCATGCGTACTCTCCTTCAAGACGACATCGGCCGATTGGTAGAAGATGCTTCGCCGATTCGATGACTTTTCAACGAGATCAAGGGTCGAATCTTGGAAGAAGTATCAGAGAACTTGGCGCATGCTGCCTATATAGAGCATATGCATATTCCGGTTTCTAGGGCGCTGCGCCACATGGCCGATCGTGCCCAGATGGCAAAAACTCAGGAGGAGGTCGATTCATACAAGCACCGGACTCAGGAGGTACACCACAAGATCAACTCCCTCGAAAGCTGCCGTCCGGACATCATCGGCGCAATAGATCGGCTGAAATGGAGAAGAGCAGAGCTGGCCAAGGAGATGGAGCAGATAACCAAAGAGATAGCCGCTGAAGAAAAGAAACTCCAAGAACTCCCATCCATCATCAGTGAGCTGAAGCAAGAAAGACAGCACTTGGCCCGTGAAACGATAAGGCTTCATCGCCGTGTGTCAGAAGTTCCAGGATCGGCCGATGATGATCAGAGAGTACTAGACTCGGCCGATCAAATTAGATGACAAGCTATTGTAGCCATAGATGCTTTCCTTGGGTTGTAAAGAACATTGTAAACATTTATTGCTCCTTCAATGTTACTGCGCCGATTTGGTCTTGAACTGTTTCTTTAGTCAGCTTTGCATTTATGTATGTGTTTACTCCGATAGGACGTGTCTCACCATCCATCTACCTCTTTTTCTTTTATAAGTAGACCCTTTACCATCTCCAGAGGCATACGCATCACTTATCTTCTCTTTCCCTCTTTACAGTCCCAAACTGAACGGCAAGATGTCTTCTTCGTCCTCTTCATCTTCGTCCTCTGTCAACCAGATACGAACTCTCCTCTGCCTTTCCCCTAAGCATCTCAATCGCTCTGATGTTGGGTAACCCCTTTTATCTCTGTTTAGCCAAAACGTCTCAGCCCTGGTCTAGAACG
Source organism: Panicum miliaceum (assembly GCA_032594955.1). Taxonomy (NCBI): domain Eukaryota; kingdom Viridiplantae; phylum Streptophyta; class Magnoliopsida; order Poales; family Poaceae; genus Panicum; species Panicum miliaceum. Next base: position 15,666,854 of record CM064068.1, read on the forward strand.
AGCGATTGAGATCATGCATTCAAAAGAACCACTATCACAGGCAGACACAGATCTGATAAGAGCTCATGCTAGGAACTCAGAGATCATGTCCTCGCTGTTGTCCAAGAATACTGGGACCTTATAGACGCTCACTTTTTGGTCCGTAAGCGACCATCTTCTGAAAAAAATCCTCCACTTCCTTGTAAAGCTAAGACTGAAGTTGCCATGGAGGATCTAGAGGAGAAGAAGACCCACCTCCTGATAGAACTTTGCAACCAAGCTGAAATTGGAGCCACTGCAGAGGACCCGAAGGAGAAAAGGCTCAGCCTTATGATAGAACTGGGTCGCATCGAGAGAGAAATCCAGCGTAGGCGTAATCAGTAGACATATCGGTATTTTTATTCTAAGGGCGACTTGTACCATATCGGCCATGTACTCTGTCATTTTCATCCAATAATGAATCCCAATGTTTTTCTTCATCAGATGTGTAGACGAAAACCGACGAAAAATCGGCCATATTATCTTGATATATTTTATTGCAAGTTATGCATCTACCCAAATGCTTGGATAGTACCTCTTCAGATATCGTCCGTTTAAAGCTCTTGGGAATTCCTCCCCTTCGACTGTCTGCAGAATATATGCATTCCCAGGGGCACATCGGCCGATTCTGTACGACCCTTCCCAAGTGGGTGACCATTTACCGAATTTGGGATCTTTGGATCCTATCGGCAGCACCAACTTCCACACCAAATCTCCTTGAGAGAATTGTTTAACTTTGACCTTTTTGTCATACCATCTGGCCACCCTTTTCTTGTTTTCTTCTATACTAATCAAGGCTCTCAACCGTAAACCTGTCGAATCATCAAGTTCGTCCCTCATGAGAAAGGAATAGTTATCGGCCGTCAACTGATCTTGTAACGATATACGTCTTGACCCTGTCCTTATCTCCCAAGGCAAGACCGCCTCATGACCATAAACCAACTGATAAGGGGATATCTTAGTAGCTCCATGACAAGCCATCCTATATGCCCATAAAGATTCAGCCAAAGACATATGCCACTTTTTGGGTTGCTCTTCTATCTTCCTCTTGATTAGTTTGATTATCCCTTTATTGGACGATTCTGCTTGGCCATTGGCTTGAGCATAGTATGGAGAAGAATTTAATAATTTAATCCTCATATCGGCGGCAAACTCTCCGAATTCTCTAGAAGTAAACATTGTTCCTTGGTCAGTTGTGATGGTTTGAGGAATACCAAATCGATAGATAATATGGCTTTTAACAAATTCAATCATATCGGCCGATGTCACGTTCCTTAAATGAACTGCCTCCACCCACTTAGTAAAATAATCTGTGGCTACCAATATGAACTTATGCCCTTTGCTTGATGGAGGATGAATCTGTCCGATGAGATCTATTCCCCACCCTCTAAACGGCCACGGCTTAATTATTGGATTCATAGCCGATGCTGGCGCACGTTGTACATTACCAAACTTCTGACAGTCTTGGCATCCTTTGTAATACTTGAAACAATCTTCAAGAATAGTTGGCCAATAATACCCATTGTTCCGGATCATCCATTTCATTTTGTGAGCCGATTGATGAGCTCCACACACGCCTTCATGGATCTCTCCCATCAGAACCTTTGCCTCTTCTGTTCCCAGGCATTTGAGAAGAACTCCATCAATCGTCCGATAAAATAAATCATCCTCAAGCAACACATATTTTGTAGCTTGAAAACGTGTTTGCCGATCCACTTTTTGGGATAGATCTTTCAAGTAATCGGCGATTTCCTTTCGCCAGTCATCGGCCGCGAGCTCTAGCATCATCGCTCCCTGAATCGGCTGATACCCGGAGGCATGTTGGTCCAGCCTGTTGGCCTCTTCATTATAATTTCTGGAGGATATGCTCAATTATCGCAGACTTAAACTTTTTTAAAAGCTGAAGGCAATCTTCATAATAAATCCTCAAGATATCATCCTTGCACTCAGGTCGCCCCGTTAATTAATCCAAAATGAGCATGGAATCTCCAAAAATTTCGACCGCACCAGCTTTGACTTCCTTTAATAATTGTATGCCTCTCAGAACGGCTCGATATTCCGCCTGATTATTAGTTGCGGAAGCTTCTATCGGTAGAGAGAAATTATAACTTGCCCCCCGAGGCGACACAAGAACAATGCCGATTCCTGATCCAACCCCACATGAAGAACCATCAAAATATAGAGTCCATGGAACCGGTTCAACGGCGGCAATTTCTGGTCCACAATGCTGAGCCACGAAATCGGCCATTACTTGACCTTTGACAACTTTGGCCGATTCGTACCTTAAGTCGAATTCTGACAGTGCCAGGATCCATTTTCCAATCCGTCCTTTCAAAATCGGCAATGATAGCATATACTTCACCACATCATCCTTGCATACGACTATGCATTCTGCCGATAACAAATAGTGCTTGAGCTTGGTACACGAGAAGTATAAACACAAGCATAGCCGCTCCACCGGGGAATATCTCTTTTTGGCATCTAAGAGTCTTCTGCTGACGTAATATACTACTCGTTCTTTCCCCTCAAACTCCTGTACCAACGCCGATCCAATAGCCTGTTCATCAGCCGATAAATATAATTTGAACGGCTTACCAGGCTGTGGTGGGACCAACACTGGAGGTGAAACTAGATACTGCTTGATATTTTCCAATGCCTTGCGTTGTTCTTCTCCCCATATGAATTCCTCGTCAGGCTTTAATTTCAACAGAGGAGTAAAAGCCTGAATACGTCCTGACAGGTTGGATATGAATCTTCTGATAAAATTAACCTTGCCGATGAGGGACTGTAGCTCGGTTTTATTTTGTGGGGCCACAACTTTGTTGATGGCGTCTATAGTCTTGCGGTTGACTTCTATCCCGCGCTCATGAACCATGAATCCTAAGAATTGCCCAGCCGATACACCAAATGCACACTTGTTTGGGTTCATCTTCAACCCATGCTTCCTTGTGCACTCCAGTACTTCTTGTAAATCGGCCAGATGTTCTTGGTGACCTTTTGACTTGACCACGACGTCATCTATATAAATTTCCACCGATGTACCAATGAGCTTGTGGAAGATGTAATTCATGGCCCGCTGATACGTAGCACCGGCGTTCTTCAACCCAAAAGTCATAACAACCCATTCGAATAAACCAAGATGACCTGGACACCTGAAAGCCATTTTCGAGATCTCTTCTTCAGCCATTAATATCTGATTGTACCCTGCATTCCCATCCATGAAACTTATGACTTTGTGTCCTGCGGCAGCATCTATCAAGATATCGGCCATTGGCATTGGATATCCATCCATTGGCATAGCCTGATTTAAGTTCCTGAAATCGATGCACACGCGTAACTTTCCATTCTTCTTGTACACGGGCACAATATTAGAAATCCATTCGGCGTAGCGGCACTGCCGAATAAATCCTGCTTCAATTAACTTTGTAATTTCAGCCTTTATATCAGGTAGAATCTTGGGGTTACACCGTCGTGCAGGTTGCTGATATGGTCGATATCCTGATTTTATAGGTAACCGGTGTTCAACAATCCTTGATTTGCAGTCCTTGAACTCATTTAATAAATTTATTCCCAAGCAAAGCAATCCTTGAACTCTTTTAATAAATTTATCAGTTTACACTTATACTCAGGATCCAAATTAGCACTAATATACGTCGGCCTTGATTTGCTGCTATCTCCCAAATCTACCATCTCCAATAAATCGGCCGACGTAAATTGATGCCCAAGCTTCCCGTCTTCTCGGACGAGCTGATCCATCTATTCTGAATCTTCAGAGCCGACTGCTTGGATCGGCTGTAGACCGAAATCGGACACTTTCAGAAAGTCAGTGTCCCAAGTCCTGCCGGATATACATCTGACGTGCTCGCAGCTCCACTGTTGCGTGTCGGCTGCTGCAACGCTATAGGCGGAATCGGCAGTGACTATCTCTGTGCTGTCGCCGACCCATTGCACGAGGCATTGATGCATTGTAGATGGGACACAGCAGTTTGCATGTATCCAGTCGCGACCAAGCAGCATGTTGTAGGACCCCTTGCCATTAATAACGAAAAAGGTGGTGGGAAGGGTCTTACTGCCGATGGTGAGGTCGACGCAGAGCGCTCCACGGGCGGGAGACACGTTGCCTTCGAAATCCTTCAGCATCATGTCCGTCTTGGTGAGGTCTTCATCGCCCTTGCCTAGCTTGCGGAACATGGCATACGGCATGATGTTAATTGCGGCACCTCCATCTACTAGTAATCTGGTGACGGGTCTTCCGTCAACATAGCCTTTGAGAAATAGCGCTTTAAGATGTTGCCATTTTTCTTCTTCTGGTTTCTCAAAAGTAGCCGTCATCGGCTCTAGCACCAGTTGTGCCATTTGTTCTTCCATTCTTGTTGCTTTGTCTCGATCGTCAGGCGCCATGAATTCCATCGGCAATATGAACACCATGTTGATTTCGGCTGCCGATTCTTGATTGTTTGCTTCCTGATCGTTTTTCTTTGGACGCCACACCCGAGACTTAACGTTTCTTTTCTCTGGCACCTGCCTCTGTTCTTCTTCTTGATGTTCCCACTGGCGTAAGCGTTGGATCCTCCGTTTCTGGGATCTGGATAGGCCGTCGGGACAGCACCTGGGATTTACTGGTTTGGCCGATGATCTGGCGTGTTCCCAATCTGGTTCTCTTCCTAGGGGATTTTCATCTGACACCCTATTATCATCCATCTCTTCCAGCCGATCGTGCACGCTGATTCTGCCCCCCAGTCCATCTTGTTGGCCGATCCTGCCTTTTGACCGGCGGCACTGGTCAACTCTGCCCCCCCCAGCCGATCATGCACTGAAACGCGCTGTTCCTCTCGTCCGCGCCGATTTCTGCTGATTGGCTCTGATCCTCTGTCCCTAGAGTGTGGCCTCGGGCGATCGTTGCAACTCGATCCATTACACTCCAGACAGTTATCGGCAGACGGCAATCTGATGTCGTTCTCCCAGCAATGGATGAAGAATGGACATTGCCAGTGATCTTCATGCCGGCGTATCATTTCTTCATGGTATCTTGATTGTTCTTGCTGCTGCCGATATTTGCTGAGCAAGAACTGGGAGGTGACGGGTTTGCGTGATCGTTCTGGCCCCCGCCTGTTCCTTTTGATTTCTTCCGCCGTGATCTGCCTCTTGGGATCGACGGCGCCGCCCCTTCTTGCCGATTCTGACGTCAGCACCGATTCTGAGAAGGCTTGGGCTAAGGATGCTTCTGAGAAAGGAGGTGAGGCTCACTCCAACACCAACATGGTGCAGAAGAATAAAGGCAAGAACAAAGAGAAAGCTGTCACCAAGCCTAACAAGACTACTACCTTCAAGAAGAAGAAGACTACAAATGCCAAAGGGGCTTGCTTCATGTGCGGTGATTGGGGACACTTTGCAAGGGACTGTCCAAACCGTGCAGATCGCAAGGAGAAGGCTAGCAAAGACAAGACTATCAACATGGTGACCGTGAGCAACACTAGAGACGAGTATGGTAATTTACCTACTGTTTTTTGGTATTTCAATCTACTAGTTGGTGGCTTGATACGGGTGCTAATGTTCATGTGTGTGCTGACATCTCTATGTATTCTTCTTACCAGGTCGCTCAGGGTTCTTCCATCCTGATGGGGAATGGGTCACATGCTTCTGTTCATGGTGTTGGCACGGTAGATCTGAAGTTTACTTCAAGAAAGATCGTGCAGCTGAAGAACGTGCATCATGTCCCTTCTATCAACAAGAATCTCGTGAGAGGCTCTCTTCTGTGTAGGGATGGTTTTAAGGTAGTGTTAGAATCCAATAAATTAGTTGTGTCTAGGCATCGACAATTCGTTGGTAAAGGCTATGATAGCGGAGGCTTGTTCTGCTTTTCCCTTTCAGATTTTTGTGATAAGTCGGTGAACCATATTTGTGGTAGCGTTAATGATGATGCGATTGTTTGGCATTCTTGTTTATGTCATGTTAATTTTAGTTTAATGTCTCAGCTTTCCAGCATGTGTTTAATTCCGAATTTCACCATTGCCAAAGGTTCTAAGTGCCATAGTTGTGTGTAATCAAAGCAACCTCGAAAACCTCACAAGTCGACTGAGGAGAGGAATTTGGCACCTCTAGAACTCATACATTCTGATATCTGCGAGATAAATGGTGTGTTGACAAAAGGTGGAAAGAAATATTTCATGACGTTGATTGATGATGCGACTAGATTCTTCCATGTTTATTTGTTGCAAACTAAGGATGAAGCGTTAGATTACTTTAAAATCTATAAAGCTAAAGTTGAAACTCAAATAGAGAGAAAGATCAAACTTCTAAGGTCTGATTGTGGTGGCATTTCCCAAAGTTTTTGATGAATTCTGTGAGGAACATGGTATTATTCATAAGAGGAGGCCTCCCTATTCACCCGAATCAAACGGAGTTGCTGAGAGGAAAAACCGCATGCTGACTAACTTGGTTAATGCCATGTTGGACAATGCTGGTTTATCTAAGGCATGGTGGGGGGAGGACCTGTTGACTTCGTGTCATGTCCTGAATAGAGTTCCAAACAAGAATAAAGATCAAGCACCATATGAGATGTGGATTGGAAGAAAACTATCGCTTTCTTATTTGCGCACTTGGGGATGCTTGGCAAAAGTCAATGTGCCCATTCCAAAGAAACGCAAGTTGGGACCTAAAACAGTGGATTGTGTCTTTCTAGGGTATGCTCAGGCGGAGCATTGCTTATAGATTTTTGGTAGTTAAATCTGAGGTACCTGATATGCATGTTGATACTACTCTGGAATCTCGTGATGCAACATTTTTTGACAATATATTTCCTATGAAAGATATGCATAGAATTTCTAGATTTTCTATTGAGATAACTCCTGAATCTATTGCACCTGTTGAGTCATCTGAACAACCTGTTGAGAATGATGAAATCCTTGAGAAGGATGACAGTGAAGCTCCTAGGAGGAGTAAGAGACAGAGGGTTTCAAAATCCTTTGGTGATGACTTCACTGTGTACCTTGTGGATGATACTCCCACGTCTATTGCAGAGGCATACGAATCTCCTAATGCAGATGATTGGAAAGAAGCTGTTCATAATGAGATGGACTCGATTCTATCCAATGGGACATGGGAATTGACTGAGCGACCTTTTGGTTGCAAACCAGTTGGATGTAAATGGGTGTTCAAGAAGAAGCTTAGGCCTGATGGTACTATTGAGAAGTGCAAGGCTTGGCTTGTGGCCAAAGGTTACACACAAAAGGAAGGAGAAGATTTCTTTGACACTTACTCACCTGTTGCTAGACTGACCACTATTAGAGCACTACTTTCCTTGGCTGCCTCATATGGTCTTATCGTTCATCAGATGGACGTAAAGACAGCTTTCCTAAACGGAGAGTTGGATGAGGAAATTTACATGGATCAGCCAGATGGGTTTGTAGCTAAGGGTTGAGAAAGCAAGGTGTGCAAGTTGTTAAAATCCCTGTATGGTCTGAAACAAGCACCTAAGCAATGGCATGAGAAGTTCGACAGGACCTTGACTTCTGCAGGCTTTGTCATTAACGAGGCTAATAGATGTGTGTACTATCGCCATGGTGGGGGTCATGGAGTTATATTATGCCTGTATGTGAATGACATACTGATTTTTGGCACTAATATTGATGTGATCAATGATGTCAAGTCTTTCTTATCAAAGATCTTTGATATGAAAGATCTGGGAGAAGCTGATGTAATCCTCAACATCAAGCTTATTAAGGGTGAGAATGGGATTACTCTTTCACAGTCCCATTATGTGGAGAAGATCTTGAGCAGATTCGGCTACTTGGAAAGCAAGCTATCTTCAACACCTTATGATCAACTGAGGTACTCTCAGATTATTGGTTCACTCATGTACTTAGCTAGTGCAACGAGGCCCGACATATCTTTTGCTGTGAGCAAATTGAGCAGGTTCATGTCAAACCCAGGTTCAGACCATTGGCATGCACTTGATCGGGTAATGCGTTATCTAATGGGTACTACAAGCTATGGGATTCACTATTCTGGGCACCCCGCTTTGCTAGAGGGATATAGTGTTTCGAACTGGATTTCTGACGTAGATGAGTTATACGCCACAAGTGGGTATGTGTTTACCCTTGGAGGTGTGGCGATATCATGGAGGTCTTGCAAACAGACCATTTTGACGAGATCAACCATGGAAGCAGAACTTACTGCTCTAGATACAGCTACTGTCGAGGCAGAATAGCTGCGTGAGCTTTTGATGGACTTGCCGGTGGTCGAAAAACCAGTGCCGGCTATCCTTATGAACTGTGACAATCAAACAGTGATAGTCAAAGTCGACAGTGCTGAGGATAATGCAAAGTCATCAAGACATGTCAAGAGACGACTGAAGTCTGTTAGGAGATCCCGAGAATTAGGACTCGGGAAGAACAAGCTGTTGGTTGACTGAGGAGAGTAAATTTTTAACCCTCTCTAAGTGAAGATGCTGTACTCTCAAATGCTATAAGGCGGGTTGGCTAAACGCCTTAATGTGTTTCTATTGGCTTTGATAAGCAAAGATACTGTCCTACAGAGTATTCTTGAAAAACACACCTATATGAGCCCAACTGTTAAACGTCGCAGTCTATGAGACTTGGGTGATCTCTTGCAATCTCATGAAGAGACCAGGGAGTACGACGTATATGCTCCAACTGTGGGGTAGGCTACTGGCAGCCATGTACTGGTTATGACTTTGAGTGAAACTTATTCATAGAAAACTAGCAATTCAAGGCATAGTCCATTGTCAAGTTGTGAGTAAGCGTAGCTTGAAGCTCTAGGTGGAAGTTCAACTTAACAGTCTCTGCTGAAATGCTAGTATGTCAAACAGTAGTAAGAATCAGGCAAAACTCTAAACAAGCATTTGAGATCTGGTGGGGGATTGCTGGAATTTTTAGTGGGCTTGGCCCATTTACAAATTCAGAAATTCCAATAAATCTCAAAGGCCCATGTGTGCAAGAGGAAGTGGTGCAAGTTTAGTCCTACCTTGCTAGTGGAGGAGTGGGATGGCCAACATAAATATGGAGGTTATCTCCACCCCTTCAAGCTATGTGATGGGGGAGAGAAAAGAAACACCACACGCACGCGCACGCCTCGCCGCGCCGCGCCGCACCGGGCGAGGCGAAGGCGCACGATGTCCGCATAAATGGTCCGCCGAAATCCGGCCCCTCGCCTTGCGGGGGCGCAACTTCCTTTTGCAGTTTTTATTTTTAGTGACTTGGGCTCTAAGTCTGTGAGATATGGAAACCTAAACCCTAAACCTAATCGGTTTAGATCACCAACGCGACACGAGGTTGGTTTGGCTTCCTTATTTTTGGCACTCCTTAGCCTTTACGAACTAATCCGCAAGCGCACAGATACCAATGTAGCTTTCACCAGGGAGTTTACCTGGGATATCAAATCCAAGGAACGGCAAATGCAACCAATCCTAGAACTATTCAACCGGACCCACCTAGAGAGAGGAGGTAAGAGGGTAGAGGGCTTAAGTTCAGTTAGCCGACTCGTTACCCAGATTAATAGAAGCTATACTAACTTGATCTGCTTCGGCGGCTGGGGCGGAAGGACCACAGACTGAGGGAGAAATAGGAGGTCCAACTCGGCCAACGATCTACTGTTATGAAAACACCCGAACGTGGTGGACTACAAGGGACTAACAGAGCTGTCACCACCTGCCACCTACCACATCAGTTCCGTGGGGTGGAACACAACCAAAGATAACTATCAAGCCTAACCACCACACTTCAACTATCCAGTTACTGACTTCCGCCTCACGTTAAGGCAAGAAGAAACCCCAAATGGCCAGGCTTGCTAAACCACGCAGACAAGGGATCCCGCGGATCAAAGAAGTAAACTACCTAGGTACTAAAAGTAAAGAGAAGAACTAGCGAGAAACTGAAGATAAACGAGGAACTTACTTTGATAATATTCCCCTGAGGTGGATACAAAGTGGAGAAGGACCACAAGAAAACCCTGGCTCCTTTCCTAGCTCGGCACTTGCACAAGCTCTCACCTCACACTCTCCCTATTCTACACTTGAACTAAAGCTACTAAGAATCTCACTTCTCTCTTGGATGGTGTGTCTTACAAATGAGAAATGGAGCTCTATTAATAGTAGCTAGAGGTTGGTAACCGGTGAAAGGCGTCGAGACCACGCGACCTTGGCGGTTGCTTAACTTCCATGTGAAGGTTGGACACCAGAGGATGACATGTGGGGCCGGCCGGCCTCCCCTAGGGCGGCCGGCCTAGGGATGGTGTCACTTGGCACCGCCTTTCCTGTGGACGTCCCTGATCCCTTCCTGAGGTTGGTAACTGTTGCTTTTTAGTTAAGCATTTGTTTTGGACATGCATGTGGGCCTTTTGATCCGTGTGTGAAGCCTTTCGGGTCCTTGGATCAAACCGACTTAAAATGCATGATTCCTGATCCTCCTGGGTCTGTTTCTTAAGTCCCAGATCAGTGACGTGGCCAGATGGGGCAGAGCCAGGCCGGCCGGCCTAGGGTAGGCTGGCCGGCATGGGATTTCTCCCAAATCGGCCCAATTTTGAACACTAAGTTCCTGAAATGATAAATGCAAAAAAACTTGTGGAACTTGTTAGTGTGGTTAGTTTTAACTCAGTTTTGACTTGTAAACCAAAAAAACCGGAGAAATGTTGGCGGTAAAATTATTGAAATTGACCGCCAACACACCCGCACACCTAGACTTTTGCTCGTCCCGAGCAAAATAATTAAAATAGAACCCGGGGACTAAGCAAATCTAGGGTCATGATCCTCAAAGAATTTTGAATATATTTCGAAGTTGTTCCTCATACCTTGGATTCCAGGTGGCTAATGCCTTTTCTTCCACCTATTGATCTCCAGAACAAGTCATTGCGAAGCCTGATTCCCCTTATTCTTAGTACCTGGAGAAACTATTTTGGAACTTCTAGGCATACTCTTGTTCACTCAAGGCACTCACTCGCTTAGGGCGAGGTACAGATCTTTGGACACCTCACATAAGTCCTCCTGCTTTTAAAGGCTGATATGAGGAGCTCGGGTAGGGTTTTATAGCACATTCTGTATCTCCTCTGTTGCGAGTTCAAATATTTTGTCTCAACGAAACCATGTGTCCTAAGAGACTTAGTCACATGCATGTGTCAACTAATTGTCCTTTGGTGGTAAGCACTCGAGCGTCGTCCATCTCCCCTTTTCTCCCTTCTTCTTTTTTTTTGACTCGAGTCGGATGGCTTTCCTGACTCGGTTTCTTTTCTTTCAGAGGGATGGCGAGCTGCTTGAGGATCACACTCTTTTGGGACTTCCAGACTTTGAACGTGTACGTGAGTGACTTCGAGTATCCGTGTGCACAACAGTTCTCATGAGGCGAAAAGATTTGATCAAGCTCAAGGGTACAGAAAGGTTATGTGGGACTCAAAAGATTTTGTCGAATATATATGGCTTTGGATGGGAATTGATAAGGCCAAGAGTTGCCTCTTTGTTCAAATGAATTCTCCAAGACTTTGAACTCAGAAAATCAATGTTTACAAATTGTTATATCATAAAAATCAATTAGAGGAAGATCAGGCAATCCTAAACATATAGTTCCAAGGGTTAGAATACTTGCAAACGAAATAGAATTCAATCATTCTTTGATTTTCATGCAAGGAATTCATCTCTTCCTATTTGGTTTAATCAAATTTTAATTTGTTTAGCAAGAATACAAATTTGAACCAAAGGCAGGAAGGACTGAGTTAAAGGGGTTGCAAACTATCATGACAAGGAGGCACTGCGCTGACGGCTGCAAGGTGGGGCCGGCCGGCCTGGCTCTGTGGCCCCTACCCGAGGGGCAGCTCCCACAGGGTTAGGCTCGGTTTCAACGTGATGGTGAATCGTGCCCTTTTTGCTCTTTTGTTGTACTCTCAGGCCGGCCTGCCTGGTTCAAGCCACCTAGCTCAGGTTTGGATCGAAATGTGCTCATTTTCGCATCGTGGGTTTGTAACGTTCTGGAACCTGCGAATCTTGATGCACTTCAACGAAATTTTTAGTCCAGGGGTGTGTGGTTGATACACAAGTGTGCATCAACCGCACGAGACGAGGCATGATTGAAAGTTAAATTCAAAGTGGGGCGCTACAGGGAATACAAATGATTGAAATAAAAATTGAAAGAAAATAAATGGCAGCACCAAAAACCTATCCTAAGACTCTAATCTAGCCTATCCTATCCTCGGGTCTGGGACCCTGTAGAGGTCCTCGTGCCCGGTGGCCTTCGCAAGGCGTTTGATCTTGGAGCTCAACGCCTTGCGAATGACATCGACCTTGTCATCGAGATCCATGCGCTCCATCTCGGACTCGGCCACGCGCTCATCCATATTGTTTAATTTGATCTTGAGCGCATCGAGCTGCTCCCGCACCTCCTTCACCTCATCCCGCTTCTCGGGATCCTCTTCCTCCAAATCGCTGCTGTAAGCGTGGATTTCCGGAGGACCACAGATCGGGGGCGGGCACCAGAAATGTCTCACTGATCTAGTACTAGATTCAGTGGACTCTCTCTCGCCACGGTCCAATGGCAGCAAGAGAATCTTCCCGATCCCCACCTGCCCGCGCACACGATAGCGTGGAGGGCTTGGGCTGGCCGGAGTGTACTCTGGTGAGCATGGCTCAACCACCTGCAGCACCGCGACACGCGCTACGCCCCCCCCCCCCCCTCCCGAAGATGAGGGGATGAGGTGCTTGCCGATTGCCTTCCGCGGGGACAAAAACCCCCGTGGTGGGACGTGTCAGCGTGCGCACACCAATGCGCACCAAGGTTCCTCCTCCTGGACTTCTGGAGGGCGACCCAGCGCGATGAGGCGATGATCGGCACGAAGGCGAGGCCGGCCAGCCTCCCTTAGGCCAGCCGGCCTGGGGTGTGCTTCCCCGGCCCCCGGGCCGTGAGGGGATGGCTCCGGCGAATTCCTGTGTGTCGATGATCTGGAGGCTGCTTGAGGTCGTGTGGGTTTGAGTAGAATTGGAAGGCTCCAAGGGCATCCCAGAGGCTCTGGATGCCGACTTGGGTGTCGCGGGGGAAGACGATGACAACATGGCTGTGATCTCAAGAGGATTTTGGATTCTCAGGGAATGGGAGGTCGAAAGGCTTGGGATAAAGAAGAACGGGTGCCTTTCAGTATAAAACGAGGGTATAACGATCGGATCCCCCAGAATTCCCGACGAGGGGAACGGATAGGAGAATTTGAAGTTTGAAATGACGCAAACGGACTCGAAGCCAGGCCGGCCGGCCCCACCCTTTCAGGTGTGTGCTCCGGGCTTTTGCGAAGGTTCTTTCTCTCCTCGTGCTCTTCTGCTTTTCTGAGGGTTTTGGCTAGAGAAGGTGGAAAGAAAAGAAAAGGAAGGGAGGAAAAGAGTCTAACCTATGATACGGCCTCTTTAAGGTCCGGCGATGACCATAGACGAGATTTATAGCTCGGATAACTTGTAGACATCTATTTCTTCGAGTTCCAATATTTTGGGCTCGAGAAATATAATCTCTAGCCATTGGCCTAGAAAACATTTTCGTCATCGTCCTGGAGGGTTATAGCGCCATGATCGGCCGCGTTTATAACTAGATAAGGACCTTCCCACTTACTCCTAAGCTTACCATGACCAAACAAATGAACGCGAGAATTAAAGTGAAGTACCTTATCTCCCGCTTTAAATTGCTTGATCTTGATTCGCTTGTCATGCCATCTTTTTGTTCGTTCCTTGTACAACTTGGAGTTGTGGTAGGCCTTCTCCCTCCATTCGTCCAATTCAGCTAATTGAATTTGTCGTTTCACTCCAGCTGATTGGAGATCCATGTTCCACTTCTTGATTGCCCAATGGGATTTGAATTCTAGCTCAACCGGCAGATGGCAAGTCTTGCCATAAACCAATTGGTATGGTGTCATACCTATCAGGGTCTTGAAAGCTGTTCTATAAGCCCATAGTGCCTCGGGTAATTTTCTCCTCCATCTCTTCCCCATAGCATATATTGTCTTCTGCAAAATGTTCTTGATCTGTTTGTTCGATATTTCTGCTTGACCGCTTGTCTAAGGGTGGTATAGAGTTGCAATCCGGTGATCTACTCCCAACTTGCTGAGGCACTTCCTGAATGTCTTATCAATGAAGTGTGAGCCACCATCACTGATCACGACACTTGGAACTCCGAAGTGAGGAAATATAATTTCCTGGAACATTTTCTTCAAGTTCTTCGAGTTAGCTGCAACGCAGGGAAGTGCTTCAACCCATTTGTACACATAATCCATGACCACCAAGATGTATTCGCACTGCTCTGATATCGGGAAGGGACCCATGAAGTCAATTCCCCAGACATCGAATATCTCCACTTGAAGGTTGCTCTTCAGTGGCATAGCATCTCGGGAGTTGATGTTCCCATGCTTCTGACATCTTGGGCATCGCCGCACAAATTCTTTTGCGTCTCCATACATGGTTTGCCAGAAGAATCCACTCTGCCAAACCTTAGCATGGGTCCGAAATGCTCCATAATGCCCTCCATATGGTGAGGAGTGGCAACGCTCAAGAATCTTGCGGGTCTCACATAGCAGGATTCAGCGACGGAGTAAACCATCAGCACAGACCTTGAAGAGTTAGGGGTCATCCCATAGGTGATACTTGCTGAGGTGGACTAGTCTTTTTTCTGTCTTCTCCTAGAGGTATATATCCGGCCACCATGAAATTCACTAAGTTGGCATACCATGGGCTGGATGTTGAGACCTTTAAGAGAGTGTCATCTCTCAAGTAATCGTCGATCAGTAGATTTGATCCCTTGAATTGCATTCTTGAGAGATGGTCTGCCACACAATTGTCTGCTCCTTTCTTATCTATGATTTCCGGATCAAATTCTTGTAGGAGCAAAATCCAACGGATGAGTCGTGGCTTTGCATCATTCTTGGTAAGGAGGTACTTCAGTGCAGCATGATCTGTATATACTATCACCTTAGCACCGACCAAGTAGGATCTGAACTTATCAATGGCGAACACCACCGCCAAAAGTTCCTTCTCCTTTGTTGCATAGTTTAACTAAGGTCCGGTCAATGTCTAGCTTGCATAAGATATGGCATAATGTTGTTTATCCTTGCATTGACCGAGCACTGCGCCGACGGCGTAGTCACTTGCATCGCACATGATCTTGAATGGAAGACTCCAATTCGGCGGTTGTATGATGGGTGCGGACACCACTGCCTTTTTTTGAGGGTATAGAAGGCTACGAGACAGTATTCGTCGAAGTTGAATGGGGTCTCCTTTGCCAGGAGACTTGTCAAAGGCCTGGCAATATGGGAGAAATCTTGACGAACCTCCTATAAAAGCTAGCATGACCTAGAATACTCCAAACTCCCTTGACATTTGTCGGGGGTGGTAACTCCTCGATGACTTCGATCTTGGCTCGATCCACTTCTATCCCTTTTTCTGACACTTTATGCCCAAGGACAATTCCATCCCTGACCATAAAATGGCACTTCTCTCAATTGAGAACTAAGTGCATTTTTTGGCACCTCTTGAGAACTTTATCCAAATTCTCAAGGCAATCTTCGAAGCTCTTGCCATAGACTGAGAAATAATCCATGAAGACTTCCATGATGTTCTCAATTAGATCAGAGAATATCGCCATCATACACCGTTGGAATGAAGCAGGTGCATTGCAAAGACCAAATGACATTCGCCTGTACGCGAACGTGCCGTAGGGGCAGGTGAAGGTAGTCTTACTCTATCAGCTTATCACTAATGACAACTGGCGTGGCTCGATTGTTGTGGAGGAATGCGTACTTCAACTCAGCGGCTTCAACTCAGGTAGTGAAGGTTGTGGCTTCTCCTCTACACTGAGCTTACTCTGGCCGTCCGGTTCTGTTTCCTAGGTAAAGTGTATGACATCATCTTCAATAATGGGCTGAGTGATCCCTTCTTGAATGATCTTCACTGATTCCTCCACTGGGTCTTTCTCCGGCCTAGCCTCGGAAAATGTGTTGCATGAATGTACTAGGATGATCGGGATGATATCTTTGCCAACCTTAACCTCGAGTCATGCTCGGTCTCTGTTCAGGTTGACAAGTGGCTCTATTGGCTGTCCAATCAAGACGAACTCTTCACCTTCTAGGATATCGAAGATATGGAAGTCTAGGTACACCTTGTTGATCCCCATGCGAACGGGAATAACTCGGTGAATGCCTAAACAATCCATGATCTGGCTGTTGATCCACTTTAGGTCCTTACGCAAGAAAGCCAGGGGTCCTTCTGGTGCTATGTGACGTGCCATAGCTTCGGACATCACATTCACCCCGACTTTTGGGTTGTAAGGATGTTCTCGTTGGACAGTGTCCCCAATAGCGCAGAGGAGCACTCTGAAATCTTCGTAGAGTCTTATAATGCTGCTACTTGATTCGGCTTCCTCTGTCCATTCCTTGCTCATGACCGCAGTAAGGCCCTCAATCTGCGGGGTGGCTTCCGGAATAAACGCCTCAGATCCTGACCACTTACACCTGTGTTCTTTGGGCAACTTTGTTGAATTGCCCAACTCCATATACTCTTCTTCTATGAAGAGATCAGGGACGAACATAGGCATATCTTCGATGAGCGGCTCTGAATCGAAGGTCTTAGGTGGTTCGGTGATTTCCTCTATGTATTGGTGGAGGTGGATAGGATGCAGCTGAAATGTCGTGTATCTACTGCTTCTCTCTGGGTTGATCACTTGGTTCGGGTAACTCGTCAAAGACTCCCGTGTACTGAGTACTGTTAAGGACTCTTTCCAGAATTTCCATTGTTTCAGACACTGTCTTGTACATGATCGATCCCTCAGAGGCGCTATCCAGGAACTGTGCACTCTCCGGCTTCAACCCTTGAACGAAGTGTTGAATAAGCATTTCCTATGGAACATTGTGTGGTGGACCAGAGGTGGCTAAATGCAAGACTCTTGCCCAGGCTACTCCAAGTGACTCATCGCCTTGTTGGAATGACAAAAGTTGGAGGCGATGCGGTATCACTTTGGAGAGAGGATAGAAGAACAGACTAAACTCGTCCTTCAATGCAATCCAATATCCTCCAACTCTCCCTGCCCTCCGGTGGTACCAACTCTTGGCTACTCCCGTCAGAGAGAATGGAAGTAGCTTCCACCGTAGTGTGTGTTGAGACATACCGGGTATAATGAGGAGAGAACAATTCTCCTCAAAATCCTGCAGGTGAGCATAGGGACACTCATCCTTTCTACTACAAAAAGGACTGAGCTTGAACCATGGCTACGAAACTAGGACAGATCTCGTAGCCATCAGTTAATATGGGGTGGCAAGATGGTGGCGGTTTCGAGTACTCGCGGTACAGAAGTGCTGGATAACTAGGAGCGAACTCCATGGGGTAGATGGTATGGGCGGAAAGGTGTACGGCTGAAAAAGCTCTAAAACTAGTATTGCTACCGTTCCCCGGCAACGGCGCCGGAAAGCTTGTTGGCACTCAGCCTTTACGAACTAATCCGCAAGCGTATGGATACCGATGTAGCTTTCACCAGGGAGTTTACCTGGGATATCGAATCCAAGGAACGGCAGACACAACCAATCCTAGAACTATTCAACCGGACCTACCTAGAGAGAGGAGGTAAGAGGGTAGAGGGCTTAACTTCAGTTAGCCAACTCGTTACCCAGATAACTAGAAGCTATACTAACTTGATCTACTGCAGCGGCTGGGGCGGAAGGACCACAGACTAAGGGAGAAATGGGGGGTCCAACTCGGCCAACGATCTATTGCTATGAAAACACCCGAACGTGGTGGACTACAAGAGACGAACAGGGCTGTCACCACCTGCCGCCTACCACATCAATTCCATGGGGTGGAACACAACCCAAGATAACTATCAAGCCTAAGCACCATGCCTCAACTATTTAGTTACTGATTTCCGCCTCACATTAAGGCAACAAGAAACCCCAAATGGCCAGGCTTGCTGAACCACACAGACATTGGATCCCGCAAATCAAAGAAGTAAACTAACTAGGTACTGAAAGTAAAGAGAAGAACTAGCGAGACACTGAAGATAACAAGGAACTTTGATAATATTCCTCTGAGGTGAATACAAAGTGGAGAAGGACCATGACAAAACCCCAGCTCCTTTCCTAGCTCGGCACTTGCACAAGCTCTTACCTCACACTCTCCCTATTCAACACTCGAACTGAAGCTACTAAGAATCTCACTTCTCTCTTGGATGGTGTGTCTTACAAATGAGAAATGGAGCTCTACTTATAGTAGCTAGAGGTCAGTAACCGGTGAAAGGCGTCGAGACCACGCGACCTTGGCGGTTGCTTAACTTCCATGTGAAGGCTGGACACCAGAGGATGACATGTGGGGCCGGCCGGCCTCCCCTACGCCGGCCGGCCTGGGGATGGTGCCACTTGGCACCACCTTTCGTGTGGACGTCCCTGATCGCTTCCTGAGGTCGGTGACTGTTGCTTTTTAGTTAAGCAACGGTTTTTGACATGCATGTGGGCCCTTTGATCCGTGCGTGAAGCCTTTCGGGTCCTCGGATCAAACCGACTTAAAATGTATGATCCTTGATCCTTCTGGGTTTGTTTCTTAACTCCTGGATCAGTGACGTGGCCAGAGGGGGTAGAGCCAGGCCGGCCGGCCTAGGGTAGGCCAGCCGGCCTGGGATTTCTCCCATTTCGGTCCAATTTCGCACACTAATTTCGGAGACAAACTTGTGAACTTGTTAGTGTGGTTAGTTTTAACTCAGTTTTGACTTGTAATCCATGAAAACCGGAGAAATGTTGGCGGTAAAAATTATCGAAATCGACCGCCAACACCTATATATATGACCATCGGCCTCCGCCATAAATATATCAAAAACCTAGGGTTTTCGCCTCTTCTAACTACTGGGCCGCCACCATAGCCTTCTCCATCCCGAGCGCCGGCGTGCACCGGCGAACAGGAGAGCAGGTCTCTGGAACCCTTCGCCTTTGGGATCCTGCACCGGGAGAGGGCGAATAAGGTTTTTGGGAAGCGCTCCGCGCGACTGCTCAAGATCTTCACCATGGCTCATCCCTCGTCCAAGTCAGGAGCTGCGGCATGCCGTCGTCTACTACGTCATCTGCTGCACTCCATCTGTAGAATGGTCTTCGTCCCAACTGCGTCGTTCCGCTTTCCGACGGCTCCTGCTCCTCCTCAGTACGTAAGCTGTGGTTTACTCCAGTTCTTAATCATGTTTTCAGAGATCATGGTTATGTTGTTCGTACTGCTTTGTATGCTAGAGAATTGCATGCTAGGGTTTATTCTCATCAAGTTTAAATCTGTTCGGAATTTAATACTGCAATTGCCTACATTCTCAACAGAAACTACTTATGCTAGTTTTGAAGATGCCTCAAGCGTAGTGAAATAACCTTATATGTTTACAAATTGTCTCATTTTTCCTATGTTTAAATATGACATTTATTAAGACAATTCACTGATTAGTTTGTCTTGGACATCATATATTTAAAACAGAAGAAATAGAGTACAGTAGCACTTACCAAAGTGACACCTATGTGACACTGGAATATGCTTCCACGGCTATCTAGAGAAAACATGCACCAATTTCCACACTTTCCGAAAAAGTTAATTTATTATGTGCTGCATAAAATTGAAGTAGAGACCAACTCCTCGGAAAGATGCAACTATATATAAATGAGATTACCATAGATTCCATGGTTTTTTATTCACTTTTAAATCTAATGAGCAAAGTGGACATGGAAAATGGCTAGAAACAAGTTATTTCGATAAGTACAAATAATTTTGGATTATTCTGTACTTTTAGATATTGCATGTGTTGCGAGTGAAAGTGAAAGTGAAACAGATGATTTATTCTATTGTGTAACTGTTACATATGTATATGCAGCCCAAAAGGGTGCCTATCTTGAAAGAGGTGTCTACTGAGGAAAGAGGTGTCTATTGAGGAAAAGTGTCTATTGATCACTAATTAATTAATTCTAATCAATCCTAACACTCCCCCTTGATCAATTGACTTCTGAAGGCACCATTATTTGCTCATGAGTTATTGTCTTGAAACCTTGGAAAAACCCTGTGGGAAAAAACCAAAGTGTATCGATATACCAGGCAAAACTCCTTAAAATCAAGTGGGAAAAACAAGGAGAAACACCATGATATATGTGTATAATTCCAATGTTAATAAACCCTCTAGGTGACCCTAAAGACTCAATCTAAAAACAATTTGATCATATATCAATATGTCATGTATATTATCTTTGAAAAAAAACCTTGTAGAAAAAATTAGATAATATGACATCTACCATGTGTTAATCATAACCAAATTAAAAAATTTATACGAGAAAACTCTAGAAGAGTAAAACTCATATAAGAAAAGAGCGTAGTATGATATCTGAAGTAAGTTATATTTAGAGAGATTCTCCCCCTGATTCTTGCAAATCTCGGAGCTTTCTCATACCAATTCCTTCAACACATTTATGGAATGTGGAGTATGGTAGAGATTTTGTGAATAAATCTGGTAAAACATCACAAGACTTAGTTTGCAAGATTTCTATCTCTCCATTCTTTTGGAGTTCATGGGGGTAAAACAATTTAGGAATAATATGTATAGTCATATTGCTCTAAATATAACCTAACTCCATTTGAGTAACACATGCAGAATTATCTTCAAAGATAATTGTTGGTGTCTCAAGTGCACCAATACCACATGACTGAGTTATGTGGTTTATCACTCTGCGAAGCCATACGCATTCGCGTGATGCTTCATATAAAGCAATTATTTCAGAGTGATTGGTAGAAGTAGACACCAATGTCTGCTTTGATGACTTCCAAGATATTGTTGTTCCACCTTGCAAGAATACAAAGCCAGTTTGTGATCTGCCATTGTGGGGATCTGATAAATAACCAGCATCTGTGTATCCCAATAGAATTGGATCTTGATTTCTGCTATAGAATAATCCAAGATCTCTAGTGCCATTGAGATATCTCATTACAGTTTTGACTCCAACCCAATGACGCTTGGTAGGAGCAGCACTATGTCTTGCTAGCAAATTTACCGCGAATGCAATATCCGGTCGGGTGCTGTTAGCAAGATACATTAGTGCTCCAACAACACTAAGATATGGGTAATGTGGTCCCAATATCTCTTCTTCTTCTTTCTGAGGTCTAAAAGGATCCTTCTTAATATCTATAGATCTGACTACCATCGGGGTTTTTGCTGGATATGATTTGTCCATGTTGAATTTCTCCAATACTTTCTGGACATAAGCAGCTTGGTATACAAATATACCTGTATCAAAGTGCTCAAGTTGTAAACCTAAGTAGAATTTGGTTTGACCCAAATCTTTCATTTCAAAGTCCATCTTGAAATGATGACGTGCTTCATTAATATCAGGTTCATTGCCAAAGATGTTGAGATCATCAACGTACACCGATATGATGCAAAATCCTATTGATGATTTTTTAATGAAGACACACGGTCAGTCATCATTATTTGTGTATCCCTTCAACTTAAGGAATTCACTTAACCGATTGTACCACATTCGGCCCGACTGCTTTAAGCCATATAATGACTTCTGCAACTTGACAGAATACATGTTGCGATTTGCCTTAGGATTTGGTATATCGATTCCATCAGGAACTTTCATGTATATATCAGAATCCAATGACCCATATAAGTATGCGGTCACTACGTCCATCAACTACATAGATAGACGATTTTGAACTACCAATGATATTAAATATCGGAACATTATTCCGCTCATTACTGGAGAGTAAGTTTCGTTGAAATCAACGCCAGGTCTTTGCGTAAAACCTTGTGCCACTAGCCTTGCTTTATATCTCACCACTTCATTGTTTTCGTTTCTTTTACGAATGAAAACCCATTTGTATCCTACAGGAAAGATACCAAGAGGTGTTGGCATTGCTGCCGAAAACACTTCCCTTTTATAAAGCGAGGCAATCTCTGTTTCAATTTCTACCTTCCACTTATCCCAGTCTGAGCATTTCTTATACTCTGTCATGGACTTAGGATCTGAATTGATTTGCAGGATATTTGCAACTTGTTCAGAGAAACAACAGTCGACTATTATGGACTTACGATCATAGGACTCTCCAATCTCTACAAAATTTATAGCAATTTCTTCTACCCTTAAATATTCATCATGACTTCCCGAAATAATGGATCTAGGGTCTTCCGATGCTCCAGCATTAATGTTTATGGCCATAACTGAGCTGGATTGTGGATCACATCTATCCGCAGGACATTGTATGTCCTTTAGGTGTCTTTCAACCGGAGGTTGAGTTGTATTTCCAGTCTTCGTTTGCTTGCCGGCAATCTCATCTTGCTTCTTTGAAATGCTTTTTCCCTTACTTTTACCAAGTTGGGGATGAGTGGTTTTATTAGGTACCTCCACTCTTTCGGGCACATTCCTTGCAGGATGGAGAGACTTTGTGATACCTTTATAATCAGTGAAAGCGTCTGGCAGATTGTTTGCAATATTTTGCAAATTAATAATCTTTTGAACTTGTAATCCAGTTTCTGAAGTACGTGGATCAGAGAATGAAATGCTTTCAGCATTCCAATTAATTTCCTGGCATTCTTTTTGGTACAATTCTCCCCCTAATGCCGGAAAATGATCCTCATTAAAAATACAATCATCAAACTGGGCAGTAAATAGATCCCAGTAAGAGGTTCTAAATACTTAATGATCGACAGAGAGGAATATCCCACATAGATCCCCAGTTTCCTGTGAGGGCCCATCGATGTCCGCTGAGGTGGTGAGATGGATACGTACACAGCGCACCCAAACTTACGCAAATGGGAAATACTTGGAGGATTCCTACGTACTAATTGTAATGGGGTGGTTTCATGATATGCAATTGGTCTTAGTTGGATCAACTCAGCAGCGTGCAGAACTACATGACCCCAACAAGATGTAGGCAATTTGCAATTCATTAACAAAGGTCTTGCAATAAGCTTGATTCTTTTGATCAACGATTCAGCAAAACCATTTTAGGTATGTACATATGGAACAGAATGGTAAACCTGAATTTTCAATGCCATGCAATAGTCATTAAAAGCACGGGATGAGAATTCAGTAGCATTGTCCATTCGGATAGATTGAATTCGATGTTCAGGATAATGTACCTTCAACTTGATCAGTTGGGCCATTATTTTTACAAAAGCATGGTTACGTGTCCATAAAAGAGACACAAGAGACCATCTAGTAGATGCGTCTATCAAAACCATGAAATACCTGAACGTCCCCGATAATGGTTATATCAGACCACAAATATCTCCTTGAATTCTTTCAAGGAATTTGAGTGGTTCCGCTCGAATTTTAAGATATGATGGTCTTAAAATTAATTTCCCAGTTGCACAAGCAGTGCAACAAAAATCTTTATTTTGGGGAAATTTTGCGTTCTCCATATCGTGACCAATGGAATTGCTAATAATTTTCCTCATCATCCCTATTCTAGGATGCCCAAGTCAATCATGCCAGTTCCGGAATGTATCGACGTTCTGGAAAATTATTTTATAAGCAACATGTTCTATGGGTTTTATGTATGTAAAGTACAATCCAGTTGGAAGTGAAGAAATCTTTTCATAGATTTGTTTGCCAAATCCCGTAAGTTTAGTGAAGAGGAGAAATTCCTCTTTATTGTCCTCATGTGTTTCCACATGCAAGCCAGTCTTACGGATGTCTCTATAACTTAGAAGGGTACGGGTCGAATCAGGATACAATAAGGCATTCTCCAACATAATTTGTGTACCCATAGGGAGAGTAATAGTGGCTTGACCTGACCCAACTATTAACGCATCTCGACCAGCGATAGTCATAACGTTTCCTTCTCTTGTCTTAAGAGTCTGGAAATATTTTATCTCTCTAAGTATAGAGTTTGTGGTACATGAGTTGACAAGGCATAATTCTTCCTCCTTTGGATGGATATCAACAGACATCTTGGGGATCGGCGATTCCGATGAACTCCTCTATTTTCGCCTTTTCCTTGCGCGAGTCCAGTGAAGTCCTTCTCTGTTTTCTCCTATTCGCGTCAGTGATTGAAGCGTGCGTGCTGATAACGTGTTGCGAGTGAAAAGTGAAACTGATGATTTATTCTTTTGTGTAACTGTTACATATATATACAGCCCAAAAGGGTGCCTATCTTAAAAGAGGTGTCTACTGAGGAAAGAGGTGTCTATTGAGGAAAGGTGTCTATTGATCACTAATTAATTAATTCAAATTAATCCTAACAGCATGAACTTGTCAGGTGTCAGTGAGTAAATCCTTTGTTATATTATTTTTTCTATGAGGAATGAAAAATTCATTTACATGCATGTACTTAGGGATGCAAGTGGGTATCCAATGGTGTTTTTTGGGTTAACTAAATAATTACGGTGGCATAGTATTCTAGTTCATTTCTCCTCCTAAATTAATTATGTACAATACCATCCTAGTTCATTTTATCAATTTTTGGGTCGACCCGATAATCCAAAATAGATATAACTTGCATCCCTACATGTACCAGAAGTTCGTAGAGCATCAATACTTGTGATCCAGAATACTTTCTACGTAAAACCCACATATACATCCCTCGTATAAAGAAACATTCATATAATGTATTATGTAGACTTACAAGGTTACAAAATATCAAGAAGGTGTCCTGCTTTCACACTCTATTAATTTGATTCATGTGTGACAGACTTACACAGTTACATGTTTATATAAAAATAGAAGTTCAGAAAAATGTCACATAAATTCTGTTTCAGGTGCTTCCATTACATTTTAGGATCAATAATGTGTGTCCGCATGCTTTATTCCTTGAACTTTCTTAGGCATGCCTTCGTGTATATAGGTTGCTATTTATTTAATTTATTAGCTCATACCACCGGGTAGCACGCTCTCTTAGCAACACCGCAGGCGCCGGTGCCCCTCTCGAGCCTCATGTATCCTCCCTCGCCCCAGTTTTGCCCCCACTGGTTCTTGAGCAACCAATACGGGCTCCCATCCTCCGCCGTGCCGTACCCTATTGCCGTCACCGCATGGTTCAGGTCCGTGCCGCAGCTATCTCCGGTCATCACACCGCCATTGTAGAACTGGAAGTTATGAGCGTCGATAGCCACGGAAACTGGCTGATTGGCAACGGCTGCGGCGAGCGCTGCCTCATCTTCGCTGGGCACGTCCTGGTAGCCGCTGATCGTGACCATCGGCTGGACGGACTGGCACGTGCCCTGTGCAGCGTTGTAAGAGTAGGCGTCCTCGGTGGTAAGGCCGCCATTGTCGATGATGTACTGGAAGGCGTTGTCCATGAAACCGCCGTTGCAGCCGTTGTTCCCGTCCGTAGAGCAGTCCAGCACCTGCTGCTCCGACAGCGAGACCAGGTTGCCGGTAGAGATCTGATGGATGCCCTCCACGGCGGCGACTGCAGAGAAAGCCCAGCAACAACCTGGGAATTTTGCAGTAAGAGTGTTGTCACAAATAAAGCTGATGAACAAAACGCAGGCATACATGCATATAACTAATTAAATTGTTACCACAATGGCCCTGGTTCTTGACACCGGTGACTGCACCTTTCTGCCTCCAGTCAACCATCTGCTGGTCATCTGATGACAGTGTAACATTCCCGTACATAAAACCGGGCATCTTCTTGACCCCGGTCGGCACTGGCTTGAAGCCAGTGTACAAGGCCATGAACTCGTCGCTGGTCATGTCGGCGAACTCGTTGATCGCCAGGTGATACTTCTTGCCAGCTGCAGCGTTGGATCTGTCAACAAAAGCGGCATTGGCCTTGAATACCTGGAACCGGTGCGCCTTCTCTGCCTCGCCGTTGTAGGCGCGGCCGTGCTTCGCCATCCACTTGTGGTGCCTCTCCTTCATGGCCTCCTCGCCGTAGTTCCCAGCCAACAGGTCCCGGGACTCGACCTCGACGAAGAAGTGGCCCATCATGGTTATGGCAGCAAGGAGCATCAAGGCTGCCGTGATGTGAGACCTGCTGCCAATAACGTAGGCCGCCATGGTAGCTGCAGATCACAGTACGGCTGCTGGAGTAAAAGCTAGCTAGGTTACTGCTGGTGTGGTTTTGAAGGCCATGACCCCTAGGGTTTATATAGACTGAGCTTACGAGTTACCTTCCATGCCCAGGTCATCAGGTCGCTAGGACTAACCTACACGTCAGTTCTGTGTTAACCGTCAATGGTCTTCAAATTGATCTGGTATCGAAGTTGCATCCTTCCAGCTAACGTATACGCTGGTTCATGTTTGAAGTCAGCTGTGAAGATAGAGACCTCTTAGGTGAGGAAAATGCAGAAATGATGAGACAGGCCCATTCCTCTCCTACAGTTTGTTCTACATTGGAGTGCGCATTGCATTAATTAGCAGATGATAAAACTACCTTGGATCGTCCCACACGGTAGCAAGTGGATTCTACTCCGGCCAAACTGCCTCGCCAAACATAGGCGACCCCAAGTTAACTTGCACACTTTTTCCTAGGTTTTTGATACCTCTGCAACTGATCTTATGGTTAGAGAGCAAAGATACTACATTCCGTTAAAATACTCAAAAGCTTGAAACGTATTTGAATGTACAAGATAATGTTGTAGGAGAAAGAATTGAATGGAATGTGGTGGCCCCCTCTAAATATGTTTTCTGTTCTGCAGAAGGAATTATTTATTGACGTTAATTCGTAGTACATGAGGAAACAATGGTTCCACTAACAAATTATATAGGAAGAGTAAGGAAAGAAGACATACCAGAAGTTCATGCAAGACTAGAATTTTCAAAAAATAGTTTGGAATGATAAAATAATTAACTATCAAAATAAAGTATGTATTTTCAGCACATCCCCTCAATTTCAGTTCAGTTCTTACATTTGATGGACATTTAAACAAGAAGCCAACAAAGGTATGAATTTAAGGATCTGTTTGGCATAGCTTCAGCTTCACCTAAAATAGCTTCTGAAGCTGCTTCGCTGGTGAAGCTAAAGCTAAAGCCACCGAAGTTATATTTTTGTAGTTTCTTCCCGCAGTGCATTCTGCTGGGAGCTTCATGCATTGCTCCATTGATGAAGCCGATAAAATTTTTGCCCTTTGGCATAGCTTCATGTGAAGCTTTTTTGAAGCTCTTCAAGAAGCTATGCCAAAGGGGCCCTAAGTAGGGGATTTATGGCAGCTGGCAGGCACTACTACTGCAAAAAAAAACATTTTTATGGGTGGGTAGAATGGTACTTGTTAGGGCAGACACACCAACTGTCTCTACTTTTCACAGCTAAAAATAAGTATTCGTAGCTACGAGACGGTACGCACCCGCATGCAGAAATCAATTTCCACCTGCACCTACAAATGCCGGAACTAAAATTCAATTTTAAAAATTTATGAAAATATAGAAAACAACTTAAAAGATAAGATTTTTTGTCCGCAAAAACATGAAGGTGCATATAGTTAGTCACTAGGTAGGTTATGTAATGTTTTTGCACCCTCGCACGCTTTACAAGACTCGAACCCATGACCTCCATGGTCGCTTGCACCTTACTAACCACTGCACCACAGAGTCAATTATGACTACCTCTTTTATATATATTAACTATGAAAAGGATTTCTAAGGGTGGCTGATACCATCACTTATTCAAAGAAATCATTTTCAGGAGTATGTCATGTCATCACTCATCCCTAGAATTATTTCTCCATTTTTTTATTCATTTTATTTACAAGACAGGAACAAGAGTAAAATTACGTGGATATCCATTTTATTTACAAGACGGGGACATAAGATTAGTATCAACTTACCTTCTATAGCTCCCAACTCCGAGAAAATCAAGTTTAAAAACTTCCCTCACCTTTTTCTTTTTTTTGATTCTCAGGCAGCACCACCCCGACCAAATACAGTGATGTCAGGAGGAGGAAGAAGATTGACCTCTACTTGTGGCAGCCATTTTTAGAGGCAAGAGACGCCATCACCTGGTTCTGTAAATAATAGCGTCACCGCCGTTAAAAATGCAATTTCTAAGGGCGGCTCGAAAGCTACTGTATGTAACTCCGCTCCGCTCCTTTTGTAGGAACACGTTACCTTTTGAGCCGCCCCTAAAAAAAAGGTGCTTTTACAAAATATTTTTGTAGTAGTGCTAATTACAACCATTACTTTCTAATTACTTTCTAGTACTACGCTAGCCTGTATATTCGAACTTTTTGAATATTCCAACCGAATCTAGTATCTTTATTCTGTTTGGACAATCCAGCATCCAAAGTTCAGTTGCAGATATACAGAAAACCAAGGAAAAGACGCGATTAATTGGCATTCGTCTATGTTTGGCGACCCAGTTTGGCCAGAGTGCGTAGAATCCACTTGCTACCGTGTGGGACGATCCAAGCCTCCAAGGTAGTTTGGTCAGCTGCTAATTAATGTATACTGCGCACTCCAATGGAACAAGAATACAAGATATGATATGACTGATGATATCTGTAGATCCCAGGGGTACTTTACTTGTGCGCGCGATGAATATATGGTTTGGTACATGAACCCTTAATTTGTAGATTATTACGTCAACATTAACCGACGTATACGTTAGATGGACGGATGGAACTTTCTATTCCAGCTTAGCTGTAGGCTCTTTGTTGTTGACAAAAAGTTAAAAATATTAGGCGACATATATATAAGGAGGCACTAATGACTTAAAGACCTCGGTACTGACGGAAACTACTAATTCGGTACTCATTTCTCTCCCAGCCTTCTATGCAAACTTTCGAGGCCCTACCTTGTGTCACCACATGCTGGCTACCACAACTATCCGTGGAGTTTAATGCAAACTAAGGCAATCTAAAGTCTAGACACCATGTTTATACCAGCCGATCACTACTTCACTCTGCGCTAGAGCAAAGCACCCAAGCTAGCGGAACAAGGCTACTGGATAATGAACGAGGAACCCACGGACCAATGAAAGTAAGTGCTAATATTAATTAATCATGCAGACCGGAGTTACTAGATAAGACCTAGATGTTACTCGAAATTGAGTTGCATCCACCAAGGTACAAGGTGGAAGAGGCGCTGACACTCCGGCTCCTCCCCGACACTCTCACCTCACCTCTCTCCCTGTTTTCTATGTGTATTCTTGCAGGGCTTCCTCTTGGAGTTATCTTCACTTGTATGGTTATCCTCGGAGCTAATAGCCATATTTATAGTGGAGAAGAGGCTAGGGGGTACATGTAGGAGTGTGGTTGGTTGTGGGCCCTATTTGGCTGAACACAACGGGTTCGGCCGAATATCCGATGTGCCGACATTTCCACAAATTCCGAAGTTCAAGAACCCACAGGCCACACCAGTAGAACCAAAGAACACCAATAAAGTGTGGTGAGTATAAGAAGCGCAATCGTCTGTATCATCCTCTCCAGGAGCGGACGCTTCGGAATCAAGTTGAACACGATGGAGAGATAGTCCTGCTTGTCGGACTATGAGATAACGAGCAAAATTGGGGGAGGACCCCATGTGAGGTAACTAGTATCCTTTGCTCTCATCTTTTTTATAAAAAATAAAAATAGTAATAATAAAGTTTTGAATTCCCATGAGCGGTAAGATTGTTTTAGCTCGTAATAGTTGAAGGCATAAATAGTTGGCTCTGTTCTATTCCTCCCTTATGCCTAGTTTAGAACTTAGTATTCCCCCTAAGTTTTGAGTTTATTAGCTTTAAAATCTTCACCATGAACCTGGAAACTTGTGGATTTCAAATGCATGATTCGAGTCTAAGTTGTAAGATAAGATATAGTAAAATAGAGCTACTATGATCTTGTTCCACGTGAAAACATGACATCTGGAGTTTTATCTTTCAAATAAAATGAAAAATTCCTCAACGACAATATTTCATACCAAAGACAAATGTTGTTCACATTGAAACTACATGTATGATCATATCTCATTGAGCTCTATCAAATTTTTTGACTATAAGATGCATTACATACTTTCATGATTAAGATCATGTACACACCACCTTCATATGATAGACTTCTACAATAGGAGTTAGCAATGTCTTTATCTCCATCCACCAAATAAATACTCCATGTGTTCTGTAATGTCTCTCTAAATACTACATGGGCTATGCAGAAGAGAGAGAAAATATAGTTCAACATGCTCAGAGCATGATGAAAAAAAAGAGAGAGAGCCATATCCAGAGAGAGAGAGAGAGAACAAACAAATGAGTCTTCACACATATCATCCACACGTATGCATATTGTTGGTATTTTTTACTGTCACAGATAAATCTAAAAGTGCATGGATAGTGTCATAGTATTTTATTTGTGAGTATTCATGGTGTTGTATTAGTATTTTATTTGTGAGTATTCATGGTGTTGTATTTGTTTGTCCCTAGGGAAGGCGGCGATCAAAGAGTTACTAAGTTCCGTGGCTTAGATTTACTCGTCTAAACATGCAAGATATTGTATAAACTATAAAAGGGACTTATAACTAGCATAGCGGTATATGAACCATGTATAAGCAAAGATAAAGAAGATTACTCTATTGAATATATCCAAATTTTACAAAGACAGAAAAATATTAGAGCCATAACCAACTCTCCAAGTGGACTTGGGAAGTCAAAGAAGAGGTACTTTAAGCCTAAATCCACTAGCCTAAGGACTACTTGCAATGAGGAAGAGAATGGGATTCTTAGTGTTTGTCGAAATGGAGAGCACACTCTTCCTTTCATAGCTTCAATGGGTCAGTTCTTGGGGTTATCTTGAGGGAATCCAGTGTAACCAACATGGGAAGGCGTCGGAGAGCCTCCATGTGGTGGCTGCAGTTGAGAGGCGGTGCAAGTGGTTTGGCTGAATTAGGGCTCTGGCCGAGCCCCACAACCACCTCTAGCAACCACCTTCGGATGGGTGACTGGTAAGTGGCAACTAATGTTCGTGGTCGGTGCCTCGCACTGTCTTAAGTTGGTTTACTCGGTTGTGGACGCTTTGGTCCATTTGAGTCTTATTTGGCAACATCTGATTAGTTTGGGTTGTGTTTCCTTGTGTGATTTCTCCCTCTAAATGGCTCCAATCCCTGCATGCAAATGAAATCCAGGGGAGACGCGAAAAAACGTTATTCTAAACTAACATACATGTAAGAAATGTTAGTTCTCCTTTATTTCCTAGATAAATTAATGGACAAAATTGGTACTTAACGACCATCAGATGGATTGATGGACGAAATTGGTACTTAACGACGGTCAACACACATCTTGATCAGCTTCTGTGGCTTATTTCTCATAGGATTCGGTTTTGGACTTCGCAAAATATATGGTGCAACTATGCCTCATGATTTTCCCTACCTTGAGCCCCACAAAAGCGTTATTTTGTTTGCAAATTTTAAATGAAAACCTATGGATAGAAAGTTCAACAAGGAATGGGTAGGTGTTGGATTTGTAGTCCGACCAGTTCACCAAGGGTATGTCTAGGTAGTAGATTTAGGAAAGAGAGGATTGTAGGAACTAGATCATGGTAGATTTAAGAGAGAGAGAGAGGATTGTAGGGACAACAATTTCCATGGTCGCAAAAGATTCAAGGATTGAATATGATTGGACTGTGAGGAGCATAATACCCTACGTCCTGTATTGGATGTTATATTTCATTGCTTCTACTCGATAAAGCATAAGGCTATGGCGAGCTGCTCATAGGGCTAGTGTACAATGAAATGAGTCGGATTGAACTACTGACTGCATGGCCTAACTATGCATATGTACATGTGCATGGTATAAGTTATGTAATGTTAGTAGAAGTACATAATTACCCTTTAACTTTCTTTTGCCTCTCTCCACTTAGTTATCGCTATATAAGTTTGATTCTTCTTGTGGGTCGCACCACCTCTTTAATTTCACTTACCCCTATTTGAACTTTGGTATATCAATTAAGATATAATCATGAAGTTAATAATCATTTTAATCATCGCCTTCCCAGCAAAAAAAACGATACCTTAAATACTCACGGTTGAAATACTATAACGGTATCTGCATGCCTGCAGATTTTTCTGTGACCGATTCCTTCCACTATCTTGGTATAATGGTCATTAGAAAAAAAAAGAGCTATTTATTTGCAATGGGAGGGAGTAGATCGCAAAGTAATTAGGGGCTGAATCCTCTGTTTGGTAGAGTTCCAACTGATTCTTTATGGGAGTTGATTCTCTGAGAGAAGTGATAGACTAGCTAAAAATGATTCTCTATAATTCTTTAATATTAACTTTACAAAAAATAGATCTAGTATGAGAAGTAAATCCTGAGAAGCTTCATTAATTTTCAACTCCCAGCTCCTTAGTTAATTTCAGAGAATTACTTCTTTTAGAAAAACTATTTGATAGAGCTTTCTCCTAAATTTAGCTTAGAAGCTGCTCTGCGAGCTCTGCCAAATAGGACCTTAGGCTACCTCAAACCAGTTTTCTCCCGTCGGTTTCAACTTCTCTTCTTGGTGAGCCAACTCCTGTCGCGAGCGCACAGCTTTCCCCCACGCCACCGAGAAACCCACCAGAAAACTCTTTTTCTTTTGGGAAATACCGACCAGAAAACTCGCTCCCGTCAGTTCAGTGCCGACACGGATCGCCTTTCCCGCGGTTCTTTAATGCACGGAAAGTCTGCACTAATATGGCCAGTTTTGTTCGTATTTGATTCACAAAGTATTAATTGGATATTTCCTCCGTTCTATTTCTCCTTATATAATTTTTTAAGCTAAAATTTTGCATGAACCAATACTATGTAAAGTTTTGCATGAACCAATACTGTATGCTTTATTTATTCATATGTTATAAATTTTATCGAAGTTTTTTGAGTTTCTATAGTTTCACAAATTTTATCATATCTTGATAAATTTAACCGGCAGCAGCTGAAGGGATCGGTGCTGGACATGTGCTGGAGCTCATGGAGAAACCAACCTTACCTGACACTCAGCCTAAAGATAACATATTTCTACAAGATTCCGTATATAACAATTTTACCACAAGCGTACCTTATAACATATCTCACTTCTCAAAGATTAAAATGTAGAGGAAACTATCTGTGATGCCTGCCAGCTAGCTAGTTCGAAGAGTCACCTAGGACATGTCTACCAAGCAATATAATCATCGACCAGCTGAACACAGAAAACTAGTAGAAGTAATTCCGTTTTCCAACTCCAATTAGATCCAATCTGGGACAATGAGGCCTCACTTTAAGAATTGGCAAACAGCCAATCACGTGGGCAGTATTGGAAAAATTATTCTACGTAACCTCCTAGTTTATTGCAAGTGGACTACTTCACCCTAAACTATAAAATCGGACTTGTGCACCTTAAACTATGCAATAGCATTCAAATGACCCCTCTATGTGCCCAGAGGGCAACCGGCAATCTGCAGTGCCCGTCCATGCAGGTCGTGGAGCGAGGCCCAAGGTGGGACAATACTCGCAGGCGAGCAAGATGGCCGTAGGGCTTGCAACGATGATTCGGAGTGCGAGAAATGGGTGGAGAGAGAGGATTTCCAGCTGGCAAGACGGGCAGCGGTGGCGCGGTGAGCGTGATAGGGGTGGCGTGGTTAAATTGGCAAAATGGCCGGCAGCCGGGTAGGCATTGGGCAGCACAGCAGGTTCACCTGGCCCAACACACGGTAGGCCATGACAGGAAGTGGAGGAGGACGAACAAGGGTGACACTGGTGCTGGCTCACTGAGGAGGATACGCAAGGGCCCGGGCTGCGGGGTACAACATGGGCGAGCTGAGGCGAGCAGGCAGCAGCCATCGGTGAGACGGGGAGAAGAACAAGAAGGGACCCTGACATAGAAGAACGGGCTGAATAGCCCCCTCCCCCATGTTACCCTCCAGGGGCAACTCAGGTGGAAACCCTAGCCACCGGCCGGGGTGGCACTCTCTTCCTTCTCCCGCCCTCGCCGCCATGCTGCTGGAAGTCTGCACAGGGCGTGAAGAAGGTGGTGGCGGGGCTCCCTCTCCCGACAGCGGCGGCGAGCCGCGGTCTCTCCCCGCCATGGCGGCGGTCGGCCACCCACGGGATGGTAGATCCGGCTCCATCTAGGCTGATTCCAGTAGTCCTACGGCCAGATCTGGTCGCCCATGACCCGACAATAGTGGCTGCGGTCGGCACCGCAGCAGGGCCAGGGTGGCGGTTCAGGGCGCCGATGGCGGTCGTCGACGCCGCGATAGGGAGAACAGTGGTTCAGGGCACCGAGGGCGGGCATTGATGCCGCGATAGGGAGAACGGCGGTTTAGGGCACCCAGGGCGGGCATCGATGCCATGGTAGGGTCAGGGGGGGCGGTTCAGGGTGCCAAGGCGGTCGCCGACCGAGGTTGCGATGGGCTCGTGGGTCGCGTAGGGCGGAGACGGCGGCCGCCAATGCCCCCTGACTCCCTTTTGCATGGGGAGAGGCCAGCGGCATGCTCTACTTCCCGACTCAGATCAGCCGGTGGGACTGCGGTGGCCATCAGATGGCTTGGTTACTCGCGGTGGCGATGATGTTATCATGCAGGAGTTTTTGGTGAAAGCTTTACCTGATGTTTGTGTCGGGCCAAAACCAATGACACTATTTGGTCATCGTTTTTCCTCCTTTGGGACGTTGTTGTGATGCTTTTTGCAAAGGTAAATCCTCCGGTTGAAATCTGAAATCGGCTTGTCGGATAAGCGACGATGGTGTCTTTAACGTCGTGTTCTCCTTGGAGGCGTCGCCTGGTTCTGTGTACCTAAACTCATTGCCCAGGCGGAGTTTATTTATGTGGTTTCAAAGGGGAAGGATTTGGCAAGCAATCGAAGATTTAAAACATCAAGTTTCTAAGTAGATGAGAGATGTATTGGATTGGTGCTGCGCAAAGCTATTGCAGGATTGAAGCGTGAACGAAGAACAAGATTGAACCGTAGTCATCTAGCCTTCTTTCTTTATTTTAGAGCTTTCTTTCTTGTATTTTTAATCCTTCAATTTGAGGTTTAGAGCCTAAGAGCTATTGTAGTTCTTGGGTGTATATATCCACCGGTGGATATAAAAGGCTGGTTTCAACGGTAATCTAAAAAAGACATAAAAGCACGGGCTGTGTAACACCTCAGATGTTTAACTTGCGAATTAAGCCTCATTAGCGTAACAATATGCTTAACTAACTAAGAAAAATTTAAAGGAAACGAATTATAAAGTGGTTTTGCCTTGAATTGAAAAGAGTTGTGTATATGTGCGTAAGTACATGTACTTCAATCAAGCCATTTAAATAACTTTAACAATGATGCAAACATGGCTACAAAATTGAATAGGCACGTCGTTATTGACATGTTAAACAAAAGCCTAGTCGAAGCCTAGGAGTGAATGCTAAGTTTTGCCCAGGAAATGACGTACCCTCCGAATTATCCTTTTTGAGTTTTTAAAATAACTTCTAAACTACAACTCAAACGAACTTTGGCCTGAAACAAAACTTGTGTAACTTTTCATTTTGAACAACTTTCATGTTCAGAGATTTTTGAGTTGCAACACGAAAATTTGAGAAACACTTGGATTTGCAAACCAGCCCCTGCCTTTTCTTCTATTTCCACTGTAGACCCTTCTTCTCCGCCTCGCCCAACCCTTCACTCGCCCGACCCTTCACTCGCCCGACCCTCGGACGCGTAGCCGCTTCGCCCGACCCTTTCGCTTCATCCGACCCTTTCGCTTCGCCCGACCCTCCGACGCGCAGCCGTTCGCCCGACCCTCCGACGCGTAGCCGCTCACCCAACCCTCGACTTCGCCCGACACATCGCCTCGCCCGACCCTCGCCCGCCGCGCAGTTGCCGCAGGCCACTTGGCTGGCGATGCCTGACGGCGCTAGGCGCCAAGCCAATGCCTAGCTGTGCCCGCACGTCGCGCTCCTCCCCAGTCCGCGCACGCCACGCGCACGCCGGCGACGCGCGCCTCTGCCCGCCGCCCGCCGCGCCCAATAGACAAGCCGCGCCGTGCCCGTGTCTCCACCTCGTTCCGCCAGTCGCCGCGCTCGCCGCCCGGCAAGACAGGTGCTGCAGCTCGTCGCCCAACCCGCGCGTCGCGTGATCTCCCGCTCCCCACGCCAAATCCTCAGCGCCCAATCCACTGCCCGTGCCCGCCGCACGCCGCGCCGGCTCTGCTCGCCGCCCACCCCGGCCAGTCACGCGCTCCCGTCGTGCCGCCCGCACCCGCGTCTCACAGTCCAGTCTCGCCCCTCCTCCCGCCACCC
Organism: Panicum miliaceum; assembly: GCA_032594955.1. Classification (NCBI taxonomy): domain Eukaryota; kingdom Viridiplantae; phylum Streptophyta; class Magnoliopsida; order Poales; family Poaceae; genus Panicum; species Panicum miliaceum. The sequence continues at coordinate 15,702,992 of CM064068.1, forward strand.
CCAACCCTGACCAAGGCCACCCCAAGGTAGCTCTCACCTTCCTGGATCTCCACGACCCTTTTCCCCTCGCCGCCGACGAGCCTCCTCGCCGGAATCTAGCCGGCCGCCGTGCCAGCACCGCCCAGGGACCCAATTGCAAAGATTGAAATCTTTAAAAGAGTCTGCACGCAAGTTTCTAGAGGCATATCTGTCAACCTGTGTTTAAACTTTGAATTCAAAAACAGCGAACTTATAAAATTCATATAAAATTCTAAAAAAATCTAAAAATTACAAACTCAACTGTTCTGGAATCTTTAGAAGAAAATATACAACTTTTGTTACATGCATTTCTTCAGTTGCTTGCTAAATCTTGCTCTAAATTAAAAGTAAGGTTTAATAGACTTTAATTGTACCCACTGTTGTAGACAAAGGTTGAACCTGAGTTTTTGACAGCAGTTTGGTTGCTTCTTTTGTAGGCCAGTGTAAAAATAGTAGAACCAAACCCCATCTCTAGCTAAACTTTTTAATAAAACTTGTTTATGCCATGAAATAATAAAACCAATTTGTAACTGCTGTTATTTTGTGATTCATGTTGTGAAACTTTTCCAGAGCTGTTATATTGATGCGTAAATACAACAGAAAAAGTTTAGAACATTTTTCCTTTCTGTAACCTATTTATATAATTTTGTGGTAGGAGAAATGCACTAATTCAAATAATTAGTTTCCATGCTTGGAAAATGTTCAACTATTTACTGTAGCACACTTTAGAGTAGCTATTACTGTATAAAATGTTTCATACACAGAAACCCTGTACAACATCCTATAGAAATTAATCTTTATTAAAGTAGGTGTATCTTGTCCTATTTATTAGGTTTTGTATATTGCACAGTAAAATCTGAAAAATTTACAGTAACACATATATGGATAGTGTAAAACCCTGTAAAATGTTTGGTGTCAATACCCGAATGGTTTGTTCTGTATAAAAATAACTAGGTTCTAGTAGTGGTTGTGTTTTACCGTTTTCATAATTAATCTGCTGCGTGAAAATGCCTGAAATTTTTACAGTGCTTTTGTCTCTGCATAATGTGCTCTAAATAAAAATTTCATCACCAGAAGTTACCTAGTCCAGAAGTTGTGTTTAATCCATACTTATACTGCGAAAATTAAAATTTCCAATACAACACAACCCCTTCTTGATTAATGAATTTAATAGTTTAAGTTATACTTTATTAACAATTGCCCGAGAAAATCTTAACTAAGTAACTTCACAACCAAATCGATGTTTTGTGAACTGCAACTTTATCGTGAAGGAAAATAATCGTCATATACTATCACTATAACTTACACTTGTGCATTCATATAGAATCGACTACTCTCGCCGACGGAACATACGAGCTGGTGCCCGCGTCCGAGAGTGAGCAGCGTGAAGCTCAAGTAAATCTAACTGAAGCTCTAGAAGACCCGAGCCCGAGCTCGGACGAGCCCCAAACTAGCTTTACCCAAGAAGGCAAACCCCGGAGCATGAACCCTATTTTTCTAAACTTATGCAACTTATTACTCTACTTTACTTGTGCATTAAGTTTGTAGGAGTTGAATGGAAACTTAGTTGCATGATCCTAGGTACTCATGCTCTGAACCCTAGATGTAAGGATCGATAGAATGCTATGCTAATAGGACTCCGGTAAAAGTCGAGTGATTTCCTGTCACTCGCGAGAATATAGGAGTTGAATGTTTACTACATGCTGCAATCATAAGGTCGACGGACGGGGCTATGGTACAATGTTTATGTTGATGATTGAGGCCCCGTCTGTTTAATGAAAATGCTAAGGCCGCAGTGTGTGGTAGTGGTGGTTAAGTCTTTGAACGTACTAACCACGTACCGAGAATATGGTAATCGGTAAGCTTAAGTACCTAATCGGACCGGCAAGTGGACAGCATCCCACCATCTCAACTTCGGTTCCATGCGCGCACATGGTGGGTACAAAGCTAGGCTCTGTAGTCTCGGATGGTGGCCCTAATCCACAACCCAGGAAGAAAGGGAAAAGGTTGCACGTGTGACTCTTGGAGTAACCACGTGACGTGTGTTTAGGTTTCCCTTGCAAGGTTAAGAAATTCGATTCGAATCGTCCGTTTCTCGTGGTTATTAAGACTGCTTGACCCTTTTACCACATAGAGTAAGAAGAGGAACAATGATGATGATTAATCTTGTTGGATGAAAAATTAATTCTTTCACCATGTATGATATTGGATAGTTGCTTACCTAGAATGGTTAAAGAAAACTAGAACTTGGAGCTAAAATATGAAAGTAAGGGCCTCGGTAAAACAAACCCCTCAAGCCAAAAGCCTTGCATGTCTAGGAGTCGGCTAAGTATATTCCACTAGTCGGGTAAACCTTGCTGAGTATTAGTATACTCAGCCGTGCTTGTGGCTTGTTTTCAGGTGAAACTTTCGAGGACATGATTGCTAGCTTGACTTGGCCGTGTACCCTTCCTCCTGGTTGGTCGGTGGAATGGGATACGCCCCCGGCCAACAGTGATAATGCCGAGTGATGTCTCGTACGGGCTTCATGGATACATCGTGTACCGTCAAGAAGTTATTATTATTTTTCCACTGCATTGAACTCTGAAGAACTCAATTATTTTGAACTCTGAAGTACCTTATTTTACGAATTTGAACTCCTTTGTAATAATAATTTGTGATGAACCCTGTGGTGTAAAATTTGTGGAATGTTGTATCCTCTGGGCTCACCTTCGTGTGAGTACATGTATGTGTGGTTTCGATTGGCAAAAACTGTGGTTGTATTGGGAGGTTACCCGACAGACCAGTGGATTATTCTGTTTGAAGTGCGAGTTAGCCCTGATTGCCCTTGTGGTGACGGTTAGCGCGCTTGAGCCGGATTAATTCAGGTGGTTCTGCCACATGCTGCCCAAAGGACGGAGATGGTACTTTGTAAAAAGGCCCTTGTATAACCCTATAATTGTTCATATATTTCTATAGTCTTCACACTTTTGCAAATAACCCCCTACAAACTTAGAATTTATAGAAATCCATTCAGGCCTGACTTGTGTGTGCTGGCGAGGCAACACCACTTAGTGAAAAATGGAAAAATCAAGATTACTGCCCACCCTTAAGTATAGTCAAAGTCTGAATAACCTCCTAAATTTTTTTTTGATTTAGTTTATTCCTAAACTATGTCATTTGGTCTAATTTACCCCTTAATAAGATTTATCATTTATGTTTACCCACGCACAAGATAAGTTTTAAGTCAAAAATTTTCACGACGATAGTAGCAGGTATCATAAAATATTTTAGAAAAAATATGTTTAGCACTTTTAATCATTATTTGATGTGGTATGATATCTAATAATAGATTAATCCTTACCGTACAAAATTATAGGAAAATTAATGATAAAAAAACATAATATATTTCTTTGACATACCTTGTGATGCTCACTACACCTCTGCAAAATCTCAAATTAAATATCAACTTGTGTGTGGAGGAAAAAAAAAGAGATAAATTGTACTGGGGTAAATTGAACCAAATGACAATAATCTAGGGAGCAAATTGAACCAAGAAATAGTTAAGAGGATTATCCAGATATTGTCTATACTTGAGGGTAATAGTCTGGACTTATTCTGAATGAAACCACCAAAGGGAAGAGTAAATGGTTTTGGTTAGTCTAGGGTGTAGAATGTCTGGTTTTATAGGTCAGGTTATGAAGTAGACGGCAAGACAAATATAGGGAGTTATATAAACTTTTCCCAGTCAGATAGGACGAATCTATGCCCTCGTAAAATATTTTTTTGGTCAGTCTCAGTCCCATGAATGTATATTGGTTTGGAAACAAGCTAATCAAGCTATACACTCATATCACAACCAGAAATCGGCTGTTTGTTGAGTGCTTGGAGCTTTGGAGAGAGCAATCCATCGGGCACTCGACAAACAAGCTATTTACCGAGTGCAGCACAATAAACACACGACAAAACAAATATACTCAGCAAACATGCTATTTGCCGAGCGCCGGAGATAGGGCACTCGGCAAAGCTTATATTTGCCAAATGCCATCTTAAATACACTTCGCAAACAGCGTCACGTGCCCGCCACGTGCGACGGCGTGCGACGGCCCTTAAGCAAATTGACGGTCGTTAGTGCTTTGTCGAGTGTGCTTCGGTGACACTCGGCAAAGATACTATTATCGAGTGCCTTTTTGGTACATTCGGTAAAAATTTAACTTTGCCGAGTGTTTTTTTGGCCATTGGTAAATGAAAAAAAAATTCTTCTGGTACGTGGTACTCCGTGTTAAAATTTGATATATTTCACGGTCTGTTTGCTATATTTAGTTAATTTATTTCACTAAAAGAATTTTTTGGGGATAAGTCAAATTTAAACTGCAAGTGATTCGAATGATGAAACATAATAAACAAAAAAATGATTTTCATGTTATTGAGTCCAATGTGAGGCCTTATCAGAAAATGAAAGGAAATTTCAAACATCTGAAATCATGAGATTTGTCACGAAACATGACCATGAATGTGTGGTTGAATTGTTTTTAAATTTTATAAAAAGCAAACAAAGTCTGAAAATCATGAGATTTATCATGATATGATATGTGGAGGTTGTGGTAAAAAATTGAGAATATTTTGCATAAGTTGTCACGTACATAGGATATTTGCCCAGTGCTCTGAACTGGCACTCGGCAAATAGCCCTACATTTAGCTCAACCCGGTGGTCTCCCCACCCCACCCCACCCCACACACGCACGCACACACATGCACACAGACGCCACGCCGCCGCCGCCGCGCAGGACCTCCCCGCCACGCTGGCCATCCCCGTCGCGCCGGGACTCCCCGCCGCGTAGGCCTCCCCGCCGGCCCTCCCCGCCGCGCCGGCCCTCCCCCGCGTAGGCTGCCGCCGCTCGAGCCATCCCCGCCTCGCCGGGCCTCCTCTCCGCGCAGGCCTCCCCGCCACCCTCCCTGCCACGCTGGCCGTCCCCACCGGCCTTGTTCAGGTGCGTGCACTGCTCCATGCTTGAACCGTCAATAATGCATCCATGCTTTCCTTAGTTTCATGTATGTGGTGTGTGATTATTGTACCTACGGGCATGAATCAGCATGCTTTAGCACATAGTTTGATCAGGCTTTTGAGCATCTGAGCTGCAGCCTAATCATCTCCTACTGACATTAAACTGGCCTGGCTTATCCTCTCAAACGGGATGGATGGTTTGCTATATGCAATGTTAGCATCAAGATGATGCATGAGCTCCCGTTGTGTAGACCGGCCTTCGTGCCGTGGTTTTTGTTGCAAGTTTTGGAAACCTCACCGTGCAAGGCAGGTGCTGCTGAAATTTTCAATTGACACTATTTTATTCTTTTTTTGCAGGAGAGGCTATTGCACCATCCGCCGCACGCTGTTGTGAGTTGTGTTGCGATCCGTCTGCACCAACACGCCCTTTACCGCCTCACCCGCCGTCGAGCTCCTAAGTGAGCACGTGCAAAAGATTCCTCTTTTCGTATCATGTTCGTAGATCACAAAATCTAGTTAGGTGTCTGCCGTTCCAAAGAGATATGGTTGGAAATACGCAGATCTTTGCATATCTATAACCGTATCTGTTTTGAATTGTCCATATTTTTTGGACAGCCTGAGGATGCATAGATGGGATTAGTTTTCATGGTCTACTCCGATTCGAGATAGAATTTCGGCATCATCTCCCTATTATTCTCTGGATACACAATTTCCTTGTCAGGACGTGTATTTGGAGAACAGCGGGGAGGTGCTGCCGAAATTCTATCTCAGACAAGAGTAAACCATGGAAACTAACCCCAGCTACGCATCGTCGGGTGGGATTAGGACCTATCTTCACCTAATAAATAGTATAAACATCGTGTAGATGCAAATAATTTTTATAATACTCGCTGATATGTTAAAGGATGGATGATCGTGAGTGGACGTACACAGGCTGCTCAAGTTAGGGTTTGTTGACCAATGAATGGATTGAGAAGACTGATGCTTTTTTGGAACTAGCATTTGCCAAGGTTAAAGGAGCGTGTGCCACTTGGTGTCCCTGCAGCACTTGTGCAAACATGCGTCGACAAACAAACATGGTCATGGGTAAACATCTTTGCAAGAATGGATTTATGGCAGACTATACCCGATGGATCTACTATGGTGAGGCCGATCGTATGAGAGACGAGGTCGTGAGACAACGCATAGAGAATTATGATGTTGATGCCGGTGTAGGAGACATGTTAGATGACTATCATGAAGCACACTTCAATGAAGGACATAGGGAGGAGGAGACAGAGGCAACCGCAAAGGCGTATTACCACATGTTGTCTGCGGCACAGCAATCTCTTCACAGGTATGCCGAGGTTTCTGAAGTGGATGCCATTGCACGTCTAATGATCGTAAAGTCCCAGTTTAGCCTGAGTCGAGACGCCTTCGATGTTATGTTGACAATTTTTGGCAGCCTTCTTCCAGAAGGTCACATTCTGTCAAAGAGCATTGCATTGTAATATTGGGGTGAAATATTGTAGGCCCAGCTGCTAGAAGAGAGGAGGATGCAGGACGAGATGACACAGAAGATGGAGGCCGATCGACAGATGATGGAGGCCGATCGACAAGCCGAGCGGCAGAGGATGGAGTAGATATTTCAGAGGATGCAAAGTCTTGGCGAGAGGATGGGTCAACCTATACCACCGATGCTATTTCTCGTTCCACCTCCTCCTATAACTACTCCTGTGAGTATGAATGATTTAGTTTGTATGTTCCTACCTTAAATCTTGTTTCACACATGCAATCTCTTCTCCTTTGTGCAGAATTAATTGGCGGCATCGAATGATGGGCCTCATGACCCAGATTTATCGTCGTGGCCACATCAGTGATTTATCGTTTTGCTTGCATTTGTATCCGTGGATTACTTGTGGTTCCATTTGTCATGGTAGTCACTTGTGGTTGTGAACAATACTTGTGGATTATTTGTAGTGATACTAAAGTTTATTTGCATTTATGTGTTTTGGATATCTATATAAAATGCATGTGATGCTTATTATGATATACGTGTAATGCCTGTGATGTTTGTTTGAGTGCGATACCATACACGCTACCGAACAATTAAAACAGTAGGTTTTGGTCACTTTGCCGTGTGTTACTCTCGGCAAAGAGAGCTTTTGCCGAGTCTTTTTACCTTAGCACTCAGCAAAGTGGAAACTTTTGTGCATTCTAGTGGTGGCTTTGCCGAGTACCTTTTTCTTTGGCAAACTGTCAGCATTTTGCCGAGCATTAAAGCCAAAACACTCGGCAAATTGTCAGTTCTTTGCCGAGTGTCACTCCGTCACGACACTCGGCAAAGATGCCGTCACCGTCATCTCGCCGTCTCAGTGCCTTTTTTTTGCCGAGTGTCCAAAGAAAAACACTCGGCAAAAAGCTGTTTGCCATCAACATCGAAGTCGAGTGAGCTATGCCGAGGGTGGTACTCGGCAAAGGCTTTGCTAAGTGTTTTTTGGGTTTGCCGAGTGCCGTGTTTCCCATAGTGTATCCCTAGTGCTACAGAAGGTTTGCTGGTGGATACGGCGTAAGACTAGCATCGACGAGTTCACTTGAATTTGAGCTTGATATGTCGTGTAGCAGGGGATATGACTCGAGAGATATTTCAGGCCGCGTCATATATATTGATTCATTTTTAGAAAATGGATATATGGCACTATATATATGGGTCTGACCAATCACAGCATCACCGGTCTTGCCGATACTCTCTAGTCTAGTTTCCAACTTTTGGATTCATCAAACCCTTCATTCTTGAAAGTAATATTCGCGGTATCCTTCAGCTGGAAGTAATTTGTTATTTTCTTGATTTTCATATATAGTATAATTGAAAAAGAAAATATTATGATGCATGTTATTATATACAACGGGATGAGATGCGGACAATACGAATGTACCTTCATCATCTCTGCCTTATGGTTCCTGTAACCCTGAAATAGAACAAAAAATTTTGGGGGTATCAGTGAAAGATGCATGATTATTGTTGCTTGCTGCATGGTTTGATGCATAACTCATGCTAAAATTTGCTCATAAAAAATTGCTATAACGTACACTATCCGTCCCATATATATAGTCGCAAAAAGTGAACAACGGAGCCAAGTTACTGTGGTTCCATTTTCCTCCATAGTGATGGTGGAAGTCATGGAATTCTGCACCTCCGTAGAACGGGATAAGCTTGGTGGGGCTGAATGGGAAACTGAACCTGCATTTCAAGCAATTTCACCCGCGCGTTACTATACCAATGTGGTCTAAAACAGTTAGCTTCGCAACCTAGGAAGAAGATGCTGCGATGTCATCTACCCGCAGTGAATCTCGACGCCCACGGCGCCGCGGATGGCGAACCAGAGCCAGCAGGTGGTTATGTGGCACGGTACGATGACTATGCTTACGAAGGCGGCGAAGCCCAGCACGAGCGACTCGGACCAGTGTGCGTGTGCCGCGGCGAATCCCATGGGAGCTCTGAACTCGTGGTGGACGTAGTGGATCTTGTCGTAGAACCACTCGCTGTGCAGACAGCGGTGGAACCAGTAACCCAGGAAGTCTTCCATGAGCATGTACGCCAAGAGCTGCGCCACCACCTCCCCCGCCGACGGAAGCGGCAGCCCTGTCCTGATCCCCGAGAACTGATCCATCGACGTACATACAGTAGTCACAAGTAAATAAAGAGTTGAATAACAAAGTTGACAGCATGCTCGCAAAAGATTTGTATGTGTGTACATGTATGGACCTTAACCACAGGGTAGGGGATGAGCAGGAGGGGGCCGAAGGTGAGGAGCAACAAGACGCACGCTGTTTCTGCGTAGCACCGGAGGAAGGCAACCGGCGACAGCCGCACCCTGGGCTGAAGCTTGTAGGGCGCGGTCAGTTTCGCTGGCGCGCAGAGCTCGAGCAGGGCGAGCGGCAGCGGCGAGAGCGTGTAGCAAGCGAAGAGGATGACGAAGTTGTGGAAGCAGAGGCAGTAGTCCGGTGTCGACGCCGAGTACCGGAACCACGCGGCCTCCGCCCACGTCAGGGATCGCCCGAGCGCCGCCTCGGCCGCCTCCACCGTTGCGAACGGTATCATCTTAGTACCACAGGCACAGGATGGAGTGGAGATGCCTGAGTACGTTTAGTGCTGGATTAGTGTGGAAGATAGAGATGCCATGACTGGCTGTGTTTCAGGGTCTGTTCTTTATAGCGCATAAGTTGCTCGCTGACATAATCTCCCACTTCTCCAGAGGCAGGTGCGAGCGTTACATCACAGAAAGGGCCATGTGGGACGGTGGTGGCGCATGCTGAGTGTGGCAGGGGTGGGTGGAGGAGGCTCCAGTTTTTGAGGCAGTTTTTTTTTCCTGCTACTTCATTGAGTTATATAGGCTACTTCTCAAGCCTAGTAAAGCCAATCTTATATTTTTTTCCACCTATATTAGATTTGGAGTACTGATATCGTCAGTACTAAACAAGATAAAATAAGGACAAATTTAGATGAAACTATATTCGGACCAAATGCTGACAAAATTATATTCGTAATATTATAATTACTGTAGTGGACATTTTTTTAGTATATTACCGGTCAATGATTGTCTGTTCTGACGTGTCCAGTTTTGTTCTTATCAGAACAGCAAAAACTTTATGCACGCATCGGTTCGAATTGAAAAGAAATGGTATATGATTAGTGTGTAACTGCGCAGGCGGCAGGTCATCAGCTGCTACTGCTTGTCTCCACATCAGTATTTTTCCCTCAAAGTTCATCAAAATCGTCAGATCTTCAGTTAATCGTTTTTATTGTACAGAGTTCACAATGTGTTACCCGCTCTCGCTTGTCGTCACTGCACGCACTCCAGTTCAAGAATGGAGATTCACGCCGCTGTTTGGCATGCGCTAGTTTACGGTCGATCGTAGGGAGGGGCTCCCTAACGTCGATCTTCCTAACGTCGATCTTTAGACCGTTATTTTTTCTCATTTTTTGGTAAGTTTTTTGTCGTTTCCTAACAGAAATTTTTCTAAAAGATTTTCAAAGAAAAAAACTGAAAAGAACGCGGGAAAAGTTTTGATGAGAAAAATTTAAAAGTGAAAATTTCGAGCAAAGGCTGAAAAAGTTTAGATAAAAAACTGTTGCATTCAGCATCCAAAACAAAAGACATTTGCAGAAAAAAAGATTTTGTGGAAACTTTTGCATCAAAAATAAAATAGGATTGAAAAAAATTTGTAAAAAACTTTTGCATCCAAAAATTCGAAAAAAGAAAAAAAAAACTACCTACCGCGGGGAGCTCGCCGCCGCCGGCGGCCCGTCGCGCCGCCACGCCGTGCGTCCCTACCTCCGCCACGCCACGCCGTCCCGCCACGTGCCAAGCTGCCCCGCTACACCATGCGCCAAACTGCCCCGCGCCACCACGCGCCGAAGCCGGAGGAGATCCCTAAGACCAGCGGCGCTACCTCGGCGCGCAGAAGGGGAAACCTGGTGGGGAGGGCTTGTGGTTTCTCTATCTCCTTTGCATATCTCCATCGGTGTCCCTGGAGATGTGGAGGCCATCCATTGGCTTTCCGGCCCTTTAATTTTTCCGTCCTCAGTCCATGCCACAGGAAACGGAGCTAGAAAACGAAACCGTTACTTTGCTTGCACGCTTGTTTCTTTGGCCCCACTAACATAATTACGGAAGTTATGTGAAATTAATGGAGGGAAAAGCTGTCTGGTTCTGAAAAAATGGCGCCAATTACAACCGGCGTCCGGAGGATAATGATACTAAAGGCACATGGATAATTATCAGATTTGCATCTTCCTCTTGCACGCAACAACAATGGCATCTTAGCCAGATTATCACACGTCTACCAATAAAGCCAGCTACATGGATTTGGCACCCCAATTACTGTCACAAAGGACGAGCATCATCATACCGTCGGCTGCTCCGGCCCCATCCTTGTCAAATTTCCCTGGGTCAACATTCCTTCTGTTCACACAGAAAGAATAGAGTTAGAAACTGTAAGTCATACCACACCTGTGTAAATATGTTTTAATTTTACCCTGTCCTGCAAGTTTTGATTGATTTCTAACTTACTGCGCAGGGAACCGTTTGCAAACCCAACGAGGAATCCAATAAAACTGAATCCACTACCCGAGCAGAAAATTTTGTAGAAGACAAGATACCAAAGATTGGTATGAAATTCTGTGCAGAACATGAGGCGTATGACTTTTACAATGCCTATGCTCGAGACAAGGGTTTCAGCATTCAAAGGAGTAGTTCACACAATGTCAAAAATACGACAACAATAAAGAACAGAACATTTTGTTGTTCTGGTGCAGGTATTAAATTAAATTCTCTTATATTACTTGTTTTCATGGTTGGGGATAGAATATCATTATGGTCAATTTTTTTCTTTATCAATAGGTACTCGGGGTCCTGATAAAAGAGAAGAAAATTCAAACTATATCAGATCTGGAACACGATGTATGTGTCAAGCACGTATGAAGAGAAATCTCATGGATGGGTTGTACTATATCTATGAATTGGAGCCTGAGCATAACCACATTCTTGCTACTATCAGCCGAGCCTATCTTTTGAGATCTCAAAGAAGCATAATCACAGCACAACTTGGAAGTGTCAAAGCTGCTAAAGCGGTCGGCATTTCAAATAAGTGTACGAGTGTTATAAAAATACTACTACTTGATTTTTCTTTTTTTTATTCTCTTCTTTTCTTGACATTTTATTTCATTTGGTTTTCCCATTATTCCCTATTCAATAATTTTTCTTTTGCTCTTTTATTTCTCAATGCATTATTATTTTCATCCTTTTGCTCATTTTGTTCTTTTATTTCTCATTGCATTCTTTTACTTCATGTATGCTTATAAGAATAACTTTTTTACAATGTAGAAGCATTTGTTCTTCATATAAAATTATTTATCTTCATGTGACTAGTTTGTTTACAATGCCAAATATGTGACTAATTTATTTGCAATGCCAAATTATTTGTTCGTTTTGTGGACTAAATTATTTGTTGATATTGACTCATTTGTTCGCGATATTTATTTTTATTATTTATCCTATACAATTAAATATTCGCCATGTTTAATATTTTCTCCATAGTAAATTATTATTTGTTCATTGTGTTTAAATTTTTATTCGTACAAAATTATTATTTGTTCATATTATTAAAATATTTAAACTAATTATTTTAAATTAAAAATATTTTTAAAAATATCGTGCAAACTTTGGCAAGTGTGGTCTTATTTTGAAGATCTTATCATAAGAAAAATAATGGTGTAATCGGAATTTAATTTGGATACTTATTCAACACCTATCCATATTCTACTTGTCAAAAAATAATTTATTTTGCTTTCATTTTCCATCACTTATCCTATACAATCAAATGTTCGCATTGTTCAATATTTTGTTCGTAGTACATTATTAATTGTTCGTCATGTTTAATTTTTTGTTCATTAAAAATAAATAAAAATAATTATTTAGTATTAAAAAAAATACTTTTTCAAAATATCTTGCAAACATAGGCAAGTTCGGTCTTGTTTTGAATATCTTATCATAAAAAAGATAATAGTGGCAATCAGAATTTAATTTAGATATACGGATTAATATTTATTAATTTTATTAATCTTCAACATGTTTGCATGCAGATGACGCAACAAGATTTGTCTCTTTTGTATGTGCATGTGCTTTGTTAATTGGGCCAAAATTTGATTGGAGCTTAGTAGGATGGTGGGGGTTTCACGGCACAGGCCGCGCAGGAATTAAATCGTGACGTCTTTAGGTTCAGCTGAAGCGATTTATAATCACGCCCGTTGGTAACTCCAACCGGAACTAAATGACCCTTTAGTCCCGGTTGGAGGTTCCTCCCCTAGCCATTAGACCCGAAAGTAATGCCTATATTAGTCCTGAGTCCAAATGTGGTCGAGATAAATATACGAGATCGATACGGTATTCTGTAGCAGTGCTTGGTGAAGCCATGTACTTGATTTTGCCATAGGGCCTCTTAAAAGTATTGGCCCGTTTACAACTGTTAATAATCTCATAATAATCCTGGCCACTTGACCTGCAACGTGGCCTATTCAATCTAATACACGGATTGTGTAACAAACGGATCGGACTCCGCTAAGAGTCCTAATTACATTCAAAACCGGCCAATTTTCTACTGGACTCACGTGTCTTACTTGAATAATCGCTCCGGTCCGAGTACGATCTGGGCCTATCCCGGACTATAAATACAAAGCAACCGGGCACCTTTGCTCCATATACGCTTTAACACCTTGCCTTGGTAGCCCTCGGATCGGACCGAACATTTTCGTCGAATGTTCATCGCCTTTGGACGTCGTCTTCTCTTCTGATAGGTAGTACGTACGTCTCTACCACGCACGCATGTACGTGACTCTTTATGCTCTCGTTTTTAGTGCTTATCATATCCTTATACTATGACCAGGCGGGGGCTGCCCTAACAACTGGATCGATGGTGAGGCCCAAGCGTGGATCATGGACCTCACGGCCGCCCAGGCCATGGAACGGGGGCCGCGACGCTCGTGCTGATCCTTCCTATCGTCGTCACGTCGATCGGGCGCCAATCCAAGACACCTCGGGTCCTTGCGCTGTCGATCTGCACCGTATCGCTTCTTCCTTCTACGGCAACCGTCGTCATGCTGCTGCCAACCGCGGCGAACAAGCGGGCATCTGCTGAAGAATCTCCTCGCCGGGCTGCTCGTACCTCTCAGAGTCTCAGGATGATTATTCTCGTTGAGCGTCCCACACAGGAGCAGGAGTACCCACCCAAGACCATCGCTCTGAAGACGATCGCCACATTCTGCTTGAAGCGACCCAGCATGCTCATATTCGAGAGAGGCTCAATTCCAGAGCTGCTACTACTGCCCCGTAAGCGTAATCAGCCCAATCGGCAAGGTGGCCAGCACCCAGCACCAAGCAATCGAGAGGAACCGCCTTCATAGTGATAGGAGCGGCAACGAGCAAAGGCGGGTCTTCAAGCCTGAAGCCCGGGCCCCTCGATCTAATGATCAGAGAACTCGTGAGACAGACACTCCTCGTCCGCCGGGGCACATTTTTTAGAGAAAGGAAAGTTTCCGGCCTCTGCAACCGCACACAGCCACAATCAATAATATGGTTGATCTCTCTAGGTTAGCAGGGGTACAGATCAACCCAACGCCAGGGATGGCCAGCTTGCCTCCCATGCTGACGACGCTCGTAATTCTCGTGATCAAGCAAGCCACCACCAGGAGCCTTGGATAACTACACATCACGATCGTCTCGATGCCCAGGTGCCGGCCATGGATGGGAGTCCTGTAGATCAGGCCCGCGGACACCACTCGGCTCGTGACGACCAAGGAATTCACCAGACAGATCCTTGCCAGCCGCAGGAGAGATGCAGCCACATGAATACTTCGCCGCAGGTAAAAAAAACATTCTTGGTTGATTGCGCATCCTCTCAGAATATGTGACTAAAAAAACTGATGTTACAACTGTCCATGCACCGCCTACTGGAGCTAGTTCGTCTCAACAGGGTGTGGATCACAAACCAAGCCAAGGTATCAAGGACCAGGCTGAATCAAAGTGCATGGACAGAGTACTTTTATTGGAGAGGTCGACCAGTGGATCACCTCGGCCCTTGCTGGCCCTTGCTCTTGATGTTCTGGTTAGGGGGCAAAAATTAGTGATTGGCGAGGGCCTGATTGCAAACTAGGACCTCCCTACACCGCCATTAGCTTTGACTTCAGTATCTCACTGCCGCCCTACTTATCATGACAACTCCGGCTCTAAGATTATAGCGCCATCACAACAGACCTTCATCACCTTAGAGCCGGCCGTTGGCGGATATCTTATTGATGAACAAGGGGATCCTTGCCCGCAAGTCCAAACAGTGGCTCAAGAATTTATCCGACATCCAAGTCTAGGTGGAACAATGAGAATCGAGGATCCGCACTAGGCCACCATATTGCCCTAAATTTTTAATTTGGGCAAGAGCGATGTTGATCTCAAAGTTTGAAAAGGGCCTTCTTGAGCGGGCCGGTATTATTAAAGGAGTGTTAGCCTCACTTTACCAAGTTGAAAACTGCTGGCCGCTGCTGGAGGCCTTCATATCATTTTGGAACTCCGACGGACATACCATTGTTACCTCCCAGGGAGAGATGGGCAATCCGTTATTAGCTCTACAAGATGCTATGGGGATTCCTATCTCCGGCCAAGTATATGATGAATATGTCCTCAATGACGCCACTGCAGACCCAATAGCTCGCGAGATATTTGCAGCTTATGCAGAGTTATGTTGGCGCCAGAACGAAGATGGTGCCAAAGAACTCCGAAGTACTGTATCTGTTGTTGAGTGGGTGGACTACTTTATTGATGACATGGAGGGCATAGATGATCAAGAGCACATCCCTCTTTCCCCAAATTTTTATGCATCGGTGGAAGATCCCCTCTTACAGGAATTGAAATTCCGTGTTGGCAGTCAGGACCCACAGAGCCCCATAAGCATATATTTTTCAGATAAGGTCATGCAGTTTAAGGGTGTGAATGCACAAGGGTGCAGCTGCTAGCTGCGTTCATATCTACCTGGCTGTGTTCCTACTATGTTCCTATTGGCGAGGGGCCTACATGCGGCCTGAGGTATTTATGGCTGCAGCTTCAATCGCGCAAGGGACCCGATCGAGCATCGGAATTCCATCCATGGCTCATCTATACAGCAGCTTGGATGATATTTGCTGTTACATTAGTGAGCATAATGTTTCAGCCAGCGAGTGTGAGTTGCCATTACCTGTATATTTCTTAATGGGGTGGTACTCATACTATTGGAGAGCGTTACCCACTGAGACCACTTCCAGGTCCTTAATTAGTTACAGATAACCCACCATTTATTGTTGACGTGTGGAAGTCGTCAAAAATAAAGATCAACTTGGAAGGTGCACACCGCCTGTTCTTAGATGTTGTCAATGGCAGGACTTCTTTGTAGGATTTGGATTTTGTGGGCCGTTTGCAAGCTCGGTTTTCCCTGAACGTGAGCCGAGGTTACTGGCCGACCAGCATGGTAAGCAGCAACGCCTTGCTCTCTAGGATGTTGATATATTAGTGAGCATTGGTGTCGGTGGACTTTCATATCGCCGCTGCCAATTCTACAAGAATGTTGTGTACGCCGCCACATAGATTTGCGTGCATACACAATTGTGATCAAGGTTTCCCAAATTTCACAATGGATGATAGCCTTGGCACCATCTCCAAGAATTACATGAAGGAGGGCGCACCATCTAGCAGAAACTTAAGACAGAACATGCACCACCGAACATAACCACCTGAGCAATGGAGAATCTTGTTCCGGGGTTGCATATCAAACACATTCCTCTGAGGGAGCCAGTGCGCAAGTAAACGGCGACTCAGCACGCCAAGGGTTTCATCCATATCTGCCACAAAGTAGCCAAGGCTATCACGAATCGTGAAATTTGGGACACCTTGATCACAATTGTGCATGTGCGCAAATCTATGTAGGGCGTACACAACGTTCTTGTAGATTGGCAGTGACGATATGAAAGTCCACCGACACCACTGCTCATTAACATATCAACATCTGAGAGATTAAGGCGTTGTTGCTGACCACGTTGGTCGGTAATTAATCTCGGCTCGCATTCAGGGAAAACCGAGCTTGCAAACGGCCCACAAAATCCAAATCCTACAAAGAAGTCTTGTCATTGACAGCATCTAAGAACAGGCGGTGTGCACCCTCCAAGTAGATCTTTATTTATGACGACTTCCACAGGTCAACTATAAATGACGGATTATCTGTAACTAAGGACCTGGAAATGGTCTCAATGGGTAACGCTCTCCAATAGCATGAGTACCACCCCATTAACAAATGTACAGGTAATGAAAACTCACACTCCCTGGCTGAAACATTATGCTCAGTAATGTAATGGCAAATATCATCCAAGCTGTTGTATAGATGAGCCATGGAGCAATACCATGCTCCATCGGGTCCCTTGCGCGATTGAAGCTGCAGCCATAAGTACCTCGGGCCGTATGTAGGCCCCTTCTCCAATACGAACACAGTAGGAACAGAGCCACGCAAATACGAACGCAGCTAGCACCAACACCCTTGTGCATTCACCCTTAACCTGCATGACCTTATCTGGAAAATATATGCTTATGGGGCTCTATGCATCTTGACTGCCAATGCGGAATTTCAATTCCTGTAAGAGGGGATCTTCACAGATGCATAAATATTTGGGGGAAGAGGAATGTGCTCTTGATCATCTATGCCATCCATGTCATCAACAAAGTAGTCCACCCACTCAATGGCGGATACAGCACTTCGGGGTTCTTTGGCACCATCTCCGTTCATAACTCTACATAAGCTGCAAATAACTCGCGAGCTATTGGGTCAGTAGTAGCATTATTGGCGATGTACTCATCATATACTCCCCAGAGATAGGAATCCCCATAGCATCTTCCAGAGCTAATAACGGATAGACCATCTCTCCCTAGGAGGTAACAATGGTATGTCCGTCAGAGTTCAAAATGATATGAAGGCCTCCAGCAGCGGCCAGCAGTTTTCAACTTGGTAAAGTTAGGCCAACACTCCTTTAATAATGCTGGCCTGCTCAGGAAGGACCTTTTCAAACTTTGAGATCAACATCGCTCTTGCACAAATTAGAAATTTAGGGCAATATGGCGCCCCGATGTATCATGAATTTAGATTTGCTGAATCTTTATTTAAAGCTTTTGAACTTCTTTCGCAAGCTATAGGTACTTTTGAGAAGTTCCTTACATCCTAAAACGACTCCAATTTTTGTGAGAAGCGTTTGATAGTTTTGCCCCCATTTAAATTAAAAACCTACTGCCACATCAAAACGTGAGTATTTTCTGAGTAGTGCCGTGGCAACTGACTTGAGAATTGCATACAACTGAGATACTGCATCTTGCACATTTCCGCAGTTGCACGCAGACCAGAGACGACAGACGAGGGATCACAAAGGTTTTATTTGTTTGAGCACCTGATAATACCAGTCCTCGGACATAAATAAGTGTAGAGAGTTGGGTAAAACACCACACAGCCTAGGAGGGGGGTGACCTCTTGTATATATAGGCCGTATAGGCTTGGAGCACAAGTAAGACAATTACAAGTCAAGTACAAGACGTATACAGCTATACATATCTAATACCCACCCGCGGTCACAGGGGGAGAGTCAATGACACCAAGACTGGACCTAAAATCAGTAAACAACTGTATAGGAAGACCCTTAGTCATAATGTCAGCAAACTGACGCAAGGAAGGAACATGAAGAACCCAAACGTGTCCCAATGCGACCTTCTCACGCACGAAGTGAATATCGATCTCAATGTGCTTTGTTCGTCGATGATGAACTGGGTTGGCGGTCATATAGACTGCACTGATATTGTCACAATAGACGATCGTAGCCTTAGAGAGAGGAAGATGAAGCTCCTGAAGCAACTGGAGAATCCAGCAACACTCAGCC
This sequence comes from Panicum miliaceum, assembly GCA_032594955.1. Taxonomy (NCBI): domain Eukaryota; kingdom Viridiplantae; phylum Streptophyta; class Magnoliopsida; order Poales; family Poaceae; genus Panicum; species Panicum miliaceum. The sequence goes on from CM064068.1 coordinate 15,721,465, forward strand.
ACAACATGTGCAACAGCTCGGTACTCAGCCTCAGTACTGGAACGAGACACCGTAGTCTGCTGTTTTGATGACCAGGAAACCAGAGTGTCACCAAGATAAACACAATAGCCAAAAGTAGAACACCGAGAATCTGGACAGCCAGCCCAGTCTGCATCAGAATACATCGTCAGAGAATCCACAGGACCAGTGCCAATCTGAAGACCAGAAGACAAGGTACCATTGACATAGCGCAGAATGCGCTTGACAAGTGCAAGATGCAACTCCCGAGGGTCGTGCATAAACAGACAAACTTGCTGAACAGCATAGGCAGTGTCAGGACAAGTGAGAGTAAGATACTGTATAGCGCCAGCAATACTCCAATACTCAGAAGGATCAGCAATAGGAGGTCCATCCGATGCAGAAAGCTTGGACTTACAGTCAACTGGCGTCATGGTGGAGTGACATTCACTCATGCCAGCACGCTGTAGGAGATCCGAAGCATACTGCCATTGAGACAAGAACAGACCAGCAGAAGACCGAGTAACTGAAATCCCCAAGAAGTGATGTAGATCACCAAGATCAGTCATAGCAAACTCTGTATGAAGTCGTTCAATAATAGAGCGAAGCAGGGCATCTGAGGAGGCAGTCAGAACGATGTCATCCACATACAGAAGGAGATATACAAGCTGGGCACCATCTTTGTAAACAAACAAAGAGGTGTCGGTGACTGAAGGAAGAAAATCCAACTGTCGGATATATGTAGCGAATCGCTGGTACCATGCACGAGGAGCCTGTTTCAAACCATAGAGAGACCTCTGCAGAAGATAGACATGATCAGGATGAGCTGGATCAACAAAACCGGGTGGCTGCTGGCAGTAGACTGTCTCATCAAGATGACCATGGAGAAAAGCATTTTTCACATCGAGTTGATGGATTGACCAATGACGGGATGCTGCAATTCTAAGAACAATCCTGATGGTCGCAAGCTTGACAACCGGACTAAAGGTCTCATCATAATCAATTTCATGCTGCTGTGAAAAACCTCGAACAACCCATCAGGCCTTATGGCGAGCAAGAGAATCATCTTAATGAAATTTGTGTTTATAAATCCACTTGCCTATCACCACATTAGCCCCTGGTGGGCGAGGAACAAGACGCCAGGTGCCATTTTTCATGAGAGCCTTATACTCATCAGCCATAGCTACTTGCCAATTGGGATCAGCAAGGGCACTTCGATAGTTGGACGATATCGAAGAGGCAACAAGGTGCTCGGCAGACAGATTCTTGTAGCTCACGGGCTAAATGGTACCTGACTGGAGGCGAGTCATGCGCCTCAGGACGGGAGGCGGCGACGGACCGCGCATGGGGCGCTGAGGCGCAGGAAGGGGCAGCAGCACTTGAGCAGACGGGCTGAACTGTCTTGCTGGGAGTGGTGCATGAAGACGGCGAGCGTAGACGTTGCCGAAACGTCCAGGAGGGTCAGCAGGCTGTTGCTGGACAGCAGGCTGCTGAGGTCGGCGAACGTAGACTTGCCGAAGCGACCGGGCGGGTCAGCAGGCTGCTGGACAGCAGGCACAGCAGCCTGCTGTGGCGCACCAGACAGGGTCGTGCTCCTGCCCGGCAGGGAAGAAGCCGAAGGGGGTGCCGATGGGGATACAGGACCACGCCCACCAGCACCAGGGGCGCCCGGAGGATAGCCTGGTAGGGGTACAAAACCGCTCCCACGAGTACTGGAGGGGCCAGGGATAAACGCATGTCGCGGCTGCTCAACATCCATGGAGGATGGAGCGACCGGCGAGGGAGCTACTGCATTGTTAGTAGAGCAAGGCACAATAATATCCAAATCATCGTCTCGAAGAAAATCCAATGAGGATGGAGGTACGGGAGCATCGCGTGCAAAGGGAAAGGAAAACTCATCAAACAAAACATGACGAGAGATAATAACGCGACGGGTGGAGATGTCGAGATAACGATATCCTTTATGTGCCAAAGGGTAGCCCAAGAACACACATGTAGCGGACCGAGGGGCAAGCTTGTGAGGGGAGGTCGCTTGGAGATTGGGGTAGCAGAGGCACCCAAAAACTCGCAAGTGATCATAGGAGGGGGGGGGGGGTGTCGGCCAAAGAGGCGTGCATAAGGAATGTCACCAGAAATAGAGGTTGACGGACGCCTGTTCAGGAGATATGTGGCTACAGAGAGCGCCTCGGCCCAGTAGGGAGGCGGCATGGAGGCATGCATCAGTAAAGTACGCACAAAATTATTAAGTGTACGAAGAATGCGTTCAGCCTTGCCGTTCTGCGCAGAAGTATAAGGGCAAGAAGTTCGAAATAAGATGCCACGGGATGCTAGGTCGGTTGTGGTGGCGTTATTAATAAATTATGTGTCATTATCAGTCTGAAAACACTTAACTGGGAGGCTGAACTGACTCTATGCATACGAAATAAACTGGGTGATATGCTCATAAACATCAAACTTATGATGGAGGGGAAACGTCCAACAAAAATGAGTAAAATCATCCAGCACAACCAAATAGTATTTATAGCCCGAAGTACTAGGAACAGGTGATGTCCAAACATCGCAATGAACTAACTCAAAAGGAGACGAGGTCCGAGAGGTAGAAGTACTAAATGGGAGGCGCGTATGTTTGCCGAGTTGACAAGCATGACAGACGGAGTGATCTGCTTTAGTACAAGATATGTGTTTATTCTGGCGAAGGGTGGCAACAGCGGCTGGGGCAGGATGACCAAGACGTCGATGCCACAGGGATGAAGAGGCGGCAACGAGGGCGTGGGCAGTGGCTGGTGTGGCAGCAACGAGGGTGTACATGTCACCATCACTATTGCAGCGAAGAATCACGCGTCACATCCTGAGGTCCTCCACAGAAAAGCCAAAGGCATCAAATTCAATGGAACAACTATTGTCTCGAGTGAACTGACGAACGGAGAGGAGGTTGCGAACTATGGCAGGGACGACAAGAACATTGTTCAAGGTGAATTTAGATGTAGCAGTGTGAAGGACAGACTGACCACAAGACATGACAGGAATATGAGTGCCATTGCCTACAACGGGAGCACGAGAGAGAAGGATACCTTCAGATGAGTGCATATGGGTGGAGGTGCCGGTGTCCATGACCCATGGAGATGAGCCTGGACGGACATCTGTTGGAGTGCAGCAATCAGCCCAGCCTGATCCCAAGACGGCGCCGAGGACTGCTGCAGCGGGGCAAAGGCGGTGTGAGCCTGAGGGGCGGGGCCGAGCAGCCCTTGCCCGCCCCAGCCGCCCACGCCAGAAGATCCGACGCGCGAACCAGCACCCTGGGAGGGCCAGCCACCTGCCTGTCCTCCTCCCTGAGGAGCCCACGGGTTGAAGCACACCCATGGACCAGCAGGGAAGGGGTCGCGGCCTTGCGGCGGCGGCTGCTGCTGCTGACCGCCGCCGCCACCGTTGTTGCGCCGGCCGCTGCCTCCCTTCTTGCGTCGCGGCTGCTGCTGCTGCTGCTGCCCACCTTGCGGTTGCTGCTGTGCAGGCGCGTTGTAGGAGGAGGAGCGGCAGCCAGATGCACCGCAGGCAGGAGTGGAGGAGGCGATGAGAGCAGTGGATGCCGCGACCCTGGCCTCATTGGCCAAGCGCAGCTCTTTCAGGACGAGCTTATCGAGCGCGGTGTTGAATGTGATGCCGGCCTGCGCGGCGATGAAGTCGGCGGTGGTGCTGTAGCGTGGGTTGATGCCGCGAAGAAGGTTGAGGACGAGGGTACCCTCGTCAACGGGCTGACCGATGTCACGAAGAGCATCGGCAACCTTCTTCATCGCCTTGCCATAGTCCTCAACAGATTGATTGCCCTGAGTCATGCTGTAGAAGGCATGGCTCAGGAAGATGGCGCGAGTAGCTTTGTTTGCCTGAAAGTGAGCAGCAAAGTGAGCAGCAATGGTGTTTCAAAGCTGGAGCGCCGTCTGGTTGGGCGCCATGGTGAAGTCGAGGACGGAGTCGGAGACGGAACCATACAGCCAGCTACGAACGCAGCAATCTGCCTCGTTCCAAGCGCTCGTGCGCGGATCAGGTGGGGCAGTCCCGTCGATGTGGCAAAGGAGACCGAACTTGCCGCACATGGCCTCAAAGAAGGAGCTCCACTTGGTGTAGTTTGAGGATCGGAGCTCCAGCTTCATGGGGACGTGTGACTGGACAACGACGGAGACGTAGGGTTACGCCATGGCGACGTCTTCCAGATCAGCAGCAGAGATGAAAGAGGAGTTGTCGCTGGCGGCAGAGGTCATCAACAGATTGGATCTGTTGGGGGAGGTTGGCATGCAGCGGCGGCGCACGGTGGTGTGGTAGGCGACATGTGAGGGTTCACACGCCGAGGGAGGAGAGGAGTCGCACGCAGCTAGGGAGGGGGCAGCGCTAGGGCAGCGGAGGAGGGGGGGGGCGTACGGCCAGACCTAGGATAGGTCCCGGACTCGTGATACCATATAGAGAGTTGAGTAAAACTCCACACATCCTAGGAGGAGGGGTGACCTCTTGTATATATTGGCCGTATACTTGTATATATAGGCCGTATAGGCTTGGAGTACGAGTAAGACAGTTACAAGTCAAGACGTATACAGTACTCCCTCCGTTCTAAAATGTAGGTCATTTTGGCAAATTTAGATGCATAAATTTTGCAATATATCTAGATATACAGCAAAATTATGCATCTAGATTTGCCAAAACGATGACAATTTGGAAAGGAGGAAGTAGCTCACTTTCAAACTTCTTCCAACAAACATTTCTTATCTTCACCAAACATAGGGGAATTCCTGCCATCGATGTTAGCAACTTAATACATTTTACAATCTGGGAACTGCTGCCAGTACAATACAAGTACAACAGAAGTTACAACTCTTGCTGTAACAACAGAACTTCGTAATGCACTGTGTCAAAAGCGCATTTACCGCTTGGTATATTTGGGTGCAAGTGTTGTTGGCCACCACAAGCAACAACCAACACCGGCGCACCCATCTCTAACAACAGTCTATGTGTACAGGCTAACTAGATCTAAAAATGGTACGGAATAAAAAATCAAATTAAACAAAAGGTGTTCCTAAAGTTTTTCTTGCTTCATCTTGTTTCTCTTCTAGACGACAACAGATAACCAAATGCTGCCAAGCTCTACCTTCCAGTTGAAGCTTGAGCCTTCAATGTGCGTCACACAATGCCCATCTGCATCAGCACTGCAGTAGATATATGCTTTAATCTTTCATGACTTTCACCTGGATAATGTTATCACATTGAATGCACCTGACAGGCCTTTTCCCTGCCACAGTAGAGGCATGCCCTCCTTGCAGTTCAACAAAAGAGGTGGAGGTGCCATTCCCAAAATCTCCTCTCGTCAAATCTGCACAATGGATGAGTCTATCTATGGCTTGATCTGTGGCTTCTCTTTGCATATAACTGAGATCCATTACTAGTTGCTCCATCTTGTTCTCTAACTCTCCTGTAGAACAATACATAAGCTGCAGCAGTCTTCACCTCGTCTTCATCAATGGCAGCAACATGGCTATCATCAAAGTTGTACCACCGATTCTCATCCACAAGCTGCAAAGAGATTTACCATCAGCATTCTATGCTACGTAGAGAACCATCAATGAGATTCCAGAGCACAAACTGGTACTGGACAAATTAGGAACTTCTCAACTGACAATTCACAAATCAAACAAAAATATCGCACTGACATTAACTGTATGGTGAGCTATCTTATACTCAGCGTGGGCTAACAGATTGCATTGACCATTGCAATCGCCATGATACAACAAACTTCAGCTCAAATTATAGAATAGCCACTAAGAACATGCACAAACAGCAGAACCTGGATGTACAATAGGTAGCCATAGGACGTTGGAATCACTATCAACAACATGCAATTAGAAATGTACCTTTATGTGTGCAGTATAATGTCCGCTCGCCATGCTGCCATAATGATTGCTCACAGCATACAGTTCATACATCTGACGCTCTGAACTCTTCTTGTTGGCAATATAATTTGTCAAATCCAAGTCATGTATGGGAAAATTGACAAAAGTTTCTAACTTTTGTTTTGTTGACCTACTAAATGAAAATCTCTTGAGATGTATGACTAGCACTTCCGGAAGTCTCCATAAATCCAATTTTTTGCTAGCTTGCCTTTGCTCCTTGCACCTTGGACAGTACCTAACAAAATATCATACCTTTATCACTATACAATATATAAATGGAAGCTATTAGACATAAGGCAGGAACATTTTCAAGTGCATGTCCAAAAACTATAATTTCTACTAAAATCCAAGAAAAGGAACTATTTGTTCCAAAACAGGCTTCTAGTTGGTAGCGATAGGCTGAGAAAGTGAATTATGCTTCAAGATCAATGCATAAGCAACAAAACCTAGTTTACTCTACACTAAACGATCAAACAATAGTAATTAGCTCCCTAGTTTCATAGATTTGATCATGTCAGCATAAGCATCTGAAAGTGTATTCCATTGATGACAACATTTACAGTTAATTATGTTTGCACTTTCACATAGTGCATTGCAGCAGGCAAATCCGCTGACATCACTACTATAAGATAAGGTTTAAGAGTGCCCTTTGGCCATGTGCTTAGGAAAACAAGAGATAATGGTTAATGTGGGTGATAAGTGATCACTCGTAACTGCTTTGATACTGAAATAATCATGGGCAAAACAGAGTAGCTGAACACATGCCCATGTTTTGAAACAAAACTGAAAATCTAATATAAAATGGAACAGAGAACAAGGAATTCTGTTCAGCAGCTCTGGCCAAACCCACCAACAAATACATTTTTACAGGCCTCAATTGTTACAGTTGCTCACAGGATCCACATAGTTTTGCAAATAGACAGAACGCTGAACTCATAAGTTTTGAAATTTCATTTTCTGTATAGCACAGCATTGTAAGGCATCCCATTCCAATACCAAATCCTGCATAGGTTTATGCTGGTATAACAACACAAGTGCAAGTGCAAACAACAAAGTAATGACCTATGTTGTCCGAGCATGCGTCAAGTATTAATGTACCAGCCAAAAAGGACATTATGCACCCATGAAGGGATTGTCAAGTTTTAGGTATCAAATGTATCTTAGAATGTGGAAATTGAAAACTAACCACATGTCTTCAGGTACAAGAGGTTCTTCTCTCAAGAAAGCATCCAAGCATGCATAGAGTGAGAGAGCTTCACCACGGGTTCGCTTGGCAGGAGGAGCATACATAAACACCTCTGGAAGATAATCTAAATGATCAGTGTTAATCTTTTCCAGATCTGCCTTGGACCAATTGATAAAAAATACTGTTGCAAGTGAAGATTGCGGGACCCTGATAGAGTCATTCGATTTTTCAATAACTGTGTTGCTATCATCAATCAATTGTATCTGAAATTTGCTGCTGTCAGTATTATAACTATGCATTCTTGTGGAGAGAGAATTTTGGGCAGCCAACTGTGGAGAGTCCTGATTTCTTAGCATGGGCGCAAGCATTTTATGAACCAACTCATGGATATCAAAACCCGTTACAGTTTCATTGCGCGGTATTTGTGCAAGAAGAGGAACACCATAGGGTTTCCAAGATGTCACGCTGTTATTATTTGCATGGTCCCTACAGATAGCAAAGAATAATATTATCAAAAAGAATTCACAATAAGTATTATGTTAATCATGTAAATAGCATATTGCCATGGCATATGTTAGGTTCACTTCAATATAAACCAAGCAAGCCACTACAGCTGTAATTCTAGCAAGAAGATAAATGTACACAAGTTTGTTTCTTTTACTTACAAGTCTTCACGGCGATGCACAAACTGAATATAATTGGCCCTCTTTTCCAGTTTTGGGAGCCTATAAACTGCGAGACGGTCGTCATCACTTATTGTAGACAGTTGAAGCACTGGATCATCAAGGAAACGGTAGATCTTATGATTCCGTATCTGTAGATAAATTCAAGGAAAATGTATAAGCACAGATGATCATTAAACCTGCCAACCTGTACATTAGGTCAAGTAAGAATAATGACGAACCTCGGCAATTAGAAGTTTCTCCCCATTTTTAAGTGAGCATGCATTGCCAAGGGCTTGTAATAAATCCCTGCACCTACCTTGCTTCGGTACATTTACAGTGAATTGTGTTGGTGGAACACTTCCGTCACAAGAAAAAACCACGGCAGTCATGCTCCGGGTTGAGGCAAATTGTAAGGGCAAGGAAAGATACATGAACGGGTCAAAAGTCACTGAAACCTTTCCACAGACCGGGCAGACCAAAGTTGACTTGTATTGGCCCTGGAAAATGATTACAGAAGGAAGTGTCTTAGCAATAATAAGGCAGAGAGCCTAATTAGGAAGAACTAAATCTTGAGCCAAAAACATGTCAATTTGCATGCAACATGCAGATGTGTGCACCTTGTGGGTTGTGACAGGTATGCAGCTCAAATGAATTGCAGTGCCCGAAAGGGAAGATACACAAGTATGTATACATATATCCAAGAAACACCCTACACTGGAACAGTAAATACACAGATAGCAATATAAGTCTAACGCAGCTAATCCTTCTGCAATACATAACATGTATCTCTGGCTACATGTGTCACAGACAGCACATCTAATCACTGTGCAGACCTGAAACTGAAAATGTGTTTGCATGCTCATGCACACACACGAACTACGAAGTCATCAAAGGATCGCTTTTTTCCAAAACCACCAAGAGAAACATGATGGTTCCAAATTGCAATTGGCTATTAAAATTTATCACATCAGGTACGAATGTGTAGAACTAACCTGGCAAACATCAACAATGATTGAATTGTTTCTAGCAATATGATTTGCCCAATATTCATCTGCAACTTCTTCATCTGATCGTCCATCAGCATCTCCGGAATTTATGTAAGGTCTATGTTTCACACGATTTAAGTCCTCATGGAGTCCATCCAAGAGGAACGCCAAAAGCTCCTGCAGTATTTTGTCAAGGTACAGATTCAGAAAAGAAAAAAATAATAAGATGGAACACCAATCTAAAGAGACAACCAAACCTGTGAATCATGCTGGTTGTATCCACTGAACTGAGAGGCAAACCGAGAAAGCTTCATTTTGAATGGTCTAGGAGAAACTGGGCCACGTCCTCCAGGAGCCCAGAGTTTTCTCAGTAGCTCACCAAAAGCTAATGCAAGTTCACCCTACATGACTACCATCAGAACTCAGTAAAATTAACACATGAAGCTAGTGAAACTGAAACCAGAAAGGCAACTATGTAGTAGCCAGATTTTTTTGCAGGATTAAAATACACTGTAGCTGTAGGAAATGTCCATCCCAAATGCTCATTTCCAATAATCCTATGCGAGTACATAATAGCAAATACATAGGTTACTTGGTTGTCAAGGTAAACAAACATGAGATGGCATACCAAGGAAAAACTGACAGACCAGTTTTAAAATGGCAAAAATTATAAATCTGGACTACAAATGTGATCAAGGAGCAGTAAAACTACCACACTCAAGAAAGATATTGATATTGTACATGTAGAAAAATTTAACATATCAAAAGCTATGCCAAATGCATATAATAATGATCCCAATTTCTCCACAAAAAATGACTTTATGTTATGTTCATGCATCAAGGCGTCCAGGTCATGCGAGTGGAAAGAGTACTTACCACATTACCCAGTGGATTTTGCCGATTTATTTCCCGGTGGTAATCTTCACAAAAATATCTAGTAAACTGTGGCGTGTGCACAAGACACTGTATGGCACTGTTCATATAGCATGTATTTCCCAGATTAAGTAGCCCTGTAAGACCTAAAGGTGATCCCCTTGTGATCATGCCACTAGAACCATGTACATTATCGAGGTCACCGTTGGGAGATTGCAGGTAGAGGTTTGGCGTCAGACTAGTGTTATAGCTTCTAGAAGCATAGTTGTTGGCTGCAAAATTCTCATTCGGCAATCCTGATCTTGGAGCATCAGCAATCAAAGAAGTTGATTCTCGCTCAAAGAAATCATTTCCTTTGACCAAACTCATGCATCCACCATCTGCACCACCATTCGCATCAGTAGTAACCTCAACTAGAATCTGTGGTAATAATACAAAAGTATATAGTCAGTAAGTCGGATCATTTACTCTAGAACACCATGAACTAGCAAAGTATTTGTTCTACAAATATATTTTGGGATTGGGTGTAGGGGTACTGCTTGTCAGTTATTATACAAGTTTTGACTCACATCTTGATCCATCTGAATGTTAGCATCATCAAGGGTTTTCTCCAAGTTGTCCATCAATGCATGCTTTGTTCGTCCATAATAGTCCCAAATGCATACCTGTGCCAATGATCACCACAATAACTATGAAAAAATTCCTTGCAGCCAAAAGAAACATAAACATCAAAAGAAACAGCTACCTCATCTGGTATCAAATCAAAAGCCGCACAAGCCCTTTTATGGAGTTGGCCAACTGTATCCTGCAAAAGGTTCATAGGTTTTTTTCGTAAATTGTAAACTTTTCAGTTCTTTCGTACATAACATCTAGCAAACATCTTCAGAAGCTATTGGTGACATTGAAAAACTTCGACAGTAGGTTATGCTTACGAAGTGGCAACATATTTTATATAATTTTGTACAGTCCGATATATGGAAATACAAATTAAAAGTAAGGACAATGTGCTCAACAGTAGCCAAACAGATTCAAGCATACCTTCTTGCTTATCCTTATAAAGGTCCGCTCTCCTCTTGACATTAGAAGTAACTGCAGACGTAGAGGATAAACTTCTATGGCCAAATCAGTTTGAGAAAAGCCAGTATTGATTGCTTTTCTTGGTAATGTTGGCCCTCCACCATACCTGTTAACACATTTTCAGAGTAATGAGAAAAGGGATCCAAACATCAAATAAAAAGCAGTATAGTTTGTTTCTTTTTAAAAGAAATGATATCACAGCTTCTTACATAGTGAACACAAATGAATGAACTCGTATTTGTGTATCAGAAAGCTCTCAAATTCTTATCTTGAATTGGTAGTATAATAGCATCAACCTTCCTTCATGCACGTCAATGCAAAACATCTAGAGATAATCAGCACAATTGGTGCCTCATTTCATCTTACAATCAAAGGGTACTCATTTTTGTGTGCTCCTTTCTACATATAATTATTTGAAGAAGCAATATATTTGAAAATTACCAACAAAAATTGTAAAGACTGATAGCTAATGACTGCTACACATTGTTAGAAAAATAATTATTATTTATGTTCATTCAGTATGTTCAGGGAAGTGAATATATCAGTGTATAGTGATACATGCACTGATGTACATAGACTAGAATCACCTTGAAAGACAGTAATCCATATTCCATAAAAAATAATAAGGAATCATGAAAAGGTAGACATGTCTGTGAACAGAATGATAAGCTATGCAGAAACTACCAACAACAAGAAGCTGCTACACAATTAGGCACAGAGAGGTAATTTAAAAGTGACAGATCTGGAGGGGATTAGTCTTTGTGAATCATATTCCACAGTATAGAGTTCAAACAAATGTGACGTACCAACCATGCAACTTTTCCCATACTTGCTGAGGAAGCAGTATGTAATCACGACCCTCAACTAAGGTATCATGTATCTCAATCTCCATATTGGAGACTTCAAGTGCCGCATCATCAATTAGATCAGTATTGTCAATAGCTCCTGGCCTTCTAGGAGTTTTTGAACCAAACTCATGATGATGTGAACCATTACTTGTTACACTACTCAAATCTTGAATGACGTAATCAATCCAACTTTGCCACCACCTGTTAAGCAAACAAAGAATCTCTTATTTATAATCCGAACTGAGAGTAAACAAAAGAGGCAACTGACAGGCAAACTAATATATTAAATGAGGCGAAAAGGAGAATAAAATAATATGGATCTGCATTTCTCAAGAACCCTTCTAAAACAGATATTTTCATGCTCACCACTGTATGGCCACTTGTAAACGCGTAAACCAAGAGAACGGGGAAAAATAGCATTCCAGAACCAGATTCGAGACGCAGGTTGCTTTGATACATCTTGGATCTCATAATAGGTGTCCTACTAGCAGTGCATCTTGCCAAAACATACTCTAAAATATTCTAGTCATAACATGACAAGGAAGGCCAAAAGGCAGATGATACTTGTGAGCTGAGGCAATGCTCTCATAGCACTATCAGAACAGATTTGCTCAGGCCATTATGTTTGCCAAATTGCAACAATAACACCATATGTGCTCCATCTCCAACTATGTCTAGCATCGGACCATTGGATTGCAAACCAACGGTCTAGATCACACCTGAAATCAGACCTCTGTTAACTTCCATCACACCTCTGTTCTCCTCTCTCTCTCGTTCTCCATCGTCTCCAGTGGATTTGGTAGAGGTGAGGGCTTCTGGCGGCTGCCACCTACTCACCCCACTGCGGTTGTCATCTCGTCCCACGACTCGCCTTCCTCCCTGTAGCCCCTTGCTCCTCCACCTGCTCACCTTGCTGGACCCCGCTGCCAAAATCGAACCGGCTCCATCAAGGGAGAAGCAGGTGACGCATCCACGGGCGAGCTCCCACAGCCCATCCCAAATGCCGCGCCTTCCACCGATATATTTCAATTTCCCTGTCACCGATGGAATGAGTGAAGAGAACTGCTGAAGGATCATGAACCTCGATGCACAGCAACACCAGAGGCTGAGCCATGGCGCACGCTCCCACAAGCACCCTTTGCTTTTCTCATTGCCTCTCTACAGCTCCCTCTGCCTGTCAGAGGGGATACAGCTCACGCAGAAGAAGGTGGTAACAGAATACTACATGGAGGGGAAGACAGAAAGAAATCCGGTGGAATTTTTGCAATCGAGAAAAAACAGCAAGAAGATTTGGATTGTGTTATGAGTGCAATTTTCTCTTGTGAGTTTGATCCACAGCCTACATACTCAGGGCTGGCTCTAGGCCCATGCAGCGGAGGCGACCGCCGGGGGCCCAGGGAGGAGGGAGGCCCAACATCTAATCTAAACTACAGGCCTGCTAATCTAATCGCATGACAGCAGTCAGCAGAAGACGAGGCGTCGCCACTGTTCGGGTCAACTGCAGCCGGCTTGCCAAGTTGCCGCCCAGGCACCCACGCCAGCACGCCCTGCGCCCCGGCCCCTGCCGGCTGCTGCCCTGGTCTCCGCGAGAGGCGAGACTGCAACTCTGCCTATCGGCTGTCGCCCCGTCGCCCCTGCTGCCTGATCGGCTGATCCTGTGATCCAATCCTGCAATCCAAAGAGGCAAGACCAGACGCCAAGGCTCATGTCTCCAGAGAAATCAGTGATTGGTAATTCTTATTTAATATTTATCTAGTGTCTTAGATATTTTTAGTTCTAAATTTCCAATTCCAGTGAGGCAGTGACCATTACCTGCTTTTCTGATTAGGTCTTAGATGTTGCCCAAGAAAGAATTGTCAGGTTCTTAGAAAAGGAAAACGAGAAAACATGCTAATTAATTGGTTGAATCACAAAGGGGTGCTTTACATAAGTTTTTTGTCGGTTCAAGTAAAATTGATGTCAACGAAGTTCAAGGGCAGGAATCTTATCATGGGCAGCAGGAACATGATCATAAGTTAAATGCAGAAGATGAGGTCAATGAAGATTGTCCAATAAAAGAAGATTTAATTGCAGAAATTGATGCCATGGAGGATAGTATGAGGCAGGAAAATTATTGTGAAGGACTGAAATATTATTGTTGATGGAGTCATGGGGTTTAGCTATTATTTGAGATAATCATACTCGTTTTATTTTCCACTCTTTAGTTTGTATTATAGTCATCGTTCTTCAAGAATTATATATATGTCATTAGTATTATTATCTCCTTTATCATGTTAAAAAAAATATTTAGGCTAAAGGACCCATAAAGCCTGGTTCACTCGGGAGCACTCAGAATCATAGAGCCTGCCCTGTACATACTTCCATGGAAAAATGAATGGTTAAATTCTGGTCAAGCCTGATACCATTGCTGCCCTGCACCATTGCTGCCCATTTCTCTTCGCAAAACAGAGGTGCGCCACCGGCTCAAGAGCCAAGCACCAAACTGGCAAGTCTAACGCTGAACGACTACAACTCTTGGGAGTAGGAAAAGCTCCAAGATTCAAATCTTTCATTAGAGAAGAACACCTAAACCGCCCACGCCGCCAAATCCACCTCCATGCCAACGCCGAGGCGCAGTCGCAGCGGCGCCGGGACACCTCGCCGGCGGCCATGCGCATTCCTCCGTCCAGGAACAACAGCGAGAACGCCAAAAAAACAACTGGAAAAAAAACGGTTTTGAGCCCCGTAAGACCCTCCCATGCGCGGCGGCGAGGACGGCCGCAGAACCCGGGACTAGATCGACACGATTGGGGGAGGAAGAGGCACGCAGAGCGGGCAGGCACAGCCGGACCTGGTGGTGATGAGGAAGAAGGTGTCGCCCTCCTTGGCTTGTGCCTCGGCTGCGACGGTGATGTCCCGGATGAGCCCCATCTCCACCTCTGCGGGGAGCGCCGGCGCCGACACCACCATATCCATCCCCGCCGGCGGCGGCGAGGAGGCGCCCGCGGGCTAGGGTTTGGGCCCTCCCGTCTTCTCCCCTTCCCACAGGACCTCCCGCCCTCTCTGTGGGAGCGGCTGGAGCAGGGGGTGGTGGAGTGGACGGATGAGGCAGTGGAAGTGGTGGCGACGACGATGAGGTGAGCGGAGCGGGAGAGGAGGGGCGGATCTGCGAAGGCTCCTGTTCTTCCGGGCCGGGAGGGAGGAGAGGAGGCTGTCTGGTTTCCGTTCAGTGTTCAGGCCCGGGCCTTGTTTTTCTTCTTTCCTTCTCTACCCTCATGGATGGAGATTTGCCATTTTGGAACGGCGGCTACCTGGTGTGATTTCAAAAAAGTTTACAAGTGGCCATGTGGAGTTTTGAGTTTCGTATCCGTTAAGTTTCCACGTGATATGATTTTGACTAATATTTGTATTGATATGGTAGAAATGATATTAGCTATGACTTACATAAACAAATACAATGTTACTGCATCTTTAATCAGACTGATCGTATGAACGTGAAAAGGTAATGCCCCACATCACAAAACCTAATGTATTTATCTTTAGGATGTCAAAGTATGATAACATCATTTTTTTACATTCTCTCTAGAAAGACAGGTGCATTCATATGGCCATCGAAGTTTTCGCTGTGTGCCGGTTCCGGTAGATAGTTACTGGATCTTGTAATTTACTTTGAAGAAATGAAAATCGTTCAGGTGGCTACCTTACGCCCCCTGTTCACAAGGATTATTCCCCTACATTAAACTATCACAGGCCTTCTAGATCCATATATAATGACGACATTTTAAGCGAGTGAACACGTCGTCACAAGATGCGAGATAATTACTTTAAAATGTTGCCTTATTTGTCAGTTTTATAACTTCTTTGGCTTTAGGTGTGATAACATGTGCATTCACCCTTCTATCTTGGAAGGTTCGTATGTTTCTTTTCTTCTTCAAACATCCAATAACCAACATGATATACTGAATTTGTCACAAGGAAAAAGGGCAATGGATATGCAGTACTCAAGTGGTTGTTTCAACGACACTAAGAAGTTTAATTATTCATCCATTGCATAGCATGAGGAAATATTGCTTTGGATGAAATTTCCATACATAGAAAGCCTTGCCGATTATGTTTGTGCTATTACTTCTGCAGTACTCTTCGGATGGTGTGGTCATAAACCAATTTTATACCCAAACTGCAATTGGAAGAGCATCCAAAGGTGCAAACTGTGCTCTCTATAAAATAAGCCACCCTAGAATAATGCAGTTTCTTTCCCCTTTTTTCTCTCCTAATTCACAATGCAATTCTTAGTTTTTTCCCTTTTTCCAACAATAAATAAGAGGTTTAGGACATGATTAGATATCATAATTTTAGAAAACTATTTTAGGGACTAAAGTTGTGCAAAACCATGGTTGTGCAAGAAACTAACTGCTGCCTGAATTTTATGAGACCCTGTGTGGTTACAATTTTGTCTTGGAGCTTTGTGAATATACTATGGTTTTGCAAAATATTTGGTTTTCGAAAAGTTAATAAGTGTTTGGATGCAACAAACTATGTATTTTTAAACAGCCCTCATATTGTTAAGACCATACAGTCTTTAGAGTATAGAAAATCCACTTAAGACCTAATTTTCCGAAACCATGGTTTTGCATGACTTAAGTCTCTTAAACTAAAGCTCATCAATAATTCAATACAATAGCTTTTCAAAACTACAAATTCAATACAATAGTTTTTCAAAACTACAATACCCAAATAGGCCCTAAAAGTCCAAAAGACTACACTTAGCAATATCACAATTTTCAAACCTACAGAAGTTCTTGCATCGAAGCAATTAAGATTTCTAAAAACAAATTATTTGGAAGAACAATTTCACGAAACTTGGTAGATATAGGAAGTAATTGTCACACCCGATTTTGAAATAGAAAATTGAGCATATAAATCATATGTGCGCCAGGATCAAAATTACACACATATAACGACAATAGTGAATAACAGAAGCAGTGTCATAAAGTACCGTAGTCATTTATTACAAACCAAACCAGAGTGATGAATATAAATAAATAAGCGTCTTAATATTGCATTTATTCTCGCAGCGGACGACCGAAACTCCACAGGTAGTTGACTGGGGAAAACATACGCCTAGAACTGCTGGATATCCTCTGGAAACTCATCAAACTGATCTTGTTCTGAGCAGCGTTGTTTAGCAAGAGTGGGTACATTTATGGTTGATACTCAGCAGGTATATTGGGAAATAATAAATAACTGAAATGAAACACAAGTTCAATTTAAAAGAGTTCATGTGAGGGTCCGAGCCGCTCTTGACCATGAGCACGGTTGATATATCAGTTTTACACTCTGCAGAGGTTGTACACTTTACCCACAATTCGTGTCACCCATGTCACCCGAGGTCGCGAGCCTCTTAAACACTTCCGAGGTGAGTGGCTAGGGATTCACTACAAAGCCTTTACAAAGATATGCAGAAAACTAATAGCCCGCTAGAGTTTCGGTAGCGGCGTGAACCATAACCCTCCCTAATGGCCGGCACCTTAGCCAAGGATGCTACCCCAAGAGAACCGGGCTATACCCCAATCACCGACCCCCTCCTTGCCCTTTCGATAAGGCCATCAGTCAACCACACATCTAATTAATCAGCTAGGATCAGAGCCATATAACATTGTGGTTACACTATTTTTCCGGATGGTTCTCCATGTTTTAAGTTAAACAATATTTTCATAACCATCTTAGTAATTCCAAAAGAAAGTAGTTCAAGTATCAAGTACCATTTTCATAAACCATCCGAACCGTAGTTTAGCAACTAAGCATTTCTAACCCAAAACATTTAGTAAAAAGCCGGCTTTGCAAGGACAAGGATAATCAATAAGGATACTAGAACCCCAAAATATTTAATGCATGCAAGCGAATAAATATTAAAGGTTATTAGGACAGAAGTATGATCAAGGAATATACTTGCCTCTGCTCAATCAACTCGAAGTCTTGCTCTTGAAAGCTCTCGAACGGCTCCTCGTCTACATGTCACGTTCAGGCAAAGCAATACAAGTACATACAAGCAAACAAAAGAAAACAAATTAAAACAGTACACTAATCATAGAAAAATAGAGACAAAAATCTTAAAAACTAGTTCTACGCGTTACAACGATCAAAACGGTACTAAAAGCGCTTAAAACGGGTTTAAAACGGTGAAGATACGCTAAAACAGCTCTACAGGGGCTTATATGCGAGAAAAACTAGCTAAAAGGACTAAACAGAAAGAAAATAGGACCTAAAATGTAATTTTATAAAAACCATGAGGGCTAAAGCGCAAAAACCTAAGCTAGGGAAGGCTAGTTCTATTTTCGAAAAGTCCAGGGGGTTTTCTGCAAGAAAGAGGACCTAAATAGAAATATTTTTGAACCAAAGGGAATGGAGGATTAATTTTGAGGAAACGCAGGGGCTTCTCTGAAAAATGGCTAGGGCTGACCGGCTGTTGACTCGGTTTGACCCGCTGTAACGGATCTGCGCCGTCGGATCTCCATCCGACGGCTGTGCTCGGCAAGGCGGGGGTAGCCGGCGGCGGGACGCCGGAGCACGGCGGCGCCGCCATGCCCGCGGCTAGGGCTCACCGAAGTATGGCCCAACCGGCGCTCCGGTGCGCCAAAAATCGCGCGAGCCGGCCGGGGAGAACGGGCGCGATGAGGGGAGCACGATGGGGTGGTTGGGAGGGGCGGAGCGGCGGCCACGGTGGCCGGCAGCGAGAGGCCGTGGCGGCGGGCGCCGGCGAGCGCCGTGCGCGCTCTAGGAACGCGAAATCGAAGAACAGCTGGTTCGGGGAGCATCCCCAGCTCACCAGAAAGCCAACGGTGGGAGTGACGCGGGCGGAGGAGCAGCGGCCGGGGAAGATCGACGGCGGCGGGTGCGCCGAGCTCGGCGGGCGGCACCCACGTGCGCGTGCGCGTGCGGAGCGGAGAAAAGCCGGTGGCTGAGGGTAGGGTGCAGGGCCGGGCGGTGCGGGGTAAAGAGGGAGGGGCACGTGCCCGAGGCCGAGCCGGCCTCGGTGTGCGGGCCGTGGGCCCCGAGGTGGCGGCGGGAGCTCGGGTCCGATCCGGACCCGGCTGGAGGAGGGAGATGACGGGCGGGCCCCGCCCGTCAGCGGGGGGAAGAGGGAAGAGAGGGGGAAAATGGGCTGGGCTGGTTTTTGGGCCAAAAGAAAGAGAAGGAGGGAGGGGAGAAGAAAAGGAAACGGGCCGGCGGGGTGAGAAAGAAGAAAGAGGAGGCCGGCGGCCCAGATAGAGAAGAAAAAAAAGAAAGAACAAGAAGGAAAAAGAAAGGAAAGGAAAAGAAAAAGAGTTTTTTGTCCCCAGAAAAGTTAGAAAATTCAAAGAAAATAGAATTTAACCAAAACAAATATGGGAAAAATTCTGGAAGGCTCTAGAGCTTAAGCACACTCAAACAAAAATAAAATATGCACCAACATGAGTGCAACAATTCAAATTAAAGCCTAAAATAGAATCTAAGAGTTGCAAAATAATTTCTATTGAAGCCTGAAAAATATAGAACTAATTTAAATTGTTTTGGAAGCAAATTTTAGGGTGTTACAGTAATCACTGGAGTATAGGAAGAGGTGTGAAACACATAGGGGGTGCAATTGGTTGATATTTTCTACTATTGAATCGACTGAAAGGATCTGATACTTATTTGGAGAAATTTCTCAAATATCTAGTATGAATTTAAATATTTTTATTGGATGCCATGTTCAAAAAATAGAATAAAAGGCAAATATCTGACATATGATCGTATAATTTGGATAGCTGGAATCCTGGATTGAATAACCGTTAGGCCTGGCCTAGACAAGCCCCAACTTAAGGCCTAAGAGAATATGTGAAACAAGACACGACTAATTTACGGCCGGTCGTAAATTGGACCAGCCGCATGGCCGTCCGTTTTGGAAAAGCAATGGGTGTGTGCATGCATGTGAGCGGGTAAAGAGAGAAGAAAAAAAGACGAATGACGTAAGCGCATGCATGTATATAATTTCAAAATAAAAAGATCATAGTTTTAAAATAGAGCATCAAAATAAAAATTATATTACACAGTTGTGTTTGTTTCAATAAAAACTTCAAAATAAGATCTCACACCACTATATTTCGATGATATATATTTTTTGAGAGAAAAATACTTTTTAGTGTATTTTAATTTGCTTATGATGTTTGAAAAAATTGCTTATAGCTTTACACAATGTTGCTTCTCATGGCTGAGTTCAGTTAAGTAGATATTGATGTTCATGTTGTGAAGATAGATTGTTTGGTGTTATTAGTGGATGCGGATAAATAACTTTGTTGGATAGTTGAATGTTTATTGCATTATCGATAATTGACAACTTTAGCGGTTGAGTATTTTTACTAACTTATTTTACCATTTTTCAATTATATATAAGCAATTTATACGTCTTTAAAAAATATTGTAGAAACATATACAAGTGGGGTATTGTTTTATCGAAACATATACAAATGGGGTATTGTTTTGAAGGTCTCTTTGAAAGAGATACAATTCTGCAATCAGAATTTAAATTTGATGGATGGTTTAAGAAACTTAAGTTGCATGTGCCATGTGCCATGGTACATTTATACTGCCGTGCAATAGCGCAAACGAACGCACGTCAACCGTAGCAAAGTCATTACCTTTCTTATATTCTGTCCCTAAAGTATATAAGCTCAAATAGGTAACTATGTTTAATCTCAGGGTAGCACTTAGCTCCACGAGAAGATCAAACGCGAACACCACAAACAGAGGAGCTAACTGCGAAGGATTCAAAACAATTAACACACTCCACAGCATGAGATTATATTGTATGAATGAGAATCACTTGCAAAAAGGGTTACAGCAGCACAAAACTCCCAAAAGCACTCATAGCTCCTAGCTTCCTGGTACTGAGCTTACATAGCTTATTGTAAGTTACAAGGTGAGCCCGACCTGCCTCTCCTCTCAACAATAGGACAGATACAAAGGGATTATAAGCCAGATAACCAAAATGCATGTCATAACCCTGAAGGTGATATCGATGCTCATGCTGTGTACCAGGTCTGACTATCCATTGTATTACCATGTATTACCCTACTCTATCTTGGAAGGGAACATCAAGCTTAAGCTGGAAGCTCTAGCTTCACATTCTTCTTCCAGCTGCAAAATTGTTTGGAGAACAGTTAGAATTAGAACACTTGTAACAAAATGTTGGAGGTAGGTCGAAGGAAATACCTCATTATATAATAGTAGAAGAAGTCAGCATACAACAGAGTTTGCACAATTCCTGCAACCCAGCCTGCATTGATAAAAACAAAAGGTAGTGGCAGCATGAATATTGGTTCCATCCACCATCATAGGAACTGAAAACAGATGCAGTGAATTCATACTTATCCAGTGAACAAAATGGGGCTCGGTGAAGTAGCGGTAGATCCAGTTAAGGATGTAAAGCACGCGGTATGCTCTGCATCATCACCAAATAAATGTGCTTTAGGAATAACGTACTTAAGTAGCCTTGTCCTATAAACTAAAAGAAGACAAATGAAGGCCCCAAAGAATAAAACATGTTCCTAGCATGATAAATTGAATATAAGAAGCTGAAATCATAAAATTCATCCCCTAGCATCGATTTCACTAAATAGGCAATACCGCAATACAGCATCAAATACTGTTCATACACAACTTTTATCCCATGAAGGTGCAGTCCTGTGTTTTATTCCAATACTCTTCTCTTTTCTGTGTGTTTTCAGCCTACCGCAGTAGGAGATCTTACCCCAAGAAGAAGACGTATTGGCCAGTCAAGTTATCAATATTCCTTGTCCGTTGTAGCAGTACAAGTTGTGGAAATATTGCGACAGCTTCCAAATAAATGGAGAATGCCCACATCACCTGCTCCGGAAAACGACATAAATGCTAAGAAACACACAATTTGGGAAGAAAAAATTCAACATATTGGATGGAAGCACAATTCCATCATGTCGAAAAATAATGGGTCCAACAAGGCAACAACGAAACGTCAAATGCCATCAGATAATCTAGAAAGGTGAAGTGTTGACTGGATTGCATATCTACTGTATTTGAGTGAGCAGTTAGTAGGTTAGTAGCTAAGAGTGCGAAAGATAAAAACACTGACCTCTCTAAAAGTAAACCTCTCATTAATGAGTAGAGCCAGAAGAAGACAAGGCAACACTAAAAAGTAATGGCGAAATGTGTCATGATCCTTGTCGTAGGTTCTCCGCACAATCTTATGCTTCCTCATGTACCAAACTATTGAGAAAGAGCTTGCCAAGAAGACAAGCTTCATGACTGTGTTATACAGAGACACAAAATGAACAAACAAGTCCAGGTACCGAGCTGCAAAAACAAGTGCGTACAGCTCCTGCGTCTTCAGAGATACGCCTGCAATAAATTGCCATGTGAAACATAAGATCCATCAAACCAAACAGCAACAGAAGCTTGCGACAATAATACCAGTACGATGTGAAGATTGGGTGTTAGAATAGAGGAATACAAAAAATGGATTGACTTGAAGTTCTGACTGGATGGGATGGACCCCAGCAGGTGACTTAAATAGGAATGATGGAAATCTTCAATAACCAATGCTTGAAATGACACACGCATAGTAACATTCTGCTTATAGGTTCAATTCTGGATCTTCAGAAGTGTATACCTGTTACACATACAGTGTAGCTTGTGACAATGAACAATAAGAGCCTAAAAAGCATGTCTTGCTGTACTAAGATTCATCTGCGCTATCTATTAGCTGACATGTTGCAGCAAAGCATAGCTCCCACAATCCAGCGACAATTTGAGCCTTGCATAACCGCACTACAAGTTAGCTAATTAAATTGCTAAAAATTATGACTTATGAAGATCCTAATACAACCGATCACAGTCAGTTGCAGGGTGCATATGAAGATTAGTAACCTACAGCCAAGACCCAACACCCAACAGAGGCTCCTCAATCCTGCCCGCCGCCCAATCGGACCAGAACAGCCTCAGCCTCAAGGTCCCAACCTTCCTCCCCCTTCACGTTTCCTCCTATCCTAACAACAAATCCCTTGCGCCGCGCATCGAAAGGAAACCCCGGTAACGGGACGGGATCGACCGGCAGGATACGTACTGCACGGCATTGCACACACCGCCACAACCAGCTGCTCTTCACGAGATCGAGATCTCCGGTCGCGCTCCAGCACGCGGGAGCGGACCCCCGGAGAAATGCCAGCGTGATTCCGTTCTTAGCCCCCTGATCCCAGCGGAGCAGAGAGAGAGGAGAGGAGCAGCGCGTTACCTGCGCAGGACTTGATGGTGTGGATCTTGAGGAGCAGCACCACCACGCTGAGGAGGTGGGTCATGTCCCCCGCGAGCCGGAACACGTTCATCTCCGACCGCCCCCCCCCCCCCCCCCCCACGGTGCCTCCGCCTACGCTCCTCTGTCGCGAACGCGAAGGCGCTCTCTGCCTCTCCCTCGCGCGCCGCGCTCGGGGCTCGTCGGCGTCTGGGCTCTGTTTGTTCTCCTCGTCCTGGTCGGTCGCGGTGGAGGAGACGAGACGACGAGACCCGCGAGGGGGAATGAAACGGGGGTGGGCGGGCCCGGGTGAGAGGCTACTGACAGGCAGGGCCCAGCGGTGCCGCGGGCCCGGACTGGTGGTATAGGCTCCACGTGGCCGTGGGGACGCGGGCGGGCGGACGCGTCTGGCTCCGCTCGCCACGCTCCTCACGGGTAAATGAAGGAAGAGATGTGGGCCCGAGCGGACGGGGCCCGTAGTGTCAGTGGATATAACGGGGCGGCGCGGGTCGGGGAATGCTGCTGCGAGGGCCTGGAGGTACGTGGCGCGGCTGAGGTGGCGGCGCGCCATTGGAAGTGCGCTAGTGGCCGACGGGCGCGCGCCGACACACTCGGCGCGAGCGGGGGCATGCGTGGCTAGGTGGACTGGCTAAAAGTAGCAGTCAGAGTCAACCTGGGCCGGGCCTCTGAGCCGAGCAGTAATCGCCAGGAATCCTATGCATTTTTGGAAAGAAAAAAGTTTACACATCTTCTAATATTCGTGATTCGTGCGCAAGTTCTGTATCGTCCGATCAAAATAGCTCATGCGTAGCTAGAGGAGGAGGACAGAGCTAGCCAGCTAGCTGAGTTTGACGGTGGTCTACGTGTCGCTTCATGGTTGGCTCCTAGCCATACATATGCCTTTTAGATTCCAATCTTAAAATGCATTTTTCTTTTAAAACCATGTACCCATTTTTGAATCCGTTTCAACCACTATGTCATTCAGAATTAATCCAACATATTGAGATCCAATATAAATATATTTTTGCTACTTTTCAAAAGTCAGCATTTTGAATCACCTTGTTCAACAATTTGGATATACTATGTCAACATTTTAATATAAATGTTCTACTAGTTTATCTGAAATATTGAAATTTGCTGAATCAAATTTTTAAAAATGTTGACTGCTTTTACAATACATGAAACATGCATTTAGTACTTATATGGATTTGAAATCGGAAAAAACATATGCTAATATATTTCTGTACATGTCTGAACCTCCCGTAGCTTTATGGTGGGTTTGCTTTGATGCATGTTGCTCTGCCTCCTGTTGAGAAAGAAAAGTCCGCGGTACAGTAGTGGGACGTTATGGATTTTGGTTGGGCCATATATTAGGCTTGATACACTAGAAAATTAGCGCGCCTTTGGCGCGCGCACATGACCTGCACTATACCACCATGATAGAGCATTTCTATCCTTACTTTCTTTTTGCAAAGAATTTCCTTTCTGTTCGTTCTCCCTTCGTTATAGAGCTGAGAGGCAGCTATAAGAGGCAGTTAAAAATTATAGAGCAGACAGATGATAAATTATGCGTGTGTAATTGTGCGTGTGTATGTTATTGCCGCATGTTCCCGACGTAGATGAAGTAGTCGATCTCGCCGGGTACCGTCGTCCTTCCGGCCTATACCGGCATTGTACGGTGTTGGACGGCAGGCGGAGGCGGTGGCCTTCAGGTGGCTCCAGCGCCGCCGTAGATCGGGACGGCTATAGTGGGCTGCTAGGGTTTCTTAGTATGATTAGATTAATCACAAAAACGCCGGGTCCCACTATTTAATATGGCGCTGAACGACCTGGGGCCACAACCACTAGTGGGCTTGGGCCTCCGATCAAGACGTGTAACGGACTTTTACTTATCCGTTTCTTCTCCTTTTATTTTCGGCCTTCTAGACCACCGAAAAATTCCAACATTCTCCCCTTTGGTCTAAAGGCCTAAAACTGATGCCATTCTTAAAATGGAGTTATGTAAAGAGACAATGTATCACAACAGTGTCTAATCTCATCGCGACACAATTATCCACAATGCATTAAACCACTTATCGTAATGGGAGGTGGTTGTCTTATGACCCTTTTAGTTCCAAGATCACAGGCTATCCAATAGAAGTTCCATGCCGACAATTAGCTCACGAAATTGATTGGGAGGTAAGCCTTTCATTAATGGATCCGCGAGCATTTCCTTAGTACTTATATGCTCTAACTCAATAGTACGATCTTGGACTCTATCGTTCACAACATAAAACTTAATGTCAATATGCTTGGCACCACCACTTGACTTGTTGTTACTAGCATAGAAAACTGCGGCTTTATTATCGCAGTATAACTTTAGTGGTTTGCTTATGCTGTCTACCACTCTTAATCCGGGTATAAATCCTTTAAGCCACACAGCTTGCCTCACGGCCTCATAACATGCCACAAACTCAGCCTGCATGGTTGATGCTGCAGTAAGTGATTGTTTGGAGCTTTTCCATGATATTTCTCCATTCGCAAGTGTGAAGACATAACCTGATGTCGACTTTTTAGTATCAACACAACCTGCGAAGTCGGCGTCTGAATAGCCAACTACTTCTAAATTCTCAGTTTTCTTATATGTGAGCATGTAGTCCTTAGTGCCCTGCAAATAGCGCAAGACCTTCTTAACCGCTTTCCAGTGATCCATTCCTGGATTAGATTGATATCTACCAAGCATCCCGGTAATAAAAGCTAAGTCAGGATGTGTATATACTTGTGCGTACATAATGCTTCTGTTGGCGCTAAAATCGGCCGGATAGGAGTCGGCTGATGGTCTTCGGCGTCGGACACACGACCCGGGAGAATCTGCTTAGCTCCTGTTCGGGTTATCGCCCTGGTGCGGTTCGCGCGGCGTGCCAGTCAATCTGACCTGTTGATTGACAAGGAAATAGAGTATTAAATTCCAGGCATGTCGATCGGCTGGGATTCCGATCTGTCCTGAGGAGCGCGTCGGCAGCGAATCGGCCGATTTGCTGTAGAGATGATCGGCTATGGATCAGCCGATAATCGTGTAGTAATCGTAAAGAAAACTGCTGGAGCAATCTAAACAATTATTACAGAAACAACACTTGAAATAGATCTAATCGGCTGTAAGATGCTAAATCGAAGAAGAACAATGACGAAGCCGATTACTCTGATCTCAAGCTGGATAACTGGTGATAATACTAGAATAACAGGTAAAACTTGCAATTCTAGTAAATATCGATAACTGGTGAATAAATCCAAACGAAACCACAGCGATGCGCCCGTAGTTAAAGCTCGGATATTACTCGGTAAGCGGAACCTACCAATTGGCCGGAGATCAAGTTGATGCAGCCCTGCCAATCCGTACGAACTCGTGGAAGAAGAAAATATTGGCGAAGTCGCCGATTTGAAAGTAAATTGCTAGAAAAGTAGAAGTACTGTTGTTGATTGATGTGTTGATTATTTTTTAAGACCCTGACGACTCCTATTTATACCCTAAAGCTAGGACTCCTGGTCAATCACGACTTGTACAACCTTATTTAAATTACTATATCTATATGAACTTTAAAAAGGAAACGGACTCCCGCAGAATCTTCCGCCGCCGCTCTCTAATCCAATCAAGATTTCCTTCAATTGCTCCCCGACCGACTTAGCGTGTCCCCTTTGACCAACTTTTGACCAGGATCCTCTGAAATAATCCCATCCTGTTGGCGTAGGCTGTGTCACCAATCGGCCGATTTCCAACTGTTACCTCAATCGGCCGATTCCTTTCTGTAGCCTTCAGATCTGCCGCATCGGCCAATCTTCTCCTCCTGACACCGATTCAACACGTGTCAAAATCTGGCGTCAACACATGCCCCCCAGTTTCGGAGTAAAATATAACTTTTTCTTCGAAACTCTTTCTTTAATCCTTTCCTCCGAAATGGGCGCAGTAAAAATCTCCCTTCGTTCCGCGGCACAATGATTGCAATTTCCTCGAACCGAGCGCGCGAAACGACCGCTCCTCTGGAACTCGTGTAGACGGCGTGGTAAAAATACCATCTTTGCCCTCGCTTCCCTTATTTTCTTAAATACTGGCTTTCTCCGCCTATCCTTCCCCACGAATCTAGCATTCTTTTCCATCGCACCACTGTTCGTCTTCCTCCAAGCTCTCTCGATCTCCAAGCGCTTCCCCCTTTCCGGCGATTTCATCCGCGGCCTGCTCCGACCCCCAATGGCGTCTCCATCGGCAACCACTCCATCTACAGAGGCTCCATTGGCTACTCCTTCGGCGGCGGCGGCCCAATCGGCGGCTTCCCCAGCGGTGTCATCGGCGACGATGGCCTCCATCCCAGAGGTAAATGCTCGAAATTTTTTCCTTTTCGCCTTTTTGCTGCTTCAGTATTTTCCGGACCCTCTCTCAGTTTCTTCCCTTTTCCCCTTTTTTAGGCACTTAGGCACCGAATCACTATTCCTCTCTCAGAATTCCCTGACCTCATCTGTTTGGGCCCTATGGGGAGCCCTGATCCCACGGATCTGATCAGTTTAGAAACCCATAGGATCCCTTTAAAGTAGTCATCTATGGATTTAGATCATTGGGTAGGCACTTTCAGATCCTGGCCAAATGAAACACCCGGATGGAGAGAATGGTACCAGAGGGTAGCCGGATCTTGGAAGGTTCAGTGGGAAGAACTCAAAATCGGCCAGTGCATAGACTTATCCCTGTCTCAGATGGAAAGGAACGAACCTCTGGTTATGGCAGCCTCTTATTTTTGGTCCGATGCACTTAACGCATTCCTTTTCGGACACAGACCCATGACCCCGACCTTGGCCGATGTTCTGCTGCTGACCGGCCTCGATGTTTCCTCCGCCGATACCCCCTTCAATTATCTGTTCAAGCCATCTCATCGGCTGGAGACCAAAGGAATCGGCGGGTGGAAATGATACATCAGTAAAAACATGAAGACTGGGACAGTCTCGCAGAGGGAGCATACTGCCTTCTTGATGATGTTGCTGGAGAAACATTTCTTCTGTGGCAGAGCAGTCGGCCCCTCTTCAAACACTCAAGCTTTGGCAGAGGCTCTTTCACAAGGATCGGCCATCCCTCTTGGAAAACATTTGCTGGGATCGGCGTACCATCTGGTGCACCAAATCGGCGTCAAGCTGTCAAAGGGGGAGCCGATAGGGAACCCAGGTGGTCCTTGGTGGTTCATCACCCTCTGGCTCAATTTACACATGAGCAAGGTTTCTCAGCAGCGGATAGAGATAAAGACCTTTCCCAATATCGAGTCAGAGGAGAATCCATCGGTCCGTCGCCGCTGCAGATCTTTTGGAGAAGCGGTATCGGCCTTTCCCGGCTGCCAATTCACTGCCACCCGCACAGCTGAATACTTCAGATGCTTCTACAATGGCCTTAGTGAAGAGATGATCAGCTGGCACCCATATCAGGCAGTAGAGCCGATTTTCGAATTGCCCATATGTTACGATTTCTCCACTCATACCTTTGACAGAGAGTTAATGGACGTCTTGATCAAGTCGGGGATTCTGCCGGCCAACTTCTTCTCAGGAAAGGACTCACCCACCTACGAGTTCTACAGTCCATCGGCAGCGGCAAGGCAACTGGGTTTTGGCCAACTGCCGATTCGGGTCTACTTCGCCGGCCAGGCAAAATTCAGAGATGGACTAACCTCAAGTCTTGATTACAGCCGGCTGTGCGATCTAGTACCCGACTCTAGTACCATTGACTTGAATGGTTGGTCAGTTGCCTCTTTCGCCACCCAGCAGTTTAAATTATGGTGGGCAGAATGGAAGCAGCACCTTTTCTGTAAATCCACATCGTCTTACTGCAACATTCTGGACCCAGAGAACATTGATCCAAATGCAGCGGTATGTCCTTTTTCCTTAGCCGATTCCAATGTTATATTATCATCTTGTTGTTAACTCATGTTCATCTCTTCAGTCTGAAAGCCATGTTCCCCCGATGCGGAGCCGAAGTGGCCGGCCGATTGATAGCCATCACCAATACACGCCGTATCCACTTATCGGCTTCCATGCTCCAACTGTCAGAGATATCTCCACCGGCCGATCAAGGCGAGCACCAAAAAGGCCAACATCAAAGATAACCAGCCGTCGGGTGCGAGCTCGCATTGGATCGGCCAATCAGACGGCAATAACATCGGCTGAAGTCCCCCGCATCAGATCGGCCAGCTAGATGGCAGTGGTATCGGCCGAGACTTCCCGCGTCGGATCGGCCGACCAAGTAGAGGTGACACCCGCTGAGACTCCAGGTTCTTTACCCCTGCCGGTTGTCGAGATGGCCGATCCCCAAGTCACCGCTGAAGTCGGGGCTGCTGCAGCATCACTATTAGTAGAAGCTGTTCAGGTAATCTTATTTATCTCATATATTCTCCAAATCTTCTACTGACATCAATTCTATTCCTCTGCCAGGCTGCACAAGTTATCCCACCGCAGTCTCCGCTACAGTCGGCCACGTCTCAAGTGGGAACCGAGATTCCAGCAGCTCCTGCCGCCGAGGTAAACGATCTCTTACCTTGAATCCTTAATATTCATAAAACTTAACCAATTTTGATGCAGGCCGATTTGGGTATGCCGATTATAACTCCATAACAGGCATCGGCCGGAAGACCCACAGAGGCATGGCAAATTTCTATTACTATCTTATTTCAATTTCCCATAGCATTTTCACGGGAATCTTCTTTTATGTCTTTCTCAGGAAGCTGGTCCAAGCGGAGCGCTAATAACCATCGAATCTTTTTCTTCCGATGAACCAAGTGCACCAGTCCCTGAGACAAGGGAAACACTTCCACCGGCGCAGGCAAGAGAGATTCGCTTCAAAGAGGTAACAGTCTTACCATTAGAATCGGCTGATTTTCTTTCACCGCTTGCTTACCCTTTACTTTATTGCCTTACAGGAGCAAGATACCCCCAACAATAGCATCTTTTCTTTTGCTGTCTCCTTGGCCGATGACGAAGAAATCGCTTCACACCCAATTCCATCGAGCTCCACCTCCGACGATGTCAGCTCCAAGCTCGAAAGCATTCGTACTCTCCTCCAAGATGACATCTTCCGATTGGTGGAAGTTGCATCGCCGATTTGACGACTTTTCAATGAGGTCAAAGATCGCATCCCGGATGAAGTATCAGAAAATTTGGGGTATGCTGCCTATATAGAGGGCATGCAGATTCCAGTTTCCAGGGCGCTGCGACGTATGGCCGATCGTGCTCAGATGGCCAAAACTCAGGAGGAGGTCGACTCGTACAAGCACCGGACTCAGGAAGTACACCACAGGATCAACTTCCTCGAGAATTGCCGTCCGGACATCGTCGACGCAATAGATCGGCTGAAACGGAGGAGAGCAGAACTGGCCAAGGAGATGGAACAGATAACCAAAGAGATAGCCGCTGAAGAGAAGAAGCTCCAAGAACTCCCATCCATCATCAGCGAGCTGAAGCAAGAAAGACAACATCTGGCCCGTGAGACAATAAGGCTCCGTCGCCGCGTGTCAAAAGTACCAGGATCGGCCGATGATGATCAGAGAGTAGTAGACTCGGCCGATCACATTAGACAGCGAGCGATTGTAGCCATAGATGGTTTCCTTGGGTTGTAAAAAAAAATATGTTAAACATTATTGCTCTCCTTTAATGTCACTGCGCCGATTCGGTTTTGAACTACTCCTTCAGTCTGCTTTGCATTTATGTATGTATTTACTCCGATAGGACGTGTCTCACCATCCATCTACCTCCTCTTCATTTATAAGCAGACCGTTCACCATCTCTAGAGGCACACGCATTACTTATCTCCTCTCCTTCTTTTACTGTCCCAAACTGAACGGCAAGATGTCTTCTTCGTCCTCCTCATCCTCTTCCTCTGTCAACCAGGTATGAACTCCCCCTCTGCCTTTCTCTTAAGCATCTCAATCGCTCCGATACTAGGTAACTCCTTTTATCTCTGTTTAGCCGAAACGTCTCAGCCCCGGTCTAGAACGAGCGATAGAAATCATGCATTCAGAAGAGCCACTATCACAGGCAGACAGAAATCTGATAAGAGCTCATGCTGGGGAACTCAGAGATCATGTCCCTGCCGCTATCCAGGAACGCTCGGACCTCATAAATGCTCATTTTTTGGTCCGCAAGCAACCATCTTCCGAAAAAAGTTCTTCACTTCCTTGTAAAGCCAAAACTGGAGTCGCCATGGAAGATCTGGAAGAGGAGAAGACCCGCCTGCTGAAAGAACTCTGCAACCAAGGTGAAACTGGAGCCACTGCAGAGGACCCAAAAGAGAAAAGGCTCACCCGTATGATAAAACTGGGTCGCATCGAGAGAGAAATCCAGCGTAGGCGTAATCAGTAGACACACCAGTATTTTTATTCTAAGGGCGACTTGTACCATGTCGGCCATGTTACCTTGACATATTTTGCTGCAAGTCATGTATCTACCCAAATGCTTGGATAGTACCTCTTCAGATATCGCCCATTTAAAGCTCTTGGGAATTCCTCCCCTTCGACTGTCTCCAGAATATATGCATTCCCAGGGGCACATCAGCCGATTCTATATGGCCCTTCCCAAGTGGGTGACCATTTACCGAATTTGGGATTTTTAGATCCTATCGGCAGCACCAACTTCCATACCAAATCTCCTTGAGAGAACTGTTTAACTTTGACATTTTTGTCATACCATCTGGCCACCCTTTTCTTGTTTTCTTCTATACTAATCAGGGCTCTCAACCGTAAACCCGCCGAATCGTCAAGTTCATCTTTCATGAGAAAGGAATAGTCATCGACCGTTAACTGATCTTGTAACGATATACGTCTTGACCCTGTTCTTATCTCCCATGGCAAGACCGCCTCATGACCATAAACCAACTGATAAGGGGATATTTTAGTGGTTCCATGACAAGCCATCCTATATGCCCATAAAGATTCAGCCAAAGACATATGCCACGTCTTGGGTTGCTCTTCTATCTTTCTCTTGATTAGCTTGATTATCCCTTTATTAGACGATTCTGCTTGGCCATTGGCTTGAGCATAGTATGGAGAAGAGTTTAATAATTTAACCCCCATATCGGCGGCGAACTCTCCGAATTCTCCAGAAGTAAACATTGTCCCTTGATCAGTTGTGATGGTTTGAGGAATGCCAAATCGATAAATAATATGGTTTTTAACAAATTCAATCATATCGGCCGATGTCACGTTCCTTAAAGGAACTGCCTCCACCCATTTAGTAAAATAATCTGTGGCCACCAATATGAACTTATGCCCTTTGCTTGATGGAGGATGAATCTGTCCGATGAGATCTATTCCCCAACCTCTGAACGGCCACGGCTTAATTATTGGATTCATAGCCGATGCTGGCGCGCGCTGCACATTGCCAAACCTCTGACAGTCTTGGCATCCTTTGTAGTACTTGAAACAATCCTCAAGGATGGTCGGCCAGTAATATCCATTGTTCCGGATCATCCATTTCATTTTGTGAGCCGATTGATGAGCTCCACACACGCCTTCATGGATTTCTCCCATCAGAACCTTTGCCTCTTCTGTTCCCAGGCATTTGAGAAGAACTCCATCAATCGTCCGATAAAATAAATCATCCTCAAGCAACACATATTTTGTAGCCTGAAAACGTGTTCGCCGATCCATCTTTTGGGGATGGATTTCTCAAGTAATCGGCGATCTCCTTTCGCCAGTCATCGGCCGCGAGCTCTAGCGTCATCGCTCCCTGAATCGGCCGATACCCAGAAGCATGTTGGGCCAGTCTGTTGGCTTGTTCATTATAATTTCTGGGGATGTGTTCAATTATTGCAAACTTGAACTCTTTTAAAAGTTGAAGACAATCCTCATAATAAATCCTCAAGATATCATCCTTGCACTCAGATCGCCCCGTCAACTGATCCACAATGAGCATGGAATCTCCAAAAATTTTGACTGCATCAGCTCTGACTTCCCTTAATAATTGGATGCCTTTCAGAACAGCTCGATATTCCGCCTGGTTATTAGTTGCAGAGGCTTCTATCGGCAGAGAGAAATTATAACTTGCCCCCCGAGGCGACACAAGAACAATGCCGATTCCTGATCCGACCCCACACAAAGAACCATCAAAATAGAGAGTCCAT
Source organism: Panicum miliaceum (assembly GCA_032594955.1). NCBI lineage: Eukaryota > Viridiplantae > Streptophyta > Magnoliopsida > Poales > Poaceae > Panicum > Panicum miliaceum. The sequence goes on from CM064068.1 coordinate 15,754,407, forward strand.
GGAACTGATTCAACGGTGGCGATTTCTGGTCCACAATGCTGAACTACGAAATCGGCCATCACTTGACCTTTGATGGCTTTGGCCGATTCGTACCTTAAGTCGAATTCTGACAGAGCCAGGATCCATTTTCCAATCCGTCCTTTCAAAATCGGCAATGATAGCATATACTTCACCACATCATCCTTGCATATGACTATGCATTCTGCCGATAACAAATAGTGCCTGATAACAAATAGTGCCGATAACAAGCATAGTCGCTCCACAGGGGAATATCTTGTTTCGGCGTCTAAGAGTCTTCTGCTGACGTAGTATACCACTCGTTCTTTCCCCTCAAACTCCTGTACCAACGCCGATCGAATAGCTTGTTCATCAGCCGATAAATATAACTTGAACGGCTTACCAGGCTGTGGTGGAACCAATACCGGAGGTGAAACCAGATACTGCTTGATATTCTCCAGTGCCTTGCGCTGTCCTTCTCCCCATATGAATTCCTGGTCGGGCTTTAATTTCAACAGAGGGGTAAAAGCCTGAATACGTCCTGACAGGTTGGATATGAATCTTCTGATGAAATTGACCTTGCCGATGAGGGACTGTAGTTCAGTTTTATTTTGTGGGGCCACCACTTTGTTGATGGCGTCTATGGTCTTGCGGTTGACTTCTATCCCGCGCTCATGGACCATAAATCCTAAGAATTGCCCGGCCGATACACCAAATGCGCACTTGTTTGGGTTCATCTTCAACCCATGTTTCCTTGTGCACTCCAGTACTTCCTGTAAATCGGCCAGATGATCTTGGTGACCTTTTGACTTAACCACGACGTCATCTATATAAATTTCCACCGATGAACCAATGAGCTTGTGGAAGATGTAGTTCATGGCCCGTTGATATGTAGCGCCGGCGTTCTTCAACCCGAAAGTCATAACCACCCATTCAAACAAACAAAGATGACCTGGGCACCTGAAAGCCGTTTTCGAAATATCTTCCTCGGCCATTAATATCTGATTGTACCCGGCATTCCCATCCATGAAACTTATGACTTTGTGGCCTGCGGCGGCATCCACCAAGATATCGGCCGTCGGCATCGGATATCCATCCATCGGCGTAGCCTGATTTAAGTTCCTAAAATCGATGCACACACGTAATTTTCCATTCTTTTTGTATACAGGCACAATGTTAGAAATCCATTCGGCGTAGCGGCACTGCCGAATAAATCTTGCTTCAATCAACTTTGTAATCTCGGCCTTTATATCAGGTAGAATCTTGGGGTTACACCGTCGTGCAGGTTGCTGATATGGCCGATATCCTGATTTTATAGGTAACCGGTGTTCAACAATAGACCGGTCTAGTCCTGGCATCTCATGATATTCCCAAGCAAAGCAATCCTTGAACTCTTTTAATAAACTTATCAATTTACATTTGTACTCAGGATCCAAATTGGCACTAATGTACGTCGGCCTTGATTTGCTGCTATCTCCCAAATCTACCATGTCTAATAAATCGGCCGACGTAAACCCATGCCCAAGCTTCCCATCTTCTCGGACGAGCTGATCCATTTATTCTGAATCTTCGGAACCGACTGCTTGGATCTGCTGTAGACCGAAATCGGACACTTTCAGGAAGTCAGTGTCCCAAGTCCTGCCAGATATACACTTGACGTGCTCGCAGCTCCACTGTTGCGTGTCGGCCGCTGCAACGCTGTAGGCGGAATCGGTAGTGACTATCTCTATGCTATCGCCGACCCATTGCACGAGGCATTGATGCATTGTAGATGGGACACAACAGTTTGCATGTATCCAGTCGCGACCAAGCAGCATGTTGTAGGACCCCTTGCCATTAATAACGAAAAAGGTGGTGGGAAGGGTCTTAGTGCCGATGCTGAGGTCGACGCAGAGCGCTCCGCGGGCGGGTGACACGTTGCCTTCGAAATCCTTCAGCATCATGTCTGTCTTGGTGAGGTCTTCATCGCCCTTGCCCAGCTTGCGGAACATGGCATATGGCATGATGTTAACTGCAGCGCCTCCATCTACCAGTAATCTGATGACGGGTCTTCCGTTGACATAGCCTTTGAGAAACAGCGCTTTGAGATGCTGCCATTTTTCTTCTTCTGGTTTCTCAAACGTAGCCGTCATCGGTTCTAATACCAGTTGTGCCATTTGTTCTTCTTCTGTTCTTGTTACTTTATCCCAATCGTCGGGCGCCATGAACTCCATCGGCAGTATGAACACCATATCAATTTCGGCTGCCGATTCTTGGTTGCTTGTTTCTTGATAGTTTTTCTTTGGGCGCCACACTCAAGACTTAACATTCCTTCTCTCTGGCACCTGTCTTTGTTCTTCTTCTTGATGCTCCCACTGGCGTAGGCGCTGGATCCTTCGCTTCTGGGATCTGGATAGGCCATCGGGACACCACCTGGGATTTGTTGGTTTGGCCGATGATCTGGCGTGTTCCCAATCTGGTTCCCTTCCTAGGGGATCCTCATCTGATACCCTATCATCGGCCATCTCTTCCAGCCGATCGTGCGCGCTGATCCTGCTCCCCAGTCCATCTCGTTGGCCGATCTTGCTTTTTGACCGGTGGTACTGGTCAACTCTGCCCCCCAGTCGATCATGTACCGAAACGCGTCGTTCCTCACGCCGATTTCTGCTGATCAGCTCTGATCCTCTGTCCCTAGAGTGTAGCCTCGGGCGATTGTTGCAGTTCAATCCGTTACACTCCGGACAGTTATCGGCAGACGGCAATCTGATGTCGTTCTCCCAGCAGTGGATGAAGAATGGACATTGCCAGTGATCTTCATGCCGACGTATCGTCTCCTCCTGGTATCTTGCTTGTTCTTGCTGCTGCCGATACTTACTGAGTAAGAATTGGGAGGTGACAGGCTTGCGTGGTCGTTCTGGCCCCTGCCTGTTCCTTCTGATTTCTTCAGTCGTGATCTGCCTCTTGGGATCGATGGCGCCGCCTCTTCTCGCCGATTCTGACGTCAGCACCTTGGTTTGACTTGAGTCTCCTCCAGCGTTAACCATGTTGGCCGTGAAGGGATGCTGATCTATCTTCATCGGCTTTGCCGATTTAGTTGGAGTTTCAAATTTAAGCCGCCCCTGCTCGATGGCCGATTGTATCTGCTGGCGGAAGACTTTACATTCATTTGTATCATGAGAAATAGCGTTGTGCCACTTGCAGTATTTCATCTTTTTAAGTTGATCGGCCGTAGGGATGGTGTGATGTTGAGATAGCTTGATCTGCCCTTCCTGAAGCAATAGATCAAAAATTTTATCGGCCTTTGACGTGTCAAAGCCGAATGTTTCTGGCTCCTTCTTCCCAAAAGGGCATGATATCGGTTTTTTCCCTTTGACCCATTCTGCCAGGCCGATTTCTTCTTCCGCATCGGATTCAGATCTTTCCAAGTATGCCACCTTCTTCTGGAAGTTCCTCCGCTGTTCAAACGGTCGGACCTCTTGTCCTGACAATCGGTGGACGATTTGGCTCAGGCTTTCAAACTCTTGGGCAGCATATCTTTCTTTGATTTGTGGCAAGAGGCCTTGGAAAGCGATATCGGCCAACTGTGCATCGGTCAGAGCCAGACTGTAGCATTTGTTCCTGATTTCTCTGAACGTCTGTATATACCCCATCACTGGTTCATCGCTCCTCTGCCTGAGGCTGGTCAAATCCGAGAGCTTCATCTCGTGTACTCCTGCGTAGAAGTACTTGTGGAATTGTTTCTCCAGATCGGCCCATGTAACGATGGAATTTGGCGGCAAGGTGGTGAACCACTGGAAGGCCGATCCGGACAGAGATGATGAAAATAAACGCACCCTCAGGGCATCTTGCGTGGCAGCTTCCCCGCACTGGATGATGAATCGGTTGATATGCTCCACAGTGGATGTATCGTCCGTCCCTGAGAATTTGGTGAAATCAGGAATCTTGTAGCGGTGTGGGAACGGTAGGAAGTCATAGGCCGATGGATATGGCGTCTTGTAGGTGCAAGTTTGAACTTTTGGCTTCAATCCAAACTGATCCTGGATTACTTCTGCTATTCTTGCCGTCCAGTCCACCTGCTGCTGATGAACAGCTATTCGCGGCGCGGGCATGTGCTGAAGGGCTGGTACGGCCGGGTGATGAATCGGCGAATTTTGCTAAGCGGCCGATAGTTGGTGGCGAAATGAGTCCGCACCCCCATCGCACGTCACTGCTGGCGCCGTGCCTCTGAATGCTTCTACAGTGTTTGCCCCCCTGCCGATTTCTGATAAGATTGGCTGATACTGGGGAACCGTCAGTCGGGCGGCCGATTGGTATGGCACCTGGGTTGAATAACTTCCATACCCGTTCGCTGGCTCGGGAAAATACGCTGTCGCTGATGTTCCCCAAGGTGCCGAGCTTGTAGGCAGTGACTGCACAGAAGCAATCTGAACGGGTTGAAGCGGTGTCTGTGACGGGAGACATGGTGCACCGCTGTATCTTGGAGACGCCGGGGGCAATGGAGAGTTGTACCCCTCGCGTTGCATCAATATCGGCTGAGGAGCCGATTGGGACGTGTATGGTAGGCTTCTGGCTGGCAGAGTGGTCGGCGGGGCATATGCCGGTCCCTGATAGCCTTGGACTGCTCCGCTGGCCAGAGAGTTGACGACGGCGTTATACACCGTGTTGGTCATCACCGAGGATTGGTCGATGAACGCCTGATACACGGACTGTTGAATCATCTCTGACATCTTGCCTGAGTCCTCAGCAATGGTGATGTGGCGAGGCGCTAGAATAGGAGCCTTCTTGACTGCCTCCCCGCTTCTAGTACGACTGAACGACTGGAGGTACATCTTCTTGTAATCTTCTAGATGTTTGGCCAATTCTTTCCTCTGGTCGTCTTTGAGATCTGCTTCTGTGACCTCAATGATGTTGCTGTCGGAGATTTCTGCGTTTTTCGACATATCAGATCTTGGATTGTCCCACCGGGCGTGCCAAAAGTGTGCTGGCGCTAAAATCGGCCGGATAGGAGTCGGCCGATGGTCTTCGGCGACGGACACACGACCCGGGAGAATCTGCTTAGCTCCTGTTCGGGTTATCGCCCTGGTGCGGTTCGCGCGGCGTGCCAGTCAATCTGACCTGTTGATTGACAAGGAAATAGAGTATTAAATTCCAGGCGCGTCGATCGGCTGGGATTCCGATCTGTCCTGAGGAGCGCGTCGGCAGCGAATCGGCCGATTTGCTGTAGAGATGATCGGCTATGGATCAGCCGATAATCGTGTAGTAATCGTAAAGAAAACTGCTGGAGCAATCTAAACAATTATTACAGAAACAACACTTGAAATAGATCTAATCGGCTGTAAGATGCTAAATCGAAGAAGAACAATGACGAAGCCGATTACTCTGATCTCAAGCTGGATAACTGGTGATAATACTAGAATAACAGGTAAAACTTGCAATTCTAGTAAATATCGATAACTGGTGAATAAATCCAAACGAAACCACAGCAATGCGCCCGTAGTTAAAGCTCGGATATTACTCGGTAAGCGGAACCTACCAATTGGCCGGAGATCAAGTTGATGCAGCCCTGCCAATCCGTACGAACTCGTGGAAGAAGAAAATATTGGCGAAGTCGCCGACTTGAAAGTAAGTTGCTAGAAAAGTAGAAGTACTGTTGTTGATTGATGTGTTGATTATTTTTTAAGATCCTGACGACTCCTATTTATACCCTAAAGCTAGGACTCCTGGTCGATCACGACTTGTTACAACCTTATTTAAATTACTATATCTATACGAACTTTAAAAAGGAAACGGACTCCCGCAGAATCTTCCGCCGCCGCTCCCTAATCCAATCAGGATTTCCTTCAATTGCTCCCCGACCGACTTAGCGTGTCCCCTTTGACCAACTTTTGACCAGGATCCTCTGAAATAATCCCATCCTGTTGGCGTAGGCTGTGTCACCAATCTGCCGATTTCCAACTGTTACCTCAATCGACCGATTCCTTTCTGTAGCCTTCAGATCTGCCACATCGGCCAATCTTCTCCTCCTGACGCCGATTCAACACGTGTCAAAATCTGGCGTCAACAGCTTCCAACAGCTGAAGCATATGGAATCAAACTCATTTGATCAATTTCTAATTAATTCCTGGGACTTTGAAATTGCCCAAACTTATCGCCCTTAACCACTGGAGCAGCTGTGCTTGAACATTGATGCATATTATATCTTTTAAGAATCTTCTCTATATAAGCCTTTTGAGAGAGTCCTAATGCACCCTGGAATCTGTCTCGATGTATCTCAATGCCCAGTACATAAGAGGCATCACCGAGATCCTTCATATCAAAATTCGATGGGAGAAAACCTTTTGTCTCATGCATCAAGTTCTTATCGCTGCTTGCTAATAGGATGTCATCCACGTATAAAACTAGGTTGATGAAAGAGCTCCCCTTGATCTTAATATATATATAATTATCCACTATATTTTCAACGAAGCCCAATTTCTTAATTACTTCATCAAACTTAAGGTACCATTGTTTGGACGCCTGTTTCAACCCATAAATGGATTTGTTTAGTCTGCATCCCAACTGTTCTTTGTCTTCCACAACGAAACCTTCTGGTTGCGCCATGTATACATTCTCATGCAAATCATCGTTTAAGAACGCAGTCTTAACGTCCATCTGATGTAGCTCGAGATCGAAATGAGCTACTAGAGCCATAACGATTCTGAATGAGTCTCTTCGAGACGGGCGAGAAGGTCTCATTATAATCAATTCCCTTTCACTGTGTGAAGCCCTTAGCCACAAGCCTTGCTTTGAAACGTTCAATCTTCCCTTTGGAGTCATACTTAGTTTTGTAGACCCATTTACAGCTCACCTTCTTAGCTCCATCAGGAATCTCTACTAAATCCCATACCTTATTTACACTCATAGATTTCAGCTCTTCTTCCATAGCCTCAATCCACTTGTGGGAGTGGTCACTACTCATAGCTTCCTTGAACGAGTTTGGATCATCAACCTTCCCCATATCGTGTCCTTCTCCACTCATGTACACATAATCATTTGAGATAGTAGTTTTCCTCTCTCGTGTTGATCTTCTTAGAGGCTGTGTCTCCTCCATTGGAACAGGCTCAGCAGTAACTTCTTGCTGTGCTTCTGGCGCCCCAGCGGCGGTCTGATCCTGTGCTTCCTCAACAGGTTTTTTCCACAATTTCACTTTGATGCTCATCAGGCACATTCTCATGCTCACTTATAACAGGCGCTTGTCCCACGTTCACTTCTGGGGAATCAACTGTCTGAGCTGGTGCTGTATTCTAAAAATTAGGCAAAATAGGCACATAATAATCACGAGTCAGCGGTGTAGTATCATAAGTCCGCATTTCCTCGAGATCGATTTGCCTAGTCTCAGTGTCCATTTTCCTCTAAGAATATTGCATGTCTCGTCTCAACAAACTTAGTAGTACCCTTAGGACAATAAAATCGATATCCCTTTGATCTGTCTGGATATCCAATGAAATAGCAGCTTTCTGTCTTAGGATCTAATTTTCCAAGGGACGGATTAAATAACTTCGCCTCAGCTGCACAACCCCAGACATGAAAATAATTAATGCTGGGTTTTCTACCAGTCCAAAGCTCATAAGGCGTCTTAGCGACTGACTTACTAGGAACGCGATTATTTATATGCGCGGCAGTTTTCAGCGCTTCCATCCATAAACTCACTGGCAGTGTAGAGTTGCTTAGCATACTGCGCACCATATTCATTAGAATGCGATTTCTTCTTTTTGCTACACCATTTTGCTGAGGTTCACCAGGAGTTGAGTACTGAGCTACTATTCCATTTTCTTGAAGGAATCTAGCAAAAGGGTCTGGGATTTGTCCATATGTGGCATGTCTCCCATAATATTCACCACCTCTATCTGACCGTACCACTTTAATCCTTGACTGATGCTGATTTTCTACTTCAGCTTTAAAGATTTTGAACTTATCAAGTGCCTCAGATTTTTCTCTTATGGGGTAAATATATCCATAACGGGAGTAATCATTAGTGAATGTTATAAAGTAACTAAAACCATCCACCGACTTAACATTAAATAGACCGTAGATATCAGTGTGAATTAATTTTAATATTCCTGAACTGCACTTAGCTCCATCCTTCTTAATTTGTTTTGCAAATTTCCCCTTAATACAATCAACGCATTGGTCTAAGTCAGAGAAGTCTAGTCTTGGAAGTATCTCTTCTCTAATGAGACGCTCCATTCTCCCCTTCGAAATGTGGCCTAAACGAGAATGTCACAATTTCGATGAAGTCTCATGTCCTCTGTTGCATTTGTGACTAACTTCGCTTACATTCATCACAGAGACATTATTATGGGACAGTAAGTAAAGATCATTATGTAAAGGTGCTCAATAAATAATGTCACCATTCAAACTTATTACACATTTGCTGTCACCAAAAGTGCATGAATAACCATCAAGATCTAATTTAAAAACGGAAATCAAGTTTCTCTCAATAGACGGAACATAAAGGACATCAACTAAGTAAAGAATAAAGCCGCCACGTAGTTCTAATTGGAGAGCTCCAATGGCCTTCACGTCGGCTTCAACGCCATTTGCGACTCTTAACCTTCGAGTCCCCTTTCTTATAGTCCACGCGCCAGACAATCCATGTGAGGAATTTGTAACATGAATGGTGGCACCAGAATCAATCCACCAAGTACTTAATGGGAAATATGCATAAAAGGACTCATCGACTATATAAATGATGTCGTTATTACCTTTTCTCTCACACCACGCCTTAAACTTCAGGCAATCTTTCCTCTCATGGCCCTCATTGTCGCAGTGGTAGCAGAGAAGCTTCTTAAGAGCAGATGGATCATTCTGCTGAGGAGCTTCATAAGGTTTATTACCCTTCTTTGGCTTATTGGGGTGGGATGCCCTCTTGTTTCCTCCCCTATGTCCCTCATGTCTTACGACGTTGGCAAAGTGGGGGTTCTGAGAGCGCAGCCGTTCTTCCTCTTGAGCACACTTAGACACAAGCGTGGTGATGTCCCACTTCTGATCGCTTGCATTATAATTTATCTTCAATGGCTCAAAGACTGATGGAAGTGACATCATGACGTGGTGAAGCAGCGCTGCATCATTAAGGGGACAGTCGAGGTCTCGAAGCTTATCCCTCATGTTGACCATGCCCATAATGTGCTCTCTTACACTGCCTTGTCCATTATACTTAGCCTTCACGAGCTGAGATAAGAGAGTGCTAGCATTGGTCTTGTCAGACCCCTTAAAGTAGCTCTCAATCTTATCCATGAAGTCCTTAGCATTCTCAGGCTCTTTGTCAAGAGCTCCCCTGATAGAAGGGTTAATGGTCATGTTCATAAGACTCAGAGCCACTCTGTCAGAATGCTCCTAGCGCTCTTTTTCTTTCTCATAAGCAGCAGTGCGTGCAGCAAGGGTAGTATCCTCAGTCCCTTGTGACACTGGTGCAACAGGCGCGGGCATCCTCAGGGAATGATCCTTATCCATCGTCAGCAGAATAAAACTAATCTCAGTCTTCCACTTGACGAAGTTGACCCCTCCCAACTGAGAAACACCATTGATATAAGTCATGATGCTGGAGGGAGTGGCTTCTGTTCATAAAATAAAGTTTAATCAGTAACGACAACAAAATAATGAATGTAATCAGCGTTGGCCAGATTAAAATATTAATTAATTTTGAATAAACAATTTGCATCACCGTTGGGCAGAAGCAAATAAACTTAGCATCTCACGAATTAATTTTGCATCACCGTTAGGCAGAAACAAAATAAACTTAATGACTTAGCATAGTTAACGCAGCGGAAAATTTAATTTTGCATCACCGTTGGGCTGAAACAAAATAAACATAATGACTTAGCGTAATTAGCACAGCGGAAAACTTAATTTTGCATCACCGTTGGGTAGAAACAAAATAAATATAAATAAACTAAGCATCTTAATAGCAAATAATTAAATCAACGTTGGTCAGAAATTAATTAAATGCTCAAAATAAACTAAACAATTCTGAATAAAATTCACGTTTGTTTCATTTACTCAGAATAGCAACTCATAATTTTCTTATAATTTTCAGCGTAATAATCCCCAAGTTAAAACTTCTTAATGCTAAGGGGAAAAATATACTAAAAAACAGCTCAGAAATTAATAAACTAAAAATAAAACTGAAAAGGAAAAGGGCTTAAAGCTTATTGGGCTCTTGGCCCACAAACCGCCGGGCGGGCCGCCAAACCGGCCCAGCCGCGCCGCACTCCCACCCCCACCAGCCTGGGCCGCCAAAGCGGCCCAACTCGGGCGCCCGCCATCCACCCCCCCCCCCCCCCCCCCCCGCGGCTCAACCTCGATCGTCGGATCGTCAAAACCTAGATCCGACAGCTGAGCTTAGATATCGGAGGTATAAAAGAGCTAGCTTTCCCTGAAAACCTAACCCTAACTCATTTTTCCTCCTTTCCTCAAGCCGCCGGCCCTCCTCGCCTCATGGCGCCGCCGCCACTGGTGGAGGTTCTAAGACGGCCGCCGGCCCTAGCGCCGCCGCACCTTGGGGCGCCAGCCACTAGGAGCCGTCGGCCCTTCAATGCCGGCCGGTGGCGGCCGTCGCGCCTTGGCGCTGGCCACTGGCAGCCGCCGGCCGGTGGCTGCCGCCGTGCCTTGCCTCATGGCGCTGCCACCGCCCCGACGCTGGCCAGGGGCGTCAACGGTGGTAGCTGCCGGCCGGTGGCGGCCGCCGCGCCTTGCCTCATGGCGCCGCCGCCGCGCATTGCCTCATGGCGCCGCCGCTGCCTCGACGCTGGCCAGCGGCGCCAACGGTGGCAGCCGCCGGTGGTTGGGGCCGCCAGTGCTCACGGCGGAGCGCCGCCTTGGGGGGCCGCGGCGGCGTGCCGTCTCCGGCGCCTTCACGGCGGCCATGGAGGCGGCCCGCTTCCGCGGTCCGCCATGGCCGCGCCTTTTTTTTCTCATCGCCGGGGGTGCGTCATGCCCCGCGCGACCTTATGTGAAAACCGCATGCGAGTGCCCGAGAAGTACGTTGAAATCTAGCGGAAAACTGGGTACCGCCGTGGGGTTTTTATGCTTATTCCGAGGGTTTGGGGGTTTTCGGGTGGGATTCCTTTCGATCTTATGCTTTCTTATACTTTATTTCTCTCGGATCTGTCTTTATTAATGCGAAATCGAACTTAGAACTAACAAATCTAAACTAAAACATGAATAAAACTGAGAACTAGATGTGAAACAACCAACCAAGATCTAAAAGTGGACTAGATCTATAGGCTCTTAAGGCTCACGGTTAGGTGCTTAGGCGAAAGATACCAAATATTAGATAAAACACGGCTTAAAACTCAATCTTAACAGGATCTAACACCTAAAATATGAGCACGACCTATAGAACGATATGAATAATAAAGAAGTGTTTAGATCTCGACCGCCAGTCATCGTAGGAGCCGCTGAGGATGACATCTCAACGGTGGTTTGTATTGGGGACGAAAACAGCGCTTCCGTAGTCGTTCCCGTAGGTGTTCCCGACGTAGATGAAGTAGTCGATCTCGCCGGGTACTGTCGTCCTTCCGGCCTATACCGGCACTGTCCGGTGTTGGACGGGAGGCGGAGGCGGTGGCCTTCAGGTGGCTCCAGCGCCGCCGTAGATCGGGACGGCTATAGTGGGCGGCTAGGGTTTCTTAGTATGATTAGGTTAATCACAAAAACGCCGGGTCCCACTATTTAATATGGCGCTGAACGACCTGGGGCCACAACCAGTAGTGGGCTTGGGCCTCCGATAAAGACGCGTAACGAGCTTTTACTTATCCGTTTCTTCTCCTTTTATTTTCGGTCTTCTGGAACACCGAAAAATTCCAACATTCTGGTGTTTAGGATGAGGTCAGCAGGACTCACGAGCAATAGACCATGCGCTGTGGCAGTAGTCTGCCAGTTCCTGGTTACATCTTTATCTTCTTCCGTCCCGCAACGCTGTCCACAATACCACAACGCAAGCGGCCCACAGGCGGAAACCAGATCTTTGACTGAGATCAGCACCCCCTATTCTTCTCTATATTCTTCTGTTCGTTATATCAACTAGGAAGGAAGGCGCGCTCCGCCGTGCCCGAAAGGCTGACCGCGCCGGTGTAGTTTATGCTGTCCTTCTAAGAGTTTGCCTACTGTATTTTTGGTATGTTATTAGCTTGTTGTATCGTGTCTGCATCATATGGTTGTATGGAATGTGAATATGGAAAAGGGGAGACATGTAAAATATTACACGTAAACGACATCATTTGTGTGTTGGGAATGAGAGACAGAACAAATAAGTGGTACCTTAAGTGACATGTCCATATAAAAGTAGTATTCATCTATTGACTGGTCATTAGGAATGGCAAACTTGGACATAATGCCTGATCGGGAGTGGCGAATCCAGCAGCCAAGTGAAGAGGGAGCTCATCTCCATTATCTTCGTCCTCCTCCCCTTCTCTTTATCCTCCTCCCCTCTTCTTCTTCATTCTTTGTTAAAAAATGGAGGAGGGATCAGGGGGTATCCACTGATTTTGGGAGGTAGGGGGGGGCCTTGACCCCCATAGCCCCCCTTAGATCCGCCCATGCTGATGGCCATGTACTGTTATTAGTAATTAGTCCAGTGCCAATGAATTTCAGCGAGAATATGCAGCCAGTTTCTCTAGAGGGTAATCTTAATTACAAATAAACGTAGGACCTCCTATACCCAGCGATTGGCCAATTTAGGAACATTTTGTTCTGAAGAGTGGTTGCAGGATGGAATTGCAAGATTGGAATACGACTAAGCACAAGGCACGATTAGGCATTCCATGTGAGAGCAGTATCAGTTTCTCTGACTGGAGGTAGTAGATGCATGATAAATTAGTGAGGAAATCAGTGCGAAGTGCAAATGCATATGTATCTGCGTCCATTAATTTACAATAGTGCATACCATTTCCTTGTTTACACTTCGACTTGATAGATAATATCAAAATTTTGCAAGTATGCAGGTGAAACATGCAGAAAGATGGATCATATTTGATATTTGCTCCAAGCAATGACATTGCAGCCCTGAATTCCAAAGATCACCAGGTAGTAACTTCAGTATATCTATCGATCTCGTCGTGTAGCACCGTCCACGTACACAAATGAAAGTACAATATGCTTCGGGCAGGATCACAGGTGGACCTAAGAATTTGAAGAATAAGAACATGAGAAATAGAAGTAGTAACTGTAAACAAAATTCACTTATGAAGCATCCATCAAGCAATGTCTGGTACTTCAAATTCATCATAACATCTATAGGTTGAAGTAACCTGCGAGTTTCTGATGAAAATCCCCGCATCCTTTCACCGCTGCAACTGCAAGACGGCCACCTCGGCGTGAGGCCATCACCGGAGTCCTCGCATGGCTCGACCTCGGCACGTTGGACGCTTCTTCTGCCACCCCGTCGCGGCGTCCCTGTCTCATCTTCATGCCAGCTCCACAATGTCGCCGCCGTGGCCGGGATGGAGGCGAGGTAAGCGAGAAAGGAGAAAGGGACAAACTGAACGCACATGTATGTCTCATCGATTTCTTCGCGAGACATGGATGTGCAAAAGCTAACGCCCAACGCCGCGTAGAGGTTACGCAGTCACATACGTGGCAACGTCAGTGCAACGACCAGCGAGCGGTGCCCACACGGTAAATATGCCACGCGCCGTAATTTTATTCGATAACAGTAACTCGATGCCTCCTCTGCCCTGTGAATTCTTTGGGCATAAGAGTTTATTATATACATATTCGTGAGGCCCAATCGTGTCTTGCTGCTCGGCCACCCGACGCTATGCGGCTATGCCTAGTACGCAGGAGGCGGCGCGGATCAGCTGGCGTCGCGGCGGACGACGACAAGCGCTCCGACGGGCTGATGGCTGACAGAGCCCATGCTCGCAGGGAGCCCGCTCGCCCGCTCGGCGCCTCCGCGCCTCCGTCGGCGGCCGCGTCGCAGGGGCTCCGCCGTGCCGCGCGCGTTTGAGACCGGAAGGCACGTGAGGCAGTAGCGACGGCGCCCGCCCGCTCGCTCGGCGACTCAGCTTGCGGACGCGGCCGCAGGGGCCGCGCGCCTGCTCGGCGCCTCCGCCGGACGGCGCCCGCCCGCCCGCTCGGTGCCTCCGCCGGCTGCCGCAGCCGCAGGGGCCGCGCGCCTGCTCGGCGCCTCCGCCGGCTGCCGCAGCCATAGGGGCTCCGCCGCGCCGTGCGCGTGCTCCAGGCCGCAAGACACAGGAGGCAGAAGCGACGACGCACGACCAGACCAGGAGTCCCTAGGCCAATCGACCAGATTAGCGAGGCAGTGAATTGTGAACCAAGGTAAGGTGAGGATTGAGGAACTGATTCATATTTTTTTTTGAGTCCATACGCTCTATTAAGAATTACTTATAGTACTTGAATCAGCATCATGGTGCTCTGTGATAAGTGCTCTGCAATAACTTCAACCGCATTATATAGTGGTAGCAATACTAATAATTACATACTCTGAGCCATCATAGAAGTGTGTATGCCACTTCACAAAAGATGTACTGCAGATTCAGTAGCACTTGGAAGTTTACAACTGTTTTTTGGTAGCAGTTGTGCCAAATCTGTTGTACCTAAACGCTCTAGAAAGTTTCATTAATAGGGTTCTTCTCCAAAGGAAAATGTTTTTTACTAATAAGATATAAAAGAAAATGTTAGTATGTTTAAATTAACAGAAAAGGGTAGTAGGGCCCTTCAATTTCACATAAAAATGGTAGAATGATAAAGAACACATACTAAAAATTAATGGTCAGATAGGAAATACTCAAAAGAAATGGTAACTCTATCCTTTTCTAGTATCTCTAACACTATCCTTTTTCTAGTATCTCAAACTTAGCATTCAATCTTATATTTTTGTAAATTTATTTGTCTCTTTAATCTGAAAATTCAATAGTTATAGCACATTTTATAAGTTATCTAAGGATGTGTTCAAAACTAATTTCATATATTTGCCTTCTTAGATTATTGATGCATTAATAACAAGCTTATAGTAATATTTCAAAAAAGAAGTTATGGCAACTATTTATCCATTTGTGTTTGCAAAGTATTTCAGAGACTCATCCACGTGTTTGACAACATGAGCTTGATGATCAACGTTTGGGAGCCTTGCTGCTGCAAATCTGGAACACGTCAAGGTCTGTATCTGCCTACTTACATTATTGATGCATTAATAACAAATTTATAGTATTATTAAAAAATAATGCCATAGCAACTCGTTAAACATTTGTGTTTGCATAGGATTTCAGAGATTCGTTGACCAGTTCTCTGGAAGGTAAGGAACTACAAGGTATTCCACAATGCGTAACCTATAGAGGACCTGCTGATGGAAGTATGTAAAAGGAAAAGTAATGGAAACTTACCAATCACAGATTTAGTTGAGATTTATGAAGAAAACTTCTCAGCGCTTTTGTGACTTGTGATATACTGAGGTTGCTTTGCTAGTTTCTTGGAACAAATGATCCTTTGTCTTCTCGGCACCAAACTTCCAAGCACACGGTGGTGCCATTTTATAGTACTCCTGCTGAAGTCTGCAACACGGCTGGCTTCTGGATGATTCCAGCCCTGCTTTGCTAGTTTGTTCGAACAAATGATCCTTTGTCTACTCGGCACCAAACTTCCAAGCGCATGGCGGTGCCATTTTATAATATTTAAGTCTGCAACACGGCTAGCTTTTGGATTATAATATTTAAGTCTGCAATATGGCTAGCTTCTGGATGATTTCAGCCTGGTTCGAGTCTTGCGTGGTCTAGATTTTTCTTTGCTGGCTTGACTCACCTGCAGTTAATATTTGTGTGTAACTTTAACATCATCCATTTATTCTTAATTAAACGGCTAGAAATTGTTTTTACTGACGTGGCCCAACCAAAAGAGCCGGAATGCACCGGCTCCAGAGTGTAAAGACATGTTATCTACCTTCCGCAAGATAAATAGGAGCTCCCGTAATCGCTGCTTCTTTTTTCCATTTCTCTCCTACTAAGTCCTAACCAAGCCGCTGCGCTGCTGCTAGACTCACATGGTAGTACCGTATCCGTAATATGTGACCGCGTGGATAGAGCGAATACCCGTCCGAAAGAATAAGTCTAACTTTTATTAAGCCTATACCCGTCAGATTTATTATGCATACAAACAACATATCTCCATGATCATATAATCAAGTACAGCTTGAATATAACACCCATACAAATCAACTCAAAACTACTCCATCCGTCCCAAATTATTAGTCGTTTTGGCTTTTCTAGGTACATCAATTTTGCTATGCATCTAGACATGATATATATCTAAGTGTATATTAAAAACTATGCATCTAGAAAAGTCAAAACTACTAATAATTTGGGACAGAGGTAGCAGTAGTAAAGAAACCGAATTTGCTTTGTATTCTCTCCGGGCTCTACTTTGTACTTGTATGTAAGCAAATACATTCAGTTTCGAGTTAAATATTCCATCTTATGAGCAACAAGAACACTGACAAAATACACTGCTAGCAAAAATTAAATATTAAACAAAATCTCACTTCTCATTCATAGTCACACGTATTCATTCTTCGTAGTTCACGTAATCACATTAGATATGATAGAATGAGACAAACATGACAATAATATAGATTTTCTATGTCACAAAATTTGTGTTTAAGGTAACCGGATACCCGATAGTCGTCCGTGGATAAGATTGGATGCTCGTACATGATCCGCCTTATTTCAATACTCGACCTGACTATTCCCGTGGGGAGAGATTTCGTACCCACACGGCCACACACTTGCTCATTGGATACGAAAAATCGTGGGCGTACCCGCACCTACGGGTAGGATTGACATCCTAGATGTTGCCTGAAACGAACCTGATTCTTAGGAAACGAATCCGACTTACTGCATCGTCACGAGAGTTCCTGGATCAGTAGGTATCACATACAGAACTTATTTCAGGCATCACAATCATTCTTGGTATAAAGTACATTTAAGGGTTTAACTATTACATAAATCTATAAAATTTGCAGTACAAGTCTCTTACAAGCCTCTTGAGCTAATTCAAACAAACAAAAAGCGGATAACAGTAACTAGGCTTCAGGGCCATCCTCCATCTTGGGCGAACTTCTCGACAGGCGAACTTGAGCGTAGCACCAGCCTCAATCATACCATCCACCGTGATTGGGGTCGTACTCCAGGTCGGATCCTGCATCGTACTAGACTATCCCTGAGGAATGGGATAGGTCCACATCACCATCCGTATGCAAGCTTTATTGTGGACTAGACTAGGTATAAACAATTAATACAAGGAAAGTAGCTGAGGTTTCCTAAATTGCAAGCATAATATAAGTTCATCCACATCTCCTCGACACGGGCCATCCTGGCATTCCAGACTTCCGGGTCACTCACACCTCCGATATCAACTAAGTCGATGCGATAACTCCCTCTCCTCGCACCTCAACTGCCCCAGGCAGGATAAACAAGACTAGAGGGAGGTAGAAGGCAAGTAACACTAACTATGAATCAAGAGTTGTATATGATCGAGTGCGCGGCTATACGTATAGTTTTCACCCTGCAGCGGTTGTACACCTAGACCCACTCGAATCAAAGCTAGCCTGGAGCGACCCAACTGGACGACGAGACACCAATCATGAAACTAGCGGCTATGGCCACCACCCCGCTTTCCCGGGTTTGGGATGAATCCTCCTGCGAGAGGTTGCCCTGGAATTGTGAAGCCTTCTACACCTGGACCCCGCAAAATGCTGCTATTCGGGGGACGTAAGGTCAACACCTCCTCCCCTTACACTGATACCCTATCCTACTATAAGAGTGGTGCCGCGCGTAACTAGCTCGAACCGGATCTACCCTCATAACAGATAAGTGGTGTGCATATTTGACATAGTTCCTTCTCCAGGTCCACTGAGGTAGCGTTTGGTTGGAAATCGAGGTAGGATGGAATGGCTCCATTCCTGATTTTAGGGATGAGATGATTCTATACTACGTGTTTGGGTTGAGGGATGGAACAGTTCCATTTCTTGTTTGGTTGGAGGTTGTAGTTTGGTTTGAGGGATGGAACAGTTCCATTTCTTGTTTGGTTGGAGGTACGAGGATGGAGCTGTCAATAATCCGTTAACCACCGTTACGTGGGACCCGCTTGTCGGTCAACCAATCTTCTCCTCCCTCCGACCCTCCCTCTCCCTCCACACAGGAGTAGCCCGAGCTTCTTCCCTCGACCATGTCTCATCCTCATCCTCCCTTCCACCCTCTCCCTCCACACAGCGGTGGGCCTTCCCGCACCACTAGCCTCCACACAGAGGTGCCTGCCCGCACCACTGGCCTCCCTGCCGGCGCCGCCCGCTAGAGCTCCGCTTGAGGTCCGTCGGCGTCCGAGCTCCACGCCGAGCTCCACCGGCATCCTAGCTCCGCGCCGAGCTCCGCCTCCCGCCCAGGCTCCGCTCGAGGTCCGCGCCGAGCTCCGCCTGAGCTCCGCCGGCGTTCGAGCTCCACTCCGAGCTCCGCCTCCCGCCCAAGCTCCGCCTTAGAGCTCTGCATGCGCCGAGCTTCGCCTCCCGCCTGAGCTCTGCCGGCGTCCCAGCTCCACGCCGAGCTTCGCCTCCCACCCAAGCCCCGCCGGCGCCAGAGTTCCACCCGCGCCTCTCGCCCGAGGTTTGCGCCGAGCTCCGCCCCCGCGACAATGTCCGCCTGAGCTCCACCACCGTGCCCAACTCTGCCTCCGTGCGAGCTCCGACCCCGCCGTCGCCCCTACGCCCAAGCTCTGCCTCCGCTCGAGTTCGTCCCTCTGCGCCAAAGCGCTCCCAGCGTCACGGCGAGAGACGCCGTTGAAGTGGGACGGCTCTGTTCGATGAATTTTGCGGGATCCAGCCGTCCCGCATCTTGGAGGGAATATTCCTTCCTGGAGTGGCTCCATCCTCACACTCGGGAACCAAAAGATAGGGCGGAACGGCTCCATTCCGACTCACTCCTCAACCAAACACATCCTAACTCGGGCCTTAGGTGCCAAGGCGAGTATCTTCCATAAATGACGTATCCGGCGCAACGGTTCGTCAACGACATTCATTACAGGTATGTCCCACCAACTCCTCACAAATGTCCCGAAGGATCAAAACGTCCCATAGGACATGTGTCCGTGTTGACGCCAGATTTTGACACGTGTTGAATCGGCGTCAGGAAAGGAAGATATTGGCCGATGCAGCAGATCTAAAGGCTACAGTAAAGAATCGGCCGATTGAGGCTACAGTTGGGAATCGGCCGATTCGCAATGCGACTTGCGCCAAACCGGTTGGAACCATAACAGAGGATCCCGGTCAAAAGTGGCCTGACGTTGGTCAACGGAGTAATGCTAATTCGGTCAAGAAGCAATGGAAAAAGTCCTGATTGGATTAGGAGACGGCGGCGGAAGATTCTGCGGGAGTCCGTTTCCTTTTTGAAGATATTATAGATATAGTAGTTTTCCTGTTTTAAATAAGGTTGTAACAAGTCGTAATCGACCAGGAGTCCTAGTTTTAGGGTATAAATAGGAGTCGCTAGGGCTTTGCAAAAAAAAATAAACACATCAATCAACAACAATACTTCTACTTTTTCAGCAATTTACGTTCAAGTCGGCGACTTCGCCAATACTTTTCTTCTTTCACGAGTTCGTACGGATTGGCAGGGCTGCATCAACTTGATCTCCGGCCAATTGGTAGGTTCCGCTTATCGAGTAATATTCGAGCCTTAACTACGGGCGCATCGCTGTGGTTTCGTTTGGATTTATTCACCAGTTATCGATATTTACTAGAATTGCAAGTCTTACCTGTTATTCTAGCATTATCACCAGTTATCCAGCTTGAGATCAGAGTAATCGGCTTCATCATCGTTCTTCTTCGATTTATCATCTCACAGCCGATTAGATCTATTTCAAGTGTTGCATCCGTACTAATTGTTTAGATCGCTCCAGCAGTTTTCTTTACAATTATTACGCGATTATCGGCTGATCCATAGCCGATCATCTTTACAGCAAATCAGCCGATTCGCTGCCGACGCGCTCTTCAGGACAGATCGGAACTCCAGCCGATCGGAGCGCCTGGAATTTAATACTTTATTTCCTTGTCAATCAACAGGTCAGATTGACTGGCACGCCGCGCGAACCGCACTAGGGCGATAACCCGAACAGGAGCTAAGCAGATTCTCCCGGGTCGTGTGTCCGACGCTGAAGATCATCGGCCGATTCCTATCCGGCCTATTTTAGCGCCAACACACTTTTGGCACGCCCGGTGGGACACGATCCAAGATCTGATATGTCGAAGAACGTAGAAATCTCCGATAGCAACATCATTGAGGTCACAGAAGCGGATCTCAAGGACGACCAGAGGGAAGAATTAGCTAAACATCTAGAAGATTACAAGAAGATGTACCTTCAGTCGTTCAGTCGTACCAGAAGCGGGGAGGCTGTCAAGAAGGCTCCTATTCCAGTTCCCCGCCACATCACCATCGCTGAAGACTCGGGCAAGATGTCCGATATGATCCAACAGTCCGTCTACCAGGCATTCATTGATCAATCCTCGGTGATGACCCACACGGTGTATAATGCCGTCGTCAGTTCTCTGGCCAGCGGAGCAATCCAAGGCTATCAGGGACCAGCGTATGCCCCGCCAGTCACGCTGCCAGCTAGAAGCTCACCATGCACATCCCAATCGGCTCCTCAGCCGATATTAACGCAACGCGAGGGATACAACACTCCGTTGCCTCCAGCGTCTCCAAGGTACAGCGGTGCACCATGTTTCCCGTCACAGACACCGTTTCAACCTGTCCAGGTCGTTTCTGTACAATCGCTGCCTACAAGCTGAGTACCCTGGGGGATATCGGCGACAACGGCTTTCCCCGATCTATCAAACGGGCATGGAAGCTATCCAACCCAGGTGACTCACCAATCGGCCGTCCGGCCGACGGTCCCTCAGTATCAGCCGATCTCATCAGAAATCGGCAGGGGGGCAAGCGCTGTAGAAGCATTCAGAGGCGCAGCGCCAATGATGACATATGATGGGGCGGCGGATTCACTTCGCCATCAACTATCAGCTGCTTAGCAGAATTCACCGCATGCTTCGATTCATCACCCAGCCGTGCCAGCTCTTCAGCACATGCCCGCGCCGCGAACAGTTGTTCATCAGCAGCAGGTGGATTGGACGGCAAGAATAGCAGAAGTGATCCAGGACCAGTTTGGATTGAAGCCAAAGGTGCAAACTTACACCTACAAGACGCCATACCCATCGGCCTATGACTTGCTGCCATTCCCACACCGCTACAAAGTTTCTGATTTCACCAAGTTTTCGGGGACGGATGATACATCCACTGTAGAGCACATCAACCGATTCATCATCCAGTGCGGGGAGGCTGCCACACAAGATGCTCTGAGGGTGCGTTTGTTTTCATCGTCTCTGTCCGGATCGGCCTTCCAGTGGTTCACCACCTTGCCACCAAATTCTATTGTTACATGGGCCGATTTGGAAAAGCAGTTCCACAAGTACTTCTACGCAGGAGTACACGAGATGAAGCTCTCGGATTTGACCAGCCTCAGGCAGAGGAGCGATGAACCGGTAATGGGATATATACAGAGGTTCAGAGAAGTCAGGAACAAATGCTACAGTCTGGCTCTGACCGATGCGCAGTTGGCCGATATCGCTTTCCAAGGCTTCCTGCCACAAATCAAAGAAAGATATGCTGCGCAAGAGTTGGAAAGCCTAAGCCAGATTGTCCACCGATTGTCAGGACAGGAAGTCCGTCCGTTTGAACAGCGGAGGAATTTCCAAAAGAAGGTGGCATAACTAGAAGGGTCTGAATCCGATGGGGAGGAGGAAATCGGCCTGGCAGAATGGGTGAAAGGGAAAAAACCGATATCATGCCCTCTCGGAAAGAAAGAGCCAGAGACATTCGGCTTTGACACATCAAAGGCCGATAAAATTTTCAATTTATTGCTCCAGGAAGGATATATTAAGCTATCTCAGCATCACACCATCCCTTCGGCCGATCAACTCAAGAAGATGAAATACTGCAAGTGGCACAACGCCACTTCTCATTATACGAATGAATGCAAAGTCTTCCGTCAGCAGATACAATCGGCCATCGAACAGGGGAGGCTTAAATTTGAAACCCCAGCTAAATCGGCAAAGCCGATGAAGATAGATCAGCATCCCTTCCCAGCCAACATGGTTGACACTGGAGGAAATTCACGCCAAACCAAGGTGCTGACGTCAGAATCGGCAAGAAGGGGCGGCGCCGTCGATCCCAGGAGGCAGGTCACGATGGAAGAAATCAAAAGGAACAGGCGGGGGCCAGAACGACCACGCAAA
Organism: Panicum miliaceum; assembly: GCA_032594955.1. NCBI lineage: Eukaryota > Viridiplantae > Streptophyta > Magnoliopsida > Poales > Poaceae > Panicum > Panicum miliaceum. Next base: position 15,776,713 of record CM064068.1, read on the forward strand.
CCCGTCACCTCCCGGTTCTTGCTCAACAAATATCGGCAGCAGCAAGAACAATCAAGACACCACGATGAGATGATACGCCGACACAAAGATCATTGGCGATGTCCATTTTTTATTCATTGCTGGGAAAATGATCTCAGATTGCCATCAGCCAATAATTGCCCAGAGTGCAGCGGATCAAGTCGCGGCGATCGCCCGCTCAAAAGATCGTGCTCCAGAGATAGAGGATCAGAGCCGATCAGCAGAAACTGGCGCGAACAAGAGGGTCGACGCCTTTCAGTGCATGTTCGGTTGGAGGGCAAAGCTGACCGGTATGATCGGTCGAAGGGCAGGATTGACCTGGAGGAGCGACTGGGGGGCAGAACCAGCATACACGATCGGCTGGAAAAAATGGCTGATACCAGGGTGTCGGATGAAAACCCCTTAGGAAGGGAACCAGACTGGGAGCACACCAAACCGTCGGCCAGACCAGTAAAACCCAGGTGGTGCCCTAAGGGATTGTCTAAATCTCAGAAGCGTAGAACCCAACGCTTGCGCCAATGGGAGCAACAACAAGAAGAGCAGAGGTAGGTGCTGGATAAGAGAAACGTCAAGTCTCGGGTCTGGCGCCCCATGCAAAATAACAGCAAGGAGGTTGAAAATCAAGAATCAGCAGTTGATGTCAAGGAAAAGGGTGGCCAGGTGGTATGATAAGAAGGTCAAGGTTAAACAATTCTCCCAAGGAGATTTGGTATGGAAGTTGGTGCTGCCGATAGGGTCTAAGGATCCCAAATTCGGTAAATGATCGCCCACTTGGGAAGGGCCGTATAGAATCGGCCGATGTGTTCCGGGAAATGCATATATACTAGAAACTATCGAAGGGGAAGAGTTCACAAGAGCTTTAAACGGAAGGAGATTTTTACTGCGCTCGTTTCGGAGGAAAGATTAAAGAAAAGAGTTTCGAAGTAAAAGTTATGTTTTACTCTGAAACTGGGGGGCATGTGTTGACGCCAGATTTTGACACGTGTTGAATCGGCGTCATGAAAGGAAGATATTGGCCGATGCAGCAAATCTAAAGGCTACAGTAAAAAATCGGCCGGTTGAGGCTACAGTTGGGAATCGGCCGATTCGCATTGCGACTTGCGCCAAACCGGTTGGAACCATAACAGAGGATCCCAGTCAAAAGTGGCCTGACGTTGGTCAACGGAGTAATGCTAATTCGGTCAAGAAGCAATGGAAAAAGTCCTGATTGGATTAGGAGACGGCAGGGGAAGATTCTGCGGGAGTCCGTTTCCTTTTTGAAGATATTATAGATATAGTAGTTTTCCTGTTTTAAATAAGGTTGTAACAAGTCGTAATCGACCAGGAGTCCTAGTTTTAGGGTATAAATAGGAGTTGCTAGGGCTTTGCAAAAAAAAAAAAATAAACACATCAATCAACAACAATACTTCTACTTTTTCAGCAATTTACTTTGAAGTCGGCGACTTCGCAAATACTTTTCTTCTTTCACGAGTTCGTACGGATTGGCAGGGCTGCATCAACTTGATCTTCGGCCAATTGGTAGGTTCCGCTTATCGAGTAATATCCGAGCCTTAACTACGGGCGCATCGCTATGGTTTCGTTTGGATTTATTCACCTGTTATCGATATTTACTAGAATAGCAAGTCTTACCTGTTATTCTAGCATTATCACCAGTTATCCAGCTTGAGATCAGAGTAATCGGCTTCGTCATCGTTCTTCTTCGATTTATCATCTCACAGCCGAGTAGATCTATTTCAAGTGTTGCATCCGTACTAATTGTTTAGATCGCTCCAGCAGTTTTCTTTACAATTATTACGCAATTATCGGCTGATCCATAGCCGATCATCTTTACAGCAAATCGGCCGATTCGCCGCCGACGCGCTCTTCAGGACAGATCGAAACTCCAGCCGATCGGAGCACCTGGAATTTAATACTTTATTTCCTTGTCAATCAACAGGTCAGATTGACTGGCACGCCGTGCGAACCGCACCAGGGCGATAACCCGAACAGGAGCTAAGCAGATTCTCCCGGGTCGTGTGTCCGACGCTGAAGTTCATCGGCCGATTCCTATCCGGCCGATTTTAGCGCCAAAAGTCCACAACTGGCACTCCGTAGGATGTGCCAATCGCACACCCCAAGCCCTTGATCCAAAGATCAAGTTAAGTTCACTCGGCTCCGCTAGATTCCTATCCACCAGTGTTGACACCATTTTTTGACACGTGCCTAGCCGATGCAGAAGGGGAAGTTAATATGGAGGAATTGGCCAATGGAGTCGAACGACGCTGGTGGATGACGTCAGCAAGTTATCTTAGAGATAGAGGGATTTGTTATTTAGGAAATTTTGTTTTTTTATTGTCAAGTAATGTAAGTCGTGATCGACCTAGGGTTTGTAGCTTAGGCTATAAATAGCTGCCCTCGGGCATGTACTGAGAACATCCAATGATCAATACACAAACCTTTTTTTCATTTTTTTTCTTTTTTCGGCGGCTTCGCCTTAGTTGCGGTAGATTTTTCTTTTATGAGTTCTTTCCTGCACGTGGGGCTGCATCGACTTTGATCTCCAGCTTGCTGATAAGTTCCGTGTCGAACGAGGTAGATAGGCTCACGGTTGACGGCGCATCGCTTCTTTCTTTATTCTGTATTAGTTCAAGTTATCGAGCAGACTGGATCTCGGTCTGGTCTGTTCACTAATTTATCGATATGAGCTTATTCTTGTTAGATTAATCTGCTAGTCTAGCTTATTTCTTGCTGTTATCATCAATTATCGGTATTTGCTAGATTTGACAGGATTAGATTCGTTTAATCTTGTTTTTATTTAGTTTTTACCACAATTTATCCAACCTAGATCTAAATACCATCGGCCAACACACAGCTTGCTTGTTGCACGTCGTTAGGTCGATTGGGTTCGGATGTAGGTGCCGTCTACCAAGGTCTCGCTAACCCGTTTTGGCGTTGCCCTATCTGTACAATCGGCTAGAGCTTAGGCCGATTGATCTATTGCTGTATCGGACTCTTGGCCGATGCACTTGGCGGAACGATTCGGAATCACAGCCGATACATTCCGGTAATTTAACCTTTTCCTGTCCCTTGTCAATTGTAGGTCAAATTGACTGGCATGCATGCACCACTATGCAGCTGAATTGGACTCTGCACTGGAGCGAAGAAGAATCTTCCAGGTCCTCGCGTGTGCCGACGCTTAAGGCCAATCACTGGTTTTTTGCGTCAACACGCTTTTGGCACGCCCGGTGGGACATGACAACGACACAACTGTTGGCGTTTCTTATGCCCAATAGAATAGAGATTCCGCAAGCGCACAGAATACACCATTGTAGCACTTCATCTTGGAGTATCAAATTTCCACGGGGAAGCACTATGGTTTAAAGAGTATCGATTGAATGGATGGTAAACTTTACTGGGGATAATCACCAGCTAGATAGCAGGGGTAATACAGATAAAGCTAGATACCAGGCAATGACCGAGTGACACACACGAAATTCTACCTTAGAGCGGTAAGCAGCTGGGAGGACAACGAGCGAGAAAGACTCCTAAAACATTTCTAAACAAAACGAGCTAGCTTCTCTAACCTAAACCTTGACTAACCTAGCTATCGGGAGAACAGAGCTTACTTCGGCGGCTGGGGCGGAAGGACCACAAATTGAGGGAGAAATGGGGGGTCCAACTCGGCCAACGATCTACTGCTATGAAAACACCCGAACATGGTGGACTATAAGGGACGGACAGGGCTGTCACCACCTGCTGCCTACCACATCAGTTCCGTGGGGTGGAACACACTTTCTAGCTAACACTAAGCCAGAAACCACATCTGCACTCGGAAATAAATACATAAATGCGGAAAGTAAAGCTGACTCGATAGGATAAAAGAAGATAACTTATATTGATAATGTCAAAGGAAGGATACAAGAGCTTATACCAGACTTCCGAGGACGACTCCGGAATCCCGAGACAAGCTCGACTCGACTCTAACTCTCAGACTACTAAACCTAACTCTACAACTGAAGTGAAGAGAGAAATCCTTCTCAGTGTGTGTCTTACAAATGAGGACGGGAGCCTATTTATAGCAATTGGAGGTCGGTAACCGGTGAAAGGCATCAAGACCACGCGACCTTGGCGGTTGCTTAACTTGCGCGCGAAGGCTGGGCATCTAAGGCCGCCAGGTGGGGCCGGCCGGCCTCCCCCAGGCTGGCTGGCCTGGGGTTTGTGCCAAGTGGCACCGACCTTCTCGTGAACGCTCCTAATTGCCTTCTGAGGCCGGTAACAGTTGCTTTTTAGTTAAGCAACCGTTTCAAACTTGCAGGTGGGCCCTTGAATCCGTGTGTGAAGCCTTTCGGGTCCTCGGATCAAACCGACTTCAAGTGCATGATGCACGATCCTCCTGGGTGTGTTTCTTGACTCCTGGATCGATGAGTTGCCAGATGAGGGGGGACCAGGCTGGCCGGCCTAGGCCGGCCTGGGATTTCTCCCAAATCGGACCATTTTTAGTACACTTGCTCCTGCATAGACAACTCATCCAAAAGTTGTGGAATTTTATTAGTTTAAATAAAATATTTTTGGAACATAATGCAAAACTCTGAATTATTTCTGAGATGTTGACGGACGATGGTCGAATAACGGCCTTCAACAACCACGATGACCAAGATCCTGGTGCTTACAATTTACGATCTCAGTGAAGATTAGAAGCGACTAGTTGAAGAAGTCAAGAAGCAAACTCAAGAAGTCTGCCTCAAGTCATTCTTATTGCCGAAGAAGGGAAAGTCATGCAAAACTCACCAATCCCAGTGCCATGGAGAATTACCATTGCTGAAGACTCATTGGGGGTTCAGGAGATGTTCAATTAGTCTATGAATCAGGCGATAACGAACCAGTCGGGTGTACTATTCAATTCTGTGCAGAACGCCATCCGGAAAATCCTTGCCGATGTCATACCAGCACATAGCATTAGCAATTATTCATTACCAGTGATGCAACGAGTAGCTATACAGCCGATGAATACCATACCTCCAGCGGCTGCAATATTTACACCCGCTACTATGGTGAGGACTTCATCATCAAGTAGGAGGGGACATTGCAGATCCGTGGGAACTATGTCTGAGGGGCCAGAAGTACCTAAAGAATTCCTGCCATACCTTAGTCCAGAGATGATTGCTCGATATCAAGAATCCAAGAGCTCTCCAGCAAAAGCTTCACCAGTTTCATTGGCGCAATAGGAGAAACGGCCGACGAATCTGTTAGGACACGTGACTCCTCTGGTTGCAGATGCCATGACACATCAGTTGGAGGGTAGTTGGACTAGCAAAATAGCCGATATGGCATAAGTTTTTGGCTCAAAGCCTATTGAAATTTTTTGCTCACATTAGAAACCATATCCTGAGGCGTATGATCAGATTCCTTTGCCGCATCAGTAGAAGTGGCTGAACTTTATTAAGTTCTTTGGCCAAGAGGATATGTCAACTACAGAGCACATTAACAAGTTCTTGATTCAATGTGGTGAGGCATCAATGAGTGATGCATTCAAGATTCGTCTGTTTCCATTGTCACTATCGGGATCGGCCTTGGCTTGGTTTTATTCGTTACCAGCTAACTCCATCATAACATGGGCCGATTTTGGGGGGCAGTTTTGCAAATATTTCTATGCTATAAGACCAAAAAAACAAAAAAGTTAGTTTGGCAGTATTTCACAGGCAAGAAAGAAGATTGTTTCTAACTGTAGATGGCCTAGGAGAAATGACTTCAAGTTCAGGGAAAAAGAGCCATATTGCTGATTCTTTTCCTATTGGTATTCTTGATATCGACAATCAGAATGAAGAAAAGGAAATTTTAGAAGGTGATTCCTCCAGAAAAAGTGAACACAACCAGGAATCGACTCAGGCGGATGATGTTGAGGAACTGGCTGATGATTGCTTACTTGGAGGTGAAGGAAAGCTCAGGCAGGGGTTCAAGTCGGCCGTTGATATAGAGAAAGTTGATATCAGAGATGGTGATAAACCAAGGCCGACGTTCATCGGTACTAAACTGTACCTTGAAGACAAGCAACAATTGATTGATTTGCTCAAACAATTCAAAGATTGTTTCGCTTGGGAATATTATGAGATGCCTGGGCTAGACCGATCTATCGTTGAACATCGGTTACCTATTAAACCGGGATATCAGCCATATCAACAAGGCACCAGAAGATGCAAGCCTGAGATTCTGCTCGACATCAAGGTAGAAATTACTAAATTAATTGAAGCTGGATTTATTCGACAGTGCCGATATGATGAGTGGATATCCAATGTGGTTCCTGTGTATAAGAAGAACGACAAGATAAGGGTGTGCATCGACTTCAGGAACCTGAACAGGGCTATGCTGATGGATGGATATCCCATGCAAGTGGCTGACGTATTGGTAGATGCTGCTACGGGACACAAGATAAGCAGCTTCATGGATGGAAATGCAGGCTACGATCAGATATTCATGGGGGAAGAAGATATCCCCAAAACAACATTCAGATGCCCAGGACATGTCGGCTTGTATGAATGGGTGGTTATGACTTTTGGGTTGAAAAATGCTGGTGCTACGTATCAAAGAGCTATGAATTACATATTCCATGATCTCATCTGCAGAATTGTGGAAATATATATCGATGATGTAGTAAAGTCGAAGGAATTTCAGGAGCATCCGGCAGATTTATATAAAACTCTTGAGTGCACTAGGAGGCATGGCTTAAAGATGAATCCACTCAACTATGCATTCAGAGTATCAGCTGGGCAATTTTTAGGCTTCATGGTTCATGAACGAGGAATTGAGATTGGTCAGAAGTCAATCAGTGCAATCAGCAAAGTAACAACTCCAGAGAACAAGCAGCAACTTCAGTCATTGATCGACAAGATTAATTTCATCAGACGGTTCATAGCGAATATGTCTGGTAAAATACAGTTGTTCAGTCCGCTGTTGAAGTTGAAGGTCGATCAAAGATTCATATGGGGAAATGAGCAGCAAAAGGTTCTTGATGAAAGAAAATAATACTTGGTTAACCCGCCAGTATTGATTCCCGCCAGTATTGATTCCACCCCAGAAATGAGCAGCAAAAGGTTCTTGATCAAAGATTGTATTTATCAGCTGACAAGTACACTAACGAATCGGCCTTTATATAGGAATTTGAAGGAAAGGAACGAGTAAGGCATTATTTGTTGTCGACTGAGTGCATTGTCATCTGCAAAGAAGATGTGGTCAAGGACACTTGCTCCTGCATAGACATATCATCCAAAACTTGTGGAATTTTATTAGTTTAAATAAAATATATATATGGAACATAATGCAAAACTCTGAATTATTCCCGAGATGTTGACGGACGATGGTCGAATAATGGCCGTCAACACGCCCCAAGCTTAAACTCTTGCTCGTCCTCGAGCAAGGCTCTTAGGCTCGGCGGATCAGGAGTTGCATCATTGTCCACCCCCTGCAGGTACCTTGTGCATAGAAAATTACTCATACTCGTATGTACCTGAGGATGCTGATCGTACCTTGGTTTGGAGTGTGGGGCTTAGCAACAACTCTTCCCTCGCCTTGAGCGGTTGAGAAACTGAATAGTTTCCACCAGAGTTTTTCTGCTACCTGTTCAGGTTCCTTCTCGGAATTTTGATAGTTTTTCAAAAGAATGGTTTTGAGATTCCCCAGTGGCACTCTCAAGGTCGCTCAAGGTGTATAATCCTCACCATGGTCGGAACTTGACCATTTTCTTCCTACTTCTAAGGTTGATATGTGGAGCTTATGGGTAAGAGGAGTGTCGCATACCTTGGTTTACCTTTATTGCCGAGCCGAAGAGTGGTTCAAAGGAGGTAGGTACCCGATCAAATTCTGATCTTGTGGAAGATGTAATTTTCAGGGGAGAGGGAGAGAATGGACTCACACTTGGAATATTTTTGGTTTTTTATTCACACTCTTAAGCTGTTTTGATTTTTTGGAGAGTATGAGTTCTATCTCCTTCTTCTTTCTTTCTTTCTCAAACTCTTTTTTTTAGGATAGCCCATACTCTCATGATGCAGATGGATACACGAGCGGAGTGACGGATTTCATAGACCTTTCATGAATGGGTTCACGGTGGAGATTTTGGCTTTGGTATGGATGTGATATCTGGCGATAGTGGATGTTAATACCTGGAGTAGGTGATTGACAGGCCAGATGACTTTTGAGGCTAGCAGAACAATGGGTACACAAAGGAGAATGATCGGTCGATGACAGGTACCTTTCCTTGGATGGACTCACTGTTCGACAAGGCTCAAAGCAACTCAAGATAGCGTATGTGGGTTAAAATGGCAGTAAATGTTTGCGGCTCTAGATAGGACATTTGAACAAAAGGGGAACTCTTTACCATGTTTTCATTATTTTTTTTCTTCAAAGAAATTTTGAGAGGTTCCCTACTAAAGCATGCAGTTTTATTCCAGTTTCACTATCTCAAATTTTCCCAACAACTTAGGCATGGAAATCATGTTCATGCTCCCACAAATCCAAACCAAGGTTTACCAGCAAGATCAAGCACTAAGCCAGTAACAACCTATAAACGAGGCACTTGCAGAACATGAACAAAGCAACTATTTTTTGATGGTCATTAAGTGCAAAATCTGACTGTCAACTATACTCAGAAATAGAGGAAAATTATATCTCTTACTCGCATAAATGTATCACTAACCTAGTTCCACAGTTGTTTTGTCACTCTAACCTTTTCAAGGACACAAGTCTGAAATAAGAAGTAAACATGAAGAATACGCAGCAAAGTATGCACAGAAGATCATCTAGTGCATCACACTTACAAGAGGGACCCACCTGACACACCAAATGGGCGCGCCAAGGAAGCGAACATGCAGAATATTCACCTGGGCCCACATGTCAGCGTGCTACAGGAAGATACACCTGGGGAGGCACAACCTGGGGTCAGCCAACCATAGGGGTCGGCCGACCCAGGCCTGCTTCCCGTCCAGGTGCATCTTGGGGAGGAGTCACCGCCAAGCTTCCTCAACCTTGATGATAAGGTTTCCATATTTTAGGATGGCGGGAACCACCCTTGGAAGCTATAAAAGGGGCCCCTCACCCCCTCATTCCACACACACAACACTTGAAGCCTCTCTCTCACTCTCACAAGACTTGTACTCCTTAGGATAGTGGAGCTAGGCTAGTACTTCATCTCTTAGCAAAGCAAGTGATCCTCGGGGCCGGAGAAGCATTCCTCGGCCTTGGGTAATGGCTTTGTATTCGGATCGTCAATACTCTATTCATAATGCAGAGCTGAGCTACGGTTGTTTTGCTATCTTAGTAGCTTATCATGCTTTGGCTTGTTATGTTGTTTTGATAGTGAATCATATCATGGCTTGGTGCTTCATTAGTTATGCTTTACATATGATTAGGCCAGATAATCTGGGTAAGGATATCGGTTCATCATGCCTTAGGGTTTGCCTTAGCATTTTACTTGTCCATCCGAAGGGCGGGAGACCCAGGGGCGCTAGGGTAGTGACCTCATACACGAGCATGGTGCTCGGTTATGCGGGATCCTTCGAATATGACCGCGCTCCAGGGTGTTACTGGGTAGACGACAGGTGGTGACAGCCCTGTCCGTCGGCTATGAAGCTGCTTCGTGGTTAGTGCACTCCCCGACGTTCGGGGACGGTGTAGGAGTTCTGAAAGATGTAACAGCCCGGATGTACTTCGGGATGGGACATTCTCCCTGGTATCCCTAATTTCCTAGCACATGTAGTCCTAACCATGTGTATGTTGCATAACCTTTGCTTGCATGAATAGATGCTATTAGGACTTTGTTGTATGCCTATGCTCCCACTAACCTTAGGTTTATTCGTTTATTCTTTATCTAGGGTTGGCTTGAGCGTGTGTGTCGCATTACCCTTATTCATATCTTTATCATAACTTACCCCTGTATTGTTATTGTCTTTATCTTATTCATGCCATCTCGATTATGTACCAAGTAAACTCTTTTACATCATGCCCTCCTTTGGGAAAATATAAATAACGATACCCGAATACTCACCGGGTGAAATGCTACCGCGGTATATCCGTGCGCTTGCGGATTCATTCTGTAATCGTTAAGACATACCACTACATGACATTTCTGGCGTCGTTGCAAAGGACTAACAATCCTGGTGACGATGTTAAGAAATGCCAACAAGCATTTCTGGTGCCATTGCCGGGGACTAACAATCCTGGTGACGACGTTAAGAAACGCTAACAAGCATTTCTGGCGCCGTTGCCGGGGAGTGGCAGTGATTAAAAGATTTACTAATACATGATCATGATGTCGTGTCTAAGCTCTATAGCTGTAGCTTATACAGGCTAATGTTGCTTTTGTTTTCTCCTGCTTGGATGAAAACAGGGTAGTGTATGACTGGTTTCTCCATGCTAACAAACTTCGTTGAAAATCCTGAGAAGCTCGTGAGAAGGGTCCGACCTTGCGTCGTCCCTCCTCAGATCGTCCTGTCGACAAGCGAACCAGTCCTTCAAGCACCATTAACAACAACCAAACCCATGGCTGAGAAGACCCTCCGCGACTTTTCCGTCCCCTCCGCTGCCAACGTGGCAGTGGGACCCAACATTGTGCAGGCTAGCCCGTTTTGTGGCAAGCCTAACGAGGATGCCAACGCCCACCTCCGGATTTTCCTGGAGCTTTGCAAGACTGTAACCATACGGGGCGTTGCAACTGAGGGCTCCGCCTATTTCCCTTCTCCCTTCTGGGGAAGGCAAAACCGTGGTTTTATCAGAACAAAGAAGCTGTCAGCATGTGGGAAAAATGTTCCGCGACATTCCTCGCAAAATTCTTCCCGCTAGGCAAAACAAATGCCTTACGCGGAAAAATTTCAAGATTCCAGCAGACGGCAATGGAGTCCATCCTAGAAGCATGGGAGAGACTCCAAGAGTACATACTCGTCTGTCCTCATCATGGGATGGACGAGTTGCTCGTACTCCAGAATTTCTCCAATGGGCTAACTCCAACTTCGAGAGCCCACATCGATGTTGCTGCCGGAGGAGCCTTCCTCGACCTCACCATTACAAAAACTAACGCATTGGTCGAGAAAATGGTCTCCAACCAAGGGTGGAATGAAGAATGACTCCACCCCAAGACCAAAGGTGGAATGCACACCGTCAAAGAGACGGATATGCTCGCCGCAAAGCTAGACCTCCTTCTGAAGCACCTAGATGAACGGGCGCAGTACAAGGATCACATGAACAACTACGCCCAAGCTATCAACACACCCTCCGCATGTAAAGTATGCGGGAATGGTGGACACTCGGGGAACGACTGCCCCGAGACCCGTGAAGACGCCGCCTTCATCAACAACAACAATAACGGGTACCGTCCACAGGGAGGTCAAGGGTGGAACCAATCGCGTCCACCTTATCAGGGAGATAACAATTACAGCTCAAATTACAATTCAAATTTCAATTCGAACCAACCTTCCATAAAAGATCTCATTCTTGGCCAAGTTAAAATTAATGAAAATTTAACTAAAAAGCTTGCTGCCAACTATAAAATTCTTGAGAGCATAAATATAAAAATTGAAACTCTTTCTTCTGCTCTTAAGAACCAATTAAGTTTTAATAAAATAACTGAATCTCAGTTAGCCCAAATAGCTGCTGCTGTTCCTCTGTTGATGATGGGAAGATCCCGGGGCAACCCGATGGTCCCGTTGAAAATGTTAGCATGGTGACCACCAGATGGGGTAAATCATTCCGGAGGGCACCACGCACTAACCTTGCAGGTAAAATCACGTGACCCAATATGAATGCTTGGGGAGGACTAACAGCAGCACTCCACGGAGATCCTGGGGTGCCCATGATCAGCTGTTCCATCTACGATCATTTCTATGAACGGGCCCTCTGCGACCTTGGGGCAAGCATAAATATTATGCCCAAGGTAATCTTCGAGCAACTACAGTATCCTGCTATTTCCCTAATCCGTATGCTTGTACAGCTTGCAGATTCTACGGTTCGACATTCTGAAGGGATAGTCGAAAACATGCTCGTATGGGTCAGGAACTCCTTCATCCTAGTGAACTTCGTTGTCCTCGACAGGGAAGGCGACCTGGGCATAGAGCTCATTCTTGGACGACCCTTCCTATGGGACGTTAAGGCAAAGATTGATGTATGGACTGGAGAAATCCAGTTCCGCATCGGAAGCAACAACATATTTTTCAAATTTTTATATAGGAAAGAGCAGCGATTCGCAATCCACCAAGGGTACGAGGGGAGTGGTATCTGGGGAGAACCACTTCCCGAACCCGAAACTCCACCTCCAGCATAGCCAAGAGGGAAGAAACCTAAGAAGGCGTGGCAGAAGGTGGAAAGCTCATCTTCGTCTACTTCTTGGAGACGAGATGACAAGTGGTAAGTAGACGACGGAGAAAAGTCTTGCCTGTCGGACTCTAAATGACGAGCCCTTGCCAAAGGTAAATTGGTATTTACCCCATACTTGATTTTTCCAAAATTGCCCACTGCATATTTAATTCCCCAAGTTTTTTCTGCATGCTGGAATTCTTCTAGCCTTTTTTTCTCTTTTTGCAAAAGAACCTAAAAATATTTATGAGCATCAAAACCTTTTGAAAAAAATTATTTTTGAACATCTTTTCAAGGCAAAATCTGGCCGAGCATCCCACAGCTATCTTTCATATAGCCGTTGGGAAGCACACGAGAAAGGGCAGCAGAGGTGGGCCCACTGTGGGGTCGCAGGAGCAACGGCTCCTGGGCCCCACCACCTCCAACGGTCACTAGCCATTGCATGCTAACCGTTGCTTGCTTGCTCCCGGCATTGCTCTATAAATAGAGGCCGAAGAGGGGTGTGTTTCACTCACACTTCACTTCTTCACTCCCTCTCACTCTCTCAAACATTTGCTCTCGAGTTTCATTTGGCTTTGTGCTCAAGTTCAAGTGAAAGAACTCTCTCTCTCTCTCTCATTTCTTTGCTGCAAGAAAGCCCACATTTTTGGAGGAATAACTTCGGATAAGAGTTTCCGTTTCATTTCACTAACGTAACCCGATTTGTGTTGTTCTTTGTGTTCTTGTTCAAAGCATGAAGGGCATGAGGCGAAAAGTTTCCGGTGCATTGAAGAAGGTAACAGGAGGAAGCTCGTCCCGTTCTCGGGGTGGCTCAAGCTCCCGCCACACTCCCGATGCTATGCCAAGCCCAAGCGTGATGGACTATGAGGAAGAAGAAGAAGAACAACAAGAAGAAGTGCAAGCCAAACCGCAAGCCGAGGACATGAAGATGGACGATGATGATGCGCCCTACCTCGACTTGCGAGACGACTGCGAATGACAAGCCTACGCCATCCTCAAGAATCGAAGCTTCGACCACACCAAAGCTTTCAACCCAGACCTCCTCGCCAAAACAGGTATGGACGTAGACTTTGCTAATGTTTGGCATACGATTGGATGGGATGGTTTTGTGCCCGTTGAGGAGAATGGTTCTTGTCTCCTCACCATCCAGTTCCTTTCCCCTCTTCAAGAGGTGGATGATTGTGTTTCGTTTCGACTTTTTGGGCATGATTATTATATCACTTGGAAAGATTTGAGTCACCACCTCGGTTTTAACAAACGCTTGTTGGTTTCTCTTGAAAAAGCTTGCTGCGTTTTTAATCGTCCTGATTTTTGGGGTTTCATTTCGGGTCATGTTGTCCATGGCATGTTTGCACCTTGGTGCAATGACATTCAAAACCCAACTCTTTGTTTGATGCACAAATGGTTAGCCATCACTGTCTTTCCAAGAGATGATGTTCGAACCATGTGCAATCATGAGTTGATGATATTATAGGCCATGGTCAACAAGATCAAAGTCTCCCCCGTAAAGGCATTGATTTCGCAATGGCTTTCCAATTTCAAGATGGGAATGGTCAACAAAATAAAAGTCCTATTGAGTGTACTTCTTTGTTTACATGCATCGCTTCGAGTCTCGGGGTCTTAGATGGGAATGCCATTCCCTTCATTGAGGATCCCCGTACTCTTATCAATGAAGCTTATTTGATTTATGGGCACACACTCAAGAAAGGCCCGAATGACTCTTTGATTTTCTTCTCCTTGGGCTATGCAAATGAAATCCTGTTGCCAAACGCGGGGTATCATTTGTATAACTGCTAGTCACTAACTGCCACTCTCATCCCAGAAGAGGCGGCACACAGACATAATGTTTCTGGTTTGCCTGGCAGGATGACGCGAAACAGGCTAGGGAGAAGAACCGAGCTAGCACCACCACCACAACAACCTCAGTCTTCATATCACCATGAAGCGGGTGGTTCATCCTGGCACAACGCAAGCACCGACGAGTGGGCACGACAGGCTCTAAGCCGCCGATCCACCAGCTCCAGTTTCGGCGGGATTCCAAACCTTGCACGACGAACGGCTTCTAGCCGCGACTTCGGCTCCATCACCCAGCAGCTAGGCGAGCTGCGGGTTCAGGCCAACAACATCGAGGATACACTGCACCAACACATTGAAACCAACCAAACATGGCAGCGGTACACCGGCGATAGGATCCACGCCATGGAGCAGAGGCAGCTGTAGCAGCAGGAGGAGTGGAGGGCTTGCTACCGTTGGAGAGAGTTTAACCCCGACTAACAGCAGTGATCCTTAAGCTAGCTTGGGGGAGGACCCCCATGAGAGGTATCTTGTATCTTGTATTTCTTTATCGCTTTCAAAACTTTATGGATGAAACAAAACAAAAAATTGAAAAAAACTAAAAACAAAATAAAAATTTGCAAAACCCAAAAAGACCAAAAATGTTTACTTGCTTCATTATGTGTAGTAAGCATGGTGTAGTTTTCCTTGTTGAGATGATGAATAGTTGCTCTGTTAATTTCTTTCATATGCCTAGTTACAACTTAGTGCTCTTCCTAAGTCTTGTGTTTGTTGGCTAAATGTTCAAACCTTAAGCTTGAAACTTGTGGGTAGCAAAAAGCATGATCCGAATCTAAGTTGTTGTGAGTTATGATATGGTTAAATAGAGCTGCTATGATCTTCTCCTAAGTGATTCTTGATTTCCGGAGTATTTATATTGAAAATACAAAAACAAACAAAGTTCCTCAATGATATTAAATTCCTATCCAAAGCCATATGTTGATCCTGTTGAAAACCTTCCACATATGCAACTTGTTATCTTATTGAGCTTTGTCAAATTGTTGTGTACCTTAGTGAGATACATTTCGTACTCCCATGATCAAGATCACGTACACACTCCATCATATGCTAAGCTTCTACACAAGAAGTTGGCAAGCATTCCACCCATCCATCCACGAATGAAAACTCCATGTTGCCTCATGACCATTCTCTCTAAGTTCCATAAGAAAAAGAAGCATGGGCTATACAAAAAAAAGAAGAGAAAAGATGCATACCCAAAGAAGGTATCCACATGCTCACAAGGCATGTCAAAAAAAAAAGAAGAGAAAAGAAAAAAGATGCATGCCCAAAGAAGGTATTGAAAGGACCTTGATGTCGCCTAGAGGGGGGGGGGGGGGTGAATAGGCGCACATACAAATTTTCACTCAAATTGTAGCGGAATAAATTCACTATCTACCAAACCCCGAACTTCCGGGTTTGCATATCCGGAACTTCCGGATTTGAGCAAGACAGTGGGTGAACTCAAAACTTCCAAGTTTTACAACTCGGAACTTCCGGGTACACACAAAGCAGAGTGAATCACAAATAATCAAGTGCGAGTAAATGAATACAAGTTCAAACCCCAATTGGAGAAAAGGTTCTGTGGAGTTTTTTGAGCAGGTTCACAAAGTCCCTGCACACAGAAACACTAACAATGGAGTAGATCAACCATATCACAAATATAGAAATATAACAAGGGTGACACAATGATTTGTTTTACCGAAGTTCGGATTCACTGCTTGCTACCACAGCTTCTACCAAAGCACATTGAATCCTACTCTCCATTGAGGAACTCTTTAGGAACGTGAGTCTATTTCACCTCACATCAACTAAGTTGGATCTTCTTCGAACCACTTCCCCACTTCACTAAGTTTGCTTCTTCCCTTGCGGAGGTGAAGCACGACCTGCACAAACTTCCCGCGACTCACCACAAGACTGGGAGCTCACCGGGCAAAACCTTGCCGTCTAGGAGCCAAAACTCCAAGAGTAACAAATGCAAATCACACGATTTCGGCTAAACTCAAGTGCTCAAGGTTTGTTGTGCTCTCTAGTGCTCTCAAGCAACCACTCTCTCAAACCCAACTCAAGGATATTACATATATCACACAATCTCACAAAGAGAGGTTGGGGAGAGCTCAATTTGGCTACCAAGCTTTCTTAGGACGACCAGTAAGCTTCTAAATGTGCCTGGAACAGCAGCCCGCCAAGTAGGGGGCTCAAGGGTATAAAAAAGTTGGGTCCAAAGAAACTAGCCGTTATGTAACAGTTAGAATCCGGAACTTCCGGATTGCCCCTAGGAGATCAGACAAATATGCACGTGAGGCTTTATGCGTCTCTCTCAACTTACTTAGGTTACCTGAGCACTGAGACTAAACCAAAGCACAATGTGATGCATCCCTCTTAATAGTACGGCACACCTATATTCAAGATCAAAGATAGATTACATTTTAACCATTTGAGCTTCTCAAGAATGTATCATGCCGTGCCTTGATCATTTCACAATCGGAGGAGTGCATTCTCGTTTGTCTCTCTAATTTGAGCACTTCTTCCTTGAGCTAGTGACTTTGAACCTTTGTCTTTGAATAAAATCCTCTTTTAGTTCAAATCACCATCTATACAATATGATTATTTAAAGATTGATACTCACTGTTATGAGCACCATATATGACCAAGATTCTTCAAGTTGTATTCAAGAAAAGTTTCTTCACCCTAGCGTTGGTTCCTCGGTGCACCCTATTGCCCTTCTCCAAGCTTAGTTCCTTGAAACACTATCTGAAATTCCAACTCTTCATCCTTGCGCCATATAGAGCTTCATAAAGTTTGTATCACAATTAAAAGATCAATGAAAACCAATCTTCATAAGATATTCTTTTCTAGTGCTATGACCTTGTCAACAAGCTTCATTTGGATATGAGAATAACTTATTGTCATCAAACATATGACTCAATCCATGTGATACTCATGCTTGTCAATATCATCACTTTAATCATGACGTAGTCACAAGTCTTGTCATATGAACCCTTTATCTTTGCTTTCAATATTTTTCATCACATGTAATCCATTGATATGATAATCAATTCCTGCTCATACACTTAACAAGATCATTATTTCTTTAATGTGGTGTCATTCAATTCACCAAAACCCACTAGGGGCCTAGATGCACTTTCAATTTCTCCGTTTTTGGTGATTGATGACAACACCGATTAAAGCTTTACAAAAAAATGATAAATCAATGAAGGTTTTGAATTCTTAGATTTAGAAAGAGCTCCCGCTAGATATGTGCATTGAATGGACTTCAATAATTTTGGCCTTAAATGCCAATTTGCACATTTTCAAGAGAACATGGAGCTCCCCCTAAATCTCAGCATCCGTGAGGTGCAAAACAAGTGTGTGAACAAATAATACGTGATGCATATGATAGATATCTCACACAACAGCAAGATAAAAGAAACTCTCTAGTTCTGTCAACAAAACCCGGAACTTTCGAATCTACAACTCGGAACTTCCGAATTTACCAGCTACAAATGACTAAAAATAACATTACACCAATTTGACACATTTTATCACACTAATATGCATCAAGTCTTAGCTTAAAGCATTTAAACAGGGTTCACCACACAATAGCACTCATTACAAATTGTTCTCAAGTCCACACGAGCTAAATCGAATTTATTACATGGCATGTGGCGTTCCACACCCAATCCAGAACCTCCGGATTTGGAAACCCAGAACCTCCGGGTATGCTAGGACAGAACAGCTGACAGCAGCTTTAATCTGAACTTCTTCTCCCCCTTTGTCATCCATCACCACAAAAGGCCTGAGAGGAGTTTATCTGTAAGCTTCTACTGCTGATCATCTTCTTCATCATCATTTCTACCACCATATCCACTAGTTCCCTAACCGAGATCTCCAGGATTTTGTTCAAACATCCAAGATGAGAAAGCATCAAACCCATAAGGTGGAGGAGCACTAGGAGGTGGCTGTGTCATGTATGGAGGTGGTGGAGGCACAAAAGGTGCAGCTGAGGGATCAACATACGTGGGATTCACAAAAGTAGTGCTAGGAACCGATCCACTCCCACAGAGTTGTCCCCAATAATCTTCTTGCTGATATCTTGCATTTTGTTGCTCCAAATCTTCAGGTTCACTTTGTTGTCCTTTGGAGCCAATGGGAGAAGGAGGATCGTTTGGCAATGCCACTTCTTGCATTTTCTTCAACCTCAAGGTGTCTTTCTTTCTCCTTTGTCTCTCCTTGTGCACCACATCATTTGTGGACTTGCACATCCCAAAAATAAGATTGAACATTTTTCTCAATGGAGAGGGAGGCTTTTCCCAACTCATCTCCCTAGAACCACCACGCCTTGAATGAGAGCGAGGAGGAGGTGGTGGAGCATGAGGAACATGTGCAGGAGCATCGGTGGCATCCACATCATCACCTTGGGCTGCTGCTTGCTGCCTTGCTTCTATCACTTGTGCAAGAGTTGGACCGGGGTGAAAATCCTTCTTTATGTCAATGGGAGTATGCACATAATCACACTCAAATCTTTTGTTGGTCTTATGATCAATCATATACATGAGATAAGCACCATAACCACAACATTTCTGAGGTGACTCTGAGATGGATTTGATCTCCTCCCAAATGTAATCAAACACACTAAACTCCGGCTCACTAGGAGTTAAGGCTAGCAGCAAATTTCTTCCAAAAGCTGAAATATTGTGAGCATCACCCTCTCTTGGAGCAAGTGTCTTCCTAAAGAACTTGTTGAGATAACCATAGAATAGAATCAAGCCTTTAGGTCCTCCATATTCCCACTCTCTACCGGGCAAATACATGACTTTCATATCCTCTTTAGGAAGATGTGAGCCAATGTGGATCCTAGCGCGATCATAATCAGATCTCTCAAATCCAAACATGGCTGCAAACTCAAAGTAGTTAATCTTGTACCATTTGCCTTCGGTCATCCAATGGACCCATCTCACATATGCTATCATTTCAAAGTAGCAAGTGGCATAGAATTGAGCTATTATTTCATTGTTACAATCATATTTGAAGCTCCTCATTCTATACACATGCTTATCCTTGCATGCTTGAATAATCTCATTGAAGATATTATCCTCCATCTCCTCAAATTTCCTCCAATCCACATATTGAGAGCGAGCTACTTTGTATTTCTTGCTAAGTATATCACTCTCATAGAAATCTTGATGGAACTTGGTTTGGAAGCGGTATTCTATGCTTCTTCCCTTTCTCATGTTGAGTGGATTTTTCTCCCTTTCTGTTCTCACTTTGGCAGTCATGCCTCTCTTCATGTAATCAGTTTTAATATAGTCATGAGGCACACTTGGCCTCCTCATAACAACCCCTGTCACAAAGACCGGTTGACCCGATTGTTCTTCATCTTCCTCATCATCCCCTTGTTGATCATCATTATTTCCACCTCCAATTCCACTGCCAGCACCTGGTCCACCACTGCTGTTGCTGCCTCTCATGAACCTACCACTTCTTTTCATGCTATGAGGAGACATTTTGTAGTTCTCATCACTTTCCTCCCCATCATCACTAGAGGTGTCACTGTCACTGCCGCTGTTATCTTCCTGAATTTCTATAGCTGGATCATCAATATGAAGTGTGCCTCTAGCAAGCTGCCTCACTGATTTCCTTGTCGCTGTGGGAACGTTTGTATTTTTCCTCCTTGTTCTTGGAACAATCCTAAAGTCATCTTCAGGAGGCTCTGTAGATATGACAAGATACTGAGTCTTTAGGGCAGGAATGTGAGAGATAAAATCTAGAGAAATCGAATGATATGAGCAATTTGTGTGTTCTCTGTGTAAAACCGAAACTTTCGGGTTGTGAAATCCAGAAATTCCGAGTTTTGCATAGAGGAACATTGAAAAGACTCAGACATTTGAGGAATGATTTCTAGATAATGTACACTAGGGCATAGAACTATTCCATGAGGTTTATACATGATATACCTTGCGAAAGGCATGAATGAGGGGTTCTTTGCACAATCCGGAACTTCCGGGTTATGCAAACCGGAACTTCCGAGTTGTGCAGGGAAACCCTAGTTCATGTCCCCGCAAAATCGACCATGGAAACTTGAATCCACTACATGGAGCAGCAACTAGGGTGCAAATGCAGGTGTTCTACCAAAGGAATCGAAGAGATCAACCTTAGGTAAAGAGATCGGGCAAAAACATTGATTTGTACCTTGACTCATGGTGGGGAGGATTTCAAATCGAATCCGGAAGAGGGATCCTAAGTCTTTGGATTGGAACCAGCAAGAATCGACCTTTACTCCTTGAAAATCTTGGCCAAAACTCCAAATTGCCAAGAATCGCCCCTCTCAAACAGTGTATGTGTCGGGCTGAGTGTGGGAGATAGAATGAGGGATGAAGGGTTATGTCACGGACTGAATAGGGATATGGCTGGGGACAGGGGTTCGAGACTAAATTTCTTGGAAATTTGAAGGATGAGATCATTTTCTGAGAGATTATAAGTTCCATAACTTTAGATATCCATTATAATAGGAACCTTAACTTAGATTTTGGATTCCCACAAGAATATTGAAGATGAGATAGAGTTTCCAACATATAGCCCTTGAGATGAGATTTTGTTTAGATCTTATGGACTTGAGAGAGTCTTGTCACTTGTGGTTAGCCATCAATCGATCAAAGGTAACCATAACCACAAGATGACTTGACATGGTCACAAAGACCAAGAACGAAATAATTTTCCAAAAAAAAAGCACACACCTAGCATACTAGTTGGATTTTTCAAAATTCTATCTTATAGCAGTCAAGCATATGGCAATTCAAGTCAAGCATCATCCTCAGCATATTTAGCTCATACCTTTCAAGATTTTAAAGATCATCTGACACTAAGTCAACTAGATGAAGGTATCAACCAAATATCTAAAGGCACACTAAAACAAGAGATTGCTCTATGCGAAGCATGCACAGACTAGCATGAAGAGGGCCTAGATGCATATCTCAAAAATAAATAAATAAATGTTTGAGTTGTACATACCTTGACCCTTGTGATCCATTATCCCTCACAATAGAAGGATTTGATGTTCAAGCTTGTATTTATGTATCGTTCAAACTACTTGGAATCTCTTTCTTAATATATCATGGGAAGTTCTCAAAAACAAGAGATAGTCATTAGTAGCACAAGCTCTAGCCTTATGTTTGATAGCCTTTGAATGCGGAATAAAATGAGCTATCAAATAATCAAGCTTCATAATATGGACTAAATTCCTTACAAAAGTATAATGCACACATATATATGTGGAAGATAAACATATGTGCATATTTTGATCAAAAGAGATCAAATAAGGAATTTAAGCCATATTATGGAGAGTAGCCACACACATATATACAATCCAATTTAGAGTTTAGAAACACCTTTTCATGTTGGATTGGTGACCTCGAAGTCAGGTGGCGTACTCACGGTAAAACCTTATTCTTCCAAGAATATA
Organism: Panicum miliaceum; assembly: GCA_032594955.1. Classification (NCBI taxonomy): domain Eukaryota; kingdom Viridiplantae; phylum Streptophyta; class Magnoliopsida; order Poales; family Poaceae; genus Panicum; species Panicum miliaceum. The sequence continues at coordinate 15,798,335 of CM064068.1, forward strand.
TTTTCGTTTATTCTGCGCACATGAAGACTTGAAAGCAGGGTTAAATACAATGACACAAGACATGAAATCAGCTCCCCCTAAATAGGTGCATCAAGGATGGAATACTTGAAATGAGCACTTTCTATCATTTAAGACACTGGAGGAGGTTTATTTCATATTTTGGTCATGATAAGCAAAAGATTACGACATTTGAATCATAGATCAAGAAATACTCATTGAGCCTTGTTGTATAAGTAACAAATGTTGCACATTGATTTCATGCCCGGATTCTCTAGATATGCATCCGGATACTCTGGAGCTTCAATTTTAATTCTTCAAGCAAAACCCGGAACTTCCGGGTTACAGAAATCCGGAACTTCCGGTTTTGCTGGCATTTCTGTGGCTTGACTGAATTCTATGATCTCTTGATCTTTCTTGATCTTTTGTTAAGTGTACATTCTCCTGTATCATCAACAAGACACTAGCTCCACCACAGAGCTTTTTAGTAGCAACATGTTGTCACATTATATAATTTTCTCAAATTGACACAAGAGGCTAACTAGGTCCTATACTTGAAATCACACAGAGTAAACTCAAGTATAGAAAGCTAGACAGCTGGGTGTTGTACTTGCTACCAGAGAAACATTGAAGTATAATATAGCTCAATTTGATTTCGACTTGGCAATTATCAACATGTGGAGAGAAGAACAAACTTGGTATAACATTATCATGATAAAGTTCTTCTCTTATTGTGCCAAGTCTCCAATGCTTCTTTTAGGTACCTGCTAATTCTCTCAAGCACATTTTGGTACCCAACTCACATTGGGTCCATGTAGGTTAGTCAACAAGGATTTGGGGACCCAAATGGCTTTTGTCCGAGTAGTTGATGACTTTATCATCCTACTAGCACAATCACCACTTGAGGATCTCCTGAGTTGTGTATGAACATTGTTGACTGAGTTAGGCTTAGAAGTGTTACCATTTGGACAATCCTTACCAAGATGTCCTTTTCCTCGACATGTGTAACACACTTTGTGTTTGAGATTGCTTGTTGGCTTGTTCTCATTGTTTCTGGCACCTTTCTTCTCAAAGAATTTTTTTTGAGCTTTCTTGAAGCCTTTGTTCAGCTTGTAGTGGTGCTGCACAGCCAAACCCGGAACTTTCGGTTTTGCCTGATAGCCAAACCCGGAACTTTCAGAATTTTGTGTCCCCTTTTACAACAGCCAAAGCATCTTCTCTTGGCAAGACTTCTCTGTCTCTTGGAGACTGTTTGCTGGCCTTCTAGCCTGTTCGAGCACATTGAAGCATAATGTCCCATGTTGGAGCACTTGAAGCACTTGATGTGATCTAGATTCTTCTTTGCTTGAGGCTTGCTCTTGTTGGACTTGTATACTTGATTGCACGAGCTTGGTACGGTTGAACCCTTCTCAAGCTTCTTCACCATGGTTTCATGGTTATCTTGAGAAGGTTGTACTACACCCTTGCCTTTCAACTTAATCAAGTCCTTTGAGAGCCTCTCAATCTCTTGCTTGAGTTCTTCATTCTCTTGAACCAGATCTTTATTGCAATCCTCTACTGTCACTTGTTTAAACCATGATTGCTTCTCTTTCATATCCTTTTGTGAGCAAGTGTTGTGGATAGGTTGATATGATCTCATTGTTTTGATTATGACTTCATGAGCTATTTCTAGCAAGGCATACTATTCTAGAAGTTTTTCATTTGAGCATTTGAGTTCCTTGTAAAGGGTTTGCAAATCCATATGCTTGCTAGTGAGATCATCCACTTGGGTCTTGAGGTTTTGATTCTTCTTTTTGATTAGAGCAAGAGATTTGACTTCTTTATTTTTGTCATTGAGAAGCTTCTCTTGTTTTTTGATCACCTGATCTTGCTTCATCAAATTCTTCATCATGTGAGTCACCATTGTTCTACTTCTCTTGCTCATCTTTCCAAGCTCAAGCATAAACTCTTCATCCTCATCATCACTAGCATTATCACTATCTGAGTTTGATTCATCTTTTGACATGGCCATGAAGCACTGATAATGATCATCTTGTGACTGAGCAGGACTGACAGAAGTAGACTCATCATTTGGCCGATATCTTTCATCTTCTCTATCAAATCTGAAACTTTCGGGTTCTGTATCCGGAATTTCCGGATATAGCGCATTAGCACTGTTGAGATCTCTAGCTCCTGAATCTTTGCTTCCTTGATTCTTGCTCGTTGTCATCTGAGGATCAGCTTCTGATGAAGAAGTTGAACAACCCTCAACTGACTCACTAACTTCATGTGCTTCTTCAACAAATGCATTCTTGAGAGTGGCCAGAATAAGATGTGCATCATTACGTACATCCTCCGTTTCAAGAATAGTATCCTGAATATCTTTACAATGCCAACTCTACAAGAAGTTAGTAACACAAGCATTGAGTTGCGAGCACTCTAACTCCTCTTGAGTGATATTTTCCCAATCGATAAGGTCAATATCAAACTTTTGAGGAATAATTGTAGCAACCAAAATCCGCTCAACATGTGGACCCATGGTCCTAAGTACATTAAGTATATGAGCAGACCAAGAAGCATAGTTTGAGCCATCACTTACAAGTGGCTCAAGAAGTACCTCTTTAGGCGTTGATATCTTTCTTCACGGCGGTTAAGCCTTGATGTGAGGCCAAGCTTTGATACCAATTGAAAGAACTTGATGTCGCCTAGAGGGGGGGGGGGGGGGGTGAATAGGCGCACCTACAAATTTTCACTCAAATTGCAGCAGATTAAATTCACTGTCTCCCAAACCTGGAACTTCCGGGTTTGCAAATCTGGAACTTCCGGATTTGAGCAGGACAATGGGTGAACTCAAAACTTTCGAGTTTTACAACTTGGAACTTCTGGGTACACACATAGTAGAGTGAATCACAAATAATCAAGTGCGAGTAAATGAATACAAGTTCAAACCCCAGTTGGAGAAAAGGTTCTGTGGTGTTTCTTGAGTAGGTTCACAAAGTCCCCGCACACAGAAACACTAACAGCGGAGTAGATCAACCATATCACAAATATAGAAATATAACAAGGGTGACACAATGATTTATTTTACCAAAGTTCGGATTCACTGCTTGTTACTATAGTTGCTACCAAAGCACAGTGAATCCTACTCTCCGTTGAGGAACTCTTTAGGAATGTGAGTCTATTTCACCTCACTTCCACCGAGTTGGATCTTCTTCCAACCACTTCCCCATTTCACTAAGTTTGCTTCTTCCCTTGCGAAGGTGAAGCACGACCTGCACATACTTTCCACAACTCACCACACGATTGGGAGCTCACCGGGCAACACGTAGCCGTCTAGGAGCCAAAACTCCAAGAGTAACAAATGCAAATCACACGATTTCGGCTAAACTCAAATGCTCAAGGTTTGCTGTGCTCTCTAGTGCTCTAAAGCAATCACTCTTTCAAACTCAACTCAAGGATATTACATATATCACACAACCTCACAAAGAGAGGTTGGGGAGAGCTCAATTTGGCTACCAAGCTTTCTTAGGACGACTAGTAAGCTTCTAAAAGTGCCTGGAACAGCAGCCCACCAAGGAGTGGGCTCAAGGGTATAAAAAAGCTGGGTCCAATGAAACTAGCCGTGATGTAGCAGTTAGAATCTGGAACTTTTGGATTGCCCCTAGCAGATCAGACAAACTTGCACGTGAGGCTTTATGCGTCTCTCTCAACTTACTTAGGTTACCTGACCACTGAGACTAAACCAAAACACAATGCGATGCATCCCTCTTAATAGTATGGCACACCTATACTCAAGATCAAAGATAGATTACATTTTAACCACTTGAGCTTCTCAGGAATGTATCATGTCGTGCCTTGATTATTTCACAATCCTAGGAGTGCATTCACGTTTGTCTCTCTACTTTGAGCACTTCTTCCTTGAGCTAGTGACTTTGAACCTTTGTCTTTGAATAAAATCCTCTTCTAGTTCAAATCACCATCTTCACAATATGATTATTTAAAGATTGATACTCACTGTTATGAGCACCATATATGACCAAGATTCTTTAAGTTATATTCAAGAAAAGTTTCTTCACCCTAGCGTTGGTTCCTCGGCGCACCCTATTGCCCTTCTCCAAGCTTAGTCCCTCGAAACACTATCTGAAATTCCAACTTCATCCTTGCGCCATATAGAGCTTCATAAAGTTTGTATCACAATTAAAACATCAATGAAAACCAATCTTCATAAGATATTCTTTTCTAGTGCTATGACCTTGTCAACAAGCTTCATTTGGATATGAGAATAACTTGTTGTCATCAAACACATGACTCAATCCATGTGATACTCATGCTTGTCAATATCATCACTTTAATCATGACTTAGTCACAAGTCTTGTCATATGAGCCCTTTATCTTTGCTTTCAATATTTTTCATCACATGTAATCCATTGATATGATAATCAATTCTTGCTCATACACTAACAAGATCATTAGTTCTTTAATCGTGGTGTCATTCAATTCACCAAAACCCACTAGGGGCCTAGATGCACTTTCAGGTATGTCACATGCTCACAAGGCATGTCAAAAAAAGTGAAGAAGATAGCCCATGCTCAAAAGAAGAAAATAAATGGAGAAATGGTTCATAAAAAGGAGTTCATCCACCATCCACCAAAAATATCCACACACTTGCATTTCTTGATCAAGGTTTATGACTTGTCTCTCCTTTGGATCCGGTTTTTGACTTAGCAATACATAAGAAACAAGTGTGCCTTCATATCCTCCATACCTACAGCTCCACAAATTTTGACCTTTAGAGTTAGGTTGAGGAAGAAAAGTAGCCTTGGTAAGGAATAATACAAAATGAGCGATCTGAGAGATCATTTGAGGAACTTTGAAATTTCTTTTGAAAAACCCTATAAAAATCTCAGGATTGATGGTTGAGCAAAGGGGTAAGAAACATTAGCACTCTACAAAACCGTTCTGACTCTCAACCGCCAATGATAAGGTAAATCTGTAAGCCCCACAGAAGTAAGGTAAGTGGTAAGAACAAGGCTAACTTATTCAAAATCAGGGTAAGAACATTCTGTTGTGCCTAAGGTATATGTTGGGAATGCAACATTAAAGCAACTCCTGATCAATAACATAAAGCCTTGTTTTTCTTGGGACGAGCAAAAGGCTAGCTTGGGGGTGTTGTTGACGGTCATTAAGTGCAAAATCCGACCGTCAACTATACTAACAGATAGAAGAAAATTATATCCCTTACTCGCATAAATGTATCACTAACCTAGTTCCATAGTTGTTTTATCACTCTAACCTTTTCAGGGACACAAGTCTGAAATAAGAAGAAAACACGAAGTATACGCATCAAAGTATGCACAGAAGATCATTTGCTGCATCACACTTACAAGAGGGACCCACCTGATAGACCAACCGGGCGCGCCAAGGAAGCAAACATGCAAAAATGTCAGCGTGCCAGAGGAAGATACACCTGGGGAGGCACAACCTGGGGTCGGCCGACCCAGACCTGCTTCCCGTCCAGGTGCATCTTGGGGAGGAGTTGCCGCCAAGCTTCCTCAGCCTAGATGATAAGGTTTCCATATTTTAGGATGGCGGGAACCGCCCTTGGAAGCCCCTCACCCCCTCATTCCACACACACAACACTTGAAGCCTTTCTCTCACTCTCACAAGACTTGTACTCCTTAGGATAGTGGAGCTAGGCTAGTACTTCATCTCTTAGCGAAGCAAGTCGTCCTCGGGGCCGGAGAAGCATTCCTCGGCCTTGGGTAATAGCTTTGTATTCGGATCGTCAGTACTCTATTCATAATGCAGAGGTGAGCTACGGTTGTTTTGCTATCTTAGTAGCTTAGCATGCTTTGGCTTGTTATGCTATTTTGATAGTGAATCATATCATGACTTGGTGCTTCATTAGTTATGCTTTACATATGATTAGGCCAGATGATCTGGGTAAGGATATCGGTTCGTCGTGCCTTAGGGCTTGCCTTAGCGTTTTACTTGTCCATCCGAAGGGCGGGAGACCCGGGGGCGCTAGGGTAGTGACCTCATACACGAGCATGGTGCTCGGGTATGCGGGATCCTTCGAATATGACCGCGCTCCAGGGTGTTACTGGGGTAGACGACAGGTGGTGACAGCCCTGTCCGTCAACTTCGAAGCTGCTTCATGGTTAGTGCACTCTCCAACGTTCGGGTACGGTGTAGGAGTTCTTAAAGATGTAATGGCCCAGATGTACTTCGGGACGGGACATTCTCCCTGGTATCCCTAATTTCCCGGCACCTGTAGTCCTAACCATGTGTATGTTGCATAACCTTTGCTTGCATGAATACATGCTATTAGGATTGTGTTGTATGCCTATGCTCCCACTAACCTTTGGTTTATTCGTTTATTCTTTATCCAGAGTTGGCTTGAGCTTGTGTGTCGCATTACCCTTATTCATATCTTTTTCATAACTTACCCCTGTATTGTTATAGTCTATATCTTATTCATGCCATCTCGATTATGTACCAAGTAAACTCTTTTACATCATGCCCTCCTTTGGGAAAATATAAATAACGATACCCGAATACTCACCGGGTGAAATGCTATAGCGGTATATCCGTGCGCTTGCGGATTCATTCTGTAATCGTTAAGACATACCACTACATGGCATTTCTGGCACCGTTGCCGAGGACTAACAATCCTGGTGACGACGTTAAGAAACACCAACAAGCATTTCTAGCACCGTTGCTGGGGACTAACAATCCTGGTGACAACGTTAAGAAATGCCAACAGTATTCATCATTTCCGAAGGTAGAGTTTGCACAGATTTCCACACATATAAGTTGGGAGTTCATTTCATTCAAATTCTTTTTAGCATGGCGACTTTAGAAAAAAGGATAGGTTGGACGACTTACCTGGATACTCCCCAAGCTTCGATGAAGCACAGTCCTGATTGCTCCCCCAAGCTTCAATGAAGCTCAGTTCTGCTGGCTTGGGTCTTGTGGTGGCTGCTGGTATGGGTATGGTGGTGGCAGATATGGATAGTACTGCGGCGCGTACAGATTGTACTGTTGCGGGCGTGGCTGCTGCTGAGGGTCGTGTTGCTGCTGTGGTGGATAAAGGTATGGAGGATATGGGTAGTGCTGCTGTGGTGGATGCTGAGGTTGCTGCGGTGGATGCAAATGCTGGCTGAGGCGTATGTGGGTAAAGATGATGGTGGTGTCATAGAGTAGGGAAGTGTTCATACTCCAGTTCTGCTGGGTGAGCTCGGTGTTGTGTGCGAGGTCGATGCTGAGTTGGTCCTGCTGCTGCCCCATGGTGTTGACCTGAGTCGTGAGACCGGTGATCCCACGCATGATCGGGTTTTCGTACCCGTAGCATGCTGAGCTCGACGGACCAACGTGCAGACCATAAGAATCCTACATACCTGAGGGGTAGTAGGGTTCTTGTGCTGCACCTTGTTCGGATGTTCCTCCAGCAGTGCTCGTTCCTCCCTGAGTAAAATACTCATATGTTTCTTCGAAGCTCATGTGGGAGGTTCCATCATAGTGAGAGGGCCATGTGATGAGGACATCACCACGCTGGACATGCACGAGCAAACCTCATCTCCAAGCTACAAGTTGTCGCCAACATGGACTGCGAGTTTGGTTCGGATTCAGCCGACCACCCTGCACCAAAACGGCGATATCTCCCTCATCCGGCGTCCAAATGAGGTGTTCTTCGATGTGTTGGATTCATGAAAACGAGACACTTTGTTTGCTTCTGGTTCTAGCTCCAGAAGGTTTGTGGATCATTCTGTGTGACCACGACAAGGTGCTGCGTCACCTGTTTTGGGCCTTTCGGGCCTTGTATCGTGTCGGGCCTTTAGCCCAAGTGGTGGGCGCCCCCTCGATGTCACACCCAAGTCGTGAGTCTCTTCGTAAACTCAGTAGCCAACACCATTAGACTTGGGTTTTGTTTAGTTATTGTGTTTTCTTTCGGGAAACAGAGATTGCATCGTTGTATCTGTGGCGACAAGTCCTTATACATTGATCCAAGGCCCCTGTTCTTGCTCTCCTTGACTGTGTCGATTAGTCCTTTTGAACCGAGTGCTTGAACCTCTCTTTGTGATTTGCTCCATTCATACTTTGAATTTTAGATTGAGCGCATCTACTTTCTTGCTTGCGTTCTAGATTCGTCTGCAGGAAAGGCCTTCTCGGCGAGGTCAATCAAGTTGTCGCTTGCTTGATAACCAACGGAGCAGCGGTGTAGTGATTGCAGGGTTCATATTGTGTTGATTTGAAGCCGGATCGTCAATGTTGAGTCCTCCACCTATCGAGTTTACCTTCTACCTCTCGGAAGATTAGGCCTTGCCCTCATCACCCTGCTTGCTCTTGCTGCCGAGTGCTCGATCGTGTTTGTCGCCGAGTTGTTCCGGCGACGCTGTGACGAACTGGCTCCTTTTTCTGCATCTGCAAGAGATATCTCTTCACCGAATAGAGAGAGAGTCTCGGGCATGGGAGCTCGACCTCTCTATCGTTCCCGGGGTAAGTCATAAACAACAAGTTACTTGGTCCCTCGCGCATCATGCGCTCCTGCACAAAATGCTCCACGCCTACCTTAAGTTGGTACTTGTTGACGTTTCCTAGCGTCACGAAAATAAATCCGCAAGCGCACGGATACTGTTGTAGCTTTCGCCTACGAGTATTCCAAGGGTATCGTATCCACTGAGGAACGTGTGTACTTTCTCTACGGTTCAGGTTCGTCCAAGGACACCACACCCGCTAGAGGTGAGGGTAGAGAGGTTTCCTAAGGCCGGGTTTCAAAGATAAGATAGAACTGTCCTAGCTGCTTGGTTCGGGCTACTAACTTCCCACAGAATAAGACTAGTGAGTTCTAGTAATACGGCACTGGGATATACCCGAACGGGGAGGGTTCCGCTGGATAGACAGGGCTGTCACCACCTACTACCTACCTCATCTAACCATGGGATATACCATAACCAACAGGTAAGTCTAGTCTAGACACCACGTCTACACTATCGTTACTACTCTAGCCAATGACCTTAGACTAAAGCACCCACTATAAATTAGTGAACTACTGATCCAGCTAAGCAACTAAAGAGCTAGAACTATAACTTAACTAAGAAACTAAGCACATACGAAAGTACGAACACTTACTTTGATTGACAAGAATCCGTCGAGGTACAAGTTGGAGAAGAGTGTTGACAAACCCGACACTTCACCAAACTCCTCCCCACTCTCTCCCTAACTCTAATCACCTCTAGAGATGAGCCTAGAGCTCATGAACACAAGAGAAACTCCAAGAGGGAGTTGTGAGGGATGTGAAGGTGTGTCCTCTTTAGAAGCACCCCCCTATATTCATAGGGGTGTGTGAGGGGTGTTTCTGCCGTGCAACGCGCTGAAGCCTGCCCAAACCGCCTTAAGCAACCAATTAGGAGGTGCCACATCGAAGGAGTAAGTCGGTGGCCTCCTCCCTGGGTCGGCCGACCAGGGTAGGTCGGCCGAACCAGGTATTGGCGCTAAAATCGGCCGGATAGGAATCGACCGATGGTCTTCAGCGTCGGACACACGACCCGGGAGAATCTGCTAAGCTCCTATTCGGGTTATCGCCCTGGTGCGGTTCGCGCGGCGTGCCAGTCAATCTGACCTGTTGATTGACAAGGAAATAAAGTATTAAATTCCAGGCGCGTCGATCGGCTGGAGTTCCGATCTGTCCTGAGGAGCGTGTCGGCGGCGAATCGGCCGATTTGCTGTAGAGATGATCGGCTATGGATCAGCCGATAATCGTGTAGTAATTGTAAAGAAAACTGCTGGAGCGATCTAAACGATTACTACAGAGATAGCACTTGAAATAGATCTAATCGGCTGTAAGATGATAAATCGAAGAAGAATGATGACGAAGCCGATTATTCTGATCTCAAGCTGGATAACTGGTGATAATACTAGAACAATAGGTAAAACTTGCAATTCTAGTAAATATCGATAACTGGTGAATAAATCCAAACGAAACCACAGCGATGCGCCTGTAGTTAAAGCTCGGATGTTACTCAATAAACGGAACCTACCAATTGGCCGGAGATCAGGTTCATGCAGCCCTGCCAATCCGTACGAACTCGTGAAAGAAGAAAAATATTGGCGAAGTCGCTGGCTTGAAAGTAAATTGCTGGAAAAGTAGAAGTATTGTTGTTGATTGATATGTTGATGTTTTTTTGCAAGACCCTAACGACTCCTATTTATACTCTAAAACTAGGACTCCTGGTCGATCACGACTTGTTACAACCTTATTTAAACAACAGGAAAACTACTATATCTATAAGAACTTTAAAAGGAAACGGACTCCCGCAGAATCTTCCGCCGCCGTTCCCTAATCCAATCAGGATTCCCTTCAATCGCTCCTTGACCGACTTAGCGTGTCCTGTTGACCAACTTTTGACCAGGACCCTTCGAAATAGTCCCATCCTTTTGGCGCAGGCTGTATCACCAATCGGCCGATTTCCAACTGTTACCTCAATCGGCCGATTCCTTACTGTAGCCTTCAGATCTGCCGCATCGGCCAATCTTCTCCTCCTGACGCCGATTCAACACGTGTCAAAATCTGGCGTCAACACATGCCCCCCAGTTTCGGAGTAAAATATAACTTTTTCTTCGAAACTCTTTCATTAATCCTTTCCTCCGAAACGGGCGCAGTAAAATCTCCTTCCGTTTCGCGGTACAATGATTGCAATTTCCTCGAACCGTGCGCACGAAACGACCGCTCCTCTGGAACTCGTGTAGACGGCGCGGTAAAAATACCATCTTTGCCCTCGCTTCCCTGATTTTTCTTAAGTACTGGCCTTCTCCGCCTATCCTTCCCCACGAATCTAGCATTCTCTTCCAACGAACCACTGTTCATCTTCCACCAAGCTCTCTCGATCTCCAAGCGCTTCCCCCTTTCCGGCGATTTCATCAGCGGCCTGCCCCAACCTTCCAATGGCGTCACCATCGGCGACCACCCCATCCACGGAGGCTCCATCGGCAACTCCTTCGGCGGCGGCGACCCAATCGGCGGCTTCCCCAGCGGTCTCATCGGCGACGATTATCTCCATCCCAGAGGTAAATGCTCGAAATTTTCTCCTTTTCGCCTTTGAGAGGTAAATGCTCGATGTTTTTCCAGCTGAGATACCTCCGGGGCTGCCACCTTTGAGAGGAATAGAACATCAAATTGAGGTGGTGAACCGTACCTTGGGCACCATGTTGAGGACTGTTTTGAAGAAGAATTTGAAGATGTGGGAAGAATGCTTGCCTCACGTGGAGTTTGCATACAATCGGGCAACACATTCTACCACAAAGGTAAGTCCTTTTCAGGTAGTGTATGGTTTCAACCCCCGTGCTCCTATTGATATCTTACCTTTACCTACTACTGAGAGAATTCATAGTGATGCTAAGAAACGTGCTGAATTTATATTGAAAATGCATGAAACAACTAAGCACAACATTGAAAAGATGACTGAAAAATATAGAGTTGCTGGTAGCAAAGGTAAAAGAGAGTTAAAACTTGAACAAGGTGATCTAGTGTGGTTACATTTGAGAAAAGAACGTTTTCCAGAATTGAGGAAGTCCAAGTTAATGCCTAGAGCTGATGGTCCTTTCAAAATAATTAAGAAAATTAATGATAATGCATACAAACTTGAGTTGCCTCCCGAGTTTGGGGTTAGTCCCACCTTTAACATTTCAGATTTGAAGCCTTACTTGGGAGAAGATGATGCGCTTGAGTCGAGGACGACTCAAATTCAAGAGGGGGAGGATGATGAGGACATCACTCCTACGGATATACACGAGGCTTCTTCGCTGGACATCCAAACCATTCAAGGTCCAATCACAAGAGCTCGCGCGCGACAATTAAATTTAGAGGTGAGCTCGCTCCTAAGTGTTTCTCTTAATAGTTTCGAGAATAGTTTGCACCTAATGTTTATATTGTGATTAGAAACCAAGGAGAAGATAAGATGACACATGGAGAGGAGCATGGAGTCGTGGAGGGACAGCAAGGGACGTCCAAGCTACGTGGAGGCCCAATACAACTCAACTTCGAGTCCACCTCGGAGTCCAGGAGCAGTTTGACTTGAATTGGACGCCCAGGCCGCATCCGAAGTCCGATTTCGACAATCTACATATGGGTTGAAAGACAATTTGATAGAGCTTCCAATGGCGTTGGTTTGAGGCCCAAATTCATTATGAGTCGTCGGGAATCGTCCGAGGAAGTTGACGTCCAGAATCTGTCCCGGTGCTGCGTCACCGTAATTTGGCCTTTGGGCCGTGTATCGTCGTCGAGTCCTTTAGGGTTGCGTCCAGGTACTTGGACACGACCCTAAACCCTATATATCAGTAGCCGCCGCCCTCGTTAGGATTCAGGTTTTACTTAGATTATTCTGTCAAGAACAGTTTCGCCGTACTCGGCTTGTGAGACCCCAACTCGTGAGCTAATCATCCATCTGCAATTGGTTTGCAATCTTGCTTGTTCTTGCTTGTGTTCTTCGATTCGCAGGCAGGGATTAGCCTTCTTGGTGAGGTCGACCGTGTATTCGCCGGTCGATAACCTGAGGAGACGTGGTGCTACGATTGCGGGGTTTTGGGACGTGTTGCCGGAAGCCGGATCGATTCGTGTCGCGACTCCACCAAATCGAGAGTTATCAGAACCTTTCGGAAGATCGGGAACCCTCGTTCACATTAATGTCCCTCCGATGCGGAGCCGAAGCAGCCGACCAATAGATAGTCATCACCAATACACGCTGTATCCACTTATCGGCTTCCATGCTCCAACTGTCAAAGATATCTCCACTGGCCGATCGAAGCGAGCACCGAAGAGGCCAACATCAAAGATAACCAGCCGTCGGGTGTGAGTTCGCATTGGATCGGTCGATCAAACGGCAATAGCATCGGCTGAAGTTCCCCGTATCGGATCGGCCAGCCAGATGGCAGTGGTATCGGCCGAGACTTCCCGCATTGGATCAGCCGACCAAGTAGTGGTGAAACCAGCCGAGACTCCAAGTCCTTTACCTTTGCCGGTTGTCGAGATGGCCGATCCCCAAGGCACTGCTGAAGTCGGGGCAGCTGCAGCATCACTATTAGTAGAAGCTGTTCAGGTAATCTTATTTATCTCACATATTCTCCAAATTTTCCACTGACATCAATTCTATTCCTCTGCCAGGCTGCACAAGTTATCCCACCGCAGTCTCCGCAACAATCGGCCACGTCCCAAGTGGGAACCGAGACTCCAACAGCTCCTACCATCGAGGTAAACGACCTCTTACCTTAAATTCTTAATTCTCAGAAAACTTAACCGATCTTGATGCAGGCCGATTTGTGTATGCCAACTACAACCCCACAACAGGCATCGGCCGGGAGATCCACAGAGGCATGGCAAATTTCTGTCACCATCTTACTTCAATTTCCCATAGCATATTCACAGGATCTTCTTTTATGTCTTTTTTAGGAAGCTGGTCCAAGTGTAGCGCCAATAATCGTTGAATCTTCCTCTTCTGATGAGCCAAATGCACCAGCCCCTGAGACAAGGGAGACGCTCCCACCGGCGCAGGCCAGAGAAATTCGCTTTAAGGAGGTAACAAACTTACCATCAGAATCGGCCGATTTCCTTTCACTGCTTGCCTACCCTTTACTTTACTTCCTCACAGGAGCAAGATACCCCCAACAACAACATCTTCTCTTTTGCCGTCTCCTTGGCCGATGACGAAGAAATTGCTTCACACCCAATTCCATCGAGCTCCACCTCCGAAGATGTCCGCGCCAAGCTCGAAAGCATGCGCACTCTCCTTCAAGACGACATCGGCCGATTGGTAGAAGATGCATCGCCGATTCGACGACTTTTCAACGAGATCAAAGGTCGAATCCCAGAAGAAGTATCAGAAAATTTAGCGTATGCTGCCTATATAGAGTGCATGCAGATTCCGGTTTCCAGGGCGCTGCGCCATATGGCCGATCGTGCTCAGATGGCAAAAACTCAGGAGGAGGTCGATTCATACAAGCACCGGACTCAGGAAGTACACCACAGGATCAACTTCCTTGAAAACTGCCGTCCGGACATCATCGGCGCAATAGATCGGCTGAAACGGAGGAGAGCAGAACTGGCCAAGGAGATGGAACAGATAACCAAAGAGATAGCTGCCGAAGAAAAGAAGCTCCAAGAACTCCCATCCATCATCAGCGAACTGAAGCAAGAAAGGCAGCATCTGGCCCGCGAAACGATAAAGCTTCCTCGCCGTATGTCAGAAGTACCAGGATCGCCGATGATGATCAGAGAGTACTAGACTCGGCCGATCAACTTAGACGACGAGCTATTGTAGCCATAAACGCTTTCCTTGGGTTGTAAAGAATATGTTAAACATTTATTGCTCCTTCAATGTCACTGCGGTGATTTGATTTTGAACTGCTTCTTCAGTCAGCTTTGCATTTATGTATGTATTTACTCCGATAGGACGTGTCTCACCATCCATCTATCTCCCCTTCATTTATAAGTAAACCATTCACCATCTCTGGAGTCATACACATCACTTATCTTCTCTCCCTCTTTTACTGTCCCAAACTGAACGGCAAGATGTCTTCTTCGTCCTCTTCATCTTCTTCCTCTATCAACCAGGTATGAACTTCTCTTCTGCCTTTCTCTCAAGCATCTCAATCGCTCTGATGCCGGGTAACCCCTTTTATTTTTGTTTAGCCGAAACGTCTCAGCCTCGGTCTAGAACGAGCGATAGAAATCATGCATTCAGAAGAGCCACTATCACAGGCAGACAGAAATCTGATAAGAGCTCATGCTGAGGAACTCAGAGATCATGTTCCCGTTGCTGTCCAGGAATACTCGGACCTTATAGATGCTCACTTTTTGGTCCGCAAGCGACCATCCTCCGAAAAAAGCTCTCCACTTCCTTGTAAAGCTAAAACTGAAGTCGCCATGGAAGATCTGGAGGAGAAGAAGACCCGCCTGCTGAAAAAACTTTGCAACCAAGCTGAAACTGGAGCCACTGCAGAGGACCCGAAAGAGAAAAGGCTCACCCTTATGATAAAACTGGGTCGCATCGAGAGAGAAATCCAGCGTAGGCGTAATCAGTAGACACATCGGTATTTTTTATTTTAAGGGCGACTTGTACCATGTCGGCCATGTAATCTATCATTTTCATCCAATAATGAATCCCAATGTTTCCTTCACCAGATGTGTAGACAAAAACCGATGAGAAATCGGCCATGTTATCTTGATATATTTTGCTGCAAGTTATGCATCTACCCAAATGCTTGGATAGTATCTCTTCCGATATCGCCCATTTAAAGCTCTTGGGAATTCCTCCCCTTCGACTGTCTCCAGAATATATGCATTCCCAGGGGCACATCGGCCGATTCTATACGACCCTTCCCAAGTACGTGACCATTTACCGAATTTGGGATCTTTAGATCCTATCGGCAGCACCAACTTCCATACCAAATCTCCCTGAGAGAACTGCTTAACTTTGACCTTTTTGTCATACCATCTGGCCACCCTTTTCTTGTTTTCTTCTATACTAATCAGGGCTCTCAACCGTAAACCCGCCGAATCGTCAAGTTCATCTTTCATGAGAAAGGAATAGTCATCGGCCGTTAACTGATCCTGTAACGATATACGTCTTGACCCTGTTCTTATCTCCCATGGCAAGACCGCCTCATGACCATAAACCAACTGATAAGGGGATATTTTAGTGGCTCCATGAAAAGCCATCCTATATGCCCATAAAGATTCAGCCAAAGACATATGCCACGTCTTGGGTTGCTCTTCTATCTTTCTCTTGATTAGCTTGATTATCCCTTTATTAGACGATTCTGCTTGGCCATTGGCTTGAGCATAGTATGGAGAAGAGTTTAATAATTTAACCCCCATATCGGCGGCGAACTCTCCGAATTCTCCAGAAGTAAACATTGTCCCTTGATCAGTTGTGATGGTTTGAGGAATGCCAAATCGATAAATAATATGGTTTTTAACAAATTCAATCATATCGGCCGATGTCACGTTCCTTAAAGGAACTGCCTCCACCCATTTAGTAAAATAATCTGTGGCCACCAATATGAACTTATGCCCTTTGCTTGATGGAGGATGAATCTGTCCGATGAGGTCTATTCCCCAGCCCCTGAACGGCCATGGCTTAATTACTGGATTCATAGCCGATGCTGGCGCGTGCTGTACATTGCCAAACTTCTGACAGTCTTGGCATCCTTTGTAGTACTTGAAACAATCCTCAAGGATGGTCGGCCAGTAATATCCATTGTTCCGGATCATCCATTTCATTTTGTGAGCCGATTGATGGGCTCCGCACACGCCCTCATGGATTTCTCCCATCAGAACCTTTGCCTCTTCTGTTCCCAGGCATTTGAGAAGAACTCCATCAATCGTCCGATAAAACAAATCATCCTCAAGCAACACATATTTTGTAGCCTGAAAACGTGTTCGCCGATCCACTTTTTGGGATGGATTTCTCAAGTAATCGGCGATTTCCTTTCGCCAGTCATCGGCCGCGAGCTCTAGCGTCATCGCTCCCTGAATCGGCCGATACCCGGAAGCATGTTGGGCCAGTCTGTTGGCCTCTTCATTATAATTTCTGGGGATATGCTCAATTATTGCAGACTTGAACTCTTTCAAAAGCTGAAGGCAATCCTCATAATTGATCCTCAAGATATCATCCTTGCACTCAGATCGCCCCATCAACTGATCCACAATGAGCATGGAATCTCCAAAAATTTCAACTGCATCAGCTCTGACTTCCCTTAATAATTGGATGCCTTTCAGAATAGCTTGATATTCCGCCTGATTATTAGTTGCGGAGGCTTCTATCGGCAGAGAGAAATTATAACTTGCCCCCCGAGGCGACACAAGAACAATGCCGATTCCTGATCCGACCCCACACGAAGAACCATCAAAATATAGAGTCCATGGAACTGGTTCAACAGTGGCGATTCCCGGTCCACAATGCTGAACTACGAAAGCGGCGTGCCAGTCAATCTGACCTGTTGATTGACAAGGAAATAGAGTATTAAATTCCAGGCGCGTCGATCGGCTGGAGTTCCGATCTGTCCTGAGGAGCGCGTCGGCGACGAATCGGCCGATTTGCTGTAGAGATGATCGGCTATGGATCAGCCGATGATTGTATAGTAATTGTAAAGAAAACTGCTGGAGCGATCTAAACAATTACTATAGAAGCAACACTTGAAATAGATCTAATCGGCTGTGAGATGATAAATCGAAGGAGAACAATGACGAAGCCGATTACCGTGATCTCAAGCTGGATAACTGGTGATAATACTAGAATAATAGGTAAAACTTGTAATTCTAGTAAATATCGATAACTGGTGAATAAATCCAAATGAAACCACAGCGATGCGCCCGTAGTTAAAGCTCGGATATTACTCGGTAAGCGGAACCTACCAATTGGCCGGAGATCAAGTTGATGCAGCCCTGCCAATCCGTACGAACTCGTGGAAGAAGAAAATATTGGCGAAGTCGCCGACTTGAATGTAAATTGCTAGAAAAGTAGAAGTACTGTTGTTGATTGATGTGTTGATCCCCTTTTTTCAAGACCCTGACGACTCCTATTTATACCCTAAAGCTAGGACTCCTGGTCGATCACGACTTGTTACAACCTTATTTAAATTACTATATCTATACGGACCTTAAAAAGGAAACAGACTCCTGCAGAATCTTCCGCCGCCGTTCCCTAATCCAATCAAGATTTCCTTCAATTGCTCCTCGACCGACTTAGCGTGCTCCCTTTAACCAGCTTTTGACCAGGATCCTCTGGAATAATCCCATCCTGTTGGCATAGGCTGTGCCACCAATCGGCCGATTTCCAACTGTTACTTCAATCGGTCGATTCCTTTCTGTAGCTTTCAGATCTGCCGCATCGGCCAATCTTCTCCTCCTGACGCCGATTCAACACGTGTCAAAATCTGGCGTCAGCAGTGGGGCAGTGAGCTGCGGTGGGGTGCTGTGGTGGTGGTGGGAGACTCAGCTCTGGCAAGGGTTGGTCGGAGAGGTGAGCTCCACGGTGGGCATGACGGCGGTAATGGTGGCGGCGGCGGCGTTCTGGTGTCTAGGCGCGCGAGGGGGGGCTCAGTGCGGCCTTTTATAGGCAGCAGAGAGGCGGAAGGAGGGTGGAACTGGACTGCGAGGCGTGGGCGCTGGCGGCACGACGGGGGCGCGTTACTGGTCGCGATGGGCGGCGAATAGAGCCGGCGCGGCGTGCGGCTGGCGCGGGCAGGGGATTGGGCGCTCAGGATTTGGCTTGTGGAGCGGGAGATCACGCGGCGCACGGGTTGGGCGAGGAGCTGCAGCAGCTGGCTTGCCAGGCGGTGAGCGCGGCGACTCGCGGGACGCGGCGGCGACACGGGCATGGCGCGGCTCGTCCATTGGGCGCGGGGGGCGGCGAGCAGAGGCGCGCGTCGCCGGCGTGCGCGTGGCGTGCGCGGACTGGGGAGGAGCGCGGCGTGCGGGCGCGGCTAGGCATTGGCTTGGCGCCTAGCGCCGGTCAGGCATCGCCGGCCAAGTGGCCTGCGGCGACTGCGTGGTGGCGGAGGGTCGGGCAAAGCGGCTGCGCGTCAGAGGGTCAGGCGAAGCGAAAGGGTTGGGCGAGCGTAGGGTCGGGCGAACGAAAGAGTCGGGTGAGCGTAGGGTCGGGCGAGCAAAGGGTCGGGCGAGTGAAGGGTCGGGCGAGCGTAGGAAGAAGGGTCTGCAGTGTAAATAGAAAAAAAAGGCAGGGGCTGGTTTGCAAATCCAAGTGTTTCTCAAATTTTTGTGTTGTAACTCAAAAATCCTTGAACACGAAAGTTATTCAAAATGAAAAGTTACACAAGTTTTGTTTCAGGCCAAAGTTCATTTGAGTCCAAGGCTTCAACTAGACTTTTGTTTAACAAGTCAAAAACAATGTGCCTATTCAATTTCGTAGCCATGTTTGCATCGATGTGATAGTTATTTAATTTGTTTGATTAAAGTACATGTACTTATGCACATATACACAACTATTTTCAATTCAACGCAAAACCAATTTGTAATTCATTTCTTTTAAACTTTTCTTAGTTATTTATGCATCATGTCAAGATAATGAGGCTTATTTCATAATTTAAACACCTGAGGTGTTACACTAGTGGGTCGGCCGACCCCTGGCCACTGCCTTTGGCCACCACCTTTGGCCAGGAGACTGGTATGTGGGCCCTTCAGGCGGTTCCAGTTGAGTTGCGCTGAATTGAGTCGATTTGGTGCTGTATGTGGGCCCATGGATCCGCGTGCTTGCGCCTAATTGGCCGGAGAGGTGTTCCCTTGGATTGAAGTGTGTTGCCTTGCTCTTGAGGTGTGTTTCCTCCTTTGCTTGAGCTGCATACACATATTCACCAACACATGTGGAGTTTGATAATTAAACACCTGCTCTATGTTGGTCGGCGCGCTCCGATCGGTCGATATTTTGTGGCTTGGATCCTGGAGCTTGTTTTACCTGCATTTCTTGCCCAAATACCTACATCGCAAAATCTCCAAGGGAAATGTGGAAATGATATTATTTGGGTTAAATACGTAGGTTAAGCATTGTAGTCATCCCATTTTTCGGGTCAAAATTGGTCTGTAGCGAACGTCAACAAGATCCCCCACACTTCCTCTTTGCTCGTCCTCGAGCAAAGCTTAAGACTAAGGTGGAACATCACTTCCTTTTGATATGATACCTACATATGGATTATTCAAAACTTCACCCTTACCTGTGAATCTTGATGTGTCTACCATAATAGTTTGGGAAGTTGAAGAGCGGAACGGTGTTGACTTGGGTCTCCTCCACTTCTCTGTTGTATGACTGGGTGTTTTGAAAGATTTTCGAAAGGACCAACCATAGCTTTACTCCCCCATAGGATCTCTCAAGTCACTCATTGTGTATATGTCCTTACCAAGGCATTGCCTCTTTTTAGCCTACTTCTAAAGATAGCTTATGTGGAGCTCATGGTAGGAAGTTGGAAGCATGCACTTGTTTCACATATATTGCAAAATCAAAGATTAGATCCATGGAGATGACACATCATACAAGCTGATCAAGATTGTGCAAGTGTATGGATGGTGGATGAGGACAAATAAAAGACTCCTTTTATGAAACTCTCTCTCGTTTATTTGGAAAACTTGAGGACATGGCTATATAATTCTCTTTTTTCTTATTGGACCTTCACGTGCCCAATTTTTTTTCTTTCTTTTCAACACTTGGACCTTCATGTGTCCAGATATTTTTTCTTTTTTATTTCATATAGCCCCATGCCTCTTTCAAGGTGTACTAGAGAGAAAGAGATCATTACACATGGAGTTTTATTTTGTAGATGAATAGAATGGAGTGGCTAACTTCCAGTGTAGAAGTTTAGCATGTGGAGTGTACGTGATCTTGATCAAGCAAGTATGAAATGATATCTCACTAGGGTCACAAAATTTGATGATGCTCAATGCAACAACAAGGCACATATGTATAAGGTTTCATTCATGAAGATCGACATTTGGCTTTGGTAGGAAAACACGGGGAGTTTGTAAAGCTATGGAGGGGTTCTCATTTTGAAATAAAATTCCCAGACATAAAAGCAGAGAAAGCAAGAGTTCCTTCATCAAACCATATCTCACTTTTCAACAACTTGAGAATTATGGGTTCCCTAAAATATGATCCACAAGCTCAAGTTTAGCATGGAATGAAACATATGCAAGCCAATCAAACTTGAAGTATGCGACCAACGAGCACCATTGAGTTTAATTTTTGTGGTTAGCAAAGAATTTCATTTAAACTCATGGATCAAGGAGATTTGAGGGGTAGAGTACACAAACCATCGCGATGCGGTCTAGGCCTTTTGCGTGCCGGTTCTTTGGGTCTTGTGCATCTGTTTGTGGGAGATCTCGAATGTATGTGCGTCTAAACTCCAAGAGATCTCCCCCACACATGTTCTTGTACCTGCTGCTTATTCAAAAATAAACTTGTGGAAACAAAATAATGGCTCTACCGGTTATAAGAACCAGGGAGCCCTAATTGTTGGGGGAATGGCCCAGCCCACCTAAGAAACTGGGCCACTTGTAAAGGCCCAAGAGCCTAATTTTAAATTCTATATTCGTCGGGGGCCTAGAGGCAAACTGCCACCCCCATCCTCCTCTATATAAAGGGCTCAAGAGGTCATTATGAGGGGACTTTCCCTTGACACTCCTTACTTGCTCTTGTATCTGTGTCTTCTTACCCTTCATACTCATTTCGGCTGTCTGGGAGGATTCAATACCCAACAGTTTGGCGCCCACCGTGTGTCTGGCACGAAACCAGCCCACGAGGACCACAGAAATCGAGCCTTAAGCCCACACCCCTTCGTCGGTGATTCCGAGTCAATTTTCACCCCTTCGTTTTTTCACCCTTCGTCGGTGATTCCGGGTCAATTTTTGCCCCTTCGTCGGTAACTCCGGGTCAATTTACACCCCTTCCTTTTTTCACCCTTCGTCGGTGATTCCGGGTCAATTTTTACCCATTCGTCGGTGACTCCGGGTCAATTTTTGCCCCTTCATTGTTTCACCCTTTGTCGGTGATTCCGGGTCAATTTTTACCCCTTCATCGGTGACTCCGGGTTAATTTTTGCCCCTTCATTTTTTCACCCTTCATCGGTGATTCTGGGTCAATTTTTACCCCTTCGTCAGTGATACCGAGTAAATTTTTACCCTTCAGTGGTGACTCAGTTGATTTTTGCCTTTCGTCAGTGAATCCAAGTTAATTGTTACCCCTTCGTTTTTCACCCTTCGGTGGTGACTCAGTCGGTTTTCACCCTTCTTCGATGATTCCGGGTTAATTGTTACCCCTTCGTTTTGCACCCTTTGGTGGTGACTCAGTCGATTTTTTCCTTTCATCGGTCATTCCAGGTTAATTGTTACCCCTTCGTTTTTCACCCTTCGGTGGTGACTCAATCGGTTTTCACCCTTCGTCGGTGATTCCGGGTTAATTGTTACCCCTTCATTTTGCACCCTTTGGTGGTGTTTAGTTGATTTTCTACCTTCGTTGGTGATTCCGAGTCAATTTTTACCCCTTCGGTGGTGACTCAGTCGATTTTCACCCTTCATCGGTGATTTCGGGTTAATTATTACCCCTTCATTTTTTACCCTTCAGTGGTGTTCCGGTTGATTTTCGCCCTTCGTCGGTGATTCTGGGTTAATTGTTACCCCTTCGTTTTTCACCCTTCGTCTGTGACTCGAAGAGGGCGATTCCGGGTTAATTGTTACCCCTTCGTTTTTCACCCTTCGTCAGTGACTTAGGAGGGTCAGTTTTTGTCCCTTCGAAATTAATTTTTCACCCTTCATCGGGGATGAATGTTCAGTTTTTGTCCCTTCACAATGAATTTTTTATCCTTCATCGGTGATGAAGGGTCAGTTTTTGTCCCTTCGCAATGAATTTTTCACCCTTCGTCGGTGATGAAGGGTCAGCTCTTGTCCCTTCTAAATCAATTTTTCACCCTTCGTCGATAACTCTGGGTTGATTTGTATCTCTTCGAAATTAATTTTTCACCCTTCGTCGGCTGCCTTCGTCTCAACATTATTGCCTATTTTCTCTCCGTTTTATTGGGGCATCACAGTTGCTTACTTACAGGCTTCGAGCCCTTTGGTTGGGCATAATATAATAATTGTTATTGCAAGTCATTTTGAAAAGTAATAAAAAAACAAAACAGAAGTAGCTGCGTTGTTTCAGACATGCCCGTACTTTGAGAATAATATCAACTTAAGCATATAGTTATTTCTTCCTGTAGTTTTGTCTTACTTCGCACTTTACGTAAATAATATTTATGTTCTTCCTCATAAATAATATGTGTTTGGAGCCACTAGCAAGCTTCGGAAATAAATTCGCACAAGCTTCGGAGTCGCATTTTCATTGGGCCACCCCAGCTGTTTGCATTGACAAGGCTTCGGAATTATTGGGCTTCGGCGACACTACCTTAACACCTTAGGCCGGCTAATCTAGTTTAACTGGGTAATCATGGGGCTGCCATCCGATCAGATCTCGGCCAGATTCCCCGACAAACTGTATTGGGCTTCCTCGCAGCTCCATCCATTATTGGCTTCGGTATTTAATGTTTTCTGGGCTTCGGTTCTCGAGATTGCGAAGACAACATTGGCACGGTAATTGCCTTTGCTCAATTATGCTCCGAACGAGCAGTATAATGGGTTTCCGGCGGCATGCTGGAGTTTCAGCAGCTTCGGTGGTCATCGGGATTCGAGGTGTCCACTTTCAGCTTCGGTTCTGGAACTGGAACACAAGACCTTCGGTTGTGCAGGTGCATCGGATAGCTAACCTAACAGTTTGAAGCGTCGTTTCCCTTTTAATTTAGAAAGGCGCCTCACTAGCTACCCATAATTATTTAAGATTTATTTGTTTATCTCTCTTATAAGCGTTGAATCATTTATATATTCTTAACAAAAGTTCTGCTGAGTGCTGACGTTAGTTCAGCAAGTTGCAGCTCCGCACCCTTCGGTTTTTACTTTCATACATCAAATGGATTGAGCACTGAAAAATTACTCTTCGTATATTGCCAACTTATGGTTGCTAGCTCTATTTATAAATTAATTGCTTACCCTTTGCTGAAGGAGTGTTCGCTTATAATTTTTCAAGCAGAAAGGTTTGCAGCGCCGAAGCAACCTATCCCATCAGTTTAAATGGGTGTTGTCATCGGCGAAAGGGGCTGAAACGTCTAGAATAAGCGGCACAGTCCATTTTTGTTTGTACGATAACGACGTTCAGTGCCCTGCTTAATATCTTGCACTTTACCCTAGTAAAATCATACTTGATTATATGCTTATGTTAACCCTTCGTTTCAAAGGACACCACTCATCTTTTTTGCAGGCTCCTCGCCAAGGTAAGAAACTCTATTCTTGTTTGCCCTTCATTTTCAGTATGTTGGCACGTTTTCATCTCAATTGTGCTATATGATTCGTACTTTGATTTCCGTATCACTTGAAATTATCGCACACCATATGTGCACGTGCTCACATTTATGCAGGATACTGCCTTCGGGGTAATGGTTCTCACCCCAAAGCAAAGAAGTCCTATGTGGAGCTTCGGTTATCCAAGTCATGCAATCTCCTACCTTTGAGGTTTTGGTTTTCACCTCAAAGCAAGCAAATTTCTATGGACCTTCGGTTATCTTAGCACCCTATTGCGTCGAAAATGGCTATGCCACGATCTCATGGAATTCTATTTGGCCTTCGGTGCTGCAAGATTGCAGTTAACGGGATTTCAATAACATAAGCAAGCGGGATTCAACCGAATGTTGGGCCTTGTTTTTAGGTTAATCCTTCGCTTTTACTCCTTTTTGCAACAGCATACATTCATTCCATTCATTCATCTCATACTGCAATCTTTGCATCAAGTTACATTGCATTGCATTGAAGCGTGGAGCCAAGAGAGCTCGCGCTGAAGATGGAGGCCTCCACAGAAAGACGGGGCCCTCTCGGTGGAAAGCCGAAGGCACTCGCACTACAGAAAGACGGGGCCCTCTCGGCAGAAAGCCGAAGGCACTCGCACTACAGAAAGACGGGGTCCTCTCGGCGGAAAGCCGAAGGCACTCGCACTACAAAAAGACGGGGCCCTCTCGGCGGAAACTGAAGGCACTCGCACTACAGAAAGACGGAGCCCCCTCTTGCCAAGGGCCGAAGGTATCTGTAGAACCATCATAGAAATGAAAAACTACCGCCCTCGAACAAAAGGCTGAGGGTTTTGCAGGTTTATTGTCTATTGGCTTCGGAATGATGAAATTTCATCTCTGGCCTTCATTTTCTTGTTGAAAAACAGCAAATTGTCAGCATCATGACCTTTGCCAGAAATTGGCTTTAGCAGTAATGGGCCTTCGGCAAAATGGACTTCTTCAGTCAGGGGCTCCATCAGAAATTGATTTCAATAATCAGGGTCTTCGTCAGAAATTGACTTCTCAGTATTGGGCCTTCATCAGGAATTGAATTTGACAATCAGGGTCTTCATGCCCAAATGAGCTTCGCCAGTCAGGGCTTCATCAGAAATCAACTGTGTTAGTAATGACTTTTCGTCGAGAAGCCATCTTCGTCAGTCACGGCCTTCGGCAGAAATTGATTTCATAAGGGATGGATCTTCATTGGTTATCAACCTTAATCAGTCTCTGGTCTTCTTCAGCTGTCGGCCTTCATCAGTCTTTGGTGTTTCGTCAGTCTTGGGACTTCATCAGTTCTTGGCCTCCGTCCTCGGTGACTACTTCGGCCCTCTTCCGGGTTGACACAGTTCAACTCAAGAGGCTCACCGATCTCTTCGGCGATGATTGCTTCGGCTCTCCCTCGTCGACACGGTTCGACTCAAGGGGCTCGCCAACCGCTTCGGTGACGACTGCTCTGGCTCACCCTCGTCGACATGGTTCGACTCGAGGGGCTCGCCGACCTCTTCGACGACTGCTTCGGCTCGCCCTCGTCGACACGGTTCGACTCGAGGGGCTCGCCGACCTCTTCGACGACTGCTTCGGCTCGCCCTCGTCGACACGGTTCGACTCGAGGGGCTCGCCGACCTCTTCGGTGACGACTTCTCCGGCTCACCCTCGTCGACATGGTTCGACTCGAGGGGCTCGCCGACCTCTTCAACGACTGCTTCGGCTCTCCCTCGTTGACACGGCATCCTCATCACCACGACATCTTTTGCTACCTCCACTACGAACCCCGGCCACGAGGGGCTATAGTGGGGCCATGGTGGACTAGCACCTTTTGGCGAACATGTCTTGCCCCGCTCTCGCAGACGGAGGCCCGAAGGCGTCGTTGAGTTTAGCTGGATCAAGGCGATGTTGTTTCTGCTTCCTCTACTTCGACTACGTCGACTACACTGCTTCCTCTACTTTGACTACGTCTGTTGTACTTCAGCTTTGGCGGCACGATGGAGGAAGCGATGAAGCTCAACTAGCTCCGGGGAAGCGAGTGCTCGGGAGCCAAGGAGCCAGAGCCTATGGGATGAAGCCAAGCGAGAAAGGATTTCCTGACTTCATCATCTTCCGAAGGCCCCTTCATCATCAAGGACAAAAGTCAATCTTTAGCTGGTTCATTGTTGTCATGTATGTATGAACCCGCTAGATGTGCGTGCTCTTTTCTCCATCTGTTTTGTCCCACTAGGTTTTCGGATGGAGTTTTTAGCGAGACGTACGGGTGGGTGGTCATGACGGCGTTCCTTAGCGTCGGAGTCATTGTTAGGTCTGGGCCACTTTCAGTTGTCTAGCTACTGTGTTTTGTTGTACCAGCCAAACCGCAGTAGCTGAGGGGCTATTGTTTGGGGGAATGGCCCAGCCCACCTAAGCAAATGGGCCACTTGTAAAGGCCCAAGGGCCTAAATGTAAATTCTATATTTGTCAGGGGCTTGGAGGCAAATTGCCACCCCCATCCTTTTCTATATAAAGGGCTCAAGAGGTCATTATGAGGGGACTCTCCCTTGAGCACTCCTTACTTGCTCTTGTATCTGTGTCTTCTTACCCTTCATACTCATTTCGGTTGTCTGGGAGGATTCAATACCCAACACTAACATTTATTGGAACTAAAGTTTAATCTCACCATGAGACTTACTCAAGCAAGGCTGAATTGATGTTGCATTGACATGAGCAAACAAGGGTGTACTTATGGTGGACCCTTGAGGGATGATATTTACCTCCTTCCTATGCTGCACAACATGAATTTGACGCCTTCGCTTATCTTCCCATTTGATTTAAGCTTGATGACTTACCCATTTGGATTTGGATATTTTCCTATAGGGATTAGTTCGCATATACAACCAAGATCTATACAAGCATTGACTCTGAGGTTCATCAATCAAACTTGACACCATGTCTAGTTTGATTGAAGGAGACTTTTCCACCTAAGCACCATGCTTAATTTAAAAAGTCTATGAGTGTAGTTCGAACATACACTCGAACCAGAGCAACCGAGCATAGATAAAGGAAGTATCAAAACATGATCAAGCATTATTCAAAGAGAGAAAAGCATGAGTAAGAGAGTGGTGATCCTCGGGTTACTTCCCAGAAGGGCTTTGTTTAAAGTCAAAAGCAGGACATACCTGGAAGTGCTTACCATGGCATTTTGTTGATGAAGAACACAATTGCCGCTATGGTAACTCCTCTCTCTTTTTTTGTTTTCTTTTATGGGGCAAGATGCGAGAACCAACACCATCTCCAAACCAAGGTAAGAGTTGGCATGAAAGGAACTTACTTGGGATGTCACATATCTCCCCCACACTTGGAGTTTGCATTGCTGGGCAACACAACTCAAGTGTGTGTAGTTCAAGCCTCCCTTCATAGTTGTCCGCTCACTAAGAATTACCATGGTGTTGTAGTCGGTGTAGCTCTCATGTTCTTAGGCATCACCTGTCCTTTGTTCTTTTTAATCTCCACCTGAAATGGTTAGCGACCAAAAATACCCGATGACAAACTTATCCTAGATCATGCTCTTGCTTTTATTTGAAAGGGAAAAATCAAATGATAATTCGGGTTATCTCCCGGCAGTGCTTTGTTTATGGTCAAAAGCTCGACCATGGGAACTTTCTCTTGCAGCTATCATTGGTGATGTCGTTCCCTTCTCATCGCCAAATGTTGATGTCATGAAGCTTTAGCTGCAAGGTTAGCACCACAGAGCATCCACGAAATTTGCAATGTTTATGATAAACATATGCATCTACAACCAACCTTCTGAAGATTTTGCAGAAGAGGACCTTAAAGTGGTTGTAGTCCTCGTGCGTGCTCGGGGCACAAAGCATGCCTGACTCTGGAGAGTTATTGAATGAGCATGGTTTTTGTGGTAGTTCAAGAATAAAGCTTCCATGCTAATCTATGAATTCCTCCCCCTCGGACTCCAGAGTCGGCGCCTCACAAAATTCCATGGCCCATGGGTTCTCCATCTCAAGAGATACATCATGAACGATTATAGTTGTATCTCGATCGTGGTCAAGAACAACATACTCCGGGCCAGCGGGAAGAGGCTCAAACTCGTTCGAGGGTGATGACGATCGTTCATCTTCACAAAAGTGAAGAATTTCTTCCGAATCATGCTCTTCGGAAGTTGCAGATTTTGCAACTTCGAAGAGAACAGGCTCGAATGATACGAACGGAGATGTATGCATCATCTTCTTGAGCGTGTTTTGCTTGGGAAGGGGCTTCGCCATAGGATCTAAATAGAGGGTAGTGATGGCATAAACGGATTCCCTAAGCTTTTCATCTAGGCTCCCTTGAGATGAATCAAGAAGTTTTTCTAGAGGGTAGCCTAAGAGAAGATCAAAATCTATGGCACTATAGATGTGGAAATCTAAACGCACCTCGATTTTGTCTATAGTGATTGGCACGTCCCTTGCGATCCCCCAACATTCAAAGAAGAGTCCTGAGGTACTTCTGAGGTATTTGTCGGTCGGGGCTAGAGGCTTGTTACCCACAAGAGTATCAACGAGATATTCGGATATGATACATGTGGCAGAACCACCTGAATTAATCCGGCTCAAGTGTATTAACCATCACCATTAGGGCAATCTCGGTTAACCTTACACTTCAAACGGAGTAATCCATTGGTCTGTCGGGTAACCTCCCGATACAACCACGGTAGAGCGGATCGAATGCCATACATACAAATGCTCATGCGACGATGAGCCCAGAGAATACCACATTCCAGCAAATATTACAAAATTATCATAAGTGAATATTACAGACCAAGTTTGAGTTTCGAAACCAAGTACTTCAGTGATCATAACTAAGAAGTTCTTCAGAGTTTAAGTTGCAGCGGAAAATAAAGCAACGAAAGCTACTCGACGATACAGGATGTCTCGGTGAAGCCCGTACGAGACATCACTCGGCATTATCTCCATTGGACGGGGGCGTATCCCATTCCACCGACCAACCATGGGGAAGAGTGCAGGGCCAAGTCAAGCTAGCAATCATATCTTCGAAGGTCTCACCTGAAAACGAGCCACAAGCAAGGCTGAGTATACTAATACTCAGCAAGACTTACCCGTGTAGTGGAATCTACTCCACCGACTCTAGACATGCAAGGCTTTTTAGCTCAGGGGTTTGTTTTACCGAAAAGCAACTACGAGTGGGTCCTTACTTTCAATTTTTAGCTCAAGATTCTAGTTTCATTAACCATTCTAGATAAGCAACTATCCACTAGCATTCATGGTGAAGCATTAATTTTCATCCAACCAGTTCATTCATCATCATTGTTCCTCTTCTTACTCTGTGGGTAAAGGGGGTTAAGCAGTCTCAATAGCCATGAGAAACGGACGATTCGAATCGAATTTCTTAACCTTGCAAGGGAAACCTAAACACACGTCACGTGGTTACTCCCAGAGTCACACGTGCAACTTTTCCCCTTTCTTTCCGGGTCGTGGATCGGGGCTACCCTCCGAGAGCACAAGAGCCCCACGCCACGGTTCGGCGCCGGGTCGTGACCACTCTCTGCACTCGCCATATACACATGGGACCGAAGTTCAAAGGGTAGGATGCCGTCCCCTTGCCGGGCCAATCAGGTACTTAAGCTTACCGATTACCATATTCTCGGCATGTGTTTAGTATGTTCAAAGACACTGCGGCCTTAGCAAATTTTTCACTAAACAGACGGGCCTCAATCGTAACCATCGTTCCATAGCCCGTCCGTGTCCTTATGATTGCAGCGTAGTAAACATTCAACTCCTATTTTCTCGCGAGTGACAGGAAATCACTTGGCTTTTACCGGAGTCCTATTAGCACAGCATTCTATCGAACCTTACATCTAGTTTTCAAGCATGGGTTCCTAACATCATGCAACTAAGTTTTCATTCAACTCCTATAAACTTAATGCACAAGCAAAAGAGTAGTGAGTTGCATAATTTAGGAAAAGAAATGGGTTATGCTCCGGGGCTTGCCTTCTTGCGAAAAGTTAGTCCGGGGATCGTCTGAACGTTGACCCGGGTCTTCAACTACTTTAGTTAAATTCGCCTGGGCTTCTCGCTGCTCACTCTCGGACTCGGGTACCAGCTCGTAGGTTCCGTCGGCGAGAGTAGTCGTTTCCACATGAATGCACAAGTTTAAGTAGTGGTGACGGTAAACGACATGATTTAAGTGTAACTACTACGGCAAGTAGTTTCTGGTCATGAAATCTTGGATCTAGGCACATCAGATAAAGATATGCTTACTGTAAAATTTTCAGATAATTTCATGCAGCAGATTAATTATGAAAAATATAATACATGGGTGCTGCTAGACTCTTGTTCTTTTTGTACAGAATAAAAGGTGCAAAAACTGAGTCTAAGATTTTTGCAGCGCTTTCATTTAATCATGCAGGAGCTACTGTAATTTTTATAGGATTTATTATGCAGTTTTCAGAGCATAGTAAATATGACATTACACTCCTAGGTTATTCAAGGATTTATTTTTTTACAGGATCCTACACAGGGTTTTTGTCCATGAAACTTTTTACACAGCATCCTCTACCACTGAGTATCTTCTAGTAAAAACATGATAATTTTCCAAGCTAAGGTACTATTTTCTTGATTTAATGTATGTTATTAGCACATAAATCAAATAAATAGGTTCCTGTGAGATAAAAAGTCTCCCAATTTTTCTCTGGCATCTAGGTACCATTAAACCAGTATAGAAAAAGTGTCATTAGGTGATTCATAACCCAACTGCAGGGATAAAAATATTTAGCCACTTATGGTATGAAACTAAGGTTAATAAACAGTGTAGATAGAGATGGAATTTGGGCCTGATCCTTTTACACAGTCCTAAACATCAAGCAACTAACTCACTGCCCAAAATTTAGGGCCAGCATTGATCTATAACAGTGGGTACAAAAGAAGTCCATTAAAGCTTCCATTTAATGTAGAGCAAAATATGTTGAGAATCTGAGAAACTTTTCGTAACAAAAGCTGTAGAGTTTATTCTAAGGATTCCAGAACAGTTGAGTTTGCATTTTTCTGAATTTTCTACGATTTTATACGAATTTTACAAGTTCACTGAATTTGAATCTAGATTTGAAACTTTCTTTTACAACTGGGTCCTTGAATCTTACGTGCAGACCCTTCTAAAGATTTAAATTCTTGCAATTGGGTCCTCGGGCGGCTCGGGTACGGTGGCCGGCCGAAATTCCGGCGAGGGGCTCGCCGGCGGCGAGGGGTGAGGGTAGGGGAAGGATCAGGGGTGCAAGGGCTACCTCGTGGGGTCTTGTTCGGGTGGGGGATGGCCGGGAATAGCTCGCCGGCGTTGGAGCAGAGGCGGCGGTGGCGGCGGCACGTGTCGACGGCGGTGCTCCGGCGGGCTTGGGGCGGCCTGGTCTGGACGGGAAGCTTCAGTGGCGCGTGGGGAAGGTGCTCGGGTGCTTGGCTTGGGCGGAGGAGGTCAGAGTCGAGCTGTCCGCGGTGAGCAGGGGCGGCGGCGGCGGTGACAGCGCGGGCGGCGGCGCTCCGGTGGTCCTGGGCGGTGTTGGGCGGGTCGGCGAGCTTCGGGGGGATGATGTAGTGGTGGCTGGCACTTCAATTTGGGCAGGGGGCGGCTGTGGATGGCTGTCCACGAGCGGGCGGAGCTCGGCGGCGACAATGGCGGCGGCGAGGTGCTCTAGCTGCTGGTGGCTCGCGCGGGCGGCTGGGGGCGCGGCTTTTGTAGGGGCAGGAGGGGGTGGGGGTGCCTGGGCGACGCGCGGGGTGGAGACACGGCAAAGGCGTGCCACTGGCCACGGTGGGCGGCGTCAGGACGCCGGCGCGGCGTGCGGCGGGCGGAGGCGAGCGACTGGCAGCCGGGGATTTGGCATGGGAGCGAGGAGATAGCGCGGCGTGCGGATTGGGGAGCAGCTGCAGCAGCGGCTCAGGCGGGAGGCAGGCGCAGCGATGGGCGGGGCGCGGGGGTCGGGACGGCACGGCGCGACGCGGCGGTTGGGCGCGGCGGGCGGCGAGCCGGGGCACGGCACGGCGTGCGCACGCGCGGGCGCGGACTGGGCAGCGCGGCGGTGGGGGGGGGGGGGGGGCAAAGCCGTGCTTGGGGGCGAGGGACGGCGGCCACTGGCCTGGCGGCTCGCGCCGGTCAGACGTCGCCGGCCATCTGGCCGTGCGGTCGGGCGGGGAGGGGAGAGAGAGAGGAGCGAGGGGCCTGAATGCGAGAATTTGAAAAGTTCCAGGGGGCTGGGTGCAAATAGGGTGTTTTCTCCTCTTTCTAATTTGAATTTCAAAAACTTTTGAACATGAAAGTTGTTCAGAATAAAAAGTTCTACAAGTTTGGTTTCAGGCAAAGTTCATTTGAGCTTTAGTTCCAAAGTTATTTTAAAAACTTAAAAAAAACTCTATTCGGAGGGCGCGTCATTTTATTTCAAAATTTCATTTTCTTCCCTAGGCTTCAACTAAACTTTTATTTGTCATGCTAATACTGGTGTGCTCATTTAATTTCATAGCCATATTTGCTTTGATGTGAAAGTTATCCAATTTGTTTCATTAAAGTACATGCATTTATGCACATACAAACTTTTATAGGTAAAAGCAAAACCAAACTTAATCCATTCCTTTTATTTTCTTAGTTAGTGATGCATTTTATTATGCTAATAAGACTTGTTTAACAATTAAAACACCTGAGGTGTTACAATACAAGCCTCGGCAAAAGGGTCATGAAGGGATTCTACGGGATTTCCTTTCATAGAACAAGGGATGGTTGTGGGAGTTGAGCTAATCCGAATTGCTTCGGAAGTACGCTTCACCTCTCTCGACCAATCCATTGTGGTTGTGTGGTGGAAAGCTTCATCGAGGGTCTCGTACAGACACAATGATGCCGTAGGCTTCTCGTGCTTCAGCTGATTCAAGGTGTTTCCCAGATCTTCAAAGAGATTCTCCTCGAATTCATGCTTGAATTCCGAAGGTAGAAGATTTTCTACCTCGAGTATGTTAGATTCAGGTTCAGGAGAGGATAATGGAGTCGAATCTTGATGTTGGGCTTCTAAGGGCTCGGATTCAGCTACCATGGCTTCCTTGTGTGGTACCTCTTGTTCTTCGTGAGGTGGGTCATGGACGGAGCCGAAGGAAGTCCTTTCTAGGATTTTGTTGAGAATCTCTATTCCTTCGGCTGGGGTCTTGTGACAGAACGAACCTTCAGCTATGTTGTCTAGGTACTGTGCATCATCCTTGTTCAATCCCATGTACAAATGTGGAAATAACAGATGGTCGGGTAAAGACAAGTCAGGACCGGATTGAGCTAAAAGCGTTAATCTGGCCCAAGCTGCACCAAGGGATTCCTTCTCCTTCTGACGGAAAGTCAGAATCTCTGCTCGTAAGGCATAGATACGAGAGAGCGACTCGTAACCACTATGAACCGAAAAGGAAGGAAGCAGCTTTAGAGGAGGGAAGCCATAGATTGCCGTACCGTATCTACAACTATAGTCAATCTACGTTTGAGTGCTCTTGCGAAAGAAAAGAATTTTGAATGCTAAAATTACTTAAAAAATAGTATAGGATCACGGATTCCATATATTTTTCTAGAAAGAAAGATACTGTACTCCAAGAATGTGAGACAGAAACGATCTCGCAAATTCTTCAGTCTTCGTTCCCAAGTCTTACGTTAGATGTGTACCATTGCCTTGCCTTCTCTATAAGAGAGAAGGGAAACAAGTTCCACTTAAGAGTTTCATGTGTCATGCCTAAAATCTTCAGACACGAACACAGTAGCTCGAATTCACGCAGATGATGGTAGGGATTTTCATCACACAATCCCGAGAAGGTACTTTCCTGAACCTTGTCTATGAATCTAGTGGGAATTTCATAACCAGATTAAAGAATTGGATCAGAAGATGATGCTGGTTCACAAAATTCGCTCTTGGGTGCGGAGAGCTGATGAATGGATGGCTGCTCCATGGATAACGGGGGTAAAGGTAGAATTAAGGAATTGAAAAAGGTATGAGGGCGAACTAGGTCCGAAGAGAATATAGCAACCGTTCCCCGGCAACGGAGCCAGAAAGCTTGTTGACGTTTCCTAGCGTCACGATAATATATCCGCAAGCGCACGGATACCATTGTAGTTTTCACCCAGGAGTATTCCAAAGGTATCATATCCACTGAGGAACGTGTGTATATTCTCTAAGGTTCAGGTTCGTCCAAGGACACTACACCAGCAAGGCAAGGCGTAGAAAGGACTCCTAAGGCTAAGAATCGAAGGTAAGATAGAACTATCCTAGTTGTTCATGATGGGCTACTGGCTTCACCTAAAATAAGACTGGTGAGCTCCAGTACTGCGGCACTAGGATATATGTTGGTATTTCTTAACGTTCACAGAATAATCCGCAAGCGCACGGAGATACCGCTGTAGCACTTCACCCGTGAGTATTCAAGAGTATCGTATTTCCACGAGGAACGGAGGTACTAGCCTTCTAACTGGTTCATCCAAGGACAAATAAGAGGTATGTAGGCGGGGATAGAGAGGATTCCTATGGCTTTAGAGTTCTAGTAAAGAAAGGTTCAACCTTTACTAGCTTACTTCGAGCATCAACTTACTCCTGGTCTGCCAAGAGTATCCGGCTATTAGCTCTACGCCCTACTCGAACATGGAGGGATACGAAGGACGGACAGGGCTGTCACCACCTGCCGCCTACCTCTCAGACTGTAGGGAAGGGTAGCAAACAAAGGCGAGTTCAAGCCTAGACACCATGTCTATGCTATCGATCACTACTTCTAACCCCGGCCAGACTCCGTCTAAAGACTCAAGTCCTTGGGCTAGAAGCAAACGTCCGAAGAAGAACGATGAACCCGCAAGCAACTGAAGAATAAAACTTACTTAACCAGGAGACTCACCACCATAGAAGATCATGAACACTTACTTAAGAAAGAAGCATCCGTCGAGGTACAAGTTGGAGAAGAGCGCCAACAGGCCGGCGCCCCTCCGAACTACCCCTCACTCTCTCCCCATTTCTAAGCACTATGAAGGTAGGGCTTCGCCTTGGAGTGGAGTTCTTTTCTTCCCTTGTGGTGTGTTGAATGGGGCGCTCTCCTCCTCCTTATATAGCCCCTCTAAGGGTTCACCTTGGGTGAACTTCCGAGGTGGAACAACCCAGCACCATCATAGGGAACGCGGTGGCAGACTCCAGGAGAAAGTTGGGCCTCTGTTTGGGCCCAGTAGGTGGTCGGCCACACCAGGGGTGCGACCACACCCCGACTGAGGCCTTTTGGGATCATCTTCGGTTAGTGCACTCCTTGTTGGCTCCTTGTGTGGGATCTTGGGTGCTTCCCTAAAGTTAAGTTGGTTAAGCATGTCATATGGCCCATTGGATCCTTGTGTTGGCTTCTGGTTTTGTGTTTTCTCTTGGACTTGGTCTGAATTTCTTTGGGTTGTGGGCCCTCCAATTCTCTTGCTCGTATAAAATACTCTAAAATGTACTTTTACTCCTTGTTTGAGCACGGTTTCCCTCCGTATGTAGACACGCTCTCCTGAAAACATTGATTCATCAAAACTCGTGGAAATGATTGGTATTAAACTCTTGTCTCTAGTTTGGTGTTTGATTAGACACTGTTCTCTTCAGGAGTTGACAGTCAGATTTGGCACTTAAGGACCGTCAACAACACCCCCACACTTAGCCCTTTGCTCATCCTCGAGTAAAGGTTTGTGGACTAAGGTGGTTGTTGACGCTCGCTATGGACCAATTTTGAGTGTCAATTTGACCCGAAAAGTGGGATGACTACCATGCTTAACCTGCATATTTAACCCAAATAATATCATTTCCACATTTCCCTTGGAGATTTTGCAATGTAGGGATTTGGGCAAGAAATGTGGGTAAAACAAGCTCCAAGATCCAAGCCACAAAATGCCGACCGATCGGAGCACGCCGACCAACAAAGAGCAGGTGTTTAATTATCAAACTCCACATGTGTTGGTAAATATGTGTATGCTGCTCAACCAAAGGAGGAAACACACTCCAAGAGCAAGGCAAAACACTTCAATCCAAGGGAACACCTCTCCGGCCAATCAGGCGCAAGCACGCGGATCAATGGGCCCACAAATAGGACCAAACCGACTCAATTCCGCGGGACTCACGTGGAACCGCCATAAGGGCCCACATACCAGTGACCCGGACAAAGGTGGTTGCGAGAGGCGGTGCTCCTGGGTCGGCCGAACCACTAGGTCGGCCGAACTGGGGTGGGCCCCCTCGCCCCCAGCTTCCACGTGGCGACCTGTGGTGCATTCTAGAAGTCAGTTCTGCCTGAGTTCGCTATTTTGCCGGTCGAGAGCACCCCTGTTCACCCCTATAAATACAAGGGGAGGGGCTACTAAATGAGACACAACTCACCTTCACCTCCTCTCTCACTTTTGGAGTTGGAGCTTTCTTTAGAGGTGTAGTGCTGCCTAGGTAGTGCTTAGGAGTAAGGGAGAGAGTGAAGGGGAGTCGGGGAGGAGCCGGTGTGCACACCGGCGCTCTTCTCCATCTTGTACCTTGACGGATGCTTATCAATCATAGCAAGTATTTGTGACTTCCTCTGTGCTTTAGTTTATTAGTTAGAGCTAGTTCCTCCTAGTTGTTTCCCAGATCAATAATAAACTAGTTAGGGTACTTTTAGTTTGAAGCTAAGACTAGAGCTAGTAACAATAGAGTAGACGTGACGTCTAGACTAGACTTACCTGTTGGTTGTGGTATATCCCATTGTTAGATGAGGTAGGTAGCAAGTTGTGACAGCCCTGTCTATCCAGCGGAACCCTCCCTGTTCGGGTATATCCTAGTGCCGTATTACTAGAACTCACCAGTCTTGTTCTGTGGGAAGCTAGTAGCCTGAAGCAAGCGACTAGGATAGTTCTATCTTACCTTTGATCCTTAGCCTTAGGAATCCTCTCTACCCCTTGCCTCTAACTGGTGCGGTGTCCTTGGATGAACCTAAACCTTAGAGAATATACACACGTTCCTCAGTGGATATGATACCCTTGGAATACTCCTAGGTGAAAGCTACAACAGTATCCATGCGCTTGCGGATTTATTTTCGTGATGCTAGGAAACGTCAATGGTGGTCCATCTCCTCAACTGGTTTGATACCTGCATATAAGTTATTCCAGGCCTCACCCTTACTTATGAACTTTGAGGTGTCTACCATGCTATCTTGGGTAGTTGAGGAATGGAACAGATTAGAATCAAGTCCTCCGAACTTCACCTACTTAGATAACTTGGGTTTTTTTGAAAGATTTTCAAAACAAACATAGACTTGGTCCTCGAATAATTCTCTTAGATCGTTCAAAGTGTTTGGTTCCTCACCAAGGCATTGATTTGCCTCTTTTCATCCTACTTCTAAAGAGGCTTTTGTGGAGCTCATGGTAGGAAATGAAAAGGAAGCATACTTGTTGTTGGCGCTAAAATCGGCCGGATAGGAATCGGCCGATGGTCTTCAGCGTCGGACACACGACCCGGGAGAATCTGCTTAGCTCCTGTTCGGGTTATCGCCCTGGTGCGGTTCGCGCGGCGTACCAGTCAATCTGACCTGTTGATTGACAAGGAAATAGAGTATTAAATTCCAGGCGCGTCGATCGGCTGGGATTCCGATCTGTCCTGAGGAGCGCGTCGGCGGCGAATCGGCCGATTTGCTGTAGAGATGATCGGCTATGGATCAGCCGATAATCGTGTAGTAATTGTAAAGAAAACCACCGGAGCGATCTAAACAATTACTACAGAAGCAACACTTGAAATAGATTTAATCGGCTGTATGATAACAAATCAAAGAAGAACAATGACGAAGCCGATTACTCTGATCTCAAGCTGGATAACTGGTGATAATACTAGAATAACAGGTAAAACTTGCAATTCTAGTAAATATCGATAACTGGTGAATAAATCCAAACGAAACCACAGCGATGCGCCCGTAGTTAAAGCTCGGATATTACTCGGTAAGCGGAACCTACCAATTGGCCGGAGATCAAGTTGATGCAGCCCTACCAATCCGTACGAACTCGTGGAAGAAGAAAATATTGGCGAAGTCGCCGACTTGAAAGTAAATTGCTAGAAAAGTAGAAGTGTTGTTGTTGATTGATGTGTTGTTTCCCTTTTCAAGACCCTAACGACTCCTATTTATACCCTAAAGCTAGGACTCCTGGTCGATCACGACTTGTTACAACCTTATTTAAACTACTATATCTATAAGAACTTTAAAAGGAAATGGACTCCCGCAGAATCTTCCGCCGCCGTTCCCTAATCCAATCAGGATTTCCTTCAATTGCTCCCCGACCGACTTAGCGTGCCCTTTTTGACCAACTTTTGACCAGGACCCTCTGAAATAGTCCCATCCTGTTGGCGTAGGCTGTATCACCAATCGGCCGATTTCCAACTGTTACCTCAATCGGCCGATTCCTTTCTGTAGCCTTCAGATCTGCCGCATCGGCCAATCTTCTCCTCCTGACGCCGATTCAACATGTGTCAAAATCTGGCGTCAACACTTGTATTACATATGTTGCGAAGTCAAAAACTGGACCCAAGGAGAAGCAAATCATACACTTTGATCAAGAGGTGCAAGTGTGTGGAAAATATATGGATGGAAGATGTATGAAAACTCCTTTTTATATGACCTCTCTCCTTTTTGAAAAGTTTTTGAGGACCTAGCTATCTTTATTTTTTTTTTCTTTTTCATATATTTGGACCTTCATGTGTCCAATTCTTTTCCTGTTTTCTTCATATTTGGACCTTCATGTGTCCAACTTTTTTTTTCTATTTTTTTCTTGATAGCCCACGTGTCTTTTGTAACAATGGAGAGAGAGAGAGACCAACACATATCATGGAGCTTTTATTTTCTGGAATGAAATGGCTGGATGGATGGGTGGAATATTTTTGCAGAACTCCCAGTGTAGAAGTCAGCATGTATCGGTGGAGTGTACGTGATCTTGATCATGAGAGTATGAAAAGTTTCTCACAAAGGTCACAAACAATTTGACAAAGCTCAATGCAAAATCAAGTAGCATATGTATAAGGTTTCAAGGAGATCAACATATGGCTATGGTAGGAATTCAACTTCATCGAGGAGCAAGCTATTGATTTTTAATTTTTTTTAAAGATAAAGCCCCAAGTACTTTGCAGAGAGAAGCAAGCTTCCTTTAGTCATACCATATCTCATTCATCAATTACTTAGATGACATACTTTACCTATGATAAATTGTTCACAAGTAAAAGGCATATTGGCGAGGAATAAAGAATATGCAAGCCAACCAAGGAAAGGCATGTTTGACATGAGGAGGTTGGCAAGGTTCATTGAGTTTAATTTTAGTGAACAATATGAAATTTTTTAAACTCACGAGTCAGGGAGTTAGAGGGATGTGTTGCACAAACAATCATTGAAGAGG
The DNA here is from genome assembly GCA_032594955.1 of Panicum miliaceum. NCBI lineage: Eukaryota > Viridiplantae > Streptophyta > Magnoliopsida > Poales > Poaceae > Panicum > Panicum miliaceum. Next base: position 15,837,599 of record CM064068.1, read on the forward strand.
AAGAAGAGGAAACTAATGGGAGTCAGAGTTGGTCTGGTCGAACCAAAGGTTCAACCATCCCTCTCTAGATCCCATCTGTCCTGATCTTCAATATGCTGGATCGCCTGATGTTGTGCAACATGTTGGCGGAGGATCTCGAATGTGTGTGCATTTGGTGAGCTTTAGAGACCCCCCCCCCCCCACACTTATTCTTGTACCTGTTTTTATTCAAGAAACAAAAGGGTGGAAACAAAAACTCTACCAGTTTGAATACCGGGGGGTCCAAATCTTTATTGAAATAAATTTTGGGTGTAACTAACTTTCTTTTTATTCTTTTTATTATTTATTTATTAATTTATTTATTTCATGGTAAGATGGCATGATGGGTAACTTAGCCGGGTTGAACAAGAATCGAGGATGCATGAGGTATTTGGGACACTTACCCGATGGATCTCCCCAACCATAGAACCAAATGCAAAGTTAAGATTTATGAATGAAACAAAGTCTTGCATTTGTTCTTCTTGGTTCCTCGGGCATCTTTCTTCTTGTTGAACCAAGGGGCGTTTGCAGGAATGTTGGAGTTATTGTACACTGCTTCTTGGTTGCAATTTATTCCCTGCAAAAGGTTAGTGGACAACAAAAACTCAAAGGACACTAAAGTGTTTTGAAATGATTCCATTATTGCCTTGAGATTAGTTGTTCACATCCATGCTTAAGGAAGATCAAATTCAAGGATTCAATTAGCATGGATCCCAAGATGTTTGCCATCATTCTTTTTAAGAAAGATTCTTTTATTTCAAAATGGTTTATTCTATTTTTTAGGGAGACCCTTTTTTAATTTTGAAAGGTTTTGTTTATGAATTCACCAATTTTACCATTTGAGGAAAACTCGAACAAGGCTGAGAAAAAAATTGCATGAACATACCATAGGGGCATTTCGCAAAATACTCATAGTGAACCTTGAGAGGTGATCTGTGCCTCCCCTTGCATGCCATGCATTTTTTTTGAAGCGTGTCCCGTGCCTTGGTTTACCTCTCATATGAACTGAACTTGAGGACTTACCAGTAAATCTTGAAAATTTTCCTGCAAGGGTTAGTCCACGAAAGATATGCATCCAAAGTCTATGATAATATTAACTCGATGGTTCATTAACCAAACTCGACACCATGTCTAATTTGATTAAAGAAGGCTATTTAACCTAAGCACCATGCTAAATTTAAAAAGCCTATGGATGTATCGTGCACGAGTACATCCAAACCAGAGCATACAACATAACCAAAGGAAACACGATTTTGCAAGATCAAGCCAAGTTCAAATGGAGATGAATATGAGTAAGGGATTGGTGAATCTTTGCCTTCACGTACCTGAGCCTGCAACACATGAAGATGGATCATCCAAAATTGTTGTAGTGGTGGCGTGGTTTCATACATTTGTCATTGGCTCCTTCATTTTGATATGGATAGTAGCGGGGCAAGACTCATTGACCATGCCAACTAGGGTGCATGTTACTCATGCCTCGTGCGTGGGAACCATGTTCCTTGGAGGCATAATCCGCAAGCACAATGCTGTAGGATTGGAGATACAGAGTACGTCTCCTTTTGTGCATGTGAGCAAGTGCCAAATAGAGTGGAGTAGCGGAGGCTTAGAAAGGAAGAGGAGCATTCCTCTTGCTTGCGTGCGCATGAGCTGCTAGAGCAAAGCTTATGCAAAGCTGGGAGCGGATGAGGATTATGTCAAGGTGGCTTTTTCAAGCGTAAATGAGGGCAAAGGCTGGGTGGAGCAAGGCGGCAATATGATATCTACCAGGGAGCAATGTCCTAGCTTGGAGGCATGCTTAATATGGCCTTTGATCCATGTGGAGCATGCTCGCTCACTCTCGCCCTCATCTTGTTCCTCTCTTTGTTTCTCTCTTTTTTTTAATGTCTCTTTCCTCTTATTTTTTTTCTCTCTCTCTTTTTATGTTACCTTCCCTCTTCTCTCGTTTTTCACTCTATATATTTTTTCTCTCCTCTTTTTTACCTCTTTCTTTTTACTTTAATCTCTATTTTTTAATATTTTTTCTCTCATTTTATTCTTACTTTTTTTCTTCTTTTTTTCATCTCTCTATTTTTTTCTCTATCTTCTAATTTTTTTTCTTTTTTTTTCTTCTCTCCTTTTTTTTATAAGCAAGTCGGAGCTGACAAATTCTTTAAACAGGATTCTTCTTGTTATGACTGGAGCTTGCAGCAAAATGGTCACCAATTTCCCTCACACTTGGACTTTTGTGTGTTAGGACACCAAGAGTCAAGTGTGCGGTATGGGTGTTCCCTTCAGAATGTGTTCTGTCATCAACGAAGACTAAGGTTACAGTTGAAGTAGCCCCCATGTTCTTATGCATCACATGCCCCTCGTTCTTTTTTATCTCAACATGAAATTGTTAGCAACAAAAAAATACCCGAAGGTGCATACTATCCTAAAAATATGCTTTTGCTTTTATTGAATTAAAGGAAACTTTATTGAAAGAGGGACATAAAAGTTCGGGCCATCTCCCGGCAGTGCTTAGTTTATGGTCACAAGCTTGACCATGGGGAATTCGTCCTGCAGCTATCAATAGTGATGTAGTTCTCTGCTTCACCAACATTTGTTGATTTATCGCCATTCAAGCTGCAAAGTTAGTGCACAAATACAACTACAAACCCTGCAAAGATATTATGATAAGCAGAACCAAATACAACCATCCTAAAGGGCATGTATGGAAAACCCTGCGATGACCGTATGACTCATAGTTCATTGGCACAAAAGGATGATAGAACGCGGAGATATCAAGGTTGAGCATGACTTTTGCAAAGGATCGGGATGAAATTTCATGCTCATGGAGTGAGTGACTTGATCTCCAGATAAAGCAACTAAAGAACATTTATGGCCCCATAGTGAAAGAGGATGTGCAACTCTGTGGGCCAAATGAACAATTCTGAGTTCAAGTCATGAGGGAAATGAGTGTCTTTCAACTCATTCTCTACTTAGGTAGGAGAGCTTCGCAGATTAAAGGAGACTATGGTGGCAAAGCAAACCATCCTATGCTTCCAATAGAAGTTTATTTGATATGAAAGGTCAACAAAACTTCTATTGGGCATCAATCAAAATCAAGGAAGATGTGAGTTTTGAATCACTTGATTTGATTGGCATCGATCGATAATCAAGGATGAGGGTGTGAGTTTGTTCACTTGATTCGATCGGTATGGTGTGAGGGTGAATCTCTCAGCCGAATGAGAAAAAGGGTCCCAGAAAGCATGGCTCTAATGACTCACCCCGAAGGGTAGAAAGGTGTGTACGAGGATAACCTTTTGAGGATAGCGGGGGTAGAGGTAGAGATAAAGAAAAGCAAAATATACGAGGATGATCTTGGTAGCGGGGATGAAGGTAGAGGTAAGAAAAACAAAGGATATGATTTCTTTTTTTTGATAAAATACGAGGATGAACTAGGTTTGAAGGCAATACAACAACCGTTCCCCGGCAACGGCGCCAACAATGCTTGTTGGTATTTCTTAACGTTCACAGAATAATCCACAAACGCACGGAGATACCGCTATAGCACATCACCCGTGAGTATTCAAGGGTATCGTATTTCCACGAGGAACAGAGGCACTAGCCTTCTAACTGGTTCATCCAAGGACAAATAAGAGGTATGTAGGCGGGGATAGAGAGGATTCCTATGGCTTTAGAGTTCTGGTAAAGAAAGGTTCAACCTTTACTAGCTTACTTCGGGCACCGTCTTACTCCTGGTTTGCCAAGAGTATCCGGCTATTAGCTCTACGCCCAACCCGAACGTGGAGGGATACGAAGGACGGACAGGGTTGTCACCACCTACTGCCTACCTCTTAAACCGTATGGAAGGGTAGCAAACAAAGGTGACTTCAAGCCTAGACACCATGTCTATGCTATCGATCACTACTTCTAACCCCGGCCAGACTCCATCCAAAGACTCAAGTCCTTAGGCTAGAAGCAAACGTCCGAAGACGAACAGTGAACCCGCAAGTAAGTAAAGAATAAAACTTACTTAACCAAGAGACTCACCACCATAGAAGATCACGAACACTTACATAAGAAAGAAGCATCCGTCGAGGTACAAGTTGGAGAAGAGCGCCGACAGGCCGGCGCCCCTCCGAACTACCCCTCGCTCTCTCCCTATTTCTACGCACTACGAAGGTAGGGCTTTGCCTTGGAGTGGAGCTCTTCTCTTCTCTTGTGGTGTGTTGAATGGGGGGCTCTCCTCCTCCTTATATAGCCCCTCTAAGGTTGCACCTTGGGTGAACTTCCAAGGTGGAACAACCCAGCACCGTCATAGGGAACGCGATGGCAGACTCTAGGAGAAAGTTGGGCCTGTTTGGGGCCAGTAGGGGGTCGGCCACATCAGGGGTGCGGCCACACCCCGATTGAGGCCTTTTTGGCTCATCTTTGGTTAGTGCACTCCTTGTGGGCTCCTTGTGTGGGATCTTGGGTGCTTCCCTGAAGTTAAGTTGGTTAAGGATGTCATATGGCCCATTGGATCCTTGTGTTGGCTTCTGGTTTTGTGTTTTCTCTTGGACTTGGGCTGAATTTCTTTGGGTTGTGGGCCCTCCAATTCTCATGATCATATAGGATGCTCTGAAATGTACTTTTACTCCTTGTTTGAGCACAGTTTCCCTCCGTATGTAGACACGCTCTCCTGAAAATAGTGATTCACGAAAACTCATGGAAATGATTAGTATTAAACTCCTATCTTTAGTCTGGTGTTTGATTAGACACTGTTCTCTTCAGGAGTTGATGGTCGGATTTGGCACTTAAGGACCATCAACAATATACCCGAACGGGAAGGATTCCGCTGGATAGATAGGGCTGTCACCACCCACTACCTACCTCATCTAACCATGGGATATACCACAACCAATAGTTAAGGACTGATCTAGACACCTCGTCTACGCCGTTCCTTACTGACTCTAGAATCGTTTCTATTCTTGAGGCATCCACTACACTAGCGAACTATTGATCCGGCAAACAACTAGGGGAAACTAGCTCTACACTTAACTAAGAAACTAAAGCACAGAAGAAGTCAAGAACACTTACTATGATTGATAAGCATCCGTCGAGGTACAAGCTGGAGAAGAGCGCCGGTGTGCACACCGGCTCCTCCCCGACTCCCCCTCACTCTCTCCCTAACTCCTAAGTGTCAGACCTGGGGCAGCGGGACTGCCCACTTGATGTACATATTCTTGTAGTATGGGATGGCACATGGGCCATACCTTATCCTCATTATAACTAGTCATATAGAGCTAGAACTAGTCGGACGTAAGGAAACTACCCGACAACGTACTCGGGTAGGACTCCTTAGACCATCCCCGACTTGGACTTCCATGTAACCCTATCCCCCCAGACTATAAAAGGGCGGGCAGGGACCCCTCCAAAACATCTCTTAACCTCTAAGACAATAAAAATCACATAGGACGTAGGGTATTACGCTCTCGGCGGCCCGAACCTGTCTAAACTTTGTGTTCCTTCCACCTTCGAGTTCCTGATCTCGGCGACACCCTACCTACAACCTACCACCTTGGGGGTATCCCTCGGTGGGCTTGGCGGTAAAACACCGACAGCTAGCACGCTAGGTAGGGGTGTTCATCGAGCATCCACCAGAGAACTTGATGGCATCATTCAACTTCACCAGCGACGTGCTTGACAAGGGCACAACTTTCATCTTCGGCTCCTGGATCTGCATCGCCAATGGCTCAGATGGCTTCGACAGCCACCTAGCCAGCACCACAAAGGCCAAAGCATCGAGCTGTTCGAGCGGACTCGACGAGTTCATCGACAGTCTCGACGAGATGCATCCTCTTCTCACCCCGAGGGCGGAGGAGAATTCCATCACCGACGCGTTTTTGACTCGTGTCCCAACATGACTCTTCGGCTCGGATCCAACCCGATATAGGGAAGAGCGCACTCAATTCTACTTCGAGCTACGCAACGTGGCTTCCACCTTCGGGGAAGCCCTACAATCTAAGTTCCTCTCCGACTTGGAGAAGGACTTGGATCTCCTACTCAAGCTCAGAGACGAGGATGCCACCGCTCGTCGGGAGGCTCCCGTTTTTGATGCCTACTCAGATTCAGATGACGACCCCGACTCCTCTGCGGTTAGTCATCTGGGTTTGAGCATTACGACTACTGCGCAGGACAGATTCGTGAACTGGAAGGGCATGGAACCCTCCGAACTACTCGATGATGACGCCCGCCTAGTAGCCACGATCCAGGAACTGCCTTTTCAAAAGGGCAGACCTCTCTCTCCTATTCAGGAAGAGACATTCAGGACTACCACATCGACCGTCCTGGCTACCGACTACTCTGGCGACTACTCGCTAGAACATGAAGTCTACATGGCCTCGGTCCACGAGCTCAGAGATGACGAGACAGGCATCGTGTTCGATAATGAACTCGAGGATGAAATCTCTGCCAACCAAGATACCGATGACACCCCCGGGATGAAACCGAGGAGCAAAAGTGGGTCCGGAATTGGAAGAACGCCAGGAGAGCCAAGTGTATGTGCAACGCTCAGGAACGCGCTCGCAACCCGCATTGGCGAAGAAACCTACGCGCCGATTTCGAGGCAGCAGCTAACGAAGAATTTGTCACACCCATGGGTAACATCTATGAACCTTCTCTGCTCCTGCAACAAATCCCGCAAACGGACGCAACTCAGCGGATCATGCGACTTGTTAAGCAAGCCGTAGTCCAACTGGACAAGATAGACCCGCTGAAATCTGTCCAGCACACACGTTCCAGATCGGAACATCACGACAGTTCCGTGCCTCAGGCTAGTCGTACTGCTGGTGGTCATCCCAATCACCGCAACAACCGACAAGCCGAACAGGAGGTACAACAGCAAAGCCCAAGGCCTAGAGGAGGAGGACAACCCGCGGGAGGCCAAGGCCACCAGGGTAACCAGCTACCTCCACCTCCCGGGGACTTGAGGAAGCACATCAACAGCAACCGCGATGCGCGCACCGTCATCACCAATCGGCAACGCGAGCGGCTTGAGAACGCTGCTCGCAAAGACAGTGATCATTTCCCAGCTTTCACTGAAAACATCACCAGCCGCGAGATCCCAAAGGACTTCAAGCCCACAAACATCCCAAAGTACGATGGGAAACAGGATCCACGGCAGTGGCTATGATGCTACTCTGTGGCCATCGAAGTGTGTCAGGGCTCTAATTCAACTAAAGCCCTCTACTTCCTGATGGCCCTGGATACCGCACCACTCACATGGCTGGAAACCCCCCAGCCAAACTCGATCGACTCCTGGGAAGCCCTGAAGTAGGTCTTCGTCGACAACTTCCATGGCTCCATGATCCCGGCAGGTACTCGCCACGACTTGTCGCAGGTCAAGCAGGATGAGACCCTGAGGTCGTACACACGCCGCTTCTTCGACACCCGCGCCACCATCGCCAACATCGCCGATGAGGAGGTCATCCGCTGCTTCCGTAATGGCCTGTCCACGAAGCAAACGTACAGGGAGCTCGGGAGGAATCTCCCAACTACCATACTCAAGCCCCGCAACATGATGCAGCTTATGGGCGGACCAAGAAGATGAGGAGAACGAACATTTCCCCAAGCGCAAGAGGGACAAGGGCAACCACAACAACCGCTCTGACAAGGGCTAGTACAATAATTCAGGTGCCGCTCACAAGCAAAAACCTATAGACCAAGTGGCCAACGTCGAGCGCAATCCTCGCAGCAAGAAATTAGGCAAGCTTCAGGATCAATACGAGAAGATCCTCCACAAGCAATGCCCGATGCACCCAAAGGCCAAGCACACGATGTTCCAGTGCACCGTCCTCCACAAAAGCCTCAGTACTCCGCCTCCACCTGACGATGAGGAGAAGGACAATGACAAGGGGGACAACAGCAATGACAAGACAGGGCCTGCAGGTTTTCAACACCCGACTAATACCGTCAACGTCATCTTCGGAGGCGACAACGACATCCTCACCAAGCGCGCGCAGAAGCTCTTTCAGCGCGAGATCATGTCAGTCGAGCTAGCCGTGCCGCGTCCTTTGAGACACAGCGAGGTCCCGATCTCTTTCTCTAGAGAGGATTAGTGGACCAGCTTCTCCGAGCCGGGAAAACTTTCGCTCGTACTGGACCCGGTGGTCATGGGCTCTACCCTGACCTGAGTACTCGTCGACGGGGGAAGCGGGTTAAACTTGCTCTTCTAGAGTACATTAAAGAAAATGAGGCTGGACATCGGCAAGATGTTCACCCCCAGCAAGGCTCCATTCTACGGGATCGTCCCGGGTAACGAGGCTACACCGATCGGCTCGGTCACACTGCCTGTTAATTTTGGGACAGCTAACAATTTCCATATGGAGTACATGAAGTTCGAAGTCGCGAACTTCGAATCTTCATACCACGCCATCCTTGGCAGGCCCGCCCTGGCCAAATTCATGGCGGTACCCCATTACATCTACTTGGTCCTTAAAATGCCAGGTAACAACGGTGTACTCTCCCTCCGCGGTGACGTCAAGAAGTCCTACGACTGCGACCAGGAGGTGATCAAGTATGCAGCATCAGCACGCGTGCCAGAGCCTTCATCCGAAGTACTCGCGGCCGCACGGCAACTCTCCGAGACCAAGCTGGAGGTGGCGAACAAGAGGCCAAATCAGTCGAGGGTAAATCCAAACTCCAACGTCGGCATCAAGACCATCGAGCGCTAGGAGGGTGACTCTTCCAAGACCGCCCTGATTGGTGGGTACTTGGACAGCAAATAGGAACTCGTGCTCGTCAACGTTCTTAGAGCCAACCGAGACATTTTCACCTGAAACCAGTGGATATGCCCTAAAAGTTGATCCCAAAGCCACTCCGAGGAAGCAACGACTACACCGTTTCTCTCCAGAAAAAAGCCAGGCCATCAAAAAAGAGCTAGCTAAATTACTCGCGGCTGGTTTTATCAAAGAGGTGTACCACCCAGAGTGGCAGCCAACCGTGTATTTGTTCTTAAAAAGTGTAATAATCAATGGAGGATGTGTGTTGATTATACCGATCTCAACCGGCACTGCTCGAAAGACCCTTTTGCGCTCCCCCGTATCGATCAGGTTATCGACTCCACCGCTGGCTGCGTCCTGCTCTCCTTCCTTGATTGCTACTCGAATTATCACCAGATTTCCCTCAAGGAAGAAGACCGGACCAAGACTGCATTTATCACCTCGTTTGGTGCCTACGCGTACACGACTATGTCATTTGGGCTAAAGAACGCGGGTGCAACTTACCAGCGGGCCATACAACTATGCCTCGCCAATCAGCTACATCACAATGTTGAAGCCTCTTTGGATGATATGGTCGTCAGGACCCGAAATCCCAATGAGTTCATCTCTAACCTCGAGGAAACCTTCAACAGTCTGCGAAAATTTCAGTGGAAGCTCAACCTGACTAAGTGCGTCTTCGGCGTACCCCAAGGCAAACTCCTTGCTTTCATCGTTAGTCACCGAGGAATCAAGGCTAACCCTGAAAAGATAACCGCTATAACAAGCATGGGGGCTCCACAGAAGATCAAAGACGTGCAGAAGCTCACCGGCTGCATGGCGGCACTAAACAGATTATTCTTTCGACTTTGGGAATGAGGTCTACCCTTCTTCAAGCTCCTCAAGCGGCAGGATAACTTTGTTTGGACCGAGGAAGCGGCGCAGGCTTTGGAGGATCTCAAGGTTCACCTCCAATCGCCCCCCATCCTTACGGCTCCGAACCCAGGTGAGAACCTGCTACTCTACATTGTTGCGACTACTCACGTAGTCAGCACGGCCATCCTGGTGGAGTGAAAAGAGGAAGGCCATGCATTTGGTGTGCAACAGCCAGTGTATTTCGTTAGCGAAGTCCTTTCTGAGTCAAAGGTTCATTACCCTTCGATTAAGAAACTTCTCTACGCTATACTCATCACCCCCATAAAGCTTCACCACTACTTCGACGAGTACAAGACCTTAGTTGTCACTAATTTCCCATTGGTGGATATACTCCACAATCGGGATGCCACCGGACGTATCTCCAAGTGGGCAGTGGAACTGGGGGCTCTTAACATCGACTTCAAGCTACGCACCACCATCAAGTCGCAAGCTCTAGTCGATTTTTTGGCAGAGTGGCAAGAAAACCAAGTACCAACTCCAGCTAACCAGCAAGAGCATTGGGTCATGTACTTTGATGGATCCCTAAAGCTCGAAGGCGGTGATGCAGGAATACTATTCATCAGCCCGACTAGCGAGCAACTTAAATACGTATTCCAAATACTGTTTAAAGTCTCCAACAATGAGGCTGAGTATGAGGCACTACTGCACGGGCTTCACATGGTTGTCTCCCTTGGCATCAAGCGACTACTCATTTTTGGCGACTCCTTACTGGTGGTCGAACAATGCAACAAAGAGTGGGACACCAACAAGGAGACCATAGACGCCTACGTCGCACTAATCCGCACACTCGAGAACAAGTTCTCAGGGCTCAAGATTCGTCATGTGCTCCGCGACAACAACATTGGGGCAGACGTACTCTCGAAGCTAGGCTCTGAACAAGCTAAAGTTCCGGCTAGAGTTTTCGTTCACGAACTCCACCAACCCTCTATCCCAAGAATAGAGCCAGGCACCATCGACCAAGGTCCCATGGAGCCTAGTCAAGAGGTCCTGATAACTGATGTGGACTGGCGTTTGCAGTTCATCTACTTGGTCCAGGAAAAGAAGCTACCTAAGAGTGCCGATGCTAAGAGTGCCGATGCTATCCGACTAGTCAGGCGAAGCAAGGGGTACGTTCTGGTGGGGGATAAGCTCTACATGCGTGGATCAGCATCAGGGGTACTCATGAAGTGCGTGACTACCGTAGAAGGGCGAGAAATTCTAGAAGAAATTCATGAGGGCGCTTGTGACAATCATGCAGCCTCCCGTACACTAGTCGGGAAGGCTTTCAGGTCCGGGTTCTATTGGCCTACGGCTTTGGCAGACGCCGAAGACATCATTCGCCGATGCTCGAACTGCCAATTCTTCGGTAAACAAGCTCATGTCCCTGCCCACAAAGCTGATCACCATACCACCTTCTTGGCCATTTGCTTGTTGGGGCCTCGACATGATCGGTCCATTAACAACAGCGCATGGAAGTTTTACTCACGTGTTGGTGGCAATCGAGAAGTTCACAAAGTGGATCGAGTACAAGCCCATCACAACATTGACGGTGGATAGAGTAGTCACTTTCATCTGTGACATCCTCCACCGCTTTGGTTTCTCACATACAATCATCACTGATCTAGGATCCAACTTCACATCACACGAGTTCTGCGAGTTTTGCAAACGAAGCGGCATCGAGGTCAAGTATGTGTCGGTGGCTCACCCGAGGGCCAATGGGTAGGTGGAGTGCTCTAACGGCTTAATACTCAATGGACTCAAGAAAAGACTCTACAATGAGAACAACAAAAAGGGAGGCAAGTGGATTCACGAGTTGCCCACCGTCGTCTGGGGGCTTCGTACTCAACCGAGTAAAGCCACAGGATAGTCACCTTTCTTTCTCGTCTATGGGTCAGAAGCAATTCTTCCAGCCAATATCATGTGGGAATCGCCCAGTCCAGGGTCGTACGGACTATAGTACTCGGACGGCCAGGAAGTTCCAAATTCCTAGAACATCGAGCACCTACGTCGTTTCTATGCCTAAGAACCTTGTACAAAACCTGTCAGCTGCAGCGCAGCACAGTATAATAATACAAGGTTGTTTTGGTTCCCCAAACGACTACCGTGTCATTATTTTTCCCTTAGCAGCATTGAGTAAACCCAGGGGCTGTCGCCACGAGTTATGTCAATACGCTACCTCACTCTAATCTTCGGAAAACACTCGGGGGCTGTGCCATGAGTACTTTCTGTCATGATTAACCAACAGCCTTTTAGGCTACCCCCTTTGAACGTATTCAGCGTTCCTTCCGACTACCTCTTCATATAGCTTAATCGAGCTACGGGGCAAGGTCTTTCATGGTAAAGTCGAAGAGGTTCTTACGCCTACCAACAGAGGCTCTACGAACACAACTCTGTATAAAAGTACAATCTAGTATACAGTTCACCAACGGAAGTGTTGCTTTCAAGGTAACTTTACACTAGAACTAACGTACTCAAAAGGTTACATGATTACATTTACACATGACTACTCTACGAGTTTCCATAACAAACAACAATCAAACAAGCACCAATATATTACATGGGCGACTGTTGTTTCATTACAAAACAGACACAGTTCTAAAAAAGCTCAGAAGAGCGAAAGGTCATCTACAATCTGGTGAGCAACATCTTGTACCTCGTTACGGTACTTGGCGAACTGCTCCTCGGTGCACTCTCTGGAGATACTTTCTGCAAATGGGCGAACATCCATGCTCGGGAAGTACGACTTCACCACGGCCAGTGCATGAGTCAGTACGACCTTAGCGGTACCGGATGCATACCCTGCGATACTCGTGGGAGCATCAACAAGGCGCTGCACCAACGAGTGGACATCCGGCGTCGGGTCAACCAATTCGCACAACTGGTACACGGCGGTCCCGAGTTGATCTCGCTCCTTCTGCTGACGTTCCTTGTCACGGTGCAATGATTAGATCATCTGCATGTTCTGAACAAGCTGCTTGTTAGCATCCTTCAGCTGGCGAGTCACATTCTTGTGTTCATCGTCCAGATCTGAGTATTTGAGTTGGAGCTCTTCCAGAGCCTTCTTCGACTACTCCTTTTCCTCTGTAAGTTCATATATGTCACACTTCCAGTCAGTTAAAGCTCTTTCAATATGAGCATACTCTGGGAAAAGTACACATATGCAACTCAGAAGAAAGGAGTACGCACAAACAATACTCGGACATGAGGAACAGACTACTTACTTTCTTTCTGGGCAGTCAGGTCCTTGACCTTCCAGATCGCCAAATCATGCTTCCGCTGCTGGTCGATCATCGCATCCCAATGAGAGAACTTCAAAGCCGCGAGTTCTTCCTGGAGTTTAATATTCTTAGCCTTCTCGGCCTCCAGGTTGTCCTCTGCCTCATGGGTACGCGGCAGCACATCCCCGATCTGGCTCAACAGGGCTGACTTCTCGCTTGAGCGCCCAATGAGGCTCTACATAAAGGCATTCAACAAGTCAGTAACTTTTTACAACAGGATACCAAGCCTAGAGGAGTACTTGTCGGTGTTTTACCGTCAAGCCCACTGAGGGATACCCCCGAGGTGGTAGGTTGTAGGTAGGGTGTCGCCGAGATCAGGAACTCGAAGGTGCAAGAAATACAAAGTTTAGACAGGTTCAGGCCACCGAGAGCGTAATACCCTACGTCCTGTGTAGTTTGTATTGCCTTAGAGGTTATGTGTATGCACGATCCGTTTTGGAGGGGTCCCTGCCTGCCCTTATATAGTCTGGGGGGACAGGGTTACATGGAAGTCCTAGTCGGGGACGGCCTGAGGAGTCCTACCCGAGTACGTTGTCGGGTAGTTTCCTTACGTCTAACTAGTCCTAGCTCTATATGACTAGTTATAATGAGGATAAGGTATGGCCCATGCGCCATCCCTTACAACAAGAATATGTACGCCAAGTATGCAGTCCTGCTGCCCCGGGTCTGACAAGCTCTCAAGCTCTTTGTAGCCGAGTACTGCAGGCTTCCGAGTACTTCTGGAAGGTGTGTTCAGGTCCCTGCTGAGTCCTCTTGAGAAGTTGTCTTCTGCGTACTTCCTTGGCTGCATCGAGGCTGTGAGGTGCTCAAGCCCCGAGTAGTTTTCAAGTCTTCTTTTATAAGGGGTGCGATGAACTCACACTCCTTATGGAGTAGCCCCCGAGCCTTAGGTTGAATCGAAGAATCAGGCTAAGGGTCAAATTAGTCTTGAATCTTTGGTCTGTATCTTCCAAGAATTTTTGAAAAATAAGCCGATGATGACACGTATCTCGCAGCCCCCGAACCTTTAATCCAAATTTCCAGGTTTGGAAAAAAGGATCTAAAGAGTCATGGCATGGAATGTATGTTTTTGAACTCGATTTGATTATTTTTAGGGTAAAATTGCGCTGGAAGTTGAAAACTCTGAATTCTTGGGAGCCTAGCCCTAAGAAACAGCTAGTTTCCATTATCCGTTGCACAGAACCCGTAAAAACCTCTCAAAATCGAATCATTATCCGAGAAAACTCTTCGACTTCCAATGGAAAAATGGGGAGCCGCTGGTTATAAATAACCCCGCGTTACCCCTTAGGGTTTTACCCTATTCTGTTTTCACTGCAGTTAAAACAGATCTGCTTGGCCAAGAACCCTAGCCACAGCCGCCACTCCAAAATCGACCACCTTTCCGCCCGAATCCAAGCCAAGATTAGCTTGAATCCCTGATCCCCGTCCACATCCACACCCGCGTGGGCATGCCGAAGAAGTCAACCGCCGGTCGCGGAAGGAAGAGGGAAGGCGATGGAGAAGGCGGATCGCCGCCGCCGGCGATGGTCGCCAAGATGGTGGCGGAGGGCTCATCATGGGGGGGCCTCAACCATCAAGGAGAGGGACCTGCTCTGGCTTATTGTCGAGCGAGTACTGCAAGAGGAGGGGGTGGTTTAGTGGCGGACCGCCGGCTCCGACTCGTCGCCATAGGAGAACACTGGTGAGACCGTGATGTTCACCCCTTTTGCCGATCGCGGCCTCACTCTCCCTTCTTCCGATTTCTTTCGCGGTTTGCTTAGATTTTACAAAATCAAGCATTACCATCTCCCCCCGAATTCTATTTTGCACATTTCTATTTTGGTGCATCTATGCGAGGCATTCCTAGGAATTCGCTCGCACTTCAATCTTTTCCGCTACCTCTTCCGCCTCAAACCCCAGCTGGATGAGGACAATCCCGCGCTAGGCACTGTACCTCAAGTACACGACCACGAGTAGCCTGTCCGGGTGGCACGAGCAGTGGTTCTACATTGGAAACCACTAGCCTAGCCTCCTCGGACGGGACAACTCCACGCCCCAGCGCCAAGAGTGTTGGCTAAAGAAGCCGCCGGAGGAGGAACGCCGCGACATCCCCGAGCTGATGCAGCGGATCAAGGTCCTGAAGGACAAGGGCGTCACTAGGGAGTCTGTGGCGTACTTGTTGATCGAGCGGTGCATCTAGCCCCTCCAGCAACGCGTTCACCTCAGGTTCGAGTATGAAGGTATTCGAGACCCATCACGGATGTCCAGGGATGTGCCATCCATTGAAGAAATCATGCGCCGGGTTACCCGCCTGTTCATGGGGGTGAACTCGGAACCTTTCATCCCAAGATTGTTCGGCACAAACTACTCGCCGAACCCGGTAAGTGTTTACCCGAGTACCTTTGGATGTAATCTTGTTGACAGAGTTGTTGTTTGACAGTCTGGTTTTGTCTGCAGGGCGACGTAGAATGGCTCAGATCTGACCCGCCTGAGCCAGTTTTCGAGGAGCCAGCCCGATACCCGCCCGCTGAGAGAGACACGGGCGATGCTGCAGCCAATCCACCACGCCCACAGCGAGTGGCGACGCAGAAGCAGAGAGCCGCTGCAGCAGCGGCAACACCAAGCCGTCGCCAGGCGACGTAAGTAGTCTGTACATTTTTAGCTGCTTGATCTTGCTAATCTTCTACGAGTACTTAGTTAATTTGCTCCTGTAGTGGTACTAAGGAGAACCCCGAGCCCCCAAGGCAAGGGTAGTCGATGTGACTGGGGAGAGGAGCCCGGCGTCGAGGCAATCTCCGCCCGTGACTAGCCCGCGGCTCTCAACACGTACTGGAAACAAGACCGCGCCACGAGGGCTGGTCGTGCCAACGGCACTCCCCCTCAGGAAGCCCGCGAGGTTAGTAACTCAAAAGTATCGTGTTGTAGCTTTTGTGTTAATGCTGAGTACTAACACATCTGATCTAGGAAGTCGGAGACTCCCAAGCCGGCGACCTCCAGTGCCGGCCAGGTGGGCATGAGTGCGGACTCTTTGCCGGAAGACCCTGCAGCCGCGAGTACTGTCGAGCCTCCCATCGTCGTGGATGTGCCGGCGGGCACCAGAGGGGAAGATATCGAGCCTCCGGCCAATGCGGAGGCAGAGCCGGAGATAGAAGCCCCCGGGAGTACTCCTGGGGCAAACCTTGAAGATGGTGCTCAGATCGTTCAACAGGCGATCGCGAGTACCCCGGACCAGCAGGAGGTCCCAAGGAATTCCCGGGCGTAGGATGCCTCGGAAAGCTCTCGAGCTTGGCAACAGGAGGAGATCCTGAAGGACTCCCAGGTGCCAGAGAAACAGGAGGAAGAGATCCCTCCTCCTCGCGCCGAGCTCCTTGAGGACCCGTTGGTGGAGCCGGAGACCGTCTCGCTCATGATGGAGCTGGGACGTCGCTTCACCAACTACACCAAGGTATGTAGTCAAGTACTTCCTGTAGCGTTGATATTCTGTTGTAGAGGTATACTAACTTGTTGTCTTGCTTTGTATAAAGCCTTGTTGAACGTTCCAGGGAGAAGTCAGCCCTGCTAGTTCGGATTGGGGACGTGCTACCGCATACTCACGAGGCAGAGGACAACCTGGAGGCTGAGAAAGCCAAGAACCTCAAGCTCTAGGAGGAACTCGAGGCCCTGAAGATCTCGCATCGGGACGCTATGATAGATCAGCAGCGGAAGCACAACTTGGCGATCCAGAAGGTCAAAGATTTAACCGCTCAGAAAGAAAGTAAGTAGTCTCTTCCTCTGACCCGAGTAGTGTTATCGCTCCGTCTTTCTTCTGAGTTGTATATATGTACTTTTTCCCAGAGTATGCTCGTATCAAAAGAGCGTTAACTGACTGGAAGTGTGATATATACGAACTTACAGAGGAAAAGGAACAGCTTCAGAAGGCACTGGAGGAGCTCCAGCTCAAGTACTCGGATCTGGATGAGGAGCACAAGACCGTGACTCACCAGCTGAAAGATGCTGACAAACAGCTCGTGGAGAATATACGGATGATCCAGTCGCTGAACCGCAAAAAGGAGCGTCAACAGAAGGAGCTGGATCAGCTTGGGACAACAGTGTTCCAACTGTGTGAGTTTGTGCACCCCGTGATAGATGGGCACTTCTTGGTGCAGCGACTAGTCGATGTTCCAACATGCATTGCTGGGTATGCGTCTGGCATTGCCAAGGTTGTTCTAACACATACCTTGGCAGTGGTGAAGTCGTATTTCCAAAGCATGGACGTTAGTCCATTTGCAGAATGCATCTCCGGGGAGTCATGTCGGAACACAAGTTGAAAACGTGTCGATGACGGAATTCTCCTCGGTCTCCAAGGTGAGAAGAAGATGCATCTCGGCGAAACTATCGATGAACTCGTTGAGTCCGCTCGAACAGCTCGAGTCTTCAGGCTCCGTGGTGCTGGCCAGGTGTCTGTCGATGCCGCCCGAGCCATTGGCGATGCAGATCCAAGAGCCAAAGACGAAGATTGTGCCCTTGTCGAGCATGGTGCTGGTGAAGATGAAGGATGCCATCAAGTTCTCTGTGGATGCTCGATGAACACCCCTACCTAGCGCGCCAGCTGTCGGTGTTTTACCGTCAAGCCCACTGAGGGATACCCCTGAGGTGGTAGGTTGTAGGTAAGGTGTCACCGAGATCAGGAACTCGAAGGTGCAAGGAACATAAAGTTTAGACAGGTTCGGGCTGCCGAGAGCTCAATACCCTATGTCCTGTGTGGTTTGTATTGCCTTAGAGGTTATGCGTATGCACGATCCATTTTGGAGGGGGTCCCTGCCCACCCTTATATAGTCTGGGGGGACAGGGTTACTGTGGCAGAACCATCTGAATTAATCCGGCTCAAGCGCGCTAACCAACACAACGAGGGCAATCAGGGCTAACTCGCACTTCAAATGGAATAATCCATTGGTCTGTCGGGTAACCTCCCGATACAACCACGGTTTTTGCCGATCGAAACCACACATACATGTACTCACACGAAGGTGAGCCCAGAGGATACAACATTCCACAGATTTTACATCACAGGGTTCATCATAAATTATTATTACAACTGAGTTCGAATTCATAAAACAAGGTACATCAGAGTTCAAAGTAATTGAGTTCTTCAGAGTTCAAAGCAGCAAAAAATAACAATAAACTACTCGACGATACACGATGTCTCGATGAAGCCCGTATGAGACATCACTCGGCATTATCATCGTTGGCCGGGGGCGCATCCCATTCCACCGACCAACCAGGAGGAAGGGTACACGACCAAGTCAAACTAGCGATCATATCCTCGAAAGTATCACCTGAAAACGAGCCACAAGCAAGGCTGAGTATACTAATACTCAGCAAGGATTACCCGACTAGTGGAATATACTTAGCCGACTCCTAGACATGCAAGGCTTTTTGGCTTGAGGGGTTTGTTTTGCCGAAAAGCATATACAAGTAGGTCCTCACTTTCAAATTTTAGCTCCAGATTCTAATTTTCTTTAACCATTCTAGGTAAGCAACTATCCAATATCATACATGGTGAAAGAATTAATTTTTCATCCAACAAGATTAATCATCATCATTGTTCCTCTCCTTACTCTATGTGGTAAAAGGGTCAAGCAATCTCAATAACCGTGAGAAACCGACGATTCGAATCGAATTTCTTAACCTTTCAAAGGAAACCTAAACGCACGTGACGTGGTTACTCCTAGAGTCACACATGCAACTTTCCCCTTTCTTCCTGGGTTGTGGATCAGGGCCACCCTCCGAGACTACAGAGCCTAGCTCTGCACCCACCAGGTGCGCGCATGGAACCGAAGTTGAGAGGGTGGGATGCTGTCCACTTGCCAGTCCGATTAGGTACTTAAGCTTACCGATTACCATATTCTCGGCATGTGGTTAGTACGTTCAAAGACTTAACCACCACTACCACACACTACGGCCTTATCATTTTTTACTAAACAGACGGGGCCTCAATCACCAACATGAACATCGCACCATAGCCCCGTCCGTCGACCTTATGATTGCAGCATGTAGTAAACATTCAACTCCTATATTCCCGCGAGTGACAAGAAATCACTCGACTTTTACCGAGTCCTATTAGCATAGCATTCTATCAAACCTTACATCTAGTGTTCAGAGCATGGGTACTTAGGATCATGCAACTAAGTTTTCATCCAACTCCTATAAATTTAATGCACAAGTAGAATAGAGTATTAAGTTGCATAATTTAAAAAACAGGGTTCATGCTCCGGGGCTTGCCTTCTTGGGTAAAGTTAGCCTGGGGCTCGTCCAAACTCGGGTTCGGATCTTTGAAAGCTTTAGTTAGATTCACCTGAGCTTCACGCTGCTCACTCTTGGACGCGGGCACCAGCTCGTATGTTCCGTCGGCGAGAGTAGTTGATTCTATATGAATGCACAAGTGTAAGTTGTAGTGGTGATACATAATATTTATTTTCTTCACGATAAAGTTGCAGTCCACAAAATATAGGTTTTGTTGTAAAGTTACTTAGTTACAATTTTTTGGAAAATCGTTAATAGAGTATAACTTAAATTACTTAACTTCATTAAACAAGAAGGGGTTATGTTGTATTGGAAATTTAATTTTCGAATTACAAGCAGGGAATAAATACAATTACTGTTCTATGTGACTTCGGGTAATGAAAGTTTTATTCAAGGCACAGCATGCAGAGATAAAACCATTGTAAACATTTCAGACATTTTTATGCAGCGGATTAAACATGAAAAGTTTAATACACCGCTACTACTAGAACCTAGTTATTTTTATACAGGATGAACCATGCAAGTTTTGATGCCGAAAATTTTACAGGGTGCCAATCTAACTATATGTGTGTTACTGTACATTTTTTAGATTTTATTGTGCTGGATACAGAGCATAATAAATAGGACAAGATACACACATGTTAATAAAGATTAATTTCTACAGGATGTTCTACAGTGTTTCTGTGTATGAAACTTTTAGTAAAGCATAAACTACACTAAAGTGTCCCACAGTAAAAAGATGAACATTTTCCAAGCACAGAAACTAATTATTTTTATTTAGTGCATTTTTCCCACCACAAAATTATACTATAGGTTTCAGAAAGGAAAAAGGTTCTAAACTTTTTCTGTGGTATTTAGGCATCACTATAATAGCTCTGGAAAAGTTTCACAACATGAATCGCAATATAACAGAAGTTACAGACTAGTTCTATTATTTCATAGCATAAACAAAGTTTAACAAAAAGTTTAGCTGGAGATGAGTTCTGGTCCTAATAATTTTACACTGGCCTACACATCAAGGAACCAATCTACTATCCAAAAATTAGATTCAGAACTGGTCTACAACAGTGGGTACAATTAAAGTCTATTAAACTTTCTATTTAAGTTAGAGCAAGATTTAGCATGCAACTGAAGAAAAGCATGTAACAAAAGTTGTAGATTTTCTTCTAGCGATCCCAGAATAGTTGAGTTTGTATTTTTCTGATTTTTCCATGATTTTATATAAATTTTACAAGTTTGCTATTTTTGAATTCAAAGTTTAAACACAGGTTTACAGTTATGCCCCTGGAAACTTGCGTGCAGACTCTTTTAAAGATTTCAATCATTGCAATTGGGTCCCTGGGCGGCGCTGGCACGGCGGCCGGCCAGATTCCGGCGAGGAGGCTCGTCGGTGGCGAGGGGAAAAGGGTCGGGGAGATCCAGGGAGGTGAGAGCTACCTTGGCGAGGGGAAAAGGGTCGGGGATATCCGAAGGGCTCGTGAAGCATAGGTGATAACTCGATTTTCTTGCATAAGCACACAAACAAGACCAGTGCCAGAAGCGTCACAGTAAACATCGAACGGCTTGGTGTTATCGGGTTGAGCTAACACAGGGGTTGTAGTCAAATGTTCTCTAAGAGAGTGGAAAGCTTCTTCACATTTCTCATCCCACACAAACTTTACTCCCTTTTTCAATAGTTCAGTCATAGGCTTAGCAATCCTGGAGAAATCCGGAATGAAACGGTGATAGTAACCGGCTAAACCAAGAAAAATGCGAATCTGATGAACAGAGGTAGGAGGTTTCCAATCCATCACTTCTTGTACCTTGCTGGGGTCAACGGCTATACATTCACTGGAAATAGTGTGACCCAAGAATTTCACACTATCCAACCAGAATTCGCACTTAGAAAATTTAGCATAGAGCTGATGGTTTCTGAGACGCTAAAGAACAATGTGCAGGTGCTTAGCATGCTCTTCCTCATTCTTGGAATAGATAAGGATGTCGTCAATGAAAACTACGATGAATTTGTCGAGCTCGGGCATGAATACCGAATTCATGAGATACATGAAGTAGGCGGGAGCATTTGTGACACCAAAAGACATGACCAAAAATTCGTATAGTCCATATTGTGTGGAAAAGGTAGTCTTAGGAATATCGCATGGACGAATCTTTATCTGATGATATCCAGATCGAAGATCAATTTTTGAGAAAACTCTAGCTCCAGATAATTGATCAAAGAGAACGTCGATGCAGGGAAGTGGGTATTTATTCTTAACGGTCACCGCATTGAGAGGTCGGTAGTCCACACATAATCTTAAACTGTCATCCTTTTTCTTTACAAAAAGGGCTGGACATCCCCAAGGCGATGCGCTAGGACGAATGAAGCCTTTGTCCAGTAGTTCTTGGAGTTGTGTTTTCAGTTCGGCCAATTCCTTAGGTGGCATTCTATAGGGTCTTTTGGAGATAGGTGCAGTGTCTGGTTGCAGTTCAATAACGAACTCAATATCCCTATCTGGTGGCATTCCTGGTAAGTCATCCGGAAAAACATCGGCATACTCGCATACCACTGGAATATCTTCTAGTTTGATTCCTTCCATCACGAAAGCACAATAATTCGTGCACTCCCAAAACGGTAGGTAAAGGGTAGTGGCTCCGTGACTAGGTGAATTTATTTCAACAGCTCGGGAAGAAAGGTCCAGGGTGACTCCGTGTAGAGCCATCCAATTCATACCCAAAATAACGTCCATGCCGTCAAGTGGTAATAGAACAAGGTCCGTGTTGATGGTTTTACTACCCAACTTGATTGGTACTTGCCTTATCATTTGATTTGAAGCAATTTTACCACCCGGTGTTGATATCATATACGACCCTTTTGTGTGACAAACATCCAAGCGTACTTTTGCACCAAACTTTGCACTAATGAAACTATGTGATGCACCAGAATCAAACAATATAACTATAGGCTTGTTGTTAGTAGAGAATGTACGTGTCATTATTGATGCACCTTTAGGGAGCGCATTAAGCTGATCAATCTGTCTTTTGCTCTTGTTCCTCTGTCTTTTACGTTTGTTTTGATGGGTTTGGCTAGAACCTTGGCCCTGCCTTGGGTGCCTAGGCTGAGGGCATTCTCGAGCAAAGTGGTTAGCACTGCTACAAATGAAGCAACGGTTTGTGTCACTCGGACGACCGGGTTGTTTGTTATCTAAAGATATCGCTACTGGCATACCTAATGAACCTTTCTTGGGTGTGGTGCATTTGACATGGTCTATCTTTTCCTGAACAGGCGAGCGAGTTCGTGTTCGTAGGACTGTGCCAGCGTCAGTAGTTCTGCTAACTTGACATCGACCTCGTGGGATGAATTCTGTGTAGGTAATTTCCCATCAAGTCAAGTCTATGCCGCATGGGTCATGCTTGAGAGTCTGACACTTTACTTGGTGATCCTTAAGTTTCATCGGAAGTTGTGATGGGGGCAATAAGGAGTCTGAGTAAACGTCTCTTGTGTCCATCATCTTGTTATTGAGATCTGGATAGCCTGCAACCTGAGAATGGTAGACATTACACCCATCCCCTTGATGGTGTTGTTGCTGCAGGTATTGAAAAATCGCTTGCTGCCCCTGCACGAGCTGACAAAGCAACTCGGTTTGAGTGGCCATTACTTCCACCAAGCTGGGTGGTGGCGGTGGTTGCTGTTGTGATTCACTAGCACTAGCACCGAAACCTTCCGGGTTATCATGGGTTGCCCCAACCATCTGAAATGTGAAGGTTTATCATTATCAACGTGATCCATATTGCTTCCACGATTAAAAGGATTAGGGCTGAAAAGAGTAGACTTCTGAAAGATCATGGATAGAATCGTGGATAGAACATTGTTCACTACAAGAAAACTCATAGCTCTCCATAGGTTCATCCAAAACAGCTCATTTTTCTAGCAGTGAGTAGGAATTTTAAAGATGAACAACTTTGGTATTCAACTCAGACGCTAAATCGATGGCCAAGATGGTCGAAAGATTCATTATTTGCTTCTCTGTCTCGGCTGTTTTTCAGCAGAACGAGTTATAGTATCTTGCCTATAACTTAAACTAGAAACGTCCAATAGTGCTGAAATTTTTTGAGAACCGAGATCACAAAATTTGTGACAATTTTGGTATTTAACTTGCTGCTCAGAAGGATCATCTTCAAAGGGTAAAAGTTTTGACAAGATCATGCCATAGGATATGAACTAGAGGATGGAAGTTGAATATTTCTGGAAGCAACTTCAAACCTCCATAACTCCAATTTGAGTAATTCAAAAATTCTCAAACTTCACCAAAACATTCCTAAGGTACTAGCGAACAACTTTTCTAGTCAACTCTAGAGCTAGATCAGGCTCTAAGATGGTTTTTCCCAGATTTTTCTTTACTGTCTACCCAGAATTTTCAGTGAACAGTCAGCCAATGTTTCGTGCACCAGGGAAAATCTACCTAGCCAAAAATTACCAAATTTTAACAGCCGCTATCTGAGTAAATTTACAACAAGTTTCGTGTTGAACACTTTTGCAGAAAACTGTAGTAAGGGGGCATAAGAATTTATGTGGCAGAAGTGCTTATTTTGGACAGAAAACTGACATCTCAAGGTCTTTGTTGTTTCTCATTATCCATATGTTCAGAATTTTTCAAATTTAGAAAGGAGGTAGAATACAAATTTTGGAACAAAACATTCAACATGAGTTTCTCCAGAAAGGATTATTTTCTAAGCTCAATAAATCCATCTTTTCAGATAAGGCAGAAATGTGACAGATTTCCTAGATAATCCTTATGCAAAGACAATCTTGTGCACGCATGAACCTTACCACTCTCAAGCATCGCATTTTCAATTTCAGATTTATATAGTCATGATGCATGCATGTCCTATTCGTCCTCACAAAATAAAATAATTGCCAAATAGCTTTGGTCTTACGAAGTTAGTTTCGGTGGCATACACAATACGTCTCTCACTATAATAGCTAGTCAAAAATTCTCTAACCGTTCTTTAACTTATCGTAATCGCGGTTAGTGTACCTGCAGAAGATTGATATAGCATATATATATCCATTGAACCTTTCATGACAGCACTCATGAAAGCGTCCGTATTCATTACCGTTCACTATAGAAATGGCATCCGTACAATTACCCCCGTACAGACGACGTTAACATACGCTATCAAGATAGCGTATTCACGGGGGTACCGTCTTGAGACGGGGGTATGAACAACGATCGCCATACCCTGCGCCAAGCCTTCTACTCCCAATATAATCAACTAATAGTTGGTATATTGGCAGTACCTCAAGTAAGCCACTGCTTGAGGGCAGCGTTCAGCTCGCATCACCGACAGGAAGGCCAAGCTCTCTCAGTTGGCTGAGGATTCTTACCTTCTTACCTTAGCGATGAGTGTGTCGTTACAGAAATTAAGGGTCGATTGTGCATAAAAGTAAATTTTGACAGAAAGTAATGTGCTGGAAGTCTGTTGATAATATTCATAAGTTAGATAGCCACCTAATAACTTTCCCATAATCCCTTAGGGCTTTACGAACTAGGTACCATCCTTAATGAACCAACGCATTTTGCAAATGCATTTTTCTGGTCAAGTTTAATGAAAGCAAGTTTTTAAGGCTTGTTGCATTCTCTGGCGTATGCATTTCGGCTCTGATACCAGCTGTGGCAGAACCATCTGAATTAATCCGGCTCAAGTGCGCTAACCATCACAACGAGGGCAATCAGGGCTAACTCGCACTTCAAATGGAATAATCCATTGGTCTGTCGGGTAACCTCCTGATACAACCAAGGTTTTTGCCGATCGAAACCACACATACATGTACTCACACGAAGGTGAGTCCAGAGGATACAACATTCCACAGATTTTACATCACAGGGTTCATCATAAATTATTATTACAACTGAGTTCGAATTCGTAAAACCAGAGTTCATCATAAATTATCATAAGTAATTGAGTTCTTCAGAGTTCAAAGCAGCAAAAAAATAACGATAAACTACTTGACGATACATGATGTCTCGATGAAGCTCGTACGAGATATCACTCGGCATTATCATCGTTGGCCGGGGGCGCATCCCATTCCACCGACCAACCAGGAGGAAGGGTACACGACCAAGTCAAACTAGCGATCATATCCTTGAAAGTATCACCTGAAAACGAGCCACAAGCAAAGCTGAGTATACTAATACTCAGCAAGGCTTACCTGACTAGTGGAATATACTTAGCCGACTCCTAGACATGCAAGGCTTTTTGGCTTGATGGGTTTGTTTTGCCGAAAAGCATATACAAGTAGGTCCTTACTTTCAAATTTTAGCTCCAGATTCTAATTTTCTTTAACCATTCTAGGTAAGCAACTATCCAATATCATACATGGTGAAAGAATTAATTTTTCATCCAACAAGATTAATCATCATCATTGTTCCTCTTCTTACTCTATGTGGTAAAAGGCTCAAGCGGTCTCAATAACCGCGAGAAACCGACGATTCGAATCGAATTTCTTAACCTTGCAAGGGAAACCTAAACGCACGTCACGTGGTTACTCTTAGAGTCACACGTGCAACTTTTCCGAGACTACCGAGCCTAGCTCTGCACCCACCATGTGCGCGCATAGAACCGAAGTTGAGAGGGTGGGATGCTGTCCATTTGCCGGTCCGATTAGGTACTTAAGCTTACTGATTACCATATTCTCGGCATGTGGTTAGTACGTTCAAAGACTTAACCACCACTACCACACACCGCGGCCTTATCATTTTTCACTAAACAGACGGGGCTTCAATCACCAACATGAACATCGCACCATAGCCCCGTCCGTCGACCTTATGATTGCAGCATGTAGTAAACATTCAACTCCTATATTCTCGCGAGTGACAGGAAATCACTCGACTTTTACCGAGTCCTATTAGCATAGCATTCTATCAAACCTTACATCTAGTATTCAGAGCATGGGTACCTAGGATAATGCAACTAAGTTTTCATCCAACTCATATAAATTTAATGCACAAGTAGAATAGAGTATTAAGTTGCATAATTTAGAAAAATAGGGTTCATGCTCCAGGGCTTGCCTTCTTGGGTAAAGTTAGCCTGGGGCTCGTCCGAACTCGGGTTCGGGTTTTTGAAAGCTTCAGTTAGATTCACCTGAGCTTCACGCTACTCACTCTCGGACGCGGGCACCAGCTCGTACGTTCCGTCGGCGAGAGTAGTCGATTCTATATGAATGCACAAATGTAAGTTGTAGTGGTGATACATAATATTTATTTTCTTCACGATAAAGTTGCAATCCACAAAATATAAGTTTTGTTGTAAAGTTACTTAGTTACAATTTCTTGGGCAATCATTAATAGAGTATAACTTAAATTACTTAACTTCATTAAACAAGAAGGGGTTATGTTGTATTGGAAATTTAATTTTCGAATTACAAGCACGGAATAAGCACAATTACTGTTCTATGTGACTTCGGATGATGAAATTTTTATTCAAGGCACAACATGCAGAGATAAAACCACTGTAAACATTTCAGACATTTTTATGCAGCAGATTAAACATGAAAAATGTAATACACCACTACTGCTAGAACCTAGTTATTTTTATACAGGACGAACCATGCAAGTGTTGATGCCAAAAATTTTACAGGGTGTCAATCTAACTATATGTGTGTTACTGTACATTTTTCAGATTATATTGTGCAGGATACAGAGCATAATAAATAGGACAAGATACACAGATGTTAATAAAGATTAATTTCTACAAGATGTTGTATAGGTTTCTGTGTATGAAACGTTTTATACAGGATAAACTACACTAATGTATCGCACAGTAAAAAGATGAAAATTTTCCAAGCACAGAAACTAATTATTTTTATTTAGTGCATTTTTCCCACCACAAAATTATACAATAGGTTTCAGAAAGGAAAAAGGTTCTAAACTTTTTCTGTGGTATTTAGGCACCACTATAACAGCTCTGAAAAAGTTTCACAACATGTATCACAATATAACAGAAGTTACAAATTAGTTCTCTTATTTCATAGCATAAACAAAGTTTAACAAAAAGTTTAGCTGGAGATGGGTTCTGGTCCTGAACAGTTGAGTTTGTATTTTTCTGATGTTTCTTTGATTTTATATGAATTTTACAAGTTCGCTGTTTTTGAATTCAAAGTTTAAACATAGGTTTACAGTTATGCCCCTGAAAACTTGCGTGCAGACTCTTTTAAAGATTTCAATTGTTGCAATTGGGTCCCTGGGCGGCGCTGGCACGGCTGCCGGCCAGATTCCTGCGAGGGGGCTCAGCGGCAGCGAGGGGAAAAGGGTCGGGGAGATCCAGGGAGGTGAGAGCTACCTTGGGGTGGCCTTGGTCGGGGTTGAAGGTGGCCGGAGGTGGCTCGTCGGCGCGGAGCAGAGGGGCGGTGGCGGTGAGGAGCGTCGGCGACGGTGCTCCAGCGAGGAGGGGAGGGCGTGGGCTGGTCGATGAGCTTCGCGGTGTCGAGGGGAAATCGTTTTGAGGCTTGGCTTGGACGGAGGAGCTTCGGAGCGGGCTGTCCGCGAAGCAGCAGGGGAGCGGCGGCGGTGCGGGCGGCGCTGGCGGTGCTCCAGCGGTCGAGATGGTCGGGGAAGAGGCCAGTGCGCTTTAGTGGAGGGAGGGCAAGCTCACTGGGTGATGGGTTTTGGCAGTGGAAGACAGGAGGATGGGGCTCCACGGGCGGGTGGTGCATGGCAGCGGCAATGGCAGCGGCGGCAGCGTTCTGGTGGGTTGAGGTGCGCGCGAGTGGCCTTGTGTCGCCTTTTATAGGCTGCACGAGGAAGGGAGAGGACCGGGCAATGCTAGGGAGGGGCGGGACGACGGTGGCGCGTTACTGGTTGCGGTGGGCGGCGAGCAGAGCCGGCGCGATGTGCGGCGGGCGTGGGCAGGGAATTGGGCGCCGGGGATTTGGCGTGGGGGAGGGGGAGATCATGCGGCGCGCGGGTTGGGTGAGGAGCTGCAGCAGCTGGCTTGCCGTGCGGCGAGCGCGGCGACTTGCGGGACACGGCGGGGACACGGGCACGGTGCGGACTTGCATTGGGCGCGTGGCGTGCGTGGATTGGGCATGGTCGCGGCGTGGGGAGGAGCGCGTGTGAGCGAGGCGCGGCCAGGCATTGGCTTGGCGCCTAGCGCCGGTCAGGCATCGCCGGCCAAGTGGCCAGCGGCGACTGCGCGGTGGGTGGAGGGTCGGGTGAAGTGTAGGGTCGGGCGAAGCGTAGGGTCGGGCGAAGCGGAGAGTCAGGTGAAGCAGAGGGTCGGGCGAAGCTGAGGGTCGGAAGGTCTGCAGTGGAAGGCGGAGGGTCGGGCGACGTGGAGAAGGGTCTGAAGTGAAAATAGAAGAAAAGGCAGGGGCTGGTTTGCAAATTCAAGTGTTTCTCAAATTTTCGTGTTGCAACTCAAAAATGTCTGAACATGAAAGTTGTTCGAAATTAAAAGTTACACAAATTTTGTTTCAGGCCAAAGTTCATTTGAGTTATAGTTTAGAAGTTATTTTAAAAACTCAAAAAGCATGATTCGGAGGGCACTTCATTTCCCGCGCAAAAATTTGTATCCTCTCCTAGGCTTCAACTAGACTTTTGTTTATCCTGTCATCGATTGTGTCTATTAAATTTCACCGCCAAGTGCATTGAGGTGAGTTATTTAATTTATTTGATTAAAGTACATGTATTTATGCACATATACACATCTATTTTTAATTCAAAGCAAAACCAATTTATAATTCGTTTCTTTTAAACTTTTCTTAGTTATTTATGCATCGTGTTAAGCTAATGAAGCTTATTTCATAATTTAAACACCCGAGGTGTTACAGTTACATGGAAGTCCTAGTCGGGGACGGCCTGAGGAGCCCTACCCGAGTACGTTGTCGGGTAGTTTCCTTACGTCTCACTAGTCCTAGCTCTATACGACTAGTTACAATGAGGATAAGTTATGGCCCATGCGCCATGCCTTACCACAAGGATATGTACACCAAGTATGCAGTCTCACTGCCCCAGGTCTGACAGTACTCGACTTCATACATTGGTATAATCTGTGAAGCGGTGGCCCAGCTCGAGCAAGAGCGAGTCTGTCTCCGGTTCTAGCAACGGGTCCACGAAGAGCTCAGCGTGTGGATGGGGGCCTTCTCCCTCCCGCTGCTCGGGTACTCAGGAGTCCTCCGGGACATCCTCTCGCTGCGGCACTCGGGAACTCTCCGGGGTCTCCATCGGGCCCATGGTACTCGCGCCCGCCGGTTGGTCGGTCCGAGCACCTTCGTCCAGGGCCGGCTTGGAAGTAGCCCCGGGGGCTTCGGTCTCCGGCTCCACCTCGGCATTTACCGGGGGCTCGAGATCCTTCCCTCCATCAGCCGCCACCTCCTTTACGATCGGAGGTGTGAAGGTACTCGCAGCCATAGGCTCTTTTGGCAACGAGTCTTTACTCGTGCCAACCTGGGCGGTGCTGGAGGTCGCCGGCTTGGGAGTCTCCGAATTCCTGCACAACTATGTTAGTACTAAACACTAACACAAAAATCTACAACATGATACTTCTGGTTACCAACCTTGTGGGCTTCCTGAGGGGGAGTACCGTGGGTACCACCAGCCCTCGTGGCGCGGTCTTATTCCCGGAACGAGGGGAGGCCGACTTGATAGTCGCGGGTGTCAATTGCCCCACTGCCGGACTCCTCTCCCTGGTCTCTCCGACTACCCCTTGTCTCGGGGGCTCGGGGTTCTTCTCAGCCCCACTACATGATTAAGTAACTAAGTACTCGTGGATATATGGAAAGATCAAGCAGCTAAAGAGTACAGATCACTTACGCTGCCTGGCGACTGATTGTTGTATCTACTGCTGCAGCGGCCCTTCGCGGACTTGTGGGAGTGGCGGGTCAGCTACAGCATCTTCCGCGGACTTCTCGGTGGGCAGATCCTGGCCTAGCTCCACAAAGATTGGCTCAGGCGGGTCAGACCTGAACCGCTCCAAGTCGGCCTTCATTCAAGAAAAGGCATTAGTAACCAGCAAACTAACACGACTACATTGAAAAGGTATTCGGGTCGCTACTTACCGAATCTGGTGAGTTGTCCGCGCTGAAGAGCCTCGGGATGTAGGGCTCCGAGTTTACCCCTGTGAACAGGCGGGTAACCCGGCGCATGATCTCCTCGACGGATGGCACATCCCTAGCCATCCATGATGAGTCCTGAAGGCCTTGGTACTCGAAACCAAGGTGTACGCATTGCTGGAGGGGCTGGATGCACCGCTCGATAAATGAGTACACCACAGACTCCCCAGTAACGCCCTTGTCCTTCAAGGCCTCGATCCGCTTCATCAACTCGGGGATGTCGCGGCGTTCTTCCTCTATAAACTTCTTCAACTAGCACTCCTGGCGCCGGGACGGGGAGTTGTCCCATCTGGGGAGGCTGGGCTGGTGGTTCCCGATGTAGAACTACTGAGCGTGCCACCTGGACAGGCTACTCGGGGTTGTGTACTCGAAGTACAGCGCCTTGTCGCGTAGCTGTACCCCGGCAGCCCTGACTAGTGCGGGATTGTCCTCGTCCGATTGGGGTTTTAGGCGGAAGAGATGGCTGAACAAATTAAAATGCGAGCGAATTCCAAGGAACGCCTCGCAATGATGCATGAAAAGAGAAATGTGCAAAACAGAGTTTGGGGGAAGGTGGTAATGCTTGATTTTGTAAAAACCAAGCAAACCACGGAAAAAATCCGAAGAAGGCAGAGCGAGGCTGCGGTCGGCAGAAGGGGAAAACATCACGGGTCTCACCCGTGTTCTCCCATGGCAAAGAGTTAGATCCCACGGTCCGCCACTACACAACTCCTTCCTCTTGGAGCACTCGCTCGGCGACAAGCTGAAACAGATCCCTCACCCGGATGGTGAGGACCTCCACTCGCCTTCCGTCACAGTCTTAGCAACCTTGGCCGACGGCGATGATTCATCTCCGCCCTCACTTCCCCTCTTCTTCCCGCGACCGGCGGTGGACTTCCTTGGCATCGTGGGGTGAAATGTCACAAAAAGCTTCGTGCGCAAGCCCTGGAGAACTCACTCGGGTGCGGGTGGAGACGGGGAGTGAAGATTTTGGCTACTCTTGGCTTAGGATGTTATTCAATAAACGGAACCTACCAATTGGCTGGAGATCGTGTCGATGTAGCCCTGCCAATCCGTACGAACTCGTGAAAGAAAAAGAAGTATTGGCGAAGTCGCTGACTTGAAAGTAAAGTACGATGAAAAAGTAGATTGTTTGTGTTGATTGATGTGTGTCTATTACAAAACCCTGACTGCTCCTATTTATACCCTAGGACTAAGACTCCTGATCTATACGATCCATTACAAACTTGAAATAAAAACTACTGATTCCTAACTGTAGCGTCAATCGGCCGATTCCCAACTGTAGCCTTTAAATCTGCTGCATCGGCCAATCTCCTTCCGTTTCGCGGATTCCTAACTGCATGAAACACTGCAGCGTCAATCGGCCGATTCCTAACTGTAGCGTCAATCGGCCGATTCCCAACTGTAGCCTTTAAATCTGCTGCATCGGCCAATCTCTTCCTTTCCTGATGCCGATTCAACACGTGTCAAAATCTTGCATCAACACATGCCCCCTAGTTTCGGAGTAAAACATGACTTTTACTTCAAAATTCTTTTTTAATCTCTCCTCCAAAACAAACGCGGTGAAAATCTCCTTCCGTTTCGCGGTCTTCTACATGATGATTGCAATCTTTTCGAACTGGGCGCCTGAGACAACTATTCCCCTAGAATTCGTGTAGACGGCGCGGCAAAAATCCCGCCTTTACCCTTTCTCTCTTGGACCGTCTTTAAGTACTGGCGTTCTCTGCCGCTTCTTCTCCACGAGCTTAGTAATTTCCTCCCCAGCGAATCACTTTCTATCTCCTCCCAGCGCCCTCTTGGTTTCCAACCGCATTCCCCGGCGATCCTTCTTTCGTCTACAATCTGCTTCATTCCTTCAATGGCGGCACCATCAGCAGTTCCACCAACCACGGAGGCTCCGCCAGCAACTCCATCAGCGACGGCGGTTCCATCAGCGACTCCATTGGCGACAGCGGTTCCATCAGCGATTCCATTGGCGACGATGAGCTTCATCCCGGAGGTAAACATCCGAAACTTTCCCCTTTTACTTTTTATCGCCCATGCACCTTTTAGATCTATTCTTAGTTTCTCCCTTTTCACCTTTTTTAGGCAGTTAGACACCAAATCACTATTCCCTTTTCGAAGCTTCTGGTCTCATTTGTTTAGGCCCTATGGGGAATCCAGATCCGACTGATTTGATTAACTTAGAAACCCATAGAATCCCTTTCAAGCAATCACCTATGGATTTGGGTCAGTGGTCAGGCACTTTTAGATCTTGGCCGAATAAACCTCCGGCTGGAAAGAGTGGTACCAAAGAATGGCTAACTCTAAGAGAGTTCAATGGGATGAATTAAAAATCGGCCAGTGCATCAATCTCTCTTTGTCCCAGATGGAGAAGAATGAACCCCTGATAATAGCTGCCTCCTATTTCTGGTCTGACGCGCTCAATGCGTTTCTCTTTGGGCACGGACCCATGACTCCAACTCTGGCCGATGTCCTGATGCTGACTGGCCTTGACATTTCCTCCCCCGATACACCCTTTGATTATCTGATCAAACCAACCCATCGGCTAGAGATGAAAGGAATCGGCGGGTGGAAAGGGTATATCAACAGAAACATGAGGACCGGGACGATTTTGGAGGGAGGACATAGAGCATTCTTGATGATGTGGCTAGAGAAACACCTCTTCTGTGGCAGAGCGGTTGGTCCTTCTTCCAATACACAAGCTTTGGCCGAAGCCCGTTCAAGAGGATCCACCATCCCCCTCTGGAAGCATCTGCTAGGATCGGCCTACCACATGATGCACCTGATCAGCATCAAACTATCAAAGGGAGAGCCGATTGGTAACCCTGGTGGCCCCTGGTGGTTCATCACCCTCTGGCTCAACTTGTACATGAGCAAAATCTCCCAGCAGCAGATAGAGACCAAGACGTTCCCCAACATTGAGTCAGAGGAGAACCCCGCCATACGACGACGGTGCACCTCTTTCGGCGAAGCGGCATTAGTTTTTCCTAGTTGCCAGTTCACCGCCACCCAAACAGCTGAGTATTTCGGATGTTTTTACAACGGCTTTAGTGAAGAAACCACCAGTTGGTACCCGTACCAGAGGACAGAGCCACTTTTTGAGCTTCCCTTCTGCTATGATTCGTCGTCCAACTCCTTTGATGA
The DNA here is from genome assembly GCA_032594955.1 of Panicum miliaceum. Classification (NCBI taxonomy): domain Eukaryota; kingdom Viridiplantae; phylum Streptophyta; class Magnoliopsida; order Poales; family Poaceae; genus Panicum; species Panicum miliaceum. The sequence continues at coordinate 15,871,009 of CM064068.1, forward strand.
TAATCTCATGGACGTCTTGATCAAACCAGGGATTTTACCGGCAAACTTCTTCTCTGGGAAAGACTCTCCAACTTATGAATTTTACAACCCATCAGTTTCAGCATGGCAATTCGGCCTTGGTCAGCTGCCGATTCAAGTTTATTTTGCCGGCCGCGCAAAATTCTGAGATGAGCTCACCAAGGGCCTTGACTACAATCGGCTGTGTGATTTGGTGCCAGACTCCAGTACCATTGATCTAAGCAATTGGATAGTGGCTGCTTTTGCCGTCCAACAATTCAAGCTATGGTGGGCAGAATGGAAGCAACATCTCTTTTGTGCATCTCCTTCAACATATTGCAATGATCTGGATCCTGCCAAGATCGACCCAAACGCAGCGGTAATGCCCTTTTCTCGGCCGATTTTGACGTTATTCCTCTTTATGCTATAAATTTGCCAATAACACTTATTTCCCTTTCCAGTCCGAAAGTCGACTTCCTCCAACGTGGAGTCGAAGTGGTAGGCCGCTAGAGAATAGCTGTCCATACACACCATTCCAACTCATCGGCTACCATGCCCCAACCATTAAAGACATCACTACCGGCCGATTGAAATGAACACTGAAGAAACCTTCTTTAAAGAAGACGAGCCGCCGAGTGCGTGCCTGTATAGAACCGGCTGATCAATCGGCGGCGGCATCGGCTGAACCTTTAGCTGCACCGACTCTGCCGATTATTGAGGAAGTCGATCTCAAGGCTGCTACAGAAGTTGGAGCGGCTGCTGCATCACTGCTAGTAGAAGCTGTTCAGGTAATTTCGCATACCTCACATACTTCTAAGTATTCTATCGATATTAACTTCTTCTTTTTGCCAAGCTGCGCAAATCGCACCAGTGCAGTCTCCGCAGCAATCGGCTACATCCCAGGCGGAAATCGGAACGCCAGCAATTCCTCTCACCGAGGTAGAGAGTCTCTTAACTCAATTTCTTGATACTCAACCAAAAACTAACCAATTTTTGATGCACGCTACTCTAGGTGCATCGATTGTACCTTTCCAACAAACATCGGCCGGAAGACTCACAGAGGTACGACAGGCATCATATATCATCAAACTTAATCATTTGCATTATACTTATAAAATCCGCTTCCCATACCTTTCCAGGAGGCTGGCCCGAGCAGGGCACTGATACTCGTCAAATCTTCTTCTTCTGACGAGCCAATCGCGCCAGTTCTCGAGATGAGGGTGGCACTTCCGCCGGCGCAAGCAAAAGAAATCCGTTTCAAAGAGGTAAGGAACTTGTCACCCAAATCAGCCGATTTCTCCTTACCGTCGGCTAATCCGTATTTTTATTTCTTTTATTCTTTCGCAGGAGCAGGACACTCCCAACAACAGTCTTTTTTCTTTCGCGGTTGCCCTTTCTGACGATGAAGAGGTTGCTTCATGCCAAGTCACACTGAGCTCGATCCCTGATAACGTCCATGCCAAGCTCGAGAGTATACGGACCCTCCTCCAAGATGACATCGGCCGATTAGTGGAAGACGCCTCGCTGATTCGGCAACTTTTTAGTGAAATCAGAGGTCGAATTCTAGAGGAAGTGATAGAGGCTCTGGAACCTGCCGCACATATGGCCGATCGCGCCAAACTAGTGAAAGCCCGCGAGGAGGAAGACTCCTACAAACATCGAGCTCAAGAGGTGCATCGGCGAATCACCTTCCTTGAAAATTCTCGTCCAGATATCGTCGGTGCCATAGACCACCTTAAACGGCGAAGGGCAGAGCTAGCCAAGGAGATGGATCAGGTGACCCAGGCCATAGCTACTGAAGAGAAAAGACTCCAAGATCTCCCATCCGTCATCATCGAGTTGAAGCAGGAGAGGTAGAACCTGGCCCCAGAAGCAATAAAAATCCATCGTCAAATGCCAGAAGTCCCTGGATCGGTTGATGACGACCAGAGAATCGTAAGCTCGGCCGATCAAGTTAGCCAACGAGCGATTGCGGCCATTGATGCCCTCCTCGGGTGAACCGTAAAAGTTTTGTAAACATTTAGTGTCTTCTTGCCGTTGACGTGCAGATTCAAACTTGGACCGTCCTCTTTGGCAGCTTTTCATTTGTTTACCCTTTTATTCCGATCGAACGCATCCTACCATTCCTTCACCCTCTTCATTCTATAGGTATGAGCTCCCGTATCGTTTCTAAAGGCATCCGTATTGCCCATCTTCTTTCCCTCTAACAACTTGATCTCCGTCCTCCCAGACTAGACGTCAAGATGTCCTCTTCATCTTCTTCCTTCTCCGTCAACCAGGTGCGAAATCCTCCTCTATTTCCTCTCTTGACATTTCAATCATTCTGACGCTGGGTGGTTGTTTGCTCTCCTTTTAGCCGAAACGCCTTAGTCCCAGTCTGGAACGAGCGATTGAAGTCATGCATTCAGACGAACCATTGTTGCAGGCGGACAGAGATCTGATCAAAGCTCATTTCGAAGAACTCAAAGGTCATATCCCTGCTGACTACCTGAAGGTCTGGGACCATGTAGATGCTAACTGCTCCAGGCGGCCACCAACTGAAAGGAGTCATCCACTCCCTCGCTTAGTCGCCCTTGAAGATGCTGCGGCGGGGATATCCCAACCACCTCTCGACAGGAGCCACCCACTCCCTTGTCAAGTCGAGGTTGAAGTCGCCATGGAGGATCTAGAGGAAAAGAGCATCTGCTTCTTCATAGAATTAGGCCGGATCGAGAGGGAGATTAAGAAAAAGCACGGTCAATAAATATGTTGGTACTTTTGTTCTAAGGGCGACTTGTACCGTGTCGGCCATGTACCCTGCTGTTCTTACCGAATAATGAATCGGTCAGACTAAATCGAATTTTTCATCCTTAAGGTGATGTCATCTTTACATCGGCTATATAGACAGGAGCCAATAGGAGTTGGCCACATTGTCTTGACGTACCCTATCGTAAGTTATGCACCCACCCATATACTTGGATAGTACCTCTTCAGATATCTTCCGTTTAATGCTCTTGTGAATTCTTCCCCTTCGATAGTTTCTAGTATATATGCATTTCCCGGAGCACATCGGCTGATTTTATACGGCCCTTCCCAAGTGGGCGACCATTTACCGAATTTGGGATCCTTAGACCCTATCGGCAGCACCAACTTCCATACCAAATCTCCTTGGGAGAATTGTTTAACTTTGACTTTCTTGTCGTACCACCTGGCCACCCTTTTCTTGTTTTCTTCGATGCTAATCAGGGCCCTTAATCGCTGACCCGCCAAATCGTCAAGCCCTCCCTTCATGAGGAGGTAATAGTCATCGGCCGTCAACTGATCTTGAAGCGATGTGCGCCTTGACCCCATCCTTAATTCCCAAGGCAATACTGCCTCGTGACCATATACCAACTGATAAGGAGATATCTTAGTGGCCCCATGGCAAGCCATCCTGTAAGCCCATAGAGATTCGGTTAAAGACATGTGCCACTTCTTGGGTCATTCCTCTATCTTCCTCTTGATCAACTTGATTATCCCCTTATTGGATGATTCGGCCTGGTCGTTGGCTTGAGCATAATACGGAGAATAATTCAACAATTTAATCTCCATATCGGCGGTGAATTCTTCAAACTCCCCTGAGGTGAACATCGTTCCTTGATCAGTTGTGATGGTTTGAGGGATGCCGAACTGATAAACAATGTGGTTCTTCACGAAATCGATCATAGAAGCCGATGTTACGGTCTTTAACGGAACTGCCTCCACGCATTTGGTAAAATAATCAGTGGCTATTAATATAAACTTGTGCCCTTTGCTTGATGGAGGGTAAATCTGTCCGATGAGGTGTATCCCCCAACCTCTAAACGACCATGGTTTGATTATAGAATTCATAGCCGAGGCTGGTGCGCACTGCACATTGCCAAACTTCTAACAGTCTTGACAACCTTTATAATATTTAAAACAATCTTCGAGAATCATCGGCCAATAATACCCATTGTTTCTGATCATCCACTTCATCTTGTGAGCCGATTGATGAGCTCCGCATACGCCCTCGTGAATTTCTCCCATCAGGACCTTTGCTTCTTCCGTTCCCAGGCATTTGAGAAGAACCCCATCAATCGTTCGGTAAAACAAATCGTTTTTGAGCAACACATATTTTGTGGCCTAAAAACGCACTCGCCGATCCACTTTTTTGGACGGATCTTTCAAGTAATCGGCAATCTCCTTTCGCCAATCATCGGCCGCAAGTTCCAGAATCATGGCCCCTTGAATCGGCCGATACCCGGACGCGTGTTGGGCAAGTCTATTGGCCTCTTCATTGTAATTTCAGGGAATGTGCTCAATAACCGTAGACTTCAATTCCTTTAACAGTTGGAGGCAATCTTCGTAGTAAATCCTTAAGACATCATCTTTGCATTCAGATCTCCCCGTTAATTGATCCACAATGAACATGGAATCTCCAAAAATTTCCACCGCATTGGCTTTCATTTCTCTTAACAATTGGATACCTTTTAGGACAGCTCGGTATTCCACCTGGTTGTTGGTCGCGGATGCCTCTATCGGCAGAGAGAAATCATAGCTTGCCCCCCGAGGCGATACGAGAATGATGCCGATTCCCGATCCGGCTCCACACAAGGAACCATCGAAGTATAGAGTCCATGAAACTGGTTCAACAACATCGATTTCCGGTCCACAATGCTGAGCCACGAAATCGGCCATAACTTGACCCTTGACAGCTTTGGCCGATTCGTACCTTAGGTCAAACTCTGATAGAGCCAGGATCCACTTTCCAATCCATCCTTTCAAAATTGGTAGTGATAGCATGTATTTCACCACGTCATCTTTGCATACGACTATGCACTCTGCCGATAACAAATAGTACCTGAGCTTAGTACACGAGAAATATAGACACAGGCACAGCCGTTCCACCGGGGAATATCTCGTTTCAGCGTCCAGGAGTCTTCTGCTAACATAATATACCACCTGTTCTTTTCCTTCGAACTCCTGTGCCAGCGCCGATCCGATAGCCCGCTCGTCGGCCGATAAGTATAGTTTGAACGGCTTGTCAGCCTGTGGCGGGATTAATACAGGTAGTGAAATTAGATATTGCTTGATGTCTTCTAACGCTTTGTGTTGTTCTTCTCCCCACACGAATTCCTGATCGGGCTTCAATTTCAACAAAGGAGTGAAAGCTTGAATACGCCCGGACAAGTTGGATATGAATCTTCTGATAAAGTTGACCTTGCCGATTAGGGACTGTAGCTCAGTTTTATTCTACGGGGCCACAACCTTATTGATGGCAGCTATGGTCTTCCGGTTGACTTCTATCCCGCGCTCACGGACCATGAATCCTAAGAATTGCCTGGCCGACACACCGAATGCACACTTGTTCGGGTTCATTTTCAACCCATGCTTCCTTGTGCACTCCAGCGCCTCTTGTAAATCGGCCTGATGTTCCCGATGACCTTTTGACTTGACCACAACATCGTCGATGTAGATTTCCACCGATACACCAATTAGCTTGTGCAAGATATAATTCATAGCCCGTTGGTATGTAGAGCCGGCTTTCTTTAATCCAAAGGTCATTACCACCCACTCGAATAAACCGACATGGCCCGGACACCTAAAAGCCGTTTTCGAAATATCTTCTTCGGCCATTAATATTTGATTGTACCCAGCATTACCGTCCATGAAACTGATGACTTTATGTCCTGCGGCAACATCTATCAAAATGTCAGCTGTCGGCATTGGATACCCGTCCATCGGTGTAGCCTGATTTAGGTTCTTGAAGTCGATGCATACACGCAACTTTCTATTTTTCTTGTATACGGGTACAATATTAGAAATCCATTCGGCGTAACGGCACTGCTGAATAAATCTTGCTTCAATCAATCTTGTTATCTCGGCCTTTATATCAGGTAGAATTTTAGGGTTGCATCCTCGTGCAGGCTGCTGATATGGCCGATATCCTGGTTTTATAGGCAATCGGTGTTCGACAATGGATCGGTCTAGACTAGGCATCTCATGGTATTCCCAAGCAAAGCAATCTTTGAATTCTTTTAATAAACTTGTCAATCTACATTTGTAGTCGGGATCCAAGCTAGCACTAATATACGTCGGCCTTGGCTTGCTACCATCTCCTAAATCCACCATCTCCAATGAATCGGCTGACATAAATCCATGCCCAAGCTTCCCGTCTTCTCGGACGAACTGATCCATCTAATCTGAATCTTCAGAGTCAACTTCTCGGATCGGCTGTAGGCCAAAATCGGACACTTTCAGGAAATCAGTGTCCCAAGTCCTACCGGATATACACTTGACGTGTTTGCGGCTCCACTGTTGCGTATCGGCCGCCGCAACACTGGAGGCGGAATCGGCGGTGACTATCTCGGTACTATCGCCGACCCACTGTACGAGGCATTGGTGCATTGTAGACGGGACACAACAATTCGCGTGTGTCCAATCGCGACCGAGCAACATGCTGTAGGACCCCTTACCATTAATGATAAAGAAGGTAGTGGGAAGGGTCTTACTGCCGATGGTGAGGTCGACGCAGAGCGCTCCGCAGGCGGGAGACACATTGCCTTCGAAGTCTTTGAGCATCATGTCCGTCTTTGTCAGATCTTCGTCGCTTTTGCCCAATTTCCAGAACATGGCATATGGCATGATATTGACTGCAGCGCCTCCATCCACTAGTAGCCTGGTAACAGGTCGTCCGTTAACATGTCCTTTGAGGAATAGAGCCTTGAGATTTTGCCGTTTTTCGTCTTCCTGTTTCTCAAAAGTGGCTGTCATTGGCTCCAAAACCAATTGCGCCATCTGCTCCTCCATCCTTGTTGCGTTGTATCGATCAGCGGGCGCCATGAACTCCATCGGTGAGATGAACACCATGTTGACGTCAGCTGCCGATTCTTGATTGTCGCCCTCCCCGTTGTTGTTTCTTTTGGGGTGCCAGACTCGAGACCTATCGTTTTTCTTATCCACCACCTGCCTCTGCTCTTCCTCTTGTTGTTCCCGTTGGCGCAGACGTTGGATCCTTCATTTTTGAGATTTGAACAGTCCATCAGGGCAACACCTAGGGTTCACCGGTTAGGCCAGTGGTTTGGCGTACTCCCAGTCTGGTTCCCTTCCTAGGGGGTTCTCATCTGACACCCTAGCGTCGGCCATTTCTTCTAGCCGATCGTGTACGCTGGTTCTGCCCCCCAGTCGCTTCTACTGGTTGATCCTGCCCCTCGGCCGGTCATACCGATCAACTCTGCCCCCCAGCCGATCATGCACTGAAAGGCGCCGACCCTCTTGTTCGCGCCAGTTTCTACTGATCGGCTCTGATCCTCTATCTCTGGAGCGCGAACTTTTGAGCAGGCGATCATTGCGATTTGGTCCGCTGCACTCAGGGCAATTATCAGCTGATGGTAATCTGAGGTCATTTTCCCAGCAATGGATGAAGAACGGGCATCGCCAATGATCTTCGTGTCGGCGTATCATCTCTTCGCAGTGTCTCAATTTTTCCTGCTGCCGCTGATATTTATTGAGTAAGAATTGGGAGGTGACGGGTCTACGCGATTGTTCTGATCCTTCGCCCTTGTCTTCAACCCGTCTTTTCCCTTTGACATCGTCCATCGTAACCTGCTTTCTGGGGTCCACGGCGCCGCTTCTTTTAGCCGATTCCAATGTCAGCACCTTGGTTTGAAGCGAGTTTTTTCCCGTGTCAACCATGTTAGTAGGGAAAGGATGCTGATCAATTTTCATCGGCTTCGCTGGCTTCGCCGGGACTTCGAATTTGAGTCTGCCTTACTCAATGGCCAACTGTATCTGCTGACGGAAGATTTTGCACTCATTTGTGTCGTGAGACGTGGCATTGTGCCACTTGCAATATTTCATCTTTTTGAGCTGTTTGGCCAACGGAATGGTGTGGTAAGGTGAGAGCTTGATCTACCCCTCTTGGAGAAGTAAGTCGAAGATTTTATCGGCCTTTGACGTGTCAAAGCCGAACGCTTCTGGTTCTTTCTTCCCGAAAGGGCACGATATCGGCTTCTTTCCTTTGACCCATTCTGCTAGGCCGATTTCCTCTTCTTCTTTAGATTCAGATCCTTCTAAATATGTCACCTTTTTCTGGAAATTCCTCTGCTGATCAAACGGACGTACTTCTTGACCAGCCAATCGGTGAACGATCTGACTTAAACTTTCAAACTCTTGTGAGGCGTACTTCTCCTTGATGTGTGGCAGGAGACCTTGGAAGGCGATATCGGCCAGCTGAGCGTCGGTCAGGGCTAGGGTATAGCATTTGTTTCTGACCTCTCTGAACCTCTGTACGTAATTAGTTACTGGTTCGTCGCTCCTCTGCCTGAGGCTGGTTAGATCTGAAAACTTCATCTCGTGGACTCCCGCGTAGAAGTACTTATGGAATTGCTTTTCCAGATCGGCCCAAGTAACGATGGAGTTGGGTGGTAGGGTAGTGAACCACTGGAAGGCCGACCCAGATAGAGACGATGAGAATAGACGCACCCGCAGAGCATCTTGTGTGGCGGCCTCCCCGCACTGGATGACGAATCTATTCACGTGTTCCACAGTTGAGGTGTCATCCAGCCCCGAGAACTTGGTGAAGTCAGGAACTTTGTACCGATGGGGAAACGACAGTAGATTGTAGGCAGTTGGGTATGGCGTTTTGTACGTATAGGTTTGTATCCTCGGCTTCAACCCAAATTGGTCTTGAATCACTTCTGCTATCTTTGCTGTCCAATCTATTTGCTGCTTATGAACAACTGGTTGGGGGATCGGCACATGTTGGTGGATCGGCGGAGGGATGGCCGGGTGATGGATCAAAGCGTGTGGCGGATTTTGCTGCAGTGTGGCCGGCTGAGCGGTTGACAGCTGGTGGCGTAGCAAATCTGCCGTCCCATCGTACAGCATCATCGGTGCCGCGCTTCTGAGTGTTTCCGCAGCATCTGCCCCCCCTACTAATTTCTAACGTGGCCGGTTGATACTGAGGGACCGTCGGCCGGACAGCCGATTGGAACGGTGCCTGGATCGGAGAACCTCCATGACCAGCTGACTGGTCCAGAACAGCCTTCGTTGCTGGTGCCCGCCAAGGTACTGAGTTTTAGGGCAGTGATTGCACGGAAGAAATCTGGGCAGGCTGAGGCGGCGCTTGTGATCGAAAGCATGGCGCACCATTATATCCTGGAGGCATTGAAGGCAATGAAGTGTTGTATCCTCCGTGTTGTGTCGATATCGGCTGAGGAGTCGAGTGAGACGTGCCTGGTAAGCTTCTGACTGGAGCTACAATAGGTGGGGCGTATGCTGGCCCCTGATATCCCTGAGCTACTCCGCTGACCAGAGAACTGATGATGGCATTGTATACCGTGTTGGTCATTACTGAGGATTGGTCGATGAAAGCCTGATAAACGGACTGTTGAATCATATCGGACATCTTGCCCGAGTCCTCAGCGATGGTGATCTGGCGGGGAATTGGAAGAGGAGCTTTCTTGACAGTCTCCCCGCTTCTGGTACGACTGAAAGATTGCAGATATACCTTCGCGTAGTCTTCTAGGTGTCTTGCCAGTTCTTCTTTCTGGTCGTCCTTGAGATCTGCCTCCATAACCTCAATGATGTTGTTTTCAGAGATTTCGGTGGTCTTTGACATATTGGATATCGAGGTGGTCCCACCGGGCGTGCCAAAAGTGTGTTGGCGCTAAAAATCGGTCGGGAATCGGCCGATGACCTTCAGCGTCGGACACACGACCCGGGAGAATCTGCTTAACTCCTATTCGGGTGATTGCCCTGGTGCGGTTCGCGCGGCGTGCCAGTCAATCTGACCTGTTGATTGATAAGGAAAGAAACGTATTAAATTCTAGGGTTCCGATCGGCTAAAGTTCCGATCTGTCCCGAAAAGCGTATCAGCGAATCGGCCGATTTGCTATGAAGATGACCGGCTATAGATTAGCTGATAATCACATAGCGATTGCAAAGAAACTACTGGAGTAACTTAAATAATCGCTACAGATGCAACACTCGAAATAGATCTAATTGGCTGTATGATGATAAACAGGGAAAAATAATGATAAAGCCGATAGTTCGATCTCAAGCTGGATAACTAGTGATAAAACTAGAACAATAGGTAAAACCTATAATTCTACTAAATATCGATAACTAGTGAATAAATCTAAACGAAACAACGGCGATGCGCCTGAAGTCAAAGCTTAGATGTTATTCGATAAACGGAACCTACCAATTGGCCGGAGATCGTGTCGATGTAGCCCTGCCAATCCGTACGAACTCGTGAAAGAAAAAGAAGTATTGGCGAAGTCGCCGACTTGAAAGTAAAGTACGATGAAAAATTAGATTGTTTGTGTTGATTGATGTGTGTCTGTTACAAAACCTTGACTGCTCCTATTTATACCCTAGGACTAAGACTCCTGATCTATTACGATCCGTTACAAACTTGATTTAAATAAAAACTACTATATCTATAAGACTTTCCTAAAGGAAATGGGCTCCGCAGAATCTTCTGCCGCCATCTTCTAGTCCAATCCAGACTCCTTCCACTGCTCCTCGATCGAGTCGGCGTCATTCTTTGACCAACATCAGGTCATCTTTGACTGGGATCCTCTGTTGGGATTCCATTGGCTTCATCCCCTATCTGCTGGTGCAAGCCCACATTGGCCCAAACGCTCTAGCCTTTCAATCGGCCGACCCCCACCAACTCCATTCGCCAATCGCACGAAACACTGCAGCGTCAATCTGCCGATTCCCAACCTATAGCCTTTAAATCTGCTGCATCGGCCAATCTCTTCCTTTCCTGATGCCAATTCAACACGTGTCAAAATCTGGTGTCAACAGTAGTCATCCCACTTTTCGGGTCAAATTGACGCTCAAAATTGGTTCGTAGCGAGCGTCAACACCTAACACCATCATCACAGACTTGGGTTCAAATTTCACTGCAAATCAGTTCTGGGAATTGTGTGACAATGCCTCGATAGAAATCAAGTATGTGTCAGTCGTACACGCAAGGGCCAATGGACAAGTGAGAGGGCAAACGGCTTGATCTTGGATGGCCTGAAGAAGAGGCTCTACGATGAGAACAACAAAAAGGGTGGCAAGTGGATATATGAATTGCCTCATGTCGTCTGGGGGCTTCGAACTCAACCATCAAAAGTCATATGGCATACTCCCTTCTTCCTTGTCTATGGGTCAGAAGCCATACTCCCAGCAGATATCATGTGGCGGTCTCCTAGAGTCGAGATGTACGACGAAGGGGAAGCGGACAAAGCTAGGCAACTAGAACTGGACTTAGTTGACGAGGCCAGATGCAGCGCCCTCGTTAAGTCAGCTCGTTATCTGCAGGGAATCCGACGCTATCACGATCACAACGTGCGAGAAAAGTCCTTCAGCATTGGTGATCTGGTTCTTTGCCGCATCCAGGATGAAACTGGGCTCCACAAGCTCAACTCGCGATGGGAAGGTCCTTTCATCATGTCTGAAGTCACAAGACCAGGGTCATATCGCCTATAGTACCCTAATGGCCAGGATGTCCGTAACTCCTAGAACATAGAGCATCTTTGGAAATTCTACTCATAGTACAATTTGTACACAATTTGCCAGCTGCATGTCAACGTTATTATTAATAAAGAGTTGATTTTGTTCCAAATTGACTACTTTACATATGTTTTAAGTCGGGGGTTCACCACGAGTTCTTACACTTTTTTGCTTACGTTAAACTCGGGGGCTTCGCCACGAGTTATTACCTTCTCTCAACTACTTTTACTCGGGGGCTTCACCACGAGTACTTATACTTAGCTCGTCTACACACGGGGGCTCCGCCACGAGTTCTTACTACTAGTATAGCCCATGAGGCTAAAACGCTCGAGTCCTTTTGTACTCTTATCTTTCCGGATATTGCTACAACTACTCGTCTCATCTAGATAGAGAGCGTTAAGGCAAGAACCGAAGGGGTCACCAAGCCCATCACATGGTTAAGTTCTTTTTGCCATTAAGCGGGACTTTGAGAACTAAACTATTCAGGCTACTAAGCCTAAAGGTTAGCCTAGTGTACCGCTTGATCGGGTAAATCCAGGCTAAGTCCTTTCGCTCTACGAGCACTCTCATGGAACGTCAAGTTATTGACTACACCCAAGTCGATGCACTTGGAGTAGCTTAACCCACACGTATCCCATTATGCTAAGTCCTACGATCACATCAGCACACATCACATCATGATAAAAGCTGAAATTGATCAATAGGCAAATTTATATACATATCAACACATGTGTTGACGGTGCTTAAGCCCTGAAAGCAACCGTCAACTCCTGCAACATTATTGTTGATTTATCCACCAAGCTTAGATATAGGACTTTATTCTAACAAATTCCACAAGTCTTGGTGAGTTGTGATGTGCAGGAACCCATACACAAAAGACAAAGAGAAATATACAAAACATACACAAAGAAGAACATAAAAGACAACCTTGTTCATCACACTTAAAAAGGGAGGCCCACATGACAGCCCAACCGACGTAGAAAGGCGGCAACCACCCAAAGGATGAGGCCTAGGCCCACCTACTAGTGCCCCAGCCAAAGATAGTGGCTAGAGGCGATAGGAGGGGGGCGGCCGACCCCCAGGTGCGGCCGCACCCTCCCTGGAAGATGTCCTGGTGCATTTTGGCGGGAAGATTCCTCTGATCCTCCCAAGGTCGGTGGGCAATTTTTCCATCCAAGGAGATTCCTCTGAACCAACCTTAGAAGCTCTAAAAGTTGCCTCCGTCACCCTCTCAACACAACACAATTTGGAGAAGAAGTTGTAGAGGAGCCATTCCACTTGTATCTTTAGAGTAGGGAGTGTGTGAGGAAGAAGTGAGAAGAAGAGTCGGGCTTGTCGGCTACTCTTCGTCCTTGTACCTCGGCGGATATGATCCAGTTGAGTAAGTATCAGAGTTCATCTTCTGGTAAAATCTTGTTTAAGTTATCCTTTCATTATTTTTTGTTTGTGGGGTCATCGTCCGTTCCAGTAGCAGATGCTTTAGTGAGGGCCCCTGATAAAGATGGGATAACCCTGCGCTACGCTAGAGTAGTAGTCAAAGGCATAAACGTGGTGTTTAGGCCCTAGATTACCTTTGTTTGCTGCGAGTCCCACGGTATTGCAGGGGTAGACCGCAGGTGGTGATAGCCCTGTTGGTCCGCTACGAAGCTGCTTCGTGGTTAGTGAAGTCCCCCACGTCCGGGCTCGGAGTAGAGCTAATAGCCGAAGGGTCCTAGCAGACCAGGGTCAGACCGGTGCCTAAAGTGAATGACCAATATTGTAAGTATACCTTTCCTTGACTCTTTTACCTTTGGATAACCACACTACCCATAAGCTATTCTACTTCTTCCTTTTCCTTGGGTAAACTAGCAAGAAGACCTTTACACATCTGTTCTTTGAGAAATTACGATACCCTGAATACTCTCCAGGTGAAGTGCTACAACGGTATCTTCCGTGTGCTTGCGAATTTATCTGTGATCATTAAGAAATACCAACAAGCATTTCTGGCGCCGTTGCCGGGGAACGGTTGTTGTTTCTATCTTCGAACCTAGTTTGCCCGTGTCTCTTCTCTTTCAACCTTTCTTTTCTTTTATCTTTTCTTCTTACCATGGAGCACACTTCTATCCAAAACCTTTCTGCTCCCAAGGGCGAGTTCTTAGAACCACCCCAGTCATCTAAGCCCATCACAGCTTCAGGCTATGAACTCTGTCCTGGCTTCATTGCCATGGTTCGGGAACAACCCTTCTTAGGATATGACAACGAAAAGCCTTACCACCACCTACGAGAGTTCGAGCAGTTGTGCTCGTGCCTGACCATCTCAGGCATGGTACAAGAAACTTTATCGTGGAAATTGTTTCTTTTCTCTCTTCGTGAGAAAGCGAAACAATGGTATGCCCATAGCGTATGCAAGGTAAAAAGAGAGTGGGACTAACTACGAGACAGATTATGTCTTACGTTTTTCCCTATTTCTCGCATTACTACCCTACGAAAAGAAATCCTCGACTTTCGTCAGGATGAGAAGGAAACCTTTGGGGCAGCCTGGGCCAGGTTCTCACAGTTAACCCATTCCGGCCCAGATTTGTCTATACCCAACCATGAGTTGCTACAACACTTTTGGTTAGGGCTTAGCAAGGAATCTGCCCTACAACTTGATGTCTCCACTGGGGGATCCTTTTCGCATAAAACCACTGCCGAAGGAGAGGCCCTATTAGATCGTATCCTAGAAAACATCTCCTTTACTGAACCCTACCCAGCTGAAGAACCGTTAGGAGAAACGGAAGTTTCGTTGGTTGATTATGTACCCTTACAGCCATCTTGTTCTGAACCAACCACCGCTCCTTCCCCCAAACTAGGAACGATAGAGGAAGAAGAAATTCAATGTCTGGAGTTCCCGTTTAGCATCGAGGATGATCTTTTTCAAGAATTCAGAATTTCCACCTTGTTATACCCACAGTAGAAGAGACCACCAGTTCCATTAGAACCGATCAATCCTCTTGATAAGGCTTCCCTTAAAGAGAGTGTCAAGGGACTAACTGCTGTCATGAGCAGCGAATGGGTCCAAGAAGGAGAACTATCCTCCGAAATCATTCAGATTTCTAAACGGCGACACAAAAACTCCCGTCATCATTAGTGATAAACTCTGTGACGAGGAAAGCGCCAAGCTTATAGCCATTCTAGAAAACCATAGATCCGTTTTTGGGTACTCACTCCAGGATCTCAAAGGAATCAGTCCTGCCCTCTGCACTCATCGTGTCCCTATAGACCCAGCCAGTACACCTTCTAGGGAACCTCCACGTAGGTTAAACAATATTATGAGAGAGGTCATTAAGAAAGAGGCCCTTAAGCTCTTGCACGCCGAGACAATCTATCCTGTACCTCATAGTGAGTGGGTAAGCCCCGTTCAGGTTGTGCCAAAGAAGGGAGGCATGACGGTCATTGAGAATAATAAAAACGAGCTTATACCTCAACGAACCATCACTGGATGGAGAATGTGTATTGATTACCGGAAACTCAACTCGGCAACAAAGAAAGATCACTCCAGCTGCCCTTCATTGATGTAATGGAAAAGCATTCTTTCTTCTGTTTACTCGATGGGTATTCAGGTTGTCATCAAATTCCTATCCACCCCGATGATGAAAGCAAAACCACTTTTACATGCTCGTACGGAACTTATGCCTATCATAGAATGTCATTCGGGTTGTGTAATGCTCCTGCATCGTTTCAACGATGCATGATGTCTATCTTCTCGAACATGATTGAGAAAATCATGGAAGTTTTCATGGACGACTTCTCCGTCTATGGAAAAACTTTTGATCATTGCCTTGAAAATTTAGACAAGGTTTTGTAGAGGTGCCAAGAAAAGGACCTAGTGCTAAACTTGGAGAAGTGCCACTTTATGGTCCGCAAAGGCATCATTCTTGGAAACTTGGTGTCCGAAAGAGGGATTGAGGTGGACAAGGCTAAGATTTAAGTCATAGAGCGGCTTCCACCTCCTGTAAATGTTAAGGGCATCCATAGCTTCCTAGGTCATGCAGGGTTCTATCGTCGCTTCATTAAGGATTTTTCACAGATCGCTAGACCCCTCAGGAACCTCTTAGCTAAAGATACGTCCTCCGAGTACATGGATGAGTGTTTGAGAGACTTTTATGTTTTGAGAAATGCACTCATCTCAGCTCCAATGATTCAACCACCCAATTGGAGTCTGCCTTTTGAAATAATGTGTGATGCTAGTGATTTTGCTGTTGGGGCGGTCCTTCGCCAAACCAAAGATAAAAAGCATCATGGCATTGCTTATGCAAACAAAACTTTGACTGGAGCTCAATTAAATTATGCAACCACTAAAAAAGAGCTTATAGCCGTTGTTTTTGCTATCGATAAATTTAGATCTTACTTGGTTGGAGCAAAAGTTATTGTGTATACTGACCATGCAGCTTTGAAATATTTGCTCACCAAAAAGGATGCTAAGCCATGTTTGATCAGATGGATCCTCCTACTCTAAGAATTTGATCTTGAAATAAAAGATAAAAATGGAGTAGAAAATACTGTTGCAGATCATCTATCACGTATGCAGGTCACTAACATGCAGGATCCACCGATCAACAACTTCTTGCACGACGACATGCTACTTAAGGTGACGGACTCAACCCCATGGTATGCAAATATTGTTAACTTTATGGTTTCAGGTTATGTACCACCTAGGGAGAACAAAAAGAAGCTGGTCTTTGAGAGCAGACGTCACCTCTGGGATGACCTATATCTGTACAGAGTATGTACGGACGGCTTGCTGAGAAGATGTGTACCAGCAGCAGAAGGGCTACAGATCATAGAGAAATGTCATACCTCAGCATATGGAGGCCACTTTGGCGCATTCTGGACCCAAGCAAAGGTTTGGCAAAGTGGTTTCTTTTGGCCAACAATGTATGAAGATGCCCGAGAGTTCATTTGAAGGTGTCGGAAGTGCCAGATGCAAGGAGGGATCACTGCTCGCAATGCGATGCCCCTCATGTACAACCTCCAAGTCAAACTCTTCGACGTTTGGGGCATCGACTATGTGGGACCATTTAAAAAGTCTCATGATTGCAAGTACATCTTGGTCGCTATTGTCTATGTCCCCAAATGGGTGGAAGCACTTCCATGCAGAGCTGCATACACCAAGCATGCCCGAAAAATGTTCCATGAGGTCATTTTTCCGCATTTTGGGACACCAAGAATGGTCATAAGTGATGGAGGGTCCCACTTCATCAACAAGACCTTCCAAAGCTTCCTCAAAGAACTTGGCGCCAAGCATAACATCGCTACACCCTACCATCCTCAAACCAGTGGTCAAGCAGAAACTTCAAATAAACAAATCAAAAGCATTCTGCAGAAGACCGTCAACGAGATGGGAAAAGGATGGAAAAACAAACTACCAGACGCACTATGGGCATACTGAACAGCCTACAAAACCCCAATTGGCATGTCACCATATCAGCTTGTTTATAGCAAAACATGCCACCTGCCGGTAGAGCTGGAGCACAGGACCCACTGGGCCATCCGGCAATGGAACATGGATGACAAGATGGCTGGGAGAAACAGGAAACTTCATATCGCTGAGCTCGAAGAATGGAGAGAAAAAGCATATCACAGTGCCAAGATTTACAAGGACAGAACAAAAAGATGGCACGACAAGAAGATCAAGCCAAAAAGCTTCACGATAGGTGATAAGGTCTTAATGTTTAATTCCAAGGTTAAGCTTCACGATAGGTGGGAAACTACGAAGCAAGTGGAAGGGGCCGTACACCATCATCAACACGTCGCCTCACGGAGCCATCACAGTTCAAGACGACGACGGAAACATCAAAGGGACAGACACAAGTGTGGGGCAGAACACGCACCCAAAATGCAACATAGATCCGGAACGCGCTACACGTCAAAGGGGGAGACAAGAAGATCCACACAGGGGTCGGCCGCGCCCCTGGTGCGGCCGCAACCTGATGGGGCCCACCCGGCCCCTCCTTTCTCCTTGAGGCTGGTTTGTATCCCACCATCACACTTGTCTCTATTTTAAATATTTTTGCTTCTCTGTCTAGGCAAAATAAAAATAAAATGAATTTTAAATGCCTTGTGCTCTCTTGAATAAAACTTGCATACTCTTTATTCCTTACTAATCTTTTGGTTCGTGTGAATGAAATTCTTTCATAGGGACCCCATGCTTTCTAAATGATTGATTAATGTGATATAATAAGATAGATGGGACTATGCTCTTCTTTGTAAAGCACTTGGAATTTCTTTTGAAAAAAAATGCAATAGCTTGGCTCCTCAAATTTAACATTCCCACCAGAGCCAAAAGTTCAAAAAGCTTCATATAAAACCTTTTTGTTGTTTGTCTTTACTTTGAGCTTTGTCAAAACTCTTTGACCCTTGTTTAGAAACTCTTCATGCTCACTTGATCAAAATCACGTACACTCCACTTCTTTACGCCAACTTTCACACTTGAAGTTGCGCTAAACATGCCATCCATCCACAAAATAAGAGACTCAATGTTGTTCTATGGACACTCTCTCCAATCTTAGTCATGAACAAGATTTGGGCTATAAAAAAAAAGAAAGAGAATGAAAAGATGCATACCCAAAGAAGGTATGCCACATGCTCACAAGGTATGTCAAAAAAAAAAGAGGGAAAAGATGCATAACCCAAAGAAGGTATGCCACATGCTCACAAGGGCATGACAAAAATAAATAATAGTAATACCCATATCTTGTAAAAAGAGAAAAAGGAGAAAGAGAGAGTTGGTTCATACAAAGAGTCCATACATCCTCCACCAAAAATACCACACACTTGCACATTTTGATCAAGTTTGCATGACTTGTTTCTTCTTGGATCTTGAGTAGGCCTGATTAGATGATAGGAGTAAGGCAGACAATAACTTTGCCTTGGTGAAATTTCAAAATAAAAAAGAGTGACTTAAGAGAAAATTTGAGGAGCAAGGCTATTTGTTTATTTCAAAAACAAAAACCCAAGTTGCCAAGCATGAAGAGCTAGAACCTGAAGTCTTCACTGTTCCATTCTTCAATTATCCAAGAAATACATGCTAGCCACTTTCATAAAGTTCACAAGGACCGGAAGAGGTTCGGAGTAACTTGTATGCAGGTTTCTTCAAAGAGATGCGACCACCTTAGTCCTTAACCTTCACTTGAGGATGAGCAAAGAGTTAAGTGTGGGGGTGTTGTTGACAGTGCTTAAGCCCTGAAAGCAACCATCAACTCCTGCAACATTATTGTTGATTTATCCACCAAACTTAGATATAGGACTTTATTCTAACAAATTCCACAAGTTTTGGTGAGTTGTGATGTGCAGGAACCCATACACGAAAGACAAGGAGAAATATACAAAACATACACAAAGAAGAACATAAAAGACAACCTTGTTCATCACACTTACAAGGGAGGCCCACATGACAGCCCAACCGACGTAGAAAGGCGGCAATCACCCAAAGGATGAGGCCTAGGCCCACCTACCAGTGCCCCAGCCAAAGAAGGTGGCCAGAGGCGGCAGGAGGCGGTCGACCGACCCCCAAGTGCGGCCACACCCTCCCTGGAAGATGTCCAGGTTCATTTTGGCGGGAAGATTCCTCTGATCCTCCCAAGGTCGGTGGGCAATTTTTCCATCCAAGTTGATTCCTCTGAACCAACCTTAGAAGCTCTAAAAGTTGCCTCCCTCACCCTCTCAACACAACACAATTTGGAGAAGAAGTTGTAGAGGAGCCATTCCACTTGTATCTTTAGAGTAGGGAGTGTGTGAGGAAGAAGTGAGAAGAAGAGCCGGGCTTGTCGGATACTCTTCGTCCTTGTACCTCGGCGGATACAATCCAGTTGAGTAAGTATTCGAGTTCATCTTCTGGTGAGATCTTGGTTAAGTTATCCTTCTGTTATTGTTCGTTTGCGGGTTCATCATTCGTTCCAGTAGCGGATGCTCTAGTGAGGGCCCCTGATAAAGACGGGATAATCCTGCACTTTGCTAGAGTAGTAGTCAAAGGCATAAACGTGGTGTTTAGGCCCTAGATTACCTTTGTTTGCTGCGAGTCTCATGGTATTGCAGGGGTAGACCGTAGATGGTGACAGCCCTGCTGGTCTGCTACGAAGCTGCTTCGTGGTTAGTGAAGTCCCCCACGTCCGGGCTCAGAGTAGAGCTAATAGCCGGAGGGTCTTGGAAGACTAGGGTCGAACCGGTGCCTGAAGTGAACGACCAATATAGTAAGTATACCTTCCCTTGACTCCTTTACCTCTGGATAACCACACTATCCATAAGCCATTCTACCTCTTCCTTTTCCTTGGGTAAACTAGCTAGAAGACCTTTACACATCCGTTCCCTCAGAAATTACGGTACCCTGAATACTCTCCGGGTGAAGTGCTACAATGGTATCTTCCGTGCGTTTGTGGATTTATCTGTGATCATTAAGAAATACCAACAACATGGTACAAGTGTTTTTTTCATAAGACATTGTTTTTTTCCTAACCCTCTTGCTCCAGGCTCTCAGCAATCTTATTGGTGATGGGCTTGACTTCTTCACGATACTTCGTGAATTGCTCAATAGAGCAGTCGGCGGCCATGCCTTCTCCAAGGGGTTCCAGCTGCACCTTTGGCCAAAATAACTTCACCTCTGCATGAGCCTAGGCGGTATATGTCCTAGTGGCCTCCGAGATATAGCTGGCGACCTTCTAGGGAGTTGCTCAAAGCTTCTCCAGCAATGACCGCTCATCAGCTTCACCCTCGGTCGGGAGCTCCATCATCTCAATGAAAACTTGAGCAGCAGCCTTGAATTCTTCGAGTTCTTTCTGTATGCTCTCCTTGTCCTCAAGCATGGCCTCGATCTGCTTCATAGCATCAACAAATTGAGCATCCGTGTGTTGGAGGATCTTCTGGAGATGCTCGACATCATCTGCGCCATGGTAAACAAGATTCTTCAGATGATAATCATATTCTCTTTCTTTTTCAATGTGGTTTTGAGTTCTGCGAGAACAAGCCAAGGATAAGTACTCGGGAAGTTTCAGAAAAACTACTCAAACAACCGCCAACCAAGGAAAACATGACAAAGCAACAAGTTACCTTTATGCGCCTTGGAGATCGCCTTGTTCTTCTCGATCAGCTCAGCCTTCTCCTTCTCCAGATTTTTGATGTCGTTCTTCAACAGCCAAGTCTCTTGAGTCTGCTCGTGCTTCAGCTTGTCGAGCTCATTCCGTAGATCAATCCTTTTACAGATTTCTTCATCAATGCGCTGGTCTTTCTTCTGCAACTAACGATGGCCATCCTCAATGAATTTGAGCCTCTCAGACTTCTCTTGGGATCGGTCCATCAGTGTCTGCGGATATAAACACAACAACAAACAATTTATACAAGGACAGGAAGATAGCGGAAAAAGTACTCGAGAGGGCCATTACTTACAGTTGTGAACTTGTACAAGTCTCTAAAAGTACCCTGGAGCTGCTTCCTCTTCTCCCGAGTCAACATCGGATCCTCGATCAGATCAACGGGGATGACATGCTGCCACCCGTAGGGCATCACGAGTAGATCCTCCTTCTCTCCGCTGGCTGCGCCAGGGTCCTATGTACCCGCGGAGCTGGCACTTTCTGCGCCAGGGGCTGGTGTGCCCGCGGCACGCGTATCTTTCGTGCTTGAATCCTTGGGCGACCCGCCTGCCACTTCACCCGCAGTCACTAGCATAGCTTCGGGCAAATGAGTGCTGGGCGGAGGAGGAGGCATGATGGGCTCACCTGTGGGTAGTTCGGTGAAGGCGTCTCCACTTCTACACGTTCTGGCTCGACTGGCTCCGGAAAGACTTCTTTTTCCACCTCCGCAGTGGTGGCCGGAAGAAGGAGGAGGAGGAGCAGCAGCACCCGTGCTCAATGCTGCAACATCCGAGCTCTTCTCATGCTCGGGGCCTTGGACTGCCGAGGCAATGTCAGGCTCATCCAAGCTCAGAGCATAGGAAGGTCTGCATATCAAGCAACTTCATCAATCAATGGACAATAAAATCTACAGAAAGTTCAAGTCAAAGTACTCAAAACTTACTTGGATGACCTCTTGGTCACCACCTTCTTGAGCTGGAGTAGCCGAGGCCCTTGAATACTCGATTTCCCTGAGTCACCAGCAGGTTCCATTGGAGGAGCCTCCTCGGCGCTAGGTAGGACAGGGTTGCTCAGGCCTGGCGTAATGTCTTCAGTTGATGGGTCTGCCGCACCAGACTGAATGTTGGCCTCTAGTACGGTATCATCCCCGATGAAGCCTGCCTTTCCTCCATCCTTGGAACATTTAGGAGCGGGGGAAGCAGGAGGATTGAGATAAGAACAAGAGAACTCAGGACAAAACTCCAAATGTCAAAAACTATGAACAAGGAAAGTACTTGAGATTAGTACTCACCTTGAACTATCGTCTCCCAAGCCGGCGAGGGACTAATTGCGTTTCCTTATGGCTCCCCGCAGCTTGGTTGGATGGCTGGGCATCTCGCTGCTACTTGCCGGCTCCTTGCCTATGTTTTTCAACAGATCTCCTAGACTAAGATCATCATCAGATTCTGTCAATTCTTCATCAGTCAGTGGATCATAATCTGGTCGACCGATCTTGGGCCTTCGGAACGCAATGGGCTTTAGATGATCCGGTCGAGCAACATTAGGGTTCGGAGCGGGACAACAGTACAGATCAGTGTGCCCGTGCAAGACACCAAAAGAAATCAACAGTCAGTGACAGTTCGCATCAACAAGTAATCAAAAGTACTCGACAGGCATACTACTTGTAACATCCCAGCTTTTTACTGGAATGTTAGTAGTGCAAAAATGTGAGATTTTTAAAACTTTTTATGTGTGGAGTGTATTAGCTAGAAAATCCTAAGAATGACTCTTATTCTCCCTCTTTATTCTTAGAAAATAAAATAATTTAAATATAAGTTACTTAATGTTAGTGCGAATTCTTTTGGATCTTATTTGAAATTTATTGAATCGCTTTGTTTAATATTGTTGGAATCTAAATTGGGTTTTTGTTTGAGTGAATGGTGTGGAATTCAAATCAAATGGGCCAATTTGATTTGAATTCAAACTAAACTAAATAACTAGTCTAACCTACCCTAACCGGACCTAAACCCACCTAACAATCTAACCCGACCCGCCTAAAGGCCCGAGCGGCCTGCTAACCCTACTCCCACGCCGGCCTGCAATTGTGCACCCGCACGCACCCTACCCCTACTCCACCCAGGGTCCCTGATATGCGGGGCCCGCATGTCAGCTTTCCCTTCTTCCTCTCACCCACTCCCCCTCCTCTCTCTGCTACCCACCTCACCCCGCGTTGCCGCCCGCACCGCCTCGCGACAAAGCCAAGCAACGGCCTCGCCGCGATGCCCGTCGCGAGCCACGCGCCCCCACCGACGTCACACCGCACCACCTCGCCCTGCCCCGCGCCCAAAACCCTAGCCTCTAGCCGCGGGATCAATGCCACATGCCCCCGCGCCTCAGACCTGAGCTCCATCACTGTCCCTTGGTGTCCAGGCCCGCCGCAAGCTCTAGCCACTCGTATAAAGGCCCCCGGCCGCCGCAATCGAACCCTTGAGCCCCGTTAGGGTTTACCCCCAATGCCGCCGCCACGAAATCAGGGAGAGGAGGGAGCGGAGGAGGGAGAGGAGGAGCCGGAGCCGCTGGTCATGAAGAGGAGCACACGGTCGTCCGCGAGGAGAGCCGCCCGAGCTGCACGACCTCGACACGCCACTTCACCCCCACCTTCCTGCGACGTGTACCTCGCCATCACGCCCAACGGTGAGCAGCGCCGCCTCCTCATCACCCTCATGCTGCCGGCTGCCGTGCCGATGAGCCCACAGTAGCAAACCCTAGGAGACCCCCTCCCCCTTGAGTGCTTTGCCTACAGGGACCCGCCGTACCCCCGACCCTCATCGTTGCTCTGCTGCCGCAGGCCCAGGCTGCTGGTGGCCTGCGCGCAGGGGCGGCCTTGCTGCGGTCCTGGAACACCAAGGCACCGCGCACGCGTGCAAGCCCCGCCGCACCAAGGCCTCGCCGCCGTTTGGGACGCCGGCGACACGCCGCGGCGCCGGAATGCCGGAACGCCGCGCGCATGAGCGCACACACGCGCACAAGCATGAACCCGGCCGTGCCTCGCTCGCTTGCCCTATCCCCTCGCCAGTCGTGCCTCGCCGCGACCGTGCTGTGGCCGCGGTGACCACGCACACTCCCACGACGTTGCAGCGTGACGCACACGGGCGCCACTACGACATTTTGTCGAGCGCCTCGCGTGCGTCTGCACACACGCACACCTCTCTGGGCACACGCCCGCACACACATGGTAGGACCACACCGGATCCGGGTGCTGTCACACCTACCTATTAGCTGCAGAAGGAAGGAGGAGGAGGAAGCGGATCGAACCGGGCCAAAATGGACCACGACCGAGGACAGCTCCAGCCCAAAAAGCAGGAGGAGGAAGCGCCGTTCGTGGGCCATCACCGAACCAAAGATCCGAGTCGGCCTGCTGCGATGTGAAGCTGAGACCCGAGCCGGCCTGCTAACCCGAGCTGACCCGAGCTGGCCTGTGAGCATTGGACCGAGCCGAGCCAGTGAGCGGGCCTGCTAAATCTAGACGGCCTGTTTCACTTTCAGCCCGTGAACCCCGTGATGTTTTTCTTTTCTTTTTCTTTTGACCTGACCTGAGGGCCCCACGCATCAGCCTCTAGCTGAGGATGACGGGTGGACCCCGTGGCCTTTGACCGTTGACTGGTCAACGATGACCAGTCAACGCTGATGTCAGCATAGCCCATGCTGATGTCAGCCTGGCCGGACCCAGCAGTGACGTCATGCTGACGTCAGCATGCCACGTAGCACGCTCTGGTGGCGCCACATGTCACTGATGCGTGATTTTCTTTTTTGAAATTCATTTATTATTTTTAGAAATGATTTTAACATTTAAAAATTCATAATAAATCAACCGGACCTCCAAAAATTATGAAGCAAGTTTCATAATTCATCTAAATAGGATCTACCAGTTAGAATAGAAATTGAGTGATTTGGACCTTCTTTTGGATATTTTTTGTGCACTTTTGCACTTTGGCCCCTATACTTATACATATTTACGAATAGGGCCCGACTCCGAGGAGCTGATCGACACTCGGGACTACCTAGAGGAGCAGGAGCACTATGAGGACACGCCAGGTTCACGCCCATCTATGATCTAAATTCCTATTAGACATTGCTTGCTAGAATGCTATTGGTTCTGAGTTGTTTTTTCGAGATAAACCTGCATAGCCCTTGTTTATCCTGATTCCTTGTACCCAACTTTGTTATATTATGAGATGAACCCCTTGATGTGCATTTGTTTGTGTGGGATGATGTGATTATAGTCTTGGCATGAGTGGATCATCTTTTGAGGAGTTGGGGGATAGGAATCTAGCTTGGGCGAGTTAAACTTAACTGGATCTTCTGATCGAGGGCTTGGGTTGTGCGTTGGGCACTTCCTATGGAGTACCTGTGGCAGGTACATGCCCTTCGGGATGTTGGGTCCTTCGGGACGTTGGTCCTTCGAGACGTTTAGAGGAGTTTGGAGGGCTATACCTGTAATAGGTGCCGTTGACGGGTCGTTGCAACGGATACGTCTTTGTGGAAGATACTCGCCTTGGCAGTTAAGGCCCGAGTTGGTGGACCTGGAGATGGAACTATGTCAAACATGCACACCACTTCTCTGTTATGAGGGCAAATCCGATCCGAGCTAGTGACGCGCGGCACCATGCCTGTAGGAGGATAGGGCATCAGTGTAAGGGGAGGAGGTGCTGTCCTCACGTCCCCCGAATTGCAGGGTCTTGCGAGGCCCGTTGTAGTAGGCATCACAGTTCCGGGGCAACCTCTTGAGGGAGGAAGCATCCCAAACCCGGAAAGGTAGGATGGGGGCCGTTGCAGCTAGTTTCGTTGACCGGTGTCTCGGAGTCAGACGGTTTGCTCCCGGTTGGCTTCGAGTCAAGTTGGTACAGGTGTACAACCCTTGTAGGGTGAAAACTATACGTATAGCCGCGTACTCGGTCATGTACGACTCTTGATCCGGCTTTGTCTTCATAGTTAGTGTTACTTGAATTCTACCTCCCTCTAGTCTTGTGTTCCTTCCTGGGGCAGTTGAGATGCGAGGGGTGGGATTTCTCGCACCGACTTGGTGGGTTTGGAGGTGTGAGTGACCCGGGAGCCTGGAGTGCCAGGATGGCCCGTGTCGAGGAGATGCGGATGACTTGTTTATATAATATTCATTGCATAGGAAACCCTTGCCTTTATCCTTGATCTATTTAAATACCTTTAGACTAGACCACTTAAAGCTTGCATACGGATGGTGACGTGGACCTATCCCATTCCTTGGGGATAGACTGGCACGATGCGGGGATGGACCAGGAGTACGACCCCACCCACGACGGGTGGTACGACGACTAGAGTTGGTGCTACGCTCAAGACGCCTGTGGAGGAGTTGCCCGAGATGAAGGATGGCTCGAGGCCTAGTTATTGCTTTTCGCTTTCTGTTTGCTCGATTTAGCCCAAGTGGCTTGTAAGGGATCCGTACTACAAATCCTATGGATTTATGTAATAATTAAACCCATGAATGCTTTTAATTGAAGAATGATTATGTTTACTGCCTGAAATGAGTTCTGTATGTGATAGCTACTGATCTATGGACTATCACAATGATACAGGGAGTCGGGTTTTCATTTCGAAAACTTGGTTCGTTTCACTACTCATACCTCTTTTGGCGGGTTCTTGGCGCTAAACAACTTGGCCACGTATGGCACTGTGTTCACGTCGAGAAGCACCCACTGAACACAGCTGAAGGCTATCTGGTGTAGAAGAACCTCTGCAGACATGCAAGAAGGATCTTTACTACCTAAGTAGTCGAATCCAAATCTACACCTCTTCTGCAATGGTTGAATCCGTCACTTGAACATGGAGATGAGAACAGACGCGCTGGTCATGCCCATCTCTTGCAGCGCAGCGATCAAGTTGAGCAGCTTATACACTTGCTGCATCTCACATGCAGTCAGTTTCTCATTCCACTCGGGCCTCTGCACTGCTTTCCCCGTGGTCCTCTCCGGTAGTGTAGGTTGATGATTACCAATATAAAACCACTGTTCCCTCCAGCCCGAGTGGTTTGTGGGCAGTTTGTACTCGATGTACTTTTTCCCTTTCCTTGGTTGAACTGGAGGCCTGCTCCACGAACCAGAGCCTGCTTCTCTGTGGAGGGTTGTGGACGCAGGTGGAAGAAGTAGCGGAAGATACTCCAGGTTTACTTGTGATCCGGAGTATCCGGGGTTCTTGCCCGGAGAGTCCGGACAAGAACAATCAACAACAAAATTACAAAATTTAATACTGGAAATTGAATCAAGTAAATTTGTAGGTACCTGGGTATCCTATAGAGTGTATGTCAACAACTGGTTTAACTTAGAGACTAGTAAACTTGTAGATCGGCATCAAACCCTAGAAATGAGATAGCACAAGCAAGAACCAAGGAAAACAAGTAACAAGCATACAAAGAGACAGTGATTTGTTTCCCGAGGTTCACTCTCGAAAGAGCTACGTCTCCGTTGAGAAAGGGCTCAAGAAACGGCGTTCAAGAACCCATATGCTCCTCACCCAAGGGCGAGATCACCTCTCAAGCCCGAGGTCACTTACTATGGATTCCTCAGAGAGGAATGGCGAGTACAGACTTCTTGTGATGCTCACAACTTGCTTGAGCACTCACAAGCGACACCTAGCCGTCTAGGAGCTTGAAGCTAGAAGAGTAACAAACTCAAATCCACCGGCTTGACGAAGTTCTAGTGCTCAAAGAGATGGAATGGATGCTCACTTGCACTAATCTTTGCTGTTGCTTCACTCTCACTTCAATCCCTCAAAGGATTCACTCAAGAATGGAAGAGAGGGGAGTGAGAGAGCTCTTGAAGGCTTGTAGCTGTGCTAGATACGAAAAAGTGGCAAGAGAGATGTGAAACAAGGGGGTGAGGGGGTATTTATACTCCCTCACACAGAAACTAGCCGTTGGCTCAGAGTTACCCGGAGACTCCGGATTTACGTCCGCATACTTCGAACCAGGTGTCCGGACATTCCGGACAGTAGCCCGGACACTCCGGGTCCAGTAGGTATTTCACTCAATTTTGCTCTCATATGATGTTTGAGTGGTATTTGTGGCTCACAAGTGTTTGTAGGATCCTCTTGAGCACTATTTCCAAGTCAAGCCCTGCAGAATCAAGTCCCTCTTAATAGTACGACGTTCCTATACTCAAATAATAAGAATAATAAAATTCTAATCTTCGAGTATCTTTGAACCACGGCTTTTCATTTCCTTTTGTGGGACATGCTTCACCATTTGGTTTACTTAATCAACTCAATCACATGCACACATGCTAGATAACACAATTAAACCTACATGTGTTTTGTCATTAATTACCAAACCCACTTAGGAGCCTAGATATCTTTCAATCTCCCCCTTTTTGGTAATTGATGACAACCCACATGTATTTCATTTGATAACCAAAACTGTAAGTAACTAGCGTATAAAGAGCTCCCCCTTAATGTATGCCAACGACCTTTGAATATCAATTTGACTTCTCATATGTAAATAATGGCATTCTTTAAGAGAAACCAAGAAAACTCTTTATACACACTACAGTGGGGTTAGCAAGTGTGTGCCAAAACAATGCACGATGCATATGACATGATATACACAAATAAAATTAGTGTTTGTCAAACAAACCCGAAGAGTCCGGCCTACTGCCCGGAGTGTCCGGATGTGGAACCCGGACTCTCCAGCCATCAGGCCGGAGTCCCTGGACAAGCTGAGCAGACACAGAAAACAGCATCCATCACACTTAAAAAATAGGAACACATTAACAAATAAGCCTTAAAACAACTTCAAATACGACATCTAAGCAGTTTTAAGCACAGAGTAGCACACATTACAAATTGTTGTCACACCACATAGTCCTTACACGACAGATTGTTCAAATGAAATGATAGAGCGTGATTACGTTCGATACAAGCCAAATGAGTACATAAATGTCATTTTCACTCCCCCTTTGTCATCAAATGCCAAAAAAGGGAATGAAAAGAGGCTATGAAGTCTTCTACTCATCATCATCATCCGGGGTGCCATCATTAGAGGTGTCTTCATCCTCTTCGGAGTCGGGGTGCTCACGGTAGTTGAGGGGCTCTTCTTCTTCGGTCTCCTCCTCTTCATCAAAGATTTCTTGGCCACGTGGAGGAGAGCGGCGAGAGCGAGTAGCGGAAGGACGACGTGGAGGAGGAAGCAGTGCATGAGCAGCAGCAACGACGGCCTCATCGGTGGCATCCCACTCAGTGAAGGGATCATCAAAATTGGGCAACTCGTGATATGGATCATATGGAAGGCCCAAGTGACTCTTGATCTCGATGATGTCATGGTGGTTCTCATTCACTTCTTGAGACATGGACTTGCACATACAAAAGATGCTCCTAAGTGCCCTCTTGATGAAAGAAGTATTGTGCCCACGATGAGATGAAGAAGATGCATCGACGGTTGATGGAGGAGGCTCAAACCGAGGATTGCGTGTGGCCCCAGCATGATGAGGAGCCATAGGCAGTGCATCACTAGAGCGAGGACGAAGGTGAAGGGACTCATGCTTGCAGTCCTTGAGAAATGTCACCTTGGTAACCCTCTCAATCATGTACATGATGTACGGAACGGAGGAAAGAAACTTGTTTCGATCACACATTGCTCTACGAAGCTCATTCCAAATGAAATCCATAATGCAAAATGGTCTTCCTCCGAGCATGGTGCGAGCAAGAAAGTTGCAAGCATAGTACCTAAGAGCCGTGGGGTCACCATCCTTGCCATCAATGGTAGCCCTAAAGAACTGATTAATAGTGTATTAGAACGGCTGCAAGGTACTAGCATTCCCCTTTTGAGATAGAATGGGATTGTAGAAGAGAGCCGGCAACTGACTTGACTTCAATTGCTTCTCAATGTGAATGCAATCTCTCTCTTCATCCTTGGACCCAAGCGCTAGGAGCCTAGAGAAGGTCATGTAATCAACATCATACTTGTGTCCCTCAGTTGTCCACACAAACGCAATCTTCCTTGAATCATAATATAAGGATGAGTGAAACTGTGCAAGAATCTCCTCATTCCAATCATACATAAATCCCATGATGTCATAGAGCCCAAACTCCTTGCACTTGGCAATGGCTTAATTGAAGAACGGGTCATCAAGATTTTCAAAGTAAGCCCAATCAACATATTGCAAGGAATGATGAGTGCCTTGTCCATGCGCAACACAACTGAGGAATAGAAGTCTTGGTGTAACTTACACCAAAAGCGGCGCTCCAAGCCCTCACACTTGTCATACTTGTATACTTCTTCTTTTCTCGCATTTCTGAGTGCCATGGTTTGCTTGTAATAATCCCTTCCCATCTCAACCGCAAAGCCGGGCACAATCTATGGTCTAGCAAGCTTGGGAAACCTTGAATAATGTCGCTGATCAGGAGCAGACTCTATTTGCAAGCGAGGAGGTGTTTGAGGACATATCTCCCATGCCACTCCCCTTCTTGATGGATTGGCACGAGATGGAGGAGGAAAGGACATGCTTCTCATGATGTAGGGGGCTTGGTGAGCTTGATCATTACCCCCTGCAGGCTCTTTGCTAGGACGACGGTGAGGACGCAGCTCAGGAACCGGACTAGGAGATGATGCTTCCTCTTCTTCAACTTGAGGGTCATGACGGCGCTTTTGCCTCTGCTGTCCACATGGCTCACCACGACATCTCCCCATAGCATAGGTACAAGATATGACGATTAAGAACTTAGACTAAAGATGACTGAAAAGATATGAGGAATTCAAACCCACAAAATCCAGAGAGTCCGGGCCAACGGTCGGATACTCTGGCCAAATAGTCCGGAGTATCCGGGTCAGAAGTCCGGAGTCTCCAGGATTCGGGGTCCAAACCCTAGGTTTTAGAGAATTGATGATAACTCATGAATCGACCAAGGGAATCAAATGAAACTTGGATCTAGTGTTCCTGGCAAGGATATAAGACAATGCCCCAAGGGATATCCAAAAACTCTTTCTACATTGAGAGATCGGTTGATTTGAAGTTTAAATACCTTGAGGAATGAAGAACACGCAGGAAACTTCAAATCCAAAGCCTCCTCAAAGTTTCCGGAGGGGAGGAGCACCTTCCTTCAAAGACTTGCAAAATTTTGATCGTGGGAAGGCGGAAATCGCCCTAATGGCGAGTTGGGGCGTGAGGAAGGAGAAGAGGGCGGCGCCAACGGTGAAAAGGTAAGAAGATAACGTTTTACCCTGGCCCCCGCGGTATATATATAGAAGAAATTTACCATCCGGAGTATCCGGACAAAAACCCGGAGTCTCCGGACTGTCCGGAGTATCCGGGCAAGGGCCCGGAGTCTCCGGCTCCCCCTAAACACTTGCATATAGATGAAGGATAGATCTTGACTAAGCTTGATTTGGAGAAAGATCTAGTGGTATGAGAGATTTACTATCTTGAGACTAGCCAACAATCAATCAATGGGAACCATAGTCTCAAGTTAGCAAATGAAAATCCACATTTTTGAAATCAAATCTCACATATTTTGATTAAAATCATTTTGTTTTGAGAAAAGACATACACTAAAGTCACTCAAACATGCACAATAGTTCAAGCTAAGTTACGAGAATCCAAAATATTTAGATCACTCCTCAAAGTACAAAACCTTTGCTCATCAAGTGGTTTTGTGAATATATCGGCTAGTTGTTTGTCGGTGCTCACATGACTCAAAATGATATCTCCTTTGGCTTCGTGGTCTCTCATGAAGTGGTGTCTTATCTCAATATGTTTGGTTCTTGAGTGGTTCACGGGGTTGTTTGCTAGTTTTATGGCACTCTCATTATCACACAAGAGTGGGATTTTGCTAAACTTACAACCAAAGTCGCTCAAAGTGAATCTCATCCAAAGTAGTTGCGCACAACAGGCACCGGCAGCAACATAGTCGGCTTCAGCAGTTGATAGGGCGACAGAGTTTTGTTTCTTAGAGCTACAAGACACAAGAGACCGACCAAGAAATTGAGAAGTCCCTGATGTACTCTTTCTATCTACTTTGCAACCGGCATAATCCGAATTGGAATAGCCAAGTAGATCGAAAGTAGAGCCCTTGGGATACCACAAGCCAAGGTATGGAGTGAAAACTAAATATCTTAAAATTCTTTTAACAGCCATGAGATGACATTCCTTAGGATTAGCTTGAAACCTTGCACACATGCACACACACTAAGCATAATATCGGGCCTAGATGCACAAAGGTAAAGAAGATATCCAATCATGGAGCGATATATCTTTTGATCCACGGCCTTGCTGTAACACCTCAGGTGTTTAAATTACGAAATAAGCCTCATTAGCTTAACACAATGCATAAATAACTAAGAATAGTTTAAAAGAAATGAATTATAAATGGGTTTTGCTTTGAATTGAAAATAGATGTGTATATGTGCACAAGTACATGTACTTTAATCGAACAAATTGAATAACTCTCACCTCAAAGCACTTATGGCTGCAAAATTTAATAGGCAAACCCTTTATGGCAGGTTAAACAAAAGTCTAGTTGAAGCCTAGGAGAGAATGCAAATTTTTGCCCAGGAAATGACATGCCCTCCGAATCCTACTTTTTGAGTTTTTAAAATAACTTCCAAACTATAACTCAAATGAACTTTGGCCTAAACCAAAACTTGTATAACTTTTCATTTTGAACAACTTTCGTGTTCAGAGATTTTTTAGTTGCAACACAGAAATGTAAGAAAATATCAGTTTTACGATCAGACCCTTAAAATTTATCAAATTCTCGCATCTCGGTCCCTCCCTCAACTCTCTCCTCTACTCTGCCCCGACAGCGCAGCGAAGCCACCGGCGCCACGTCGCTGGTGATGCCTGCGACCGCGTCGCGCCAAGCCAATCCTCCAACGCCTCTGCTCGCCGCCCAGCTCGCCCAACCCGCGGCCGCGTCCTCCTTCTCCCCCACGCGACATCCCGCACGGCTAGTAGAACGCAGCCGCCCCGACGCCCAATGGCGTGCCCCAGCCCTGCGCGGCTCTGGCCACCGCCGGCCGCGCCCAATGGCGCACCCCTGCCATGCCCGGTCCGCCCCAACTCTCTCCCCTCCCTTGGCTCGCTATAAAAGGGAGGCACGCCCCTGCTCGCGCGCAGACCCGCCGACGCCCGCCATTAATACCGCCGCTCGGAGCTCAGCGCTAAGCCCCTCCCTCCGCCCCGCCTCCACTCAATCCAACCCCCAGAATCGGTCCCCCACCATCCACCAAAGCTCCCCAGTCAAGCACTACCGCTCCACATCGCCGGAGCTCACCGGAGCCAAGCTCCAAGCGCCGCCGCCCCTGCTCCACCGTGGCGAGCCCGCCACCAGCCACCTCGGCACCAACTGAGACCTCCCCAAGGTAGCCCATGCCTTCCCCGTGCTCCTCCCCCACCTTGCCCTCACCGCCGGCCCCTCCCCTCGCCGGAATCGAGCTCGAGCTCGCCGGCCGGCCGCCAGGGACCACATTGCTTTGATTGCAATCTTCCCAGGGGCCTGCACGCAAGTTTCCAGGGGCATAACTGTAAACCTGTGATTAAACTTTGAATTCAAAAATAGCGAATTTGTAAAATTCATATAAAATCATAGAAATGTCAGAAAAATACAAACTCAACTGTTCTGGAATCGTTAGAAGAAAATTTACAACTTTTGTTACATGTTTTTCTTCAGTTCCATGCTAAATCTTGCTCTAAATTAAATAGAAAGTTTAATAGACTTTAATTGTACCTACTGTTGTACACTAGTTCTGAATCTGATTTCTGGAAAGTAGATTGGTTGCTTGATGTGTAAGCCAGTGTAAAAGTATTGGGACCAGAACCCATCTCTAGCTAAACTTTTTGTTAAACTTTGTTCATGCCATGAAATAATAGAACTAATTTGTACCTGCTGTTATATTGTGATTCATGTTGTAAAACTTTTACAGAGATGTTATAGTGATGCTTAAATACCACAGAAAAAGTTTAGAACCTTTTTCCTTTCTGTAACCTATTTAAATAATTTTGTGGTGGGAAAAATGCACTAATTCAAATAATTAGTTTCCATGCTTGGAAAATGTTCAACTTTTTACTGTGGAACTTTTTATAGAAGCTCTTGCTGTATAAAAAATTTCATACACAGAAACTCTGTAAAACATCCTGTAGAAGTTAATCTTTATTAACATTAGTGTAGCTTGTCCTATTTATTATGCTCTGTATCTTGCACATTAAAATCTGAAAAATTTACAGTAACACATATATGGATAGATTAACCCCCTATAGAATTTTTGGTATCAACACTTGTATGGTTCGTCCTGTATAAAAATAACTATGTTCTAGTAGTGGCTGTGTAATATTTTTTTCATAATTATTCTGATGCATGAAAATGTCTGAAATTTTTACAGTATTCTTATCTCTACATAATGTACTCGGAATAAACATTTCATCACCAGAAGTTACCTAGATCAGTGTTTGTGCATAACCCATGCTTATACTGCGAAAATTAAAATTTCAATACAACACAACCCCTTCTGGTTTAATGAAGTTAATAGTTTAAGATGTACTCTATTAATGATTGCCCAAGAAAATCGTAACTAAGTAACTTCACAACTATGTTTTGTGGACTGCAACTTTATCGTGAAGAAAAATAATCGTCATATACCATCACTACAACTTACACTTGTGCGTTCATATAGAATAGACTACTCTCGCCGACGGAACGTACGAGCTGGTGCCCGCGTCCGAGAGTGAGCAACGTGAAGCTCAAGTGAATCTAACTGAAGCTTTCGAAGACCCGAACCCGAGTTCGGAAGAGCCCAAGGCTAGCTTTACGCAAGAAGGCAAGCCCCGGAGCATGAACTCTATTTTCCAAATTATGCAAATTATTACTCTATTTTTACTTGTGCATTAAGTTTATAGGAGTTGAATGAAAACTTAGTCGCATGATCCTAGGTACCCATGCTCTGAACACTA
Organism: Panicum miliaceum; assembly: GCA_032594955.1. Classification (NCBI taxonomy): domain Eukaryota; kingdom Viridiplantae; phylum Streptophyta; class Magnoliopsida; order Poales; family Poaceae; genus Panicum; species Panicum miliaceum. The sequence continues at coordinate 15,905,528 of CM064068.1, forward strand.
GATATAAGGATCGATAGAATGCTATGCTAATAGGACCCGATAAAAGTCGAGTGATTTTCTGTCACTCGCGAGAATATAGGAGTTGAATGTTTACTACATGCTGCAATCATAAGGTCGATGGACGGGGCTATGGTGCGATGTTCATGTTGGTGATTGAGGCCCCGTCTGTTTAGTGAAAAATGCTAAGGCCGCAGTGTGTGGTAGTGGTGGTTAAGCGTTTGAACGTACTAACCACATACCGAGAATATGGTAATCGGTAAGCTTAAGTACCTAATCGGACCAGCAAGTGGACAGCATCCCACCCTCTCAACTTCGGTTCCATGCGCGCACATCGTGGGTACAGAGCCGGGCTCTGTAGTCTCGGATGGTGGCCCTGATCCACAACACAGGAAGAAAGGGGAAAACTTGCACGTGTGACTCTGGGAGTAACCACGTGACGTGTGTTTAGGTTTCCCATGCAAGGTTAAGAAATTCGATTCGAATCGTCCGTTTCTCGCGGTTATTGAGACTGCTTGACCCTTTTACCACATAGAGTAAGAAGAGGAACAATGATGATAATTAATCTTATTGGATGCAAATTAATTCTTCCACCATGTATGATATTGGATAGTTGCTTACCTAGAATGGTTAAAGAAAACTAGAACTTGGAGCTAAAATTTGAATGTAAGGACCTACTTGTATATGCTTTTCGGCAAAACAAACCCCTCAAGCCAAAAGCCTTGCATGTCTAGGAGTCGGCTAAGTATATTCCACTAGTCGGGTAAGCCTTGCTGAGTATTAGTATACTCAGCCTTGCTTGTGGCTTGTTTTAAGGTGATACGTTTGATGATCTGATCGCTAGTTTAACTTGGCCGTGTACCCTTCCTCCTGGTCGGTGGAATGGGATGCGCCCCGGCCAACGATGATAATGCCGAGGGATGTCTCGTACGGGCTTCATCGAGACATCGTGTATCGTCGATTAGTTTATCGTTATTTTTCCGCTGCATTGAACTCTGAAGAACTCAATTATTTTAAACTCTGAAGTACCTGGTTTTACGAATTCGAACTCAGTTATAATAATAATTTATGATGAACCCTCTGGTGTAAAATTTGTGGAATGTTGTATCCTCTGGGCTCACCTTCGTGTGAGTACATGTATGTGTGGTTTTGATCGGCAAAAACCTTGGTTGTATCGGGAGGTTACCCGACAGACTAATGGATTATTCCGTTTGAAGTGCGAGTTAGCCCTGACTGCCCTCGTGGTGATGGTTAGCGCGCTTGAGCCGGATTAATTCAGGTGGTTCTGCCACAGCTGGCATCAGAGCCAAAATGCATACGCCAGAGAATGCAACAAGCCTTAAAAACTTGTTTTCATAAAACTTGACCAGAGAAAAATGCGTTTGCAAAATGCGTTGGTTCGTTAAGGATGGTACATAGTTCGTAAAGCCCTAAGGGATTATGGGAAAGTTACTAGGTGGCTATCTAACTTATGAATATTATCAACTAACTTCCAGCACATTACTTTCTGTAAAAACTTACTTTTATGCACAATCGATAGCTTGTAAGAAGGTAAGAATCCTCAGCCAACTGAGAGAGCTTGGCCTTCCTATCGGTGATGCGAGCCGAACGCTGCCCTCAAGCAGTGGCTTACTGGAGGTGCTGCCAATATACCAACTATTAGTTGATTATATTGGGAGTAGAAGGTTTGGCGTAGGGTATGGCGATCGCTGTTCATACCCCCGTCTCAAGACGGTACCCCCCGTGAATACGCTATCTTGATAGCATATGTTAACGTCGTCTGTAAGGCGGGAATTGTACGGATGCCGTTTCTATAGTGAACGGTAATGAATACGGACACTTTCATGAGTGCTCGCATGAAAGGTTCAATGGATATATATATATATGCTATATCAATCTTCTGCAGGTACACTAACCGCGATTACGATAAGTTAAAGAACGGTTAGAGAATTTTCGACTTGCTATTATAGTGAGAGACGTGTTGTGTATGCCACCGAAACTAACTTCGTAAGACCAAAGCTATTTGACAATTATTTTATTTTGTGAGGACGAATAGGACGTGCATGCATCATGACTATATAAATCTAAAATTGAAATGCGATGCTGAGAGTGGTAAGGTTCATGCGTGCACAAGATTGTCTTTGCATAAGGATTATCTAGCAAATCTGTCACATTTCTGCCTTATCTGAAAAGATGGATTTATTGAGCTTAGAAAATGATCCTTTCTGGTGGAACTCATGTTGAAAGTATTGTGCCAAAATTTGTATTCTACCTCCTGTCTAAATTTAAAAAATTCTGGACATATGGATAATGAGAAACAACAAAGACCTTGAGATGTCAGTTTTCTGTCCAAAATAAGCACTTCTACCACATAATTTTTTATGCCCTCTTACTGCAAAAGTGTTCAACACAAAACTTGTTGTAAATTTACCCAGGCAGCTACTGTTAAAATTTGGTAATTTTTGGCTAGGTAGATTTTCCGTAGTGCATGAAATCTTGGCCCACTGTTCACCAAAATTTCTGGGTAGACAGTAAAGTAAAACCTTAAGAGAAAGACCATCTTAGAGCCTGATCTAGCTCTGGAGTGACTAGCAAAGTTGTTCGCTAATACCTTAGGAATGTTTTGGTGAAGTTTGAGAATTTCTGGATTACTCAAATTGGAGTTATGGAGTTTTGAAGTTGCTTCCAGAAATATTCAACTTCCATCCTCTAGTTCATATCCTATGGCATGATCTTGTCAAAACTTTTACCCTTTGAAGATGATCCTTTTGAGCAGAAATTAAATACCAAAGTTGTCAAGAATTTCATGTCCTGACAGCTCACAAAATTTCAGCACTATTGTACTTTGCTAGTTTGAGTTATAGGCAAGATACTATAACTCGTTCTGCAGAAAAACAGCTGAGACAGAGAAGCAAAGAATGAATCTTTCGACTATCTTGGCCATCGATTTAGCGTCTTAGTTGAATACCAAAGTTGTACATCTCTAAATTCCCTACCCACTTCCAAAATATGAGCTGTTTTGGATGAACCTACGGAGAGCTATGAGTTTTTCTTGTAGCGAACAGTGTTCTATCCACGATTCTATCCATGATCTTTCGGAAGTCTACTCTTTCCCGTCCTAATCCTATTTAATCGTAGAAGCAATATGGATCACGTTGATAATGATAAACCTTCACATTTCAGATGGTTGGAGCAACCCGTGGTAACCCGGAAGGTTTCGGTGTTAGTGCTAGTGAACCACAACAGCAGCCACCGCCGCCACCCAGTTTGGTGAAAGTAATGGCCGCTCAAACCGAGTTGCTTCGTCAGCTCGTGCAAGGGCAGCAGCACCATCAGCGGGGTGGGCACAATGTCCCCCAACTCCAAGCTGCCGGTTATACGGATTTCCTTGGGACCCAGCCTCCCTTGTTTCACAAAACGGAGGAACCCTTGGATGCGGACGCTTGGATTCGCACAATCGAGTCCAAGTTTTCTCTACTCGTGGCCCCATGTTCGGATGCAAACAAGGCTCGCTTTGCCGCGCAGCAGCTCTCGCTGTACAACTCGTCTTTTGTGGGACCACTACTTTGCTATGCTCCCTGCTGATCACGTTGTCACCTGGAACGATTTCAAAACTGCATTCCGGGCACACCATATCCCAGAAGGTCTTATAGAAAGAAAGCTAAATGAGTTTCTGGCACTCACTCAGGGTACCCGCACTATACTTCGGTATGCTCAGGCCTTCAACTGTCTGTGCCAGTACGCAGGCTATCACGCAGACATGAATGCTAAAAAGCGTGATCGTTTCCGCAGAGGTCTGAGTACCAAACTCAAGGAACGGCTGAATCTTGTCAAGGCCGATACATATAATGAGCTAGTCAACATGGCCATCACTCAAGAGGACTGTATTGAGGCTCATCGTGCTGAAAAGAAGAGGAAGGCGCCAGCTGGACCCTCGGGTGCTCAGCCACCGAGGTATCGCTTGGTGCAAAATGCTGCGCCTACAGCTCCACAGAAGGCCCCTCAGCCAGGACGTTGGATTATCAGGCCCCCATAGCAGCAAGGTGTTGTACGACCCCCTGTGCCTCAGCAAACTGGACCAAGGCCCGCTACTCAGCAGTTTCTTCGACCGAGCATCACCAATCATTGTTTCAAGTGCGGGAGTTCCAATCATTTTTCTCGCGAATGCCCACAGCCTAGGCAGCCAAGTCAGGGCGAAGACTCTAACCAGAACAATAAGAACAAAGCCAAGAGGCAGACCCTTCAGGTCAAACAAGGATGGATCAATTTCACCACCCATGCAGAACTTCCTGAAGGAGCACCAATGATGACGGGTACATTCTCTATCCATAACAAGCCTGCAGTTATATTGTTTGATTCTGGTGCATCACCTAGTTTCATTAGTGCAAAGTTTGGTGCAAAAGTAGGTTTGGATGTTTGTCACACAAAAGGGTTGTATATGATATCAACACCGGGTGGTAAAATCGCTTCAAATCAAATGATAAGGCAAGTACCAATCAAGTTGGGTAGTAAAATCATCAATATGGACCTTGTTCTTTTACCCTTTGACGGCATGGACGTTATTTTGGGTATGAATTGGATGGCTCTACACGGAGTCACACTGGACCTTTCTTCCCGTGCTGTTGAAATAAATTCACCTAGTCACGGAGCCACTACCCTTTACCTACCGTTCCAGGAGTGCACGAATTCTTGCGCTTTCGTGATGGAAGGAATCAAACTAGAAGATATTCCAGTGGTATGCGAGTATGCCGATGTTTTTCCGGATGACTTACCAGGAATGCCACCAGATAAGGATATTGAGTTCGTTCTTGAACTGCAACCAGGCACTGCACCTATCTCCAAAAGACCCTATAGAATGCCACCTAAGGAATTGGCCGAACTGAAAACACAACTCCAAGAACTACTGGACAAAGGCGTCATTCGTCCTAGCGCATCACCTTGGGGATGTCCAGCCCTATTTGTAAAGAAAAAGGATGACAGTTTGAGGTTATGCGCTGACTACCAACCTCTCAATGCGGTAACCATTAATAATAAATACCCATTTCCCCACATCGATGTTCTCTTTGACCAATTATCTGGAGCTAGAGTTTTCTCAAAGATTGATCTTCGATCTGGATATCATCAGATAAAAATTCATCCATGCGATATTCCTAAGACTGCCTTTTTCACACGATATGGACTATACGAATTCTTGGTCATGTCCTTTGGTCTCACCAATGCCCCTGCTTACTTCATGTATCTCATGAATTCGGTATTCATGCCTGAGCTCGACAAATTCGTCGTAGTTTTCATTGACGACATCCTTATCTATTCCAAGAACGAGGAAGAGCACGCTAAGCACCTGCACATTGTTCTTCAGCGTCTCAGAGACCATCAGCTCTATGCTAAATTTTCTAAGTGCGAATTCTGGTTGGATAGTGTGAAATTCTTGGGTCACACTATTTCCAGCGAAGGCATAGCCGTTGACCCCAGCAAGGTACAATAAGTGATGGATTGGAAACCTCCTACCTCTGTTCATCAGATTCGCAGTTTTCTTGGTTTAGACGGTTACTATCGCCGTTTCATTCCGGATTTCTCCAGGATTGCTAAACCTATGACTGAACTATTGAAAAAGGGAGTAAAGTTTGTGTGGGATAAGAAATGTGAAGAAGCTTTCCACACTCTTAGAGAAAATTTGACTACAGCCCCTATGTTAGCTCAACCCGATAACACCAAGCCGTTCGATGTTTACTGTGACGCATCTGGCACCGGTCTTGGTTGTGTGCTTATGCAAGAAAATCGAGTTATCGCCTATTCTTCACGAGCCCTTCGGCCCCATGAGCAGAATTATCCGACCCATGATCTCAAATTAGCAGCAGTCATTCATGCTCTAAAAATATGGAGACATTATCTAATGGGTACTCATTGTAACGTCTACACCGATCACAAGAGTCTCAAATATATCTTCACCCAAGCCGATCTGAATATGAGACAAAGAAGATGGCTAGAATTAATCAAGGATTATGATCTCGAGGTGCACTATCACCCCGGCAAGGCTAATGTAGTCGAGGATGCACTCAGCCGTAAGGCCCATTGCCATTGCCTATCAGTGGAATTCTATAATGAGACATTATGTTCAGAAATGAGGAAGCTTAGTTTGGAAATGATTTCCCAAGGCACCTTGTATCACATCTCAGTTGAGCCCACTCTTCACGACCAGATCATCATGGCACAACTACATGATGAAGGAGTTAAGATCATCAAACAAAAACTCTCTCTAGGTGAAGAGAAATACAAATGTTTCCGCCAGGACCATAAGGGAGTTCTATGGTTCGAAAGTCGCATAGTCGTTCCAAAGAATCATGAGCTCCGTAAGCATCTTGATGAGGCACATCTTTCAAAATTTTCTATTCACCCCGGCAACAGCAAAATGTATCAAGATCTTAGGAAAAACTTCTGGTGGACTAGAATGAAAAGGGAAATTGCTAAATATGTCTCAGAATGTGACACATGTCAGAGAGTAAAAGCCAGCCACTTGAAAGTAGCCGGTACACTTCAACCTTTGCCTATACCCTCATGGAAATGGGAAGACCTAAGTATGGATTTCATTGTTGGATTGCCAAGTACCGCACAGAAACATGATTCCATATGGGTTATCGTTGATAGGCTCACAAAGACGGCACATTTTCTTCCGGTGCACACCACCTATACTGCCAAGAAATATGCCGAGATTTATCTTGACCGCATTGTTTGCCTACATGGAGTACCAAAGACTATTATTTCCGATCGTGGTACTCAGTTTGTAGCGCGCTTTTGGGAACAATTGCAAGCTTCTCTTGGTACTAAATTGATTCGAAGCTCAGCCTATCATCCCCAGACTGACGGACAAACTGAAAGAGTGAACCAAATTCTTGAAGACATGCTTAGAGCTTGCGTCATTCACTATGGCAAGAATTGGGACAAATGCCTATCCCTAGTAGAGTTCTCATATAACAATAGCTATCAAGCGAGTTTGAGAATGGCACCATTTGAGGCCTTGTACGGACGAAGGTGTCGAACCCCTTTCAGTTGGTCATAGACCGGAGAACGCAAAATATTTGGACCAGACTTGGTAATCGAGGCCGAAGAAAAAGTGAGAATAATACAAGAAAACCTTAGAGCCGCACAATCCAGGCAAAAGAGCTATTTCGACCGGAGAAGAAAGCCTCTTAGGTTTGAAGTTGGTGACCATGTCTACCTTCGAGTTTCACCAACCAAGGGTGTACAACGATTCGGAGTCAAGGGAAAACTATCTCCCTGTTATGTTGGTCCCTATGAAATCATCGAGAGCTGTGGACCCATAGCCTATAGAATTCGACTGCCCCCTCAGCTTGCAGCCATCCATGATGTCTTTCACGTGTCTCAGCTCAAGAAGTGTGTTCGAATCCCTACCGAGGTTGTGGAACAACAAGAAATATTGGTAGAGCCCGACCTCTCGTATGTTGAGTATCCTATCAAAATCATGGATCAAAAAGAAAGAAGCACTAGAAGGAAAGTAATTAAAATGTATAAAATTCAATGGAATCATCACACTGAGGAAGAAGCCACATGGGAAACTGAAAGCTATCTAAACCAAAATTTCCATGGTTTTCTCAACCCTACCGAAGGTACACACACTGTCCACACTAAGCTTATTGTCTGAATCTCGGGGCGAGATTCTTTTTAAGGAGGGAAGGCTATAACACCTCAGGTATTTAAATTACAAAATAAGCCTCATTAGCTTAACACAATGCATAAATAACTAAGAAAAGTTTAAAAGAAATGAATTATAAATGGGTTTTCCTTTGAATTGAAAATAGTTGTGTATATGTGCACAAGTACATGTACTTTAATCAAACAAATTAAATAACTCTCACCTCGCTATAAAAGGGAGGCACGCCCCTGCTCGCGCGCAGACCCGCCGACGCCCGCCATTAATGTTGCCGCTCGGAGCTCAGCGTTGAGCCCCTCCCTTCGCCCCGCCTCCACTCAATCCGACCCCCGGAATTGGTCCCCCACCATCCACCAAAGCTCCCCAGCCAAGTGCTGTAACACCCAAAAATATAGGGAATAAAATTTTTTAAAAAATATTTTTATAAAAATCACAAAATAAAATTATGCATGCATCTCTATTTTTCTTCTCCTCTTTTCTTTCAGCCCAGCCCAAACCTCTCTCTCTTCTCCTTCTATTTTTCTCTTCTCGCGGACCAGTGCCGTTGGCCCAATCCTTCTCTCCTTCTTTTCTTTTCTCTCTCTTCTCCTTCTTTTCTTTTCCCCTGCGGCCCAACTCAGCCGGCCCAGCTCAGCAGCCCAAACCGCTCACTCTCTTTTACCCTTTCCCACCAACAGCTGGGCCCCACCTGTCGGTGCCTTCTTCTACCTTCCTTTCTTCTTCCTCTGTTCCGCTCCCTCCTTCCTTTCTCCACCGCACCGTCGTTCGTGCTTTCCCCTTCCTTTTTCCTTCCTCACCGCGAGTCCGGATCGACTCCGCACCGTCGCCCGCATCTCCTCTTTCCTTCGCTGCGACACTGGTTGCCTTACTGGCCACGGTGCGCGTCCGCCCTTTCCTTCACCGCCCACCGCCTTCCCTATTCTCGGCCGCTCCATCTCCTCTCCGCCCCTATAAAATCCCATCGGAGCCAAGCTTTGCACCCAGAACTGTCCACAATCCCTTACTCTACTCCACACCATCGCACGCCGCTGGAGTTCGCACACCAGAGGCACGCCGCCGCCCCGTGTCACCGCATCTCTACAAGTTGGTGAGCATCAAGCCGCACCCGTTTCCCCTCTCTCTCTCTCGCTCTGTCGCAGCCGCGATTGCTCGCCGGAACTCTGTTTCGGCCCGCCGCCGTGGCCACCGGTCCACTGTCGTCGCACGGCTATCCCGTGACCACCAACACCTTCGCCGTGTCACCCACTCTCTCCCAGCATAAACCCAGCTTGAACTAAGCCCCGGAACACCGGATTCGGTGAAGCTCCGGTCGTCCGCCGCCGCTATTGCTCGCCGTCGGCGCTCAGCACAACTCCGATTCGCCCGACCCTCTTTACCCCGTTGAGTCGACCCTTCCCCTGCCACTCGATCTAGATCTAATGGCCAGAACCGATTCGAGCCGCGTCCAATTCACCCGACCCTAGCCGTCCCCGGAACTTTTGCAGAAAAGCCACAAGGTTTTCCAGGAATCAACCCGCAGTCCAGATAAGTAGAAAAATAGTTAGAGTTGAGCCCTTTCTTTTTTCTGTTCGGACCCGTGACTTTTCTAGAATTAGTACCCGCCGTCCAGGACCTATAGTTTTGCACCCCGACCCTTTGTTTAAGGTTTAAATTATGTTTTATCCCCTGGAAGTTCAAAACTCTCGCAGTTAGGTCCCTAGATCACTGTTTTAACCATATCTTCACCGTTTTAACTCCGATTTTAGCGATTCTTGCGCCCACGCGATCCTTGCATCATGAACTACAACTTTAACATCTTTTTACTTTCTGTTTGTACTGTTTGTTGTACTATTTCTTATTTGTTTGTGTATACTTGTTTGTGTGATCGCGTAGACAACATGATGTTCGAGCAAAACCAAGAGCAAGCTTACGAGAAAGAGAACCAGCAGCTATTTGAGGAAGGCTAGTAGATTTCCCCCCTACATATTCTATTTTAACCCAACAATAGAATGATAATTCACTTTACTTTAATGTTGCTTTGCATAAACTTGATGGGTTACCTATGCTAAGGACATACCTAGTCTTTTACCCCAAACCTTGAAACACCTGGGTTTACTATTCATGTTGGGTAGTCACGCTTAGTTGCAAACTTTGGGATTGGTATTGGTTTACTTTTATGACAATGTTGATCATGATTCATATTGTTGTTTTACCGCGTTAATTCAAGATCAACTTTGATTAATGGGAACATGGAGAACAACCCATGTGAACAGTGCAACCACAAAGTCATATGTGATGAGGACATCACTCCTACGGATATACACAAGGCTTCTTCGCTGGACATCCAAACCATTCAAGGTCCAATCACAAGAGCTCGCGCGCGACAATTAAATTTAGAGGTGAGCTCGCTCCTAAGTGTTTCTCCTAATAGTTTCAAGAATAGTTTGCTACCTAATGTTTATATTGTGATTAGAAACCAAGGAGAAGATAAGATGACACATGGAGAGGAGCATGGAGTCGTGGAGGGACAGCAAGGGACGTCCAAGCTACGTGGAGGCCCAATACAACTCAACTTCGAGTCCACCTCGGAGTCCAGGAGCAGTTTGACTTGAATTGGACGCCCAGGCCGCATCCGAAGTCCGATTTCGACAATCTACATATGGGTGGAAAGACAATTTGATAGAGCTTCCAATGGCGTTGGTTTGAGGCCCAAATTCATTATGAGTCGTCGGGAATCGTCCAAGGAAGTTGGCGTCCAGAATCTGTCCCGGTGCTGCGTCACCGTATTTTGGCCTTTGGGCCGTGTATCGTCGTCGAGTCCTTTAGGGTTGCGTCCAGGTACTTGGATACGACCCTAAACCCTATATATCAGTAGCCGCCGCCCTTGTTAGGATTCGGGTTTTACTTAGATTATTCTGTCAAGAACAGTTTCGCCGTACTCGGCTTGTGAGACCCCAACTCGTGAGCTAATCATCCATCTGCAATTGGTTTGCAATCTTCCTTGTTCTTGCTTGTGTTCTTCAATTCGCAGGCAGGGATTAGCCTTCTTGGCAAGGTCGACCGTGTATTCGCCGGTCGATAACCTGAGGAGACGTGGTGCTACGATTGCGGGGTTTCGGGATGTGTTGCCGGAAGCCGGATCGATTCGTGTCGCGACTCCACCAAATCGAGAGTTATCAGAACCTTTCGGAAGATCGGGAACCCTCGTTCACATTAAGTGGTATTCAGAGACAGGTTTACCGTCAGGTTCGCTCTTACCTTTGTTTTCGCCTTTGTCCTATAGTCCACAGAACAGCCGCAAAACAAAAAAATTTGTAGTTAGGTTTTTCCCATCCTAGACCGTGTTTAGCCTTTTGCATAATTCTCTTTCAGAGTCCGCAGTGTTGAGTTTGTGTCCTATACTCATCTTTTTGTGTGGTTGAGTCCGTGTCTTTGGTTCGGTTTTGTGCATCCACTTTCCCCGACTAACATCCCACAAAAAGTTTTCCACCGATTCGCATCCGTTTCACCAACGCCATCACAAAAACCTAATTCGGAGGGTCCTCCTTAAAACGGGCATAACTTTCGGCTCGGACCTCCGATTGAGGTGTTCTTTTTTTTCCCGGAAAGATCTCGAAATTCAGAAGGTCCTTGATTCGAGCTCTGAAGTTCCATCTACAGTTTTTGGGAACAATCGTGATTTTCTCCAGATCACGTGTTACCTCTGATTGAGTTGATCCTTTGTGGTGTACCTATTTTTGTGCCCCTGGTTGTGAAAAAAATAGAAGAAAAATAAAAGCAAAAAAACAAAAAATTGATTTCTACTAGTGCTAAAAGACAAAACAGGGAAGCACATAGAGAGGGTACAATTGCTGTTTTATGTGCTGTGGCTGGTTCATTGCTGATTTTCTCTCATTGCTGATCATCCTTTTCATCTTACCTCCTTGTTTGTTGGCACTACTGACTAAGGACTCGGTTAGACCAGCACCTAAGGACAAGTACCTTTGGACATTTATTCAGCATTGCTATCTGCTAGTGAATTGTGTTCCACTTACATATTTTTGGCCTTCCTAGAACTCCACATACTACTTCTGTGCAGCACCGGTTCTTAACCCTTGCAATCGTGGCCTACGCCTTCCAGGTATCCTTTGCCTTGCTGGTAAGAACTTTGTAAGAGCTTGGTAAGGTGTTTCCTTTGCTGTGTAGATTGAATTGAGAGGCACCACCACACCTGCGTAGGAGATTTTTAGGGATAACCTTCACTGTTTGTTTGTTCCTGTTTTTTTTTTGTGTCTACAATGGCAGGCAACGATGGAGACACTCCCAAGGACTTAAACGAGTGTGTTAGCCAAGCTCAGCTGCATGCTTTCATGGAGGACACACGAAACGAGATACGTGAGGCAGTTACCAGGGCCGTCACCGAGAACATCAACGAACTCCGACTTGCTGACCTCGTTGGGGAGTTGAACGGACGGATAGCCACGCTAACTAACAGAGTTGCTGCGTTAGAAAACCGTCCACCACCTCAGCCAGCCGATCCTCAAGACGTGGTGTATGATGTCCATGGCAACATTGACGAGGCAGCTACACGAGAGGCCCGCATACGAGCGCGTGTTCGCGTGAACAACGCAGGAGGTAACCGTGCCCCCGCTGATCCTTATGCTAAGGTTAAATTTACTATACCGTCTTTTCCTGGACATTATGATGTTGAGGGATATCTTGATTGGGAGATGATGGTTGACCAAAAATTTAGTGCCCACCTAGTGCCTGAGCAACATAGAGTTCGACAAGCCACTAGTGAATTTAAAGATTTTGCTATCATTTGGTGGACTGGTTTAGTTGCTTCAGGTCTTGCACCTACTACTTGGGAACACCTCAAGGTTGCTATGCGTGATAGGTTTGTTCCTCCTTCTTATCATAGAGAACTGCGTGCCAGTTTGATGTGTTTAGATCAGGGTACTAAATCTGTGCAGGACTACTATGGTGAGCTTCAGAAGGGTTTGATGCGTTGCGGGATTGTTGAGGGACCCGAGGATGCTCTCGTTCGTTTTTATTCGGGTCTGAGACGTGAGATTCAGGACATAGTTTATTATAAGGATTTCACTACTATCAACCAGTTGTTCCAGTTTGCTATGCTTGCAGAGAAGGAATTGCAGGGTCGTCAGCTACAGGACAGGACCAGCGCCCGGACGTCCTTTGCTTCACGCACACCGGTGCTTTCAGGGGTGCCCAAGCCTTCGAGTTTTCGAGCACCTCCACCAGCGGGCAAGAAAACAATGACGAGTGGTGTTTCGACTACACCAAACAAATCTTCTTCACGTGCTGCAGATTCAGGTAACAATGTTGTGCAGGCCCCGGCTCAGAGTTCTTCATCCGCTGCATCGACGGGACGCACCTCCGGCATTCAATGCTATCACTGCCATGGGATTGGACACGTGAAGAAGGATTGCCCAAGTCAGCGGGCATATTTGGCGACAGAAGATGGAGGTTACATCAGCACCTCCGACATAGAAGATGATGATGAAGCGGTCGCTGCTGAGGACGTCGACAACCTGGTCATTCATGGTGGACAGACTGCGGGCTTCTTGAACATTATTGTTCAGCGTGTACTCAGCACGCAAATACAGCAGCCTGAGAGGTTGCAGCGACACAATTTGTTCCAGACCTTTTTCGTCATTAAGCAGCGATGTGCTCGTGTGATTATTGATGGAGGAAGCTGCAACAACTTGGTGAGTTCAGATCTGGTCAAGAAGCTTGGCTTGACCACACGACCACATCCACATCCATACTATGTTCAGTGGTTAAATGACTCCGGTAAAGCTAAGGTAACACAAACTTGCAGAGTTTCTTTTTCCATTGGTGCATATGCTGATTTTGCTGATTGCGATGTGGTACCTATGCAAGCTTGTTCACTTTTGTTGGGTCATCCATGGGAACATGATAATGATGCTACACACCATGGTAGAAGTAATAATTATACCTTCATGCATAAAGGGAAGAAAATTACTTTGGTTCCTTTGACACCTGCTGAAATTGCACAAGCCGATCAAGAAAGAGCTGCTAGTTTGAGTAATGATAAATCTGAAAACCAGCAAGTTGCTAATTCTATGTTCCCACCTAAAAAGGAGAAACACACTCATAAATCTGAGGCCGAGGGAATTAAATTAGGGGGTCAAGTTATGCTCGCAACAAAATGTGACCTCGCTGAAATTTCTGATGATGATATTTGCTATGCCTTGTTTTGCAAACGAACCTTATTTTCACTTCATGATATTGCTAGCTCTTTGCCTCCTGTGGTTACTAATATTTTGCAGGAGTACGCGGACGTTTTTCCAGCTGAGATACCTCCGGGGCTGCCACCTTTGAGAGGAATAGAACATCAAATTGATTTGATCCCCGGCGCCGCTCTGCCAAACCGTGCTGCCTATAGAACCAACCCCGAGGAGACTAAAGAAATTCAGCGACAAGTCCAAGACCTTGTGGACCGTGGGTATGTACGTGAGAGCCTTAGTCCTTGTGCTGTTCCTGTGCTTTTGGTTCCTAAGAAAGATGGTTCGTGGCGTATGTGTGTTGATTGTAGAGCCATTAATAATATTACTATTCGATATCGTCATCCTATTCCTAGGTTGGACGACATGCTTGATGAGTTGTGTGGTTCTATAATTTTCACAAAGATTGATTTGCGTAGTGGTTACCACCAAATAAGAATGAAGCTTGGAGATGAATGGAAAACTGCTTTTAAAACTAAATTTGGGTTGTATGAGTGGTTAATGATGCCTTTTGGTTTAACCAATGCACCTAGTACCTTCATGCGCTTGATGAATGAGGTTTTGAGGGCTTTTATTGGTCGATTTGTGGTGGTTTACTTTGATGACATATTGATTTACAACAAGTCTTTGGATGAACATATGGATCACTTACGTGTTGTTTCTGATGCGTTGAGAGTAGTGCAATTGTTTGCTAACCTTGAGAAGTGCACCTTTTGCACCGATCGAGTTTCTTTCCTTGGCTATGTTGTTACTCCACAGGGCATTGAGGTGGATGAGACGAAAATTGAAGCCATTGAGAGTTGGCCGTTGCCCCAAAACATCACACAGGTGAGGAGTTTTCTTGGTCTTGCAGGTTTCTACCGCCGCTTCGTCAAAGATTTCAGCACCATTGCTGCACCGCTGCATGAGTTGACGAGGAAGGGTGTGGTGTTTCGTTGGGGAAAAGCACAAGAGGAGTCATTTGTCACTTTGAAGGACAAGCTTACGCATGCGCCGTTGCTGCAACTTCCGCATTTTGGTAAGACTTTCGAACTCGCTTGTGATGCTAGTGGAGTTGGTATTGGTGGTGTTTTGATGCAGGATGGTAAACCCGTTGCATACTTTAGCGAAAAAATAAATGGCCCTGTTCTGAATTATTCTACGTATGATAAAGAATTGTATGCTCTTGTACGTTCTTTAGAGACGTGGCGTCATTATTTGTGGCCTAAAGAATTTGTTATACACTCTGATCATGAAGCGCTTAAGTATCTTCGTTCTCAAAATAATCTGAACCGTAGACATGCTAAATGGGTTGAGTTCATTGAATCTTTTCCTTACATTATTAAGCATATGAAAGGGAAGGATAATGTGATTGCTGATGCTTTGTCTAGACGATATACCTTACTGTCCCAACTTGATTGTCGGATTTTTGGGCTTGAATCAATTAAAGAACAATATGCGCTTGATCCTTATTTTACAGAAGTGTTGCTTAATTGTAAAGAGGGACGTACATGGAACAAGTTTGTGGTCAATGATGGATTTGTGTTTAGAGCTAACCGCCTGTGCATTCCAGTTGGTTCCGTTCGTCTTTTGTTGATACAGGAAGCACATGGAGGAGGTTTGATGGGACATTTTGGCGCAAAGAAGACGGAGGATGTTTTGACCACACATTTCTTTTGGCCAAAGATGAGGACCGACGTTGAGAGGTTCGTTGCTCGCTGCACTACATGTCAGAAAGCTAAGTCTCGTTTGAATCCACATGGTTTGTACATGCCTCTTCCTGTTCCTTCTATTCCTTGGGCCGATATTTCTATGGACTTTGTTTTGGGATTGCCTAGGACTAAGAGGGGGATGGATAGCATTTTTGTTGTGGTGGATCGATTTTCTAAGATGGCTCATTTTATACCATGTCATAAAAGTGATGATGCTGTTCATATTGCTAACCTCTTTTTCCACGAGATTGTACGCTTGCATGGTTTGCCTTCTACTATTGTTTCAGATCGTGATGCGAAATTTTTGAGTCACTTTTGGCGTACTTTGTGGTACAAGTTGGGGACAAAATTATTATTTTCTACCACTTGTTATCCACAAACTGATGGACAAACAGAGGTGGTGAACCGTACCTTGGGCACCATGTTGAGGACTGTTTTGAAGAAGAATTTGAAGATGTGGGAAGAATGCTTGCCTCACGTGGAGTTTGCATACAATCGGGCAACACATTCTACCACAAAGGTAAGTCCTTTTCAGGTAGTGTATGGTTTCAACCCCCGTGCTCCTATTGATATCTTACCTTTACCTACTACTGAGAGAATTCATAGTGATGCTAAGAAACGTGCTGAATTTATATTGAAAATGCATGAAACAACTAAGCACAACATTGAAAAGATGACTGAAAAATATAGAGTTGCTGGTAGCAAAGGTAAAAGAGAGTTAAAACTTGAACAAGGTGATCTAGTGTGGTTACATTTGAGAAAAGAACGTTTTCCAGAATTGAGGAAGTCCAAGTTAATGCCTAGAGCTGATGGTCCTTTCAAAATAATTAAGAAAATTAATGATAATGCATACAAACTTGAGTTGCCTCCCGAGTTCGGGGTTAGTCCCACCTTTAACATTTCAGATTTGAAGCCTTACTTGGGAGAAGATGATGCGCTTGAGTCGAGGACGACTCAAATTCAAGAGGGGGAGGATGATGAGGACATCACTCCTACGGATATACACAAAGCTTCTTCGCTGGACATCCAAACCATTCAAGGTCCAATCACAAGAGCTCGCGCGCGACAATTAAATTTAGAGGTGAGCTCGCTCCTAAGTGTTTGTCTTAATAGTTTCGAGAATAGTTTGCTACCTAATGTTTATATTGTGATTAGAAACCAAGGAGAAGATAAGATGACACATGGAGAGGAGCATGGAGTCGTGGAGGGACAGCAAGGGACGTCCAAGCTACGTGGAGGCCCAATACAACTCAACTTCGAGTCCACCTCGGAGTCCAGGAGCAGTTTGACTTGAATTGGACGCCTAGGCCGCATCCGAAGTCTGATTTCGACAATCTACATATGGGTGGAAAGACAATTTGATAGAGCTTCCAATGGCGTTGGTTTGAGGCCCAAATTCATTATGAGTCGTCAGGAATCGTCCGAGGAAGTTGGCGTCCAGAATCTGTCCCGGTGCTGCGTCACCGTATTTTGGCCTTTGGGCCGTGTATCGTCGTCGAGTCCTTTAGGGTTGCGCCCAGGTACTTGGACACGACCCTAAACCCTATATATCAGTAGCCGCCGCCCTCGTTAGGATTCGGGTTTTACTTAGATTATTCTGTCAAGAACAGTTTCGCCGTACTCGGCTTGTGAGACCCCAACTCGTGAGCTAATCATCCATCTGCAATTGGTTTGCAATCTTCCTTGTTCTTGCTTGTGTTCTTCGATTCGCAGGCAGGGATTAGCCTTCTTGGCGAGGTCGACCGCGTATTCGCCGGTCGATAACCTGAGGAGACGTGGTGCTACGATTGCGGGGTTTCGGGACGTGTTGCCGGAAGCCGGATCGATTCGTGTCGCGACTCCACCAAATCGAGAGTTATCAGAACCTTTCGGAAGATCGGGAACCCTCGTTCACATTAATATGGCTCTGACCTTAGCCAATTAATTAGATGTGTAGGTTGCTGGTGGCCTTACCGAAAGGGCAAGGAGGGGATCGGTGATAGGGGTCATAGCCCGGTCCTCTTGGGGTAGCTGCCTTTGCTAAGGAGCTGACCATTAGGGAGGTTTATGGACCACACTGCTACTGAAACTCTAGCGGGCTGCCTAGCTCTCGACATGTCTTTGTAAAGGCTTCGTAGTGTACCCTCGCCACTCACCTCGGAAGTGTTTAAGGGACTTGCAAACCCGGGCGATTCAGGGAAACACGATTTATGGGTAAAGTGTACAACCTCTGCAGACTGTAAAACTGTTATAACAGCCGTACTCACGGTTAAGAGTGGCTTGGACCCTCACATGATAATGAAACTTGAAGATTAATTAAATTGTGGTTCGTGGATTATGTTTATGGTACCTTTATGATTTTACTAAAGTGGGTTGGTATAAACTTAAACCTAGTTAATAGGTGCTTGTTAATAAATACTTGACCAACTAAAAGTGACTGCTGCTGCAAACCTTAACCTATCCTTGATGGCCTTGCATATTCACCCCACTTGCTGAGTACCAACCATAAGAGTACTCACCTTGCCCCCTGCTGATCAGAAGAGAACTTTGAAGAGAACTTCATCGACTTCGAGGAGTTCTAGGCTTTGCGTTCACTAGCCATCGCCTGTGGAAGACGGAGTTGTTGCAGACTTCGTATAGGGTATAACGGTTTATCATTTAAAGACATTTGTGTCTCTTTTATTCGGAGTGTAATATTGTTAAATACTTTATTTAGTTACTTTTTGAGCATTGTCTTTGATATATTACACTTTTCCGTCTATCATGTGTGTGTGAACATGATCCTGGCGCACACATGAGATGCATCTGGTTCTTTCTAGAATCGGGTGTGACAGAAGTGGTATTAGAGCTATGTTGACTGTAGGACGCTAGTCTAGTTAGAAATGGTCAAAATTAAGGATTTATCTTCTAGCAAGCCATGTCAGCATCAAAAATTTCTTTTGTGTTCATTTTATTTCCGCATAAAAACCTATGTTTACATAAACCTTCTATATTTTATTTCTTTAAAAAAAATATATTCTGAGTTTTATTCCCACTCTGTCAGATGGTCAGGACTTACCAGACTGCTCGCAAGCGCACCGGAGGTTGCCAAGTTCGCATTGCCCCAGCTGAGCCAGCTCTTCCCGCCCCAGTTCCGGCCCCTGTTGAGGAGGAGGAAGCTATGGAGGAGGAACCCGCGGAGGCCTACTACTTCGTGGATGGTGAAGATGGCCGCATCATGGCGATTGATGAAGAAGGGAATCAGTTCACACCACCGGCATCACCAGTTTTTGAGGCACCACCACCACCCCCAGTTGTCCCTGCTCCAGCTCCCGCTCCAGCACTGGTCGCCGCTGGAAGAAGCCCGGGTAACTCCGAGGGTATTGATGATGGAAGAGATGATGATGAGGACAATGACAACAATGAACAAAACGACGATCAGGGTGATGATTCTCCAGGGACGAGGCAACTCTGCTGTGTTCGCACTTCGGACAGAGAGCCCGGTCTCTTGTCTCTGGTGCTACAAGGTGTTCTGCAGGAGTTAAGCAACCACGTGAGACCCCACTACCACACGCACCACTACATCGACCCTGCGCTCGGCGACTACTACCTCACTCGCGTCCACATCAGGATGGATACGGAGAGCGCCAGAGGCCGGAGGACTCTCACAGCGCATGACTCCGCTACGCCCCATGCTACTTACGACGCTGCCATCAGCAGCGCCGCCAGGAGAGCTCTGTGGTCCATCTGCCACACCCATCGCCAGGAGCTTCAGAACACGGAGTATCGCCACCTTCCTCGCCGCATCAGTGGAACTAAGGAGACTGTGGTTCCTCTGGGTGGAGATGATGAAGACCGCCTCAACACTCTTGCTCGAGTCACCGCCGCCCTCAACGCTGAGTTGGAGAGTGTCGTCACTGAGCTGGATGATACTCAGGACAAGCTACTGGAGGCCCATGATACTCTTGCTCGACTTGAGGGAAGGGCGCCGCCACCTCCACAGCTGAATGAACCCCGCTTCCCCACCCTGTCACCGCCCCGCAAGAAGCTTCGCCGCGGCGAACCCGGCTCCATAACTCGCCCCGAGGAATAGGCATCTAGGCTCTTAGGCTAGTATCTCTTAAAGTTCTCTCGTTAGAATCATTTTTCTTGAGAGGACGACGATGTAATAATGTTTGCTTGAGAACAAATGTTTGTTTTGGGTGCCTTAAGAATTGCTTGCTATAGTCTATCTATTAATATAAGTTGGAGTCCTTATAAATCCATATTTTGTTAAAGATCTTATCTTCTACCTACCTATATCCAGTACACCTATCTTATCCTGGGTTTATTCCCTAACGGTCAGATTGTAAACACCAGTGGAGGATAGAATATCCCTAGCACTAGGCGTGCTCACGTAGTCAACCGACAGAGTCAGTTGCCACCACCACCCAACCCAACAATGGAGCAATTCTTGGCAGCACAGAGGCAGGTGTTGCAGAACCTCACTGCCACCATCCAGAACACACAAGCTCAGCAGAATCAGCAAGCACCTCAGCAAAACCAGCCACCAAGAGACAAACATAGAGAATTCTTGAGCCACCCCACCCCTACCTTTTCTCACTCAGTGGACCCCTTGGATGCTGATGACTGGTTGAAGGTCATCACTAAAAAGCTGGAGATCACGCAATGCAGTGACCGTGAAAGGGTCCTGTATGCTGCAGGACATCTGGAAGGTGCAGCCGCTGATTGGTGGGATGCTTTCACTGCTGCCCACGCCAATGCCAACACAATCACCTGGGAGGAGTTCAGAACCAACTTTCGCAGCCACCATATTCCAGCAGGACTAATGAAGCTCAAGCAGAAGGAGTTCCTGTCCCTGAAGTAAGGCAGCATGACTGTCAGTGAGTACCGGGACAAATTCACTCAGTTGTCTCATTACGCGCCCCACAAGGTGGATAGTGACGCGAAGAGGCAGGAGCGTTTCTTGGAAGGTCTGATAGGGCCGCTCAACTATCAGCTGCACAGTGAGACCTTTCCAAACTTCCAGACTCTGCTAGACAAAGCCATTGGTCTGGAGAGCAAGCGCAAGGATCTTGGGGAACACAAGCGAAAACTTCAGTCCCAGGGACAATCCAGCAGCAACACTCGTCCCCGCTACAGCACACCCCAGTGATTTCAGTCGCGCTTTGGAGGACAAGGCAGAGGATATCCGCAGAGTCAACAGAACCAACGAACTCCACAGCAGCCTCAGCGCTTCAACCATCAGACTCAGCGCAACTCCAACCCGCAACCGTATCGTTCCGGCTATGCCACGGGTGCACCAGCGCGGACCAACAATCCAGTCACACTGGTCCAACCCAATGGCTGTTTCAAATGTGGAGAACTGAGGCATTATGCTAACAACTGCCCGAAGCATAACATGCAGACTCCTCAGAATCAGAGAAACAGTGGGCAGAGGCAGACTCCTCAGCAGCAGCAGCCGCGCAACATCAACCAGACACAATTGGGCAACAGAGGTAAGCAGAACTACGTGCGCGGAAGGGTGAATCATGTGGCTGCAGAAACAACTGAAGAGGCTCCCGATGTTGTGCTCGGTACGTTCCTTGTTAATTCTGAACCTGCATCAGTTTTATTTGACTCTGGAGCATCACATTCATTCATTACTGAGCAATTCGCCACAAGGCATAACTTACCAATGAACCCTATGAAACAAATACTTCTAGTAAGTTCCTCGGGCAAAGAATTGAAAGCTAGTCACTTATGCCCGAGGGTCAACATGAATATTATGGGGGTAGAATTCCTAGCCAACCTAATAGTCCTAAAGACTAGCGGCATCGATGTGATCCTCGGAATGGATTGGTTATCAGGATGTGATGGTGTCATTCAGTGTCGCAAGAGATCAGTGCTCTTAACCAGCCCTCAAGGAGATAAAGTAGAGTTTGTGGCATCAGCTTCGCCCAGTGTAGTTGGGATAGTGAACCAAATGAAGGTAATGCCTCTAGAAGATATCAGAGTTGTCTGTGAGTACCCCGACGTCTTCCCGGAGGATTTACCAGGTATGCCACCTGTTCGTGACATTGAGTTCAATATTGATCTTTTACCTGGTACTGCACCTATCTCTAAAAGACCCTATAGAATGGATGTTAAGGATCTAAGTGAACTAAAGAAACAAATAGAAGAAATGTTAGCTAAGGGATTTATCCGTCCTAGCTCGTCCCCGTGGGGAGCACCCGTGATCTTTGTCGATAAGAAGGATGGCAGCAGAAGGATGTGGGTAGACTACAGGTCGTTGAATGATGTGACGATCAAGAATAAATATCCACTGCCTAGAATTGAAGATTTGTTTGATCAGATGAGAGGTGCCAAGGTTTTCTCCAAGATAGATCTGAGATCAGGATATCATCAGTTAAGGATCCGACCAGAGGATATACCCAAGACGGCCTTCACTACTAGATATGGTCTGTACGAGTTTACTGTGATGTCCTTTGGATTGACCAACGCTCCAGCATACTTCATGTACCTGATGAACAAGGTTTTCATGGAATATCTTGACAAGTTTGTGGTTGTATTCATTGATGACATCTTGGTGTATTCACAGAATGAGGAAGAACATGAAGGGCACTTGAGAATAGTGTTACAGAAACTCCGAGAGAATCAGTTATATGCCAAGCTGAGCAAATGTGATTTTTGGTTGAGAAAAGTTTCTTTCCTTGGACATGTTATCACAGATGGAGGAATTGCAGTAGACCCGAGTAAAGTTCAGGATGTTCTAAATTGGAATCCACCGAAGACTGTGCCTGAAATCAGAAGTTTACTCGGACTTGCAGGCTACTACCGCAGATTTATTGAGGGATTCTCAAGGATTGTGAAACCCATGACTTCTTTATTGGAAAAAGGGAAAGAATTTAAGTGGGATGATGCATGCCAGAAGTGTTTTGAAGAGCTGAAAGCAAGATTGACCACTGCTTCTGTGTTGATAATGCCGGACATCCACAAAGGGTTTGATGTGTATTGCGATACTTCTCGGATGGGTCTTGGATGTGTGTTAATGCAAGAAGGCAAAGTTGTGGCCTATGCTTCAAGACAGTTGAGAAAGCATGAGCAGAACTATCCTACCCATGACTTGGAATTGGCTACCATCGTGCACGCATTGAAGATTTGGAGGCACTACATGATCGGAAACAAGTGTCAGATCTTCACGGACCATAAGAGTCTGAAGTACATCTTCACGCAACAGGATCTTAACCTGAGACAGCGCAGATGGCTAGAATTAATCAAAGACTATGATTTGGACATTCAGTATCATCCTGGCAAGGCTAATGTTGTGGCAGATGCCCTAAGCCGAAAAGGACAAGCTAATATGAAGATTGCTCGATTGATGCCTCAGGAATTATGTTGGGAGATAGCACGTTTGAACCTGGGAATTGTCACACAGGCGGAAGCCATGACTATGGAGATGGAACCTACATTAGAACAAGAGATCAAAAAAGGGCAGTTGAGAGATGCTAAGATCAAAGAGATCAAGATTCAAATTGGTCTAGGCAAAACTACGGATTTCACCGAAGATGAACAAGGAACTATTTGGTTTAGAAAGAGGATCTGTGTACCTGAAATTGATCACCTTCGTGAACTCATTTTGAAGGAGGCACATGATTCCGCTTACTCCATTCATCCTGGAAGTACCAAGATGTATCAAGACTTGAAAGAAAGGTACTAGTGGTACGGTTTGAAAAGAGACGTAGCAACTCACGTGGCTTTGTGTGATGTGTGCCAGAGAGTGAAAGCAGAACACCAGAGACCAGCAGGTTTACTCCAGCCATTGGGTAGAGATTGGTATGGATTTCATTGTAGGATTGCCCCGTACTCGTGATGGTGACGACTCGATATGGGTTATTGTGGACCGATTGACAAAAGTCGCACATTTCATCCCGGTCAAAACAACATACACTGGAGCCAAGTTAGCAGAACTATACATGTCACGAATTGTGTGTCTGCATGGTGTTCCAAAGAAGATAGTGTCTGATCGAGGTACTCAGTTCACGTCGCGTTTTTGGTAGAAATTACATGAATCCATGGTGTTGGCGCTAAAAATCGGCAAGGAATCGACCGATGACCTTCAGCGTCGGACACATGACCCGGGAGAATCTGCTTAGCTCCTGTTCAGGTTATTGCCCTGGTGCGGTTCGCGTGGCGTGCCAGTCAATCTGACCTGTTGATTGACAAGGAAATAAACGTATTAAATTCCGGGCGCTCCGATCGGCTGAGGTTTCGATCAGTCCCGAAGAGCGTATCGGTGAATCGGCCGATTTGCTATGAAGATGACCGGCTATGGATCAGCCGATAATCACGTAATTGCAAAGAAAACTGCTGGAGCAATTTAAACAATTATTACGGATGCAACACTTGAAATAGATCCAATCGGCTGTATAACAATGAACGAGGAAGAGCGATGATAAAGGCGATAGTTTCAATCTCAAGCTCGATAACTGGTGATAATACTAGAACAACAGGTAAAACCTATAATTCTAGTAAATATCGATAACTAGTGAATAAATCCAAACGAAACCACGGTGATGCGCCCGAAGTTAAAGCTCAGATGTTATTCGATAAGCGGAACCTACCAATTGGCCGGAGATCGAGTCGATGCAGCCCTGCCAATCCGTACGAACTCGTGAAAGAAGAAAAAGTATTGGCGAAGTCGCCGACTTGAAAGTAAAGAGCGATGAAAAAGTAGATTGTATTGTTGATTGATTGATTGATTTTTTCACAAAGCCCTGACGACTCCTATTTATACCCTAGGACCAGGACTCCTGATCGATTATGACTTTTTACAAACTTGATTTAAATAGAAAACTACTATATCTATAATATTTTTACAAAGGAAACGGACTCCCGCAGAATCTTCTGCCGCCATCTCCTAATCCAATTAGGATTCTTTCCATTGCTTCTCGACAGAGTCGGCATCGTTCCGTTGATCAGGATTCTCTGTTGTGGTTCCAATGGTTTCTCCTTCCCTATCTGTTGGCGTAAGTTGCATTGCCAATCGGCCGATTCCCAACTGTAGCCTCAATCGGCCGATTCCTCACTGTAGCCTTTAGAAATGCCGCATCGGCCAATCTCTTCCTCTCCTGACGCCGATTGAACACGTGTCAAAATCTGGCGTCAACACATACCCCCCAGTTTCGGAGTAAAACATAATTTTTACTTCGAAACTCTTTTCTTTAATCTTTCCTCCGAAACGAGCGCAGTAAAAATCTCCTTCCGTTTTGCGGTCTTCTACATGATGATTGCAATCTTCTCGAACCGGGCGCTTGAGACAACTGTTCCCCTGGAATTCGTGTAGACGGCGCGGCAAAAATCCCGCCTTTACCCTTTCTCTCTCGGATTGTCCTTAAGTACCGGCGTTCTCCGCCACTTTTTCTCCACGAGCCTAGCAATTTCCTCCAGCGAATCACTGTTCATCTTCTTCCTGCGCCCTCTCGACCTCCAACCGCACCCTCCGGCGATTTTCTCTTCCCTGCACTCTGCTCCATCCTTCCAATGGTGGCGCCATCGGCAACTTCACCAACCACGGAGGTTCCGCCGGCAACTCCCTCAGCGACGGCGGTCCCATCGGCGACGATGAGCTTCATCCCGGAGGTAATCATCCGAAACTTTCCTGTTTTATTTGTTACTGCTCAAGTATTTTCTAGACCCATTCTCAGTTTTTCTCCTTTTTCCCTCTTTTTAGGCATTTAGGCACCAGATTACTATTCCCCTTTCCGAAACCTCCGGTCTCATCTGCTTAGGTCCCATGGGGAATCCAGATCCAACCGATTTGATAAACCTAGAAACCCACAGAATTCCTTTCAAGCAATCACCCATGGATTTGGGTCAGTGGGCAGGTGCCGTTAGATCTTGGCCAAATGAAACCCCTGGCTGGAAAGAATGGTATCATAGATTAGCCAAGTCTAACAGAGTTCAGTGGGATGAGTTGAAAATCGGCCAGTGCATCGATCTCTCTCTGTCCCAAATGGAGAAAAATGAACCCTTAGTAATAGCGGCCTCTTATTTCTGGTCCGACGCGCTCAACGCGTTCCTCTTTGGGCACAGACCTATGCTCTAACCCTGGCCGATGTTCTGATGTTGACCGGCCTTGATATCTCCTCCCCTGATACACCCTTTGATTATCTGATCAAACCAACCCATCGGCTAGAGACAAAAGGAATCGGCGGGTGGAAGGGGTATATCAGCAAGAATATGAGGACCGGGACGATTTCAGAGAGAGAACATACGGCGTTCCTGATGATGTGGCTAGAGAAACACTTCTTCTGTGGCAGAGCAATTGGTCCTTCATCTAATACACAAGCTCTAGCAGAAGCTCTGTCACTAGGATCGGCCATCCCCCTTGGGAAACATCTGTTAGGATCGGCCTACCATATGATGCACCAAATCGGCGTCAAATTATCAAAAGGGGAGCCGATTGGCAATCCTGGTGGTCCTTGGTGGTTCGTCACCCTCTGGCAAATAGAGACCAAAACCTTTCCCAATATCGAGTCAGAGGAAAACCCCACCATACGACGATGCTGTACCTCTTTTAGAGTAGCAGCATCGGCCTTCCCTGGCTGTCAATTCACTGCCACCCGAATGGCCGAATACTTCAGATGTTTCTACAATGGCTTCAGTGAAGAGACTATCAGTTGGTATCCATATCAGACAACAGGGCCGATTTTATAGCTTCCCGTCTGCTACGATTCATCATCCAACACTTTTGATGGTGATCTCATGGATATCCTAATCAAGCTAGGGATTTTACCGGCCAACTTCTTTTCCGGCAAAGATTCCCCCACCTATGAATTTTATAATCCATCGGTTGCAGCATGGCAACTGGGCTTTGGTCAACTGCCGATTCAAATCTACTTTGCCGGCCGAGCAAAATTTCGAGATGAACTGACTAAGAGCCTCGACTACAGTCGGCTGTGCAACTTAGTGCCAGACTCTAGCATCATCGACCTGAACAACTAGATGGTGGCCCCTTTTGCCGTCTGACAATTCAAATTGTGGTGGGCAGAATGGAAGCAGTACCTCTTCTGTTCGTCTCCATCAACATATTGCAACAGTTTGGACCCAGACAACATTGATTCAAGTGCAGCGGTATTACCTTTCTCCCAGCCGATTTCAATATCATCCCTTTCCATGCTACAATCTTACCGCTAACTTGTATTTCTCTTTTCAGTCTGAAAGTCAAATTCCTCCGATGCGGAGCCGAAGTGGTAGGCCGATAGATAGCAATCGCTCATACACACCATTTCCACTTATCGGCTATCACGCTCTGACCATCAAGGACATCACTAGCGGCTGATGGAAGCAAACGTCGAAAAGGCCTACCTTAAAGAAGACAAGCCGCCGAGTACGTGCCCGCATAGGACCAACTGATCAATCGGCAGCAGTATCGGCTGAAACCCCAACTATTCCAGTTTTGCCAATTACCGAGGAGGTCGATCCCCAGACCGCCACAGAAGTTGGAGCGGCCGCTGCATCACTGCTGGTAGAATCTGTTCAGGTAACCTCGCATACTTCACATATCTTTAAGTATTAACCTCCTCCTTCTGCCAGGCTGCACAGACAGCCCCAGCGCAATCCCCGCAGCAATCGGCCACGTCCCGAGCGGAAGCCGAAACGCCATCGACCCTCCTCACCGAGGTAGAGAATCTCTTAACTCAATTTCTCGATATCCAGAAAACTAACCGATTCTGATGCAGACCGATCTGGGTGCGTCGATTATCCGCCCCCCCCCCAACAAACATCGTTTTGAAGACTCACAGAGGTATGGCAGGTATCTCGTATCATCAGATTCAATTATTCGCAGTATACTCATAAAATCTGTTTCCCATACCTTTTCGGGAAGCTGGCCCAAGCAGGGCATTGATAGTCGTCGAGTCCTCCTCTTCTGATGAGCTGATTGCACCGGTTCTTGAGACGAGGGTGGCACTCCCACCGGCACAAGCAAGAGAAATCCGCTTCAAAGAGGTAAGAAACTTATCACAAAAATCGGCCGATTCCCCTTTACTGTCTGCTAATCCTTGTCTTTATTCTTTCGCAGGAACAAGACACTCCTAATAACAGCCTTTTCTCTTTCGCGGTTCCTCTGTCTGACGATGAAGAAGTTGCTTCACGCCAAGTTCCATCGAGCTCAATTCCTGATGACGTCCGCACCAAGCTCGAGAGTATGCGGACCCTCCTCCAAGATGATATCGGCCGATTAGTGGGAGATGCCTCACCAATTCGGCGGCTTCTCAATGACATCAGAGGCCGAATTCCAGAGGAAGCAACAGAGACCCTACAACCTGCTGCATTCATAGAGTCGATACAGATTCCAGTGTTCAGGGCCCTGCGCCATGTGGCCGATCGTGCCAAACTAGCGAAGACCCGGGAGGAAGCCGATTCTTACAAACACCGAGCCCAAGAAGTGCATCAACAGATCAACTTCCTTGAGAACTCCCGTCCAGATATCGTCGGCACCATAGATCGCCTCAAACGGAGGAGGGCAGAGCTAGCCAAAGAGATGGAGCAAGTAACCAAGGACATAGCTGCTGAAGAAAAGAGACTTCAAGAGCTTCCATCTGTCATCGCCGGGCTGAAGCAAGAAAGACAAAACCTGGCCCGTGAAGCGATAAAACTTCATCGTCATATGCCAGAAATTCCCGGATCGGCCGATGACGACCAAAGAGTATTAGACTCGGGCGATCAGATTAGGCAACGAGCTATTGCGACCATAGATGCCCTCCTTGGGTGAGTTGTAAAGAATCTTGTAAACATTTAATGCTCTCTTAATGTTGACGCGCCGATTCGAACTTGGACCGCCTCCTTTGGCAGCTTTGCATTTATGAACGCTTTTACTCTGATGGGATGCATCCTACTACCTCCTTACCTCCTTCCTTCTATAAGTACGAGATCCCACATTGTTTCCAGAGGCATCTACATTACCCATCTTCTTCCCCTCCAATAATTTGATCCCAACCTTCCCAGGCTGGACATCAAGATGTCTTCTTCATCTTCCTCCTTCTCTGTCAACCAGGTACGAACCCTCTTCTATTTCCTCTCTCGACATCTCAATCGCTCTAATACTGAGTAGTTGTTTGTCCCTTCTTAGCCAAAACGCCTTAGTCCCAGTCTGGAACGAGCGATTGAAGTTATGCATTCAGACGAACCACTATCGTAGGTGGACATAGATCTGATAAGAGCTCACTCTGAAGAACTCAAAGGTCACGTTCCTGCTGATATTCAGAAAATCTGGGACCATATAGACGCTCACTGCTCCAAGCGACCGCCAACTGAAAGGAGTCATCTGCTCCCTCGCTCAGTTGCCCTTGAAGATGCCGCGGCAGGAACATCCCAACCACCTCTCGACAGGAGCCATCCACTCCCTCATCAAGTCGAGGCTGAAGCCGCCATGGAGGATCTGGAGGAGAAGACCATCCGCCTTCTGATAAAACTAGGCCGGATTGAGAGAGAGTTCAAGAAAAAGCGTGATCAGTAGATATATTGGTACTTTTTATTCTAAGGGTGACTTGTACCATGTCGGCCATGTACTCTGCTGTTTTCACCGAATAATGAATCGGTCAGACCAAACCAAAATGTTTCCTCCTTAAGGCAATGTCATTTTTACATTGGCTATGTAGACAAAAGCCGATAGGAGTCGGCCACGTTGTCTTGATGCATCTTACTGCAAGTTACGCACCTACCCAAATGCTTGGATAGTACCTCTTCAGATATCTTCCGTTTAAGGCTCTTGGGAATTCTTCCCCTTCGATAGTTTCTAGTATATATGCATTTCCCGGAGCACATCGGCCGATTCTATACGGCCCTTCCCAAGTGGGCGACCATTTACCGAATTTGGGATCTTTAGACCCTATCGGCAGCACCAACTTCCATACTAGATCTCCTTGGGAGAATTGCTTAACCTTGACCTTTTTGTCATACCACCTGGCCACCCTTTTCTTTTTTTCTTCGATACTAATCAGGGCCCTCAACCGCTGACCCGCCGAGTCATCGAGCTCATCCTTCATGAGGAAGGAGTAGTCATCGGCCGTCAACTGATCTTGAAGCGATATACACCTTGACCCCTTCCTTAATTCCCAAGGCACGACTGCCTCGTGACCATATACCAACTGATAAGGAGATATCTTAGTGGCCCCGTGGCAAGCCATCCTATAAGCCCATAGAGATTCAGCCAAAGACATGTGCCACTTCTTCGGTTGTTCCTCTATCTTCCTCTTGATCAACTTGATTATCCCCTTATTGGACGATTCGGCCTGGCCATTGGCTTGAGCATAGTACGGAGAAGAATTCAACAATTTAATCCCCATATCGGCGGGAAATTCTCCTAATTCTCCTGAGGTGAACATCGTTCCTTGATCAGTTGTGATAGTCTAAGGAATACCGAATCGATAAACAATGTGGTTCTTAACGAACTCGATCATATCGGCCGATGTCACTGTCCTTAACGGAACTGCCTCCACCCATTTAGTAAAATAATCAGTGGCTACCAATATAAACTTATGCCCTCTTCTTGATGGAGGGTGAATCTATCCGATGAGATCTATTCCCCAACCTCTGAACGGCCACGGCTTGATTACCGGATTCATAGCTGAAGCTGGCGCGCGCTGCACATTGCCAAACTTCTGACAGTCTTGACAACCTTTATAATATTTGAAACAATCTTCAAGAATCGTCGGCCAATAATACCCATTGTTTCTGATCATCCATTTCATCTTGTGAGCCGATAGATGGGCTCCACATACGCCTTCATGGATTTCCCCCATCAGGACCTTTGCTTCTTCCATTCCCTGTCGCCTTGTCTCGATCGGCAGGCACCATGAACTCCATCGGCAATATGAACACCATGTTGACATCAGCTGCCGATTCTTATTTTTCTTGGGGTGCCAGACCCGAGACTTGACGTTTCTCTTATCCAGCACCTACCTCTGCTCTTCTTCTTATTGCTCCCATTGGCGCAGGCATTGGATTCTCCGCTTCTGAGATTTAGACAATCCCTCAGGGCACCACCTGGGGTTTACTGGTCTAACCGACGGTTTGGCGTGCTCCCAGTTTGGTTCCCTTCCTAGGGGGTTTTCATCTGATACCCTGGCATCAGCCATTTCTTCCAGCCGATCGTGTACGCTGGTTCTGCCCCCCAATCGCTCCTGCTGGTTGATCCTGCCTTTCGACCGGTGATACCGGTCAACTCTGCCCCCCAGCCGATCATGCGCTGAAAGGCGCCGTCCTTCTTGTTCGCGCCAATTTGTTCTGATCGGCTCTGATCCCCGGTCTCTGGAGCGCGATCTTTTGAACGGGCGATCATTGCGACTTGATCCGCTGCACTCAGGACAGTCATCGGCTGATGGAAATCTAGGTCGTTTTCCCAACAATGAATGAAGAACGGACATCGCCAATGATCCTCGTGTTGGCGTATCATCTCATCGTGGTATCTTGACCGTTCCTGCTGCCGCCGATATTTGCTGAGTAAGAATTGGGAAGTGACGGGTCTACGCGATCGTCCTGATCCTTCGCCCTCGTCTTCGGCCCGTCTTTTCCCTTTGACTTCATCCACCGTGACTTGCTTCCTGGGATCTACGCCGCCGCTCCTTCTAGCCGATTCCGACGTCAGCACCTTGGTTTGAAGTGAGTTTCTTCCCGTGTCAACCATGTTGGCCGGGAAAGGATGTTGGTCAATCTTCATCGGCTTTGCCGGCTTTGCCGGGGTTTCGAACTTGAGTCTTCCCTACTCAATGGCCGACTGTATCTGCTGACGGAAGATCTTGCACTCATTTGTGTCATGAGATGTAGCGTTGTGCCATTTGTAGTACTTCATCTTTTTGAGCTGATCGGCCGAAGGAATGGTATGATATGGTGATAGCTTGATCTGCCCTTCCTGGAGTAGTAAGTCAAAAATCTTATCGGCCTTTGATGTGTCAAAGCCGAACGCTTCTGGTTCTTTCTTTCCAAAAGGGCACGATATTGGTTTCTTCCATTTTACCCATACTGCTAGGCCGATTTCTTCTTCTTCCTCGGATTCAGATCCCTCCAAGTATGCCACCTTTTTCTGGAAATTCCTCCGCTGCTCAAACGGACGTATTTCCTGACCGGCCAATCGGTGCATGATCTGACTTAAGCTTTCAAACTCTTGTGAGGCATACCTCTGCTTGATATGTGGTAAGAGGCCTTGGAAAGCGATATCGGCCAACTGGGCATCGGTCAGAGCCAGGGTATAGCATTTGTTTCTGATCTCTCTGAACCTCTGCATATATCCAGTTACTGGTTCGTCGCTCCTCTTCCTGAGGCTGGTCAAATCCGAGAGCTTCATCTCATGTACTCCCGCGTAGAAGTACTTATGGAATTGCTTTTCTAGATCGGCCCAAGTAACAATGGAATTGGGTGGCAAAGTGGTGAACCACTGGAAGGCCGATCCAGACAGAGACGATGAGAACAGACGCACCCTCAGAGCATCTTGTGTGGCGGCTTCCCCGCACTGGATGATAAATCTATTAACGTGCTCCACGGTAGAGGTGTCGTCCAGCCCCGAAAATTTGGTAAAGTCAGGAACCTTGTACCGGTGGGGAAACGGCAGCAGGTCATAGGCCGATGGGTATGGCGTCTTGTACGTATAAGTCTACACTTTCGGCTTCAACCCGAATTGGTCCTGAATTACTTCCGCTATCCTCGCCGTCCAATCCACTTGCTGCTAATGAACAGCTGTTCGGGGTGCCGGCATATGTTGGTGGATTGGCTTTGGTACGGCCGGGTGGTGGATCGGAGCGTGTGGCGGATTCTGTTACGCCACGGTCGTCTGAGCAGTTGACAGTTGATGGCGAAGCGAATCCGCGGCACTGGAGGCAACGAAGTGTTGTATCCTTCGTGTTGCGTCGACATCGGCTGAGGAGCCGAGTGGGACGTGCCTGGTAGGCTTCTGGCTAGAGGTACAATAGGTGGGGCGTATGCTGGCCCCTGATATCCTTGACCTGCTCCGCTGACCAGAGAAATGATGACGACGTTATACACCGTGTTGGTCATCACTGAGGATTGGTCG
Organism: Panicum miliaceum; assembly: GCA_032594955.1. Lineage (NCBI taxonomy): Eukaryota > Viridiplantae > Streptophyta > Magnoliopsida > Poales > Poaceae > Panicum > Panicum miliaceum. The sequence continues at coordinate 15,938,120 of CM064068.1, forward strand.
ATGAAAGCCTGATAGACGAACTATTGAATCATATCGGACATCTTGCTCGAATCCTCAGCGATAGTAATGTGGCGGGGAACAGGAAGAGGAGCTTTCTTGATTGCTTCCCCGCTTCTGGTACGACTGAAAGATTGCAGATACATCCTTTTGTAGTCCTCTAGATGTTTTGGCAGTTCTTCTTTCTGGTCATCTTTGAGATCTGCCTCTGTGACCTAAATGATGTTGTTCTCGGAAACTTCGGTGTTCTTCGACATATTGGATCTTGAGGTTGTCCCACTGGGCGTGCCAAAAGTGTGTTGGCGCTAAAAATCGGCCAAGAATCGGCCGATGACCTTCAGCGTCGGACACACGACCCGGGAGAATCTGCTTAGCTCCTGCTCGGGTTATTGCCCTGGTGCGGTTCATGCGGCGTGCCAGTCAATCTGACCTGTTGATTGACAAGTAAATAAACGTATTAAATTCCGGGTGCTCTGATCGGCTCAGGTTCCGATCTGTCCCGAAGAGCGTATCGGCGAATCGGCCGATTTGCTATGAAGATGACAGGCTATGGATCAGCCGATAATCACGTAATAATTGCAAAGAAAATTGCTGGAGCAATTTAAACAATTATTACAGATGCAACACTTGAAATAGATCTAATCGGCTGTATAACAATGAACGAGGAACAGCGATGATAAAGCCGATATTTTCAATCTCAAGCTAGATAACTGGTGATAATACTCGAACAACAGGTAAAACCTATAATTCTAGTAAATATCGATAACTGGTGAATAAATCCAAACGAAACCATGGCGATGCGCCCGAAGTTAAAGCTCAGATGTTATTCGATAAGCGGAACCTACCAATTGGCCGGAGATCAAGTCGATGCAGCCCTGCTAATCCGTACGAACTCATGAAAGAAGAAAAAGTATTGGCGAAGTCGCCGACTTGAAAGTAAAGAGCGATGAAAAAGTAGATTGTATTGTTGATTGATTGATTGATTTTTTCACAAAGCCCTGACGACTCCTATTTATACCCTAGGACTAGGACTCCTGATTGTTTACGACTTATTACAAACTTGATTTAAACAGAAAACTACTATATTTATAATATTTTTATAAAGGAAACGGACTCCCGCAGAATCTTCTGCCGCCATCTCCTAATCCAGTCAGGATTCTTTCCATTGCTTCTCGACCGAGTTGGCATTGTTCCGTTGACCGGGATCCTCTGTTGTGGTACCAATGGTTTCAACTTCCCTATCTGTTGGCGCAAGTTGCATTGCCAATCGGCCGATTCCCATCTGTAGCCTCAATCGGCCGATTCCTCACTATAGCCTTTAGATCTGCCGCATCGGCCAATTTCTTCCTCTCCTGACGCCGATGCAACACGTGTCAAAATCTGGCATCAACACATGGATACAAAGCTCAATTTCAGTTCCGCATATCATCCGCAAACAGACGGTCAGACTGAGCGAACGAATCAAGTATTAGAGGATATGTTGAGAGCATGTGCCCTCAAGCATGGAGGTAGTTGGGATAAAAGCTTGCCATATGCAGAGTTCTCCTACAATAACAGTTATCAAGCAAGTCTCAAGATGGCCCCATTTGAAGCATTATATGTGAGAAAATGCAGGACACCATTGTATTGGAATCAGACAGGAGAAAGTCAGGTTTTTGGGCCAGAGATTCTTCAAGAAGCGGATAGACAAGTCCAGATAATCCGGGATAATCTCAAGACTGCTCAGTCACAACAGAAAAGTTATGTTGACACACGAAGAAGGGAATTGAAATTTGAAGTTGGAGATTTTGTGTATTTGAAGGTACCACCCATCAGAGGTTTACATAGATTCAAAGTGAAAGGAAAGTTGTCACCGCGTTATATTGGTCCTTTTCAGATCCTGGAAAGGAAAGGTGAAGTGGCATATCAATTGGAGTTACCGGCATGATTGTTCAGATGTCCATGATGTGTTTCACGTATCACAGCTAAAGAAATGTTTGAGAGTGCCTGAGGAGCAGTTACTGCTGGAGGAACTCAATGTACAAGAAGATATGACTTATGCAGAGCATCCGGTTAGAATCTTGGAAACATCTCAGAGGGTTACTCGGAACAAGGTGATCAAAATGTGCAAAGTACAGTGGAGTCACCACTCAGAGGATGAGGCTACTTGGGAAAGAGAAGATGAACTGATTGCAGAATTCCCTCAGCTGTTCCCTAATCCTTCCAAATCTCGAGGACGAGATTCTCTTTAAGGGGGGTAGGTTTTGTAACACCCAAAAATATAGGGAATAAAATTTTTTTAAAAAATATTTTTATAAAAGTCACAAAATAAAATTATGCATGCATCTCTATTTTTCTTCTCCTCTTTTCTTTCAGCCCAGCCCAAACCTCTCTCTCTTCTCCTATTTTTCTCTTCTCGCGGCCCAGTCCAGTTGGCCCAATCCTTCTCTCCTTCTTTTCTTTTCTCTCTCTTCTCCTTCTTTTCTTTTCCCCCGCGGCCCAACTCAGCCGGCCCAACTCAGCAGCCCAAACCGCTCAATCTCTTTTACCCTTTCCCACCGACAGCTGGGCCCCACCTGTCGGCCCCTTCTTCTACCTTCCTTTCTTCTTCCTCTGTTCCGCTCCCTCCTTCCTTTCTCCGCCGCACCGTCGTCCGTGCTTTCCCCTTCCTTTTTCCTTCCTCACCCCGAGTCCGGATCGACTCCGCGCCGTCGCCCGCATCTCCTCTTTCCTTCCCCGCGACGCTGGTTGCCTTACTGGCCGCGGTGCGCGTCCGCACTTTCCTTCGCCGCCCGCCGCCTTCCCTATTCCCGGGCGCTCCGTCTCCTCTCCGCCCCTATACAATCCCGCCGGAGCCCCGCTTTGCACCCAGAACTATCCACAATCCCTTACTCTACTCCACACCGTCGCACGCCGCTGGAGTTCGCACACCAGAGGCACGCAGCCGCCCCGTGCCGCCGCATCTCCGTCGACTCGCTGTTCCGCTGCTTCTCCGCCGCCTTCAACTCTCGCCGGAGTTCCGCGAGTTGGTGAGCATCAAGCCGCACACGTTTCCCCTCTCTCTCTCTCTCTTGCTCTATCGCAGCCGCGATTGCTCACCGGAACTCCATTTCCGCCCGCCGCCGTGGCCGCCGGTCCACAGTCGTCTCACGGCTATCCCGTGACCACCAACACCTTCGCCGTGTCGCCCACTCTCTCCCCGGCATAAACCCAGCTTGAACTAAGCCCTGGAACACCGGATTCGGTGAAGCTCCGGTCGTCCGCGGCCGCTATTGCTCGCCGCCGGCGCTCAGCACAGCTCCGATTCGCCCGACCCTCTTTACCCGTCGAGCCGACCGTTCCCCTGCCACTCGATCTAGATCTAACGGCCAGAACCGATTCGAGCCGCGTCCGATTCGCCCGACCCTTACCCCGCCACCGATGCTGATCGAACGGACCAGATTCACCCGACCCTAGCCGTCCTCGGAACTTTTGCAGAAAAGCCCCTAGGTTTTCTAGGAATCAACCCACAGTCCAGATAAGTAGAAAAATAATTAGAGTTGAGCCCTTTTTTTTCTGTTCCGACCCGTGACTTTTCTAGAATTAGTACCCGCCTTCCAGGACCTATAGTTTTGCACCCCGACCCTCTGTTTAAGGTTTAAATTATGTTTTAGCCCCTGGAAGTTCAAAACTCTCATATTTAGGTCCCTAGATCACTGTTTTAACCATATCTTCATCGTTTTAACTCCGATTTTAGTGATTCTTGCGCCCACGCGATCCTTGCATCATGAACTACAACTTTAACATCTTTTTAATTTCTGTTTGTACTATTTGTTGTACTGTTTCTTATTTGTTTGTGTATGCTTGTTTGTGTGATCGCGTAGACAATGTGACGTTCGAGCAAAACCAAGAGCAAGCTTACGAGGAATAGAACCAGCAGCTGTTTGAAGAAGGCAAGTGGATTTCCCCCCTACATATTCTATTTCAACCCAACAATAGCATGATAATTCACTTTACTTTAATGTTGCTTTGCATAAACTTGATGGGTTACCTATGCTAAGGACATACCTAGTCTTTTACCCCAAACCTTGAAACACTTGGGTTTACTATTCATGTTGGGTAGTCACGCTTAGTTGCAAACTTTGGGATTGGTATTGGTTTAGTTTTATGACAATGTTGATCACGATTCATATTGCTCTGACCTTAGCCAATTAATTAGATGTGTAGTTTGCTGGTGGCCTTACCGAAAGGGCAAGGAGGAGGTCGGTGATAGGGGTCATAGCCCGGTCCTCTTGGGGTAGCTGCCTTTGCTAAGGAGCTGACCATTAGGGAGGTTTATGGACCACACTGCTACAGAAACTCTAGCGGCCTGCCTAGCTCTCGACATGTCTTTGTAAAGGCTTCGTAGTGTACCCTCGCCACTCACCTCGGAAGTGTTTAAGGGCCTTGCAAACCCGAGTGATTGAGGGAAACACGATTTGTGGGTAAAGTGTACAACCTCTGCAAAGTGTAAAACTGTTATAACAGCCGTACTCACGGTTAAGAGTGGCTTGGACCCTCACATGATAATAAAATTTTAAGATTAATTAAATTGTGGTTCGTGGATTATGTTTATGGTACCTTTATGATTTTACTAAAGTGGGTTGGTATAAACTTAAACCTAGTTAATAGGTGCTTGTTAATAAATACTTGACCAACTAAAAGTGACCGCTGCTGCAAACCTTAACCTATCCTTGATGGCCTTGCATATTCACCCCACTTGCTGAGTACCAACCATAAGAGTACTCACCCTTGCCCCCTGCTGATCAGAAGACAACTTTGAAGAGGAGAACTTCATCGACTTCGAGGAGTTCTAGGCTTTGCGTTCACCAGTCATCGCCTGTGGAAGACGGAGTTGTTGCAGACTTCGTATAGGGTATAACGGTTTATCGTTTAAAGACATTTGTATCTCTTTTATTTGGAGTGTAATATTGTTAAATACTTTATTTAGTTACTTTTTGAGCATTGTCTTTGATATATTACACTTTTCCGTCTATCATGTGTGTGTGAACATTATCCTGGCGCACACATGAGATGCATCTGGTTCTTTCTAAAATCGGGTGTGACAAGCACTGCCGCTCCACATCGCCGGAGCTCGCCGGAGCCAAGCTCCAAGCACCGCCGCCCCTGCTCCACCGTGGCGAGCCCGCCACCGGCCACCTCGGCCCCAACTGAGACCTCCCCAAGGTAGCCCATGCCTTCCCCGTGCTCCTCCCCCACCTTGCCCTCACCGCCGGCCCTCCCCTCGCTGGAATCGAGCTCGAGCTCACCGGCCGGCCGCCAGGGACCACATTGCTTTGATTGAAATCTTCCCAGGGGCGTGCACGCAAGTTTCCAGGGGCATAACTGTAAACCTATGTTTAAACTTTGAATTCAAAAACAGCGAAATTGTAAAATTCATATGAAATCATAGAAAAATCAGAAAAATACAAACTCAACGTTATGGAATTTTAGAAGAAAATCTACAACTTTTGTTACATGTTTTTCTTCAATTGCATGCTAAATCTTGCTCTATATTAAATAGAAAGTTTAATAGACTTTAATTGTACCCACTATTGTGGACCAGTTCTAAATCTGATTTTTGGATAGTAGATTGATTGCTTGATGTGTAAGCCAGTGTAAAAATATTGGGACCAGAACCCATCTCTAGGTAAACTTTTTGTTAAACTTTGTTCATGCCATGAAATAATAGAACTAATTTGTACCTGCTGTTATATTGCAATTCACGTTGTGAAACTTTTACAGAGCTGTTATAGTGATGCTTAAATACCACAGAAAAAGTTTAGAACCTTTTTCCTTTCTGTAACCTATTTAAATAATTTTGTGATGGAAAAAATGCACTATTTCAAATAATTAGTTTCCGTGCTTGGAAAATGTTCAACTTTTTACTGTGGGACTTTTTATAGAAGCTCTTGCTGTATAAAAATTTTTATACACAGAAACCCTATAAAACATCCTGTAGAAGTTAATCTTTATTAACATAAGTGTAGCTTGTCCTATTTATTATGCTCTATATCTTGCACAGTAAAATCTGAAAAATTTACACTAACACATATATGGATAGATTAACACCCTGTAATATATTTGGCATCAACACTTGCATGGTTCGTCCTGTATAAAAATAACTATGTTCTAGCAGTGGCTGTGTAATACTTTTTTCATAATTATTCTGATGCATGAAAATGTCGGAAATTTGTACAGTAGTCTTATCTCTGCATAATGTACTCGGAATAAACATTTCATCACCAGAAGTTACCTGGATCAGTGTTTGTGCTTAACCCATGCTTATACTGCGAAAATTAAAATTTCAATACAACACAATCCCTTTTGGTTTAATGAAGTTAATAGTTTAAGATGTACTCTATTAATGATTGCCCAAGAAAATCGTAACTAAGTAACTTCACAACTATGTTTTGTGGACTGCAACTTTATCGTGAAGGAAAATAATCGTCATATACCATCACTACAACTTACACTTGTGCATTCATATAGAATGGACTACTCTCGCCGACGGAACGTACGAGCTGGTGCCCACGTCCGAGAGTGACTAGTGTGAAGCTCAAGTGAATCTAACTGAAGCTTTCGAAGACCCAAACCCGAGTTCGGAAGAGCCCAAGGCTAGCTTTACTCAAGAAAGCAAGCCCCGGAGCATGAACCCTATTCCAAATTATGCAAATTATTACTCAATAGGAGTTGAATGAAAACTTAGTTGCATGATCCTAGGTACCCATGCTCTGAACATTAGATATAAGGATCGATAGAATGCTATGCTAATAGGACTCGGTAAAAGTCGAATGATTTTCTGTCACTCGCGAGAATATAGGAGTTGAATGTTTACTACATGCTGCAATCATAAGGTTGACGGATGGGGCTATGGTGCGATGTTCATGTTGGTGATTGAGGCCCCGTCTGTTTAGTGAAAAATGCTAAGGCCGCAGTGTGTGGTAGTGGTGGTTAAGCATTTGAACGTACTAACCACATGCCGAGAACATGGTAATCGGTAAGCTTAAGTACTGGATTGAACCGAGGCCGGAATATAGAGTAAGAAGAGGAACAATGATGATGATTAATCTTGTTGGATGAAAAATTAATTCTTTCACCATGTATGATATTGGATAGTTGCTTACCTAGAATGGTTAAAGAAAATTAGAATCTGGAGCTAAAATTTGAAAGTGAGGACCTACTTGTATGTCTAGGAGTCGGCTAAGTATATTCCACTAGTCCGGTAAGCCTTGCTGAGTATTAGTATACTCAGCCTTGCTTGTGGCTTGTTTTCAGGTGATACGTTTGAGGATCTGATCGCTAGTTTAACATGGCCGTGTACCCTTCTTCCTGGTTGGTCGGTGGAATGGGATGCGCCCCCGGCCAACGATGATAATGCCGAGTGATGTCTCGTACGAGCTTCATCGAGACATCGTGTATCGTCGAGTAGTTTATCGTTATTTTTCCGCTGCATTGAACTCTGAAGAACTCAATTATTTTGAACTCTGAAGTACCTGGTTTTACGAATTCGAACTCAGTTGTAATAATAATTTATGATGAACCCTGTGGTGTAAAATTTGTGGAATGTTGTATCCTCTGGGCTCACCTTCGTGTGAGTACATGTATGTGTGGTTTCGATTGGCAAAAACCGTGGTTGTATCGGGAGGTTACCCGACAGACCAATGGATTATTCCGTTTGAAGTGCGAGTTAGCCCTGATTGCCCTCGTGGTGATGGTTAGCGCGCTTGAGCCGGATTAATTCAGGTGGTTCTGCCACACTTGCCATCTTCTTTTAGATCAAGATGTCCATTTGTTGGCATTGGTATTTTGATGGGCTTGGAATTCTCCATGTCAAACTTTTTCAACATGTCTTTAGTGTACTTGGTTTGACAAATGAAGGTGCCTTCCTTGAGTTGTGTTGACGGTCATTAAGTGCAAAATCCGACCGTCAACTATACTCACAAACAAAGGAAAACTATATCTCTTACTCGCATAAATGTATCACTAATGTAGTTCCACAGATGTATTGTCTATCTAACCCTTACAGGGATACAAACCTGAAATAAGAAGAAAACACGAAGGATACGCAGCAAAACATACACAGAAGATCACTTGCTGCAACACACTTACGAAGAGGGCCCACTTGGCAGAGCAAACGGGCATCCCAAGGAACCAACACCCAAGGGATAAGAACAGGCCCACTTGCCAGTGACTCAGGGGAAGGAAGAGCCGGGGAGGCGCCACCTGGGGGTACCTGGACTGTTTCCCGTCCAGGTGCACTTCGAGGAAGAGTCGCCGTCAAGTCTCCTGATTCCAGAAGCTAATGTTTCCATATCAAGGGATGGCGGGAACCGACCTTGGGGACTATAAAAGGAGGCCCTCACCCCCTCATTCCACACACAACACACTTGAGCCACTCTCCCTCTCTCACACTTGAGACTTGTACTCCTCATAGGGAAGTGGAGCTCAGCTAGTACCTTCTCTCTTAGCGAAGGAAGTCGTCCTCAGGGCCGGAGAGCAGTCCTCAGCCTTGGTAATGGCTTTGTATTCGAATAGTCAGTATTCTATTCTTAATGCAGAGCTGAGACTTGTTTGTTTATCTTTCTTGGTAGTTTATCATGACTTGTCTTGTTATGCTGCCTTGTTCATTAATCATATCATGGCTTGGTGCTTCAATAGTTATGCTTTATATATGATTAGGCCAGATGATCTGGGTAAGGATATTGGTTCGTTGTGCCTTCGGGCTTGCCTTAGCGTCTTACCTGTCCATCCGGAGGGTGGGAGACCCGGGGGCGCTAGGGTAGTGACCTCATACACGAGCGTGGTGCTCAGTTATGCGGGATCCTTCGGATATGACCGTGCTCCATGGTGTGACAGGGGTAGACGGCAGGTGGTGACAGCCCTGTCCGTCCGCTACGAAGCTGCTTCGTGGTTAGTATACTCCCCGACGTTCGGGTACGGTGTAGGAGTTCTGAAATATGTAACGGCCCGGATGTTCTCCGGGGCGGGACATTCTCCCTGGTATCCCTAATTTCCCGGCACCTGCAGTCCTAACCATGTCTATGTTGCATGACCCTTGCTTGCCTGAATAGATACTATTAGGACCTTGTTGTATGCCTATGCTCCCACTAACTCATAGGTTTATTAGTCTCTTCTTTATCTGAGTTTAGCCAGGTTGTGTGTGTCGCATTACCCTTATTCATATCCTTATCATCACTTAACCTTGTATATGTTATAGTCTATTGTTTATTCATGCCATCATGGGTTATGTACCAAGTAAATCTCTTAAAGCACATCATGCCCTCCTTTGGGAAAATATAAATAACGATACCCGAATACTCACTGGGTGAAATGCTACAACAGTATATCCGTGCGCTTGTGGATTCATTCTGTAATCATTAAGACATACCACCACAGCGTTTCATAGTGCCGCTGCTGAGGATGGGACTAACACCCCTGTTCCTAGTGGTGACGCTAAGAAACACCAACAAGCATTTCTAGCGCCGTTGCCGGGGAATGGCATTGATGTTTTAAGAAATTTACTAATACATAATCATGATGCTGTGTTTAAACTGTAGCTATAGCTTATACAAGCTAATGTTGCTTTTGTTTTCTCCTAATTGGACGAAAACCGGGTAATGTATGACTGGTTTCTCCTTGCCGACAAACTTCATTGAAAATCTCGAGAAGCTCGTGAGAAGGGTCCAACCTCGTGTCGTCCCTCCTTAGATCTTGCTGTCGACAAGCAAACCAGCCTTCCAAGCACCATCAACGACAACCAAACCCATGGCTGAGAAGACCCTCCACGACTTTTTCGTCCCTTTCGCCACCAATGTGGCGACTGGACCCAACGTTGATGTTGGGGACGTGAATTTTGAGCTTAAATCCAGTGTAATCAACATGGTGCAGGCTAGCCCCTTCTTCAGCAAGTCGAACAAGGATGCCAACGCCCACCTCCAGAATTTTCTGGAGTTATGCAAGACCGTGACCATACGGGCGTTGCGGCTGACGCCATCAGGCTCCGCCTGTTTCCCTTCTCCCTTCTAGGGAAGGCGAAACAGTGGTTCTATCAAAAAAAATAAACAGTCAGCACACGGGAAAAATGTTCCACGACGTTCCTCACCAAGTTCCTTCAGCTAGGCAAAAAAAATGCCCTGCGCGGGAAAATTTCAAATTTCCAGCAAACGAGGATGGAATCCATCCCAGAAGCTTGGGAGAGACTCCAAGAGTACATACTCGCCTGTCCCCATCATGGGATGGACGAGTGGCTCGTGCTCCAAAGCTTCTACAATGGGCTAATGACAACATCAAGCTGCTGCTGGAGGAGCCTTCCTGGACCTCACAATAACCAAGCTACGGCCTTGATAGAGAAGATGGTCTCCAACCAGGGTTGGAAGGAGGAGCGTTCCCAACCCTGAACCAAAGGCGGAATGCACACCGTCAAGGAGACGGATATGCTCGCCGCGAAGATGGACCTCCTACTGAAGCGCCTAGACGAACGGGCGCAGTACAAAGAGCGTATGAACAACTACGCTCAAGCCATAGACTTGAACCCCATGTGCAAGGTCTGCGGCAATGGTGGACACTCTGGAATGATTGCCCCAAAACCTGTGAAGATGCTGCCTACCTCAACAACAACAATGGGTACTGTCCACAGGGAGGCCAGGGGTGGGGCCAAGCATGACCACCATACCAAGGAGGAGGTAACAATTATAACTCAAATAACAATTCGAATTTCAATTCGAACCAACCCTCCATAAAAGATTTGGTTCTTGGCCAAGTAAAAATAAATGAATCTATAAATAAAAAGCTTGCTACCAATGACAAAACTCTTGAGAGCATAAACTTAAAACTTGAAACTTTGTCTTCTACTCTCAAGAATCAACTGAGTTTTAATAAAATGATTGAATCTCAACTTGCTCAAATTGCTGCCGTTGTTCGTGCTGTTGAGTCTGGGAAGATCTCGGGGTAACCCAAGGCTCCAGTTGAAAATGTAAGTATGGTGTCCAACGGATGGGGCAACTCGTTTTAGCGGGAACCAAGAACAAATCTTGCAGGAAGATCCACGCATCACAGTATGAACGCGTGGGGAGGGCTGATAGCAAAACTACATAGAGATCCAGGGGTGCCCACGATCAGCTGCTCCATTTTTATCATTTCTACAACCGGGCCCTCTGCGACCTTGGGGCAAGCATAAACATTATGCCCCAAGGTAATTTTTGAACAATTACAATACCCTGCTCTTTCCCAAACCCGTATGCTTGTGCAGCTTGCAGATTCTACGATTCGACATCCCGAAGGCATAGTCAAAAACATGCTCGTATGGGTCAGGAACTCCTTCATCCTAGCCAACTTCGTTGTCCTCGACATGGAGTGCGAGCTAGGCATAGAGCTCATTCTTGGACGACCCTTCCTGAGGGACGTTAGGGCGAAGATCGATGTATGGACCGGAGAAATCCAGTTTCGCATCGGAAGCAACAACATATTTTTCAAATTTTTATATAGGAAAGAGCAACGATTTGCAATTCACCAAGGGTACGACGGGAGTGGCATCTGGGGAGAACCGCTTCCCAAACCCGAAACTCCACCGCCAGCACAACCAAGAGGGAAGAAACCCATGAAGGCATGGTAGAAGATTGAAAGTTCATCCTCGTCAAACTCTCCGCAACGAGGCGACAAGTAGTAAATAAGGACGGAGAAAAGTCTTGCCTGTCGGACTCTAAACGAAGAGCCCTTGCCAAAGGTAAATTGGTATTTATCCCATATTTGAATTTCCAAAATTTTCTTTTTCATTTTATTTTAAAATTGCTCACTGCATATTTAATTCCCCAAATTTTTCTGCATGCTGGAATTTTTCTAGCCTTCTTTTCTTTTTACAAAAACCCAAAAATATTTCCGAGCATCAATATCTCTTGAAAAACAAATTGAAAACCGGAGCAAGTTTAAACCGAGCACCCAAGCTTCCAAACATTTGACCGTTAGGGAACCTGTGGGCCCTGCCTGTCAGCCAGCGGGCCCACAGGGGGGTCGGGCGACCTCTGTGGGGTCGGCCGACCCCAGGTAGCCGTTGCTCAAGCCCAGTTTTTTCCAACAGCTAGTAGCCGTTGTGGCCAGCTCCTCCCGGACGTTTTCCCTGCTCGTGCTCTTTAAATAGAGGCGGAGGGGTGGGTGTTGAGCTTACATACTCAACTCTAATTCACTCACTCCCTCTCCCACTCTTGCAAACCTTGCTCTCAGTTTTCATTCGATTTTGTGCTCAAGTTCAAGTGCAAGAACTCTCTCTCTCTCTCTCATTTCTTTGCTGCAAGAAAGCCACATTCTTGGAGGAACAACTTCGGGTAAGAGCTTCCGTTTCATTTCACCAACGTAACCCGATTCGAGTTGTTCTTTGTGTTCTTGTTCAAGCATGAAGGGCATTAGGTGAAAGGTTTTCGGTGCATTGAAGAAAGTGACAGGAGGAAGCACATCCTGTTCTCGAGGTGGCTCAAGCTCCCGCCAAACTCCTGAAGCTACGCCAAGACCAAGCGTGATGGACTTCGAGGAAGAAGAACAAGAACAACAACAAGAAGTGCAAGCCGAACCGCAAGCCGAAGACATGGAGATGGACGACGATGATGCACCCTACCTCAACATGCGAGACAACCGCGCACGACAAGCTTATGCCATCCTCAAGAATCGAAGCTTCGGCCACACCAAAGCTTTCGACCCGGATCTCCTCGCCAAAACAGGTATGGACATAGACTTTGCTAGTGTTTTGCATGCGATTGGATGGGATGGTTTTGTGCCCTTTAAGGAGAACAGTTCTCGTCTCCTCACCATCCAGTTTCTTTGCACTCTTCGAGAGGTGGATGATGGTGTTTCGTTTTGACTGTTTTGGGCATGATTATTATATCACTTGGAAAGATTTGAGTCACCACCTCGGTTTTAACAAACGCTTGCTAATTTCTCTTGAAAAAGCTTGTTACGGTTTAAATCATCCTGGTTTTTTGGGTTTGATTTCGGGCCAAGTTGTTCATGGCAAGTTTGCACCTCGGTGCAAGGACATTCAAAATCCAACTCTTCATTTGATGCACAAATGGTTAGCCATCACTCTCTTTCCAAGAGATGATGTTCGAACAGTGCGCAATCATGAGTTGATGATACTATACGCCATGGTCAACAAGATCAAAGTCTCCCCCGTAAACGCAATGATTTCGCAATGGCTTTTGAATTTCAAGATGACGGGTCCTATTGAGTGTAATTATTTGGTTACACGCATCGCTTCGAGTCTCGGGGTCTTAGATGGGAATGCCATTCCCTTCATTGAGGATCCCCGTAGTCTTATCGATGAAGCTTATTTGATTTTTGGGCACACACTCAAGAAAGGCCCGAATGACTCTTTGATTTTATTCTCCTTGGGCTATGCAAATGAAATCCCATTGCCAAACGCGGGGTATCATTTGTATAACTTCCAGTCACTAACCGCCCCTCTAATCCCAGAAGAGGCAGCACGCAGACATAGAGTTTCCGGTTTGCCTGGCAGGATGACGTGAAATAGGTCAGGCAGAGGAACCGAACTAACATGAGGCAGGTGGTTCGGCCTGGCACAATGCAAGCACCAACGAGTGGACACGGCAGGCTCCAAGCCGCCGATCCACCATCTCCAGTTCCGGCAGGATCCCGAACCTTGCACGACGTACAACCTCTAGCCGCGACTTCGGCTCCATCACCCAGCAGCTAGGTGAGTTGCGATTACAGGCCAACAACATCGAGGATACGCTGCACCAACACATTGAAACCAACCGAGCATGACAGCGGAACATCGGTGCTAGTATCCACGCCATGGAGCACAGGCAGCTTGTTGGCATTTCTTAGTGTCACCACTAGGAACGAGGGTGTTAGTCCCATCCCTAGCAGCGGCACCAAGAAACGTCATGTAGTATGTCTTTACGATTACAGAAAAAGATCCGCAAGCGCACGGATATACCGCTGTAGCATTTCACTCGGTGAGTATTCGGGTATCGTTATTTATATTTTCCCAAAGGATGGCATGATTGTAAAGAGTTTACTTGGTACAAGAGCAAGACGATATGAATAAGTCATAGACTATAACATAAACAGGGGTAAGTCATGATAAAAGATATGAATAGGGGTAATGTGACACACACACGGGCCAAACTCAAGATAAAGAATGAGCGAATAAACCTAAGGTTAGTGGGAGCATAGGCATACAAGGGGGTCCTATTAGCATCTATTCATACAAGCAAAGGTTACACACAAGACATGCTTAGAACTGCAGGTGCCAGGAAATTAGGGATACTGGGGAGAATGTCCCGCCCCGGAGTACATCCGGGCTGTTACATCTTTGCATGAACTCCTACACCGTGTTGTGAGGGCCTCCTTTTATAGCTCTTGAGGTCGGTTCCCGCCATCTCTATGTATTGAAACATTGATAACCGACCTTGGGAGGATCAGATCTGCCTTCCCGCCAAAGGGCACCTGGATGGGTTCCAGGGCAGGTGCAGCCGCACCCTGGGTGCGGCCAACCCCCCTAGACCGCCTCTCACCACCGCCTTTGGTCGTGTCAGTGGTAGGTGGGCCTAGGTCTTATCCCTTGGGTGTTTGCCACCATTTGACGTCGGTTTGGTCTAGCAAATGGGCCCTTCTTGTAAGTGTGTCGCAGCGGATGATCTTCTGTTCATGTATTGCTGCGTGTTATTCGTGTTTTCTTCTTATTTTGGACTTGCATCCCTAAAATGATAAGTCTCCCAAAACAACTATGGAGCTAGGTTAGTGATACAAATATGTGAGTAAGAGGGATGGTTTTCCTTTGTTCGTGAGTATCGTTGACGGTCGGATTTGGCACTTAAGGACCGTCAACACAGCTGCAGCAGTAGGAGGAGTGGAGGGCCTACTGCCGTTGGAGAGGGTTTAACCCCGACCAATAGCAGTGAGCCTGAAGCTAGCTTGGGGGAGGACCCCCATGAGAGGTATCTTGAATTTCTTACCGCTTTCAAACCTTATGCATGAAACAAAATAAAAATTTGCAAAACCCAAAAAGACTAAAAATATTTACTTGCTTCTTTATGTAGTAAGCATGGTGTAGTTTTCCTTGTTGAGATATGAATAATTGCTCTGTAAATTTCCTTCATATGCCCAGTTACAACTTAGTGCTCTTCCTAAGTTTTGAGTTTGTTGGCTAAATGTTCAAACCTTAAGCTTGAAACTTGTGGGTAGTGAAAAGCATGATCCGAATCTAAGTTGTTAAGAGCTATGATATGGTTAAATAGAGTTGCTATGATCTTCTCCTAAGTGATGCTTGATTTCCGGAGTATTTATTTTTGAAAATACAAAAACAAACAAAGTTCCTCAATGATATAAAATTCCTATCCAAAGCCATATGTCGATTCAATCGGAAACCTTCCACATATGCAACTTGTTATCTCAATGAGCTTTGTCAAACTGTTGTGACCCTTAGTGAGATTCATTTCATACTCCCATGATCAAGATCACGTACACACTCCACCATATGCTACGCTTCTACACAAGAAGTGAGAAAGCATTCCATTCATCCATCCACAAATAAAAACTCCATATTGGCTCATGACCACTCTCTCCAAAATTCCATAAAAAAAGGAGTACGGGGCTATACAAAAGAAAAAGAGAAAACAAAAAGATGCATGCCCAAAGAAAGTATGCCACATGCTCACAAGGCATGTCAAAAAAAAGGGAGAAAAGAAAAAGATGCATGCCCAAAGAAGGTATGCCACATGCTCACAAAGCATTTCAAAAAAAAAGAAGAAGAAAAAGAAGATAGCCCATGCTCAAAAGAAGAAAAAAATGGAGAGATGGTTCATAAAAAGGAGTTCATCCACCATCCACCAAAAAAATACCCACACACTTGCACATGTTGATCAAGTTTATGACTTGTCTCTCCTTTGGATCCGATTTTTGACTTAGCAATACATGAGAAAAAAGTGTGCCTTCATATCCTCCATACCTACAGCTCCACAAATTTTGACCTTTAGGGTTAGGTTGAGGAAGAAAGGCAAAATAAAAAGCCTTGGTGAGGAATCATACACAATGAGCGATACGAGAGGTCATTTGAGGAACTTTGGAATTTCTTGTGAAAAACTTTATAAAAACCTCCGGATTGACGGCTGAGCAAAGGGGGTAAGAAATATTAGCACTCTACAAAACTGTTATGACTCTCAACCGCCAAAAGCTATAAGCCCCACAGAAGTAAGGTAAGAGGTAACAACAAGGCCAACTTATTCAAGATAATGGTAAGAACATTCTGTTGTGCCTAAGGTATATGTTGGAAATGCAACATTGAAGCAACTCCTGATCAACAACATAAAGCCTTGTTTTGCTCGGGCCGAGCAAAAGGCTAGCTCGAGGGTGTTGTTGACGGTCATTAAGTACAAAATCCGACCGTCAACTATACTCAAACAAAGAAAAACTATATCTCTTACTCGCATAAATGTATCACTAACCTAGTTTCACAGATGTATTGTCTATCCAACCCTTACAGGGATACAATTTTGAAATAAGAAGAAAACACAAAGGATACGTAGCAAAACATACACAGAAGATCACTCGCTGCAACACACTTACAAAGAGAGCCCACTTGGCAGAGCAAACGGGTGTCCCTAGGAACCAGCACCCAAGGGATAAGACCATGCCCACCTGCCAGTGACTCAGGGGATGGCAGAGCCAGGGAGGTGCCAACTGACTGTTTCCCGTCCAGGTGCACATCGAGGAATGTTTCCGTATCAAGGGATGGCAGGAACTGACCTTGGAGACTATAAAAGGAGGCCCTCACCCCCTCATTTCACACACAACACACATGAGCCTCTCTCCCTCTCTCACACTTGAGACTTGTACTCCTTAGGGTAGTGGAGCTAGGCTAGTACCTTCTCTCTTAGCGAAGCAAGTCATCCTCAGGGCTGGAGAGCAGTCCTCGCCTTGGTAATGGCTTTATATTCGAATAGTCAGTATTCTATTCTTAATGCAGAGTTGAACCTTGTTTGTTTATCTATCTTGGTAGTTTATCATGACTTGTCTTGTTATGCTGCCTTGTTAGTTAATCGTATCATGACTTGGTGCTTCAATAGTTATGCTTTATATATGATTAAGCTAGATGATCTGGGTAAGAATATTGGTTCGTTGTGCCTTCGGGCTTGCCTTAGCGTCTTACTTGTCCATCCGAAGGGTGGCAGACCCGGGGGCGCTAGGGTAGTGACCTCATACACGAGCGTGGTGCTCGGGTATGCGGGATCCTTCAGATATGACCGTGCTCCACAATGAGACTGGGGTAGACCGCAGGTGGTGACAGCCCTGTCCGTCCGCTACGAAGCTACTTCGTGGTTAGTCTACTCCCTGACGTTTGGGTACGGTGTAGGAGTTCTGAAAGATGTAACGGCCCGGATGTTCTCCGTGGCGGGACATTCTCCCTGGTATCCCTAACTTCCCGGCACCTGCAGTCCTAACCATGTGTATGTTGCATGACCCTTGCTTGCCTGAATAGATACTATTAGGACCTTATTGTATGCCTATGCTCCCACTAACCCGTAGGTCTATTAGTCCCTTCTTTATCTGAGTTTGGCCAGGTTGTGTGTGTCGCATTACACTTATTCATATCCTTATCATCACTTACCCCTGTATATGTTATAGTCTATTGTTTATTCATGCCACCATCGGTTATGTACCAAGTAAATCTCTTAAAGCACACCATGCCCTTCTTTCAGAAAATATAAATAACGATATCCGAATACTCTCCGGGTGAAATGCTACAACGGTATATCCGTGCGCTTGCGGATTCATTCTGTAATCGTTAAGACATACCACCACGGCGTTTCCTAGTGCCACTGCTGGGGATGGGACTAACACCCCCGTTCCTAGTGGTGACGCTAAGAAACACCAACAAGTTGCTCAATTTGAAATCCAAGGAAGAAGGTCAACTCTCCCATCATGGACATCTCGAATCTCTTGGTCATAATCCTACTAAAATCCTCGCACCAAGATTGGTTAGTAGAACCAAATATTATGTCATCGACATATATTTGGCACACAAAGATATCTTTATCAACTTTGCGAGTATAGAGAGTAGGATCGGCTTTGGCTATCTCAAAACCTTTACTTAAGAGAAAATCCTTAGGGCTTTCATACCATGCTCTAGGGGCTTGCTTCAACCCATGGAGCGCCTTATGGAGCTTGTAGACGTGATTTGGAAATTTGAGATCTTCAAAGCCCGGTGGTTGCTCAACATATACCAATTCGGAGATTGGTCCATTGAGAAATGTACTCTTCACATCCATTTGATATAGCTTGAAATCATGGTGAGTAGCATAGGCAAGCAAGATACGAATTGATTCAAGCCTAGCTACTGAGTAGCATTGAGAAATGCACTCTTCACCTTCAATTTGTGTGAAGCCTTGAGCAACCAACCTTGCCTTCTTTCTTGTTACCACGCCATGTTCATCTTGTTTGTTTCGAAAGACCCACTTGGTTCCAATGACATTTTGCTTTGGTCTTTCTACTAGGGACCAGACTTCATTCCGTGTGAAATTGTTCAACTCTTCTTGCATTGCCATCACCCAATCCGGATCATCCAAGGCTACATCTACCTTAAGAGGTTCCAAAGAGGAAACAAACGAGTAATGTTCACAAAAGCTAGCCAAACGAGAGCGAGTGAAAAAAAGGTTAGCCCTTTACTTATGCTTCCAAGAATGTTATCCACGGGATGACTCCTTAGAATGGTGTGATGAACTCTTGGATGTGAATCTGGTGATTGATGTTGAATAGGTTCAGCTTCTTCTTCAGCTTGATGACGATCTTGATGTGTATTTGAAGATTCATCCTCAGAAGTCCGGATAGTCCGGTTCTCTGTCCGGATTGTCTGGATAGGAGACCCGGAGTTTCCGGACGGTTGCCCGGAGTGTCCAGGCTGCACGGCGGAGTTTGTTGTGGATAAGTCTTTGAATATCACTTCTTCTTCATCATGTTTATTAGCTGGTTCTTGAGCCTTTATTTCACCTGTTGCTAGCTTCTTGATTGCTTTGCTTGGTGATTCTTCCATACCTACAACATTATCAACTTGCTCCCCTTAAGAGCCATTAGATTCATCAAATATCACGTCACATGCAACTTCAACACAATCGGTGGTTTTGTTGAATACACGATAGCCATGAGCATTTGAGGCATAACCGAGGAGAAAACCTTCATCAACTTTAGATGCAAACTTAGAGTTCTTGGGCTTCTTGTTGAGAATGAAGCACTTACGTCCAAAAACTCTAAAGTAAGACATGTTAGGCTTTTTACCAAGTAGAAGCTCGTACGCCGTCTTGTTTAAGATCTTGTGTAGATAGAGGAGGTTGATAGCGTGACACGCCGTGTTGATTGCATCCGCCCAAAATTGATCCGAGATCTTCTATTCATCAAGCATTGTTCTTGCGGCCTCGATGAGAGTTCTATTCTTTCTATCAACAATTCCATTTTGTTGAGGCGTATATGGAACCGAGAACTCATGACCAATGCCTTCTTCATCTAGATATGCTTCTATGTTGGTGTTCTTGAACTCGGTACCATTGTCACTTCTTACTCTTTTGATCTTGGTCTCAAATTCATTTTGTGCTCTTTTTGCAAACCTTTTGAATATTTCTTGTACTGCACTTTTGTCAAACAAAAAGAACACCCAAGTGAAACAAGAATAATCATCAACAATGACTAAACCATATTTGTTACCACCAATGCTTATGTAGGCCACCGGACCAAAAAGATCCATGTGTAGTAGTTCAAATGGCTTGACGGTGGTCACAATGCTTTTTGATGGATGAGGAACACCAACTTGCTTTCCGTCTTGGCATGCACTACAAACACGATCTTTCTCAAAAGAAACATTGGTTAGTCCTAGGATGTGATCCCCCTTTAGAAGCTTGTTGAGATTTTTCATCCCAACGTGAGCTAGTCAGCGATGCCATAACCAGCCCAAGCTAGACTTTGCCACCAAACATGTGTCAAGTTGAGCCTTCTCTTGTGAAAAATCCACTAGATAAAGCTTTCCCTTGAGCACACATTTGAAAGCAACTGAGCCATCACTTCTTTTAATGACGTTCACACCCTCCTTAGTGAACAAACAATTGAATCCCAAATCACAAAGTTGTGAGATGGACAACAAATTGTAACCAAATGACTCAAACAAAAGAACTTTTGAGAGTGAGAATTTTGAGTTTAAAACAATGTTACCGGTGCCAAGTACTTTTTCTTTGTCATTTCCGTCAAATGTTATGTAGTGGTCTCCACTTGATGCTTTTAGTTGATTGAACATGCTTTCTTCTCTGGTCATATAATTTGTACATCCACTATCGATCACCCATGTTGATCCACCGGAGGAGTAACCCTACAAAACAAGATTACTCTTTTCTTTTAGGTACCCAACAATACTTGGGTCCTTGAATGTTAGTCACAAGCACCTTGGGCACCCACACATGGCTTTTCACTTTGGTGTTCCATGTGCGTTTACCCACAAATTTAGCAACCACTTTACCATGGTGGTTCCTAGTCAACACATTGTTTGCATAAAAGGATACATGAGAGGATGATCCTTGAGACTTGGAGTTGTTTGTGCTTGAGGTTTGGAACTTTTCTTGCTTTGGTGAGGATGCAACAATTTTGGCACCTTCTTCACATGTAGTGCCTCCCTCAACAAACTTGACATGACTACACTTTTGTGCCTTACCATTTCCCTTGCGAATGGGAGTAGTCATGTTTACAAGGCCACCTTTTGCACCAATAGCGGCCGCCTTGTTATTCTTGACACATCGGATAGTATGTGGTGTGTCATCCTCATTCTTAACAAGTCCCTTACCTTTCGCAAAGCCATACTTGTTCATATACTTTGATCCAAACCCTTTGGTGTGCTTCTCAAACTCACCTATCTTTAATGAGGGAATTGACTTGGGAGCTTGCTCATGAGAAGGTTCTTCAACTTGCAATAGTTGAGTGAGTCTAGTAATCTCTTTTTTCATGGCATTCACTTCGGCATGGTTAGTGGCACAAGCTTGAATATCAACATTATAACAACGTGCACAACCATTACTTGTAGATGGACTAGATGAGCTTGATGTCTCACTAGTCTTAGAAGAGCTTTCTAGAAGAGTGTTGAATTCAACTTCAAGTCCCTTGTGAATGGTTTGCAAGCTTGTTAAGCTTTCTTGAAGTTTCTCATTATTACTCTTCAAGTTAGCATTAGTGTCATTGACTAAAGAGTACTCTTTAGTTAAATCATTCACTTTCTTCTTTTCACTAGTGAGTGACTCTTGCACCTCAAGAAGAATGCCATCCTTGGCAATGAGTGAGTCCTCAAGCTTCTTGTTTTCCTCCCTTTCATTGGTGAGGTTCTTTTCAAGAGTTTTGAATTTTTCTCTCTCAAGTCTAAGCAATTCTTCTTGTGATTCAAGAGTCTCATCTAAATCATCTAGTTTCATCATGAGGTTCATTATTTTAGTTGCGGCCTTTTTGCCATATTGTTTAACAAGATTAGCAGCTTCATTTTCCTCATCTAGTTCATCATCCGATGAGTTTGGAGATGTTACCTTTATGTTTTTCGCCATGAGGCACATCATTGGAGCTTGATCTTCATCATCGATAAGATCTTCAAATAGGCTTGTAGAGTGAAGTGGAGAAGCTTCCAAAACCATGGTTGCAACTTCTTCATTGTCAGAGTCGCTTTCTTCATTGGAATCCCATTCTTGACCAAGATGAGCTTCACCGGCGGACTTCTTGTATCTTGGCTTGTTCCTTCTTGATGAGCTCTTCTTGTTGTTCTTGTTCTTGTTCTTTTCTTCCGGAAAATCCGCAATGAAATGCCCAATTTTCTTGCAACCAAAACAAAGCCGGTTGGATCTCCTTCTAGAATCATATTTGCCCTTTCTCTTCACAAAGTTCCGGAAGTTGCTCTTCCTCAAGATTCTTCCAAAGTTCTTGATAAATAAAGCCATTTGCTCATCATCCAGTTTATCATCTTCTTCATTGCTTGAGTCTTCATTCTTTGAGGATGATTGAGTAGCCTTTTCTTTCCCTTTGGATTGTGCTTGAAGAGCCAACCCATTGTTCTTGGCGGCTTGTTCTTGAAGTTCGGCTAAGTCTTGATTAATTTTGACTCTCTTCAATTGATCATGATGTGCTTCTATTCTTCCAAGAACATTCTCAGCGTTGAAGTGCATGAAACCACTTTCGGCCCTTATCAAACTAGGAAGAGTGACATCCCTAGCCATGTAGATGGTCAATAGCTTATCCACAATCTCATGATCACCCCATTTGTCACCTCCAAGTGATTTGATTTAATTTGTGATCTTCTTCAAGCGGTTGTACATTTCCTTAACGATTCATCTTTCTTCATGGAGAATAAACTTAGCTCATCCTCCAAAGTCTTGATCCTTGATTCATAAACCTTGATGATTTACTTGTAGTGTATCCCAAGCGTCCTTGGCGATGCGGGCATCCTCAATCTTGTCAAATTCTTCGAAACTAACGGAGGTGTGAAGAATGTTAAATGCTTGGTAGTTCTGTTGCAAAACATAAGCTTGAAGTGGTGTCGGTGTTTCATCTTCATCCGAGATCTCACATCTAACTTCAACAACTTTCCAAAGATCCTTGTGAATAGCACACAAGTATCCAAACATCTTTGTTCTCCATTGATTATAGCCAGCCCCATAAAAGTAAGGCAGCTTTCCCATGTGGATTGAGGCATTGTGATCGGTTGGGAGTTGAAATGTATAATCATTGCCAACTTGATGATAGCTTGCCTTCTTCTTCATCTTTGATGTGCTTGTAGATCTTCCTTTGCGATCCAAGTCAAAATTGTGACAACCCCGATAAAAATTTCATTTCTAAAATCAGTATCATTAGCCTAACCCTATGCTTAAACCAACCAATAAAAGGGTGGAAAGAATTAGAACGAGTTCAATTGGAATTCAAATTTAATTTGAGCACATTTGGTTACCTTTGAACTTTTAAATTTAACTTTCAAACCATAAGCCAAATGAGATTTTGCTTGAAACCAAAGTTGTAGAACTTTTTATTCTGAACAACTTTCGTGTTCAAAAGTTTTTGAAATTCAAATCAGAAAGAGGAGAAAACGTCCTGTTTGCACCCAGCCCCCTGAAGTTTTCCAAATTCTCGCATTCAGGCCCTCGCGCCCCCCCCCCTCTCTCTCCTCCCCGCCCGACCGCCGCGCGCCAGGTGGCCGGCGACGCCTGACCGGCGCGAGGCGCCAGGCCAGTGGCCGCCGCACCACCCCGCAACGGCCGGCTTTGCCCCCCTCCCCATGACCGCGCGGCCAATGAGCGCCCGCGCGTGCACGCGACGCTGCCGCGCCCAGCCCGCCGCCCGTCGCGCCCAGTCGCCGCGCTCCGCCGTGCCGCCCCGGCCCCCGCGCCTCGCCAGTCGCCGCGCCCGCCCTCCGCCCGAGCCGCTGCCGCTGCTGCTTCACCACTCCGCGCCCCGCGCTATCCCACCGCGCCCACGCCATATCTCCGGCCGCCCACTCACCGCGCCCGCGCTGCCGCACGTCGCGCCGGCGTTCTGCCGCCGCCCGCCGCGCCCAGTGCACGTTGTGCTGTGCCCCCGCCCCGCGCGCTGCCCAGGCCCCTCCGCACCCCCTCCGGCCCCAATAAAAGCCCCGCCCGGCCACGCGCGCGAGCCCCAGCACCCCGAACGCCCTCACCGTCGCCATTGCCGCCGCCGAGCACCGCCCACCCGTGGACAGCCCTCCGCCGCCGCCCACTGCCCAAACTAAGCCCCCAGCCACCACTACATCATCCCCCTGAAGCTCGCCGACCCGCCCAACGCCGCCCAGGACCGCCGGAGCACCGCCGCCCGCGCTGTCACCCGCCGCCGCCGCCGCCCCTGCTCGCCGTGGACAGCACGACCCCGACCCCCTCCGTCCAAGCCGAGCCCCTGAGCAGCTTCCCCACGCGCCACTGAAGCTCGCCGACCGGACCACACCGCCCCAAGCCCGCCGGAGCCCCGCCGTCGACGCATGCCGCGCCGCCGCCGCCTCTGCTCCAACGCCGGCGAGCCCTTCCCGGCCGTCCCCCACCTGAACAACACCCCCACAAGGTAGCCCTCGCACCCCTGAACCTTCCCCGACCCTCACCCCTCGCCGCCGGCGAGCCCCCCCTCGCCGGAATTTCGGCCGGCCGCCGTACCCGAGCCGCCCGAGGACCCAATTGCAAGAATTTAAATCTTTAGAAGGGTCTGCGCGTAAGATTCAAGGACCTAGTTGTAAAAGAAAGTTTCAAATCTAGATTCAAATTCAGTGAACTTGTAAAATTCGAATAAAATCGTAGAAAATTCAGAAAAATGCAAACTCAACTGTTCTGGAATCCTTAGAACAAACTCTACCACTTTTGTTACAGAAAGTTTCTCAGAATCTGAACATATTTTGCTCTACATTAAATGGAAGCTTTAATGGACTTATTTTGTACCCACTGTTGTAGAACAATGCTGACCCTAAATTTTGGGCAGTACGTTAGTTGCTTGATGTTTAGGACTGTGTAAAAAGATCAGGCCCAAATTCCAACTCTAGCTTTACTGTTTATTAAACTTAGTTTCATACCATGTTTAAGTAGAATGTTTTATCCCTGCAGTTAGGTGGTGAATCACCCAATGAAACTTTTTTCTATGCTACTGTACTGGTACCTAGGAGCCAGAGAAAAAATTAGGAGACTTTTTATCTCACAGTAACCCACTTATTTGATTTATGTGCTAATAACATACATTAAATCAAGAAAATAGTATCCTAGCTTGGAAAATTCTCAAATTTTTACTAGCAGATACACTGTGATAGAGGTTGCTGTGTAAAAAGTTCCAGGGACAAAAACCCTGTGTAGGGTCCTGTAAAAATGAATCCTTGAATAGTCTAGGTGTGGAATGTCATATTTTCTATGCTCTGAATACTGCGTGATAAATCCTACAAAAATTACAGTAGCTTCTGCATGCTTAAGTGAAGGCTCTGTAAGAATCTTAGACTCATTTGTTGCACCAATTGTTCTGTACAAAAAGAACAAGGATCTAACAGCCACTATGTAATGTATTTTTCATAATTAATCTGTTACATAAAATTGGCTGAAAGTTTTACAGTAAGCGCATCTTTCCCTGATGTGCCTAAATCCAAAATTTCATGACCAGAAACTATCCATTGTAGTAATTACTCTCAAATCGTAATCAAGCACCATTACCACGACTTAAACTTGTGCATTCATGTAGAATCGACGACTCTCGCCGACGGAACTTACGAGCTGGTGCCCGCGTCCGAGAGTGAGCAGCGTGAAGCTCAAGTGAATCTAACTGAAGCTCTTGAAGACCCGAGCCCAAGTTCGGAAGAGCCCCAAGCGAACTGCGAAGGCAAGCCCCGGAGCATAACCCATTCTTTCCGAAACTATGCAACTCATTACTCTTTGCTTGTGCATTAAGTTTATAGGAGTTGGATGGAAACTTAGTTGCATGATATCAGGAACCCTTGCTTGAAAACTAGACGTAAGGTTCGATAGAATGCTGTGCTAATAGGACTCCGGTAAAAGTCGAGTGATTTCCTGTCACTCGCGAGAAAATAGGAGTTGAATGACTACTACACGCTGCAATCATAAGGACACGAACGGGCTATGGAACGATGGTTACGAATGAGGCCCGTCTGTCTAGTGAAAAATGCTAAGGCCGCAGGGTGTGGTAGTGATGGTTAAGTCTTTGAACGTACTAAACACATGCCGAGATTATGGGAATCGGTAAGCTTAAGTACCTGATTGGCCCGGCAAGGGGACGGCATCCTACCCTTTGAACTTCGGTCCCATGTGCATATGGCGAGTGCAGAGAGTGGTCACGACCCGGCGCCGAACCGTGGCGTGGGGCTCTTGTACTCTCGGAGGGTAGCCCCGATCCACGACCCGGAAAGAAAGGGGAAAAGTTGCACGTGTGACTCTAGGGAGTAACCACGTGACGTGTGTTTGGGTTTCCCTTGCAAGGTTAAGAAATTCGATTCGAATCATCCGTTTCTCACGGCTATTGAGACTGCTTAACCATTTTTACCCACAGAGTAAGAAGAGGAACAATGATGATGAATGAACTGGTTGGATGAAAAATTTAATGCTTCACCATGTATGCTTTAGATAGCTGCTTACCTAGACTGGCTAACGAAACTAGAATCTTGAGCTAAAAGTTGAATGTAAGGACCCACATGTAGATGCTTTTTCGGCAAAACAAACCCCTGAGCCAAAAAGCCTGGCATGTCTAGAGTCGGTGGAGTAGATTCCACTACTCGGGTAAGTCTTGCTGAGTACTAGTATACTCAGTCTTGCTTGTGACTCGTTTTCAGGTGAGACCTGCGAAGATATGATTGCTAGCTTGACTTGGCCCTGCACTCTTCCCCCTGGTTGGTCGGTGGAATGGGATGCGCCCCCGTCCAACGGAGATAAGGCCGAGTGATGTCTCGTACGGGCTTCATCGAGATATCCTGTATCGTCGAGTAGTTTCCGTCGTTTATTTCCGCTGCAACTTAAAACTCTGAAGAACTTATTTGTGATCAATGAAGTACTTGATTTCTAAACTCAAAACTTGGTCTGTAATATTCACTTATACTAATGCTGTAATATTTGCTGGAATGTGGTATTCTCTGGGCTCATCGTCGCATGAGCGTTTGTATGTATGGCGCTCGATCCGTTCACCGTGGTTGTATCGGGAGGTTATACCCGACAGACCAGTGGATTACTCCGTTTGAAGTGTAAGGTTAACCGAGAATGCCTTAATGGTGATGGTTAATACACTTGAGCCGGATTAATTCAGGTGGTTCTGCCACAGAAATCACATGACTCGATCACAATCTTGGTAGTTGATTTTGTCTTTTTCTTTTGCAATTGTCTTCTCTTCTTCCAAGCCTTCCACTCTTTGTATGACAACTCTTTATCGGTTGTCTCCATTTCATCTTCTTCATCTTCATGTGCGTTGTTCTTTTTCTTCTCTTTTGACCCACTTGTTGATGTGGCTTTCTCATCATCGGGTTTGCCTCCCGAGGTGTTGTTCTTGCCCTCTTCATATGTAGGATTGGTTTGATTCACAGGACCACTTGACATCTTGAATCCCCGAGCGGTTAAGCTCCAAGATGGAGAAACCTGCTCTGATACCAATTGAAAGGACATCAAGATGCCTAGAGGGGGGTGAATAGGCGATCTGAAACTCAAAAACACTTTTCAAACAGTTAGTAACACAGGAAACCCGGATACTCCGGGTTTACGTCCGGACAGTCCGGACTTGTGGTCCGGAGTATCCGGGGTTCTTGCCCGGAGAGTCCGGACAAGAACACTTGACAGCAAAATTATAGAATTTAATACTGAAAATTGAATCAAGTAAATTTGCAGGTACTTGGGTATCCTATAGAGTGTGTGTCAACAACTAGTTTCACCTAGAGACTAGTACACTTATAGATCGGCCTCAAACCCTAGAAATGAGATAGCACAAGCAAGAACCAAGGAAACTAAGTAACAAGCATACAAAGAGACAGTGATTTGTTTCTCGAAGTTCACTCATGAAAGAGCTACGTCTCCGTTGAGGAAGGGCTCAAGAAACAACGCTCAAGAAACCTTATGCTCCTCACCCAAGGGCAAGATCACCTCTCAAGCCCGAGGTCACTTACTATGGATTCCTCGAAGAGGAATGGCGAGTACAGACTTCTTGTGATGCTCACAACTTGCTTGAGCACTCACAAGCGACGCCTAGCCATCTAGGAGCTTGAAGCTCCAAGAGTAACAAACTCAAATCCACCGGCTTGATGAAGTTCTAGTACTGAAAGAGATGGAATGGATACTCACTTGCACTAATCTTTGCTCTTGCTTCACAGTAGCCTGGACACTCCGGGTCTAGCAGGTATTTCACTCAATTTTGCTCTTATATGATGTTTGAGTGGTATTTGTGGCTCACAAGTGTTTGTAGGGTTCTCTTAAGCACTATTTCCAAGTCAAGCCCTGCAGAATCAAGTTCCTCTTAATAGTACGACATTTTTATACTCAAATAATAATCACAAAATTCTAATCTTCGAGTATCTTTGAACCGTGACTTTTCATTTGCTTTTGTGGGACATGCTTCACCATTTGGTTTACTTAATCAACTCAATCACCTGCACACATTCTAGATAACACAATTAAACCTACATGTGTTTTGTCATTAATTACCAAAACCCACTTAGGGGCCTAGATATCTTTCACCCAGTGATAAAGAAGGCCACGAAAGAAGCGAATGCGGGGAAGGCCAATCCCCTTTTGACAAAGTGCTCAAAAATTACTATCTGATCTACATTTTCTTGAGGATAAAACTGCGGAAGGAGGTTTTCCACCAAACCACCTCCTCCCCCTGAAGAAGACCCTGAGTGACCAAGTTAAGAAGGTTCTCGCGGGTGCACTTAGTTCGCTCCCAGTCGCCGCCGTTGTATTCCTCCTTCTTCCCCTTGGATGCTTGCTTCTTGTTGCCCATCTTGAATGTCACGAGACATTTCACTCGCATATGCTTGGGGGCATCAGGAGAAGGGCTCAAGTGCTTGCTAAGGGAAGCGGCTATCTCTCCGACTAGATTGACCGAGGGAAGAAGGCAGGCTCGAGGAGTTTCTCAAACCCTAGATCTGAAATGGCTGGCGGCGCAAGCACAGAGGAAGGTGAAAAGGCTAAGGCAGTGAGTGAAAGGGTAAAAACCCTAAGGCCACCGCGCGGTTAAATAACCAGTGGGTAGGGCCATGAAGTTTGTGAGCTCTCCTCATTTTATTCCTAAAAAAAGAAATTAGGCTTGGTCATCCCCGAGAAAAAAAAGAGAAAAGACGGCATGCCCAAGAAGCATGACCTAAAAAAAGAGAGAGAGAATAAAAGGGGGATAGCCATGTCTAAATACAAATACAAAAAAATAAAGAGGAGAGAGTGATCACAAATCAAGAGGAGTAATCATACCTTCCATTCATCACACACATGCATATCTTGATCTTGGGATATGACTTGCTTTCTCCATGGATCCACTCTTTGTCTTGGCAATACATGAAATGCAGGTATGCTTCATCCATTGTGTACCTTGAGCTCCACAAAAGCTTTCGTTATGAGAAGGGAGAAGTGCCTTGGTAAGGATTGATACACCATTGAGCGATCTGAGATAATCATTCAAGGAACTTAGTCTTGTTTTACTATTTCCAAAAAGAAAACCTCCAGATGGATTGTCGAGCAAAGGGAAGGTAATTATTGCTCTATCGACTGTTCTAACTCTCTACAGCTCAAGACGAGGGGAAGCTCATAAGCCCCATAGATGATGAAGGTAACAAGGGCTAGGTACTCATGCCAACCATGCTCAATCTCAAGGAGATCATCTATGCATCAAGACTTGACACGACAGCAGGTACTGAGTCTAAAAATTTCTAATCAAACAACCTGATTTGTCCTGTTTTGCTCAGGACGAGCAAAGGACAGCATGGGGGTTCTTGTTGACGCTCGCTACGGACCAATTTTGAACGTCAATTTGATCAGAAAATTGGGATGACTAGCATACTTAACTTGCATATTTACCAAGAATAATATTGTTTCCACATTCCCCTTGGAGAATTTGCAATGTAGGAAAATTGAGCAGAAATCAAGTGTAAACAAGAACTTCAATCCAAGGCAATAGCGTCGACCAATTAGAGCGCGCCATTCGGCCTCCCATGGATCAAAGGGCCCACCAACAGGTGTAACCAACTTAGGACAGACTCGACTCACCCACGGGAGTGACCAGGGCCCACGTGGCAGCCCCACAGAAGAAGTTGGAGGCGGTGGGTGCCTAACCTGGTTCGGCCGAACCAGATGGGTCAGCCAAACCAGGCCGGGCCCCACCGACTTACCTGCTGCACATGGAGCTCTCTCATTGGTCCTCCATGTCGGTTCCATGTGCTAGGGGTGAAAGGGCACCGAGAAGCTGCAGCATACCCCCTCACTCACCCTTATAAATATGAGGGGGGTGCTACAATAAAAGACACACCTCAAGTTGCTCTCACTCAAGTTCCTCTCTTGCTTAGTCTTTAGGATAGTGGAGTTTAGGTGAAGTAGCACTTCTTTGGTTCCCGAGTCTTGCTTAGGAGTGTTCGGTATGGGTTTTACTCTTCCTCTCCTTTGTAATATTCTGTTGACACCAGATTTTGACACGTATTGAATCGGCGTCAGGAGAAGAAGATTGGCCGATGAAGCAGATCTGAAAGCTACAGTAAGGAATCGGCCGATTGAGGTAACAGTTGAAAATCGGCCGACTGGTGGCGCAGCCTATGCCAATAGGATGGGATTATTCCAGAAGATCCTGGTCAAAAGATGGTCAACAAGGCATGCTAAGTCGGTCGGGAAACAATTGAAGAGGTCCTGATTGGATTAGGAAACGGCGGCGGAAGATTCTGCGGGAGTCCGTTTCCTTTTTTAAAAAAGTTATTATAGATATAGTAGTTTTCCTATTTTTTTTTAAAATAAGGTTGTAACAAGTCGTAATCGACCAGGAGTCCTAGTTTCAGGGTATAAATAGGAGTCGCTAGGGCTTTGCGAGATATCAACACATCAATCAACAAAATACTTCTACTTTTTACCAGTACTTTACTTTCAAGTCGGCGACTTCGCCAATATTTTCTTCTTCTACCAGTTCGTACGGATTGGCAGGGCTGCATCAACTTGATCTCCAGCCAATTGGTAGGTTCCGCTTATCGAGTAATATCCGAGCTTTAACTACGGGCGCATCGCTGTGGTTTCGTTTGGATTTATTCACAAGTTATCGATATTTACTAGAATTGCAAGTTTTACCTGTTATTCTAGTATTATCACCAGTTATCCAGCTTGAGACCAGGGTAATCGGCTTCGTCATTATTCTCCTTCGATTCATCGCCATACAGCCGACTAGATCTGTTTTCAAGTGTTGCTTCTATAGTAATTATTTAGATTGCTCTAGCAGTTCTCTTTACAATTACTATACGATCATCGGCTGACCCATAGCCGATCATCTCTACAGCAAATCAGCCAATTTGCCGCCGACGCGCTCCTCAGGACAGATCGGAAATCCAGCCG
This sequence comes from Panicum miliaceum, assembly GCA_032594955.1. Taxonomy (NCBI): domain Eukaryota; kingdom Viridiplantae; phylum Streptophyta; class Magnoliopsida; order Poales; family Poaceae; genus Panicum; species Panicum miliaceum. The sequence continues at coordinate 15,969,172 of CM064068.1, forward strand.
ATCGACGCGCCTGGAATTTAATACTCTATTTCCTTGTCAATCAACAGGTCAGATTGACTGGCACGCCGCGCGAACCGCACCAGGGCGATAACCCGAACAAGAGCTAAGCAGATTCTCCCGGGTCGTGTGTCCGACGCTGAAGACCCATCGGCCGATTCCTATCCGGCCGATTTTAGCGCCAACACACTTTTGGCACGCCCAGTGGGACCATCCAAGATCTGATATGTCGAACAACGCAGAAATCTCTGACAGCAACATCATTGGGGTCACAGAAGCTGATCTCAAGGACGACCAGAGGGAGGAATTGGCCAAACATCTGGAAGATTACAAGAAGATGTACCTCCAGTCGTTCAGTCGTACCAGAAGCGGGGAAGCAGTCAAGAAGGCTCCTATCCCAGCGCCTCGCCACATCACCATTGCTGAAGACTCGGGCAAGATGTCAGAGATGATTCAACAGTCCGTGTATCAAGCATTCATCGACCAATCCTCGGTGATGAGCAATACGGTGTACAACGCCGTCGTCAACTCTCTGGCCAACGGAGCCGTTCAAGGCTATCAGGGACCAGCATATGCCCCTCCAACTACTCTGCCGGCCAGAAGCTTACCGTACACATCCCAATCGGCTTCTCAGCCGATATTGACGCAGCGCGAGGGATACAGTTCCCCACCACCTCCGGCGTCTCCAAGATACAGCGGTGCACCATGTCTTCCATCGCTAGCGCCGCTTCAACCCGTTCAAATGGCTTCTGTGCAAACACTACCTGCAACCTCAGCGCCGTGGGGGACGTCGACCACAGCGTATTTTCCCGACCCAGCGAACGGGCATGGTACTTATCCGTTTCAGGTGCCATACCAATCGGCCGCCCGGCCAACGGCCTCCCAGTACCAGCCGATTTTACCAGAAATCGGCAGGGGGGCAAGCACTGTGGAAGTACTCAGAGGCACGGCGCCAGCAGTGACGTACGAAGGGGGTGCGGACTCGTTTCGCTAGCAGTTATCGGCCGCTCAGCAAACTTCACCGATTCATCACCTAGCCGAACCAGCCCTTCAACACATGCCCGCGCCGCGAACAACTGTTCATCAGCAGCAGGTGGACTGGACGGCAAGAATAGCAGAAGTAATCCAGGATCAGTTTGGACTAAAGTCGAAAGTTCAAACTTATACTTACAAGACGCCGTATCCACTGGCTTATGACTCGTTGCCGTTCCCACACCGCTACAAAGTTCCTGATTTCACCAAATTCTCAGGGACGGATGACACTTCCACGGTGGAGCACATTAACAGATTCATCATCCAGTGCGGAGAAGCTGCTACGCAAGATGCTCCGAGGGTGCGGTTATTTTCATCATCTCTATCCGGATCGGCCTTCCAGTGGTTCACCACTTTACCGCCAAATTCTATCGTCACTTGGGCCGATCTGGAGAAACAATTCCACAAGTACTTCTATGCAGGAGTACACGAGATGAAGATTTCGGATTTAACCAGCCTCAGGCAGAGGAGCGATGAACCAGTGACAGGGTATATACAGAGGTTCAGAGAGATCAAGAACAAGTGCTACAGTCTGGCTTTGACCGATGCACAGTTGGCCGATATCGCTTTCCAGGGCCTCTTACCGCAAATCAGAGAGAGATATGCCGCCCAAGAGTTTGAGAGCCTGAGTCAAATCGTCCACCGATTGTCAGGGCAGGAGGTCCGACCGTTTGAACAGCGGAGGAGCTTCCAGAAGAAGGTGGCATACTTGGAGGGATTTGAATCTGACGCGGAGGAAGAAATCGGCCTGGCAGAATGGGTAAAAGGGAAAAAACCGATATCCTGCCCCTTTGGCAAGAAGGAGCCAGAGACATTCGGCTTTGACACGTCAAAGGCCGTTAAAATTTTTGATCTACTGCTTCAGGAGGGGCAGATTAAGCTGTCGCAACATCACACCATCCCTACGGCCGATCAACTTAAGAAGATGAAATACTGCAAGTGGCACAACGCTACTTCTCACGACACAAATGAGTGTAAAGTCTTCCGCCAGCAGATACAATCGGCCATTGAGCAGGGGCGGCTCAGATTTGAAACTCCAACCAAATCGGCAATGCCGATGAAGATAGATCAGCATCCCTTCCCGGCCAACACGGTCAACGCTGGAGAAGACTCAAATCAAACCAAGGTGCTGATGTCAGAATCGGCGAGAAGAGGCGGCGCTGTCGACCCCAGGAGGCAGATCTCGACGGAGGAAATCAGAAGAAATAGGCGAGGGCCAGAACGACCACGCAGGCCTGTCACCTCCCGATTCTTACTGAGCAAATAACGGCAGCGGCAAGAACAAGCACAATACCAGGAAGAGATGATACGTCGGCATGAAGATCACTGGCAATGTCCGTTCTTCATCCACTGCTGGGAGAACGATATCAGATTGCCATCTGCCGATAACTGTCCGGAGTGCAACGGATCAAACCGCACCGATCGCCCGAAGCTACACTCTAGGGACAGAGGATCAGAGCCGATCAACAGAAATCGGCGCGAAGAACGGCGTGTTTCGGTGCATGATCGGCTGGGGGGCAGAGTTGACCAGTGCAACAGGTCAAAAAGCAAGATCGGCCAGCAAGATGGACTGGGGGGCAGGATCAGCGCACGCGATCGGCTGGAAGAGATGGCCGATGATAGGGTGTCAGACGAAGATCCCCTAGGAAGGGAACCAGATTGGGAACACGCCAGATCATCGGCCAAACCAGTGAATCCCAGGTGGTGTCCCAAAAGCGAAGGATCCAACGCCTACGCCAGTGGGAGCATCAAGAAGAAGAACGGAGACAGGTGCCAGAGAGAAGGAATGTGAAATCTCGAATTTGGCGCCCAAAGAAGAACAATCAGAAAGCAAACAACCAAGAATCGGCAGCCGAAATTGATATGCTATTCATACTGCCGATGGAGTTCATGGCGCCAAGCGATCGGGACAAAGCGACGAAAACAGAGGAAGAACAAATGGCACAACTCGTGTTAGAGCCGATGACGGCTACGTTTGAGAAACCAGAAGAAGAAAAACGGCAGCATCTCAAAGCGCTGTTTCTCAAGGGCTGTGTCAACGGGATACCCGTCACCAGATTATTGGTAGATGGAGGCGCGGCAGTTAACATCATGCCGTATGCCATGTTCCGCAAGCTGGGCAAGGGCGACGACGACCTCACCAAGACGGACATGATGCTGAAGGATTTCGAAGGCAACGTGTCACCCGCCCGCGGAGCATTCTGCGTCGACCTCACCATCGGCAGTAAGACCCTCCCTACTACTTTCTTCGTCATTAATGGCAAGGGGTCCTATAATATGCTGCTCGGTCGCGACTGGATACACGCAAACTGCTGTGTCCCTTCTACAATGCGTCAATGCCTTGTGCAATGGATCGGCGACAGCACAGAGATAGTCGCTGCCGATTCTGTCTACAGCGTTGCAGCGGCCGACACACAACAGTGGAGCTGCGAGCACGTTAAGTGTATATCTGGCAGGACTTGGGACACTGACTTCCTGAAAGTGTCCGATTTCGGTCTACAGCTGATCCAAGCAGTCGGCTCTGAAGATTCAGCTCGTTTGAAAAGATGAGAAGCTGGGGCATGGGTTCACGTCGGCCGATTCATTAGAGAAGGTAGATTTGGGAGATAGCAGCAAATCAAGGCCGACGTACATTAGTGCCAATTTGGATTCTGAAGTATGAAAGGAAAATATGTCAAGTTAACAAGACCGATTTCTCATCGGTTTTCTGGCTACACATCTGGTGAAAGAAATATTGGGATTCATTATTAAGTGGAAATTACGGATTACATGAAGCAGTTCAAGACCAAATCGGCGCAGTGGCATTAAAGGAGCAATAATGTTTAACATATTGTTTACAGCCCAAGGAAAGCATCTATGGCTACAATCGCTCGTCGTCTAATTTGATCGGCCGATTCTACTATCCTCTGATCATTTTCGGCTGATGCTGGTACTTCTGACACGCGGCGACGGAGTCTTATTGTTTCACGGGCCAGATGTTGTCTTTTTTGCTTCAGCTCGCTGATCATGGTTGGGAGTTCTTGGAGCTTTTTCTCCTCAGCGGCTATCTCTTTGGTTATCTATTCCATCTCCTTGGCTAGTTCTGCTCTCCTCCGTTTCAGCCGATCTATTGTGCCAACGATGTCTGGACGGCAGTTCTCGAGGAAGTTGATTTTGTGATGTACTTCCTGGGTCTGGTGCTTGTACGAGTCAACCTCCTCCTGAGTTTTGGCCATCTGAGCGCGATCGGCCATACGTTGCCGCGCCCGCGAGACCGGAATCCGCATGCCCTCTATATAGGCAGCATACCCCAAGTCCTCCGACACTTCATCCGGGATGTGATCTACGACCTCATTGAAAAGTTGTCGGATCGGCGATGCATCTTCCACCAGTCGGCCGATGTCACCTTGGAGGAGAGTACGAATGCTTTCGAGCTTAGAGCGGACATCGTCGGAGGCAGAGCTCGATGGAGCTGCGTGTGAGGCGATTTCTTCTTCATCGGCCAAGGAGACAGCGAAAGAAAAGATGCTATTATTAGGAGTATCTTGCTCCTGTAGGGGAACGAAGCAAAGGGTAAGCAAGCGGTGAAAGGAAAGCGGCCGATTCTGATGGTAAGATTGTTACCTCTTTGAAACGAATCTCTCTTGCCTGCGCCGGTGGAAGTATTTCCCTTGTTTCAGGGATTGGTGCACTGGGTTCGCTAGAAGAAGAAGATTCGATCATTATTGGTGCTCCGCTTGGGCCAGCTTCCTGAGAAAGGTATAAATGCTCGTGAAAATACTATGGGAAAATGAAATAAGATGGTAATGGGAATTTGCCATGCCTTTGCGGGTTCCCCGGCCGATTCCTGCTGTGGAGTTACAATCGGCGTACCCAAGTCGACCTGCATCAAAATTGGTTAAGTTTCCTGAATATTAAGGATGCAGGGTAAGAGATCATATACCTCAGCAACAGGAGCTGCTGTAATCTCAGTCCCTACTTGAGACGTGGCCGACAGTCGCGGAGACTGTGGTGGGACAACTTGTGCAGCCTGGCAAAGGGATGGAATTGATGTTAGCAGAAGATTTGGGGAATACATGAGATAAATAAAGTTACCTGGACGGCTTCTACTAAGAGCGATGCTGCAGCAGCCCCGGCTTCGGCGGTGACTTGGGGATCGGCCGTCTCGACAGCTGGTAAGGGTGAAGGACCTGAGGTCTCGGCGAGTATCATTTCCACCTGATCGGCCGATCCAACACGGGGAGTCTCGGCCGATGCTGCTGCCATCTGGCTAGCCGATCCGATACGGGAGATTTCAGCCGATGCTATTGTCGCCTGATTGGCTGATTCAATGCGAGCCCGCATCCGACGGCTGGATATCTTCGGTGTTGGTCTTTTGGGCGCTCGTCTTGATCGGCCGGTAGAGATATCTCTGATAGATGGAGCATGGAAGCCGATGAGTGGATACGCTGTGTATTGGTGATGGCTATCGATCGGCCGACCGCTTCGGCTCTGCATCGGGGGGACATGGCTTTCAGACTGAAGGGATAAACACAAGTTAACAGCGAGATGATAATGCAACATTGAAATCGGCTAAGGAGAAAAGGACATACCGCAACATTTGGGTCGATGTTCTCTGGGTCCAGAATGTTGCAGTAAATTGATGGGGATTTACAGAAAAGATGCTGCTTCCATTCTGCCCACCATAATTTATACTGTTGGGTGGCGAAAGAGGCAACTGACCAGCCGTTTAAATCAATGGTGCTGGAGTCAGGTACTAAATCGCACAATCGGCTGTAGTCAAGACTTGAAGTTAATCCGTCTCTAAATTTTGTTTGGTCGGCGAAATAGACTCGAATCGGCAATTGGCCAAAACCTAGTTGCCTTGCTGCAGCCGACGGGCAGTAGAACTCATAAGTGGGTGAGTCCTTTCCTAAGAAGAAGTTAGCCGGCAGAATTCCCGGCTTAATCAGGACATCCATCAATTCTCTGTCAAATGTGTGGGAGGAGCAGTCGAAGCATACAGGCAATTCAAAAATCGGCTCTGCGGTTTGATATGGATACCAGATGATCATCTCCTCGCTAAGTCCATTATAGAAGCATCTGAAATATTCAGCTACGCGGGTAGCGGTGAACTGGCAGCCAGGAAAGGCCGATACCGCTTCTCCAACAGATCTGCAGCGGCGACGGACCGATGGATTCTCCTCTGACTCGATGTTGGGAAAGGTCTTTGTCTCTATCCTCTGCTGAGAAACCTTGCTCATGTGTAGATTGAGCCAGAGGGTGATGAACCACCAAGGACCGCCTGGATTCCCTATCAGCTCTCCTTTCGACAGCTTGACGCCGATTTGATGCATCATATGGTATGCCGATCCCAGCAAATGTTTACCGAGGGGGACGGCCGATCCTTGTGCAAGAGACTCTGCCAAAGCTTGAGTGTTGGAAGAGGGGCCGACCGCTCTGCCACAGAAGAAGTGTTTCTCCAGCCACATCATCAAGAAGGCGGTGTGCTCCCTCTGTGAGACTGTTCCTGTCTTCATGTTTTTACTGATGTATCCTTTCCACCCGCCGATTCCTTTGGTGTCTAGCCGATGAGATGGCTTGAACAGATAATTGAAGGGGGTATCGGCGGAGGAAACATCTAGGCCGGTCAGCAGCAGGACATCGGCCAAGGTCGGGGTCATGGGTCCGTGTCCAAAAAGGAATGCGTTAAGTGCATCGGACCAGAAGTAAGAGGCTGCCATAACCAAAGGTTCGTTCTTTTCCATCTGAGACAGGGACAAATCTATGCACTGGCCGATTTTAAGTTCTTCCCATTGGACTTTCCAAGACCCGGCTACCCTCTGGTACCATTCTCTCCACCCGGGTGTTTCATTCGGCCAGGATCTGAATGCGCCTACCCAGTGATCTAAATCCATGGGTGACTGCTTAAAGGGGATTCTGTGAGTTTCTAAACTGATTAGATCCGTTGGATCAGGACTCCCCATAGGGCCTAGACAGATGAGGTGAGGAGACTCTGAGAGAGGAATGGTGATCCTGTGCCTAAGGGCCTAAAAAGAAAGGGAAAAAGGGAAGAAACTAAGAAAGGGACCGGAAAATACTGAAGCAGCAAGGCGAAAAGGAAAAAATTTTCGGGCATTTACCTCTGGGATGGAAGCCATCGTCGCCGAGGATGCTGCTGGAGAAGCCGCCGATTGGGCCGCCGCCGCCAAAGGAGCAGCCAATGGAGCCTCTGTAGATGGGGTGGTCGCCGATGGAGACGCCATTGGGGGTCGGAGCAGGCTGCGGATGAGATCGCCGGAGAAGGGGGAGCGCTTGGAAATCAAAAGAACTTGGAGGAAGATGAACAGTAATGCGGCAGAAAGGATGCTGGATTCATGGAGGAGGAGAGGAGGAGAAAACCAGTACTTAAGAGAGATAAAGGGGGCAAGGGCAAAGATGGTATTTTTACCGCGCCGTCTACGCGAGTTCCAGGGGAGCGGTCATTTCGCGCGCTCGGTTCGAGGAAATTGCAATCATTGTGCCGCGGAACGGAAGGAGATTTTTACTGCGCCCGTTTCGGAGAAGAGGATTAAAGAAAAGAGTTTCGAAGGAAAAGTTATATTTTACTCCGAAACTAGGGGGCATGTGTTGACATCAGATTTTGACACGTATTGAATCGGCGTCAGGAGGAGAAGATTGGCCGATGAAGCAGATCTGAAAGCTACAGTAAGGAATCGGCCGATTGAGGTAACAGTTGAAAATCGGTCGACTGGTGGCGCAGCCTATGCCAACAGGATGGGATTATTCCAGAAGATCCTGGTCAAAAGATGGTCAACAAGGCATGCTAAGTCGGTCGGGAAACAATTGAAGAGGTCCTGATTGGATTAGGAAATGGCGGCGGAAGATTCTGCGGGAGTCCGTTTCCTTTTTTAAAAAAGTTATTATAGATATAGTAGTTTTCCTGTTTTTTTTTAAAATAAGATTGTAACAAGTCGTAATCGACCAGGAGTCCTAGTTTCAGGGTATAAATAGGAGTCGCTAGGGCTTTGCGAGATATCAACACATCAATCAACAAAATACTTCTACTTTTTACCAGTACTTTACTTTCAAGTCGGCGACTTCGCCAATATTTTCTTCTTCTACGAGTTCGTACGGATTGGCAGGGCTGCATCAACTTGATCTCCGGCCAATTGGTAGGTTCCGCTTATCGAGTAATATCCGAGCTTTAACTACGGGCGCATCGCTGTGGTTTCGTTTGGATTTATTCACAAGTTATCGATATTTACTAGAATTGCAAGTTTTACCTGTTATTCTAGTATTATCACCAGTTATCCAGCTTGAGACCAGGGTAATCGGCTTCGTCATTATTCTCCATTGATTCATCGCCATACAGCCTACTAGATCTGTTTTCAAGTGTTGCTTCTATAGTAATTGTTTAGATTGCTCTAGCAGTTCTCTTTACAATTACTATACGATCATCGGCTGACCCATAGCCGATCATCTCTACAGCAAATCGGCCGATTTGCCGCCGACGCGCTCCTCAGGACAGATCGGAAATCCAGCCGATCGACGCGCCTGGAATTTAATACTCTATTTCCTTGTCAATCAACAGGTCAGATTGACTGGCACGCCGCGCGAACCGCACCAGGGCGATAACCCGAACAGGAGCTAAGCAGATTCTCCCGGGTCGTGTGTCCGACGCTGAAGACCCATCGGCCGATTCCTATCCGGCCGATTTTAGCGCCAATATATTCGGAATTACTTAATAGAGTTATCTTCTAGCTTAGTGTATTCGTATAGTTCATGTTCTGTGTATTCAGATATGTGTGTTATGCTTCCTTTATATCTAGGTCTTATAACTTGCATGATTAGACGTGACAAGACATATAGGCTACGACGTCAGTTCCAGAATACATATGTTTGCTCTAAGGTGATGTCTGTCCATCCGAAGGGTGGGGGCTCCACGCGGGGCATTAGGGTATTGCTCGTTAGTGTAGACGTGGAGTCTGGACTAATTAGTGTTACTGGATGCGGCTCTATATCATGGTAAGATGAGGTAGGCGGCAGGTGGTGACAGCCCTGTCCGTCCATCATAACCTTCCCCGTTCGTGTAGTAGCTGTAGGAGGTGAATAAAATAGCCGTGAAGAACTAGTGGCCTCCTTACCATTTCTTGTGCGGTCTCCCGGTGGTGCCTGGGGGCCTAGAGCCCGATCCTAATCGTGTGTATGTATATGAGTGCATAGTATAGACTGTATGCTTAGTTAGGGGTACATAAGACCCTAGATTAGCTTTCTTCTTCCTTTCTCCGTTCCTGTAAGCTTTGCATAGAGTTAGAGATTGAGTAACTTGTGTGTCACACTACCTCTCTACCATATATTATCTTACTCCTGTTTATTCAAGTGAATATCCATGCTAGAACTAATCAACCAACTAATCTATTCCAATAACCACCGCTTTCCCTATAGAAATATAAATACAACCCCGTACTCATAGGTAAAATGCTACAACGGTATTCTGTGCGCCATATTTTTTCTGTATCTATAGTTCACAACATATGTAAAGATTTAAATAAATTTTTGAAATAAAATTGAAAAATATTTTCAGGAGCGGGTGGTGGCGTCACCCCCCCTAGAAACGGATTTCTAGAGGCGGATGATGGCGCCGCCCACTTCTACAAATCTATTTAAGAGTTAATACAAAAGAATAACATAGCCCATAAAGTCACAAGTAACTGTGTAGTGTGGTAATAAGGAAGGTATGCGCGAGGCTTAAGGTAAGTGGTTCGAACCCCGGTTGTTGCAAGTGTACATATTTTATCAAAAAAAATTATACCTATATGGCATAGAGGGGTAGGCTGGTTGGCTAGAATATTTTTTTATTTTGCTGTTTTTTGATTTTTTTCAATTTTTTTATTTTTCTGGAAATTGATTTGTTGGGGCGGGTCATGCCCTAACCCGCCTCTACAATTCGATTTCTAGGAGAGGGTCACGCTATGACCCGTCCATACAAATCGATTTCTAGGAGCGGGTCAAGCAGTGACCCATCCTACAAATCGATTTCTAGGGTGGGTCACGCAAAGACACGCTTTGGGAAATGGGTTTTCAGTGAGTAATGCAAACATTTATTTTTTGCTGGGAGAAGCTGGGGCGGGTACTACACCACCCCTAAAAGCAATTTTTGTAGTAGTGCGGGTGACATGCCAGTCCCTGTAAATCCATTTCTAGGGGCGGGTCATGCCGTCATCTGTTGGCGTGACCCGCCCCTAGAAATTGATTTGTTGGGGTGGGTTAGGGCATGACACGCCCCTACAAATCAATTTCTGGAAAATAATAAAATCAAAAAAATTGAAAACCGCGAAAGAAAAAAGAAAAAATATCTTAGCCAACCAGCCACCACCACAAGCGCCTCTACTATAGAGGTACAATTTTTTTGACCAAATATGCACACTTGCATCAACTAGGGTTCGAACCGCTTAACTCAAGCCATGCTCGTACCCTCCTCTCCACTGCACTGCACAATCACTTGTGACTCTATGGGGTATGCTATTCTTTTGTATTAACTCTGAAATCAATTATAGAAGTGGGTGACGCCATTACCCGCCCCTAGAAATCCATTTCCAGGGACGGGGGACGATACCACCCGCCCGTGAAAATGTTTTTCTATTTTATGTTAAAAATTCATTTAAATATTTAAATATAGCAAAATAAATTAAAAAAGTAAAACTTCTACACTATGGTTATCGTGAACTATAAATATAAAAAAATATATCAATTATATTTCAGTGTATATAAAAGGTTAAGATTTTGGAAATCTCAAAGTATGACTTAAGTTATATGAAATACTATATAGTCATAACCATATGTAACCCACAACTATTAAATGATCTTGTGATTCTAAAAGATCTTAAATAAATCATGTCAAAACTAAAAAATCTTACCACTACAACTTTGATATCGAGCAACTCTACATCCGAGATTGTTTGAAAAAAAATCAAAACTTCTAGATTTTAAAATTAGAGAACTTGTAATAATTGTTTGGACTACTAAATGACCTTAAATGAAAAAGTTACCATCTACAAAGTTTTAGGTCTTGTCAACCTCTACAATTTTGATATAAAATTTGAAATCATTCGAGATCATATGAAAAATTTATAAATTTATTTATGTGGGACCATTTTTAGGGGCGGATCATGCCATCATCCGCCCCTTAGAATAATTTTTCGGGGCGGGTCATGCCATTATCCGCTCCTAAAAATACATTTTCATGGGTAGGTCGGATGCTATAGTGACCCAGCTCCTTTTATAGGAGCGGGTTACTGAAAATTTTTAGGCCGCCTCTAGAGAAAAAACGGAACGCTGCTACAAATCATTTTTTATAGTGGAGCAATTTACTTATGCTTCAATATTTTCTTCACGTACAACCTCCTATGTGATCTGGACGAGAAAAATAGGAGCAGGTCATGATCTTTGTTTTAAGATTGCACGACTCATTATCTATACTCGAAACCTTTGGCTATGATGCATTTGAGTTGATATCACAGGGCCAATGGCCTCAAAAGACTATAAGTTGGTCACAAAAGACATACAACTTATTTATACTTATCGGAATAACTAAATATCTCCCTCAACTTTATCCTGAAGGCCACTTTTATCTCTAAAGTATAAATCGGCCAATTATGTCATTAAGGTTCTTGTTGGGTCAAAATGGTCCTGAAGTTACGTTGCATGCCACATGTTCATGCCATTTCAACTGCGGGCATCCTTGGATGAGTTAGCATGTTGGCGGTCTCATTCACCTCTTGTTTAGCGAAACTAGAAATGATTCTTGGTGTCAACTCAATGGATTAAAAGATGCCCATCATTCTATGAGGTTACTTTAATCAATTTTTTTCCTATGGTTGGGGGAAAATTGGATGGCTCACGTCGCTCGATCCGACGGCTGATAAGTTGTGGAGGTACCAAGAGGTACCCAAAAGAGAGGTACCTAGCATGCACCTGGGTGGCCCAATATGCACCAGGTGCATACCGTTTTGGTAGGGTCCGCATAAAAAAGAAATTGTGGGGTAATTGCCATTTGGGGATTAATTTTTTGTATCAAGGGTAAGATGGTCAATCTATAATGATTGGAATAATGTTTTGGTAGTATAGTTTTCATTGAATGGTTGTTTTAATATAGTTTGATCCCAATAAGGTTAGACCCTAGGTCGGACCTAGGGTTCTTGACAGACCTAGGGTTCCTACTAGCGAGGCGGGCACGTGACGGAGGGAGGGAGGGAGGAGGCACGCGCTTCAGCGGCCCGGAGCAGGAGTTGCCTGGCGTGGGAGGAGGAGGGAGGCGGCACGCGCCCCAGCGGCCCGGAGCAGGAGTTGCCCGGCATGGGAGGAGGAAGGAGATGCAGCGTTCCCTCGAGAGAAGGGAGGGATGCGGACATGTGGCGGTCCAGGTGACTCGCGAGAGCAGCATCGATGGAGAAGGGGACAACATCCTGGTCCTTGTTGGCCCTCGTCATGGACGGAGATGACTGTGCCAGTAGAGACGATGCCCTTGGAAGTGGAGGGGTGGAGTAATGATATGGTCATTGCTGAATTTGATATGATTGTGCTCTATCTGCAGATAATATGTAATACACAGTTGATGTGATTGCATTAGAGAGAAAACAATCGACGAACTGCTGCATGTCTTGAATTTGTGTTCTTTGGTTGATGACATGTCAATGCTAACAAGTGTTCGTTAGAGCAAATGACGGATGATGAATGGCCTCCCATGGCATACTTTCCAAAAAGTGGGGACATGGAATGCAGGTTTGCCCAAGCTGATCTGGTGATTGCAATGTCCATGAGAAACGAAGCATTCCAAGAAAAATTTGCCTTGCAAGAGGAGAATGGAACATTAGTTACTGAGAAAGAAGCCCTTTTGAGGGAGGAGCAGATTGCGGGTTTGAAGATGGAAGCTCCGCCTTGCAAGAAGGAGGAGATTCACGGGGGCCTAAAGAGGGAGGATGGTACTTTGTGTGCCTGATTTGTGAACTTATTAGTATGTAGTGATAAACCAAGTACTTCGGTGGTTTTGTAATGGTTGCGACATGTTGTGAACACCATCATTCACCATAGCTATATTATGAAAGTACTTTGATCTTCAAACGATACAAGGATAGACAATCCATGCTTCATTTACTTTGCATCAACTGTTGTGCTTATTGTTGCATTCATAGAATTCATGGTGCCATGCTAGTAGATCATGACAGGTTTCACCAGAGAGACTGTTGAGCTCCCCGGATAGACAATCTGGTCCGTTCTGTGCACGCAAACACCAGTTCTTTGGTAGAATTGTAACCAAAGTATTACCCTGATATGAAGCGCCTGTTTGCGTTTGTGAATTCTTTCTGTACCATTTGTTGCAGTGAAATGTGCGGCAACATCATATCTTAATGCACTCACAGGTTAGAGCCGTGGGCTCACCGTACAGCATCACCGCAATGTTTTCATGTACATCAAAATTGCCCCTCCTACTCTTCAGGATGAGCCCCACTTCGTGGGCCGCCAGTTGGGCTGTGCATGTACATAGCTTACACCTCATTGAACAATTGCATATTCTTGCTCCTTTGCGTGGCATCACGAGTCTGACCGGTGATCCCTCCAAAGGTATCCAGTGATTGCGTTGTTCAGCTATGCCGTCCTGCGTTGGTTCTACTAATGAACGTTTTCCATTAAGATGAACCTCCATCTCAAACTTATTCCATTTGGATGAATGTGCATCTCAAAATTGTGCGATTAGTTCATGCTGGCGCAAGCTGTTTGTGACCCATTTTGCCATTACAAGCTCATGACATTCAGTTAGAATTGCAAACAGATTATTATTGCCATTCAGTCGTTGAAGTTGTATTTTCACAAAATAAGGTCATGTTTAGATCCACAATGTTGCCAAACGTTTTGGAGCTGGGCCAGACCCACGCCTAGGGCCACTTAATGTAGTTGTTGGTCTGGCTAAAATAGGCCCTCTTGCTATAGTAGCCTACAGTGTATAGAAATCAGCCCAACGTCTAAGGCCATGGCCCTAGTGGCCCAAGGCATGCATGCATGCGGCATGCATGGCCAGCATGCATGGCTTCCCATGGGTACCATCTAAACACAGCCTAACAGCACAAAAAGACTGATGATATTTCCATTCATTGTCAGTAGCATTACAAACACAACACCTACAGCTACGGAAACTAACACTGGAGATCTGCACATTCCAAACACAACACCAACGGTTACAACAACACACTAGAAATCTGCAACACAACACCTACAGTTCACCAAACTAAAAACTACTTAAAATCTATAGCCATCCTTGATCTCCAGTTGCTTCGCGATCTCGTAGGACAGGTACACGTCTGTGGTAGCATACTTCACCTGCGAGGGTAACAAATACCACAAGTGCCAGTTATCGTGGTCGGCGCCCTCCTTGCGGAGACGAGGTAGGCACAGTACCTCTCTTGCGATCTTCTCGAGCGATGAACACCTTACTCCAAAAAGTGGATGGGGTCCACCGAGGTACTCATATCTGTGAGCGGCTTTGGGGACTACCAATTGGAGGTCAATTGAAGTGCTTATTGTTATGCCAAAATCATCCCGTAGCCGTTTCACGTCGTTCTCGATGTGTGCACCGGTGAAGATGTGGTCCTCCTCTGTTAGGAACCTCTTCAAGAATGCGGGGAGGTCACCGCCGTCAGCACAAAGGACCTGGAACACAAGGACACAAATTCCAATGCACAACTGCAAGAGGGACGTCATGAAGGCGCCGCCATCGAGTGTTTTTCACTCGGTGTCCAATCCAACGATCATGCTGCATTGTGGTGGGTTACCTCTGATTTCTTCAAGATAGCTCGCCGCCACTGCTGCGTCACATGTTACCGTCGTGTGGAGGAGCTTCTTCTGGAATGAAACCCATTCATGCCGTCTTAGAGGGACCGGCCGGCGAGATCGGCGGCGTGATCTCCGGCACAGGCGTCCAACTATCCCAACCTCCTCCCACGTTCTTTGAAGATGAAGCTTATGGCTCATCCCACCTAGATAGTGGCGGAGGCATCGGCGATCGGGCAGCCTTGGAGGTTGACGGAGGCATCGGCGACCGGGTAGCCCTGGAAGTTGACGGAGGCGTCGGTGACCGGGCAGTCCTGGAAGTGGACGGAGGCGCTGCCGGAGCAAGAGCGGCAGCCGTAGCTGGAGGCGTCGGCGATCGTCGAGCCCTGCACAGGCGGTTGCGAGAGGGGGAGCGGGAGCAGGAGTGGGAGCACGGGCCAGCCATCGGGTCACACTACGGCTTTGCCTGCGAGAGAGGTTTTCGGGCATTAGGGCTGGCGGAGTTACAATTGATGGTGAAGGATGTTGACGTTTCCTAGCGTCACAAAAATAAATCCGCAAGCACACGCATACCGTTGTAGTTTTCACCAAGGAGTATTCCAAGGGTATCTTATCCACTGAGGAACGAGTGTATATTCTCTAAGGTTCAGGTTCGTCCAAGGACACCGCACCAGTTAGAGGCAAGGGCCAGAGAGGATTCCTAAATCTGGGTTTCAAAGATAAGATAGAGTTGTCCTAGTTGTTTGCGTCAGGCTACTGGCTTCCCACAGAATAAAACTGGTGAGTTCCAATAATACAACACTGCGATATACCCGCACGGGGAGGGTTCCGCTGGATAGACAAGGCTGTCACCACCTGCTACCTACCTCATCTAACCATGGGATATACCACAACCAAAAGGTAAGTCTAGTCTAGACACCACATCTACACTATCGTTACTAGCTCTAGTCTTAGCTACAAACTAGAGCTACCCGCTAAACTAGTGAACTATTGATCCAGCAAATAACTAGGGCGAACTAACTCTAACTTAACTAAGAAACTAAAACACAAAGGAAATCGTGAACACTTACTATGATTGAAAAGTATCCGTCGTGGTACAAGATGGAGAAGAGCGCCGGTGGGCCCACCGGCTCCTCCCCGACTCCCCCTCACTCTCTCCCTAATTCCTAAGCACTACCTAGGCAGCACTAAGCCTCTAAGGAGAGTTCCAACTCCAAAAGTGAGAGAGGAGAGAATGGAGTGGTGTGTCTCTATTCTTACCCCCTCCCCTTATATTTATAGGGGTGAACAGGGGGTGTCTCGACCAGCAAAATCGCGAACTCAGGCAGAACCGACCTTTTGAAGGCTTCAGGAGGCGCCACGTGGAAGCTGGTAAGTCAGTTCGCCTTTACTGGGTCGACCGACCTAGGGGGGTCGGCCGACCTAGGCCTGGCCCAGATCGGGTTCAGCTTCGCCTGGGTGACTGGTAAGTGGGCCCTATGGTCCCTGGTTGATGAGTTGCCGTGGCCCTACGTCGGTTGCATGCTTCGGTGGGCCCTATGATCCGTGTGGCTCCAAACGGTGTGTTTTGATTGGTCGGAGTGGTGTGTCCTTGGATTGAGGATATGTTGCTTTGCTCTTGAGGTCTGTTTCTTGATTTGCTTGAGCGTCATACACATATCCGCCAACATATATGGAATTTGGTAATTAAACACCTACTCTTTGTTGGTCGGCGTGCTCTGGTCTGTCGGCATTTTATGGCATGGATTCTGGAGCTTGTTTTACCTGCATTTCTTGCTTAAATCCTTACATTGCAAAATCTCCAAGGGAAATGTGGAAATGATATTATGTTGGTTAAATATGCAAGTATGCTAGTCATCCCAAATTTCGGGGCAAATTGATGCTCAAAATTGGTCCGTAGCGAGCGTCAACAGAGGGGTGGCCTATAAATGTCTAGCGGCGCTGGAAACTGCACTCGGGAATCCCAAAGGACACGTCGGGATATGAACCGGCACCGTGAACGCTCTCACCCCTCCTCGGGCCTTGGGAATCCCAACCGATGTTGCAGGAAACAAATCGCGCGACCCCGTGGCCAATAAACGTGAAACAAATTTGACTGTGGTACTAAAACAATTTGAAACAAAAAAATAGATCGGATTTGAAATTTGAAACGTTCTGATGCTTCTATTACATTGCATCGGTTGTTGTGCTTGTTGTTGCATTCATAGACTTCATGGTGCCATGCTAGTAGATCATGACAGGTTGCACCAAAGAGACTATTGAGCGCACCGAATAGGCAATCAGGTCTGTGTCTACTTATTGTGCCATACTAGTAGATCATGACAGGTTTCACCAAAGAGACCGTTGAGTGCACCGGATAGGAAATGCGGGCCGTGTCCATGATGGTGCCATGCTAGTAGATCATGACAGGTTTCACCAGAGAGACCGTTGAGCCCACGGATAGGCAATCCGGTCCGTGTCCATGAGAAATGAAGCATTCCAAGAAAAACTTGCCTTGCAAGAGGAGAATGAAACATTAGTTATGGAATCCATAGATAATGACAGGTTGCACCAGAGGGACCATTGAGCTCACCGGATAGAGAATCCTGTCCATTTTTTATGAACTCGGTAGATATCTAGATGGAACTGTTCTTTCCATAGATCATTTGGACCGGCAATGGCCATGGCCCTAATGCTCTCTTCACAAACCAACTTGGCCCTTAATATTGTTAGCTCAAAACTGAATAGGATTAGAGCCCGGCCCTTAGATTACCTAGGCTAAAAACTAAGGCCCTTTACCACCCTGCGAGCCTACCGATTGATAATTGCCCCTCCTACTCTTCGTGGGCTGGGCCCAGCGCCCGCCCCCATCCAGTCCATCTGCCTCACGGCCTACGTCAGTTGCTTCACAAGTTCCTCTTTTATTGCACGCACTAGTCAGACCAGGGTGGGAGGCTAGGATATCACCGGACATGTTTTCATGTAGGTTGCTTCACATGTTCATCTTTTATTGCACGCACCAGTCAGACCTGGGTGGGAGGATGGGATATCACTGGAAATGTTTTCATGTTCACCGGATGTGATCCTGGATATGCAACGCCACTGCGCTTCAACTCACCAATTGGACCATTGGCAGATGGAGTCTCTCCCTGTGTGGTGGGCCTGTTGCCTCAGAGGCCCACCTGTCTGCAACTTGGTAATTTTGGTTTATGGTGTGATAATTTTGATGCACAAGATCATTTGTGTTCTGATTATTCATGAATGTGGGTGGGAGGATGCATGACTATCTCACCATGTACATATGATCCCTCAAGTGAAATCCAATGAGAAATGAACATTCCCAAGTGTGGGTTCATTTTAAAGGTGCATCATAACTCGTATATGCAGGGATGTCTAAGTTGTGCTTAGATAGAAAAGCACATTGTGTCTATACAGCTCCATTGGCTAGATATTAATTGTTACATAAAATAAGGAAAATGTGATTGTAACAAGCTACTAAATTCTACTCGATTAACATGATTTAGATGAGTCCATGTGATAGATAATGTTGTTATAAGAAGGCACAAAAACAATCACATGATTTGGACATCATATGTGAATTCTATACATGTTTGAAGTTTTTATTATTAATCAAAATACAAAAAAAACAAGATCAATGAAGCACTGAGGAAGAACTGATCATGGGGTCGGCGCCGACAGGTCAGTCCCGCATGTCATATACGTGTGGGACCCACATGTAAGTGGCTCTGGGTATGAAAAGACTCTACGCTTTTAGAAACAAAATCTACTCATTGTCCCCTCCCGTTCCTGGATGCGCCTCCTCCGCAGGGTGACTCGTTTGACTGCGGTGTGGGCCCAATCGCTAGCAGGCCCACACGTCAGTGATATCTGCCGACTAGAGTGGAGCGGTTTCGAGTGGACGGAATGGAAACTTCTCCCCTTGTCCCCACATCCCTTTTATTAATGAATTGCCAAGTTTGGAGTCCTCCAAACCGTTCGCATTCTCCCCCAAGTGCGAAAGAGAGGGTTTTCTCCTTCTCCCATCGCTGGCGAATCCTCTTCCCCTCCCATATCGCTGATGAATCCTCTTTCCCCTCCCATTGCCGGCCGCATCCTCTCCCCTCCAATGGACAAGGAAAAAGACCAGTCCGCGCCGAGCCCTGGTGGCGGCCCGCCATCCCCCAAGCGGAAGGTCTACGGCGGCCCATCATCCCCGAAGCGGAAGCGCTCCGCCCTGTCTACGCTGCAGACAAAGTTGTACTACTCCTAGGATGAGATAGCTCAGAAGGCCAACGCTCCTCCCTCTTCGCCCGCGCCTCTGTACATTCCGGCGCCATGGAACCGCCACTTCCCATCGAGGATCGTCGTCTTTCCAGATGGCGATTCCGATGAAGATCCGCCTCGGCAGTTAGCGCGCCCCATGCACGAGGCCTTCGTGGTGAGTTCTTGTGTGATTTGCACTTAGGATTAGTATACCACTGTTAGATTGAAATATTATTTTCTCTAGGATAGTATTCTCTATTTTTCCAACATTCTAGTCGTCAACATTATACTCTATTTTTTGAACATTATAGTATCCTAAATGTGCCTAAGGTGCTCTTAGATCAATCTTGCATGTTACACTAAATGTGCCTAAGTTGTTCTTAGATCAATCTTGCATGTTATACTAAATGTGCCTAAGGTGTTCTTAGATCAATCCTGTGATGCACGAATTTATAAACTAACGTGTGCATGCATTAATAAATTGAAGGAAGGTGAAAAGTATAAGGTCCTTTTCCGAAGGCAGATCCTCGTGAACATGTACCACTACCTAGACAGCGATCCCGAAGAGGATGGAACTCCTCTTCCTACTGGCAAGGAGGTGATGGTCATTACCCTTGATTATGCTAGCAATCCCTGATTTCTTAATGCTAATTGGTTTCTGTAACACCCAAAAATATAGGAGTTAAAATTTCTAAAAGTATAAATTAAAATTGTGTGTGCATCTTTATTTCTTTTCTTCTCCTATTCTTTCTTTCAGCCCAGCCCATTCCTTCTTTTTCTACTTCTTTTCCCACGGCCAACTCCGTGGCCGATTCCCTCACCCGATCCTTGCTTTCACCGATAGCTAGGACCCACCTGTCGGCGCCTTCTTCTTCTCTCTTCTTTCCTTACCCAGAGTCCAGAACGACTCCGTGCTGTCGTTCGTGTCCTGTTCTCTTTCTTTCTTCTTACCCGAGTCCTGATCGACTCCGCAGCACCGCCTTCCTAATCCCGGCCGATCTGCCCCTATAAAATCCTGCCAAAGCCCTGCTTTGCAACCAGAGCCAAGCTCAAATCTTTTCCTCTACACAACATTGTCGCGCGCCGCTGGAAGTTGCACCTCGGAGGAACGCCGCCGACCCGTGTCGCCGATTCTCTGTCGACTCGCCGATCTGCAGCTTCCCTGCTGTCTTCAACTCTCGCCAGAGCTCCGCAAGTTGGTGAGCATCAAGCCGCACTATATTCCCCTCTCTCTCTTGCTCCGCCGCCAACCAGATTTCTCGCCGGACCTCTGTTTCCGCCCGCCGCCGTGGCCGCCAGTTTACAGCCGCCGCACAGCCAACCCGTACCCACCCTCACCTTCACCGTACCGCCCACTCACTCCCCGGCATAAATCCAGCTTGAATTGGGCCCCGGAACACCGGAATCGGTGAAGCTCCGGTCGTCCGCCGCCGCACTCGCTCACCGCTGATGCCCAGAAAAACTCCGCTTCGCCCGACCCTTTTCGTCCCCGTCGAGCCGACCCTTCCTCTGCCGCTCGATCTAGATCTAACGGCCAGAATCAATCTTCACTTTACACGGCCGATTTACCCGACCTTTTCCTTACTCAGCCGATTCACCTGACCCACTCTTCGTACCGCCGATTCGCCCGACCCTTACCCGCCGATTCGTTCGGTCCGCCGCCGATTCTGATCCAACGGATTAGATCCACCCGACCCTAGCCGTTCCCGAATCTTTTGCACGAAGATCCCTAGGTTTTCCAGGAATCAACCCGCAGTCCAGATCAGTAGAAAATAATTAGAGTTGAGCCCTTTCTTCTTCTGTTCCGACCCCCTGACTTTTCTAGAATTAGTACCCGCCGTCCAGAACTTATAGTTTTGCACCCCGACCTTCTGTATAAGGTTTAATTATGTTTTGGCCCCTGAATCCTTCAGATCTAGCCTCGGGAGACTCAAAACTCTAGCAGTTAGGTCCTCAGATCCCTGTTTTAACCATATCTTCATCGTTCCAACTCCGATTTCAGCGATTCTTGAGCCCACACGATCCTTGCATCATGAACTACAACTTTAGTATCCTTTTGCTTTCTGTTTGTATTGGTTGTTGTATTGTTTCTTATTTGTTTGTGTATGCTTGTTTGTGTGATCGCGTAGACAACGTGTCGTTCGAGCCAAATCAAGAACAAGCCTACGGTGAAGAGAATCAGCAGTTGCTTGACGAAGGCAAGTGGATTTCCCCCTCTGCATATTCTATTTGAACCCAACAACAGCATGATAATTCACTTTACTTTACTGTTGCTTGCATAAATTTGATGGGTTACCTATGCTAAGGACATACCTAGTCTTTTACCCAAACCTTGAAACATCTGGGTTTACTACTCATGTTGGGTAGTTACGCTTAGTTGCCAACTTTGGGATTGGTATTGGTTTACTCTTTTGGCAATGTTGATCATGTTTCATATTGTGGTTTTATCGCGTAATTTCAAGATCAACTTTGTTTAATGGGAACATGGAGAACCACCCAAGTGAACAGTGCAACCATAAAGTCATATGGCTCTGACCTTAGCCAATTAATTAGATGTGTAGTTTGCTGGTGGCCTTACCGAAAGGGCAAGGAGGGGGTCGGTGATAGGGGTCATAGCCCGGTCCTCTTGGGGTAGCTGCCTTTGCTAAGGAGCTGACCATTAGGGAGGTTTATGGACCACGCCGCTACTGAAACTCTGGCGGGCTGCTTTGCTCTCAACATGTCTTTGTAAAGGCTTCGTAGTGTACCCTCGCCACTCACCTCGGAAGTGTTTAAGGGCCTTGCAAACCCGGGCGATTCAGGGAAACACGATTTGTGGGTAAAGTGCACAACCTCTGCAGAGTGTCAAACTGTTATAACAGCCGTACTCACGGTTAAGAGTGGCTTGGACCCTCACATGATTAATAAACTTGAAGATTAATTAAATTGTGGTTCGTGGTTTATGTTATTGTTAATGGTATCTTTACGTTTTTGCTAAAGTGGGTTGGTATAAACCTAAACCTAGTTAATAGGTGCTTGATAATAAATATTTGACCAACTAAAAGCAACCGCCGTTGCAAACCCTAGCCTATCCTTGATGGCCTTGCATTTTCACCCCACTTGCTGAGTACCAACCATAAGAGTACTCACCCTTGCCCCCCTGCTGTTCAGAAGAGAACTTTGAAGAGGAGATCTTCGACGACTTTGAGGAGTTCTAGGTCCTGCGTTCACCAGTCATCGCCTGTGGAAGACGGAGTTGTTGAACACTTCGTATAGGGTATAACGGTTTATCGTTTAAAGACATTTGTGTCTCTTTTATAAGGAGTGTAATATTGTTAAATACTTTATTTAGCACTTTTGAGCATTGTCTTTGATATATTACACTTTCCGTCTACCATATGTGTGTGAACGAGATCCTGGCGCACATATGAAATGCATCTGGTTCTTTCTAGAATCGGGTGTGACAGAAGTGGTATCAGAGCTATGTTGACTGTAGGACGCTAGCCTAAATAGAAATGGTCGAAATTAAGGATTTATCTTCTAGAAAGTCATATCAGCATCAAAAAAAAATTCCTGTTATATTTCCACATAAAAACCTATGTTTACATAAAACTTCTATCATTCTCCTTTTAAAAAATATCCTGAATTTTACTCCCGCTCTGCCAGATGGTCAGAATTTACCAAACTGCTCGCAAGCGCACCGGAGGTCGCCAAGTTCGCATTGCCCCGGCTGAACCAGCTTCTCCTACCCCAGTCCCAGCCTCTGTTGAAGAGGAGGAAGCTACGGAGGAAGAACCCGAGGAAGTCTATTATTTCGTGGATGGTGAAGATGGTCGCATCATGGCGGTTGATGAAGAAGGAAATCAGTTCACACCACCGGCATCGCCAGTCATTGAGACATCGCCACCACCCTTAGTTGTCCCTGCCCCAGCCCCCTCCCCAGCACCGGTCGTCGCTGAAGGAAGCCCGGGTAACTTCGCAGATATTAGAAGAGACGATGACGAGGACAACAACAACGATGAAGACAACGACGATCAGAGTGATGAAACTCCAGGGATGAGGCAACTTTGCTATGTTCGCACTTCGGACAGAGAACCCGGCCACTTGTCTCTGGTGCTACATGGTGTTCTTCAAGAGTTGGGCAACCGCGTGAGACCTCACTACCACACACATCACTACACCGACCCTGCGCTCGGCGACTACTACCTCTCTCGCGTCCACATCAGAATGGAAAGTGCCAGAGGCCTGAGGACCCTCACTGCACACGACTCCACCACACCCCACGCTACTTACGACGCCGCCGTCAGCAGTGCCGCCAGGAGAGCTCTATGGTCCATCTGCCACACCTACCGTCAGGAGCTTCAGAACACGGAGTATCGCCACCTTCCTCGCCGCCTCAGTGGAACTGAAGAGACTATGATTACTCTGGGTGAAGATGACGAAGACCGCCTCAACACTCTTGCTCGAGTCACCGCCGCTCTTAACACTGAGCTGGAAAGCATCATCACTGAGCTAGATGATACTCAGGACAAGCTACTGGAGGCTGATGAAAAGATCCGCACACTGGAAGCTGGACTGGAGGAAAGAGCACCGCCACCCCCACAGATGGATGAACCCCGCTTCCCCGCATTGTCACCACCCCGCAAGAAGCTTCGTCGCGGCGAACCCGGCTCCATAACTCGCCCCGAGGAATAGGCATTTAGGCTCTTAGGCTAGTATCACTTAAAGCTCTCGTTAGAATCATTTTCACTTGAGAGGACGACGATGTAATGATTGCTTGAGAACAAATGTTTGCTTTGAGTGCTATAAGAATTGCTTGATATAATATATTCATTAATATCAGTTGGAGTCTTATAAATCCATATTTTGTTAAGATATTATTTTCTGTCTATCTATATCTAGTACACCTGTCTTATCCTGGGTTTATTCCCTAACGGTCAGATGGTGAACACCAGGACAGGTGGAGGACAGAATAACCCTAGCTCTAGGCGTGCTCGCGTAGTCCATCAACAGAGTCAGTTGCCAACACCGCCCAATCCAACAATGGAGCAATTCTTGGCAGCACAGATGCAGGTGCTGCAGAACCTCACTGCCACCATCCAGAATATACAAGCTCAGCAGAATCAGCAAGCACCACAGCAAAACCCGCCACCAAGAGACAAACACAGAGAATTCATGAGCCACCACCCTCCTACCTTTTCTCACTCTGTGGACCCCTTGGACGCTAATGATTGGTTGAAGGTCATCACTAAGAAGCTGGACATCACACAATGCAGTGACCGTGAAAGGGTCCTGTATGCTGCAGGACGTCTGGAAGGTGCAGCCGCTGATTGGTGGGATGCTTTCACTGCTGCCCAGGCCAATGCCAACGCTATCATCTGGGAGGAGTTCAGAACCAACTTCCGCAGCCACCATATCCCCGCAGGACTAATGAAGCTCAAGCAGAAGGAGTTCCTGAATCTGAAGCAAGGCAGCATGACTGTCAGTGAGTACCGGGACAAATTCACCCAGTTGTCTCATTACGCGCCCCATGAGGTGGATAGTGATGCAAAGAGGCAGGAGCGCTTCTTGGAAGGACTGATACGGCCACTCAACTATCAGCTGCATAGTCACACTTTCCCAAACTTCCAAACTCTGCTAGACAAAGCCATTGGTCTGGAGAGCAAGCGCAAGGAGCTTGGAGAACACAAGCGAAAACTTCAGTCCCAGGGACAATCCAGCAGCAACACCCGACCCCGCTACAACACACCCCAGGGATTTCAGTCACGCTTTGGAGGACAGAGTGGAGGATATCCGCAGAATCAACAGAATCAAAGAACTCCACAGCAACCTCAACGTTACAACCAGCAGACTCAGCACCACTCCAACCCGCAACCGTACCATCCAGGCTACGCCACAGGTGCACCAATGCGGTCCAACACTCCAGTCACCCCGGTCCAACCTAACGGGTGTTTCAAATGTGGAGAATTGGGTCATTACGCTAACAACTGCCCGAAGCGTAATGCGCAAACTCCTCAGAATCAGAGGAATAGTGGACAGAGGCAGACTCCTCAGCAGCAGCAGCCGCGCAACAACAACCAGACATCACTGGGCAACAAAGGACAACAGAACTGCGTGCGCGGAAAGGTGAATCATGTGGCTGCAGAAACAGCTGAAGAGGCTCCCGACGTTGTGCTCGGTACGTTCCTTGTCAATTCTGAACCTGCATCAGTTTTATTTGATTCTGGAGCATCACATTCATTCATTACTGAGCAATTTGTTGCAAAACATAACTTACCAATGAGCCCTATGAAACAAATATTACTAGTAAGCTCCCCGGGCAAAGAATTGAAAGCCAGCCACTTATGCCCAAGGGTCAGCATGAATATTATGGGGATTGAATTCCTAGCCAATCTAATAGTCCTAAAGACTAATGGCATCGATGTGATCCTCGGAATGGATTGGTTATCAGGATGTGATGGTGTTATTCAGTGTCGCAAGAGATCAGTGCTTTTGACCAGTCCTCAAGGAGATAAAATAGAGTTTGTGGCATCAGCTTTGCCCAGTGCAGTTGGGACAGTGAACCAAATGAAGGGAATGCCTCTAGAGGATATCAGAGTTATCAGTGAGTACCCCGACGTCTTCCCGGAAGATTTACCAGGTATGCTACCTGTTCGTGACATTGAGTTCAGTATTGATCTTTTACCTGGTACCGCACCTATCTCTAAAAGACCCTATAGAATAGATGTTAAGGATCTAAGCGAACTAAAGAAACAAATAGAAGAAATGTTAGCTAAGGGATTTATCCGTCCTAGCTCATCCCCGTGGGGAGCACCCGTGATCTTTGTCAATAAGAAAGATGGCAGCAGAAGGATGTGTGTAGACTACAGGTCGCTGAACGATGTGACAATCAAGAATAAGTATCCACTGCCCCGGATTGAAGATTTGTTTGATCAGATGAGAGGTGCCAAGGTTTTCTCCAAGATTGATCTGAGATCAGGATATCATCAGCTAAGGATCCGACCGGAGGATATACCCAAGACAGCCTTCACTACCAGATATGGTCTGTACGAGTTTACTGTGATGTCGTTTGGATTGACCAACGCACCAGCATACTTCATGTACCTGATGAACAAGGTTTTCATGGAATACCTTGACAAGTTTGTGGTTGTGTTCATTGATGACATCTTGGTGTATTCACAGAACGAGGAAGAACATGAAGAGGACTTGAGGATGGTGTTACAGAAACTTCGAGAGAATCAGTTATATGCCAAGCTGAGTAAATGTGATTTCTGGTTGAGAGAAGTTTCTTTCCTTGAACATGTTATCACAGATGGAGGAATTGCAGTAGACCCGAGTAAAGTTCAAGATGTTCTGAATTGGAATCCACCGAAGATTGTGCCTGAAATCAGGAGTTTTCTCGGACTTGCAGGTTACTACCGCCAATTTATTGAGGGATTCTCAAAGATTGTGAAACCTATGACTTCTCTGTTGGAGAAAGGAAAAGAATTTAAGTGGGATGCTACATGCCAGAAGTGTTTTGAAGAGCTGAAGACAAGATTGACCACTGCCCCTGTGTTGATAATGCCAGATATCCACAAAGGGTTTGACGTGTATTGCGATGCTTCGCGGATGGGTCTTGGATGTGTGTTAATGCAAGAAGGCAAAGTTGTGGCCTATGCTTCAAGACAGCTGAGAAAGCATGAGCAGAACTATCCTACCCATGACTTGGAATTGGCTGCCGTCGTGCACGCATTGAAGATTTGGAGGCACTACATGATCGGAAACAAGTGTCAGATCTTCACGGATCATAAGAGTCTGAAGTACATCTTCACGCAACAGGATCTTAACCTAAGACAGCGCAGATGGCTAGAACTAATCAAGGACTACGATTTGGATATTCAGTATCATCCTGGCAAGGCTAATGTTGTGGCAGACGCCCTAAGCCGGAAAGGATAAGCTAATATGATGATTGCTCGATTGATGCCTCAAGAATTATGTTGGGAGATGGCACGTTTGAACTTGGGAATTGTCACACAAGCGGAAGCCATAACCATGGAGATGGAACCTACATTAGAACAGGAGATCAGAAAAGGACAGTTGACAGATGCTAAGATCAAAGAGATCAAGATTCAAATTGGTTTAGGCAAAACTAAGGACTTCATCGAAGATGAAGAAGGAACTGTTTGGTTCAGAAGGAGGATCTGTGTACCTGAAATTGATCACCTTCGTGAACTTATTCTGAAGGAAGCACATGATTCCGCTTATTCGATTCACCCTGGAAGTACCAAAATGTATCAAGACTTGAAAGAAAGGTACTGGTGGTATGGTCTGAAAAGAGACGTAGCAACTCACGTAGCTTTGTGTGATGTGTGCCAGAGAGTAAAAGCAGAACACCAGAGACCAGCAGGCTTACTCCAGCCATTGAAAGTACCTGAATGTAAATGGGAAGAGATTCGTATGGATTTCATTGTAGGGTTACCTCGTACTCGTGATGGTTACGACTCGATATGGGTTATTGTGGACAGATTGAAAAAAGTCGCACATTTCATACCAGTTAAAACAACATACACTGGAGCCAAGTTAGCAAAACTATACATGTCACGAATTGTGTGTCTGCATGGTGTTCCAAAGAAGATAGTGTCTGATCGAGGTACTCAGTTCACGTCATGTTTCTGGCAGAAATTACATGAAACCATGGATACAAAGCTCAATTTCAGTTCCGCATATCATCCGCAAACAGATGGTCAGACTGAGCGAACGAATCAAGTATTAGAGGATATGTTGAGAGCATGTGCTCTCAAGCATGGAGGTAGTTGGGATAAAAGTTTGCCTTATGCAGAATTCTCCTACAATAACAGTTATCAGGCAAGTCTCAAGATGGCCCCATTTGAAGCATTATATGGATGAAAATGCAGGACACCCTTGTATTGGAATCAGACAGGAGAAAGTCAAGTTTTTGGACCAGAGATTCTACAAGAAGCGGATAGACAAGTCTAGATAATCCGGGATAATCTCAAGACTGCCCAGTCACGACAGAAAAGTTATGCTGATACACGAAGAAGGGAATTGACATTTGAAGTTGGAAATTTTGTGTATTTGAAGGTATCACCCATCAGAGGTTTACGTAGATTCAAAGTGAAAGGAAAGTTGTCACCACGTTATATTGGTCCTTTTCAGATCCTGGAAAGGAAAGGTGAAGTGGCATATCAATTGGAGCTACCGGCACGATTGTCAGATGTCCATGATGTGTTTCACGTATCACAGTTAAAAAAATGTTCGAGAGTGCCAGAGGAGCAAATACCGTTGGAGGAACTGGATGTGCAAGAAGATTTAACCTATACAGAGCATTCGATTAGAATTTTGGAAACATCTCAGAGGGTTACACGGAACAAGGTGATCAAAATGTGCAGAGTATAGTGGAGTCACCATTCAGAGGATGAGGCTACTTGGGAAAGAGAAGATGAACTGATTGCAAAATTCCCTCAGCTATTCCCTAGTCCTTCCCAATCTCGAGGACGAGATTCGCTTTAAGGGGGGTAGGTTTTGTAACACCCAAAAATATAGGAGTTAAAATTTCTAAAAGTATAAATTAAAATTGTGCGTGCATCTTTATTTCCTTTCTTCTCCTATTCTTTCTTTCAGCCCAGCCCATTCCAACTTTTTCTACTTCTTTTCCGCGGCCAACTCCGTGGCCGATTCCCTCACCCGACCCTTGCTTTCACTGACAGCTAGGACCCACCTGTCGGCGCCTTCTTCTTCTCTCTTCTTTCCTTACCTAGAGTCCAGAACGACTCCATGCTGTCGTTCGTGTCCCGTTCTCTTTCTTTCTTCTTACCCGAGTCCTGATTGACTCCGCAGCACCGCCTTCCTAATCCCGGCCGATCTGCCGCTATAAAATCCTGCCAAAGCCCCGCTTTGCAACCAGAGCCAAGCTCAAATCTTTTCCTCTACACAACATTGTCGCGCGCCGCTGGAAGTTGCACCTCGGAGGAACGCCGCCGACCCGTGTCGCCGATTCTCCATCGACTCGCCGATCTGCAGCTTCCCTGCTGTCTTCAACTCTCGCCAGAGCTCCACAAGTTGGTGAGCATCAAGCCGCACTATATTCCCCTCTCTCTCTTGCTCCGCTGCCAACCAGATTTCTCGCCGGACCTCCGTTTCCGCCCGCCGCCGTGGCCGCCAGTTTACAGCCGCCGCACAGCCAACCCGTACCCACCCTCACCTTCACCGTACCGCCCACTCACTCCCCGGCATAAATCAAGCTTGAATTGGGCCCCAGAACACCGGAATCGGTGAAGCTCCGGCCGTCCGCCGCCGCACTCGCTCACCGCCGATGCCCAGAAAAACTCCGCTTCGCCCGACCCTTTTCGTCCCCGTCGAGCCGACCCTTCCTCTGCCGCTCGATCTAGATCTAACGGCCAGAATCAATCTTCACTTTACACGGCCGATTTACCCGACCTTTTCCTTACTCAGCCGATTCACCTGACCCACTCTTCGTACCGCCTATTCGCCCGACCCTTACCCGCCGATTCGTTCGTCCTGCCGCCGATTCTGATCCAACGGATTAGATCCACCCGACCCTAGCCGTTCCCGAATCTTTTGCAGGAAGATCCCTAGGTTTTCCAGGAATCAACCCGTAGTCCAGATCAGTAAAAAATAATTAGAGTTGAGCCCTTTTTTCTTCTGTTCCGACCCCCTGACTTTTCTAGAATTAGTACCCGCCGTCCAGAACTTATAGTTTTGCACCCCGACCTTCTGTATAAGGTTTAATTATGTTTTGGCCCCTGAATCCTTCAGATCTAGCCTCGGGAGACTCAAAACTCTAGCAGTTAGGTCCTCAGATCCCTGTTTTAACCATATCTTCATCGTTCCAACTCCGATTTCAGCGATTCTTGAGCCCACACGATCCTTGCATCATGAACTACAACTTTAGTATGCTTTTGCTTTCTGTTTGTATTGGTTGTTGTATTGTTTCTTATTTGTTTGTGTATGCTTGTTTGTGTGATCGCGTAGACAATGTGTCGTTCGAGCCAAATCAAGAGCAAGCCTACGGGGAAGAGAATCAGCAGTTGCTTGACGAAGGCAAGTGGATTTCCCCCTCTGCATATTCTATTTGAACCCAACAACAGCATGATAATTCACTTTACTTTACTGTTGATTGCATAAATTTGATGGGTTACCTATGCTAAGGACATACCTAGTCTTTTACCCCAAACCTTGAAACATCTGGGTTTACTACTCATGTTGGGTAGTTACGCTTAGTTGCCAACTTTGGGATTGGTATTGGTTTACTCTTTTGGCAATGTTGATCACGTTTCATAATATGGTTTTATCGCGTAATTTCAAGATCAACTTTGTTTAATGGGAACATGGAGAACCACCCAAGTGAACAGTGCAACCACAAAGTCATATGGCTCTGACCTTAGCCAATTAATTAGATGTGTAGTTTGCTGGTGGCCTTACCGAAAGGGCAAGGAGGGGGTCGGTGATAGGGGTCATAGCCCGGTCCTCTTGGGGTAGCTGCCTTTGCTAAGGAGCTGACCATTAGGGAGGTTTATGGACCACGCCGCTACTGAAACTCTTGCGGGCTGCTTTGCTCTCAACATGTCTTTGTAAAGGCTTCGTAGTATACCCTCGCCACTCACCTCGGAAGTGTTTAAGGGCCTTGCAAACCCGGGCGATTCAGGGAAACACGATTTGTGGGTAAAGTGCACAACCTCTGCAGAGTGTCAAACTGTTATAACAGCCGTACTCACGGTTAAGAGTGGCTTGGACCCTCACATGATTAATAAACTTGAAGATTAATTAAATTGTGGTTCGTGGTTTATGTTATTGTTAATGGTATCTTTACGTTTTTGCTAAAGTGGGTTGGTATAAACCTAAACCTAGTTAATAGGTGCTTGATAATAAATATTTGACCAACTAAAAGCAACCGCCGTTGCAAACCCTAGCCTATCCTTGATGGCCTTGCATTTTCACCCCACTTGCTGAGTACCAACCATAAGAGTACTCACCCTTGCCCCACTGCTGTTCAGAAGAGAACTTTGAAGAGGAGATCTTCGACGACTTCGAGGAGTTCTAGGTCCTGCGTTCACCAGTCATCGCCTGTGGAAGACGGAGTTGTTGAACACTTCGTATAGGGTATAACGGTTTATCGTTTAAAGACATTTGTGTCTCTTTTATACGGAGTGTAATATTGTTAAATACTTTATTTGGCACTTTTGAGCATTGTCTTTGATATATTACACTTTCCGTCTACCATATGTGTGTGAACGAGATCCTGGCGCACATATGAAATGCATCTGGTTCTTTCTAGAATCGGGTGTGACAGTTTCCTTCTATAATGTTAGGTTTGGGATGCAGCCGAGAAGCTTCGGTTCATGATCAAGCGCTACATGAATTCTCGGAAGTGGGACGAGCTGAAGCACGGCGGCTCCGATGAGTGAAGATGAAGGCCGTAGTTATCTTAGTCATCTTATTTATCTTAGTTATGTAGAAGTAATGAGCGGCATGGACTCTTAGTTATATGTAATGGATGTAGATGTAATGAGAGGCATGAACCTCTGCTTTTGTCTGATCCATGCACTTGTATATAATGGATGAAATTGGTTTGAATGAAGTCCTTCTATTTATGGGAACTCTATCTCGTTTGGTTTTGCAGTTGATAAAGTTGATCAGTGTTCATAGTAGAATATCTCAATGTTTTGCAGAAAACTATTGCACACAAATACATGGTGTAATTAGTTCATGAAGTAAACTTTGCAACGCCAAATTAAAAAAAGAAACTATCATCATCTTCTCCAGGCACAATGTGAATCATCATATATAAACTTGAATGATGCAAGAATGTTCTAATGTGAGAATGTGGCTGAGGTTGTACTGAACCTGATGAATGAAGCTGTTGCAATGAGATTTAATGCTTTGAATGACCATGCATATAGATATTTTGTACACTGCATAAAAGGGTGAAACAGAAATAGCTAACAACACATTATATTGTGTCCATTGCATATAGGACAAACTGGGGCACCATCTGGCCATGACCGATAGGTTTTGGCCTTTGCCCCAGTACACTGGATGTCTCAAACTTTGGGCCATTACAAGTTGGTTTGTTGCCTATTACATTACATAAGTAGGTCATACAAAATACAAATTGAGGCCAATTGCAAGAGTTTATGCTCTTGGCAAAATAGGACTTCTCAGTAATCACTTCCCTTTTCTAGTCTTGATCTAGTCATCTTCTTGCCAGGGACTGTTCACGCCTGCACGAAGAGGAAGCTGATCGACCTAAGGATGATCCCCGAGGATGCGGAAGATGTCCTCGCACAGGCTCTGGATCCTGCATTCCTCGCTGCAGAAGTACGACCACTGGTACCATCCGTCGTGGCCGGCGGGCATGCCGCACCAGCCCTGCAGCCATCTGACCGGATCCCAGAACAGGGACATGCACTGGTGAACATCCGCGCGAGGAACTGGGCCAGGCACGAGGACTTGCTAGTCGACGTTAGGCCATACCTCCATCCACAACGTGTCGAAGGCTTCCTCGACTGGATGCGCAAGCCCGTGGTCGTTCCAGACGGCGAGCGCCGGGTCTTCATCCGCCACCTCGGCCAGGAGCTCCTTGGCCCGGAGGTCGGCCTCGGCGCCACTATTTGCTCGCCACAGGAGCATAGCGAGCATGTACGCTGTCGGCTTGTGGCCCCCGCGGGCAGCCTGATCTAGCTCGTCCAGCGGTGCATGAAGAGCCCCACCGTGCTCTCGGAACACGGCCCTCATCCCCTTGATGAAGCGCGCCTCCAGGTTGCCCGCGGCGTAAGTGTTCGCGACCAGTCGCTCGCCAGTGTTCGACTGCCACAGCGCCCGCCTCAGGTTGAGGCTATGGCGCACCAACGGTGCACCGCACACCCTGTCTCGCACGAGAGAGCTAGCCCCCCTAAGGCGACAGAGATCGGCCATGGGGAAGCTGGATGATGCCGCGACGCGGGCGGCGACGTTGATGTGGATGTCTTCTGGAAGCTCGGTGAGGGATCTCGCAGGCGCCATAGCTGAAGGGACGAGGGTTTTTTGGAAGGAGGGGGAGAGCACAATGGCGAAGGGATGAGGGTTTTTTGGAAGGAAATGGGGCAGGGCACGGCAGAAGTGCCGTGGGCAGGGGTGGAGGCTGCTTTGCGGAAGCTTCGCGCTGAAGGGAGCGGGCGGGGAGCGGAGGGTCTCTGCGGTGGCCGCTGCACAGAGAGCATGCTCGCTCCGGCGGATGAGCGCTAGGTGGCACGGCAGACGGACCAGCTGCGGCCGCGGCAGAAGATGGCGTGCACCAGGCGCATTCCGGAGGCTCTTGGACTAGTTGGACGGACCTTGTGGCACCGTCATCACTGGCGCGTTGTACGCTAGAGCAGCAACCAAGGCAGTAGTGGTGATGGGACGCATAACCCCCTCCAGCACCCTGCCCGGACATGCGTCTATGGAGAGGGAAGGGGAAGGTGGGCCGGCAGGCCCAAAGGGGGAACGTGCGGAGCGGCCCAAGCGAGGCCCCAAGGCCGAAATGGTCCAGCGAGGGGAAGAAGCATAGGTTGGGAAGTGAGATTGGTTCCGGTGGCGCACCGGTCTGCATTGTGGTAAGTGAGATTTTGCATATGATGTCCCCTAAATATCAGAAGTTCAACAGTAACAAACGCAAGTTCAACAGTAACGTACGCAATTTCAAAAGTTCTGTCAAGCTAGATAAATGGCTAAATGGGCGTATACTTAGTAGCATTAGAGCATGCATGCACTCGGACAAAATGTTCGCACTCGAGACAAAGATTCAGGAGTTCTGAACACGTTGTTCTGAGTTCGCACTCAAGAAAAAATGTTCGCACCGGAACCAAATTTTCCACCTAAAATTATGCATCTATGGCCATCCGCCAACATGCCCTCGCTACTATCTCCCTACTTCTGAGTTCTAAACACGTTGTTCTGAGTTCGAACTCGAGACAAAATGCCCACACTAGATTCCACCTAAAATTATGCATGTATGGCCATCCGCCTACATGCCCTCGCTACCGTCCCCCTTCTTCTGAGTTCTGTACACGCTGTTCTCAGTTCGCACTCGAGACAAAACGTTCGCACCGGAACCAAATTTTCCACCTAAAATTATGCATGTATGGCCATCCGCCTACATGCCCTCGCTACTGTCCCCCTTCTGAGTTCTAAACACATTGTCTTTTATGTGCATGAGAGGGTACTCCCTATTCACAATCCGAATGGCTGCCTGAAGATTCGCGTATTTCAGCACCATGTTTGTCCTGCATTGCAAGTTCATTAAAGGTAATAACATCAATGCATTGAAAGTATTCAAAGTATTCAGTAGAATGTTGTGGACAGGAGCCTGTACTCACGCCGTCCAAATAAGCATAAGTCGTCTCATCTTCATCTGAATGCATGATACACTACGTAGAGATGACAAATCCTGGTCCCCTGCTCAGCATGAACAGTCACCATTTTCTTTACGTCTTCTTCTCTATCGATAAGTACTAGTCCTGTTGGTGGCTGACTCAAGGGTGGGAGGTAGTACAACTCTATGCTTCCTGTGTATCCATGAGTACACAAACACTGCACCATAAAGTGGTACTCAACAGTACACGGCTTTAAAATTGAAAACTGACTACGTTGGTCTCGATTGTCGCCGTACAGCCATAGATCAGGATATACTTTCTGGACATGGTGAACCTTAAAATCCATGACCACATCCCGCATGTATTATGGATTAGACAAATTGAGGTAATGTGAGTACAATTTGTTGTTGCAAAATAAAATTCATTTACAGAGGGATGCTCGTTGTTTGATAATATGTAGAAGTTTACTCGTGACATAAAGATAATATCGGCT
The DNA here is from genome assembly GCA_032594955.1 of Panicum miliaceum. Classification (NCBI taxonomy): domain Eukaryota; kingdom Viridiplantae; phylum Streptophyta; class Magnoliopsida; order Poales; family Poaceae; genus Panicum; species Panicum miliaceum. The sequence goes on from CM064068.1 coordinate 16,004,056, forward strand.
TGTTCCTGAAAGTGCAATACATTCGAGGCGTTCAAGATATTTGTATACATATTGCAAAATATCAATTAATATAGTACCGTAGTTACCACGAGTTTCTTCTTGCCACGAGCCTCCTCCTACAAGATGGAGGACTCAACCAGGGACTTCAGGTTCGAGTGCTCCTTGGCCAAAGCATCGAACTGTGATTTTAACTGGGCAAGAGCCGAGTCCATTTTTTCTTCATCTTTCTTGATGTAGGCATCATTTTGTTCAAGGAGCATACTATACCCAGTGTTTGCGATGGCGCGTTCCTCCTCTACACTGTAGTAGAGCAACTCATCACGCGCTTCTTTTGTTGCTTCTTTCACAAGGTGTTCCATTTGATGCTCCAACTTGAGGGCCCATTTATCGTATCAAGTGTGGTATTGCTTGTCCAGATCGGCACGTTCAGCTTGTACGTACCGGTCAGTGACTTACGCTCCTATTTCCTGCTCACGCTAGTTTTGCTATGGTCTAGAATTATCTTTGGATCCAAGTCATCCTGGTCCGACTTGAACTGTTCCATCTTCTCCTCCACCTCGTTCAGGGACTGCTGAATTGGATCCATGACAACTAGGGACACATGCAACCAAAGAAGTCATATGCTATAAGAGTCCCTTTTGAAACTACATTTCACTCTGGGTAGACAAAGAATTACAATATGTAGATGATAAAAACAAGAACTGAGTAAACAAAATGTAGGATCGAAGCCCTCTAATCTAGCTATCAGAGGGGGGGTGAATGATAGCACAAACTGCAGCGGAAAACGTTTCACCCTAAAAAACAGATTCTGGACGCTCCACTAAAACGTGTGTCGTTCCTAGACAATAAAACCTATTGACGTGAAACTTTACCAGAAAATAGCTGATCAAATTATGAAGCTAACACATCTTGAATCACGTCAATCGGAGGTCTACAACTCGAGATATAAAATAAACAAGCAGACCCTGCCAGATGGTGTCGCGAATTGGCCAAGCCCTAATTTCGTGAGAAAGCAAAGTATATGAAAAGCTAATCAACCAAACTTTTCAGATCAATAGCTTGATGCCTTATCACGATTTTGGGCGGATCAAAATAAATCTAATCAAGTTGATCAATAAATCAATCTAAAACCAAAACCGTAAACAAGAACAAGAATGCAAACCAAAGATCAAAACGGAGGAGCAAGATTACCAACACATCAACTTACGAAACCTTAATCTTGATTGCATAGAAGATGTGTTCAAAAGATGCCGACACAAGCATCCATACAAAGATCTCCACAAGATCCCAAAACCCTAGACTCCATGAGGAAAAACAGAACTGCCGCCGCCTCCTCGCGTCGTCGTCGTCTGCCGTCTCTGTCTTGCACACGACCGACACCCTCGGTCTCCTCTTCTTATACAGCCAGCGGCCTCACCTGGACGTGGACCCTTTCCTTTCTACTTGCTGTAAACCAACAGCCGTGTCCAAACTGGACACCAGGACCCACACGAGGTCACAAACACAACCAGGCTGTCCTGGCCTCTATCGGACTCAAAACCAACAAGGCCGAGTCCAACACAGCTACGTGCATGTGCACATGCATGCACATATCCCTGTACGCTCCACATTGAGCCACTAATTAATTAGCCAAACAAGCTAATTAAGTAGCCAAAACACACGTGACCACAACTGGCCACTTTAAAGCCAACACATCTCCATGATGTTTAGCCTAGCTACCGCTAGCACTTAGCATCATCCGTCGACACCGAGTCTCATACTCGCACATCGACAATCCTTCACGTGCACTGTTCTCTAGCCCGAACGTCCCGCATGACATCCTTGACCAATAGGACCTCAGTTCCTCCCTGAACTTAGTCCCGAAACCTCAGTACCTCCTGAACGTAGTTCAAGTCCGTCACCGACCACGTTCCGCCTCAAGCAACACCTGCCCATGAACAAACACGCAACCGCGTACGAGCACAAGTCCACGACTTGACTCAAGATCAGTCCATGCAACACTACTCACATGAGTGTGTTACATCCAAACGAAAACCATCATGAGTGTATCATCACCCTATGTTAATTATGCTAATCACTTTGCAATGCCAATTTCAATATAAACCAATGTTTCATCACACATGATCTCACAATCTCCAACTTGATGAAATCATTGGCAACACCATAAAAACATTGAACATTGGCATACACTTTCGTAAGTATTTTTTCTTAAATCAAAAGAAAATTTTTGTTTAAATCAAAAGCAAAGTGAAAAGATCATCACAAAAAAATGATCCATAAAAGTTCTCCCCCTTTCTTCCAAAGAAAAATCTCCCCCTGTGAGAAACCAAAGAAGAAGGTAAAGAAAGTAAAAGAAAATCCCTCCCCCTGTGAGAAACCAAAGAAGAAGGAAAATCCGTCATATGTGCAATGTGAAAAACTCTCCCCCTTTGACAATGGATTCATCAAGAACACAAAGAGAAGAAAACAAAATTATTTTTATGTTTATGGTTTTGTCATTTTTTTTAATACTAATGAGCATCATAAATCATCCATGTATGTAGCAAATACTCGTCCAAGCCTTGCTAGAAAATAGTTGCACCTTCACAGCCATACATATACAATGCAATTTCAGCACAACTAAAAATCAAGTGCAATTAACAATTTATTTGCATGACATGATGTCCCTTTATTAAATACCTCAATACTTGAAAATTTTGTGCATTTTATTGATGCGTAAAAAAAACTAATTTGTTTTATTGATTCCAGCAAAAAAAACTGCAAGGAATTATATGCACCATCAGCCTTACTTTTCAACCTAGTCAAGCCTATGTCATTTGACGATAGAAAGCTTAAGAACCAGGTTTCGGTCATACACAACTTCTTCCAAGTTCATATCAAAGTGCAATGATAAGCCATCTCGTTAAGAAGAAGTGCGACAATGCATATTTCCTTGATCTTTCTCATATCATTTTTCATCATATATAACTTTCATAATTTAGAATTAGCACTTTTAGAAACAAGATCAAAGTAGTCAAGAAAGTTTAGCCATGACAAGATTTAATTCAAATTATCATTCCATTTAAATAGTCATGACAAAACGACATCATACATGTATAGATATAAAGATGCAATCACTTTAGCAATACACGGCTTCAAATGTCATACGTGAATAAATTATAATGCTCATTGTATATTTATTATTTTTTTTATGAAGCAAAAATATTTACAGTATGTTACAAAAAGTTCAAAAATCCCCCTCAAGACAGCCCCATTGGATGGATAACCCCAAGTTCTCCCCGAAGATAAGCAAAACGAGAAGAATCCAAAGGTTTTGTGAAAATGTCTGCCAATTGGTGTTCACTAGCCACATGGTGAAGTGCCACATTCCCTTTTTCAACATGATCTCTAAGAAAGTGCAATCTAATATCGATATGCTTTGTTCTGGAATGTTGCACAGGATTCTTAGCAATACAAATAGCACTAGTGTCACAGAAAAGTGGAACATTCTCTAAAGTAACCCCATAATCTTTGAGTGTAGCTACTATCCAAAGAATTTGAGAACAACAACTAGCAGCAGCCACATATTCAGATTCAGCAGTAGATTGTGCAACAGAAGATTGTTTTCGAGATGACCATGCAAGAAGTGAATCACCAAAGAAAAAACATGCACCGGAAGTACTTTTCCTATCAATTCTACAACCTCCAAAATCAGCATCAGAAAATGCTCTTAAGCTAATACATGAGGAAGCAGAAAGCCATATACCAAAATCTTTAGTGCCATGAATATACCTGAGAATCCTTTTGACAGCTTGCTGATGTGAAGCACGTGGGGAAGCTTGAAACCGAGCACACAAACACACAGCAAATTGAATATCCGGTCTCGAGGCAGTGAGATACAAAAGTGAACCAATCATACTCCTGTACTCTTTTTGATCAACTGGCTCACCATCCTCATCAGGATCTAGCGTTGATGTAGCTCCTATTGGTGTCATAATAGGTTTGCTATTTTCCATTCCAAAACGGCGTAGAAGATCCTTTGTATACTTACTTTGATGCACAAATATACCATATTTTATTTGTTTGACTTGTAATCCCAAAAAGTATGTCAATTCTCCCATCATGCTCATCTCAAATTCTTTGCTCATGATTTCTGAAAACTGGACCGTGTGACTCCCTCATGTAGATTTCCAATCATTTGTTGAGGTGGATGTTTTCTCTGTATGTGCAAAGGAGTTGTAGCTTCAGAAACTTCACTTTCGCCTTGATTTTCAACATGCACAGATGATGTTGAAACTTGAAAATGCTGAGTCGTAGGTGATGTAGTAGTAGGAACAGGAGGTTCTATGACCGGTTGTATAGGAGAAGCCAATACTTCATCTTCATCATCCTCATCCTCTTCATCAATAAAAATGCTCTCCACCTGAAATTCTGCACGTGTACCTGCGACACTTGGACTAGCGCCTGGACTAGCCTCATCAAAAGTAACTTCACAGGTTTCTATTATTTTGTTAGTCTCCAAAACTAGAACACGATAGCCACGTGAATGAGCAGAATACCCAAGGAAAATAGCATCAGTTGATCAAGCTTCAAACTTATCTAAGTTTCCAGATTTCAACACAAAGCATTTGCATCCAAATACACGAAAGTGAGAAACAGTAGGCCTATGTTCAAACCGCAACTCATAAGGAGTTCTACCAAGCTTTGATCTCACAAACACACGATTTGAAACATAGCATGCAGTAGATATAGCTTCAGCCCAAAACTTTCTAGGAGTAGAAAATTCATCTAGCATGGTCCTAGCCATCTCAACCAAAGTTCTATTTTTTTCTTTCAACTACACCATTTTGTTGTGGTACTCTAGGTGATGAAAATTGATGTTCAATACCTTTTTCAGCACAAAAGTGAACAAAAGAAGAATTTTTAAACTCAGTACCATTATCACTTCTAATTGCTCTAAGAGCTCCTGGCATTTCAACAGATAATCTAAGAACAAGACTTCTAAAATGACTAAAAGCCTCATCTTTAGATGCCATAAAGAAAACCCAAGAATATCTAGAGAAATCATCAACAATGACAGGTATGTACCATTTACCACCAAAAGATTGAACACGTGAAGGTCCAACTGTGTCAAGGTGTAGAAGGTGTCCCGGTGCTTTTGTCATTACCATAGTAAGAGGTGGATGTGAACCTGCATGCATCTTACCATGTCTACAAGAAGAGCATACTAAATTGCTATCACCCTTCAATTTAGGCAAGCCACGTATAAGGTCTAAACCACTTACACGAGATAAATGATCAAAACCAACATGACCAAGTCTACGATGCCAAAAGAATAAATCTTTAGAGTCATTAGCAACTAGACACCTATACTTAGAAGCAAGCGATGCATCAAAGTCAGCTTTAAATACTCTTCCATAACGTGAAATCTTAAAGACAAGATCCCCTGAAGCATCTAATACTTTGCATTAATTTTTCTTAAAACACACCTCGAGATCTTCGTCAATCATTTGTGAAACAGAAAGCAAGTTATATTTCAAGTCTTCTACAAGAGCCACATCCTTGAACATAAACTCGTCACTTACCATTACTGTACCTTTTGCCACAACCGCAGAAGTAGAACCATCTCCAAAGGTAACACTTTCAGCACGAGATGCACCTGTAAGGGAGGAGAACCAATTCTTATCACCGGACATGTGCCGTGAGCATCCAGAATCCACTAGTCATATGTTCTCCTTCCTCGCGCAAGAAGCCTACATAGAACCAGAAGGTGCCGAGGCCTCAGTACTGGGGTTAGAAATAAAACATTTAGGAATCCAGTACTGAGACACACGACGAAAGCCCATAGGTACAACACAAGTATTTTTATGATAAAATTCAGATCTTCCTTTACTCATGTTTCTAGCAACAAAAGGTGTTTGCTTCACCCTTTGCACAAAGCGAGGTGCCTCAACCTCACGAGGGACAAAATGTGCACTTCTGAAATTATACCTAGTCTTAGCCCTTTCTTTTCTTTGTTGTTTAGCTAGTCTAAAGCAAAATTCTTTCTTATGTCCATCTCTACCACAATGAGAACAAGTGTACTTGACTTTATGTTTCACTTGATAGATAGAAGCAACATTTGCATTCATTGTGCTAGTAGATGACATAATTCCAGCAGATTTAAACACCACCTTTTTAGGCTCAACACGAGTTTCAAATTTTCCACTACCAAGAGACTTAACAATAGTAGGGGCATTATTCTTGTAGTGAGCATAAGGATCAAAGCCTAAACTAGTTTTATGTTTCGAAGAGCTTGTCTTTTGTTCCAAAATTTGATTCAAACTTTTGGTTCCCATTTTATTTTGCAAATACTCAATGCGTTTCAAAAGGGTGGAACAATTATTACAAGTATTATGCATGGGTTCCTTTTGTTTACGACAATTAGAGCAAGAAAGAACTTCATGTGTGGAAAAATCATGTTTCAGCTGATCAACTCTAGCATTAGCATCTTTCAACTTCATCTCAAGAATATTGCAATTATCACAAGATGTTGGTTCATCAGTTACACAAACATGATTCTCGGTTTTCTCTTTTTCAACATTAAATTGTTCTATCAAAACACAATGTTCATCTCTAAGAGTAGTAAGCTAAGAAAATATTAAGTCACAGGATTTGCATGCATCATCATCAGGAATCAAGGATTTAAGTCTATTAATTTCAGCATTTAACGATTCCACAATAAAATCATATTTTTTAATTTTCTTGTTACGTTTATCAAGCAATTTACCAAGACGAGCAACTGCAATAGCTAAGTCATCATAAGTAGGTTCTACCTCATTAAAATTGTTGTCTTGTTCATCATCTGTCGAGTTGTCCTTGCTACTTGCCATGAGACATAAACCAGTCAACTCATGCTTGCTTGGTGTTATATCATCATCGCTGCTCTCCGAGTCCACATCAGTCAAATCAACTTGCTGAAGAGCTGAAAGCACACGATGCACAGTCTTGGCACTCACGTATGTCTTCTTGCCATGTCTTTGAGAAAACTTCTTGTCCTTCCAGTTGTTCTTCTCTTTTTCTTTCTCATCCTTTGATGTTCTGGCAGCAAACTTAGGACAATTTGGACGAATGTGATTGAAATCACCACACTCATAACACCTTTGAGGACCAGAATTTCCTCTCTTCCTTGATCTCACATTCTGCAAAGCTTTATTGAAGCGAGTAGAGAGAAGTGCCAAATCATCTTCCGGAAGTTGTTCTAGCTGTTCATCGGTTAGTGAAGACAAAGAAGACAAAGCACAGCTAGTGGAAGAGTTATCATCACGAAATTTGCTAAACTGAGAAGATAAAGCAATTGATTTAGAACCATGCTTCCTAGCAAGAACATCTAATTCATGAGTTTTTAATTTAGAATAAAGCACATCTAATGTAAGTGTACTCATGACAGTTGATTCATGAATAGAGGTTACTTTCATCTCCCAAACAGACATGTCTAAAGCACCAAGTAATTGTCTAGCATTAGCAGCATCAGTGTATGTAACTCCAACAGCACGTAAATTGCTAAGAATTTTATTAAAACGTGCAAAGAATTCATCAACAGATTCACTAGGTTTCATCTCAAAGCGCATATAGTCTTTCTTATACATATCCTGACGTACCTCTTTTACAGTGTTTGAACCTTCATGGTAATCACATAAAGACTTCCATACCTCATATGCAGATTTGTGGTGAAACACACGATCGAAGTCGCTCCTTCCTAGACCTTGGATGATCAAGTTCCTTGCCTTACTATTGTTCTCCACAGTAGCTCGATTAGCGTCATTGATTACATCAGGCACAGCAAAAGGAGTAATAACCTTCTCCTAAATCAGCAAGCCTTGCACCTGAATGTATGCCTCCATCTTCGCTTTCCAGAACTGAAAATCAACACCATCGAAAACACACAGTTTTGTGGAATACCTATCCATTGCTAATAATTCTAATCACCGGTTAAGATAAATTAGAAAACAAACCAGCTCTGATACCACTTGTAGGATCGAAGCCCTCTAATCTAGCTATCAGAGGGGGGGTGAATGATAGCACAAACTGCAGCGGAAAACGTTTCACCCTAAAAAACAGATTCTGGACGCTCCACTAAAACGTGTGTCGTTCCTAGACAATAAAACCTATTGACTTGAAACTTTACCAGAAAATAGCTGATCAAATTATGAAGCTAACACATCTTGAATCACGTCAATCGGAGGTCTACTACTCGAGATATAAAATAAACAAGCAGACCCTGCCAGATGGTGTCGCGAATTGGCCAAGCCCTAATTTCGTGAGAAAGCAAATTATATGAAAAGCTAATCAACCAAACTTTTCAGATCAATAGCTTGATGCCTTATCACGATTTTGGGCGGATCAACATAAATCTAATCAAGTTGATCAATAAATCAATCTAAAACCAAAACCGTAAACAAGAACAAGAATGCAAACCAAAGATCAAAACGGAGGAGCAAGATTACCAACACATCAACTTACGAAACCTTAATCTTGATTGCATAGAAGATGTGTTCAAAAGATGCCGACACAAGCATCCATACAAAGATCTCCACAAGATCCCAAAACCCTAGACTCCACGAGGAAAAACAGAACTGCCCCGCCTCCTCGCGTCGTCGTCGTCTGCCGTCTCTGTCTTGCACACGACCGACACCCTCGGTCTCCCCTTCTTATACAGCCAGCGCCCTCACCTGGACGTGGACCCTTTCCTTTCTACTTGCTGTAAACCAACAGCCGTGTCCAAACTGGACACCAGGACCCACACGAGGTCACAAACACAACCAGGCTGTCCTGGCCTCTATCGGACTCAAAACCAACAAGGCCGAGTCCAACACAGCTACGTGCATGTGCACATGCATGCACATATCCCTGTACGCTCCACATTGAGCCACTAATTAATTAGCCAAACAAGCTAATTAAGTAGCCAAAACACACGTGACCACAACTGGCCACTTTAAAGCCAACACATCTCCATGATGTTTAGCCTAGCTACCGCTAGCACTTAGCATCATCCGTCGACACCGAGTCTCATACTCGCACATCGACAATCCTTCACGTGCACTGTTCTCTAGCCCGAACGTCCCGCATGACATCCTTGACCAATAGGACCTCAGTTCCTCCCTGAACTTAGTCCCGAAACCTCAGTACCTCCTGAACGTAGTTCAAGTCCGTCACCGACCACGTTCCGCCTCAAGCAACACCTGCCCATGAACAAACACGCAACCGCGTACGAGCACAAGTCCACGACTTGACTCAAGATCAGTCCATGCAACACTACTCACATGAGTGTGTTACATCCAAACGAAAACCATCATGAGTGTATCATCACCCTATGTTAATTATGCTAATCACTTTGCAATGCCAATTTCAATATAAACCAATGTTTCATCACACATGATCTCACACAAAAACAAAAAAGGCCTGTAATAATCTTCTTGTTGCCTGGCTTTAATGTGCATAATTCAAATTAACATCTGAAGAGTCCACGTAGATTCCTACACAATGTGATTGTTTAAAAACTAATTGCTGATTTGAATACGAACGGAACGCGCACTGCGCCGAGGGCGAGGGCGACGCAGAATGACGGCGCGACGGATTGGGGCATGACGAGCGTCGCGGCCGATACGACGCGCGGCGTGACGACGCGGCTGGGCGAACAAAAATATTGGAAAGACAGTGCTCACCACGGTCTTGAGGAAAGAAAGGTGAACGGCGGCATGACGTCGGACGAGTGGACGGCAATCTGCGGCGAGTGTTGATGGTCCTTAAGTTAGAAATGAGACCGTCAACTCCTGCATGACTTCATATCTTTTAATCATCAAACTTAGTTAATAGGGCTTGATTCTAACTAGTTCCACAAGTTTTGGTGATTATTGATTTGAAGGAACCCATACATGAAATAAGATGAAAACACACCAAAGATGCAATGCAAATATACAAAAGATCCCATCCCGCGTTACACTTACAAAGAGGGCACACAAGACAGAGCAAACAGGCGCACCAAGGAAGCAACCACAGAGAATATTCGCCTGGGCCCACCTACCAGTGTACCAGAGGAAAGAGCACCTGGGGGAGTGCCACCAGGGGTCAGTCGACCCTTGGGGTCGGCCGAACCTAGCTTGACTCCCGTCCAGGTGCATCTTCGGGAGGAGTAGCGTCCACGCTTCCTGATCACAGATGATAAGGTTTCCTTATAAGAAATGGCGGGACCCGACCTCCTCACACTATATAAAGGGTATCCCTCACCCTTCTCAACACACAACACATTTGGAGAAGAAGAGGAGGAGGGACTCCACCCACTTGTATCTTAGGTTAGGGAGTGTGTGAGGGAGAAGCAGAGAAGAACAGCCGGACTTGTCGGCCTCTCTCTGACCTTGTACCTCAATGGATACTATTCGTTTGAGTAAGTATCCGGGTTTGTTGATTGGTAAGCTCTTGGTAAGGTTAGTCTTGTCTTGTTATTCGTTTACGGGTTCATCGTCCGTTCTCGTAACGGTTGCTCTGGTAGAGGGCCCCTGATAAAGATGGGTAACCCTGCGCGATGCTGGAGTAGTAGACGACAAGCGTAGACGTGGTGTCTAGGCTCTAGTTTACCTTTGTTTGCTGCTAGCCCAGCTGGCATTGTGAGGTAGACGACAAGTGGTGACAGCCCTGTTCGTCCGCTACGAAGCTGCTTCGTGATTAGTGTAGTCCTCCCCGCCTGGGTTTGGAGTAAAGCTAATAGCCGGAGGTCCTTAGCAAACTAAGGTCAGACCGGTGCCCGAAGTAAATGATTAGCAACCCAAGTTTATCCTTGAATCCTTCCCTTTAGATAAACCACACTACCTAGGCCATTCTATCTCTTGTTCTTCCAAGGGTACAACTAGTTAGAAGACTGTTACACCTCCGTTCCCTGAGAAAATACAATACCCTGAATACTCTCCGGATGAAGTGCTACAACGGTATTCTCCGTGCGCTTGCGGATTCTTCTGTGAACGTTAAGAAATACCAACAAGCATTTCTGGCACCGTTTTCCGGGAGCGGTTGCTGTTTCTATCTTCGAACATAGTTTGCACATGTATCTTTTCTTTTACCTTTTCTTTTTTTTATCTTTTCCTCTTACCATGGAGCATATGTCTATCCAAAACCTTTCCGCTCCCAAGGGCGAATTCATAAAGCCACCCCAGTCATCCAAGCCCATCAGAGCCTCAGGCTTTGAACTCTGCCCTGGCTTCGTAGCCATGGTTCGGGAACAACCCTTCTCAGGTTACGAAAACGAAAACCCTTATCACCACCTATAAGAGTTTGAGCAGTTGTGCTCGTGCCTAACCATTGCAGGCATGGCTCAAGAAACACTACGGTGGAAATTGTTTCCTTTCTCCCTTCGTGAGAGAGCGAAACAATGGTACGTCCATAACGTAGGCAAGGCAAACGGAGAATGGGACGAACTGCGAGATAGAAGTGTGAGGAAGCCTTCCACACTCTCAGAGAGCATCTGACCACTGCACCTGTGTTAGCTCAACCCGATAATACCAAGCCATTCGATGTGTATTGTGACGCATCAGGTACTGGTCTAGGATGTGTGCTTATGCAAGAGAATCGAGTGATTGCATATGCCTCACGAGCCCTTCGGCCCCACGAACAGAATTATCCCACGCATGACCTTGAGCTCGCAGCCGTCATTCACGCTCTGAAGATATGGAGGCACTATCTCATGGGTACACAGTGCAATATCTACACGGATCATAAGAGTCTCAAGTACATCTTCACACAAGCCGATCTGAATATGAGACAACGAAGATGGCTAGAATTAATCAAAGATTATGACCTTGAAGTGCACTATCACCCCGGTAAGGCTAATGTAGTCGCGGATGCACTAAGCCGCAAGTCCCATTGCCATTGCTTATCCATGGAGTCCTACCATGAGACATTATGTGCAGACATGAGGAAGCTTAACTTGGAGATGGTTTCCCAAGGCACTCTAAATCACATCTCAGTTGAGCCCACTCTTCACGACCAAATCGTCATGGCACAACTACATGATGAAGGAATCAAGATCATCAAACAAAAACTCTCTCTAGGTGAGGAGAAGTGTAAGTGTTTCCGCCAGGACCATAAGGGAGTTCTATGGTTCGGAAGTCGTATAGTCGTTCCGAAGAATCGTGAACTCCGCAAGCAAATTCTTGATGAGGCACACCTTTCCAAATTCTCTATCCACCCCGGCAGTAGCAAAATGTATCAAGACCTAAGGCAAAACTTCTGGTGGACTAGAATGAAAAGGGAAATTGCTACGTATGTCTCGGAATGTGACACGTGCCAGAGAATAAAAGCTAGCCACTTGAAAGTAGCCGGTACACTTCAACCATTACCTATACCATCATGGAAATGGGAAGACATAAGTATGGACTTCATCGTTGGACTACCAAACACGTCCCAGAGACATGATTCCATATGGGTTATCGTTGATAGACTCACGAAGACGGCACATTTTCTTCCGGTACACACCACCTATTCTACCAAGAAATATGCCGATATTTACCTCGATCGTATTGTTTGCCTGCATGGAATACCTAAGTCAATCATTTCCGATCGTGGTCCCCAGTTTGTAGCACGCTTTTGGGAACATCTGCAAACGTCTCTTGGCACAAAGCTGATTCGCAGCTCAGCATACCATCCTCAGACCGATGGACAAACAGAAAGAGTAAACCAAATTCTTGAAGACATGCTGAGAGCTTGTGTCATTCATTATGACAAGAATTGGGACAAATGCCTACCCCTAGCAGAGTTCTCGTACAACAACAGCTACCAAACAAGTTTGAAAATGGCACCATTTGAGGCCCTGTACGGACGAAGGTGTCGAACCCCTTTGAGCTGGTCACAAACCGGAGAACGTAAAATAATTGGACCCGACCTGGTAATCGAGGCAGAGGAGAAAGTAAAAGTAATACAAGCAAATCTTAAAGCCGCACAAGCCCGACAAAAGAGCTATTCTGACAAAAGGAGAAAGCCCCTAAAGTTCGAAGTTGGCGATCATGTCTATCTTCGAGTTTCACCAACCAAAGGAGTGCGAAGATTTGGGATCAAAGGCAAACTAGCTCCCCGTTATATTGGTCCTTACGAAATCATGGAGAGCCGCGGACCCGTAGCCTACAAATTACAACTACCCCCTCAGCTCACGGCCACCCATGATGTTTTCCACGTATCTCAACTCAAGAAGTGTATTCGAGTCCCTACCGAGATTGTGGAACAACAAGAAATATCGTTGGAACCCGATCTCTCGTATGTCGAACACCCAATTAAGATTCTGGATCAAAAAGAAAGAGAGACCAGGAGGAAAGTGATTAGAATGTATAAAATACAATGGAATCGCCACACGGAAGAAGAAGCCACCTGGGAAACGGAAAGCTACCTGAACCAACATTTCCCTGGGTTTCTTGCCTCAACCACTGGTATGTGCACCCACGCCCACACTGAGAACTACCGAATCTCGGGGCGAGATTCTTGTTAAGGGGGGAAGGCTGTGACAACCCTGGTAATTACAAATCCAAAATCAATGACATAAGCCTAACTCCATGTGTTAAACCAACTAATGAGAGGGTGGAAAGAATTTAAAACGGGTTCAGTTGGAATTCAAATTAAATTTGGGCACATTTGGACACAATTGAAACTTTTAAAATAACTTTAAAACCATAAGCCAAATGAAATTTTGCCTGAAACCAAAGTTGTAGAACTTTTTATTTTGAACAACTTTCGTGTTCAAAAGTTTTTGAAATTCAAATCAGAAAGAGGAGAAAACGCCCTGTTTGCACCCAGCCCCCTGAACTTTTTCGAATTTTTGCATTTCGGTCCCTGGCGTCTCCCCCTCTGCTCTGCCGCGCCGCGCGCACGCGCCCGCCCGCCGCGCGCCAGGTGGCCGGCGTCGCCTGACCGGCGCGGAGCGCCAGGCCAGTGGCCGCCGCACCACCCCGCCACGGCCGGCTTTCCCCCGCCCCGACGCCGCGCCGCCCAGTCCCCGCCCGCGCGTGCTGCCGCGCCCCGGCTGCCGCCCGCTCGCCCAGTGGCCGCGCTCCGCCGTGCCGCCCCGGCCCCCGCGCCCCACCAGTCGTTGCGCCCGCCCTCCGCTCGAGCCGCTGCCGCTGCTGCTTCCCCACTCCGCGCCCGGCACTATCTCACCGCGCCCACGCCACAATCGCGGCCGCCCAGTCACCGCGCCCGCTCGCCGCACGCCGCGCCGGCGTTCTGCCGCCGCCCGCCGCGCCCAGTGCACGCCGTTGCCGTGCCCCGCCCCGCGCGTCGCCCAGGCACCTCCACGCCCCCTCCTGTCCCTATAAAACCCCCGCCCCGACCGCCCGCGCGGAGCCCCGCCACCAGAACACCTCGCCGCGCCATCGCCGCCGCCGAGCACCACCCGCCCGTGGGCAGCCCTCCACAGCCGCCCACTGCCCAAACGGAGCCCCCAGCCACCACAATATCACCCCACCGCAGCTCACCGGCCCGCCCAACGCCACCCAGAGCCACCGGAGCTCCGCCGCCCGCGCTGCCGTCGCCGCCGCCGCCCCTGCTCGCCGTGGACAGCACGACTCCGACCCCCTCCGTCCAAGCCGAGCCCCGGAGTAGCTTCCCCATGCGCCACTGAAGCTCACCGACCGGACCACGCCGCCCCAAGCCCGCCGGAGCACCGCCGTCGACGCGAGCCGCGCCGCCGCCGCCTCTGCTCCAACGCCGGCGAGCCCTTCCCGGCCGTCCCCCACCTGAACAACACCCCCACAAGGTAGCCCTCGCACCCCTGAACCTTCCCCGACCCCCGCCCCTCGCCGCCGGCGAGCCCCCTCGCCGGAATTTCGGCCGGCCGCCGCACCCGAGCCGCCGAGGACCCAATTGCAAGGATTTAAATCTTTAGAAGGGTCTGAGCGTAAGATTCAAGGACCTAGTTGTAAAAGAAAATTTCAAACCTAGATTCAAATTCAGTGAACTTGTAAAATTCGTATAAAATCGTAGAAAAATCAGAAAAATGCAAACTCAACTGTTCTGGAATCCTAAGAACAAACTCTACCACTTTTGTTACAAAAATTTTCTCAGAATCTCAAAATATTTTGCTCAACATTAAATAGAAGCTTTAATGGACATATTTTATACCCACTGTTCTAGAACAATGCTGACCCTGAATTTTGGGCAGTGAACTAGTTGCTGGATGATTAGGACTGTGTAAAAAGATCAGGCCCAAATTCCATCTCTAGATTTACTGTTTGTTAAACTTAGTTTCATATCATGTGTAAGAAGAATATTTTATCCCTGCAGTTAGGTGGTAAGTCACCCATTGAAATTTTTCCTATGCTAATGTATTGGTAACTAGAAGCCAGAGAAAAATTAGGAGACCTTTTATCTCACAGTAACCTATTTATTTGATTTATGTGCTAATAACATACATTAAATCAAGCAAATAGTACCTTAGTTTGGAAAATCCCCAAATTATTACTGGGAGTTACACTGTTGTAGTGGTTGCTGTGTAAAAAGTTTCATGGACAAAAACCCTGTGTAGGGTCCTGTAAAAATGAATCTTTAAAAAACCTAGGTGTAGAATGTCATATTTTCTATGCTCTAAATACTGCATGATAAATCCTACAAAAATTACAGTAGCTTCTGCATGCTCAAGTGAGAGCTCTGTAAAAATCTTAGCCACAATTGTTGCACCAATTGATCTGTACAAAA
This sequence comes from Panicum miliaceum, assembly GCA_032594955.1. Classification (NCBI taxonomy): domain Eukaryota; kingdom Viridiplantae; phylum Streptophyta; class Magnoliopsida; order Poales; family Poaceae; genus Panicum; species Panicum miliaceum. The sequence goes on from CM064068.1 coordinate 16,019,743, forward strand.
AGAACAAGTATCTAACAGCAACAATGAAATCTATTTTTCAGAATTAATCTGTTACATAAAATTGGCTGAAAATTTTACAGTAAGCACACCTTTCCTTGATGTGCCTAAATCCAAAATTTCATGACCAGAAACTATCCCTTGTAGTAATTACTCTCAAATCGTAATCAAGTGCTATTTCCACGACTTAAACTTGTGCACTCATGTAGAATCGACGACTCTCGCCGACGGAACCTACGAGCTGGTGCCCGCGTCCGAGAGTGAGCAGCGTGAAGCTCAAGCAAATCTAACTGAAGCTTTTGAAGACCCGAGCCCAAGTTCGGAAGATCCCCAAGCGAACTGCGAAGGCAAGCCCCGGAGCATAACCCATTCTTTCCGAAATTATGCAACTCATTACTCTTTGCTTGTGCATTAAGTTTATAGGAGTTGGATGAAAACTTAGTTGCATGATGTCAGGAACCCTTGCGTGAAAACTAGATGTAAGGTTCGATAGAATGCTGTGCTAATAGGACTCCGGTAAAAGTCGAGTGATTTCCTGTCACTCGCGAGAAAATAGGAGTTGAATGACTACTACACGCTGCAATCATAAGGACACGGACGGGTTATGTAACGATGGTTACGATTGAGGCCCGTCTGTCTAGTGAAAAATGCTAAGGCCGCAGGGTGTGGTAGTGATGGTTAAGTCTTTGAACGTACTAAACACATGCCGAGATTATGGGAATCGGTAAGCTTAAGTACCTGATTGGCCCGGCAAGGGGACGGCATCCTACCCTTTGAACTTCGGTCCCATGTGCATATGGCGAGTGCAGAGAGTGGTCACGACCCGGCGCCGAACCGTGGCGTGGAGCTCTTGTACTCTCGGAGGGTAGCCCCGATCCACGACCCGGAAAGAAAGGGGAAAAGTTGCACGTGTGACTCTAGGGAGTAACCACGTGACGTGTGTTTGGGTTTCCCTTGCAAGGTTAAGAAATTCGATTCGAATCGTCCGTTTCTCACGGCTATTGAGACTGCTTAACCATTTTTACCCACAGAGTAAGAAGAGGAACAATGATGATGAATGAACTGGTTGGATGGAAAATTTAATGCTTCACCATGTATGCTTTAGATAGCTGCTTACCTAGACTGGCTAACGAGACTAGAATCTTGAGCTAAAAGTTGAAAGTAAGGACCCACTTGTAGATGCTTTTCGGCAAAACAAACCCCTGAGCCAAAAGGCCTGGCATGTCTAGAGTCGGTGGAGTAGTTCCCACTACACGGGTAAGTCTTGCTGAGTATTAGTATACTCAGTCTTGCTTGTGACTCGATTTCAGGTGAACCCTTTGAAGACATGATTGCTAGCTTGACTTGGCCCTGCACTCTTCCCCCTGGTTGGTCGGTGGAATGGGATGCGCCCCCGTCCAACGGAGATAAGGCCGAGTGATGTCTCGTACGGGCTTCATCGAGACATCCTGTATCGTCGAGTAGTTTTCCGTTGTTTATTTCCGCTGCAATTTAACTCTGAAGAACTTATTTATGTTAATTGAAGTACTTGTTTTCTAAACTCAGAATTAGGTCTGTAATATTTACTTATGCTAATGATGTAATATTTGCTGGAATGTGGTATTCTCTGGGCTCATCGTCGCATGAGCATTTGTATGTACGGCGCTCGATCCGTTCACCGTGGTTGTATCGGGAGGTTATACCCGACAGACCAGTGGATTACTCCGTTTGAAGTGTAAGGTTAACCGAGGATGCCTTAATGGTGATGGTTAATACACTTGAGCCGGATTAATTCAGGTGGTTCTGCCACAGCTGGTATCAGAGCCGTAGCTGGTGCCACAGCTGGCAACAGCGGACACCAGAGCCGAAATACATACGCCAGAGAATGCTACAAGCCTTAAAAACTCATTTTACTAAAACTTGACTAGAAGGTTGTGTTGCGAAATACGTTGGTACGTTAAGGATGGTGCCTAGTTCGTAAAGCCCTAAGGGTTTATGGGAAAGTTACTAGGTGGCTATCTAACTTCTATATATAGTATCAACTGACTTCCAGCACATTATTTTCTGTCAAAACTTACTTTCATGCACAACCGACCTTAAATTCTGTAACGACGCACTCGTCGCTAAGGTAAGAAGGTAAGGATCCTCAGCCAACTGAGGGAGCTTGGCCTTCCTGTCGGTGATGCGAACCGAACGCTGCCCTCAAGCAGTGGCTTACTTGAGGTGCTGCCAATATGCCAACTGTTAGTTGAACATATTGGGAGTAGAAGGTTCGGCGCAGGGTATGGCGATCGCGGTTCATACCCCCGTCTCATGACGGTACCCCCGTAAATACGCTATCTCGATAGCGTATGTTAACGTCGTCTGTACGGCGGGAATTGTACAGATATCGTTTCTATAAGTAAACGGTAATGAATACGGACGCTTTCATGAGTGCTGGCATGAAAGGTTCATGAAATATATATGCTTGTCGATTTTCTGCAGGTACACTAACCGCGATTACGATAAGTTAAGGAACGATTAGAAAGACTCGACTAGCTATTATAGCGAGAGCCGTATTGTGTAAGCCACCGAAACTATCACCGAAACTATCTTCGTAAGACCAAAGCTATTTGGCGATTATTTTATTTTGTGAGGACGAATAGGACGTGCATACATCATGAACATGTGTATCTGAAATCAAAAATGCGTTGTGTGAGAGTGGAAAAGTTCTTGCGTGTCTAAGCATGGTTGCATAAGAATTATCTAGAGAAACTGTCCCAAATCTGCCACGACCGAAAAGAGCGAATTATTGACCAAAGAAAATGACCATTTCTGATAAAGTTCATGTTGAAGAAATTGTTCCAAATCTTGTGCCCTATCTTCTGTTCAAAAATGAAAAATTCTGAACTTATGGATAATAAGAAATAACAGAAACCTTGGAGCGTCAGATTTCTGTCCAGAATAAGCACTTCTGCCTCTTAAATTTTTAGGCCCCCTTCCTGCGGTTTTCTGCAAAAGAGCACAACACGAAACTTGTTCCAAATTCACCCAGGAAGCTTCTGTTAAAGTTTGGTAAATTTTGGCTGGGTAGATTTTCCCTGGTGCACGAAACTCTAGCCCTCTGTTCACTGAAAATTCTGGGTAGACAGTAAGGTAAAACCTGAAAAGAAAGACCATCTTAGAGACCCAATTAGCTCTGGAGTTGACTAGAAAAGTTGTTCACAAATACCTTAGGAGTGATCCAGTGAAATTTGAGAATTTTTGGATGAGAACTGTGGGAGTTATGATTATTTTTGCACACTATACAGAATCTGTCCTTGTGCTGCTCACAGTTTTTCGCTATCTCATTCCATTTGATCTTTTGTTCAGATGGCCGAGCCTGTTGAGATGATGGTGGATGAGGATGGACGCGTGCACTCGCAGTGTCTCCACTGGGAGGGCTTTCCCTCTATTTTGTGGGATGTTCTGCGTACCGCGGGCTATCTAATTCCCCCACGTTACGCCGGACTGGAGTTTGCAGAAAATGGAGTTACCCAGTGCCGTGTCAACGTGACTATCTTTCCGCACCCGCTACACCCGGAGCGGCCCGCCTTGGAGCTTGAGGCTGTTGGTCGCCGTTTGGCCGATACTTGGGAGCTTGCAGCCATGAGGGCGCTCACCACATTTTGTGCACAGCGTCCCGAGGTTGTCACACTCACTCCCATTGGATTGTTTCCTGCTGCCCAGGACAACGACCCCTTTTGGCTCAACAGGGTGCAGCACGCACAGTATTTGGTAGACTTCCATGCCCAGGAGACTATCCATACCTCCGTGCGGTGCATGAGTGCACTCTACCGGCTTCAGACTCTCCAGAGTCAGGCACTCGAGCAGCTCACTGATCTTGCTCAGGCCTACCATATGATGGCAGATACCAGGGATGAGCAGATAAAGGAGCTCAGTCAGGATCTTGAGGACAGAGATGCTCAGATTGGCCAACTTGAGGGCCAAATCCAGGAGCAGGACACTCTCATGGGTGAGAGAGATACCACGATAGCACAGTTGGAGGAGCAGCTCCATGATCTGAACCTTGAGTTGGAGGACGCTAATGAGCACATTCAGTGGCATCATGATCAGAATGACCATCCCCATGAGGACGACATGGAGGAGGATGAGGAGGAGCCACAGGAGATTGATGGTATCTCAGGTATGGATTTCGAGGGTGAGGTACCACAGGCACCTCAGATGGGAGCCCACTCTCCGGCTCACAGCGAGTCGTCCGTCAACGACTTGGACGATTTCTAGAGGACGACCTAGGAGGACTTTTGCACATACTCCTCGATAGGGTAGCCTAACTTTTGGCAAGTGTTGTAATAGGCTAACTAGGAGTTGAGTAACTCCTTTGTGTTGGGTACACCTGAACCATGTGGATACCCTCAGCCTGTAAGGAACGGCGATAAAACTTGGTGATTTCGTTGTAAGTTGGTAAACGATGGGATCCACAATCGCTGAGACTTGTCGGAATTTTTACCCATGTCTCCTTGCATTTCTTGGCTGAGTGTTGAATACCAGACTTATGCTAAATTTTGTGATCTAGGTTCTCACAAAAATTCAGCATCATTGGACCTTGCTAGTTTAAGATATAGGCGAGACCGTACCGGTCAATCTGCTGAAAAACAGCTAAGACAGTAAGGCAAAGGACGAGCTTTTCGACCGCCTTAGCCATAGTTCTAGCACCGAAGTAAATACCAAAGTGGTGCAGTCCTAAATTCTCTGACTACCACAAATGTTTGAGATGTTTTGGATGGACCCACAGCAGGCTATGATTTTTCTCGTAGCAAACAGAGATTCTGTTCATACTTCTGGCTCAGACTTCGGAAGTCTATGACTACACCAATTAATCATGAATCAAGGAAGTAATATGGATCGCGATGCTAATGGTAACCTTTCACGTTTCAGATGGTTGGATCAACACGTGGCAACCCCGAGGGTTTTGGTGCCGGTGGCAGCCGCTCGCGACAATCGCCACCACCCCCGCCCAGTTTGGTGGAAGTGATGGCCGCTCAAACCGAGCTGCTGCGTCAGATTGTGCAAGGGCAACACCAGCAGAGAGGTGGGCACAATGCTCACCAACCACAGGCTGCAGGATACACGGATTTCCTGGGGACCCAGCCTCCCTTGTTCCATAAGACCGAGGAACCCCTGGACGCAGATGCATGGATTCGCACCATAGAATCCAAGTTCACACTACTTGTGGCCCCATGCTCAGAGGCCAACAAGGCTCGTTTTGCCGCGCAACAGCTTCGCGGTACCGCTCGACTGTGGTGGGACCACTATTTTGCGATGCTCCCGGCTGATCATGTGGTCGACTGGAACGAATTCAAGACCGCGTTCCGGGCACATCATATTCCCGAGGGTCTCTTGGAGAGGAAGTTGAATGAGTTTCTGGCACTTACCCAGGGCACCCGCACCGTGTTGCAGTACGCCCAGGCGTTCAACAACCTATGCCAATATGCAGGCTATCACGCTGATACGGATGCCAAGAAGCGTGATCGTTTCCGCCGAGGTCTGAATACCAAGCTCAAGGAACGTCTGAACCTAGCCAGGGCTGACACCTACAACGAGTTGGTCAATATGGCCATTACCCAGGAGGACTGTATCATGGCACACCGGGCAGAGAAGAAGAGAAAGGCACCCGCAGGGCCATCAAGTGCCCAACCACCAAGGTATCGCATCGTGCAAAATACCGCACCTACAGCTCCACCAAGGGCCCCGCCGCCAGGTAGATGGATTGCCAGACCCCCACAGCAGCCAGGCATGGTACGACCCCCGATGCCTCCACAGAATGGACCGAGGCCCATTCTTCAGCAGTCTCTTCGACCTAGCCCCGCAAATCGCTGTTTCAAATGCGGGAGTTCCAGCCACTTCGCACGAGAATGCCCTCAGCCTGGACAGCCCAACCAAGGTCAAGGATCCAACCCGAACACCCAGAACAGGGGCAAGAGACAGACCCTGCAAGTCAAGCAAGGACGGATTAACTTCACCACGCTTGCAGAGCTTCCAGAAGGCGCCCCAGTGATGTCGGGTACATTCTCTATCCATAACAAGCCTGCCGTTATATTGTTTGATTCTGGTGCCTCGCATAGTTTTATAAGTGCAAAATTCGGTGCAAAAGTAGGCTTGGATGTTTGCCACACTAAAGGGTCATATATGATATCAACACCGGGTGGTAAAATTGCTTCAAACCAAATGGTCAGACAAGTACCAGTCAAATTGGGTAGTAAAACCATTGACACGGACCTTGTCCTTTTACCCCTTGACGGCATGGACATTATTTTGGGAATGAACTGGATGGCTATGCATGGAGTCACACTGGACCTTTCTTCCCGAGCCGTTGAGATAAATTCACCTAGTCACGGAGCCACTACCCTTTACCTACCATTCATAGGTTGCACGAATTCCTGTGCTTATAAGATGGAAGGACTTAAGCTAGATGAGATTCTTGTGGTGAACGAGTATGCCGATGTTTTCCCGGATGACTTACCAGGAATGCCACCGGATAGGGATATTGAGTTCGTTATTGAACTACAACCAGGCACTGCCCCTATATCCAAAAGACCATATAGGATGCCCCCTAAGGAATTGGCCGAGCTGAAAATTCAACTCCAAGAACTACTGGACAAAGGTTTTATTCGCCCTAGCGCGTCACCTTGGGGATGTCCAGCCCTATTCGTAAAGAAGAAGGATGACAGTTTGAGATTATGTGTGGACTACCGACCTCTCAATGCGGTAACAGTTAAAAAATAAATACCCCCTTCCCCGTATCGATGTACTCTTCGATCAATTAGCTGGAGCCAGAGTCTTCTCAAAGATTGATCTTCGCTCGGGATATCATCAGATCAAGATTCGCCCGTGCGATATTCCTAAGACTGCCTTCTCCACACGATATGGACTATATGAATTCTTGGTCATGTCCTTTGGACTCACCAATGCCCCTGCCTACTTCATGTATCTAATGAATTCGGTATTCATGCCCGAACTTGACAAATTCGTCGTAGTGTTCATCGACGACATTCTTATCTATTCAAAGGATGAGGAAGAGCATGCCAAGCACCTTCGCATTGTTCTTCAGCGACTCAGAGACCGTCAGCTCTATGCTAAGTTTTCTAAGTGTGAATTCTGGTTGGATACTGTAAAATTCTTAGGTCACACGATCTCCAGCGAAGGCATAGCTGTTGACCCCAGCAAGGTACAAGAGGTGATGGATTGGAAACCCCCTACCTCTGTTCATCAGATTCGCAGTTTTCTCGGCTTAGCCGGTTACTATCGTCGCTTCATCCCGGCTTTCTCTCGAATTGCTAAGCCCATGACGGAACTATTGAAGAAGGAAGTAAAATTTGTATGGGATGAGAAGTGTGAGGAAGCCTTCCACACTCTCAGAGAGCATCTGACCACTGCACCTGTGTTAGCTCAACCCGATAATACCAAGCCATTCGATGTGTATTGTGACGCATCAGGTACTGGTCTAGGATGTGTGCTTATGCAAGAGAATCGAGTGATTGCATATGCCTCACGAGCCCTTCGGCCCCACGAACAGAATTATCCCACGCATGACCTTGAGCTCGCAGCCGTCATTCACGCTCTGAAGATATGGAGGCACTATCTCATGGGTACACAGTGCAATATCTACACGGATCATAAGATTCTCAAGTACATCTTCACACAAGCCGATCTGAATATGAGACAACGAAGATGGCTAGAATTAATCAAAGATTATGACCTTGAAGTGCACTATCACCCCGGTAAGGCTAATGTAGTCGCGGATGCACTAAGCCGCAAGTCCCATTGCCATTGCTTATCCATGGAGTCCTACCATGAGACATTATGTGCAGACATGAGGAAGCTTAACTTGGAGATGGTTTCCCAAGGCACTCTAAATCACATCTCAGTTGAGCCCACTCTTCACGACCAAATCGTCATGGCACAACTACATGATGAAGGAATCAAGATCATCAAACAAAAACTCTCTCTAGGTGAGGAGAAGTATAAGTGTTTCCGCCAGGACCATAAGGGAGTTCTATGGTTCGGAAGTCGTATAGTCGTTCCGAAGAATCGTGAACTCCGCAAGCAAATTCTTGATGAGGCACACCTTTCCAAATTCTCTATCCACCCCGGCAGTAGCAAAATGTATCAAGACCTAAGGCAAAACTTCTGGTGGACTAGAATGAAAAGGGAAATTGCTACGTATGTCTCGGAATGTGACACGTGCCAGAGAGTAAAAGCTAGCCACTTGAAAGTAGCCGGTACACTTCAACCATTACCTATACCATCATGGAAATGGGAAGACATAAGTATGGACTTCATCGTTGGACTACCAAACACGTCCCAGAGACATGATTCCATATGGGTTATCGTTGATAGACTCACGAAGACGGCACATTTTCTTCCGGTACACACCACCTATTCTACCAAGAAATATGCCGATATTTACCTCGATCGTATTGTTTGCCTGCATGGAATACCTAAGTCAATCATTTCCGATCGTGGTCCCCAGTTTGTAGCACGCTTTTGGGAACATCTGCAAACGTCTCTTGGCACAAAGCTGATTCGCAGCTCAGCATACCATCCTCAGACCGATGGACAAATAGAAAGAGTAAACCAAATTCTTGAAGACATGCTGAGAGCTTGTGTCATTCATTATGACAAGAATTGGGACAAATGCCTACCCCTAGCAGAGTTCTCGTACAACAACAGCTACCAAACAAGTTTGAAAATGGCACCATTTGAGGCCCTGTACGGACGAAGGTGTCGAACCCCTTTGAGCTGGTCACAAACCGGAGAACGTAAAATAATTGGACCCGACCTGGTAATCGAGGCAGAGGAGAAAGTAAAAGTAATACAAGCAAATCTTAAAGCCGCACAAGCCCGACAAAAGAGCTATTCTGACAAAAGGAGAAAGCCCCTAAAGTTCGAAGTTGGCGATCATGTCTATCTTCGAGTTTCACCAACCAAAGGAGTGCGAAGATTTGGGATCAAAGGCAAACTAGCTCCCCGTTATATTGGTCCTTACGAAATCATGGAGAGCCGCGGACCCGTAGCCTACAAATTACAACTACCCCCTCAGCTCACGGCCACCCATGATGTTTTCCACGTATCTCAACTCAAGAAGTGTATTCGAGTCCCTACCGAGATTGTGGAACAACAAGAAATATCGTTGGAACCCGATCTCTCGTATGTCGAACACCCAATTAAGATTCTGGATCAAAAAGAAAGAGAGACCAGGAGGAAAGTGATTAGAATGTATAAAATACAATGGAATCGCCACACGGAAGAAGAAGCCACCTGGGAAACGGAAAGCTACCTGAACCAACATTTCCCTGGGTTTCTTGCCTCAACCACTGGTATGTGCACCCACGCCCACACTGAGAACTACCGAATCTCGGGGCGAGATTCTTGTTAAGGGGGGAAGGCTGTGACAACCCTGGTAATTACAAATCCAAAATCAATGACATAAGCCTAACTCCATGTGTTAAACCAACTAATGAGAGGGTGGAAAGAATTTAAAACGGGTTCAGTTGGAATTCAAATTAAATTTGGGCACATTTGGACACAATTGAAACTTTTAAAATAACTTTAAAACCATAAGCCAAATGAAATTTTGCCTGAAACCAAAGTTGTAGAACTTTTTATTTTGAACAACTTTTGTGTTCAAAAGTTTTTGAAATTCAAATCAGAAAGAGGAGAAAACGCCCTGTTTGCACCTAGCCCCCTGAACTTTTTCGAATTTTTGCATTTCGGTCCCTGGCGTCTCCCCCTCTGCTCTGCCGCGCCGGGCGCACGCGCCCGCCCGCCGCGCGCCAGGTGGCCGGCGTCGCCTGACCGGCGCGGAGCGCCAGGCCAGTGGCCGCCGCACCACCCCGCCACGGCCGGCTTTCCCCCGCCCCGACGCCGCGCCGCCCAGTCCCCGCCCGCGCGTGCTGCCGCGCCCCGGCTGCCGCCCGCTCGCCCAGTGGCCGCGCTCCGTCGTGCCGCCCCGGCCCCCGCGCCCCACCAGTCGTCGCGCCCGCCCTCCGCTCGAGCCGCTGCCGCTGCTGCTTCCCCACTCCGCGCCCGGCACTATCTCACCGCGCCCACGCCACAATCGCGGCCGCCAAGTCACCGCGCCCGCTCGCCGCACGCCGCGCCGGCGTTCTGCCGCCGCCCGCCGCGCCCAGTGCACGCCGTTGCCGTGCCCCGCCCCGCGCGTCGCCCAGGCACCTCCACGCCCCCTCCTGTCCCTATAAAACCCCCGCCCCGACCGCCCGCGCGGAGCCCCGCCACCAGAACACCTCGCCGCGCCATCGCCGCCGCCGAGCACCACCCGCCCGTGGGCAGCCCTCCACAGCCGCCCACTGCCCAAACGGAGCCCCCAGCCACCACAACATCACCCCACCGCAGCTCACCGGCCCGCCCAACGCCACCCAGAGCCACCGGAGCTCCGCCGCCCGCGCTGCCGTCGCCGCCGCCGCCCCTGCTCGCCGTGGACAGCACGACTCCGACCCCCTCCGTCCAAGCCGAGCCCCGGAGTAGCTTCCCCATGCGCCACTGAAGCTCACCGACCGGACCACGCCGCCCCAAGCCCGCCGGAGCACCGCCGTCGACGCGAGCCGCGCCGCCGCCGCCTCTGCTCCAACGCCGGCGAGCCCTTCCCGGCCGTCCCCCACCTGAACAACACCCCCACAAGGTAGCCCTCGCACCCCTGAACCTTCCCCGACCCCCGCCCCTCGCCGCCGGCGAGCCCCCTCGCCGGAATTTCGGCCGGCCGCCGCACCCGAGCCGCCGAGGACCCAATTGCAAGGATTTAAATCTTTAGAAGGGTCTGAGCGTAAGATTCAAGGACCTAGTTGTAAAAGAAAATTTCAAACCTAGATTCAAATTCAGTGAACTTGTAAAATTCGTATAAAATCGTAGAAAAATCAGAAAAATGCAAACTCAACTGTTCTGGAATCCTAAGAACAAACTCTACCACTTTTGTTACAAAAATTTTCTCAGAATCTCAAAATATTTTGCTCAACATTAAATAGAAGCTTTAATGGACATATTTTATACCCACTGTTCTAGAACAATGCTGACCCTGAATTTTGGGCAGTGAACTAGTTGCTGGATGATTAGGACTGTGTAAAAAGATCAGGCCCAAATTCCATCTCTAGATTTACTGTTTGTTAAACTTAGTTTCATATCATGTGTAAGAAGAATATTTTATCCCTGCAGTTAGGTGGTAAGTCACCCATTGAAATGTTTCCTATGCTAATGTATTGGTAACTAGAAGCCAGAGAAAAATTAGGAGACCTTTTATCTCACAGTAACCTATTTATTTGATTTATGTGCTAATAACATACATTAAATCAAGAAAATAGTACCTTAGTTTGGAAAATCCCCAACTTATTACTGGGAGTTACACTGTTGTAGAGGTTGCTGTGTAAAAAGTTTCATGGACAAAAACCCTGTGTAGGGTCCTGTAAAAATGAATCTTTAAAAAACCTAGGTGTAGAATGTCATATTTTCTATGCTCTAAATACCGCATGATAAATCCTACAAAAATTACAGTAGCTTCTGCATGCTCAAGTGAGAGCTCTGTAAAAAGCTTAGCCACAATTGTTGCACCAATTGATCTGTACAAAAAGAACAAGTATCTAACAGCAACAATGAAATCTATTTTTCAGAATTAATCTGTTACATAAAATTGGCTGAAAATTTTACAGTAAGCACACCTTTCCTTGATGTGCCTAAATCCAAAATTTCATGACCAGAAACTATCCCTTGTAGTAATTACTCTCAAATCGTAATCAAGTGCTATTTCCACGACTTAAACTTGTGCACTCATGTAGAATCGACGACTCTCGCCGACGGAACCTACGAGCTGGTGCCCGCGTCCGAGAGTGAGCAGCGTGAAGCTCAAGCAAATCTAACTGAAGCTTTTGAAGACCCGAGCCCAAGTTCGGAAGATCCCCAAGCGAACTGCGAAGGCAAGCCCCGGAGCATAACCCATTCTTTCCGAAATTATGCAACTCATTACTCTTTGCTTGTGCATTAAGTTTATAGGAGTTGGATGAAAACTTAGTTGCATGATGTCAGGAACCCTTGCGTGAAAACTAGATGTAAGGTTCGATAGAATGCTGTGCTAATAGGACTCCGGTAAAAGTCGAGTGATTTCCTGTCACTCGCGAGAAAATAGGAGTTGAATGACTACTACACGCTGCAATCATAAGGACACGGACGGGTTATGTAACGATGGTTACGATTGAGGCCCGTCTGTCTAGTGAAAAATGCTAAGGCCGCAGGGTGTGGTAGTGATGGTTAAGTCTTTGAACGTACTAAACACATGCCGAGATTATGGGAATCGGTAAGCTTAAGTACCTGATTGGCCCGGCAAGGGGACGGCATCCTACCCTTTGAACTTCGGTCCCATGTGCATATGGCGAGTGCAGAGAGTGGTCACGACCCGGCGCCGAACCGTGGCGTGGAGCTCTTGTACTCTCGGAGGGTAGCCCCGATCCACGACCCGGAAAGAAAGGGGAAAAGTTGCACGTGTGACTCTAGGGAGTAACCACGTGACGTGTGTTTGGGTTTCCCTTGCAAGGTTAAGAAATTCGATTCGAATCGTCCGTTTCTCACGGCTATTGAGACTGCTTAACCATTTTTACCCACAGAGTAAGAAGAGGAACAATGATGATGAATGAACTGGTTGGATGGAAAATTTAATGCTTCACCATGTATGCTTTAGATAGCTGCTTACCTAGACTGGCTAACGAGACTAGAATCTTGAGCTAAAAGTTGAAAGTAAGGACCCACTTGTAGATGCTTTTCGGCAAAACAAACCCCTGAGCCAAAAGGCCTGGCATGTCTAGAGTCGGTGGAGTAGTTCCCACTACACGGGTAAGTCTTGCTGAGTATTAGTATACTCAGTCTTGCTTGTGACTCGATTTCAGGTGAACCTTTTGAAGACATGATTGCTAGCTTGACTTGGCCCTGCACTCTTCCCCCTGGTTGGTCGGTGGAATGGGATGCGCCCCCGTCCAACGGAGATAAGGCCGAGTGATGTCTCGTACGGGCTTCATCGAGACATCCTGTATCGTCGAGTAGTTTTCCGTTGTTTATTTCCGCTGCAATTTAACTCTGAAGAACTTATTTATGTTAATTGAAGTACTTGTTTTCTAAACTCAGAATTAGGTCTGTAATATTTACTTATGCTAATGATGTAATATTTGCTGGAATGTGGTATTCTCTGGGCTCATCGTCGCATGAGCATTTGTATGTACGGCGCTCGATCCGTTCACCGTGGTTGTATCGGGAGGTTATACCCGACAGACCAGTGGATTACTCCGTTTGAAGTGTAAGGTTAACCGAGGATGCCTTAATGGTGATGGTTAATACACTTGAGCCGGATTAATTCAGGTGGTTCTGCCACACTAACCCATTCTGGCCCAGACTTGTCTATACCCAACCATGCGTTGCTTCAACAATTTCGGTTAGGGCTTAGCAAGGAATCTACCCTACAACTTGACGTCTCCGCTGGGGGCTCTTTTTCGCATAAAACCACGACCGAAGGAGAAGCTTTGTTAGATCGTATCTTAGAAAACACCTCCTTCACCGAGCCCTACCCAGCTGAGGAACCGTGAGGAGAAACGAAAGTTTTGTTGGTTGCTTCTACACCTTTACCATCATCCAGTTATGAACCGACCACCGTTCCTTCCCCCGAACCAGGAACTATAGAGGAAGAAAAAATTCAACCTCTAGAGTTCCCGTTTAACATCGAGGATAACCTTTTCCAAGATTTCGGAAACACCTTGCTTTACCCACGTGAAAAGGGACCTCCAGTCCCGGTAGAACCCTCTGACCCTCTCAATAAGGCTTCCCTTAAAGAGAGTATCGAGAGCTTAACCGCTGTCATGAGTAGCGAATGGGTCCAAGAGGGAGAACTCTCCCCCGAAGCCATTCAGATTTGACCTCCCTCTCGACCATTCCTTGATTTGTCTAAGGAATGTTGGTCTCAGCCCTCTATAGCCCCACGGTGGGAGCAAACATCATTTCTGCTTCCTTCGCGCTTAGTCACCTAAGCGAGTATCCCTTGCTCCCTACTGCTAGAACCCTTAGAAACAGATCTCGTTCCATCATAGAGGCGATCGGGGTTATTCATAATGTACGAGTCTGGTACGAGAAAAGCGAGATAGCTCTAGACTTTTATATCTTCGAAGTTCATGTCTTCGATGTTTTGATAGGGCATCCAGTAGAAAGTCTATTCCTAAACGTTTCTGCTCTAGCAACCTTAGGCGTAAACCGTGGGGGTAGAACCTATTCTTTACCAATCAACCGATCAAAGAACTCTTTGGCCGAGCTTCATTCCCAACAAGAGCCAATGGAAGATGTAATGGCCATTTTCCTTGAAACTTCCGAACCTTCTTTAGAAAAGATTATTGAATCCTTCATCCAGGAGGAGGACGAGTTGGGAGAAACTCTTGAGCTACCCACGCACGAACAGTTTACACGTCCACCTATCAAGCTAAAATTGCTTCCTTCTGGCCTTCGCTATGTCTTTCTAAACGGCGACAAAGAAACCCCCGTCATCATTAGTGATAAGCTTTCTGACGAGGAAACAACCAAGCTCATAGCCATTTTAGAAAAGCATAGGCCTATTTTCGGGTATTCGCTCCAGGATCTCAAAGGAATTAGTCCTACCCTCTGCACTCATCGTATCCCTATGTCCCAGCCAGCACACCTTCTAGGGAACCTCAGCGTAGACTGAATAATACGATGTGAGAGGTCGTTAAGAAAGAGGTCCTTAAGCTCTTGCACGCCGGGATCATCTATCCCGTGCCTCATAGCGAGTGGGTAAGTCCCGTCCAGGTTGTGCCAAAGAAGGGAGGCATGACGGTTGTTGAGAATAATAAAAATGAGCTTATACCCCAACGAACCCTCACGGGGTGCAGAATGTGCATTGATTACCGGAAACTCGACTCGGCAACAGACAAAGATCACTTCCCGCTGCCCTTCATTGATGAAATGTTAGAGCGGTTGGCGAAGCACTCTTTCTTCTGTTTCCTTGACGAGTATTCAAGTTATCATCAAATTCCCATCCTGTCAGACCCGGAGCAACGGGACTGCCGCGTGGCGTAGAACATTCTAGAGTAAGGATTGGGGCATGTCCCATACCTTATCCATACTGTAAAGTACTCGTAAGCAAGTACAACTAGTCGGTACATAAGGAAACTACCCGAGAGTACTCGGTTAGGACTCCTAGGCTCGTACCAGACCAGGACTTCCATATAACCATGCGCCCCCCCCCCCCCAGGGATATATAAGGGCGGGCAGGGACCCCCTCCAAACAATCTCATAACCCTTAAGGCAATACAAACCATACAGGACGTGGGGTATTATGCATACTACGGCCTGAACCTGTCTAAACCCTTGTGTTCCTTGCACCATTGAGTTCCTAATCTCGGCGACCCTAACCACAAGTCTACTACCTTAGGGTATCCCTAGGTAGGCTTGCCCGTAAAACACCGACAACTGGCGCGCCAGCTACAGGTGCTCATCGAAGATCAACCGGCGAATTCGATGGCAACTTTCAGCTTCGCCGGCGCCGTGCTCCCCGCGCGCACAACTTTCATCTTCGACTCCTGGGTTTGTGTCACTAATGGCATAGGCAACTTCTGTTGCACCTCGCCGACAACAAGATGAAGGCACCTGCAACAATACCAAGCAGCGTCCTCGACGAGTTTGTCGACAACCTCGACGAGATGCTGCTCCCTGACCTCGCCAGGGAGATTGAGAAGCTGTCCATTTTCGACGCGACTCCGACTCGTACTGCAACAGGTTTCCTTGAATCGGACTCGACTCCATCTGGGGGACAGCGTGACCGATTCCCGTTCGGTTTGCGCAACACGGCCACTATTTACCAGGAGGCCATGAAGTCTAAATTCTACTCCGCATTGGAGAAGGATCTAGACGAACTACTCGAGCTCGGGCAGAAGGACGCCACCGCATGTCGGGAGGCCCCTATCTTCGACGACTACGACTTGGACTCCGATCCCGAAGCCGAACCCTACTTGGGTGGCTAGGGCATGGTTATAACCTCCACACCGGAGGGTTGCTTCGTGTACTGGAAGAGCATGAAACCCTCCGAACTACTCGGAGACGACGAAAGATTAGTTGCTCACCTTGACTCCCTGCCTTTTCAAGACGGCAAACCACGCGGTGAGACCACCCCCGGCGGAACCGTACTCGTTGATTAGAGCTCCGACGACCCATCCACACTCCGCCAAGTCTTCTTGGCGGAATCCGACGAGTACAGCGATAGGCATCACAATGAAAGGCCTGAGCAGATCTCCTAGGATGAACACACTGCAAATGTTGCCAACGAGTCTGCTCAGCACCGTGAGGCTCGCAGGCTTCGCAACAGGAAGCGTGCCAAGCGTAGAAGGGACGCCAATGATCAGTGCGCACGGATTCAACGCGACCACGACGCTGAGTTCGCAGCAGCGCAAGACGCCGAGTTCAACACTCCTGCTGCCAACATTGCTGGTATAACAGCAGTGTTAGCTGGCAACCCCGACCCGTAGGTCCAGACCGCCGTTCGCATCGCGCAACGGGCATTGCAACAGATCAACCAGCAGAACCCCTTTTCCCCTTGTGTCTCGCAGGAGGCGCAAGGGCGAGGGCGAAAGCCAAGTCAGTAGAACACTAGGGGGCCACCCCAGGCGACAAGCTACTCCCTCCAACATCCAACAGGGAAGCCATGGTGCTGGTCCGCAAGGAAGCCGCCCTGCAGGGAGCCGACCAGCAACCCACGTCCCTCAACCAGAAGGCTCCATTGGCAACTACCACCGCTTAGAACTCGAGAAGCTGCCAATGGGCGACCTCCGTGACAAGATCAATGTCGGGCGCGATGCCCGCTCCACCATCGAGAACCAAAGGAGAGAACGTGCCAGAGCCGAGGGGAACACCGCAAGGGATGACAACGATCGTTTCCCTGCTTTCTCTTCCCGCTTCGACAACTACAAGTACCCGGAGGGATTCAAATCGGTCGGCATCACCAAGTACGATGGTAAGCAATCTCCTTAGCAGTGGGTACGATGCTACTCCACCGCCATTGAAGTTGCAGGCGGCACCAACACCACCAAGGTCGTCTACTTCCCGATGGCCCTGGAGACCGCCCCACTCACGTGGCTGGAGAGCCTCACCAAAATTCCATCGACTCCTGGGAGCAACTGCGGAACATCTTCCTCGACAACTTCTATGGGCCGATTTCTTGGGCAGGTACTCGACATGACCTGTCCTAGTGCAAGCAAGAAAGGAATGAGCTCCTACGCTCGTACACTCGCCGCTTCTTCAACACCCAAGCTACGATCGCCAACATCTCGAAGAGCGACATCATCGACAGCTTCCACAATAGCCTCACCCACCAGGCTCTGTTCCGCGACTTCGGCCGCAACCGTCCAAAGACCGCTGGTGCTCTCCGTGACATGATGTAGACCTTGTCAAACCAAGAGGAGCAGGAGCGTGATCGGTTCTCGAAGCGCGGCAACAACTACAACAAATGGAATAATGACCACCGCAATGACAGAAGCCAGCGGGACTACTCGGGATCCTCCCAAAAGGGCAAGCCAGACGATCTCATCGCGGCTATCAATCGCGCCCAGCGAGGCAAGAAGCCATCCAATCTGCAAGAGGAATTCAACAAGCTCATGCAGAAGCAATGCCCATGGCACCCACACTCAAAACACGCTGCTTTCAAGTGCTACCAACTCCGGATGTCCCTCAATGCTCCGCCCCTGGAGAAGGGCGACAAGAAGAAGAAGAAGGTGGTCAACGTCATCTTCGGAGGCGAATCGGGATTTGTCTCCAAAGGAACTCAGAAGCTCCACCGCCGCGAGATCATGTCCGTCGAGCCGGCGGTACCATGACCCCTTCGGTGGTCGGAGGTCCCCATCTCGTTCTCCAGGACAGATCAGTGGACGAGCTTTTCTAAGCCAGGCAAACTCCCGCTTGTCCTAGACTCGGTTGTCGCGGACGTCGGGCTTGCCAAAGTACTCATCGACGGGGGCAGCAGCCTCAACATCATCTTTGTGAGTACTCTAAGGAAGCTGGTGGCAAATTTCATTGACATGCTAAACCCCCCAGCAAGATTCCCTTCTACGGCATCGTGCCTAGGAACGCAGCTACACCGCTTGGCACGGTGGTGCTTCCCGTCACCTTTGAGACGAGGGAAAACTACCGTACCGAGTACATCAGGTTCGAAGTGGCCAACTTTGAAACCTCATACAACGCCATTCTGGGCAAACCCACGATGGCCAAATTCATGGTCGTACCACACTACGTTTACTTACTCCGGAAGATGCCAGGAAAGAGTAGGGTTCTCACCTTCTGCGGTGACCTAGAGAAGTCTTACTACTGCGCCAGAAGGCCATCGAGTACGCCTCGACTACGCGTGTTCCAGATACTTCTGGTGAAGTACTCACGGTCGCACAAATGCTCTCCAAAACAGGGCTGAAAATTCCTACAAAGAAAGCAAACCATTCAAAGTTGCAGCCTACCGGATAACTCGCTCTGAAGACCATCTAGCTGTAGGAGGCAGATTCGTCCAAGACATCTCTGATTGGGTCACAACTCAACCCTAAATAGGAAAGCGTGCTCATCAGTTTTCTTAGGGCCAACCGAGACATATTCGCATGGAAACCAGCGGATATGCCAGGGGTGCCCAAGGAACTGATCGAGCAAAGTTTGAAAGTAGATCCTGATGCTACCCCCAAAAAGCAGCGTCTCCATATCTCCATAGATTCCCTCAGGATAAGAGGGAAGCAATCAAAAAGGAGTTGGCTAAACTAATCGCGGCTAGTTTCATCAAAGAGGTGTACCATCCAGAGTGGGTTGCCAACCCCGTCCTTGTAAAGAAGAAGAATAATAATGAATGGAGAATGTGTGTTGATTATACTCATCCCAACAAGCACTGCCCAAAGGATCACTTTGGGCTACCGCGCATTGATCAAGTAATCGACTCCACCGCCAGCTGTGTACTACTTTGCTTCCTTGACTGCTACTCGGGCTACCATCAGATTGCCCTCAAGGAAGAAGACCAAATCAAGACGGCCTTCATCACGCCTTTTGGGACTTATGCATACAAGACCATGTCCTTTGGGCTGAAGAACGCGGGGGCTACGTACCAGCGGGCAATCCAAATGTGATTTGTAGACCAACTACACCGCAATGTGGAGGCCTACGTGGATGATGTGGTCGTCAAGACCAGAATTTCCGAGGACTTAATTGCGGACCTGGAGGAAACATTCAGTAGCCTCCAGAAGTTCCAATGGAAGCTCAACCCGATGAAGTGCGTCTTCGGCGTACTGTTAGGGAAACTACTCGGGTTCATCATCAGTCACAGAGGGATTGAAGCTAACCCGGAGAAGATCACCGCCATCACCGACATGAAGGCTCCAGCAATAATCAAGGACGTTTAGAAGCTAATAGAGTGCATGGCGGCCTTGAACAGATTCATCTCACAACTTGGAGAATGGGGTCTACCCTTCTTCAAGCTCTTGAAGCAGAAAGACAAGTTCCACTGGATGGAGGAAGCCGAGCAGGCACTGCAGAACCTCAAGCTACACCTGCAGTCGCCGCCTATCCTCATGGCACCACGTCTAGGGGAGAACCTACTGATGTACATTGCAGCAACTACTCATGTGATTAGCACAGCAATCGTGGTGGAGCGCAACGAGGAAGGCCATGCATTTGGCGTGCAGAGGCCAGTCTATTTTATTAGCGAAGTACTCTCTGAATTGAAGGTCTGCTATCCTTCAATTCAGAAACTACTCTACGCAATACTCATCACATCCAGGAAGCTCCGCCACTACTTCGACGAATACCAGATCTCAGTTGTTACTGATTTTCCGTTGGCGGACATACTCCACAACCGGGATGCTACTGGTCGTATATCCAAGTGGGCAGTAGAACTGGGGGCTCTATCTATTAATTTCAAGCCAAGAACAGTCATCAAATCCCAAGCATTGGTTGATTTCATGGCTGAGTGGCGAGAAAACCAAGTGCCAACCCCAGCCAGCCGCCTAGAACATTGGACGATGTACTTCGATGGATCGCTCAAGCTTGACGGTGGCGGGGCAGGAGTACTTTTCATCTCTCCAAAAGGCGAACAACTTAAGTATGTCCTGTAAATCCTCTGGAAGGTGTCTAACAACGAGGCCGAGTACGAAGCACTACTACATGGTCTCCGCCTGGCAGTCTCCCTGGGTATCAAACAACTACTCGTGTATGGCGATTCATTACTGGTCGTACAGCAAGTCAACAAAGAGTGGGACTGCACAAAGGAGGAGATGGATGCATACGTCATGGAAGTGCGCAAGCTGGAGAACAATTTTGCTGGCCTGGAGATTCATCATGTCGTCCGGGACAATAATGTTGGAGCAGATGTACTCTCCAAGCTTGGATCTACTCGAGCACAAGTCCCAGCAGGGGTAGTTGTCCAAGAACTCAAAGAACTGTCGATCAAGACCACAAATCAAGCAACCACCGGCTCGGGACCCTCGGATCCCAGCCGGGAGGTCATGATGTCGGAGGTCGATTGGCGGGGGACTTTTATCGACTTCATCAAGGAAAAGAAATTACCTCCTAGGGTGACCAAGAAAAGTCCAGAAGTAATATGCACCATAAGGCGCAGCAAAGGGCTTGTCATTGTGGAAGATAAGCTCTAAAAGCGTGGAGCAAGCACAGGAGTACTAATGAAGTGCATTCCAAGAGCTTGGGGCCGTAATATACTACTCGAGATACACGAAGGTACATGTGGAAACCATGCAGCGTCCAAGACGTTGGTCGGGAAGGCCTACAGGGCAGCTTATTGGTGGCCAACAGTAGTTTCTGACGCCGAGGACCTTGTGCGAAAGTGCCAGAAGTGTTAATTCTTCAGCAAACAGTCTCATGTTCCAGCGCTTAACCTCATCACCATACCCGCCCTCCTAGCCCTTCGCATGCTGGAGCCTCGACATGATCGGACCTCTCACTACAGCTCCAGGAAGCTTTACACACGTGTTGGTAGCCATCGACAAGTTTACCAAGTGGATCGAGTAAAAGCCAATTACCAAGCTCACTCCAGAAAGGGCAGTCGACTTCATCTCGGACATCATGTACCGCTTTGGCTACCCCAACACCATCATCATAGATCTGGGCTCAAACTTCACGGCAAACTAGTTCTGGGAATTCTGTGAAAACAACGCGATTGAAGTAAAGTACGTGTCACTCGCACACCCAAGGGCCAATGGACAAGTCGAGCAGGCAAACGGCTTGATTCTGGATGGCCTAAAGAAGAGACTGTATGATGAGAACAGCAAAAAGGGTGGCAAGTGGATATACGAACTGCCTCATGTCGTCTGGGGGCTTCAAACTCAACCATCGAAAGCCACGTTTGTGATCTGACAGGCCGGCAATGGAGGACTCTATAGAAACACTCAGAGGACTCTATGTAATGCTCCTGCGTCCTTCCAACGTTGCATGATGTCTATCTTCTCTGACATGATCGAGGAAATCATGGAAGTTTTCATGGACGACTTCTCAGTCTATGGGAAAACCTTTGATCATTGTTTAGAGAATTTAGACAGGGTTTTGCAGAGGTGCCAAGAGAAGGACCTGGTACTAAACTGGGAAAAGTGCCACTTTATGGTCCGCGAAGGCATTGTTCTAGGACACTTAGTGTCTGAAAGGGGAATTGTGGTGGATAAGGCCAAGATAGAAGTCATAGAACAGCTTCCACCTCCAGTCAACATTAAGGGCATCCATAGCTTCCTAGGTCATCCGGGGTTATACCGTCGATTTATTAAGGACTTTTCACAGATCGCTAGACCCCTCACAAAACTCTTGGCTAAGGATGCGCCTTTTAAGTTCACCGATGAGTGTTTGAAAGTATTTCATATTTTGAAAAATGCACTCATCTCGGCTCCAATTATTCAACCACCCGATTGGAGCCTGCCTTTTGAAATCATGTGTGATGCTAGTGATTTTGCTGTTGGAGCGGTCCTTGGCCAATCCAAAGATAAAAAGCATCATGCAATAGCTTATGCTAGCAAAACTCTGACAGGAGCTCAACTAAATTATGCAACCACTCAAAAAGAGCTCCTCGCTGTCGTTTTTGCTATCGATAAAATCAGATCTTACTTGGTTGGAGCAAAGGTTATTGTTTATACTGACCATGCAGCTCTAAAATATTTGTTCACCAAGAAGGACGCCAAACCTCGGCTAATAAGATGGATCCTTCTACTCCAAGAATTTGACCTTGAAATAAAAGATAAGAAAGGAGTAGAAAACACTGTTGCTGATCATTTATCATGTATGCAAGTCACTGACACGCAGGAACTACCGATTGACGCAAGTCACTAACACTGTTGCTGATCATTTATCATGTATGCAAGTCACTGACACGCAGGAACTCAAGGTGACGGCCTCAACCCCATGGTATGCAAATATTGTGAATTTCATGGTTTCAGGGTACATACCACCAGGGGAGAACAAGAAGAAGCTCATCTATGAGAGCAGACGTCACCTGTGGGACGACCCGTACCTATACAGGGTATGCAGAGATGGTTTGCTAAGGAGGTGTGTACCAGCAGTAGAAGGATTCCAGATCATAGAAAAATGCCACACCGCAGCATACGGGGGCCACTTTGGAGCATTTCGTACACAAGCCAAGATTTGGCAAAGTGGGTGCTTTTGGCCAACAATATATGATGACACAAGAGAATTCATTCAAAGGTGTCGAAGGTGCCAGCTGCAGGGAGGCATCACAGATCGCAATACGATGCCCCTCACATACAACCTGCAAGTTGAATTGTTCGACGTGTGGGGCATTCACTATATGGGACCCTTCCAGAAATCCCATGACTGCGAGTACATCCTGGTTGTTGTGGACTACGTCTCCAAATGGGTGGAGGCACTTCCGTGCAGAGCTGCAGACGCTGTGACACTCAGGTGTTTATTTTGCTAAACAAGTCTCATTAGCATAACAATATTCATAAATAACTAAGAAAAGTTTCAAAGAAATGTATTATAATTTGGTTTTGCATTTATTTTGAAAGTATGTGTATATGTGCATGAGTACATGTACTTTAAACAGACAAATTAATTAACTTTCACATCAATGCAAATAGGACTACGAAATTGAATAGGCACATCATTAAGGACATGATAAACAAAAGTCTAGTTGAAGCCTAGGGGAGAATATGAAGTTTTGCCCATGAAATGACGTGCCATCCGAATCAAGCTTTTTGAGATTTTAAAATAACTTTTGAACTATAACTCAAATGAACTTTAACCTGAACCAAAACTTGTGTAACTTTTCATTTTGAACAACTTTCGTGTTTAGAGAATTTTGAGTTGCAACACAGAAAGGTGAGAAAATATCACTTTTACGACCAGACCCCTAAATTTCTTAAAATTCTCGCAATTCAATCCCTCCCTCACCTCATTCCCTTGCTCTGCCCCGACCGCCCAGCAGAGCCGGCCGCCACATCGCCGGCGATTCCTGCCCGGCGCTGGGCGCCAAGCCAACCCGCGCGCGCCTCCGCAGCCGCCCAGCCCGTCCACTCGCACCGCGGACACGCGCCCGCCGATGCCTACCGGCCGCGCCGCGACAAGCCGACAAGGCCGAGCCTCCGCCGCGCCTCTGCTCGCCGCCCCGACGGCCCAATGGCGCGCCCCCGCCGTGCTGACCCTCCTCGGCGCTCTGTGCACTGCCCCAGCTCGCCCAATCGTGTGCCGCGCGATCCCTTCCTCCCCACGTCGAATCCCGCATGGCCAACCGCCGCGCCTCCTAAGCCGTGCACGCGCTCTACGCACCGCCCCGGCGGACAATAGCCAATGCCCGAGCTCGCTGCGCCCCTATGCACCGCCCTGACCGCCCAGTGTCGCGGTTTGCTTCGCCCCGATGCGCCCAGCCCCACCCCTTCTCCCTTGCTCGCCACAAAAGGGCCAGCTCGAGCTCCCCTGCACGCGCACGGATTCCTCCGCCGTTCACCGTGGCACCCCCTACTCCGGCCTCCCACTGCCCGAACCGATCCCCTAACTCGCTTCCCATTGCCGCAGTGAAGCTTCTCGCCCCGGTCGTGCCCCTCCTCCCCCACCGGAGCGCCACAGCCTCGGCACACCGCCGCCGCCTGCCGCCGCTCGCCTTGGGCACGCCGCCTCCGGCCACCTCGGCCCAAACAGACCCCCCAACCACCACCACACTGCCCTACCGAAGCTCTCCGACCGGACCATCGCCACCTACCCCAGCCGGAGCACCGTCAGCGTCGCCCGCACCGCCGCCGCTCCCTGTTCGCCGCGGACGGCCCAGCTCCGGCCACCCCCGTCCGCACCAAGCACCATCCAAGGTAGCCCATGCCTTCCCCATGCTCCTCCCCTTTTCCCCCTCACCACCGGCCCCTCCCCTCGCCGGAATCGAGCTCAAGCTCGCCGGCCGGCCGCTAGGGACCACATTGCTTTGATTGCGTTTTTCCCAGGGGCCTGCACGCAAGATTCCAGGGACCCCTCTGGAAAAGAAAGTTCTACCTCTAGATTCAAAAATAGCGAACTTTGAAAATGCTTTAAAAATCTTAGAAAAATCAGAAAAATACAAACTCAACTGTTCTATAATCCTTAGAAAAAGATATACAACTTTTATTCCATGCATTTCTTCAGTTGCTTGCTATATTTTGCCCTAGATTAAATGGAAGGTTTAATAGCCTTTATTTGTACCCACCGTTGTAGACAAAGGCTGAACCTAATTTTTGGATAGTGGATTAGTTTCTTGATGTGTAGGCCAGTGTAAAATGTTCAGGACCAGAACCCATCTCTAGCTAAACTTTTTGTTAGACTTTGTTTTATGCCATGAAGGGATAGAACTAATTTTTCCTACTGTTCTATAGTGATTCATGTGATGAAACTCTTTCTGTGCTATTATAGTGAGACCTAGATTCCACAGAAAAATTTAGGGACTTTTTAACTTTCTGTAACCTACTTATATAATTTTTGTGGTGGAGAAATGCATTAAATCAAAGTAATTAGTTTTTGTGCTTGAAAAATGTTCATCTTTTTACTATGGGATACCTTGTGCTCTTTATCATGCACAATAAAATCTGAAAACTTTACAGTAACACATATATGGATAGATTAACACCCTGTAAATGTTTTAGCATCAATACTTGCATGGTTCGTTCTGTATAAAAATAACTAGGTTCAAGTAGTGGTTGTGTATTAATTTTTTCATTTTTACTCTGCTGCACAAAAATATCTGAAATTTTTGCAGTGGTTTTGTATCTACATGTTGTACTCCAAATAAAAGTTTCATCACCAGAAGCTACCTAGATCAGTAGTTGTGTTTAACCCATGCTTGTGCTTAGAAAATTAAGTTTCCAATATAACACAACCCCTTCTTGTTTAATGAAGTTAAGTAGTTTAAGATGTACTCTATTATTGATTACCCAAGAAATCTTAACTAAGTAACTTTATAACCAAATCTATGTTTTTGTGGACTGCAACTTTATCGTGAAGAAAATAAATGTCATATACCATCACTACAACTCATACTTGTGCATTCATATAGAATCGACTACTCTCGCTGACGGAGCGTACGAGGTGGTGCCCGAGTCTGAGAGTGAGCAGCGTGAAGCTCAAGTGAATCTAACTGAAGTTTTCGAAGACCCGAACCAAAGTTCGGAAGAGCCCAAGGCTAGCTTTGCTCAAGAAGGCAAGCCCCGGAGCATGAACCCTATTTTTCAAATTATGCAACTTATTACTCTATATTGCTTGTGCATTAAGTTTATAGGAGTTGAATGAAAACCTAGTTGCATGATGTTAGGTTCCTATGATATGAACACTAGATATAAGGTTCGATAGAATGCTATGCTAATAGGACTCCGGTAAAAGTCGAGTGATTTCCTATCACTCGAGAGAATATAGGAGTTGAATGTTTACTACATGCTGCAATCATAAGGTCGATGGACGGGGCTATGGTGCGAATGTTCATGTTGATAATTGAGGCCCCGTCTATTTAGTGAAAAATTCTAAGGCCACAGTGTGTGGTAGTGTTGTACATGTTCCTGCGGCTCGGATGAGTATAGTTATTTATATCGCGACAGCTATAAACAGTTCCTTGGGAAGGTTAGGATTTTCAATTCCTCCTAGCTTGCGAAATTCCCCTCTGCACTTGCTGCTTTAATAAGAAGTAGTAGATGGGAGTAAGGGCTCGGCTGGTGAGTAGTAGGAGTAAGGGCCAGCCTAATTTCTAGAATAGGGCTGCGGGCGGGAACTTGTCGCATCAAGGGATATTAATATACTATGAATTTCTCTATCAATTCCATTACCTTATCCTTACCCATGAGGTTCCTACATTTGATCCTTAATTAACCTAGGAGTTGTTCCCGGGCATACTCAAAAAATGGGTTATTATACACCCCAACCCCATCCCTTGGAAAAAAAAGGCGCAACGGAACCAAGGTTCTTTGTTGGCGTGTTGCGTAACAAGGGCAAGAGGGGGTGGAAGCGTTCGCCGACTTTGATAGGCAACGCATTGCAAGCAAATAGAGCAGAGAGCTGACCCTTAGTTTCTATTAGAGTCGCGAGTATTTTCGGGATGAGTGATACATCCGGCGAGCGCCGGTGAAGAACGCAAGCAAAGCTGGAGCTCGGGCATTGAACTATTCCATCAAGCAAGAGAAAGGAGGCAAACAGGGTTGAAGGCCTGGGGAAAGAACCGAAAGCTCAGCTTTGCGGACTCTTCCTTTATTTAGTATAGGCAAGTCAGTACCCTCAAGTAAACTCCCTCTCCCCATACCCGGATGAGGGGAGAACCTCACGTCCGGTTCGGAGGGCGGGGATATCCCGACCCTACTATCATTATGCCTTTGCAATGTTACTTGGTTCAACTCCATTTGTGACCTTTTCTCGTATGTGGGACTCTCTATCTTCTTGGGTAGATTCTAGATCGTCTTTCATTTTGTTAGTGAGTAGTTTTCTTATTAATAAGTCAAGTCAAGAATAATAAGAGAACTGTAGGAGCTTGCCAGGACGGGATACCACCAGATCAGGATGGAAGAGAAGGATGTGTATAAGACTGCATTCAAGACCCACCAAGGCCATTTCGAATACAAGGTCATGCCATTTGGTCTGACCAACGCACCGGCCACGTTCAACAATTTGATGAACATGGTATTCAAACCACTGCTGAGAAGGCCCCGATAGCGTCGGTTTTTGAAGTTCAGCACAGTGGTTATCCAGGCAGGGTTTGCTCGGAGTGATCATGATTCGGCCATGTTCGTATCAGTTTATCCTCGAGGACGTGCTATTCTGTTGTTGTATGTTGATGATATCAAACTGACTGGTGATTACTCCTAGGCCTCTTCTCACATCGTACCAGTTCTTTTTGCAGTTGAATCTTCCCGTTCTGGCTTATTGAGTGTATAGATTCTTTTTGAAATGCAATCTATTCCCACGTCACTCTTCTCATAACATATCCTGTTCTCCTAGTACATAGACACTATTACCAATCTTATAGAATAGATTCCAGTGCCATGCTTGCTTGCCTCACATTCCTAATGTATTGTTGACAACGCTTGCAATAGGGCGTAGTAGTGTTGCGCTGGGGAAGGGGTAACATAGACGGAGGCACATGTAGACAGATACAGACTTTTCAATCTTTTGCCTAAGCGAGGTGGTTAAGTCTTAGAACGTACTAACCACATGCCGAGAATATGGTAATCGGTAAGCTTACATACTGGATTGAACCGAGGCCGGAACATACACCCCACCATCTTGAATTCGTTCACATCTAGCTAATGGCGGGTGCATTTGCCGCCACGGCCCGGCGTCGTACCGTGGTCTGTGGGGACGTGTAGTCGAGGGCGATGGGCCTGTTCCGTGAAGCGGGAATTGAAGGGAAAAGTTGCACGTGTGACTCTGGGAGTAACCACGTGACGTGTGTTTAGGTCTGCCTTGCAAGGTTAAGAAATTCGATTCAAATCGTCCGTTTCTCACAGTATTGAGACTGCTTGACCCTTTTACCACATAGAGTAAGAAATGGAACAATGATGATGATTAATCTTATTGGATGCAAATTAATTCTTTCACCATGTATGATATTGGATAGTTGCTTACCTAGAATGGTTAAAGAAAACTAGAATCTGGAGCTAAAATTTGAAAGTAAGGACCTACTTGTATATGTTTTTCGGCAAAACAAACCCCTCAAGCCAAAAGCCTTGCATCTCTAGGAGTCGGCTAAGTATATTCCACTAGTCGGGTAAGCCTTGCTGAGTATTAGTATACTCAGCCTTGCTTGTGGCTTTGTTTTCAGGTGATACTTTTGAGGACACGGTTGCTAGTTTGACTTGGCCGTGTACTCTTCCTCCTGGTTGGTCGGTGGAATGGGATGCGTCCCCGGCCAATGATGACAATGCCGAGTGATGGCTCGTACGGGCTTCATCGAGACATCATGTATCGACGAGTAGTTTATCGTTGTTTTTCCGCTACATTGAACTCTGAAGAACTCGTTTACTTTTAAACTTGGAAGTACTCTGTTTTACGAATTCGAACTTGGTCTGTAATAATAAGTTTATGTGGAACTCTGTAATGTAAAATTTGTGGAATGTTGTATTCTCTGGGCTCACCTTCGTGTGAGTACATTGTATGTGTGGTTTCGATCGGCAAACCCGTGGTTGCATCGGGAGGTTACCCGACAGACCTATGGATTACTCCGTTTGAAGTGCGAGTTAGCTCTGATTGCCCTCGTGGTGATGGTTGGCGCACTTGAGCCGGATTAATTCAGGTGGTTCTGCCACAGACGCCAAGAATACTCGAAAGATGTTCCATGAGATCATTTTCCCGCGCTTCGGAACACCGAGAATGGTTATAAGTGACGGAGGGTCTCACTTCATCGATAAGACCTTCCGAAGCTTTCTTAAGGAACTTGGCACCAAGCACAACATTGCAACACCTTACCACCCGCAAACCAGTGGACAAGAAGAAACTTCAAATAAACAAATCAAAAGCATTCTGCAAAAGACGGTCAACGAGATGGGAAAAGGGTGGAAGAACAAGTTGCCTAATGCACTATGGGCATACAGGACAACTTACAAAACCCCCATCGGCATGTCACCATATCAACTCATCTATGGAAAAACTTGTCATTTGCCTGTCGAGCTGGAACATCGGGCCCATTGGGCCATCCAACAGTGGAACATGGATGTCAAGATGTCCAAAAGGAACAGAAAGATCCAGATCGCAGAACTAGAAGAGTGGAGAGAGAAGGCATATCACAGTGCCAAGATCTACAAAGACAGAACCAAAAGATGGCAGGACAAGAGGATCAAGCCCAAAGACTTCAAGAAAGGAGATAAGGTATTGTTATTTAATTCTATGGTCAAGTTCTTCGGACATGGAAAACTACGCAGCAAATGGAAAGGATCGTACACCGTCATCAACACGTCGACCCATGGAGCAATCACACTCCAGGACGATGACGGTAACATCTTTAAGGTAAATGGTCAACATTTAAAAGTTTTTGATGAAGCGTTTACTCCAAATTAGGAAGTAGATGTCATAAATTTGATAGATTTCAACTCTCCTCATCTATTTCACGAGAGACCCAAACCAAAAACCTTATACCTTGAAAACACCTGAGCCCACACAGCCCATGGACCAAAGAAGGGGCCCAGAAGAGCCAGGGCAGGGTCGGCCGACCCCACCTGGTGGCTGTTGGCCCTCAGCCTTTGATTTCAAATCATTTCAACGGCCCTCTTCACCTTCCTTTCTTGCTGGCTCGAAAATTAGGAAGTTCTTGCGCGAAAATGATCCTTCTTCTCTTTAAATGGGCACCCCCATTCTTTTTTCTTCCTCACCTCAACACCTTGATCCATCATCCACCTATCTTCACCTCTGCTCCTTCACATTCCTACACACCAATGGCTGGCAAGGCTCTCATCCGGGTTGCCATGTCGACATCAACATTTGCGCTCGACGGGGAGCCCTCTCCAGCCAACCAAGCTTTGGTAGCCATCAAAGTTGAAGAAGAAACCGAGCACATCACCACGACCCCACTAGCCGTGCTGCCAGCCCCTGCACCAAAGGAGAAGGTGAGGGGCACCAAGGAGGGGTCAGCCGACCTAGGGAGAAGGCCGTGCGGCCCCTCGTTCAGCACCACGCTCCACCAAGTCATCCTCATCCAAGAAGCGACAGGGCGGGCGCATCGGCACTGCACCACGACCAACGACGGGCGAACTTCGACTCAAGGACACCGCCAAGCATCTCTTCGCGGATCCCTTGCCGCCTTTCCCCTTGGAGGAGGGCAGCAATATGTTTATTCTGTAAAAACAGCGAGCGGCAACATCGCTAGTCACAACTACACAAGCACTCCCACGCGCACAAACGCTAGCCCGCCGCTGCAACGTTTTCAAGTTGTAGGGATTCGCACGCCGGGGGGAGGATACGGGAAGGGGCTCATGCCCGGTCCATCCCCCAAGAGAAAGGAGAGGGACGAGTCTGTTACCTCCTATCCTCAGGCCAGCAAGATCCGGAGGCACATCTCACCACCTCTGATCACTCGCCCCGGCGGGCAATATGAGAGCGAGGACGACAAGGCTCTCAAGGGCCCCAAGGTCGTACAGCTGCTACGCACCATCGTTAAGATGCCCGAAGAGCACAAAACGCTAAGCGATCAGGTGGCCGAGCTCGCTCTAGATCTCAAGTCCGCTAAGGACGACTACGACACGCTCCGCCATGGCCTAGGCGTCAAGATTGAACGCTTAGAGAAGAAAGTTGGGAAGGGCAACTAATGGATGATGGAACATTACACATTTCCCTTTTCAAGTTTATTTCCAGAATTTTCCTTCATTTGTAATGTGCCTCAATTCGATTTGAATAAAAATCAACTCCCCGGTTTTAAACCGGCAGAGTTTTGTTTCCACATGTTCGAATCAAGATCGCAGGTACAGATTCTGTGTGGGGGAGCAGTACATCCCCAGACAAGAACACAAGTCCGAAGCACGCAGCACGCGAAAGCGAGGGACCAGAGGGCCCACAACAGGGTCGGCCGACCCCCTAGGTCGCCCGACCCCAGGTGTGGCCCACCTGGCCCCATCCACCTCTCCTCGGACGGTTTGCACTCCACACTCACATTTATGTTGATTTTCCATGAAAATTAAAACCTGAACATGGTAAAAAAAATAATCTAAATTCAAAACTCACGTGCCTTGCGCATGAATAGCACTCGCATACTCTTTATTCCTTGCGACCTCTGATCTTGTGAATCACATTTTCATAGGGAACGCATGCCTTCTAAGTATTTGACTAATGAGATATGATCATGATGAATGGAACCTTGCTCTAGATGTAAAGAACTTGGGATTTCTTTTACAAAAACAAAAATAAAATAGCTTGCCTCCTCAAATTAAAACAAAATTCCAACCAAGGCCAAAGTCAGATCTTCACGAGAAACCTTTTATGCAGCTTAACTTTGCTTTGAGCTTTGTCAAATTCTTTGACCCTTGTTAGAAATTCTTTATGCTCTCATGATCAAGATCACGCGCCACATACATACGCCAATCTCTACACTAGAGATTGCGCAAAACATGTCATCCATAAAATGAAGCTCCAGATAAAATAATTCTCTCCAAAGATAAAGGATGGGCTATACAAAAAGAAAAAAAACAAAAAGATGCATACCCAAAGAAGGTATGCCACATGCTCACCAGGCATGTCAAAAAAAAGAGAGAAAGAAAAAGATGCATACCCAAAGAAGGTATGCCACATGCTAACAAGGCATGTCAAAAAAAAGAGAAGAGAGATAGCCCATTAATTCAAAAAGAGAGAGAGAGCCAAATAAGAAGGAGCATTTACAAAATTCCCACACACTTGCACATTCTTGATCAGATTGCATAATTAATTTCTTCGTGGATCTCGTGTTTGACAGCAAAATAAGCAAGGTAAGCATGCCTCTCTTCCATACCCCAAGCTCCACAAAAAAGCCTAGATGACAGGAAAGAAGGCAACAACTTTGTCTTGGTGAGGATCCAGAAAATGACAAAGAGTGATTTAAGAGAATAATTTGAGGAGCAAAGCTATCTCTTTTACAAAACTCCAAAAAAAACCCAAGTTTCTGAGCAGCAAAGAACTAGGAACCTGAAATCTGCATCATTCCATTGTTCAAACACTCAAGAAAGCATGGTAGCCACTCAAAGGATTCAAAAGGTTTGGAAAAGCTTGGAATAACTTGTATGCAGGTTGCATTCCGAAGTGGCATCCACCTTAGCCCTCACACCTTAAGTGTTTAGTGTGGGGGTGTTGTTGACGGTCGTTAAGTCAGAAATGAGACCGTCAACTCCCGCATGACATCATATCTTTTAATCATCAAACTTAATTAATAGGGCTTGATTCTAACTAGTTCCACCAGTTTTGGTGATTATTGATTTGCAGGAACCCATACGTGAAATAAGATGAAAACACACCAAAGATGCAATGCAAATACACAAAAGATCCCATCCCGTGTTACACTTACAAACAGGGCCCACAAGATAGAGCAAACGGGCGCACCAAGGAAGCAACCACAAAGAATATTCGCCTGGGCCCACCTACCAGTGTACCAGAGGAAGGAGCACCTGGGGGTGCCACCAAGGGTCGGCCGACACCTGGGGTCGGCCGAACCTGGCTTGACTCCCGTCCAGGTGCATCTTCGGGAGGATTAGCGTCCACGCTTCCAGATCACAGATGATAAGGATTCCTTATAAGAAATGGCGGGAGCCAACCTCCTCACACTATATAAAGGGCTCCCCTCACCCCTCTCAACACACAACACATTTGGAGAAGAAGAGAAGGAGGGACTCCACCCACTTGTATCTTAGGATAGGGAGTGTGTGAGGGAGAAGCGGAGGAGAAGAGCCGGACTTGTCGGCCTCTCTCCGACCTTGTATCTCGACGGATACGATTCATTTGAGTAAGTATCCGAGTTTGTTCATTGGTAAGCTCTTGGTAAGGTTAGTCTTGTCTTGTTATTCGTTTACGGGTTCATCGTCCGTTCTCGTAACGGTTGCTTTGGTAGAGGGCCCCTGATAAAGACGGGTAACCCTGCGCGATGCTGGAGGAGTAGACGACAAGCGTAGACGTGGTGTCTAGGCTCTAGTTTACCTTTATTTGCTGCGAGCCCAGCTGGCATTGTGAGGTAGACGACAGGTGGTGACAGCCTTATTCGTCCGCTACGAAGCTGCTTCGTGGTTAGTGTAGTCCTCTCCGCCTGGGTTTGGAGTAGAGCTAATAGCCGGAGGTCCTTAGCAGACTAAGGTCAGACCGGTGCCTGAAGTAAACGATTAGCAACCCAAGTTTATCCTTCCTTGAATCCTTCCCTTTAGATAAACCACACTACCCAGGTGTTGACGCTCGATACGAACCACTTTTTGACCATCAAAACCTGCATAAAAGCAACAATTATCCAAGGATCAACACTAGAATAGGGCTTTATCTTACAAATTCCACCAGTGTTGGTTAACTTCTGTATGCGGGTGTGGTGTCCTTGGACGAACCTGAACCGTAGAGGAAGTACACACGTTCCTCAGTGGATATGATACCCTTGGAATACTCCTGGGTGAAAGCTACAACGATATCCATGTGCTTGCGGATTTATTTTCGTGACACTAGGAAACGTCAACACCAGGCCATTCTATCTCTTGTTCTTCCAAGCGTACAACTAGTTAGAAGACTGTTACACCTCCGTTCCCTAAGAAAATACAATACCCTGAATACTCTCGGGGTGAAGTGCTACAACGGTATTCTCCATGTGCTTGCGGATTCTTCTGTGAATGTTAAGAAATACCAACGGCGAGGTCGGTAATGGTGAACGCAGCACGACAGCGGGCCGGAGGCGAGTGCGGCGAATGAAGGGCTCCTGCATACTAAGGTGATTAGTCCCCAACACTCGGCGGCGGCGGCAAAATAGAGATGGTGGCGGTGCCTAATCGAGGCAAGGCGCAAATAGAGATGGCGGTGTGAGGGAGGAATGGCATCAGGGCTGAGGGTTTTGTAGGCGCAGGGGCATGGACCTAGGGCTCCCAACGACTCGGCGGCGACGTGGGCTAGTATTTCCCCTAAATTCCGGGCGTGATTGGCGGTTTACGGCGCTGAACCGCTTGAGGGGCTGCGGGACGTTGCGCGGTGGGGCGAGGCGGGGCGTGGCGCTGCGCTAGGTGCCTGGCTGCCAGAACGCGCGGCGACTTCACAGTCCGGTGCGTGGAAAGACCAGGAGTGAATTCCGGTGCGTGGAGTAACCAGTTTTGATGCATAACTCCCAATAACGACCCGTGCTGCCAGAACATTTCTCCCCGGTCCAACTGGTGAGTTGAAGCACATTGGCACTTGTCTGTGTCACATACTTTGAGTTTGAACTCGATTTCTTTCAACTTATTTGTCGTATCTGAGATACCTAGTTCTAGAATCAACAGTGTGCACCATACTAACATCTAGGCTCATCTTAGTTGAAGCTACTATTCTTGCCCCTTCATAATATTACGGCCAAAGGGGGGGAGCCCTATATTTTTTGGGAGGACGAAGATGACGGCAGGGCCCGCTGGAAGGTGGTGAGAGGGGAACACCATCCAGTGGTGTTGTCCGGTGCGTAAACAGTTTTGATGCAAAACTCCCAATACCTTACACATTCGACTGGTGCTACCAGAACGTTTCTTACCGGTCCAACTTGTGCGTTGAATCACAGTGGCGTTGCATATCTAGGATCTCATCCGGTAAACGTCCACTGACTTCACAGGTTCATTTGGTGAGTACAATTAATATGGAACTCATAAATACTGCAGGCTTAAATGGTGTACATGGGCTGCCCAAGCTCAACCAAAGCCACGTCGGCCCAATAGCATACATGGTGCAGATTTAAATTTTTTAAATGCCAAACTTACCATCTATTAACTTCATCTGGAATCTCCCGTAACCAATCCGGAGATTACGCCTCCACTCTTTCTGTTTCCATCTATACCCGTTATGGAGATCGTGGCAACTGGCAATCCGAAAATTACTCATTATTCTTTCTCTCTCCATCTACACGTACTCCACCGCTGAAGACGCCGCCCTGCAGCCAGAGGTGTTGGCCGCCAGCCAAATTCCTCCTTGAGCTCACACCGTTCTTCGCTCCTTGGTGATAAGGAAGGCCGACCTCGCCGCCGCCACGCTGTGGTCACCACGCAGTCGGTGATCTTCGTCGCGTTCCGGCCAGAAGTCAACCCCACCTACTGCAAAAGCCGCATCTCATTCTTTCTCTCTCCATCTACATGCACTCCACCGCCGAAGACGCCGCCCTACAGCCAGAGGTGCCGGCCGCCAGCCAAATTCCTCCACGAGCTCACACCGTTCTTCGGTCCTTGGTGATACGGAAGGCCGGCCTCGCTTTCGCCGCGCCGTGGTCACCACGTAGTCGGTGATCTTCGTCGCGTTCCGGCCAGAAGACAACCCCACCTACTGCGACAGCCGCATCACCAGGTCCTCGTTTGCACGCTGACTCCGTAGGTATGATGTTTTCACGCTGGTGACCTCCCCATTACTACATTCTTGACTCTAGCTTCACCAAATTTATTTGATTTTTCTAATATTTGCAGTGCATTGGTTTTATCTTGGTAGCATTCACACACGCATGGCTACGGAGGTACAAAGTGATGTGGACAGTCATCCTTCGCCTACAATTGACACTATCAACACAACCAAGGATGGCGACAATATTAGAGGTATGCATTGTGCTAGTTCGGTCATGCACACACAAAAGTGGGACAATGATAGATTGTCGCCCACATCTAGGTGCGCATCGCGCTGCACAAAACATCCGGTTGTGCTCTAATTCACTCAATTTGATGCAAATAACGATAGCAAAGTACCTACTACAATAGAGCCTGAAAATACTCCGCAGTCGGTAATCTCCACATCCAGTTTCAGTTATTTTCTAAGTGCACTGTTCTTTTTAGCAGCTTATCATCGTCCAAGTGGTTGCTGCGGGATTCCAAAAATCCGCATTTAACAAACTCAACTGTGAAGTTTGCAAACACCATAGCAAAGTTGACACAAGTTAAACTGGATGCTATTAATGAAATGGGATTTGGGGAGCTGATTAAAATGCCGAACACGTGTCTCCGAAGACAAATGTTAATTGACATTGGAAAACGATTCGACGTGGCCAGCCAAAGCTTCTACATTTGTGGTCAGTATGTTCGAATTCTTCCAGGGGATGTCAAGGATATATTGGGCCTTGAAATTGAAGGCCTCGATGTTGCCAAACATCTTGGCCCAAAACAAACCAAAAAACCGGATTTGTTGCACGACGATGTGTTTGCAAGGTTAGGCGATTTAAAGAAAAATGAATTGACCATAAACAAGCTGCAGAATTTTATTACAGACTCGGCCACTGTGGATGATGACTTCAAAAGAGCCTTTGTCTTGTTCACAATTGGTGTTATTCTTGCACCAACAATAAAGGATTTTGTTCATTCCAATTATCTGCCCCTCGTTAGAGATGTATCACAAGTTCCAAAGTTCAATTGGCGGGAATTCACTCTGAACACTTTGTTAGAGGCTATTCATACCTACAAGGCAAAGGGGTCAGGCCACATATCGGGCAAATCGGCTTTGCTATAGGTAGGTTCTATATGTTACGGACAACACCTATAAACAATGTTTATTTTTGATCTTATGTCTTTATTGCATTTTGTTCGTAGTTTTGGTACTGGGAGCTCGTCGTGCCGTATGCCAAGTACGCAGTCAACTACGAGCCAATAAAGCCACCACTGATGGCGAGGTGGGAAGACAACAATGCTAAATGTCAATGGCTTGCTTATTCTAAGGACCAAATAGATGGAGGATATGTAAGTTTCCTAAAATTATATCAACATGTGGTTTTTGTTACGTGTACAATCTAACTATCTTATCAACTGTTCGCAGCTTGCCTTGCGCCCTGGTTATTGGACCATCCAGTCAAAAAATAAAACAACAGAGCCACCAAGTATACCAGCAAGAGAGGGCTCCGGTGGACGTATGCCAGAACGTCAGCAGGGTGTAACCAAGCGCCAAGTAAGTATGGAATCTATTTATGGGCCCAACCAATTTTGTGTGCTTAATTCATCTTTTCCTATTTATGTAGAGGCAAATCCTTGAATCGTTGGCGAACGATGCCCAAACGGACATTGGACTAGAAATGGACAAAAGACTTTTGCAGATAGATCACAAATTTGATAACAAAATGATAGCTCAAAACGAGGAGTTAGCTAAGCTTAAGAAGGACAAAATAATGGAGGTCAAGGTGAGTGGAATAGAAGATGATATTGCAGAAATGCAAGCCAATATCAAGGTAACCAGCATGAGAGGAGTGATTGTACTTATAGCTATCTAGCCGTCCTTCATTCTCTAACATAATTTGTCCAAAAACAGGAATTACGACTGGGACAACAGCAAATCCGGCAGGGACAACAGGAACTCCTGCAGATGGTGCAGCGTTTTCTTCAGCCATGTCCACCTTCACCTCAACATGTTCAGCGTCCTATGTCTGCACCTACACATGTTGTTCAGCCATCTATGCCTACATCTTCATGTGATCATGTATCGCGCCAGCACTCAGGATTAGATGCCACATTACCTTTCTTCAAGGCAAAGGCGAGATTAGAGTCTGCAGCAGAAATTGCACCAAACCAAGAGATAGGATTTAACATGCAGCATTAGGGCGGCCCCTCCATAGCAGCTTGTCGACCCCTCTCCACACATCGCCCGAAGGGAGCCTATTATCGACCACAATTCTAAATTGACTGAAGACGACAACGATGTTGCAGCCTTTGTAAAATTGAGTTATGACAACGCAACTGTGGTTGAAATAGAAGGCCATCTTATTGAAGTGAAACAATTGCGCGCAATTGTGAGTGAAGGATTTATGGTTGGTGAGGTACGTACTGTCATTTCAGATCCCATGTCCACAATAAGATCATGCAAACACATGTACTAAATAAACCCTTTGCAGATCATAGATGCCTATGTTGATATCAGCAATGTGAAGAATGCTTCAGTGTCATTCATAAGTACTTTACAAGCCATGATGCTGCTTACAGATAATCTACGCAATGACAAGTACATGCAATTCAAAAAGCTAATAAATGATAAATGTGTCAGAAGGCATTTGGTATGTAATGCTGAGTTTATTTTGAACTTCAGTATTTATTTGTACTCAATATAGTTATTTTTCAAAGAGTTGTTAACTAGGACATTCCATTCAATAGTTTAAAACTTTTTGATACAGATTTTTGTGCCAATGAATGTTAACAACAACTGTTGGGTTCTCCTAGTTCTGAATTTCAAAAAAAAATAGAGGTACAAATCCTTAACTCTATAGCCGAAATGCGAGACAAAGAAAAAGAAAAGGCATTGGTAAGTACAGCTCCTCTGCGTAACACGTACCACCTATTCAACTTTGGTCGATCAAAATTAACATGTATCTCACCATCCACTAGGTACAAGGCATACAATATTGTCTTGACTCTTTGGGCACACCAATTGACTTGTGTGGTTGGAAAACAGTTCCCTACCCGAACATACCGCAACAAGAAGACGGGTACTCTTTTTCGGTTCTATATTAATGTTACACTCCAGTTACTTACGTTTATGTTCCGTTGCAGACATTTGTGTGGGGCATTCGTGATAAAGTATATCCTGGCATGGGATGGAGAAAAATGGCCCATAATTTCACAAGTGTGAGTCTTAGAATTCTTTCGATTCCAAATTGTTACAGGCTCATAAAAACTTTGCTAATGATGTGCACTACTTTCACTTGCGGACACAGATTAATCTATTTACCTGGAAAATATGCTCGAAGCTGCTCCATTCTAGTCACAACAAAAGACGCTTGGACTCTGTGCCTTTGTTGGTCCGTACATTTACTTTGTATTCAAAATCTTCAACCTTGTACAACTTATTCCAGGCTGTACAAAATAAACCCGGTGTATAATGATTCTTAGGAGGAAGCTTACTTTGCGAAGTATCCAGAAGAACAACGCAAGGACACACAGGATGAAGATGAGAACGGTGTGGAGATAGTTGTGAATGGAATTGGAAATACATCAACCCCTGCTGACAGCAAAATAGGAGGGAAGGGAAGTAAGGGAGGTAAAGGAACCCCTTCAACCACTGCGGCCAGGACGGAAGGAGAAACAGGACCTGCGAAAAGGAAAAGAGGACAGCCAAGGAAAATACCTCCACCTACTCCTGGAACTGCCTCATCAGCTGTCTTAGAGACCCTGAAGCTATCTCTAATCGAATTAAATGAGTACGTCAAACCGGAGACAAAAGGGACATCAAATGCAGACCGGTGCGCGATCGGAACCAACCACCGTAAAAGGACTCTACTTTAATGGACAAAGATTGTGACATCATAATAATTCATATTGTGCATTCATGATTTTTTACGAAATGATTGGGATCAAACGTGCTTGTAGCAAGAGCTGAAAAAAATCGAGACATTCACTTGCACCAAAGATCAATAACAAATCATTATATGTTTCTTTCCAATCTGAAATACATTTTATGATGGTTTAATTAATTAGATAGGTTAATTAATATCTGGTCCTATTCATATAGAACGAACAATAACATGTTGTGTTAATACATTTGAACGAACAATATCTAAGGTGTCAGCAAATAAAGTTCAAGTTGCATTTTATCAATTTTCTACATAGCCACAATAGTTGAATGGAAAACAAGAGGTAGAAGAGACAATTCCAACATGCCAACTAATCTATAAGCACCCAAGGCTGAGGTGGCATGGACATGTGGCTTGTCATATAAGCCTAGGGCTCATTTTGACTAAGAAAAGAACCTTAAAGGAACTCAGGTGACCTATTTAATACTCCAGGGATTAACTTGAACCTTGGAGCAAAGTTGAGGGATGAGTTTGAGTATTCTGCCTTTATACTTCAGTCACTAGACCTCATATATATGTGCATAGGTGAAGCAGCAAGTGAAAGGGAGGTTCATTTTCTGATGATACGAAAGACAAGGTTGTTTCGCGTCATTGCACATGTCAATGCTAATAATTGGCACTATACCAAAGCTTTCGGGTCCCCTTCTCTCATGTCTTCCTAAGTTCTCTAGGGTGTAGGACTTAGCCTCTAGGAATGAAGGGTGACAAGAGGGAGGAGACAATGGGATGTCCGATCAAAGTCGTGCTCATGTTTGTTGTATCACCACCACACATGTCAAGTCGACATCACCGATGATGTGTGTGTAGTTTGTTGTTGTATGAGTGAATCTATAGCTGCTCTAGTTATGATGAAGCAAGGCTTACATATGAAACCCACTGTAGAGCCTCTGTACACAGGTTCAGAACCGGGCATTCCTTTATGCAGACGATGTGGTTGTTTTCATGGCACCTGAGGAGAAATAGCTGGTGTTAGTCAGAGCAGCTCTGGAGGTTTTTTGCTGGAGCTTCTGGCTTAAAAGCTAATTTGCACAAGTGTCAGGCGAGCCCGATACAGTGTAATCTGGAAGACACCTGCAGGATTCTCAGCTTCTTTCCGTGTAGGCTTTCACCTTTCTCATGCAAGTATCTGGGCATCCCTCTATCCATCTATAAACTTCGAAAATCAGATATGCAGCCTCTGGTTTATGCGGTTGTTGCTAAGCTACCCTCTTGGAAGGCCGTAATGATGTCTCGAGCAGGTCAGAAGGTGCTTGCCTGTGTGACTTTTTCGGCCATGACTGTGCGCACCACAATTGCTCTTGAGCTGAGTCCCTGGGCAATAAAATGCATCGATAAAAGATAGCATGCTCTAACCGTGCACGTCGTCCTGGAGTACCTAGCTGTGTGGGATTTGGTTCAGGCCACCCAACTTTCTACTGATGATGACACCTTCCTTTGGCGTTGGACAGCGGATTGACAATACTCGGCATCCTCTGCCTATAAAGCCTTCTTCATCGGTCAAACCACGGTTCCCGGTGCTAAAGTTCTCAAGAGAACTAGGTCGCCCCCACCAGGGGCGAAGCTAGCATGAAATCCAAGGTGGTGCACAACAGTAGAAAGATGTCAAACTTACATTGATTTATTTGGTCCAAGTGAGCCACTTAGTGTTAAATATTTTCTCTTACCTGGTGCCCGTGCACCACCCTAGCCGAACATGGTGTCGCCCCTGGCCCCCACGATGCAAGTTCTTTGGCTGGTTGGTCCTACATGATCGGTGCTGGATAGCAAACAGACGGCTTCAGCACCAGCTGCAAGAACACGATGATTGCGCTCTTTGTGATCAGGCTTCAGAGACGCTTGACCATCTGTTCGTGCACTGTTCCTACAGCAGGGAGGTGTGGAACAGACTTCTGCAACGAGCTAGCCTACAGCAGCTCACTCCGGCTGCAAACGAGTTCTGCTATGTTTGATTGGTGGACTACATCTCGTAAACGCCTGCCAAAACAATGCAGAAGAGCTTTTGACACGTTTGTTTTGCTCACTGCCTGGTTGATTTGGAAAGAACGCAATAGCCGTGTCTTCGACAGGAAAGCGTCCATGCCATGGGTTCTTTCTGAATCTATCCTTACCGATGGCAGACTCGTAAATCAACCACCGTAAAAGGACTCTACTTTAATGCCACCTCAGCCTTGGGTGCTTATAGATTAGTTGGCATGATGGAATTGTCTCTTCTACCTCTTGTTTTCCATTCAACTATTGTGGCTATGTATAAAATTGATAAAATGCAACTTGAACTTTATTTGCTGACACCTTAGATATGTTCGTTCAAATGTATTAACACAACACGTTATTGTTCGTTCTATATGAATAGGACCAGATATTAATTAACCTATCTGATTAATTAAACCACCATCAAATGTATTTCAGATTGGAAAGAAACATATAATGATTTGTTATTGATCTTTGGTGCAAGTGAATGTCTCGATTTTTTTCAGCTCTTGCTACAAGCATGTTCTGATCCCAATCATTTCGTAAAAAATCATGAATGCACAATATGAATTATTATGATGTCACAATCTTTGTCCAAGGTTTCTTGAGGACCATATACTAAAAATTTCTAGCACTTGTTTGGTTGGAATCCAAAATGGAGTTCACCTTCTAAAATTGTCAACATTTTGGTAGAAAAGATTGCCATCCACATTTTGGCATGCCTATATTTTGGTAGCCAATCAATCAAATCCTTAGTAGCCAATCTTCCATTATCTCTTTGTCTCACGCTCTTCTAATTGGTATATGATGTTCATCCTTAGCCCCTCATTCACGCTATCTCCCTAGCCTTAACCCTATTATTTGGAGAGAGTGAGAGAAATATCTAAGATGTAATTGCTCCCTTGTATAACTCTCTGCCTGGTTGGGTGGATGAGCTAGGCTCAAAGCCAGGTTCCACAGGTGTCATTTGCAAAACCCACACGGTTTTTGGTTGGCTTCACAAACTAACTAGGCTCAACTAGAATTATGATTGCATGGCTGCGAAAGATTGATATGTTTACTGGGCATGTGCATGTGTACATTACCACGCCGCGACAAAGAAGAGTCAAGAACTGGCGAATCATGTCTAGTAATATCGAGAAATTACAATGTCTAGATAACAATTATTAGAGGTAGAATCCAATATTGTAACTAAGAGATCCAAACAACCCATATTATTATTAGCCAGAATTCATATTCTTATATCTATTCATTATTCAGATTTATAAATTTTTAACCCCCATGTGATCCAAGCAAACCCTAATTTAAGATAAAAGAGTCAAACTAATTATATAAGTAAAGGTTAATACAAATAAATGGGACATAATGAATTGAGAATTTATCCATTAGGTGGTTCAATGGTTAAATTTCTTATGGTGGAATATGCCCTAGATGCTTTTGCCTTGTTGATCTCAAGATATTCTGCTCTAATCTCTCGAAGACTTATATTAGGGTTGAGTTTGCGTACATATGTTTATATGGATGAGTGTGTGTACATTGAGTATCTATATCTAGGAGTATAATGTGTTTTAGAAAAAAATTGCTTAAAATTTGTTAGATGATATATAATAATCAAATAGTAGTGAAAAGTCTACTATGGTCCTAAGTCCTAACAGTTAATCTATAGTAAAAAAAAAACTCTTTTGGAGACACCTCATGTCCTCCTTAAACCACAATTGTACGTTAACAGACACAGTAAAATTAAACGAGATATACACTATGAAGAAAAAAATGAAAAATGATAATTGGTATTGAAAGGGGATTAAAAGAAACTTTAAAACCATACCGTTTTCAAGGATGAAAACACTATTACGACAGATATGCAAAGTACCCCTGTCATTTTAAATCTCTGAGCCGGTTACATCATCCATTGCATTTTACCGGGAGTACCGGAGGTACAGCAAACTCAAGTGTGACTTTTAGGCTGCGGTTGAGGTGTACAAAATGTACTAATCGCATTATATTTTTGTCCAATACAGGAGTTAAATTAAACCTCCTCCTCCTCTCTCTCTCCCCCTCATAAATAAAGCCGCCACCACCGCACACACTCACCAAGAAAGCAGCTTCAGATGGAGCGGCGAAGACTAGTCATGTCCTCCCTCTCCCCTCTCTCAATCTCTAGCCTTGTAAATTTTCCGGAAGGCTCCCATCTGACATCCATGGTTGCTGGAGGGGATTTCTTATGCTTTCAGGCTCCTCCTCTTCAGGTGATCCCTCCCGCCTGGTAGTCTCTGATCTGAGATAATACATATCCTGGACCCTTTCTTGATTCTTGGGTGGTGATCTTTTCTTTCTGAATCCGGATGTATTCTTGCTTGTTTCTGGTTGCCTCGTATTCTCTGATTTTGTTCTATTGTTCCCTTCCAGAGAAAAGAAATCTTGGATCTTGCTTTTGTG
Source organism: Panicum miliaceum (assembly GCA_032594955.1). Classification (NCBI taxonomy): domain Eukaryota; kingdom Viridiplantae; phylum Streptophyta; class Magnoliopsida; order Poales; family Poaceae; genus Panicum; species Panicum miliaceum. Next base: position 16,063,577 of record CM064068.1, read on the forward strand.
TTGTTTCCATCATCATTCACCCCATGTAATATCATCTCCAGCAGGCTCCCAGAAGCCACAATCAATATGTACATGTAGATAGCTATAAATCTGAACCATGCGACTGAGATTTTGCCCGTCTTGATTCAATCGTCTCTTGTGGATGGATTCGCGTCTTACTTCTGCTTTGTGTTTGGTTGTGCAGGCGGCTACTTAATTGGGTTTGGTTAGTTTGGTGCTGACCGGCGGTGACAACGAGAGAGAGCACGCTGGTGCGGCCGTCACGGAGATGTGGCCCGTGGCGGCGTACTTGCGTGCTCCCTCCCGTTGTCACTGTCCGACACTACCATATACCTTCTCCTTCAGCCCCCTCAATTTGGCAGGGGAAACTACGGTTAATTACAGGTACTAAATGATACACCGGTCAGTAGTAGTAATGGCATTCTTCCATTATCTAAAAAGAATTTGTAGTAATGTCATTATGCCTAGTCATGTATTGAGCACAAATAATTGTGAGCTTTGATTTCTGGTTATATGCTTATTTTTTCATCTGTAGAAGGATTAGCTTGCTTGTACCGATTTAGTAGGTTCTTTCATTGTGCACACTAGTTTTGGTAGATTATTGCTCAACTGATTTATGTCATGTACATTTTGTTTTAAGGTTGAGTTAGTGTCTGGAGTATCATATTATATGTAGCCCATTTAGAGTTTCAGTTGAATTCCTTTGATTCTATACGGTGTTTCTTGCTTTCGTAGTGGGAACACAACTTTGTGCATTAGGCTATATATATGCACAGACAGTCTGATAGTTGATTCCTCCGTATGTATCTTTGATAATAGATGTTTGTTTTAGTCTTTGATAAATGCCAGGACCACATGAAATCTAAGATTATGTCTGCACTTCAAATTACTCCACTCATCTATTTTGCTAGATTCTGTAAATGTGCTGTCACATTCTATTACTAATTAATTCTTTTTAGTGCACTGTGACAGTATTTTGCATTTGCTACTTCTTCTACCATTATTGATCAAAGTTTTCAACCTACAGTTTGTTTTGCTCCTTTGTATTGTATTCTCACTATAATTCTTGTCAGAAAAAAGCCTCTTCTTCACTTATGACCATGACAATATTTTCTTAAAAAAAATTGTATTCACAGAGAATTTCGCTAACTCCATTTTCCTTGTAGATCTGGACATAAACACATTGTTGCAAAAAAAAATCATTAATAAGTTAGTCGATTCTAGGCAAATTGGACATTAACTAGACTGTAAGAGGCAGCCAAGTTGAGCCTCAACTATAGTATAGATGGTGGTCTGACTTGATGATGAAAATAATAGCTAGACGATGGTAGAGTTCATTGTGGCTTTGTTTAGTTATTGTGGCCAATGTTTTCAACCTGCTAGGCTCTAATTGGAGGATGGGGGATTTTGACTATCTAGTATCTAAACTACTTAGGCACTGCCTAGCGAACCAACCTAAAAGTAGTAAGTGACTAGGGAAGGGAAAGAATGGAAGGGCTTGTTCGAATCGATGGAAGAGGGTTGGAAGAAGGAGGGCACCCTTAACACTGTTGCAGTGGTTCCTTAGGAATGTGGCTGTGAATGTTAACATGTGGCGGAAGGGAGACAAAGGATAAAGGGGAAGTGGGACAAAGTCACAAAGGGATTATTAGGTATCAAATATTGTAACCCTTAATAATGTAGTGACTCTGTACTTGAGTTTATTTTGTTGCCAATAAAGAAACAAAGGAGAAACTATGAAACCTTTTATCTCACAAGCATCAAGTTAGTTCTGATTATAGGGTAACTGATGCTTGCTGTATTGATGCGCACACTCAACAATATAGTGTAATCTTCTCCCTCTGGCTCTTGATAGTCTTTTGGACTAAGGGGATAAGTAAACATAGATATAGGAATCAATTTGATTCATAGGAATAACAGATTGTGTAACAATACTGTTGGCGCCAGGCAGACAACATAAGGTTGATTGAGCATTCAATGCCTAAGGTTAATTGATATCCATACCAAGGGTATGAAATTGTTCCAATTTATATCAACTGATCATAGAATAGATTTTTTTTTTCCAAAGCCACAATGAATAGCTTGTCCAAATTATGGAATTTTTCGTACATGAGTCGATGGAAAGAGTCTAATGGGAACCACCTTAAACCAGGATGCTGAGATCCAGAAACATTGGGCACTACATAAGCAGCTAAAAAGCTGACTGCCTTACCATCTTCCCCTGGATTACCATGTTTATTAGTGAGAGTAATTGTTGATTTTGTCACTTTCTCCTACCAATCATGTGGTTGTTTCCTTTTCTCAGTTTGTCTTCCAATTACGCTGACATCGTGTCTATATTTAGGTGGTTTTCAAGTTCTTCCCTCTTTTTGTGCTACTCTGCTATGATGCTATCCTGTGAGTTGAGTTATTACCACTTTCTATCATGGTTATAAATCTCTCCATCCTGTTTTCCTTTTGACACTAAAATCCATAGGCTTACCATTGTTATTGTGACCTTTGACTCTTTTCTGCACTCTCTTTATTTCACCCTTGCTTCCTATCCTGTTGCTCCTGGCAAAAACAAGCTGAGTAGCATTTATTAGTAAAAGTCATGAGAGCACTAGACTAGTTTCGACTTTTCTGTTTTTATAATATTTTCAATAAAATTATGTGGTCTCAGTTTGACCATTATTTTGCATAGATGCTTTCTCTGTCATTCCTTTTTTTTGCATGTCTTAAACTTTTATTACTTTCGTGATATTTTGGTGAAGGTCTTTACTTATTTTTTGGTATCTATCTAAATTTTAGATCAACTGCAATTGTATTTTGTTTGAACATGGTGTGATAGTTGATAATAGTTGATAATTTGACATATGAGCAATGGGTGTACATAAAAACTCCCAAAATGAAGAATCGCACATTCCCACTATTGCTTTTGGTGTATTCTGGATGACTTGATCCTACCATGCACCATAGCTTCATTATTATTGGCTAACTTTTTGTTCCATCTAATTTTAGCATTGTTAATTGTGTATATTGACAGTGTCATTGCTATGGTACTTTTTTACTATAAAAAGTGCATGGTTTACCATACTCCTATTAGTCTAGTGGGTTGTGGTAGGGTTCAACAACAATCTGATCGCAAGATAATTTTGGATGTTCAATCTTGTAATTTTGTATTTTACTTTCTGGCCTAGAATTTCCATCTATCTGTATAGCATAATGGATTTTCGTCCTGATTAAAATTTGGATTATTTTGATTGTTTGTTTTGCTATTCGTGTTCAATCTTGTGCAATGCAGAGGCTTGCTTGGAACCTTGGAGGGACTGGGGTCCAATAAGAAAAATAAAAAGGGCATTGCAATGTCCGCTCCCAGAAAACCATCGTTATGCCAATCTATCATTTTAATTGCTATGTACTGATTTTTGATATCTCCTGACTCCTAGAATTGGTATGAGCCTGGGGATGTATGTGCATCAAAGAATATCTTATGCTAACTTTTAACGAATGTTGTGATGTTACTCGATGATATTATTACGCAAATGGTTCTAATCATCTTGCATCCATTATGACACATTTGAGCAGTTCTTGAATGTCTGTTTACATTGAGGCATTAACATCTTCTTGCTTCAGATGCTAGACTTACGTATTTTGATCAATGCAAATAAGAGCAAGGCTTGTGGGGTGGATCCCTGTCTTCTTTGCCTACATACTTATTTGGTAAATTAGGACCAGCATAACTGGATAGATGCATGTGTGACTGCAGCCTATACAGAATACGTTGCGGCTAATGATCAGATACATTCAATAGACATTCCTCGGAGATGAAATTCTTTACAATTCTGTGCATTGTTCTATCTTAACTGAGTGGCACAGTGCTTTGAAGGGATTGCTCAATAGTCCGCGTACTTGTCAGTTGGACAGTAAAAATAGCGTGCAAATGGCTGACTGTTCATATCATTGGCTGAGAACGTTTGACCCTTGCAATTCTTCAGCAATACAAGGAGTTGCTCCCGGTGCACGCACGTGCATACATGATTACCAGAATTGTCCACAGATGAGTGGACTTCCATTATGTCAACATTGTTTCTTCAGCGGAGCAGTAGCAAAGAATGCCAGCTCCTGCATGAGTGAGAAAAACAAATTAGCTGTACTTTTTTCCCCTCTGGCAGAGTTGTTGCCCAACATTGGGATGGGAAGGACGCCAGGACGGAGATGCATTTGTTGCTGCATATGATCGCGGCACTGCTCTGTGTACCGTTCCTCTGACACTGATCAATATATGGTCTCTTGCTGCTCATCTGTACATGGTGTACGTCAACATTCAGAGGTTTAGGCATCTGATGCCAATTGACTTGTCTCCTTGTTGCTTTTCTTGGATGATAATATTTTGCCAAAATGGAAATAACCTTAAGACCAAAACAGGACAAACCAGTATCACACCCCCCCCCCCCCCCCCAAAAAAAAAAGAAGCATGAACAAAACCAAGAAGAAAACAAGGGCAATCATCCATGATCACAAGCACTATGTGCGTCCTATTTTATATATAAACCTAATCCCTGGAGGCTCTGTCTAACACCCCATTGCGATCTGTGCTCGGAGCAGCGGCGAGCGAGGCCATGGCGAGCTCAAACTGCTCGAAGGTGGTGAGGTTGGAGAGGGGGAGCAAGTCCCTGGCCCCTTCCAGCCCCCTGAGGCTGGACAAGTTGGTGGACCCATCCAGGCCGATGTGCGCCACGTGCTGCACATCTGTGGGGAACCCGATCTCGATGCCCGCATCCATATCGTCATCGTCCTTGTATATCTCGAAGATGTGGGAGAGGCTCTTGAAGCTCTTGATGAGCTTCCTGATCCCTGCCAGGAAGTCCCGTTCCCGCCTCGCTGCTTGCCGCCGCTCCTCCTCCTCCTGGTCAGCGTTCGCCGCATCCCCAATTGCCACGTCCTCACCTGTCAAGAAATAAAAGGGTGAAGCCAATATAAACCAACAGAAAGATACATAGATTTATTAACAACTAATGATGTGATAACATTCTTCGTTTTGTGCTGGCCCGCTGTCAGCGATCCAGTGTTACAACAATTTTACAACTCAAAGTTTTGTCCACAAGGACATATGATCTTTTTCTTAACCATATACTCCCTCCAGTCATGAAACCATGATGTATGATCAGTGTAAATTGAACTAATCATCTTGTCCTAACATCATGTTTTCAAGGCTGTAGAGAGTAAGAATTAGGAAGATACGATGCAGGATTCATGATCCACAGTTCTATACATGTGCCCAAAGTTCTATACATGTGCAAGAAGAACATGAACTTACTTAGAACTGCTGGTGCTGGAGCATGATGGCTTGTTGCAGCTTGTGTTCCCGGCTCCTTGGGCTGCTGGTGCTCACTGACCGGCGTCATGCTTGCAGCTGATGGCGAGGCAGGGTCGCAGGGAGCAAGTGTTGTGACTGTTGTGAAGTAGTAGTAGTGCCTGAGTTTGGTCGCTCACAGTGTTATGTAGTGTGAGGGAGAGGACGAGAAAGGGATCGAGAGGTGTGGAGTGCAAGGGAAGGCAGTCAAAGAATGGAGGTGGTTATGGTGGTTATACGGATGGATGGATGGAGGTAGCTGCGGCCATCAGTTCAGATCGTTGGTTATCACGGCCGGCTCGGCTGCTCTGCCCTTGCCGTCCCCGCAAGTCTCTCTGCTCGGCGCCCAGTACGCCTGAACACCTGTAGCGTCGAGCTGTGTGATCTCTGGTTCACTGCTCACATCACAAAACTTTAACCAGCTTTTCAAAAAAAAACATTACCCAAACATTGTGCTAATCTTGAAGAGCTTGGAATTCATTCTGGTCTCAGCACAATTTCAAACAAAAAAAAACCTTGTCGAAAAGGATGTTGAAAGTAAGATGTACAACTATATTGCCACTGCAAAAATCTGAGGGCAAATCATCGTTCCCAAGGATGCATCACATTCGCACATCGGAATTCCGGCATTGATGTTTTTGTGTCCCCATATGGGCCACTGACCTTCAAAAGATTAATTCTGCCTTCAACGGTTAAGTCGACCCATGTGATTTCTTCTATCTAGATTTCAGGTGGCGCACCAGACAAAGAGGAGATTATGATTTTGTTTTCAAGAAAAACAGTCACCAATTAGCACTCGATTGCCTTGGCAGTTAAGCTAATCTTTTGTACGCCACATTGCTCATCAACATATGGCATGATCGGTCATATTCATTACCTGTAATTTACTTATCTGCGAATGGGAACAAATGTTTGACTATGAAGCCACATTGAGTGGCGTCTTTATATTTGCAGCCCAATGAAATGTTCCAATCAAGCATCTCTTGGTTAGTTTTTCGTTATTGGAAGTGGCTTGGTATCTATAGAATCTACACTTCGTTTACACCTGATGCAAGGAAGCAAAGCAAATTTTGTCCTTGCACAAGTTAAATCATGCCAAAATAAAATTTGGTAAAAATAGTGTTTGGTTCGTGGGCGTTGGGCAAGCCCGGCCATTTTGACCGCTTGCATTTGACCTCGCTCTCCTATAGAAATTTCTTGACTCGGCTAGCATTTTCTACGGCATGACTAAACTTGGATTGCAAAAGTACATTCTGGGACCTGCTACTGGCAGCAGCAAAGCTAAACGGAAGCACAGGAACCAGGACAAAATACTCATGACAACGTGGGGCGAGTGCAACCCGAGACAAAGTTGGCATTCACTCAACATCTGCTTATCTGCCACCCGTACAGAGCCACCTAGGCAAAATCACACCAGGTCCATATAACCAAACCGACAGCATGCTTGATCAAGATTTCCAGTACAAAATCCGACTTTGATGCCTTAACTTCACAGTAAGCTCAACTGCTCAAGAAACTCCAGACTGCTGACCTGGACGACAACTAAAGTTTTGGCCGAGGCACCAAATTAGTCCATGAGTTTAACACCTTCCAGTTTCGAAGAAACAAGCTAAGAAAATAAAATGCAATGCTTGAGAGAGAAAAAGAACATAGAGCAGCTTTTTCTTGAAGAAATTGGAACAATACAGTATAAGTTATATTTTAGATACAACAAATAAAAAATCGGCCATGCTCTCATCACGGCAGCTTCTAGGTACGGACTGAAGGCAGCATGGCAGAGTGCACTGTCATTCTGTAAGGACTGTACATGATTGGAACCTGTGACTCAAGGGACCCTGGAATAATTTGAGTTACTTCATCATCATTTCAAGTGGCGTCCAGCAAGGGAGGTTACACTATGTTTCGTTCAGCAGGGCATCAAACAATTCAAGGTTACCATCTAGGTAGGAGTTGACAGTACCTTCCCATCACAATGGAGGGTAGACGTAGGATGAAACAGAAAATCCCAAGAAGAGAACGCCTCCAATTGTCGCTACTGTTCGTTGCGAAATCTTTGATGCCAACATGCTCCCTCCAATCACTGCGAGAGATGTGCACACTGTGTGCCCCAATGATGCTCCAACTGCAACTCCAATAGCATTCTTGTGGGTTGCGAGCTGCATGGTAATAACATAGGAACAACAGATAGTAAGATAGAGTTTTCAGCTTGATAACATGAAACTTTCTAAAATATCACAACCCTCAATAGAATATGAAATGCATGGAATAGCATCAACAAAATAGAAGGTTAGATACATCAACAATTTCTGCAAGTTGAGCAGTATCCTACCGCGATTGTTGCTATTTGGCTTCGATCACCCCATTCGGCTAAAAAGGTTAAGATGAAAGCCTGCAACCAGAACAAAAAGTTAGATTCAAAGGTGCCTCTAATGAGCTGCATATTACAGGTAAGCAATGCACAATAGTAAATTAACAAAAAAAAAACATAAAAGAAACATTGCCACCATATAATATAATCAGTTTCCTAAAAGAGGATCACAAACCACATGTGTACCACTTACTTAACACAGAAAAGATCTCAAAAGGCAAAAATTGTTGCAAACGGAAGGTGTTAAATGCAAAAACACTTCTTCTAACACATACATACATCCTGATGCAGATGTAATGCAAGACAAGCATTTGACATGCTTTCATAAGGTAACAACTGACCTCCAAAAAGATTGGTGTACAAAATCTTGCAAAGAACCTACGAATGGTTGATTTTCCTTGACCTGACTCAAGCTTCTCTTCCACCTGCTCACACATGCATGTACATCATTAGTTCATAAATAAAAATACATCAAAAATATTTAGTCCGTTTTAAAGCATGTGTTTAAGAGGATGCATAACGATATACTTTTCCAATCGTGCAATTTGATTGACCTGTTTAATTACCCTGCTTTTCATCAAGAACTTCCAATAGTTCAGTTCACGCGTCCACATCTCAGTATTCATACATTTGACAGTTTTTTTACGGAGTGTATGTACCGTTCTCTTTCTATAGCTTAAGGACTGACAGAAAAGAAACTGTTCCAGCCTATCCTAACACTTGTACTGATACTTTCTAGTGGTCTACTGCACTCATTATATTTGAATTGTCGCAAGAAATTGATATAGGATGACAAAAATGTACAAAACAACATGTAAAAGAGAAAGGAGGCAGCAGACTTGCATATAATACAACAAAAGATGCAGCAATGAGCTGCACTGTGCATAAGCAAAGGTTACGTTGGGAAAAGAGCACATACTTCTTCAATTTCCTTCTTCTGAGATCCCTTTGGGTCAGACTTCCAAGCAATATACAGCAACCGTAGTCCAAAGAACAAGTACAAAACTGGAAGGCAAACAAAAGAGAGACCATGAGCAACAGTATCAGTATGCTAAATTATTTCATATGCAAATTACAGCCACAAGGGGTGAAATCAGCCTATCCTGATGTTATGGTAGTAGAATCGGCCCTAAGCCTGGCCCCATCAGCACAGCAAGACGGCAACAAGAGGCGCCTGACCCCTGTGCCTATGCCTAGATATGCGCGTTGCATTACTCAAGTTGCAGCGTTTCAAGCCAAATTAATGATGGGTGAGTTAATTGTTGACATCTATGAGTACTGTGCGTTGACACCTTTTCAGTTCATCTAAACAGATCACCCTCAAAAAAAAGTTAGATAAACAGATCAGCATCTTGGCACAGGTGGACAGGTGAGCAGGGCAAGGATAGCCTGGTATATGTCCAAGTGTAAAGAATCGATTTATCTTGGCAGCAATATTAAACTGAGTTGTCCAGGTTCTCGCAATAACACGGGATATTTACATGATGACAAAATCAGTAATATAAAGTATCTTATTGTTTATTTTTGTCTTATTAGATTTGCTTTATAGGGGAAAAAAAAGACTACTGCAAAGTCTCCAGCCTGATAACTGCAGATTTGTGATAAGCATGATTATACCGCTGAAACAAACACCTCAAAACTCAAGACATAAAGATGAGTACCTGTCGCAGCACTGTTTGTGTGCTTCCTTGATATCAAGTTGGGCACTATTCTACCAAGTCCAGTTGACAATACCTTGAAAGAAGAAACAAATATATATTAGCAGCATAGAGAACCCTTTGTGGCATTGGCTCAGACTAATGAAAACTAAGCACCTGGCACACAGTAAATCAAATTCGAGTACAAAAACCACAGGTAAATGAACCATAAAAACATGACACTCTAAAAAATGGACTATGCATACCACAAACTGGAAAAAATAAACATCATATGAATTGATATCTGAACCTAAACATCGTAATTTACCAAAGAACATACCACAAATATATGTTATGTAACTAGATACGATATAGGCAGCATTGGAATTTTATCCCTTTTCATTTATTGCTAAGTTGTACAAGATTTTGTTCCGGTTGAATTTGTTGCGTAAAATATAAGTCATCTGAATTATGAAAGACAAGGATCAATGAACAGCTCACCGTCATCACGTAAAGTGCAGAGAGTGCACCGGACAGAACAATCGACTTGGGGTGACGCATCGCCATCAGCGCAGCAATGATAAATGTTTCATCTCCAATCTACATCACCACAGAAGAAAAATGGGTACACGTTGTTAATCCTGTGCCCTGGCATCACCAGCAACAGCACAGCCAAACTGTCAATGCAGGACCGCTGCTGCACTGAGACCATTTGCCGACGGGAAACCTCCTTGCAAAGACCATCAAGCAATACCTCGCTGACTAGGATCATGGAGAGGCTGGCGAAGAGCGCGTCGAACAGCCCCGGGCCAACCTCGTCGAGCGCCACCCCATGGTCGCCCTCCGCCACCGCGTCCTTCTTCAGGCCGTGCAAGAACCCCTACCAAACCGCACCGACAGCAAACATCAGCCACAAAAAGGAATGCACCTTAACGGCATCTCTAATCGGAAAGAGTTCGCGCGAAGCGAAGTAATCTGTATTCCTCACCCCGGCGCGACGGCCCAGCGAGATCCCCGACGCGTCGTCCTCGGCGGCCGCCGCCTGCACGATACGCGGAAGATATTTTCTCAACAAGCCGGATCCCAACGAACGAAACCTCCGCTCAAAGATTCGAGCTTTGCTCGGGCCAGGCCCTTACCACGGGCGCGGCGAGCGCGAGGAGGGCGACGACGGCGAGGAGGAGCACTCTAGGGTTCGGATCCATCCCGGGGCTGGATCTCGCGAACCCTAGGTCCTGGGAACGCTCTCGGATTTGGGAGGGCGGCGAGACGCGGGATGGCAGATTTCCTCCCTCGAATTGCTCGTCGTTCCTCTTGTTTCTTCAGATTTAAAACGCGGTGGGAGGGGGGGTTGACGAGAATGGCAGATTTGGTCGATTGTTGAGGGAGGACGAAAAGGTTCCAAAGTTTTTGCTCGAGCGATTTTCAGTTTTTCTCGTGCTGACTGCTGAGTGTGTTTTGGCCAACCTTGGGATTTAGAAAAAAATTTTACGAGCTTACTAGCGTGTCCGGACGTCCGATCATATATTCCGTTACAACGTAAAAATAAAATATCTGAAATATAAAAAATTTAAGATTATAGTATTAAAAAAATGTAAAAAAACATAGTTCAATGTAAACATCATAAGGTAGCTAAACATCATATTCTGACGAAAAAAATTTCTGCTGCAACATTAATAGCATGTTTCATGTAATATTTCTCAAATATCCAAAAATCTCTAGAATATCATAATGTACCTATTGCGACATCCTAAAATCTCTACTACCAACATCATAAGATACGTATTGCATGACTACCAGGTACTCCTTTGCCACAGACTTCACTCCTCATCTGCGATCTCTCGAAGCTACCCGCCATAGCCGCCCGGAGCTCCTCCGGCTGCCAGCACGACTTGCCCCTGGTGGGGGAGTGGCGTCCGGGGCGGGGAAGGTGCGGGGGAGCGGTGGCCCGACCCGCGTGTGCTCCGCCTGCTGCCTGCCGCTTGGAGCTGCCTACCATGGCCGCCGCCTAGAGCTTCTCCGGCGGCCGCTGCGGGGGAGCGGCGGCTGGCGTGGGGCTCGAGATCGTCACGTCATTGGAGTGAGTTCAGACGCGAGGTTGTTCGTGAGCGCCCGTGGGCTAGCGAGAGAAGGCGTCGGGAGCTCGTGTGGTTTCAAGGACATAGAATCAGACCGCATCTTTGCTTAATTGGAGATTAACCTTTCAAACACACGCAAAATCATTGATGCTCTTCTACGTATAATGGTCTCCTGAGCAAGGATAGAAAAAGTTCTACCAGAGCCAATGATCACTAGGACAGAAACAATTTATACTAGCATCGTCCTTTTACCATGCTGGTGGGCCGTAGTTCGCGACCGCTAGCACAAAGCCAATAGGGCCCTGAGAAAGAGCCCGCTAGCACAGATACGATTTGGCCGCCTTAAAAATAGTGGGAGGTACCGGACAAACCCTGAAGACGTAAGTCTTATAAGTCATATATATTCTACTATATACTACATTATTTATCATGACACATGAGCATAATACATCTTACTATTTTTTTTCAGATGCCTACCATCCCCAAGATCAACTGAAGACTGGACAAAAAAGATATCGACCATATTTGCGCTGACATTGCAAGGTTCGTCCAACGTGAGATTTGTCATGTGCGGGCGAATACTTTGACCACGGTGGGGTGATGGCTTTGGACGAGCATGAGAATCTTAGCAACTGGACAAAGGATAATTAATGGTTGTTTATCTTTAAATAATTTGTGTAAATATTATTCTAAACATGCATGTTGGATGCATGTTAAAGGATAACTAATGGTTGTTTATCTTTGAATAATTTGTGTAAATATAATTCTAAACATTATTTGTTAGTAAACATTATTTGCTTCGAAACATTAATCATGTTAATTGATGCGTCATGTTAAAATATCGATGAAACGTACAATGATATGTGGCAAGAAATATTAACTTTAAAAGTAAAATTATAGTAATATGTAATATGTAATACATAAAATCTGTTTGTTAAAAGAATTGTGCTAGCGGACAGTTATGAGAACCGCTAGCACAGAATGAATGTGTGCTGACGGTCGGTTATGTGCCCCGTCAGCACATATTGGCATCTTTGCTGACGGGTGGTCTAAGCTGACCGCCAGCACAGATACTATCTGTGATGGCGGGTGAGACGCCCGCCAGCACAGATTGCTATTTGTGCTGGCACACGAGTGCTGGCGGGCTGCTCACCCGCCAGCACAGATATGATTTGGCCGCCGCACTAAATCTTTCTGGCCTAGTGGATGCACCTTGAGTGGGGCAAAGACGAAGCAAAAAATTTCCCCCACGAAGATAAAAAGGGCAGGTCTCAATAATCAGGTCATGGTCATGGTGGCGGTAAACTGGTAGTGCTTCCTCCCGAGAGAGCTATACACTAGAATTTAATTGAGGTGATAACTTTGATCCATATATGAATATATGCAGGAGTTATAAAGCCCATGAATACATAAACATAACGCACTAATCGTCATTAAAGCACATCATTTTCCAAGAACTACCAGTATTGAGTTATCAAGGGAACTCATTCCTAATAAACGGCACACTGTGATCATCCAATTCGCGTTGTAGGGGTAAGGATAGCCCTCCTTGCACCCTCACTTGTGATGTTACGCTGTCCAAGGCCTTCTCCATCCCTATGCCTTGAGAGGGGGTCATATTTTGTAGCCTTCCCTAAATCAAACTTAATGTCAATTTGTTGTGAAATGATCCACGGTTCATGTCCATTCCTTCGCTCCCTCAGCTTGATTTAGTTTCACATTTCGACTATATGATCCACAGGTCATACCCCTCATACCATTTGTCAATCTTTTTTTGCATATGCATAGTCTAGCATATAGTTATATTAGTACGGACATTAACAAAGCACAAACACTACTAAAAATGATTCGTAGCAATATTCTTTTTTTTCCAGGTGCAGGTCAAAATGTAACCCATTCCCATAAAAGGAGCGTCGTTACTGTAGCAGCTGACCCGCCCCTAAAAATCCATCTTTAGAGGTGGGTGACACCATCACCAGTCCCTGAAAATGAGCCCCATTTCCCATCCCTGAAAATGCCCATAAAATTTTGGGTGTCACCCTTGTTCCTCCTCTTGACAACACAGTATTTTCTCGGAGGAGGTGCTGCTCGAAAATCCAAAAAAAAAGCAAAAGAGGAGGGAAGGTTTTTAAGTTGATTTCCTTCGAGCTAGGGGCTTTAGGAGGTAAGTTGATGCTAATTCCATGTCTATTCTAAACTTTTTGGATAGTTTTAAGGCTCAAAGGGAGCTCTCTTACCTCTCTAGATCTAGATCTCCATGGTGTGAATTTACCATTTAGGCTCCATTTACGTAAAATTTTTGGATGAAGTTAGATTATTTTAGTAGAAGAATAAGATTATGTAATCATTTAAGTCCAATCTTTATGCTTTAGCCTCATTCCTAGAAAAACAAATTCCTAGATCTATGGAGGAGAGAGAAGAAGCTTTATTTTTTTCTATATTTACACACATGCATGTTAGTATTTTTCAACAAAATTTAGTATTTCAATAATAGGTTGGGTTTTGATTTTTTTTAGCTTTTAAATGTTAAATTAACTTTTTCCAATGCCTACATATACATAAAATATATATTTATGGCCATTTTGGGCTCTATTTGCCTCAAACTTTTGCATGAAGTTATATTATTTTAGTAGAAAAACAAAATTATGTGATCATTTGTATTAGCCTCATTTCCAAGTAACCAATTTTCTAGATCCATGGAGGAGATAGAAGAAGATTTTGAGATTTTTTTTCTTTATTTACACATATTTATTTACACATATGCATATCTACGCATACGTAAAGGTATATATTTTTAAAATTATTGAAGAGTTTATTTTAATCCAGTTAAATTATTTGTTGATATTTAGAGATGAATAGGACATGGATGTACAAAGCATGAATGGCTGATGCCTATTTTCTTGGAGAACTTGATAAATTTATTCTAGCTACAGAAAACTATGCAAGAAATGAGAAGACACAGATGATACCTTGCCCGTGCAAAATACGCAAGAATATGAGAGTATTCAGCGACTCCACTACAATCAGATCGCATGTGTTGGTGGGTGGTTTTGTTGAGAATTACATCATCTGAACGCATCATGGCGAGAAAGCACCGCCTCCGACGGAGAACACACTCGATGAGATGATAGAAGACGTCGAGTTTGATAGATTGTTTGATACTTATGATAACTTTTGTGCACATGTCGTCGATGATGGTGGTGGTGGTGTCGGCGATGGGCCAATCGATGGTGGTAGTGATGATGGTAGTGACGACAGACTTAATGATGGTGATTTTCTTAGCCAGTTGTTGCGCCACACCAAAGCAGAGCTATTGTTATGTACTGCAAAGGGGTTAGCAAACTTTGAGACGGTGAAAAATCTGCGGAGGATGTCATATATGGGGTTATGATGGTAAACTGGCAATACGTGACCGATATCATATATGCGCCAGACCACATCCGGTAAGTCTAATTTCAATTTTTTATTACAATATACACCTGCTCCGATCCATGGCTAAAAATCGTATATAATATTTTTGTAGAAATCACTGGATTTTGATTTTGTGATACAACCAAAACTTGGTGCGGTCCTCGTATTGGACTCCTTAGATTGGCCAAAGAGTCGATATACTAAATTCTCATTCATCCTCAAAATGTTCGCAAATTTCTTATCTTCCATACCTACATCATGCTAATTTTTTCATAAAAGTAAATATTTATAAACTAACTTCTCATTTCTTTATTTTTAAAATAGGGCTGAAGGGCACTACATTAAAAAAAGGAGGGGCTCATCCCGCCGATAGAGATTCAGCATTGACTATACACACAAACTTCCTGTGTCACAAGCAACCTGCAAATTCTGTGTAATGCGGGTATTACATGTGCGAGCATATGAGGATGCAAAAAAGATACACAACAGACCCTGAACATGTAAGGACTACTCTTTATTAGGGATAGATGTATATGTGTACATTATTTTTACGTCTATCTAACATTTGCTTTATCTTTCCATGGATTCACAATTGCAGATTCATCCAAGAAGGAACATGGAGGCACTCCATGAGAAAAAAACTCCTACAAGTAGTAACCGATATTTATGTCGTTTCATTATGCACGAAGTGATCCACTAAGAAGGCATTTTTTTAAAAGGACCTTGAATTAGCAACGGATCCTAAATACATTGGTCTTCGTGACTGGACAAACCAGCAACACTGTGCAGCCTCAAGTAGCGTTGGAAAATAGAAGAAAAATATGTATTCAAACAACACTTTTAACGGTGTACTCTAACGATGCACTGTAACGATATATATATATATATATATATATATATATATATATATATTACTTTATGATTTACTTTTGTATGTGCAATTATTTATATTCATGAAATATATTCCATGTCGATCTCTATAACATTCGATCGCGCACTAGTTTGATATATCAAAATTGGCGGGAAACAAAATTTTCAAAGGTAGTGGAAACTAGATTTGGAAAATTTAAATTCAATTTTTACTAGTGGGTAATGTACCCTCCCCTGCAAATAGCTATTTTTGGCTGCGAGAAACAGGCGCGAGTACCGCACCCGCCCTTGCAAATGTTATTTTACCCGCCCCGAAAAATTATTTTGGCAGTAGTGAAAGTCCTATGCTTTTCTTTTTTAAAAATGAGAACATAAGCACGGACAACCAAAGATAAAAATACTAGAAAACCCCTGTCACTCCTCCAGGGGCAACACGGGCGGCGCCACCCCGACCTCACGCCGCTCCCAGCCACGCCGCTGTCGGAGCCGGCCGCTGGAAGCCCATGTGGCAGCGAGGAAGACGGCAGCAGGGCCTTGTTGTCCGATTAATGGCTACCTCGCGCGGATCTGGGCTGCGGCGGCTCCTCGCACGTAGCGTAGGCCTCAACTGCGCCGCCGCCGAGTGCGTGCGGGCACTTGCCACGCTGCCATCTCCTCTCGTCTCCAACTCGGCTCTTGGGGCAGGGGTTGTTCCTGTGGCGGCCTCCGTACTGGCGGCTCCTCTAGCTGGAGCTGGGTCGACGCCGCGGCGCCCTGCCCGTGCCGGACGCGGCCCCGTCCCAGCGCCAGTTTCGGCCGCGCCGCCGCTCCCTCCTAGCGCTACCCTACCGGGGCGGCCACGCGACCTCTACGCGGCGGCGGCGTGCCTGCTGGCCCCCGTTCGGGGATGGCTTGGCCATGATGCCAGTGCAATGGCGGGTTTGGGAGGCGGCAATGGCTCCCTGGTGGAGATTCAGCCTTGGAGGCTGGTCGGCCACCGGCAGGTGCTCTAGTGGGCGCTGGAGTGCGGAGGTGGCTTTGAGGAGCGCAGATGATGAGGACATCACCATGCTGGACATGCACGAGCCGGCCCCATCAACGAGCTACAAGTCGTTGCCAACTTGGGCTGCGAGTTCGGTTCAGATTCAGCTGATAGCCCTGCACCGAAACGGCGATATCTCTCTCATACGGCGTCCAAATGAGGTGATCTTGGATACATTGGAAACCTGACGATGAGACGCTTCTTTTGGTTCTGGTCCCAGCTCCAGAAGATTCGTGGATCATTCTATGTGACCATGACAAGGTGCTACATCACCTATTTTGGGCCTTTTCAGGCTTTGTATCGTGTCAGGCCTTAAGCCCATGTTGCGGGCGTCCCCCTGGTCGCCCCCAACCCTAGGATGCCCCCTTTGCTGTCATAAACTCAATAGCCATCGCACATTAGGGTTTGGATTTTGTTTAGTCTAGTTTTTCATTGAGAAACAGATCTTGTTCATTGTAATTGTGATGTCGAGTCTTTTTGCTGTGAATTCAGGGCCCCTGTTCTTGTCCTTCACCACTGTGGCGATTAGTCCTTTTGTGATTCAAACTCGAACCCCATCTCGTTATTTGCTTCATACACATCAGCAATTTCAGATTGCATGTTTACCCTTTTTTGCTTGCGTTCTTCGATTCGCTTGCAGGATAGCCTTCTCGGCGAGGTCAATCAAGTTGTGCTTGGTTGATAACCAAGGAGCAGCGGTGTAACGGTTGTAGGACTTCGAATCGTGTCTGATTAGAAGCCCGGATCGCCAATGTCGAGTCTCCACCAATCAAACCTACCAATATCTATCGGAAGATTGGGCTAGTGCTACATCAGCAGAGAGAAATCTCAGTCCGGCTTCATGCCGACCGGCAATGGCGACGTTTCTTGCGCCGATTTTCTTCTTCAAGACATTACCGATGCGCTACCTACGCAAATTTTGATGGATCTCTAGGTGAAAATCCTATTCTAGCTTGTCGAATGAGACGGCGACGGCGTCTTTAATGTCGTTTTCTTCTTGGAGCGTCGTCTTGGAGATCCTTCGATCTGACTTAGTTATTACCTCGACGGCATCAGAATGTTTGGACATCGAGTTTCTAAGAAGACAAGAGTGTTGTGATGATTTGGTGATGCGCAAAGGTTTTGCAAGAAAGGAACGTGGACGAAGAGAAGGATTGAAGCTTAGTCTTCTTGATTTCTTTCTTTGATTTAGAGTTTTCTTTCTTGTATTTTTAAATCCTCGTTTGAGGTCCAGAGTCTAAGAACTCTTTGTAACATTTGGTTGTAGATATTCACATGTGAATGTTCAAGATCGGAAATTTCCTTTATCTAAAGAAAAGATAAAAACGCTATGGCTGCATTAAACATACCACATCAGATACATCACCAAGAATAGAGTTCTTCTTCTGCATTGATCTTAGCGAACAACAAAAGGGTGGATTCTCTTTGAGCTGAAGGTGAGCCAAAAATCACCGCCCCATGTACAACAAAGAAAACAACATCAAAAGCTTTGGCGCCCGCAGTTTTTTCCTCAACCGAACAAAAGCTTCTCTTTTTTGTGGCGCGCAGCAGGAGTAGACCTAGCAAGAAATATGAGAAGAAGCACCTCGTCGAAAAAGAAATTTTAGAACTGTGTGTGGGCCTCGAGATTAGTTCGAGCTGGAGCATTGATGGTGGAAATTTACAATCTGCTATGGCTGATGGAAAATCGAATGGCGGCTTGTACCCTTGCTGGGTTGATTGCAGATCCGTCCGGCGCAAGCTAGGCCTGGTCGTATCGCGCGCGTGGAAGGGCGACATGCTATGGCAGAAGCAATCCGAGGGGTTCATGTATTACGTTTCTTTCTTTTCACGTTACGAGCTTCAGAGTGGCCCACGTATTACGCCAATGCAGTGGTGACAGGAAATGCTTCGATACTCTGGTCAGCGTCGTTTCTTGGCTGCTTTGGAAAGAACGCAACAGGAGAATATTCGATCACCGACACAGAAACACTGATGAGCTAGTTAGCTTAGTTGAGGATGAGGTTGTATTTTGGCTCCGTGCTGGGTTTAAGCAGCTAGAAACTGTCGCGCTAGCCCTATGTCGCACGTCGAACGCCATGTAATGTTCATACCCGTGAGGCCGGGTTTCACTCCTCCAAAACCCTTTGTGGCCAATTATAATTAATTTCTCTTTTTTTAATAAAATACGTGCTCATGCTCGTGAAAAAATAATCAGTTCATGATCTTATCTTAAACATTATCGCGTCACAATCTCAAAAGAAAAACATCGTCACATCACCGTGCGTCTTAGTTCTCCAACTCGTGCGAAAACCATCAGGTTCGCTCCTGCGCTCGATATGGACACCGGAGTCTGGACCATGGAGCCGCGAATTCCTCTCCCGTCTTGCAACCCACCCAGGCACCCACTGACCCACACTCCCTCTTTCACTGCGTACGGGCCCCACCGGCCCTGAAGACCGCGGCGACACGTGATCCAGTCAAAGCGAGGCGACGCCACGGGAACGCGCGCGCTCCTTGCCGTTTCCCGCGAAATTAACCCCCGAGTCAAACCGTTTTTCCTTTCAAACTCTTCAACCTCCCATAAAAGCCTGCGGGCCCCACCGCACCACCGCCGTCCCGCGCGGGCCCCGCCGGTATTAACTCCCCCGCCACCACCCCGCAACGCCGCCGAGCGGAGCGGCCGTCCCGGCCGGCAGCCGCACGTCGCGGCCCAACCCACGTCCACCACTGCGTCCCCATCTACCCGCCTCCTGCAGCAACGCACTGCGCGCGGTCGCCTGCGGCTTTCTAACGGAACCCACCTGTCATGGTTCCACGAAGCGGGACGGTAAGCGCCGGCCCAGGTGCGCGTCGCCGCGGCCGCGAGGGGGGCCCTCCGCGAGAGGGAAGGGAACCGGTGCCGGGGCCGGCGCCAGCTCCAGCGAATGCCGCCTCGACACATGGCGGGCGCACCGCCGTCCACCAGCGCCCACCCCTCCGCTCGCTTCGGGGCCTCGTCAACTGGGCCCCGAGAGTCAGTGAGAAAGGAAAGAGGCCGTCGGTGGAGGAGGCGGGACCCGCACGGCACGCGCGAGGAGGAAGCGGGTGCGGGCCCCTCCCCGCGGCCGCTCCTTTGACGGCCCAGTCGCCGCGTTCCCACCTCGGCCGCGGCACGGGGAGGATTTTGCCTCGCCTGCCAGCCTCCTCCGGCCGCGCGCGCCGCACGTGCGGGCTGCCGCCGCGCCCGTGATCTCTCCCCAGACGGCGTGTCCCGGCCGTACGTCCGCGATCAGACGGCTAGGACGGGGCGGCCGCAATCCCGTTGCGGCGCCGCGGCGGTGGTTCCGTTTCGTTTCGTTTCGTTTCGCGTTTCGCATTTTTCCCACGCGCCTTTCGCTACGTGCACGCACCGCGGGTAGGGGTGAATGAAAATGAAAGGAGGGAGGTGGCAGTGGCAGGGTGTGGCACGCCGGAGGAATTGGACAGCAGGATCCCGGCTCACTCATTGCTCCTTTGGATTTGAAGATCCTTTTGGGTCGCCGTCAGATCTGTGACGGATCCCTGATGGTGACCGTGTTGCTGGCGCACGCATCATGCGTGTTTTTCCTATTTGTTTATTAAGGTCACAATGTTCTTAATTAAACTATATAGGTTGTTAAGGTGTGGTTGGTGCGCGCACGGGAGACCTTGAGACTAAGTACTAGTTTCTTCGGCGTCCGAACATTTCTTGCAAAAAGAAATTATATTAGTTTAATTCTTAGATTATTAAGATTTCCACCAAACTTTCAACTACAAGCGTTCATATATTTGGCACCTAACTATTAAGAAAATATATTTTTGCAAGGAACAAATAGGGAGATTCGTTCTACCCTGTGACCGATGACAACTCAAAGGAGAGTGCGGCGGTAAAATATGTATATGCCAATATTTTTGTATTTATGTACTAATATGCCAACAACACTAATAGCCTTATGTGACCCATAGCACTAGAGGATTGTTGCCATCCATAATGTGTAGCTTTCATTGATGGGGATGATAGATGACGTTGCCATCGCAGGAAGTCTAATTGCTTTGGAAACAACCATAGGGTGCGTAAGCCCCGTGCCAATGGCACCACATGGCTGTTCTTGGGCTCCACAAGAATTGTTCCATTATCGCCAAAGTGTACATACTAGTTAATCAAGGTAGTTTCGCGCATGTTATACTTGTGACCTCTAATGCATATGGTTCCAGTTGCGTCAAACACATCTTGCATGGGCGCATGGCTCTTTCTGGTCCAACTTCAATTTACACAATACACCAAGGGAAGCTATACCTAACAATACCACCGCTTCATAATAGAAAAAGAACATACGAAACATAGGCTAGGTCTCCCTGTGCTTATATTAGCTCCAAATTGAAGTTCTTCTTTCTAATACGGTTGAAGAATTATGGGTTGTTAATGTGTGTTTGGGAGCATGTATGAGGTCCATCATGCACCGATGTATGCGTATAATCTTATGGAGAAGTTTTTAGTTACATACAAGGCCAGTTGCAGCCAGCATGAGCACATGCAAAATACACTCACATCTTGGTCCTGTAGATACACGCGAAATAAACCTCTCTCCTCATGCAAACCTCATGGATTCATTGCACCTATTATGGGCCCACTCATCAATCTTAGGTGGCAGGGTCACTGCACCCCTCCCCCTCAGATAATCAAACACACTTAGATCACTGAACCAACTCAATCTGGTCCCACTCTATATATGAAGGCAACCAAACACACCTGTGATGGAATGAATCAGGTCCTCGCACGTCATAATTAGAAGATTTAATTAAAAAAGTAACCTCCCATTTTGAGCTCCAAGTGATCATTTCGTCTTTCCCCTTCGTGTATGTGTTAGTTGACAAAAATATTCATGAATGAAAAATGGGACACTTCGCGAATGCCTCTATAATGCCTATTATATTGACAATATTCTAAGATCTCTATAAAAGATTGTTGATTGTTGTGATGCTCATTCTTCATACATCAAAATATCCCCAGTAGTGTTTTTCGATACAACACGTGTTTATCATCTGAATTTGAAATAATAACTCTAAATAAATATCCACCATTTAGCATGGTTTTCTACTTGATGTATTGTGAGGAGCATGTATTGTCCCCAAGGATTTAATATTTGGCATATATTATAGTACAATCAATCTATGAGAAAGATTATTTGCAAAATTAAATCAAACAGAGTTTATTGTAAAATTGTTGGGGTGGTCTATACATGCTAATGAACAAAAACATATGCACCACTGAAAATATGATCATCATGATGGAAATTTCCCTTAATCATATTTAAGAAGAACAACAATGGAATTAAAATGTTCAAAGCAACTAGAGCGTGAGCTTGTTTGTTATATTTCACAATGCACATAATCTATAAGCGGAATAATTTATTTCTCCAATTGAAAACAAATGCAACATATCCTATTTGAGACCCAAAAATCTTACCTTGAAGTTGCATCAACACCCTAGTATCAGTGAGGTTTTATGCAAACCACATTATGCGATCATAGAGACCTTATTGTTGGTGTATATCGGAAAGAGAAAGTATCATTGAAATTGGAGCGTGACCATTCAAAATCACCACTATCATGCACTGAGATGATGTATGAGATACCCTAAGCAGGCTGATGAGGACATCAACACCAACGATAGATCCACTCCGACACAAGTATCTATTGCTGGTCCTATTACTCGTGCTCGTGCTCATGCTCATCAACTTAATCATCAGGTGAGTTCACATCTAAGCTCATGTACATCATGTTTAGACCATGGAGACCCGTATACTCTTATTTTGCTTAGGAACCAAGGAGACGACCGAAAGGGAAACGGATTTGCGCAGGCTGGATTCGGACTACAGAACAGTACCAACTTGTGACGGATACCACGGTCGCATATGAACTCGGATTGGGGCGTTCAAGTACTTCGTGGAAAGCTTATGAAGTCTTCTTTTAAACAGATCCGGCCTCATATCCATATCTATTACGAGTCGGCTGCAATCGTAAAGTTAATACAGAGTCCTTTTCTGCCCATGGTGCTGCGTCACCCTGTTTTGGTCCAATGGGCTGTGTATCAAGTTGAGTCCATTACGGACGCGTCCTAGGGTTGGAGTACGACCCCAACACCCCTGTGGTCGTCCTCCCACGTACTTATACCCCTTAGCCGCCACCAAGGATGTTTGGGTTTTGTTTAGATCAAGTTTAGCCTTCGCTACTTGCTTGCAAGCGCGCGTGCTGGATCAGCCGCCCGTCTTCTTGTCTTCGGAACCCCACCATTATTGAGATTGCGTGTGAAACCTTCATTTACATCTAGTAAATTCAGTACTTGTCATACTTGTTCTTGCTAGTTCTTCGATTGCTTGCAGGACGAGTGCCCTAGTGGCCGGGTGCCGCGCTCCACAAGATCGCGACAGCCATTGGAGGGGGTGTATCGGTTGCTAAGGCGCAGCTTGGAAGGCTGTAGTCGGGCCGTGAACGTCGCCTCCATCAAACAATCGAGTTATCCACGCCTCTCATCGAAAGATCGGGAATCAAACCCTAGCGGGTCGCCATTAGTTGGTAATCAGAGCAAGGTTTATCGGTGAGAGACTTCTAATTCTTCGCTGTTTTATTTTTTCTATAGTCCAGAAAAGCTAAAAAAAATAGTAGATTAGTTTACCTTCAATCCTATAAACTCGTTTGAGCCTTTTCTAGCACTTCTTAGTTAGGGCCTGTTGAACTTTTGGTTGCATCGGTTGCGTCGAGTTGCTGGTCTTAGTTTTAGTCCTTTAGAGTTTCGAGTTCTTGTCACGTTCTAGTCACAACCGTGCGCTACCATACATACTCCGTGTTGGCGGAATCCGAGTCCATATTCGTGTTCAAGTCCGAGTTAGATTCTGTGTTGGTTTGTGACCGAATCGCACGTGGTGCTGTGATTCGAGTAGGAATCGGTTTCCGAGTCCGAATTGGTTATTGCACCGTGTTATAAAATTCCATTGTTATTCGCACTTGTACTGCATATTTTATAGCGCTCCAGAAAGGCAGAAGTAGTCTCGGCTTACTCAAACCGCAACTTTGCACGCATACATATAGTCTCGGCTTACTCAAACCGCAACTCCGCATCTTTTTTTTTACCGGAATACCCCTACCCTTTCAGGAAAAGTTTGTGTGGTGTGTGGCTCTTTTGAAGTCTTTTAGGTTATATAATCAATTTTGAGGATCCCCTGAAAAAAAAAGAAAAAAAAGAAAAAAAAGAAAAAAAAAGAAAAGAAGAAAAAAGAAGAAGAAGAAGAAAAAGAAGGGAAGAAAAAGGGTTGTTCTTTGTGCATCATTTTTGTTCTTCAGTGGTGTCTCGTGACTTTGTTTGTGTCCAGACTCGCGTCTCTAGCACGGTCTAGGCTAGGACCAGCATAGTGCCGCCGTTGAACGATTCTTCAGCTTGCTTTTGTAACTAACGTGGTGCTAGTTCATCCTTGCTTCAGCCCACCTATAGCTCCACATATTCGACTACAACTTGATAGGTCCTGTTGTTGCGGCACCGATACACTTCATCCCACGGTTGCAGACTTGTTGGTTGCCGTCCGCTCCTGTTGAGCAAGGTAAGAATTGGTAAGAGCTTGTGTAACAGGTTGAGAGTGAGCGCCTTGCAGTAGCTACATCCCATTAGTTGTAGGATCTTATTTCTTCATCTATTTTCGTGTTTCCTTTGTTCATCTAACCATGACAGGATCAGAGGGTGATGGGAGTTTAGGTCACTCTCCTCGTACAAAGGGAATCATACAACATTTTGAAAATAAGATGAGGAGACATGTAGATGGGCTTGCTGAAAATATGCTGGTGTCAAATGATAAGATTGGGCAGTTGGAGGCCACGCAGCTTGCCACCAACACCAAGCTTACAAGGCTGGAGACGTCGGTCGCTTATATTGACCAAAGCCTGCTCTTTTGAGGCGTTTTGATGAGATGCATGCCAGAACTGCAAATGGGCATGAGGGAGAAAACAAGAAGGATGAGCGTGTCGAGGATAATTGGGATGATTAGACTGCGAACTAATCGGAGAGGTATGGGTGGACATCGACGACGTGAGGTACATAATAATGATGATACTTTCAGTAAAATAAAATTTAAGATACCTTCTTTCGATGGAAAATACAATCCTGATGCATACATTACTTGGGAAATTGCTGTTGATCAAAAGTTTGCATGCCATGAATTTTCTGAGAATATACGTGTTAGGGCTGCTACTAGTGAGTTTACTGATTTTGCCTCTATTTGGTGGATAGAACATGTTAAGAAAAATGCTAATAATATTCCACAAACCTGGGATGCTTTGAAACGGGTCATGCAGGCTAGATTTGTTGCTTCTTAATATGCGCGTGATCTGTTACATAGATTGCAACAATTGAGATATGGTAATAAAAGTGTAGAAGAATACTATCAGGAATTACAAATGGGTGTGTTGCGTTGTAATTTAGTGGAGGATGAGGAACCTGCTATGGCTAGATTTTTAGGAGGTTTGAACCGAGAAATTCAGGACATTCTTGCTTATAAAGATTATACTAACGTAACCCGTTTGTTCCATCTTGCTTGTAAAGCTGAAAGGAAAGTGCTGGGACGACGTGCTAGTACAAGAACTAATATTTCTGCAGGAAAACCTTCATCATGGCAGCCGTGCACATCTACCTCATTGATCGGACGAGCTCCTGCACCTTCTACATTCCCGAGTCGGACGACAATACCCGCCCCATCCAACGACAAGACACGTGCTCCCCCGACAAATTCAGCAACCACGACTGACCAGAAACCAGCCACGAGTGCATCTTCGGTTGCCTCCACGGGAGGACAAGAGATGTTCAGTGCCATCGATGCAAGGGCTTTGGACACGTGCAACGTGACTGCCCTAACAAGCGCGTTTTGGTGGTCAAAAGAGATGGTGGGTATTCCTTTGCTAGTGATTTTGATGAAGATACACTTGCTTTGCTTGCTGCTGACCATGCAGGTACTAAGGAACAACTAGAAGAGCAGATTGGTGCAGAGGATGCAGATCATTTTGAGAGCCTCATTGTGCAGCGTGTACTTAGTGCACAAATGGAAAAGGCGGAGCAAAATCAACGGCATATACTGTTCCAAACAAAGTGTGTTATTAAAGAGCGTTCGTGCCATTTGATAATTGATGGAGGTAGCTGCAACAACTTGGCTAGCAGCGATATGGTCGAGAAGCTTGCACTTACAACAAAACCACACCCACATCCATATCACATTCGGTGGCTCAACAATAGTGGTAAGGTCAAGGTAACGAGATTGGTACGAATTAATTTCGCTATTGGTTCATATCATGATGTTGTTGAATGCGATGTTGTGCCTATGGAAGCTTGTCATATTCTGCTAGGTAGACCATGGAAATTTGATACCGATAGCATGCATCATGGTAGATCAAATCAATATTCTCTTATACATCATGATAAGAAAAACGTTTTGCTTCCTATGTCACTTGAATCTATTGTGCGTGATGATGTTGCTAAAGCTAAGAGAACTAAAACTGAGATCGATAAAAATGCCAAATCTGTTAGTAGCAGGGAAGATGAGATAAGATTGAAAGGACATTGCTTGCTTGCTACTAAGTCTAATATTAATGAATTGATTGCTTCCACTTCTGTTGCCTATGCTTTGGTGTGCAAGGATGCTTTGATTTCAGTTCACGATATGCAGTATTCTTTGCTCCCGGCTGTTGCTAACCTTTTGCAGGAGTATTCTGATGTGTTTCGAAGTGAGATACCAGTGGGGCTGCCACCAATACGAGGGATTGAGCACCAAATTGACCTTATTCCTGGTGCATCGTTGCCAAATCGTGCGCCATACAGGACAAATCTGGAAGAAACTAAAGAAATTCAGCGACAAGTGCAAGAACTACTCGACAAAGGTTATGTGCGTGAGTCTCTTAGTCCTTGTGCTGTTCCAGTTATTTTAGTGCCTAAAAAGGATGGAACATGGCGTATGTGTGTTGATTGTAGGGCTATTAATAATATCACAATTCGATATCAACACCCTATCCCACGTTTGGATGATATGCTTGATGAATTGAGTGGTGTTGTTGTGTTTTCCAAAGTTGATTTGCGTAGTGGGTACCACCAGATTCGTATGAAATTGGGAGATGAATGGAAAACTGCTTTCAAAACTAAGTTCGGGTTATATGAGTGGTTAGTCATGCCTTTTGGGTTAACTAATGCACCTAGTAACGAGGTTCTACGTGCTTTCATTGGGAAATTTGTTGTTGTCTACTTTGATGATATATTGATTTACAGTAAAACTTTCAATGAACATCTTGATCACTTACGTGCTGTTTTTAATGCTTTACGGGATGCACGTTTATTTGGTAACCTTGAGAAGTGCACCTTTTGCACCGATCGAGTGTCTTTTCTTAGATATGTCGTGACTCCACAGGGAATCGAGGTTGATCAAGCCAAGGTGTTTTGTTACAAGAAGGCAAACCTGTTGCTTATTTCAGTGAAAAATTGAGCGGGCCTGTTCTGAATTATTCTACTTATGATAAGGAATTGTATGCTCTTGTTCGCACATTAGAAACATGGTAGCATTATCTATGGCTCAAAGAGTTTGTTATTCATTCAGATCATAAATCTTTAAAACATATTCGTAGTCAAGAAAAATTGAACCGTAGACATGATAAGTGGGTTGAATTTATTGAATCTTTTCCTTATGTTATTAATCATAGGAAAGGGAAAGAGAATATAATTGCTGATGCATTGTCTAGGAGATACACCTTGCTGAACCAACTTGATTACAAAATATTTGGATTGGAAACGATTAAAGATCAATATGTTAATGATGCTGATTTTAAAGATGTGTTGCTGCATTGTAAAGATGGGAAGGGATGGAACAAATTCGTCGTTAGTGATGGGTTTGTCTTTAGAGCTAACAAGCTATGCATTCCAGCTAGCTCCATTCGTTTGTTATTGTTGCAGGAAGCGCATCGAGGTGGCTTAATGGGGCATTTTGGAGCAAAGAAAACGGAAGAGATACTTGCTGGTCATTTCTTTTGGCCAAAGATGAGAAGAGATGTGGAGAGATGTATTGCTCGCTGCACGACATGTCAAAAAGCTAAATCACGATTGAATCCACATGGTTTGTATTTGCCGCTACCTGTTCCTAGTGCTCCTTGGGAAGATATTTATATAGATTTTGTGTTAGGATTGCCTAGGACTAGGAAGGGACGTGATAGTGTTTTTGTGGTTGTTGATAGATTTTCTAAGATGGCCCATTTCATACCATGTTATAAAACTGATGATGCTACTAACATTGCTGATTTGTTCTTTCGGGAAATTGTTCGTTTGCATGGTGTGCCCAACACAATTGTTTCTGATCGTGATGCTAAATTTTTTAGTTATTTTTGGAAAACTTTATGGGCTAAATTGGGAACTATGTTGTTGTTTTCTACTACATGTCATCCGCAAACTGATGGTCAAACTGAAGTGGTTAATAGAACTTTGTCTACTATGTTAAGGGCTGTTTTAAAGAAGAACATTAAGATGTGGGAAGATTTGTTTGCCTTATATTGAATTCGCTTATAATCGATCGCTGTATTCTACTACAAAGATGTGCCAATTTCAGATTGCATATGGTTTCTTGCCTCGTGCTCCTATTGATTTAATACCTTTGCCATTTTCTGAAAAACTGAATTTTGATGCTAATAAGCGTGCTGAATTGATGTTAAAACTGCATGAAATAACTAAATCAAATATAGAGCGCATGAATGCTAAATATAAGATTGCTGGTGATAAAGGTAGGAAAGAACTAAAGTTTGAACCTGGAGATTTAGTTTGGCTACATTTGAGAAAGGAAAGGATTTCTGAATTGAGAAAATCTAAATTGCTACCTCGGGCTGATGGACCATTTAAAGTGTTAGAGAAAATCAATGATAATGCATATAAGCTCGATATGCCTGCGGATTTTGGGGTTAGTCCCACATTTAACATTGCAGATTTGAAGATATATTTGGGAGAGGAAGATGAGCTTGAGTCGAGGACGACTCAAATGCAAGAAGGGGAGGATGATGAGGACATCAACACCAACGATAGATCCACTCCGACACAAGTACCTATTGCTGGTCCTATTACTCGTGCTCGTGCTCATGCTCGTCAACTTAATCATCAGGTGAGTTCACATCTAAGCTCATGTACATCATGTTTAGACCATGGAGACCCGTGTACTCTTATTTTTCTTAGGAACCAAGGAGACGACCGAAAAGGAAACGGATTCGCGCAGGCTGGATTCGGACTGCAGAACAGTACCAACTTGTGACGGACACCACGGTCGCATATGAACTCGGATTGGGGCGTTCAAGTACTTCGTGGAAAGCTTATGAAGTCTTCATTCAAACGGATCCAACCTCATATCCATATCTGTTACGAGTCGGCCGCAATCGTAAAGTTAATACAGAGTCCTTCTCTGCCCATGGTGCTGCGTCACCCTGTTTTGGTCCAATGGGCTGTGTATCAAGTTGAGTCCATTACGGACGCGTCCTAGGGTTGGAGTACGACCCCAGCACCCCTGTGGTCGTCCTCCCACGTACTTATACCCCTTAGCCGCCGCCAAGGATGCTTGGGTTTTGTTTAGATCAAGTTTAGCCTTCGCTACTTGCTTGCAAGCGCGCGTGCTGGATCAGCCGCCCGTCTTCTTGTCTTCGGAACCCCACCATTATTGAGATTGCGTGTGAAACCTTCATTTACATCTAGTAAATTCAGTACTTGTCATACTTGTTCTTGCTAGTTCTTCGATTGCTTGCAGGACGAGTGCCCTAGTGGCCGGGTGCCGCGCTCCACAAGATCGTGACAACCATTGGAGGGGGTGTATCGGTTGCTAAGGCGCAGCTTGGAAGGCTGTAGTCGGGCCGTGAACGTTGCCTCCATCGACCAATCGAGTTATCCACGCCTCTCATTGAATGATCGGGAATCAAACCCTAGCGGGTCGCCATTACAGGCGATACTAGCAACACATCCACTATCTTTTTCTTACCATATATCTAACTATCTTGGTTTTCCTTTCGAAACAAAACCAATGACACAACCCTGATTTTGCGCCCATGGTTTATCATCGGTAACGTTCCACACAGTCAGCTTTGCGTGCGACAGAGACTTACAACCTGGCGCTAGCGTATCTCATTTTTCCACTGGAAATATTCGAGGCACCTAAGTGCAAAGAAACTGCCTCTCCGCATATCTTATCTTTCCGTTGGCAGTATTTGCGTCGCCTAAAAGAATAAACAGTCTTACCAGCATACCTCCATTAGCAGTATTCAGTGGGTGCCACATAAAAACACTCCAAAACTACCTCATCTTACTTATGGCAGTATTCGATGCGCGTCTCAACAAGAAAAAACAGCCCCGCAAAACGCACCGATCTCGACAAATCTATGACAACTCACTCCCTAGTCATCCGATACTGCCATGACGCCCAGTGGCGGCACACACTACACCGTCCTCCCGATCTCGACCGCTCGTCTTGTGATCGGGCCGCACATTTCTATTATCACCGCGATACGGCGTCGCGCGGCCGCGGGGCGAGGCGGTGAAAAGGAGGGGAGGGACGGGGGAGCAACAAAACGACTCGCTGTCCGAACGGGGACGCCTCGTTCCTCTCATTCCCCTTCCACCTCTCTCTCTCTCCTCGCACTGCCCTCTCTCTCTTACGCGCGCGTGACACCTCCACGGGCGCGCGAGAGCAGCCGCCACCGACTGATCACCGGCGGGGCGCGGGGCGATCTGATGCTGGCGCGGCGGTGATGGCTGCGCCGTCCGCCGGCGCAGGGGGCGGGGGCGGCGGCGCGGGGGAGGGCTCCTCCTCGGCCGCCGCGGCTGCCGCAGCCGCGACGATCGGGGCCCACGGGGTCGACCAAGGTGAGCAACCCCTGTATCTCCTCCTCCTCTTGCTCGGCCTCAGGTGCTTGCTTTCGCTGAAGCGTGTGCGTGCGGGTGCGGCTCGAACGCGGCTGGTTTTGGTTCGATTGGGCGGGGCTGTGGTGGCGGTGTACGTTCGGAGGAAGCGGGGTTTCGCGGTGGTGGTGTTAGAGGGACTTGGATCACTTGCGCGCGCGCGGGCGCGCAGAACCGGGCAATGCTGAGGGCGCCGCGGTGTCGGTCGCGCGTGCCGCGTGTGTGGTTTCCGTTAATTTTGGGCGCGCGGCGGTGGTGCCGCCGCGGCATCCGCGTCGGTGTGTGTCCGACTAGGCGACGATTCAGAGTACCTGTGCGTTTTGGCTCGCCGCCGCGGCATCCGCGTCGGTGTGTGTCCGACTAGGCGACGATTCAGAGTACCTGTGCGTTTTGGCGTTTAGCGGATTGTAAGAGCTGCAGCTGCTTCTGTGTTATTGTGGGGGCGCTGCATCGGGTGCCAAAGCCCGCGGCCTTTGAGCGCAGTTGATGTGCCTGTGTCGGCAGAATTGCTTCGATTGACGTGCTTTGGCAATGCCGGTGCGTTTGGTGGAGGTGCGGTGTGCTGCCAATGTTGCACTTTCCAACTTTGTGATCTTTGCTGGGTTTATCATTGTTGTTATCCAGTGAACAATGATTACCGGTGGTTTTTTAGTGAAGAGTGAGCATCCTCAGTCGGGAAAGTTCAGAACTTCTCCTGGAAGATAGGGAGGGTCTCTCACTGAAGATGTTCAATTGATTGCAGTTCCTATTTAGCCTCGGCAATGCTGCTGTGGTTGTGCTATCTGTTGTGCCATATGGCTTGAGTAAGATTTGGAATTGGAGAGTAGGCCCGCAATTTTGTTTTGAGATGGTCTTTATGTTTGATGGGAATTGTTTTGCTGAGGTTTCTGAAATGGGCATGGGGTTGCTGCCGTTTCTTAGTGGAAATGTCAGACTTTGTTTGTTCTTGGAGCACAGTCACATGGAGTTTTGTTGCTTGGAGCTTTTGGGGTCTCTTTTCTCACCCTTGGAATAGTGACATACCTTCCATGGAGATTGACATTTTTGTGGTTTATGCGCTTCTGTGTATCTTTCTAGTAGGTTGATCTCATAGAGATAATTTTCATGTGATTTTCTGTATCAAGGAATATAAAGTTTTCTGGTGGATAGGATAACTAAAGTTTTCTAGTGAATAGGATAACCTGTTTTGTTAGGTTGCATAGTTTAGAAAGAATGATGAAGAGAGGTGATGAACTGATTTATGGATATTCACAGTTTAGAAGACACATGAAAATATAGGTGGCGTGTTTGTTAGTATTCTTGCTGCAATTTGCGCTTCAGCTGTCTCTGAAGATGGTTGTCATGATGTACTTGTGTTTTGAGGATCAAGAGTAGTTGATTAATGGTTGAACAACTTAATTTTCTCTAGCTGTCCTTGACAAAATTCTGAACTTCCTTTCTCTTGGATAATTCTGAGGTTTCCAACATTTATCTTGCTTTCCTACTCATAGTTAGATGCATTTCCTTTGCCTGCGTTGCATGAATGCATGTTGTTCGCACAACGGATATACTGAATACCTACAGCATGGTTGATATTCCTTTTATTCATTTTGCTGATGGATTCACGACATTAGGCCTTTTTGAAGTAATGTACACAGTTTCGGTGGCACATGAAAGACTATTAGTAGTTGTTTAATGTTTATTGATGTGGTGTGCCATCCTTCCTTTTTTAGTATTGTCTTTCCATTGTTATGTGATGTTAGACCAAGTATTTTTAAGCACAGCTTTACTGTTTGATGTGTTTTTATGGGTCGTCTACAAACTGGCGAAAAGCACTTTCACCTTCTGTATCCTTTTTGTTGCCTAATTTTGTTTTGTGATGATTATGGATACAGGGTCCTCTTTAAACAATTTGACCAAGTTTTCAATTAATATTATTCCTGATCTAATGCCTCATATTGCTGTGAATGTGACACCATTGATTCCCCGCGGTGGCTCCTGTGTGTTTTTTTTTTGTGTGTGTGTGTTTAGTCACTGTAGCTGTTGCAGGTGCCGTCATCAGGCCCCATGAGGTTGATGAAGGTGTCTACCTCATCTTAGGTCTGGATGTGCCAATGTGTCCAATTCTGGAGACTAGTGCAATGTTCTGGAGAAGGCTTTGCATCAACTGATTCTCCTGGGTTCATTGCTTTTAACTTGCGAGTGCAGTAAGTTATTGATTTGGGTGCAGTAAAAGAATGAGGCCTCAAGATGGAGCTTTGGACATCATTTGTTTTATGATGAATGTCTTCCAAAGATAGCTGATTCTTTTGGTGTGATTGTTTCATTTTGGAGGACATTGTGGAGAGTTAGTTAACTGATTTGTTGTGGTTTATGTGTCAGTTGATATTGCAGTTTTGTTATTAGGTAGTGGAGCTTCAAATTAAGAAGATTTGGGCAATTTTTGAGCTGGTTGATGTTCAGTTTGGAGAGTTTCTAATTTGTGAGTGCAATTGAAGTGGTTTCTCTTTCAAGTGAAGATGTTAGAACTTAGACTAAATAGGGTTCACTCTGGCCTTAGGCATTCCATGTTCTTCTTGACAAATACCAATGCTAATATATTTTGCAAGTGTTTGGGAATGATGATTTCTTTGTTGTATAATACATCTCTTGCGTGTAATTGAATTTCTGAATTTCATGATGATGCTTTAGCATGAATCCCTAAATGGCCAGGTATACACGTTTTGGAGGGTTGAGAATATGACGGTTATTTGGTGATTTTTTTTATACATAAAGTTGAACTGATTGTGATTTGATTTGCCATAATGGACAACCCAAGCAGAGGTCGTGTTTTACTTAACAAAATTATGTGACATGGAGACAGGGTACAACCTCTTTTTGCTGCCTTAAGGCTGTGACAATAGTCTACTTATGATTTAAGGATCTGGAGGATCCTGATTAGGATTGAAGATTGAATTTCAATTGTAGTTTTAAATTCTTGAGGCTATAGGATTCATTTCTCTCTCTTCTTGAGGCTACTTGGATTCAGTTTGCTTTAAGGAGCTGGCACATAAAACAATAACCCAAAAGTTATATGATTAGGGCAAGGTAAAACGGGGATTTTTTTTTCACATTGCACTGACTTGACTCTACGTTTGAATCAGTTTTTGGTGATTTTTAAACTTTTCTGAGGGACTATTCACGGATTTAGTTGACTTGTGGCCTTTTCCTTCACTTTTAGTTGAAACAGAAGCCAACAAATAGGGCGTACTTTTGTAGAAAGAACAAAATTTGTACCCTTTTCTCTGTTTCATTTGCTCTCTAATTTTATGGTACTAGTGGTACTAGTTTGCTGTGAATGTTTCATTCCAAATAGCTAGATTTTGGTGTGGTGTGTGTTCTGCGTGTGCGAGTGTTTTGTGTGTGTGTGTCCGAGGGAGGGAGGGAGTTTTGTGTGTGTGTGTGTGTGTGGTACATCTTGTTTTCTTAATGGAATGACACTCAGCTGCCTCTTCTCATTTGGTGCTAATAATTCGAACATCATATAGCTTCTTCAGTTTGCTGCATTTTTGAAATGAACAATTGCTAATATTCCTATGTTTCAGTTGCAGAAGCGATGTGGCAGATGAACTTAGGAGAAGCTGTGGAACTGGGTCCATACCCAGAGCGTGTTGGTGAGCCAGATTGTAGTTATTACATGAGGACTGGCATGTGCAGGTTTGGGATGACCTGTAAATTTAATCATCCAGCAGATAGGAAGCTGGTAACACCCATTCCTCTACTCTTCTTTCAGACATTATATGATCTCTTTTGCATACAAAGTATTCATATTTGTTTTTGTGCCTGTCTTATTTGACCTAGTTTCATACGATTCTCACTTCCAAGGCATTTAAAGTGGGTTCTCAATTCCAATCATGCATACTGTATAAGGTTGCACTCATGGAGTTTTTGATTATTGTAGTAATTCCTTTTCCAAGACTAGGCATTGCTGCGATGTATTCCCTCCCTTGTGTTCATATGTGAGAGCTACATGTTCGTCAAAACATTAAAATAACAGATCATGATTTAACTTGTAGGCTATTAATTTATAGTTTTTTTCTTGAACACACATGGGAGCTGTGTATCATTGTATTAATAGAAGAAAACGAGTGTCACACACACACAACAAACACACATACAGACACACACACAACCACACACGTGTGCACACACACACACACGACAGATTGCAAGTTTTGATTCAATCCCTTGTAGATTTATAGCTCTTTATTTTGTTTTGATCATGCCTCTTTGTCCTACGTTTCATAAATTTCGTACTCATACTTGTGAATAATAATATTGGTGGTGGTCTGATTATTAGGCTGTTGCTGCTGCAAGAATGAAGGGAGAATATCCTCAAAGAAATGGCCAGCCTGAATGTCAAGTGAGATTCCTTGCTTCTAGTTTTCCCCTTATGTTTGTTATGTTTGTAGACAATGCAGAATATGATTGTGGATTCATAGCCGCCCATGCTCTCGATTCATAGAAGGGATGCCCCACTGCCATTGCCATGAATAATTGGTTGAGATGTTTAGTCTAGGTTAATTTCAGATCACTATTTGTGTTTTAAAGGCACTTGACTGAAATTGTCTTATTGTTGTGCTTCAAGCATAGTATGGGTGCATGATAACAGTTATTTGCTGGAGTTTCTTGGTCCAATAAAAAACATAACACTAAGAACGCATATGGTCCTTGATTATGTGTTCTTACTTTCATCAAGAAGAATTGAGCTTGGTGTCTGCTAGCATCGATTCATCTCATGCTGTTTCTTGGGGTTGCATAAACTTTGTTTCCTGTGCTTTTCAATGGATCATTTCTTATTGGTCCATGCAGACATACAGTTATAGCCCCTTAAATAGCTCACATAACGTTCCCTTGAGTCTTGATTGAAATACTGAACCTCACACTAAGCCATAAATGGTTCTTGAGCGAGTTTGCATTTTTTTGCACTGTAATTCAACTGTAACTTAATTTAGGCTGATAGAATTCATTTGTGCATGACTATGCGATATGTACTGTTTTGCCTGTCTGAATGATCTGAACCATTATAATCTAGTCGCTCATACATTTCCTCTTCTTTTTCTGTGGGAGCTTACCATTTTTTGAAAAGTGTGTGATACATTATTGTTCTTGAGCGACTTATACATTTTCTTTTTGTTGTTTTCACAATTCACGTCACCATTTTCTTTCAGTACTATCTGAAGACCGGCACATGCAAGTTTGGAGCAACTTGCAAGTTTCACCACCCCCGAGAAAAAGCTGCAATGGCAACTCGAGTGCAGTTGAACGAATTGGGCTACCCATTCCGCCCGGTTCGTTCCTAATTTCTACTTTGATGGCTAATTAGTATGGTGTCACATTGCTCTGCAACTTGTTTGCAAGATTAATTTCATTTACTTGAATTTTGTTACTGCAGAGTGAAAAGGAATGTGCCTATTATTTAAGAACAGGGCAGTGCAAGTTTGGAAGCACATGTAAATTTCACCATCCACAACCATCTACCATGATGGTTGCAGTACGTGGCTCTGGTTATTCACCTGGACAGTCTGCAACTTCTCCTGGCCAGCATGCGTACCAAGGGGCTGTAACAAGCTGGCCCTTGTCGAGATCTGCTTCTTTCATTGCAAGTCCAAGGTGGCCAGGTCATTCAAGCTATGCACAAGTGATTGTTCCTCCAGGGCTTGTTCAGGCCCCAGGGTGGAATCCTTACACTGTATGTTCCATGACCTCCTTTTTTCACATGGTCTAACAACTGCATTTATCACCTGATTACATTGTGGTCCACCCATTTGTTTGTTGAGAATCTTGTTAGAGTGGTTGCTATCTTTGTTTGTCACCAAAGTACTTTGATAATATTGTACATGCAAAAAGTTTTTACATGTTATCTATACTGAACCATTTCAACTAGATATAAGATCTGACTGGTGCCAGTCCAATTGATGACCCGATTGACCTGAAACCTCACCTAGGTTAATGGCCATGCAGGATCTGATAAACCTGCTACCACCATTACCTGTTAAATACTCGGCTACTGTTTTCATCTTTTTGTTACTCTTTATATTGTAGCATAAATGTATGGTGACTAGGTTAATTTGATTCACTTTCTTAATCTTTCACACAACTTTTAGCAACATGCATTTTGACAGTAGGGAGTAAAGTTTCTCATGTAAAGGTTAGATGATGTGCTGAACCAAATTTAACCAGATTGCACCTTTTAAATATTGGGCCCTTGCCTGGAAGGTCGTCGATTTTGAAACTGTCAATAACTAATTATTTACTCAAGTGATGTTGAGGTTGGGATCCCAGGGCTGACTAGTTTAGAGTGCACCCATGCTTTTTTTTATTGCTATGCTGCTTCATCTCTAGGCCCTAGAGCACAAATCACATCTTAGGCTAGAAAAATTCCGTGTTGAAAAACTAGTCCATACTCCATAGTGATTCCTAAGTTCCTGGTGTAAACCTTAAAGTCTGTAATGCCTTTTCATGACTATTTTGTTATAATACTTAGTATCTTGATAAGGATTACTTTTTCCTTTTTATGTGAAATTTAGTTTGCTTTCTTGATTTCTTCATCACGCTCATGCTGATCTCCATGCTTAGGGGTATGAGCTTAGAGGTTGTACTTGGAATATCGATTACCTATAAGTCTTCTTGAAAGTAACTCGTTGCTCTCGAATCGTTTCTGCACTTTCCATGTACTTTATGAGTCATTAGTTTTTTATTTAGGCACAGGTTGGTTCATCATCCTCAGAGGACCAGCAACGGACACCTGGAGCTGCCCAATACTATACTGGCTCACGCCAGAGTGGAACACCTGGCATTGGAGATCAAGGAATGTTTTCATCATACCAAGCTGGTTCAGTTCCTGTTGGACTTTATGCAGTACAAAGGGAGAATGTGTTTCCAGAGAGACCTGACCAACCTGAATGTCAGTTCTATATGAAGACTGGAGACTGTAAATTTGGTGCTGTATGCAAGTTCCATCATCCCAGGGAGCGAATAATTCCTACTCCCAATTGTGCACTGAGTTCATTGGGACTGCCCCTGCGCCCGGTAAGATTTTTGTAAAATTACATGTTTTAAAGTGTACTCTCTAAGATGTGTAGCAATTTTTTGGTTAGATTTTGGCTGGCCATATTGGCACCATTTGATCTCTGTTAAAATTACCTGTAGTCGTGCTAATACCTCTTTATGTTCCTTTAGCTCTTTCATTCATTACACAAAACTACCATTGAGCCGAATATGATCCATTTTTGTTCACCCATCATTTACTGTCTGGTAACTACATGCTTTCAAGAACCCTGAGCAGCAGTATATTGTATTTTTTTTCCGATACCCCGTCCATTGATTATAACATATACTGTCACTTTGTCCTTGTTCATTTTCTTTATTTTTCGATTTATTCTTATTAGCTATGAAGATCACCACAAATTAGGAACATTTGAATAGTGTCGTGGTTGATATCACTGATAGTGTAATGCGCGCGCACGCACACACACACTATACAAGATGGTACATGTGCGGCTTACACAATCTCCTTTTGCTGCTTACAGGGAGAACCCATTTGCAGTTTCTATTCTCGCTATGGCATGTGCAAGTTCGGTCCAAATTGCAAATTCGATCATCCAATAGGAACAGTCATGTATGGCCATGCTTCATCACCAACTAGTGAGGTCCCAACTTCTCGACAAATGCTGGCACATGTACCATCTCATCCAGAAGTATCACCTGACAATGGCTCGGGAAGGTCACGGAGGATTACCCATTCAGATTCCCAGCAAATACCCTCGGGTGAAAGGAGCACTGAGAGAGAGGCGTCCTAAGCCATCCTCGGTTCCATGTTCATGCTGCCTCCCATTCTTGACTGGGGTAATTATCTGCAACAACATTTGAGGAGCTGTACAGGTCTTTTGCGCTTTTACCTCACCTTCGAGCTTTACATCGGAGCTTGCTTCAACATGTATTGCATTCAGGCAGGAAAAAGTTCCTCGCCTGTTCGGGATGCCCATTTGCCCAATGGAAACGGGAACAAACCTTACCTTATTTAAAACATATGTATGGAACCAACTCACCTCTGGACATTCGAAAACTGACCCGAGTGATATGCCGTGATGGTGTTGTTGTAGCTATAGAGGTGCATTGAAATGGACAAGCTTTTGCGAAACTTGACTGGGGATGCGCAAGCATAACCTCTTTGGTTAATTATCCCGCTTTTCTTTAGCATTTCCGTAAGAGCAACCTCGCATATGAAAGTGTGGATGTTGAAGATGCGGAAATATAATGGGTTGCCATCATATGCTCTGTATGATTCTGCTTATTAGACCCAATTGTCTTTTTTGCTGAAGGCGTTTGGATGGGGCTAAGGTTTGGGTAAGGGGTATCTGATGGGATATACATGAGTGGGTATGACATAAGGATGTGACTTTGCTATCCCATGTTTGGGAATGTATTTGGTTTGGCATGGGGATGCAATTTCCAAAATACCCTCTAGGGAACAAAGGGGATTTTTCGACCAAAGGCAATATGCCCCACTTTTATTGAAAGCGTAACGAGCATGATTACATTGGCCGAACCCTGGCTACAAGCCAGCAACGTTTCACGGGGCCACCACCAGACCCAGCACTGGTTCCACCAGAGGGAACGAAGTTAAGCTACACAAAACTCTTAACACTACCTCGACAAGATACCAGAGCAAAAGTGACAACATTCAAAGTTTTTACTACCCAGGGATCACACTCTCAAGCCAGCCGCCCGACCGAGCTCTGCAATCATCAGCTCTGCACGTTCCCTATTCTTCTCAGACTGCAATAGCTTCCAGCTTGACAGAAGGGCAACAACCTTGTACACGGCCACCATTGGCGAGGCAATCACTTTGTCGTTGAACACCAGATCATTTCTTGTTTTCCACAGCGTCCACATCACACCTGCGGAAAGAAAAAGATGGAGAGATTTATGTGGGCTCTTCATTTTCCCAAGCACATCATTTAATAGCTCAGCAACAGAGAGCGGAGCCCTCTCCCAACCCATCGCTTCTTTGATGAAAACCCACACAAACACCGCAATCGGGCATCGGAAAAGGATATGATATGTAGTTTCTAACTCTGCACACATTTTGCAAGTCACTGCCCCTGCCCATTTTCTCCTTTTCAATTGGACAGCCGACTGTATTCGGTCATGGAAGACCATCCACAGGAAAATCTGAATCTTGAGGGGGATTTTACATTTCCAGATATCCAACATTACCGGATCCTTGACTCCTCCAAATGTCATCATTCGGTATAAGGATTTCGTCGTGTATTTTCCTTTGCTCTCTAGCACCCAGGTCATCACATCTTTGCCCTCTACTAAACTCACATCTGCCAGCAGAGTTGTCAGACTTCTCCACTCATCCATCTCATTGGGAGTGAGGGATCTCCTGAAGGAAATACGCCACTCCCCATTATGCCAAGCATCCTTTACACTCAACTCTCGCTCTCTACAGAAATTGTATAGCTGGTAAAACGACGTTTTCAGAGCACACTCTCCCAGCCAAACATCTTCCCAAAATCTGGTTTGCTGTCCACTTTTCACTCTCATGACTCTTCCCCATTGAAACCATTTTCTTGTGCCAAGTAGGCCCCTCCAGAACTGCGAACCAGCAGCCTTCTTAATTTGGAATATACTTTTATGGCCCAAATACTTTTCGTTAGGAGTTCGCAGCACATGCTGGTATCATTGCTTTCTAATCTGCTCAGCCATTTAGCCACTAGACATGTATTCATAGCTCTAACATCCAAAAAACCCAGCCCTCCAAAATCTTTCGGTCTGCTCAGGGCCTCCCATTTAACCATATGATACTTCCTTTTCTTATTGGTCCCTTGCCAGAAGAACTTGGATCTGACAGTGTCTAGCTCTTGATAAATCCCTTCATAAAGCATTTACACTCCCATAGAGTACATGGGAATGCTCCAAAGGCAAGAGTTGATCAGCACTGCCTTGCCCCCCGAAGACAAGGTATCACACTTCCACAGACTCAACCTCTTTCTCACTTTGTCCCCCACATAACTCAACTGAGCTTTTGATAACTTACAATCGCTGACAGGAAGACCCAGGTGGGTTATGGGGAAAGTGTACTTTGCAAACAAAAACTCCAGCAATTCTGAATTGTTCCGTCGCCTCGAGGCCAACAGTGTAGACTTCACTCTTCTCAAAGTTAATTTTCAGCCCCGACATAGCCTCAAAGCAGAACAGGATGAATTTCAGATTTCTGACATTGTTTTCAGAGTGGTCTAGGAAGATGATCGTATCATCTGCGTATTGTAAGTGTGTATGGCCTCCTTCCACCAAGTAAGGAGTTACCCCTTTTATATCTCCAGCTGAGCAAGCAGAAGTTAACATAGCTGACAGGGCATCCCCTACTAAATTGAAGAGGAGGGGGGATAGGGGGTCCCCTTGCCGCAACCCTTTGAAACTTCTGAAGAATTCACCCCTCTCGCCGTTGACATCAATTGCAACTTTGCCCCCTCTAACAGCCTGCATGACCCATTTGATTCAAATTGGAGAGAAGTTTCTGGTGGCCAGGACATCTCATAAGAAGGACCAACTAACTCTATCATAGGCTTTTTCAAAGTCGAGTTTGAGGATAATCCCTTTTTCTTTTCGGCTTTTCAGGGAATGCAAAACCTCATGTAGCATTACTACGCCATCCAAGATATTTCTGCCAGGAATAAAAGTTGTTTGATGTCGGCTGATAACTCTACTTGCCACCTCTGTCAGCCTCATCGTGAGAACTTTAGTGATAATCTTATAAATGATGTTCAGCAGACAAATTGGACGAAATTGTTTGATATTATTGGGTAGTTTCAATTTCGGGATCAGGACAATCACACCATAGTTGAGCCTCCTTAAGTCCAGATTTCCTGCATGAAGTTTATCCAACATTTCCTTGACA
The DNA here is from genome assembly GCA_032594955.1 of Panicum miliaceum. Classification (NCBI taxonomy): domain Eukaryota; kingdom Viridiplantae; phylum Streptophyta; class Magnoliopsida; order Poales; family Poaceae; genus Panicum; species Panicum miliaceum. The sequence continues at coordinate 16,105,145 of CM064068.1, forward strand.
TCGCCCTTGATCTGAGGCCAGAATTCTTTAAAAAATTCAATTGAGAATCCATCTGGACCAGGGGCAGTGCCATTTCTCATGTCCTTAACAGCAGCCTCCAACTCTTCCATGGAAAAGGCTTGACTAGCTCCATGTTCTCTTCCTGGGAAATTTTTTGATAGTCAGGCCAAGTGTTGGTTTGGATGTGGATGTTGGCGGTTTCTTCCCGGCCAAAGAGCTTTTTGTAATATTCAGTAATGTGTTTTTTGAGCTCCACTTTCTCAGTGAGGGTAGCCTCCCCATCTTCCAAGGAATGGATGATCGACTTACGTTTTCTGCCATTAGCACACTTATGAAAGAAAGCCGTGTTAGAATCACCTTCAAGCAGCCATTTAACCCCTCCTCTCTTCTGCCAATAAATCTCTTCAGCAGAGTAAATTGTCTGAAGTTCCTGTTCCACAGCATATCTATGTCTCCACTGGGAAGCAGAGAACCCCCCTAAGTCAGCATCAATGTCCATGTTTTCCAACATCAATAGTAGTTGGTGTTTATGTTTCCTTAAGACTGCTCTCAAAATTTGCTTTCCAGCCACCCATAACTCTCCTCAGCTTCCTTGACACCACGTGCCAATGATCAAGAACATGATGTTTGAATCTCAAAGGCCATTTCTCAATCACACAGGGCCTGAATCCTTCTTGGGAAGAAAGGGGATTCGTTGGCTCTGTTTAGCACGAACACGAAACAGGAAGACAGAGCATTCGCTTCAGCAATCCGAAAAATTCGAAGACTATCTCTCGTTCCTGCCAAGGTAATCATCTCGCTCCCCTGTTTCAATCGGATCCGGAAGGTAGCAACAAATGGCAATGGAGAAGCAAATAATGTTGAAAGAGGAAATAACCAAATAGATTCAACGAAAAGCATCAGCTTGAGGTTGGCCTCCTCGGCCAAGTGTTTGAGCGTGCTCCTCTGCTGTTCTTGGCGCGGGGAGCCACTGACGGGAGGGAAGCGGAGGGAGTACGTGGCATGCTCGGCAACAGGAGCATCAGGCGGAAGGATAAGAGGGCGACAGGCTGCAAGGCAACTAGGCAAGGCTGCAGGCTCCCACCGCTGTCAGAGGAACGGCTCCCTGTTTCAAATTATAATTCGTTTGATTTTTTAACCCAAGTTCGACTACCCGTATTATTCAAAATATTATACAAATATAATTAAATTTGAATTATTTTTAAAGAAATTTTATTAATAAATCAAGCCACAATAAAAGAAGTGATATTTTGTACAAATTTTTAAATAAGATGGGTGGTCAAATTTGGGATCAAAAAATTAAACAAATTATAATTTAGAATGGAAGGAGTATCTACTTCTTTTCCCAATCTTAACTCACCTCTTCCGTTGGATTTGAAGGTGTGAGATATGAGCCCTTGTTTTCGCATCCCTTACCCCCAACTTATCCCTTTCCCTCGAACCAAACATGGCATTAAACATATCCCACCCCTCATTCCCCTATCCTACCCAACATTTCCCATTATCCAAATGCCACTGGGAGTAATTTCATCTTGGTGGCTCCAGCTTACTCGGGTGTAGAGACTTGCCCTGCTGCTTAGCTTCAAAGCTAAGAGTGGCCAACGGGAAGGTAGTGTTTTAATTCTGTACTGGAGGTAATTTGTCCGATCATGCGATCGCGCCAAATTCATGACCAAATATCCAATGTTGAAGCCATCGCTCAAACTACATGGGAGTTGTGATAATGTTATACCCAACATTATATATTGCAACTTGCAAAGTATGAGGATGAGAATTCATTAGGCATGCAATTGGTTTACAGGAGGGGATGAGATGGAGGAGCACGGTGGAATGTGATAGTTCCTGGAGTTGAATATTCCCCCTTAGATCCATTAGTTCCTGGAGATGAATATTCCCCCTCAGATCCATGACCAATTCATCCTAAGAATTGTCCACATGAGCTCATCCGAACTACGGGAGAAGGGGGAATAGAAGAAAAGAGGCCGGTCAGATGCCTTGCCACGTTATCAACTCCTGTAACCATAAAGAGATCATCTCAAAACCATAAACATGGCAATCTCATTCCAATTCCAAAACCAAACCTATGCTTAAAGAGTCACCTTTAAGTCTTTATCCTTTGCTGAATACTTGGATATGATAGAGTAACCTTCTACCGCTTGCAAACTTATACACATCAGAGGAATGTTCACACAACAAAATATGAGATCAATTGCTTAAAGAGTCACCCTTAAGTATTTATCCTTTGCTGAATACTTGGATATGATAGAGTAACCTACTACAGATACGATTTGTAGGGGCGGGTAAACGGCACTTGTAGGAGCGGGTGTGTAACACCTCATATGTTTAATTTGTTAAACAAGTCTCATTAGCATAAGAATACACATAAGAAACTAAGAAAAGTTTAAAAGAAATATATTATAATTTGATTTTGCTTTTATATTGAAAGTATGTATATATGTGCATAAGTACATGTACCTTAATCAAACAAATTAAATAACTTTCACATCGATTCAAATATGACTACGAAATTGAATAGGCACATCATCAGTGACATGATAAACAAAAGTCTAGTTGAAGCCTAGGGGAGAATATGAAATTTTGCCCATGAAGTGACGTGTAATCCGAATCAAGCTTTTTGAGTTTTTAAAATAACTTTTGAAATATAACTCAAATGAACTTTGGCCTGAAACAAAACTTGTGTAACTTTTCATTTTGAACAACTTTCATGTTCAGAGAATTTTGAGTTGCAACATAAAAATGCGAGAAAAATATAGTTTTTTATTTCAGCCCCTCCCTTTCCTTTTATTTCTCCCTCAGCTCCCTCCCCTGCTCTGCCCGACCGCCGTGCAGACGCCGCTGGCCACCTGGCCGGCGATGCCTGACCGGTACTAGGAGCCAAGCCAATGGCTGGCCGCGCCCCTGCGGCACGCCTCCCTCCTCCCCCACACCGCGAGCTTGCCCAGCCATCGCGCGCCATGCGGCCGGCGAACCTCTGCCGCCGCGTCCGGCCAAACCAGTGGCCGAGCTCGCCGCCCGGCAAGGTAGCAGCTGCAGCTGCTCACCAATCGCGTCGCGCGCGATCCCCCTCCCCCCATGCCAAATCTCCCGCGCCCAATCGGCCACTCTGGTCCGCCACACGCCGCGCCGGCGTTGCCACCGCCCCAACGGCACACTAGCGCGCCCCCGTCGTGCCGCCCCTCCCCAGCCTCGCAGTCCACCCCCACCCCTCCTCCCTCCTCTCTACTGCCTACAAAAGGCCGCACTGAGCCCTTTCGCGCGCCCAGAATCCCGCCGCCCACTGCCATTGCCGCCGCCGTGAGGAGCTCGCCGTGGAGCTCATCTCTCCGGCCACCAATTGCCAGAGCTGAGCCTCCAAACACCACCTCACCTCCCCACCGAAGCTCATTGCCCCGCCCATCGCCGTCCAGCCCCGCCGGAGCAAGGCCGCCGCCAGCAACCGCCGCCGCCGCCACTGTCCGCCGTGGGCACGCCGCCTCCGGTCTCCCTTCCCTGGAGCCGACCCTCGAAATCGGTCCTCCACCGTCCATCGCAGCTCCCCGACCCGACCACGCCATCCCAGCCTCGCTGGAGCACCGTCGCCGCCACACAGCACCGTCGCCGCCCCCTGTCCGCCGTGGGAGACCCACCTCTGGCCGTCCCCGACCCCAACCAAGGCCACCACGAGGTAGCTCTTGCCTCCCTGGTACTCCCCTGACCCTTTCCGCTCGCCGCCGGCGAGCCTCCTCGCCGGAATTTGGCCGGCCGCCATGCCAGCCCTGCCAGGGACCCAATTGCTTTGTTTTCAATCTTTCTAAGGGTCTGCACGCAAGTTTCCAGGGGCATATCTGAGAACCGGTGGTTTGACCCTAGATTCAAAAACAACGAAATTTGAAAATGCTTTAAAAATTGTAAAAAATTCAGAAAAATACAGACTTAACTGTTTTGTAATACTTAGAAGAATATCTACAGCTTTTGTTACATGCATTTCTTTAGTTGCTTGCTATATTTTTCCCTAGATTAAATGGAATGTTTAATAGCATTTATTTGTACCCACTATTGTAGACAAAGTTTGAACCTAATTTTTGGACAGTGGATTAGTTTCTTGATGTGTAGGTCAGTGTAAAAAGTTTAGGACCAGAACCCATCTCTAGCTAAACTTTTTGTTAGACTTTGTTTTATGCCATGAAGGGATAGAACAAAATTTTCCTACTGTTATATATTGATTCATGTTATGAAACTTTTTCTGTGCTGTTATAGTGATACCTAGATGCCACAGAAAAATTTAGGGATGTTTTACTTTTCTGTAACCTACTTATATAATTTTTGCGGTGGAAAAATGCATTAAATCAAAGTAATTAATTTTTATGCTTGAAAAATGTTCATCTTTTTACTATGGGATACTTTGGGTTATAACATACTGTATAAGAAGTTTCATACTCAGAAACTCTGTATAACATCCTGTTGAAATTAACCTTTATTAAAATAGGTGTATCTTGTCCTATTTATTATGCTCTGTATAATGCACAATAAAATTTGAAAAATTTACAGTAACACATATATGGATAGATTAACACCCTATATAATTTTTAGCATCAATACTTGCATGGTTCGTTCTGTATAAAAATAACTATGTTCTAGTAGGGGCTGTGTATTACATTTTTCATATTTAATCTGCTACAAAAATTCCTAAAATTTTTGCAGTGGTTTTTTCTCTGCATGTGGTACTCTGAATAAAAGGTTCATCACCAGAAGTTACCTAGTTCAGTAATTGTGTTTAATCCATATTTGTGCTTAGAAAATTAAGTTTCCAATATAACACAACCCCTTCTTGTTTAATGAAGTTAAGTAGTTTAAGATGTACTCTATTAACGATTGCCCAAGAAATCTTAACTAAGTAACTTTACAACCAAATCTATGTTTTTGTGGACGCAACTTTATCGTGAAGAAAATAAATGTCATATACCATCACTACAACTCATACTTGTGCATTCATATAGAATCGACTACTCTCGCTGACGGAACGTACGAGGTGGTGCCCGAGTCTGAGAGTGAGCAGCGTGAAGCTCAAGTGAATCTAACTGAAATTTTCGAAGACCCGAACCAACGTTCGGAAGAGCCCAAGGCTAGCTTTACTCAGGAAGGCAAGCCCCGGAGCATGAACCCTATTTTTATTTACGAATGCCTTCGGTTCCTGTCCGAGAGGGCTTTGTTTTTATTTTATATTTGAAGTGAAGCAGAGGGGTGACAAGCATTTCCAGCTTCGGCGACCCGTGCTCACTTATTCTCAGCATTTCGTATGCTGCGTGCTGATGACAACCCCTCTTCTACGGAAGTGGGTAGTTGCTTCGACATTCTTTCTTCCCCTGTAGAGTCGTTCTCTTGGGGGATCCTTATTTATATTTTACAAGGGGTTACATAGGATGACCGCCTCATTAAAAACCTCACACCTTCGATTACCATGATGGCGACCGAAGGCTTCACCCGTGAGAAAAGGAGTACGGGTCCTTGGTACATGGTTGCATCATAGTTCGATTGAAAGAGAAATTGAAAAAGGAAAATACATAGTGACTTCTACGATCCCCTTCGGTTATTTTTCTTTCAAGCGCCCTTACAATTGCTTCCTACACAAAGTACTTCCGGAGCATGTCTTTGTTCCATGAGTACTGGTCGTCAACACCATCGAGGTTCCGAAGCCTGTAGGCCTCGGGTCTTGCCATCTCTGTTACCAGGAATGGGCCTTCCCATTTGCTGTTGAGCTTCCCCTTCAGTTTGCCCTTCGGTATGCGCCTTAGGACGAAGTCGCCTTCCTTGATTTCTCGTGGTTTTATCTTCTTGTTCTTCCACCTTTGGGTTTCTTCTTGATATTTGTTTAAGTTTTCAGCTGCTTGCAGCCTTGCTATTTTGATGACATCGACGGTTGCCGCCATGTCCTCATGTTTGATGTTGTCTTCGATTGTTCGCAATGAGCCGAGCTTGAGTTCCTCCGGTGTCATGCACTCTTCTCTGTACAGGAGCTTGAATGGGGAAAACTTCGTGGTTCTTGACTCGGTCGTGTTGTGTGACCAAATTACTCTTGGGAGCTCGTCAACCCACTTGCCCTTCGGCTGATCGGTGATATTCTTTTTGATGCCAGTGAAGATAATGCCATTGGCTCTTTCAACCGCCCCGTTAGATTAGGGGTGGTACACCGAAGAGAACCATGGCTTTGTTCCCAGTTGCTCACAGAATGCCCGAATGGTCGCTGAATCGAACTGTTTGCCATTGTCTATAGTTATTTCCCTCGGGACACCGAAGCGACACACGATGTTTTGCTAGAAGAATTTTTGGAGGGCTCCGGCTGAAATGTCCCGGAGGGCCTTCGCTTCAACCCACTTGGTGAAGTACTCAACTGCTATTGCTGCGTATCTGTAGTTGCCCACGGCTATCGGTAGAGGTCCGACAATATCAATGCCCCATCGGGAGAGAGGCCATATCGGCGGAATGAGGTGCACCTCTTCGGGCGGAAACTTGCTGTAGTGTATGTGCTTCTGGCAGTTGGGCCATTGCCGAAGGCCAATAGAAACCCTGCCCGAATGCTTTTCCGACGAGAGCCCGTGTGCCGATGTGAGACGAGCACATGCCGAAGTGTATTTCTGAGAGTAGCTGCCTACCTTCGTCCCTGGACACGCATTTTAGGAGTGGTGCGCAGACCCCCTTTGGTATAGGTCTTCGTCGATGATTGTATAGTTTCTGGCCCAAAGCGCCATTCGTTTTTCTTCCTTCTCATCCTCCGGAACAAAGTGTCCTCGTAGGTATGCCATGATTGTGGCTCTCCAGTCTTCGCTGGAGATGGCATTAACGAACTTCACAGGTTCTTCGCTATTGTGGATTGATGATTGTTTCAGTGTTTCCAAGAATATGTCTGGGGGGAGCGGGTTCTGCTGAGCGGTTGCCTTCACTAGCTCATCTGCCTCTTTATTCAATGCCCTCAGAAAACTTCTGACCTTGAAGCCCAAGAAGTATTTCTCCATTCCCCGGACTGCTGCCAGATATTTCATCAGCTCCGGGTGTTGTGCCTTGTATGATTTGTCTACGTGCCCCGTGATGAGCTCTGATTCGGACTTGATGGATAGCCGACGGACTCCCAATGCTCTCGCCTTCTAAAGACCCAAGAGTAGGCCTTCATATTCTGTCACGTTGTTTGTGTAACCGTCGAAGTCCAGTCTGATTGCGTATTTCAGCTTTACGCCCGTAGGGGCGGCAAAGATGGCCGAAGCCCCTGCTCCTTTCTCACAATATGCCCCATCGCACGCCATGTGCCAAATGACCTCTATCGTTGGTTGCTGCTGAGTTGCAGATGAAGGTGTCCAATCTACTATGAAATCTACCAACACTTGGGACTTGATTTTACTTCGGGAGGTGAAATTGATTGTGTGCTCTGCAAGCTGTGTTGCCCACTTGCCGGAGGCCTCTCTTTTCTCGAACATGTCCTGAAGGGGGTACAATGTTGGTACGGTGATTAGGTGGCTCTGGGAGTAGTACCGAAGCTTTCTTGCTGCCATAACCACTGCGTACGCCATCTTCTCCATTTCTGAGTTCAATAACTTTGAGCCGCTGAGTGCTTCGGACAAAAAGTATATCAGCACCTGCTTCAAGACCCCTTCGATTCTTCGCTCCTCGACCAGCGCTGCGCTAACCGCTGCTCCGGAGGAAGCAATGTACAGTAAGAGCTCTGCCTTCGGCATGGGACTGGACATGACTGCAAACTGTTCAATGTAACTCTTCAACTCTTCGAATGCTTTTTGCTGCTCTGGCCCCCACTGGAAATTGCCAGAGCCTTTGAGTGCCTTGAAGAATGGTAGGCTTCATTCGGCGGACCTCGAGATGAATCTATTTAACGAAGCCAGGCGGCCCGCCAATTTTTGCACATCTTTCTGATTGCGTGGGGCTTTCATACGCCTGATGGCTTCAATTTTTTCTGAGTTAGCTTCAATTCCTCTTTCGGAAATCATGCATCCCAAGAGTTTCCCCTTCATCACCCTAAAGATGCACTTCTCTGGGTTTAGTTTGAGGCCGTGGTGCCGAAGGTTTGCAAAAGTCTCCCGAAGGTCTGCCACGTGGTCTTCTCTTTTCTGGCTTTGAACCACAACATCGTCCACATATGCTGAGACGTTTCTGTCCAACTGAGACCCGAGGACTGCCTTCACTGTTATGTTAAAAGTGCTTCCTGCGTTTCTCAGGCCTTTAGGCATCCTCATATAGCAAAAGGTGTCGAAGGGTGTTGTGAAACTGGTTTTGTCTTCGTCACACTTTCTCATCCAGATCTAATGATAGCCAGAGAAGCAATCCGACATGCTCATCATTTGTGACCCTGCAGCTGCATCTAACAATGTATCGATTCTGGGCAGTGGGTAGTCATCCTTCGGGCATGCTTTATTGAGTTTTGTGAAATCTATACACATTCACCACTTGCCGTTCTTCTTCTTGACCATGACAATGTTTGCTAGCCATTTAGAGAACTGGACCTCTCGTATTACCCCGGCATCTAGGAGTTTCTGGACTTCGGCCTGAGTCGCTTTCTTTCTTTCTTCGGACATTGTCCGAAGCCTCTGTCTTACTGGTTTGTGCTTTGGGTCCACTTTGAGGACGTGCTCCATGACATCTCTGCTTACCCCCTTCAAGTCTGCCGACGACCATGCAAATACATCTTGATTGTTCCGAAAGAAACGGACAAGTCTTTCTTCTTCGGCTTGCTCTAGGCCTTTGCCGATGGTTACTGTGCGATCCGGGACATCTTTGCATAAGGGCACCATTTTGGTGTGCTCTGCTGGTTGCAGGCCTTCGGTAGCCTCTTGGGCTTCGGCCTCCTGCTGACAGCCTTCGTTCTCAATTTGCTTTTGGTCTTTGATGGCATGCACATTTTTTGAAGACTGGGAAGTGTTGTCTTCACACCTTCGGGCTTTCTCTTGACTGCCGAAGACTGTTACGACCCCTCCAGCTGTGGGAATCTTCATGCACAAATATGGCTGGTGGATGACGGCAGCAAACTTGATGATGGTTTTTCTGCTGAAGATCACATTGTATGAGTACTGGATGTCCACGATGTCGAAGGTTATGACCTCCGTTCTCATTGTTGGACCTTGGCCGAAGGTTACATTTATATCTGCCTTGCCCACTGCTTCGATTCTTTTCCCGCCGAAGCCTATCAGCGGGAAAGTGGATTTTCACAAATCTTTATCCGTGAACCCCATCTTGACGAAACATCGCTACAGAATGATATCCGCCGAACTGCCGTTGTCCACAAGGATTCTTCCGACATCATTGCCGAAGAAGTTTACCATGTATTTGTCGATGTTTGCTCTGATGACCAGAGGATCATTGTGTGGATAGTACTGAAGCCTAAGATCTTCTTTGGTGAACGTTATGGAGACGTGGGACCATGTGGGATTGAAGTGCTTGCCTGCGCAGACATGATTGACTGCCCGAAGGTAGTCTTTTCTTTGCCGCTTTGTCTCATGAAATGGTTCGTTTGACCCTCCGGATATGGCATTGATGACATTTACCATTGGGCCTCCGGAGTTGTTGACCTTTGGTGAATCGGAGGACTCTGGGATTTGCCTCGGCTCAAGCTTCAGTGCTGGTGGGAGTTGATAGTTCACGGGGTCGTAGACTGGGATTGCTGGGGTGCGAGTCCAGCCAAGGTGATATCCCGAGGATGGTGGGGTGTGATAGTTTGCAGGGGGAGCACGGTGCCCTGAAGTGGTTGCGGCATGCTGGGGCATCGGTGGCACCGACAGCTGAAGGTATGGCGGGATATATGGTGGTGGGTTGTAGTTGTATGGTGGATAAGACGGTGGCCATTGGTTTGAAACCGAAGGTGTGGGCTTGTTCTCTTGTGATGTGTAGTTGACAGTCTTCGGGTGTTCTGAAGCTTTCTTGTCGAGCTCTTCTTTCTTTTCTTTGAAAGCGGTGCATTCATTCGTCCAGTGGCCCTTGTCTTTGCCATGAAAGTAGCAAAATGGGGTCTTCTGATGCTTGCCCCAACCTCTGCGGCCCCCTTTGCCTCCTCTTCCCCCTCGTCCTCGGTTGGACGGGGTGTGTGATTCATTGGGCACAATGCCCTCTGATACATTGTTCACCTGCTTGTGATCGTTTTGCTTCGGTTGATCTGGGTGCCACGGCTTCGGCTGGTTGTTCCACTAACTCTTTTTGGCCTTCTTCTCTTGGTTCAGTGCATTGAGTCTTCTTTTTCGGCCTCGGTCGGACTTGCAATATTCTTGCATGACGTCGAAGAGTTCTCCCACAGAGCGCGGCTTGCATCGGTCGAGGAATTCTTGGCATGCGTCGACCCGAAGGCCGGCGATTGTGGCATCGATTATGGACAAGTCTTCCACATTCAGTGCTTTTGCTCGCAGCTTAATGATGTGCTGCATGTAGTCTTGTAGGGGTTCGTCTTGGCCTTGCTTGTAATTATGGAAGTCGCATGAAGTCAACTCTTCTGTTTGCAGCCCCCGGAAGCTTGTAAGCAGCTTCGATCTTAGCTGGCTCCAGGAATGGATGTAACCCTTCAGGAGACTCACATACCAGTGTTGTGCCGAACACTTTAAGGCTAGAACGAAAGCCTTCGCCTTGATGGCTGGGCCGCCTCCATTTGATTCAACGACTGCTTCGTATTTGAGTAAGAACTCTCTGGGGTCTGCCTCCCCATCGTATTGGGGTAGAATTACTGTGATGAAACGCGGTGGCCACAACTCCTTCTCCAAATCCTCCGAGAGCGGGGTTCGAGGACCGTTGTGGTGACGGGGCCTTCGGTGCTCGGCTCTTCGGCTTCTGTAGTACTCCTCCTCTGAGTCTTCCGGTTCGTCCACAACATGTATGGGACTGGGCCTCGGTGGTAACCTGGTGTTGGTACCCCTTGGCTGGTGGGCTTGCTCTTGGCTCTCGGTTCTTTCTGGGCCTTCGTGGTGGGGAGAGCACGCGTACTCCAGTGCTCGCTTGTATTTGCTTGTAGATGAGCTCTAGCCAAAGCTCGTCTTCTCTGAGTTGCCGGTACTATTCTGCGGCTTCATTGCTCGCTGTCTCGGTCTCCTTGCCCCTTCCTCTGGTCATCATCTGCGAGGTGGATGGTTGTGCTGCTCTTGCTGCTTGTCGCGTGTTGGCCGCGACCTCGGCCAGTCAGGCTTCAATCCTTCGGTAGGCTGCTATGTCTTCTGCTGGGACTCTGCATCCTTCGAGTTGGACCTCGAAGGTGCCGTTCGCGATCTCTTCAACTTCGGTGGCTTCATCGACCAGTTGTTGCGGCCCTGTCTCGGTGACGACGGCTCCGGCTTCTTCGGATGATGGAGCCGAAGTCCCGCTGGCCTTCCTCTTCTATGCCATTGTGTGTTGGAACGAACCACGGTGGGCGCCAAAACTGTTGGTGGAGGGTACCCTTTGGAAGGAAGAAGCACCACAACAGCCCGTGGAAATAACGAACAACAATAAACAACTAAAGACACACCTGCTGCTCCAATAAAGAAACTTGTATTGAATAGGGATCCGTTCCATCAGTTACAGTTACATGGGTCTTTATAGGGGTGGTTACACCTACCCCTGAGCATAATTACACCTTTTTTACACCCCAACGAACATATTCCTGGTATATTCAGGGGTATTTGGTAAATTCCCCTTTGTACATACTTTACACCTCAGCACGCTCGATGCTCCTGGCCGAAGCCGGCTCCGTCGGCCTTCGGGCTTCGTTTTTACCTCCCCTTCGGTAGGCTTCGGGCTTGCTACCCTTCGGTCATGACCGAAGCCCTTCCCTCGGAGCCTCGATCCTAGGCGTCGCTCTTCGCCGACCTTCGGTGGCCCTTCGGCGAAGAGTCCTTCGGCTGGGCACTCTTCGGCGCGATCCGAAAGTAGCGCTCCCCAGCAGGCGGGTCGGAGCATGACCCTCCCCTGGAAACATCCTACCCGCCTAAAATTTTACTGATTTGAATTTAAATTTTCCAAATCTATTTCCCGCCACCTTTTAAAATTCTGTTTCCCACATATTTGACTTATCAAGCTAGTGCGCGATCGAATGTCATAGTAATCAAAATCCAACCTATTATTGAAATACTAAATCTTGTTGAAAAAACTATCATGCATGTGTGTAAATATATAGAAAAACAAAGCTTCCGCTCTCTCCTCCATAGATCTAAAAACTTGATTACCTATGAATGAAGCTAAAAAATAAACATTGGGCCCGAATGATTACATAATCTTGTCCTCCCACTAAAATAACCTAACTTCATCCAAAAATTTGACGCAAATGGTAAATCCACACCATGAAGATCTAGATCTAGCTAGAGGTAAGAGAGCTCGATTTGAGCCTTAAAACTATCCTAAAAGCTAAGAAATGATATTGGATTAGCATCAACTTACCTGCTAGAGACCCCAACTTGGAGGAAATCAAGTTTAAAACCTCCCCTCCCCTTTTTCCTTTTTTTGGATTTTCGGGCAGCACCTCCCCCGAGCAAGCACTGTGCTGTCGGGAGGAGGAAGAATGATGGGGCGCCTAGATTATGGGTATTTTTAGGGGCGGGTGACGCCATCACCTGCCCTTGAAAATGGGGCTAATTTCCAGGGGCGGGTGATGGCGTCACCCACCCCTAAAAATAGAATTTCCAAGGGCGGGTGACGCCATCACCCGCCCCTAAAAATGCGGGTGATGGTGTCACCCGCCCATAAAGATTGATTTCCAGGGGCGGGTCTGCTGCTACAGTAACCGCGCTCCTTTTGTAGAAACGAGTTACATTTTGACCCGTTCCTGGAAAAGAAAGGGGGCGTTGCCACAAATCGTTTCTGTAGTAGCGCCACAACACGACATGCATGTCATAGTTTTGTAAATACAATTATTTTTTACTTTTTAGATAGCCACTACACTATAGGGCATCCACTTGGCTTGCCATGACAGTATAGATGGTCAAATGGCCCGCACGACACTACGCGACATTAATACGGTCTTAGCACGACATGATTCGACACGACACAGTTAACACTACGACTTAGTCATGCTGTACCGTGCTGGCACTACATGCCGGCTCCTCGGCCTAGGCACGACACTAAACACGCGCTGCCGTGCCGGGATGGCACGGTTGCCTCGCCATGCTCGTGCCGACCCGAGCCCAACACTCGGCGACGGAGGCTGTGGCAGCGGTGGTGAAGGCGAGGGGTGCGGGGAGGAGGCGGCCCCGAGGACGGCGATGAGCACGGTGAGGCTGCTCGGCGACGGGACGACGTCGGGCGCGGCCGTCTGGCGCAGCGAGGCTGCGTGGCGGCGGGGACGCCGTTGGGCATGGTGAGGCCGCCCACGGCGACGTGCGGGGTGGAGGCCGCGGCATCATGATGGTGAGGTCGCAGGGAGGCCATGGCGATTGATGACAGCTGTGGGGATGGTGAGGGGCCTAGGGACGCGTCCGCGTGAGAGAAGAGAAATCGAGGTAGAGGGTATGGCCGTGTGGTCATGTGGCTGGGCAGGAGAGAGGAACGAGAAGTATCAGAGATTTAGGGTTGAGAGGAGATATTGAGCCGTAAACGGGCCAGGTCTAAAATCGTGTCGTGTTCGGGCCGGCACTACGTGCTGGGGTTTCAGCCCACAAACGACACGATGATCGTGTCGGGCCAGCACACTATACCCATCGGGCCGTATAGGGTTAGTGTCATTTCTTCAGTGTCGTGTATAGTGCGGCCCATCTGGCCATCTATACGTGATAGGAATGCAGCTCATTTCATTCAGAGCGAATTGCAGCGGCGAACTGGAGCTCTGCAAAGTCATGCCATTTACGTCACTTGGCCTCCTATTTCTTGGTCCCTATACTTGTACCATCCCTTTTTGAATTGTGGACAAATTGTCTTCTTGCTCTTATTTGATAATAATCATCAGATGATTTAGAGTTCCAAACCCACTCTACAACTTGCCCATATATAAACTCCAGTAGTATATCGACCAGCTACGAACTGCTTTACCCATGCTAGTGATCATTAGATCAGCACATCAAGCAACTCACTAAATAGGTTTTGCCAATGATCGTGTACCATAGTTTGTATCAGAATTGAAGTTGTACACAGTACAAATAAACCAAATTGAAGTTTCAAGAGGCAGAAGGAACTCAACGCAAGCTACTTATAAATGCCACACCTGTTATAATCAATGAACTGAATCGTCACACTCAAATAGCTGCACATTAACACACCTACAAAGCCACTGTATTTAGCTATCGCAATGCTACAGAAACCCCAGGCACCACAAGATACGTAATAGTTACCTTACAAAATTACAGTTGATGCTTCTTTGAAAACAATACATAGAGTGTTTATTGGACCTCATCGGTGTGTTATAGTTTATAATGATTTGAAAAGAAAATGGGAAACTGATTCAACCATACTCAACAGAGGTAACACAGGAATGGTGTGAATGCAATGAAACTCACGTCATGCTAATATCTTGCGATGGGGTTCGTCCTGGGTTTAACTGCAGATAAGGACACAGTATTCATCAAGACAAGATGCACTAATTGTCTCTTAAAAACGTTAATGCTGTATCATGAGCAGCAAGTGAGATTGTAACTACCTTCTCTTCACTGGAAGTGCATGACAGGGATGTGTTTTAGTCTTCCCGTTTGCAACGCTTTCTTGCAAATTCTGTCGGAAACGAGGATGCAGGCTGCGAAAGTAGACATCCTGTATGGATGAGAGAAATTCATACCATCTGGAACACTGACTAGTTCCTTGAGACCATCAAGTTTAAGATACTCGACAGATCAATGCTCCTTTTTCTATGTAAATTCGAGTAATGTGTTCCATGTCTGTCAAGGACACCCCCTTCAACTTTGGGAACCAACCATCATGGAATCCCAATTCTTGCTCATCGTATGCCCCTTTAACTTGCAAGCTTGTTAAATTCGATAGCTTAGAGAGATATGGAATTGGATTTTCTGTAAGATGGCACCAGCATAAACTTACACCACAAGAATCGTTGCTTTTGCCCAGTGTTTCAATAAAATGGCCGACGGTGTACAGTTATTTTTATCTACTAATCGTTATCTCATTGGTATTTCTTGGTCGGCAAATGTTCAACGATGATCCCCCGTTTAAGCTCAGGAAAAGCTCCAGCAAAACTTAATCACCATCGGCCATTAGACCAAACGAATTACTAATTGTGCGTCCTCGTCGCCCACTCACACATAACTCTCGGTAAAATTTGTAAATCTGGTGGTGTTAGTTTGACAAGAGTGTTGCCATGAGCTGAGAACATTGGAGATTTCAGAACTACTTCTGCCAGCCGACCTGTCAATTGAAGTGTCTGAAGTTCCGGTGGTAATGTCAAGGCCTCTAGCATTAGCACCTCATCCTGGTTTCATGCTTTGACATTTAATCTCAGGAGGTGTTGCAGCTTCGATAGAGAAGTACAAAGTTGTGAGCAGTAGTTGCTTCTTACATCTGAGATGTAAAGGCTCCTTAGCTGCACCAAATTTTTCCAGATTGCTGATAAATTGTCCACTGGCTCGGACTTCATCTAGAGTTCGTAACTCTGTTGGATCCCAAAGGTTATCATTGGCTGATTCCACACCTATTGAGTGAGGGCACTCCCAACCCTCCAAATCAGCTGGATTACATAGCATTTAATAAGGTGCCACATACTCCCTCCGTCCCACAAAGAGTATAGTTTTAGCATTTAAATTTTATCCCACAAAGAGTGTTGTTTTAGAGATCCATCTAATTAAAGCAATACCAAGTACCAAGAAAATATTATCTAGGAAAATGCATACAACCAATCAAATATCTAGTAGATGTTATCTCTCTAGTTCCAATACATATGAATTAATTGAGGATCCAGAAAATCAAGTAAATAATATGGTTTTCAATCACAATTGCTAAGAGTAATTAGGTGTAACAAGATCATTTCTTAGGATGAGTAATATGTATGAAATTTTTTAAAACTACACTTATTTTGGGCGGAGGGAGTAAGCATTTTGATGATGAAGAGAGTTATTAAGGAGAGAGAAGAAAACTGATGGAAACCGTGTCTTGATCAAGAAACAGTGTCTGCTCGTGAACCAAAGCGCGTAGAAACATCTGGTTCGGCGCTGGGTGAGTACATCATTTCCATCACATGTGGGACCACCTCTTGTGCAAGCCGGTGCGTGTACAGCTCTCTGTCGCCGTCCCTGCGGCCGCTGCTGATGCACCCCTGCAGCAGCCGCGCCCCGCCACACGCCGGCGTCCCGGCAGCTGTTGCGCCATGTGAAGGGAGCATGTGTTGGTACTATTTGCTTCACGGGAGGAAGAAGGGGTGCGAGAGTGGCGGCGTGGCCCAACAGCTACTGAGATTGGAGGAAACAAAATCAGAGGAAGGAGAGAGAAGCTAGTTTGCTGTCAAGAAGAAATCGAGATAGAGTGAGAGGAAGCAGACGTGCTGCTTGCTTTCGCTTGGAAAGAAGAACAGAGAGGGCGGCCGCCACGACCTCGCCCTGCGCAGCTCGCTGCTATGCATTGCGCGTCTTCAGCATTGCCGCTTGCACACCGGATCGGGATAGAAAGGTGAAAGATGAGGACAAGGAGTGAGATGAGAGAGTAGAAAAATTTATTATTGACCCACCTCAAGAAACTTTGCATTGGAGTTTATAGTTTGTACATATGGTGTCTTGATGATGTAGCAGTATAGAAACTCTCGATAGACACTATGGGTTAGGACTGCCCTGATTGAAACTTGAGCTTCCAGTATGAAGCAATTTCCAGACCAGTATGTGCCGCAGTTTCTTCAATGTTGCAAACTCACGAGGAAAACTCACCGAGTCCTTTCAAGGCTAAGTGTTTGTAAGTTATGGAGTCTGGTGACACTTCCTGGAAGCGACTTCAAGTTGGTGTTATTGAGGCATAGATATTTAAGATTAAACAATTCTCCAATCAAATGAGGAATAGTCTCAATAGGCAGGCCTGACAAATTTAGAACTGCAAGATACTTAGATTTAGATGGAATCAATGAAGACCATGAAGAATATATCATGGTTCTGTCAAATAGTAAAAAAGTTCTGAGCCTACAAAATGATCTATGTTTAATTTGAGATCTTTATTGCAGTGAAACACTGAAACTCTGCGAGAGTCTCATACATCCTCTATAACCCCAGATGTGTCATCATAAGTTGAGTTAAAACTCTCCTTTTCGGGACAGCTTAATTGCTAGTTCACGTACAAGATCATGCATACGGAAACATCGAATCCTGCCAAAACTGTTCCTTTCTATGACTTGAAGCATGCTCCGATGGACAAGTTCAACGAGATAACTTTCTGCAACCTCTTCCATGCTCATTGATCCTCACTGTTCAATAAACCCTTCTGCAATCCACAATCTGATCAGCTTCTTCCTACAAAGGAGATAGTCTTCTGGGAACATAGCACAATATAAGAAACATTTTTTCAAATAATTTGGTAGATGCTTGTAGCTTAAGCTTAAAATCCACTCCACATGGTTTAGATCTGGATTGTCGCTAGAAACACTTCCATTCCGTTTCACTTTTATCTTTGAGTGACAACAGGCTCCCTATTGCAAAAATAGCTAATGGCAAACCTTCACATTTCTTCATGATCTTTTGTACCCACTTCTGCAGTTCTTGGAAAACAATAGGATTTTCGGTTTTCCAAAACACCTTCCTGCAAAATAGAACCCATGCCATCATGCTCACTCAGAGGCTCTAGTGTGATCTTGCAATCGTCTTCAGCAATTGAAGCCACTTCATCAATTCTAGTTGTGACTACTAAGATGCTCCTCTTGTCACTACATCTAAAAAGTAGTTCCCCAATTTCCAACAGAATTGAAGCTCTCCACACATCATCTAGTATGATTACGTACCGCTTTTTATTCAGAATTTTTTCAAATCCACTCTTAACTCCTCAATGCTCATCTTTGCAACATCAGATTCGTTTTTCTTGTCAGCCACATAGAGTTCTTTAAACATATTTCTCAATATATTATAAATGCTACACAATTGTGACACTGAAATCTATGCTTGGCAATCAAAGCAGCCCCTTTCTCTCTTGTAAACATGGTGGACAAGAGTACTTTTGCCCAAGCCACCCATGCCTAAAATTGTAATAAACGTGGAGATCCTTTTTCTACGCACAACAACTTAGTCAGGGTTTCTCTATGTTTATCAATTCCTACAAGCACATCCACATTGTTTGGCGGACTGTTTCTCAATATATGCACTTCTTGCTTGTTACTATTTTCTAGCATCTCGATGTCAAGCCCTCCAAGTATGGGTTGTATATGCACTTCTTGCTTGTTACTATTTTCTAGCATCTCGATTGTCAAGCCCTCCAAGTATGGGTTGTATCCATCGGTCTCTCCTGCATGATAATTCCTTAAGCTTCTCCCTTATCTTCTTGACTTCAATGGCGATCCTGTCCAAAGAAAGCAAGACCCGTGGCCTATTGAGAATTTTTCTCAAATTACTCCAGGATCCCTGCCTCCTTTGTTCACCAATTGCATATATGTACTGATCAACAATATCTTCTATGTCAAATGACAGCCTCCTAACTTGGATAATCCAAGTGTCCAAGACTGTATTATTGCGCCCCTTGGCAGGAAGTGATGTGACTAAATCAGGTTTCTTCACAAGCAAGGGTTGCATGCCAATTCAACCCATAAGCTTAAGTTGATAGGAAAATGTGAGCAATTCACTTATATAATTTAACACTCCCCCTTACATGCAGCCTCTCAGACCTCAAACGTGGAATTTAGTAGTCGGCTGCAATTATTTTATTTAATTACGCCCACCAGGATTCGAAGTTGAGACCTCTGACTCTGATACCATAGAGTTGCATGCACTAATCAATTCAACACAAAAGCATAACCTGATAGGGAAAGGTGAGCAATTCACTTATATACTTCACATTTAGCATTTCTCCTGCCACAACAATGCTTATCTTTCCTACAGCTAGAAGAACAACAATATCTGCCATTTTCTTGTCATTATTTTTCTTCTATGGTTTGATACGAATAATCATACTATTTTGAGCACATATATCCACCCTGCATAGTCATATATACATAAAGAAAATAGTAAGTTGTCAAGTTCGATATATGAAGGAAGTCTGCATACTAAATTAATTTTCTTCCAGATTGTTTACTAATTTGGAGCAATGTTCCACCAGTAACTATTTAGAAATATTTAGAGTTAAAACATGCATTAAAAATGCAGTACATTCATTTTTGTGCTCGAAGATTTTGACGGGAGACCAGTGACTTGTTTTCATTGAAACCGAGCATAATTTCTGCATGTGATAAGTGGATCTCTAAACCAATCCTATTGCTTAGAAACACCTTGTTCTTATTATTAACTTGAACAATTAGTAACTATCACTTGACAATACCATATTAAGTAATAGAAGGTAAAGACAAGTATATATTCACTACTACATCTACCCCTATCACCACCGGTTCTAGAAGTACCTCACCGCCGGTTTTGAGTACTGTTAGATTTAACTAGGCGGTGATGGTCATGCCCGTCACCATCGGTTTCTCACCCGACGGTACTGCCTTCTCAAAAGACAAAAAAGGCTGCTGCCCCGCTCCACGTCTCCCCACGCCGCCGTCCCGCCCTGTGCCTCCTCCGGCCGCTGCCCGCCCCGCGCCTTGTCACCCGCCGCCCCTCAGCTCGCATCACCACGCCACCGCCCCGCCCCGCCCCTTGCCTCCTCCGGCCACCGCCCTGCTCCTTGCCTTCTCGCGCCGCTCTCCTCTGTAAAAAATTTCCGGAACCGCTCGGTGCTCCACTCCGCCTCCTGCACAATCGCGACTCCTCTCCTCCCCATTGCGCGGTCAGCTCCGCGGTGCCACCACACGCTCGCCCCCTCGCCCACCCTCCACCTCCTGCACAGCCATGCGCGCTCGGCTTGCAGCGGCGGCCACCTCGCTCGCCAGCATCGCGACGCGCTCGGCCTGCGTCGCTGCCGCCTCGCGCACCGGCTCCATCAACGCCGACCCGCAACCGCGCCGCCGATGCAGCCTCACCGCCCCCCGCGGCACCACGCCGCCGCGATGCCGCCGTCGTGCCGTTTCCATCCCGACGCCCTCCGCTTGGTGACCAGGGCCACATGTAGTTGGGTCCAGGGGTTCCAGGTGTGCTGCTCCATTCAAGAGGGCACACGCCCATTAGCTATTCGACAGATGGCTTCTATCCCTGTCATGAGGTCATGGCTAGATGCAATGACAGTTCCTTGCTATGAAATGCACCTGCCAAGCACACTGCTCACCAGGTGTTCGATGGAATCCCTCACTAGACCATTGTTCGAGGGAAGATTAATTCAGCAAGGTACATACATAGTCTAAAATTATTGTTTTTATTTCGGTACCATAAGAAGCATTTTGATAGACATCTCAGTGCACTATTTAACTAAATCGTATATTGTTCAGCTTTCCTGATTAAGCATTGCTGGAATATGTTTAGGACAATGTTGCTGTCACTACAGAAATTTCAATGTGTTAACTAATTGTGTCACTTCTATTCTCTGAATGGAAAATATTTTTTGTTTTGCACCGAAAGATCTAAAACTATATTTGTTTTTTGATGTTGGCATTACCCCTCAAAAGGTACTAATCTATCATTAGTTTTCTTCAGAGGAGGCAGGGACAGAGAACTCAGAGCAAATCAATTTTTCTGAATAAACTAAAGTAGAATTGCATTGTATATGGTATGCTCTTCTGTACTTGTTCCTGTGTTCCAGAGCTGCCCTCAACATTCAATAACACTTTTGGTAATCAATGTCTATGCTTGATTAGTTTAGGTAAGCAATCTGGGTCTGAATTGCATTGCCATCCTGCATTATTGGTATAGGATAGTCGCTTCCTTAGTTTGACTGTTTGTCATTTGAGTAGATCATTCAAGCCTATGTAACTCCTTACCAAAGATCCCATGACTGAAATCTACAGTGTTTTTGAGGACGTCAAACTTGAGTTCTAGGTGCTGCCTGAAAATATTACTGAGTTTATTATGCCATTTCAGTGCTTGGAGATGCATTTCTTCCTTGGCTAAATCACCCTGCTTCCCTATTAGTTTGTGATGATGACAGGTGAAGAAAATTTTGATCCTTTCCCCATTAACTGGTAACTGTTGACTTCTTTTTTTCAGTGTGGAAGATCAGATGTACTTATATGCATGTGCTGGGTTAGTAATTTTGTATATGCAGACCGCCTTACTTAAAGTCAGCAGTCATCAACATGTTTAGTTGTACATGAGATGCGCCTGGCATGTTAGTCTATTTCCTTGTAGATTGGGATCTCTACCCTTTTGGTTGTAACTTTATATGTCAAACTAATGCAAGCTCCCTTTAGTCATGGAGTCAGAAGCAGGTTGGAAACATCAAATCCCAGCTTGCTTTAGCCCGACATATTCTACATCACCTAGAGATGGCTCAAGACCACCGTGCTCTGTCAAGTGATGAAAATTGGCTAAGATGTAAACTGAAACAGCATTGTCTATTCCTAGCCTCACTGGAAAGAACAGTTGCTCGTCTCCATTCCCGGGTTCGTTATCTTAAAGAAGGGGATGCGAATACCTCCTTCTTCCACAAACAAGCTGGGTTTCGAAAAAGAAAAAACTTCATTGCCAAGCTAGTAGATGGAGATCGGGTGGCCATCAAGCAGGAGGATAAACATCAAGTTCTGTTCGACCACTTTGAGGGAGTGCTGGGACAGGCAAGAAACAGGTCGGTTACTTTTGATCTGACAGCCTTTCATCCAGCTGGGATTGACCTATCTGCTCTTGATGAGCCTTTTTCGGAAGAGGAAATCTGGGCAACTATCCAATCACTACCAGCTGATCGAGCACCAGGCCCCGATGGGTTTACTGGCCGTTTTAACAAATCCTGCTGGCCAATAATCAAATCTGATTTCTTATCAGCCATAACCTTTCTTCAGCAAGGAGATGCAAGGAGATTGGAACTTCTGAACTCAGCTTATCTGACCTTAATTCCCAAGAAAGTGGAAGCCTTGGAAGCAAAAGATTTTCGCCCCATTAGCCTGGTCCATAGTTTTGCAAAGCTGATAACCAAAATGATGGCGAATCGATTAGCTCCTCTGCTGGACAGATTGGTTGCAACCAACCAAAGTGCTTTTACCAGAGGCCGATGTATTCATGACAACTTCATGTTGGTACAGCAAACAATCAAGGTACTCCAACGTCGAAAAATTGCAAGTTTATTTTTGAAGCTTGACCCTATATCTAAGGCCTTTGATTCGGTGGCATGGGCTTTCCTACTTGAAATTCTGGAGCACTTGGGCTTTGGTGTTGTTTGGAGAACTCTTACTTCTAACCTTCTTAAGTCGGCCTCTACTCAAGTTCTTCTCAATGGGGAGCCGGGAGAAATCATCTCCCATCAGCGTGGACTTCGTCAGGGGGACCCTCTTCCCCCCTTGTTGTTCATCTTGGTCATGGACGTTTTCAATAACTTATTCCTCAAAGCTGAAGCGGAAGGGCTCCTTCTTCTTTTGCATTCCACTGGCCAACGTTTATCTCTTTATGCGGATGATGTAGCGCTCTTTATCCGCCCTGAAGAAACTGATCTGCAGCTAACAAGAAATCTTTTGCATGCTTTCGGTGAAGTCTCGGGGCTGCAGACCAATCTCCAAAAAAGTTGTGTCATCCCTATCCGCTGTGAAGGTGAAATTGTGGAAACAATCAGTAGTACTTTACAGTGCACAACTTCCAGTTTTCCCACCACTTACTTGGGTTTACCCATTTCTGATAAGAAATTGAGGAGATGTGACCTGCTTTCTTGGATTGAAAAGGTCGCGGATAAGCTGCCGGGGTGGAAGGCTTCCCTGATGACATTGGCTGGTCGTGCGGTGTTGGTTCGCTTCGTACTCACTGCCATTCCTATTTACCTGCTGGTGGCTATCAAAGTACCTAAGTGGTTCATACGTGCAACCGACAAGATCAGGAGGGGTTTTTTGTGGAAAGGAAGGAAAGATATTAATGGAGGTAGTTGTTTAGTGGCTTGGGAGAAGGTCATGAGACCAATTGATCTGGGTGGGCTTGGCATACACAATCTCGAAATTATGGGATGGGCACTCCAAATGCATTGGCTCTGGATTGAGAAGACCAAACCGGATCGGCCATGGGCTGGTTTAGAGGTGCCTGTACACCCTAATACAGCGGCCATGTTTGCAATTTCAGTAATCACCAATGTGGGTAATGGTCTGAACACCCTCTTCTGGACTGATAGATGGCTTCATGGTTGCTGTTTAGAGGATCTTGCTCCAAATGTTTTCAGCTGTGTACCACTGAAAATAAGGAGAACAAGAACAGTATTTGAGGCTATGCAGGACAACACTTGGGTGAGAGACATCAGAAGTGCTTTAGGTTGGTGAGGTCTGGTTGAGTATCTTGAGCTATGGGACAGCTTGGCTACCTTTGAACTCAACGGTACAGATGATACTCATCTTTGGAAGTTTGAAGCTTCAGGTACATACTCCACTAGATCAGCTTACAGGAATTTCTTTGCTGGTTCTATCACCTTCGAACCTTGGAAACAGCTTTGGAAATCTTGGGCACCCAGCAAATGCAAAACTTTTCTGTGGTTGGCAATCAGAAATCGCTGCTGGATTGCAGATCGACTACAAAAAAGAGGCCTCCCCTATCCGGAGCGTTGTCCTCTTTGCGACCAAGAAGACGAGTGTGTTTAGCACATTCTTACATCTTGTGTGTTCACGCGACAATTCTAGTTTGCCATCTTGCAACCTCTTAATTTATCCCACCTAACTCCCAGCAACAACATTGCATCCTTCGTTGAGTGGTGGAGAAGGTCTTGGAAGAAACTACAGAAGCATCACAGGAAGGGTTTTAACTCCCTTTGCATCCTTGGAGCTTGGATCTTGTGGAAACATAGAAATTCATGTGTCTTCCAGGGATTGGCCCCGAATCTGCAGCGAGCTCTCCAAGCTTTCAAGGAGGAGCCCCTCCTATGGGGTTTCGCTGGGGCTAAAGGGCTTGCTGCATTGAACCCCGGAAGGTTGGTTGAGCAAGTGCAGAGTGCGGTATAGGCGCTATTTGGTCAGGTCCTAGATTCAGTTTCTTTGTAACAGTTTTTTCTATCATTTTTCCACAGCCCTCCCATGGTCCAAGGAGAGGCGCTGGATTGTAAATTGGACTAAACTCTTCTCCTCTTAATACAGAGATACGCAGCTCTCCTGCGTGTTCGAGAAAAAAAACTAATGCAAGCTAAAGCTACCACATATTTTGATTTTTACTGCATGTCGACGTTCCAAGTATTTTTCTAATAGTATATGAGTTTTCCAAGTTCTCTAACAAAAGGTTGGTGTGCTTTTTTTGTTTCTAAATAATATTAAGAACTTAGAACATAACTTTGATCTCATAATCTCATCTGATAGCCTGCTCTTGAGATTTAACAGTGATGAGGTTCTATGCTACCACTTAAGAAAGAATATGGCTGCTCAATTTATTTGTATTATTTATGCCAGTACATCAACCTCTCAGTTTGTATAATGTATTGTAGCTTATTTTGCTTGGTAATGCCGGTATAACACAAGATTCTTGATCGGCCCGTCGAGTGCTGGACTGCCATGGACGTGATGTGATCGGCACAACAAAGTATTTTGCTGCTTATTAATGTTCGGATGCAGATTCGATTTTGTTGTACATATGTAACAGTTTCGTATATTAAACTGTATATAGTACTGTGATTTTAATTCTTAGGTGTTGTGTCATGCTTGAAAGTTTACTCATCTTGTTAAATGCTATTTGCAGGACACTAAGAATCTGGAAAAATCTGAGGAATTGAGAGGAAATTAAATATTGGTATCAGCTAGCAGGTAATCATTTACTCAAGGAAATTAAATATTAGTTGTATATAATTAGAGACAAACATCATATTTATTTGTTCCAGACACTGTTTATATCAGCACAGGCTGGGACATTTTCTTTCTGAAACATCTTTCTTGGAAGATTTGCACTGATAAGCCTTTCATAATATCATAGTTGTTCCATCTTATAGTACCTGTATCATCACTCATTGGTATCACTTTAGATTCTCTATGTGGAAGTATTGCTTGACTAGATTTCAAATGTTGGTCACTTACCAGACAGTTTATACTGCTACTAAGACACGATAATTTTTTCCTTTGCCACCTACAAGTTATTTCTCACTTAACTAATGTTTATAGGACAAATCCTCTACTATCTCAGCATGACATATTACTCCTTACTGGAAGCCAATGGATCTTGGTCAGCAGCAACTATTAAGGGATCCTCAATAAAGAGAAAGAATATAAAATGAAATGTATGGCAAATATGACTATTTTTATGCAAAAACTTTACACTTGCATGTAAGATTAATACCTGCGCATCTCAATGTGGCTCGAAACAAATGTTACCGTAGTAGATGTTTTCCCATGTTCTTAATTTCCCGTAGCAATGCACGGGCATTCAACTAGTGTAATAATAAAGGGTTAAGCTCCTCAATGGTCACACCAGTTGCTAGAATAATGTACATGATGCTTTCGATCCAGTTTTTTGTAAGTTAATTTAGTGATTCTTGATGAAACAATATGAGGCAAAGAGACTCGTACAAAAATAGAGGTGACATTCATGTTTTGCTGTGTTTGCAGGTCTACAAGGGGAATGAGCTGTTCCTCCTTGCATGCATGCAGGACCCCTGCGGTCCTGTCACTCTATGGTTTCCTCTATGGTTGTGGCCTTCGATTACAAACGTGGCTCTCTCCTTTTATAGAGATGCGGGTACAAATCTTCCATTAAACTCTACCCTGTACCACTATTTACAACACCAAGTCCATGTAACACTTTATTAATATAAAATATTCGACACATTTACAATAGTATTCCATAGAGAGAACGGTCCAACGGGAGCCTTACGAGAGCTACCCCATCTATCGGCATTGGTTTTTGTTGACAATCAAAATTAGCACTGCCTGAAGAAACCGACCAGACCGGTTGAAAACCGTTAGACCAGTTTGGTCTATGTAGTCCGAGTAGGAGTCAGGTTGTGTAAAATGTGAATCCTAACAAACTTGATTCCTAGCGGGTTCAACTTCCCCAGCCTATATATATGAAGGGCCACGGTCGATTGAGGACAACCCAATCGATCCAAACATAAATAACTTTTTATTTTTATCTCCAAATCTATCTTTTTTCCAAATTCTAACTGTTCTTCTTCTTGCATCTCTACGGTGTTCTAAGACGTTCTGAGTGGCCTGCCGACTTCCGGACAACCCTAGGCTTAGCGTTCCCGACGGGGTCCCTCCTAGGCTGATGTGGTTCTAGATTTTCATGACACTCCTCCCAGCAGACATACCGGTTCTGAAACCGGTCAACCGTTTGCATAGGAGCCTCGTGAGGAGATTCGTTGCTGTCCCCGCGTTCAAGCGCATTCTATGTGTTGACCAGATTTTGCGCTGGTAGTTTTTCATATGTGAGAACACATTGCCACCATCGAAATGTGGCTTTTAATAGTAAATATTATTTTGAATAAGTATAATTTTGTAATAATATTAATAAGAGATAATGCATTTCAACCTAGCGATTTAACTCTACGATCTCATTCATGATTTTCTTGACAGCCCGATGATGGATAACTAATTCAGAGTGTGGAACCTTGGCAACTTTGATGGACTTGAAGAGCTCCCTTTGTCCCGGCTGTTTTCCCACCTCCTGGAACGCCAACATGGCAATCAGATTGATCGTGCCGTCACCATCGCCGTACACCATTTCAGGCCGCATGTCGAAGTCACCTTCCCAGTACACCAGTTGCTCTCCGTTGGGACACCCACTCCATACATATGAGTCATAGGCACCATGGGCGCCGTGAAGTAGCCCATCTTTGCGAGCTCACGTTCTCTGAATGGCTTGTCACCATTGGCTGAACCGATGGCAAGAAGCAGATCGGCGATATCATACGCTGAGTAATTCTTGCTCTTGGTCACCACGAGTGGCCTGCGCCCAAAGACCGCCGGGCATGGTAGGTTCACGATGGCAGTCTCAAAGGTCCTCCACATCGATCGCACCGACAGTCGAGAGGCGGACGGAACGTAAACCAAGTCTCCCGGCGGCCCCGAGACAATGCTTCTTATCGTGCGGATGTAGCCCCCGCCGGACCAAGTCGGTGCCACCATGAAGAGGTGCTTGATGAACTTGTTCCGCCACGGCGACGGGGAGTTCCTGACGAACTCGAGGGCAACCATGGCCCCGTAGCTGTGTCCGAAGACGATGGCGGCCCTGCCTTGGTTCTTCTTGGTAGCATCCTCAATGAGCCTCGTTACCCGGCGAAAGTACCGGGAGTAAACTCGAGATCTCTGACCGGGCAACGGAGGAGCGTACCGAAAGTCGTAGGGAGCCCCGAAGAGGGTCTCTCCGTCGCGGTACCCGAATCTTTCTAGGGTAGACCTCAGTGCTCCAAAGCAATATTCCCTGTGCAGAGTAGAGTTGGGCTGGGCAATGAGTCTGTGCAGACCACTACTGGAGTAACAACATGGCTTCATCGCAGTTGAGTAGAATGCTGTGGGACTTACGGGTGTGGTGGATACTTGGAGCCGAACCCGCGAGCGGAGCCGAAGTTGGGGACGCGCGTGGTCACGCCGGGCATGTTCCGGAAGTCCCCGAGGGCGGGGTCGTAGACGAGGCGCATCTGCTCCTCGAAGCACGCCGCAGTGTCGGCGTCCAGCGCCCAGGTGCGGTTCGTCCACAGCCCGAACCACCCCTTCCCTCTCATCCGACCGCAGCGCGGCGTCGAGGGCTCGTAGGCCTCGGTGAGCCGCGCCTCCAGGTCGGCGCAGGTCACGCCGGGGACCAGCACGATCGGGTGGAGGCCGCGGGCCGTGCCGCCGTCGGCCGGCTGCCGGTGGACTGGCGAGAAATGGTCTCGAAGGGGATCCGGGAGGAGAAGCAGGAGTAGTGCTGAGAAGAAGCCGAGCACCGTGGTGGCCATGGTGTTGGGTGGTGCCTGCGCTGCCGGCCGGAGATACCTGTGTCTGTCGGCACGGCTACAAGATTTCCGGCCAGGCATGCGAGTCTAGCCTTATCGTCGCCGTGCAATCATCGTTTAGGATCGGACAATGATGAATTATTGCTACTTGACACGTGCTGAATTCCTGTTCGGTCCGCGCGGATGAGCATGTTGTGTGGATGACGCATGACTGCATGAGCTGTCCGTCTGTCTTCCACAATTATAGTTGGCCAACGGGCCGGCCCGGCCCGGCACGGCACGGGTCGGACTTGGGCCCGGCACAATTGGCCGTTTAGTTAATCGGGCCATGCCGGGCCGGCTCATATGCTGAGGTTCAGGCCTAGGCACGGCACGATGACCTATTTTTCGTGCCGGGCCGGCCCAAGAACCCAAATAGGTTGATTGTGCCGTGCCAACCCAAGCCCATGTAGTTCAAAATACCCTTTGTTCAATCCGAAGTTGCTTCAAGAGTTCAAATTTGAGAACCAAAATTTTACCATCTTAACACTTGCATACATAAACACATATAAACATAAACAGAGAAACAAAGACATCCAAGATTCACAATCACAAATATATTAACTTGAGCAATTTTTATTTACTGCCTCATTAAAAATCTTTGTAGGTAAAACGTCACACCTCGTGAGAAGAAAACCCTACAAAGGAAAAAAGAGTACAACCAGCTCTAATACATTGTTCAAATACATCAGTTCATCACAATTCATAAGTTCTGGACCAACCTGTCCACACCACTACACCAGCACACTACCCACTACTCAACGGTCCCAGATTCTTCATCAAGATACAAGTTCTCAAAGGAGTCTTCTAGTTCTTGATCTTCCATGACATGTTGCAGTCTTTTATCTGCTTGCTCCCAATCCTTCACCAGAGCCAACATCTCCACCATCTCAGGGCCCAGACGTCGTCGCCGCTCCTCGATGATCCTGCCAGTAGTACTAAAAGCAGATTTTGATGATATTGTAGAAACAGGCACAATCATAACATCTCTAGCTAGGATGGAAAGAACAGGATATGATAGTTTATGCTCATGCCACCAGTTCAAAATGTTGAATTCATCATCAAACTGGTTAACAGTATCACTGTCTAGGTAGGCAGAAAGTTCAGAAGCAGCAGCTAGAGAAGCACCAGAAGTAGCAGCATGCAGCAAGGCACTAGCAGATGATCTGCTATGCAAGGAGGAAGTACCACCAAGACCAGCACCACTTACAGAACTAGAACCAGAAATATCACTTCCAAAGATTTTACCCTAGGCAGTACTTTTCTTACCCGTAGGGCGTGGTTGTGCAGCCCTTTGCAGCCTTAGAGCACCAAACTTTGACTCATACTTAGCAAAAATAACAGATAATTCAGCTCTTACCTCAGTTAAGTAGCATGAGTAATCATCACCATTAAGCTTACACAGAAATCTAAGAACATTACTAAAGCCTTTCATCTTAGCCCTAGGATCCAATATAAATGCAAAGGCATAAAGCATAGGTATGTCACACCAGTACTGTAAAAACTTATCTTTGATGGGAACAACAACATTTCTTAAATCTTTATCATTTTTATAATTATTTAGATGGTGTGCTACCTCAAGAACATGATGCAATATTAAAGGAGATGTGGGATAATAAACTCCAGACAGAACAACTGTGCTATCATAGAACTATTCAAGGAATTTAAATAGTTTTTCAGCAACATATCAGTGTTGCCCTGTCAAGAGTGGTTGCCTATCAATCAAAGGATGGTTAGTTGTGATAATGACAGAGAATGAGTTCTTATGTGGCAAGAGATGTTCTAACATCAGATAAGTGGAATTCCATCTCACATCCATATCCAAGCCAAACTTGCGAGGTCTTGCATTAACAGTAATGCAATATGATTTATATGCAGCAATGCGTTGATTAGATGAATTTAAAAATAATATAGCAGTTCTAAATGCAGACAACATAGGCTTAAACACATCAAGGCCAGTCTTAAAAAATAAGATTGATGATATGACAAGCACATCTCTGATGCAGAAACAAGCTACCAACATAACTAGACAGAATAGGATTAAGCATATTAATAGCCTTAGTGTTAGCAACAGCGTTCTCCAATGTAACAGAGAAAACTTTATCAGTTAATCCAAAATCAGCTAGATACATCAATAAGCCGGAGACCTATGATCCTCTTCTCTAATTGCCAATCAACATTCACATAGTGAGCAACCACACTAAGATAATCCTTCTTAGTATTGCCAGACCAGATATCAGAAGTAAGAGCAACAGAGATATAGATTTCAAAGATTCAACAAGCAATTCATGACGATCATTAAAGTTTTTAGCAAAATCCCTAGTTGTTGATTGCCTAGAGACATGAACAAACTTAGGTTTATGAGCAATGGTAATGTACTCTCCAAAAACATCAGATTCACCAAAGCTTATAGGCAAGTCAAGACGTGCAATTAACCTACACAACTGAGTACGAGCAACAGCAGGACTATACTCCCAAGTGCTAAGACCTCCATCAGCACTATACCGAAGCTGAGATTGAGCCATTCGGGAACGACCTTTCAAAACAGGGCAGACAAGAAGGTGCCTAATCAATTGGAGCAGTACCATGGGTGGATTTACCAGTCAAGAGCTTCCTACAATACTTACATTTAGCACCAGTTCGACGTTCCTTACCATCTGTTACCTCATAGACCTCCTCGAAGTCGTTCCAGACCTTAGAGGTTGACACCCTTCTCTTCCTGGAAGCACCACTGCCACTGGCAGCACCGATGCTCACGCTCTCAGATCCGGCCTGTTGATGCTGAGGAGGTCCCTAGACGTCTGCGTCGAGGTCGATGGCCGCATTGTTGCCAAACAACTCCGCTGCATCCGCATCGAGGTCTTCCTCATCATCTCCGCGAAGACCCATCGCCCGCAACTCATAGTTGTGGGACGTAGGGTCATCGCCGTCGGCCATCACCGGCCTCCTGTCCCTTAATGGCCTGCGCAAGAAAACAACAAAGAAACATGTTAGAAAGCAGTGAAGGAAAGAAAACAAAGCAAATAAGAAGGCAAGCAGAGGGGAAAGAAAACAAAGCAAATAAGAAGGCAAGCAGAGGGGGACTTGCCTTTGGCCGGAGCACCGGAGTTGCCGTCGATGACCTCACCGAAGAGGGAGAGGGGGATTGGAGAAGTGGAAGGCGAAGAAGGTCGAGAAGAAGCGACAAAACAAGGGAGGGCGAGGCGAGCAGAGGAGGCAGGCCGAGGTCACCGACTGTAACACCTCAGGTGTTTAAATTACGAAATAAGCCTCATTAGCTTAACACGATGCATAGATAACTAAGAAAATTTTAAAAGAAATGAGTTATAAATTGGTTTTGCCTTGAATTGAAAATAGTTATGTATATGTGCATAAGTACGTGTATGTTAATCAAACAAATTAAATAACTTTCACATCGATGCAAACATGGCCACGAAATTTGAATTGACACATCATTTTTGGCATGATAAATAAAAGTCTAGTTGAAGCCTAGGAGAGAATGCAAAGTTTTGACCATGAAGTGACGTGCCCTCCGAATTATCCTTTTTGAGTTTTTAAAATAACTTCTAAACTAGAACTCAAATGAATATTGGCCTGAAACAAAACTTGTGTAACTTTTCATTTTGAACAACTTTCATGTTCGAGGATTTTTGAGTTGCAACACAAAAATTTGAGAAACACTTGGATTTGCAAACCAGCCCCTGCCTTTTCTTCTATTTTCACTGCGGACCCTTCTTTCTACGCTCCGCCCGACCCTCCGACGCGCAGT
Organism: Panicum miliaceum; assembly: GCA_032594955.1. Classification (NCBI taxonomy): domain Eukaryota; kingdom Viridiplantae; phylum Streptophyta; class Magnoliopsida; order Poales; family Poaceae; genus Panicum; species Panicum miliaceum. The sequence continues at coordinate 16,136,913 of CM064068.1, forward strand.
CGTTCCGCCCGACCCTACGTTTGCCTGACCCTCCACTTCGCCCGACCCTCCGACGCGCAGCCGATTCGCCCGACCCTTCGCTTCGCTCGACCCTCGGCTTCGCCCGACCCTCGCTTCGCCCGACCCTGCCCCGCCGCGCAGTCGCCGCAGGCCACTTGGCCGGCGATGCCTGACCAGCGCTAGGCGCCAAGCCAATGTCTGGCCACGCCCGCACGCCGCGCTCCTCCCCACGATGCGCTCGTCCCCAGTCCGCGCACACCACGCGCACGTCGGCGACGCGCGCCTATGCTCGCCGCTGTAACACCTCAGGTGTTTAACTTGCGAATTAAGCCTCATTAGCGTAACAATATGCTTAACTAACTAAGAAAAAGTTAAAGAAAATGAATTATAAACCGGTTTGCCTTGAATTGAAAATAGTTGTGTATATGTGCGTAAGTACATGTACTTTAATCAAGCCATTTAAATAAATTTCACAATGATGCAAACATGGCTACAAAATTGAATAGGCACGTCGTTATTGACATGTTAAACAAAAGCCTAGTTGAAGCCTAGGAGTGAATGCAAAGTTTTGCCCAGGAAATGTCGAGCCCTCCGATTTGTACTTTTTGAGTTTTTAAAATAACTTCTAAACTACAACTCAAATGAACTTTGGCCTGAAATAAAACTTGTGTAACTTTTCATTTTGAACAACTTTCCTGTTCAGAGTTTTTTGAGTTGCAACACGAAAATTTGAGAAACACTTGGATTTACAAACCAGCCCCTGCCTTTTCTTCTATTTCCACTGCAGACCCTTCTCCTCCGCCTCGCCCGACCCTACGTTCGCCCCACCCTTCACTCGCCCGAGCCTCGGACGCGCCGCCGCTTCTCCCGACCCTTTCGCTTCACCCGACCCTCCGACGCGCAGCCGTTCGCCCGACCCTCCGACGCGCAGCCGCTCGCCCGACCCTCGGCTTCGCCCGACACATCGCCTCACCCGACCCTCGCCCGCCGCGCAGTCGCCACAGGCCACTTGGCCGGCGATGCCTGACGGCGCTAGGCGCCAAGCCAATGCCTGGCCGCGCCCGCACGCCGCGCTCCTCCCCTGTCCGCTCACGCCACGCGCACGCCGGCGACGCGCGCCTCTGCCCGCCGCCCGCCGCGCCCAATGGACAAGCTGCGCCGTGCCCGTGTCTCCGCCATGTTCCGCCAGTCGCCGCGCTCGCCGCCCGGCAAGACAGCTGCTGCAGCTCATCGCCCAACCCGCGCGCCGCGTGATCTCCCGCTCCCCACGCCAAATCCTCCGCACCCAATCCCCTCTGCCCGCGCCCGCCGCACGCCGCGCCGGCTCTATTCGCCGCCCGCCGCGACCAGTAATGCGCCCCCGTCGTGCCGCCCGCGCCCGCGCCTCGCAGTCAAGTCCCGCCCTCCTCCTGCCTCTCTGCTGCCTACAAAAGGCCACACTGAGCCTCCCCTCGCGCGCCCAGACACCAGAACGCCGCCGCCGCCACCATTACCGCCGTCGTGCCCAGCTCACCATGGAGCTCACCTCTCCGGCCACCCCTTGCCAGAGCGGAGTCTCCCACCACCACCACAGCACCCACCGCAGCTCACTGCCCCACCCATCGTCGCCCAAAACCGCCGGAGCACCGCCAGCGCCGCCCGCACCGCCGCCACTCCTTGCTGCTCCGTGGACAGCCCACGCCGAAGCTCCTCCGTACCAGCCAAGCTTCAAAACGGGTTCCCCTCGACGCCGCGAAGCTCATCGACCAGCACATACCCTCCCCTCCTCGCCGGAGCACCGTCGCCGATGCTCCGCCCCGCCGCCGCCCCTCTGCTCCGCGCCGACGAGCCACCTCCGGCCACCCCCAACCCCGACCAAGGCCACCCCAAGGTAGCTCTCACCTTCCTGAATCTCCACGACCCTTTTCCCCTCGCCGCCGACGAGCCCCCTCACCGGAATCTTGCCTGCCGCCGTGCCAGCGCCGCCTAGGGACCCAATTGCAATGATTGAAATCTTTAAAAGAGTCTGCACGCAAGTTTCCAGGGACCCCTCTGTAAAAGAAAGTTAAAACTTTGAATTCAAAAACAGCGAAATTGTAAAATCCATATAAAATCGTAGAAAATCAGAAAAATACAAACTCAACTGTTCTGGAATCTTTAGATGAAAATCCACAACTTTTGTTATATGCATTTCTTCAGTTGCTTGCTAAATCTTGCTATAAATTAAATGGAAGGTTTAATAGACTTTAATTGTACCCACTTTTGTAGACAAAGGATAAACCTGAAAATTTAACAGTAGATTAGTTGCTTGAGTTATAGGCCAGTGTAAAAATATTAGTACCAGAACCCATCTCTGGCTATAACTTTTTAATAAAACTTGTTTATGCCAAGAAATAATAAAACTAATTTGTAAATGCTGTTATGTTGTGATTCATGTGGTGAAACTTTTCCAGAGCTGTTATAATGATGCCTAAATACCACAGAAAAAGTTTAGAACCTTTTTCCTTTCTGTAACCTATTTATATAATTTTGTGGTAGGAAAAATGCACTAATTTAAATTATTAGTTTCTATGCTTGGAAAATGTTCAACTTTTTACCGTAGCACACTATAGAGTAGCTCTTGCGGTAAAAAATGTTTCATAGACAAAAACCCTGTGAATCATCCTGTAGAAATTAATCTTTATTAAAGTATGTGTATCTTGTCCTATTTATTATGCTTTGTATATTGCACAGTAAAATATGAACAATTTACAGTAACACACATATGGATAGATTAATTCCCTGTAAATTTTTTGGTGTCAATACTTGAATGGTTTGTTCTGTATAAAAATAACTAGGTTATACAGTGGTTGTGTTTTACCTTTTTCATAATTATTCTGCTGCGTGAAAATACCTGAAAGTTTTATAGTGCTTTTGTCTCTGCACAATGTACTCTAAATAAAAATTTCATCACCAGAAGTTGCTTAGTTCAGAAGTTGTGTATAATCCATGTTGTGCTTAGAAAATTAAGTTTCCAATATAACACAACCCCTTCTTGTTTAATGAATTTAATAGTTTAAGTTATACTTTATTATCAATTGCCCGAGAAAATCTTAACTAAGTAACTTCACAACCAAATTGATGTTTTGTGAACTGCAACTTTATCGTGAAGGAAAATAATCTTCTTATACCATCGCTATAACTTATACTTGTGCATTCATATAGAATCGACTACTCTCGCCGACGGAACGTACGAGCTGGTGCCCGCGTCTGAGAGTGAGCAGCGTGAATCTCAAGTAAATCTAACTGAAGGTCTCGAAGACCCGAGCCCAAGTTCGAACGAGCCCCAAACTAGCTTTACCCAAGAAGGCAAGCCCTGGAGCATGAACCCTATTTTCCTAAACTTATGCAACTTATTATTCTATTTTACTTGTGCATTAAGTTTGTAGGAGTTGAATGGAAACTTAGTCACATGATCCTAGGTACCCACGCTCACTCCTATTGGGTTGTTTCGTGTTGCCCAGGACAACGACCCCTTTTGGCTCAACAGGGTGCAACACTCATAGTACTTGGTAGACTTTTATGCCCAGGAGACCATCGAGACCTCCGTGCGGTGCATGAATGCACCGTACCGACTTCAGACTCTCCAGAGTCAGGCGCTTGTGCATCTCACTGATCTTGCACAGGCCTACCACATGATGGCAGATACCGGAGATGAGCAGATTAAGGAACTCAGTGAGGAACTTGAGGACAGAGACACCCAGATTTGCCAACTTGAGGGCCAAGTTCAGGAGCATGACACTCATTGGTGAGAGAGATGATATGATAGCACACTTGGAGGAGCAGCTCCATGATCTGAACCTTGTGTTGGAAGATGCTAATGAGCACATTCAGTGGCACCATGATCAGAATGCCCCTCCCGACGTGGTGGCTATGGAGGAAGATGAGGAGGAGCCACAGGAGATTGATGGTGTTTCAGGTATGGACTTTGAGGGTGAGGCACCGCAGCCACCTCCGATGGGAGCTCACTCTCCTACTCACAGCGAGTCGTCTGTCAACAACCGCGACGATTTCTAGACGATGACCTAGGAGGACTTTTGCATATACTCCTCGATAGTGTAGCCTAACTTTTGGAAAGTGTTGTAATAGGCTAACTAAGAGTTGAGTACCTCTTTTGTGATGGGTACAACTTGACCATTGGATACTCAAATCATGTAGGCCATGACTAAAAACTTGGTGGTTTGATTGTGATATTGCAAAGCAGTTGAATCTGCAATTGCAGAAACTTGTCGGAATTTTTACCCATGTCTATTTACATTTCTGGACTGAGTGTTGAATACCAAACTTGTCCTAAATTTTTTGAACTAGGTTCTCACAAAATTTCAGTACTATTAGATCTTGCTAGTTGGAGTTATAGGCAATATACTATAACTCGTTCTGCTGAAAAACAGCCGAGACGGAGGAGCAAAGAGTGAATCTTTCGACCATCTTGGCCATCGATTTAGTGTCTAAGCTGAGTACCAAAGTTGTACATCTGTAAATTCCCTACCCACTTCCAAAATATGAGCAATTTTGGATGAACCTACCAGAAGTTATAAGTTTCTTATGGCAGACAGTATTCTGTCCACGATTCTATCCATGATCTTTCGGAAGTCTACTTTTCCACGCTAATCCTTTTAAATCATGGGAGCAATATGGATCACATTTCTAATTACAAACATTCACATTTCAGATGGTTCGAGCAACCCGTGGAAACCCGGATGGTTTTGGTGCTAGTGCTAGTGAATCACAACAGCAGCCACCGCCACCACCCAGTTTAGTGGAAGTAATGGCCGCTCAAACCGAGTTGCTTCGTCAGCTTGTCAAGGGGCAGCAAGCGATTTTTCAATACCTGCAGCAACAACACCATCAAGGGGATGGTTGTAATGTCCACCATCCTCAGGTTGCAGGCTATCCAGAGCTCAATAACAAGATGATGGACACAAGAGATGTTTACTCAGACTCCTTATTGCCCCCATCACAATTTCCGATGAAACTTAAGGATCACCAAGTAAAGTGTCGGACTCTCAAGCATGACCCATGCGGCGTAGACTTGACTGGATGGGAAATTACCTGCATAGAATTCATCCCACGAGGTCAACGTCAAGTTAGCAGAACTACTGACGCCGGCACAGTCCTACGAACACGAACTCGCTCACCTGTTCAGGAAAAGATAGACCATGCCAAATGCACCACACCCAAGAAAGGTTCATTAGGTATGCCAGTAGCGATATCTTTAGATAACAAACAGCCCGGTCGTCCAAGTGACAAAAACCGTTGCTTCATTTGTAGAAGTGCTAACTATTTTGCTTGAGAATGCCCTCAGCCTAGGCAGCCAAATCAGGGCCAAGGTTCTAGCCAAACCCATCAGAACAAGCGTAAAAGACAGAGGAACAAGAGCAAAAGACAGATTGATCAGCTTGAAGCGCTCCCCAAAGGTGCACCATTAATGACACGTACATTCTCTATCCATAACAAGCCTGCAGTTATATTGTTTGATTCTGGTGCATCACATAGTTTCATTAGTGCAAAGTTTGGGGCAAAAGTAGGCTTGGATGTTTGTCACACAAAAGGGTCATATATGATATCAACACCGGGTGGAAAAATTGCTTCCAACCAATTAATAAGGCTGGTACCGATAAAATTGGGCAGTAAAATCATCAACACGGACCTTGTTCTCTTACCCCTTGAAGGCATGGATATTATTTTGGGAATGAATTGGATGACTATGCATGGAGTCATACTGGACCTTTCTTCCCGAGCTGTTGAAATAAATTCACCTAGTCACGGAACCACTACCCTTTACCTACCGTTCCGGGAGTGCACAAATTCTTGTGCTTTCGTGATGGAAGGGATCAGCCTAGAGGATATTCCAGTGGTATCCGAGTATGCCGATGTTTTTTCGGACGATTTGCCAGGAATGCCGCCAGATAGGGATATTGAGTTCGTTATTGAACTGCAACCAGGCACCGCACCTATCTCCAAAAGACCCTATAGGATGCCGCCTAAGGAATTGGCCGAACTGAAAACACAAATCCAAGAACTACTGGACAAAGGATTCATTCGTCCTAGCGCATCACCTTGGTGATGTGCAGCCCTTTTTGTAAAGAAAAAGGATGACAGTTTAAGATTATGTGTGGACTACCGACCTCTCAATGCGGTAACCGTTAAGAATAAATACTCACTTTCCCGCATCGACGTTCTCTTTGACCAATTATCTGGAGCTAGAGTTTCTCAAAGATTGATCTTCGATCTGGATATCACCAAATAAAGATTCGTCCATGTGATATTCCTAAGACCGCCTTTTCCACACTATATGGACTATATGAATTCTTGGTCATGTCCTTTGGTCTCACCAATGCTGCTGCCTACTTCATGTATCTCTGAATTCGGTATTCATGCCCGAGCTTGAGAAATTCGTAGTTTTCATTGACGACATCCTTATCTATTCCAAGAATGAGGAAGAGCATGCTAAGCACCTGCACAATGTTCTTCAGCGTCTCAGAGACCATCAGCTCTATGCTAAATTTTCTAAGTGCGAATTCTGGTTGGATAGTGTAAAATTCTTGGGTCACACTATTTCCAGCGAAGGCATAGCCGTTGACCCCAGCAAGGTACAAGAAGTGATGGATTGGAAACCTTCTACCTCTGTGCATCAGATTTGCAGTTTTCTTGGTTTAGCTGGTTACTATCGCCGTTTCATTCCGGATTTCTCCAGGATTGCTAAGCCTATGACCGAACTATTGAAAAAGGGAGTAAAGTTTGTATGGGATGAGAAGTGTGAAGAAGCTTTCCACACTCTCAGAGAACATTTAACTACAGCCCCTGTGTTAGCTCAACCCGATAACACCAGGCCGTTGGATGTTTACTGTGACGCATCTGGCACTGGTCTTGGTTGTGTGCTTATGCAAGAAAATTGAGTTATCGCCTATGCTTCACGAGCCCTTCGGCCCCATGAGCAGAATTATCCGACCCATGATCTCGAATTAGCAGCAGTCATTCATGCTCTAAAAATGTGGAGACATTATCTCATGGGCACTCATTATAATATCTACACCGATCACAAGAGTCTCAAATATATCTTCACCCAAGCCGATCTGAATATGAGACAAAGAAGATGGCTAGAATTAATCAAAGATTATGATCTCGAGGTGCACTATCACCCCGACAAGGCCAATGTAGTCGTGGATGCACTCAGCCGTAAGGCCCATTGCCATTGCCTATCCGTGGAAATCTATAATGAGACATTATGTTCGGAAATGAGGAAGCTTAGTTTGAAAATGATTTCCCAAGGCACTCTGAATCACATCTCAGTCGAGCCCACTCTTCACGACCAGATCATCATGGCACAACTACACGATGAAGGAGTTAAGATCATCAAATAAAAACTCTCTCTAGGAGAAGAGAAATACAAATGTTTCCGCCAAGACCATAAGGGAGTTCTATGGTTCGAGAGTCGCATAGTCATTCCAAGGAATCATGAGCTCCGTAAGCAAATTCTTGATGAGGCACACCTTTCCAAATTTTCTATTCACCCCGGAAGTAACAAAATGTATCAAGACCTTAGGCAAAATTTCTGGTGGACTAGAATGAAAAGATAAATCGCTAAATATGTCTTAGAATGCGACACCTGCCAGAGAGTAAAAGCTAGCCACTTGAAAGTAGCCAGTACACTTCAACCTTTGCCTATACCCTCATGGAAATGGGAAGACATAAGTATGGATTTCATTGTTGGGTTGCCAAGTACTGCACTGAAACATGATTCCATATGGGTTATCGTTGATAGACTCACAAAGATGGCATATTTTCTTCTGGTACACACCACCTATACTGCCAAAAAATATGCCGAGATTTATCTCGATCGCATTATTTGCCTACATGGAGTACCGAAGACTATTATTTCCGATCGTAGTACTCAGTTTGTTTTGGGAACAATTGCAAGTTTCTCTTGGTACTAAATTGATTCGAAGCTCAACCTATCATCCTCAAACTGACGGACAAACTGAAAGAGTGAACCAAATTCTTGAAGACATGCTTAGAGCTTGCGTCATTAACTACAGCAAGAATTGGGACAAATGCCTATCCCTAGCAGAGTTCTCATATAACAATAGCTACCAAGTGAGTTTGAAAATGGCACCATTTGAGGCCTTATACGGACGAAGGTGTCGAACCCCTTTGAGTTGGTCACAGACCGGAGAACGCAAAATATTTGGACCAGGCTTGGTAATCGAGGCAGAAGAAAAAGTGAGAGTAATACAAGAAAACCTTAGAGCCGCACAATCCAGACAAAAGAGCTATTTCGATAGAAGGAGAAAGCCACTAAAATTTGAAGTTGGTGACCACGTCTACCTTCGAGTTTCACCAACCAAGGGTGTTCAGCGATTCGGAGTCAAAGGAAAACTATCTCCCCGTTATGTTGGTCCCTAAGAAATCATCGAGAGCTGTGGACCCGTAGCCTATAGAATACGACTGCCCCCTCAGCTTGCAGCCATCAATGATGTCTTTCACGTATCTCAACTCAAGAACTGTGTTCGAGTTCCTACCGAGATTATTAAACAACAAGAAGTAGTGGTAGAGCCCGACCTCTCATATATTGAGTACCCTATCAAAATCATGGATCAAAAAGAAAGAAGCACTAGGAGGAAAGTGATCAAAATATACAAAATTCAATGGAATGATCACACTGAGGAAGAAGCCACATGGGAAACTGAAAGCTATCTAAACTAAAATTTCTCTGGTTTTCTCAACTCTACCGAAGGTACACACACTACCCACACTAAGTTTATTGTCCGAATCTCGGGGCGAGATTCTTTTAAGAGGGGAAGGCAGTAACACCTCAGGTGTTTAAATTATGAAATAAGCCTCATTAGCTTAACACGATGCATATATAACTAAGAAAAGTTTAAAAGAAATGAGTTATAAATTGGTTTTGCCTTGAATACAAAATAGTTGTGTATATGTGCATAAGTACGTGTACGTTAATCAAATAAATTAAATAACTTTCACATCGATGTAAACATGGCCATGAAATTTGAATTGACACATCATTTTTGGCATGATAAACAAAAGTCTAGTTGAAGCCTAGCAGAGATTGCAAAGTTTTGATCAGGAAGTGACGTGCCCTCCGAATTATCCTTTTTGAGTTTTTAAAATAACTTCTAAACTAGAACTCAAATGAACATTGGCCTGAAACAAAACTTGTGTAACTTTTCATTTTAAACAACTTTCACGTTCGAGGATTTTTGAGTTGCAACACAAAAATTTGAGAAACACTTAGATTTGCAAACCAGCCCCTGCCTTTTCTTCTATTTTCATTGCACACCCTTCTTTCTACGCTCCGCCCGACCCTCCGACGCGTAGTCGTTCTGCCCGACCCTACGCTCGCCCGACCCTACGCTTCGCCTGACCGACGCGCAGCCGCTTTGCCCGACCCTTCGCTTTGCCAGACCCTCGGCTTCGCCCGACCCTTCGCTTCGCCCGACCCTCGGCTTCGCCCGACCCTCGCTTCGCGCGACCCTCCCCCACCGCGTAGTCGCCACAGGCCACTTGGCCGGCGCTAGGCGCCAGGCTAATGCCTGGCTGCGCCAGCACGCCGCGCTCCTCCCCACGACGCACTCCTCCCCAGTCCGCGCACGCCACGCGCACGCCGGCGACGCGCGCCTCTGCTCGCCGCCTACCGCGCCCAATAGACAAGCCGCGCCGTGCCCGTGTCCCCGCCGCGTCCCGCCAGTCACCGTGCTTGCCGCCCGGCAAGCCAGCCGCTGCAGCTCCTCGCCCAACCCACGCGTCGCGTGATCTTCTGCTCCCCACGCCAAATCCTCAGCGCCCAATCCCCTGCCCGCGCCCGCCGCACGCCGTGCCGGCTCTGCTCGCCGACCACCGCGACCAGTAACGCGCCCTCGTCGTGCCTCCCGCGCCCGCGCCTCGCAGTCCAGTCCCGCCCCTTCTCCCGCCTCTCTGCTGCCTACAAAAGGCCGCACTGAGCCCCCCTTCGCGCGCCCAAACACTAGAACGCCGCCGCCGCCACCATTACCGCTGCCGTGCACCACCCGCCCGTGGAGCCCCACTCCCCAGCCTCCCACTGCCCAAGCCCATCGCCCAGCGAGCTTGCCCTTTCTCCACTGAAGCTTACCGGCCTCTTCCCCGGCCAGCTCACTCCAAAGCTCCTTCGTCCCAGCCAAGCCTCGAAACGGGTTCCCCTCGATGCCGCGAAGCTCATCGACCAGCCCACGCTCTCCCCTCCTCGCTGGAGCACCGTCGCCGACGCTCCGCCCTGCCGCCGCCCCTCTACTCCGCACCGACGAGCCACCTCCGGCCACCCCCAACCCCGACCAAGGCCATCCCAAGGTAGCTCTCACCTCCCTGGATCTCCACAAACCTTTTCCCCCCCGCCGCCAACGAGCCCCTCGCCGGAATCGGGCCGATCGCCATGCCAGGGTCGCCAGGGACCACATTGCTTTGATTGCAATCTTGCCAGGGGCCTGCACGCAAGTTTCCAGGGATCCCTCTGTGAAAGAAAGTTTTAACCCTAGATTCAAAAACAGTGAATTTGTAAAATTCATATAAAATCATAGAAAATTCGAATAAATGCAACCTCAACTGTTCTGGAATCTTTAGATGAAAATCTACAACTTTTGTTACATGCATTTCTTCTGTTACCCACTGTTGCTATAAATTAAATGGAATGTTTAATAAACTTTAATTGTACCCACTGTTGTAGACAAACGCTAAACCTAAAAATTTAATAGTAGATTAGTTGCTTGATTTGTAGGCCAGTGTAAAAATTTTAGGACCAGAACCCATCTCTAGCTAAACTTTTTGTTAAACCTTATTTATGACATGAAATAATAAAACTAATTTGTGCTATTGTGTTATGATTCATGTGGTGAAACATTTCCAGAGCTATTATATTCATGCCTTAATACCACAGAAAAAGATTAGAACCTTTTTCCTCTCTGTAACCTATTAATATAATTTTGTGGTGGGAAAAATGCACTAATTCAAATAATTAGTTTCTGTACTCGGAAGATGTTCAACTTTTTACTGTGGGACACATTAGAGTAGCTCTTGTTGTATAAAAAGTTTCATATACAGAAATCTTGTAAAACATCCTGTAGAAATTAATATTTATTAACATAGGTGTATATTGTCCTATTTATTATGCTTTGTATCGTGCACAATAAAATCTGAAAAATTTAATGTAACACATATATGGACAGATTAATCCCCTGTAAAATTTTTTGTGTCAATACATTCATGGTTTGTCCTGTATAAAAATAACTAGATTCTAGCAGTGGCTGTGTATTACATTTTTCATAATTATTCTGCTGCGTGAAAATGTCTGAAATTTTTTTACAGTGCTTTTGTCTCTGCTTAATGTGCTCTGAATAAAAATTTAATCACCAGAAATTACCTAGATCAGTGTTTGTGCTTAATCCATGTTGTGCTTAAAAAATTATGTTTCCAATATAACACAACCCCTTCTTGTTTAATGAAGTTAATAGTTTAAGTTATACTCTGTTAACAATTTCCCAAAGAAATCTTAACTAAGTAACTTCACAACCAAATTGATGTTTTGTGGACTGCAACTTTATCGTGAAGGAAAATAATCGTCATATACCATCACTATAACTTACACTTGTGCATTCATATAGAATCGACTACTCTCGCCGACAGAACGTACGAGATGGTGCCTGCGTTCGAGAGTGACCAGCGTGAAGCCCAAGTGAATCTAACTGAAGCTTTCGAAGACCCGAACCCGAGTTCGGACGAGCCCCAAGCTAACTTTACCCAAGAAGACAAGCCCCGGAGCATGAACCCTATTTTCCCAAACTTATGCAACTTATTACTCTACTTTACTTGTGCATTAAGTCTATATGAGTTGAATGAAAACTTAGTCGCATGATCCTAGGTACCCATGCTCTGAACACTAGATGTAAGGTTCGATAGAATGCTATGCTAATAGGACTCTGGTAAAAGCCGAGTGATTTCCTGTCACTCGCGAGAATTTAGGAGTTGAATGTTTACTACATGCTGCAATCATAAGGTCGACGGACGGGGCTATGGTACGATGTTTATGTTGACGATTGAGGCCCGTCTGTTTAGTGAAAAATACTAAGGCCGCAGTGTGTGGTAGTGTTGGTTAAGTCTTTGAACGTAATAACCACATGCCGAGAATATGGTAATCGGTAAGCTTAAGTACCTAATCGGACCGGCAAGTGGACAGCATCCCACCATCTCAACTTCGGTTCCATGCGCGCACATGGTGGGTGCAGAGCTAGGCTCTGTAGTCTCGGATGGTGGCTCTGTAGTCTTGGAGTAACCACGTGACGTGTGTTTAGGTTTCCCTTGCAAGGTTAAGAAATTCGATTCGAATCGTCCGTTTCTCGCGGTTATTGAGACTGCTTGACCCTTTTACCACATAGAGTAAGAAGAGGAACAATGATGATGATTAATCTTATTGGATGAAAAATTAATTCTTCCATCATGTATGATATTGGATAGTTGCTTACTTAGAATGGATAAAGAAAACTAGAACCTAGAGCTAAAATATGAAAGTAAGGACCTACTTGTATATGCTTTTCGGCAAAACAAACCCCTCAAGCCAAAAGCCTTGCATGTCTAGGAGTCGGCTAAGTATATTCCACTAGTCGGGTAAGCCTTGCTGAGTATTAGTATACTCAGCCTTGCTTGTGGCTTGTTTTCAGGTGATACTTTGGAGGACATGATCGCTAGTTTGACTTGGCCGTGTACCCTTCCTCCTGGTTGGTCGGTGGAATGGGATACGCCCCCGGCCAACGGTGATAATGCCGAGTGATGTCTCGTACGGGCTTCATCGAGGCATCCTGTATCGTCGAGTAGTTATCGTTATTTTTCCGCTTCATTGAACTCTGAAGAACTCAATTATTTTGAACTCTGAAGTACCTTGTTTTACGAATCCGAACTCAGTTGTAATAATAATTTATGGTGAACCTGTGATGTAAAATTTGTGGAATGTTGTATCCTCTGGGCTCACCTTCGTGTGAGTACAGGTATGTGTGGTTTCGATCGGCAAACACCGTGGTTGTATCGGGAGGTTACCCGACAGACCAGTGGATTACTCCGTTTGAAGTGCGAGTTAGCCCTGATTGCCCTTGTGGTGATGGTTAGCGCGCTTCAGCCGGATTAATTCAGGTGGTTCTGCCACACCGACGAGCAGAGGAGGAAGAGGAGCCAAGCCGAGGACACCGGCGAGCAGAGGAGGCAGGCACAGCTGGCTCGCGTCGCTGCCGCTTGGTCTTCCCCGCCTTCCTCTTCTTCAATCCCCATCACCGGATCTGGCGGAGAAGCCCTGCCGGCATCGGATCTGGCCACCACAGCCCGCAGAGGCGCTAGATCCGGCGAGCAGAGGAGCCGAGGAGGCCGGCGAGCATCGGAACCAAGCATGAGGAGGTGAGGAGCCGAGCCCGAGGAGGACCACCAACGAGCGCACGAGCGAGATCTGGCAAGCAGAGGGAGGGGGACCCCCCGATCTAGGCGTGGATAGGCGGAGGAGGCGATGGGAGCGGCGGATCTACGCCGGCGACGGGCGTAGGACAGGCGGAGGAAGCTATGGTTTGGAGGTACCGGGGGTGATGACGTGACGCGCGAGGGAGAGCGGGGGAGGCGGAGGCGGCTCCCGAGGGGGCGTGTGTGGGGAAAGGCCGGCTAGGGTTCGGGGGCCAGGCGTTCCCACTTATATACGCGGGGGCGCTCGGGCTCCCGGGCCTTAGCAGGCCATTCGTGCCCGGGCCGGCCTGCGTGCCTAATCGGGCCGACGCCTAATTGTGCCAAGCCGGGTCAGCCCACATGCCTAGGTCCCGACCTAGGCACAGCACGACGCCCGTGCCGGGCCGGCCCGGGCCCGTTTAGCTTCATGCCAGGCCCGGCTTGTGCCGGGCTGAAAAGCCGTGCTCGTGGGCCGGCCCATGGGCCTCAAGCCTGATGGAAAACTATATCGACAATCCACACTCTTCCTCCATCTTATCTCATCTTTATAGCAAGGTGACCCGGTGTTGATGTTAGAATTTTGTGAGTACGATTTTGGTAGATGGAAGTGAAGCCGATGGAAGATTTTGGGAAAGCCAATAGCCGGTTTGGTCCAAGGTGCTTGGAAACCTGGTCAAAGTTATCGCTGGCGTGGTCAAGGTGCGGTCAGGGCCCAGTTAAAGGCGACGTGGCGAATGACTGTGAATCGGACGGGAAGGTATCAGTAGGAGTTTTTTTGCTAGAGTCCGATGTTTTTCAAGAAGTCCTCGTAAATTTAGTAGATTTACTTATTTTCTTTTGGTACAAGTTTATTAAGTTTTAGTCTCAGGCTATAAATAGTAGGCCTTAGTGTTTTGTAAAGAACAACCAATCATTCAATACAACTCTTTTCAGCACTTCACCACAAACCTTAGGAGTAGGAGTAGAGTAGATTCATCTTGGGCTTGTTGGTAAGCTCATTTTATCATATTTGATAGGCTTTAACTACTGGCGCATCGCTGCAGTTTCGTCTAGTTTATCTACCAGTTATTGATTTTTATCAAGTTCTTGTAATGCTGCATCATTCGATCTCTTGCTAAGTTCTTAATAGATTTCCCAATTTATCTAGCATCGACCAAAGAACTATCGATTTCTATCTAATATTTTACGCTGCAATTTGATGTCCGATTTCTTCGTTGATCCATGCTAACTACCCTGTTATCGCCAATCTTGCTACTCACTGCGGATAGATTCGTCAGCCGGTTCGTTTGTTATATTCTTGTTATCTCAAGCTATCTCGGTTAGGTCTGATTATTGTATAATTAAATTAGATCAAACCCTATCGGTTAGATTCGTTTATCAGAGACGATGACAAGGTTGTGATGACTTGATAGTATCAATCGGCCTTGGCCAATTCTGAGCTTCATGATAGGTGTAACTTCTGATATAGGTTCATCAGTTAATTTTACTCGGTTTATTGCCCTGCTGGTAACTTTGTCTCGGTTGAGTCTGATCCGACTAATGGTGATGGTAAATCTAGTACTGTTAAGCATTTGTGTTTAATTATGAGTATTTTGTGCTTACCCACTTTGATGAGATTCGGCTTCTTAGCTGATGTACGGATCACGTATCGGACAGCAATGCCGATATGTTTTTTTGGATCTATTAGGAACACCAGCCGATGAGTTCCTTATTATTTACTGATTAAATTTCTTTTTTTTATCAATTGTAGGTCAAATTAACTAGCATGCCGCAAACCTGATTTGCAGAACCTGCACTGGAGATAAGCAAAGCTCCGAGACCTTAACGTGTCGTGCTTCGCAAGATTCACCGTTTGAATTTTGCGACAACACCTGACTACAAATCGAGTGAGCTAGAGTCGACAAAGTTTTGATTGTCCCTGAGTTGTATCAACAAACTTGATATATAGTGTCAATTACGGGCTACTTATCAATGTTTTCCATAGTACCTACAGATGATTCGTATCCTTTTGTTTTAGTAGATTGTTGGATAGCAGCTCGTAGGTTATTGCAATGTCCTAAATGATAGATTAAGTGTTGGATATTTGATATGCGTCTAGGGTAAGTGTTTGTGTACATCAAAATCTTATCCGTACATGAATCCGGATACGCAAAGTCAGATATTTGAGATGCATATATAGGATGTATATCTATACCGGACACATCAGATACTATCCTTATCCGAACCTGGCCCCGGGGCTGTTACTGGGCGGTCGTTCGCCACGGGGCTGTTGCAACTAATGATCGTCGCCGACAGTGGCGGATCTTGCATTTCATGCTAGGGTGGGCTAAATATGCGGGCAGGGATGTTACATGTGGGCTGCCTGGCTTCGTTCTCAGCCTGTGAAATCAGATTGGTTGGTTGGTGTTCTTTGGGCTCAAGCCCACCCCCTAGATCCGCCCCTAGTCGCCGGTATATAGTGACGCGCGTGCAAATGTATAGGTGCCAACGAATACAGTTTACACTCTGTCCTATGAGGATTTCCAGCCAACCACTGCTCTGCGTCGCTGGTCAGGATTTGCAGCCAATCATTGCATTTTTGCATCGCTAGTTTTCCGCCAGGTTCCCTACTCAGGCTTCTATCTGTGCCGATCCATGTGCATGATTTTCTACGGTTCTCGTGCTCTACCTTCAACTCTGCTGGTGATTTCTCTTTCAGGACAGCGGGTGTGTGGGTGATTAATTGGGCGGGGGGAATGTTTGACATACATATACATGGGGAACCAGTGTTTTTTTAAAAAAGAAAACCACAAAATTTGACGTAACCAATTTTTTTGATAATATTTTTTGAAGATTACAATATGTAATCTTTTATATTACAAATCGAGGCATGCAGATTGTACAGGAAAAAAATAGAAGGGACAACAGGAATAAAACTCGTTGTCCATCTTTCTCATCAGAAATATCGGTTCATTTTCATCCAGAAGCTGCTTCTTCAATAGTAGAAACCAACAGTAATACTCTGAAAATTTTAAAAGAGAGAAGGTGAAACTTCTGTAGAAAGTTGATGTGAATGAAATTTAAAAATGAACAAAATGATATGCACAAAAGCACTTACATGCATGTTTGCAATTCTTTTTTGTATCTACAGGAGTGTCATACTTTTCATTACATGGATGTGTCAGCAGGAAGTAAGCCAAGCATTCTTGAAACGGTTTTGCATCTTCGTGTGAAAGAAAAATGAATTTTTATTTAAAAAAACTATATATATTGGAACTTTCTACTAATAGATGTAAAACTAAGGAAAATATTGTGTGCAAACCACATTCTCGGTAGAAACATGAAAACCCCCTTAAAAATCATAATTGCAAGTATTCAAAAAGTTTCAAACAATGCAGATCCACAGTGCATCATTAGATGTTCTTTCTAGTAAAAGTTGAGATGCAAAATTATTTTGTAAAAAATCATATGAAAATAACAAATTCCATATGCAAGTGCACTAAAAGACAAATTCCAAAGAATTTTGTCTTCTAGTGCCTCGTGCACTTTGAGTTTGTCATTTTTGTTTGAATTTTTCTAGATTGAGTTTGAATCCCAACTTTTGACACAAAGTACATCAATGGGTGCATCATGGATGTACACCATTTAAAACTTTTTGGATACTTGCAAGTATAATAGTTTAAAGGGTTTTCACATTTCCACCGAGAAGGTGGTTTGCACGCAATACTTTCCCGTGAAACTTTACATAGTAAAAAGCCAAAACAATTAAAACATTTGCACTTGTAGTACAGAAAACTTTGTAATTCTAGAACTTTGTGCAAACACATTTAGAACTTTGTAGTACAGATCTAATGCTTTTGTTAAATAATATAGTTTGTACAGCTCTAGCTTTGAAAAGATGATCTGTATTGGGGTATTGTACTATGAATTACAAAAACTTTAGAATCATGCAAAAAGAAAACTTCATACGTCTAGAATCTTCAAGAAAAATCACATAATCAGAACAAGGGACCACTTTGGAATTGTAAACTGAAATCTTTGTACTTAGCAGCATTAAATAAGCCACTGCAGTTCAGGGGGCATGTAAAAAAAGAGATCTACCACAAAAAATCCCTAGGGCTGCCTACAAAATTGTGAGGGTATAGTAGTCAACAACTAAGGCTTCAAATAATAAACTCAGGAAGAATTAAGCTATGTTGAGCAAATAACATAATACATGTTAGGATGACTCTGAGACAACATACAAATGAGAATATAATGAGGTTGCTTTCTCTACTCTAACATATACTGGTGACTCTACTATAAGGGCATGAATATATATATATATATATTATGAATTTATAAACTTTAAAATTATGTATAGATTTTCTTCACAGAAATCAATGTGCCTTGGTCTCACCTGTACAAATTGGAAGTTTAGTAAGCTTCTTGTTAATGTGGACACAATGGTCACAACTCATAAATTGAATTCACCATGGTTTTGACAAAACAAAGGAACCTACTGTGCAAATGCCTTGACAAATTGCCAAAAATACCAGCAACTCAAAGCATTACTTTCTTTTTTGAAGAGTGTTAGGCACAACAAGGTAGTATCTTCAAATAATAGTACTAGAACATAACGTGCGCTTCCCGCGCCCTACCATGAGTTACATGTAGTGTCCATACCAATATGAATTCTTTGTTTGTAACAGCTGCAGTTCTTTAGCCTAGCATCTGAATTCTTTGTATGGAACTACTTGTTATACATGCAGTAATATGCAGTACATATCCTTGGAAGAGTTTCTTAGACTAAAAGATGGGTTACTTTGGAAATTCTATCTTATACCTTTCAATCAAACAGGCCAAAACACACAGCAAAATTAAGAAGCAATATGCTGAGTGTCACAAACTGAACCATAATACCATGAATTGTATCCCATGCAAATATCTTAATAGCACTAATACTGTTTACGGAATGGCATCTATATCCTGTATCTAGGTTCTGTCAAGCCATAATAAATTACATTAGACAATCAACATTGGTAGCTACCAAACATTTAGCAGGTAGCTTAGAATACTGATCCAAATTAGAGTGGAGTACTAAGATACTAAAGGAAGGCGGAGATAACATAGTTTGCAGTCATGCGATATCCAAAAGAGAGTTTAGTGATGCTGAGAGCATGAGGCTATAAAATGACTAAGTGTGACATATGCAAGAGGATCAGGACAGAACGCCAACGTCCCGCAGGATTGCTGAAACCACTAGACGTGCCAGTATGGAAATGGGACGACATCAGCATGGACTTCATCGTAGGATTACCCCGAACTCAGAAGGGGCATGATGCTATTTGGGTAATAGTTGACAGGCTAACCAAGGTGGCCCACTTCATTCCAATTGGAGAGAATTACCGGGTAGACAAGCTGGTAGAGTTGTATGTTGACACTATCCTGAAGTTGCATGGTGCACCTAGAAGCATTGTATAAAACAGAGGACCTAAGTTCACCGCTAGGTTCTGGCAAAAGTTACATGAGTCGATCGGGACAACACTTGAGTACAATACCGCGTACCACCCACAGACAGATGGCCAGACTGAAAGGGTAAACCAAATACTCGAAGACCTCTTGAGAGCATGTGTTCTATCCTATGGGGTCGATTGGGAGAGAAGTCTGCCCTACGCCAAGTTCACAGACAACAACAACCACCAAGCTAGTATACAGATGTCACCATTTGAAGCCCTCTACGGCCGAAAATGTCGAACACCATTGATGTGGTCAGAAACCGGGGAGAGATCGTATTTCATCCCCGACGCGATCAATGAAGCGGAAGAGAATGTAGCCAAGGTTAGGGAGAGCCTGAAGATCGCCCAGAGCAGACATAAGAGTTATGCCGACAAATAGAGAAGGGAACTAATGTTCGATGTCGGGGATTATGTGTATCTAAAGGTGTCACCACTTCGAGGCACTAGAAGGTTCCACATCAAGGGAAAACTTACCCCAAGGTACAGTGGACCGTATCCAATCATCCAAAGGATCGGAGAGTTGGCATACAAGCTACAGCTACCGAAGGAACTCACCGGAGTACATCCAGTCTTCCATGTATCACAATTGCGCAAGTGCTTGCGAGTGCCATAAGAGGAAGAAATACTACCAGAGGCAGTTGTTTTGCAAGGAACCCTAGAATACGTAGAGTATCCCATACAGATACTAGCCCGAATAGAAAAGGAGACAAGGAGAACCACCATTCCCTATTGCAAGGTACTATGGAGTAACCACACTGAATGAGAAGCTACTTGGGAGAATGAGTCCGACTTAAGAAAGCTATACCCGCGTCTCTTCGAAGACCAGGTAGACCTCTAATCTCGAGGATGAGATTCTTGTGAGAGCAGAGTCTGCAATATCCCAGAAATCTCTGGAATGTTATATGCGCAAAATTAGGGAATTTCAAAAACTTTTTGTTTGAATGTGCAACTAGATAGGGAATGTATGGTTAAACTCTACCTTTCTCTATTCCTAGCAATTTAAAATCCAATGAATATAAGGATATAATGATAGTGAGAAAATATTTTGATTTAATTGGCCTTATTGGAATCTCCTTGTTTGAATTTCATTTGGATTTTAATTGGTTGAGTTTTGTTTGAATCGGGTGGAGTTAAAATCAACTAGGCTAACTAACCCGAACCAACCCAGCCCCCCCTAACCTCCAACTCAGCCCACTAACCAGGCTTGCCAGCCCCTAACGGCCCACATCGGCCCAGCCCAGCAGCGCCACCACCCCAGATCGCCAACATTGTGCACCCAGCTGAACCCTACCTCACCTTCGCCTTGGGTCACTAACAAGCGGGGCCCGCTTGTAAGCTTTCCCTTCTACCTCGCAACGGCCTCACCGCAAGCCCTGCCACGAAGCGTGCTGGCCGCCTTTACCTCGCGCGCGCACTACCCTTGCTGCAGTGCCGCGCGCTGAGCGCCACATGCCCCACACCGCAACCTGAGCCCCTCTACCGTCGATCCTTGGCATCCATTCCTAAACCCTAGCTTCTCTCGTATAGAAACCCCTGACCGTCACCGCCCCAAACCCAAGCTACCCCCTGGGCTTCTCCCCTTTCGCCGCCACCACGAATCGGGGAGAGAGGGCCAAGGGAGGAGAGGAAGGAGGAGGAGGAGGAGGAGTCCAAGACCGTCGCCGACTCGCTGGAGCTTTGTCGCGCTTGCGCCCGCACGACCACGCTGACATAGCTGCACGACACAACATGACATCAACCCTCCTGCACCGAATCGATGCCGCACCGAGCCAATCGTCCAAAAGCCCGACGGGTGAGCACCGCCGACCTCCCCCATTGCCCTCCTGCTGCCGGCCGCCGCGCCGATGAATCCTCCGCAGTAGAACCCTAGGACCCCACCCCTTGTGTGCGCCATTTGCAGGAGCCCGACGCCGCCGCAGCCTTGCACTGCAACCCGCCATCGACGAACCCAACCTCGCCGTCGTTCCGTTGCCGCGGGCCTAGGGTACTGGGACCCCACGCGCACGGGCAGCCACGCCGTGGCCCTAGAATGCTAGGACGCCGCGCGTGCGTGTGGATTGCATGAGCCAGCCCGCGCCTCGCCGGACCGCCGCCGCTCTACTCGTCGGCGACACGCCATGGCTCCGGGATGCTGGAACGCCGTGCGCGCACGCACGCACATGCACAAGCACAAGCCGGACCACATCGTTTGCCTCGCCGTTCATGCACCGGCGCGCCATGGCCATGGTGATCGCGGACGTCCCTGCGACGTCGCGGCACGGCGCACGCGAGCACCTCTACGACATTTCGCCGAGCGGTTCTCGTGCAGCCGCCTCCGTTGCACACACGCACACATGCACATGGGTAGCCACACCGGATTCGGCTTAGATTGACCGCCGAGGCCCATCTGCCAGCGAGGAGGGGAGCGCCGACAGGTTGACCCAGCTTGCCAGTGAAGGAAGGAGAAGGGAGGAGGAGGACTGGAGCCAGGTGGGCCATCGCCGAGCTAGCCTGCCAATCCCAAGGAGCCAGTTTGCCAAGCCGGAGCCAACAACAAGCCGAGATCCAGCCAAGCCCAAGGCGCTGCGGACCGAGCCGAGCCAGGTTGGCCTGTGAAGCCGAGCTGAGCCAGCCGGCCCAACTGATTTCAGCCCGTGAACCGTAAGCTACTTAACTCTTTTTCTTTTAAAACCCAACCTGAACAGTGGGTCCCACATGTCGGTGAGACCCTGTGACTGACTTGTGGACCCGTGGACCCCTTAACCATTGACTGGTCAGCGTTGACGAGTTAGCGTTGACGTCAGCAGGGCCCAGTGCTGACGTCAACTAGTACTGACCCTACAGTGATGTCATGCTGACATGATGTCAGCATGCCACGTGGTACGCTCTGGTGGCACCAGGTGTCACTGTTGTGTGTTTTCTTTTATGAAATCCTTTTATCAATTTTAAAAATAGATTTAACCTTAGGAAAATCATAATAAATCAACCGGGCCTCCGAATATTATGAAACTGGTCTCATAATTCATCTAAAATCATGACCTACCTAATAGAGTAGGAGTTGTAGTGATTTGGATGTTTTTTGAAGACTTTTGTGCATTTTTGCACTTCAACCCCTTTACTTATTCGTATTTACGAATAGTGCCCGATGCCGAGGAGTTGACCGATGCCCCAGACTACTTGGAGCCGCAGGAGTTCTACGAAGACTCGCCAAGTTCACGCCCATCTTCGATCTGAACTCCTATAGGCATTTGCTCGCTAGATGTGCTATTGCTTCATGAGATGTTACTATGAGATAAACCTGCATAGCCTCTTTACTTGCCTGACTTGTAAATAGACCCCCTTACCGACCTCTAGCTAGTATAAATAGGCCCCTTTTGTTGATACCGGTTCTTGCACGACTGGTTAAAAGCAAGGTCAAAGATTCTAAGTTGATCGAGAGGCTTGGAATCGGCGTGAGTCATTGATCGCCAGGGAGAAAGCCGATAAGACTAAATGATTGCCGATGAAAGAGGAAGCTGATACTTGAAGAGATGGAATCATGGGCTGATGGTGGATGGGCCGACGTTGGATCAAATGCAAGGAATGTAACATATTTGGCTTTTTGAGCCAGAAAGAGCGTCGTAGCCGATGGGACCATGGAAAGAGCTGGCAAAGTTACGTCAGCAAGTTATCTCATAGATTTTGTTTAGGAAAGTTTATTTCTTTGCTGTCAAGTAATTTGTAAGTCGTAATCAACAAGGCTTTGTAGCTTAGCTATAAATAACTGCCCTCAGGCATGTACCAGAGACATCCAATGATCAATATACAAACCCTTTTTTCACTTTTTCTCTTTTCGGCGGCTTCGCCTTAGTTGCAGTAGATTTTTCTTTTATGAGTTCTTTCTTGCACGTGGGGCTGCATCGACTTCGATATCCGGCTTGCTGGTAAGTTCTGTGCCGAACAAGACAGATAGCTCAAGATTGATGGCGCATCGCTTCTACCTCTATCCTGTATTAGTTCAAGTTATCGAGCAGATTGGATCTCTGTCTGGTCTGTTCACCAAGTCATCGATATCAGCTTGTTCCTGTTAGATTAATCTGTTTAGTCTAGCTTGTTTCTTGCTGTTATCATCAGTTATCGGTATTTGCTAGATTTGACACGGTTAGATTCATTTAATCTTGTTTTTATTTAGTTTTCACCACAATTTATCCAGCCTAGATCTAAATACCATCGGCCAACGCACGGCTTGCTTGCTGCACGATGTTAGGCCAATCGGGTTCGGATGTAGGTGTTTTTTACCAAGGCCTCGCTAACCCGTTTAGCATTGCTTTGTCTGTGCAATCGGCCGGAGCTTAGGCCGATTGATATATTGTTGTATCGGGCTCTTAGCCGATGCCCTTGGCAGAATGATTCGGAATCCAAGCCGTTACGTTCCGGGATTTAATATTTTTTTTGTCCCTTGTCAATTGTAGGTCAAATTGACTGGCACGCCCTGCACCACCGCGCAGCTGAGTTGGACTCTTCACTGGAGCGAAGCAGAAACTCCCAGGCAGTGTTAGCCTAAACGTTAAATGGTGAATGGTTGGTCACCCATCATTTAGCAAATAGTCAGTATACACGGCCGTTTAAACGGCCTTTTAAACGGTCGAAACGGTTTTGCACGGCTTTACAAGGCTAATTGGCCTACATGGCTACCTATCGAGTAGCGTTTACATGCCGTGTAAACGGCTTACACGACTATGTAGGCGAATAGTGCTCACAGGTCCTCGCGTGTGCCGACGTTTAAGGCCCATCACCAGTTTTTTCCGTCAACACGCTTTTGGCACGCCCGGTGGGACACGACAACGACACCACGATGACCAAGAACAATGGGATGGATGATAGCAAGATCCTGGTGCCCACAATGGATGATCTCAATGACGATCAGAAGTGGCTGGTCGAAGAAGCTATGAAGCACACTCAAGAAGCCTGCCTCAAGTCATTCACTGTGACTAGGAGGGGAGAGGTGATACAGAAGCAGCCGCTACCAGGGCCGGGGGGCATCTCCATCATGGAGGACTCGGCCAAGGTCAAGGAGATGTTCGATCAATCCATAAGCCATGCACTAATCAACTAGCTAGGGTTCTAATCGAAACCATCAAGGATGCTGTCAAGAATGTTCTTTCTGAAGGCGTTCAGGGGAGCAACGTGGGGCCATGTTACTCAAACCCAGAAACATCGGCCGCAGTTGGTGCTAGAGTACCCGCATCAATGGCCGATGGAGTTCTGCCCAAGCAAACAAGTGTGCTGATGATCAGCGCTGGGGCGAGCTCATCGCCGTACGTGTTGAAGCGCCCGGCATCTTCAGCGGTGCACACTTTGTCGCTACCTGCAGCTGCATTTGCTGGCAATCCTGCAATGAACACATCGGCGCCAAGCAGAGGCATGTTCAACACCCCAGCTGGATTTGTACCTTCCACATTGGGCATGCCGATGGAATTCTGGCCGTCGATCTATTCATGGATGTTCGGACAAAAGAACAACATGATGAGCACTCCCACTACTACATTGTTGATGGTGACGTCTGCTCTGATGATTCAACAACTACCGCAGACTCCACCGGCACCGACCCAGACTTGGGGGCATCACGCAGATGCATCGGCTTTTCAGCCGATGGATGCTGCTGCGGGACAGTCGATTAGTCCCCAAATCTAGAGGGCCTTTCAAGATACAAACTTTCAGATGCCAAACCTCATGGTGCAGCAGCCTAAAATTGATTGGGCCAGCAAAATAGCCGATGTGATGAATAATCAATTCAGTTTGAAGCCTGAGGAGCCTGCATTTATGTACAGGAAGCCTTACCCGGAAGCCTACGATCAGATCCCGTTGCCTCATCGGTACAGACTGTCAAATTTCACCAAGTTCTCTGGGCAGGACAGCATGTTGGCCGTTGAGCACGTCAGGAGGTTTCTGGTGCAATGTGGGGAAGCTACAGCGACGGATGCCTTGAAGATCCACTTTTTCCCGCTATCTCTTTCTATTTCGGCCTTTGTCTACTTTGCCTCGCTGCCAGCCAATTCCATAATAAGTTGGGCCGATCTTGAGAAGGAGTTCCACAAGTACTTCTTCACTGGAGTACATGAGATGAAGATCACCGACTTGACCGCGGTGCGACGGAGGAACGACGAGCTTGTTCTGGACTACTTTAAGAGATTCGGGGATGTCAGAAGCCGCTGCTTAAATATGTCTCTTAGCGATGGTCAGTTAGCTGAATTGGCCTTTTAGGGATTTCTGCCACACATCTGGGAGAAGTTTTCGTCCTAGGTGTTCGAGAGATGAGTCATCTAGCCTCCAGGCTTGCTAATATTGACGTTCGAGCCCACGACAATAGGAATAACATGTTCCAGAAGAAGATCAACTACGTTGGGGATTCTTCTAACTTGGAGAGTGAGGCTAAGATTAGCGTAGCTGAATGGGTCAAAACCAAAAAGCCGATAGTGCCCGTTCGCTAAGAAAGAAGCTGAGAGCTACGGGTTTGACGTCACAAAGGCCAATAGGATTTTTGACTTGCTGCTGCAAGAGGGTCAGCTCAAGTTGCCCTCCAATCATGTGATCCCATTGGCCAATGAATTAAAAGGCCGCAGGTATTGTAAGTGGCATCATTTGGTCACTCATAATACTAACGATTGCAAGACCTTCAGGAAGGAGATCCAAACGTCCATTGAACAAGGAAGGATTAAGTTCGACAGGCCGATGAAGATCGATGAGCATCCTTTCCCAGCCGGTGCGGTTGATGTGGGAGCCCAGGAAGTCGACAGAGATGCAAAGGTATTAGCTTCTGATCATTCTGATCATGGTACCGAAAACCCGAAGACTCATGTATCAGCCAATGGCAGGAGGACCCAAGGCCGATATGAGCAGGGAGAAAATTTCAGGAGGCCGCGCAGAGTTGTCACATCCCAAATGCTCCTAAACAAGTATCAGCGCCAACAAGAAAGGAAGAGATGCTGTAAAGAAGAGAAGGACAGGTGTGATGTAGAACACTGGCGATGCCCGTTCTTTGCTTTCTGCTGGAACTAAGGCCTGCGCTTGCCATCAGCCGATGATTGTCCCAATTGCCATGGGACGTGTGAAGGCCGATACGACTTCGAGAGGAAGCTCC
Organism: Panicum miliaceum; assembly: GCA_032594955.1. Lineage (NCBI taxonomy): Eukaryota > Viridiplantae > Streptophyta > Magnoliopsida > Poales > Poaceae > Panicum > Panicum miliaceum. Next base: position 16,162,953 of record CM064068.1, read on the forward strand.
GCGAAGACAACCATTAGGAGACGATCTTTAGAGGTAAGCACAATGGAAATCGTGTCTTTGTTCATGATCGGCTAGGTCCGTGAGTTCCTGAGCAAGCTACGATTGAAGAACAGGCTGCAGATCGTGTACCTGATGAAGCACCTCTAGATTGGTTGGCCGAACGTCATAATAGTTACCGGTACGATCCAGAGGAATACGCGGATTGGTGTATTCAGGGTTTGACCCGATCTCAGAAGAGGAGGGTTCAAAGGCTCTGGCATAGGGAGCAAGAGGAGGAGCGCACCTATGAGAAGAAGGCAGTCAAATCACAAGTGTGGCGCGTCCGGCAAAAGGCTGATGAAACTACCCAGTCAGCATCGGTCAATATGGTTTTTGTGTTGCCCATGGAGTTCAAAGCACCAGTACATGACGATGATGAGGTGGTAGTGGCAGAGCTCGCACTTGACCCAGTCCAGGCCTCATTTGCAAAGCTAGAGGAAAAGGAGCAGAGGCATCTAAGACCTTTATACGTGAAGGGGCATGTTGATGGCAGGCCGATGACCAAGATGTTGGTTGATGGAGGGGCCACAGTCAATGTCATGCCGTACATTGTTCTCCGGAAGCTTGGGTTTGGCGAAGAAGACATGATGGGGACTGATATGGTTTTGAAAAGCTATGAAGGGAAGACCTCGCATGCTCGGGGGGCAATCACCGTTGAACTGACGATTGGGAGCAAGACTGATGAGGACATCCTCCACTATTACCCGCTGGCAAAGACGCAACAAAGGGGGCAAAGTGGCCCAGTTGTAGTCGGGCGGCGACCGTGTGAACCTCTAAATAATCCCACTTTGCTTATCTTGGGAGGAGGAAGCCACCTTAAAAGGGAGAGCCACCCTTCCCCTATTGGACTATTCTTTTAGGGAGATTGGGCCTTTCCCCAAGTGGGTGTGCCTAAGAACCGTTGGGGTCTGGGCAATCTTAATTTATTGGGTCTCGGCCAACCCCACCTGGGCCAGATACATCATTTGGTATCAGATCTGGGCCCTTGTTTAAGGTGGTGGGAATGATGAGGACATCCTTCACTATTACCCGCTTGTAAAGATGCAACAAAGGGGGCCAAGTGGCCTAGTTGTAGTCGGGTGGCAACCGTGTGAGCCTCTGAATAATGCCACCTTGCTTAGCTTGGGAGGAGGAAGACACCTTAAAAGGGAGAGCCTCCCTTCCTCTATTGGACTAGTCTTTTAGGGAGATTGAGTCTTTCCCCGAGTGGGTGTGCCTAAGAACCGTTGGGGTCCGAGCAATCTTAATTTACAGGGCCTCAGCCAAACCCACCTGGGCTAGATGCATCAAAGACCCTGCCTACTACTTTCTTTGTCATTGATGGCTAAGGCTCATACAATCTGCTCCTAGACCGAGACTGGATTCACGCTAACTGTTGCATTCCATCTATGATGCATCAGTGTTTGATCCAATGGCTGGAGAACGACTCAGTTGAGATGGTACGTACGGATTCATCACCATTGCATCGGCCGATCCTCCAGTCTGGGGTTTCGATGGCGTGGAGTGCAAATCAGGCAAAGTTTGGGAAGGAGAGTTTTTGAAGATGGATGATTTCAGGCTCAATCCAGTTCAAGATGATGGCTTCGAAGACTCTACTCTGTGAAGAGATTTGAACAAGTCTCCCATCGGCTAAGAAGAAAACAACGCAATAAACCTCTGGCCGATGGAATTATCTTGTAAAAGCCGATCGTAGTGATAAATGATCAGGCTCAAATGGCCGATACGATATGTATCGCCCTTAGTGCAAAAATATACAACTAAATATTGTCTTTGGTTGTTGTGCAAAATTAGCATAAAGCCGATGATTCTTTATTGGTTGTATTTTGACTTGTGATTAGTTCTTCGGCCGATTTTGGAATCAAAGATATGAGCTATGATGTTTGTTAGTAGATGGAACACATATGGAGAGAACTGAAAGGAAATAAGGCATATGAGTTCATGGGGTGCACGGCTAATACATTATTATATATGATGATTTAATCATCGTAAAAGACTGAACTAATTACAGTATCTACGCTGGCATCTTCGCTAACAGCTGCAGCCGTGTGCTCAAGGTCTTCCATGACATCCAGAAATTCAAGGAGATCTTCACCTTCAGCATGAACAAGTTCTAGATATTGGACGTCATGACCTAGCTGGATCTGCACCATGGCCAGAGCCGTAGCCGCCCGACATGGATGCCATTGTCGGCGATCTGTCGGATGCGGACGGGGATATCTTCCAGGCGGTCGATGAGCAGAGGACCTCGGGTGTTGACGAGGTTAGCAGCTTAGTTCGCCGATAGCTGAAGAGCTTGGAGTTGAGCTTCAAGAGCTAAAGAAATTCAGAGGTTAGAGGTGGAAGCATCAAGATGAATCATAAATCAAAGAGTGTGCTGTGAAGAGATATACTTGCTACTCTTGCATCAGATTCCACCAGCATGGCTCGAGTTGTGGTGAGCCTCGCTTCTGCGGCTGTTAAGGCGGCCCTAGATGCATGCAGAGAAGACTCCAGCTCAATCACACGAGGATTTGAGGAATCATCAGAGTCGCAGCTGGAAGAGCCTGCAGCAAGGGCGTTCGACGTAGGCCTTGACGGCGTACCGGTGTTTTACACACCGTCTGCCATAGAGATGGCCCTGAAGCAATAGGGAAAGAAAGTTAAATCAAAGACCAGGAGAAGAAAGTACAAGGCCAAGGAACCCTTACCCTTGTCGGTGCAGTATGGTTCTCAGGCGCTGGGTTGGCCTGGAAGAATCATCGGCGGGGCGCTTGTTGTCGGCCATGGATGGCTAGAAGGCGTTGGAGCAAAGAACAAATGGGGTTGAAAGCTGAGTAAGAAGAAGAACGAGATTGGGGGTTTTTCTTTGTGCTCTGCCATACTCTTTGATTTATAGCAAGGACTGGAGCATTCCGAAGGCTCGACGGCTACGGTTAAAAGGGAAGTGGAGGAGTCAGAAACGTGTTCCAGTAACCATCCCGATAGTCGAGGGTTCGTGGAGTTACTTGATGAGATGGGGGTGGTTGATGGATGGCCGATCGTACTTTCCAACAGAGAAGTAATGGTGAGAAGAGCCGAGAGGTCAAAGGTTGAACAGTATTTGTGCGTCGACTGTTTGTTTTCATGCCGATAAGCTACAGAAGGTTGATTGCTGCATGGGAAATAAAGAGCTGCAATAAATCAGAAGGGTGCAGAAGGAAAACTTTGACTGGAATTTCAAAACAAAGTGTTTTTACTCCGAAATTGGGGGGCATGTGTTGACACCGATTTCTGCACGACTGGTTAAAACCATGGTCAACCTCGAGCAGATTGGATCTCGGTCTGGTCTGTTCACCAAGTTATCGATATCAGCTTGTTCCTGTTAGATTTATCTGTTTAGTCTAGCTTGTTTCTTGTTGTTATCATCAGTTACATGTATTTGCTAGATTTGACAGGGTTAGATTCGTTTACTCTTATTTTTATTTAGTTTTTACCACAATTTATCCAGCCTAGATCTAAATACCATCGACCAACGCACAGCTTGCCTGTTGCACGATGTTAGGCCGATCGGGTTCGGATCTAGGTGTTGTTTACCAAAGCCTCGCTAACCCGTTTGGCGTTGCCTTGTCTATGCAATCGGCCGGAGCTTAGGCCGATTGATCTATCGCGGTATTAGACTCTTGGCTGATGCCCTTGGCGGAACGATTCAGAATCCCAGCCGATACGTTCCGTGAATTTAATGTTTTTCCTATCACTTGTCAATTGTAGGTCAAATTGACTGGCACGCCCTGCACCACTGCAGAGCTGAGTTGGACTCTGCACTGGAATGAAGCAGAATCTCCCAGGTCCTCGTGTGTGCCGACTCTTAAGGCCAATCACCATTTTTTTTCGTCAACACCCTTACCTCACTTGTAACACACACTATCCTTGAGAGAGAAGTTGAGATTCTTAGTACTCTACCTTAGTGTAGAATAAGGAGAGAGTGAGGTGAGAGCTTTAGAGAGAGCCAAGCTAGGAGAGTGAGGTGAGAGCTAGGAGAGAAGTTGAGATTCTTAGTACTCCGACTCTGAATGCATCTCGGAGGAACATTATCAAAGTAAGATCCTCGTTTATCTTCAGTATCTTGCTAGTCTTTCTCTTTACTTTTAGTAATTAGTTTATTTACTTTCGTTGATCTGCGGGATCCCTTGTTTGTGTGCTTCAGCAAGTCGGTAACTTGATAGTTTAAGCGTGAGACGGAAGTCGGTAACTTGATAGTTTAAGCGTGGTGCTTAGGCTTGATAGTTATCTTGGGTTGTGCTACACCCCTCGGAACAGAGTGGTAGGCGGCAGGTGGTGGGAGCCCTATCCGTCCTTTGGAATCCACCATGTTCGGGTGTTAGGATAGCTGTAGATTGTTGGTGCCATTGGACTCCCCTCTCATCCCTTTCCGAAGTTCTTCCTCGCCAGCCGCCAAAGCAGATCACGTTTGTGAATAGCTAGTTATCTTAGTAACGAGTTGGCTAACTGAAGTTAAGCCCTCTACCCTCTTACCTCTTCTCCTCTGGTGGGTCCGGTTGAATAGTTCTAGGTCTGGTTGCGCTTGCCATTCCTTGAATTCCATATCCCAGGTAAACTCCCTGGTGAAAGCTACATCGGTATCCATGCGCTTGCGGATTAGTTCGTAAAGGCTAAGAAGTGCCAACACTCAACTGGCAAACTCATGCAAAACCGACTTTGGGAGGAGCTGAGGGAGTGACACGTGCAAGCAGGAGAGTTGGGGAGCCAGGGTCGGCTCGGCCGACCCCCTTGGTTTGGCAGACCTAGCATGGCCCCCAACCAACCTCTCCTTTGGCAAGGTCACTGGTGGGTGGGCTTCTATGGCGGTTGTTCATAGCTTAGCGCTGTCCTAAGGCGGTTGCATGCCCTGATCGGCCCTTTGATCCATGGGAGGCTGAACAAAGCGTTCTGATTGGTCGGTGGTTTTTGCCTTGGATTCAAGGGTGTGTTTTCCCTCCATATCTGCTCAAATTCCCGCATAGCTCTATTTCCCAATGGACATATGGTTTCAGCATTATTTTGGATAAATATGCGTGCAAGAAATATTAGTTCTTCCAATTTTATGATCAATTTGATGGTCGAAATTGGTCTATAACAAGCGTCAACACTCTTGTATCTTAATTTTCCTTCTTATAAAACTTCTCAGTAATAAATAAAGAGATATCTTCCATATACCTTGAGTTAATTCCATACTGCACTTACCTTACTCTAGTTGCAGTATTTCTAGTTTAGACTACATTTTTTATAACATAGGGTGCTCTCTCTTTTGGATCCAGAGGGAGTGTTAGGCTACACCTTTAATCATGGTGCCTAGAGTTGTTGCTTAACTTGATCTACACCCAATACTATGGATAGCCTAGTTGCCGGCAAGTGGTGGCCGTCCTATTTGCCCTATGTGTCTACACCAAAGCGCAATAGAGTTCATCCAGCGCAAATTCTCAAAGTATTCAAAGTTAGCAATAATAGGATCTCTCATAGTCTTTGTTGTGTAGTGTTAGTCTTTGTTGTGATCGGTCATAGCAGCCAGATGCAATATTAATGGCTAATACAAAATAACAGATCAACTAATGTGAGGTAGAAAATTTTGTTACTTCAATAACTAGAATAATATTCCCCAGCAGAATCGTTGTTGGATTCCAAGAACCAGGGTTGCCAGCGAGCCTGCCTTGTCAGACCAAGGCCCGAACGACTCCTGCACCCGCGGCCTTTTTAACCACACAACTCTTGTAGGCCATCCCAGCCCATGATCCCTATCTGGGAAGTTCTCCTCAAACCGGACTCCACAACCCATGGCACCGAGTCAGAGTGCCCCCACTCGAAGCAAGCTGAAGGACCACAGACACCATCTCATTTCTCTCTCCCCATTTAGACTCCCGACTGACTTAGGTTACTACTAGGAGGAGAAATCCCACTTGGTCACGGCCTCCCAGGCTTGGTCCGCAAGGGTCAGACCCAGGGCGTCCTCGCTTGAACCAGTATAATCCCTCGAGTCATTGTGTTCTAGGCCACCTCCGATAACGACGCACGACACACACGCTGTCGAGTAGTTTACCTGCCGCCCATTTCTGGGAGTGACTGTTTTGGCGCCGTCCGTGGGGAGGACGTCGTGCATCCTTTGCTTCGGTGATCGGATAGCTTCCTTCATCAACCTCGCCTGGGCTGATGGCACGAGTGCTCCGCTCTGATTCGGCTCGCCGGTGCTCTCAGCTCCAACATGCGTCGGGCCATGGTCACCACCGCTCGTCGCACCCTTCCAGGCCTTCCGCTTCAGAAGCTTGGACTTCGTCGCCGACCACCTCGGCATGCTCCACCTCCGGGAGGACATGATCGCTCCAGCGGTATCCGAGGAGGCCAACTTCGACATCAACCCACTGGCCGAACTTGATCCCGAGGCACTGGCCCGACGCATCGAGCTCCTGCTCGGTGCTAACCCTTCTGCGAGCGATGTGGACCTGGTCCTGTACTCCCTGAGCAACGTCGCCCGTCAGCTTTCAGGAGGGACACCCTTGTCACCGCCTCCGACACCACAGGCGGCATCACCATTCGGCCTAACGAGCGCGGCGGCGGCCTATGCTAGGGATCTTGGCAAAATCATGCCGTAGCTCCCCGTGGCGACCCGTTCGTGGGCATGACCGGGGATAGCCCCACATCATTCCACGATCTCCTTCCTGATGGAGACGATATCCTCAGCGATGCCTCAAGTGTCGGGGACATGTCGACGCCTGGGTGCACCATGTGGCTGAGATGCGCCATGGCGGACCTCCCTGAAGGGAATCCGTCCGTGGAAAGCTCGGAACACACCCACACTGCGGTAGATCCCAACGCACAGGCTCTAGCCAACATGCAGGCTCACGCTGAGGCACTACGGAAGCCACAAGACAACTCACAGTACGCACCACCGCCCGCGAACCCCCGTGGAGCTGCAAGCGCCGCACGGGAACGTGCACAATAGGTGCAGCGAAGCATCATCGCGTCAGGAGGCAGGAGGTACGAAAGTTGGAGGACAAGTTCCGAGGGATCCAGCTGCATCATCTGCCAAGGAGAGACAATGCTGATGCCGACGTGCTCGCCAAGATGGCGGCACAACGGGAAGACGCGCCAACCGATGTGTTTGTCAACGACCTTCATACGCCCTCGGTACGCCTCAAGCCTTTAACACAGCCTACTAATCATACACTCGGGGGCCCGTCTCAAGGGCTTGTCGTGCCCTCACCTCTTGACACTACATGCAACCACAATGACCGACAACTCATGGAAGTCACCTACCCTGCACCTAGGATGATGACAACCGACTCGGATTGGAGGGCACCTATCCTGGCCTACCTTCTCGACGGTGTCCTACCGCCGGATCGAACTGCGGCTCGCAGAGTCGCTCGGTGGGCCAAGACATTCGTTACAATCACTGGCAGGCTGTACAAGCGCACCTAAGCTGTTAGGATGTTCATGAAGTGCATTCCGACACAACAAGGCAAGGATCTGCTCATGGAGATCCACGTCGGCATCTGCGGTCACCATGCGGCCCCGCGTTCTCTGGTTGGCAAAGCCTTTCGTCAAGGGTTTTACTGGCCGACTGCGTTGCGAGATGCAGAGGGTGTCAGTTCTATGCCTGGCAGACACATCTGTCAGCTCTGGCGCTCCAAACTATTCCCTTCACTTGGTCATTCGCAATTTGGGGATTAGACATGATCGGGCCTCTCAAACAGGCTCTCCGTGGGTTCACCCGGTTACTTGTCGCTGTAGACAAGTATACCAAGTGGATCGTGGCAAAGCCCATCGTCAAAGCAAGCGCGTAGGAAGCCGTAAAGTTCTTCCTGGATATTGTCTATCGGCGTGCCCAACACCATAATCACCGACAATGGGACCAACTTTATAGGCAAAAAGTTTCATGATTTCATAGAAGAGTACAGGATCAGGATCGACTGGGCATCAGTCAGACACCCCCGCACCAATGGCCAGGTCAAAAGGGCAAACGGCATGGTCCTCCAAGGACTCAAGCCGCGCATCTTTGACCAGCTCAACAAGTTCGCTAGCCGTTGGGTGGACGAGCTCCCATTGGTACTCTGGAGCATGAGAACAACTCCTAATCGCTCCAAAGTTTCCACCCCATTCTTTTTAACTTATAGATCAGAGGCTGTGATACCATCCGACTTAGATTACAACGCTCCAAGGGTTAAGGCATTTAACCCAGATCGAGTCACAGAGGCTCAAAAGGAAGCCGTTGATCTTTTAGAGGAAGCACAGGAGATGGCCCTGTTCTGCTCCGCTCGCTATCAGCAAACTCTACGCAGGTAGCACAAGATAAGAGGAAGGAATCTGGAAGTCGGCAACATGGTGCTTCGGAGGGTGCAGCCAACAAAAGACAAGCACAAGCTTTCTCCGCCATGGGAAGGGTCGTACACGATCGCAGAAGTGGTCCGACCGGGAACCTACCGACTGAAGGACAGCGACGACAACGTTCTCACCAACACTTGGTGTGACAACCCTGGTAATTACATTTCCAAAATCAATGTCGTTAGCCTAACTCTAATTAAACCAACTAATGAAAGGGTGGAAAGAATTAAAACGAGTTCAGTTGGAATTCAAATTTAATTTGAGCACATTGGGTTACTTTTGAACTTTTAAATTTAACTTTCAAACCATAAGCCAAATGAGATTTTGCCTGAAACCAAAGTTGTAGAACTTTTTATTTTGAACAACTTTCATGTTCAAAAGTTTTTGAAATTCCAATCAGAAAGAGGAGAAAACGCCCTGTTTGCACCCAGCCCCCTGAAGTTTTTCAAATTTTTGCACTTTGGTCCCTCGCTCACCCCTCCCTCCTCTGCTGCGCCGCGCGCTCGCCCGACCGCCGCCGGCCACCTGTCCCCCGACGCCTGCGCGGCACCAGACGCCGAGCCAACCCCGACGCCCTGCCTGCTGCCCGCCCCCGCTCGCCCAACCGCGGCCGCGCCTTTTCTTCTCCCTCCCGCACGCCTCGCCTCTGCCCAACCCGCTGCTCCCTGCGGCACCGCCCCGTGCTGCCCAGTCGCTGGCCGCCGCCCCCTCCACCAGTGCTCCGTCGTGCCACCCGAGCTCCCCAACCGCCCGCCAGCGTCGCCTACACGCGACGTCGCGCCCCAGGCGCGCCCAGCGCACGCACGCCACGCGCACGATGCGCCTCTGGCCGCTGGTCACCGCCGGCCGCCCCCAATGGCGCCCAGCCTCGCCGCCCCCTCCACCTCGCGCCCCGGCCGTGCCGAGCCCGCCCCCACGAGCTCCACCAGCTATAAAGCCGGCACAGCGCCCCTCCCTCCCCTCCTTTCTTCTTCCCCGCAGAACAGAGCGCTCCATTGCCGCCGGCGCCCCCACCTCGCCGTGGAACCCCCTGCTCCGGCCCACCTCCGCCCGAGACAAGCGCTGAAACGGGTCCCCCTCAGTGCGCTGAAGCTCCCCAGCCCGAGCCCCGCCGCCCTCATCGCCGGAGCGCCGCCGTCCGCGCCGCCCCACCGCCGCCGCCCCTGCTCGCCGCGGGCAGCCCTGCTCAGACCACCTCCGCCCCAACCGTGACCACCCAAAGGTAGCCCCCAACCTCCTCTTGCTCCTCCCCCACCTTGCCCTCGCCGCCGGCAACCGAGCTCGCCGGAATTTGGCCGGACAGGACGACCCCGCCGTGAAATTGCGACCAGGGACTACATTGCAAACGCCCAAATCTTCCCAGGGGGTTTTCTGCTAGTTTTCAGGGACCCCTCTGTAAAGAAAGTTTTAACCAAATCAGTGAATTGTAAAATTCGTATAAAATCGTAGAAAATTCAGAAAAATGCAAACTCAACTGTTCTGGAATCCTTATAAGAAAATCTACAACGTTTGTTACATAAAGTTTCTCAGATTCTCAATATATTTTGTTCTAGATTAAATGGAAGGTTTAATGGACTTCTTTTGTACCCACTGTTGTAGATCATTGCTGACCCTAATTTTTGGGCAGTGAGTTACTTGCTTAATGATCAGGACCAAAAGCCATCTCTAGATACACATTTTGTCCAACCTTGTTTTAGGCCATAAAGTGATAGAACTAATTTTTCCTGCTGTTCTGTGATGTTTAATGTCATGAAACTTTTTCTGTGTTGTTGTAGTAATACCTAGAGGCCACAGAAAAATTTAGGAACATTTTTACTATATGTAACCTGTTCATATGAATTTGTGGTAGGAAAACTTCACTAATTCAAAATAATTAGTAAAGTGCTTAGAGAATGTTCATCTTTTTACTGTGAAACACAATAGAGTAGCTCAAGCTATACAAAAAGTTTCATACATAGAAACCCTGTATAACATCCTGTAGAAAATAATCTTTAATAACATGAGTGTAGCTTGTCCCATTTATTATGCTCTAAATCATGTACAATAAAATCTGAAAAATTTACAGTAGCACAAATATGGTTATAGCAACACCCTGTAAAATTTGTAGCATCAATACTTGCATGGGTTGTTCTGTATAAAAATAACTATATCCTAGCAGTGGTTGTGTATTACATTTTTCATATTTAACATGCTACACAAAAATGTCTGAAATTTTTACAGTGATCTTATCTCTGCATAATGTACTTTGAATAAAAATTTTATTACCAGAAGCTAACTAGATTAGTAATTGTGTTCAACTCATGTTTGTGTTTAAAAAGAAACTAAGTTTTCAATATAACACAACCCCTTCTTCTTTAATAAAGTTAAATAGATTAAGATAAACTCCATTAACGATTACCCACGATTGATGAAGTAACTCACTCCACAACAAACTCATGTTTTACAAACTGCAACTTTATCGTGAAGGAAATCATGTCGTTTAACATCACCACTACTTAAACTTGTGCATTCATGTAGAAACGACGACTCTCGCCGACGGAACGTACGAGTTGGTGCCCGCGTCCGAGAGTGAGCAGCGTGAAGCTCAAGTGAATCTAACTGAAGTTGCCGAAGACCCGAGCCCAAGTTCGGAAGAGCCCCGGACTAACTTTTCGCAAGAAGGCAAGCCCCGGAGCATGAACCCTATTTTCTCAACTTATGCAACTTATCACTCTACTTTACTTGTGCATTAAGTTTATAGGAGTTGGATGAAAACTTAGTTGCATGATCCTAGGTACCCATGCTCTGAACACTAGATGCAAGTTTCGATAGAATGCTATGCTAATAAGACTCGGTAAAAGTCGAGTGATTTCCTGTCACTCGCGAGAAATTAGGAGTTGATTGTTTACTACACGCTGCAATCATAAGGACGACGGACGGGCTATGGTACGATGTTTATGTTGATGATTGAGGCCCGTCTGTCTAGTGAAAAATGCTAAGGCCGCAGTGTGTGGTAAGTGATGGTTAAGTCTTTGAACGTACTAACCACATGCCGAGAATATGGTAATCGGTAAGCTTAAGTACCGGATTGAACCGAGGCCGGAACATACTCCCCACTGTCTTGAATTCGTTCACATCTAGCTAATGGCGGGTGCATCGGCCGCCACAGCCCGACGTACCGTGGTCTGTGGGGAGGTGTAGTCGAGGGCGGTGGGCCTGTTCCGTGAAGCGGGAATTGAAGGGAAAAGTTGCACGTGTGACTCTGGGAGTAACCACGTGACGTGTGTTTAGGTTTCCCTTGCAAGGTTAAGAAATTCGATTCGAATCGTCCGTTTCTCACGGCTATTGAGACTGCTTAACCACTTTTACCCACAGAGTAAGAAGAGGAACAATGATGATGAATAAACTTGTTGGATGAAAATTTAATGCTTCACCATGTATGATATTGGATAGTTGCTTACCTAGAATGGTTAAAGAAAGCTAGAATTTGGAGCTAAAATCTGAAAGTAAGGACCTACTATATATGCTTTTTGGCAAAACAAACCCCTCAAGCCAAAAGCCTCGCATGTCTAGGAGTCGGCTAAGTATACCCCATTAGACGGGTAAGCCTTGCTGAGTATTAGTATACTCAGCCTTGCTTGTGGCTTGTTTTCAGGTGAAACCTTCGAAGATTTGATTGCTAGGTTGACTTGGCCTTGTACTCTTCCCCCTGGTTGGTCGGTGGAATGGGATACGCCCCCGTCCAACGAAGATAATACCGAGTGATGTCTCGTACGGGCTTCATCGAGACATCCTTTATCGTCGAGTAGCTTTCGTTATTTTATTTCCGCTGCAATTTAAACTCTGAAGAACTTTTTGGATTTGATCACTGAACTACTTGGTTTCTAAACTCAAACTTGGTCTGTAATATTCACTTATGGTAATTTTGTAATATTTGCTGGAATGTGGTATTCTCTGGGCTCATCGTCGCGTGAGCATTTGTATGTATGGCGCTCGATCCGATTACCGTGGTTGTATCGGGAGGTTATACCCGACAGACCAGTGGATTACTCCGTTTGAAGTGTAGGGTTAACCGAGATTGCCTTAATGGTGATGGTTAATACACTTGAGCCGGATTAATTCAGGTGGTTCTGCCACACTTGGAACATCAAACAGTTACGTCGCTTTTACCCCTGAACTCTCATTCGTGTACTTGTGCTTTTTATTTCGTTTCACTGGGCTCTTCCAGCGCCCCGACCCGAACACTTTCAACCCAGGATGCTCGGGGGCCCCACCAGGGTGTGCCACCATGAGGTGGCCTTCCTTTCACCATGAACTTTACCTTTGAAAAGCAAACTTGTTGCTCCTACCTGAAGGAGCAGTCTTTTGCCCGCTCTGTCGCATGAACAGTCCTTGTAACACACTAAGCCCGTCGGGTCCTCGTCACTAGCAGCTGACGCCAACAGGGCCAGCCCTAGGCTATATGCTGCAGCCTACAGTTAACGAAGCAGCTTGAGGGTACAAAGTGCAAATGCGGGACAGTTCAGGCGACAGAAATGGAAGCTAAGAACCAAAAAACACGAAAAATTTGAAACACGGTTTGAGTTAGAGTTTCCCAGCATTAAACAGATTTCCCCACAGTTTCAAAATTACAAAAACTCAACAAAATTCAAACAGATTTCACTGTTTCGTTCGTGTCCTGCCCTTCGCTGGTCTCCACTAGCGCTGGGGGAGGCGTGCTCTGTGTCGTAGGGTGCGGCGGAGTAGCGGCCGGCCCGACGCCATCGAAGCCCTCCGCGCTCTCGACCGGAGAGGGATCTTCCTCGACGTGACGTGCAGCCTTGATCCAGTTGACCATGATGGACTCCGAGATCGCCGCTGCAATAGGCTCCATGCGTAGGCCTACCTCGCGCAATCGATCGAACATCCACCCAGTCGCGTACCCATCGCCGACCACCTGGAAGTCGAGATCCGAGAAATGCATCGCCACCGAGGTAAGAACTCCTGATGCACCGTGGAAGACACCGTTGGCAATGAGCCTTGACACCTCACCTGGGACCACCTGGAGATCGGTAGCGAGAGATCCCTCCACCGAGCGAGGCCCCAAGACATCGACGAAGACTCCGCGCACAGCGTCCCGGAGTATGCTTACCTCCACCATCAGATCATTGGGCGCCTTCTATAGCCGGTTGAGTTCACCCTCAAGGGTGCGCTCCCTCTCCTGGGAAAGCGCTAGGGCTGCCGAGCTATTGGTCTCGGCCTGCTGAGAGGCCGCAAGCTTTGACTCGGTAGTGAGCAAAGCCCCGTCCGACTGTGATAGCTTGTCCTGCAGAATCGCGTTCCTCTATTTTGATTCTGCGGAATTCGAAACCAGAAATCAGCAATTGTCTGAAAAATCAATCAGGGCAAGCAAAACCCTTACCTTCTGTAGAAGCCTCCAACGTTTCAATCCATCCCTTCAGCGAGATCACATCCCCGGACTAGGCTTGGGAACAATTCTCCGCAGACTCGCGAGCAGCTCGTTCCTCTTCTAGAGCCGACCAAGCCATGGACAGCTGCTGTTCAGCGGCGACTGCACGCTCGCGTTCCTGGCCCTCTGCCGACCGCGCTGAATCCAACTCCCACGACAGCTCCTCCGCCCTCTGACGGGCCCAAGCATCACGCTACTCCCGAGCATGCTCCTCCAAAAGAAATTGCGTTTTCTCGCGGGAAATCAGCTCCAAACAATGGGTGAGCTCCTGAAGCTCCCCCGACGAGGCAAAACGGGCAGTCTGAACCCAATTCAGAGCATTAGTGAGACCCGACTCCGCCTTGGCGAGATCGTCGAGAGCAGATTGCCCAACCTGAGCAGCCCGCCGCCAAAGCTTCGCCTCCGCCAGATCGCGGAGGACAAAACGCGACCGTTAAGGCTCCGACGGGTCGGGCCACACCAGCTCGAGCGACGCGCCGCCTCGCGATGCCGATGGATCGCCCGCAAGAGCCAAAGCGGAGCCGCCTGCTCCCGTCGACAAGGCCTCACATGAAGGGGAAGCCTGCGCGGCACGTCCATCTTCAGTCGGAGTATGCCAATCCCCCACGTCCACCGCGACTGACGACGGCGGTGACCGCCCGTAATCATCATCATCCCCTAGCACCACGATAGGTGGGGACTCAGGGCGTTCCTTAGTAGGTGAAGAAGGAGGAGTGGACTTTCGGCCTCCTCCTACGTCGGCCGTGGACCGAAAGGTCACCGTCACCTCCGGCTCCGACATGAGGGGGAGCGCATCTAGCAAGGTGGTCGGACGGACAGCTCCTCGCCCCCACCCTATTGACGTTTCCTAGCATCACGAAATAAATTCGCAAGCGCACGGATACCATTGTAGCTTTCCCCAGGAGTATTCCAAGGGTATCGTATCCACTGAGGAACGTGTGTATATTCTCTAAGGTTCAGGTTCGTCCAAGGACACCGCACCAGTTATAGGCAAGGAGTAGAGAGGATTCCTAAGGCTAAGGATCAAAGGTAAGATAGAACTATCCTAGTCGTTTGCGTCGGGCTACTAGCTTCCCACAGAATAAAACTGGTGAGTTCTAGTAATATGACACTGGGATATACCCGAACAGGGAGGGTTCCGCTGGATAGACAGGGCTGTCACCACCTGCTACCTACCTCATCTAACCATGGGATATACCACAACCAACAAGTAAGTCTAGTCTAGATGCCACGTCTACACTACCGTCACTAACTCTAGTCTTAGCTACAAACTAGAGCTACCCACTAAACTAGTGAACTATTGATCCGGCAAACAACTAGGAAAAACTAGCTCTAAACTTAACTAAGAAACTAAAGCACAGAGGAAGTCACGAACACTTACTATAATCGATAAGCATCCGTCGAGGTACAAGATGGAGAAGAGCGCTGGTGGCCGACTAGCACCTCCCCGACTTCCCCTCACTCTCTCCCTAACTCCTAAGCACTAGGCAGCACTAAGCCTCTAAAGAGAGCTCCAACTCCAAAAGTGAGAGAGGAGGTGAAGGTGAGTTGTGTCTCATTTAGTATCCCCTCCCCTTGTATTTATAGGGGTGAAAGAGGGTGCTCTCGGCCGGCAATGTAGAGGACTCACGCAGAACCGCCTTTGGGAAGAGCTGAGGAGCCGCCACGTGGAAGCTGTAAGGCAGTGGCGCTACTGGTGGGTCGGGCGACCTGGGCCTGGCCCAAATCGAGTCTAGCTTCGCCTGGGTGACTGGTAAGTAGACCCTATGGTCCCTGGTTGATGAGTTGGCGTGGCCCCATGTCGGTTGCATGCTCTGGTGGGCCCTTTGATCCGTGTGACTCCGAACGGTGCATTCTGATTGGTTTAAGTGGTGTTGCCTTGGATTGAGAGTGTTTGGGCTGCCATGTGGGTCCTTCAATCCAGGTGCTTGCTCATGATTTGTCGGTGTTTTGTGCCATGGATTCGAAGGTGTGTTTTCCCTCCATTTTAGCCTAAATTCCTACATAGCTAAATTTCCAAGGGAAATGTGGAAATGATATTATTCGGGTTAGATATGCAGGTTACGCATGAATGTCATCCCTATTTTTGGGTTTGACGCTCAAAATTGGACCGTAGCGATTGTCAACAAGACCCCCACACTTCCTTTTTGCTCACCATCAGGCAAAGCTTAGGACTAAGGTGGTACACCACTTCCTTTTGATATGATACCTGCATATAGATTATTCCAAACTTCACTCTTACTTATGAATCGTGATGTGTCTACCACAAAGGTTTGGGAAGTTAAAGAGCGAAACGGTGTTGACTTAGTCTCCTCCACTGCTCTGCTGTATGACTAGGGTTTTGAAAGATTTTTGAAAAGACCAACCATAGCTTTACTCCTCCATGGGATCTCTCATTTCACTCAATGTGTATGTATCCTCACCAAGGCATTGCCTCTTTTCATCCTATAGCTCATTTGGAGCTCAGGGTAGGAGATTGGAAGCATGCACTTGTTTCATATATATTGCAAAATAAAAAATTGGATCCACGGAGATGACACATCATACAAGCTTGATCAAGATTGTGCAAGTGTATGGAAGGTGGATGGTGAAATTGAAACACTCCTTATGAAACTCTCTCTCCTTTATTTATAGGACTTGAGGACATGGCTATCATCATTTTTTTCTTTGACCTTCAGGTGTCCAAATTTTTTTTCTCTCTTTTTGAACTCTTGGACCATCATGTGTCCAGATCTTTTTTTTTCTTTTTTTTCTTTTTTTTCCATATAGCCCATGCCTCTTTTGTAACATTGCTAAGGAGAGAGATCATCACATAGGGAGTTTAGCATGGACGGGATGGAACGGCTAACTTCCAGTGTAGAAGTTTAGCATGCGGAGTGTACGTGATCTTGATCAAGTAAATATGAAATAACAACTCACTAGGGTCACAAAATTTGATGAAGCTCAATGCAACAACAAGGCACATTGTATAAGGTTTCGTTCATGAGGATCGACATATGGCTTTGGTAGGACAAACACTGGGAGTTGTAAAGCTAAGAAGGGGTTTTCATTTTAAAATAAAACTTTCCAGACATAAAAGCAGAGAGAGCAAGGATTCCTTCATCAAACCATATCTCACTATTATTCAACAACTTAATAATTATGGAGTCCCTAAGATATGATTCACACGCTCAAGTTTAGCGAGGAATAAAATATATGCAAGCCAATCAAACATGAAGCAAGTGATCAGTGAGCACCATTGAGTTTAATTTTATTGGTTAGCAATGAATTTTATTTTAACTCATGGATCAGGGAGATTTGAGGGGTAGAGTGCACAAACCGTCACGATGGGTTCTAAACCTTTTGCGTCCTTGTTCTTTCGGTCTTGTGAATTTGTCTGTGAGAGATCTCGAATGTATGTGCGTCAAAACTCTGAGAGATCTCCCCCACACTTGTTCTTGTACCTGGTGCTTATTCAAAAACAAAAAGGGTGGAAACAAAATAATGGCTCTGCCAGTTTTAAGAACCAGGGAGCCCTAAAATTTATTGGGACTAAAATTTAATCTCACCATGAGACTTACTCAAGCAAGGCAGAATTGACGTTGCACCAACATGAGCAAACGAGGGTGTACTTACGGTGGACCCTTGAGGGATGATATATACGTCCTTCCTATGTTGTGCAACATGAATTCGACACCTTGGCTTATCTTCTCATTTGATTTAAGCTTGATGACTTACCCATTTGGATTTGAACATTTTCCTGCAGGGGTTAGTTCGCATATACAACCAAGATCTATACAAGCATTAACTCTAAGGTTCATCAATCAAACTTGACACCACGCCTAGTTTGATTGAAGGAGGCTTTTCAACCAAAGCACCATGCTTAATTTAAAAAGCCTATGGGTGCATCTCGAGCACACACTCAAACCAGGGCATACAAGCATAAATAAAGGAAGCATGAAAGCATGATCAAGTTTTTATTCAAAGAAAGGTACGCATGAGCGTGAATCTGGTGATACTCAGGTTACCTCCCAGAAGGGCTTTGTTTAAAGTCAAAAGCAAGACAGACCTGGAGGTTCTTACCATGATGTTTTCTTGATGAAGAACTCAGGATTGCCGTCGTGGTAACTCCTCTCTTTCTTTTTTTTCTTTTTCTTTTATGGGGCAAGATGCAAGACCTAACGCCATCTCCAAATCAAGGTAAGACTGGTATGAAAGGAACTTACTCGGGGTACTCACATATCTCCCCCACATTTGGAGTTTGCATTGCTGGGCAACACAACTCAAGTGTGTGGAGTTCAAGCTTCCCTTCATAGTCGTCCCTTCACCAAGAATTACCATGGTGTTGTAGTCAGTGTAGCTCTCACATTCTTAGGCATCACCTGTCCTTTGTTCTTTTTAATCTCCACCTGAAATGGTTAGCAACCAAAATGCCCGAAGGAAAAGCTTATCCTAGAACATGCTCTTGCTTTTATTTGAAAAGGGAAAAATCTAATGATAATCCGGGTTATCTCCTGGCAGTGCTTTGTTTATGGTCAGAAGCTCGACCATGGGAACTTCCTCTTGCAGCTATCATTGGTGATGTCGTTCCCCTCTCACCACCAATTGTTGATGTTTCATGAAGCTTTAGCTGCAAGGTTAGCACCGCAGAGCATCCACGAAATTTGCAATGCTTATGATAAATATATGCATCTACAACCAACCTTCTAAAGATTTTGCAAAAGAGGACCTTAAGGTGGTTGTAGTCCTCGAGCATGCTCAGGGCCCAAAGCATGCCTGACTCTGGAGATGTATTGAACGAGCATGGTTCCTGTGATATTTCAAGAATGAAGCTTTCATGCTCATTTATGGAATCCTTCTTTTCGGGCTCCAGAGTCGGCGCCTCACAAAATTCCATGGCCCATGGGCTCTCCATCTCAAGAGGTTCATCGTGAAAGATCGAAGTTGTATCTCGATCATGGTCGAGAACAACGTACTCTGGGCCAGCGGGAAGAGGCTCTAACTTGATCGAGGGTGATGATGATCATTCGTCTTCACAAAAGTGAAGAATTTCTTCCAAAACGTACTCTTTGGTAGTGGCAAATTTTGCAACTTCAAAGAGAATCGAATCAAATGATATGAACGGAGATGTATGCATCATTCTCTCGAATGTGTCTCGCTTGGGAGATGGCTTCGCCGTTGGATTTTCTAAATGAGAGGTAGTGATGGCAGAAGCGGGCTCCCTAAGCTTTTCATCTAGGCTCCCTTGAGGTGGATCAAGAACTTTTTCTAGAGGGTAGCCTAGGAGAAGATCAAGATCAAGGATATCGAAGATATGAAAGTCTAGGTTGACCTCGATCTTGTCTATTGAGAGCATCACGGTACTTGCGATCCCCCAACATTCATGGATGTGTACAAAGGCACAACTCTTGATGAGCTTGCCGGATGGTCTTAGCGCAACATCGCCCAAAAGTGTGCACGCTAAGTGCCATGTCATGATGTTAACCTCCATGAGGGGGTTAAGATGGGCTTCTACGGTAATTCCCCTTATAGAGCAAGGAGTTATTATCGAGGGTGAACCATTCCAAATTTCTTCGAAAAAGTGTCTCACATCACCCGACAATTCCTCTTTCATGACCTCCTCGAAAAATACTTAGTTAAGAGGATCAGGAGGAGAAAGAGGTACAGTAGGCCATAGGGAAGGTTCTGTCAAGGGATTTTTAAATTGATCTACGTGGACAGAAGAAGGTTCCTCCCCTGATTGGGCATCAAAGAGATTTGAGGTGTTCCTGTTGTTACTTGATGGATCATCCTCGAATTGAGAAGAGAACATTGAAGGTTGAATTTCTTCTCCCTCCGATATTCCTGGTTCTGGTGAGGGTTCTATGGCTGAATTTAAGGACATGGGAGGTGAAGTATTGGATTCAGCAGCTAGAGGATCCGCATGGCTTGACTCGTGCTTGTCTCGGCGAGGTTTGGGCCAGCGCGAGAAGGTAGTGTACTCGTTGATACTATCCAAGAATTCCCTACCTTCAGCTGGAGACTTATGGAGAAATGACCCTCCATTGACGGCGTCGAGATAGTAGGCGGAGAACTTGTCAAGACCCTCATAAAAGTTACGAAGCAACGAAGATTCCGGCGTCAACAGTTTAGGTTCAGATTCCACTAAACATGAAAATCTAAACCAAGCATAGCCTACGGATTCCCACTCATCCTTTCGGAAACTGCAGATATCCCTACATAGAGCAATGACATAGGACATCGGGAATAACTCCAGACGAAACTTGTCTCTAAGCTCATCCCAACTATCATTCATATTGCCTACAACATACGTGTACCATTGTTCAACCTTTCCTTTAAGGGAGTAAGGGAACAACTTCCATTTCAGGGTATCGTGTGTCATGATTTGAGTGTCAAACAATGAACACAGGTGCTCGAAGTTCCACAGATGGTCATTTGGGTTTTCACTTTCTAACCCAGAGAAGGAAAAGTCTCGAACCAGAGTGATAAGGTTAGGAAGGAATTCACAGCCGGATGTGAGTATTATACGTGTAGAAGGTGGTGGCTCTCAGAATTCCCCCCTTGGGGTAGAGAGCTATTGAACGGATAGCTGCTCCATGGGTAGTAGGGGTAAAGGTAGAATGAAAGGAATGAAAAAGGTACGACGGCAAACTAGGTCCAAAGAGAACATAGCAACCGTTCCCCGGCAACGGTGCCAGAAAGCTTGTTGACGTTTCCGAGCGTCACGAAATAAATTCGCAAGCGCACGGATACTGTTGTAGCTTTCACCCAGGAGTATTCCAAGGGTATCGTATCCACTGAGGAATGTGTGTATATTCTCTAAGGTTCAGGTTCGTCCAAGGACACCGCACCAGTTAGAGGCAAGGAGTAGAGAGGATTCCTAAGGCTAAGGATCAAAAGTAAGATAGAACTATCCTAGTTGTTCGCGTCGGGCTACTAGCTTCCCACAGAATAAAATTGGTGTTCTAGTAATACGGCACTGGGATATACCCGAACGGAGAGGATTCCGCTGGATAGACAGGGCTCTCACCACATGCTTCCTACCTCATCTAACCATGGGATATACCACAACCAACAGGTAAGTCTAGTCTAGACACCACGTCTACACTATCGTCACTAACTCTAGTCTTAGCTACAAACTAGAGCTACCCACTAAACTAGTGAACTATTGATCCGGCAAACAACTAGGGGAAACTAGCTCTAAACTTAACTAAGAAACTAAAGCACAAAGGAAGTCACGAACACTTACTATGATTGATAAGCATCCATCGAGGTACAAGATGGAGAAGAGCGCCGGTGGCGGACCGGCACCTCCCCGACTTCCCCTCACTCTCTCCCGAACTCCTAAGCACTACCTAGGCAGCACTATGCCTCTAAAGAGAGCTCCAACTCCAAAAGTGAGAGAGGAGGTGAAGGTGAGTTGTGTCTCATTTAGTAGCCCCTCCCGTTGTATTTATAGGGGTGAAACCGGGTGCTCTCGTCCAGCAATGTAGGGGACTCACGCAGAACCGCCTTTGGGAGAGCCGAGGAGCCGCCACATGGAAGTTGTAAGGCAGTGGCGCTGCTGGTGAGTCGACCGACCTAGGCCTGGCCCAGATCGAGTCCAGCTTCGCTTGGGTGACTGGTAAGTGGACCCTATGGTCCCTGGTTGATGAGTTGGTGTGGCCCCATGTCGGTTGCATGCTCTGGTGGGCCCTTTGATCCGTGTGACTCCAAACAGTGCGTCCTGATTGGTCGAAGTGGTGTTGCCTTGGATTGAGAGTGTTTGGGCTGCCATGTGGGTCCTTCAATCCAGGTGCTTGCTCATGATTGGTCGGTGTTTTGTGCCTTGGATACGAAGGTGTGTTTTCCCTCCATTTGAGCCCAAATTCCTGCATAGCTAAATTCTCTAGGGGAAATGTGGAAATGATATTATTCGGGTTAGATATGCAGGTTACGCATGTATGTCATCCCTATTTTCGGGTCAAATTGACGCTCAAAATTGGTCGGTAGCGAGCGTCAACACTCCCTCTGCCCATCATCACGAGAACGGCCGGGTTGGGGGCCCAATTGACCATTTCCAGGGTGCTACCCATGGAAATCTCTGTCCTTCCCCTAAGGAAGCATAAGCAAAATCAAACAACGAGTCTACAAAGGCATCATCCCAAACAAAATCGAGGGGGAAGATCACATACCCGAACATGAGGGGAGGAGGTCCCGCCGACGAACGATTACCTCCAAAAGGAGCTCTCGCGACACCGGACGCTCTGCAAAGCATCGGGGGCACCCCTCGCCCTGCTGGCACCACGCGGCCACCTCGGCGAGCCGGCACTTTCTTCCTGGAAGCCCTTGGAAGCGGCATCGGCACCACTGTCTGCGGCGGCGGCAGCACTGGGGGAGACAAAGAGCGATCACCTCGAGCAGGCGTGTCTTCGAAATTCACCTGCGACCCTGATGCAGGCGACGATCACGGCGATCCTAAACTCTGCTCTGTACGAGCGCGCTTTGCCTCGTCGTCCCCTCGCTCCGTGGCATCCTCCGATGCACGTTTCCTTGCACCAGAATCATCAGGGGCGCTCCAGATCTGCTGGCATCGCGCGGCCTAGAGCTGCTGGCTTCATGCGGCCTGGCATCACCGACCACGCCCAATGCAGAGGAACACAACACCCCGATCCACTTCTCCTCTGAGTCGCCCCTGCTGCCAAAGTTGGGGGTCGACTCGGTCTCGCTGGTAGAAGGATATTCCTCCCGCTTCGCCGCCCTAGCGCCCCTCTTCTTCCTCTTTCCCCGGGCAGCCTCCTGCTGTGCAGCCTGCCTCGCCCGGCCCTCTGGGCTTCCGGGAAGACGAGGACGAGAGCGCGGGTGGCCGAGTCCCTACAAAAATAGAGCAACTATGAACTACCAGACACAACCCTGCACCACTGACCAAAAACCGCAATCAAAAGAGGAATGTGTACCAAATTGGGAGGATTCTTGCATTCGAAGGGAGGTAGTGCCTTGGCGTCTTCCCGGTCCGCCCCCTTGAGGACCATCATCGGCTAGGAGTACACATCATCCTCTGGGAGCTTCTCGGCGAACACCCGATCCGGGTCGGACGAACCAGAATATAACCACATCGGCATCCTCCGCTCTGCCAGCGGCATCACACGCCGCTCGTGCATGGAGAACAAGAGTGTCGCACCATTGAGCCCCACCTCCACCGCGCACCCCCAGACGACATCCTTGATGGCTGCCACGAGAGTCTTCTCTGATGTCGGCGTCCCCCAGGTCCAACTCAGGCCCCTCACCAGCCGCTCTCCATGGAACTCGGGGAAGGGCGCTTCCGGCGGGTTCCTGATGTAGAACCAATTGCCATGCCACCCCTTTGTTCGTGTTGGCTGGGGTGTACTCCGGGTAGATGTAGGGATGAAAATGGACGAGAATGGGCGGGGAAACCCCTCAACCATTTCCGTTCCCGTATTTTATTACAGGAAACGGGAGCAGGAGCGGAATAGCTGGGAACGGGAGCGAAAACGGGATATACGGGTTACGGAAACCGACGGGAAGCGGAAAATTACCGGAATACATTACTATTTAATCATTGTTCACCTCACATGAATATAACACTACACACTCTTTTATGCAAGCTATTATTTAAAAATATAATTAAGGTATCATGTATCCTATGATTAAACCATGAATTGCACCAGTTGATGTAGAGAAATAAGAGAGGATATATGGTGTGTCTATTAAATCTTTTTCATATTTTATAAATACGGGACTAATACGGGATCATCCCGGATAAAAAAGGGATCCTGCAAATACGGGCGGGATACATCCCTTCCCGCTTCCCATCCCATTTCCGTATTTTTTCGCAAATACAGAAATGGGCGGGATAAATATAGAAATACGGGCAGGACGGGACGGGATTTTTCCCGTCCGTTTTCATTCTTAGGTAGATGTCATCATGGCGAGGCCTCCTCTGAAGACCAAAGCCGCCAACGGGCGTGGCAGACGACGTCTCCCCCTTCGTCGGCGAGGTCTTGCCATAGAAGAACCCCCGGAATAAGCCCACATGTGGCTCGATTCCGAGGAACGCCTCGCACAGGGTCACGAAGCCGGCGAGGTGCAGCACCCCATTCGAGTTCAGATGCTGCAACTCCAATCTCCATTCGTGAAGCAACCCCCACAAAAACCAGTGAGCAGGATACCCGAGCCCCCGCTCATGGAAGGCGAGGAAGCTCACCACCTCGTACGGTTCCGGGTGCGGCTCCTCGTGCTCCGGTGGCAGCGCTCTCCACCCCGCCACCTCCTTTGGAGGAAGGAACCCCTTCACCGGAAAATCCTCCAGCAGCATCTCATCCACATTCGATTGACGCCAGTGCGACATCGCGGTAGCGCGAATCGCTTCGGCAACGGCTACGAAGCTCTCTAGAGCGGAGAAGCGGGCAGCGTGGTAGAGACGGTGTGAACAGGTAAAAGGGGCAAGAAAAGCATGGGAGGTGAAGAAAAGTGGTCAACTGACAAAACCCTCCCTCCCACATCCTCCTTAATGAGACGCAACCTATCACAAGTGGGCCCGCGAACCCTGCCGAAGCCGAACCGTCGCGGCAGGCCACGCGGCCAGGGGGCCCCACCACTGGCATGCTCGTGGACTCCGCACGTGAAGCGTCGTTCGCACGCCTCGCCTCGAAAAATGCGACTCACGACAGTCTGTTCACGCTGCAGAATAAATCGATTCATACAAACACGATTTGTAGGAGTCCGTTCGCGCTACTGAACGGGCCTGTTTGGCTAGAAAACACGAATCAATACATTCATAAGCCCAAACAAGCAAGTTTCTACATTAAAACTTTATTTAGGGCGATACATATTGGATTAGCGAGCATTATGCCCACTAATCCAAGTCCAGAGTACATGACACTCGGGGGCCGCCCTACCCTCGGCACTCAGACTAAAACAAAAGCGGCCCACAACTACCGCGGATGCTGCCATGTCCACCCAGGGGGCCACCTACGTGCCGCCCAAGTTCGGCCCGGCATCGCCATAGAGGATGGCGTTGATGTCCACCTCGGCGGCGGTGTCGTCGCCCCACTCCCGGAAGCTGGCGGCAAGCTGCCGCTTCTGCTGCAGGACAAGGTGGGGCGGAAACCCAAGTGGGAACATTTGCAAGTCCCACGTAGAGTGCGCGTACACCACCGCTAGGGAGACGGCACCTCCCTGGCACAGGCCCTCGGTCACCAGGTCGCGCACGCGGAAAGGGAGCGTGCGCAGACGGTCGGGCAACAGTTGCCCTCCGATCCCCGTCGCCACTACCGCCGTCACTGTGGTGCGCGAGAGGTCACCGTGCTGCTCCTCCAGGTTGGCGTGGCGCCGCTGCGAGCGCTCCAGTTCGGCCCGGACAGCGGCCACCTCCTCCTCTCACCCTGGAACACAAGGATGATCAAGCGACGTTCCACCCAGAAAACCAACAAGAACAAACGTGCCTTGAACACAGACTAACCCGTCCACTGCCTCGATGCAAGCCGCAGCGGTGTCCAGCTCCGCGGCATCAAGGGCCCCCTTGATGTCCGTGGCCTTCTTCTTTGTGGCTTCCAGCGCGGCCCTGACGCGGTCCAGCTCCCGCGTCGTCGCGCCGTACCGCTCCCTCACCTCGGCGCCCTCCCGAACGACGATGCAGGTCGTCTCCTGCGCGTCCCCGTTGGACTACGACGAGGCGGACCCCGAGGGTGACGACAACCGCGGCGGCAACGAGTCGGAGGAGGGATCACCGCTGGGACCATGGCCTGCCAGGTACATCCTGGCCCCAGTGGATGCAGCCCTGCACCAATCACAACGTCAGTCCCCCCCCCCCCCCCCCCCACAATCTCGGTCAAACGACAAGCCGAGAGAAGAAGGGACACAACTCAGCCCTGGGAATGGGGCACCACACGTAGAGGCGGAGGACGACGGCAACGTCCCCTCGAGCCCTCACCGGTGACACGCTTCCGGTCAGCCATCTGCGCACGGGAACGAGAAGCGGGGAACTAGGGTTTTTCTTTCTCTACTTCTTGCAGGAATGGTGCAACTGCCGCTCGCTGGTGAAGAGGCCGGAGGGGAGATGGGGTATTTATAGCCGGAAAACGACTCCACGTGTTGCGCAACCCCTTGACTCCCGTAAAAAAGCCAAGAGGTACGACCCTTCCCACAATTCCGCCTGACCCATGACCACAACAAGAACAAGAGATAGAGCAACTGCCTGACGTAAGCGCAGGAAGGTACGACAAGCAAAGCGTCTCATCAAGTGCTACAGTGCAGCCTGACACACGACGACGCTAAGCGTCCCCAGGTAAAACCGTACCGCGACCGTCAACACGCTGGTGAGATACAATGCACACCCTTGCACTCATCATTTGCAAATCTACTTCGCGCATTGTTCTTGAATCTATTTTCAGGTACAAAATGTGTCGAGTCCATGGACTCACAGACCAAGGTTCAAAAGCTGGCTCCCAGCGGGCTCCAGGCTGCCTTGCATCGAACAGAGCCAGGGGGCAAACAGATGGCCGACTCTAGCAGTCGCTACCCGACTTGTCCTGCCGACTCGGGACGCCACAGTTTTCTTGTCCGATCCTGACCGCTAGCCGAACCCACAGAATCCCTATAGGAAGGGAGGCCGACGGGCCGCCTGAGTCGGTCGAACGACTCGAGAGATCTGACTGGGACGGGCGGGTCGTGGAGTAGTAACGCGCCCCATGCGGGTCCTGCCAACCTCGTCACTAACGACGAAACTGGGCGTCACTCGGATCGCACGAAGCATTGCGCTCAAGCACTCCTGTTAGGAGCTTACCGAGCACGTCACTCGGTCCATTTGGATAAGTGACACCGACTCAACCCCTCCGATACCGGAAGTCGCGGGGGGAAACTTAAGTTGCACACCCGAATCGGATGAGTTTGATTTTTGCGACATCACTCGCGCAAAAGACCCTGCTAGCCAGGGCACGTTCGGCTCTGTCAAGATTCCGCGCGGATCAACGGCGCCGACTCGACCCCTCTGACTGAAAAAGTCATTGGGAAGAACTAAACCAAGAAGTTCGGATTATCAGCGATGCTGCTCGCACTAGCAAAGACCCTGCCAGCCCGGGGCACTTTCGGCTCAGTCCAAAGTAACTCGTGATGAAATCATTCCTTCCAGACATGCGAACAAACAAAGCAATCTAAGTAGAAGAAAGTCATTTCATTTCTAGCGAGACAAACATTACAAAGTACACTCGGCTCAAGGCGGTTACAAGGTACAAATCCTATTACTCGCACTAGGGGATTAATCCTAGAGTCCTAAGGAGTGGCTGCTTCAGGTGCGAGGAGGCATGGAGGCACATCTGCCACGCAAACCCTCCTCTAACATCGCCGCCCTCACGGACGCCTAGGCAGGGGGTCACCACCAGGACCTGCTCGACGATGCCGCCGGCCAAAGAAGAAGATGCTTCAAGATCTCCTCCTCGGTCGCTGTCGCTTCCCACGAACGTGTCCCCCAAGAGACCGCCAGTCGACTAGGAAGAAGAGGAACCAGATCACAAATGAGGGATCTGCAAGTCCCTGAGAGCACGCCTAGCTCTCGCACAGAACAAGGTGTTCCTCCCGTCATCCTGATCGATGCAGTCAAAGCACCGACACGTCCGCCGCTAGGCTGCGACGTCAAGCTCGAGACGCCACCACCGGTAGGGGGTCATCGTTCGGCAGTTATTGGCATTTCTTATGCCCAATAGAATAAGGATTCCGCAAGCGCATAGAATACACCGCTGTAGCACTTCACCTTGGAGTATCCCAGGGTATCGAATTTCCACGGGGAAGCGTTATGGTCTAAAGAGTATCGATTGAATGGATAGTAAACTTTACTGGGAATAATCACCAGCTAGATAGCAGGGGTAAGCCAGATAAATGATAGGATAAATGGCCAGGCAAATGACCGAGCGACACACAGGAGACTCTACCTTAGAGCGGTAAGTAGCTGGGAGAACAATGAGCGAGAAAGACTCCTAAAACATTTCTAAACTAACGAGCTAGCCTATCTAACCTAAACCTGAACTAACCTAGCTATCGGGAGAACAGAGCTTACTTCGGCGGCTAGGGCGGAAGGACCACAGACTGAGGGAGAAATGGGGGGTCCAACTCGGCTAACGATCTACTGCTATGAAGCCTAGGTTGAGGGGGATTTCTCTTGTAAGCCGCAGGGGGATTTATAACCTAGGTTGAGGGGGATTTCTCTTGTAAGCTAGGTTTAGTACTCAGATACGGTCCCGACAAACTAAGACTATAACAAAGCCTAAGCTAAAGGATAGAACTTCCGCACACAAGCAAGAGCTTGGAAATAAATAAATAAAAGCGGAAGGTAAAGCTGACTCGATAAGATAAAGAAGATAACTTATATTGATAATATCAAAGAAAGGATACAAGAGCTTATACCAGACTTCCAAGGACGACTCCGGAATCCCGAGACAAGCTCGACTCGACTCTAACTCCCAGACTACTAAACCTAACTCTAGACTGAAGTAAAGAGAGAATCCTTCTGAGTGTGTGTCTTACAAGTGAGGATGGGAGGACTATTTATAGCTAGTGAAGGTCGGTAACCGGTGAAGCGCGTCAAGATTACGCAGCCTTGACGGTTGCTTAACTTCCACGCGAAGACTGAGCTCTAGAGGCCGCCAGGTGGGGCTGGCCAGCCTCCCTCAGGCCGGCCGGCCTAGGGGTGGTGTCAAGTGGCACCACCTTCTGCTGGATGGCTGAGGATTGTTTGAATTGGTCGTCGACAGTTGCCCTTTTGGTTTTAACCGCCTTTGTGCATGCAGGTGGGCCATTGAATCCGTGGTTGAAGCCTTTCGGGGCCTTGGATCAAACCGACTTCAAGTGCATGACTCTTGATCAACTGGATCAGTGACGTAGTGAGGAGAGGTGGGGCCAGGCAGGCCGGCCTGGGATTTCTCCGAGACTGGCTCAATTTTGGCACACCTGTTCCTGCATAGACAACTCATCCAAAACTTGTGGAACTTTATTAATTTAAATAAAATATGTATGGAACATAATGGAAAACTCTGAATTATTCCCGAGATGTTGACGGACGAGGCTCGAATAACGGCCGTCAACAGCGGCTGAGACACCATCACGCGATGCACCCACCCAAATTAAGCGGTTATGTTGAACACAGATGGTCGCTCGCAAACCAGACGCGACACGACGAGCCGTTCGACGATTTCGGCGGCAATCCGCCGGCTCCCGCAGGTTGTCCCCCATTACTCGCAAACTCTCCGCTAACACCAGATGTTGGAAGAATTATTGCCTCCCTCAGGGGGACACACACAACACAACACGAGAAACATGACTTGGGTAATCTGTGGAGCACGCCCAGCGCACGCTGTTGACGCTCGCTACGGGCCAAAAATGAGCGTCAATTTGGTCACAAAATAAGGATGAACTTGCATTTCTTATACACATTCTGCTAATAAATATACACTTTCCACACACCCTTGGAGAATTTTATGATTGCAGAATTTGTGCTGAAAACAAAGGAAAAAGGTATCTCTTTGATTCAAGGAAACGAGCCTCAACCAATCACGCGCCGCCACACGTGAGTCACATGGATTGGAGGGCCCAAAATCGAAACAAATCCACCTACCATCAGTTCCATCATCAACCAGAGGCACAAGAGCCCAACAAGGGATGATCAAGCCCAAGATGAAGGTGGTGGGCGCCTGGGCTAGGTCGGTCGACCCCACCAGGTCAGCCGACCTGTGCTGGGCCCCACCGACTTACCTCCGCCACGTGTCACTTCCATAGCTCGCCTCAATGTCGGTTTTGCTTGAGTTGCGCTGAATCCCGGCCGAGCACCCACTGTTCCATGCCTATAAATATAAGGTGGGGTGCTCCTAAAGAGGACACCAAGATGTAGCCTCTCCTCCTTTGTAAAGCTCTCTAGGGTAGTGGAGTGTAGGTGAAGTGTAGTTCTTCAAGGTCTTCTAGTCTTCATGAAGAGTTTGGTATGGTCTTGTATCTTTCTCTTTATGTATGGTTTGGAGTTTAGTAATAGAGTTTTGTTCCTTATCTTGGCTTATTCATGGTTCATATGCTCATGTTTAGTATGTGATCCTTTTATAGTCTTGCTTGTGTCATGTATCTTGCATGTTTAGACGTGGTAACACATCTAGGCTACTACATCGGTTTCATCTCCCCTAGTCGGGGTGTTTCTAGTCTCAATGTAAGGCTAGAGCAATAATCCTTAACACGGACATGGTGTCTGGGTTATCGGTTATGTTTGAATGCGGCTCTATACCATGGTTAGATGAGGTAAGGCGGCAGGTGGTGACAGCCCTGTCCGTCCAGCGTAACCCTCCCCGTTCGTGTAGTAGTTGTAGGAGGTGCATAAAATAGCCGTGAAGATCTAGTGGCCACCTAGCCATATCTTGTGCGGTCTCCCGGTGATGCCTGGGAGCCTAGAGCCCGATCCTAAGCATGTGAATGTGTATGTGTTCATGAGTTTGTTCTATGCTTGCTTAGATAAGCATTATCCTTTGTATGCCCTTGAAAGCTTTCTTCCACCTTGCTCTGATCCTAGTCATTCTTTCATATGGATGGTTGATCTTGTGTCACACTACCTCTCAATCATATTATCAATTACCCCTATTTAGATATTGGATATTTGAACCATGATATTCTCCTGAGCTTAATAAATCCATTTGAACCACCGCCTTCCCTGCGGAAATATAAATACAACACCATACTCACAGATAAAATGTTACAACGGTCTTCCGTGTGCTTGCGGATCCATCTGTAACATAAGAAATACCCCACGACATTTCTGGCGCTGTTGCTGGGCAACAAGTATCCTAGTGATGATGCTACGAAACGCCAACACACCACTATTTATAGTCCAGGGAGACTGATCGGCAAGCCCCGGTAGGCGGCCACACACGGGCCACACAGTCCACTCGTGTAGGGAATAGATTCCCCTAGAAAAGGAGAAACGGCAGGCCTCCGACGTGACACAACAGGTCAGAGACCCGTCAACTCCGCCATCGGGGCAACGCGAGGCAGACGGCGCAGAACCGTCATAATGCCCCGGTGACCCCTCGGACGAACCGTCGGGAAAAAGGGTAATGCCCCTGCATGATCACCACATAGCACAGCATCGCCCGTGCGCAGTAACTCCCCCCTTACAAAGACAAAGGGTCCACGCGATTAAAACAAAATCGCGAGGACGCTCGGGGGCCTCTGTTGGGTTCCTAGAACCAGGGTTGCCAGCGAGCCAGCCTTGTCAGACCAAGGCCCGAACGACTCCCGCACCCGCGGCCTTTTTAACCACACAACGCTTGTAGTTCGTCCCGGCCCGTGAGCCCTGTCTGGGAAGTTCTCCTCGAACTGGACTCCACGGCCATGGCACCGAGTCCGAGTGCCCACACTCGAGGCAAGCTGAAGGACCACAGACACCATCTCATTTCCTCTCCCCACTCAGACTTCCGACTAACTCAGGTCACTACCAAGAGGAGAAATCCCACTTGGTCACGGCCGTCCAGTCTTGGTCCGCAAGGGTCAGACCCAGCCGTACAAAGTGGGCGCGGCCCTCCGGGGTCGTACGATCGAACAGTTGGCCACTGTACCTCCGCCACAGCAAAGGACCGGTACTGTGGCGTCCACTTGGTCCTTGTGATGATCAGGCGTGGCGTCACCATGGCTTGACCACCAAGAAACCATCAACCAGGATGGGACTTAGCATACAGACAGTCCACCCCAATAGGACGGCTGCGTTGTCCCATCGGGGCTCTCGTACCTTTTGACTGACCAAACCCGGCGAACAGGTTCAAGACCAGAAGACCACCAGGATTTCGGGATCATGCAATCCACCAAGGACATCGCCGACTGACCACCAGTACGGGCCCATTGACGATTTGGGTCGCCCGACTGCCGGAGTCAAAGATATTTCTCCCCGAAGCCTTCTCCTCCAAGGAATTCACTGTAACATGGGCCCCCCTTGAGCTATAAAAGAGGGGTCCCTTTAGATTTAGAAACAAGACATCAGAAGTCAAGTTAGACAGAACACCTAGCTCTCCAGCACTCGAAAAGCTTGTACTCCCCAACTCTCACGAGCACGTGGGCCTGAACAATACATCCGACTGACCTCCAACTGGACGTAGGGCGTTCTCGCCTGAACCAGTATAATCCCTCGAGTCATTGTGTTCTAGGCCACCTCCAATCACGACGCACAACACACACACTATCGAGTAGTTTACCTGCCACCCATTTCCGGGAGCGGCAATCGCCAAAAAGTTTGTTAACACAAAATCCAAGTCAACACAACGGAAGTGCTAGAACACATGAATCTTAAAAGGATCAAATCATTGTAAATATGCGAAACCCGATCAGGCCGGTTTCAGAAACCAGTCAAGGCAGTTTCCTTGGGCTTCATCGAAATCGGTCACCGAAGGATAATAACTATCACTCTTAAGTGATGGAGGACAATTAAGTTTATGAGACAACCAGCAGAGGATAACCAACACATTTATTGGACTAAGAATGACTAGTTTACGAGAAAATTAGCAGAAAGGTTGTCGATGCTACTACCTAGGAGGCCCCACACGTAAAGGTGTGAATGTTGCTCGCATGCACTAAGACGACCAACAAGTCTAGGATGTGATCTATGGCCGTGTAGATTTAGATGAAAAGCAGCATGAGGTTGGAAGAGAAATTAGGGTTTAGAAATTAAAAGGTAAATGCATAGTAGATTGGTTCGAAACTCATACAAATCTCGTACCAAAATATAACTCCTGACTCGAATTGGACTGTCAAAATTGGTTTGACCACTATCCTTAATCGGCCTGACCTATTTTCACGGTTGTATATCTTCTTGGAGCCATGACTTCCTCATCGAGACTCTAAATAGGATGTTTTACCTATGCATTTCGATCATCTCGTCATGATCTACGCACTGGTGCAATCTAATTGATAATTTGCAGTATGATCGGTTTCAGAAAATCAGCTAGATTGGTTTGTCCGGATTATCTAGCAACTCAATTTATGCTAATTTTTATCGTCAAAAAAATATGAGTAAAGTCCGTTTCACCCCCCTGAACTTGCGGCTGAGTTTGGAAAACCCCCGTGAACTCAAAACCAGATAACGACACCCTCTAACTTTACAAACCGGACAAATTACCCGCCTTGACCGTTTCAAAGTGGTTTCCTATGGTGGTTTTGCTAATTTTGTTTCCCTCTCTCTCACTTACATGTGGTCCCCACTTCTCATCACCTACCTCTTCTCTCTTCCTCTCCATCTCCACCATGGCTGAGCGAGCCCCTCACCGCGTGTTTCGGCCGTCCGCGCCGCGCTATGCGGCCTTCTCCTTCCTCCTCTCCTCCGCGCCAGCCTCCTCGGCCCACTCCTCCCCACCGCCGTCCATCCACCCTCTCTGAGTCCCAATCGGACTAGCGCCGAGCACCGCCATGGCCGCCGTCAGCCAACACGACCCACTCCGGCCAAGGTGAGCTCGCCTCGAGCATCCCCAAATTTCCCTCATCCTCGGCCGCGCCTTTCCCCTCCCGCTCAAAGGCCTGGCTAGCTTGGTGTCGAGCGCCGTCGGCCACCGCCACCGAAGATCGCCGCCGGCCGCCTCCGGTTTGTCCCCAACCTGGGTGACGCCACCCACAGGATCCCCACACCAACAGGATGCTCTCCCGCCCTTCAAAACCCGAGCCGCTCCCAAAAACTCACCGCCGCCACCTCCACTCCGGCTCCTGGATTTGCATCGGCTTGCCATGGCAGAGACCCATGGGTCGGTGGATCGAGAGCTGGAGGCTCTAGCTCTAGCTCAATGACCCTGGAGAGGGCCACGAGGAGTAGCGTGAGCAGCGCCGTGAAGGCCGCATGGCGTGGCGGGGATGGCCGGAACGCGCGGTGAGGGGCTCAGCTCGGCCATGGTGGAGGAGAGGAAGAGAGAAGATAGATGATGACATGCGGGGATCACATATAAGTGAGAGAGAGGGAAGCTAAATCAGCAAAACCACTGTAGGAAACCACTTTGAAACGGTCAAAGGGGGTAATTTGTCTGGTTTTGTAAAGTCAGAGGGTGTTGTTGTCTCGTTTTTGAGTTAGGGGGATTTTTCAAACTCGGCCACAAGTTGAGGGGGGGGGGGGTTGAAACGGACTTTACTCAAGAAATATTTATAACTTATGCGTGGGTTTAAAAAAAATATTTAGTACAAAATAGGAGCTGACCTTACAAATCCCAACTCAACAAGCTCCTATGTCAAACTAGCCTCTACAAACTCTAATTGTCTAACATAGTATCTCCAAAAGATTACTTATACTTCATACCTAAAACACACTATCTCCATTACCAATAACTATTTTTGTATTTTTTATAATGGTTGCTGCAGTAGATTACCAAAATTCAATCGCCAAGAATAAGGTAGAGGGGTGAATCTCCTTCATTTAGGGTGGAGAGTGGTGTGTTTTGGTAATTACCATTGGTAATGGAGATTGAATTGGTCATTTGCTGGAACACTTCCAATTACTAAAATATAAGTTTTTTAGTATCGGAGAGAGGGACGAGTAAAGGTAATCACCAACAGAATACTACTCCACGGGCATGAAAAAAACCTGTTCTTTCAGCTTCCAAATTACTTTCTCAGTTACTCGTGGGTTGATGAAGGGATGAATGACACTTAATTGCGCACCCAACTCGCCACCCATGATGCACAGCAGCAGCCAACACATAATGCAGCCGCATACGTGGCCAGAGTTAATGGCCAACGCTGGCGCGCCAACCGTCCGTCCATCATCCCCCTCTACACGCCGGTACACGGAAGCGTGAAGATCTTCTGCAATGAAGCTGCGCTGGCCGGGACGTCTAGTACTCAACAACACAGCAGGGTGCCCCCGGCCCCATCTCGTATAGTGTAACAATAAAGCGTCTTCTGGCATGTGCCTCTCAAAACTCCAGAATGGTATGCGCTGGATAATCTCTCCATGGGAGACTTTGAATGAACTGAATGTATCCGATTTAAAAATTGCTCAAATATTGATTTTACAGTAGTGTGATTTTAGGAAGAAACCGGGACCGAAATTATATTAAGCTGCTGCGTGCTACTAGTATTGTGTTACATGTTAGTGCTCACAATGGTACTTCTTTCGCAAGTAGAAAGTAGTATAAAGATTGAACTCGACAAGGGTGACCTGTTATACTGATTCAAAATATTAAAGATTTACTCAATGTCTTAATAATTTGATCTTCTAAATAAACGTTGCATTGCAAAGTCCTGCGTGCTACTAGTATTGTGTTACATGTTAGTGCTCACAATGGTACTTCTTTCGCAAGTAGAAAGTAGTATAAAGATTGAACTCGACAAGGGTGACCTGTTATACTGATTTACAAATATTAAAGATTTACTCAATGTCTTAATAATTTGATCTTCTAAATAAACGTTGCATTGCAAAGTCCCTTAATCTTCCAAATAGTACATATGTAAGGTAATTAATTTTTTATCAGGCAACCATTTAATTTTATCTGTTATTAGTAATACATAGATAAGTACACAATTAATAAGCATGCAAAGAATAACGGCGATCCAATTCAATGCCTGGGTTTATTTTTATCATTTTAAACATGTGGTACAAGAAGCATATGTTAGTGCGATTCCAAGCATCGCCTTAATTTTAGAAGAAACCATGTGTATGATGTTGTTTGCTTCGTTTTTGTTTGTTGGACAGATCACACATAGTACTAAAAAAATGGAAGTTGCAGATCTTTCGGCTAGTGGCACTTAAATTTCACGCTACTTTCACCTTTCATGTTCAACATCAGCACTGGCAAAAAGAAAAAACAACCCATCACTCTTTCGGAAAACTGATTTTCTGTCTGTTAACATACAAATATAATATTATACTTTTTTCACTGATAAGAAGATAAGTTGTAAGTGGTCCAGTAACAACATGCTCCCTTCATTTTAAATTGTAGTTCATTTTAGCAAAGCTAGATACATATATTTTATTATGCACTTAGATAAACACCATGTCTAGATATATAGAAAATTTATGAATCTAGATTGAACGACCTACATTTTGGAATGAAGGGAGTATTAATAAGAATAACTTTACAAAATCTATACGGGCCTTAAGTTAAAACATTGTCAAACTTTTTTTCTAAATCCATATGTAGAAAAAAAACTCTACAAAGTATATGCCTGGAATTTAAAAAAGTTTATAGGAAACTCAATTCCATAACTTACTACACTATATCTCCCTGGATAACAAATAAATAAATAAAATAAATAAAGCATCTCACAAGTAACGCACCTGTACAACCTCCACTGCAGTTACGCAGTGCACTGCAGCGCATCGCGTCGCATCCCCTCCTCTGATCTGCTCCGCTCTGCGCTAATAAATGCCACGCCTCGCCACAAAACCCCCCCTTCCTCTGCCTGCACACCCTGCCACAAGATGGCTTCCTGTTCCTCATCGCCATTGCCACCCATCCCTCTCCTCCTGCTCCTCTTCTTCTTCCTCCTCGCCTCCCCCTCCTCCGTCCTCGCCGCACCAGAACCATCCTCCCAACAGGTACGCGTCTCCCTCCCCCTCTGTCTCTCTTTGCGTGCCCCTCTCGGGCGGTTGGTTGGTTGGTTGGTTGGCAGCAACAACAGTTTAATTTCTTGCTTCGTGTGCTGCGACCTGAAGCAGGCTGAGAGCGGCGGCAATGCGACGGCGGCGGCGTGGACGCCGCGGCTGCGTCAGACGTTCCTGGACGGCGGCGTGGAGCGGTGGCGCGGGCGGCGGCTGGTGGGCCGGTTCCAGGTGTGCGCGGTGTGCACCTGCTGCGGGGGCCCCCACGGGATGTGCATCCCGGCGCCCTGCTGCTACGCCATCAACTGCAACATCCCCAACCGCCCCTTCGGCGTCTGCTCCTTCACGCCGCGCACCTGCAACTGCCTCAACTGCCACCTCTAGACCGATGGATTGATTCATGGTGAGGGATTCTGTTTGTTTGGGGTCTTGGATTGTTGGAAGTGGTGCTAGTATATACTCTCCTACATTGTAGCCATTCCATGACTCGTGAAGTAGCAAGTATGGTGATGGTTGGGGTTGATTCAGATCAGCCTTTTTGTGCTATTTGTTGGTCCAAACTTGAATTGAACTGTGGATATAAACGAATCACTAGCATCTTTCTTTTGCGCTAATTTTTTTCGGATTTTTTTATTGCCTCGCGGGAGTGATGAGCTTCGTTTGTTCTTGGAATTTGTCAGTGGTGCCGATTTCCAGTGAATTTATATTAGGAGAAATTTGGACACATTTGTGGATTATCAAGTTCGTAAAGATGAATGAATGATTTCTTCTGGTATCTAGATGGTTTGCCAATTTCGACACATTTCCACGGGAGATTGCCAATTTTAACTCCTACGCGTTTTCTCTGAACATGGTTTTAATTGCTGTGGTTGT
The DNA here is from genome assembly GCA_032594955.1 of Panicum miliaceum. Lineage (NCBI taxonomy): Eukaryota > Viridiplantae > Streptophyta > Magnoliopsida > Poales > Poaceae > Panicum > Panicum miliaceum. The sequence continues at coordinate 16,200,134 of CM064068.1, forward strand.
ACGTTACAGAGGCAGAGGAGAGACTCTTGATTATGTGGTTGGTGCGGGGTGCAGTTTGTTGTGTTACTGATGACCATCAGCTTCTGTTACCGCAATTAATCTGATTCCTTGAGTTTGACAGCACGATTTAATGAAAATAAAGAAAAACATTCAGGTGTTTTAATAAGCAATACTGTTGTCATTTTTTAACTTACTTGCACAACTGAATGGAAAATAAAGATTAGCACTGTTACTTGCATTGTTAGCTCCTTTTTTTATTTGTTGCTTTTATTTTGAACTTGGAACCTGATGTTTTTTTATCATAAATAAGAAAGTTTGGCATGTCTATGATGTTGCATAGAAGTGGCATGATATGCCTATGCTCTTGTTACCCAAAACATAAAGTCCCAAAAAACTGATTTTAGGACCTTGCCAAAAATTATTGGGAGAAGAAAAAGACCCCACCACCAACAGTTCCCAAAAACTAGTTCTAAAAGAGAAAACAATCGCTGCCGGTCATATATTCTTGGCCCCAGAACTTTATCTCCATTTGCGTGATCCGCTTCGACCTTCGAGCACCATCTCCTCGCCTTGATATAGGACTCAAGAAGTCAAGATGCAGTGCCCGCCTAGTTTTTGATCGATGCCTTGGCCTCCAGTAAAAGAAACAAAGTGGGTTTGTACCTGTGTAGGATGAAATTTATGAATGGAAATTATATTTTGCGCCCAGAATTTATAGCCAAGCAGCCCAGAATTTATAGTCCAGCCGCTACAGGTTTCTGACGAGTTTGTTGGCAGAGGATCAGTGAAGCATGATTAGAGGTATGCCTTGTTTGCACAGCGCAGCACGCCATCCTACGTGATGATGATGACGTGAGACAGCGGATTGGGAGTGCTATGGGCCAGCGGGAATTTGACCCGCAATACCGCCTGAATTGGCCGTGCGGAAAGATTGGGCACGCTTTTGGCCTACTGTTGGAGCAGTTTTTTTCCGATTTGTTTCAAAAAATGATTTTTAGCAACTTGTTTTGGATACTCTTGGAGATGCTCTTAGATTCCTGTACCTATAACCCTGATCTCTTCTTCGATGGAAGTCAACGGTGTGGTTGCGCACTGCTGTCTGTTTTACACTCTTGTTTTCGTCTCAAGCCCTTTGTCTCAGTTGACGATACGTTCATGCTTTCATGGCGTTGTCGTTGACACACGCCCTATACCTATAACCCTGATCTCTTCTTCGATGGAAGTCAACGGTGTGGTTGCGCACTGCTGTCTGTTTTACACTCTTGTTTTCGTCTCAAGCCCTTTGTCTCAGTTGACGATACGTTCATGCTTTCATGGCGTTGTCGTTGACACACGCCCTAAGCTAGGTTTCTGTCCTATTTCGTCTCTTCCGTTTTAGCTTGTCAGTTGCCTGCATGTGCCTGCTGCCTTGATTGAAGGGTGGCGGTGTATTACAGTGGCCACATATGTCACTGTCTTCCCTCTGAATTTTTCTCTCCATGTTACTTCTTCCGGTTCCAAACTTAATCTTCTATGTGCATTATTCGCTCCATGCTACTACTCCTAATAATCCCCAAGATGAGGCATTTATTAGGATATTGAGATGGTCTCCAATGATATTGCATTGGTAATATATAAATTTTATTATTTTACTTAAAGGGGTATATGCAGGAGAAGATAGTCATTTAATCTCCTTGCATCTTAGTTCATTTCAGATAATCGCATTACAGGATTGGTCTATGAGTGATTATTGTAAACTATTGTTTGGCAAAACTGCCCCCTAAAATTCTCATTGAGAATAAGTTGGTGATGCATGGTTGACAGTTCCGGGTTTCTGTTCTCTCTTTTTATCACTTGAATGGTACATCAACAACACTATTTGGTGAATTATATCGTGTTCACGTGAATCGTTATTGGTCGAAGATTGCAAACTTTGTTACTGGACACACACATTCAGACCACAATCATTTCTCGACGGGGAAGCGCATGGCATGCCGAAACACAAAGAAATATTGTTCTACTCCACACACTTTATGATCTTAGATAATGTAATCATGTGACGATAACTGTATGCATCAAAATGCAAAACGACCGGAACCTTTTCCTTTATTAAAAAAAATGCCCTAACACAAAAGGGACACTGTAAAATGGAATTAGGTTGGACACAAAGAAAGACCGGCACAACTATTGGCCATCACTTATTTGCAGCCAGGCCTGCCAATATAGATACACGACATGTTGATCTCCTTCACTTTTCCAGACACATGATATGGACATGCCAATGTGTTGACAACCAAAATTGGCACAATTCAAGGTTTGCTGGACAATTTGGGCAAAACTGATCAAACTGGTTGTGTTAAATGGTCAGATTAAAAGTGTCAAAATGTAGATTTGACTTCACCACTACGCAGCTCTCATCAAGACAATCGAAATGCATATATAGAATGTCCGATTTGAAGTTTGGATGAGAGAGTTATGATTTTTGGAAGATTTAACCCAGATCGGACCAGTCAGACCGATTGAGCAGGGAGGTCTCCGAGTTAGAAGTTGTATTTTGACACGAAATTTGCCAGGGTTTCAACTCCTATTGGGTACAGACCTTCCCTCCCTATAAATATGAAGGGCCACGGCCGATTGAGGATAACCCAATCAAATCAAATAATCATATCTTTATTTTTAATCTTCTAAACCTTAATCATATCTTGCTGTTCATATGTGATCTTCACAACCATTGATGGCGTCCAAGGCTTGCTGGTCGACCTAGGGCACGTTCGGCTACGTCCACGCCCTAACGGGGTCCCTCCCCGGCGTGAGCATCAACGGCCTTTACTAGTTTGCTCGTAAACTAGTCGTTCTTTGTCACGTAAGTACGTTGATTATCACTTTGCTGGTTTGCTGGCAAACCTAACCATCCTCCATCACGTAAGCGTGGTAGTTATGCCATTGAATGACCGATCTAGGCCAAACCCGAGGAATCCGATCTGACCTAAGCCGGTCTGACCGGTCTGCACAGTCCCACAACGATTTGGTCCATTCGCGACTTGCGCGATCTAGCACTTTCGGTGTGTTAACCAGATTTCACGTCAACATACTTTTTGACGACTCCGCTGGGGAAGAAAGATTTGGTTACTTAAACCGTTCCATCAAACCCTAGTCAATTACCTAATTGATCTATTATTTTGGTTTGCCATTGCTATCGCATCTGGTCCTTTTGGACCGTTGCATCTATTATTTTGACACTGCATCAGCTTGTTCAAGCCAATTGCATTGTGTCTCACGTGCTGCTCCGTATTGAAGATTAAAGGTGAAGCAAAGTGTTGGTCATTGATTGCTTGGATTATCAAGAATATATGGATTTATTGACCACAAGACAAGAAGCATCAAGACCTACTACGAAATATACATGGCGGATTATTCATATATTCCACGGCAATATTACTACACCACCCATGAGATACAATTTGTAAACACATCATATGTTTCTAATAATTATTTTGCAAGTGCCATAAATTCTCATGTTGGTGTTGCTAATCATAGTAATGGTATACATATTGCATCGACTAATAACTTTTCAGATGGTGTCAATTATGTTTGTTATAGTTCTGAAAATTATATGCAAGAGCTCATCTCACATAATATGCATACTTTGGACTTTAATGCTGCTAGTAACATGCACCTATTTACTCTCATACATCGGCTGCGGAATGAGTTCATTTTCTGATGAGTCATTATCAAGGACAAACTAATATGGTGAGATCGGCCGACTTTTATGGAACATCACATACAACTAGTTCTAATAATGTTCATCAAGGTGTTCCATCTTTTTATTCATCGACAGCAGATTCACATTACGTGGTTTCAATACAAAACATGTCATTGAATGAGAAATTTGGTCATGCTGATTTTAGCTATCCGGTTAATTATTCTCAACCATTATATGCTGTAGGACATATTACTAGAGTGGAGGTCGCGTCTCTAAGTTAAGCACCATATGCAAATGCTAATAATCATAATTTGGCTCCGAATGTTTCCAATAATTATATCCGAAACAGTGAGAATTCAGCAAACACACATACGCCTCCACGGGTTCAGTTCACATATGTTTCATCCCACGCACCATCACAGGAACTGTCATATACTCCCTCCGTCCCAAAAAGAATGTAACTCTTGCTTTCTAAGGAGTCAAACAATTTCAAGTTTGACCAAATCTATACAAGAAATTACTAACATTTGTGTATCCAAATAGTTTTAGTATGAAAATATATTACATGATCAATCTAATGATATGTATTTATAATATAAATATTAATACTGTTTTGTATAAATTCAGTCAAACTTGAAATTGTTTGACTCCTCGAGAAGCGAGAGTTGCATTTTTTGGAATGGAGGGAGTATTGATGATGTGATCAAGGTGAGAGTGGGAAAAGGAATGATTCGGATATAGATAACAATTTGGTTGTCGTGAGAGCCGAATCAAATAAAGATTATTTTGAATCCATTGTGTCACAAGAAACAGGTCTAGCTGTACAAAAATGTGCCCGGTCCAATAAAACAATTATGCTTGATTTTTCATAAGCTAAAGGACCAATATCTTTAATCAGCCTAGTCAAATGTAATAGTGAGCAACAACTTATGACCAAACAAAATTCGATCGGTGATGGACATCAAAATATTGGAGACCATGACCTTGGGAGCAATGAGAAGGCATCGACGAGCTGACATCCGATGTTTTCCAGTCACGCTGGAACAACCGGTCAGACCGAGTTAGGTAGACTGGTTCCTGTTGAATGTGCTGCAAGTGGTCATTAGGAGGAAAGACACGACATCGTCCACATGAAAGTTCCATGCATCTCCAGCATATGACAAGGTACGCTTTGCAAGTAATTTACCTAATTCCCAATCAGATCCTATTTTTTCGTTAATACATCTACTAGTGATATAATTATAAGTAATCCTAGAAAATCGATTGAGGAAAGTAATTTACTTGCTAGCAATGGAACAATTTCAGATTGTATCAGCCAATGCACTGTGAAAGATAAAAAGGCTGATAATAGTAATACTTTGGCATTTAAATTTTCTCCATCATCATTGTCAAAGTTTTTCTCTACATGGTTTAGTTGTGATCATTCTGGAAATAAAAGAAAAAACCAAAACTCAAAGGCATTGTGAAATTCGATGCTAATATAATGATCAACTCCAAAGCATCGAGTATGGGAAGCATAAGGAAATGTATAGCCGAATGGGTCGATGAGAAATCTGAACAATTCGTTTGCTTAGTCTTAAAGCCTTCTCCACAAAGGCATCGGGTAGAGAAAATAAAATATACTTTTGATTTGACTTTGTCTAATGATCTATTTGATATATTACTAGAGAATAATTTTATTAAACTATTTGATCACAAAGTCACTCCATCACTTCTTGAATTAGAAACGCAAATGTATTGCAAGTGACATAATACATTTGATCATAGTACTAGTGATTGTAATATGTTTTTCCAAATTATACAATCGGCCAAATACCGAGCGATTGAAATTTGCTCAAACACAAGAGGACGACCAGTTGGTTTCAATTGGTTTTGATGATAAAGGACCATGAAACCGGTTAGCATCAACTGTTTCATCTAAAAATTCGGAGTTGATTGCAAAAGATAAAGATTCAGATTTTTCAAATAATGAGGAAGACATCATCTATGAATTGCAAGTTTAGGATATTCTAGAGGATGTGAGCTTATTGAAATTCTAGGAGGCACTGCGGGACAAGCAGGTTCTTCACAATCGGAACAAGAGTTGATTACTCCTGTTGTACTGGCAAAACAGGTCAAACTGGTTTGCCCCACCGGTCAGACCGGTATTGTCAAACAGGTCGGACTGGTTGCTCAAACCGGTTCTAATCAGGGACGCCCAAAAATTATGAGATCGGAGTGTCCTGAAATAGATGGAGATAGAGACCGTTATAAGCACAAGAGCAGAAAGCCAAAGATCAGGTTCAAAGAACTTCTGGCTAATATCTAAAAGAGAATGAGGCCAAATGTGCGAATCGGTCAAATGATGATAAATCATCAAGATTGTCTCCTAAATATAATTTTAGGAATTGGAATTGGCAAGGGGAAAACTTTCATTCTACAGCATCATATTCTCCTTTGAGACCGTCAATGCTAGTTCCATATGCTCCACATTCCACTAGTTTTCATCCTTATTCATCGTGGGAGTGGAGTGATCCATGTGCACATACTCCTTCATATTTTAGACCATATCCTGTAGAGTATGCAGCACCAAGACCATCATGTGCAAGGCAGCCGTATGTTGAAAATGACCATTTTGAGCACAAAGATCGGTCTAAATTTTCAAAACAAGAAAAGGGTTGTCAAACAAGTTTATCAAGTGAAAAGATATGGTTGCAAAGATATGAGTTCAGATCTGAATTCAATTAGTAAAAGGCCGACTGATGTGTTGAGGAATTCGGCTATTGGTGGCAAAAGAAGGGAAAGATCGAGTGGTGATACTCCAAGTGCCAAATTTGAACAAAAGGAATTGAATGAGCCAAGGATCAAGAATGAAATGCTGCTGCCCAAAAATGAAGTACGACCGAGATGTTTACTTGGTTCAACAAGTTGGCAAGGGAGAAATTTGCAGAAGCTTAGTGCCCAAGAGCTGAAAGAAAGGAACATGGCATGGGTTCCTAAAGGAAGCATCCAAGTACAAAGAAAGGATGGTATTCCGGTAAAAGGTGCAATGGAGGCAATAGAAAAGAGAAAAAAATAAGAGACAATCTCCAACTCCGAGGTTTGCTCCAAATCATCAAGATTATTAGTCATCATATCATCCATATGCTTTGCAAATGCCACCTATGCTTCAATCTTGGAGTTCATCTTTATATATGTTTGGTTGCCCTCCATATCCTTATTTTTATTCTTGGATGCCATATGGGTCTCTATATCATAAATGGTGGTTACCAAATTGTGATGAAAGTTGATTAATCCTATTAACCTTCAAAAGCCGAATATCTAGGTTCTAGAGAAGATTTTGATGCTTACATTTTATTTTATTCTCTTGTATTTGTTTCGGCTATACATATTTTTTGGATAATCAAATCTGGTCGATATCTTGTTATCGTGCTTAGCAATATACACAGTCGATGAATATCTTTGACCATCGTCCTAAAGCAATAGCTTCCCGATGAGAAATCAATTATTAGTGGCTTCAATGCTCCGGGGGGAAAATATTGGCAAAATGAGTAATTTACCACATGATTTGGTTAATCAGCTTGCATGGGTTCTCAAAACATCGATTTGTGTTGTATTTCACTAAATTGTGTTATTTTGGGACCTCTAGCCGATTGGAATATTTTTGCAGGCCGAATATGAAGTTCTTTTTATTCGGATAGGAATTTGTGATTCATAGATGTACGACTTGCAGATGCTATCTTTAGTCATTCTATGCTCTCGATCTTAAATCTGGTAAAGACCAATTGCTATTGATAGCAATTTGGTCAATTTGTGCATCCATAGTCATTTGAAGAAGTGAGAGTGATTTGAACCGTATTTCAAATATTCACAGCCGAGGTGGTATCTACTTAGGCTCATATCTCCTTGAAGATACACGAATGCATGCAACAAAGTGAAACCGTTATCTTGAGCCATATCAAGATATGTGGTCAATCGGATTCCATCTTCGTTAGGAACAAGATATGATTGGTGCACATGTGATTCTCATTATTTTAGTACAGTTTTAGCTTCAAGAAACAGGGAGGCATATGTTGACAATCAAAATTGACACAATTCAGATTTTGCTGGACAATCTAGGCAAAACCAGTCAGATCGATAAGAGTAGAAGTGTCAAAATGCAGATTTGACTTCACCATGCGTAGCTTTCATCGAGACAATCGAAACGCATACATGGAATATCCAATTTGGAGTTAGGATGAGAGAGTTCTGATTTCGAGAAGACTTTACCCAGATCGGACCAGTCAGACCGGCTGAGCAGGGCGGTCAAACCAATTTTGGTTGTGTAGTTTGTGTTAGAAGTTGCATTTTGACATGAAATTTGTTAGGGTTTTGACTCCTATTAGGTACAGATCTCCCCTCCTTATAAATATGAAGGGCCACGGCCGATTGAGGACAACCCAGAATTAAATAATCACATCTTTACTTTTTATCTTCTAAACCCTAAATCTCTATTCCAACCTCCTCTTGCTATTTATCTGTGATCTTCACGACCATTGATATCATCCTAGGCCTGCTGGTCGACCTAGGGCATGTTCGGCGACGTCCACGTCCTGATGGGGTCACTTCCGGACGTGAGCATCGACGGCCTTTGCTAGTTTGCTCAAAAACTAGTCGTTCTTCGCCACGTAAGTTTGTTGGTTATCCCTTTGCTGCTTTGCTCGTAATCTTAGCCGTCCTCCATCACGTAAGTGTAGTGGTTATGCCCTTGAACGACCGATGTAGGCCAAACCCGAGAAATCCAGTGTGACCGGGTTACTAAGCTGGTCCGACCGGTCTGCAGCCCCATGGTGATTTGGTCCGTTCGCGACCCCCGCGATCTAGCACTTTCGATGTGTTGACCGAATTTCGCGTCAACACAATGCCATCGATCTTGGGATAGTAATCTGATTGACTCCTACTTCAACTGCAGCTGCCGTCCAAGTAAACAAGAACGCCGCCATGGCGCTATCTTCTGGCGCAGCGTCGTCGTTCATGGTCACGACGAGCTTGGCGTGCTTGCAGAATGCAGAAGAGTGCTAGCCTGCCCACATGGCTCCCACAGGCGTAGGACTCCTCGGTAGACCATAGCCACCTGGTTGTGTTGTCCACACAACACGATCCGTCACATGCCCAAGCTCATATCCTGAGATGCCTCCAAATGATGTCCGTGGCGTAATTTGTCCACGAACAGAGAAGCAGATGCTATTTTCGAATTGACTGATTTGCCCTATGTGTCCGAGCCGTCCTGGTCAGCGTACATTCTTGGATGTCCTTGTGATTCCTTGATTCTAGGCATCCGAAGAATCACCCTTAGGCTCATTTTGTAGGGCATCTAAGTACCGAACGACTCCGGGTTCTACGAAACCTTATGTACCAGAGCACAAACCAATGCTTGAAGTTATGTAGAAACTGATAAAGTCACAAAAATCTAGCTCCACCCGTTCTCCGGAGCTAAAGGAGCCCAAATTGGACTTACTATGATCCAGCTTGGATCGCAGGGCTAATGTTTAGCCCTCTTATTTGTTAGATGCCAAATAGGATTAAATATAGATTAATTGTGCAGATAACGGCTAAAAGACTGTTAGTTAGATTCCATTAGTCATGATTAGTCTATGTTTAGTTCATTAGTTGGTATAAAACTAAGTTTTAGTCCACGTCTATTTTAGCCTATCCAAATGAAACTTAGATTCTGTTTGTTTGAGTGAGCTTGTGGGCACTTTTGATCTCCTAGCTTTTGGGACCTCTAAAAGTTAAATACCTCTGAAAGAAGCCATAAGCACCTTTTCATGAGCTTTCCCGTCTGACTTTCGTGGACATTTAGCATTTGGAGGTCCCAAAAGCTACGAGTCCAAAAGCTCTATAAGCTCAAATAAACAGGCCTTATTACTACGTGGGAACACAGTTTGGGGTAGCGGCCTAGCACCGAGCCCGCCAGCAGGCAGAGCAGGTTTTAACTTGAGCAGGTCGTCGTTGTCTCGCCAACCAGGATCTTGGGATGGAGGGGTGGTTGGTTGGGAGTTGCATGACCTGAGATGGTGGCGGGGGCGGCATCGTGCCGCATTGAAGGACGCCATTGATGCTCGCTTGCTTGCGCAGGGCATCAATCATCCATCCGTCCATGTATGCCCAGGGGACCATGCATCGCCGAGGCTGCCTGCCTGCCTGGCCGGCCGGCTGCCCATTTATGTGAGACGTAGCGGGCTGTTGCCCTCCGCCGCCGTCAGCAGCAGCCGGCTTTAATGCACCCACTGCGCATCCTTTTGACTTTGGGCAATGCTGCTGCCTTCTTTTTATCACAGAATTTGACATTTTGATATGGTACCAGTGATTTTAAAAAAAAAGATCCGGAGATTGCGGGTTTATTTTAAATCCCGCTACATCGGATGTTTAGAGGTTAATTAGAAGTATTAAACATAGATTAATGACAAAATAAATTTCGTAACTCCTAGACTAATTCGCAAGACGAATCTATTAAACTTAACTATTCCATAATTAGCTCATGTGAACATGTACTAATTATAAATTAATTAGGCTTAATAGATTCATCTCGCGAATAAACCCTAGGCTTATGCAGTTAGTTTTATAATTAGTTTATGCTTAGTATTTTTAATTGGCATCGAAACATTTGATGGGACATGACTTATTTTTAAGCCTTAAGTAACCAAATAGGCCCTAAATTGCGTTGCATTGTGTGATAGTGTCTCCGCACGTCAGTTAAAGATTTCTATTTTGCCGATAAACCCCGCCCGAATCCAAGAATCCAACCCACAAGTTTAAGTCTTTTTTTATAAGCTAGGGCAATCTTCCCACACACCAATCAAGACAGACATGAAGTTGAATATTTAATTGACACAAGCATATCCCTTTTGGGTTTTGTTTCTTTCAGAACAAGTGAACAACAAATTATTTCCTCAACCGCCTAAGAACAGCTTCAAACAGCATTAGTTACAACTTACAAGCTCAAAGGAGACAAAAGAAAAAAAACGAATCTTTACTGTTCCAAATAATGTTTCACCACATGAACAGATCTTATAAACAAACTTGAAGCATGCTTCGAGAGTATACATACATCATGCGCATAACGAATGCTTAGAAAAATACAAAATGCAGAATCCTATAATATATTGTTATGGTTACAAAATCAACATGATCTTAATATAATTCTAAATATGAATCTACTAATGTAGCTTATATAACCAATATGAATCTACAGTTTTGACTAATTGTTGCATAATATTTACAAATATGATCTATGAATGTACAGTTTTGACTAATTGTTACATAATATTAACAAATATGATTTTTTTCCAAAATGAAATACACCCCAAATGGTGAGGGAGGAGTAGATTGCTGATGCCCTAAGGCACAACTGAAACCCATCAGCAACTTGCCATCAAAGCAGAGCCACACCCTAAATCCCAGCCTGGACCGCTACGGCATACAAGTCACGCAATAGCATAGCAGATAGGAAAATTAACCTCTCCACTTTTTTTTTCATAACCAATATATCAACCGAAATATGAACGGAAAGGAAAACAAAACCTAAAGCCACTCTTTACCCTCCAACTAAGTACACTGTCTACAAAAGTACCAAAAGGGTACTCCAAGCTATACCACACCCTTGGAAAGGTATCTGGAAAATTCTCAAGATTGCAGTGAGACCAAAGAGACAAACTCAGTGCTCAGGCCCCCAGCTTTACTAATGTTGATCACAAAATGCTCAGCGTACTTCCTTAGCAGCAATGTGAGTCCATGCCATGGTCTACCATCGGTTTCACTCGGCGGAAAGTCTTCTGATGTCAGATATTTTCGCACCCTGCTGTGGTGCCACAAATTGCCGTACTTATCGAACATCTGTGACATCAGAAAGCTTGTTAGAAATAAATAAAAGGATATAATAGATATAGCAAGGAAGGCTAAAAAGGAGTGAGACTACAGGAAATCTGATAATGACAACCTCGTGAGACACTGGAAGTTTGAAACAATAATTGCAACAAGAAACTGTCGAGCACAGAATAGGAAACAGAGAAGGGCACCAAATGGTCCAAGATCACGATCCAACAAGAAAGAGACCACTAGTTGTGCCCAGAGCTATTAGTACTGGAAAAATAAGGTGGCAGCTACCAGCTTCTAGAAGATTATAGCACCCACATTTTGTGGTAGACAATCGTCATGGTTTAGATTTGAAATACTATTAACAAGTCATTGACCATTGTACAGAACCTTTCAGCACAAAATTAGTACAAAGGTGCCAATTACGTGCAGTTTCAAGTAGAACACAGTATCTTGTTCAAAAAACTTTGTAGCTTTACAAGCGAGCATGACATCAAAGTAGAAACTACCAGAAACATAATGGCAGCAAAGTAGAAACTACCATGTATCTATCTATAAGATGAAGATGTAAGAGCTAGGAGTATGTCCAATTTGCTCAAGCCAAACCTCAGGCTGCTCAAGAAACAATCAAGAAGCTTAACTATCTTGTACTTCATGATTGTTTTACAAACAAACTTGTCGCATCAGATTAATAGTTCTTAATTCACTTGGACCGCAAGGTTAACTCTTTTCAATCAAGAAGCTTAGGTAGTGGTTGGTCCGAGAGCGAGTTAGGATGGAATAGTTCCATCCCAAATTTTAAGGATGGAACAGTTCCATTCTGTGTTTGGATGAAAGGATGGAATGGTTCCATTTTACTATTTGGTTCGAGAGATGAGCATGTTATAAATCAGAATCCGTCAGCCACCGTTACATGCTGGGCCCACCTGTCGGTGAAACAGAGCAGAGTGTGTCTTCTTCCTCATCTAGTCATATCGCTCGCCTGCTGGTGCTATGTGCGCTGCTCGCTTGCTGCTACCTGCGGCACGCATGCACTGTGGCTGCCCGGCCAGCCCCGCACGCCTGCTGCCGCAAGCGCTGCAGCCGCTCGGCTGGCCCCGCTCGCCTGCTCGCGGCCGCATGCGCCGCGCCGCGCCTGCTGGCTGCCACATGCCGCCCCACCTCCTTTCCACCCCCACGGGCCCCGCAAGCAAGGTCGTGCCACCGCCAGAGTCGGCTTGCATCGCTTGGCTGCAAATCGAAGCCTCGAGGCGCGAAGCAGAGCACCAGCCGGCGAATCGAATACCTGGCCACTGAATTGAAGTGACGACGCAGTGAATCCAAGCTCCAGTGGTTCGGCCATGGACAAGGCGCGGGCAACAACCTCCAGCCATGAATCAGGCGTGGGCAGGAGAGATGGAGCGAGACAGCGTAGAAGTGGGATGAGCTCGTCGACCGATTTCACAGGATGAGCTCATCGCGAATCTCTCTAGAATATTCCTTGTCTGGAACCGCTCCATCCCCTCGACTCCAACCAAACAGTCTTAAGAATGAGACTCACTCCATGCCATCCCACCAACCAAACACTACCTTAGATCATCCTATGTAAGATTCTTTTCTACTGGGATTCCATAGATGGACTTAACATAGACAAGAAAACTGCGTGCATGCCATAATTTGTATCTTTCAAAGAACTGACAATAATAAGGAGTAGGCTAAGGCTGTTATGGTCAGTGTTTTAAATAGCAGGCATATAGTGCCCCTATAGTGTCTCCGGACAGCTACCACTATGACCTCTGCAGCAGCTATGGTGGGATATAGCGTTCTATAGGCACAATTGGTGGCTAGAGAAGGCTGCAGCTAAACCCTATAGCATGCTATTTAAAACAATGGTTTTGGTTGAAAGATAAAGGGACTGACAGCATCCATAAGAATAAGATTTTTTAACAAAAAAAGAAAGAGGGGCAGCAAAAGAAGCATCCAGTGACACTTCTCCATGAGAAAAAACATTCTTACCACTTCATGAAGCTTGTTCATAGAAACCCATTCTTGAGGTCCACAGAGATCAGACAATATGGTAGCAGCTGATGAGATGACATCTTTCTCTTCCAACTGAAGCAGTAGTTGATCATCTGCTTCCTTGTAAGCTTTTGACCCTGCAGCGTCCGACCTTCTTCCTGAAGAAAAGAATAAAACAACTATTAATCTTCAATATGCTCAAAAATCAGTTTCACGACAATGGAAAATAGATTAAAAAAATGTGTGGAAACATGATTATGTGGAAAAAATATGCAATTCTACTAAAAGTGCTGAACAAATAGAAAATAAAAATAATAAAGTATATAAAGCAATAGAATCTAAGCATTTCATGATACTTCAAATGTATTTTGTGCGATCTATACTGGAATTTTTGGCACTGCAGGAAACAGAAAGCTATATATGTTTGCATTATAACAATATTTCAATTTTCCAAATCATAGCTCCCAATCCAGGCCCTGATTCAAATGAAAACGAGGTGATCGGGGAATGTATGCATGAGCTATCTCTGTCAGCAATCAGTTTTGTACATGTTTCATTTTCAGAATCAGGCATCTAAGAAGCAGATGCACTAAGATTACACCTTGCTATCCTATCAGCAGAACAGAAATACAGACGGCAATTCACCATAAACTATGATCAACAAAGAGCTACAAATAGGTCAGGCAACCTTAATAAAAGCAAGAATTTTGTCAACTGCTTTTAGTAGACAAACACAAAACCTAACAAATAAATACAGGTTTGCTGAAATGTCTAGAAATCCTAGCCTTGTGAACTTACACCCCTTATTGTGCAAGGACATGATATGTTTCATGTCTTAAGTATGCAACAGAAGTATAGAGCTAGGAAATCAAGATTCTGCCACTACATCAAGAGTCCAAAAGTTACTGATCATGTTTTTTTCTAGCTTCAGGGGGAAATCATATTTGACATTGGTTTCACATATCTAATCTATTTTCCTGGCAGGAAAAACTGCCATAATGTGGCATTATTGACACAATATGGCGTTAAAGAAGACTCACAACAAAAACATGGACAATCCAAAGATACTGATAATGTAGCATAATGCCATACACAAAATGGAGTGACAAAAAGATCTGGACACATGCCCCAAAATGCATACTCCATTTCTGTCACCTAAGTTTGCAATAAGGTGCAATTTTCACGGCAACGGAAAAAACTCCAAATCCTTGAGTCAGCAGGAACAATAATTTAACTAGCACAAAAGATGCCAATGCCACTACTACCTCCAACTATTGATGCGACACAAACCAATGGCCAACTAGAAGTAGCAATAGCAGATGACAGACGATCATCAACAGAACTCAAAAGCAATCCTGAACTATTTCAGGATCATCAACACGAACATCATCTCAACCATGAAATTTCACATTGCCACCCATTCAACTAACATTGTATAATGCTATTGCTGTGTCATCCACTCTCCATCCAAATGGCAGGCACAGGCGCAACATCTAGACCCAGCAATCACCGAGTAACCAGTAGCAATAGATACATGACAATGTAATGGCAATAAAGAAACCAAGCGCTATTGTGATCAAATTCGGTCCTGTCTCCTATGATGTATCATCCATTTCATTGGAATGTGCAGAAACAACTATGGCAAAAGCATGAAGAATGAACTCATCTCCAACCATTTTACCAATCAAATGAACTTGATAAAAATAATCCCAATTCCCAAATCCCAAACAGCAGTTCAATGTACAAGCAAGTAGCAATTCTTCAAATCCAACAGAGATCAAGAGACAAAAGAATCCAATACCGTCATTCCCGTTCCTTAGATGCTTTGCCGCCGCCAGGGCCTCTCCCTGTTCCTCCCCCTCGTCCTCGTCGTCATCAGACGGAGGCGGCGGGATGGCGCGCGGGACGGCGGGGGCGCGCCGCGCGACGCTGGCGCCGAAGACGGAGCGGGACGGGAGGAGGAAGTAGAACTTGGCGTCCCCCATCTGGAGGAGGTCCTGGGAGTCGAGCTTGACGGGGGGCGAGCCCGGGAGGTGGTGCACGCCCTCGACGAGGCAGCCGTTCTTGCCGAGCACCTCGAGCGCGAAGCGGCGGCGCGGGAAGTCGTAGAAGATGCGCGCGTGGCGGCGGGAGACGTTCATGCCGCCACCGAGCGCGCCGAGGTCCACGTCCACGCCGTCATCGGCCTCCGGCGGCACCGGGGCAGCGGGGTCCTTGCTGCTGCCGCGGCGGCTGTGGCGGCCGAGGATGATGGAGTACGTCTGCATGTAGTACTCGAAGCACTCACCGTGCAGCTTCGCGAACCCCACCTCCATCTCCGACGACGCCGGCGTGGCGGCGGCGGAGGCGGTGGCGCCGGGGCGCCGGGGGTTCCCCATGCGGATGCGAGGAATTTGGGAATTGGACCGTTTGGGGATTAGGGCACAGTGGTGCTGCGCCCAGGCGAAATTCTTCTCTCCGGATTGCACGGGGATTAAGTACCCCCGCCGGCGGCGAGGTAGGAGAGGGTTTCCGTTGAGCCTAGGGCTAAAACCTTGGCTGGCCGCGAAAATTGGCTATGTTGGGCTACATCCTGAAAGTAAATCCGGCCCATATAAGATTGCATGCTAGCGGTGTGCCATTTTGACATTTGTTGAATCGATTCATCTTATATTATTGTGCATGTACACTCGTTACCAGTTTCTAGTGAACACATCCTTCAAAAATAAAAAGTTTATAGTGAGCATTGATAAAAAAAAAGTTTCTAGTGAACATAGATCGAAAGAAATGTTTCTAGGGACTTTTTTTGTTGGTAAATATTTATTGTACTCATGGTTTCATTGGAAAGTGGTTAGGGTCTCCATAATTTTGGTCCAAGTGTTATCACATTTTGTCTCTGGTTTCTGGTGTGGTGTATACTTTTGCTAGGTACCAGGATGAGTGGTGACCTTAAATGTATATTGCCATGAGGTCACAACAAGAAGGGGATTTGTTCACATGAAAATTGATAAGGGATTCATATGTTTGTTCATTATGTTGGGTTTGGCGGAACATTGTGCTAATATGGCCAAGATTACATCTACTGTGAGAAGAGGGGTGGTGTTAAGAATGGATGTGCAATCTTATTCTTATACAGAACGGTTTTAGTGTTTATGAAAATGGTTAAGCAATTTGAGGATTTGCACAAAAGGCCCGGATATGCTTGATATGGAAGATGCCCTTAGGATCTCACATATCTCCAGTGAAGTTCTATGGAAGTGAGAGCAAATTCTGGAAGAATTAATGGATAGAAAGAGGTCATGTGCCATCATGACAATTTAGAAGATTGGTTGTGTAAATGAAGAGTAAGCTGAGGAGTAGAGGAAGGAATTGAAGAAGTAATTTCTTGGATTGAAGAAGAAGAGAAGGGCTTACCCTAATGAGCATTGTGAAGGGTGGAGTCACCTTTGGAGCTTCCCTCCTCATGTCCTCCTCCTCCTTCAGGCTTCCTCCTCTTGAATGGTTTCATCCATCATGGTCACGGCCATGCACTTCCCAACTCCTCAAATGAGAAATTTTGTCCTAGGGATGATGTGTGGTCTTCTTCACCCTTTCATCCCACTTGGTATCCACCCACTAGATCCAAAACAACACCATAGAAATCAAACAACCATTAACTACAACAACCTCGAAATCAAAGACACATGAGACATGCCGGATTACCTCAATGGGACTACTAGGAAGCATCTACAATTATGCTTCCATTCCTTACATACCTTCTTCCACGAGGACAAGCCATGGTGACACTAGAGTCTAGTTCCTCTTCCCTCTCGGCACCAATCGAACTCCTCTAACATGTTGTACACATCAATCAAAAACTTTAAGCCCCAAATAAAATTCCTTACAGCCAAATCCTATGGCCAAATCTCATATACAACACAAAAGCTCTATTGCCCTGAATCAGAAACCCAACCCCTCAGATACAAGGACCAAATCGCTTGATAAGAAGCATTGGGACCTAAAAACGCATTAGCTACTTCAAACATGAGCCCCCGATCAGATTAGTAGCATAACCATGGCCCCAAATCGATTCCTAACCTAGAATACAGTAAAAATTTCTGACCAATAAAGCCATGTTTTGCTGCATCATGCTTGTAGTTCATAGATCCTTGATATCATGCCCTTGTCCCTCACTACCCCCCTTCTCTCCGCTGGTCGATGCCATCGCCGCGCTTGGTTTGGGTTCGGGAGGGGGCAACAATAGCTGAGGTGGATGAACAAATGTGGGGAGTGCGGTGGCAGCGGTGAAGGCGGCGTGGGGGTGTTAGGGTTACTATATGAGGACATCAAGCTAGGTAGCAAAGTGGGCCGGCCCAATTTAGCTAATGTGGGGATGGTCATATAAGTCAGATTAGCCTCATGGCATAGGCCTAACTGTGATGTGGCAAGTTGAAATGGGATGTCTAGATATCTATTTGAATGACGGGGGGCCCCATGATTGGGCTTGTTGTAGGTTTTGGAAGTTTTATTTCACTTCTAGGGGGGCTGTCAGACCCGGGGCAACGGGACTGCACATGTGGAGTAGAACATTCTAGAGTAAGGGGTGGGGCATGTCCCATACCTTATCCATGCTGTAAAGTACTCGTACGCAAGTACAACTAGTCGGTACAAAAGAAAATTACCCAAAAGTACTCGGTTAGGACTCCTAAACTCGTATCAGACCAGGATTTCCATGTAACCCTGTCCCCCCGGGATATATAAGGGCGGACAGGGACCCCCTCCAAACAATCTCATAACCTCAAAGCAATACAAACCATACAGGACGTAGGGTATTACGCATACTGCGGCTCGAACCTGTCTAAACCCTTGTGTTCCTTGCACCATCGAGTTTCTGATCTCGGTGACACCCTAACCACAAGTATACTACCTTAGAGTATCCCTAGGTAGGCTTGCCGGTAAAACAACGACAGCTGGCGCGCTAGGTAGGGGAGCTCATCGAAGATCTACTGGCGAATTCGATGGCAACTTTCAGCTTCACCAGCGCTGTGCTCCCCGCGGGCACAACTTTCATCTTCGGCTCCTTGGTTGTGTCACTGACGGCACAGGCAACTTCCATCAGCACCTCGCCGACAACAAGCCGGAGACACCTGCAGCAACTCCAAGCAGCGTCTTCGACGAGTTCGTTGACAACCTCGATGAGATACTGCTCCCTGACCTCGCTAGGGAGATCAAGAAGCTGTCTGTTTTCGACGCGACTCCGACTCGTGCTGCATCAGACTTCCCCGGATCGGACTCGACTCCATCTGGGGGACAGCGTGACCGATTCCCATTCGGTTTGCACAACACGACCACTGTTCATCAGGAGGCCATGAAGTCTGAATCCTACTCCGCATTGGAAAAGGATCTGGACGAACTACTCGAGATCGGGGAGAAGGACGCCACCGCATGTCAGGAGGCCCCTATTTTTGACGACTACGACTCGGACTCCGATCCTGAGGTCGAACCCTACTTGGGTGGCTAGGACTTGGTTATAACCTCGACACCGGAGGGTTGCTTCGTGTACTGGAAGGGCATGAAACCCTCCGAACTACTCGGAGACGATGAAAGATTGGTCGCTTACCTTGACTTCGTGCCTTTTCAAGAGGGCAGACCACTCGGTGAGACCACCCCCGGCGGAACTGTACTCGTTGACTACAGCTTCGACGATCCATCCACACACCACCAAGTCTTCTTGACGGAATCTGACGAGTACAACGACAGGCACCGCAACGAATGGCCTGAGCAGATCTCCGAGGACAAGCACACCGCAGATGCTGCCAACAAGACTCCCGAGGAGAGGGAAGCTTGCAGGCTGCGCAATAGGAAGCGTGCCAAGCACAGAAGGGATGCCAACGAGCGGCGCGCACGTATCCAACGTGACCTCGATGCTGAGTTCGCAGCAGCGCAGGACACTGGGTTCAACACTCCTGCCGCTAACATTGCGGGTATAACCGCAGTGCTAGCTGGCAACCCCGACCCACAAGTCAGACCGCAGTTCGCATGGCGCAGCGGGCACTGCTCCAGATCAACCAGCAGAACTCGATGCCCTCTGTTCCCACGGGAGGCGCGAGGGTGAGGGTGAAAGCCAAGTCAGCAGAACACCCGGGGGTGAAAGTGCATCTAGGTCTCTAAAAGAGTTTTGGTGATAATGACAATTATAATTTGGGATATGATGCTTTGAATGAGATATGTGCAGGAATAAAATGAAAATGAAGCATGAAAGATGAAAGAGTTGATGAAGTATTTAAATTCAATTTTGGTTTGAATTTGAGTATAGGAATCACCGTACTATAAAGGGGGACGTGTTTGATTGATCAAGTTTGTCAAAGTGCTGCTCATGAGATGAACACTTAGATGGCAAACACAAAAAAAGTCACGTACACAAACCCTAGGCTTTTCCTTTTGTCACAGCCTCTTTCAGAAGTTCCGACACCTCCGTCGGAAGTTCCTACACCGGTCGGAAGTTCCGACCGGAAGTTCCCACTGGCTCGCAACAAGTTCCGATAGATTTATATGTTCTGACATCTCCGTCGGAAGTTCCAACCCATGTTATCTGTGACCTAATCTGAGTGATCCAAACCTGGGGATGTGATCGGAAGATCCGACCTTGCGTCGGAAGGTCCAAGCCTGGACACCGTCAGAAGATCCGACCCCACCTCGGAAGATTCGACAGCTGCCACCAGAAACAGTCAACGGCTCTATTTTGGGGGTGGGGTATATATACCCTCTCACCCCCTCTATTCATGCCTGCCGACCTAACTCGACCAGCACACCTCCAAGGGCATTCATTTCACTCTCTCAAATCCCTCTAGAGCTCATCCTTGCATTGATTGACTTGGGGCTTGGGTGTGAGAAGCATTTGAGGTGTGTGACTTAAGGCTTTGAGTTGGTTTTCTCCCTTGTTCATCTCGAGAAGCACTTGAAGCAAGTTTGATTGATTGATTCGCGTTTGTAAATCTTGGAGCTTGGCTCCTAGACGGTTAGGCGTCACCGGGGAGCTCTCAATCTTTGTGATTGTCCCCTGGAAGTTTGCATTACCCTTCTCTTTGTGAGAACAATAGTAAGTGACTTAATCCTCCTTTGTGGTTGATTGAGGGAGGCAAGGGGTTAGTGAAAACCCAACTCTTTGTGAGCTCCTCAATGGAGAAGTAGCTCCTTAGTGGAGTGAACTCCGGTAACAAATCCCGTGTCTCATTTACTTGTTGTTGTTCATATTGTTCTTGTTCTTGATTTGACCCGATCTATGTGTTTGTAAGTTTCCGCTACTAAAGATCACTTCTAGAAGTCTCAAGACACTTGTTGTAAGCTTTCTATTCAAATAGATTCTTCCTAAACCTGTCTTAGTTTAAATTTTGTATTTTGTTCTACTGAGGGTCGGAAGTTCCTACCCTCCGTCAGAAGTTCCTACCCAGTACCAGAACTTCCTTCGGAAGTTCCAATACTGCGTCGAAAGTTCCGATAGATCCGACAGTTTTTCGTGAAGAATTTGCAGATTTTTTTTAACAGGGCCTATTCACCCCCCTCTAGGCCTAGTGTCGGTCCTTTCAGGGGGCCACCACAGGTGACAAGCTGCTCCCTCCAACAACCAACATGGAAGCCGTGGTGTTGATCCGCAAGGAAGCCGACCAACAACCCACGCCCCTCATCTAGAAGGCTCCGTTGGCAACTACCGCCACTCAGGACTCGAGAAGCTGCCAACGGGCGACCTCCGCGATAAGATCAACTTTGGGCGCAATGCACGTTCCATCATCGAGAACCAGAGGAGAGAACACGCCGGAGCCAAGGGAAACACCACGAGGGACGGCAACGATCGCTTCCCCGCGTATTCCTCCCACTTCGACAACTACAAGTACCCGGAGGGATTCAAACCCATCGGCATCACCAAGTACGATGGTAAGCAATCCCCTCAGTAGTGGGTCCGATGCTACTCCACCACTATTGAGGTTGCAGGCGGCACCAACACTACCAAGGTCGTCTACTTCCCGATGGCCCTGGAGACTGCCCCACTCACATGGCTGGAGAGCCTCACCAAGAACTCCATCGACTCCTGGGAGCAACTACGGAACCTCATAATTGACAATTTCCAGGGGGCGATTGCACGGGCAGGTACTCGACATGACCTGTCCCAGTGCAAGCAAGAAAGGAACGAGCTTTTACGCTCGTACTCTCGCCGCTTCTTCGACACCCGAGCTACAATCGCCAACATCTCGGAGAGCGACATCATCGACTGCTTCCACAATGGCCTCACCAACCAGGCTCTGTTCCGCAACTTTGGCCGCAACCGCCCCAAGACTGTTGCTGCCCTCCGCGACATGACGCAGACTTGGGCAGACCAAGAGGAGCAGGAGCGTGATCGGTTCTCGAAGCGCGGCAACGACTACAACAAGCGGAACAATGACCACCGCAATGATAGAAGCCAGCGGGACTACTCGGGATCCTCCCGAAAGCGCAAGCCAAACAATCTCATCGCGGCTATCAATCGCATCCCGCGAGGCAAGAAGGCAGCGAATCTGCAAGAAGAGTTCGACAAGCTCATGCAGAAGCAATGCTCGTGGCACCCACACTCGAAGCATGCTGCTTTCGAGTGCTATCAGCTCCGGAGGTCCCTCAATGCTCCGCCCTTGGAGAAGGGCGACAAGAAGAAGAAAAAGGTCAAGGATGACGAAGACCCAGAGAACAAGATAGACGTCGGGGAATTCCCGGACGTATCCAAGGTGGTCAAAGTCATCTTCGGTGGCGAATCGGGATTTGTCTCCAAAAGAACTCAAAAACTCCACCGCCGCGAGATCATGTCCGTCGAGCCGGCGGTACTACTACCCCTTCGGTGGTCGGAGGTCCCCATCTCGTTCTCCAGGGCTAATTAGTGGACGAGCTTTTCTGATCCAGGCAAACTCCCGCTTGTCCTAGACCCGGTGGTCGCGGACGTCAGGCTCGCAAAAGTAATCATCGATGGGGGCAGCGGCCTCAACATCATCTTTGCAAGTACACTAAGGAAGGTGGGGGCAAACTTCATCGACATGCTCACCCCTAGCAAGGTTCCCTTCTACGGCATCGTGCCTGGGAACGCAGCTACACCGCTTGGCACGGTGGTGCTTCCCGTCACCTTTGGGACGAGGGAAAACTACCATACCGAGTACATCAAGTTCGAAGTGGCCAACTTCGAAACATCATACAACACCATTCTAGGCAGACCTGCAATGGCCAAGTTCATGGCCATACCGCACGACGTTTACTTACTCCTGAAGGTGCCAGGAAAGAGTGGGGTTCTCACCTTCCGCGACGACCTGGAGAAGTCCTATGACTGCGACCAGAAGGCCATCAAGTACGCCTCGACTACGCGTGTACCAGATACTTCAGGAGAAGTACTCGCGGTTGCGCAACAGCTCTCCGAAACAAGGCTGGAAATTCCTATGAAGAAGGTGAACCACTCGAAGGTGCATCCCACCAGGGAACTCGCTTTAAAGACCATCCAGCTGCAGGAAGGAGATTCGTCCACGATAGCTCTAATCGGGTCACAGCTCGACCCTAAATAGGAAAGCGAGCTCATCAGTTTTTTTAGGGCCAACCGAGACATATTCGCGTGGAAACCAGCGGATATGCTAGGGATAGCCTGAAGGTAGATCCTGATGCTACCCCCAAAAAGCAGTGTCACCGTAGATTCGCTAAGGATAAGAGGGAAGCAATAAAAAAGGAGTTGGCTAAACTACTCGCGGCTGGTTTCATCAAAGAGGTGTACCACCCAGAGTGGGTTGCCAACCCCGTCCTTGTAAAGAAGAAGAATAATAATAATGAATGGAGAATGTGTGTTGATTATAACGATCTCAACAAGCACTGCCCGAAGGACCACTTTGGGCTACCGCGCATTGATCAAGTAGTCGACTCCAACGCCGGCTGTGTACTCCTCTGCTTCCTTGACTGCTACTCGGGCTACCATCAGATCGCCCTCAAGGAAGAAGACCAAATCAAGACCGCTTTCATGATGCCCTTTGGGACTTATACCTACAAAACCATGTCCTTTGGGATAAAGAACGCGGGGGCTACATACCAGCGGGCAATTCAAATGTGCTTTGCAGACCAACTACACCGCAACATGGAGGCCTACGTGGATGACGTGGTCGTTAAGACCAGAATTCCCGAGGACCTAATTGCGGACCTGGAGGAAACATTCAACAGCCTCCAGAAGTTCCAATGGAAGCTTAAACCAACTAAGCGCATCTTCGGCGTACCATCAGGGAAACTACTCATGTTCATCATCAGTCACAGAGGGATTGAAGCTAACCTAGAGAAAATCACCGCCATCACCGACATGAAGGCTCAAGCAACGATCAAGGACGTGCAGAAGCTAACAAGGTGCATGGCGGCCTTGAACAGATTCATCTCACGACTTGGAGAATGGGGCCTTCCCTTCTTCAAGCTCTACAAGCGCAGAGCAAGCACAGGAGTACTCATGAAGTGTGTTCCAAGGGCATGGGGCCGCAATATACTACTCGTGATACACGAGGGTACATGTGGAAACCATGCAACGTCCAAGACATTGGTCAAGAAGGCCTACAGGGCAGGTTATTGGTGGCCAACAGGAGTTTCCGACGCCGAGGACCTTGTGTGAAAATGCCAGAAGTGTCAATTCTTCGGCAAGCAGTCTCATGTTCCGGCGCACAACCTCATCACCATACCACCCTCCTGGCCCTTTGCATGCTGGAGCCTTGACATGATTGGACCCCTGACTACAGCTCTAGGAAGCTTTACACATGTTTTGGTGGCCATCGACAAGTTTACCAAGTGGATCGAGTACAAGCCAATTACCAAGCTCACTCCAAACAGGGCAATCGACTTTATATCGGATATCATGTATCGCTTTGGCTACCCCAACACCATCATCACAGATCTGGGCTCAAACTTCATGGCAAACCAGTTCTGGGAATTCTACGAACACAACGCGATTGAAATGAAGTACGTGTTAGTTGCACACCCAAGGGCTAATGGACAAGTCGAGCGGGCAAACCGCTTGATTCTGGATGGCCTAAAGAAGAGACTCTACGATGAGAACAACAAAAAGGGTGGCAAATGGATATATGAATTGCCTCATGTCGTATGGGGGCTTCAAACTCAACCATCAAAAGCCACAGGACATACCCCTTTCTTCCTTGTCTACAGGTCCGAATCTATACTCCTAGTAGATATTATGTGGCTCTCTCCCAGGGTCGAGATGTATGATGAAGGGGAGGCAGACGAAGCTAGGAAACTGGAGCTAGACACACTCGATGAAGCCAGATGCAGTGCCCTTGTTTAGTCAGTCCGCTATCTGTAGGGCATCCGGCGTTACCACGATCGCAACGTGCGGGAGCGGTCGTTTAACATTGGTGATCTGGTCCTCCGCCGCATCCAGAATGAAACTGGGCTGCACAAGCTTAATTCTCCATGGGAAGGTCCTTTCATCTTGTCGGAAGTCACAAGACCAGGGTCATATCGCCTGCTGTACCCTGATGGCCAGGAAGTTCCCAACTCCTGGAACATAGAGCATCTCCAGAAATTCTACTCCTAGTAGAAGTTGTAAACAATTCGCCAGCTGCATGTCAGCATTATTATAAATAAAGACTTTATTTCGCTGTATTTCGACTACTTTGTGCATGTTCTAACTCGGGGGCTCCGCCACAAGTTTATACGTTCTCTCGACTACTTATACTCGGGGGCTTCGCCACAAGTACTTGTACTTAGCTTGCTTACACTCGGGGGCTCCGCCACGAGTACTTGCGCTTAGTACAACCCATGAGGCAAAGCACTCGAGTACTTCTAGTACTCTTGTAATCCCGGCCGCTGCTACGACTACTCGATAGAGAGCATTAAGGCACCCGCGGAAGGGGTCACCAAGCCCATTATACGGGCAAGTTATTCCTCGCTATACGCAGGATGCTGACAACTAAAACCGTTCAGGCTACTAAGCCTAAAGGCCAGCCTAGTGTACCGATTAATCGGGTAAATCCAGGCTAAGTCCTTTTGCTCCATGAGC
Organism: Panicum miliaceum; assembly: GCA_032594955.1. NCBI lineage: Eukaryota > Viridiplantae > Streptophyta > Magnoliopsida > Poales > Poaceae > Panicum > Panicum miliaceum. The sequence goes on from CM064068.1 coordinate 16,225,651, forward strand.
ACTTTTACGGAACGTCAAGTTACTGACTACATTCAAGCCGATGCTCTTGGAGTAGCTAAACCCAAACGTCTCCGACTACTCTAAGTCCTACGATCATACCAGCAAACATCACACAAAGATTCATGCTGAAGGAAGATCAAATAGGCAAATTTATATACATATTAACAAGTGGCATAAGTATTTAACACGACACATCATTTTTTGCTGCTCCTAACCCTCTTGCTCCAGGCTCTCAGCTATTTTATCAGCAATGGGCTCGACTTCTTCACGGTACTTCATGAATTGCTCAACAGAGCAGTCGAACGCCATGCCTTAAGCGAGTGGTTCAAGCTGTGCCTTGGGCCAGTAGGATTTCACCAATGCGAGCGCCTGAGCAATATAAGTCCTGGTGGCCTCCGAGATGTAGGTAGCAACTTTCTGGGGAGTCGCGCGAAGCTTCTCCAGAAGCGATTGCTCTTCAGCTTCACCATTGGAAGAAAACTCCACCACCTCCACAACAGCTTGTGCAGTAGCTTTGAAATCTTCAAGCTCCTTCTACATGCGGTCCTTTTCCACCAACATGTCCTTGATCTGCTGCAGAGCATCGTGGAATTGGACATCTGTATCCTGGAGGATCTTCTGCGGGCGCTCGACATCATCTGCGCCACGGTAAACAAGATTCTTCAGATCTATAATCATATTTTCTTTCTTTTGCAAAGTGGATTTGAGTTCTGTGCGCAAGAGAAAAGAGGAAGTATTCGAGAAAGTTTTAGAAACTACTCAAACAACCAACCAATCAAAGACAACAAGGCAGGGCGATAGATTACCTTTGTGCGCCTTGGAAATTTTCTTGTTCTTTTCAACAAGATTGGCTTTTTCCTTCTCAAGATTCTTGATATCGTTTTTGAGGAGCCTGGTCTCCCGAGTTCGCTCACTCTTCAGCTGCTCGAGCTCATTCCGCAGTTCAACGTTCTTGTAAATGTCTTCGGAGATTCTGCGGTCCTTTGCTTGCAGCTGGTGATGGCCGTCCTCAATAAATTTGAGCTTCTCGGCTTTCTCCTGGGAGCGGTCCATCAGATTCTACAAGACACAAGAAGTAGTCAGCATTGATCATACCAAAACAGAGGAGGCAGAAAACTACTCGAGGAAGATGGATACTTACAGTTGTGAATTCATATAATCCTTAAAGACGCTCTGGAGATGTTTCCTTTTCTCCTTGATCAAATATGGATCATCAATTAAGTCTGTGGTGATGGTGTCCTGCCAACCATAAGGCGTCACTAGCAGGTCTTCTTTCTCCGCCGCATCAGAACTGGGTTCAGATGTACCCACGGCGCCAGCATCCCTTGCGCTAGGGCCCTTTGTGCCCGCAGCCTCGGTTGTGCTGGTGCCAGAGTCTGAAGTACCCGCGGCACTGGCATCTTGTGCGCCCGACTCCTTGGGCAGTTCTCCTGCCACATCAACCGCAGTTACTAGTCTTGCTTCAGGCAGATTGGTACTGGGGGCGGAGGAGGCACGATGGGCTCACCTTCGGGCTCGGAGGAGGCACGATGCCACATCTACTTCCACTCGCTCCGCATCAGCTCGCTCTGGCATCGTTTCTTCCTCCACTTCGACATTGGTAGCCGGAGGAGGAGGAGGAGGAGGAGGAGGAGTGCCAGACCCCAACGCTGCAACATCTGCACCTTGTCCATGCTCGGGGGCTTGGACAGCCGAGGCATCGCCAGGATCGTCCAAGCTCAGAGCAGAGGAAGGGCTGCGCAAAAACAATTACATTAACTACTGAACAAGATGAATTATGTACGGTCAAGTTCAAGTACTCGAAACTTACGTGGAGGATCTCTTGGTCACCACCTTTTTGAGATGGATTAGCCGCGGCCCTCGAGTGCCCGCTTTCCCCGAGATGCCAGCAGATTCCTTCGGTTGAGCCTGCGAGGCGCTCGCTGGGATCGGGTTGCTTGGGCTCGGCGCTACGTCAACAGCAGAAGGGTCCGCTGCACCAGGCTGGACGTTGATTTCTGGTACAGCATCATCCCCAGCAGGGCCTGTCTCTCTCCCTTCCTTGGAACGCTTAGACGCTGGGTAGGAAAAAGGACTGAAAACAGAACAGGAAAAAATGTAGCACCAGACATCAAAATAAACAAGGAAAGTACTCGAGGTTCTAGTTTACCTTGGGTTGTCATCCGACAAGCCGGCGATGGAGAGTTTGCGTTTCCTAACGCCCACCCGCGGCTTGGTCGGATGGCTTGGAACCCCATGTTGCTGGACAACTCCTTGCTAGATTTCTTCAAGAACACTGCCAGAGGAATACTGTCATCAGAATCCATCATCTCTTCATCAGTTAAGGGATCGAGATCAAGGTGACTGATCTTGGGCCTCTGGAACACACTTGGCTTGAGATGCTTCGGTCGAGGCACATCAGGATCTGGAGCCGGACACCGGAATAAATCAGTGTGCCCCTGCGCAGTTACAAAAACAAGCTAGCAATCAGTGATAACACATAGCTACACGTACTCTAAGTACTCGACAAGTATACTACTCGTACTGGCTTCGGTGAATTTGCTGCACAGAAGAGCTTCGGGATGTAAGGCACCGTGTTCACATCGAGTAGTACTCGGCGAACACGGTCGATGGCCATCTCCGATGGAAGAATTTTTGGGGAAAGGCGAGAAGGATCATTACTGCTCAAGTATTCGAACCCATGGCGGCATCTCTTCTGCAGAGGCATGATGCGTCGCTTGTACATGGAGGCCAAAATGCTCCAGTCACACCAGTCTCCTTGTGCGCTGCTATCAGATCGAGCAGCTCCTCCACTTGGACCATCTGGTTCTCATTCAACTTTTCATTCCACTCGGGCCTCCACACTACCTTCCCTAGAGTACTCTCTGGCAGTACGGGCTGATGATTCCCGATATAGAACCACAACGACCTTCAGCCCGAGTGGTTTGTGGGAAGTGTATACTCGATGTACTTTTTTCCCCTCCCCTGCTTGATCTGAAGCCCTGGTCCGCCAACAATATACTATCTCTCCTCCGATGGTTGTTGACAGACATGAAAGAAATAACAAAAAAGGTCAAAATGTGGCTCGATTCCAAGAAAAGCTTCGCAGAAATGGATGAAGATGGAAAGACGTACAATGGAATTAGGGTTCAGATGATGGATCTAAATGCCCCAGTGAAAAAGAAGGCCATAGAGAAAGTCAGAGGTAGGGAGGAACAATCCCTTTTGACAAAGTGTTCAAAGATAACGACTTGATCTACATCCTCTTGCGGAAAAAAACTAATGGAAGGAGGGTTTCCATTGAACCATTTCCTCCGACTGAAGAAGCCCTTGCGCAACCAAATTAAGAAGGTCAGCACGGGTGCACTTACTTCTCTCCCAGTCGCCGATGGTCGTCTCCTCCTTCTTCCCCTTGCTCGACTGCTTCTTGTTGCCCATCTTGAATGTCACGAGCCACTTCACTCGCATATGCTCGGGGGCTTCAAGAGAAGGGTGCAAGGACTCTCTGATGGCGAGGGTGGATTCTCTGACTACTTTGGTTGGGGGTGGAGGGCGGGCTCAACAGGGCTCTCAAACCCTAGATCTAAAACACTGGCGGCGTAGGAGTGGGAGAAAGCGAAATGGCTAATGCAGAAAGTGAAAGGGTAAAAACCCTAGAGTCACCGCACGGTTAAATAACCAGCGGGCAGGCCCAGTTTACTGTTTGGAAGCCGAAGAGTTTTTCTCCTAAAAAAGTGTGTGATTTTTTTTGAGCGGTTATTTTGGGAAGAGTTTTGGGGAGTTTATTTGATTAACCATTTTTTCAGGGAACTTATTCCGAAAAAGGGTTTTTTCAAATTTTGAACCAATTGATTTCCAAGATAAACCATCAAGGCAGATCACATGACTCATACATACATCTTATACATAACACTGTTCAGTATGCCACGTTCTTTTGATCCTTTTTTCCAAACCTTTGGGATTTGGATTCAAGGCTCGAGGGCTGCGGGACACGTGTCATCGATGGCTTATTTTTCAAAAATGTTTGGAAGATAAGGAAAGAAGATTCAAGACTAGTGGGACCTTAGCCTGATTCTTCGATTCAACCTAAGGCTCGGGGGGGCTACTCCATATGGAGTGCGATTTGCATCACACTCAATAGAAAGAAATACTTGAATGTACTCGGGGCTAGAGCACCTCACAACTTCGAGCAGCCAAGAAAAGTACTCGAAAGACACCTTCAAGATGGAGTTTCAGCAGAAACCGAAGGATGACTTCCGGAAGTACTCAAAGCTTGCAGTACTCAGCTATAAAGAGCTTGGGGGCTTGTCAGACTCGGGGCAACGGGACTGCACGCTTGGCGTAGAATATTCTAGAGTAAGGGGTGGGGCATGTCCCATACCTTATCCATGTTGTAAAGTACTCGTACGCAAGTACAACTAGTCGGTACAGAAGAAAATTATCCGAAAGTACTCGGTTAGGACTCCTAAGCTCATACCAGACCAGGATTTCCATATAACCCTGTCCCCCCCAGGATATATAAGGGAGGACATGGACCCCCTCCAAACAATCTCATAACGTCAAGGCAATACAAACCATACAGGACGTAGGGTATTACGCATACTGCGGCCCGAACCTGTCTAAACCCTTGTGTTCCTTGCACCATCGAGTTTCTGATCTCGGCGACACCCTAACCACAAGTCTACTACCTTAGGGTATCCCTAGGTAGGCTTGCCGGTAAAACACCGACAGGGGCAAACTAGTTGTATCTAAAAAAATTCCCACTACAAATTTCATAGTTCTAATCAAAGATAGTTGTAGTTTTATAAAATCAACTCGCATTAGAAACTTTCAAGGAAGTAGTCTGGAGAGTTGTCTTAAATACCTTTTCAACAATGATGAATTCTTGGCTACAAATCTTTGTGAGTTCTGACCCGATTCACAACTGGGATGACTATATTATTAATTTATATGGGTAATGTCTATTTTTCTCTCTCAAATTTTGTATGAAAGCTGATTTTCAACCCTTACATCAATACCAGAAAAGTTACACCATCTAACTATTGAAATTTTATCCATTTGTACCCCTATGCACACATTTCAAGTCGGTTTTCATCCAAGATGACATATGGGGGAGGTACTTTTTTGCCAAGCGGACCAACTTCGTTACTTCAAGGTGTGATTTAGTAATCTAATCAACATCATTATGGAATATATTAAAATGTATAATGTGGTCTGCATTCATCGGACTCCCTTACAAGGCATGGAGATGGGTATAGCTAAGTACACACATTAACGAGAATATAAGAGCAAGAAGATGAGGATTAATGAGTGATTATGCTTAGCTATTTAAACACCATTAACCAAGACTACATGATAAAACTAGTCTCACATACTTTGTGCCAACAATTGCGGATTTGTGCATGGAGCATGGGAGAGGGGGGAGGGGGTTGATTTCCTAATGACATAGCCAAGCAATTGAATATCTAGAAATGTAACTAATTTTATTTCCTAGTTATGTTTCTAAACTTTTGAAAATTAAAAGATTATTTTTTTACGACTCCATGGCAACCATGTGTATATTTTTTGGTCCGTGAGATAATATTTTGTTCTATGTGTATATTTTTTCATTTCGTGAGTCATATGATTTGTTCTACATGTATATCTCTTTCATCATTATGTGTATATTTTGTCATTCCATGAGTTCTATGATTGTACCATGTGTATACTTTTTAACGACTCCAATAGTCTGTTCCATATGTATATATTTTTTGTTCCATGATTCCTATAATTTGATCTATGTGTATTATTGTTTGTTCCTCTAATTCCTACCTCTTATTTCATAAGAATATTTTTGTATTCCAGTACTATATTTAGTTGTTCTGAAAGTACATTTTCAATTGTTCTAGTGGTACATTTAATCTTATTCAGTTATTCCTCTTGATATTTAGATTCCATATTAGTTTTTTATAAATATTTTCATTGTATGCCTTTGGATTTTTCATACTGAAATTTTATGTGCCACATTTTTTATGTAGGACGTATTAACTACTCATATTATTTTTCTAAATCTTAGAAGTTTTTTGTAAAGCTAGAACAATTTGATGGTCAACTTGGAGCAATTTCATTATGAAGCTAGAATAATATTTATGCATATATAAAATATTTTTTTACCTAGAACATTGGATTGTAAAGGGAGAACAATTTGGTTTGTGAAGCACACCAATTTATACCAGCTTCTCAAACAAACTATTTGTTGGGGGAGAATAGAACGGATGCTCTTAGACCCCGGGATCAAGAAGCTCGCCCATCGGGGAATATCAGAGCGGCCCGTGAACGGCCCACGGGCGGCCGACGAGCCATTGACGAATGGCCCAACGGTCCAGGGGCGGGGGCCGGCCCGCGAGCCCGTCCCGCCGAGGGAAGCCCGCCTCACCCGACCCTCCCCAAAGGGGGTCGTGGGACTCCGCCTCGCCTGACCCTCCGCGGAGGGGGTCGAGGGACTCCGCCTCGCCCGACCCTCCGGAGGGGGTCGAGAGACTCCATCTCGCCCCGACCCTTTGCGGAGGGAGTCGGGACCTCACCCGTGCCTCGAATCATCCGTACTCCGACGTGACCGCAAACCTACTCTGAGGGAGCCGTCCCTTAGTCAAAGGGACGGTACGAATGGTCGCATTAGGGTACAGAACGAGGCAATGCGACTGTTCGGGACATGCCCTGAACAATGTCGCTCCAGCAGCCGCGACATAGTGAGCAGCCCTCTAACCACTCCTCCAGTGAGCGCCAGAGAGTACAACGACCACAGCAACCAAAGGACCAAGGACGGACGTGCTCCAGGATCAGCGTACGTTCCCCAACAACGACGTCACCCCCCCACAGGACGGCATGGGGAGCGCTCCACGCTCCGCACAGGATGAGGAACAGGGGACTGACATCCCCCGTCAGAATCAGGGGCCCTACGCCACAACGGCGAGGAGTGGGGAACATTTAGCCTCCCAACTCCACGTCTATCCCTCTCTCTCTCTCTCTCTCTCTCGTTTGTAATCGACCTCTTTCCCTCCTTGAAGGATAAAAGGGGTGGAAAGGGGCCCGAGCAGAGGGGCTCTGAGACATTTTCAACGACACACCCACGAACACAACCATACTCACATTCACCTGCGCACGAACACAGAGACATGAGAGACCGTTTCCCTCTCTCGCCTGTTTGTAGCCCCTACTACGAACTAAGTGCAAGAACACGAATCGCTCGAACTGGACGTAGGGACATTCAGCCTGAACCAATATAAATCTCGTGTCTTCCCTTGCTCATGGCAGGGAGGACGAGCGAGGGAGGGCGATAGCCCCCTTGCTCGGCTCGTCGACGGGAGCACCGTCACCTCCGAGGAGGAGGGCACCTCCACCATCGGCGCAACTGCCCAGGGAGGGGGGATGACCTCATCCCCGACCCCCCACTCCCCTGTGCCCTGACTCATCGCAACATCAATCTGGGACAGAACGTCAGTCCTCGCATCGGGGGTCGGTGTAGGCGAGTCCGACGCGGCGGCCCGGTCCTGTGACATCTCCTCGATCAACTGGTCCGCCGCTGCGATCACCGCCAGTGTCGGGGGCTCCGGGTCGGCGGTAGCCACCCCTTGCGGAGGGGTGGCCGCGTCACCCCTCTTGATGAGGACATCCTCCACTATTACCCGCTGCAAAGATGCAACAAAGGGGGCCGAGTGGCCTAGTTGTAGTCGGGCGGCAACCGTGTGAGCCTCTGAATAATCCCACCTTGCTTAGCTTGGGAGGAGGAAGCCACCTTAAAAGGGAGAGCCACCCTTCCCCTATTGGACTAGCCTTTTAGGGAGATTGGGCCTTTCCCCGAGTGGGTGTGCCTAAGAACTGTTGGGGTCCGGGCAACCTTAAATTATTGGGCCTCAGCCAACCCCACCTGGGCTGGATGCATCATTTAGTATCAGAGCTGGGCCCTTGTTTAAAGGGGTGGGAATGATGAGGACATCCTCCACTATTACCCGCTGGCAAAGATGCAACAAAGGGGGCCGAGTGGCCCAGTTGTAGTCGGGCGGCGACCGTGTGAGCCTCTGAATAATCCCACCTTGCTTAGCTTGGGAGGAGAAAGCCACCTTAAAATGGAGAGCCACCCTTCCCCTATTGGACTAGCCTTTTAGAGATATTGGGCCTTTCCCCAAGTGGGTGTGCCTAAGAACTGTTGGGGTCCGGGCAACCTGAACTTATTGGGCCTCGGCCAACCCCACCTGGGCTGGATGCATCACCTCTACTCCGTCGGCGTCACCTCACCAGTCCGCGCTCCTTCCGCGACGAAGGGTGCTGGCGGGGGCGGGGCCGATTCTCCCGCCGCGGCCTTCTCCAGCGCGGCCCCTTGCTTAGCAAGAGCCTTCTTGGGGGTGAGCGACAACGAACCCGCGGTCCTATGGGGGCTGATGCTGAAGGCGACAACACTAGCTCAGTATGGGAAGGAGGACGACACCAAGAAAAAGAGAAGAGAAATCAGGTTACGCACCGGGACGACGTCATTCTTGAGCGCTTGAGGGCCGGATCACCCGACCCCGGCTCTGAAGCCCCGGCACACCTCTTGGAGGACCCACCGTCCAGGAAGGTCTTGTTGTCATTGTCGTCGCATCCTCTACCCCGCTTCCTCGTGCCCTGGGGGTCTGCGGGGCGAGCGCGGTCACCGATGCCGCCGCCCCGCGATCCTGGCTTTTCCTCCTTCCAACTCGGAGGGGTGGGAGTCGGGCACCTCCACGTTTCCGGCCCTTTCCCCCCACGCGCTGGGGGGCGAGGGGTCGGATGCCGCTACCTCGGATGGGGGTGGCGGTGCCTCTCCCCCCTCCTCGTCGTTGGCCAGGAGGGTGTAACACGACGGATCCCTATTGCTGTCCGAGCCACCATCGTCGTCGTCGTCCTCCTCCTCCTCGGTGCCATGAGCTCCCCGGCCTTGCGGCGCCTCGCACGATCGCGCCTCCTCTCCTCCCATTCTTTCTTCCTTTTTTCCCGCTCATCTTTTCTCTTCTTGTACTCCTCAGCATGGAGCCGGTTGATCCTCCTCTGGTCCGCGTCCTCCGACAGAAGCGCCAGGCTAGCCATGAAGGTGCCGTTCCCGTCTTGCGAGACGCGACCTCTAAAGGATCAGGCGAAAAGAAGGAGAGGTGCAAGCGGTGGAATTAACGAACAAAGGGAGAGGACGCTTACCAATGGGTCAGCTTAGGAGTCTGGAAGCATCACTGGATGACCCGGGACCAGGTATTCCACTTTCTTGCCGTCGATCGCCTCAAGGACACGTTGTCCGACCTCCGAGGTATTGATCTCCCCGGCAGCGAGCATGATCCCCGGGTACGCCAGGAGGGGATCCATCGCACACATGAGGATGCTCCGGGCCATCAGCGGCGCAACCCGCTTCTGGTGGTAGGTGCCTATCACCCCGATCCCAGTGAGTCTGCGTTCCTTCAGATGCGCGATCGCATGAAGGAGCGCTGGGAGCCTCTTCTTGTTCTTCTTGGGTGGCCCATACCTCCACACTAGAGGCGGCTCCTCGATGATCCGACCTGAGAACTTCGGTAGGGGGGCTTCCCGGTAGTTCTTGATGTAGAACCAGGTGGAGTGCCAGCCCCGGTTGCTCCTAGTGAGCAACAGATCCATGTACTGACGGGCCCTCGACCCCTGACGGAGGTGGATGAAGGCACTGGCCATCGCGGGCACCACCCACCTCACTGGATTCAAGTTGGGTACCCTGACCTTGGCATTCTCCACCTGGAAGAAATACATCCAGAGATCGAAGTGTGGAGCGATTCCTAGGAATCCCTCACAAAGGGCAATGAATGCCGCAATGTGCTGAATCCCGTTAGGATTGAGGTGCTGCACTTCAATCTGGTAGTGATGCAGCAAGCCATGGAAGAAGTCATGGGGAGGCATGCCGAAGCCCCGTTCATGGAAGTGGGCGAACGACACGATGTAGCCGTCGGGCGGGGACGACACCCTCTCACCGTGGGGGAGCTTCCACTCCTGCCCCCTTGCGATCAAGGGGCAAAGCAGCCCCTTGGCCACGAGTCCCTCCGCGCGGGCCACGGTCATGTACGAGCGCTGCCACTCTCCCATCTCACGTCGCGGACGGACGAGGACGGCGTAGGGGCGCAGAGGCTCGAGGGCTCGGAGGCGGCGGCGACACGATGAATCAGGTGTGCACGCGGACTCTCTCTCTCTCTCTCTCTCTCTCTCTCTCTCTGTTCTTTCCTTTCTCCTTGCGCTAACAATGGCAGGAGGGGAGAGTGTCGTTTCCCATCTAATCCCGATAAAAAGGGGGAAGAGGGGGAGGGCGAACTGCCTCCTCGTTTCTCACGCCCGTCATCAACATGACACCCCCGCGCACCTTCTCTCTCCACATCCCCACCATGCCGGGCCACGGAGCCGCTACAGGCGCGCCCCATCAAGAATCGCCCGTGGGGGAAAAGGCGGGAGAGCCCCGGAGGTAAGCAGAGAAATGGGCCGGTGGCGCCTCGCGCACCCCATTTCCGGTCCACGGGTTTTAAGGTTGGCCCAGTTAAGGGTTCGCAGCTGCCCGAAATAATTATGAGCCCGGGACGAAGGCAGATGGGCCCCAACGGCCAGAACCCAGGCGCGCCCGCGTGCCGGAGGGCATCTCGATCCGTGTCTGAGTCCTGAGTCGGCATTGATCCGCAGTTTCCCCCCGAGGGGAGGCGTCGAGCCGTTGGAGTCGGGCGAACGACTCCGGTAACATGAGCGGGTCGACAATCAGGAACTTTGAGGGTGGTCACCAGCTGATCCATCTCGGGTCCCAGCAAAAGGGAGTCGGACCCTCACTCGGGCCGACCCGTCAACAACTCACCGGGCACTAGGCTCTCGACCAACGAAGAAGAGCCTGGCCGTGTCCAGCCCTCTTGCCCTTAACGAAGGGGGCACGCGGAGGGAGTCGATGCAAAGACGGGCCGACCCCACTCCATCGCCCCCTCGAAGGCGGATGGAGTCGTGGGGATTGGAACCCGCAGGAGAGCCGATGGGGCCGCGCCTGATGTCAGGCTGAAGGAGTCGGCGATGCCTGACCCTTCTGCCGAATAGCGAATGTAACACCTCGGTTGTTTAAATTACGAAATAAGCCTCTTTAGCTTAACACGATGCATAGATGACTAAGAAAAGTTAAAAGAAACGAGTTATAAATTGGTTTTGCTTGGAATTGAAAATAGTTGGGTATATGTGCATAAGTACATGTACGTTAATGAAACAAATTAAATAACTTTCACATTGATGCTACCATGGCTACGAAACTGAATAGGCATATCGTTATTGACTTGATAATCAAAAGTCTAGTTCAAGCCTAGGAGAGAATACAAATTTTTGCCCAGGAAATGACGTGCCCTCCGAATCATACCTTTTGAGTTTTTAAAATAACTTCTAAACTAGAACTCAAATGAACTTTGGCCTGAAATAAAACTTGTGTAACTTTTCCTTTTGAACAACCTTCATGTTCAGAGATTTTTGAATTGCAACATGAAAATTTGAGAAACCCTCGACGCCGCGAAGCTCATCGACCAGCCCACGCTCTCCCTTCCTCGCCGGAGCACCGTCGCCGACTCTCCGCCCCACCGCCGCCCCTCTCCTCCGCGTCGATGAGCCACCTCCGGCCACCCCGAACCCCAACCAAGCCCACCCCAAGGCAGCTCTCACCTCCCTGGATCTCCATGACCCTTTTCCCCTCGCCGCCGACGAGCCCCCTCGCCGGAATCTGGCCGGCCGCCGTGCTAGCGCCGCCCAGGGACCCAATTGCAATGATTGAAATCTTTAAAAGAGTCTGCGCGCAAGTTTCCAGGGGCATATCTGTAGACCTATGTTTAAACTTTGATTTCAAAAGCAGCGAACTTGTAAAATTCATATAAAATCGTAGAAAAATCGGAAAAATACAAACTCAACTGTTCTGGAATCTTTAGATGAAAATCTACAACTTTTATGAAATGTTTTTCTACAGTTGTTTGCTATATCTTGCTCTAAATTAAATGGAAAGTTTAATAGACTTTATCGTGAACCCACTGTTGTAGACCAGTTCTGAACCTGATTTTTGGATAGTAGATTGGTTGCTTGATGTGTAGGCCAGTATAAAAATATTAGGACCAGAACCCATCTCTAGCTAAGATTATGTGTGGCCTACTGACCTCACAATGCGGTAACTGTTAAGAATATTTACCCACTTCTCCGCATCGACGTTCTCTTTGACCAATTATCTGGAGCTAGAGTTTTCTCAAAGATTGATGTTCGATTTTGATATCATCAGATAAAGATTCATCCATGCGATATTCCTAAGACCGCCTTTTCCACACGATATGGACTATATGGTCATGTCCTTTGATCTCACCAATGCCCCTACTTACTTCATGTATCTCATGAATTCAGTATTCATGCCCAAGCTCGACAAATTCATCGTAGTTTTCATTGACGACATCCTGATCTATTCCAAGAATGAGGAAGAGCACGCTAAGCACCTGCACATTGTTCTTTAGCGTCTCAGAGACCATCAGCTCTATGCTAAATTTTCTAAGTGCGAAATCTGGTTGGATAGTGTGAAATTCTTGGGTCACACTATTTCCAGCAAAGGCATAGCCGTTGACCCCAGCAAGGTACAAGAAGTGATGGATTGGAAACCTCCTACCTCTGTTCATCAGATTCGCAGTTTTCTTGGTTTAGCCGGTTACTATCGCCGTTTCATCCTGGATTTCTCCAGGATTGCTAAGCCTATGACTGAACTATTAAAAAAGGGAGTAAAGTTTGTGTGGGATGAGAAATGTGGAGAAGCTTTTCACACTTTCAGAGAACGTTTGACTACAGCCCCTGTGTTAGCTCAACCCGATAACACCAAGCCGTTCGATGTTTACTGTGACGCATCTGGCACTGGTCTTGGTTGTGTGCTTATGCAAGAAAATTGAGTTATCGCCTATGCTTCACGAGCCCTTCAGCCCCATGAGCAGAATTATCCGACCCATGATCTCGAGTTAGCAGCAGTCATTCATGCTCTAAAAATATGGAGACATTATCTCATGGGCACTCATTGTAATATCTACACCGATCACAAGAGTCTCAAATATATGTTCACCCAGGCCGATCTGAATATAAGACAAAGAAGATGGCTAGAATTAATCAAGGATTATGATCTTGAGGTGCACTATCACCCCGGCAAGGCTAATGTAGTCGCGAATGCGCTCAGCCGTAAGGCCATTGCCATTGCCTATCAGTGGAAATCTATAATGAGACATTATGTTCGGAAATGAGAAAGCTTAGTTTGGAAATGATTCCTCAAGGCACCTTGCATCACATCTCAGTTGAGCCCACTCTCCAAGATCAAATCATCATGGCACAACTATATGATGAAGGAGTTAAGATCATCAAACAAAAACTCTCTCTAGGAGAAGAGAAATACAAATGTTTCCGCCAGGACCATAAGGGAGTTCTATAGTTTGAAAGTCGCATCGTCGTTCCGAAGAATCATGAGCTCCGTAAGCAAATTCTTGATGAGTCACACCTTTCCAAATTTTCTATTCACCCCGGCAGTAACAAAATGTATCAAGACCTTAGGCAAAATTTCTGGTGGACTAGAATGAAAAGAGAAATCGCTAAATATGTCTCAGAATGCGACACATGTCAGAGAGTAAAAGCCAGCAACTTGAAAGTAGCCGGTACACTTCAACCTTTGCCTATACCCTCATGGAAATGGGAAGACATAAGTATGGATTTCATTGTTGGATTGCCAAGTACCGCATAGAAACATGATTCCATATGGGTTATCGTTGATAGGCTCACAAAGACGGCACATTTTCTTCCGGTACACACCACCTATACCACCAAGAAATATGCCGAGATTTTATCTCGATCGTATCGTTTGCCTACATGGAGTACTAAAGACTATTATTTCCGATCGTGGTACTCAGTTTGTAGCGCGTTTTTGGGAACAATTGCAAGCTTCTCTTGGTACTAAATTGATTCGAAGCTCAGCCTATCATCCTCAAACTGACGGACAAACTGAAAGAGTGAACCAAATTCTTGAAGACATGCTTAGAGCTTGCATCATTCACTATGATAGGAATTGGGACAAATGCCTATCCCTAGCAGAGTTCTCATATAACAATAGCTATCAACCGAGTTTGAAAATGGCACCATTTGAGCCCTTATACGAACGAAGGTGTCGAACCCCTTTGAGTTGGTCACAGACCGGAGAACGCAAAATATTTGGACCAGACTTGGTAGTCGAGGCAGAAGAAAAAGTGAGAGTAATACAAGAAAACCTTAGAGCCGCACAATCCAGGCAAAAGAGCTATTTCGACAGAAGGAGAAAGCCACTAAAATTTGAAGTTGGTGACCACGTCTACCTTCGAGTTTCACCAACCAAGGGTGTACAACGATTCGGAGTCAAAGGAAAACTATCTCCTCGTTATGTTGGTCCCTACGAAATCATCGAGAGCTGTGGATCCTTAGCCTATAGAATACGACTGCCCCCTCAACTTGCAGCCATCCATGATGTCTTTCACGTGTCTCAGCTCAAGAAGTGTGTTCGAGTTCCTACCGAGATTATTAAACAACAAAAAGTAGTGGTAGAGCCCGACCTCTCATATGTTGAGTACCCTATCAAAATCATGGATCAAAAAGAAAGAAGCACTAGGAGGAAAGTGATTAAAATGTACAAAATTCAATGGAATCATCACACTGAGGAAGAAGCCACATGGGAAACTGAAAGATTTCTAAAACAAAATTTTCCGGGTTTTCTCAACTCTACCGAAGGTACACACACTACCCACACTATGCCTATTGTCCGAATCTCGAGGCGAGATTCTTTTTAAGGGGGGAAGGCTGTAACACCTCGGGTGTTTAAATTACGAAATAAGCCTCTTTAGCTTAACACGATGCATAGGTGACTAAGAAAAGTTAAAAGAAACGAGTTATAAATTGGTTTTGCTTGGAATTGAAAATAGTTGGGTATATGTGCATAAGTACATGTACGTTAATGAAACAAATTAAATAACTTTCACATCGATGCTATCATAGCTACGAAACCGAATATTCATATCGTTATTGACTTGATAATTAAAAGTCTAGTTGAAGCCTAGGAGAGAATACAAATTTTTGCCCATGAAATGACATGTCCTCTGAATCATACCTTTTGAGTTTTTAAAATAACTTCTAAACTAGAACTCAAATGAACTTTGGCCTGAAACAAAACTTGTGTAACCTTTCCTTTTGAACAACCTTCATGTTCAGAGATTTTTGAGTTGCAACATGAAAATTTGAGAAACACTTGGATTTGCAAACCAGCCCCTACCTTTACTTCTATTTTCACTGCAGACCCTTCTTTCTCCGCCCCGCCGGACCCTCCGACGCGCAGTCGCTTCGCCCAACCCTACGCTCGTCCGACCCTTCGCTCGCCTGACCCTTCGCTTCGCCTGACCCTCGGCTTCGCCCGACCCTCGCTTCGCCCGACCCTCCGCCCGCCGCGCAGTTGCCGCAGGCCACTTGGCCGGCGATGCCTGACCGGCGCTAGGCGCCAAACCAATGCCTGGCCGCGCCCGCACGCCGCGCTCCTCCCCAGTCCGCGTGCGCCACGCGCACGCCGGCGACGCGCGCATCTGCTCGCCGCCCACCGCGCTCAATGGACAAGCCGCGCCGTGCCCGTGTCCCCGCCGCGTCTCGCCAGTCGCCGCGCTCGCCGCCCGGCAAGCCAGCTGCTGCAGCTCCTCGCCCAACCCGCGCTCCGCGTGATCTTCCACTCCCCACGCCAAATCTTCAGCGCCCAATCCCCTACCCGCGCCCGCCGCACGCCGCGCCGGCTCTGCTCGCCGCCCAGCGCGACCAGTAACGCGCCCCCGTCGTGCCGCCCCTCCCCAGCATCGCCCGGTTCTCTCCCTCCCTCCAGCAGCCTATAAAAGGCGACACAAGGCCACTCACGCGTGCCTCAACCCCAGAACACCGCCGCCGCTGCCATTGTCGCCGCCGTGCACCACCCGCCCGTGGAGTCCCATCCTCCAGCCTCCGACTGCCCAAACCCATCACCCAGCGATCTTGCCCTCCCTCCACTAAAGCTCACCGGCCTCTTCACCGGCCATCTCGACCGCCGGAGCACCGCCAGTGCCGCCGCGCCGTCGCCGCTCCCCTGCTGCTCCGTGGACAGCCCACTCCGAAGCTCCTCCGTCCAAGCCAAGCCTCGAAACAGTTTCCTCTCGACGCCGCGAAGCTCATCGACCAGCCCATGCTCTCACCTCCTCGCCAGAGCATCGTCGCCGACGCTCCGGCCCGCCGCCGCCCCTCTGCTCCGTGCCGACGAGCCACCTCCGGCCACCCCCAACCCCGACCAAGCCCACCCCAAGGTAGCTCTCACCTCCCTGGATCTCCATGACCCTTTCCCCTCGCCGCCGATGAGCCCCCTCGCCGGAATCTGGCCGGCAGCCGTGCCAGCACTGCCCAGGGACCCAATTGCAACGATTGAAATCTTTAAAAGAGTCTGCGCGCAAGTTTCCAGGGGCATATCTGTAAACCTATGTTTAAACTTTGATTTCAAAAGCAGCGAACTTGTAAAATTCATATAAAATCGTAGAAAAATCGAACAAATACAAACTCAACTGTTCTGGAATCTTTAGATGAAAATCTACAACTTTTGTTACATGTTTTTCTTCAGTTGTTTGCTATATCTTGCTCTAAATTAAATGGAAATTTAATAGAGTTTAATTGTACCCACTGTTGTAGACCAGTTCTGAACCTGATTTTTCGAAAGTAGATTGGTTGCTTGATGTGTAGGCCAGTGTAAAAATATTAGGACCAGAACCCATCTCTAGCTAAACTTTTTAATAAAACTTGTTTATGACATGAAATAATAAAACTAATTTGTAACTTCTGTGATATTGTGATTCATATTGTGCAACTTTTCCAGAGTTGTTATATTGATGCCTAAATACCACAGATAAAGTTTAAAACCTTTTTCCTACCTGTAACTTATTTATAAAATTTTGTGGTGGGAAAAATTCACTAAATAAAGATAATTAGTTTCTGTGCTTGGAAAATTTTTAACTTTTTACTACAGGACACATTATTGTATCTCTTGCTGTATAAAAAGTTTCATACACAGAAACCCTGTAAAACATCCTGTAGAAATTAATATTTTTTAACATAAGTGTATATTGTCCTATTTATTATGCCTTGTATCGTGCACAATAAAATCTGAAAAATTTACAGTAATACGTATATGGATAGATTAAAAGTTTTAGTATCAATACATGAATGGTTTGTTCTGCATAAAAATAACTAGGTTCTAGTAGTGGTTGTGTATTAAATTTTTCATAATTATTCTGCTGCGTGAAAATTTTACACTGCTTTTTCTTCTGCATAATTTACTCTAAATAAAAATTTCATCACCAGAAGTTATCTAGTCCAGAAGTTGTGTTTAATCCATGTCGTGCTTAGAAAATTAAGTTTCCAATATAACACAACCCCTTCTTATTTAATGAAGTTAATAGTTTAAGTTATACTCTATTAACAGTTGCCTAAAGAAATCTTAACTAAGTAACTTCACAACCAAATCGATATTTTGTGGACTGCAACTTTATCGTGAAGGAAAATAATCCTTATATACCATCACTATAACTTACACTTGTGCATTCATATAGAATCGACTACTCTCGCCGACGGAACATACGAGCTGGTGCCTGCGTTCGAGAGTGAGCAGCGTGAAGCCCAAGTGAATCTAACTGAAGCTTTCGAAGACCCGAACCCGAGTTCAGACGAGCCCCAAACTAACTTTACCCAAGAAGGCAAGCCCCGAAGCATGAACCCTATTTTCTAAATTATGCAACTTATTACTCTACTTTACTTGCACATTAAGTTTACAGGAGTTGAATGAAAACTTAGTCGCATGATCCTAGGTACCCATGCTCTGAACACTATATGTAAGGTTCGATAGAAATGCAATGCTAATAGGACTCTGGTAAAAGTCGGGTGATTCCCTGTCACTCGCGAGAATTTAGGAGTTGAATGTTTACTACATGCTGCAATCATAAGGTCGACGGACGGGGCTATGGTACGATGTTTATGTTGATGACTGAGGCTCCGTTTGTTTAGTGAAAAATGCTAAGGCCGCAGTGTGTGGTAGTGGTGGTTAAGTCTTTGAACGTACTAACCACATGCCGAGAATATGGTAATCGGTAAGCTTAAGTACCGGATTGAACCGAGGCCGGAATATACTCCCCACTGTCTTGAATTTGTTCACATCTAGCTAATGGCGGGTGCATGTGCCGCCATGGCCGGGTCCATGGGGACGTGTAGTCGAGGGCGGTGGGCCTGTTCCGTGAAGCGGGAATTGAAGGGAAAAGTTGCACGTGTGACTCTGGGAGTAACCACGTGACATGTGTTTAGGTTTCCCTTGCAAGGTTAAGAAATTCAATTCGAATCGTCCGTTTCTCGCGGTTATTGAGACTGCTTGACCCTTTTACCACATAGAGTAAGAAGAGGAACAATGATGATGATTAATCTTGTTGGATGCAAATTAATTCTTCCACCATGTATGATATTGGATAGTTGCTTACCTAGAATGGTTAAAGAAAACTAGAACTGAGAGCTAAAATTTGAAAGTAAGGACCTACTTGTATATGCTTTTCGGCAAAACAAACTCTCAAGCCAAAAGCGTTGCATGTCTAGGAGTCGGCTAAGTATGTTCCACTAGTCGGGTAAGCCTTGCTGAGTATTAATATACTTAGCCTTGCTTGTGACTTGTTTTTAGGTGATACTTTCGAGGATATGATTGCTAGTTTGACTTGGCCGTGTACCCTTCTGTAACAACCCTGATAAATTACATTTCTAAAGCAATGTCATTAGCCCAACCCTATGCTTAACCAACTAATAAAAGGGTGAAAAGAATTAGAACAAGTTAAGTTGAAATTCAAATTGAAATTGGGCACATATGAATACCTTTGAATTTTTAAATTAACTTTCAAACCACAAGCCAAATGAGGTGTTGCCTGAAACCAAACTTGTAGAACTTTTTATTCTGAACAACTTTCAGGTTCAAAAGTTTTTGAAATTCAAATTAGAATTGGGAGAAAACACCCTGTTTACAACCAGGCCCCTGGAAATTTTCAAACTTCACAGAATGCCCCTTCTTCCCCCTCCTCTCTCTCCCCTCCCCGCCCGACACACCGGCCAGGAGGCCGGCGATGCCTGACCGGCGCAAGCCGCCAGGCCAGTGGCTGCCGACCCTCGCCCCAAACCCGGCTTTGCCCCCCCCCCCCCCCCACCGCCGCGCTGCCCAGCCCCAGCTCGCCACGCGCGCCGCGCCAGCCGCGCCTCTGCTCGCCGCCCGCCGCGCCCAACGGCCGCGCCGCGCCGTGCTGCACCGCTCGCCGCGACCCGCCCGTCGCTGAGCTCGCCTCCCGCCCGAGCCGCTGCTGCAGCTGTCCCCCAACCCCCGTGCCGCGCAATCTCCTCGCTCCCCCACGCAAAATCCCCGGTGCCCAGTCGCACGCTACCGCCCTCCGCACGCCGCGCCGGTGTCCAGACGCCGCCCACCGTGGCCAGTGGCACGCCATTGCCGTGCCATCACCCCCGCGCGTCGCCTGGCACTCCTCCCTCCCTCCTGTCCCCATAAAAGCCGCCCCAGGCCGCCTGCGCGAGCTACCAGCAACCAGAGAACACCCACCGCCGCCATTGTCACCGCCGAGCTCCACCCGCTCGTGGACAGCCCTCTACAGCCATCCACCGCTCGAATTGAACCTCCAGCCACCACCACATCAACCCACCGGAGCCTCACCGACCCGCTCAACGCCGCCCAGGACCGCCGGAGCACCGCCGCCCGCGCTGTCGCCGCCGCTGCCGCCCCTGGTCACCGCGGACACCTCGACTCCGACCTCCTCCGCCCAAGCCAAGTACCGGAGCAGCTTCCCCACGCGCCATTGAAGCTCCCCGTCCAGACCAGACCGCCCCAAGCCCGCCGGAGCACCGCCGTCGACGCGTACCGCCGCCGCCGCCCCTGCTCCAACGCCGACGAGCTACTCCCGGCCATCCCCCACCCGACCAAGACCCCCACGAGGTAGCCCTCGCACCCCTGGTCCTTCCCCGACCCTCACCCCTCGCCGGAATTTTGGCCGGCCACCGCACCCGAGCCGCCTAAGGACCCAATTGCATCAATTGAATTCTTTAGAAGGTTCTGCCCGTAAGATTTCAAGGACCCAGATGTAAGAGAAAGATTCAAACCTAGATTCAAAATCAGTGAACTTGTAAAATTCGTATAAAATCGTAGAAAATTCAGAAAAATGCAAACTCAACTGCTCTGGAGACCTTAGGTTAAGCTTCACAACTTTTGTTACATGCATCACCTTAGATTCTAGCTAAATCATGCTTTAAATAAAATGGAAAGATTAATGGCTTTTATTCATAGACTTGTCTTGAGACAAGTACTGGCCCTGAAAACTTTACAGTGAGGAAATTACCTGATAAATAGGCCACCCTAAAAAGATCAAGCTCAGAATCTACTTCTAGATATACTTCTTGCTAAGTTTAGTTTCATGCCATGATTGGCTAAATATTTTTATCTCTGTTGTTAGATTGTGATTCACCCAATAAAACTTTTTCTATACTGGTTTAATGGTACCTAGATGCCATAGAAAAATTTAGAGACTTTTTATCTCATAGGAACCTATTTATTTGATTTATGTGCTAATAACATACATTAAATCAAGAAAATAGTATCTTAGCATGGAAAATTCTCATATTTTTACTAGAAGATACTCAGTGGTAGAGGATGCTGTGTAAAAAATTGCATGGACAAAAACCCTGTGTAGGATCCTGTAAAAAAATAAATCCTTGAATAACCTAGGTGTGTAATGTCATATTTACTATGCTCTGAAAACTGCATAATAAATCCTATAAAAATTACAGTAGCTCCTGCATGATTAAATGAAAGCCCTGTGAAGATCTTAGTCTCAGTTTTTGCACCATTTGTTCTGTACAAAAAGAACAAGAATCTAGCAGCAACCATGTATTATATTTTTCATAATTAATCTGCTGCATGAAAATATCTGAAAATTTTACAGTAAGCTTATCTTTCCCTGATGAGCCTAGATCCAAGGTTTCATGACCAAAAATTACTCACTGTAGTAGTTACACTTAAATCATGTTTCCATGAGGAACATAAGTTCCCATGAACACCCACCCCACCTTGCTTAACGAAGTTACTTATTGTACTATTCTACTCTATTAACGATTGCCCACGAATGATAAAGTAACTCACTTCACAACAAAACTCATGTTTTACAGACTGCAACTTTATCGTGAAGGAAATCATGTCGTTTACCATCACCACTACTTACACTTGTGCATTCATGTAGAAACGACTACTCTCGCCGACGGGACTTACGAGCTGGTGCCCGAGTCCGAGGGTGAGCAGCGAGAAGCCCAGGCAAATTTAACTGAAGCAGTTGAAGACCCGGGTCAACGTTCAGACGATCCTCGGACTAACTTTGCACAAGAAGGCAAGCCCCGGAGCATAACCCTATTCCTTTCCTAAATTATGCCACTCATTACTCTCTTGCTTGTGCATTAAGTTTATAGGAGTTGAATGAAAACTTAGTTGCATGATGTTAGGAACCCATGCTTGAAAACTAGATGTAAGGTTGGATAGAATGCTGTGCTAATAGGACTCCGGTAAAAGCCGAGTGATTTCCTGTCACTCGCGAGAATATAGGAGTTGAATGTTTACTACACTCTGCAATCATAAGGTCAACGGACGGGCTATGGTACGATGTTTACGATTGAGGCCCGTCTGTTTAGTGAAAAATGCTAAGGCCGCAGTGTGTGGTAGTGGTGGTTAAGTCTTTGAACGTACTGAACACATGCCGAGGATATGGTAATCGGTAAGCTTAAGTACCTGATTGGCCCGGCAAGTGGACGACAACCTACCCTTTGAACTTCGGTCCCATGTGCATATGGCGAGTGCACGAGTGGTCACGACCCGGCGCCGAACCGTGGCGTGGGGCTCTTGTACTCTCGGAGGGTAGCTCCGATCCACGACCCGGAAAGAAAGGGGAAAAGTTGCACGTGTGACTCTGGGAGTAACCACGTGACGTGTGTTTAGGTTTCCCTTGCAAGGTTAAGAAATTCGATTCGAATCGTCCGTTTCTCACGGCTATTGAGACTGCTTAATCCCTTTTACCACACAGAGTAAGAAGAGGAACAATGATGATGAATAAACTTGTTGGATGAAATTTAATGCTTCACCATGAGTGATATTGGATAGCTGCTTATCTAGAATGGTTAATGAAACTAGAATCTTGAGCTAAAAGTTGAAAGTAAGGACCCACCCGTATATGCTTTTCGGCAAAACAAACCTCTGAGCCAAAAAGCCTTGCATGTCTAGAGTCGGTGGAGTAGATTCCATTACACGGGTAAGACTTGCTGAGTATTAGCATACTCAGCCTTGCTTGTGGCTCGTTTTCAGGTGAGTCTTTTGAAGACATGATTGCTAGCTTGACTTGGCCCTGCACTCTGCCTCCGGGATGGTCGGTGGAATGGGATACGCCCCCGGCCAATGGAGATAATGCCGAGTGATGTCTCGTACGGGCTTCACCGAGACATCCTATATCGTCGAGTAGCTTTCGTTATATTATTTCCGCTGCAACTTAAACTCTGAAGAACTTATTGGTTATGACCACTGAAGTACTTGGTTACTAAACTCAAACATGGTTTGTAATATTCACTTATTGTGGCAGAACCACCTGAATTAATCCGGCTCAAGTGTATTAACCATCACCATTAAGGCATCCTCGGTTAACCTTACACTTCAAACGGAGTAATCCACTGGTCTGTCGGGTATAACCTCCCGATACAACCACGGTGAACGGATCGAGCGCCGTACATACAAATGCTCATGCGACGATGAGCCCAGAGAATACCACATTCCAGCAAGTATTACATCATTTGCATAAGTAAATATTACAGACCTAATTCTGAGTTTAGAAAACAAGTACTTCAATTAACATAGATAAGTTCTTCAGAGTTAAATTGCAGCGGAAATAAACAACGGAAACTACTCGACGATACAGGATGTCTCGATGAAGCCCGTACGAGACATCACTCGGCCTTATCTCCGTTGGACGGGGGCGCATCCCATTCCACCGACCAACCAGGGGGAAGAGTGCAGGGCCAAGTCAAGCTAGCAGTCATGTCTTCGAAGGTCTCACCTGAAATGAGCCACAAGCAAGGCTGAGTATACTAATACTCAGCAAGACTTACCCGTGTAGTGGAAACTACTCCACCGACTCTAGACATGCCAGGCTTTTTGGCTCAGGGGTTTGTTTTGCCGAAAAGCATCTACAAGTGGGTCCTTACTTTCAACTTTTAGCTCAAGATTCTAGTTTCGTTAGCCAGTCTAGGTAAGCAGCTATCTAATGCATACATGGTGAAGCATTAAGTTTTCCATCCAACCAGTTCATTCATCATCATTGTTCCTCTTCTTACTCTGTGGGTAAAAATGGTTAAGCAGTCTCAATAGCCGTGAGAAACGGACGATTCGAATCGAATTTCTTAACCTTGCAAGGGAAACCCAAACACACGTCACGTGGTTACTCCCTAGAGTCACACGTGCAACTTTTCCCCTTTCTTTCCGGGTCGTGGATCGGGGCTACCCTCCGAGAGTACAAGAGCCCCACGCCACGGTTCGGCGCCGGGTCGTGACCACTCTCTGCACTCGCCATATGCACATGGGACCGAAGTTCAAAGGGTAGGATGCCGTCCCCTTGCCGGGCCAATCAGGTACTTAAGCTTACCGATTCCCATAATCTCGGCATGTGTTTAGTACGTTCAAAGACTTAACCATCACTACCACACCCCGCGGCCTTAGCATTTTTCACTAGACAGACGGGCCTCAATCGTAACCATCGTTACATAACCCGTCCGTGTCCTTATGATTGCAGCGTGTAGTAGTCATTCAACTCCTATTTTCTCGCGAGTGACAGGAAATCACTCGACTTTTACCGGAGTCCTATTAGCACAGCATTCTATCGAACCTTACATCTAGTTTTCACGCAAGGGTTCCTGACATCATGCAACTAAGTTTTCATCCAACTCCTATAAACGTAATGCACAAGCAAAGAGTAATGAGTTGCATAATTTCGGAAAGAATGGGTTATGCTCCGGGGCTTGCCTTCGCAGTTCACCAATTTTATGTAACAGATTAATTCTGAAAAATATATTTCATTGTTGCTGTTAGATACTTGTTCTTTTTGTACAGATCAATTGGTGCATCAATTGTGGCTAAGATTTTTACAGGGTTCTCACTTGAGCATGCAGAAGCTACTGTAATTTTTGTAGGATTTATCAAGCAGTATTTAGATCATAGAAAATATGACATTCTACACCTAGGCTTTTTAAAGATTCATTTTTACAGGACCCTACACAGGGTTTTTGTCCATGAAACTTTTTACACAGCAACCTCTACCACAGTGTAACTCCCAGTAATAATTTGGGGATTTTCCAAGCTAAGACACTCTTTTCTTGATTTAATGTATTTTGTTAGCACATAAATCAAATAAATAGGTTACTGTGAGATAAAAAGTCTCCTAATTTTTCTCTGGCTTCTAGTTACCAATAGATTAGCATAGGAAAAATTTCAATGGGTGACTCACCACCTAAGTGCAGGGATAAAACATTCTTCTTACACATGATATAAAACTAAGTTTAACAAACAGTAAATCTAGAGATGGAATTTGGGCCTGATCTTTTTACACAGTCCTAATCATCCAGCAACTAATTCACTGCCCAAAATTCAGGGTCAGCATTGTTCTAGAACAGTGGGTATAAAATTTGTCCATTAAAGCTTCTATTTAATGTAGAGCAAAATATTTTGAGATTCTGAGAAAATTTGTGTAACAAAAGTGGTAGAGTTTGTTCTGAGGATTCTAGAACAGTTGAGTTTGCATTTTTCTGAATTTTCTACGATTTTATACGAATTTTACAAGTTCACTGAATTTGAATCTAGGTTTGAAATTTTCTTTTACAACTAGGTCCTTGAATCTTACGCTCAGACCCTTCTAAAGATTTAAATCCTTGCAATTGGGTCCTCGGCGGCTCGGGTACGGCGGCCGGCCGAAATTCCGGCGAGGGGGCTCGCCGGCGGCGAGGGGCGGGGGTCGGGGAAGGTTCAGGGGTGCGAGGGCTACCTTGTGGGGGTGTTGTTCAGGTGGGGGACGGCCGGGAAGGGCTCGCCGGCGTTGGAGCAGAGGCGGCGGCGGCGCGGCTCGCGTCGACGGCGGTGCTCCGGCGGGCTTGGGGCGGCGGGGTCCGGTCGGTGAGCTTCAGTGGCGCATTGGGAAGCTACTCCGGGGCTCGGCTTGGACGGAGGGGGTCGGTGTCGTGCTGTCCACGGCGAGCAGGGGCGGCGGCGGCGACGGCAGCGCGGGCGGCGGCGCTCCGGTGGCTCTGGGTGGCGTTGGGCGGGTCGGCGAGCTGCGGTGAGGTGATGTAGTGGTGGCTGGGTGCTCAGTTTGGGCAGTGGGCGGCTGTGGAGGGCTGCCCACGGGCGGGTGGTGCTCGGCGGCGGCGATGGCGCGGCGAGGTGTTCTGGTGGCCGGGGGCTCGCGCGGGCGGTCGGGGCGGGGCTTTTATAGGGTCAGGAGGGGGCGTGGAGATGCCTGGGCAACGCGCGGGGCGGGGCACGGCAGCGGCGTGCACTGGGCGCGGCGGGCGGCGGCAGAACGCCGGCGCGGCGTGCGGCGAGCGGGCGCGGCGACTGGGCGGCCGCGATTGTGGCGTGGGCACGAGGAGATAGTGCGGCGTGCGGATTGGGGAGCAGCTGCTGCAGCGGCTCGGGCGGAGGGCGGGCGCGACGACTGGTGGGGCGCGGGGGCCGGGGCGGCACGGCGGAGCGCGGAGACTGGCCGGGCGGGCGGCGGCCTGGGCGCGGCAGCGCACGCGCGGGCGGGGACTGGCCGCGCGGCGTCGGGGCGGGGCAAAGCCGGCCGTGGCGGGGTGGTGCGGCGGCCACTGGCCTGGCGCTCCGCGCCGGTCAGGCGACGCCGGCCACCTGGCGCGCGGCGGGCGGGCGAGCGCGCGCGGCGCGGCAGAGCAGAGGGGGAGACGCCAGGGACCGAAATGCAAAAATTCGAAAAAGTTCAGGGGGCTGGGTGCAAACAGGGCGTTTTCTCCTCTTTCTGATTTGAATTTCAAAAACTTTTGAACACGAAAGTTGCTCAAAATAAAAAGTTCTACAACTTTGGTTTCAGGCAAAATTTCATTTGGCTTATGGTTTTAAAGTTAATTTAAAAGTTTCAAATGTGCCCAAATGTGCCCAAATTAAATTTGAATTCCAACTGAACCCGTTTTAAGTCTTTCCACCCTCTCGTTAGTTGGTTTAACACAGAGTTAGGCTAATGACATTGATTTTGGGATTTTTAAATTACCAGGGTTGTCACAGCCTTCCCCCCTTAACAAGAATCTCGCCCCGAGATTCGGTAATTCTTAATGTGGGAGTGGGTGCACATACCAGTGGTTGAGGCAAGAAACCCAGGGAAATGTTGGTTCAGGTAGCTTTCCGTTTCCCAGGTGGCTTCTTCTTCCGTGTGGCGATTCCATTGTATTTTATACATTCTAATCACTTTCCTCCTGGTCTCTCTTTCTTTTTGATCCAAAACCTTAACTGGGTGTTCGACATACGAGAGGTCGGGTTCCAACGATATTTCTTGTTGTTCCACAATCTCGGTAGGGACTCGAATACACTTCTTGAGTTGAGATACGTGGAAGACATCATGGGTGGCCGTGAGCTGAGGGGGCAGTCGTAATTTGTAGGCTACGGGTCCGCAGCTCTCAATGATTTCGTAGGGACCAATATAACGGGGAGCTAGTTTGCCTTTGATTCCGAATCTTCGCACTCCCTTGGTGGGTGAAACTCGAAGGTAGACATGATCGCCAACTTCGAACTTTAGGGGCTTTCTCCTTTTGTCAGAATAGCTCTTTTGTCGGGCTTGTGCGGCTTTAAGATTTGCTTGTATTACTTTTACTTTCTCCTCTGCCTCGATTACCAGGTCGGGTCCCATTATTTTACGTTCTCCGGTTTGTGACCAGCTCAAAGGGGTTCGACACCTTCGTCCGTACAGTGCCTCAAATGGTGCCATTTTCAAACTCGTTTGATAGCTGTTGTTGTACGAGAACTCTGCTAGGGGTAGGCATTTGTCCCAATTCTTGTCATAGTGGATGACGCAAGCTCTCAGCATGTCTTCAAGAATTTGGTTTACTCTTTCCGTTTGTCCATCGGTCTGAGGATGGTATGCTGAGCTGCGAATCAGCTTAGTGCCAAGAGACGTTTGCAGTTGCTCCCAAAAGCGTGCTACAAACTGAGGACCACGATCGGAAATAATTGTCTTAGGTATTCCATGCAGGCAAACAATACGATCGAGGTAAATATCGGCATATTTCTTGGTAGAATAGGTGGTGTGTACGGGAAGAAAATGTGCCGTCTTCGTGAGTCTATCAACGATAACCCATATGGAATCATGTCTCTGGGACGTGTTTGGTAGTCCAACGATGAAGTCCATACTTATGTCTTCCCATTTCCACGATGGTATAGGTAACGGTTGAAGTGTACCGGCTACCTTTAAGTGGCTAGCTTTTACTCTCTGGCACGTGTCACATTCCGAGACATACGTAGCAATTTCCCTTTTCATTCTAGTCCACCAGAAGTTTTGCCTTAGGTCCTGATACATTTTGCTACTGCCGGGGTGGATAGAGAATTTGGAGAGGTGTGCCTCATCAACAATTTGCTTGCGGAGTTCACGATTCTTCGGAACGACTATACGACTTTCGAACCATAGAACTCCCTTATGGTCCTGGCGGAAACACTTATACTTCTCCTCACTTAGAGAGAGTTTTTGTTTGATGATTTTGATTCCTTCATCATGTAGTTGTGCCATGACGATTTGGTCGTGAAGAGTGGGCTCAACTGAGATGTGATTTAGAGTGCCTTGGGAAACCATTTCCAAGTTAAGCTTCCTCATGTCTGCACATAATGTCCCATGGTAGGACTCCATGGATAAGCAATGGCAATGGGACTTGCGGCTTAGTGCATCCGCGACTACATTAGCCTTGCCGGGGTGATAGTGCACTTCAAGGTCATAATCTTTGATTAATTCTAGCCATCTTCGTTGTCTCATATTCAGATCGGCTTGTGTGAAGATGTACTTGAGACTCTTATGATCCGTGTAGATATTGCACTGTGTACCCATGAGATAGTGCCTCCATATCTTCAGAGCGTGAATGACGGCTGCGAGCTCAAGGTCATGCGTGGGATAATTCTGTTCGTGGGGCCGAAGGGCTCGTGAGGCATATGCAATCACTCGATTCTCTTGCATAAGCACACATCCTAGACCAGTACCTGATGCGTCACAATACACATCGAAGGACTTGGTATTATCGGGTTGAGCTAACACAGGTGCAGTAGTCAGATGCTCTCTGAGAGTGTGGAAGGCTTCCTCACACTTCTCATTCCATACAAACTTTACTTCCTTCTTCAATAGTTCCGTCATGGGCTTAGCAATTCGAGAGAAATCCGGGATGAAGCGACGGTAGTAACCGGCTAAGCCGAGAAAACTGCGAATCTGATGAACAGAGGTAGGGGGTTTCCAATCCATCACCTCTTGTACCTTGCTGGGGTCAACAGCTATGCCTTCGCTGGAGATCGTGTGACCTAAGAACTTTACAGTATCCAACCAGAATTCACACTTAGAAAACTTAGCATAAAGCTGATGGTCCCTGAGTCGCTGAAGAAAAATGCGAAGGTGCTTGGCATGCTCTTCCTCGTCCTTGGAATAGATAAGGATGTCGTCGATGAACACTACGACGAATTTGTCAAGTTCGGGCATGAATACCGAATTCGTGAGATACATGAAGTAGGCAGGGGCATTGGTGAGTCCAAAGGACATGACCAAGAATTCATATAGTCCATATCGTGTGGAGAAGGCAGTCTTAGGAATATCGCACGGGCGAATCTTAATTTGATGATATCCCGAACGAAGATCAATCTTTGAGAAGACTCTGGCTCCAGCTAATTGATCGAAGAGTACGTCGATGCGAGGAAGTGGGTATTTATTTTTAACTGTTACCGCATTGAGAGGTCGGTAGTCCACTCATAATCTCAAACTGTCATCCTTCTTCTTTACGAATAGGGCTGGACATCCCCAAGGTGACGCGCTAGGGCGAATAAAACCTTTGTCCAGTAGTTCTTGGAGTTGAAGTTTCAGCTCGGCCAATTCTTTAGGGGGCATCCTATATGGTCTTTTGGATATAGGTGCAGTGCCTGGCTGTAGTTCAATAACGAACTCAATATCCCTATCCGGGGGCATTCCTGGTAAGTCATCCGGGAAAACATCGGCATACTCGTTCACCACAAGAATCTCATCTAGCTTAAGTCCTTCCATCTTATAAGCACAGGAATTCGTGCAATCTATGAATGGTAGGTAAAGGGTAGTGGCTCCGTGACTAGGTGAATTTATCTCAACGGCTCGGGAAGAAAGGTCCAGTGTGACTCTATGCATAGCCATCCAGTTCATTCCCAAAATAATGTCCATGCCGTCAAAGGGTAAAAGGACAAGGTCCGTGCCGATGGTTTTACTACCCAATTTGACTGGTACTTGTCTGACCATTTGGTTTGAAGCAATTTTACCACCCGGTGTTGATATCATATATGACCCTTTTGTGTGACGAATATCCAAGCCTACTTTTGCACCGAATTTTGCACTTATGAAACTATGCGATGCACCAGAATCAAATAATATAACGGCAGGCTTGTTATGGATAGAGAATGTACCCGACATCACTGGGGCTCCTTCCGGAAGCTCTGCAAGCGTGGTGAAGTTAATCCGTCCTTCCTTGACTTGCAGGGTCTGTCTCTTGCCCCTGTTCTTGGCGTTCGGGTTGGATCCTTGACCTTGGTTGGGCTGTCCAGGCTGAGGGCATTCGCGTGCGAAGTGGCTGGAACTCCCGCATTTGAAACAGCGATTTGCGGGGCTAGGTCGAAGAGACTGCTGAAGAATGGGCCTCGGACCATTCTGTGGAGGCATCGGGGGTCGTACCATGCCTGGCTGCTATGGGGGTCTGGCAATCCATCTTCCTGGCTGCGGGGCCTTTGGTGGAGCTGTAGGTGCGGTATTTTGCACGATGCGATACCTTGGTGGTTGGGCACTTGATGGTCCTGCGGGCGCCTTTCTCTTCTTCTCTGCCCGGTGTGCCATGATACAGTCCTCCTGGGTTATGGCCATATTGACCAACTCGTTGTAGGTGTCAGCCCTGGCTATGTTCAGACGTTCCTTGAGCTTGGTACTCAGACCTCGGCGGAAACGATCACGCTTCTTGGCATCCGTATCAGCGTGATAGCCCGCATACTGGCATAAGTTGTTGAACGCTTGGGCGTACTGCAGCACGATGCGGGTGCCCTGGGTGAGTGCCAGGAACTCGTTCAAGTTCCTCTCCATAAGACCCTCGGGGATATGATGTGCCCGGAACGCGGTCTTGAATTCATCCCAGTCGACCACATGATCAGCCGGGAGCATCGCAAAATAGTGGTCCCACCACAGTCGAGCGGTACCGCGAAGCTGTTGCGCGGCAAAACGAGCTTTGTTGGCTTCTGAGCATGGGGCCACAAGTAGTGTGAACTTGGATTCTATGGTGCGAATCCATGCATCTGCGTCCAGGGGTTCCTCGGCCTTATGGAACAAGGGAGGCTGGGTCCCCAGGAAATCCGTGTATCTTGCAGCTTGTGGTTGGTGAGCATTGTGCCCACCCCTCTGCTGGTGTTGCCCTTGCACAATCTGACGTAACAGCTCGGTTTGAGCGGCCATCACTTCCACCAAACTGGGCGGGGGTGGTGGCGATTGTCGCGAGCGGCTGCCACCGGCACCAAAACCCTCGGGGTTGCCACGTGTTGATCCAACCATCTGAAACGTGAAAGGTTACCATTAGCAACGCGATCCATATTACTTCCTTGATCCATAAATAATTGGTGTAGTCATAGACTTCCGAAGTCTGAGCTAGAAGTATGGACAGAATCTCTGTTTGCTACGAGAAAAATCATAGCCTGCTGTGGGCCCATCCAAAACCTTTCAGACTTTTGCAGCAGTCAGAGAATTTAGGAATGCACCACTTTGGTATTTAACTTCGGTGCTAGAACTATGGCTAAGGTGGTCGAAAAGCTTGTCCTTTGCCTTACTGTCTTGGCTGTTTTTCAGCAGATTGATCGGTACTGTTTCGCCTATACCTTAAACTAGCGAGGTCCAATGATGCTGAATTTTTGTGGGAACCTAGATCACAAAATTTGGCACAAGTTTGGTGTTCAACACTCCGCCAAGAATTGTAAGGAGACATGGGTAAAAATTCCGACAAGTCTCAGCGATTGTGGATTTCATCGTTTACCAAATTACAACGAAATCACCCAAGTTTATCGCCGTTCCTTACATGTTGTGGGTATCCACATGGTTTAGGTATACCCAACCCACAAGAGTTACTCAACTCCTAGTTAGCCTATTACAACACTTGCCAAAAGTTAGGCTACCCTATCGAGGAGTATGTGCAAAAGTCCTCCTAGGTCGTCCTCTAGAAATCATCCAAGTCGTTGACGGACGACTCGCTGTGAGCAGGAGAGTGAGCTCCCATCTGAGGTGCCTGTGGTACCTCACCCTCAAAATCCATAGCTGAGATACCATCAATCTCCTGTGGCTCCTCCTCATCCTCCTCCATGTCGTCCTCATGGGGATGGTCATTCTGATCATGATGCCACTGAATGTGCTCATTAGCATCCTCCAACTCAAGGTTCAGATCATGGAGCTGCTCCTCCAACTGTGCTATCGTGGTATCTCTCTCATCCATGAGAGTGTCCTGCTCCTGGATTTGGCCCTCAAGTTGGCCAATCTGAGCATCTCTGTCCTCAAGATCCTGACTGAGCTCCTTTATCTGCTCATCCCTGGTATCTGCCATCATATGGTAGGCCTGAGCAAGATCAGTGAGCTGCTCGAGTGCCTGACTCTGGAGAGTCAGAAGTCGGTAGAGTGCACTCATGCACCGCACGGAGGTATGGATAGTCTCCTGGGCATGGAAGTCTACCAAATACTGTGCGTGCTGCACCCTGTTGAGCCAAAAGGGGTCGTTGTCCTGGGCAGCAGGAAACAATCCAATGGGAGTGAGTGTGACAACCTCGGGACGCTGCGCACAAAATGTGGTGAGCGCCCTCATGGCTGCAAGCTCCCAAGTATCGGCCAAACGGCGACCAACAGCCTCAAGCTCCAAGGCGGGCCACTCCGGGTGTAGCGGGTGCGGAAAGATAGTCACGTTGACACGGCACTGGGTAACTCCATTTTCTGCAAACTCCAGTCCGGCGTAACGTGGGGGAATTAGATAGCCCGCGGTACGCAGAACATCCCACAAAATAGAGGGAAAGCCCTCCCAGTGGAGACACTGCGAGTGCACGCGTCCATCCTCATCCACCATCATCTCAACAGGCTCGGCCATCTGAACAAAAGATCAAATGGAGTGAGATGGCGAAAAACTGTGAGCAGCACAAGGACAGATTCTGTATAGTGTGCAGAAATAATCATAACTCCCACAGTTCTCATCCAAAGATTCTCAAATTTCACCAGGTCACTCCTAAGGTATTTGTGAACAACTTTTCTAGTCAACTCCAGAGCTAATTAGGTCTCTAAGATGGTCTTTCTCTTCGGGTTTTACCTTACTGTCTACCCAGAATTTTCAGTGAACAGAGGGCTAGAGTTTCATACACCAGGGAAAACCTACCCAGCCAAAATTTACCAAATTTTAACAGAAGCTTCCTGGGTGAATTTGGAACAAGTTTCGTGTTGTGCTCTTTTGCAGAAAACCGCAGGAAGGGGGCCAAAAATTTTAAGAGGCAGAAGTGCTTATTCTGGACAGAAATCTGACGCTCCAAGGTTTCTGTTATTTCTTATTATCCATAAGTTCAGAATTTTTCATTTTTGAACAGAGGATAGGGCACAAGATTTGGAACAATTTCTTCAACATGAACTTTATCAGAAATGGTCATTTTCTTTGGTCAATAATTCGCTCTTTTCGGTCGTGGCAGATTTGGGACAGTTTCTCTAGATAATCCTTATGCAACCATGCTTAGATACGCAAGAACCTTTCCACTCTCACACAACACATTTTTGATTTCAGATACACATGTTCATGATTTATGCACGTCCTATTCGTCCTCACAAAATAAAATAATCGCCAAATAGTTTTGGTCTTACGAAGATAGTTTCGGTGGCATACACAATACGGCTCTCGCTATAATAGCTAGTCGAGTCTTTCTAATCGTTCCTTAACTTATCGTAATCGCGGTTAGTGTACCTGCAGAAAATCGACAAGCATTTATATATCATGAACCTTTCATGCCAGCACTCATGAAAGCGTCCGTAATCATTACCGTTTACTTATAGAAACGATATCTGTACAATTCCCGCCGTACAGACGACGTTAACATACGCTATCGAGATAGCGTATTCACGGGGGTACCGTCATGAGACGGGGGTATGAACAGCGATCGCCATACCCTGCGCCGAACCTTCTACTCCCAATATGTTCAACTAACAGTTGGCATATTGGCAGCACCTCAAGTAAGCCACTGCTTGAGGGCAGCGTTCGGTATCCTTACCTTCTTACCTTAGCGACGAGTGCGTCGTTACAGAATTTAGGGTCGGTTGTGCATGAAAGTAAGATTCGACAGAAAGTAATGTGCTGGAAGTCAGTTGATAATATATATAGAAGTTAGATAGCCACCTAGTAACTTTCCCATAATCCCTTAGGGCTTTACGAACTAGGCACCATCCTTAACGTACCAACGCATTTCGCAAATGTGCTGGAAGTCAGTTGATAATATATATAGAAGTTAGATAGCCACCTAGTAACTTTCCCATAATCCCTTAGGACTTTACGAACTAGGCACCATCCTTAACGTACCAACGCATTTCGCAACACAACCTTCTAGTCAAGTTTTAGTAAAATGAGTTTTTAAGGCTTGTAGCATTCTCTGGCGTATGTATTTCGGCTCTGGTGTCCGCTGTTGCCAGCCGTGGCACCAGCTACGGCTCTGATACCATTCTGTGGCGTCCCGCCTCCCCGAGGCCGGGCCCGCTTACATCTGGCCGCTTCCTAGGACATAGACTGCCCTCACAGACCAACATAAGTCTTTTCTGCACACTTTGTCCTCACTCGTGCGCACCCAGGAAGAATTTCCCGGTCGGTCACCCATCCCCAAATTGCTCCAAGCCAAGCACGCTTAACTTTGAAGTTCTTTGAAATTGGGCTTCCGGAAAAGAAGTTGCAACTTGTTGGTATGAGTATCCTATTAATCCTATTAAGCCTGGGTCGGGGTGTCACATCCTCACCCCCTTAAGAGACCGACGTCCTCGTCGGTCAACCCCAAGCCAGGAACGTTCCCTCTTGGCCACGTCCGTACGTCCACAGTGCCAACGGCCCATGTGCCACGTCCGTGCGTCCAGTGCCAATAGCTCATGTGCCACGTCCGTGCGTCCAGTGCCAACGGCGCATCCCTGATGCCCGTGCACTGACCCGCCACGCGCCCGCCCACATGCCTGCGCACCTGACCCACACGCGCCCGTACTCATGCCCGCGCTCTATGCTCGTACGCGCCCGTGAAACCGCGAGAGTCGGCTCTGATACCAGCTGTGGCAGAACCACCTGAATTAATCCGGCTCAAGTGTATTAACCATCACCATTAAGGCATCCTCGGTTAACCTTACACTTCAAACGGAGTAATCCACTGGTCTGTCGGGTATAACCTCCCGATACAACCACGGTGAACGGATCGAGCGCCGTACATACAAATGCTCATGCGACGATGAGCCCAGAGAATACCACATTCCAGCAAGTATTACATCATTTGCATAAGTAAATAATACAGACCTAATTCTGAGTTTAGAAAACAAGTACTTCAATTAACATAGATAAGTTCTTCAGAGTTAAATTGCAGCGGAAATAAACAACGGAAACTACTCGACGATACAGGATGTCTCGATGAAGCCCGTACGAGACATCACTCGGCCTTATCTCCGTTGGACGGGGGCGCATCCCATTCCACCGACCAACCAGGGGGAAGAGTGCAGGGCCAAGTCAAGCTAGCAGTCATGTCTTCGAAGGTCTCACCTGAAATGAGCCACAAGCAAGGCTGAGTATACTAATACTCAGCAAGACTTACCCGTGTAGTGGAAACTACTCCACCGACTCTAGACATGGCAGGCTTTTTGGCTCAGGGGTTTGTTTTGCCGAAAAGCATCTACAAGTGGGTCCTTACTTTCAACTTTTAGCTCAAGATTCTAGTTTCGTTAGCCAGTCTAGGTAAGCAGCTATCTAATGCATACATGGTGAAGCATTAAGTTTTCCATCCAACCAGTTCATTCATCATCATTGTTCCTCTTCTTACTCTGTGGGTAAAAATGGTTAAGCAGTCTCAATAGCCGTGAGAAACGGACGATTCGAATCGAATTTCTTAACCTTGCAAGGGAAACCCAAACACACGTCACGTGGTTACTCCCTAGAGTCACACGTGCAACTTTTCCCCTTTCTTTCCGGGTCGTGGATCGGGGCTACCCTCCGAGAGTACAAGAGCCCCACGCCACGGTTCGGCGCCGGGTCGTGACCACTCTCTGCACTCGCCATATGCACATGGGACCGAAGTTCAAAGGGTAGGATGCCGTCCCCTTGCCGGGCCAATCAGGTACTTAAGCTTACCGATTCCCATAATCTCGGCATGTGTTTAGTACGTTCAAAGACTTAACCATCACTACCACACCCCGCGGCCTTAGCATTTTTCACTAGACAGACGGGCCTCAATCGTAACCATCGTTACATAACCCGTCCGTGTCCTTATGATTGCAGCGTGTAGTAGTCATTCAACTCCTATTTTCTCGCGAGTGACAGGAAATCACTCGACTTTTACCGGAGTCCTATTAGCACAGCATTCTATCGAACCTTACATCTAGTTTTCACGCAAGGGTTCCTGACATCATGCAACTAAGTTTTCATCCAACTCCTATAAACGTAATGCACAAGCAAAGAGTAATGAGTTGCATAATTTCGGAAAGAATGGGTTATGCTCCGGGGCTTGCCTTCGCAGTTCGCCAATTTTATGTAACAGATTAATTCTGAAAAATATATTTCATTGTTGCTGTTAGATACTTGTTCTTTTTGTACAGATCAATTGGTGCAACAATTGTGGCTAAGATTTTTACAGGGTTCTCACTTGAGCATGCAGAAGCTACTGTAATTTTTGTAGGATTTATCAAGCAGTATTTAGATCATAGAAAATATGACATTCTACACCTAGGCTTTTTAAAGATTCATTTTTACAGGACCCTACACAGGGTTTTTGTCCATGAAACTTTTTACACAGCAACCTCTACCACAGTGTAACTCCCAGTAATAATTTGGGGATTTTCCAAGCTAAGACACTATTTTCTTGATTTAATGTATTTTGTTAGCACATAAATCAAATAAATAGGTTACTGTGAGATAAAAAGTCTCCTAATTTTTCTCTGGCTTCTAGTTACCAATAGATTAGCATAGGAAAAATTTCAATGGGTGAATCACCACCTAACTGCAGAGATAAAACATTCTTCTTACACATGATATAAAACTAAGTTTAACAAACAGTAAATCTAGAGATGGAATTTGGGCCTGATCTTTTTACACAGTCCTAATCATCCAGCAACTAATTCACTGCCCAAAATTCAGGGTCAGCATTGTTCTAGAACAGTGGGTATAAAATTTGTCCATTAAAGCTTCTATTTAATGTAGAGCAAAATATTTTGAGATTCTGAGAAAATTTGTGTAACAAAAGTGGTAGAGTTTGTTCTGAGGATTCTAGAACAGTTGAGTTTGCATTTTTCTGAATTTTCTACGATTTTATACGAATTTTACAAGTTCACTGAATTTGAATCTAGGTTTGAAATTTTCTTTTACAACTAGGTCCTTGAATCTTACGCTCAGACCCTTCTAAAGATTTAAATCCTTGCAATTGGGTCCTCGGCGGCTCGGGTACGGCGGCCGGCCGAAATTCCGGCGAGGGGGCTCGCCGGCGGCGAGGGGCGGGGGTCGGGGAAGGTTCAGGGGTGCGAGGGCTACCTTGTGGGGGTGTTGTTCAGGTGGGGGACGGCCGGGAAGGGCTCGCCGGCGTTGGAGCAGAGGCGGCGGCGGCGCGGCTCGCGTCGACGGCGGTGCTCCGGCGGGCTTGGGGCGGCGGGGTCCGGTCGGTGAGCTTCAGTGGCGCATGGGGAAGCTACTCCGGGGCTCGGCTTGGACGGAGGGGGTCGGTGTCGTGCTGTCCACGGCGAGCAGGGGCGGCGGCGGCGACGGCAGCGCGGGCGGCGGCGCTCCGGTGGCTCTGGGTGGCGTTGGGCGGGTCGGCGAGCTGCGGTGAGGTGATGTAGTGGTGGCTGGGTGCTCAGTTTGGGCAGTGGGCGGCTGTGGAGGGCTGCCCACGGGCGGGTGGTGCTCGGCGGAGGCGATGGCGCGGCGAGGTGTTCTGGTGGCCGGGGGCTCGCGCGGGCGGTCGGGGCGGGGCTTTTATAGGGTCAGGAGGGGGCGTGGAGATGCCTGGGCGACGCGCGGGGCGGGGCACGGCAGCGGCGTGCACTGGGCGCGGCGGGCGGCGGCAGAACGTCGGCGCGGCGTGCGGCGAGCGGGCGCGGCGACTGGGCGGCCGCGATTGTGGCGTGGGCGCGAGGAGATAGTGTGGCGTGCGGATTGGGGAGCAGCTGCTGCAGCGGCTCGGGCGGAGGGCGGGCGCGACGACTGGTGGGGCGCGGGGGCCGGGGCGGCACGGCGGAGCGCGGAGACTGGCCGGGCGGGCGGCGGCCTGGGCGCGGCAGCGCACGCGCGGGCGGGGACTGGCCGCGCGGCGTCGGGGCGGGGCAAAGCCGGCCGTGGCGGGGTGGTGCGGCGGCCACTGGCCTGGCGCTCCGCGCCGGTCAGGCGACGCCGGCCACCTGGCGCGCGGCGGGCGGGCGAGCGCGCGCGGCGCGGCAGAGCAGAGGGGGAGACGCCAGGGACCGAAATGCAAAAATTCGAAAAAGTTCAGGGGGCTGGGTGCAAACAGGGCGTTTTCTCCTCTTTCTGATTTGAATTTCAAAAACTTTTGAACACGAAAGTTGCTCAAAATAAAAAGTTCTACAACTTTGGTTTCAGGCAAAATTTCATTTGGCTTATGGTTTTAAAGTTAATTTAAAAGTTTCAAATGTGCCCAAATGTGCCCAAATTAAATTTGAATTCCAACTGAACCCGTTTTAAGTCTTTCCACCCTCTCGTTAGTTGGTTTAACACAGAGTTAGGCTAATGACATTGATTTTGGGATTTTTAAATTACCAGGGTTGTTACACTTATGATAATTTTTGTAATATCTGCTGGAATGTGGTATTCTCTGGGCTCATCTTCGCATGAGCATTTGTATGTATGGCTTCGATCGGCTTTACCGTGGTTGTATCGGGAGGTTACCCGACAGACCAATGGATTACTCCGTTTGAAGTGTAAGGTTAACCAAGATTGCCCTAATGGTGATGGTTAATACACTTGAGCCGGATTAATTCAGGTGGTTCTGCCACAGCTGGTATCAGAGCCGTAGCTGGTGCCACAGCTGGCACCAGAGCCGAAATGCATACGCCAGAGAATGCAACAAGCCTTAAAACCTCGTTTTTCTAAAACTTGACTAGAAGGATGTGTTGCGAAATACGTTGGTGCGCTAAGGATGGTACCTAGTTCGTAAAGCCCTAAGGGATTATGGGAAAGTTACTAGGTGGCTATCTAACTTCTATATATTATCAACTGACTTCCAGCACATTACTTTCTGTCAAATCTTACTTTCATGCACAACCGACCTTAAATTCTGTAACGACGCACTCATCGCTAAGGTAAGAAGGTAAGAATCCTCAGCCAACTGAGAGAGCTTGGCCTTCCTGTCGGTGATGCGAACCGAACGCTGCCCTCAAGCAGTGGCTTACTTGAGGTGCTGCCAATATGCCAACTGTTAGTTGAATATATTGGGAGTAGAAGGTTTGGCGCAGGGTATGGCGATCGCTGTTCATACCCCCGTCTCATGACGGTACCCCCGTGAATACGCTATCTCGATAGCGCATGTTAATGTCATCTGTACGGCGGAAATTGTACAGATATCGTTTCTATAAGTAAACGGTAATGAATACGGACGCTTTCATGAGTGCTGGCATGAAAGGTTCATGAAATATATGTGCTCTATCAATCTTCTGCAGGTACACTAACCGCGATTACGATAAGTTAAAGAACGGTTAGAAAATCTCGACTAGCTATTATAGTGAGAGGCGTATCATGTATGCCACCGAAACTATCTTCGTAAGACCAAAAGTTATTTGGCAATTATTTTATTTTGTGAGGACGAATAGGACGTGCATGCATCATGACCATATATATCTGAAATTGAAAATGCGTTGAATGAGAGTGGTAAGGTTCTTGCGTATCTAAGCGTGATTTTGCATAAGGACTATCTAGCGAATCTGTCACAAATCTGCCATGACCGAAAAGAGAGATTTATTGATCAGAGAAAGTGACCTTTTCTGGTAAAGTTCATGTTGAAAGAATTGTTCCAAATTTTGTGTTCTATCTCCTGTTCAAAAATGAAAAAAAAAATTCTGAACTTATGGATACTAAGAAATAACAGAAACCATGGAATGTCAGATTTCTGTCCAGAATAAGCACTTCTGCCCCTTAAATTTTTAGGCCCCCTTCCTACAGTTTTCTACAAAAGAGTACAACACAAAACTTGTTCCAAATTTACCCAGGTAGCTGCTGTTAAAATTTGGTAACTTTTGGCCAGGTAGATTTTCCCTGATGCACGAGACTCTAGCCCTCTGTTCACGGAAAATTCTGGGTAGACAGAGAAGTGAGACCTTAAGGGAACAGCCATCTTAGAGCCTAATCCAGCCAAAGTGTTGAATGGAAATATGGTGCATCCCTAAGTTCTCTAACTACTGCCAAAGTATGAGATGTTTTGGATGGACCCACAGCAAGCTATGATTTTTCTCGTAGCAAACAGAAATTCTGTCCATACTTCTATCTGTGATTTCGGAAGTCTATGATTACACTAATCCTTTATGAATCGAGGAAGTAATATGGATCGCGTTGCTAAGGGTAACCTTTCACGCTTCAGATGGTTGGATCAACACGTGGCAACCCCGAGGGTTTTGGTGCCGGTGGCAGCAGACCGCGACAATCGCCACCACCCCCGCCCAGTTTGGTGGGAGTGATGGCCGCTCAAACCGAGCTGCTGCGTCAGCTTGTGCAAGGACAGCAACACCACCAGCGGGGTGGGCAAAATGTCCACCACCCCCAAGCTGCAGGATATACGGATTTTCTGGGGACCCAGCCGCCCTTGTTCCATAAGACAGAGGAACCCTTGGACGCAGACGCATGGATTCGCACCATCGAATCCAAGTTCACACTACTTGTGGCCCCATGCTCAGAGGCCAACAAGGCTCGTTTTGCCGCGCAACAGCTTCGCGGTACCGCTCGTTTGTGGTGGGACCACTATTTTGCGATGCTCCCGGCTGATCATGTGGTCGACTGGGACGAATTCAAGGCCGCATTCCGGGCACATCATATCCCCGAGGGTCTCATGGAGAGGAAGTTGAACGAGTTCCTGGCACTCACCCAGGGCACCCGCACCGTGCTGCAATACGCCCAGGCGTTCAACAATCTATGCCAGTATGCGGGCTATCACGCTGATACGGATACTAAGAAGCATGACCGTTTCCGCAGAGGACTAAGCACCAAGCTCAAGGAGCGTCTGAACCTAGTCAGGGCTGACACCTACAACGAATTGGTCAATATGGCCATTACCCAGGAAGACTGTATCATGGCACACCGGGCAGAGAAGAAGAGAAAGGCACCCGCTGGACCTTCAAGTACTCAGCCACCAAGGTATTGCATCGTGCAAAATGCCGCACCCACAGCTCCACCAAGGGCCCCTCAGCCAGGGAGATGGATTGCCAGACCCCCACAGCAGCCAGGCATGGTACGACCCCCGATGCCTCCACAGAATGGTCCGAGGCCCACTCTTCAACAGTCTCTTCGACCCATCCCCGCGAATCGTTGTTTCAAATGCGGGAGTTCCAACCACTTTGCACGAGAATGCCCTCAGTCTGGGCCGCCCAACCAAGGTCAGGGATCCAACCCGAACAACAAGAACAGGGGCTAGAGACAGACCCTGCAGGTCAAGCAAGGACGGATTAACTTCACCACGCTTGCAGAGCTTCCTGAAGGAGCCCCAGTGATGTCGGGTACATTCTCTATCCATAACCAGCCTGCAGTTATATTGTTTGATTCTGGTGCATCGCATAGTTTCATAAGTGATAAATTCGGTGCAAAAGTAGGCTTGGATGTTTGTCACACAAAAGGGTCATATATGATATCAACACCGGGTGGTAAAATTGCTTCGAATCAAATGATCAGACAAGTACCAGTCAAGTTGGGTAGTAAAACCATCAACACAAACTTGGTTCTTTTACCCCTTGACGGCATAGATCTTATTTTGGGTATGAATTGGATGATTTTGCACAAAGTCACACTGGACCCCTCGTCCCGAGCTGTGGAAATAAATTCACCTAGTCACGGAGCCACCACCCTTTACCTACCATTCCTGGATTGCACGAATTCCTGTGCTTACATGATGGAAGGACTTAAGTTAGAGGATATTCCTGTGGTAAACGAGTATGCCGACATTTTTCCGGATGACTTACCAGGAATGCCACCGGATAGGGATATTGAGTGCATCATCGAACTGCAACCGGGCACTGCACCTATATCCAAAAGACCATATAGGATGCCCCCTAAAGAATTGGCAGAGCTGAAAATTCAACTCCAAGAACTACTGGACAAAGGTTTCATTCGCCCTAGCGCGTCACCTTGGGGATGTCTAGCCCTATTCGTAAAGAAGAAGGATGACAGTTTGAGGTTATGCGTTGACTACCGTCCTCTCAACACAGTAACCATTAAGAATAAATACCCACTCCCTCGTATCGATGTACTCTTCGATCAACTAGCTGGAGCCAGAGTCTTCTCAAAAATTGATCTTCGTTCGGGATATCATCAGATCAAGATTCGCCCGTGCGATATTCCTAAGACTGCCTTCTCCACACGATATGGACTATATGAATTCTTGGTCATGTCCTTTGGACTCACAAATGCCCCTGCCTACTTCATGTATCTCATGAATTCGGTATTCATGCCCGAACTTGACAAATTCGTCGTAGTGTTCATCGACGACATCCTTATCTATTCCAAGGATGAGGAAGAGCATGCCAAGCACCTTCGCATTGTTCTTCAGCGACTCAGAGACCATCAGCTCTATGCTAAGTTTTCTAAGTGTGAATTCTGGATGGATACTGTAAAGTTCTTGGGTCACACGATCTCCAGCGAAGGCATAGCTGTTGACCCCAGCAAGGTACAAGAGGTGATGGATTGGAAACCCCCTACCTCTGTTCATCAGATTCGCAGTTTCCTCGGCTTAGCCGGTTACTACCGTCGCTTCATCCCGGATTTCTCTCGAATTGCTAAGCCCATGACTGAACTGTTAAAGAAGGAAGTAAAGTTTGTATGGAATGAGAAATGTGAAGAAGCTTTCCACACTCTCAGAGAGCATCTGACTACTGCACCTGTGTTAGCTCAACTCGATAATACCAAGTCGTTCGATGTGTATTGTGACGCATCGGGTACTGGTCTAGGATGTGTGCTTATGCAAGAGAATCGAGTGATTGCATATGCCTCACGAGCCCTTCGGCCCCACGAGCAGAATTATCCCACACATGATCTTGAGCTTGCAGCTGTCATTCACGCTCTGAAAATATGGAGGCACTATCTCATGGGTACACAGTGCAATATCTACACTGATCATAAGAGTCTCAAGTATATCTTCACACAAGCCGATCTGAATATGAGACAACGAAGATGGCTAGAATTAATCAAGGATTATGACCTTGAAGTGCACTATCACCCCGGCAAGGCTAATGTAGTCGCGGACGCACTAAGCCGCAAGTCCCATTGCCATTGCTTAT
The DNA here is from genome assembly GCA_032594955.1 of Panicum miliaceum. NCBI lineage: Eukaryota > Viridiplantae > Streptophyta > Magnoliopsida > Poales > Poaceae > Panicum > Panicum miliaceum. Next base: position 16,268,742 of record CM064068.1, read on the forward strand.
CCATGGAATCCTACAATGAGACATTGTGTGCAGAAATGAGGAAGCTTAACATGGAAATGGTTTCCCAAGGCACTCTAAATCACATCTCAGTTGAGCCCACTCTTCACGACCAAATCGTCATGGCACAACTACATGATGAAGGAATTAAGATCATCAAACAAAAACTCTCTCTAGGTGAGGAGAAGTATAAATGTTTCCGCCAGGACCATAAGGGAGTTCTATGGTTCGAAAGTCATATAGTCGTTCCGAAGAATCATGAACTCCGCAAGCAAATTCTCAATGAGGCACACCTTTCCAAATTCTCTATCCACCCCGGCAGTAGCAAAATGTATCAAGACCTAAGGCAAAACTTCTGGTGGACTAGAATGAAAAGAGAAATTGCTACGTATGTCTCAGAATGTGACACGTGCCAAAGAGTAAAAGCTAGCCACTTGAAAGTAGCCGGTACACTTCAACCGTTACCTATACCATCCTGGAAGTGGGAAGACATAAGTATGGACTTCATCGTTGGACTACCAAACACTTCCCAGAAACATGATTCCATATGGGTTATCGTTGATAGACTCACAAAGACGGCACATTTCCTTCCGGTACACACCACCTATTCTGCCAAGAAATATGCCGAGATTTACCTCGATCGTATTGTTTGCCTACATGGAATACCTAAGACAATTATTTCTGATCGTGGTACTCAGTTTGTAGCACGCTTTTGGGAACAACTGCAAACGTCTCTTGGTACTAAACTGATTCGCAGCTCAGCATACCATCCTCAGACTGACGGACAAACGGAAAGAGTAAACCAAATTCTTGAAGACATGCTGAGAGCTTGCGTCATTCACTATGACAAGAATTGGGACAAATGTCTACCCCTAGCAGAGTTCTCGTACAACAATAGCTATCAAACGAGTTTGAAAATGGCACCATTTGAGGCCCTGTACGAACGAAGGTGTCGAACTCCTTTGAGCTGGTCACAAACCGGAGAACGTAAAATAATTGGACCCGACCTGGTAATCGAGGCAGAGGAGAAAGTAAAAGTAATACAAGCAAATCTTAAAGCCGCACAAGCCCGGCAAAAGAGCTATTCCGACAAAAGGAGAAAGCCCCTAAAATTCGAAGTTTGCGATCATGTCTATCTTCGAGTTTCACCAACCAAGGGAGTGCAAAGATTCGGAATCAAAGGCAAACTAGCTCCCCGTTATGTTGGTCCTTACGAAATCATTGAGAGCTGCGGACCCGTAGCCTACAAATTACGACTGCCCCCTCAGCTCACGGCCACCCATGATGTCTTCCACGTATCTCAACTCAAGAAGTGTATTCGAGTCCCTACCGAGATTGTGGAACAACAAGAAATATTGGTAGAACCCGACCTCTCGTATGTCAAACACCCGGTTAAAATTTTGGATCTAAAAGAAAGAGGGACCAGGAGGAAAGTGATTAAAATGTATAAAGTTCAATGGGATCATCACACTGAAGAAGAAGCCACCTGGGAAACCGAGAGCTACCTAAACAAAAATTTCCCTGGTTTTCTTATCTCAACCACTGGTATGTGCACCCCTGTCCACACTAAGATTTACCGAATCTCGGGGCGAGATTCTTGTTAAGGGGGGAAGGCTGTAACAACCCTGATAAATTACATTTCTAAAGCAATGTCATTAGCCCAACCCTATGCTTAACCAACTAATAAAAGGGTGAAAAGAATTAGAACAAGTTAAGTTGAAATTCAAATTGAAATTGGGCACATATGAATACCTTTGAATTTTTAAATTAACTTTCAAACCACAAGCCAAATGAGGTGTTGCCTGAAACTAAACTTGTAGAACTTTTTATTCTGAACAACTTTCAGGTTCAAAAGTTTTTGAAATTCAAATTAGAATTGGGAGAAAACACCCTGCTTACAACCAGGCCCGTGGAAATTTTCAAACTTCACAGAATGGCCCTTCTTCCCCCTCCTCTCTCTCCCCTCCCCGCCCGACACACCGGCCAGGTGGCCGGCGATGCCTGAACGGCGCAAGCCGCCAGGCCAGTGGCTGCCGACCCTCGCCCCAAACCCGGCTTTGCCCCCCCCCCCCCACCGCCGCGCTGCCCAGCCCCAGCTCGCCACGCGCGCCGCGCCAGCCGCTCCTCTGCTCGCCGCCCGCCGCGCCCAACGGCCGCGCCGCGCCGTGCTGCACCGCTCGCCGCGACCCGCCCATCGCTGAGCTCGCCTCCCGCCCGAGCCGCTGCTGCAGCTGTCCCCCAACCCCCGTGCCGCGCTATCTCCTCGCTCCCCCACGCAAAATCCCCGGTGCCCAGTCGCGCGCTCCCACCCTCCGCACGCCGCGCCGGTGTCCAGACGCCGCCCACCGTGGCCAGTGGCACGCCATTGCCGTGCCATCACCCCCGCGCGTCGCCTGGCACTCCTCCCTCCCTCCTGTCCCTATAAAAGCCGCCCCAGGCCGCCCGCGCGAGCTACCAGCAACCAGAGAACACCCGCCGCCGCCATTGTCGCCGCCAAGCTCCACCCGCTCGTGGACAACCCTCTACAGCCATCCACCGCTCGAATTGAACCTCCAGCCACCACCACATCAACCCACCGGAGCTCACCGACCCGCTCAACGCCGCCCAGGACCGCCGGAGCACCGCCGCCCGCGCTGTCGCCGCCGCCGCCGCCCCTGGTCACCGCGGACAGCTCGACTCCGACCTCCTCCGCCCAAGCCAAGTACCGGAGCAGCTTCCCCACGCGCCACTGAAGCTCCCCGTCCAGTCCAGACCGCCCCAAGCCCGCCGGAGCACCGCCGTCGACGCGTACCGCCGCCGCCGCCCCTGCTCCAACGCCGACGAGCTACTCCCGGCCGTCCCCCACCCGACCAAGACCCCCACGAGGTAGCCCTCGCACCCCTGGTCCTTCCCCGACCCTCACCCCTCGCCGCCGGCGAGCCCCTCGCCGGAATTTTGGCCGGCCACCGCACCCGAGCCGCCTAAGGACCCAATTGCATCAATTGAATTCTTTAGAAGGTTCTGCCCGTAAGATTTCAAGGACCCAGATGTAAGAGAAAGATTCAAACCTAGATTCAAAATCAGTGAACTTAAAAAATTCGTATAAAATCGCAGAAAATTCAGAAAAATGCAAACTCAACTGCTCTGGAGACCTTAGGTTAAGCTTCACAACTTTTGTTACATGCATCACCTTAGATTCTAGCTAAATCATGCTTTAAATAAAATGGAAAGATTAATGGCTTTTATTCATAGACTTGTCTTGAGACAAGTACTGGCCCTGAAAAATTTACAGTGAGAAAATTACCTGATAAATAGGCCACCCTAAAAAGATCAAGCTCAGAATATACTTCTAGATATACTTCTTGCTAAGTTAATTTTCATGCCATGATTGGCTAAATATTTTTATCTCTGTTGTTAGATTGCGATTCACCCAATAAAACTTTTTCTATACTAGTTTAATGGTACCTAGATGCCATAGAAAAATTTAGAGACTTTTTATCTCACAAGAACCTATTTATTTGATTTATGTGCTAATAACATACATTAAATCAAGAAAACAGTATCTTAGCTTGGAAAATTCTCATAGTTTCACTAGAAGATACTCAGTGGTAGAGAATGCTGTGTAAAAAATTGCATGGATAAAAACCCTGTGTAGGATCCTGTAAAAAAATAAATCCTTGAATAACCTAGGTGTGTAATGTCATATTTACTATGCTCTGAAAACTGCATAATAAATCCTATAAAAATTACAGTAGCTCCTGCATGATTAAATGAAAGCCCTGTAAAAATCTTAGTCTTAGTTTTTGCACCATTTGTTCTGTACAAAAAGAACAAGAATCTAGCAGGAACCATGTATTATATTTTTCATAATTAATCTGCTGCATGAAAATATCTGAAAATTTTACAGTAAGCTTATCTTTCCCTGATGAGCCTAGATCCAAGGTTTCATGACCAGAAATTACTCACTGTAGTAGTTACACTTAAATCATGTTTTCATGAGGAACATAAGTTCCCATGAACACCCACCCCACCTTGCTTAACGAAGTTACTTATTGTACTATTCTACTCTATTAACGATTGCCCACGAATGATAAAGTAACTCACTTCACAACAAAACTCATGTTTTACAGACTGCAACTTTATCGTGAAGGAAATCATGTCGTTTACCATCACCACTACTTACACTTGTGCATTCATGTAGAAACGACTACTCTCGCCGATGGGACTTACGAGCTGGTGCCCGAGTCCGAGGGTGAGCAGCGAGAAGCCCAGGCAAATTTAACTGAAGCAGTTGAAGACCCGGGTCAACGTTCAGACGATCCCCGGACTAACTTTGCACAAGAAGGCAAGCCCCGGAGCATAACCCTATTCCTTTCCTAAATTATGCCACTCATTACTCTCTTGCTTGTGCATTAAGTTTATAGGAGTTGAATGAAAACTTAGTTGCATGATGTTAGGAACCCATGCTTGAAAACTAGATGTACATATGGCGAGTGCAAGAGTGGTCACGACCCGGCGCCGAACCGTGGCGTGGGGCTCTTGTACTCTCGGAGGGTAGCTCCGATCCACGACCCGGAAAGAAAGGGGAAAAGTTGCACGTGTGACTCTGGGAGTAACCACGTGACGTGTGTTTAGGTTTTCCTTGCAAGGTTAAGAAATTCGATTCGAATCGTCCGTTTCTCACGGCTATTGAGACTGCTTAATCCCTTTTACCACACAGAGTAAGAAGAGGAACAATGATTATGAATAAACTTGTTGGATGAAATTTAATGCTTCACCATGAGTGATATTGGATAGCTGCTTATCTAGAATGGTTAATGAAACTAGAATCTTGAGCTAAAAGTTTAAAGTAAGGACCCACTCGTATATGCTTTTCGGCAAAACAAACCCCTGAGCCAAAAAGCCTTGCATGTCTAGAGTCGGTGGAGTAGATTCCACTACACAGGTAAGACTTGCTGAGTATTAGCATACTCAGCCTTGCTTGTGGCTCGTTTTCACGTGAGTCTTTTGAAGACATGATTGCTAGCTTGACTTGGCCCTGCACTCTGCCTCCGGGATGGTCGGTGGAATGGGATACGCCCCCGGCCAATGGAGATAATGCCGAGTGATGTCTCGTACGGGCTTCACCGAGACATCATGTATCGTCGAGTAGCTTTCGTTATCTTATTTCCGCTGCGACTTAAACTCTGAAGAACTTATTGGTTATGACCACTGAAGTACTTGGTTACTAAACTCAAACATGGTTTGTAATATTCACTTATGATAATTTTTGTAATATCTGCTGGAATGTGGTATTCTCTGGGCTCATCTTTGCATGAGCATTTGTATGTATGGCTTCGATCGGCTTTACCGTGGTTGTATCGGGAGGTTACCCGACAGACCAATGGATTACTCCGTTTGAAGTGTAAGGTTAACCAAGATTGCCCTAATGGTGATGGTTAATACACTTGAGCCGGATTAATTCAGGTGGTTCTGCCACACCTTCCTCTTGGTTGGTCGGTGGTATGGGATACGCCCCCGGCCAACGGTGGTAATGCCGAGTGATATCTCGTACGGGCTTCATCGAGACATTCTGTATCGTCGAGTAGTTTATCGTTATTTTTTTTCCGCTGCATTGAACTCTGAAGAACGTAATTATTCTGAACTCCGAAGTGCCTTGTTTTACGAATTTGAACTCTGTTGTAATAATAATTTATGATGAACCCTGTGGTGTAAAATTTGTGGAATGTTGTATCCTCTGGGCTCACCTTCGTGTGAGTGTATGTGTGGTTTTGATCGGCAAAAACCGTGGTTGTATCGGGAGGTTACCCGACAGACCAGTGGATTATTCCGTTTGAACTGCGAGTTAGCCCTGATTGCCCTTGTGGTGATGGTTAGCGCGCTTGAGCCGGATTAATTCAGGTGGTTCTGCCACAGCGAAGAGGAAGAGGGGCTCGGGGGCTTCGCCCCGACATCCCTCCGAATAGCTTCCGAAGCCAAGGAAAAACGCTTTATTCCTCATAAAGATTACAAGATACACCCGGCCAAAGGCCGTTCATAGCACAAAAACCTTCTCACCGCCATAAGGCCGGCAACAATGGGGTCCTCAGGGGTGGTGGTTTCAATCGCAAGAAGGAGGAGGGTCGCGCCCACCTCGCAAGTTTTCTTCTTGAGCTCTGCAAGAATTCTTCTTGCATCACCTCCACAGAGGATGTCATGGCGGGGGATGAGGCCGGACAGCCTGCTCGACTCCACCGTCGCCTGGGCTTCTTCTCCGCGGGAAGGAACGACGAGAGCTTCCCTGCGGTGACTAATGCCCAGGCTGGGAAGGTCTTCCCAGAACAGGACGCAGGCACAGGAAGACGCACGGACGACCTCTTAGGCCGAACGTCGAGATGTCCACGGTACACGCCCGTGTATGGTGGAAGCTCTGACACATTTGCGTCAGGGCGGGAGAGCGGGGCCCTCCGCGAGACGCGGTCCGTGGAAGGCATCTTCCACTGGTCCGACTCGTGGAGTAACCCATAGCTTCATCCCTAAGGGTGGGCGGCGGGTTGACCCATTTCCCCGCTCCATCAGCTGACTCTAGAAGACCACCCGACGCCACCGGCGAACCATCCCCTGCCGTTCGCAAGCATTCTTCTAGCACCAGGTGTTGGGAGGATGAAAAGCGAGGTTCGGGGGGAGAGGGGCGAACAAAGGCAAAAAATGGCTCCATTATGAGAGTTGAGGAGTGGGGGGCTTTTCCAAGCAACCCCGGAGCGCTCTTCCTTTTATAGCAGCAGAGGAAGAGTACAACCCCTCACGGGGCCAACAAGATGGCAGGAAGGGCAGTTGTACACGCCAAATTAAGGCCCTGGCCTGCGGACGGGCGGCCAGACCTGTCACGATCACCTTCGACGAGTCACATCGATGGAAAAGGGGGCGCCGCAAACCGAAAAGCAAAAGACAGGACTTGACCGGGTGCGCTCTGAGCGAATCTCTGATTCGCCCCGAGCCTCTGGGGCTGCCCCACTGGGTGCGCTCGCGCGCATCCACTAAAGTCAGAACATGTTCTGTTTTATTATCCCGATGGAACGGGAAGGCCCGACCAGACGAATCGGTCGTCTGGAACCCCAGAGCGGAAAAGCGCTTGAGAGGAGGACAGTGGGGAGACAAGCCGACCCCCGGGGCAGACTCCCAAAAGGCCAGTAGGGACCCGGGGGTTGCACCTCCGTGGCTATCCTAAGCGATGTCACGACTGAGACTAGGGTCGGCGATGCCCGACCCTCACTCAGCGGCAAACAGACACGAAAGAGCATGTGATCCCCTCGAAAACGACACAGCGAGGTTGAAGGGAAAACACCGACTCATTTGTAAAACGCGAAGTACAACCGGCCCCGACGCCGTCGCGAGTTACAAAAACATTGTCATTGCAAAGATGGCGAATTTTGCCTATCTCGGGGAAGGGTGATGGAAAAGAAGCTAAGCGAAGAAGGCGGCCCTCGTCGCAAGCTTTCTTCTTGCATCCTTCCTCGACGGGGGTACAGCGGGAGATGATGGCGGGCGGCCTAACCGCCGCAGCCACTACAGGAGCTTCCTCGTTGCCCTAAAAACCGGCGAGGAGCACCCCCTTCGCTTCGTCCATCATCGGAGTCTGGGTATTCCGAAGAAGACCACTGAAGCAGAGGGATTTGGGGATACCGGGCGCCTTCATTGGCCAAGTGGTTCCAAAGAACGACGACGGTCCAAAGGCGGACCGGCATCTCCTCCAAAGCTTCCCCCGCCGCTCGCAAGCATTCTTCTAGCATCAGTGGTTAAAAGAATGATGGGCTCTCTCAGGACGACGCACGCAGGGGAAAAGCGCCGCCATTGATAGGAGTTTAGGAATGGCGAACGGTGAAACTCGAATGAATCTAAACGGCTGTCTCCAGGCCCTCTTTATAGCCGCGCGAAGCTGGCAGGCAGTTTCCCACTCGCGAAACAGAAGCAAGCGGAGGTGATAGAGTCATACATCGATGCCAGACGAGCGAAAAGGATGGGCTTCGAAGCCATAAAAAACGAGGGGCCCGATCAAGCTGGCTGGCTAGCCGGCTTGTCGCAATCACCCAGCGCGAGTCACGCTGAGGCAAAAGCGATACACCCGAGCGACTGCCGAACAAGGAGGGGAGCAGACTGTTCGCTGGACCCTCTGAGTGAATCCCTAATCCATCCAGAGGCTTGGGGGCTACACTCACTGGGTGCGCTCGTGCACCCACCAGAGTGCCAAAAATGAGCTCCGCGCTGTCAGGTCAAAGCCAAAGAGATCACCTACGGGATTGAAAGCAGAACCCCCTGAGCGAATCCCCGATTCACTCAGGGGCTCGGGTCGCGCGCACCCACTTAAGCCATCTAACGGTTAATATCTGCCAACGCTAGCTCCTGTCGACCAAAAGGAAAACGAAACCCCCTCGCTGTTACCATGTAACCAAGGTTACCATGTAACCGAGAGGGGGTTGGGGGCTACTGTTGGGGGAGAATAGAACGGATGCTCTTAGACCCCGGGATCAAGAAGCTCGCCCATCGGGGAATATCAGAGCGGCCCGTGAATGGCCCACGGGCGGCCGATGAGCCATCGACGAATGGCCCAACGGTCCAGGGGCGGGGGCCGGCCCGCGAGCACATCCCGCCGAGGGAAGCCCGCCTCACCCGACCCTCCGCAGAGGGGGTCGGGGGACTCTGCCATGCCCGACCCTCCGCGGAGGGGGTCGAGGTACTCCGTCTCGCCCGACCCTCTGCGGAGGGAGTCAGGACCTCGCCCGCGCCTTGCATCATCCATACTCCAATGAGACCGCAAACCTACCCTGAGGGAGCCGTCCCCAAGTCAAAGGGACGGTACGAATGGTCGCATCAGGGTACAGAACGAGGCAATGCAATTGTTCGGGACGTGCCCTGAACAGTGTCGCTCCGGCAGCTGTGACATAGGGAGAAGCCCTCCAACCACTCCTCCAGTGAGCGGCGCCATAGAGTACAACGACCACAGCAACCAAAGGACCAAGGACTGACGTGCGCCAGGATCAGCGTACGTTCCCCAACAACGACGTCACCCCCCACAGGACGGCATGGGGAGCGCTCCACGCTCCGCACAAGATGAGGAACAGGGGACGGACATCCCCCGTCGGAGTCAGGGGCCCCACGCCACGACGGCGAGGAGTGGGGAACATTTAGCCTCCCGACTCCTCGTCTATCTCTCTCTCTCTCTCTGAGACTTGGGAGCCCGTTTCCCTCTCGCCTGTTTGTAGCCCCTACTACGAACTGAGTGCAAGAACACGAATCGCTCGAACTGGACGTAGGGACATTCAGCCCGAACTAGTATAAATCTCGTGTCTTCCCTTGCATTACCATCCGAGCCGTGACGCGCATACAAATCTAAGGTGATTCAATACACCGACACTATTCCACCTTCAAAAAATATGTTCTGCAGAATACGTATTCTAGTTTTGAAAATCTCGATGTAAGAAATGCAACGGTGCAGGTCGTGGGGCCATAACGCAAAGAAGAAAGGAGAGATAGGGGTTATATGGCGTAGGCTGCTACTTGGAGGGGGTGGTCGTCAATGTCATTTTTGATGCCTAGTCGGACAATATCTGCCCCCCTTGGAGATGATTCCGCTTGGTATGTTGTTGTAATCGATTTTTTAGCGTTCATGTGGATTGTGTTTAGATAAATTAGGTGTTAGGGTTATTCAGTCTATTAATAGGAAAGCTAGACGTAAATGGGACTGTGATTTTCGTTCTGAATCTATAGAAATAACATTGGAGCCATTCCAATAAAAGGTTAGTCTTGTGGTTTCGCTTATTTAATTGGATCTGAAATTCGATCTGTTGCGGGTTGGAAGGGGGGACATAGACGATTTAAAGGAGAAATTTTGATATACCTCATGTCGTAACTGCTGCTTTCCATGTTTTAATCTTCTCTTGCAAATCAGCAGCGTTCATTGCCTCAGAGAAATAACAGTATTCAAGTTCTCGCATATGTACACCCTGCATTAAGGTTCCATCTGTTCGAAGAAATAACTCTGTTGAAGTTCTGGCATAGGTACACCCTGCATTAAGGCTTAATTTTTTTACTCCGTAACTTGTCCAGTTTAATTGGCTTGTTAATTCTATTGTCAAATTTTGCTGTGCTCAAAGTCAATTAGTTAAAGTGCCCAACATATTTCCTATTGGTTTTCAGTTCTGACAGAATCGATCATGCTACTTTTGAACTTGACGGAAAGCCTAGCATGGTAAAGCTGATGATGTGCTGCAAAATGACGGTTGAAGTCACCTGATTTTGCCACCCAGTTCACCTCAGGAACAAGTGAACTTGGAAGAAATCTGCTTAAAAATTCAAGCAAATATATTTAACGACTAGATTATTAATAGCAAAATGGCTACACAAAAGGAGAATGCAAAGTTTTGGTACATTATACTTTCATATTGATCTCTCTGATTTTCGTTTGGGTGTTTTTTCCCTTTTAGCTTTCCTGATCTAATTGATTCTATAATAGAGGTCAGAGGGTATATTAACCTCCAGCCACCCCGAGGAACATGGCATGGGGATCAAGATTCAAGCCCTGGCCGGTCGGTCCGCAATCTACCAGGACGCGACCACCGGGAATGGAACCCAGGCCGGCTGGCTGCATACTCTAAGGAGCACGAGCTAACCACCCGAGCCGACGCCCGCTCCCATTGGTTTTATAATATGCCTGACGAATAAGAATAACTGAATGTAAAGGAAAACAATGTGACTATTAATTATTCAACTTGATGTGACTCTTGTTTTGGGAAAGAATGACTGAAAAAACCTCAATAAATACAGTAGAGCATATACTAGAAATTCACTTTGATGAACATACCATTTGAAGCTACTTTTACATATCTGGCATGTTTACTGATATTCGGAATGTGATAGTCACCAATAAAAGTACCGACGACAACAAATAGCTGAGAATTTTTGAATACCAGCTGCCAGATGACACTGAACATGAACTAAATGCAACATACTGGTTTGAGCCTCCTGCATGCATGGTTCCAAAACCATCTTGTGCATATTGGTGCCATGATTCGGTAGCTGCATGAGACAATGTTTCAACAATTAACTTTGATGAAATAAAAGCAGATGGCATTAATCTACATATGTTTGCAGAATTCAGTAGCTACTGACCTTGCTTCGATATTGTGCTGTTTGAATCGTCGAAGCCGACGGTCCAGAGGAAGTACCCAAGCAACTGAGACCTGGCTGCAAACTCCAGCTTCTTCTGCACCACCTGCGCACTGTCGAAGCTGACCCAGAGGTCACCATTGCAGAAATACTCTGCCACTGACTGGCTGTCGTAGGTAACAACGGTACTTCCAGTATCCATGTACTCCTCGACCTCTGCATACGCGATTATCCCGGTCTGGTTGCTCTTCCTCTGCTTCGTCCCAGCAGCCGCCGCCGGCGATCCTATCCCGTTCTTGGCCTTGTTTCTGAGGAACCAGGACCTCCCAAACAGAGGTATCCCCATCACCAGCTTGCACGGAGGGACTCCAGCATCCAGCCACGAGATGACCCCGTAGCTCACCGAGAAGTGCGAGGTCGCGTCGTAGAGAGGCGCGTCGACTGTGGTGACGTTGCTGCCGCCGTGGAAGCCGAAGGTGAGAATGTTCGCCCAGTCGAGGTTGCTCGAGATGTCATCGATCGGGTAGTCGAGGTTGCTGTCAGGCATGTCGAACAGGTGGTTGGAGAAGTAGAGCGTCGCTGTCAGGAGAAGAGGCTCGGACAGGGAGTTCGTGGCCGATTCCTCTGTGATCTTCGCCCGCCATTCCGCGAGCAGGACCCCGAGGTTCACCATGTCCATCTGCGTGGCAGGGAAAATCCACGACAAGTCGAGGCCGTCGAAGCCGTTGGCTCGAGCCAGTTCCACCGACGAGTTGATGAACACTCCCCGGAGGCTCCTGTCCGAAGCCATCCTGGAGAAGGCGGCGTTGGACACGTCCACCCTGTACTCATCCGTGCCGATGGACAGCATGGTCTTGGCGGACGGGCTCCCGGACTTGACGGTGCTGGAGAAGGCGGCGAGCAGCGGGGCCTCGTCGGCCGGCGGAGGCGCGACGGCGTAGCTCGCCTCGTCGATGGACACGGAGCTGTAGTAGAGGTGAGTGAACAAGGAGGCGTCGATGCTACTGACCGGGGAGTAGCGGCTCGAGGACGGCGACCAGTAGCCGGCTCTCACTCCAGCCGCAGGCCCGCCGCCGCCGTCGGCGCATGGCTGCTGCAACGTTGACCCAGAAGTAAGTGACAGGAATTCGACGAGGGAGATGAGGGATACAGTGAGACTGAAACGCCGTGGCCGCGCCATCTGTGTGTCCGGGGAGGTGGTGAGGTGAGGTGGCTGCAGTGGGAGGCTGGAGCAAGGACGGAGTGGTTGCAGAGGTGAGCATGGCGACGAGGGAGCAGGGGTTAGGAGGGGAGAATCTCTGGGTTGGTGGTGGGAGCAGATGGATGGCGATCACTGCTGGTTGCGTTGCGCGGCTGTCCCTCATCAGGCTGCCGGATTGAAACGAGGGTGCTGTTTTTTCCATCCTTGCCTTGGTAATGGCTGATCAGCTGGCAGGTAACACCGTAACACTGTGTTCTGGGGCTTAATCACTCTGCCTCTGGCTCTGAAAGTCTGAGCTCTCTACAGGAAATGCGTGAATGGCTCTGTTGTTTCTGCTGGCAAGACATGCTTGGCCTTTTTTTCTGATAATAGTAAGACATGCTTGGCCTTGGCCGGGCAACGACCGTACCCCTGCTGGAAATCTTGGAACTCCTCCTGACCCCTTGCGACTAATCTGTTCTCACCTCTTACTGTCTAATTAACCTCTGCGTTGGGCGCTGCAAAAACAAGCATGCTAACTGTGGTAAACAAGCATTGTTCAGAACAATTGCAGCTTGCAACATTCCACAGCAAACTTCTTGCATCTTTGACGAAGCACGGGGCTAGCTGCCGTCGAGCGTAGACTGCTTTCATTTGAGCTGCCACCGATTCTGTTTAGTCTTGCCAACCATTAAGGGTTGGTAAACGGGGTTGGTATGTGCCGGTACAACCTTCTGTTAAGCTACTGTTTTTATTTAAGAGGATGGTTAGCTGCTCCTTGCAATGCTGTTAACTTGTTTACCCCTTTGTAGTGCAGGCCAGGTGGGTACGTGGATGCAGAGGCAGGCCATGTGCCCAGAGCGTCAATTATGAGGTCAGCGCGGCGAGGCCGTGTCCTCTTGCGTCCGGGCACTATTAGGACCCAGGAACATTTCTTAGGGTTTTGGGTGAGGTCAGATGTGTTGGGAGGACTCTGTTCTCCGGTTCGCCATGGATCCGTGCCGGAAAGCTGGCAGCATCACATGTTCTGCGGCTGTGGGATGCGTGTCTTCTGCGGTGTTTTAGGATCGCAGAAGCTGGATGGATATGATGGAGGGATAGACTGGCTGACACGCCATGCTGAGATTTTGTTGAGTTCGTTTCCTATGGGGATTTTCTGTTTGCACTCTTCTTAAGACGACGTGCTCTGGGACAGACAAATAATGTGCTCGTTTGGGATAAAGATCTGCAGAAAGGTTCTTGGTTGGATTTGGATATGCAGAAACGGGTACTTGTTTGGATATGCAGACGCGATACTTGAATTCTTACATTTGCAGCAATGTTGGTTAATTCTTTCTTGTCTCGAAAAAATAAGCTGATACCCATTTATCCAAATTATATGATTTGGTTACGGCCATGCGTTTGCCGGCAGTTCACCTCCGCGCGCAACTGAGTGCTGTGACACAAGCAAGTAACTTCGAAACTTAAAAAAGTTGCAGTTCTTAAACTAATCATCAAATTTAAAATTCAATTGTACAATTGTATTTCTTTCGAAAAGACCTTAAAAAATAAGACCCCACTTGTATATGTTTCGATAATATTTTTCAAAGACACATAAATTGTTTTATGTATAATGAAAAAATATCAAAATAAATTAGTTAAAATGCTCAACTGATCTACTAAAGTTGTCTATCATTAATCATGCAATATACTCCTACCCAGTAAAGTTGTTTACCCTCCACTAATGACATCAAACAGTCTATCTTCACCACATGAACACCAATATTCGCTTAACTGAAATCAAGCATGTGAAGCAACGTTACGTAAAGTCATAAGCAATTTTTGCAAACATCATAAGCAAATTAGAATACACTAAAAGGTATTTTCTCTCAAAAAGATATATCATTGAAATATAGCGGTGTGAGACCTTATTTTGAAGCTTTTATTGAAACAAACACAATTGTGTAATCGGATTTTGATTTCGATGCTCGATTTTGAAACTATGATCTTTTTACTTTGAAATTATATGCATGCATGCGCTTACATCCTTTTATCTTTTTCCTTCTCTTCTTTCCCCTCACGTGCATGCACAGACCCACTACATGCACAAATCTTTATGGGAAGTGGGGCGGCCACACGGTTGAGCTAATTTACGACCGGTCGTAAATTAGCCGGGTCCTTTTATATTTAGGTGTGTGGAGTGTAGTTTGCTTTGAAAGGTTTTGAGATTAAGAAAATGTTTGGAAGGTGCCCACATGGTTGTTACTTCATTTGTTATCTACGCTGAGTTCTGTTTGGATGGGCTAAAACTAATGGCTAAACTTTAGATATCTATATTTTGGCTAAAATTAGTCCTGTCATGTTTGGATGTCCAGGCTGTGAGATAGACTAAGCACGCGGTGTGAGATGGGATAATTTGGCAAGGGTGTATTTTGCTATGCCTTGCTAGAAATTAGCCCTCATTAGTTGGGTTTGTAGGACTAATGAACTAAACTTTAGTTGGGGTGTTAGCTAATTTTTAGCCCATATTTAGCCTCCCTAATCAAAAATTAGCCCCTGGATCCAAACAGACCCTAGAGGGGGTACATGGATCTCGTGCATTAGTCCCATCCATATTTATGTCCAGAACTAATCTAGACATTAGTCTCAGGTCTAATAGTTAGGGGTAGGGAGGGAATGTTAGTCCCGATTGTAGCCTCCAACCGGGACTAAAGGGCCTTCAAGGGGTAGTTAAAAAGAAATCATCCCATCTAGAGTCACATGTGTTGTGTAGGTAGGGTGGTAAGGAAGATATACACGAGGCAAGAGGTCTTAGGTTCCCATTGCTAGACCCGGGACTAAAGATCCTGAATTTTTAGTCCCGGTTGGGAATCCGGGACTAAAGCCCTTTCCCAACCTGGAGTACAGCCGGGTTTTGTTGTAGTGCTATAAGGGATCTTCTCGGTCCTTAGAGTTTTTATTTGGATTAGAAAGTGGTATATCCATCACCAACTCATTTCCCATAAGCACATGATTAGCTTAATAATGAGGAATTTGTTTAGCCCCACTAGAATTCATGGAATGACTTCATGATGGACCATTCCATACTAAAAAGAAGTTGATTTCTTTTTTGCGACCATGCCTTAGCATGTATTTATTGAAAGGAGGGATAATTATATTGACACAACTCCAACGGAACCCTGAAAGCATAGAATTACAGCACCTACAACACACTACCACACATAAGGTGGTAACACAAGCACACACACACAAAGAAAAGAAAATGACCACATTAGATCCAAAATACAAAACAGTGGAGCAAATTCCACCACAGATAATGGCGACCCGCTAGGGTTTGATTCCCGATCTTTCGATGAGAGGCGTGGATAACTCGATTGGTCGATGGAGGCGACATTCACGGCCCGACTACAGCCTTCCAAGCTGCGCCTTAGCAACCGATACACCCCCTCCAATAGCTGTCGCGATCTTGTGAAGCGTGGCACCCGGCCACTAGGGCACTCGTCCTGCAAGCAATCGAAGAACTAGCAAGAACAAGTATGACAAGTACTGAATTTACTAGATGTAAATGAAGGTTTCACACGCAATCTCAATAATGGTGGGGTTCCGAAGATAAGAAGACGGGCGGCTGATCCAGCACGCGCGCTTGCAAGCAAGTAGCGAAGGCTAAACTTGATCTAAACAAAACTCAAGCATCTTTAGTGGCTGCTAAGGGGTATAAGTACGTGGGAGGACGACCACAGGGGTGCTGGGGTCGTACTCCAACCCTAGGACGCGTCCGTAATGGACTCAACTTGATACACGGCCCATTGGGCCAAAACAGGGTGACACAGCATCATGTGCAGAAAAGGACTCTGTATTAATTTTACGATTGCGGCCGACTCGTAACAGATATGGATATGAGGCCGGATCCGTTTGAAAGAAGACTTCATAAGCTTTCCACGAAGTACTTGAACGCCCCAATCCGAGTTCATATGCGACCGTGGTGTCCATCACAAGTTGGTACTGTTCTGCAGTCCGAATCCAGCCTGCGCGAATCCGTTTCCCTTTCGGTCGCCTCCTTGGTTCCTGATGATTAAGTTGATGCGCACGAGTACGAGTAATAGGACCAGCAATAGGTACTTGTGTCGGAGTGGATGTATCGTTGGTGTTGATGTCCTCATCATCCTCCCCTTCTTGCATTTGAGTCGTCCTCGACTCAAGCTCATCTTCCTCTCCCAAATATGGCTTCAAATTCGTGTGGATTCAATCGTGATTTAGCCTTTTGACATGTCGTGCAGCGAGCAACAAATCTCTCCACATCTCTTCTCATCTTTGGCCAAAAGAAATGGCCAGCAAGTATATCTTCCGTTTTCTTTGCTCCAAAATGCCCCATTAAGCCACCTCGATGCGCTTCCTGCAACAATAACAAGCGAACGGAGCTAGCTGGAATGCATAGCTTGTTAGCTCTAAAGACAAACCCATCACTAATGATGAATTTGTTCCATCCCTTCCCCTCTTTACAATGCAGCAATACATCTTTAAAATCAGCATCATTAACATATTGATCTTTAATTGTTTCCAATCCAAATATTTTGTAATCAAGTTGGTTCAACAAGGTGTATCTCCTAGACAATGCATCAGCAATTATATTCTCTTTCCCTTTCTTGTGCTTAATAATATAAGGAAAAGATTCAATAAATTCAACCCACTTAGCATGTCTATGGTTCAATTTTCCTTGACTACGAATATGTTTTAAAGATTCATGATCTGAATGAATAACAAACTCTTTGGGCCATATATAATGCTGCCATGTTTCTAATGTGCGAACAAGAGCATACAATTCCTTATCATAAGTAGAATAATTCAGAACAGGCCCGCTCAATTTTTCACTGAAATAAGCAACAGGTTTGCCTTCTTGTAACAAAACACCACCCAAACCAATGCCACTAGCATCACATTCAAGCTCAAAGGTTTTATTAAAATCAGGGAGTTGGAGGAGAGGTGCATGTGTCAACTTATCTTTCAGCGTGTTGAAAGAGCTCTCTTGTGTTTTACCCCAACTAAAAGGCACTCCCTTCTTTGTAAGCTCTTTCAAAGGCGCGGCAATAGTGCTGAAGTCCTTCACAAAACGACGATAGAAACCAGCAAGTCCTAGGAAACTCCGCACTTGCGTGATAGTCTTCGGTATAGGCCATCCATGTATAGCTTCCACCTTGGCTTGATCAACCTCGATTCCCTATGGAGTCACGACATAGCCAAGAAAAGACACTCGATCGGTGCAAAAGGTGCACTTCTCAAGGTTACCAAATAAATGTGCATCTCGTAAAGCATTAAAAACAGCACGTAAGTGATCAAGATGTTCATCGAAAGATTTGTTGTAAATCAATATATCATCAAAGTAGACAACAACAAATTTCCCAATGAAAGCACGCAGAACCTCGTTCATTAATCTCATGAAAGTACTCGGTGCATTAGTTAACCCAAAAGGCATGACTAACCACTCATATAACCCGAACTTAGTTTTGAAAGCAGTTTTCCATTCATCTCCCAATTTCATACGAATCTGGTGGTACCCACTACGCAAATCAACTTTGGAAAATACAATAGCACCACTCAATTCATCAAGCATATCATCCAAACGAGGGATAGGGTGTCGATATCGAATTGTGATATTATTAATAGCCCTACAGTCAACACACATACGCCATGTTCCATCCTTTTTAGGCACTAAAATAACCGGAACAGCACAAGGACTAAGAGACTCACGCACGTAACCTTTGTCGAGTAGTTCGTGCACTTGTCGCTGAATTTCCTTAGTTTCTTCCGGATTTGTCCTGTATGGCGCACGGTTTGGCAACGATGCACCAGGAATAAGGTCAATTTGGTGCTCAATCCCTCGTATTGGTGGCAGCCCCGCTGGTATCTCACTTGGGAACACATCAGAATACTCCTGCAAAAGGTTAGCAACAGCCGGGGGCAAAGAATGCTGCATATCGTGAACTGAAATCAAAGCATTCTTGCACACCAAAGCATAGGCAACAGAAGTGGAAGCAATCAATTCATTAATATCAGACTTAGTAGCAAGCAAGCAATGTCCTTTCAATCTTATCTCATCTTCCCTGCTACTAACAGATTTGGCATTCTTATCGATCTCAGCTTTAGTTCTCTTAGCTTTAGCAACATCATCACGCACAATAGATTCAGGTGACATAGGAAGCAAAACGACTTTCTTATCATGATGTATAAGAGAATATTGATTTGATCTACCATGATGCATGCTATCGGTATCAAATTGCCATGGTCTACCTAGCAGAATATGACAAGCCTCTATAGGCACAACATCGCATTCAACAACATCATGATATAAACCAATAGCGAAATTAATTCGTACCAATCTCGTTACCTTGACCTTACCACTATTGTTGAGCCACCGAATGTGATATGGATGTGGGTGCGGTTTTGTTGTAAGTGCAAGCTTCTCGACCATATCGCTGCTAGCCAAGTTGTTGCAGCTACCTCCATCAATTATCAAACGGCATGAACGCTCTTTAATAACACACTTTGTTTGGAACAGTGTATGCCGTTGATTTTGCTCCGCCTTTTCCATTTGTGCACTAAGTACACGCTGCACAATGAGGCTCTCATAATGATCTGCATCCTCTGCACCAATCTGCTCTTCTGGTTGTTCCTTAGTACCTGCATGGTCAGCAGCAAGCAGAGCAAGTGTATCTTCATCAAAATCACTAGCAGAGGAATACCTACCATCTCCTTTGACCACCAAAATGCGCTTGTTAGGGCAGTCACGTTGCACGTGGCCAAAGCCCTTGCATCGATGGCACTGAATATCTCTTGTCCTTCCCGTGGAGGCAACCGAAGATGCACTCGTGGCTGGTTTCTGGATAGTCGTGGTTGCTGAATTTGTCGGGGGAGCACGTGTCTTATCGTTGGATGGAGCGGGTATTGTCGACCAACTCGGAAATGTAGAAGGTGCAGGAGCTCGTCTGGTCAATGAGGTAGATGTGCGCGGCTGCCATGATGAAGGTTTTCCTGCAGAAATATTAGTTCTTGTACTAGCACGTCGTCCCAGCACTTCCCTTTCAGCTTTACAAGCAAGATGGAACAAACGGGTTACGTTAGTATAATCTTCATAAGCAAGAATGTCCTGAATTTCTCGATTCAAACCTCCTAAAAATCTAGCCATAGCAGGTTCCTCATCCTCCACTAAATTACAACGCAACACACCCATTTGTAATTCCTGATAGTATTCTTCTACACTTTTATTACCCTGTCTCAATTGTTGCAATCTATGTAACAGATCACGCGCATAGTAAGAAGGAACAAATCTAGCCCGCATGACCCGTTTCAAGGCATTCCAGGTTTGTGGAATATTATTAGGATTTTTCTTAGCATGTTCTATCCACCAAACAGAGGCAAAATCAGTAAATTCACTAGTAGCAGCCCTAACACGTATATTCTCAGGAAATTCATGACATGCAAACTTTTGATCAACGGCAATTTCCCAAGTAATGTATGCATCAGGATCGTATTTTCCATCGAAAGAAGGTATCTTAAATTTTATTTTACTGAAAGCATCATCATTATTATGTACCTCACGTCGTCGATGTCCACCCATACCTCTCCGATTAGTTCGCAGTCGTCGGCGACTAGGAGCATCTTGGTCATCTAGTTCAGTATCAGCGACATAATCATCCCAATTATCCTCGACACGCTCATCCTTCTTGTTTTCTCCCTCATGCCCATTTGCAGTTCTGGCATGCATCTCATCAAAACGCCTCAAAAGAGCAGCAAGGCTTTGGTCAATATGAGCGACCGACGTCTCCAGTCTTGTAAGCTTGGTGTTGGTGGCAAGCTGCGTGGCCTCCAACTGCCCAATCTTATCATTTGACACCAGCATATTTTCAGCAAGCCCATCTACATGCCTCCTCATCTTATTTTCAAAATGTTGTATGATTCCCTTTGTACGAGGAGAGTGATCTAAACTCCCATCACCCTCTGATCCTGTCATGGTTAGATGAACAAAGGAAACACGAAAATAGGTGAAGAAATAAGATCCTACAACTAATGGGATGTAGCTACTGCAAGGCGCTCACACTCAACCTGTTACACAAGCTCTTACCAATTCTTACCTTGCTCAACAGGAGGGGACGGCAACCAACAAGTCTGCAACCGTGGGATGAAGTGTATCGGTGCCGCAACAACAGGACCTGTCAAGCTGTAGTCGAATATGTGGAGCTATAGGTGGGCTGAAGCAAGGATGAACTAGCACCACATTAGTTACAAAAGCAAGCTGAAAAATCGTTCAACGGCGGTACTATGCTGGTCCTAGCCTAGACCGTGCTAGAGACGCGAGCCTGGACACAAATGAAGTCACGAGACACCACCGAAGAATAAAAAAGAAGCACAAAGAACAACCCCTTTTTCTTCCCTTCTTTTTCTTCTTCTTCTTTTTTTTTTCTTTTCTTTTTCTTTTTTTTTCCTTCTTTTTTTTTTCTTTTTTGTTTTTTTTTCAGGGGATCCTCAAAACTGATTATATAACCTAAAAGACTTCAAAAGAGCCACACAGCACACAAACTTTTCCCAAAAGGGTAGGGTTATTCCGGTAAAAAAAAGATACTCTCTCTCTCTCTGGAGTAAGCCGAGACTATATGTATTCGTGCAAAGTTGTGGTTTGAGTAAGCCGAGACTACTTCTGCCTTTCGGGAGCGCTACAAAATATGTAGTACAAGTGCGAATAGCAATGGAATTTTATAACACGGCGCAATAACCAATTCGAACTAGAAAACCGATCCCTACTCGAATCACAGCACTGTGTGCGATTCGGTCACAAACCAACACAGAATCTAACTCGGACTTGAACACGAATATGGACTCGGATTCCGCCAACACGGAGTATGTATGGTAGCGCACGGTTGTGACTAGAACGTGACAAGAACTCGAAACTCTAAAGGACTAAAACTAAGACCAGCAACTCGACGCAACCGATGCAACCGAAAATTCAACAAGCCCTAACTAAGCAGTGCTAGCAAAGGCTCAAACGAGTTTATAGGATTGAAGGTAAACTAATCTACTATTTTTTTTTGGCTTTTCTGGACTATAGGAAAATAAAACAGCGAAGAATTAGAAGTCTCTCACCGATAAACCTTGCTCAGATTACCAACTAATGGCGACCCGCTAGGGTTTGATTCCCGATCTTTCGATGAGAGGCGTGGATAACTCGATTGGTCGATGGAGGTGACGTTCACGGCCCGACTACAGCCTTCCAAGCTGCGCCTTAGCAACCGATACACCCCCTCCAATGGCTGTCGCGATCTTGTAGAGCGCGGCACCCGGCCACTAGGGCACTCGTCCTGCAAGCAATCGAAGAACTAGCAAGAACAAGTATGACAAGTACTGAATTTACTAGATGTAAATGAAGGTTTCACACGCAATCTCAATAATGGTGGGGTTCCGAAGACAAGAAGACGGGCGGCTGATCCAGCACGCGCGCTTGCAAGCAAGTAGCGAAGGCTAAACTTGATCTAAACAAAACCCAAGCATCCTTGGTGGTGGCTAAGGGGTATAAGTACGTGGGAGGACGACCACAGGGGTGCTGGGGTCGTACTCCAACCCTAGGACGCGTCCGTAATGGACTCAACTTGATACACGGCCCATTGGGCCAAAACAGGGTGACGCAGCACCATGTGCAGAAAAGGACTCTGTATTAATTTTACGATTGCGGCCGACTCGTAACAGATATGGATATGAGGCCGGATTTGTTTGAAAGAAGACTTCATAAGCTTTCCACGAAGTACTTGAACGCCCCAATCCGAGTTCATATGCGACCGTGGTGTCCGTCACAAGTTGGTACTATTCTGCAGTCCGAATCCAGCCTGCGCGAATCCGTTTCCCTTTCGGTCGCCTCCTTGGTTCCTGATGATTAAGTTGATGCGCACGAGTAGGAGTAATAGGACCAGCAATAGGTACTTGTGTCAGAGTGGATGTATCGTTGGTGTTGATGTCCTCATCAACAGAAAATCCCCATAGCACCACAAATACATCAGAACGAACATGTCTTCAAGGGTGCTATTTCTCCAGTGTCCAAACGATCATATACACCACCTCAAGAGATGACCAAGCAACAACCACCCTTGAAGACCAAAAGGACACCGGAGAAATAGCACCACAAATACATCTTTGAGATGACACCTACCAGAAGGATATGATGCAAAGCGCCATCATCGCCTGCCAGATAACCAGACAAGATTTTCACTGGAAGACTGTAGGATGAGAGTTGCCATAAACAATGCCTCCAACAAGGTGAATAGCGCCAAAGATGTCATCATTGTTAGCACCAGTCGAAGCCGTGCAAGGATTTTGCGTATGGCCCAATGATCCACATCCATGGTGGACACTATCGCTAGTGGCGCAGCGATCACATATCAACAAACTTGACAAGCCGAAATAGATCAAGGTGGAGTGCGGAGGTGGAAGGGTGCCACACTAAGCATGGGGCCCTAAAACATAGAGATATCAAACAACAATATCTGAGAACAACAGTAGCATCCTAAAAAGATGAAGATAAGCGGAAGGGGAAATCATCCAAGTGATCGAAGATGTACGAGGATGATGGCAACAACAGCAGCCACCCAAGATGGTGGAGGAAGTAACAGCTTCACACCACGGTGATGACAGGTGGGATGCTTACACCCTGCCCAAGAGAGGGCAGGTCCGGCCACCAACGGCTGGCGGCAGCCCTCGCTGTAGATCGAAGCACGCCATGTGTTGACGTTTCTTAGCGTCACGAATAAATCTGCAAGCACAGATGACGTTGTAGCTTTCACCCAGGAGTATTCCAAGGGTATCGTATCCACTGAGGAACGTGTGTATATTCTCTAAGGTTCAAGTTCGTCCAAGGACACCACACCAGTTAGAGGCAAGGAGTAGAGAGGATTCCTAAGGCTAAGAATCAAAGGTAAGATAGAAGTATCCTAGTTGCTCGCGTCGGGCTACTGGCTTCTCACAGAATAAAACTGGTGAGTTCCAGTAATACGGTACTGAGATATACCCGAACGGGGAGGGTTTCGCAGGATAGACAAGGCTGTCACCAGCTGCTACCTACCTCATTTAACTATGGGATATACCACAACCAACAGGTAAATACTGATCTAGACATGATGTCTACGCCGTTCCTTACTAACTCTAGAATCATTCCTATTCTAGAGGCATCCACTACACTAGCGAACTATTGATCCGGCAAACAACTAGTGGGAGCTAGATCTAACTTAACTAAGAAACCAAAGCACAAAGGAAGTCACGAACACTTACTATGATTGATAAGCATCCGTCGAGGTACAAGATGGAGAAGAGTGTCGGTGGGCCCACCGGCTCCTCCCCGACTCCCCCTCACTCTCTCCCTAACTCCTAAGCACTACATAGGCAGCCTACACCTCTAAAGAGAAGCTCCAAACCCCAAAAGTGAGAGAGGATGGAGAGGTGAGTTGTGTCTCCTTTAGAAGCCCCCCCCCCTTGTATTTATAGGGGTGAACCAGGGTGCTCTCGCCCGGGATTGCAGCTCTATCACCTGGAATCGACCTTGGGGTCCAATGAGGAGCTGCCACGTGCAAGCTTTAAGTCGGTGGAGCTGATCCTGGTTCGGCCGACCCACGTGGTTCGGCCGAACCATGTTTGGCTCCAACCCGCCTCATCTTCAGCAGGAGGCTGGTAAGTGGGCCCTATGGGTACTGGTGGGTGAGTTGGCGCTATTCTAAGTCGGTTTTCTGCGGTTGTGGGCCTTTTGATCCATGGGATGCTGAATGCTTTCGCCTGATTGGTCGGAAGTGTGTTGCCTTGGATTAGAGGTGTGTTGCCTTGCACTTGAGGTGTGTTTCCTCCTTTGCTTGAGTTGCATACACATATTCACCAACACATGTCGAGTTCATAATTAAGCACCTGCTCTTTGTTGGTCGGCACGCTCCGGTCTGTCGGCATTTTGTGGCATGGATTCTGGAGCTTGTTTTACCCGCATTTCTTGCCCAATTTTCAAGAAATGTGAAATCATCAAGGGAAATGTGAAAATGATATTATTAGGGTTAAATATGCAGGTAAAGTTTGCTGGTCATCCCAAATTTCGGGTCAAATTGACGCTCAAAATTGGTCTGTAGCGAGTATCAACAAGCTCCCCCACACTTAGTCTTAGCTCGTCCTCGAGTAAAGCTTAGGACTAAGGTGGAACACCACTTCCTTTTGATATGGTACCTACATATAGATTATTCCAAACTTCACCCTTACTTGTGAATCTTGATGTGTCTACCATAAAGGTTTGGGAAGTTGACGAGTGGAACGGTGTTGACTTCAGTCTCCTCTACTTCTCTGCTGTATGACTGGGTGTTTTGAAAGATTTTTGAAAGGACCAACCATAGCTTTACTCCTCCATAGGATCTCTCAAGGCACTCAATGTGTATATATCCTCACCAAGGCTTTGCCCCTTTTCATCCTACTTCTAAAGATAGCTTATGTGGGGCTCATGGTAGTAAGTTGGAAGCATGCATTTGTTTCACATATTGCAAAATCAAAAATTGGATCCCCAGAAATGACACATCATACAAGCTGATCAAGATTGTGCAAGTGTATGGAAGGTGGATGATGAAAAATGGAAGACTCCTTTTATGAACTCTCTCTCCTTTATTTGGAAAACTTGGAGACATGGCTATATAACTCTCTTCTTTTTTTCTTGGACCTTTAGGTGTCCATTTTTTTCAACACTTGGACCTTCATGGATCCTCTCTCTATTTTTTTTCTTTCTTTTTTTGAAAGCCATGTCTCTTTTGTAACATTACTAGGGAGAGAGAGATCATTACATATGGAGTTTTATTTTGTGAATGGATGAAATATGAATGGCTAACTTCCAGTGTAGAAGTTTAGCATGTGGAGTGTACATGATCTTGTCAAGATGGGTGATCAAGACTTAGACTAGTAAATTTCTTTTATGCGCGTAAGGCCTCAGATGGTTGCATGGGTGACACGGGATTTAGACTGGTTCGGGCGTGAAGAAGCCCTACGTCCAGTATGGGGAGCTGCTCGTGTTACCCATGCGGGTTCTGTAGTAGGGGTTACAGAAGGGCGAGAGAGGGAACCGGTCCCAAGTCTCTAAGGTGTGCACAGGGGCTCTAATGGCGCAGGTGTCTTCTCCTTTGCCGGGAAGAAGAAGCCTGTGTGAGGAAGTGAGTGTGTTAAACCCCCCCCCCCCCCCCCGTCTCTTGGGCCCTGGCCTTCCCTTTATAGTTCCAGGGAGTCGACCGGGTATATGTGAGACAGGGACACAGAGAGAGAAAATGGAGAGGGAGAAAGAGTGCGGAGTCCAAGGAGGAGATCTAGTCCTTCCCGGGAGCCGCGGTTGCCTTTGGTCTTCTTGCTTCGCCGGGCGGCCTGCGCGATCTGATCGTTGTGCTCCTCGGGAGCCGGTTACGGCGGGCGTGCGTGATGATGGCGGTGGCTTCCGTCCCGTCGGGGCTGACGGCTGCCACGACTGTCCCTGTTGTGCTGTAGGCGGCCTGAGCGGCGCGGACGCCCTGTCCCTGTCGCCGGAATCACGGGGCGCGAGGACGGGCGGGTGGTGCGTGGACGGTCAGGCGTGCTCTTGTGCCAGGCGACGTGGGTCATGATGGCCTGACAGCGAACCAGAGAAGACTGAACCGCTGTACCATGCGCGGCGCGGTCGTGGGCGGGTAGGTGAGATGGGTCACGTCAGCGGCGTGGACGCCTTTCCGCACGCCCGAGCCGTGGAGCATTTAAGGCAAAGCTGCGCCAGAGACTGATTTCCGTCCAGCGGGCCCACGCAAGTCCGACCCTAACCCCCCGGGTCGGGCGAGGCGGACCCTCGTGGCGAGGGGTCGGGCGAAGCGGACCCTCGTGGTGAGGCGTCGGGCGATGCGGACCCTTGTGGCGAGGGGTCGGGAGCGTCCGACCACGAGGGACGGGGTCGGGCAAAGCGGAGCGCTTCCTCCTTGTGTTGGGCTGACGATGGTCGCCGTTGCCGCGGGTCGGTCCAGGCCTCCATAATCGTTGCCAGGATAGTCATTAGATGACCGTTTACTTTTCCCCCTGACAGTAGCCCCCGAGCCTGTGGTGGAGCGGGGACGCTCCTCCAGAGGCTGTTATCGTTGTTCGTCGGGAGCCCTTGCCCGCCGTGCGGGCTGCTTGGTGACTGTCTCGACATGAGGGGAACCTTGCCGTTCCGGGGGACTCCCTCCGTCTGGAGGCCTCATGTTGTGACCACCCGCGTGGTCATCGGTTGCGAATCTAGCCCCCGAGCCCCCGGTCGTTGCAGGAGACCGGTCGGGAGGCTAGACCGACTTTTGCACGTTACCCCTGAAGCGTCCGTTCGCTGGGGCGGAGGGGGTGAGCCGTGCCACGTTATCCTCGTTGGACGAACCGTGGTGCTCGTTGAGCTGCAATCGGGTCAATTCGAGTGGGGTCCCGGTCCCCGTTCGGGGGGGTCCGGCCTGGGCCAAGCTGGTGGCGTACCCCAGATTCTGGTCAGCCAGTTCATATAGTTCCCGAGCCCGTTCGATTGGACCCGGTGGCTCGTTGCCTTTCGTCGGGGAAAAACCTTGAACTTTGATGCCGGCCGGACTCGAATGTGAGGTCGGGACGCCCTGAGCAGTCGGGTGCCCGGGTGATGGCCGCTAGCGGACCCGTCCATCCCACCCGTCGCTCAGGGTTATCCTGGGGCGGCTGTCGAACCCACGGTGGGCCATCCTGCGAACCCCTGGACCGTAACGGGCCGTAGGGACGTTTTCAGTCCCGTATCCCTTCTTACCTTTCCGTCGCGTCTTGGGCCGAGTGCGGAGGAGATCCTGCGCGCGTACTCCTCGGAAGACGAAGTGGCGGTAGGTGCCGACCCGCAAAATGAGGGGGAGTAGACGTTTCCCGCAGAGTCGCGCGCACGGAAGACGAAATGGAGGTAGGTGCCGACCCGTGAAGCGAGGGGGAGTAGACGTTCCCTGCAGAGTTGTGCGCACGTCTTCCGAAAAAGAAGGGGAACGGGCGTGATGAGGTGTACCTGACGCCGCATTAACTGCGACGGGCGCGTCCGTTCCACTCCCCACGCGTCGCTCTATAAGACGGGGGGCCGCCTCGCCGGTTCCGCCCCCACCTTGTGCTGAGCCTTTCGCCTTCCTCTTTGCCTTTTGGTTCGCCGCACCGGCCGTTTGCCTTCTTCTTCCCTAGCGCTCCAGCCTTCTTCCCCCTCCACCGGCAAGCTTCCCCCCATCGCGCAATGGCGAGCTGGGAGCATTCCAGCTTTGGGACCTCGCGCACTGAGGGCCTCGTGAAGAAGGGCCTCCTCTGCAACAGGACTGAGCGGGATGAGTGGCTATTTCCTGAATCGGAGGAGGCGCCGGCTCCGCCCAACGGGTACGTCGTCTCGTTCGCCCACTTCCACGAGCTGGGGTTCGTGGCGCCGCCGAGCCTCTTGTTCCGCGGGCTGCTGCATCACTACGGGCTCGAGCTGCAGCACCTCAACCCCAACGGGATCCAGCACATCGCGACATTCGTCGCGCTGTGCGAAGGATTCCTGGGCATCGAGCCCAATTTCTCGTTGTGGAAGTACTTCTTCACAGTGAGTTTGTACCAGAAGGCCGAGAAGCGGAGCGGCCAGCCGCGGGCGACCCCGGTGGCGACCCCGGAGGAGCCCTGAACGGTCCCGCTGGGTCGGGTTCAGATACCCGGCCATGTAAATGTGTTAGTGTATTTTGGACTTGCTTTTGTAATGTCCGCGGGGGCCATTTTTGTAATTTATCAACATCTACTTCCGATCCCCTTCCTTGTCCTTTTGGGTCTGTAAAGTTTAGAATGCGGGTCGGATGCGTCAGTAAGCGCTGATGGGCGATAGTACCGTAGCCGCTGGGGCGTGGGCTTTCTCGCAGTCCGATCAGTCTTGCCTGGGCATCGTTTGCGCACTCTCCCCTTTTCATGCCCAAACGTCTAGGAAGGTGGGGAGCCGGATCGTAGAAAAGTTGTTTTGGGAGGACCTCGGGTGACTTGGGCCAGAGCCCTTGATAGCCCCCGAGGGATATGCGACCCTGAGGCAGGGTCAGGGTCAGATATCCCTGAGCCCGTAACGAGACTCAAAAAAGGTCGACTCAAAACTGCTTTTCTCCGTGGACTAGAAATTTGCAAGGACGCGTGTGTTTAAACTTGGAAACACAATTTAAGGGTAGAAGCGTCTTAGCTGTTCTATGTTCCAAGCGTTGCTGAAGATCCGCCCGTCGGGGGTCGCCAGCTTGTACGTGCCTGGACGCAGTACTTGGGCGATGACAAAAGGACCTTCCCACGGAGGGGTCAGCTTGTGCCGACCCCTGTTGTCCTGGACAAGGCGGAGTACTAGGTCCCCGATGTTGAAGGCTCGGCTTTGCACCTTGCGACTGTGGTGTCGTCGCAGGGCCTGCTGGTACTTGGCTGAGTGTAACAGGGCCACATCGCGTGCTTCATCGAGTTGGTCTTGTGCGTCCTCGAGCGACGCCTGGTTTCCCTGCTCGTCATACGCCCTGATCCTCGGCGATCCGTACCCTAGGTCCGTGGGGAGGATTGCCTCGGATCCGTAGACCATGAAGAACGGGGTGAAGCCAGTTGCCCTGCTGGGGGTTGTCCTCAAACTCCATATGACCGCGGGGAGCTCCGCAACCCACCGTCCGCCGAACTTTTTGAGGCGGTCGAAGATCCGTGGCTTGAGACCCTGGAGTATCATGCCGTTGGCTCGTTCAACCTGCCCATTCGTGCGGGGGTGCGCCACGGCCGACCAGTCCACTCGGATGTGGTAGTCGTCGCAGAACCGGAGGAACTTCTTCCCGGTAAATTGTGTGCCATTGTCCGTGATGATGGAGTTGGGGACCCCAAAGCGATGAGTGATGTCGGTGAAGAATCGCGCCGCCTGTTCAGATGTGATCTGCGCGATGGGTCGTGCCTCGATCCACTTAGAGAACTTGTCTATGGCGACAAGCAAGTGGGTGAAGCCCCCGGGCGCTTTCTTGAAGGGCCCGACGAGGTCCAGTCCCCAGACCGCAAAGGGCCATGTGATGGGGATAGTCTGGAGCGCTTGTGCGGGCATGTGAGTTTGGCGTGCGAAAAATTGGCACCCTTCGCAGGTGCGGACCACATGGGTGGCGTCGGCGACCGCCATTGGCTAGTAGAAACCCTGCCGGAAAGCGTTCCCGACGAGGGTTCTTGGCGCGGCGTGGTGGCCGCAGGCCCCTGCGTGGATGTCGTGAATTAGTGCCTTTCCTTGCTCGATCGGGATGCATCGCTGGAGGATGCCGGTGTGGTTTCACTTGTAGAGCTCCTGGTCGATGATGACAAATGTCTTGGCGCGGTGCGCGATCCTTCGTGCCTCCGTCTAGTCCTTCGGGAGAGTCTCGCGGACGAGGTAGTCCAGGTACGGAGTTCTCCAGTCGGGCGGGGGGTCGGGCCCCGCGGCTGGATCTGTGTCCACCTCCATGACCTCGGGGTCGGACGGAGCACGGGCTACGTCTGGGTCGGTGCCTGGGCCCAGGACAGGTGGCGCGTCGCCGACCTTTCCCGGTTCCTGACAACGGACCGAGGGCCCGAACTGATCGCTGATGAAGACGCCATCGGGAACGGGCTTTTGGCCGGATGCTGCCTTTGCCAGTTCGTCGGCTGCCTCGTTAAAACGCCTTGCGATGTGGTTGAGCTCTAGCCCGTCAAACTTGTCCTCAAGCATGCGGACCTCGTTGCAGTAGGCTGCCATCTTGGGGTCGTGGCAGCTCCATTCCTTCATGACTTGCTCAACGACTAGCTGGGAGTCGCCTCGGACGTCCAGCCGTTGGATGCCCAGCTCGATGGCGATGCGGAGCCCGTTGAGGAGAGCCTCATACTCAGCGACGTTATTAGACACGGGGAAATGGAGGCGGATCATGTACCTCATGCGGACGCCGAGAGGAGAGATGAAGACTAGGCCTGCTGCGGCACGAGCCTTCATCAGCGACCCGTCAAAGTGCATCGTCCAGTACTCCTGTTTCTCCGGTGCTGATGGCGTCTGTATCTCCGTCCATTCTGCCACGAAATCAGCAAGCACCTGAGACTTGATGGCGGTGCGGGGGGCATAGGTGATGCCCTGGTCCATGAGCTTGAGTGCCCACTTCGCGACCCGGCCTGTGGCGTCCTAGTTCCGGACCACCTTGCCGAGGGGAAAAGACGAGACGACTGTCACCGGATGCGAGGTGAAGTAATGGCGCAGCTTCCTCTTCGTGATGAGGACGGCGTAGATGAGCTTCTGGATCTGCGGATATCGCGTCTTGGATTCGGACAAGACCTCGCTGACGAAATAGACTGGGCGCTGTACCTTGAGGGTGTGTCCCTCCTCCTCTCGCTCTACCACTAGGGCCGCGCTGACCACCTGGGTGGTTGCCGCGATGTAGAGCAGAAGGGGTTCCCCGTCGGCGGGTGGCACCAGGACCGGAGCTTTTGTCAGGAGTTCCTTGAGCCGGTCAAGTGCCTCCTGGGCCTCTGCGGTCCACTCAAAATGGTCAGTCTTCTTCAGGAGCCGGTAAAGGGGGAGCCCTCGCTCGCCGAGGCGCGAGATGAAGCGACTCAGGGCCGCCAGGCATCCCGTGATACGTTGGACCCCCTTTATGTTTCGGATTGGCCCCATGTCGTTGATGGCCGCTATCTTCTCCGGGTTGGCTTCGATGCCGCGCACGGAGACGATGAAACCTAGCAGCATTCCCCTTAGAACCCCAAAAACGCATTTCTCAGGGTTGAGCTTGATGCGCTTGTCTCTCAGCCTCTCGAAGGCGAGTTCGAGGTCGGGGATGAGCTGGTCACCCTTCTTGGACTTGACTACGATGTCGTCGACATAAGCCTCAACGGTTCGCCCGATGAGGTCCCCAAAACACTTGAGCATACATCGCTGGAATGTAGCCCCCGCGTTTTTGAGGCCGAACGTCATATTGACGTAGCAATAGGGGCCGAACGGGGTGATGAAAGAGGTCGCGAGCTGGTCGGACTCTTTCATCGCGATTTGATGATAGCCGGAATACGCGTCGAGGAAGCTGAGGGTCTCGCACCCGGCGGTCGAGTCGACTATCTGGTCAATGCGCGGCAAAGGAAACGGATCCTTTGGGCACGCCTTGTTGAGACCGGTGTAGTCAACGCACATTCGTCATTTCCCATTTTTTTCGTACAAGAACAGGATTAGCCAACCACTCGGGGTGGTACACTTCCTTGATGAACCCGGCCGCCAAAAGCTTCTGGAGCTCCTCGCCTATGGCCTTGCGCCTCTCCTCGTCGAAGCGGCGGAAACCTTGCTTCACTGGCTTGGAGCCGGCCTTGATGTTCAAGGAGTGCTCGGCGACTTCCCTCGGAATGCCGGGCATGTCCGAGGGTTTCCACGCGAAGACATCGATACTCGCGCGGAGGAAGTCGATGAGCGCGCTTTCCTATTTGGGAGACAGGTTAGCGCTGATTCGAACGGTCTGGCTGTCGGAACCGCTAGGGTTGAGGGGGACCTCCTTGACGCCTTCGGTGGTCTCGAAAGCGGTGGGCGATCGCTGGGAGTCGGGCCGACCCTCGGCGCCCTCCGCGAGCTGGGTCGTCGGCTCCTCCACGACGTTGATGGCCGCGGCGTACTCGCAGCACTCAACATCACACTCGTACGCCTTCTGGAAGGACGTGCCGACGGTAATGACCCCGTTGGGCCCCGGCAGCTTGAGCTTGAGGTAGGTGTAGTTGGGGATGGCCATGAACTTTGCGTAGCTCGGCCGCCCCAGGATGGCATGGTAGGTCCCACGGAAGCCCACCACCTCAAAGGTGAGGATCTCCTTCCTGTAGTTGGACGGAGTCCCGAAAGTAACGGGCAGGTCGATCTGCCCGAGGGGCATTGCCTGTTTCCCCGGCACGATGCCGTGGAAAGGCGCCTTGCTGGGGCGGAGATGGGCGCGGTCGATCCCCATGGCGTCGAGGGTCTCGGCGTAGAGGATGTTGAGGCCCCTGCCTCCATCCATGAGCACCTTGGTGAGGCGCGTCGTGCCGATGATTGGGTCCACGACGAGGGGGTAGCGCCCCGGCTGCAGGACACGCCCCGGGTGGACGGACCGATCGAACGTGATGGCGGATCTCGACCAGTCGAGGAAGGTCGGCATCGCAGGCTCGGCCGTGTAAACCTCGCGGCGCTCCAGCTTCCGGCGTCGTGTGGAATCATAGGCCGCCGAGCCGCCGAAGATCATGAAGCAGCCATCCACCTTGGGGAAACCGTCTTCTTTCCCTCCGTCTTCCTTCCTTTCCTCGTCGGGTTTCCGCCTACGGTCGCCCTTCATCGGGTTGCCTGCAAAGTATCTTTTCATGAGGTTGCAGTCTTTGTAGGCGTGCTTCGTGGGGAACTCGTGGTTCGGGCACGGTCCCTCAAGCAACTTGTCGAAGAAGCTGGGGGTGCCCTCTGGGGGCGGCTCACCCCGCTTGTGCTCAGCAGCCGCCACGAGGGGTGCCTCGCGCCGCTGCTTGTTCTTTTTCTTCTGCGGACGGTTGGAGGTACCCTCGTCGGCGTCCTCCTTCCGCTTCGCCTTGCCCTTGGAGTGGTCGAAAATTGCTCTGACGGCTTCCTCGCCCGAGGCGAAGCTGGTGGCGGTGTTGAGGAGGTCCTCCGTGGTCCGCGGGCCTCGGCGCCCGAGCTCATGGACGACGGGTCGGCAGGAAGTTCCCGCCAGGAACGCCCCTATGACGTCGGCGTCTGCAACGTTGGAGAGCTCGGTGCGCTTCCTGGAGAAGCGTCAGATGTAATCTCAGAGGGATTCGCCCGACTCCTGGCGACAGCTCCGGAGATCCCAAGAATTGCCAGGGCGCATGTACGTGCTCTGGAAGTTTCCTACAAAAATCTCCCTCAAGTCGTTCCAACTGCGGATCCGTCCCGAGGGGATATGCTCTAGCCAGGCTCGCGCTGAGTCGGCTAGGAAGAGTGGGAGGTTGCGGATGATGAACAGGTCATCATCCACCCCACCGGCCTGACATGCAAGCCGGTAGTCGCTGAGCCATAGCCCGGGGTTCGTTTCCCCGGAGTATTTGGCCACGTTGATTGGTTTCCTGAAGCGCGGCGGAAATGGCGCGCTCAGGATGCGCGCGGAGAAGGCCCGGGGCCCCGCCGGGTCGGGGCTGGGGCTGCGGTCTTCCTCGCTGTCGTAGCGGCCGCCACGGTGGTAGCCGCGGTCCACCCCCTCCTCTCTGTCCGCGCGGGAGCGCCTCCGCGCGTCCAGGGTGTCACAGGCGTTGCGGATGGGATCGACGCGCCGGTGGATGGATGGGGCCCTGCCCCCAACGGGTGGCGGCGTTCGTCGAGCGGGCGCGGCCTGGTTCGTCCGGGGAGGAGGCTGGTGGACAGACTCCCCCCGCCTTTCGGACAGCGTGGTGGGGGCTGCCCCGCTGGCGTTTTGCCAGCGTCACCGGGACGCGGAGCTCTCCGCCTGCTGAACAGCGGCACACTCAAGCAGGTCGCGCACCTCTCGATGCGCCTGACGCTCTTCGGGCATCTCTGGTTCCGGGAGTCGTCGAAGCAGAGCCGCCGCCGCGGCAATGTTTTGGCTGGCGCGGGCGAAGAGCTGGGGGCCATCCTCGTCAGCGCAGATGCGCTGCTGGACGTCGCGTGCTCGCTGTCGCGCCCCGCCCTCGTTGCGGGGGCGCTCGCCCTCCTGGCGGGGCGCCACGCGCGCCTCCGACTGCGGTGGCCGCTCCGGGACCCGGACGAGGGCTCCCGTCGTGGCCACGGCGCGCGGTGGGGGAGTTCGTTGCCTCCTCCCGGTGCCATCGCCGTTGGACCCCTCGGAGTGCGCGTCGGCCATGAAGCACTCACGCGAGGGGTGGTGACTCCTGCTGCTGGAGCCCGCATCGGAGATCGTCCTCCCCGCGCCCGCGAGCTCGTTGCTCGTAGGCGGCGCGTCCATGGGTCGCGCCAGGGCATGACCGCAGGCAGCCACGGCGCTACGCAGCCCGAAAAGTCGATCCGTCGAAGGAGGCCCTCCGGCGCGCGTCCGGCCACCCGTCACCACCCTGGCGGCGGAGCTAGAGGCGATGAAGCGAGTGGGTGAAGCAAGGAGAGGGATCAGGTCGATCCCCTCTCCGGTGGCGAGGAAGTCCAGGCTCCCAAAGCGGACCAGGGAGCCTGGGGCAAAACTGACGTCGTGGCTAGCCATCTGAAGCCGGTGATGTACGCGCAAAGGCCCCCAACCTGGCGCGCCAACTGTCGTTGTCAAGATGGGTGATCAAGACTTAGACTAGTAAATTTCTTTTATGCGCGTAAGGCCTCAGATGGTTGCATGGGTGACACGGGATTTAGACTAGTTCGGGCATTAAGAAGCCCTACGTCCAGTATGGGGAGCTGCTCGTGTTACCCATGCGGGTTCTGTAGTAGGGGTTACAGAAGGGCAAGAGAGGGAACCGGTCCCAAGTCTCTAAGGTGTGCACAGGGGCTCTAATGGCGCAGGTGTCTTCTCCTTTGCCAGGAAGAAGAAGCCTGTGTGAGGAAGTGAGTGTGTTAAACCCCCCCCCCCCCCCTCGTCTCTTGGGCCCTGGCCTTCCCTTTATAGTTCCAGGGAGTCGACCGGGTATATGTGAGACAGGGACACAGAGAGAGAAAATGGAGAGGGAGAAAGAGTGCGGAGTCCAAGGAGGAGATCTTGTCCTTCCCGGGAGCCGCGGTTGCCTTTGGTCTTCTTGCTTCGCCGGGCGGCCTGCGCGATCTGATCGTTGTCCTCCTCGGGAGCCGGTTACGGCGGGCGTGCGTCATGATGGCGGTGGCTTCCGTCCCGTCGGGGCTGACGGCTGCCACGACTGTCCCTGTTGTGCTGCAGGCGGCCTGAGCGGCGCGGACGCCCTGTCCCTGTCGCCGGAATCACGGGGCGCGAGGACGGGCGGGTGGTACGTGGATGGTCACGCGTGCTCCTGTGCCAGGCGACATGGGTCATGATTGTGGCAGAACCACCTGAATTAATCCGGCTCAAGTGTATTAACCATCACCATTAAGGCAATCTCGGTTAACCTTACACTTCAAACGGAGTAATCCACTGGTCTGTCGGGTATAACCTCCCGATACAACCGCGGTAGGGCGGATCGAATGCCATACATACAAACGCTCATGCGACGATGAGCCCTAGAGAATACCACATTCCAGCAAATATTACATCATTAGCATAAGTAAATATTACAGACCAGGTTTTGAGTTTAGAAACCAAGTACTTCAGAGATCATAAATAAGTTCTTCAGAGTTTAAGTTGCAGCGGAAAATAAAACAACGAAAGCTACTCGACGGTAAGGATGTCTCGATGAAGCCCGTACGAGACATCACTCGGCATTATCTCCGTTGGACGGGGGCGTATCCCATTCCACCGACCAACCAGGGGGAAGAGTGCAGGGCCAAGTCAAGCTAGCAATCATATCTTCAAAGGTCTCACCTGAAAACGAGCCACAAGCAAGGCTGAGTATACTAATACTCAGCAAGACTTACCCGAGTAGTGGGATCTACTCCACCGACTCTAGATATGCAAGGCTTTTGGCTCAGGGGTTTGTTTTGCCGAAAAGCTTCTACAAGTGGGTCCTTACTTTCAACTTTTAGCTCAAGATTCTAGTTTCGTTAACCATTCTAGATAAGCAGCTATCCAAAAGCATACATGGTGAAGCATTAAATTTTCATCCAACCAGTTCATTCATCCTCATTGTTCCTCTTCTTACTCTGTGGGTAAAAATGGTTAAGCAGTCTCAATAGCCGTGAGAAACGGACGATTCGAATCGAATTTCTTAACCTTGCAAGGGAAATCCAAACACACGTCACGTGGTTACTCCCTAGAGTCACACGTGCAACTTTTCCCCTTTCTTTCCGGGTCGTGGATCGGGGCTACCCTCTGAGAGTACAAGAGCCCCACGCCACGGTTCGGCGCCGGGTCGTGACCACTCTCTGCACTCGCCATATGCACATGGGACCGAAGTTCAAAGGGTAGGATGCCGTCCCCTTGCCGGGCCAATCAGGTACTTAAGCTTACCGATTCCCATAATCTCGACATGTGTTTAGTACGTTCAAAGACTTAACCATCACTACCACACCCTGCAGCCTTAGTATTTTTCACTCGACAGACGGGCCTCAATCGTAACCATCGTTCCATAGCCCATCCGTGTCCTTATGATTGCAGCGTGTAGTAGACATTCAACTCCTATTTTCTCGCGAGTGACAGGAAATCACTCGACTTTTACCGGAGTCCTATTAGCACAGCATTCTATCGAACCTTACGTCTAGTTTTCAAGCAAGGGTTCCTAACATCATGCAAGTAAGTTTTCATTCAACTCCTATAAACTTAATGCACAGGCAAGGAGTAATGAGTTGCATAAATTAGGAAAGAGATGGGTTATGCTCCGGGGCTTGCCTTCACAGTTAGCTTGGGGCTCTTCCGAATTTGAGATTATGGGAATCGGTAAGCTTAAGTACCTGATTGGCCCGGCAAGGGGACGGCATCCTACCCTTTGAACTTCGGTCCCATGTGCATATGGCGAGTGCAGAGAGTGGTCACGACCCGGCGCCGAACCGTGGCGTGGGGCTCTTGTACTCTCAGCCCGAAAAGTCGATCCGTCGAAGGAGGCCCTCCGGCGCGCGTCCGGCCACCCGTCACCACCCTGGCGGCGGAGCTAGAGGCGATGAAGCGAGTGGGTGAAGCAAGGAGAGGGATCAGGTCGATCCCCTCTCCGGTGGCGAGGAAGTCCAGGCTCCCAAAGCGGACCAGGGAGCCTGGGGCAAAACTGACGTCGTGGCTAGCCATCTGAAGCCGGTGATGTACGCGCAAAGGCCCCCAACCTGGCGCGCCAACTGTCGTTGTCAAGATGGGTGATCAAGACTTAGACTAGTAAATTTCTTTTATGCGCGTAAGGCCTCAGATGGTTGCATGGGTGACACGGGATTTAGACTAGTTCGGGCATTAAGAAGCCCTACGTCCAGTATGGGGAGCTGCTCGTGTTACCCATGCGGGTTCTGTAGTAGGGGTTACAGAAGGGCAAGAGAGGGAACCGGTCCCAAGTCTCTAAGGTGTGCACAGGGGCTCTAATGGCGCAGGTGTCTTCTCCTTTGCCAGGAAGAAGAAGCCTGTGTGAGGAAGTGAGTGTGTTAAACCCCCCCCCCCCCCCTCGTCTCTTGGGCCCTGGCCTTCCCTTTATAGTTCCAGGGAGTCGACCGGGTATATGTGAGACAGGGACACAGAGAGAGAAAATGGAGAGGGAGAAAGAGTGCGGAGTCCAAGGAGGAGATCTTGTCCTTCCCGGGAGCCGCGGTTGCCTTTGGTCTTCTTGCTTCGCCGGGCGGCCTGCGCGATCTGATCGTTGTCCTCCTCGGGAGCCGGTTACGGCGGGCGTGCGTCATGATGGCGGTGGCTTCCGTCCCGTCGGGGCTGACGGCTGCCACGACTGTCCCTGTTGTGCTGCAGGCGGCCTGAGCGGCGCGGACGCCCTGTCCCTGTCGCCGGAATCACGGGGCGCGAGGACGGGCGGGTGGTACGTGGATGGTCACGCGTGCTCCTGTGCCAGGCGACATGGGTCATGATTGTGGCAGAACCACCTGAATTAATCCGGCTCAAGTGTATTAACCATCACCATTAAGGCAATCTCGGTTAACCTTACACTTCAAACGGAGTAATCCACTGGTCTGTCGGGTATAACCTCCCGATACAACCGCGGTAGGGCGGATCGAATGCCATACATACAAACGCTCATGCGACGATGAGCCCTAGAGAATACCACATTCCAGCAAATATTACATCATTAGCATAAGTAAATATTACAGACCAGGTTTTGAGTTTAGAAACCAAGTACTTCAGAGATCATAAATAAGTTCTTCAGAGTTTAAGTTGCAGCGGAAAATAAAACAACGAAAGCTACTCGACGGTAAGGATGTCTCGATGAAGCCCGTACGAGACATCACTCGGCATTATCTCCGTTGGACGGGGGCGTATCCCATTCCACCGACCAACCAGGGGGAAGAGTGCAGGGCCAAGTCAAGCTAGCAATCATATCTTCAAAGGTCTCACCTGAAAACGAGCCACAAGCAAGGCTGAGTATACTAATACTCAGCAAGACTTACCCGAGTAGTGGGATCTACTCCACCGACTCTAGATATGCAAGGCTTTTGGCTCAGGGGTTTGTTTTGCCGAAAAGCTTCTACAAGTGGGTCCTTACTTTCAACTTTTAGCTCAAGATTCTAGTTTCGTTAACCATTCTAGATAAGCAGCTATCCAAAAGCATACATGGTGAAGCATTAAATTTTCATCCAACCAGTTCATTCATCCTCATTGTTCCTCTTCTTACTCTGTGGGTAAAAATGGTTAAGCAGTCTCAATAGCCGTGAGAAACGGACGATTCGAATCGAATTTCTTAACCTTGCAAGGGAAATCCAAACACACGTCACGTGGTTACTCCCTAGAGTCACACGTGCAACTTTTCCCCTTTCTTTCCGGGTCGTGGATCGGGGCTACCCTCTGAGAGTACAAGAGCCCCA
Organism: Panicum miliaceum; assembly: GCA_032594955.1. Lineage (NCBI taxonomy): Eukaryota > Viridiplantae > Streptophyta > Magnoliopsida > Poales > Poaceae > Panicum > Panicum miliaceum. The sequence continues at coordinate 16,307,525 of CM064068.1, forward strand.
CGCCACGGTTCGGCGCCGGGTCGTGACCACTCTCTGCACTCGCCATATGCACATGGGACCGAAGTTCAAAGGGTAGGATGCCGTCCCCTTGCCGGGCCAATCAGGTACTTAAGCTTACCGATTCCCATAATCTCGACATGTGTTTAGTACGTTCAAAGACTTAACCATCACTACCACACCCTGCAGCCTTAGTATTTTTCACTCGACAGACGGGCCTCAATCGTAACCATCGTTCCATAGCCCATCCGTGTCCTTATGATTGCAGCGTGTAGTAGACATTCAACTCCTATTTTCTCGCGAGTGACAGGAAATCACTCGACTTTTACCGGAGTCCTATTAGCACAGCATTCTATCGAACCTTACGTCTAGTTTTCAAGCAAGGGTTCCTAACATCATGCAAGTAAGTTTTCATTCAACTCCTATAAACTTAATGCACAGGCAAGGAGTAATGAGTTGCATAAATTAGGAAAGAGATGGGTTATGCTCCGGGGCTTGCCTTCACAGTTAGCTTGGGGCTCTTCCGAATTTGAGCTCGGGTCTTCAAGAGCTTCAGTTAGATTTACTTGAGCTTCACGCTGCTCACTCTCGGACGCGGGCACCAGCTCGTAAGTTCCGTCGGCGAGAGTCGTCGATTCTACATGAATGCACAAGTTTAAGTCGTGGTAATGGTAATCGATACGATTTAAGTGTAATTACTACAATGGATAGTTTCTGGTCATGAAATTTTGGATTTAGGCACATCAGGGAAAGATGTGCTTACTGTAAAATTTTCAGCCAATTTTATGTAACAGATTAATTATGAAAAATATATTACATAGTTGCTGTTAGATCCTTGTTCTTTTTGTACAGAACAATTGGTGCAACAAATGAGTCTACGATTTTTACAGAGCTTTCACTTAAGCATGCAGAAGCTACTGTAGGTTTTGTAGGATTTATTATGCAGTATCCAGAGCATAGAAAATATGACATTACACACCTAGGTTATTCAAGGATTCATTTTTACAGGACACTACACAAGGTTTTTGTCCATGCAACTTTTTACACAGCAACCTCTACCACAGTGTATCTCCTAGTAAAACTTTGAGAATTTTCCAAGCTAAGATACTAGTTTCTTGATTTAATGTATGTTATTAGCATATAAATCAAATAACTAGGTTACTGTAAGATAAAAAGTCTCCCAATTTTTCTCTGGCTTCTAGGTACCAATACACTAGCATAGAAAAAGTTTCATTGGGTGATTCATCACCTAACTGCAGGGATAAAATATATCTAGCCACTTAAGGTATGAAACTAAGTTTAACAAACAGTGTAGTTAGAGGTGGAGTTTGGGCCTGATCTTTTTACACAGTCCTAAACATCAAGCAACTAATTTACTGCCCAAAATTTAGGGTCAGAATTGTTCTACAGCAGTGGGTACAAAATAAGTCCATTAAAGCTACCTCGGGCGGCTCGAGTACGGCGGCCGGCCGAAATTCCGGCGAGGGGCTCGCCGGCGGTGAGGGGTGAGGGTCGGGGAAGGTTCAGGGGTGCGAGGGCTACCTCGTGGGGGTGTTGTTCAGGTGGGGGACGGCCGGGAAGGGCTCGCCGGCGTTGGAGCAGAGGCGGCGGCGGCGCGACACGCGTCGACGGCGGTGCTCCGGCGGGCTTGGGGTGGCCTGGTCCGGTTAGCTAGCTTCAGTGGCGCGTGGGGAAGCTGCTCAGGGGCTTGGCTTGGACGGAGGAGGTCGGGGTCGAGCTGTCCACGGCGAGCAGGGGCGGCGGCGGCGACGGCAGCGCGGGCGGCGGCGCTCCGATGGTTCTGGGAGGCGTTGGGCGGGTCGGCGAGCTTCAGGGGGATGATGTAGTGGTGGCTGGAGGCTCAATATGGGCGGTGGGCGGCGGTGGAGAGCTGTCCACGGGCGGGCGGCGCTCGGCGGCGGCAATGGCGACGGCGAGGCGTTATGTTTGCGGTGGCTCGCGCGCGGGCGGCCGGGCGGGGCTTTTATAGGGGCAGGAGGGGGTGTGGAGGGCCTGGGCGATGCGCGGGGCGGAGGCACGGCACGGCGCGGCACTGGGCACGGCGGGCGGCAGCAGAACGCCGGCGCGGCGTGCGGCGGGCGGACGCGGGCGACTGGGCGGCCGGGATTTGGCGTGGGCGCGGGAGATAGTGTGGCGCGCGGAGTGGTGGAGCAGCTGCTGCAGCGGCTCGGGCGGAGGGCAGGCGCAGCAACGGGCGGGGCGCGGGAGCCGGGGCGGCACGGCGGGGTGCGGTGGTTGGGCGCGGCGGGCGGCGAGGCGGAACGCGGCAGCGGCGTGCGCATGCGCGGGCGGCTACTGGGCAGCACGGCGTGGGGAGGGGGCAAAGCCGGCCGTGGCGGAGTGGCGCGGCGGCCACTGGCCTGGCGCCTCACGCCGGTCAGGCGTCGCCGGCCACCTGGCGGGCTGTCGGGCGGGAAGGGGAAAGAGAGGGAGGGGCGAGGGCCTGAATGCAAGAATTTGAAAAGTTTCAGGGGGCTGGGTGCAAATAGGGCTTTTTCTCCTCTTTCTAATTCGAATTTCAATAACTTTTGAACATGAAAGTCGTTCAGAATAAAAAGTTCTACAAGTTTGGTTTCAGGCAACATCTCATTTGGCTTATGGTTTGAAAGTTAATTTAAAAATTCAAAAGCATACAAATGTGCCCAATTTAAATTTGAATTTCAACTTAACTCGTTCTAATTCTTTTCACCCTTTTATTACTTAGTTAAGCATAGGGTTAGGCTAATGACATTGATTTTAGAAATGTAATTTACCAGGGTTGTCACAGCCTTCCCCCCTTAACAAGAATCTCGCCCCGAGATTCGGTAAATCTTAGTGTGGACATGGGTGCACATACCAGTGGTTGAGATAAGAAACCCAGGGAAATGTTGGTTTACGCAGCTCTCGGTTTCCCAGGTGGCTTCTTCTTCCGTGTGGTGATTCCATTGTACTTTATACATTCTAATCACTTTCCTCCTGGTCTCTCTCTCTTTTTGATCCAAAACCTTAACTGGGTGTTCGACATATGAGAGGTCGGGTTCCAACGATATTTCTTGTTGTTCCACAATCTCGGTAGGGACTCGAATACACTTCTTGAGTTGAGATACGTGGAAGACATCATGGGTGGCCGTGAGCTGAGGGGGCAGTCGTAATCTGTAGGCTACGGGTCCGCAGCTCTCAATGATTTCGCAAGGACCAACATAACGGGGAGCTAGCTTGCCTTTGATTCCAAATCTTCGCACTCCCTTGGTTGGTGAAACTCGAAGATAGACATGATCGCCAACTTCGAATTTTAGGGGCTTCCTCCTTTTGTCAGAATAGCTCTTTTGTCGGGCTTGTGCGGCCTTAAGATTTGCTTGTATTACTTTTACTTTCTCCTCTGCCTCGATTACCAGGTCGGGTCCAATTATTTTTCGTTCTCCGGTTTGTGACCAGCTCAAAGGAGTCCGACACCTTCGTCCGTACAGGGCCTCAAATGGTGCCATTTTCAAACTCGTTTGATAGCTGTTGTTGTACGAGAACTCTGCTAGGGGCAGGCATTTGTCCCAATCCTTGTCATAATGAATGACGCAGCCTCTCAGCATGTCTTCAAGAATTTGGTTTACTCTTTCCGTTTGTCCGTCAGTCTGAGGATGGTATGCTGAGCTGCGAATCAGTTTAGTGCCAAGAGACGTTTGCAGTTGTTCCCAAAAGCGTGCTACAAACTGAGGACCACGATCGGAAATAATTGTCTTAGGTATTCCATGTAGGCAAACAATACGATCGAGGTAAATCTCGGCATATTTCTTGGTAGAATGGGTGGTGTGTACCGGAAGAAAATGTGCCGTCTTCGTGAGTCTATCCATGATAACCCATATGGAGTCATGTCTCTGGGAAGTGTTTGGTAGTCCAACGATGAAGTCCATACTTATGTCTTCCCACTTCCAGGATGGTATAGGTAACGGTTGAAGTGTACCGGCTATCTTCAAGTGGCTAGCTTTTACTCTCTGGCACGTGTCATATTCTGAGACATACGTAGCAATTTCTCTTTTCATTCTAGTCCACCAGAAGTTTTGCCTTAGGTCTTGATACATTTTGCTACTGCCGGGGTGGATAGAGAATTTGGAAAGGTGTGCCTCATCAAGAATTTGCTTGCGGAGTTCACGATTCTTCGGAACGACTATACGACTTTCGAACCATAGAACTCCCTTATGGTCCTGGCGGAAACATTTATACTTCTCCTCACCTAGAGAGAGTTTTTGTTTGATGATCTTAATTCCTTCATCATGTAGTTGTGCCATGACGATTTGGTCATGAAGAGTGGGCTCAACTGAGATGTGATCTAGCGTGCCTTGGGAAACCATTTCGATGTTAAGCTTCCTCATCTCTGCACACAAGGTCTCATGGTAGGATTCCATGGATAAGCAATGGCAATGGGACTTGCGGCTCAGTGCATCCGCGACTACATTAGCCTTGCCGGGGTGATAGTGCACTTCAAGGTCATAATCCTTGATTAATTCTAGCCATCTCCGTTGTCTCATATTCAGATCGGCTTGTGTCAAGATATACTTGAGACTCTTATGATCCGTGTAGATATTGCATTGTGTACCCATGAGATAGTGCCTCCATATTTTCAGAGCGTGAATGACAGCTGCAAGCTCAAGATCATGAGTGGGATAATTCTGTTCGTGGGGCCGAAGGGCTCGTGAGGCAAATGCAATCACTCGATTCTCTTGCATAAGCACACATCCTAGACCAGTACCCGATGCGTCACAATACACATCGAATGATTTGGTATTATCGGGTTGAGCTAACACAGGTGCAGTAGTCAGATGCTCTCTGAGAGTGTGGAAAGCTTCTTCACATTTCTCATTCCATACAAACTTTACTTCCTTCTTTAACAGTTCAGTCATGGGCTTAGCAATTCGAGAGAAATCCGGGATGAAGCGACGGTAGTAACCGGCTAAGCCGAGGAAACTGCGAATCTGATGAACGGAGGTAGGGGGTTTCCAATCCATTACCTCTTGTACCTTGCTGGGGTCAACAGCTATGCCTTCGCTGGAGATCGTGTGACCTAAGAACTTACAGTATCCAACCAAAACTCACACTTAGAAAACTTAGCATAGAGCTGATGGTCTCTGAGTCGCTGAAGAACAATGCGAAGGTGCTTGGCATGCTCTTCCTCATCCTTGGAATAGATAAGGATGTCGTCGATGAACACTACGATGAATTTGTCAAGCTCGGGCATGAATACCGAATTCATGAGATACATGAAATAGGCAGGGGCGTTGGTGAGTCCAAAGGACATGACCAAAAACTCATATAGTCCATATCGTGTGGAGAAGGCAGTCTTAGGAATATCGCACGGGCGAATCTTGATTTGGTGATATCCCGAACGAAGATCAATCTTTGAGAAGACTCTGGCTCCAGCTAATTGATCGAAGAGTACATCGATGCGAGGAAGGGGGTATTTATTTTTAACAGTTACCGCATTGAGAGGTTGGTAGTCCACACATAATCTCAAACTGTCATCCTTCTTCTTTACGAATAGGGCTGGACATCCCCAAGGTGACGCGCTAGGGCGAATGAAACCTTTGTCCAGTAGTTCTTGGAGTTGAATTTTCAGTTCTGCCAATTCTTTAGGGGGCATCCTATATGGTCTTTTGGATATAGGTGCAGTGCCTGGTTGAAGTTCAATGATGAACTCAGTGTCCCTATCCGGTGGCATTCCTGGTAAGTCATCCGGAAAAACGTCGGCATACTCGTTTACCACAGGAATATCATCTAGCTTAAGTCCTTCCATCTTGTAAGCACAGGAATTCGTGCAATCTAGGAATGGTAGGTAAAGGGTAGTGGCTCCGTGACTAGGTGAATTTATCTCAACGGCTCGGGAAGAAAGGTCCAGTGTGACTTCATGCATTGTCATCCAGTTCATTCCCAAAATAATGTCCATGCCGTCAAGAGGTAAAAGGACAAGGTCTGTGTCGATGGTTTTACTACCCAATTTGACTGGTACTTGTCTGACCATTTGGTTTGAAGCAATTTTACCACCCGGTGTTGATATCATATATGACCCTTTGGTGTGACAAACATCCAAGACTACTTTTGCACCGAATTTTGCACTTATGAAACTATGCGATGCACCAGAATCAAATAATATAACTGCAGGCTTGTTATGGATAGAGAATGTACCCGACATCATTGGGGCTCCTTCAGGAAGCTCTGCAAGCGTGGTGAAGTTAATCCGTCCTTGCTTGACTTGCAGGGTCTGTCTCTTGCCCCTGTTCTTGGTGTTCGGGTTGGATCCTTGACCTTGGTTGGGCTGCCCAGACTGAGGGCATTCTCGTGCGAAGTGGTTGGAACTCCCGCATTTGAAACAACGATTCGCAGGGCTAGGTCGAAGAGACTGCTGAAGAATGGGCCTCGGACCATTCTATGGAGGCATCGGGGGTCGTACCATGCCTGGCTGCTGTGGGGGTCTGGCAATCCATCTCCCTGGTTGAGGGGCCCTACGTGGAGCTGTGGGTGCGGCATTTTGCACGATGCGATACCTTGGTGGTTGGGCACTTGATGGTCCAGCGGGTGCCTTTCTCTTCTTCTCTGCCCGGTGTGCCATGATACAGTCTTCCTGGGTAATGGCCATATTGACCAACTCGTTGTAGGTGTCAGCCCTGGCTAGGTTCAGACGTTCCTTGAGCTTGGTATTCAGACCTCGGCGGAAACGATCACGCTTCTTGGCATCCGTATCAGCGTGATAGCCTGCATACTGGCATAGGTTGTTGAACGCCTGGGCGTACTGCAGCACGGTGCGGGTGCCCTGGGTGAGTGCCAGGAACTCATTCAACTTCCTCTCCAGGAGACCCTCGGGGATATGATGTGCCCGGAATGCGGTCTTGAATTCATCCCAGGTGACAATGTGATCAGCGGGGAGCATAGCAAAATAGTGGTCCCACCACAGTCGAGCGGTACCGCGAAGCTGTTGCGCGGCAAAACGAGCTTTGTTGGCTTCTGAGCATGGGGCCACAAGTAATGTGAACTTGGATTCGATGGTGCGAATCCATGCATCTGCGTCCAGGGGTTCCTCGGTCTTTTGGAACAAGGGCGGCTGGGTCCCAAGGAAATCCGTGTATCCTGCAGCTTGGGGTTGGTGAGCATTGTGTCCACCCCTCTGCTGGTGCTGTCCTTGCACGATCTGACGCAACAGTTCGGTTTGAGCGGCCATCACTTCCACCAAACTGGGCGGGGGTGGTGGCGATTGTCGCGAGCGGCTGCCACCGGCACCAAAACCCTCGGGGTTGCCACGTGTTGATCCAACCATCTGAAACGTGAAAGGTTACCATTAGCAACACGATCCATATTACTTCCTCGATTCATAAATGATTGGTGTAGTCAAAGACTTCCGAAATCACAGCTAGAAGTATGGACAGAATCTCTGTTTGCTACGAGAAAAATCATAGCTTGCTGTGGGTCCATCTAAAACATCTCATACTTTGGCAGTAGTTAGAGAATTTAGGAATGCACCACTTTGGTATTTAACTTCGGCGCTAGAACTATAGCTAAGGTGGTCGAAAGGCTCGTCCTTTGCCTTACTGTCTTAGCTGTTTTTCAGCAGATTGATCGGTACTGTTTCGCCTATAACTTAAACTAGCGAGGTCCAATGATGCTGAATTTTTGTGAGAACCACGATCACAAAATTTAGCACAAGTTTGGTATTCAACACTCAGCCAAGAAATGCAAGGAGACATGGATAAAAGTTCCGACAAGTCTCAGCGATTGCGGATTTCATCGTTTACCAACTTACAACGAAATCACCCAAGTTTTATCGCCGTTCCTTACAAGTTGAGGGTATCCACATGGTTCAGGTGTACCCAACACAAAAGAGTTACTCAACTCCTAGTTAGCCTATTACAACACTTGCCAAAAGTTAGGCTACCCTATCGAGGAGTATGTGCAAAAGTCCTCCTAGGTCGTCCTCTAGAAATCATCCAAGTCGTTGACGGACGACTCGCTGTGAGCAGGAGAGTGAGCTCCCATCTGAGGTGCCCGTGGTACCTCACCCTCGAAATCCATACCGGAGATACCATCAATCTCCTGTGGCTCCTCCTCATCTTCCTCCATGTCCTCCGCATGGGGATGGTCATTCTGATCATGGTGCCACTGAATGTGCTCATTAGCATCCTCCAGCTCAAGGCTCAGATCATGGAGCTGCTCCTCCAACTGTGCTATCGTGGCATCTCTCTCACCCATGAGAGTGTCCTGCTCCTGAATTTGGCCCTCAAGTTGGCCAATCTGAGCATCTCTGTCCTCAAGATCCTCACTGAGCTCCTTAATCTGCCCATCCCTGGTATCTGCCATCATGTGGTAGGCCTGAGCAAGATCAGTGAGTTGCTCAAGCGCCTGACTCTGGAGAGTCTGAAGCCGGTAGAGTGCACTCATGCACCGCACGGAGGTATGGATAGTTTCCTAGGCGTGAAAGTTTACCAAGTACTGTGCGTGCTGCACCCTGTTGAGCCAAAAGGGGTCGTTGTCCTGTGCAGCAGGAAACAAGCCAATGGGAGCGAGTGTGACAACCTCGGGACGCTGCGCACAAAAAGTGGTGAGCGCCCTCATGGCTGCAAGCTCCCAAGTATCGGCCAAACGGCGACCAACAGCCTCAAGCTCCAAGGCGGGCCACTCTGGGTGTAGCGGGTGCGGAAAAACGGTCACGTTGACACGGCAGTGGGTAACTCCATTTTCCGCAAACTCCAGTCCGGCGTAACGTGGGGGAATTAGATAGCCCGCGGTACGCAGAACATCCCACAAAATAGAGGGAAAGCCCTCCCAGTGGAGACACTGCGAGTGGACGCGTCCATCCTCATCCACCATCATAGCAACAGGCTCGGCCATCTGAACAAAAGATCAAATGGAGTGAGATAGTAAAAAACGGTGAACAGCACAGGGACAGATTCTGTATAGTGTGCAAAAACAACCATAACTTCCACAGTTCTCATCCAAAAATTCTCAAATTTCACCAGATCACTCCTAAGGTATTTGTGAACAACTTTTCTAGTCAACTCCAGAGCTAGATAGGTCTCTAAGATGGTCTTTCTTTTCAGGTTTTACCTTACTGTCTACCCAGAATTTTCAGTGAACAGAGGGCTAGAGTTTCGTGCACCAGGGAAAATCTACCTAGCTAAAATTTACCAAATTTTAACAGCAGCTACCTGGGTAAATTTGGGACAAGTTTTGTGTTGTACTCTTTGGTAGAAAACCGCAGGAAGGGGGCCTAAAAATTTAAGGGGCAGAAGTGCTCATTCTGGACAGAAATCTGACATCCCATGGTTTCTGTTGTTTGCTATTACCCATAAGTTCAGAATTTTTGATTTTTGAACAGGGGATAGAACACGAAATTTGGAACAATTCTTTCAACATGAACTTTACCAGAAAAGGTCATTTTCTTTGATCAATAAATCTCTCTTTTTGGTCATGGCAGATTTGCGACAGATTCGCTAGATAGTCCTTACGAAAAATCTCGCTTGGATACGCAAGAACCTTACCGCTCTCATACAACGCATTTTCAGTTTCAGATATATATGTTCATGATGCATGCACGTCCTATTCGTCCTCATAAAATAAAATAATCGCCAATACTTTTGGTCTTACGAAGATAGTCTCGGTGGCATACACAATACGGCTCTCGCTATAATAGCTAGTCGAGTCTTTCTAATCGTTCCTTAACTTATCGTAATCGCGGTTAGTGTACCTGTAGAAGATTGACAAAGCATATATATTTCATGAACCTTTCATGCCAGCACTCATGAAAGCGTCCGTATTCATTACCGTTTACTTATAGAAACGATATCTGTACAATTTCGGCCGTACAAACGACGTTAACATACGCTATCGAGATAGCGTATTCACGGGGGTACCGTCATGAGACGGGGGTATGAACAGCGATCGCCATACCCTGCGCCAAACCTTCTACTCCCAATATGTTCAACTAACAGTTGGCATATTGGCAGCACCTCAAGTAAGCCACCGCTTGAGGGCAGCGTTCGGTTCGCATCACCGACAGGAAGGCCAAGCTCTCTCAGTTGGCTGAGGATCCTTACCTTCTTACCTTAGCGATGAGTGCGTCGTTACAGAATTTAAGGTCGGTTGTGCATGAAAGTAAGTTTTGACAGAAAGTAATGTGCTGGAAGTCAGTTGATAATATTTCATAAGCCAGATAGCCACCTAGTAACTTTTCCATAATCCCTTAGGGCTTTACGAACTAGGCACCATCTTTAACGTACCAACGCATTTCGCAACACACCTTCTAGTCAAGTTTTATGAAAATAAGTTTTTACGGTTTGTCGCATTCTCTGGCGTATGCATTTCGGCTCTGGAGCCCGCAGTTGCCAGCTGTGGCACCAGCTACGGCTCTGATACCAGCTGTGGCAGAACCACCTGAATTAATCCGGCTCAAGTGTATTAACCATCACCATTAAGGCAATCTCGGTTAACCTTACACTTCAAACGGAGTAATCCACTGGTCTGTCGGGTATAACCTCCCGATACAACCACGGTAGGGCGGATCGAATGCCATACATACAAACGCTCATGCGACGATGAGCCCTAGAGAATACCACATTCCAGCAAATATTACATCATTAGCATAAGTAAATATTACAGACCAGGTTTTGAGTTTAGAAACCAAGTACTTCAGAGATCATAAATAAGTGCTTCAGAGTTTAAGTTGCAGCGGAAAATAAAACAACGAAAGCTACTCGACGATAAGGATGTCTCGATGAAGCCCGTACGAGACATCACTCGGCATTATCTCCGTTGGACGGGGGCGTATCCCATTCCACCGACCAACCAGGGGGAAGAGTGCAGGGCCAAGTCAAGCTAGCAATCATATCTTCAAAGGTCTCACCTGAAAACGAGCCACAAGCAAGGCTGAGTATACTAATACTCAGCAAGACTTACCCGAGTAGTGGGATCTACTCCACCGACTCTAGATATGCAAGGCTTTTGGCTCAGGGGTTTGTTTTGCCGAAAAGCTTCTACAAGTGGGTCCTTACTTTCAACTTTTAGCTCAAGATTCTAGTTTCGTTAACCATTCTTGATAAGCAGCTATCCAAAAGCATACATGGTGAAGCATTAAATTTTCATCCAACCAGTTTATTCATCCTCATTGTTCCTCTTCTTACTCTGTGGGTAAAAATGGTTAAGCAGTCTCAATAGCCGTGAGAAACGGACGATTCGAATCGAATTTCTTAACCTTGCAAGGGAAATCCAAACACACGTCACGTGGTTACTCCCTAGAGTCACACGTGCAACTTTTCCCCTTTCTTTCCGGGTCGTGGATCGGGGCTACCCTCCGAGAGTACAAGAGCCCCACGCCACGGTTCGGCGCCGGGTCATGACCACTCTCTGCACTCGCCATATGCACATGGGACCGAAGTTCAAAGGGTAGGATGCCGTCCCCTTGCCGGGCCAATCAGGTACTTAAGCTTACCGATTCCCATAATCTCGGCATGTGTTTAGTACGTTCAAAGACTTAACCATCACTACCACACCCTGCGGCCTTAGTATTTTTCACTAGACAGACGGGCCTCAATCATAACCATCGTTCCATAGCCCGTCCGTGTCCTTATGATTGCAGCGTGTAGTAGACATTCAACTCCTATTTTCTCGCGAGTGACAGGAAATCACTCGACTTTTACCGGAGTCCTATTAGCACAGCATTCTATCGAACCTTACGTCTAGTTTTCAAGCAAGGGTTCCTAACATCATGCAAGTAAGTTTTCATTCAACTCCTATAAACTTAATGCACAGGCAAGGAGTAATGAGTTGCATAAATTAGGAAAGAGATGGGTTATGCTCTGGGGCTTGCCTTCACAGTTAGCTTGGGGCTCTTCCGAATTTGGGCTCGGGTCTTCAAGAGCTTCAGTTAGATTTACTTGAGCTTCACGCTGCTCACTCTCGGACGCGGGCACCAGCTCGTAAGTTCCGTCGGCGAGAGTCGTCGATTCTACATGAATGCACAAGTTTAAGTCGTGGTATTGGTAATCGATACGATTTAAGTGTAATTACTACAATGGATAGTTTCTGGTCATGAAATTTTGGATTTAGGCACATCAGGGAAAGATGTGCTTACTGTAAAATTTTCAGCCAATTTTATGTAACAGATTAATTATGAAAAATATATTACATAGTTGCTATTAGATCCTTGTTCTTTTTGTATAGAACAATTGGTGTAACAAATGAGTCTAAGATTGTTACAGAGCTTTCACTTAAGCATGCAGAAGCTACTGTAGTTTTTGTAGGATTTATTATGCAGTATCCAGAGCATAGAAAATATGACATTACACACCTAGGTTATTTAGTATTCATTTTTACAGGACCCTACACAAGGTTTTTGTCCATGCAACTCTTCAGACAGCAACCGCTACCACAGTGTATCTCCTAGTAAAAATTTGAGAATTTTCCAAGCTAAGATACTATTTTCTTGATTTAATGTATGTTATTAGCACATAAATCAAATAAGTAGGTTACTGTGAGATAAAAAGTCTCCCAATTTTTCTCTTGCTTCTAGGTACCAATACACTAGCACAGAAAAAGTTTCATTGGGTGATTCATCACCTAACTGCAGGGATAAAATATATCTAGCCACCTAAGGTATGAAACTAAGTTTAACAAACAGTGTAGTTAGATGTGGAGTTTGGGCCTGATCTTTTTACACAGTCCTAAACATCAAGCAACTAACTTACTGCCCAAAATTTAGGGTCAGCATTGTTCTACAGCAGTGGGTACAAAATAAGTCCATTAAAGCTTCTATTTAATGTAGAGCAAAATATGTTGCGATTCTGAGAAACTTTTTGTAACAAAGGGGTAGAGTTTGTTCTAAGAATTCCAGAACAGTTGAGTTTGCTTTTTTCTGAATTTTCTACGATTTTATACGAATTTTACAAGTTCACTGAATTTAAATCTAGATTTGAAACTTTCTTTTACAACTAGGTCCTTGAATCTTACGCGCAGACCCTTCTAAAGATTTAAATTCTTGCAATTGGGTCCTCGGGCGGCTCGAGTACGGCGGCCGGCCGAAATTCCGGCGAGGGGCTCGCCGGCGGTGAGGGGTGAGGGTCGGGGAAGGTTCAGGGGTGCGAGGGCTACCTCGTGGGGGTGTTGTTCAGGTGGGGGACGGCCGGGAAGGGCTCGCCGGCGTTGGAGCAGAGGCGGCGGCGGCGCGACACGCGTAGACGGCGGTGCTCCGGCGGGCTTGGGGTGGCCTGGTCCGGTCAGCTAGCTTCAGTGGCGCGTGGGGAAGCTGCTCAGGGGCTTGGCTTGGACGGAGGAGGTCGGGGTCGAGCTGTCCACGGCGAGCAGGGGCGGCGGCGGCGGCGGCAGCGCGGGCGGCGGCGCTCCGGTGGTTCTGGGCGGTGTTGGGCGGGTCGGCGAGCTTCAGGGGGATGATGTAGTGGTGGCTGGAGGCTCAATTTGGGCGGTGGGCGGCGGTGGAGAGCTGTCCACGGGCGGGCGGCGCTCGGCGGCGGCAATGGCGACGGCGAGGCGTTCTGTTTGCGGTGGCTCACGCGCGGGCGGCCGGGCGGGGCTTTTATAGGGGCATGAGGGGGTGTGGAGGGCCTGGGCGATGCGCGGGGCGGAGGCACGGCACGGCGCGGCACTGGGCACGGCGGGCGGCAGCAGAACGCCGGCGCGGCGTGCGGCGGGCGAACGCGGGCGACTGGGCGGCCGGGATTTGGCGTGGGCGCGGGAGATAGTGTGGCGCGCGGAGTGGTGGAGCAGCTGCTGCAGCGGCTCGGGCGGAGGGCAGGCGCAGCGACAGGCGGGGCGCGGGAGCCGGGGCGGCACGACGGGGTGCGGTGGTTGGGCGCGGCGGGCGGCGAGGCGGAACGCGGCAGCGGCGTGCGCACGCGCGGGCGGCTACTGGGCAGCACGGCGTGGGGAGGGGGCAAAGCCGGCCGTGGTGGAGTGGCGCGGCGGCCACTGGCCTGGCGCCTCGCGCCGGTCAGGCGTCGCCGGCCACCTGGCGGGCTTTCGGGCGTGGAGGGGAGAGAGAGGGAGGGGCGAGGGCCTGAATGCAAGAATTTGAAAAGTTTCAGGGGGCTGGGTGCAAACAGGGCTTTTTCTCCTCTTTCTAATTCGAATTTCAAAAACTTTTGAACATGAAAGTTGTTCAGAATAAAAAGTTCTACATGTTTGGTTTCAGGCAACATCTCATTTGGCTTATGGTTTGAAAGTTAATTTAAAAATTCAAAAGCATACAAATGTGCCCAATTTAAATTTGAATTTCAACTTAACTCGTTCTAATTCTTTTCACCCTTTTATTAGTTAGTTAAGCATAGGGTTAGGCTAATGACATTGATTTTAGAAATGTAATTTACCAGGGTTGTCACAATGATGGCCTGACAGTGAACCAGAGAAGACTGAACCGCTGTACCATGCGCGGCGCGGTCGTGGGCTTGTAGGTGCGACGGGTCACGTCAGCGGCGTGGACGCCTTTCCGCACGCCCGAGCCATGGAGCATTTAAGGCAAAGCTGCGCCCGAGACTGATTTCCATCCGTCGGGCCCATGCAAGTCCGACCCTAACTCCCCGGGTCGGGCGAGGCGGACCCTCGTGGCGAGGGGTCGGGCGAAGCGGACCCTCGTGGCGAGGGGTCGGGCGAGGCGGACCCTCGTGGCGAGGGGTCGGGCGAGGCGGAGCCCGCCTGCCAAGGGGTCGGGAGCGTCCGACCACGAGGGACGGGGTCGGGCGAAGCGGAGCGCTTCCTCCTTGTGTTGGGCTGACGATGGTCGCCGTTGCCGCATGTCGGTCCGGGCCTCCATAATCGTTGCCAGGACAGTCATTAGATGACCGTTTACTTTTCCCCCTGACAACTAGGGTCACAAAATTTGATGAAGCGTATAAGGTTTCATTCATGAAGATCGACATATGGATTTGGTAGGACAAACACGGGGAGTTTGTAAAGCTATGGAGGGGTTTTCTTTATAAAATAAAATTCCTAGACATAAAAGCAGAGAAAGCAAGGGTTCCATCATCAAACTATATCTCACTTTTCAACAACTTAACAATTATGGGTTCCCTAGGATATGATTCACAAGCTCAAGTTTAACGAGGAATAAAACATATGCAAGTCAATCAAACTTGAAGAATGCGACCAACGAGCACCATTGAGTTTAATTTTTGTGGTTAGCAAAGAATTTCATTTAAACTCATGGATCAAGGAGATTTGAGAGGTAGATTACACAAACCGCCACGATGTGGTCTAGGCCTTTTGTGTCCTGGTTCTTTTGGTCTTGTGCATCTATCTGTGGGAGATCTTGAATGTATGTGCGTCAAAACTCCGAGAGATTTCCCCCACACTTGTTCTTGTACCTGGTGCTTATTCAAAAACAAAAAGGGTGGAAACAAAATAATGGCTCTACCTATTTTAAGAAAGTGTGTACCCAAAAGTGTCTACCCAAAAGTGTGTACGCTAAGTGCCATGGCATGATATTAACCTCCATGAGGGGGTTAAGATGGGCTTCTACGATAATTCCCCTTATAGAGCAGGGGATGATTGTCGAGGGTGAACTATTCCAAATTGCATCGGAAAAGTGTCTCACATCATCCAACAATTTCTCCTTCATGGCTTCCTCGGGAAATTCTTCATTAAGAGGATCGGGAGGAGAAGGAGGTACCGTAGGCCTGGGGGGAGGTTCTGTCAAAGGATTTTTAGATTCATCTAAACGGACAGAAGAATGTCCCTTCCCTAATTGAGCATTGAAGGGATTCAAGGTGCTCTAGTTGTTTCCAGATGGATCATCCTGGAATTGAGAAGAGAACATCGAAGGATGGATTTCTTCTCCCTTCAATGTTCCTGGTTCGGGCGAGGGTTCTATGGCTGAATCTGAGGGTATCATGTATCATGCTTGGAGATCCACGCAGTAAACACAGCTACTCGAAGTCCAACAGATGGTGGTATGTGTTTTCATTTTCTGACCCAGAGAAGGAAAATTTGCGAACCAGAGTGATAAGGCCAGGAAGGAATTCACAGCCGGATGTGAGTATTATACGTGTAGAGGGTGGAGGCTCTAAGAATTCCATCCTTGGGGTAGAGAACTGTTGAGAGGATAGTTGCTCCATGGGTAGCGGGGATAAAGGTAGAATCAAAGAAAAGAAAATGGTACGAGGGCGAACCAGGTCCGAAGAGAATATAGCAACCATTCCCCGGCAACAGCCCCAGAAAACTCGTTGACGTTTCTTAGCGTCACAAATAAATCCGCAAGCGCACAGATGACATTGTAGCTTTCACCCAGGAGTATTCCAAGGGTAACGTATCCACTGAGGAACGTGTGTATATTCTCTAATGTTCAAGTTCGTCCAAGGACACCACACCAGTTCGAGGCAAAGAGTAGAGAGGATTCCTAAGGCTAAGAATCAAAGGTAAGATAGAACTATCCTAGTTGCTCGTGTCGGGCTATTAGCTTCTCACAAAATAAAACTGGTGAGTTCCAGTAATACGGCACTGGGATATACCCGAACGGAGAGGGTTTCGCTGGATAGATAGGGCTGTCACCACCTGCTACCTACCTCATCTAATCATGGGATATACCACAACCAACAGGTAAAGACTGATCTAGACACCACGTCTACACCATTCCTTACTAACTCTAGAATCGTTCCTATTCTAGAGGCATCCACTACGCTAGCGAACTATTGATCCGGCAAACAACTAGGGGGAGCTAGATCTAACTTAATGTTGGCGTTTCTTAGCGTCACCACTAGGAACGGGGGTGTTAGTCTCATCCCCATCAGCGGCACTAGGAAACGCCGTGGTGGTATGTCTTAACGATTACAGAATGAATCCGCAAGCGCACGGATATACTGTTGTAGCATTTCACCTGGAGAGTATTCGGGTATCGTTATTTATATTTTCCCAAAGGAGGGCATGATGTGCTTAAGAGATTTACTTGGTACATAACCGATGATGGCATGAATAAATGATAGACTATAACATAAACAGGGGTAAGTGATGATAAATTTATTGATAAGGGTAATGTGACAAACACAACCTGGCCAATCTCAGATAAAGAATAAACTAATAAACCTACGGGTTAGTGGGAGCATAGGCATACAATAAGGTCCTAATAGTATTTATTCAAGCAAGCAAGGGTCATGCAACATACATATGGTTAGGACTGCAGGTGCCGGGAAATAAGGGATACCAGGGAGAATGTCCCGCCCCGAAGAACATTCGGGCCATTACATCTTTCAGAACTCCTACACTGTACCCGAACGTCGGGGAGTACACTAACCACAAAGCAGCTTCGTAGCGGACGGATAGGGTTGTCACCACCTACCATCTACCCCAGTCACGCCATGGAGCACGGTCATATCCGAAGGATCCCGCATACCCGAGCACCACGCTCGTGTATGAGGTCACTACCCTAGCGTCCCTGGGTCTCCCACCCTTCGGATGGACAAGTAAAACGCTAATGCAAGCCCGAAGGCACAACGAATCGATATCCTTACCCAGATCATCTGGCCTAATCATATATAAAGCATAACTATTGAAGCACCAAGCCATGATATGATTAGCTAACAAGGCAACATAACAGGACAAGTCATGATATACTACCAAGATAGATAAACAAACAAGGGTCAGCTCTGCACTAAGAATAGAGTACTGACTATTCGAATACAAAGCCATTACCAAGGCTGAGGAATGCTTCTCTAACACTGAGGACGACTTGCTGCGCTAACAAGGAAGTACTAGCCTAGCTCCACTATCCTAAGGAGTACAAGTCTCAAGTGTGAGAGAGGGAGAGAGGCTCTAGTGTGTTGTGTGTGGAATGAGGGGGTGAGGGGTCCCTTTTATAGCTTCCAAGGATGGTTCCCACCATCCCTCTACATGGAAACCTTATCATCTGGGCTGAGAATACTAGGTGGCGACTCCTTCCCAAGATGCACCTGGACGGGATGCAAGCCAGGGTTGGCCGACCCACCCTGGGTAGCACTCCCCAGGTGCTGCCTTCCCCTGGTACGCTGAGCAGTGGGCCCATGTGATGATACTCTGTGATTTCTTTTGTCGTGCCCGTTTTCTCTGATATGTGTGTCCCTCTTGTAAGTGTGATGCAGCGGATGATCTTCTGTGCATCCTTTGTTGTGTATTCTTCGTGTTTTCTTCTTATTTCAGACTTGTATCCCTAAAATGGTTAGATAGACAATACATTTGTGGAACTAGGTTAGTGATACAATTATGTGAGTAAGAGATATAGTTTTTCTTTGTTTATGAGTCTAGTTGACGGTCGGATTTTGCACTTAATGACCGTCAACAACGCCCCCAAGCTAGCCTTTTGCTCATCCCAAGCAAAACAAGGCTGCAAGTTGTTGATCAGGAGTTGATTCAATGTTACATTTTCGAACATATACCCCAGGCACAATAAAGTGTTCTTTCCATGATTTTGAATAAGTTGGCCTTGTTCTTACCTCTTACCTTAGTCTTGTGGGGCTTATAGCTTCACCTTATCTTTGGCGGTTGAGAGTTAGAACTGTTTTGTAGAGTACTAATATTTCTTACTCCTTTGCTCAACCGTCAATCCGGAGGTTTTTATAAGGTTTTTCAAAAGAAATTTCAAAGTTCCTCAAAAGATCTCTCGGATCACTCACTGTGTATGATTCCTCACCAAGGCTTTTTATTTTTCCTTTCTTCCTCAACCTATCTCTATAGGTCAAAATTTGTGGAGCTATAGGTATGGAGGATATGAAGGCACACTTGTTTCTCATGTATTGCTAAGTCAAAACTGGATCCAAAGGAGAGACAAGTCATAAACCTTGATCAAGATGTGCAAGTGTGTGGATGTTTTTGGTGGATGGTGGATGAACTCCTTTTCATGAACCATCTCTCTGTTTATTTTCTTCTTTTGAGCATGGGCTATCTTCTTCTTCTCCTTTTTTTGACAGACCTTGTGAGCATGTGGCATACCTTATTTGGGCATGCATCTTTTTCTTCTCTCTTTTTTTTTGACATGCCTTGTGAGCATGTGGCATACCTTCTTTGGGTATGTATCTTTTCTCTTTTTTTGTATAGCCCATACTCCTTTTTCTTATGGAATTTGGAGAGAGTGGTCATGAGGCAATATGGAGTTTTTATTTGTATTTGTGGATAGATGGAATGTTTGCTCACTTCTTGTGTACAAGCGTAGCATATGGTGGAGTGTGTACGTGATCTTGATCATGGGAGTATGAAATGAATCTCACTAAAGGTCACAACAGTTTGATAAAACTCAATGAAATAACAAGTTGCATATGTGGAGGGTTTTCAATTGGATCATCATATGGCTTTGGATAGGAATTTCATATCATTGAGGAACTTTGTTTGCTTTTTTCGTATTTTCAAAAATAAATATTCCGGAAATCAAGCATCACTTAGGAGAAGATCATAGCAAATCCATTTAACCATATAATAGCTCACAACAACTTAGATTCAGATTATGCATTTTCGCTACCCACAAGTTTCAAGCTTAAGGTTTCAACATTAGCCTACAAACTCAAAACTTAGGAAGAGCACTAAGTTGTAACTAGACATATGAAGGAAATTAACAGAGCAACTATTCTTCATCTCAACACGGAAAAACTACACCATGCTTACTACTCATAAAGATGCTTACTACACATAAAGAAGCGGGTAAATATTTTTGGTCTTTTTGGGTTTTCCAAATCTTTATTTTGTTTTTAGTTTTGCAGATTTTGTTTTGTTTCATGCATAAGGTTTTGAAAGCGGTAAATAAATTTAAGATACAAGATACCTCTCGTGGGGGTCCTCCCCCAAGCTAGCTTTAGGCTTACTGCTGCTGGTCGGGGTTGTACCCCATCCAACGGTAGTAGGCCCTCCACTCCTCCTGCCAGCTGCCTCTACTCCATGGCGTGGATCCTATCGCCAGTGTACCGCTGTCATGCTTGGTTGGTTTCAATGTGTTGGTGCAGCGTATCCCCGATGTTGTTGGCCTAAACCCGCAGCTCGCCTAGCTGCTGGGTGATGGAGCCGAAGTCGCGGCTAGAGGTCGTTCATCATGCAAGGTTCCGGATCCCGCTGGAGCTGGAGCTGGTGGATCAGTGGCTTGGAGCCTGCCATGTCCACTCGTCGGTGCTTGCGCTGTGCCAGGCCGAACCACCCGCCTCATGGTGATATGAAGACTGGGGCTGTTGTGGCAGTGTTGCTAGCTCGGTTCCTCTTCCTGACCTATTTCGTGTCATCTTGCCAGGCAAACTAGAAACACTATGTCTGCGTGCTGCCTCTTCTGGGATGAGAGGGCCGGTTAGTGATTGGTAGTTATACAAATGATATCCTACGTTTGGCAACGGGATTTCATTTGCACAGCCCAAGGAGAAGAAAATCAAAGAGTCATTCGGGCCTTTCTTGAGTGTGTGCCCATAAATCAAATAAGCTTCATAGATAAGAGTACGGGGATCCTCAATGAAGGGAATGGTATTCCCATCTAAGACCCCGAGACTTGAAGCGATGCGTTTAACCAAAGAAGTACACTCAATAGGACTCGTTATCTTGAAATTTGAAAGCCATAGAGAAATCATTGCCTTTACGATGGAGACCTTGATCTTGTTGACCATGGCGTATAGTATCATCAACTCATGATTGCGCACGGTTCAAACATCATCTCTTGGAAAGAGAGTGATGTCCAACCATTTGTGCATCAAACGAAGAGTTGGATTTTGAATGTCATTGCACAAAGGCGCAAACTTGCCATGGACAACTTGACCCGAAATCAAACCCCAAAAATCAGGACGATTAAAACCGCGGCAAGCTTTTTCAAGAGAAATTGGTAAGCGTTTGTTAAAACCGAGGTGGTGACTCAAATCATTCCAAGTGATATAATAATCATGCTCAAAAAGTCGAAATGAAACATCATCATCCGCCTCTCGAAGAGTGCAAAGAAACTGGATGGTAAGAAGACGAGAACCGTTATCCTCAACGGGCACAAAACCATCCCATCCAATCGCATGTCAAACATTAGCAAAGTCCACGTCCATACCTGTTTTGGCGAGGAGGTCTGGGTCGAAAGATTTGGTGTGGCCGAAGCTTCGATTTTTGAGGATGGTGTAGGCTTGTCGTTCGCAGTTGTCTCACAAGTCGAGGTAGGGTGCATCATCGGCGTCCATCTCCATGTCCTCGGCTTGCGGTTCGGCTTGCACTTCTTGTTGTTGTTCTTGTTCTTCTTCCTCGTAGTCCATCATGTTTGGGCTTGGCGTAGGTTCGGGAGTGTGGCGGGAGCTTAAGCCACCCCGAGAATGGGATGAGCTTACTCCCGTCACCTTCTTCAACGCACCAGAAACCTTTCCCTTAACGCCCTTCATGCTTGAACAAGAACACAAAGAACAACTCGAATCGGGTTACGTTAGTGAAACGAAACGAAAGCTCTTACCCGTAGTTGTTCCTCCAAGAGTGTGGGCTTTCTTGCAGCAAACAAATGAGAGAGAGAGAGTTCTTGCACTTGAACTTGAGCACAAAATCGAATGAAAATCGAGAGCAAAGTTTGCAAGAGTGTGAGAGGGAGTGAGTGAATGAGAGTTGAGTGTGTGAGCTCAACACTCACCTCTCGGCCTCTATTTAAAGAGCATGAGATGCAAACAGTCGGGGAGGTGCCGGGCTCAACGGCTCGGAGCCATTGGAGAAAGCTGATAGGCTGCAACGGCTAAGTGGGGTCGGCCGACCCCTGGGGTCAACCGACCCCCCTGTAGGCCTGCTGGCTGACAGCCAGGGCCCACAGGCTCCCCAACGGTCAAGTTTTTTGTAAGCCTAGGTGTTGGGTTCAGAGTTGCTCCGAAAAAAAATTCAAATTGTTTTTCAAGAGATTTTGTTGCTCAAAATATTTTTGGGTTTTTGTAAAAGGAGAAAAATGGCTAGAAAAATTCTAGCATGCAAATTTTTTTTTTGAAATTACATATTCAGTGGGAAAATTCAAATAAAGTGAAACAAAATTTAAAAAAATCAAATATGGGATAATTACCAATTTACCTTTTGGCAAGGGCTCATCGTTTAGAGTCCGACAGGCAAGACTTTTCTCCGTCGTTACTTACCACTTGTCGAAGCATCCGAACCGGGAGAAGCGGAGTCCGATGTCGGGACTTCTTTCACCTTCCACATCTTTTTGGGTTTCAGTGCTTTTGATGGTGTGGCTGGTGCCTATTGTGAGGGCTTCGTGGTTTGTGGCTTTTTGTGAGTTTTGATTTTTGACTGCTTCTACTGCCCCGGCCTTTGTTCCAGCTTTTCTTTTTCTCTCATGAATTCCTTCATGAGGGTGAAGAGGTTATCTGTCTTGGGTGGAGTCACTTCAACTTCTTGAATGCCTTGTGCATTTGGCCATACTTAATCTTGATCATCGAGCACTGTTCTTTTCTGGGTTGGAACGAGAACTTCTCTTCCCTACCGTTGATGTTGAAGCGAATGAAGTAATTCCTTACTTTCACCAGCACATCTTCTGTGATTCCTTCTGGATAGCGTACTGAGGAATCGGCCAGCTGGAGATGCATTGGTGTCGGTGTTAGGTGAGTGAAATTTAGCTTGTCAAAGATGACCTTGGGCATCACACTGACGCTTGCTCCAAGATCACGCAAGGCGTGCATGAAGTGTTGGGTCCCGATTGAGCAGGTGATCGTCGGGCAACCTGGATCTGTCTTCTTTTCTAGAGGTTGGTTGAGTATAGCTGCACTACAATCTTCTATGAGCTTGACGACTTCTATGGTGGGGAGCGGTCGCTTGTTGTTGATGATGTCCTTGATGTAGCGAGCGTACATTGGTACATGCATTACGTCCAACAAGGGGACGTTAACATGTATCATCTGGATCATCTCAACGAAATGAGCGAATTGCTCGTCCACCACCGTCTTCCGGTTACGAGTAGGAAACGGCAAGAAGCTCGTATCAACAAACTCTTGCGGGGTTGTTTCTTTCTCGTGCTCCTTGTCTTCCTCCTGGCCTGATGGCCCCTCTTCTTCTTGCGGGCCTACTGTCTTCCCTGCATGGTTAGCGTACGGTGGATCACGAGTGGACTTACCACCCCTCGTGGTCACCGCATTTACCTTTTTGGAAGTAGGAACGGCAGCAGCGATTTGCGCAAGTTGGGTTTCTATCATTTTATTAAAGCTTAGTTGATTCTTGAGAGCAGATGACAAAGTTTCAATTTTTAAATTCATGCTCTCAGGAGTTTTGCCATTGGCAGCAAGCTTTTTATTTATAGATTCATTTATTTTCAGTTGGCCAAGAATAAGGTCTTTGATGGAGGGTTGGTTCGAGTTGAAATTTGAATTATAGTTTGAGTTATAATTGTTACCTCCTCCTTGGTATGGTGGGCGTGCTTGGCCCCACCCTTGGCCTCCTTGTGGACAGTACTCGTTGTTGTTGTTGTTGAGGTAGGCAGCATCTTCACAGGTTTCGGGGTAGTCGTTCCCCGAGTGTCCACCATTACCGCAGACTTCGCACGCGGGGTGCGAGTCTACAGCTTGAGCGTAGTTGTTCATACGCTCTTTGTACTGCGCCCGTTCGTCTAGGTGCTTCAGTAGGAGGTCCATCTTCACGGCAAGCATATCCGTCTCCTTGATGGTGTGCATTCCACCTTTGGTTCGGGGTTGGGAACGTTCCTCATTCCAAACCTGGTTGGAGACCATCTTTTCTATCAAGGCTGTAGCATTGGTTATTGTGAGGTCCAGGAAGGCTCCTCCAGCAGCAACGTCGAGGTGGGCAATTGATGTTGTCGTTAGCCTGTTGTAGAAGCTTTGGAGTACGAGCCACTCATCCATCCGATGATGAGGACAGGCGAGTATGTGCTCTTGGAGTCTCTCCCAAGATTCTGGATGGATTCCATCCCCGTCTGCTGGAAACTTGAAATTTTTCCGTGCAGGGCATTTGTTTTGCCCAGCGGGAAGAAGTTGGCGTTTCTTAGCATCACCACTAGGAACGGGGGTGTTAGTCCCATCTCCAGCAGCGGCACTAGGAAACGTCGTGGTGGTATGACTTAACGATTACAGAATGAATCCGCAAGCGCACGGATATACCATTGTAGCATTTCACCCGGAGAGTATTCGGGTATCGTTATTTATATTTTCCCAAAGGAGGGCATGATGTGCTTAAGAGATTTACTTTGTACATAACCGATGATGGAATGAATAAACGATAGACTATAACATAAACAGGTGTAAGTGATGATAAATATATTGATAAGGGTAATGTGACACACACAACCTGGCCAATCTCAGATAAAGAATAAACTAATAAACCTACGGGTTAGTGGGAGCATAGGCATACAACAAGGTCCTAATAGTATCTATTCAAGCAAGCAAGGGTCATACAACATACATATGGTTAGGACTGCAGGTGCCGGGAAATTAGGGATACCAGGGAGAATGTCCCGCCCCGGAGAACATCCGGGTCGTTACATCTTTCAGAACTCCTACACCGTGCCCAAACGTCGGGGAGTACATGTTCGCACTTCTTAGCCTTTACGAACTAATCCGCAAGCGCACGAATACCGAAGTAGCTTTCACCAGGGAGTTTACCTGGGATATCGAATCCAAGGAACGGCAGACGCAACCAATCCTAGAACTATTCAACCGGACCCACCTAGAGAGAGGAGATAAGAGGGTAGAGGGCTTAGCTTTAGTTAGCCAACTCGTTACCCAGATAACTAGAAGCTATACTAACTTGATCTGCTTCGGCGACTGGGGCGGAAGAACCATAGACTGAGGGAGAAATGGGGCGTCCAACTCGGCCAACGATATACTGCTATGAAAACACCCGAACGTGGTGGACTATAAGGGATAGACAGGGCTTTCACCACCTGCCTCCTACCACATCTGTTCCATGGGGTGGAACACAACCCAAGATAACTATCAAGCCTAAGCACCACGCTTCAACTATCAAGTTACTGACTTCCGCCTCACGTTAAGGCAAGAAGAAACCCCTAATGGCCAGGCTTGCTAAGCCATGCAGACAAAGGATCCCGCAGATCAAAGAAGTAAACTAACCAGGTACTGAAAGTAAAGAGAGGAACTAGCGAGACACTAAAGATAAACGAGGAACTTACTTTGATAATATTCCCCTGAGGTGGATACAAAGTGGAGAAGGACCACGAGAAAACCCCGGCTCCTTTCCTAGCTCGGCTTTTGCACAAGCTCTCACCTCACTCTCTCCCTATTCTACACTCGAACTGAAGCTACTAAGAATCTCACTTCTCTCTTGGATGGTGTGTGTTACAAATGAGAAATAGAGCTCTATTTATAGCAGCTAGAGGTCGGTAACCGGTGAAAGGCATCAAGACCACACGACCTTGGCGGTTATCGTAGCTTCCACGCGAAGTTGAGCTCCAGAGGATGACAAGTGGGGCCGGCCGGCCGGCCTGGGGATAGTGCCACTTGGCACCGCCTTTCGTGTGGACGTCCCTGACCGCTTCCTGAGGTCGGTAACTGTTGCTTTTTAGTTAAGCAACGGTTTAGGACATGCATGTGGGCCCTTTGATCCGTGTGTGAAGCATTTCGGGCCCTCGGATCAAACTGACTATAAATGCACGATCCCTGATCCTCCTGGGTGTGTTACCTTGCTCCTGGATTAGTGACGTGGCCAGAGGGGGCAGAGCCAAGCCGGCCGGCCTAGGGTAGGCCGACCGGCCTGGGAATTCTCCCACTTCGGCCCAATTTCGCACACTAAATTCCTGAAATGATAAATGCAGCAAAACTTGTGGAACTTGTTGGTGTGGTTAGTTTTAACTCAGATTTGATTTGGAAACCATGAAAACCAGAGAAATGTTGGCGGTAAAAATCATTGAAATCGACCGCCAACAGTACACTAACCACGAAGCAGCTTCGTAGCGGACGGATAGGGCTGTCACCACCTATCGTCTACCCAAGTCACACCGTGGAGCATGGTCATATCCGAAGGATCCCGCATACCCGAGCACCACGCTCGTGTATGAGGTAACTACCCAAGCGTCCCTAGGTCTCTCACCCTTCGGATGGACAAGTAAAACGCTAATGCAAGCCCGAAGGCACAACGAACCGATATCCTTACCCAGATCATCTGGCCTAATCATATATAAAGCATAACTATTGAAGCACCAAGCCATGATATGATTAGCTAACAAGGCAGCATAACAGGACAAGTCATGATATACTACCAAGATAGATAAACAAACAAGGCTCATCTCTGCATTAAGAATAGAGTACTGACTATTTGAATACAAAGCCATTACCAAGGCTGAGGAATGCTTCTCTGACCCTGAGGACGACTTGCTTCGCTAACAAGGAAGTACTAGCCTAGCTCCACTACCCTAAGGAGTACAAGTCTCAAGTGTGAGAGAGGGAGAGAGGCTCAAGTGTGTTGTGTGTGGAATGAGGGGGTGAGGGATCCCTTTTAAAGCTTCCAAGGGTGGTTCCCACCATCCCTCTACATGGAAACCTTATCATCTGGGCTAAGGATACTTGGCGGTGACTCCTCCCCAAGATGCACCTGGACGGGATGCAAGCCAGGGTCGACCGACCCCTAGGTGGCACTCCCCAGGTATTGCCTTCCCCTGGTACGCTGAACAGTGGGCCTATGTGATGATTCTTTGTGATTTCTTTTGTGGCGCGCCCGTTTGCTCCGATATGTGGGTCCCTCTTGTAAGTCTGATGCAGTGGATGATCTTCTGTGCATGCTTTGTTGCGTATCCTTCGTGTTTTCTACTTATTTCAGACTTGTCTCCCTGAAATGGTTAGATAGACAATACATCTGTGGAATTAGGTTAGTGATACAATTATGTGAGTAAGAGATATAGTTTTTTTTTGTTTGTGAGTATAGTTGACGGTTGGATTTTGCACTTAATGACCGTTAACACTTAACTAAGAAACCAAAGCACAAAGGAAGTCAACAACACTTACTATGATTGATAAGCATCCGTCGAGGTACAAGGTGGAGAAGAGCGCCGGTGGGCCCACTGGCTCCTCCCCGACTCCCCCTCACTCTCTCCCTAACTCCTAAGCACTACCTAGGCAGCCTACACCTCTAAAGAGAAGCTCCAAACTCCAAAAGTGAGAGAGGATGGAGAGGTGAGTTGTGTCTCCTTTAGAAGCCCCTCCCCTTGTATTTATAGGGGTGAACCAGGGTGCTCTCGCCCGGGATTGCAGCTTTATCACCTGGAACCAACCTTGGGGTCCAATGTGGAGCTGCCACGTGCAAGCTTGAAGTCAGTGGAGCTGATCCTGGTTCGACCGACCCACGTGGTTCGGCCGAACCAGGTTTGGCTCCAACCGCCCGCATCTTCGGGCAGGAGGCTGGTAAGTGGGCCCTATGGGTACTTGTGGGTGAGTTGACGCTGTCCTAAGTCGGTTTCGTGTGTTGGTGGGCCCTTTGATCCGTGAAATGTTGAATTCTTGCGCCTAATTTGTCCGAAGTGTGTTGCCTTGGATTGGGGGTGTGTTGCCTTGCTCTTGAGGTGTGTTTCCTCTTTTGCTTGAGCTGCATACACATATTCACCAACACATGTAGAGTATGATAATTAAGCACCTGCTCTTTGTTGGTTGGCACGCTTCGGTCTGTCAGCGTTTTGTGGCATGGATTCTGGAGCTTGTTTAACTTGCATTTCTTGCCAAATTTTCTACATTGCAAAATCTCCAAGGGAAATGTGAAAATGATATTATCGGGTTAAATATGCATGTAAAGTTCGCTGGTCATCCCAAATTTTGGGTCAAAATGACACTCAAAATTGGTCCGTAGCGAACTTTAACACCATGGCGACCATGGTGGGCGCATAGGACACCCAGCCAGTGGGGTGGGGTGGTGTGGTGCTGTGTAGTCGCCTCCCGTGTTGCCAGTGAGGGCGAAGAGGGGGAGATGGGAAAAAGAAAATCTTGTTTTTAATGCGGAATTTAAAAAAAAAAAGTGATTTCTCAAACCAAACATTATTGGTAAATTTTGCGAAAAGTAGTACTCTACAATGATATGTCACACGCTGTAATTATGGCAAAGAACAAAAACTTGGCTTCAAAATGTTATATACCGTGGCATGCCAAATGAAGCAAGCCAAACTCTGTTTTCATTGTTAGAATTATCGAGTTGTCCAACTGTCGGCTAAGTTTCATCGGGTTAAAACCCCCTCTATCCTTATCAATGTCGATATTGTCTTTGATACCGTCAATTGGACGTTTCTGCTCAAGCTGCTGGAGTTTATTTGGTTTCTACCGCCGCTGGATAAATTGGGTGGCAATGTTACTCTCCTCGGCCAGCACTAAGATCATTCTAAATGGTTGTTGGCACTCCTTAGCCTTTAAAAACTAATCCGCAAGCACACGGATACCGATGTAGCTTTCACCTTGGGAGTTTACCTAGGATATTGAATCCAAGGAACGACAGATGCAACTAGACTTAGAACTATTCAACCAGACCCACCTAGAGAGAAGATGTAAGAGGGTAGAGGGCTTAATTTCAGTTAGTCAACTCGTTACCCAGATAACTAGCTACTTACTAACCCTGATCTGCTTCGGCGGCTAGTGAGGAAGGACTTCGGAAAGGGATGAGAGGGGAGTCCAACGGCACCAACATTCTACTTCTATATAAACACCCAAACTACAATGGATGGACAGGGCTGTCACCACCTACCGCCTACCACATTAGTTCCATGGGGTGGAACACAACCCAAGATTACTATCCAGCCTAAGCACCACGCTTCAACTATCAAGTTACTGACTTCCACCTCACGTTAAGGCAAGAAGAAACCCCAAATGGCCAGGCTTGCTGAACCACGCAGACAAGGGATCCCGTAGATCAAAAGAAAGTAAACTAGCTAGGTACTGAAAGTAAGATAAAGACTAGCGAGATACCGAAGATAAACGAAGAACTTACTTTGATAATATTCCCCTGAGGTGGATACAAAAGTGGAGAAGGACCCAGAGAAAACCCAGCTCCTCTCCTAGCTTGGCTCGTGCACAAGCTCTCACCTCACACTCTCCCTATTCTACAACTGAAGTAGAGCAACTAAGAATCTCACTTCTCTCTGGAATGGTGTGTGTTACAAGTGGGAAGTGGGGCTCTATTTATAGCAGCTAGAGGTCGGTAACCGGTGAAGGGCGTCAAGACCACACAACTATGGCGGTTAACGTAACTTCCACGCAAAGTTGAGCGCCAGAGGCTGCCTGGTGGGGCCGGCCGGCCTCCCCCAGGCTGGCCGGCCTGGGGTTTGTGCCATCTAGCACCGCCTCTCTCGTGGACGCTCCTGATCGCCTCCTGGGGTCGGTGACAGTTGCTTTTTAGTTAAGCAACCGTTTTGGACATGCAGGTGGGCCCTTCGATCCATGTGTGAAGCTTTTCGGGTCCTCGGATCAAACCGACTTCAAGTGCATGATCCTTCATCATCCTGGTTTTGTTTCTTTGTTCTTGGATCGATGACGTGGCCAGAAGAGGGGGAGCCAGGCCGGCCAGCCTAGGAGAGGCCGGCCGGCCTAGGATTTCTCCCAGTTCGGCCCAATTTCGCACACTAAGTTCCTGAAATAATACATGTGATAAAACTTGTGGAACTTGTTAGTGTGGTTAGTCTTAACTCAGATTTGACTTATAAATTATGAAAACCGAAGAAGTGTTGGTGGTAAAAATCATTGAAATCGACCACCAACAATGGCCGCCCAAGTTGACGTATTTGCCATGCTCGGGGTTTGCGGCAAGGTGACCCCCTCTCGCCACTTCTCTTCGTTTTGGCCATGGAAGTGCTTAACTCATTGATCAGAACTTCAAACAGCTTGAATTTATTTCACAAGTTGCATGACAGGGTCAGTGAATGGGTTTTCCTCTACGCTGATGATGTCGTCATTTTCCTCAAGGCTGAACAACAAGATTTGGTCTTACTTCACTCCATCCTGTACTTGTTTGGCTGCACCACAGGCTTAAGAACTAATGGTAACAAATGCCTGCTATCACCTATTCAGTGCAATCTCGAGGAAACTGCCACGCTGGTTCGATTTTTCCCGGGTAAGCTTGACCCTTTTCCGATCAAGTACCTCGGTATACCCCTGTTTGTCACCAAGCTTCGAAAGGAACATCTGCAGTCTTTGGTCAATAAAATTGCCAATTGCTTGCCAACATGGAAATCACACCTCTTGAACAAGGCAGGGCGAACAATACTGATCAAATCAAAGTTGTCTGCTATCCCCATTCATACCGCAATGGCTGTTGAGATTTCCCCTTGGATTATCAAGTGTATGGACAAGAGGTGACGATCCATTCTATGGATTGGAGCTGTAGATGCCAGAGGTGGCTGTTGTGCTCTATCTTGGCCAAAGGTCTGCCGTCCTCCGGATTTGGGTGGTCCTGGGCATCATTGACTTGCGGATCTTCGGATACGCACTGCGTATGAGGTGGTTGTGGCTTGAAAAAACTGATAACTCGTGACCTTGGTCCCGTTTACCTGTTCAGCATGAGCAAATCATCACGGCTATGTTTGAGGCATCCGTCTCAGTTAGGATTGGTTAGGTAACACCGCTCTGTTCTGGAAAGACCGATGGTTACAAGGGAAGTCTATCCAGGAGCTGGCGCCCAAGGGTGCTCGCAGCGAAGTTGGGTAAGTGATATCACCGGCGCTCTTACTGTACAAGTCATCCTTGATTATCTTTGGATTTGGGACCTTGTCGAAGCCACGCCACTTGTGCAAGGCACTTGCGATCGGTTCCTCTGGAAATGGACAACAGACAACAACTTCACGACGGCTTCCGCGTATTGGGCCTTCTTCGTTGGGCAGTCGGCGGTTCATGGAGGAAATGTTCTTTGGAAAACTAGGGCGCCAGGGAAGTGCAAATTTTTCGTTTGGCTTGCTTTGCATGATAAGTGCTGGACGGCAGAAGGCGCAAGAGACACAAGTGGACACATGCTCTCTCTGCAACCAGGAGTCGGAATCTATTTCCCACCTCTTGGTAGGATGTTCCTTCTCTCGGCAGGTTTGGTTCGAGCTGCTTTGCCGAGCTGGTTGGCAGGCTGCGGCACCTGTCCACCCCTCCACTTTGTTCACTGAGTGGTGGGCAACGGCACGGAAGCGTTTCGAAAAGATTAACCGCCGTTGTTTTGACTCCCTTGTGGTTCTCACGGTCTGGACCCTTTGGAACGAGCGGAACAGGCGTATCTTCGATCGCAAAGAGCGCATCGTAGCGGCCATCGTCTCCCTGGTTGTTGAAGATGCAGGCATCTGGTTCCAGGCCGGTTACAAGACACTAGCGCTCTGCCTGCCTATGTTTGACATAGCCACTGGTCGCACACTACCAGACATGTAATTTTTAGCGCTGATTTTCTTTTCGGCTTTTTCTTTTGGTCGCGAGAACTGCGGATCATAGTTGTACCTCTGTAAGACTGTTTGCTTCTTCCCTCTTAATGAAAAAGGTGCTCAGACACGGTCGCAAAAAAAATGTTAGCACGCTACTACAAAAACGATTTGTAGCAATCCCTCAAATTTTTTTTAGGGGCGGACCAAAATGTCACCCGTTCTTACGAATGGGCAACGAGTACTGTAGCAAACGAGCCGCCCTTGAAAATCCATTTGTAGGGCCGGCTCACCCCATCAGCCGCCCTTATAAATGGGCATCATTTTCAGGGGCGGCTTGGGGGGTGAGCTGCTCCTAAAAATGTTATTTGAAGGTGCGGCTCATCCCCCCAACCACCCCTGCAAATGCGACCATTTTCGGGAGCGGCTCACCCCCTACCCGCCCTACAAATCATTTTCCAATTTCAACCAAAAATTCATTTAATTCAAAAGAAATAGCAAAATATATGGAAAAAAAACTCAAATTTGCACTAGAATCATATTGTAGTATAGAACTAGTAAAAAAATATGACAAACATGTTTCAGTACATATAATGATTGAGAGTGTTCAAAACACAAAGAGAGGCTTGAGTGCTATGAGATAGTATGATGTGGAGGTACACATTGTGGTCTCGACACTTTAAACCATTAAGTACAATAAAATAGTGATTTTATATTTTTATTAAATTCTACATGTCACATAATGCTTATGGTAAAAATTTGAAGTTTTTTCCATATATTTTACTATTTCTTTTGCATTAAATGAATTTTTGGTTGGAATTGGAAAAGGATTTGTAGGGGCGCGTGGAGGCATCATCCGCCCCTACAAATCGATTTTCAGGGGCGGGTTGCCCCCACCCGCCCCTACAAATCGTTTTCCTTTATATAGTTCCGGACTTAGAAAAAATTTAGAAATCCCGGGCGCGCGCGAGCAGACACCGAGAAGCTGCCAAAATTTTCCGCCACCGCCGCCACCCGCGCGCGTGTCTTCACTGCCGCAGCCCGCTCCCGGCCACCGCTGCCGCCCGCTCCCAGCCACCTCCCCGCGCCCGAGGTCCTCCCCGCAGCAGCCTCCCAGCGCCCGAGGTCCTCCCCCACGACGGCCTCCTCCTCCTCCTCCCCGCTCCCGAGGTCCTCCCCGCGGCGGCCTCCTCCTCGCGCCTGAGGTCCTCCCCATGGCGGCCTCCTCCCCACGCCCGCCTGCGGCGGCCTCCCCCTCGTCGCGCCCGAGCTACCTCGGTCGGCCTCCCCGCACCCGAGCCCACCCCGGTCGGCCTCCTCCCCACGCCAAGGCTCCCCACCGGTGACTCCTCTCGAGGTGATGACCTAGGGACTCGATTGCTTTTGATAGATCATGGCAGCGTCCTTAGCGCAAAAACTCAGGGACCTGTTTATAAATGATAGTTTTAACTCTATACTCCAAACATTTGGTTTCACAATCAGCGAACTTTGAAAATCGATATCAATTCACAGAAAAAACCTAAAATTTCAAACTAAAGTTCTCTGAAATCCGTAGAACTAGATCTACAACTTTTATTAAGGATCGTGGCTAGTTTCTTAGTAGACTTTGTTATAGAATAAAATGTAATTTTAATAGCACTTAATTAGATCTCATGTTCTAGATTTTTTTGCATTAGCGTTGTATTAGTTAAATTTTTAATTTTCGTGGTGGTAGATATTTCATGGTGGACGCGGGCCTTCCAGTGGCCGTGGACGCGGCCCTGGAGGCATGGACGACAACCCAGTCGCTCAACGCCCACGACTACACTTTCATAGCGCCATTAATTTGTCATTTGGCAATCGATCGCACGGAGCAATTCCCAACACTGTAAGATTCATTTCTTCTTTTAATACATATTTTACTACACATGAATAGTTTCTAATTTTCTCACATATAATACAGTATATCAGCCTTATTAGATGGCTTGAAGATGTCGTCAGGGGTTGGGTGGTACTACATTTATAGCGCAAATCGAGGTTGTTACTCCACCTCATTTAGAAAAAGTATGTATCTCTTTCGAAGTACCTAATCTACAGTAGTTTGGATCGATGATTTCAATTACCGCAACGGGTGGAGCGGCACCAATTTGGGTAACTTATGAGAGGCTAACCGTCGAGGCCTGTCTAACGCAGTTTCAAACTCATGGGTACTTTTTTCCGGACATTTCATATTTTCGAATTCAACAACTCGATCAGGAGAAAGAAATGTCATTGAGACTGCCGAGAGGCTTTGTATGCTTAATCGCCAAAATTGGGTATGAAAATG
Source organism: Panicum miliaceum (assembly GCA_032594955.1). Classification (NCBI taxonomy): domain Eukaryota; kingdom Viridiplantae; phylum Streptophyta; class Magnoliopsida; order Poales; family Poaceae; genus Panicum; species Panicum miliaceum. The sequence goes on from CM064068.1 coordinate 16,341,061, forward strand.
TTTAATTTGTCATTGTAACTTCAGCTATGTTACATGTTTCAACTTTCATAACGTTAATTTCACCTTGTAGGAACTTCCCTATGGTAGTACATTTGCGACAGTGAGCTTTAGGGCGATTTTGAATCAAGTCGTGGAAAAGTTAGATTTAACGTACATTGGTGGAGAGGCATTTTGGATCAGAGGTTTCAAGTTTCAAGCAAAACTCACCTTCTACAGGACAAATGAGCTCAACACTCCATTGTTCGATATTTATATTACTGAATGTGATACGCACTGGGCTGCGGAGGAGAATGCATTCATCCGTGCTCTAGGTTATTTTGATGAACTTCTAGGCTGGACGATTGGAGACCTTAACTACATTGCATATCTACGGAAGCGGACCAGTGGCTCATGAAATATGTAATATGCATAGATGTATCCACACTCTTTTTCTAATGGATTGTAACTTATCGTCTGAACTTAAGTATTGATCGTTGTTAGAATTTCAGAACAAATTAACTTAATGATGTATATAAGTGGCATGGATGTCTCCTTACTCTTCTCTTTTTTTAAACTGGTTATATAAGTTGATTGCATCTTCATTGTCATTGAGGGTTGTATCTGAATGGATTAATTTATTGAGAACCACTAAAAATGGCAGGAACCAATTTTCAGGGGCGCGACATGCCTTAACCCGCCCCTGAAAACCCATTTCAGGAACGGCTGGGAGGGTGGCCCGGCCCTACAAATGTATTTTTTTAGGGGCGGCCCTGCCCCGTCTGAAAAATAATATTTTTAGCTGCAAAAACTAGCAACGGGTGCGTCACCTATCCCTAAAATATCACCTACGAACCTGTAGTGGCGTTAGCGATCATCCGAACGAAGCCAGCCGAACTCTCTTTTGTCTTTTCACCTTGTTAGCACTACGGTCCGAGCTCGCTCGCTGAGCTGGCTTGCTACTTGTTAGCCGCCCTAAGTCAGTTTGCCTCACACCATCCTCGCCGCTGCCACCGCACATCGGCCCGTCACGCTGAGGACGAGAAAGGCTGGCGGTGCCTTTTTGTGGACGGGCTCTTGGCACGTTTGGGTTTTGCTGGGGCTACGTTAACCTGTTAACCTTCAGCCTTATAAAACAACAGAAAATGTCAGTAACTCAAACAAAGGGTTTTGCTCGGGCTACGTTAGCCTGTTAACTTTCAGCCTTATAAAACAACAGAAAATCTCAGTAACTCAAACAAAGCAGGAATCTCCAGACCAGAGAGTAAACGACTATAGAAATTACCTTCAATAACGTTTAGCTTTTTTTATAATCAATAACGTTTAGCTCTAGTGGTGCTTACAGAGGCTGTTTCGTTTCAACCGGAGCCAATAAAAAAAAAGCTGAAATTCATATGCCTTAACACGACTGTTGACAGGTCATTCGAGCGGGCTACTGGGCATGTATTTTTAAGTAAATTGGTTTCTTGGTCTAAAAAAAGTTGAGCTTAATTGCTTAGTCTCTTTTCATTCCAACCTGCTTCCTTGGCCTCAAAACGAAATTCCTTTGATTTTTAGCCATTCCGTCCATTCCATCCGTTCTAGCTGTGAGCCGGCACATAGGATGATTACAAAAAGACCAAATTACCCCCTCTTGTTTCCTTAGCGCAGCTCCTCCAGCCCCTTGACGTTGTAGGCTTGTAGCTAGTACGGTACACATCTATACATAATGCTGAATTCCAATGCTCCGCTGCTGCATCTACCATGGATAGTGGCAGGCAGAAGCAGGTCTGCGCAAAGCTGATTTCTTCTCTCCAATCCATATCCACGCACGTGTTGGCCGGCCTCAACCCACGCTGCCGCCGCCGCCCAACGAGTCCCCGCCGGCAGATCCACCTAGGCCGGCCCTGGACCCACCACATCCATGCAGCAGGGCGGCCCGGCTGGTTTTGGTGCTAGCCGTTGGGTGTGCCATCCAGAGTGCGGCGGCGCGGGGCTGCCGGCCGTGCGAACGAGGGCGCCGCGGGCGGGGCTGCCGGCCACGCGAGCCACTGCGTCGCGGGCGAGGCCGCCGGCTGCGCGAGCCAGGGAGGAGGCCCGGCGGGCGTGGCCGCTAGCGCTGCTAGCCAGAGAGGAGGCATGGTGACCGTGGTCGCGGGCACTGCGTGCTAGGAATGAGGCGCGGGTGTGGCTGCCAGCCAGGGAGGAGGCGCGGGTGTGGCCGCCAGCCACGAGCCGCGGGCATGCTTGCCGGCCGCGCCAGCCAAGGCCGCAGCAGGGAGGAGAGGAAGAAGAGAAGAGGTGGGAGAGGAAGATGCTAACGTGCGGGGTCTGCCCTCGGGGAGAGAGTTGAGTGGGTTGACTGTGAATAGCGCCAGGGGTAAAACAGTCACTGCACGTTGCTTTTGACACTGTTATCTTATCAAACTAACGAAAGGCCAAGAATCCAAACGAAATTCGTTGTGAAGCCAAAAAAGTAAGTTGGAATGAAAAGAGACAAAAAAAATTAATCTCAGCCAAGAAATCAATTTACTCTATATTTTTTTTAGAGCAGGCTACTGGGCTAGTGCACACTCTGTCAGGCCCAGGCCTTTCTCACCTCCCCCGCAGCGAGCGGAGGTCCACAAACCCGACGCCACCACAGCCCAGCCCACCACCGCGCTGCGCTCCCTCCAGCCCACACACACCACCCTCATCGCACGAGCGCTCGCCGGAGAGGAGAAAGGGAGGCCGGAGGACGAAACCTAGCTTGCGGCAGCCGCGGCGGAGAAGGAGAAGATGATCTACGACGTGAACTCGCCCCTCTTCCGCTCCTTCCTCAACAGAAGGGTGGTGCCGACAAGAGGTCCGTCCGCTCCCTCCTCCAACCCCTGTCTCGCGACGCCAAAAACTCCCCACCCCGCCGCCCCGTCGTCTCTCAATAGTGGGCTGTGCTGTTACCCTCTTGTTTGTGCTTCGTTCTATGTAGCCGAATTCACGGGGGATTGCGCGCATGGTAGTGGGTTCCTCGGACGGGTCGAATTCGGATGTTGCGAGAATCTGCCTCCTCAAATTAGCAGATACGGCTTTCCAGGAACAGGGTCGTAGGCAGGGGATCCTATAATCCTTCACCGTGGGGTTGTTCCGCTCCCTTCGTAATAATGCGTTTGGGAGATTTTTGTTTTGGGTTCAAATTTTAATATTTTTGACCTAACCGCAAAAGATAGTGCAAGTTTCTACTGATATAGCAGAAAAATACAAGTCTACAACCCTGGGAGGCCATAGCCAGAAAGAAAAGAAAGCTAAGAAGAACTGGAACTCGACCGGTTGGATTGGGACCTCAACACGATCAAAACACTCAACAACAACTAGCCGGTTGGACTGAAACATCAACACGGCACCACTTAGAGCCCAACTGGTTGGATCGGGTCTTCAACGCAGTCGCAACGCTCAAAACTCGTAGCAGCCCGACTGGAAGAACAACTCGTCCGAAAGGATGAGACACCATGCGCCGATGACAACAAACGATCCGCCGAGGAGAAGAGCCTAGCATCGAGTCAGCCGCCGCTATACATGACCGATCGCCGCTAGGCCAACATGGAGTTGCAACGCACTGCCAAACTCCGACAAGGTAGCACCTCCCCCGGAACGTGCGGGCCCCCGGGCGTCAATACAAGCAAAGGTTGCGTGAGGAGAGGGCGAGAGAGAAGAGAGATCCACTCGTCCCCACGCAGAACCCCGCCATCTTGACAGCTAAGAGCACCACAATGCCGAAGAGAAGCCGCCGAGAAGAGGCCGGAACAGGTTCTCCAAAGATGACGCTTCCAAGAAAGGAACGACGCCGAGGGCGCCGTCGCCGCCCGCCCGAGGGAACTCAGGCAAGGTTTTCACCGAGACAAACCTGTCACGGAGAGGGGCACCTTGACAACGCCCCCAAGGGGGAACACGGCGTCCACTGAACGTCGTCGTTGCCAGCCCGGCCATAGGCCGAGCAAGACTTTCGTCTGGTAAAGCCCTCATCCCACAGCCGCCGCAGCCCCAATGCCCCAAGGCAAACACTATCGGTCGTCCATCACACACACGGCAGCCACCACATCCATGCTGAGCCCTCGTCCACCATTGCCGCTGCACCTCATCCCTTGGTCACCAACGCCACGCGTGCAGCCACTCCAGGCGCCCTCTGCCGTCGTCTCCGCTGCCACTGTATCCCCAGGACCTGCGCCGCAAGGATAGCCCCACGCTACCAACGACGCCTCCATGGCGCCGTTGGAATGCCGCTGCGCAGGCCGACGCTAGCCACGCCACCTTGGTGTCGCTGGCGAGACCCGCGCGAACCACCCTTGACTGCGCCACCACGACGCCTCCATGCCGTGCAGAATCGCATCCTCGACGTGCCGCCGCCGACAGCCACGCTGCCCCCAAAGACCTCCCGCAGCCATGCCATCGCTGCCCCCCTGGTACCGCGCGCTGCCATTGCTCGGCCCACACGCCTTCACGGCCACCGCTGGGCCCGTGCGTCTCTCTGACGCCCAAAGGGCCGCGCGCTCAGGGGCACGCCGGCCAGTCCCGCAGCATCGCGACCGCCTTCACCTCCCCAGTCACCGGATCCGGCCGAAGCGCCACCGGATCCGTGGCCCCCGCCATCGCCGCCGCAAAAGGCCGCCTGCGCAGCGAGCAGCGCACACGAGTCGCCGGCCACCGCCAGGTCGTCGCGCAGACGGGCACCTCCCCGCCCTCGAGCTGACGGGCATGGCTTCTCGCGCCGCCGCCCATCGCCGCCGTTGGGCCGGCGCCCCTCCGCTCCGCGCACGAGGTCACCGCGCTGCCCTTGACCACCAACCTCCAGATCCGCGCCACCCAGGATCAGACGCGGAGAAACAACCCCGCCGTCGCTGTCCTCGCGGGGGCACGGGCTTTCGATGCCCCGCTCAAGCGGCGGCAAGGCGTGGACGAGCGTGGGAGGAGCGGCGGCGGCGGCGGGTTGGGAGCCGCCCGTGTCGCCCCTGGAGGAGAGCGACGCGGGGGCAAGACAGAAAACTTCGATACGCACCCCAAATTTTAATGTTGGTGCTGTTAATCCTGATGATTTTTGGATTGTGGGGAAGAAGAGGATACAATGATATATTTAGATGCCAGTATAATTCTTGCACGTTCTGGTGACCAGTTGTAGCCCCTTTTTTATCAGACTGGTTACATTTTGTTTATCGAATCAAATAGTGTGTCTGGTTCAACAAATGAACGATATGTACTGAGTGATATATTCTTTTTCCTGTATTATATTAGTAAAAAGGCGCTTAAAAAATGACCCATCAAGTTACTCAGTGACAACATTTACTGGTCCGGGGATATGGCATATCACAAATTATGGCTGTTGTTTAGTACGAAATGACTTATTTTATCATCTATTTTGATGAAGTCGCATTGCACTTTGGCTGGTTATATGCAGTTTGTGATGACAATATATAAGGAGGGTATAGGTATGGGCTGTTGTTTCCAGAGATATTAGGCCACTTTCTTGTGGTCTCTGCACACATGTGCATTCTGTTGAATTTTTCTAGACGTCTTTGAATGCCTCATGGGAGGCACTTGTTAAAGTCTAGCCTTTCTGATAAGGTCAGTTAAGTTCGGCCCTCCAACATGGCCAAGGTAGTTTTGCACATTATATGTGACCAACATTATTCTATCTATGATTGGTATTTTGTTCCAATTTTCTATTTTTCACCTTTTGCTAGTGTCTTCCACTCTTTTTAGAAATCCATTGTAACTTAAGAATGTACCCATCAAACTCTTGATGACCAAATGTGTAAGTGTAGCCAAGTTAAGCTTGGGCAATTGAGTCAGTTTACCCACCTCGTAAGGTTCAGCAAATTATCCAAACAGCCCCCTTTTCTCCCAAATGATTTACTCTATATAGAAGTTTCATCTTGGTACTGACATGCTGATTGCTCTTGACGTAAGACTAAGGTAGATTGGTAATTATGCTGTAGGATTAACTCTCGCATTGTAGCAAAAGCTGGCACTAAGATTTAACACAATTTTCAACTTATACATCAATTGCCATGTTGGTCCTACCCAAATCAATATTGGTTGGAACTGTACCACTTGCAATAGTCTACATCTATTTATTGTAGAAGCTGCCAATGCCATACCTATAGTTATATTGGAGCCATTGTATGCACAGAAGAGTGTGAAGTGTGTACCTTATCTCAACCTCATTCATTGTCTATGTCCTATGATGTCCGTCGACTATTGATGGCTTCTGAAACAATACATGTATTTCGACTGGTGGGAACACATTTATGTGGCATAATGTTGGCATAATTCTGTAGCTATGCTGATTTACATTTCTGATAAACTCCAAAGGGTCCAACTTTGCATTGAATAGAGCTGTCTGTTTTGTGCAGACATCTGGCAGTTCAGATAGTACGTTTAGGGCTTTCATTTTAGACTTCAGCTATGGTGAGGTAGTTTTGAGCTTGCATGATCGAATCATTTCATTCAGCAATAGACGGATCGATCTTTTTAACAAACTGCATAGTTTTGTTTTTTTCTGTATTATCTTTATGTTATCAACTGTATTACCTGGTCCAAAAGGAGGCTTTTTATATTCTTTTCTGGTATTTTTTGAATTATTTAGAATTGCTAATAAGTTTTTTTTCAATTTTCTTGAGACAAGAATTTCTGGCACCTATGTTTTTCTTTTGTACATTCTTCAGTTACATATGATGTACAGGAACTGTAGAGGAATTTGAAATGTGATGAGGAACTAGGAATGTTTATTGCGTGAATTAGAATCATCAAAGAATGCAGTTAACTTTCTTTGTTTATGCATAAAACGAGATATTGACCGTGTGATGTATTCCAACAGATGGTAGTTTTCATATAAGCATGTCATTATTTTAGTTGGTCAGTAGATTGGAGAATATATCTACACTGAAAATGTACAATGACAATTTACTTTCGGGAGAAACTTTAGTTTTGTGCTGTCGCATACATGGCTTTCCATACATGGAGAATGCTCTCTTACGATATATATATATAAGTGGATGGAGGCTGATCATTTAAACTTCTATATCAAATAAATTGTTTTGTTCATTTTGGTGGCTTAAGTTGAAAGGAAATCATTGTTCAACGAAACAACAGTTTTCATTAACATAAAATGGATGCATCTGAAAGCAATTTCCATTGAGTGATGTAAGTCTGCTCAATTAGTTGTAATGCCAACTGCTGTCCGATACAGAAGCAATCCTATAGTGTGTTTCCGTCAACATTTTTGAAACTCCACCCACCAATATTTATCATCAAAAGTACCTCTAGTAGTCCTGGAGTGCGTGCTTATATTTCGAGCCTGATTATTATTGTTATTCTATTTTGATATGTAGCATGCTTTGCAGTAAGGTTACATGATTATTGACTTACTTGCTTGGTCTGATCACAGGAAAATGGAGGAGCATAAACCAAAGGAGCAGAGGCCCAAGGCCAGCGAGAACAAGCCTGTGATGAACGAATGAACATCTCTGGAAGCGGCATTCATTAGCCCTGTGGCGAACCTCAATGTCCGGCTCCTCTGTTTGGCTTAAAACCAACTCTTCCTATAGTTTTAGCCATGTCCTAGTTTCCCCTTATAGTCTTAATCGCTCTGGCTGAACATGGCGACAGTGCAACGGACATGAAGCTTGAACTACCTATGGGACTATTATCAATTTGAGAGACCCATGATTGACAACTTTTCAGCAGCCCTCCTGTTACCGCCGCTGCGGTTGGTACAAATTTGTGGGGCGCCACCATGTTCATGCCTGCTTTTCCACCTCCCCTGCCTCTACCCTCCAACTTTATATAGTATCTAGAGGCAGGATGGTGTAAAGTGGTTCTTAGGCCGGATCTTCGCCCGTGGCGTTGCATGGAATCCGGAAGTCTTTGAATTTGTTGGATGGGAATCGTGGTCTGATTTGCTTGGGGTCCCCTAATTTTGCGGGATTGCGGTCCTTTTCCGGTGTTGTTGTGTTGCATGTGAATCTGAAGGTGCGGTGGATCCCTTGTGACTGTTCGTAGCTACTGTTTGTTGGGTTGGGTTGACGTTTGCATTGATCTTACCTGGTTGGTACTATTGTTCTTGCAAGCAAAGGTGAACAGCTACCCACCGAAAGAGTGGAGAGTTACCCTTCATGGTCGTGTTCAGGAAGTCAGTCATATGCTCACCACGCTGTTGTTCCTGCACGGTAAAAGTTACTGAGATGCCATGTTTATTAATCTGTTCTTTTGCTGCAGGTTTAAAAGTTAGGCCGTGTTTATATCCAAAAATTTTTTGACCAAAAACATCACATCAAATGTTTGGACACATGCATGGAGTATTAAATGTGGATAAAATAAAAAATCAATTGCATAATTCGCGTGTAAATTGCGAGACGAATCTTTTAAGCCTAATTACACCAAGATTTGATAATATGGTGCTACAGTAAACATTTGCTAATGACAGATTAATTAGGCTTAATAGATTCTTCAAGCAGTTTACAGGCGGAATCTGTAATTTGTTTTGTTATTAGTCTACGTTTAATACTTTAAATGTGTGTCCGAATACTTTAAAAAATTTACATGCAAAGAACTAAACACGGCCTTAGGTCTCGTTTAGATCCTCGTGTAAAGTTTTTAAAATGGAATTTTCACATTTGAAGTATTAAACATAGACTAATTAAAAAACTAATTGCAGATTCGGTCCGTAAAACGTGAGACGAATCTAATAAGCCTAATTAGTCCGTCATTAGCATATATTTACTGTAGCAATATTGTAGCAAATTTATTGTCTAATCATGATCTGATTAGGTTCATTAGATTCGTATCGCGATTTACAGTCCATTTGTGTAATGCGATTTCCTTTTTAATTACATTTAATACAACATACATATATCCAAATATTAATGTGATTGATGTGTAAAAATTTTGACGGGTAGCTAAACCAGAACTTACTCAGTAACGGTCTGACAGCGGAAACACAACGATAGCTCGAAAAGGCACAGCCCCAATAATTTGAGGCGACCTCTGATCGCCTGCCTGCCCTTTTAATTCACCCAGAGCAGCTTCACAGGCTGTTTGGTTGTTCAGCGAGTTGGTGGTCGAGTCCAGCCCATTACACTATTCCCTACACCGTCTGGTCGGGTAAATTATGAGTCGGATTACAATCAGAACCCCATGATTATATTAGTCGCCGACTGTTGAAGAAACCGTCCCTCTCCTCGTCCGGTCCCTTGCACGACGTCGTTAAGAGACACAAGATCGTCCCTCTCCGTCAAGTTCGTCCATGTCCGGATCCGCCGCGGTGGCGGCGCAACCGCATGCCCTCGCGTACAATGCACGGTCCTCGCGTTGTTTCTCGCCGTATTCACATGCCTCGCGTAAAGTCCGGTGGCAATCAGGCACCTACAGTCCGACGCAGCCGGTCGAACGAACAGGAGAGAAAGAGGAGACGGTGGGAGGAGTGGGGGGAGGGAGGGACAGTGAAGCTTGCAGTCATGGCGCAGGGGCCCCGCCGGCCAGCCGGCCGGCAGCGCTGCACGGGCAGCTGCAGCGGCAGCACAGTGACGGCATTTGGAGCTTTGCGAGCAGATCCGAGGAGGCACCAGCGAGGGAACTTGGCGCCCTTGACTTTTCCTGGCAAGTAAACGCGTGGAAATGGGGGAAATTTATTCAATCTGCCGTCCTGCGGGGCCTGACGAAAATGGGTGGTGGCAGATGGCTGCCTCTGGTGATTGGATTGCCTGGGGACTATGTGGTCGCCGGTCAGGCATGTATGATGCTGCTGTGACACACATAGTTTCGTCGTCAGTTGCTGTCTGCAATGTACCAAGGCCTGGTTTAGTTTCATACGAAAACTTTTACACATCAATTACATCAATATTTGGACACATGCATGGTATATTAAATATAGTCGAAAAAGAAATCGCATTACATAAATGGACTGTAAATCACGAGATGAATCTAATAAACCTAATTAGGCCTTTGTGGGGTTTAACTGGTATTTTTATGCTAGGGAAACTTTCATACTTATTATTGAATATAATTGGAATTTAAATATTTATGAGGGCTGCAAATTTATTATTTTATCTATATCCGTAGAGCATATCGAGAGAGCATTGGTAGAGAAAATCTTTGCATTATCGACCAAATATATGCACATGTTGAAACTCCGCTGTCATTAGAATATCGGGAGTTAATCTAAATTTTTAGGCATATATATTTGGTACATATCAGAATTTATTATTTTATCTATAGCCGTAGAGCATATCGAGAGAGAGCATCGGTAGAGAAAACCTTTACATTATCGACCAAATATATGCACACGTTGTCATTATAATATCGGGAGTTAATCTAAATTTCGAGGCATATTTATTTGGTATCTATTAGAATTTAAATATGCTAAGCATCCACCTGAACCTACCAAGAATGGAAGTCGAGACAACACCATAGTAACTCTTATCTTAATCATTATGGATTGAGAAGCATGTGTTTATCTACAATAAAATTAAAGTTATCCTTCGTTGGACAGGTACACCAAAGGCATATGTGAAGAACTGTAATCCACCGAAAAGAATATTTGGTATTAAATTAGCATGAAGTTGCGAGAAAATGTAACTAGTATCTAGAGGAAGAAAGGGAGTTTCTTTTGCTGCAGTAAATGTTGGCGGCAGACCATGATCCTAGGTTCGGATTTTGCGTGACATCTCAGCAATAAAATGTTGAAGAAAGTTAGTTGCCAGTTTTTCCGTATGAGATACCTTGTGTTGTGAGGGTTTTTGCCTACCACTATCATCTATAGTTATCTCCATTTTGCGAAATTGGGTGCCTAATTCACAGTTGCTCCTAAACGATTCAAATGGGTACCATCTGGTAAGTTGTAATAAATAGAACAATCCTACTATAAATAGTTGCTACCAAATTTTTCACCGTAATTACTGCTCAAAATAATGATAATATATTGAATCTTACTGAATATGGAAAGCTTTGAGCGTTGTGGGAAAAAGAAAAGAAAACACTACTGCTATTGAAGGGGAAGAGTTCCTAAGATTTATGGAGCTGAGCAACTCGAGTAACACATTGTGGGAATGGGAAAAATTCTCAAGATTAATGGCGCCGCATGACAGCATTGGAGTAACGCAGCACGTCTTGAGGAAGGATGTAGAAACAAATCCTTGCGCTAGCTCATATTCTGGCTACCCGATTAAACAAGGTGGTGATCCAACGGATAACATTTATTGTAGACGTGGCCTAACGTGCGCTTATTTTTCGCCCGATAGCAGGGTCAGTTTTCGTATTTTAAAAATTGCTACAGTATTGCTACAGTAAGCATATGGTAATGACGGACTAATTAGGCTCATTAGATTCATCTCGCAATTTATGGACGGAATCTGCAATTAGTTTTTTAATTAGTCTATATTTAATACTTTAAATGTGAAAAGATTCCATTTCAAAAACTTTACACGAGGAACTAAACAAGCTTAAATAAAAGCAAAGACAACAGTTATGAACCACATATGTATATGGACTGGACAAGCTTAGGATCGGGATGCATCCCCATTGTAAACTCGCGCATAAGATCATAATCCAAATTCCAAATTTTACCAGAACATGTATAATTCCCCGTGTTCTCTCTTATGATATGCGATACTTTGGCACTTTAAACGTTGTTGGTTCTTCGAACGAATCATCACTAAAACCGTTAGTTTGCCTCCACTCGAGTAACCGCGTTACACAATCAGTGAGATCATCGTCAATGGCTTTACCATCAAATCCCCGGTGACGAGCAGCTTTATCACGGCTACCATCGATCGTCTCACACCATGCTCCTGAACTCGAACGGCCTCACCCATAAAACCCCATCATTTCCACGCCGGTACCGCACATAATCCATGGAAAGTTGAGAAGCATGCAGCCTCTGCTTTTAGTTGGGCTCTAGCCTTTCACATCGCCCAAAGTAAACCGCCGGCATTATGGCCCTGATTGTGCAGCGTCACGTACCAAGCTGAGCTGATGCCGCCGCCGGTTTCTGCTCATCCTCCCTACTCGTCACTTACCTCCCTCCTTGCACAAAATTCTCAGATCACGTGACAATTTGGCCGCCATTGCAAGAGTGTCAGGACGGCTCTTTGATTTCCATGGTACCGGACTAGTGGACCGTGGACTAGACGAACCCTCCTCTCTCTATTTTTTTTTGAAAGAATCTCCCCATTTTTTCCTCTACCTGTCTACCATGTACCTTGGCAGCGTGAAGACCTAGCTAGAGGAGGCAGTACTTGGCTGGTTTCACTGCCTCTCCATCGCTCTGAAGAGAAGGCAGCCTACAGTTGGAAGGACAGGGGCTTCTGTTTGACTCGTGCAGCCGGTGCCTGCTTTATGTGAAATCTTGACAAATGATCACTGCACTGCACTGCATGCATGCCGAGTGACGAGTGACTGGTAAAGCTGACAGCCATCTGGCCCACCTGTCTGTCGCGCTTGCGGCCTGCAAAATTTTTCACCTACTCGACGTTTTCATTCTTGCAGAGGGGTTTACACAACAAACACTTCTTTTGTGCAGCTTTGTTGTTTTTTAAAAAAGGTTGAGCTTTGTCAAATCTGTGCATAAAAGTAGTTGATTTGTAACTAACTCCTAGTGATACACAATTCAACCCCCTATTTTTAGGAGCTGAAAGGAGATTTAACTTTGACAGGGTGAAGGAGGATGAGTACTCCAACAATGTGTGGCGATATGAGCTCGCGCCGTGAAGGAAGTGGTGTGACAGAGCTTCTTGGCCTTTGAGCTACGCAAGGGAGTAAGGCAGCCTGACTGACTGAAGCATGGAAAAGGAAAAGACGGAAAGCAAAAATAAAAATCAAAGGGACAAGGAGCGGTGAACTGTAGCCTAAATTTTTTTTTGAACGTAATGGCAGGAGCTCTGCCTTTCAATTAAGAGAATAAGAAAAGAGTTTAATAGGTAAAAAAACGCGGCTCCCCCAGCTGCGAAACAGAAAAAGAGTATCAACGCTCTTTCCCACAAACTACACATGATGTATATCGCCAAGCCGTTGAAATCGCGACGTTGGTTCTTGCGCACCATCTTTGCCGTTGTCCCCCACCAATCACTTATGCAAACATAATTTGCAGGGTTGGTTTGTTGGGGGAGGGCCAATTGCTCCCAAGATAGTACCTGGTTCCAAACTTCCTAGGCAAAAGGGCAAAGTAAGCATAGGTGTTGGCCGGTCTCCAAAGGCCCATTGCAAAGAGCACATGAAGTCTAATGTGGCCAGCCTTGACGCGCAAGGTTGTCGGACGTTAGGATTTTATTTTGGATGAGGATCCAGGCGAACACTTTGCACTTGTTTTCAGTCTTCGCACGCCAGATAATGTCTGTCTTGAAACTCCGAAAGGATCCAATAAACTGGCCCGATAAGCTGACCGCGCCGAATAAATGCCACCCACCATTTCCAGGTGTCGAGTCCTCCAGTTCTGAATTTAGTTGCACTCCTTGGATTCGAATCCAAAGCGAGACCAATTCCTCAAGCTAGTCGGCAGTTGTTATTTTATTTTGTAGTGCACTGATCCAAGAGTTGTTTGTCAATTCTTGTGCTACTGTTTTATTTTTTCTTTGTACTAATTCAAAGAGTTGTGGTGCCAGGTTTCTAGGAGCCTCTCCATCTAGCCAGGCATGGTGCCACAACCTTGTCATCTTTCCGTTGCTAATAGTTATTGTGGTGGATGCATTGAACAAGAGACAATCCATCTCGGTACATGGAGTTTCAAGGCTGGACCAAGGTTTGTTGTTAGTATTCCATTCCTGCTATAACCAGCGCAAACGAAGGGCTCTACCAAATTTGTCAAGGTCCAAAACTCCAAGGCCGCCCAAGTCCTTCGGCCTGTTAACAGTCGGCCAGTTAACCAAGCAATGGCCGCCATTTGCGTTTTCCTCACCTTTCCAAAGGAAGGAGCCACGCATCTTGTCAATCTGTTTTCTCGCCCAAACTGCTAGTGGGAATACCGTCAGATGGTAGACCGGCATGGAGGATAGCACCGAAGTTACCAGAGTTAACCGCCCCGTGCGGTTCAAGAGTTTGCCCTTCCAACCTTGTAGGCGCTGTCTAATCTTTTCAATCAGCGGCTGCACATGAATTTTATTCAAGGCACGGGTGTGCAGCTGGAGGCCAAGATATTTGCAAGGGAAGGTCAAACGAGCCCCCGGGAAAGGTTGGAGTATGTGGTCGAGATCAATAATTTCACACCGGATTGGGTGGATGGAGCTTTTTTCAAAGTTTGTGACGAGGCCGGTAACATTACCAAACATTTCCAATATATCTTTGACTGCTTGCAGCTCAATCTGATTTGGGTTGATGAAAATTGCCGCATCATCAGCATATAGAGAGGTCTTGAATTTTGTCACAGTGAGGGGGGAGCGGTGTGAGCACTCCTTGCTGGGTTACTAGGTCGAGGATTTTTTGCAATGGATTAATAGCAAGGATGAAGAGCATGGGGAGAGAGGGTCACCTTGACGCACCCCCCGTTTGTGTTCAAAACTGTCCCTTGACTGCCATTAAGGAGTGCCCTCGATGTTGCCGTGCTGAAGAGGATGGAGATCCATTCACGCCATCTTGGCCCAAAACCTAGTGCTTGCAGGACCTCCAGCAAGTAACTCCAATTTATGGTGTCGAAGGCTTTTTGGATGTCAAGTTTCAGGAAGAGGGCTGGTTTCTTTAATCTGTGAAGCCTTCGCACTGTGTTTTGGACATAGAGGAAGTTATCTTGGATGCAGCGTCGTTTAATAAAAGCACTCTGGCAGTTTGAAACCAGCTTGTTTAGGTGGGGGCGAGCCTGTTAGCCAGCAATTTAGAGAAAATCTTGGCGAAACTATGGATCAGGCTAATGGGTCGATAGTCCCCCATATGCTTTGCATCCAACTTTTTTGGAATGAGGATGATATTGGCCAAATTGAGTAGGTTGAGGTGCTGGGCGTTCAGGTTATGGAGCTGGTTAAAAGCAGCTGTGAGGTCAAATTTTATAATCTCCCAACATTCCTTAAAGAAGATGCCCGTGAAGCCATCAGGACCTGGCGCCTTATCGCTTGGCATGGAGAAGATTGTGTTCTTGATTTCCTCTTGTGTAAAAGGGGCCTCGAGGGAGGACACATCATGCTGCTGGTACCCTAGTGAAGGTCATTGGAAGGTGGCTGGCCTGGTTGTGGTTGTGCCGAGATGCTGCCGGAAGTGGTCAGTGATCACCTTCTCCTTGTCCTCATGTCGGAGCACAAGCCCATTAGCAGTATGCAAGCATTGTATGAAATTTTTTCTCTTTCTTGAATTTTCCCGGAGTTGAAAGAATTTTGTGTTAGCATCTCTAAAGCGAATGTATGTGAGCCTGGAGCGTTGTCGGATCCTTGATTTTTCAATCATCGCAAGCCCCACCGAGCGAGCTTTCAGTCGCCTGAGTAGTTCGAGTTCCTCTTGCGAGAGTAATCTGTCCTTCCTGGGCGGTTTCAAGGCGTAGGATGATTTCCTTAACTATTGCTAACTGAAGTTTTGTGTCTCCAATTTTGGTTTTCCTCCATCTCTTGATAGCTTTAGCCGTTCGCGCCATTTTAATGTGCAGACATCTTAATGGCTGGAGTGAACTCACTAGTTTATTCCAAGCTTCTTGTACTACCTCTTTGAATCCTTCCATGTGCACCCAAAAATTTTCAAATCTGAAATAATTCTTGGGCGTGTGGTCGAGTTCTCCCTGAAGGAGCAATGGAGAGTGGTCAGACATAAGGGACGGTAGGGAGTGCAGGCAGGGAAGAGGAGCTCCCAGTCAGTCGTGCAAAAATTTCTATCGATTCTTGTCAGTGTCGAATTGTCTTGACCATTGCTCCATGTGTACCGGCGACCATTTAAGCGAATCTCTTTAAGGTGAAGGTCATCGATAGTTGCTCTGAACGAGCCCATGAGCTGACGATTAAGGTTTGTGTTGTTCTTGTCGGCCGCCTGGTAAATGAGGTTAAAAGTCTCCCAACACAAGCCAACGGTCATGCGCAGGCGTCGCTATGTCCTTAAGTTCCTGGAGGAACAAGAGTTTGTCCACATCCGTTTGGGACCCATAAACCACTGTGGTCCACCACTCCAGACCATCAGCTTTCATGGTGACCTTGGCTGTGATAGCATTGTTGGAGAGAGAGACGTGTGATAAGGAGAAGTGATCCTCAGAGAGCGCTAGCAGGATGCCTCCTCTGGTCTGTGTGGGCCGGCAGTGCAGCAAAATTATTTAGGAACTTTGCACCTAGCGTCCGCAAGATTACAGCTTGGTCAATTGTTGCCAGCTTAGTCTCTTGTAAACATACAATCGTGCTGCCAGTGTCCCGAACTAGTTGATGCACAGAATCTCGCCTTGCTCCATCATTTAAACCCCGGACGTTCCAACACAAAATCTGACAATTACCTTGCGACATTGGAGGAAGGTTTGGACCCAAAGAATAAGACCAGTAGAGCAAATAAATGATGTCTCATAAAGAAGCTTACGATGATGGCATAAACAACCTGCCAAAAGCACTGAAAGCCTGAGGCTGCAAGCAGGGGCATGGACGACGGCCGACTGGAGAGTTTAGTGCAGGTTCTTGGCAGCTGATGGCCTCTGGCTACCACCAAGAAGTTGCACTGACAGGAACAAGGGAGGCGATGCAAGAAACACAAAAGCTGATAGCCTTAAAAATGCACGCTCGTCTTGTTCCCCTTTTTCCGTTCTAGCTCGTCCAGCGGTTGCAACTTCATAATTGTACAAATTTACCTTCCCTCACCCATCATCGTAAGATTGGACGCGCTTTCACTCCCATTGAAGGTTTAGGTGTTTACCCGTCCAAAAATAGGTCTTCCATTTGTTGCTATAAAATTACAGCTTTTTCTTGAAAATTAAGTAGGAGAACTGCTATATATCATATAGGGAAGAGAACACAATGTCTTACGTAGTCGATATTACATATAAACTAAAACTATACTTTTAAGATTTTCTAATAACTTTCCTCAAAAAAAAATTTTGTAATAACGAACCACTAGTTGTTTGCTTCAGAGGATGTGAAAAAGGCGGAACCATTTTCTGTTATTATCCAAAAATAAAGATGTTCGTAGATAATGGATTTATAGTTCGAATTGAGCACAACAGAGAAGTTGGTAGTAATCCGAACATCGTTTTTTAATCCAAAATACAAATAACTACATAAACCCTCATCACCTACAATACTGCTAAACCTCGCAACCATCCTCCCTCTCTACTTTTTTTATCTTTTAACCACCTCCAATCTCTCATCTTCAATCTTGCCGATCTTTCTTTACCACCCTTCCTCTGTTTCACATCCCCCACCCACCCCACCCCACCCCACCCAGCCTCTTCTTCCCCTGCTCCTCCGCAGCCTCTCGGCTCTCGCTCCATGCCAAAGCCCACCGCAGCAGCAGATCACAACGCGTGCCGCCTCCATCCAACGCCGGAGCACACGCGCGCACAGGTAGTTAGCTAGCGAACAAACCCACACACGCCGCCGACACGTCGTCGCCAAGCGAGCAGAGATCACAGGCGGCAACCGAAGAAGACGACAATGGCCGCGGCGCAGGCCCAGCTCTGCCGCGCCATCGACACCGACAGCGGCGGCGGCGGCGGAAAAAGCGCTAGCGACGGCGACAGCGACGCCATGGCCGTGGCGTCGGCCTTGCCCCTCTGCCTCTTCCACGACCTGGTCGGCGTGGCGGTGTTCCTCGCCTCGCACCCGGTCCACGCCGTCTACCTCCTCATCTTCGCGCGCGGCCTCGCCTCCCTGGCGGCTTTCTTCTGGCCGCTCCTGGCGTCCACGTCACTCCTCCTCGCCGTGCTCGCCACCGCCGGCCCGTACGTCGGCGGCGGCGCGGAGTGGCCCGGGGTGAGGTCCCTCGGCAGGACCTGCGGCATTGCCGTCGCCGCGCTCTGCGCCGGGCTCCGGCCCGACGGCGCCGGCGCCGGCGCCGGGCTTGTCGGGCAGCTCTGCTCCTTCGTCCTGGGACCCACCGACGCCGCCTCCGTCCTCCGCGTCGAGGAGATCATGGGTGAGCCCTGCGACACCACTGCTGTTTGCTTTGTCTTGGACGAGGACAAGAGCTTGTTGTTGCTAGGTGGCGACGGGTGCAAGGAGCTTTCATTCGAGGTGCCAACAATGGGCAGCGCCATTGGTGAAAGAAGCTTCTTGGATTACGATGATTTTGGTGATTTGAAGGACGAAATCGATGACAAAGTTGTGATTTCCGAGGATTTGAAGGTCTCTAATTCTTTGGCCGAGCAATGTTGCCCCAGGGACACATTATTTGTGCAAGAAATAGAAGTAGGGGAAGAAGAGGAGAATGACATTCAGGGGCAGGGCCTCATCTTGTCAGCCATTGATGAGGTCAGTGACGATGTTGAGGAAAAGAGATTGGAGTGTGACCCAGTGTCAGTAGAGATCAAGAAGTCCGATCCAGTGCAAGCATTAGAGATCAAGAAATTGGAGCCGGTGGAGCCAGTGGTGGCCAAGATATTGGAGATCAAGAAACCTGAGCCAGCGCATGAGGTTGAGATCAAGAAATGCGAGCCGATGCAACCAATGCAGATCAAGAAATCTGAGCGTGTTGAATCAGTGGAGACAAAGAAATCTGGGCCAGCTGAGTCAGTGGAGACCAAGAATTCTAAGCTTGTGCAAGCATTGGAGATCAAGAAATGTGAGCCAGTGCAAGTACTGGAGGTCAAGAAATTTGAGCCAGTAGAACCGCTAGAGATCAGGAAATCTAAGCCAGTTGAACCAGTGGAGATCAAGAAGCGAGAGCAGGTGAAACCACGCTCTTCGATTGCTCAGCGCATCAAGCTATGGGAAGCACAAGTATCTGGCAATATCAAGCCAGTGCTTGAGGACAAGGAGGAAAGTTCAGTTGAATTCAGTTTGGAGAAGGCGCCAATCAAGGATGCGAAGCAATGCGTGCGATTTGAGGCCGATCCTTGCGTCGACAAACGCGACAATGAGCACCAAGATCAAGAAGTTGCCTCCAGTGAAGAATCTCCCAATGAACAGCAAGAGCAAGAAGTTAAGGATGTCAAAGAATATACGCGCTCAGAGACTGAAACTTCCAGTGAAAAATGCAGCCAAAACATTGAGGCTGCCCAAGCTGTTGCACAGGCTGAAGAAGAGCTACAACAAGACTGCAAAGATGCGCAGCCTGAACCAGAGCTGCAAGAGCAGGCGCACAAAATCGAGCAACCTGAGCAAGAACTGCAAGAAATGGAGGAGGAGGTGTACACGGACGTGACGGCGTCTCCAGCCATGTGGAACGGGAGGGAGAGTCCACTGAAGTCGACATCGATCGCCGGGCGGGTGCACTCGCGGACCTCGTCGGAGAATCTCGTCAGCGAGGGGTCACCGTCGTGGAAGGACAAGGAGTGGAAGCGCACGCTGGCGTGCAAGCTCTACGAGGAGCGCATGCAGCTCCGGCTGTGCCGCGACCGCGCCGTGGTGGAGGGCAGCGACAACATGGACATGCTCTGGGAGGCCTACGAGGTGGGCGGCGGCGGCGGCGGCGGCAAGGGCAGGGCCGGGAAGCGCAGCGGGAGCAAGGCGAAAGGCGGGGCCGACAACAAGGTGGAGGAGGTCGTCGACGAAGGCGAGGAAGAGGGGCAAGAAGACGACGATGAAGAGGAAGGCTCGGTGAGGCAGCTGTGCTGCCTGCAGGCGCTCAAGTTCTCCACGAGGAAGATGAACTTCGGAGGCGGCAAGCCTAGCCTGTCCAAGATCTCCAAGGTCCTGAGGAGGATGACCGCGCTGTCGAGGATGGGATCGCGGCGCAAACAGTCTGGATGAAGCTCATCTCCGGTGAACGGTGACCAACGGATGGATCTTCTTATTCCTGAATGTAGAATCGCTGTCCTGTCACTCTTCTTGTTGTGCTCTTTTCAAGTGCTTGTTTTTTTTCTCCAGCTTGTGTATATATGTGATAATATATACCCAATGGTTTCAGTGAGATTGGGGTAATTACAGGGTTGTAACTTGACCTGCTGAATGTAATAAACCTTAATCCGGTGTGTGTTCTGTGATTTTTTGTGCTTTTGGTAAATGCTATGTCTCTGTCAACAGTTACTGAAATGCACCCAATTCCAATGAGTGCAAATGCAGCCTCAGCTTGCTCTGTTTCCCTGTTCTGACTTCTGACTTCTGAGTTCTGAGCCATGAGCCCATGACGCCATTGCCATAAGACAGTGACAGTTCGTCACAATGCCCATCTTCAGCACATGATTTGCTCAGACTCACTGACTCAGTCCCATTCTGGAGTTTGTTCCTGCAATCTTACACTAGAAACTCCCTGCATATATCGACAATTACGTGCAACAGAAATAGTTCTGCAGGCTCAATGTCTGCTCTGAAGATACCTCTCATGGCTCTCTACATTTCTTCAAAGCGATTCCTGCATGCATGTCCAACGGCAATAATTGTGCAGCAGGAAAAGGGAGCACGGCACACAAGGCAAAGGCCAGAGAGGGACCGGTTTCTGTTCTCCCTCGGCTAATTCTTTCGTGTACCCTCTCAAGTCTCATGTCCAGCCTTTTGGGAGCATCCTCTGGTGCAAGGACCACCTTTTTCTTCTCACTCTCCACTCTCCAGGCCCAGCTCTTGAAGCTGAAGCACTGTGTATTTTGGCTGGCAGTACTGGAAACCTCGTGCACCAAACGTGCCTTGGCAATCTACCACAGCCCATCGAAATTTCTATTTCCATAATTTTATGAAGCCAGTTTATACTTTCTTCCCATTTGTCAAATATTACTAAGGTTTTCAAAATATTAGATGTTGAAACAATCAATAATAAACTATGCCCTTTGGAATATTAGATGTTGAAACAGTCGATAATAAACTAAAAATAAATATAAAAAATATAGATTCTATGGACTCCAATCACAAAATTATGCCCTTTAGAGCATATCCAGCAATTTCTTAATAAATCTTTCCTAATAACTAACTAGTAGGAATGTCCCCATATTTATTTCATGGTTATTGGGGGAGTTGCTTTTACAGTTTTCCAATAACCTCATCTTATATTGTATTGGGAGTGTACCATCTCACCTCTCTAGTTGGGGAGAGTTGTGGTGAATCATTGGTTTATCCTAATAATTATTAAAAGAATTTCTCTAGTGGTTTCTTCCTTAAAAGGACACTAATCTTAAAGCAACTAGACAATAATTTATTTTTTCCCTTGCCTAGATCCTATTTAGGTGTGGTCGTACCATGCTCGAATCAAGCACAATCGAAAACCGATGCAAGGAGGACCAAACGTAGCTCGGTTGGTTGGCTTCCCAGGTGTGGAAGCCAATCCGCCCGCGCATCGAGCGTGCCATTGGACGTGGGTGGCTCACCTCCTCTCTCTTAAATGATGGGCTAGTGCTTCTGGTATATTAAAAAAACCCCGAGGCCATGTTCCCATGTAGCCGCCCGCAGAGAATGTCTCTCATTATCCCCGAGTCTTCCACCTCTGTCCTCATCTCTCTCTCTCTCATTACCCTCACATGATTAATAAATTTGAAGATTAATTAAATTGTGGTTCGTGGTTAATACTTGAGTTGTTGGTACCGATATGTTTTTGCTAAAGTGGGATTGGTATAAACCTAAACCTAGTTAATAGGTGCTTGATAATAAATATTTGACCAAACTAAAAGCAACCGCTGCTGCAAACCTTAACCTATCCTTGATGGCCTTGCATTTTCACCCCACTTGCTGAGTACCAACCATAAGAGTACTCACCCTTGCCCCCTGCTGTTCAGAAGAGAACTTTGAAGAGGAGATCTTTGACGACTTCGAGGAGTTCTAGGTCCTGCGTTCACCAGTCATCGCCTGTGGAAGACGGAGTTGTTGAAGACTTCGTATAGGGTATAACGATTTATCGTTTAAGACATTTGTGTCTCTTTTATACGGAGTGTAATATTGCTAAATACTTTATTTAGTTACTTTTGAGCATTATCTTTGATATATTACACTTTCCGTCTACCATATGTGTGTGAACGAGATCCTGGCGCACATATGAGATGCATCTGGTTCTTTCTAGAATCGGGTGTGACAGAAGTGGTATCAGAGCTATGTTGACTGTAGGACGCTAGCCTAGATAGAAATGGTCGAAATTAAGGATTTATCTTCTAGAAAGCCATATCAGCATCAAAAATTCTTTTTATATTTCCACATAAAAACCTATGTTTACATAAAACCTTCTATCATTTTCCTTCTTAAAGAAAAACATCCTGAATTTTACTCCCGCTCTGCCAGATGGTCAGAATTTACCAAACTGCTCGCAAGCGCACTGGAGGTCGCCAAGTTCGCATTGCCCCAGCTGAACCAACTTCTCCTACCCCAGTTCCAGCCCCTGTTGAAGTGGAGGAAGCTATGGAGGAAGAGCCCGAGGAAGTCTATTATTTCGTGGATGGTGAAGATGGTCGCATCATGGCAATTGATGAAGTAGGAAATCAGTTCACACCACCGGCATCGCCAGTCAATGAGACATCGCCACCACCCTTAGTTGTCCCTGCTCCAGCCCCCTCCCCAGCACCGGTCGTCGCTGAAGGAAGCCCGAGTAACTTCGCAGATGTTAGAAGAGACGATGACAAGAACAACAACAACGATGAAGACAACAACGATCAGAGTGATGAAACTATATGGATGAGGCAGCTTTGCTGTGTTCGCACTTCGGACAGAGAACCCGACCACTTGTCTCTGGTACTACAAGGTGTTCTCCAAGAGTTGGGCAACCGCGTGAGACCTCACTACCACACGCACCACTACACCGACCCCGCGCTCGGCGACTACTACCTCTCTCGCGTCCACATCAGGATGGAAAGTGCCAGAGGCCTGAGGACTCTTACTGCACACGATTCCACCACTCCCCATGCTACTTACGACGCCACCGTCAGCAACGCCGCCAGGAGAGCTCTATGGTCCATCTGCCATGCCTACCGTCAGGAGCTTCAGAACACGGAGTATCGCCACCTTCCTCGCCGCCTCAGTGGAACTGAAGAGACTATGATCACTTTGGGTGAAGATGATGAAGACCGCCTCAACACTCTTGCTCGAGTCACCGCCGCCCTTAACACTGAGCTGGAAAGCGTCATCACTAAGCTGGACGATACTCAGGACAAGCTACTGGAGGCCCATGAAAAGATCCGCATGCTGGAAGCTCGACTTGAGGGAAGAGCGCCGCCACCCCCACAAATGGATGAACCCCGCTTCCCCGCATTGTCACCACCCCGCAAGAAGCTTCGTCGCGGCGAACCCGGCTCCATAACTCGCCCTGAGGAATAGGCACTTAGGCTCTTAGGCTAGAATCTCTTGAAGTCCTCGTTAGAATCATTTTCTTTTGAGAGGACGACGATGTAATGATTGCTTGAGAACAAATGTTTGCTTTGAGTGCTATAAGAATTGCTTGATATAATATCAGTTGGAGTCTTATAAATCCATATTTTGCTAAGATATTATTTTCTGTCAACCTATATCTAGTACACCTGTCTTATCCTGGGTTTATTCCCTAATGGTCAGATGGTGAACACCAGGACAGGTGGAGGACAGAATATCCCTAGCTCTAGGCGTGCTCGCGTAGTCAATCAACAGAGTCAGTTGCCAACACAGCCCAATCCAACAATGGAGCAATTCTTGGCAGCACAGATGCAGGTGTTGCAGAACCTCACTGCCACCATCCAGAACATACAAGCTCAGCAGAATCAGCCAGCACCACAGCAAAACCCGCCACCAAGAGACAAACACAGAGAATTCATGAGCCACCACCCTCCTACCTTTTCTCACTTTGTGGACCCCTTGGACGCTGATGATTGGTTGAAGGTCATCACCAAGAAGCTGGACATCACACAATGCAGTGACCGTGAAAGGGTCCTGTATGCTGCAGGACGTCTGGAAGGAGCAGCCGCTGATTGGTGGGATGCTTTCACTGCTGCCCACGCCAACGCCAACACTATCACCTGGGAGGAGTTTAGAACCAACTTCCGCAGCCACCATATCCCAGCAGGACTAATGAAGCTCAAGCAGAAAGAGTTCCTGAACCTGAAGCAAGGCAGCCTGACCGTCAGTGAGTACCGGGACAAATTCACTCAGTTATCTCGTTACGCGCCCCATGAGGTGGATAGTGACACAAAGAGGCAGGAGCGCTTCTTGGAAGGTCTGATAGGGCCGCTCAACTATCAGCTACACAGTCACACTTTCCCAAACTTCCAAACTCTGCTAGACAAAGCCATTGGTCTGGAGAGCAAGCGCAAGGAGCTTGGAGAACACAAGCGAAAACTTCAGTCCCAAGGACAATCCAGCAGCAACACCCGACCCCGCTACAACACACCCCAAGGATATCAGCCGCGCTTTGGAGGACAAGGTGGAGGATATCAGCAGAGCCAACAAAATCAACGAACTCCACAGCAGCCTCAACGCTATAACCAGCAGACTTAGCGCAACTCCAACCCACAACTGTACCATCCAGGCTATGCCACAGGTGCACCAGTGCGGACCAACAATCTAGTCACCCCGGTCCAACCTAACGGATGCTTCAAATGTGGAGAACTGGGTCATTACGCTAATAACTGCCCAAAGCGTAATGTGCAAACTCCTCAGAATCAGAGGAACAGTGGACAAAGGCAGACTCCTCAGCAGCAGCAGCCGCGCAACAGCAACCAGACACCACTAGGAAACAAAGGACAACAGAATTGCGTGCGCGGAAAGGTGAATCATGTGGCTGCAGAAACAGCTAAAGAGGCTTCCGACGTTGTGCTCGGTACGTTCCTTGTCAATTCTGAACCTGCATCAGTTTAATTTGATTCTGGAGCATCACATTCATTCATTACTGAGCAATTTGCTGCAAAACATAATATACCAATGATCCCATATGAAACAAATATTACTAGTAAGCTCCCCGGGCAAGGAATTGAAAGCCAACCACTTATGCCCAAGGGTCAGCATGAATATTATGGGGATAGAATTCCTAGCCAATCTAATAGTCCTAAAGACTAACGGCATCGATGTGATCCTCGGAATGGATTGGTTATCAGGATGTGATGGTGTTATTCAGTGTCGCAAGAGATCAGTACTCTTGATCAGTCCTCAAGGAGATAAAATAGAGTTCGTGGCATCGGCTTTGCCCAGTGCAGTTGGGATAGTGAACCAAATGAAGGGAATGCCTCTGGAAGATATCAGAGTTATCAGTGAGTACCCCGACGTTTTCCCGGAAGATTTACCAGGTATGCCACTTGTTCGTGACATTGAGTTCAGTATTGATCTTTTACCTGGTACTGCACCTATCTCTAAAAGACCCTATAGAATGGATGTTAAGGATCTAAGTGAACTAAAGAAACAAATAGAAGAGATGTTAGCTAAAGGATTTATCCGTCCTAGCTCATCCCCGTGGGGAGCACCCGTGATCTTTGTCGATAAGAAAGATGGCAGCAGAAGGATGTGTGTAGACTACAGGTCGCTGAACGATGTGACAATCAAGAATAAGTATCCACTGCCCCAGATTGAAGATTTATTTGATCAGATGAGAGGTGCCAAGGTTTTCTCCAAGATTGATCTGAGATCAGGATATCATCAGCTAAGGATCCGACCGGAGGATATACCCAAGACAGCCTTCACTACAAGATATGGTCTTTACGAGTTTACTGTGATGTCGTTTGGATTGACCAACGCACCAGCATACTTCATGTACCTGATGAACAAGGTTTTCATGGAATACCTTGACAAGTTTGTGGTTGTGTTCATTGATGACATCTTGGTGTATTCACAGAACAAGGAAGAACATGAAGAGCACTTGAGGATAGTATTACAGAAACTCCGAGAGAATCAGTTATATGCCAAGTTGAGTAAATGTGATTTTTGGTTGAGAGAAGTTTCTTTCCTTGGACATGTTATCACAGACGGAGGAATTGCAGTAGACCCAAGTAAAGTTCAAGATGTTCTGAATTGGAATCCACCGAAGACTGTGCCTGAAATCAGAAGTTTTCTCGGACTTGCAGGCTACTACCGCAGATTTATTAAAGGCTTCTCAAAGATCGTGAAACCTATGACTTCTCTGTTGGAGAAAGGGAAAGAATTTAAGTGGGATGATACATGCCAGAAGTGTTTTGAAGAGCTGAAAACAAGATTGACCACGGCCCCTGTGTTGATAATGCCGGATATCCACAAAGGGTTTGACGTGTATTGTGACGCTTCACGGATGGGTCTTGGATGTGTGTGAATGCAAGAAGGCAAAGTTGTGGCCTATGCTTCAAGACAGCTGAGAAAGCATGAGCAGAACTATCCTACCCATGACTTGGAATTGGCTGCCGTTGTGCACGCATTGAAGATTTGGAGGCACTACATGATCGGAAACAAGTGTCAGATCTTCACGGACCATAAGAGTCTGAAGTACATCTTCACGCAACAGGATCTTAACTTAAGACAACGACGATGGCTAGAATTAATCAAGGACTATGATTTGGATATTCAGTATCACCCTGGCAAGGCTAATGTTGTGGCAGATGCCCTAAGCCGGAAAGGACAAGCTAATATGATGATTGCTCGATTGATGCATCAAGAATTATGTTGGGAGATGGCACGTTTAAATTTGGGAATTGTCACTCAGGCAGAAGCCATGGTTATGGAAATAGAACCGACACTAGAACAGGAGATCAGAAAAGGACAGTTGACAGATGCTAAGATCAAAGAGATCAAGATTCAAATTGGTTTAGGCAAGACTAAGGACTTCACCGAAGATGAACAAGGAACTGTTCGGTTCAGAAAAAGGATCTGTGTACCTGAAAGTGATCACCTTCGCGAACTCATTTTGAAGGAGGCACATGATTCCTCTTATTCTATTCATCCTGGAAGTACCAAAATGTACCAAGATTTGAAAGAAAGGTACTGGTGGTATGGTTTGAAAAGAGACGTAGCAACTCACGTAGCTTTGTGCGATGTGTGCCAGAGAGTGAAGGCAGAACACCAGAGACCAGCTGGTTTACTCCAGCCTTTGAAAGTACCTGAATGGAAATGGGAAGAGATTGGTATGGATTTCATTGTAGGGTTACCTCGTACTCGCGATGGTTACGACTCGATATGGTTATTGTGGACAGATTGACAAAAGTCGCACATTTCATCCCAGTCAAGACAACCTACACTGGAGCCAAGTTAGCAGAACTGTACATGTCACGAATTGTGTGTCTGCATGGTGTTCCAAAGAAGATAGTGTCTAATCGAGGTACTCAATTTACGTCGCGTTTCTGGCAGAAATTACATGAATCCATGGATACAAAGCTCAATTTCAGTTCTGCATATCATCCGCAAACAGATGGTCAGACTGAGCGAACAAATCAAGTATTAGAGGATATGTTGAGAGCATGCGCCCTCAAGCATGGAGGTAGTTGGGATAAAAGTTTGCCATATGCAGAATTCTCCTACAACAACAGTTATCAGGCAAGTCTCAAGATGGCCCCATTTGAAGCATTATATGGAAGAAAGTGCAGGACACCCCTGTATTGGAATCAGACAGGAGAAAGTCAAGTTTTTGGACCAGAGATTCTTCAAGAAGCGGATAGACAAGTCCAGATAATTCGGGATAATCTTAAGACTGCCCAGTCACGACAGAAAAGTTATGCTGATACACGAAGAAGGGAATTGACATTTAAAGTTGGAGACTTTGTGTATTTGAAGGTATCACTCATCAGAGGTTTACGTAGATTCAAAGTGAAAGGAAAGTTGTCACCATGTTATATCGGTCCTTTTCAGATCCTGGAAAGGAAAGGTGAAGTAGCATATCAATTGGAGTTACCAGCAAGATTGTCAGATGTCCATGATGTGTTCCATGTATCACAGTTAAAGAAATGTTTGAGAGTGCCAGAGGAGCAATTACCGTTGGAGGAACTTGATGTGCAAGAAGATTTAACTTATGCAGAGCATCCGATTAGAATTTTGGAAACATCTCAGAGGGTTACACGGAACAAGGTAATCAAAATGTGCAGAGTACAGTGGAGTCACCATTCAGAGGATGAGTCTACTTGGGAAAGAGAAGATGAACTGATGGCAGAATTCCCTCAGCTGTTCCCTAGTCCTTCCTAATCTCGAGGACGAGATTCTCTTTAAGGGGGGTAGGTTTTGTAACACCCAAAAATATAAGAGCTAAAATTTTTAAAAAGGTATTTTCATAAAAATCATAAATTAAAATTGTGCATGCATCTTTATTTCTCCCTTCTCCTATTCTTTCTTTCAGCCAGCCCAATTCCTTTTCTTCTTCTTCTTTTTCGTTTCCCGCGGCCGACCCAGCGGCCGATTCCCTCAGCCGACCCTTGTTTTCACCGACAGCTGGGACCCACCTGTCGGCGCCTTCTTCTTCTTCTTTCTTGTTTTCTTACCAGAGTCCGGAACGACTCCGTGCTGTCGTTCGTGATCCGTTTTCCTTCTTTCTTTCTTCTTACCCGAGTCCTAATCGATTCCGCAGCACCGCCTTCCTAATCTCGGCCGATCCGCCCCTATAAAATCCGGCCAAAGCCCCGCCTTGCAACCAGAGCCAAACTCAAATCTTTTCCTCTACACAACATTGTCGCACGCCTCTGGAAGTTGCACCTCGGAGGAACGCCGCCGACCCGTGTCACCGATTCTCCGTCGACTCGCCGATCTGCAGTTTCTCCGCCGTCATCAACTCCCGCCAGAGCTCCGCGAGTTGGTGAGTATCAAGCTGCACCAGAATCCCCTCTCTCTCTTGCTCCGCCGTCAACCAGATTTCTCGTCGGACCCCTGTTTCCGCCCACCGCCGTGGTTGCCAGTTCACAGCCGCCGCACAGCCAACCCGTACCCACCCTCACCTTCACCGTACCGCCCACTCACTCCCCGGCATGAATCCAGCTTGAATTGAGCCCCGGAACACCAGATTTGGTGAAGCTCCGGCCGTCCGCCGCCGCAATCGCTCGCCGCCGACGCCCAGTAAAACTCCGCCTCGCCCGACCCTTTTTGTTCTGTCAAGCCGACCCTTCCTTTGCCGCTCGATCTAGATCTAACGGCCAGAATCAATCTTCACTTTACCCGACCCACTCGTCATACCGCCGATTCGCCCGACCCTCACCTCGCCGATTAGTCTGATCCGCCACCGATTCTGATCCAACGGACCAGATTCACCCGACCCAAGCTGTTCCTGAAACTTTTGCAGGAAGATCCCTAAGTTTTCCAGGAATCAACTCGCAGTCCAGATCAGTAGAAAATAATTAGAGCTGAACCCCTTTCTTTTTCTGCTCCGACCCCTGACTTTTCCAGAATTAGAACCCGCCGTCCAGAACCTATAGTTTTGTACCCCGACCCTCTGTATAAGGTTTAATTATGCTTTAGCCCCTGAATTCTTCAGATCTAGCCTCGGGAGACTCAAAACTCTAGCAGTTAGGTCCCCAGATCACTGTTTCAGCCATATCTTCATCATTTCCACTCCGATTTCAGCGATTCTTGAGCTCACACGATCTTTGCATCATGAACTACAACTTTAGCATCTTTTCACTTTCTGTTTTTACTGTTTGTTGTATTGTTCCTTATTTGTTTGTGTATGCTTGTTTGTGTGATCGCGTAGACAACGTGACGTTCGAGTCAAATCAAGAACAAGCTTACGAGGAAGAGAATCAGCAGTTGCTTGAAGAAGGCAAGTGGATTTCCCCCTCTGCATATTCTGTTTGATCCCAACAACTGCATGAAAATTCACTTTACTTTATTGTTGCTTGCATAAACTTGATGGGATTACCTATGCTAAGGACATACCTAGTCTTTCACCCCAAACCTTGAAACACCTGGGTTTACTACTTTGTTGGGTAGTTACGCTTAGTTGCAAACTTTAGGATTGGTATTCGTTTACTCTTTTAATGTTGATCACGTTATATATTGTGGTTTATCGCGTAATCTCAAGATCGACTTTGTTTAATGGGAACATGGAGAACCACCCAAGTGAACAGTGCAACCACAAAGTCATATGGCTCTGACCTTAGCCAATTAATTAGATGTGTAGTTTGCTGGTGGCCTTACCGAAAGGGCAAGGAGGGGGTTGGTGATAGGGGTCATAGCCCGGTCCTCTTGGGGTAGCTGCCTTTGCTAAGGAGCTGACCATTAGGGAGGTTTATGGACCACGCCGCTACTGAAACTCTAGCTGGCTACCTAGCTTTCGACATGTCTTTGTAAAGGCTTCGTAGTGTACCCTCACCACTCACCTCGGAAGTGTTTAAGGGCCTTGCAAACCCGGGCGATTCAGGGAAACACGATTTGTGGGTAAAGTGTACAACCTCTGCAGAGTGTAAAACTGTTATAACAGCCGTACTCACGGTTAAGAGTGGCTTGGACCCTCACATGATTAATAAACTTGAAGATTAATTAAATTGTGGTTCGTGGTTAATACTTGAGTTGTTGGTACCGTTATGTTTTTGCTAAAGTGGGATTGGTATAAACCTAAACCTAGTTAATAGGTGCTTGATAATAAATATTTGACCAAACTAAAAGCAACCGCTGCTGCAAACCTTAGCCTATCCTTGATGGCCTTGCATTTTCACCCCACTTGCTGAGTACCAACCATAAGAGTACTCACCCTTGCCCCCTGCTGTTCAGAAGAGAACTTTGAAGAGGAGATCTTTGACGACTTCGAGGAGTTCTAGGTCCTGCGTTCACCAGTCATCGCCTGTGGAAGACGGAGTTGTTGAAGACTTCGTATAGGGTATAACGGTTTATCGTTTAAGACATTTGTGTCTCTTTTATACAGAGTGTTATATTGCTAAATACTTTATTTAGTTACTTTTGAGCATTGTCTTTGATATATTACACTTTCCGTCTACCATATGTGTGTGAACGAGATCCTGGCGCACATATGAGATGCATCTGGTTC
Organism: Panicum miliaceum; assembly: GCA_032594955.1. NCBI lineage: Eukaryota > Viridiplantae > Streptophyta > Magnoliopsida > Poales > Poaceae > Panicum > Panicum miliaceum. The sequence continues at coordinate 16,371,871 of CM064068.1, forward strand.
TTTCTAGAATCGGGTGTGAAAGTATCTCACCACCTCATTGTTTTCATTCCGCTTCCGGCTGAAAACCCATTTAAAACCCACTGGGAAGGTTTTAGGAGGTGTAGGTGTCACTGATGAGAATACCTCTCTCTTAGCAAGTGAGGCTAATTCCGCATCAATTGCCTGCTTCCATTTATTCCAATCTGAGCACTTCTTGCACTCTGCCATGGACTTTGGATCTGGATCTTTATGGAGATTCTCAGCAATTGATTCAGAGAAGTATATGTCGACAACTGTAGTCTTACGATCATACATTTCTCCAGTATCAAGATAATTTATGGAAATTTCTTGTACTCCCCTTGACGGTTCGTCATTTCCCAAAACGACCGCGTAAGGGTGTTCCGAAACCCCAGCATCAGAAAATGAGTGCACTGTTGATGCAGGTTGTGGATGTTCTGTATCCACTATATTCCTCTCAACCTGTTGTTGAGTCACATTTGCTGGTTCAGAAGGAGTATCCTTCTCTTTCCTATTGCGCTTACGAGAAGCCACACCTGCAGGAATTGCCGTACTTCTTCCACTCTTACTAGAAGAAGGAAGTTGAATAGTTTTCTTTGGTACCTCTATTCTTTCTGGCACATTCCTTGCGGGTATATAGGACTTTGTGACGTCTTTACCAGCAGTAAATGCATCTGGCAGATTATTTGCAATATTTTGCAAATTCAGAATCCTTAGAACTTGATGTTCTGATTCCTGAGTACGAGGATCCTCTGTGGTGTTGCCTTTTGCATCCCAATTTATTTCCTGGCTTTCAGTGTGGTACTTAAATTCTCCGCCTAAAGCCGGGAAGTGATCTTCATTGAAGATACTATTGGCGAACCGGGCCGTGAGCGAATCCCCTGTAAGGGGCTCCAGGTATTTAATGATCGACGGAGATATAAATCCCACATAGATCCCCAATTTCCTGTGAGGGCCCATCGATGTTCGCTTAGGTGGTGAGATCGGTACGTACACAGCGCAACCGAATTTCCGCAGATGGGAAATACTTGGAGGATTACCTCGCACCATTTGCAGCGGGGAAGCTGTATGGTATGCAGTTGGGCGTAGTTGTATCAAGTCTGCAGCGTGCAAAACTGCATGACTCCAACACATTGTTGGAAGATTACAACCTTGCAATATTGGTCTAGCAATGAGCTTTATCCTCTTGATTAGCGCTTCTGCTAATCCATTCTGAGTGTGAACATATGGAACCGAATGCTGAAGTTCAATTCGTTATGCCATACAATAGTCATTGAAGGCATGTGATGAGGACTCTGCAGCATTATCCATTCTTATACACTTTATCGGATGTTCTGGATGATGCGCTTTCAGTTTGATAACTTGAACGATGAATCTAGCAAAAGCATGGTTGCGTGTCGACAATAACGACATATGTGACCAACGCGTGGAAGCATCGATCAAAACCATGAAGTATCTGAACGGTCCAGATAAAGGTTGGATTGGTCCACAAATGTCACCTTGGATACGCTCCAAGAATTTAAGAGGCTCATCTTTAATTCTAAGATACGAAGGTCTCAAAATTAATTTCCCAGTAGCACACAAAGTGCACATGACATCCGAAGATTGTGGGAACTTAGCACTGCTCAAATCATGACCACTGGAATTGCCTATGATTTTCCTCATCATCCCAACTCCGAGATGCCCAAGTCGATCATGCCAAATCTGGAATGCATCAACATTTTGGAAAATCACCTTGTATGCAACATGTGGTACGGGCTTTATGTATGTGTAATACAATCCAGACGGAAGAGATAACACCTTTTCAAGTGTTTCTTTGCCTAATCCGTTGTCCTTGGTGAATAAGAGGAATTTCTCCTTATTCTCTTCATGTGTCTCAACATGAATACCATTACGACGGATATCTTTGTAGCTTAGGAGAGTACGAGTCGCATCAGGATACAATAATGCTTCCTCGATGGTAATCTGCGTACCCATAGGGAGTATAATAGTGGCTCGACCTGAACCAACTATCATAGCATCGCATCCTGCGATCGTTAAAACATTTCCTTCTCTCTTGGTGAGAGTCTGAAAATATTTCATTTCCCTAAGCACTGTATTTGATGAACAACTGTCCACCAGGGACATCTCCTCCTCCATCGGATCGACTCCCGTAGAAAATCTATATAGTTTGCAGAATTTAAACATAAAAATCATGCAAAATATATAGAACACACACTATTATCATTGAGATTGTAAACAGAGTGCTTTATACAAATGAAGTAAGGACAACATTATGTCTTAATATTACAAGCCTTGCAAATATAACTATCCGAATATCAACTATGTATGATATCGAGTCTAGTGAAGGTTTCCAAAGATGTCGTAGGACTCATACTCCACGACCATCTTATCATCATCCAAAGGAGTCTCCCCCTGAGGCAGACTCTTGGTACCACTTGGTCCCCCTTCATTGGATGCCGGGTCCGAAGTACCAGTCTCAGTCACATGAGAGACAAAATGTGCTTCATACTTCTTCCCTTTAGTGCTTTCACCACGTCCAATAGACTTCAAATACAAATCCACCAAATGCTGAGGAGTCTTGCATTTCTTAGCCAAGTGAGTGTGACAACCACACTTGAAACAAGCCGTTTTCTTGTCATTATTTGGCTTAGAAATGCCTTTCCCCTTGTTGTTGAAGTCTCCCCGAGGCTTGTGGAACTTCTTCCGCTTACCACCAGATTGGTTTCTAGGGTGGTTGCAAGAAGCATACTTGTATGTATCTGGTATTGGCGGTTCACCCATAACAGGTGGTGCCAAGCACTGGTAAAGTCCAACTCGCGACAGACTCACTTTGATGTCCGTCGCCCATTGAGGAAAGTTGTGCCCATCGAGTCCGAGAACCTTGAACTCCTTGGTAGCCATTTACTACAAAATCAAATGCCAAACATGAATAATTTGGCATTCAGCAATACATATCAATGTGAATTCAACGAACTTGAACTCCGGTGATTCTCATCGAATTGGAATAATTTTAATGGTAATCATCAACATAGAGTAGACCTTATAATCCAAAATTCAAGATTGGATACGCACGTTGAGGCTAATAACTATGTGAAACATAGTCAAGATCCCGTAGTAGTATGAAAATACTACCTTGTGTATGACCAATATGAAAATGAATCAAGGTAATCTCTAATATGATGTATGTCCAAATTCTGACTTGGATGAACATCGAGAACGTATGTAAAATACTTCTCATGTATGACCAACGTCCAAGAAAATGGAACAAATTATTCCAAATAGAGAATCAATGTATTGCATTTTATGAAACACACATATTGGACCAAAACAATATTTTGCAAGGTAATATTAATTGAAAGATGACATGATATGACCAAACTTGAGTACAAACACATATTTACAATCACATATATCATCAGAAAGCTACTGATGCATGAACAGTACTAAGGACATAAAATAAAGTACCGCAGAAAATAAAACAATAAAGATAACTATGTAGCAGGCCGGAAAGACAAATTCGGCCCGCCACCGCGCGTCCCTGGCAGCCTGCCAAGGAATTTCCAAACCACTCGGGCCTCTGGTGCGCGTGTTGGCCCGCAACAACGCTGCTCAGGCCCAACAGCCGTGGCAGCCTAGGAAAATGGCCTTGCCACTGGCCTGTTATATCGCCAGTCGGCCCGCCAGACATTCGCCGGCCTGGTGAGCACACCGGCCCAGCAGGCGTCCGACCCGCAGCCGCGGTATAAAGAGACCGGGCGGTTAGGGTTCCAAACCCTATCCACCCATTCCACCAGCCTCCAACCGCCCGCCACCGCCGCCGCCGCCGCCGCCGTGCAATCTCCGCCGCCGCAGCTCCAAACGCAGCCACCGCCGCCGTTCCACCGTCTCCCTCGCCAGATCCCCGGCCACCAGTGCAAGATCTACACATGGCCCTGCCGGATCTGGCGCCTACTCGCCCCCTCCGCTCCTTTAGTCCGTCACCACCGTTCAAGTCCCCTCCTCGGAGGAGGACTCATATCCGTCCAGCCGCTGGCCGTTCTCCGTCGCCGTCGCGTTGCGACGTGCGGTGACCAGAGTGGGCGGTAAAGGTGGAGGGGCGGCGAAGGCAGGGTCGATGGACGCCGCGACGCTGGACTCCCCGTCGTTGTTGTAGAAGGGAGGCCAGCCTCGGCGTGCGGCCCTCGTGCCCCGGCGCTCAGGGCCGGTTGGCGTAGGTGAAGGGAGACGTGGCGAAGGTGCTCGAGGCGGCGATGGTGGAGGAGTGGCCGGTGCTGCGGAAGAAGGACCAGCCTCGTCAAATCCGGCGATGAAGCGCGTCCATCCATGCCGAGGGCAGTACGCAGTTACCACCCGTGGTGCCATGGCCGGATGAGGCGGGCCCTCCAGCCGCACCGTCGCCGTCCACCCATGTTCCAGGCAGTGGCTTGGGGAGTGTATCAAGATTCTCCCCAGCGCCATGCAACTGTCTAGCGGCGCGGGAGGTCGATGCAGTGCCTCAAGGGCGTCAGCCCGGTGTGAGACCGGGAGACGGCCGACACGGCCACAGTTACTGCTGCGTCCTCCATGAGGCCCTCCCGTGCTCATGGCGAGGTAGCCGCGCCCACCAGTGAGGGCGCGCCTGGCCGCTAGTCCACGGCTTCGGCGTACGACGGCCCGCACATGCCGGTGAAGAAGATGGCGAAGACGACGAGCGCGCTGGCAATGAGGAAGGCGGAGAACAGAGCCAACAATTGCATCAATTGACGGTGAGCGTCTCGGCATTTTACCTCACAAGGAGTCGAAGCTGATTTCCCGTTGATGAAAATCAATCCCTCTGTTTCTCCTTCTCTTCTTCTTCTTCTTCTCAGTGGAAGAACTTCGTCGGGATCAAAAACCAGCGAGAGCGAGTGCGTGCTGATAACGTGTTTAATGTAATCGTGAATGAACTATGAATGGCAAGAAGAATCCAGAGGAGTTTCCATTGATCATTGAGTATGTATATATACATGGTGAATAGTAACTGCACCCTAAAGGGACACGACGATTCGTACAGGGAGAGTCATGTATGTGATGCGGTTGGAGTCAACCTCCTGTTGACCATATTAATAGATGAGATCACCCCTTAATTTTATTTACAACAGGTTCAAATCCTGTTGGGCACATTTTTTTTGGGAAATTTTCCAGCAGGCGTAGATGGGCGGCCAGGTGATGTGGCAGGAGGCCGGCTGACATGGCTTGGGCGGCCCAGCGGGCGCTTGTGGCTTGCGGCCTAGTCCAGCAGCTGCAGCTCGAGTTCAGGCCACAGAAGCAACAACTTGTATTCTTGTGAAGTGTTGCTTTCAGTGAACAGTAAGCTAATCATTGCACCATTTGTTTATTCATTGCTGCAGCTTACCATGCTTAATTAGAGCTGGTGTATTTTGCCTTGCATGTTTGATCGAGAATAGTCTTGATTAATTAATTGCATGTTTTATTTTGTGAGAGGTTAGCCGGGCGGTTGCCACGCAAGCAACATAGAAAGACAAAGATAAAAGGTACAAATATTAGGTAAATGAACAAAGCAAGAAGTAGCTCAATGAACAAAGTCATTTGGGCCGGATTATGACGAAATCGATAAAACGTCAAAGATTCTTGGGCTTGATATCCACACATGCGAATCCATGACAAAAATCAGATAATCGTTATAGATGGTGCGCCATTATGACGTTCTCTGAAAACATCATGATAAATTCGTCATAGATCAACAGATTTCTTGTAGTGGAACCCGAAGTCCGACGCCTCGTACATGCGGAACCGCGGGCTCGCCACGACGCACACCACGTGCTCGAACGACACCCGACCCAGCTGCTCCATCCACCAGAACATCCGGGCAGCGGCGCCGCCTCCATCTCCGCAACCGCCGCCTGGACAGCCTTCACCGCCCGCAGGAGCCCCGCCGCGCCCAGGAGCTGCCCGGCGTCCGCGGCCGCGAGGCACGAGGTGACGCAGTTGGCCAGGTAGCCGTCACCGTCGGGCAGATCGAGGCGCGAGCGCAGGTCGGCCGGGAACAGGAGGTATGTGTCGTCCTCAGCGGCGAAGCCCTTGGACAGGACGAAAGCCGTCCAGCATAGAGCCGACAGTACGAAGGAGGTCACAGCCTTGACGGGCGCCTCTGCGTCGCTGGGCTAGGCCGACGCGAGCCCGTCGATGCGCCGCTTGAGCGAGACGATGTTGTCGTTGCTGAGTTAGAACGTCCGGCGCACAATCTCGGAGCTGCTGGCTTGTAGATCTGGCATGACGGCTAGCTTGAGCATCTCGTGCGTGAACTCCTCGCCGTTGGGGTGGAGCACGGCCTCTCGGCCGTAGTCACTATGTAAGAACCGCCCTATAGTGACGCGCATAAAGGTGATGACTGGTTGCTGCGCATCACCTGTAGACGAAAAGTGACGCGCACAGATTAGGTGCATCACCTTTTTATTCTCCTAGGGCCCCTGGCAAAAAGTGGCCCGTTACCTATGACCGAGCAAAAAGTAACGCGGCTCATGAATCCCGTCACCTATATTACAGGTGACATGCTTTATTTGGAGCCCGTCACTTGTAGTCATGTCATAGGTGATGGGCCATGCCCTCGTAGGTGGCAGTTGCCGCTCGTCACCCCTCAAGTAAAGGTGACGGCCTTTACTTAGCGCGTCACCGCATCTTGTGATGCAGTTAACCTATGGTCCTTGAAAGGTGACGCATTACGTGTATAGTTCGTCAGCTATGTGTATGGCCTATCTAACAAAAGGGATTATTGCGAGATATATAGTTCGTCATATTCGCATTATGTGCATTACGTGAAAATTGTGAGGTAACAATGCTGAGATTATTGCGAGATATATAACGAGGCAGAAGTTTATATTGCGATATATATATATATAATATAAAGGGACCTACATACAAACTACGATATACATAGTCATGGTAGGTCCTTGATAACCTCCGCCACCCTGAATATGGCGTAGACATATCTAGCGACGTTCTCCACCAGTGACAGCTTCACCTTCGGCTTCTCAAGGCGGACGAGGTATTCGTTCAACTCCTTAAATGAATCCCTCATGATGCTGATTGCACAAGTGTCGCCCAAGCCGAAGGGGTGGTCCGGATCGAACCCCGGATCGTCAGGCGCCGGAGCAGGGGCCGGAGCCGGAGCCGGGGCCGGAGCCGCAACAGGAGGAGGCGACCGGCGACAGCGATGGTGGCGAGGGGAGGAAGTAGGCAACGGCAACGGCGACGAGGAGTCCACTTGGACGTAGCGGCGGTGCCTGGAGCGAGAGCCGAAACCCGACATCGTCGTTGTACCTAAGGCGCGCGAGAGCAGGAGTGTGAGGAGAGAGCGAGAGCAGAGGTGTGAGGAGAGCGGCTGGCCTCGCAGTATATAATGGCGACGGCCAGAGATCGTGGGATTGAGAGATGAATGCGAAACGGCACGCACGTGCAGTCGTGCGCAGAGAGGGTACCAGCGGTTACGATTGCCAGCAATTGAATGTGTAACGGCGCGCGGTTGCCGAGAGGGCGTGCGCGGTTGCTGAGATGGTGCGCGCATGCACAGAGAGGGTACCAGCGGTTGCGATTCCCAGTAGCCGCGTCTTTGAATGTTCCCAACATGCAGTTTCATGTGACATAGGTGACGGGCAACATATATCGCGCGTCACCTTTGTCTTTCGTTTGAAAATGTAGAATGACACATAGGTGACGGGCGACATATATTGCCCGTCACTTGTATTCATGACGTAGGTGACGGGTCTAATTGATGTCATAGGTGACGGGCCACGCATGTGTTGCCCGTCTCCTATTTCCCTTTTCTCCCATTTGAAGCCACCCCTTTGACTTAGTTCTTTACGTCTCCTATTTGAAACCCTAGGTTAGTGCCCACCTCCTCGTCGCGCCAGTAGGAGTCCGCCGGCCGGCGCCGAGCTGCCGCCCGCAGGCAAGGAGGAGAGCGGGGCACGCCATTGCGCCTCCTCCTCGTGCCAGCGGGCGCCCGCCCGCCGGTGCCGAGCCACCGTCTGCGGACAGGGAGGAGAGATGGGCATGCTGTCGCGCCTCCTCGTCGCGCCACCAGATACCCGCCCGCCGGCGCCGAGCCGCCGCGCGCAGGCAAGGAGGAGAGCCAGGCATGCCGTCGCGCCACCAGGTGCCTGCCCGCCATTCCTTTCCGCCGCTGTCGGTATTTGATATTGCTTCTAGATAGATCTAGATACTTTTTGTTAATTGATTGAACATCACAAAAATAGCAAAGTTGGAAATCCTACTGATATTTGTTGGCAAATGATGATATGGGAGAGTGAAGCACTCATTGCCACCTTTGCCAAATAACATCCATGTCAACCTCCACCTCAGTGTTCACCATGATAGATTGAGAGATCGATACGAGAGTACAAATAAAAGCAGATTGTTCTTATAAGCTATTGTGTACTTGCACATGATCACCTCTGCCTCAAAAGGCATGAAGCACATGCCACACAGTGAGGCTGAGGTGTTCATGGCAAGTATACAATAGCTTATACCTTTCGAGGTTGAGGTCTTCATGGATTGTTATAATCCAAACATATCTCTCCCAGTTCTGATGCCTTTTGAAATGATAAATAATGTGATTTACTTGTATTAGTTGATGAAAATGAGTATATTGAGTTGAATGTTTTTAGTTTTGGAACATGAGTATGTATATATGTGGATTTATTTGTGAAATGTGAATGTTTGAAACCATCATGAAGTTAAAAAATTCCTACTGATATTTGTTGGCAAATGATGATATGGGAGAGTGAAGCACTCATTGCCACCTTTGCCAAATAACATCCATGTCAACCTCCACCTCAATATTCACCAGGATAGATTGAGAGATCGATACGAGAGTACAAATTAAAGCAAATTGTTCTTATAAGCTATTGTGTACTTGCACATGAATATCTCAGCCTCACAAGGCATGAAGCACATGCCACACATCGAGGCTGAGGGGTTCATGGCAAGTATATAATAGCTTATGCCTTTCGAGGCTGAGGTCTTCATGGATTGTTATAATCCAAACATATCTCTCCCAGTTGTGATGCCTTTTGAAATGCTAAATAATGTGATTTACTTGTATTAGTTAATGAAAATGAGTATATTGAGTTGAAATTTTTTATTTTTGCAACATGAGTATGTATATATGTGGATTTATTAGTGAAATGTGAATGCTTGAAACCAGCGTGAAGTTAAAAAAATCCTACTGATATTTGTTGGCAAATGATGATATGGGTGTTGACGCTCGCTACGGACCAATTTTGAGCGTCAATTTGATCAGAAAATTGGGATGACTAGCATACTTAACTTGCATATTTGTCTAGAATAATATCATTTCCACCTTCCCCTTGGAGAATTTGCAATGTAGGGAAATTGAGCAGAGTTCAAATGTAAACAAGCAGCTCAATTCAAGGATAGTGACGTCGACCAATCATATCGCGCCATTTGGACTCCCATGGATTGAAGGGCCCACCAAAGCGTGCAACCGACCTTGGACAGACCCCACTCACGCACAGGAGCAACCAGAGCCCACAGGGCAGCCACATAGAGGAAGCTGGACTTGGGCCGAGCCAGGCCTAGGTCGGTCGACCGACCCACTAGAAGCGAACCGCCTTACCTCCTTCGACGTGGCAGCTCCCCATTGGTCCCTTAGGTCAGTTTGGCAAGGCTTCGGGCAATTGGGCGCCGAGAAGCAATTGCACACCCCCCTACAATAGAAGACATCGCAAGTTGAAGCCTCTCTCAAGTTCCTCTCTTGCTTAGTCTTTAGGATAGTGGAGTTTAGGTGAAGTAGCTCTTCTTCAGTTCCCGAGTCTTGCCTAGGAGTGTTCGGTATGGGTTTTACTCTTCCTCTCCTTTGTAATATTCAGCATTCCTTAATAGAGTTATATTCTAGTTTAGTGTACTCGTATAGTGTATGTTCTGTGTATTCAAATGTGTGTGCTATGCTTAGTTTATATCTAGGACTAATATCTTGCATGATTAGACGTGGTAAGACATCTAGGCTACAATATTGGTTCCGGTATTCATATGTTTGCTCTAGTGTGATGTCTGTCCATCCGAAGGGTGGGGGCTCCGCGCGGGGCATTAGAGTATCGCTTATTAGTGCAGACGTGGTGTCTGGGCTAATCAGTGTTGCTGGATGCGGCTCTATACCATGGTTAGATGAGGTAGGCGGCAGGTGGTGACAGCCCTGTCCGTCCATCGTAACCCTCCCCGTTCGTGTAGTAGCTGTAGGAGATGCATAAAATAGCCGTGAAGATCTAGTGCTCACCTAGCCATATTTTGTGCAGTCTCCCGGTGATGCCTGGGAGCCTAGAGCCCGTTCCTAATCATGTGTATGTATATGAGTGCTTACTTCTGTAACGTTTCTGTAACATTGGTCCCGGTATTCCGTGCGGTTGCGGATCCTTCTGTAACGTAAGAAATACCCCACGACATTTCTGGCGCCGTTATCGGAGAATAGATTCTATGTCCATACTTGGTGACTACGTTACAAAATGCCAACAAGCATTTTTGGCGCCATTGCCGGGGAAGGCACCGGTTAAAGGAATAGATCAAGTGGTTGATGAAATTCTAAAAATGGTATTCAATTGTCTAAACATGCTAACTTGGCTTTGTCTTCTCTCTTTTGTGTGAAAACAGGATAGTGTATGACTGGTTTCGATCTGCCTCAAAATTTCACTCAGAATCCAGAGTCACTTTTGGGAAGAGTTTGACCTCGCGTTGTTCCTCCTCAGATTACTCTCTCGACAGGCGACATAATCAATATCGCACCATCAATTTCCAAGACTATGGCTCAGAAAATTCTCCGTGATTACTTAGCTCCTTCGGCCGACAATGTCCCAATTGGGCCAAATGTTAATGCTGAGGCTGAGAATTTTGATATCAAGACGAGTCTCATTATGATGGTGCAGGCCAGCCCATTCTGTGGCAAGGCCAACGAGGATGCTAATGCACATCTCCAACAGTTCCTGGAACTGTGAAGCACTTTTTTTCATCAAGGGAGTCACAAAGGATGCAATCTGACTCCGTCTGTTTCCGTTTTCTCTTCTGGGGAAGGCAAAATAGTGGTTCTACACCAACATAAGTGCGGTGACCATTGGGATGAGTGTGCTAAGGTGTTCCTCGTGAAGTTCTTCCCGTTGGGTAAAACCAACGCTCTTCGGGGAAGGATTTCTAGTTTCCAGCAGACGTCAAATGAGTCAATAACTGAAGTTTGGGAGCGGCTTAAGGAGTACATCCTGGCGTGTCCTCACTATGGGATGGACGCTTGGCTCATTCTGCAGAACTTCTACAACGGGCTGACTCCAACAACTTGTGATCATATCGACGCTGCTGCAGGTGGTGCTTTCTTCTCGCTGACCATTGACAGGGCCAGAACTTTGATCGAGAAGATGGTGTCCAACCAAGGTTGGAACGACGGACGTCTCCAACCTCTCCAGCGGGGCATGCACTCCGTCAAGGAGATGGACATGATCGCCGTTAAGCTCGACCTCCTCATCAAGAAGATTGATGAACGCCCCCAAGAAAAGGCTCCAACTCAAGTACTTCAAGCCTTAGATTCTCGTATGACTTGCGAGGTCTGTGGGAACGTCGGACATTCGGGAAACGACTGCCCTGAAACCCAGGAAGAAGTCATGCACTTGAACAACAACAATGAGTTTCGTACACAAGGAGGTCTGGGGTGGAACCAGTCGCGCCCCTACTACCAAGGAGGTAATGGTAATTCAAATTCATTTAATCCTAACCAACCTTCCTTGAGGGATCTTGTCTTAAGCCAAGCAAAGACCGACGAAGCGATTCAAAAGAAGTTGGCTGCTAACGACAAGACCTTGGAGGCTATCCAAGCGAAGATGGATGGCATCTCCTCAACACTCAAGAACCAGCTGACCTTCAATAAGATGCTCGAGACTCAATTAGCTCAGCTGGCCGCTGCTATTCCTCCTACTGAATTAGGGAAGGGTCCGGTTACCCTGAAGGGACCACGGATAATATCCACGCAGTGACCACGAGAGGAGGTAAAACCACTCGTGATCCCCCTAATCCTAACCATGTCAGCAGGGAAAAGGAGGATAAGGCGACCGAATAACGCCCTAGCAGCGACGACACCGACAAGGTGCATGAAGGGAAAACGGCTCCTCACGAATTCTATGACACCCAATATTTGTTGTTCCCCACCAAGATCAAGAAGCTAGGCACGGATGAGCAATTTAACCGCTTTATGGACATGATCCAGCGGGTTAACATTAGTGTGCCTCTGCTGGAAGCCATGAGAGTACCACCTTATGCTCGCTACCTCAAGGACATACTCTCCAACAAGAGGCCTCTACCCACTACTGAAGTGGTCAAGCTCTCCAAAGCTTGCAGTGCAGCTATACTCCCGCAGCTTCCTGAGAAGAAAAAGGATCATGGATATCCCGCAATCAGTTGTTCAATAGGAGCACAAAACTTCAACAAGGCTCTTTGTGACTTGGGTGCTAGCATCAATGTCATGCCTAAGATGGTGTTTGATCAACTGGATTCCCCAAGCTTGACTCCGACACCAATGCAACTGCATCTGGCTGATTCATCAGTCTGTTACCCAGAAGGAATCGCAGAAGATATTCCATTAAGAGTACGAGACTGCTTCATCCCCGTCGACTTCGTGGTGCTGGACATGGATGATTAGAAGGAAACAACACTCATTCTCGGCCGGCCGTTTCTCAGCACGGCAGGGGCTCATATCGATGTTGGAGCCGGAGAAATCCGACTGAACATCAACGACAAAGAAGAAAGATTTGATTTCCGCCCGAGACGAGAGCAATGTTCGATGACCAGAATCAAGTATGAACCAAACCCCGGAAGGATCATCGAAGTCGAAGTAACACCTGCGAAGAAGGACAATCTTATCACCCTTGTGAAGAAATTCAATAGGGGAGGACAACGGAGGACACACAAGAGAGACAGACAACAACACTCCTGCTCCAAAGAACAAGGATCTAACTTCCACACCACCAGAATCAACAAAGAAGAAATCCAAGAAGGAGTGGAGAAAGAAGAAGATGTCATCATCTGCGACATCCTCTCCAGATATGGACGATTCGACCTTGAGTGAAATAGGTATGGAGAGGGTCCTGCTCATCTGACCGCCAAGAGCTAGCTTGGGGGAGTTCTTCCACGAAGTGAACTGTATCCTTTACTGCTTTCAATAAATATATAATAACTCTAAAAACTAAACAAATATTTCTTGCTTTAATTTCCCTTTTCCATATGCATGGTAAGAATGCTTAGTCTTCCTAAGTTGAAAGGATGAATAATTGTTATGCTTTTGCCTGTCTGCCTTGCTTAGTCCTAAAGCATCGTGTTTCCTAAGTTTGAGTTTGCTGGCTGTTTAAACCTTTGTGCCATGAACCCGAACATCTCATGGGTTGCACATGCTCTATCCAAGTCTAGGTCGTTGTGAGTTCAGATTTGGAAGATGGAGCTTTATAATCTTGTCCTAAGTGAAGCATGATATCTGGAATATTTTGTTTTCAAAAATTTAAAAGGGAAAGGCAAGTTCCTCAATGATGTCCCAAGTCCTACCAAAGCCATATGTTATTTACATTGAAAAACCCTACACATATGTTGTTTGCTATTTCATTGAGCTTTGTCGAATTGTTGTGACCCTAGTGACTTACTTTTCATATCCTCTTGATCAAGATCACGCACATGTTACACCCATTGCGACATTCCTACACTGGAAATTAGCAAATCCATCCATCCATCAAATAAATGCTCCATGAAGCTTGTGATCTCTCCTCATGTTATCCATGAAAAAGAATTAGGCTTGGTCATCCCAAAAAAAAAGATGGCATGCCAAAGAAGCATGACCTAAAAAAAGAGAGAGAAAAGAAAGAATAAAAGGGGATAGCCATGTCTAAAGAAACATACAAAAATAAATAAAGAGGAGAGAGATCACAAACCAAAAGGAGTAATCATACCTTCCATTCATCCACACACTTGCACCTTTTGATCTTGGGATATGACTTGTTTTCTCCATGGATCCACTCATTGTCTTGGCAATATATGAAATGCAGGTATGCTTCATCCATTCCGTACCTTGAGCTCCACAAAAGCTTTCGTTATGACAAGGGAGAAGTGCCTTGGTAAGGATTCATACACCATTGAGCGACCTGAGTGAATCATTCGAAGAACTTAGTCTTGTTTTACTATTTCCAAAAAGAAAACCTCCAGATGGATTGTTGAACAAAGGGAAGGTAAGTACTGCTCTATCGACTGTTCTAACTCTCAACAGCTCAAGACTAGGAGAAGCTCATAAGCCCCATAGATGATGAAGGTAACAAGGGCCAGGTACTCATGCCAACATCACTCATTCTCAAGGAGATCATCTATGCCTCAGACTTGACACGACAGCAGGTAATGAGTCTAACAATTTTTTGATCAACAACCTGATTTGTCCTGTTTTGCTTGGGACGAGCAAATGACAGCTTGGGGGTTTTTGTTGACGCTCAATATGGATCAATTTCGAGCGTCAATTTGATCAGAAAATTGGGATGACTAGCATACTTAACTTGCATATTTATCTAGAATAATATCGTTTCCATATTCCCCTTGGAGAATTTGCAATGTAGGAAAATTGAGCAGAATTCAAGTGTAAACAAACACCTCAATCCAAGGCAAGTGATGTCGACCAATCAGAGCACGCCATTTGGACTCCCATGGATTGAAGAGCCCACCAAAGCGTGCAACCGACCTTGGACAGACCCTACTCACGCACAGGAGCAACCAGGGCCTACAGGGCAGCCACCTGGAGGAAGCTGGACCTGGGCCGAGCAAGGCCCAGGTCGGCCGACCGACCCACTAGAAGCGAACCGCCTTACCTCCTTCGATGTGGCAGCTCCCCATTGGCCCCTTAGGTCGGTTTGGCAAGGCTTCGGGCAATTGGGCGCCGAGGAGCAGCTGCGCACCCCCCTCACTGACCTCTATAAATATGAGGGGGGGGTGCTACAATAGAAGACACCACAAGTTGAAGCCTCTCTCAAGTTCCTCACTTGCTTAGTCTTTAGGATATTAGAGTTTAGGTGAAGTAGCTCTTCTTCGGTTCCCGAGTTGCCTAGGAGTGTTCGGTATGGGTTTTACTCTTCCTCTCCTTTGTAATATTCAGAATTCCTTAATA
Organism: Panicum miliaceum; assembly: GCA_032594955.1. Classification (NCBI taxonomy): domain Eukaryota; kingdom Viridiplantae; phylum Streptophyta; class Magnoliopsida; order Poales; family Poaceae; genus Panicum; species Panicum miliaceum. The sequence continues at coordinate 16,387,031 of CM064068.1, forward strand.
GAGTTATATTCTAGTTTAGTGTACTCGTATAGTGTATGTTCTGTGTATTCAAATGTGTGTGCTATGCTTAGTTGATATCTTGCATGATTAGACGTGGTAAGACATCTAGGCTACGACATTGGTTCCAGTATTCATCTGTTTGCTCTAGTGTGATGTCTGTCGATCCAAAGGGTGGGGGCTCCGCGCGCGGCATTAGAGTATCGCTTATTAGTGCAGACGTGGTGTCTGGGCTAATCAGTGTTGTTGGATGCGGCTCTATAGCATGGTTAGATGAGGTAGGCAGCAGGTGGTGACAGCCCTGTCCGTCCAGCGTAACCCTCCCCGTTCGTGTAGTAACTATAGGAGGTGCATAAAATAGCCGTAAAGATCTAGTGGCCATCTAGCCATATCTTGTGCGGTCTCCCGGTGATGCCTGGGAGCCTAGAGCCCGTTCCTAATCATGTGTATGTATATGAGTGCTTAGTATAGACTGTATGCTTAGTTAGGAGTACATAAGTCCTTAGATTAGCTTTCTTCTTCCTTTCTCGCTTCCTGTAAGCTTTGCATAGAGTTAGAACTTGAGTAACTTGTGTGTCACACTACCTCTTTACCATATATTATCTTACTCCTGTTTATTCAATAGAATATCCATGCTAGAACTAATCAACATACTAATCTATTCCAATAACCACCTCCTTCCCTGCGAAAATATAAATACGACCCCGTACTCATGGGTAAAATGATACAACGGTATTCCGTGCGCTTGCGGATCCTTCTGTAATGTAAGAAATACCCCATGGTATTTTTGGCGCCGTTACCGGAGAAAGGATTCTATGTCCATACTTGGTGATTGCGTTACAAAATGCCAACAATGGGAGAGTGAAGCACTCATTGCCACATTTGCCAAATAACATCCATGTCAACCTCCACCTCAGTGTTCACCAGAATAGATTGAGAGATCGATACGAGAGTACCAATTAAAGCAGATTGTTGTTATAAGCTATTGTGTACTTGCACATGATCATCTCTGCCTCAAAAGGCATGAAGCACATGCCACACATTGAGGCTGAGGTGTTCATGGCAAGTATACAATAGCTTATGCCTTTCGAAACTGAGGTCTTCATGGATTGTTATAATCCAAACATATCTCTCCCAGTTGTGATGCCTTTTGAAATGATAAATAATGTGATTTACTTGTATTAGTTGATGAAAATGAGTATAATGAGTTGAATGTTTTTATTTTTGCAACGTGAGTATGTATATATGTGGATTTATTAGTGAAATGTGAAAGTTTGAATGTGGATTTTCAAAATGAAGTCAAAAAGGTGTATACTTGGTATTTAATTTGTATTAAGAAGAAAATATTTTGATACTCTTATGATGTTTTTATTTAGGCTCCCATTGAAACCATCGCAAAGTTAATTTTTTTTATTTCGGATATGTATATGTCGTTAACCTTGATCCCGCGGTGTTGATACGGCCATTCGGGGTCAATATCGATATCCGTGATATGGTACGGTATAGGGACGTGATGAAGGAGTACGGTCTTGGTCCCAGTGAAGAAATCCTAAACTTTTTACCTGGTGACTTCTTTATTAGGATCAAGGCCGTACTCTTTCATCATGTCCGTATACTGTACGATGTCGTAGATATCGATATTGGCCCCGAAGGATAGTGTGATCACCGCGAAGTGAAGGTTGACGAGATATGCATATCCTAAATAAGAATTTTTTTTCTTTTCGATGGTTTTCGCATAAAGGGTCTGAATAAATATTCTAAACCATTATTGCATCCCATATGACATGGGACGATGAGTGTTCGCCTTAAGCTGAAGAGTATTAAAATAATTAGATTTTAGAAGTAACTTTTTTCTTTGCATGTGTAGATGTGATTTACTTGTATTAGTTGATGAAAGTGGGTATATTGAGTTGAATGTTTATTTTAGAATGGATATGAATGTGTTGGATTACATTACATGACTGTTGGATTCATGTTGACTTTTGACTGACTGTTGGATTCATGTGATTATTGTACAGTTTGTTGTGGAAAGAAGCAATAGTTTGCCACACTTGGTGGTTGTTTCTGATGTAACCTATATGATATATGAATGGTGATTTAAATATGTAGTATATAGTCTCTATTCTGTGTGTTTGCAGGATCAATATGGCTGCCAAATCCTAGCTGTGCTCCAAGATGCAGCCGGAATCCAAAATGATCCTGCTGGGGTCTAGTATGAAAGGTGATGAGCAACAACCAAAGTCGGTCATCTTTAATATACACCAGGTGATGATATCTGGAAGCATAGCCCGTCACCTTTAAAAATTCCAAGTGACGAGTGTTGTTCTATGCCCGTCACTTATGCTCGAACCATAGGTGATGGGTGTTGTGTTAGGCCTGTCATCTATATTGGACAAAGGTGACGGGCATAGACTTCATAGGGGGCTTGGTCACTAAGAAAGGTGACGGTTCTATAGTGAAGTCCGTCACCTATTACGTCACATAGGTGACGGGGAGACACCCGTCACCTTTCTGTTTAAAATAATGACGCAGTAGAAGTGACGAGCTGTGTTCCCGTTGCTCTGTGGGGAGATGATACCCGTTGAACTTTTCTTGCATAGTGAGTGCGGCGGGCCGAGAATATTGATCACCGGGGAGCCTTCGCGGGAGGCTGTGGCCCACGCCTCCGTGAACTGCCACAGGGCGGCGCCATTGACGACCGCGTGGAGCACGGACAGGCCGAGCGCCAGCCCGCCGGCGCCGAGCCGTGTGGCTTGCACGGACAGGACGGGCGCAGGGAGCGCCCGCGCGTCGAGCTTCGGAACCAGGCCGTGGAACGCAGAGACGTCGAGTGCCTCGTCGCCGGCGAGCCTGCGCACGTCCACCGCGCCCTCAGCCACCTCGACCTCAACGAAGGCGACTCTGAGGTCGGAGCAGCAGTCCACGAAGAAGTCCCCGGTATCCGCAACTCTGGCCAGCTTCCCGGCGAGGGGCAGGTAGAGGGCTAGAGTGGCTGCGAGGGATTCCTTGAGCCGCGCGACCACCTCCGAGAACTCATCGCCGTTGCCGGGCAGCTCGTACAGGAACACCCGCTGGATCGGGGTAAGCTTGATCCACGGCACGTCTAGGAAAGAGAGCTTCACGTGGCCGACGCCAGCACGTTCGGCCGGCGCCAGGCTTGGCACCACGCGGGACACAGAAAGCACGCGGGCGGTGGGCGCCGCCGCCGTGCCGGACATGGCCTCGCCCATTGGTCGTCACTGCTGATTGCTGAGCTGACAGGAATGTTCAATCAGAGCTACCTTATCTTCTTTTTATTCGTTCAACTCAAAGAGATGCTTTTACGGCTTGTTCTCACAACAAAAAATTCAGCAGATTTTTTTGTTAGTTGTGATATAGCTGTCAATGACATAGTGAAAAAAAAACTCACCCATGAAAACGCTCAATTCATGTTATTGAAAACTCGCACGAGCACGCCAGTACATGACGAAGAACATATCATCTCCTCCTTCAATCAAATCTGAGCTTCTTCCCTTTAATATTAACTCGACAAGTAATGTTGAATCAAACCATTGATTCATAAAAAGCCACCCCATTACGTAAAAAAAGAAAAAAGAAAAGCCACGCTAAGAGCAACTCCAAAAGACTCTCCAAATTCTTCCTAATTGCTAGTTTTACATATTTTAATTAAAAAGGTACATTCCAATAGTTTCTCTATTTGGTTATTCAAACATAGTCACTCTCTATTCCGGATTTCTCGCTAGCAAATATAGAAAAGAGAATAGCTTCCAGAGTGCACATAAGATATAAAAAAAGCTGTTGGAAAATGAAAAGATATAGAAAATGATTTTTATGCAAATGTCTAAATGATGATTTAGAGAGTGAGGTTTAGAGAGGCTCTTGAGATGCTCAAGACCATGCAAAAGGGGTGGTAAAAGGTCTTAATTTTTTATCTAGATAATCTAAGAGTCGGGCCGAACTGTTATCTTATACATTTGTAGCTAAAATTATATAATGGTCATGATCCGTTACCACCCCTATGCAAGATGGTTGCGAATAAAGACACTATAGGTTCAAAGAGTTGTACCATTTTTCTGTGCCTCATCTTAAAGCTCCTGACCAGAGACAATCTGAACAAGAGAAAGGAGTTTGGATGATATAACCTACCTATTTTACTGTGAAGCAGTCTTCTATTGGGCAATTGTTGTTTGAATGTTGTGCTGCTATCTCATTTGGGACAATATCTCTGGTTTGGTAGGAAGGAAAGTAGGGAATGATTTTGAATCCGTTGGCCGTAGGTTGGTCAGTAACTAACAAAAAAATGGAAATCTTAACTGTTTATGTGCAGCTGTGTTGTGGGTTTTATGGAAACTGAGAAATGGCTCGTGTTTTCTGGGGAACACATGGTGCAGCGTGGAGCAGGTGCTGGTTCCGATAGCCAAGGATGATGCTGAGAACCGGAAGTTGGCAAGAGAAGATGGACAAGTACATTGGGGAACTGGAGCGGCTGGGATCGTCTGTGGTTGTCTAACATGTCTAACATTCGGAAATGTCTTTGCGGTTCAATCCTAGCCGGACTATGGACCTCCTTTTGGTTGGGTACCAAAATATTGGCATACTAAAATATGAGCATGCCAAAACGTGGGCATGTCAATTTTTCAACTAAAATTTTGGCAAGTTTATAATAGCACTTGACTAGATGGGCTGTTTTTTAGTCTTCAACCAAATGATTATCAAAATTTATGTACTTACCCATATTTTGATATGGCAATATTTTGGAAGCAAACCAATTAGACTCTACAACCTTGCTGAGGGGTAGCTAGCGCTGTTCCTATATATCTCTGCTCCTAAAAAGCCCTATTAGAGCAACTCCAGCAATAGCCCCTAAATCAGACCCTCTAAATGCTAAATGAGGGCTGACTCTATTTTTTAGGGGCTTCTAAATTTCCTTCAACTCCAGCAGTAGCCCTCAATTCTAAATTATAATAGAGGGCTCCCTAAAGACCCCCTAGGAATAGAGGGTGGAGGAGAAAATTTGGAGACCTCCTCAAAATAGAGGGTGTAGTAGACGGTCTGTTGGAGTGCAACTTTTTTGCTTAACCCTCTAAACATGAGATAGGAGGCTGTTTAGAGGGTCTGCTGGAGTTGCTCTTAGCGACACTTCCGACGTGCGACCAAAACGCCCCACGACCGTTCCGCCGTTTGTTGATTAGCCCACGCCCTTCCTATCCGATTTTCACCGTCGACTAGGTTCGTGCCTGTGCGTTGCTACGGGAAAAACTTTATTTTTTCATGAATGGACACATCAAGATTCAAGATAACTATAAGTGACCAAACATAATTTTGCATGCAGTAAACAAATCATTGATCAAATATGAAATAGGAGTACTCGGGCAACCTGCTCGATAGTGACATCATTGTTCTAACCATTAAAGATGGGGATGGTGTGACATTTGAGAAGCATGATTATCCAGTTGGCAACAAAGATCGTCTCCTGAGTCGCAGACCAATGAGGAAACCGATGTGGTTCCGTCCCACATTAGCATCTAGGATCAAAAGGGTATAATTTGTTTTCCATGTTATTTACAGTCAATAAGATTGAACTATTTTGTTATCTTTTCCAGACAAACTTTGTTGTAATATGAAATGATAAGGTACTTTGTTCCCAATTTGTTTGATACTTAAGTGTCCAAGATAGACTTTGATACAGGGTAGCCTTGAATTGATTATGTACTGGAAAAACTGAACCAATTCCAAGACCAGCATTTTAGCTAATGATCATAAAAAAAGTATATCAAGCCAACTGCATACAGAATATGGGGTCAAATGACCAAAAGTTGTTTCTCTAATTCATAGGCAAATAAGATCAACGAAATAAGCAGAAACCGAACACATCCCAAGTCCATTTTTAGCTAATGATCAACAAAAAAATGACAAAACAACTTCAGGTATCGGCATATAGGCTGCATTTCGTTTTACAAGAAATTCACATACAACTCAATATGCTTTCATACATGACAGCTCACACACATGGGAAGTTTTGACATGTAAGATTAATATGCTTAAAATAGACCGTTAACGTGCATTTTCCACCCTTGTTGACTCCAACATGCAACTGTAAATTGATATAATCCATAATTGAACCTGCTCAAATAAAACACAAAATTTGTAAGCAGCATACCACACGTACATATACAATGATATAAAATAATGACATATAAGGGTAGACAAATAATCACTATGATTATTACCTTATTTCTACGGTGTTAGAACCTTCTTATAAACAATATTCTTTGTCCATGTACCATTTCCCGACGGAATAAACATTTTCTCCTTACTTTTTGTGTTCTTCTTGCCATTCTTTCTTTTATTTTTCTTCTTCTCCTTTTCAGACTCCTCCTCTTCAATGGCGCTAGGTGGTATAGCGAGAACCCTGATGTTCTTTCTGGATGTGGATCTAGACATTGCAACATACAATTGTCCGTGTGAGAAAACAGGTTCTGGCAAGTACAACCCTACGTGCGGAAGAGTTTGCCCCTAAGACTTGTTAACTGTCATGGCGAAACTTAATCTGATAGGGAACTGCTTCCTTTTAAATAGGGATGGAAACATCTCATGATCGAAGGGAAACAAGGGGATCTGCAGAAGAAAAACACGCTTTCCAGCATGTTGTCCCAAGACAATTTCTGCGTCAATTGTATTCTTGTGGAATCCCCGAACCACTAATCTAGTACCATTACAAAGTCCATTGGCCGGATCAAGATTCCTTAGCAATATTACTGGACAACCAATCTTAAGTTTCAGCACATGTGGAGGGAGTCCGTTTGGAGTCAAAGTATTAAGGAACTCAGCTGGATAGTAGTTCTTAGGATCATCCACTGCAGAGTAAAAACTGTGATATTCCACCTCACCACCTTGGAAAGAACCAATCATTTTCATGTTGATATTATCCACCCAGTCATTTCGTGTTGATAGTATAGCTCTCGATGTGATGTAGTCTTTGCTCAACATGTTTTGATTGGGATCCGGAAATATGCAAGATATCAGTTTGTCGAGATCTCTATCCCGTTTCCTTGTATATGGCACGCAAATCTCATCTAGTAGTTTGACCTCACCTTCGGTATTAACTTCCTCTGATCCCCCACCTACACGTAGTAAATAATCTGCAAACCACGGATCACTTTTGGCCCTCATGTTATGAACCAGCTTTAGATGATGCATAGAATCCCAAAGGTATGACTGACACAATGAGGCATTGACAATCTGAGCCCTGGAACCCTTTCCGACAATGGGTAGGACCTGCCTAAAATCTCCCCCAAACACAACTGTCTTACCACCAAATGGCATATCTGGCACACACATTATATCACGTAGACTGTTATCCAAAGCCTCCACTGCCTGCCTCTTTGTCATAGATGCCTCGTCCCAAATTATCAGAGACGCTTGGCGCAACAATTTAGCAGTACCACTTTGTTTGGTGAAACTACAGTAACTACCGTCTTGTATAGTAAAAGGAATTTTGAAAAGCGAATGGGCGGTTCTCCGACCGGGCATTATCGATGCCGCGACACCAGATGTAGCGGTTGCCACGGCGAGTTTGTTCTAGACTCCATACTGTTGCAAGGAGGGATCTATATAAGAAGGTCTTCCCCGTGCCGCCTGGACCATCGACAAAGAATAATCCACCCTTACCGGTATCAATGGATGACATGATCTCGTCAAATGCATTACTCTGCTCCTTGTTAAGTAATTGAACCATTGCCACATCATCCGTACCCACCTCAACGCTTGCCTCCTCAAAAATCTCATGAGGAACACCGTTTGCATCGTCATACGCCTCAACAATGTCTGGTAGAGGAAATGTCATTATGTCCTTCCCCATTGACTGCAGCATATTTCTTATATCAATTAGAACCATCTGTGTGGCCAGTTCAGGTGATGGATTATCCCATCGATAATCCTCTGACATAGCATCAAAATATTTTTCCCAGAGTCCGAATACATCGCTTGGTTCACAAAACACCAATATGGTGGCAAAAATCCTCCGCAAAGATGAAGGCATTTGGAATGTAGATGCTTCTGTAAGACACTCATCTAGTGTATTATCTTCTTCAATAAGGCCCCTACTCTGAGCGGCTTCGCGGAAGGTTGGATATTGGACACCATTTACGGTCATAAGATCCTGATAGGATGTAACTCCGGTAACATGGTTAAGAAGCACGCGGAGGTAGTAGCGTTCCCCCTCAGCTGGGTGGACTGAAACAATCCTGCCCACCTGTCCACCCGTATCATAGACCCGTCTCTTCCAGAATTTTCCATTAGGGTGCCAAGTATAAAACTCTGGGAAGTCTTGATATAAGAGTCGTTGTGCGAAGGGATCAATTCTATTTTGAGCAAAATATGCTGTCAACATCGACTCCCGAACACCTGGACGTTTGACTATGTTTTCAATCTTGTCTCGCTGATGAAAAGACACCATATGCATGTCCAGGAGATGAAGCTGCAATTGTTGTATGGGTGGATGGTTCTTACTCAGATCGAAACTATATATCCTCCACATAGCTTCCGGAGGTGTCACCCAGCGAGCATCCCTATACTGCTTTATCTCATCAATGTTCCCGCTGCTATCTTCCTTGTCACCTTCTCTAACCACAACAGATGCACGGTCGTGCCCTTGTATATGTATTTGAATAAATACTTAACAGATTTGATGCTGCTGCATGCCTCCAAATTAATATGACAATTGAACGTGCGTAGGAGATACAGGTTGTACGAGACCACCCATCGATTGTCCAGCTCATGACCTCTAACCTTCTCCTTATGACCATCATTCCGTCGCTGTATACAGGGTACGGATCCTTGCCCTGCGAGGTGGACTCGCAAAATGCACGTGGGTAGTAATTCTTACAAGAAGTGCATCCCTTTGTGCATGGACAGTTTGGATTTAGAGGTCCACACGGGCCATGCATCATATGCTTTACGACCATCTTGTACAACTCAAGATATTTCTTCTTGTCTGGAAACTCCACTGAGATAAGACGGTCATATTGCTCCGGACACGTCAGCTTGTACTTCCTTTTCATGATAAGTAGGAAGTGAGCATGTGGCAAACCCCTCTTCTGGAACTCTACGACATAAACATACGACCGAACTTTACCAAGGATGTCCTTATCCATCAATTTTCTCTTCAACTCCTCAAGTTTTGCTCTGAAGACTCGTGTTACAAGGTCCGGACGATCTTGTGCTGTCTCGCCAGGAAACAACTCACTTTTGATCTCATCCCAATTTGGGTTGCATGTCATAGTGAGGAATATATCTAGTTTCCTATACTTGCGCACCAATGCCATGGCATCCATGTAGCGACGCCTCATGTCCCAGGGTCCGCCAATGAATGTCGTTGACAGTACTGTACGCTTCCCAACAGCATCGGCATGGCCCTCACCAGCATGCAAACTATCAACGAGCCCTTGATATAGATCGGCCCTCAACTCCTGCTGGTTGTTCCGAATAAAATCTAGCGGCGACCTCTCTATTTTGATATAGGTGTCCACGGCAAACTGTTGAAATAGACGTTTACCGAAGAGTATTGGGTTTAATATCCCTGGCTGCATCTGGAATTTGTAGCAATAATAGTCCTATACCGAGACACATTTGTTGCCAGCATAACCTATACAAATTTAAAAATACTAACATGAATAATATTATAAAACAATGATATATAAAACTAACAAATTTGCTATAATATCCATATGATATACCTTCATCATCATCTCCACCGTTGTTAGCGCGGGCTCTTCTAATTTTACGAGCAGCCTCGGCTTCTTCCATAGTGATATCGACCTTTGGGATGAGGTTATGCAATCCAAGCTCTCCCTTAGGGAAGAAAAGTGGGTAAGACAGTGCATCATAACAAGTATGGTAAGACCGAATTCCATGAACAGATCTATCCTTCCCATGAAGCATAACACTATGTTTGAATTGGCCTAGTAGTTCACTCCCTTCAATCCATACGGTAGCCACCTCTGATGTGCATGGAACATTGTATGTTCTTTGATCCAGTCGTTGGTCAAGGTTCAATGCAATGTAGCAATCCTCAATATCCTCCACGTGACCCATACTCCTAAGATGTTCAGAGTACGGGTTACCACGAAGTATTCCAGCCAACATGGCTATAACGTCCTTATCTTTTTTCAAGCAATCTTCACGGCACCTATCATACCGGTGCTGAAGAGAAGGATCATCATCGTAAAAGTAAAGTTCTAGGTGTCTAGGTTGGAGTCCATCTTCCTTACTAAAAGAGTGAACATTATGATAAATCTGGCTATGCGCGCGAAAGGTGTAGACACCACCATTCCTCATGTTGGTTGTCATACGGTCCAGGTGGTAGTATAGTGATGTGAATGAGAAATGGCCATTGAAAAACCTGATATTTGCATGGAAGTGCCTAGAATTAGCATCCGAGCATGACCACAACCTCACTAGTTTAGGTGGAGTGTCAAGGGTTGAAAGATGTATCTGTCCACTACGGCAACAAAATCCAGGTGGCTCAGACTCAAATTTTTTTGCTTTGCAATGTTCACAATTCTCCACAGGCTGGAGCATATGAGTCTCCAATGGGATATTTTCATACACCTTGCCGTACGGATCAACTACATCCGGAACGATGGTATCATCATCACTTAGGGACATATCAACATCATCATCGACTTCATCATCTGTAATGTAGCCATGCATTCGACATGAATATATAGCATGGCAGCCCGGATTCAGCGCAAATTACAAACATACCTTGTCCAGCAAACAGAAAACCCTCGTCCTCCTCTTCATCCTCCTCAAAAATGATATCCGCATCACCATCTGCGGCGTAATGGAATAGAGTCATTTACAACGTGTTTTAATACCCGCTTATGCCATATGATTAGGAGTAAATGAAAATCCAAATATATTACCATCCTCGACCATGGATGCTGGTGTTTCTAGTTCTTGGTTATTTGAGTTCTTTCCAGCTGTGCTTGGTTGTGATTGTGACACTGGCCCAACACTGTGTTTAGGAGCAGAACTGCCTGCTTACAATGAGAACATGTATGTTAGCTTTGAATTCATGATATGTTAATATATTGTGGAAGAGTTGTCTAGTTACCAATATCAATAACATCTGGCACTTGAGTACACTTCAAGCCTTCCACGCTATTCCTGTCATTATCTAGTTCCACACGATAGAATAACACATAGTTAATTCAAACAACACGCATCATGCCATGAATTAAGTATGTATATGTTGGTGGTGGTAAATATGTACCTACGCCACTGTTGTCCACACCATCAGCAATTACGCGTTTCTTCGCACCAGCTGCTTGAAACTCCGTGTTTCTACGTTTTCGAAGTGTGTTTCGCTCGCCATGGGGCATAAAGTTTCTAAGCAATTTAGGGCTGCAATGAATTTCTGTGTTCTCAGCAGCCGTCTCCCACTCGACCGATGATTCAATATAAATTGGAAGATGGCTTATGTCAGGAATAGCCCACTCATGTGCACTTGGTATGGGTAGTGGGGTTGCCGGGAATATAATCTCAGGCATGAATTGAGGATTTTCCATGGCGAGGGACTCAGGATGCAGGACGTTGGCTCGTTCCTCTTTCATTCTACGTCTATTTTCCCGTTTGGACTCCCTCCGTGCAGGCGTCCGGTTCCTCTACCTCTCCCGATCAATCTGTTCTCCCATCTGCTGTGTCTTCTTTGCGTGATATGCTTCGCGACGACGCTGGTTGATCAGCGCTCTCTGTTCTATTGAACGTGATGCCCTCCAAGCTCTGACCCTTTCTTTCTCACGCTCCTTTGGGTCAGCTGCTTTTGTACTACTTGACACAACGTGTCTGGTACACCCATTCGTATTTGTACATTTAGAACAATATATAAAATTAAATAAAATATATAGAATCATAAGTCAAGTTATTCATCGACTCTCATGGAATGGACATATCAGAACAACCTAGGGTACACTAACATGATATTTTGCTTTTTCATTCAGGTTATAGTGATTAAGCAACCCAAATATATCAAAATCAATGCATATAACCATTCCAATGTCAAATTGGACAATACAGTAATCATTAAATGTAATGCTGATTATTTTGCCAATGGAAACAACAATAAATAGTATTACCTTCTTGTATGATACTGATATCATTTTGACTCAAATTGTTCCCACTCTCTGGTGATATGATTTCTGCATGAACAAACATTAGTTTTGATTATTTCGATTCCTGCTCGGGTAGATGGATGATTCCACTTTAGTATGATCAGAAATGGGTATCAGTGTTTCCAGATTGCAACCTGAATTAAAATTGGTGTTGCTGTAGTCCAATTCCTCGGTGGTTTCCATTGGTTCATTAACACCTTCAAATGAGCCGGCAAACCAATTACACACAAAGCAAAGTTAAAAATAACCAATTTATGGGCCAACATTGTATAGTGAAACGTGTACCTTGCCCAACATATGGATTTCTGATGAAGTTGTCACTCCTGTGTAGCCATTCTGAATCTTGGTCATCGTCTTCACGGCTCGGTCCTTATGAGGAAATAAAATTAACAATTTAGAATGTGCTTTGTTTTCAAGGAACAAAGGCGTAATAAAATGAGGAACACACCAGTAAGTTGAATAGTTTGGTCCGGAGAGTGTTCAGTTTCACCAAATTTAGAGTCCTTCTCTTTCTCTTTAGTAAGCTCCTTTTTCCTCATGTAATCTTCACGTCGTTTCCTGTTACATTCATTTTTCTGCTCTTCTGTTAACGAAGCATATCGTGCTCGTTCCCTTTGTCTCTTAAGCTCTTTTGAATCTACATCTATAGTCATAAGAGGGAAACTGTTAGAACCGCGAATAACACCACAGCCATCCAACCATTAATATGGGTTATGTTACTTACCAGCGTGATGTGTGTTCGTCACATCAGCGAGTTGTTCCCTTGCCACACGGTTCGCCTTGTCTGAATTCATAATCGGTGCTGTTGCAAAAAAAAATGATTATATATGGAAAATACTAGAAATAATTAGTAGTCCACATTGCCCTAATAATTTTTTTCGAAGTAGAGATGATGGAAGAACTAATAATTCAGCACTTTATTCCAAATTATGTAGGGTGTCCAATAAACATGCATCTCCTGATGAATAAAATTCCAGAGCATACAAACTGTCATGGTGAACCGTTTTGCAAACTAAAATTATTCTATTTGCGTAAACATCAAGTTTACCTTGTAGTGATCCGCCGTGCACAAACCACCAGCCTCAAATCAGAGCTGATCAAAGGAGCACTTTGGATTCCCGCAAGCCTGAAACATGGCCACCTCCTTCAATGAACATGCTGATGTGCAATCTTCAGTAACATAGATAGTTTGACTGATTGTAACATAGATAAATTGTTTAAAAAATCAGAACTAATTATTACTAAATTTGCTCAAATAAATAAACAATTGCCACTTTCATTCACCTCTAGCATTAAGCTGATTGTTCTATCTTCAGTAACATAGATTGTTTGACTGATTGTTCTGTCTTCAGTATGAAATCTTAAAAGATGAAATCTCGGCATAGGTTCAGAAGTAGCATTCCTGGGCATTGTGTGAGGTTCTATTCAGTATATTTACATGACATCAATGGCCGTCTTAATCACATGTGCATTTTGGCTGATGAGGCCTTGAGCTTTCAACTTGTTCAGTAAAGTCTGTAAGAACTCTGCAGCAAGCTGAAAGAGTAAAGCAGGTGAAAGACGGTCTAATAACACCTCGCAAAATGGTAGTTCTTGAAATCATTTTAAATTAAAATGCCAACCACATTACTCACTGATTTCAGCAAAACCATCAAAAGCATGTGTGTAAATTGAATGCAAAAAATAGGAGCTGATATTATCAGCTCAAATGGTTTTTCAAAAAAATTAGCCGCACAAATGAGTCTGACTGGTTGTTCTATTTTCCGTATGAGTATTACTGACAAGATGAACAGGGTATTTTGATTAAAGATATTGTTCGTTCTATTGAGTAGGAGTATGTCTCATATGAACTTCCCATTTCAGTATACTTAAATAACATGCTCACTGTATATATTAATTTGTGAAAGTTGGACAGAGAAAACAATATAATAACCATGGTCTTCTACATATAATCGTGCAGAGAAATATAATAGTCTAACAGAATTCAGTATCACCCATGCATGATGATCAATAGAGCTGATACGTATATATATACGTAAAAGAGTAAAAGACCAGGGCTGTGGTTAGGAATCTAACATATATAGGGAGTTTTTAGTAAGTTTAACAAGACACATTGAGGACAATCCGAATTATAGAGAAACCAAGGACTAATATGCAAAAACTCGGACTTCTCCGGCCATGGTGGCTGGCGTTGCTATGCAGCCCAAATTCCGGCGATGTAGGGCATTAGAGGAGCCGAGGAGTATGGGAATAGAGAGAAGAGGTCGATGGGGTTCCGTTTTACCGCTTATCCATCTGTGGGGAACAGCAGCACACCGTGGCCGCCCGCCGACGTGCTGGAGCGTTCGAGACTGCAGAACCTGCCGACCTAGCGTAGCCTTCTCCCTCGCCGGCGAAGCAGTTCAGCCCGAGCGGTAGCCGCACGCCGGAGCGGGCGTGTGCTTGCCCAGCGCGATGTACGGGAGGAGGCGATCCGATCGGGAGGAGGTTGCGCAGGTTGCAGTCGTTCGCAGGAGTGCTCGATGCAGTTGGTGATCCAATCGGGATGTTTAGGGTTGCAGTCGGCGGCAGGGTTGCTTGATACGATAGGCAATGAGAGGTGCAGCGAACGGCAGAAGATGCGCAGCGGACGGACGTAGAGATAGCTCGGCAGGACGAAGCTATTTTACCGGGCGGAGCGGACGTCGTGCGCTCGGAAAGAGGCTGCGACGCCTGTCGATCAACGGCTAAGAGATCGCTCGGCAGGACGACTGTTTTGAAAGGGTGCGGATCGCACGTAACACCGGTCTCTCAATTAGTCTTTTTAGGAGCAGAGATCTGCCTCGGTCATGCATGGGAAGCAGCATCGTCCTGCCATCCTTGGTTTTGGAACGTCCGTTGTCCATCAGCTGCCGTCGGTTTCTACGCACACAGCCTCACCACCGCTCGGCCATCGCCTCCACGCCGCCGTTCTCGCCGCGCCCAGATCGCCGTTTTGCCCACTCGGGTCGACGTCGCTGTCCCCGCCACATCCAGATCGCAGCCGTCCCCGCCTCGGGAGGACACCACCGTCCTTGTTGCGTCCAGATCAGTGTGCAAGCACGCCGTCTCCATGCCCGCTACCGCCTCGGGTTGGGGCCGCCATCCTACTCGCGTCCGGAGCGATGCTTGGCCCTCCTCGGGTCGACGTCATGTCACACGCCGCGCCGCGGACCAGAACCGCCGATCTCCAGTCGTGCGAATCGACGGGCCGGCAGGCCGTCGCTCGCCGCGCATGGATCTCCAATCTCTCTCCGCTCCCGGACGGCCGCCCAACAACGCTGCCCCGCGGACCTGGACTCGCTGACCTTTAGTCGCACGGATCGAAGGGCCGCCGCTCGCCGCGGATCTCTGCGCTATCTCCGCCCACGGTCGTCACCGTTCCGCGCCCCGGCGACCTCCTGCAGAGCCACATCGAGCAGGTACTACTGAAAATTTGATTACCACTCCACGACTACCATTGTTAGTACGAGATCGTAATTTTTGTGCCATAGATGCCGCCCTCCCCTCGCACGGACTCGCCTCCGTCCGCGCCCGTCACCCGCCACCGCTTCCTCTGCCATAGCTGCGCCTCGTTGGCGGCCCATCGTCCTCCGGCCGCTTCCTCCACCGCTCCGGCCACCTCTGTCACCGCGCTCCAGGCGGCGCCAGCATGCTGCATTGCTTGCGACTCAGCTTCCTCCACTCCGCCGTCGGGCTCCCTTCCGCTTCCCAAACATGGCTCTTGGCGGAGGGTGTGCCCGGAGACGGAGCGTGGCCCTGGATTGTGAGGCAAGCAGCGGGCTGCGGACCTGCGGTTCCCGCGTGGTGAGTTCGATGCCGAGACGCGACTCACCTGGTGGCGAATACATCATCCATTACTGCCGCTGCGACATCTTCCTGGCCAGTAGCCCAGTACCCGCGGGGCACGCAGGAATGGTTGCATCCCGGCACATTGCAGACCAGGCCCGTCTCCTATAACCACAGATCTTCAAGGTCAGTGTGCCACTGAGCTTCTCGATTATTGTTGTGTGCAGCACCTGTTTGATGAAATTCATGGTTGGTTTGATTCGTCATGTCATTTACTCATTTTCCATCTGGTGTGCATGCCGTGGGTACTTCAATTGATAAAATGGGGGCATTCTCAAAGTCATTCGGGGGTACGGCATGGAGGCAACAGCAATGCCAGTAATTAGAGGGAAAGGGGTGGATTGAGCGTATGGCTATTACATCTTGCCATCGATGTGGCTGTCTTTCTAAGGTAGAGTACTTTTTTCTGAATAGCTAATCGCTTTCTGTTTGGTGGACATGAACTGTGTGATGCAGAGTGTGTTCATGAGACAAGTGTGATACAAACATAGCCATCTGGTGTCAATGTAATATCAAATATGAGGGCTGCATAGAAATATCATGATATATATATATGCTCTGACCCATTGATACAATACGAATAGTGTTACAAAATTACTAAATCAAGTATGACCAGTGCTTGAGTAAAAGAGCCTCATTCTGAATATGAATATTAACAACTCCAAGGCAACGTTTCAGATTCTACTGGACAATCTTATTCAGGTCCTACTGATGTACTGAAACAAGAAACTTTTGAGTAAGCTTTCATGCATTTTATTGATTTTGACAGTTTCAATAATCTGCCAGGAATAATGCTTCCTAACAATTTTCAAGCTCTTTGTTTGGTACAGAAGCCTAAAACACCTGGGAAATGAAGGTGCTGTTTGCTTACATCAACCCCAAACTCTAATTCTTCTTATTTTTCTTAGCAGAAGTAACACCATTTTTCTATCAGTATGTTTGTGCCAGTGCATAAATGAGTTAGATACAAAGTGATAGCCTACATATTTTCTTTTCAAAGGTAGCAAAAGTTTTTCTTTCTTTTAGTGCTGTATGATGCCAGATTTTTGGTGTTACAAGGGAAAATCTTATTTTGAAAATGTGAAACCACAGTGAATTATCTAATTCTCAACTCTGTTATGTGGGTGTGGAGGGTGTTGTTTTTGTACTCGGGTTGGGTCTTCCTAGACTCGTGTACACTTTTTTCTACCTTAAATGAAATGATACACAGCTCACTCGCGTAGTTCGAGAAAAAAAATTCTCAGCTTATTATTTGCAGACCCTATATGTTTTGAACATCTTCGTTCTAGAGTGTATCAGATTTCACAGAGATTCGCTGCCATCCTGCAATGTATACGTATCACCTAATATTGTTCTATTTCATATGCTGCTAGAGAATCACAAGATTTGTTAATTTTCATAGGTGTTCAACTGAACCCCGCGTTCAACATTTACAAGATTGAAAGCTTGCTGACTTTAATTGTCTCATTGCTTTTGATTGTTTCAGGTGCACACTAATAATATGGAAAGAGTGCATGCAGTATCGATGTCATCTGCCATGGGGGATTAATTTGTGGCATAGCTTGGGCCTGTCCAAACCTATAATCATAATTAGTGCTATATAATTTTATTCTATCAGTCAAACATAAGGAAAGCATCCTTCAGAACAAGAAGAAAAGTGTCCCTACTTTGTTGACTTAGTTGCCTAGCATTTGGCTTCTTATGATATCTATGTTTGATATAATGTTTTGGATAAAATTGCTAGCCATTGATGACCTTGGTACACCAGTACCTAATTAAGGTAGGGTGTTTGTATATGTTGCTACATATCATTACATAAATTATATACAATGAAAATTGATTCTCAAAAAGGGAATTTGTTTGTTCTGTAGCAACGTACGGACACGAACCTAGTGTTAATATAGAGTACTTCTACATGGGATGGCGCATCTTAAATATGATGATTATTACTCCTAAAAATTGTAGCAATTGTCCAGCTCGTCGAATCGAGTCTCTTCCCAACAATGTAGATGCGCTCCTGTTACGGTGGTGCTTTGGAGATTTGCTTCTTCCTCTGTTCCTCGGTGGGTGTCGTCTATAATATTACCGGCATGGGAAAACCCAAAGCAACGCCTGTTCAATCCTCAAGACAAGCAGCTACTACATGCAGCCTGCACCCCGCCTAACCAAAACCACCATGTCGGGTGGTGGAAATGGCAGTGCCGCCGTTCCCACTCACGTCGTAATGTTCCCCAACCTCGCCTTCCGCCGCATCAGCCCGTTCGCCCAGCTGACGCGCAGGATCGTTGTCAGATCCGGCGACGGGAGTTCCCGCTACCACAAAATCTCAAATGGATCCACCCCAGTCCTGGTTTGGTTGAACCCGGGACTAAAAAAGACATTAGTCCCGGATCCTACGGCGAGAGGTCTTATTGACGCAGGCAGAGACCTTTAGTTTCTGTTGGACCCACTAACCGAGATCCATCATTAGTCTCGGTTGGTGGCTCCAACCAGGATAAAAAGCGCGCGGCACATTTAGTCCCGGTTGGTGGCTCCAACCGGAACTAATGGTTGGCATTTAGTCCC
The DNA here is from genome assembly GCA_032594955.1 of Panicum miliaceum. Classification (NCBI taxonomy): domain Eukaryota; kingdom Viridiplantae; phylum Streptophyta; class Magnoliopsida; order Poales; family Poaceae; genus Panicum; species Panicum miliaceum. The sequence goes on from CM064068.1 coordinate 16,405,636, forward strand.
ACCAACCGGAACTAAATTCCCAGGCCTTTTTAACCCCTTGCTTCCTCCCTGCCCAAGCGCCATTCTCTTCTCATTCTCCCTCCTCGTGTTCTTGCTCTTGGCTCTTGAATGAGGAGAGTTCATGCCTATTGTCTCCAAAATTTGTGAAGCTTATTGATTTACCCTTCATCTAAAGGTGAGAAACTTCATCCTCTCAAATTTTATTGCTAGTGGAGCTCATTTCATGCCTTAGAAATAGAGATATTTGAGGATATTTAGATATAGTACAATGTTCATATTTTTTCGGATTCATACGTCATTTGAGCTCAAAATTAACTAAAGTTTACATGTGTAGATATGATTTACTTGTATTAGTTGATGGAAATGAGTATATTGAGTTGAATGTTTTTATTTTTTCAATGGATATGAATATGGATATTTAGCAAAATAAATATGAATGAAAATGATTGTAGTAGAATTTTTATTTTTGCAAAATAAGTATGTATATATGTGGATTTATTAGTGAAATATGAATGTTTGAATGTGGATATTCAAAATGAAGTGAAAAGGTGTATAGTTGGTATTTAATCGGTATTTAATTTGTATTAAGAAGAAAATATTTCGATGCTCTAATGATGTATTTATTTAGTCTCCCATTGAAACCATCGCAAAGTTAAAAAAATCTTTGTTTCAGATATGTATATGTCGTTAACCTTGATCCTGCGGTGTTGATACGGCCATTCGGGGCCAACATCGATATCCGCGATACAGTGCGATATAGGGACGTGATGAAATAGTATAGCCTTGGTCCCAATAAAGGAATCCTCAACTTTTTAGCTGGAGACTTCTTTATTAGGACCAAAGCCGTACTCTTTCATCACGTTCGTATACCGCACGTGTCATCACCACGGGGTCAAGGTTGACGACATGTGCATATCCTAAATAAGGATATTTTTTTTCTTTTTGATGGTTTTGCATAAAGAGCCTGAATAAATGTTCTGAACTATTATTGCATCCCATATGACATGGGCGACGAGTGTTCGCCTCAAACTGAAGAGTATCAAAATAATTAGATTTTAGAAATAACTTTTTTATTTGCATGTATAGATGTGATTTACTTGTATTAGTTGATGAAATGGGTATATTGAGTTGAATGTTTATTTTTGAATGGATATGAATGTGTGTACTTGGTATTTAATTTGTATTAGACATCGAATGGAATGTTAATATTTAATCCGTAGAAATGATTTTGCAACATGATGGGGTTGGAGCGCCGTGCGTCTGCTCATGCATCGGTATGCAATAATTTGAAGCGCGTCGGTCATTCCCTTGAGTTGTGCCCTGAAGAGCGCCTTTGACTTGTTAGTGGTCGTATTCGTCGTTTGATTAAGAAAGCATTCCATTGCCTCGCGCTTGGCAAATTTAAGCGTGAATTTGATGACGAGTTGCATGGTACGGATGATGATGGCGGCTCAGGTTGCAGGGGGTAAAATTGAAAGTCACCCTATAGTTCCTAAATGGAAATTTGAATTGAAGAAAACCCTTATTCCCCCCAGAAATCATACATGAGCTTCCAACGCAGTTGCGCAGGTTACATGATCGGTACATGCCCGTGGCTTCCAATAACGACATTATGTGGGGTGTACTGATTAAAGATGACGATTACTTTCGTGGTGAGGATGTGATGTGGCTGTATTTCGAAGAATTATACCAACTGTACCATCAAGACGTCATCGACATCAGTTTCATCAGCACCTTTATTCTATAAGTGGTGTTCTTAAAATTTAATTTACGTAATAAGCGAATCTTTTTACATGGCATCAATCTATTCCTGCTTTTTTCTTTTGTATTATACGCAGGATGGAGATTCAAACTTGCAGAAAAAATGGCTACATTCATTTGGGCTTCATCGACCCAAAGGTTGTGAATTGCGCGACTCTATAGGACAACCCTAAAGAAACATACCAAAACTTATACAAGTATCTAAGCATTCAGCATTATAAGCAGAATATTTTGTTTCCTTACAACTTAAGTGAGTGTTTCCTGAGTGTTTCCTGCCATGTAACGCCTTTTGCTTTTGTATAATTCAACTTTTTTAACCCTAACAAAAAGTGTTTCTGTATAATCTTGCAACAATCACTGGATACTACTTTGTATAATTCCTGACATGCGATTAGCGATTATTATGGACTCATTAAGGAAAGATCTAGAAGATTAAAAAGACACGACCAAGATGTTGGAAAGGTAATTACCAATTATGATAATTCCTAACCTGTGCTTAGCGATAAATATATTTATCTGTTTCTCGGTTATGCGCAGTGTTTGGAGAAAGTTAAGTAAAAAATATCCAAATGATTTCACAGGCGAACTTAGATTGAGACAGACTTTCTGGTACATACTTGGATGCTTGTTTGCACGCTTCATTTGTTTCATTATATTTTCATATGGACATCTAATGACTTCTTTTGTCTTAAAATGTTTGAGGCAGACACAAGATACTAATTTATGCCCATACTATATTTGCGAGTTCCTTCACAATTTGGTAGGTCCTTACAAGATATATACTGCTTGGGAAGCAGAAGTAAGTAATAAATAATATTTCCCAATGTTTCAGCTAATTAATGTTACAAATTATTATAATTGGTATTGTTCACTTCTTAATAGGTATCAAGGATGCGGGTTCAGCTCATTTCACAGGAAAGAGTTTGGCGATTCAAGAAGTCCTGGCAGGATTTATTAACGAACAAGTCGTGAGTCCAGATGGTGAATTCTACTACGATGGGCACATCCTGATTCAAGTAGTAAATATAGCATAAATGCATGATAGATAAAATTTTAATTCACTTGGTATGTATATGTATATATCTATGTTTCACTTTATTAGAACCCGATGAATCCACTTTGTGTGTGTGTATATATATATGTATATATATATATATATATTTATATATATATATATAGGAAAAATCCATTCTACACGCACGTGTAGTTACTCCGACGTGTGTATCTCCTGATGTAGGACAAATCTGACCCAACGAAGGGTATGTACGTGAAGTATGTGATCATACTAGACCATCTATGATGGTATATACTTTGGGTATATGTCCATATATAGAGTATGTGGACATACCAATTTTTATATACTAGGGCTAGGGTATAATCATAATATATTTAAAAATAGGGATGCTTTTGAAAATTTTCATATATATCCCGGCCCTTTGAAATATCTTAAAATTAGTATATGAACATACTCAAAGTGATAAATGAGTATGTGGATATACACATGGTAGTATACTGATGGTGAGAGTAGCTACAAGCGAGTGTAGATAAAACTCATCTTATATATATATATATATATGTTATACATGTATTGTACGTATTTTATACTCAGCTCGAACAAGCGTGTAGAAGTGTATTGCAGTAATATAACAGACTTCTTAATTTCGAATATGAAAATATAATTGAAATAAAAAGGAAATGAATTGAATGAAAAATAGGAAAAAGAAAAAAAGATAAGGGGACCAACCGGGATTAAAGATTGCCCCTGCCACGTCGTGACGCAGAGCATCTTTAGTCCCGGTTGGTAGGCCGAGATTTTTATTTTGGATTGGTAGTTCCGGTTGGGAAACTGGGGCTAAATATAGTTTGCCAACCGGGACTAATTAAGGGCTATGTACTAGTGTCTATGTAACGTTCCTGACGGCCGCCGGGAACACGCCCCGCGTCGAGGCGATGCTGGCGGAGGCCGTCGGAGCGGTCACGGTCGCGCCGCTGGACCTGCCCAGCGTGCCGGGCCTGCCTGCGGGCGCCGCAAGCACGGCGGAGCTCTCCGCCGACGGCGCTGAGCTTCTCAAGGTCGCGCTCGATGGCACCCGGCTGCAGATCGCCGCGCTCCTCGCGGAGATCCGCCCGGATGCCTTGATCTTCGACTTTGCCTTGCCGTGGATCTGCGCCGTCGCGGCGCCGCTCGGCGTCAAGCTGCTCTACTTCAATGTCTACTCCACCGCGACCCTCGCGTTTCTCGCCGTGCCCACGCGGTGTCCGGGCGGGCGGCACCCGTCGGCGCGCGATCTCACGGCGGCTCCCGCCGGCTTTCCCTCGGACTCGCCGCTCGTCACCGCTTCATTGCCTTCTTCGAGCGCTGCGCCAGCACCATCATGAAGGGCTGTGCCGAGATGGAGGGCCCCTACGTCGACTACTTCTCGGCGCGGATCGGCAAGCCCGTGCTCCTCGCCGGCCCCGTCGTCCCAGAGCTGCCGCAAGGAGAGCTCGAGGAGCGGTGGTCCAGCTGACTGTCCTCATTGCCGGAGAACGCCGTCGTCTTCGCCTCCTTCGGCAGCGAGACGTTCCTGCCGGCCACCGCAGCGACAGAGCTTCTCCTCGGCCTGGAGGCCACCAACCGCCCGTTCCTCGTGGTGCTCAAATTTCCCAATGGCGCGGACGCCGAGTCAGAGCTCGCGGCGCGCGTTCCGCCGGGGTTCGAGGAGAGGGTGAAGGGGCGAGGGGTCTTGCACACGGGGTGGGTGCAGCAGCAGCACATCCTGCAGCACCCGAGCGTGTGGTGCTATGTGGACCACTCCGGGTTCAGCTCGGTGGTGGAGGGGCTCGTCGCCGGCTGCCGGCTGGTGCTGCTGCCCATGAAGACCGATCAGTACATCAATGCAGCGGTGTTCGCGTGCGAGCTCCACGTCGGTGTGGAGGTGGTGCGGCGTGGTGAGGATGGGTGGTTTGGCCGCGATGCGGTCAGTGATGCAGTAACTGCTGCCGTGGCAGCCGGAGTGGGGGGGAGGGGGGTGGGGGGTGCGGACGGTGAGGGGACGAAATGGAGTGAGTTCTTTTTGGACGACGCTGTGCAGAAAGGGTTTGCTACTGAGTTCCAAGTTACAACTTACAAGTGACATCTGAATTTGTAGTGTCGGTACTGTACTGTTCTCGTTGAAATTGCATTGCCAGTGCAGAATGTTCTGTGACAGATCCGTTAACGCAAGTATTAGGTGATTGTTTCTCCCCCTTACATGGACTGCTTTAGGGCATGTTTGGATTCCAGAGGCTAAAGTTTAATTCTGTCATATCAAATATTTTTAAATTTTTTGGAATGATTAAATATAAACTGCTTATAAAAACTAAGTTATTTGCGAGATAATCTATTAAGCTTAATTAATCCATGATTAACACATGTTTATTGTAGGATCATATAGGTTAATTATGGAAAAACTAGACTTAATAGATTCATCTCGCAAAATAGCTCGGGGGTTATGGAATGAATTTTATCATCAGTCTATATTTAATACTTCTAATAAGCATACAAACATTCAATGTGACGGGGCTAATGTTTAGCCCCTGTCATACCCAGGGCTACAGGACTGCTTACGTGGCATAGAATGTTCTAGAGTAAGGAGTGGGGTATGTCCCATACCATACCTTATCCATACTGTAAAGTACTCGGGTACGAGTACAACTAGTTGGTACAAAAGAAAATTACCCAATAAGTACTCAGGCAGGACTCCTAATCGGCTAAGCTTGTATCGGTCTAGTATTTCCATGTAACCCTGTCCTCCCGGAGTATATAAGAGCAGACAGGGACCCCCTCCAAACATCTCATCTCATCATCAAGGCAATACAAACCACCCAAATAGGATGTTGCTTGCACCTTGTGTTGCTTGCACCTTCGAGTTCCTGATCTCGACGACACACTAACTACAAGTCTACTACCTTAGGGTATATCTAGGTAGGCTTGCCGGTAAAACACCGACAGCTGGCGCGCCAGGTAGGGAGGTTATCGAAGATCCACGGGGGAACTTGAAGGACCTCGATACCAAATTCAATCTACCCGGCACGATCATGTTGGATCTGTGCATATCAATCGGTGGCGGCGGCGGCATTCGATCTGCTATGATCCCACGCAACGCCTGTAGCGCCGTCCTGCTCCGACTTAACCTTGGAAATCCAAGTCGCCGAATTCGAGTTCGGATCGCATGCGTGAAGCTGGCGCCAGGGCAGGCACCACATGCGTGTCAGGTGAACCGCCGCCGGTCAAGCGCTTGCAAACCAGTAACCGAGTTCTGATCTGAAACAGACGACTCGTGGTTCTGCGATGGTCAAAGACGGAATCGATCACTGCAACATCAATCCGAAGCGTGATCTGTCCAACCTGCAATTCTGGCGCGGAGGAGAAATCCCACGTTGGTGATGTCCGGTGTCAGGAAGCAAAGAAAAATCCACTTTCATTGTTCCACGAGTTCCAAGATAGAGAACAGTGCTGACTCGCTGCGGCAACACCCAAAATTGGACAACAATCCTACTACACGCACACAAGGGCTACCAGCAGATGTCAAGCTACACTCTTTCGACTTTGCAAAGGTGCTCCAGCAGAGGTCAAGCTACACTTTTTCGACTTTGCAAAGGTGCTCGGCGACCTGCCGATGACTACTTTGACTACTTCAACTTCACGAGAACGCTCGGCGACCCACGGACGACTACTTCGGCTACTTCGACTCGACTACAAAACTAGTCGAAGCGGGTCTTACACCATCAATAACTAATCGAAATCGACTTCGACTAGTCGGGCTTCATCAACAAACCGCCGCGGCTCCATCGACGAGCGCTACGGCTTCATCGACAATCGTCCACGAATCAAGCTAAGTCATTTATAACATTTCTAACTTATTCTTTATATGATTGACTACTATTTTTGGGTACGCCTCTCGACGGGAAGCACCCTCGAGGGCTACACCATGATCGACTACTCCTAGGGGCAAAGCTAGCATAAAATCCATGGTGGTGCACAACATTTAGATGTATGCCAATTTTCTGAGCACTTATGTGGTAAAAATGAGCTACTCAAAGGCAAATCTTGTTTCTTCCATGGTTCCTGGGCACCACTGAAAGGACCGACACTAGGCCTAGAGGGACGGGGGGTGAATAGGCCCTATTAAAAATTCTGCAAATTCTTCACAAAAAACTGTTAAAACTGTCGGAACTTCCGACGCAGTATCGGAACTTCCGAGGGAAGTTCTGATACTGGGTAGGAACTTCCGACGGAGGGCAGGAACTTCTGACCCCCTCAAAAACCCAAAATGAAATTTAAACTAAGACAAGTTTATGAAGAGTCTATTTGAATAGAAATCTTACAACAAGTGTCTTGAGACTTATAGAAGTGATCTCTAGCAGCGAAAACTTATAAACATATAGATCGGGTAAAATCTAGCTGAAGAACAATATGAACAACAACAAGTAAATGAGACACGGGATTTGTTACCGGAGTTCACTCCACTTAGGAGCTACGTCTCCGTTGAGGAGCTCACAAAGTGCTGGGTTTGCACTAACCCCTTGCCTCCCTCAATCAACCACAAAGAAGGATTGAGTCACTTACTATTGTTCTCAAAAAGAGAAGGGTAATACAAACTTCCGGAGGACAATCACAAAGATTGAGAGCTCCCCGGTGACGCCCAAAGAGGACTATAGCTCCCCGAGTCAGTGGGAACATCCGGTCGGAACTTCTGACCGGTGTAGGAAGTTCCGACGGAGCTGTCGGAACTTCCGAAAGAGGCAGTAACAAAGGAAATTTTCTGGGGTTTGTGTACGTGACTTTTTGTGTTTGTCATCTAAGTTTTCATCTCATGAGCATCACTTTAACAAACTTGATCAATCAAACACGTCCCACTTTATAGTACGGTGATTTCTATACTCAAATTCAAACCAAAAATGAATTTAAATACTTCATCAACTCTTTCACCATACATAGAAGAATTGGGGACCATCCTTTCATCTTTCTTGCTTCATTTTCATCTTATTTCTGCACATATCTCATTCAAAGCATCATATCCCAAATTATAATTGCCATTATCACCAAAACTCTTTTAGGGACCTTGATGCACTTTCAATCTCCCCCTTTTTGGTGATTGATGACAACACAATTTGGGTTCATAGGAGAGGAATAAAAACTTATTTTTGTACTTAATCAAATTTAGGAAAGCTCCCCCTAAATATGTGCATCTTTCAACTTAAGTGGCCTCAAATGCCATTGCACATATTTATGTAAGAACTCCCCCTAAATTATTGCATACAAGAGTACAAAAATGTGCATAAGTGTGATACAATAACCGTGATGCATATGACATGATATATCAACCAATGAAGTGAAAAACAATAAGACATTCAACCATGAGCATCATACCATAGTTAAATAGGTTCAAGATCCATCACACTAGCAAATTTAAGTTCGAAGCAAGCCCTAGCTACCATAAGAATTTAAAGTTTCACTTGGCACACCACACATTACACCACATAAGTTCTTACATGTCCATTAACTACACAACAAAGATAAAAGATGAAAAGATAGATGGGGGGGGGGGGTCTCCAAGCACCAAATTCACTCCCCCTTTGGCATCAAGCGCCAAAAAGGAAGCTAGTCATCGTCCTCATCATCCTCATCATCTCCACCTCCCTCGCTCTCGTCCTCCTCCTCCTCTTCTTCTTGATCGGACGCGGTGGCCTCATCATCATCGTCTTGCTCATGTTCTTCCTCACGACCACCAAGGTCCTCCTCAGAATCATCACCACCGTGTGCAAAAGAAGAACCACCCATGTCCTCCCAAGGATTGTAGATATGTGGAGGTGAAGGAAAATCTCTTGATTCACGAAGAGGAGAGCATGGAATGTCACTCTTTGCCATGAGCTCCTTTTGCCTCTTCTCAATCTTAAGTAGCTCCTCATCCATATACTTCTTGTGCTCACGAATATCAATGGAATTTTGGCGACAAGCACCGAAACAAGCAAAGACTCCCTGCAAGATCATATCCAACTTGCCCTTCTTGGCAGTAGCTGCATGAGAAGGTCCGCGTGATGAAGAAGGAGCATGAGATGGAGGTGCTGCACGCGATCATACATGAAGTGCATCTTTGAATCCTCTAGAACTTCTGACTCATGCAAATCAATCTTGGAAGTGTCTCTCACATAGTTGCCATTTTCATCACCTAGATCAAAGCCAAACATGCTCCCAAAGTCAACAATTGATATTTCAAAGCGCTTGCCTTCAAGAGTCCAATGCATGATGTGATTCTCGGTGTCGACAAACAAAGTGGCATAGAATTGAGCCACCACTTCCTCATTCCAGTCACATTCAAACCTCATAATGTCCACAAGATCCATCTCAACACATCTAGCAAAGATAGCATCAACAACTTCCTTCACTGGAGATGTCATACCCCGCAAGAAATTCTAGTCAACCCATCTCATCTCAGTAGTGACATGCTTCTTGTCCATGATCACTGACTCATACCAGTCTGCCTGATGAGTTAGCCAAAACCGAGGATCACCCTTGAATTCCTTGTATGTGACGTTGCGTGGATCCTCATGAGCATTAAGGCGAAGTGGCTTCATATCATACTCACCCTTAGTGAAGTTAACACAAGGGCAGTCCTCATTGCTTCGCACCAGCCTATGAACAACAGCTCTCTCTCTCTCTTTCATAGAAAGAAAGATCAATATCATCATCATATTCTTGTCCAGTTGTAGCCCTCTTGGTTCTAGCCGTGTGAGTGGATGAGCCAGCCACGCCCTTTCCTCTCTCTTGAGCAGTAGTTTTGCTTCTCTTTGCAATAGCTTGCCTCCTTCTTTGAGGTTGATCTTCCCGAATCTCATCACCATGATCCAGAGAAGAACTACTTGATGTGGGAGGGTTGTTCTTCTTGGTGATCTTCATCTTAGGAGCCATCTAGAAAGGATTGAATAAATGAAGCTCAGAAGAATGATCAAAGATAGGTAATGGGTGCACAAAGAAGTCTCAAGTTACTGTCTCTGTCGGATGTTCCGGCGGTGAGACGGAAGATCCGTGGGTCGGATCTTCCGGCTCACTGTCGGAACTTCCGACAGACCCAGAAAATCGAGAACGAATTCGTGAATCCAAGTATTTCACCCACCAAAGTTTATGAGATTCTAGACAAGTCCTCTAGATAGATAAAGAAGTTGTTTCACCAAAGGAAATCTCCTAGAACATCCTACATTGAGAGATCGGGCAAGGGAGATTTGAAAAATAATACCTCAACGATTTTCCCGCGCGATTCAAAGAAGTTCTGACGGGGAGGAACTTCCGAGGCTTGGGAGAATCGAAAGGAACCTTGAGCACGCAAATCCCACGGACAAAATCCAAGATCGCCGTGCGGAGCAAGAGAGGGAGAGAGGGGCACGCGCGGGTGGAAAAGAACTAGGATTTGATAGTGCCGTTACCATGCAGGTATATATACTGATGGAGAGGGTCGGAAGTTCCGAAAAGGTGAACCTGGGAACTTCAGAGGAAACTGGAGGATTTCGGAAGTTCCGGCAGAGAGCCGGAAGTTCAAAGCTGGGATGTTTCGTAGGATTCGATGGAAGACAGGAAGATACATTTTTGCGGGAACTTAAACCAAGCTCTTGGGAACTTCCTGTAGGAACTTCCGATGGATGTTCCGACAGGCATAGAGAGAACTCATGGAATTTTGAGAGGAGTTTAGATTCGAGATTTGGAGAGATATAGTTAATGGACAGATAAGATACGTGTCTCAAAGTGATTAGCCACATTTAACAATATATAACTATAATCATTTGAGACAAGCTATGATTCAACGATCACAAATCCAAATATTTCAAAAACTGACACAAATAAGCAAAAATAAATCAATTTTCCCCTAGTCTAGGCATCAAACAAAATGTATGCAACAAGTCAAGCCACATTACGAGAATTCAAGATATTTAGCTCACTCCTCAAGAAACAAAACCTTTGCTCATCTAGAGGCTTTGTGAGGATATAGGCTAGTTGTTTATCTGTACTCACATGACTTAGAGCGATATCTCCTTTGGCTTCGTGGTCTCTTAGGAAGTGATGTCTTATGTCAATGTGCTTGGTTCTTGAGTGTTGGACAGGGTTGTTGGCTTGTTTGATGGCACTCTCATTGTCACACAAGAGAGGGATCTTTTTGTACTCACAACCACTTTGCCTCATCCAAAGTAGTTGAGCACAACAAGCACCGGCTGCAACATACTCGGCCTCGGCGGTGGATAGCGCAACAGAATTTTGTTTCTTAGAGCTCCAAGACACTAAGGACCGGCCAAGAAATTGACAAGTCCCCGTTGTACTCTTTTGATCTACCTTGCAACAGGCATAATCCGAATCGCAATAGCCAAGTAAATCAAAAGTGGAGCCCTTGGGATACCACAAGCCAAGGTTTGGAGTATGCAATAAATATCTCAAGATTCTTTTAACAACTACCAAATGGCATTCATTAGGATTAGCTTGAAATCTTGCACACATGCACACACTAAGCATAATATCCGGCCTAGATGCACAAAGGTAAAGCAAAGAACCAATCATGGAGCGGTATACCTTTTGATCCACAGATTTTCCATCTTCATTTAGATCGAGATGTCCATTCACGGCCATAGGAGTCTTGATTGGTTTAGCATCGGCTATGTCAAACTTTTTGAGCATATCACTTGTATATTTAGTTTGACATATGAAAGTCCCTTCCTTCAATTGCTTGATTTGAAAACCAAGGAAGAACTTCAATTCACCCATCATGGACATCTCAAATCTCTTGGTCATGATCCTACTAAACTCTTCACAAAACTTTTCATTAGTAGAGACAAAGATGATATCATCAGCATAAATTTGACACGCAAAGAGATCTTTGTCTACTTTTTGAGTGAAGAGAGTAGAATCGGCTTTGCCCATTATAAAGCCGTTCTTAAGAAGAAATTCCCTAAGGCATTCATACCATGCTCTAGGAGCTTGCTTGAGCCCATAGAGCGCCTTATGGAGCTTGTACACGTAGTTGGGATGCTTGGGGTCTTCAAAGCCCGGAGGTTGCTCCACATACACTAGTTCGGATAGAGGCCCATTCAAGAAGGCACTCTTGACATCCATTTGATATAGCTTGAAATCATGATGAGCAGCATAGGCTAGCAATATTCTAATTGATTCAAGCCTAAGTTTCACCAAAATCCAATCCTTCAATTTGAGTGAAACCTTGAGCAACCAATCTAGCCTTGTTTCTTGTGACAATGCCATGTTCATCTTGCTTGTTCCGGAAAACGCACTTGGTGCCAATCACATTTTGCTTGGGTCTTGGCACTAATTCCCAAACTTCATTTCTCGTGAAGTTGTTCAACTCTTCTTGGATAGCCATCACCCAATCCGGATCACCAAGTGCTTCATCTACCTTAAGAGGTTCCAAATAGGAAACAAACGAGTAATGTTCACAAAATGTTGCTAAACGTGAACGAGTAGTTACCCCTCTTTGAATACTTCCAAGAATGTTGTCAACGAGATGATCTCGTTGAACACTTTGACGAACTCTTGGATGAGGAACTTGTGATTGAGGTTGAATTGGTCCATCATCATCATCTTCTTGACGTGCTTCAAGTTGAGCTTCTTCACCTTGTCCTCCCCCTTGATCAATGCCATGATCTTGATCGTCACCATGATCTTGACTTTGATCTTGAGGTTGTAGAGAACTTGGCGGTTCAACTCTTGTAGATGATGATGGATCGTCATTTCTTGCTTGAACTGTAGCTTGATCTTGAGCTTCACGAGGCCTTACTTCACCTAAACCCATTATCATGATTGATACACTTGATGGCTCCTCGTCATCTACAAGGTTCTTATATATTTGCTCGTTTTGAGAGCTGTTAGATTCATCAAAAGTCACATCTACCGTGACATCAACACAACTGGTGGTTTTGTTGAAGACACGATAGGCATATTCGTTAGTACCATAACCAAGTAGAAAACCCTCATCTACCTTTGGTGCAAACTTTGAGCTTTTGGCTTTCTTCTTAAGTATGAAACACTTACAACCAAAAACTCTAAAGTAATGCACCTTAGGTTTGTTACCGGTGATTATCTCGTAGGGTGTCTTGCCCAAGTATTTGTGAATGTAGAGGCGGTTGATAGCATGGCAAGCGGTGTTGATTGCTTCGGCCCAAAAGATATCCGGGATCTTGTACTCATCAAGCATGGTTCTTGCAGCTTCAATCAATGTCCTATTCTTCCTCTCCACAACGCCGTTTTGTTGAGGAGTGTATGAAGCCGAAAATTCATCCTTGATCCCTTCTTCATCAAGAAAATCTTCAAATTTGGTATTCCGAAATTCGGAACCATTGTCACTTCTTATATTCTTGATCTTCAACTTATACTCATTTTGAGCTCTTCTTATGAATTTATTGATGACTCCTTGTGCTTCACCCTTATCTTGCAAAAAGAATACCCAAGTGAAACGTGAAAAGTCATCAACAATAACAAGACCATATTTGTTACCGCCAATGCTAATGTAGGCAATTGGTCCAAATAGATGCATGTGTAGAAGCTTCAATGGTCTTGATGATGTCAAGATGTTCTTAGCGGGATATGGAGCACCAACTTGCTTCCTGGCTTGACATGCACTGCACAACATATCTTTCTCAAAGACAACATTGGTTAGTCCTAGCATATGCCCGCCCTTTTGAAGTTTGGCCAAGTTACTCATGCCAACATGGGCTAGTCGGCGATGTCAAAGCCAACCCAAATCGGATTTTGCCACTAAACAAGTCTTGGGCTCAATTTTCTCCTTAGAGAAATCAACAAGATAAATTTTTCCCTTTAATTGACCCGTAAAAGCAATAGAGGAATCCTCCCTTCTAGAGACAATCACACCCTCGTTAGTGAAGAGACAATTGTAGCCCATCAAACAAAGTTGTGAGACGGACAACAAATTATACCCCAACTTTTCAACCCAATAAACATCATTAATTGAATTATTATGAGCAAGAGCAATTTTACCCAAACCAATTACTTCTCCCTTGCTATTGTCTCCAAAGACAATAGTTTCTTTAGGTATGTCATTTGTTTCCAAGGAAGTGAACAAGTCTTTCTCCCCGGTCATATAATTTGAACAACCACTATCAAGCAACCATGCGCTTTCACCGGAGGAGTATGCCTACAAAACAAAGTGATGCTCAAGCTTTAGGTACCCAAACTTGTTTGGGTCCTTGAAGGTTAGAATAAGCCATCTTGGGCACCCACACACTCCTCAACTTCCTTGTGTGAGCACCAATGTACTTGACCACCATCTTCCCATTTTGAATCACCACGGTGTAGTCAATGGTGTAGTTGCGTGATGATGGAGGTACTACATCCTTGTTGCTTGTGTTGACCTTTGTTGAGCTCTCAACCTTATTTTTAGCTTGGTCAACATTCTTCTTTGTGCCATGATGAGCCATGTTCATTAAGTCATCAGGTTAGCTCCTTTCTTCCAAATTGGAATGGACTTGCCATTCACAATCTTAGAACCATTTGCCTCGTCTCCTCTTGTGTGGCCAAGTCCATCGACAACGCTTGGGAACCTCCGAGCCTTGTCATAAGCCGGGTGTGACTCAAAGTCACTCTTGGGCTTGAGGTTTCCCTTTATAACTAGCATGTTCAACTTGTAGATTTGAGCACCCTTTGCTAGTGGAGATATTAGAGTCAAGAGTAGCTTTGGAACTAGATTTGGTGCTCTCCCAAAGAGTACTATAGCTCACTTCAAATTCATTGTTTATATCTTCAAGGCGTGAATGCCTCTCTTGAAGCTCACTATGAACATTCTTTAGGTTAGCTAGTGAGTCCTTTTCCAAGGCATGATCCTTTGACATCCTCACGTTTGAGTCATTAGCAAGAGACAAGTCTGTTGCCAACTTCTTAACCTTATCCTTTTCCTTAGCTAGAGACTTTTATAGAACAAGGTTTCTCTCCTTCTCAAGGACGAGTAATTCTTCTTGTTCTCTAAGAATCTCCTTCTTTTTCTCTAATTTCTCCATAAGCTTTTTAGTTTTCTTATAGCCCGGTTTGCCAAATTTCATTATCATGTTTTCCTTGAGTTGGGCCTCCTCTTCCTCTAAGTCATTTTCTACTTCACTAGATGTGGAGGTGGGAGAGGATGGAGGGTTTGTATAGTTTGATACCTTATTTCCCTTGGCCATGAAGCACACGGGGCCTTCATCTTCATCATCGGAGAGATTGTTGAAGAGCTTTTGTGTTGATGAAGTTGTGAGCAAGGCAAGAGATGTCGTGCCCTCATTGTCGGAGTCGTCACTAGACTCCCAACCTTCACCAACATGAGCATTGCCATACTTCTTTTTGTACTCCTTGCTCTTCTCCTTGTATCTCTTCTCCTTGTCATAACTCTTGTCCTTGTACTTCTTGTCTTCATTTTCAATGTTGTCATTGAGAGGACAATCCGCTATGAAGTGATCTTTTTCACCAGACTTGTAGCATCTTCTTTGTGTAGTCCCTTTCTTGAAGTTTCTTTTCTTCATAAACTTCTTGAAGTTTCTCAGCATTATGGCGATTTCCTCATCGGTGCTATCTCCCTCACTTGACTCCACTTTCTTCTTTTGCATTGAGAGCTTCTCATTTGTTTCAATCGTCTTGCTTGGTTCGGCCTTGAGAGCAATAGTCTTGACTTCATCTTGACCAATTGACTTGGCAACATCTAGGGCATTCATCTCATGAAATTGCAACTCATTCAACAAGTTGATTGGCTTCATCTTTCTATATGATTCTTTGCCTCTAATGATAGTTGCCAACATAGGATTCTTGGGTGCATATGCTCTAAGCATCTTCTTAGTGACCTTGAAATCATCCCAATCCTTGCTACCAAGAGATTTAATCTTGGTCACAAGGAGAGTGAGCCTATCATGCATTTGTTGAACGTTTCATCCTTCTTCATGACAAATGCTTCCAAAAATCTCCTTGGAGAAGATCCATCTTTCCCTCCTTGACTTCATCATTGCCTTCATGTGACATTTGGAGAGTTTTCCAAATCTCCTTTGCACTTATGATTCCTCTAACTTTGTTGTACTCCATTGTGCAAAGAGAGCTTCTAATGACTCGCACTGCTTGGGCATTGTGGAACAAATCATGCTCATGCTCTGGAGTAGCCACTTCGTCTTCTCCAAGTTGAGGCACACCTATACACACAACGGTCCAAAGGTGTGGGTTAAGAACATATAGATGCACTTGCATATCCTCAATCCAACGGGCATAGTCGGTTCCATCAAAGTGAGGAGGTTTGCTCATTGGAACGGTAGAGAAAGAAAGATTGGAAGAGTTAGAGGATTGAGAAGTAGAGGTCTCATATGTATGAGACACCGTGTGGAACCCTTGACTATTCTTTTCAATCCCCGATTTCATCTTTTCGTTGAAAAGCAATTGGGCCTTCTTTTCAACTCAATCATTCATCTTCTTCTTTATCTTCTCTCTTCGCTTGATCTTCCTTTCTTCATCAGTCACATCACCTTCAACATCACTAACTTCAAAGTCACTGTCATTGACTTCATACGCCGGCCATAGTGTTTTTCCCTTAGCGGTTAAGCCGAAATCAAGAGATTAGGATCTGCTACCAATTGAAAGGACCGACACTAGGCCTAGAGGGGGAGGGGGTGAATAGGCCCTGTTAAAAATTTTGCATATTCTTCATGAAAAACTGTTAAAATTGTTAGAACTTCGGACGCAGTATCGGAACTTCCGAGGGAAGTTCTGATACTGGGTAAGAACTTCCGACGGAGGGCAGGAACTTCCGACGGAGGGCAGGAACTTCCGACCCCCTCATGAACTCAAAATTAAATTTAAACTAAGACAAGTTTATGAAGAATTTATTTGAATACAAATATTACAACAAGTGTCTTGAGACTTCTAGAAGTGATCTCTAGCAGTGGAAACTTATAAACACATAGATCTTGTCAAATCTAGATCAATAACAATATGAACAACAACAAGTAAATGAGACATGGGATTTGTTATCGGAGTTCACTCCATTTAGGAGCTACATCTCCGTTGAGGAGCTCACAAAGAGCTGGGTTTTCACTAACCCCTTGCCTCCCTCAATCAACCACAAAGGAGGATTGAGTCACTTACTATTGTTCTCATAAAGAGAAGGGTAATACAAACTTCCGGGGGACAATCACAAAGATTGAGAGCTCCGCGGTGACGCCTAACCATCTAGGAGCCAAGCTCCAAGAGTAACAAACCCGAATTGATCAATCAAACTTGCTTCAAGATCTTCTCGAGATGAACAAGGGAGAAACCAACTCAAAGCCTCAAGTCATACACCTCAAATGCTTCTCGCACCCAAACCCAAGGTCAATCAATGCAAGGATGAGCTCTACAGGGGTTTGGGAGAGTGAAGTGAATGCTCATGGAGGTGTGCTGGTCGAGTTAGGTCGACAACAATGAATGGAGGGGGTGAGGCGGTATAAATACTCCACCCCCAAAATAGAGCCGCTGGCTGTTTCTGGTGGCTGTTGTCGGATCTTCCGTCTGTGTCCAGGCTCGGATCTTCTGACTCATGGTCGGATCTTCCGAGCACGTCCCTAGGTTTGGATCACTCAAAAAAGGTCATGAATAACAGGGGTCGGAAATTCCGACGGAGATGTCAGAATATGTAAATCCGTCGGAACTTAACCCGAGTCAGTGGGAATATGTAAATCCGACCGGTGTAGGAAGTTCCGACGGAGCTGTCGGAACTTCCAAAAGAGGCAGTGACAAAGGAAATTTTCTGGAGTTTTTGTACGTGACTTTTTATGTTTGTCATCTAAGTTTTCATCTCATGAGCAGCACTTTGACAAACTTTATCAATCAAACACGTCCCACTTTATAGTACGGTGATTCCTATACTCAAATTCAAACCAAAAATGAATTTAAATACTTCATCAACTCTTTCACCATACATAGAAGAATTGGGGATCATCCTTTCATCTTTCTTGCTTCATTTTCATTTTATTTCTGCACATACCTCATTCAAAGCATCATATCCCAAATTATAATTGTTATTATCACCAAAACACTTTTAGGGGCCTAGATGCACTTTCAACCACCCAACCACAACCTGGCGTCGCCCCTGACTACTCCTGGGGTCTGCTGGCTAATAGCCCATATGCTTGTGCATCTAGTTTGTAGGGCACTGCCCACGCGCTTGGTACACCGAGTTGTGTCGGACTCACAGGGCCTACACTCTTCGGACTTGCGCGCTGCAACATGCGCTCTCGCCGACTACTTTTTGCGCAACACGCATTCTCTATGTGGCATGACAACTACTTTTTTCTGCTCG
The DNA here is from genome assembly GCA_032594955.1 of Panicum miliaceum. Taxonomy (NCBI): domain Eukaryota; kingdom Viridiplantae; phylum Streptophyta; class Magnoliopsida; order Poales; family Poaceae; genus Panicum; species Panicum miliaceum. Next base: position 16,423,713 of record CM064068.1, read on the forward strand.
TTGTCTCCTCTATTTTTTTCCTAATCTACTCGGGTAGCAAATGCTTTAATCCATGAATCTCGGATCTTCAGTCATGAACTAAGTGACTCATACATGTTATGGGCAAAGGCTAGAATGGGACTAGGTGAACGTGAAAGGTGGACTACGTGGAAGATTTAAATGGCCTAAACAAGAGCACATCACGTTTTTACACGGAATAAATTTTGGTATCTTTATGTTATTACTGAGTAAAACTCGGTATCTTCGCATTATGCTATATAATGTATGCATTGTCTTTTTTGAGATCAAATTTTGGCAACAATTCTCTAGGCCGCACGACGTGCCATCACAACTCCGCTAGCTCCCAGGCTCGGGGGCTGGGAGCCAACAACTACTCGACATTGATGTTACGGCTCTCCTGTCGCATAAGCTCGGGTGCTGGACACCTAAAAACTACTCGGAAGATGACTTATGTCAAGACTAAAGGCCTACAGGTAACCCTAGGTTATCGCGCGGTTAGATAACCAGCGGCGGCCTGAGGGTCCTTTGGGATATGACTTGTTTTGAGCGGTAATTTGGGACAATTTTGGAGAAGTTATTTGATTAACAATTTTTTTAGGGATTTAATCCCCAAAAGATTGATTTTTCAAATTTCAAAGCAATTTTTTCCTAATGTCACCATCTATTCAAGTCACAAACTTTATTTTTACACTGTTCTATATGCCACATTCTTGTGGATCCTTTTTTTTCCAAACCTTGGGATTTGGATTCAAGGCTCGGGGGCTGCAGGACACGTGTCATCTATGGCTTATTTTTCAAAAATATTTGGAAGATAAGGAAAGAAGACTCAAGACTAAATTGACCCTCAGCTTGCTTCTTCGATTCAACCTAAAGGCTCAGGGCTACTCCATATGGAGTGTGATTTTCATCGCACCCCATATAAAGGGGGACTTAAAAGTACTAGGGGCATGAGCACCTCATAGTCTCAAAGCAGCCAAGAAAGTACTCGGAAGACACCTTCAAGACGGAGTTTTAGAAGAAACCGAAGAATGACTTCAAAAGTACTCGAAGCCTGCAGTTCTCGGCTATGAAGAGCTCGGGGGCTTGTGAGACTCGGGGCTATGGGACTGCTTACGTGGCATAGAATGTTCTAGATTAAGGGGTAGGGCATGTCCCATACCTTATCCATGCTGTAAAGTACTCGGGTACGAGTACAACTAGTCGGTACAGAAGGAAACTACCCGAGAAGTACTCGGGTAGGACTCCTAAGCTAGTATCGGTCTAGGATTTCCATGTAAACCTTGTCCTCCCGGAATATATAAGGGCAGGCAGGGACCCCTATTTGTGTTTTACCGCCAAGCCCACCGAGGGATACCCTCGAGGTGGTAGGTTGTAGGTAGGGTGTCACCGAGATCAGGAACTCGAAGGTGCAAGGAACACAAAGGTTTAGATAGGTTCGGGCCACCGAGAGCGTAATACCCTACATCCTGTGTGGTTTGTATTGCCTTGAGGATTATGAGATGTTTTGGAGGGGTCCTTGCCCGCCCTTATATACTCTGGGGGGACAGGGTTACATGGAAGTCCTAGCTAGAAACGGGTTAAGGAGTCCTACCCAAGCGCTACTCGGGTAGTTTTCTTTCATCTGACTAGTTCTAGCTCTATACGTTTAGTTGCAATAGGGATAAGCTATGGCCCATGTGACATCCTGTCACACCCGGTTTAAGGACAAAACCGAATGCATATCTATATGTATGCCAGGATCAAGTTTCATAGATATAGTGACATCATCAGTGAATAACAGCAATAGTATCACGTAAAGAAACATAACTAAGGACTTACAAGACTATCAGAGATATACGCTTAACATGGAAACGAAGGCTCCAAACTTCACAGGCAAATGACTGGGGGTTGCGTACGCCTAGAACTCTTCATCATCTTTAGTAGACTTCACACCTTCTTCTTCTGTGCAGCGGTTAGCAAGGGTGAGTACACTTATGGTTGGTACTCAGCAAGGCCACAAGAAATAACAAGAGTAACGATTTAAATCCATCTTTAAGTTTATTAATCATGTGAGGGTCCAGGCTGCTCTTGACCGTGAGCACGGCTGATATATCAGTTTTAGACACTCTGCAGAGGTTGTACACTTTCACCACAAGTCGCCTAAAAGTTTAAAAGAACTTTGGACCCAACCATGCTGTGCTAGCTAGGCACAATACCACACTTCCGAGGTGTGATTGCATAGGGACGTTGCGAGGCCTTTACAAAGAGTCCCTAATAAGAAGTAGTAGATACCTAGATAGAAGGATGGTTAGGGTCACTTGCCTTTCTCCAATGAAAGTTACTCTTACTGTTCTTCAGTTCTTGCTCACTTGGAAAACTTGATCTTCAAGCTTCAACAGCGATCATTCTACTCGAACCAAACATCAAGCACAAACATACAAAACAACAGACAAGTACAGCTAAGGACAATACACCAATCACAAAACAAAAGCTTTTAAAAGAGCGTGCTAAAGGATAAGGCTCGCTGCTATGGTTACAAGAGCACAAGAGACACGAAAAACGGAGCTAGGGTTGAAAAGACACAACTATCGGAAAATTGGTATTATAAAAGAAACAAAAGAACTATGAGCTTTATTTATTTTAATTGGAAAACAAATGTAAAAGATATTCAAAACAAAATAGCCCTGATTATAATTAACTTATATTATATTTTTATTTATAAAAGCGGAGTAGAACTTAGTCATATTTTATTTATGATTGTCTATGTACAAATTACACTAATCAATTAATTAGAAAGAAACTTGTGAGAGCATCTAAATGCATAACTTTACATTTGGTGTTCAACTAAACAAATTATATTTAGAACACATCTGAGTTGGTATTAATTAAATTAACATTAGTTATAAAAAAACGGAGGTAAAGACCTAGGTGGATTTTAATTAGATAAAAACTAGGTGAGAGAACTTTAATCAAATTAAATCTATATTAAAAACAGGAACTAAGGCACAACGACACGACTAAACGATAGCTTAGGGTTTTAGAAGACTAACGCAACAAGAACGAGTTGAAACGAAACTAAAACGACGAAGATAGGGCTAAAACAAGTTTCCACGGATTTGTTTGCGAAGAAACTGAACTTCCAGGGGCTAAATCTGAGGAAATCAGGGGCTAAAACACAATTGAACCCTAAACAGAGGGCCCTGGGTGCAAAACTGGAGGTCCTGGACGGCGGGTTCTATTTCTGGAAAGGTCAGAGGCCTAAACAGAAAATAAAGGACCTAAATCTAATTACTATTCAACAGAACTGGATCGCGGGTTGATTTCTGGATAACCTAGGGGGTTTTCTGCAAGAGTTCCGGTGGCGGCTAGGGTTTGGCTCAGTCGGGCGGATCCGGTCCATTGGATCAGGATCGGATGACAGGGGGTGGGTCGGGTGATTCGGACGCGGCTCGGCGGAGTAAGGGTCGGGCGATTACGCGGCTCAGCGGAGTAAGGGTCGGGCGAATCGGGTCGACTTGGCAGGCGGCGCTGGGCGCCGGCGGCGAGCGAGGGCGGCGGCGGACGGCCGGAGCTCACCGAATCTGGTGCTCCGGGGCTCGGTTCAGGCCGGGGTTAGGCCGGGGAGAGAGAGGGCGGCACGGTGAAAGTGGTGGGGGTCACGGGACGGCCGTGTGGCGGCCGTAGACCGGCGGACCACAGTGGCGGGCGGAGACAGAGCTCCGGCGAGCAATCGCGGGGCCAAGAGAGCGAGAGAGAGGAGGAAACGGGGGCGGCTTGGTGCTTACCACCTCGCGGAACTCCGGCGAGGGTTGTAGGCGTTGGAGAAACAGCGGGACGGCGGGTCGACGGAGGGGTGTGGCTCGGGGCGGCGGCGTTCCTCCGGTGAGCGATTTCCAGCGGTGTGCGATGGTGCGGAGTGGAAGAAGAGGTTGTGTTGACGCCAGATTTTGACACGTGTTGAATCGGTGTTAGGAGGAGGAGATTGGCCGATGCGGCAGATCTGAAGGCTATAGTAAGGAATCGGCCGATTGAGGTAACAGTTGAAAATCGGCCGATTGGTGATACAGCTTGCGCCACCAGGATGGAATTATTTCGGAGGGTCCTGGTCAAAAGTTGGTCAACAAGGCAACGCTAAGTCGGTCAAGGAGCAATTGAAAAGAATCCAGATTGGATTAGGGGACGGCGGCGGAAGATTCTGCGGGAGTCCGTTTCCTTTAAAAGTTATTATAGATATGGTAATTTTCCTATTTTTTAAATAAGATTGTAACAAGTTGTGATCGACCAGGAGTCATCAAGGTCTTGCAGAAAAATCAACACATCAATCAACAACAATACTTCTACTTTTTCCAGCAATTTACTTTCAAGTCGGCGACTTCGCCAATATTTTTCCTCTTTCACGAGTTCGTACGGATTGGCAGGGCTGCATCAACTTGATCTCCGGCCTATTGGTAGGTTCCGTTTATCGAGTAATATCCGAGCTTTAACTACGGGCGCATCGCTGTGGTTTCGTCTGGATTTATTCACCAATTATCGATATTTACTAGAATTGCAAGTTTTACCTGTTATTCTAGTATTATCACCAGTTATCCAGCTTGAGATCGGGATAATCGGCTTCGTCATCGTTCCTCTTCGATTTATCATCTTACAGCCGATTAGATCTATTTCAAGTGTTGCATCCATACTAATTGTCTAAGATCGCTCCAGCAGTCTTCTTTACAATTACTACACGATTATCGGCTGATCCATAGCCGATCATCTTCATAGCAAATCGGCCGATTCGCCGCCGACGCGCTCTTCAGGACAGATCGGAACTCCAGCCGATCGGAGCGCCTGAAATCTAATACTTTATTTCCTTGTCAATCAACAGGTCAGATTGACTGGCACGCCGCGCGAACCACACCAGGGCGATAACCCGAACAGGAGCTAAGCAGATTCTCCCGGGTCGTGTGTCCGACGCTGAAGACCATCGGCCGATTCCTGTCTGGCCGATTTTAGTGCCCACAGGTTGACGACGGCTCTGGGTCCAAGGAGAGGCTCCGGTGATGGTCGCAGTCGACGGAGGGGCGGTGGGACAACGGGTCGACAGCGCGGCAGCGACGGAGAGCTCGACTCGGGTGTAACGCAGGTGCTGAGCAGCGGGGCTCGGGCGTGCAGTGAAGCAGGCGTGGAAGGAGAGGAGCCGGGGTTCGGGTGCGGGTTTTAAAGGGGAGGAGAGGAGCTGAAGCGGCCGGGGAAAGGAAGGCGGCGTCTCACGCGGCGGCCAGGATTGACGCGGGCGGAATTGCAGCGGTCGCCCGCGAAGGAAAGGGGCGGGTCGCCCGGGGCGTGTACCGTGGCCATTATGGCAGGCCAGCGTCACGGGGAAGGAAAGGAGGAGGCACGGGCGATGGGCGCGGGCGCGTCTCGTGTCGCGGCAGGAAAGGAAACAGAGAAGCGGGAGGAGGAAGAAAGGAAGGTGGGGGGGAGAGGCTGATAGGTGGGACCCGGCTGGCGTGAGAGAGGGAGAGCACTGCGGGCTGGGCCGGCTGTGCAGTTTTGGGCCGCGGGGAGAGAAAAGTTAAAGGAGAAGAGAGAGATATCTGGGCCGGGCTGAAAGAAGGAAAAGAGAGAGAGAAAGATGGGATGGGCCAAAAGAGATAGGGAAGAGAAAAAAAAGATTTTTGGGTGGTTTTTGGATATTTTTATTTTGCAAACTCAAACACGCTAACAAACAAAAACCAATGCAACGACATGAATGCAACATACATAAAACTATTTTATTTAATTCAGAAAGGCAATTATTTATTTTTCCTATACTAAATTCTCTGTAAAGAAAATAAATGTTGAAATTTTTATATATTTATGAGAAAATCATTGCTTTATTATTATATATATATATATATATATATTTTAATCACATCCTGAAATCCAATAATTTCAGGGTGTGACACATCCCCTATTACAGAATATGTACACCAAGCATGCAGTCTCGCCGCCCCGGGTCTGACAAGCTCCCGAGCTCTTCGTAGCCGAGTACTGCAGGCTTTCGAGTACTTCTGGAATGTGTCTTCAGGTCCCTGCTGGGTCCCTTTGAGAAGGTGTGTTCCGAGTACTTCCTTAGCTGCATCGAGGCTGTGAGGTGCTCAAGCTCCGAGTAGTTTTCAAGTCTTCTTTTATATAGGGTGCGATGAACTCGCACTCCATATGGAGTAGCCCTCCGAGCCTTAGGTTAAATCGAAGAATCAAGCTGAGGATCAAATTAGTCTTGAATCTTCCGTCTGTACCTTCCAAGAATTTTTGAAAAATAAGTTGTCAATGACACGTGTCCCGCAGCCCCCAAGCCTTTAATCCAAATTCCAAGGTTTGGAAAAAAAGGATCTAAAGAGTCATGGCATGGATTGTGTTTTGAAAGGACTTGATGGTAATTACAGGTTAATTTGTTTTCAAATTCGAATAACCCCTCTTTTCAGGAATCTATCCTTGAAAAAATGGCTAGTTCAAATAACTTCCTTAAAAACCCCTTGAATACTGCTCAAATCAAATCTTTATCCCGAGAAAGTTGCTTCGGCTTCCAACGGTAAAACTGGGTACCGCTGGCTATTTATCCCCGCGGTAACACTTAGATTTTCACTACATTTCATTCACTTCTACTTCCACCACAGTCAAAAACTTTAGATCTGCTCTACCTAGAACCCAAGCACCGCCAACGCCGCGCCCAATCCGCCATTCCACAGCCGAGAGTAGCTGAAATTACCACCTCCGTTCTTCCTCCTCACGCTTGCAACCTTTCTGGGGCATGCGCACGAATGTCCCAGTGACATTTCGCCCCACAATGCCGAGGAAGACCGCTGCCGGGCGTGGGATGAAGTGGGGCGGCGAGGACCGTGACGAGCCATCCCCGCCGGCGAAGATCGCCAAGATGGTGGCGGACAGCGAATAGAGGGCCTCGACTTCCCAGGAGAAGGATCTTCTCTAGCTTGTCGTGGAGAGGCTAGTTCAAGAGAAAGATGTGGTCCAATGGCGCCCCGCTGGAGTTGACAAGCCTCCCTGGGAGCTCACGGGAGAGATAGTGCTGTTCGCCCCCTTTGTCGAGCGTGGTTTGGCTTTGCCTGCTTCAGACTTCTTCCGTGGCATCCTTGATTTTTACAAGATCAAGCTCTACCACCTCACCCCCAACTCTGTTCTTCATATGTTGATTTTTGTTCATCTATGCGAGGCTTTCCTTGGCATCCGCCCGCATTTCCATCTATTCCGCCATATTTTCCGCTTCAAACCCCTGCCAGATGACGAGAACCCGAGACTAGTCGGGGGAGCAGGACTCCATGTTCACAACAAGGAAGTGTACCTGGAGTACTCGACCCCGACTAGTTTGTCTGGATGGCACTCCCAATGGTTCTATGTCGGGAACCATAAGCCAGGGTTGCCTGAGCGGGACAATGCTCCTCCCAAGCGTCAAGACTGCTGGTTGGAGGACTTGTCGGAGGAGGACAACTGCGACATCCTCGAGTTGATGAAGCGGATGCAAGCCTTGAAGGACAACGACATCACTGGAGAATCAGTGGTGTACTCGTACTTTGAACGACGCATCCAACCCCTCCAGCAGTGAGTCCACCTTGGTTTCGAGTACCAGGGGACCAACGATCTCTCCTGGATGGCCAGAGATGTGCCGTCCAATGAGGAGATCATGCGCCAAGTGACCCGCCTGTTCACAGGGGTGCACTCGGAGCCCTACATCCCAAAGCTATTTAGCTCGGGTAATTCACCGGACCCGGTAAGAGTTTACTCGAGTAATTTTTGTTGGTGAAGTCTTCTGTTTTTCCTTATGTAACACATACACTGGTTTGTAGGCTGACCTGGAATGATTCAAGTCCAACCCGCCTCTGCCCGCGGTCGTGGAGCCGGCAGAGGACTAGCCCACAGAGCAGTCTGCGGAGGGGACTGTAGCAAGCCTACAACGCCAGCAATGGATAGCAGCACGCAAGCAAAGGGCTGCTGCCATAGTCGATGCGTCGACTAGCCACTAGATAGAGTAAGTAGTCTTATCACCCTACCCTTTTGATTCTTTTGCTTCTGCGAGTACTTCATCCATTGCTACTGACAATGTCGCTGATGAGAATCCCGAGCCCCCGAGGCAGAGGGAATCGGGAGAAGATGGATGGAAGAGCCCTGCGTCGGGGCAGTCACAGCCCGCGACTACTAAGGCGATCCCCACCAGCCCAAGGACAATGGTTGCGCCGAAGGGGTTGGCAGTGCCCAAGGTGCTCCACCTCAAGAAGGCCTCCTGGTTTGTCTCCAAGTTTATCACTTTGTAGATTTTGCATTAGTGCCGACTACTAACATGCTTTTTTTGGAAGAAAGATACCCCAGGGCCAGTAGACTCTCGCACTGCTCAGGCTGGCGCGGGTACCAACCCGTTGCCAAAAGAGCATGTTGCCCCGAGTACTACTGCGCCCCAGGATCCAGAAGGTGCTCCCGGAGCACTCAGAGGAAATAATCTCAGCCGTCCCAGAGTGGCTCCAGAAATCGAAGCCCCTAGGAGTAATCCTGAGGGGACTACCAAACAAGTTGCCCCTACTATCCAAGCGGTAGACGCGGCTACCGCTAGTCGACAGGAGGTCCCAGAGAGTTCCCGGGCGCAACATCAGCAGGGAGCCGAGGAGGACACGGTGCCCCCGCCGAGTGCCGAGCTTTTTGAAGACCCGCTCATGGATCCAGAGAAGACGGCCATCATGCTTGAGTTCGGCCGATGTTTCTTTGGGTATACCCAGGTATGTAGTCAAGAATTCTTCTAGACTTATTATCCTTTGACAAAGTGTACTGAAGGACTGACTTGTTCGTTGCTGAACATGACCTGAGTGGGAGGTCCCGGGAGAAGTCGAAGTTGCTGCAACAACTCGCTGACGTGCTGTCGTGCACCCACAAGCTGGAGGACGACCTGCAAGCAGAGAAGGTGAAGAACGCCCAACTCCAGCAGCAGCTCGATGCCTTGAGGAGCGCACATCAAAATCAGATCATCGATATGCAGTGCAAACACGAGGTGGCTGTCAAGAAGACCAAGGAGCTAACTGCTCAAAAAGAAAGTAAGTCGCCTCCATCTTCCGCTCGACCAAAGTTTTCTTGCTACCCTTCATCTGAGTTGAATACTTGCACTCTTGCACAGAATATGCTCGGCTTGAAAGAACTTTGACTGACTGGAAATGTGATATATACCAACTTATAGAGGAGAAGGAGCAGCTGCAGAAGTCGCTGGAGGAGCTGAATATGAAGTACTCGAATCTTGCAAAAGAACACAAAACTATGACTTAGCAGCTGAAAGATGCAGACAAACAGCTTGTGAAGGACATGCAGATGATCCAGTCACTTAATCGCGACAAGGAGTGCCAGCAGAAAGACTTGGACAAAACTGGGATGACAACCTATATGTTATGCGAGTTTGTTGACCCAACAGTAATTGGGCGTTTGCTGGTTCAGCGCCTTGTCGATGCTCCTCGGAGCATTGTGCGGTACGCGTCCAGAACTGCGAAGGTCCTGCTCAATCATGGGCTGGCCCTTGTCAAGTCATATTTCCCGGCTATGGATGCGCAACCATTTGCCGAAGGCTTTGTAGAGGGTTGCACTGAAGAAAAGTTCATTGAGTACCGCGATGAGGTACAAGATGTGGCCCATAAGATAGTTGATGACCTGCAATTGTTCTGAGGCTGGACTATATGTGTTTTGTAAAAAAATAACATTTGGCTTGTAATATATCTGTGCTTAGTCAATTGTTGTTTTTATGCCAACTCTTGGAGTAGCATGTAGAAACATAATCGTTTAAGCGATGAGTACATTAGTACTTTTGTGGAGTTACCCTGAAAGCAACATTTCAAAAGGTATACAAAAATGAGTACCTGTAGGTACTTGTAAGGGAACATGTTATAGAGTTATGTTCGTAGAACCTCTATACTGTAGGCGTGAGGAACTCTTCGACTTTACTCTAACAGACCTTGATCCCGTAGCTTTAATAAGCTGTGAAGGTAAGTAGTCAGAAAAGACGCTTGACGCGTGTAAGAGTGTAGCCTGAAAGTCTATTGGGGAGTAATCATAACAGAAAGTACTCCAGGCGTAGCCCCCGAGTGTTTTATGGAGATTAGAGTTAGTTAGCGTATTGGTGCAACTCGTGGCGATAGCCCACGAGTTTGTTCAATGTAGCTAAAGGAGATAAGACAGTAGTCGTTTGGAGAACCAAAGCAACTAGGTATTAATAAACTGTGTTGCGCTGCAGCTGACAGGTTTTGTACAAGTTTCTTAAGCATAGAAATGGTGTAGGTGCTCGATGTTCCAGGAGTTTGGAACGCCTTGGCCATCAGGGTATTGTAGTCGATACGACCCTGGCCTTGTAACCTTCATGATGATGAAGGGTCCTTCCCATCTTGAGTTGAGCTTGTGAAGCCCTGTCTCATCTTGGATGCGACGTAGGACCAAATCACCAATGTTGAAGGAGCTTTCTTGAATGTTGCGGTCATGGTACCGTCAAATGCCTTGCAAGTATCAAGCTGATTGAAGCAAGGTGTTGCATCTGACTTCTTCGACCGAGTTGAGTTCCAGGTGCCTTGCTTCGTCAGCTTCCCATTCTCTATACATCTGGGTGATTGCCACAGGATATCTGCTGGGAGGATAGCTTCTGACCCATAGACGAGAACGAAAGGTGACTGTCCTCTGGCTTTGCTTGGTTGAGTCTGAAGCCCCCAGACGACTCTGGGTAACTCGTGTATCCACTTGCATCCCTTTTTGCTATTCTCATCATAGAGCCTTTTCTTGAGTCCGTCAAGGATCAAGCCGTTAGCGTGCTCCACCTGGCCATTGGCACGCGGTGAGCCACCGAAACATACTTGACCTCAATGCCGCTTCGTTCGCTGAACTCCTAGAATTCATGTGAAGTAAAGTTGGATCCCACATTAGTGATGATTGTGTGACGGAAACAAAAGTGCTGGAGTATGTCACTAATGAAGGTGACTACTCGGTCTGCAGTTAGTGTTGTGATTGGCTTGTACTCGATCCACTTAGTGAACTTGTCGATTGCCACCAACACATGAGTGAAACTTCCTAGCGCTGTTGTCAATGGTCCAATCATGTCGAGGCCCCAACAAGCAAATGGCCAAGAAGGTGGTATGGTGATCAGCTTGTGGGCCGGAACATGAGCCTGCTTGCCGAAGAATTGACAGTTGGTGCATCAGCGGATGATATCTTCGGCATCTGCCAAAGCCATAGGCCAATGGAACCCAGATCTGAAAGATTTTCCAACTAGTGTATGTGAAGCGGCATGATTGCCGCATGCCCCATCGTGAATTTTTTCCAGGATTCCTCGTCCTTCTTCGGTAGTCACGCACTTCATGAGTATCCCCGACACTGATCCCTGCTTGTATAGCTTGTCCCCCACCAGAACATAACCCTTGCTTCGCCTGACTAGTCGGGTAGCCTCGGCGCTCTTTGGGTCAACGCCAGGGGGTAGCTTCTTGTCTTTGATGAAGTCGATGAACTGCGCTGGCCAGTCCACCTCAACCATGATGACCTCTCGACTAGGCTCCATAGGCTTCATGGTTGGAGACCTTAAATAGTATGTGGAACACATATTTAAGCTGCTCTCCGGTTGGACTGATGAAGAGTACCCCCACGCCACCACCGTCGAGCTTGAGAGATTTGTCGAGGACCAAATGCTTTGGCAGGTTGGCTGGGGCTGGTACTTGATTTTCTTGCCACTCGGCCAGGAAGTCGACTAGAGCTTGTGACTTGATGGCCATGCCTAGTTTGAGGCTGATGTTGAGTGCCCCTAGTTCCACTGCCCACATGGATATGCGCCCAGTGGCATCCCGATTGTGGAGTATATCCGCCAATGGGAAATCAGTGATAACCAAGATCTTGTACTCATCGAAATAGTCGCGAAGCTTTTTGGAGGTAATTAGTATAGCATAGAGGATTTTCTGAATTGACAGGTAGCGAACCTGAAATTCAGAAAGGACTTCACTAACGAAGTACACTGGCCGATGTACGCCAAATGCATGTACTCGACATTGCGATGTAGCTGATCAGCCATGCATAATTGTATAGCCTACTGGTAGGTAGCACCCGCGCTCTTCAGCCCGAATGACATGGTCGTGTAGGCATATGTGCCGAACGGGGTGATGAACACTGTCTTAACCTGGTCTTCTTCCTGGAGGGCAATCTGATGACAACCGACGGTGGAGTCATTGACTTGGTCGATACAAGGGAGCGCGAAAGATCTTTCGGGCAGTGCTTGTTGAGATCAGTATAATGGACACACATCCTCCATTCATTATTATTATTTTTAAGAATAAGTATAGGGTTTGCTAGCCACTCTGGGTGGTACACCTCTTTGATGAAACCAACCGCGATTAGTTTAGCTAGCTCTTTCCTGATGGTCTGCCTCTTTTCAGGAGAGAAACGATGTAGTCGTTGCTTCTTTGGAGTGGCCTTAGGATCGACTTTGAGAGCATGGTCGATCATCTCCTTGGGCACACCTGGCATATCCACTGGTTTCCATGTGAATATATCTCGGTTAGCCCTAAGAAAGTTGACGAGCACGAGTTCATATTTGCTATCCAAGTTCCCGCCGATCAGGGCTGTCTTGGACGGGTCACTTTCTTGGACCTGGATAGTCTTGATGCTGACGTCGAAGTTTGGCTTCACCCTCGACTGGCTTGGCTTCTTGTTCGCCACTTCCAGTTCCGTTTTGGAGAGTTGCTGCGCGGCCGCGAGTACTTCAGATGAATGCTTTGGCACGCGTGCTGTAGAGGCATACTCGATCGCCTCCTGGTCGCAGTCGTAGGACCTATGGACGTCACCTCGGAGGGAGAGTACACTTGTCTTGCCCGGCATCTTGAGGACCAGGTAGACGTACTGGGGTACAGCCATGAACTTCGCTAGGGCTGGCCTGCCGAGGATGGCGTGGTATGAAGATTTGAAGTTTGCGACTTCGAATTTTATGTACTCCGTACGGAAGTTAGATGCCGTCCCGAAAGTAACTGGCAGGGTGACCGAACCAATCAGTGTAGCCACGTTACCCGGGATGATCCTGTAGAATGGAGCCTTGCTGGGAGTGAGCATCTTGCCAATGTCCAATCTCATCTTCTTTAGAGTACTCGGGAAGAGTAGGTTTAAGCCGCTACCCCCATCGATGAGTACTCGGGTTAGAGTAGAGCCTGCCACGACTAGGTCGAGTACGAGCGGAAGTTTTCCCAGCTTGGAGAAGCTGGTCCATTGATCCTCTCTAGAGAAAGAGATTGGGACCTTGCTGTGTCTCAAGGGGCGTGGCATGGCTGGCTCAACTAACATGATCTTGCGCCGAATCAGCTTTTGCGCGCATTTGGAGAGGATGCTATTGTCACCTTCGAAGATGACGTTAACAACATTGGTCGGGTGTTGGAAGCCCAGATACCCCGACTTGTCATTGCCTCCATCCTCGTCCTTCTCTTCGTCATGAAGAGAAGGTGCCTTGAGGCTTTCGCGGAGGGTAGTGCATTGGAATAGCGTGTGCTTCGACTTCGGGAGCATTGGGCATTGCTTTTGGAGGTCCTTCTCATACTGGTCCTGGAGCTTGCCTGACTTCTTGCCGCGAGGGTTGCGCTCGACAACCGCCACTTGGTCCTCCGGCTTGCACTTTTGGGAGGGACCCGAGTTGTGTTGACACCGTTTTTGGCACGTGTCAATCCGTTGAGCAAGTGGCCAATGACGAATGGGCCAACGCTGAGTCAGAAACAAGGAATGGAGCATATTGGGCTTTTGGGCCAAGAAAAGCGTCGCAGCCAATAGAGCTGTGGAAAGGGCTGACGAGGCTATGTCAGCAAGTTATCTCTTAGATTTTGTTTAGTTTGATTAGGAAAGTTTGTTTCGTTTTCGTCAAGTAATGTAAGCCGTGATGGACCAAGAGTCATATCCTAGGCTATAAATAGTTGCCCTTAGGCATGTATCAAAAACATCCAATGATCAATACAAAAACCCTTTTTTCACTTTTTTCTTATTTTTCCTTTTCGGCGACTTCGCCTTAGCTGCAGTAGATTTTCTTTTTACGAGTTCTTTCCTGCACGTGGGGCTGCATCGACTTCGATCTCCGGCTTGCTAGTAAGTTCCGTGTCGAACAAGGCAGATAGGCTCAAGGTTGATGGCGCGTGGCTTCTTCCTCTATCCTGTTTAGTTCAAGTTATCGAGCAGATTGGACCTCGGTTTGGTCTGTTCACCAAGTTATCGATAGCATCTTGTTTCCTGTTAGATTAATCTGCTTAGGCTAGCTTGTTTTCTTGCTGTTATCACCAGTTATCGGTATTTGCTAGATTCAACAGGGTTAGATCTATTTAATCTTGTTTTTATTTAGCTTTTACCACAATTTATCCAGCCTAGATCTATTTAATCTTGTTTTCTTGCCTGTTGCACGTCGTTAGGCCGATCGGGTTCGGATCTAGGTGTTGTTCTACAAGGCCTCGCTAACCCATTTAGCGTTGTCTCCCATACACAATCGGCCGGAGCTTAGGCCGATTGATCTGCTTCTGTATGGGACTCTTGGCCGATACCTCCTGCGGAATGATTCAGAATCCCAACCGATATGTTCTGAGTATTTAATGTTTTCCTGTCTCTTGCCAATTGTAGGTCAAATTGACTGGCACGCCCTTCACCACCGCGTAGCTGAGTTGGACTCTGCACTGGAGCGAAGCGGAATCTCTCAGGTCCTCATGTGAGTCAACATGCTTTTGGCACGCCCAGTGGGACACGACAATGACACCACGATGACCAAGAATGACAGGATGGATAACAACAAAATCCTGGTGCCTATGATGGATGATCTCAATGATGATCAGAAGTAGCTGGTCCAAGAAGCCATGAAGCAAACTGAAGAAGCCTGCCTCAGGTCATTCACTGTGACCAGATGAGGAGAGGCGTTACAGAAGCAGCCGCTACCAGAGCTAGGGAGTATCTCTATCACTGAGGACTCGGACAAGTTCAAGGAGATATTTGATCAATCCATGAGCCATGCACTGATCAACCAGTCAAGGATTCTGATCGAAACCATCAAGAATGCCGTCAAGAACATCATATCTAAAGGCGTTCAGGGGGGCAACATAGGGCCGTGCTACCCCAATGCAGAAACATCGGCTGCAGCTAGTGCCAGAGCACCCACCTCGATGGCCGATGGCGTTCTGCCCAAGCAGACAATTGTGTCGATAACCAGTGTAGGGGCGGGTTCATCACCGGCTTACGTGTTGCAGCGTCCAGAAACTGCAGCAGCACACACTTCATCATCACCTGCAGCTGCATTCGCCGCAAGTCCCGAAGTGAACACATCAACACCAAGCAGAGGCATGTTCAACACCCCGCCTGGATTTGTTCCTACTTCATTGGGCATGTCGACTGAGTTCTGGCCGTACATCTACCCATGGATGTTTGAACAAAGTAACAACGTAATTAATACTCCTACCACTACATTGCCGTTGGTGCCATCTGCTCTGGTGATTCAACAAATGCAGCAGTCTCCACCGGCACCAACCCAGACTGGGGGGCGTCAAGCAGATGCATCGGCTTTCCAGCCGATGAGTGATCCTGCAGTACAGCTGATGAGTCCCCAGATTCAGAGGGCCTTTCAAGATGCAAACTTTCAGATGCCAAACCTCATGGTGTAGCACCCTAAAGTTGATTGGGCCAACAAAATAGCCGATGTGATGAAAAATCAATTCGGCTTGAAGCCTAAGGAACCTGCGTTCATGTACCGGAAGCCATATCCAAAAGCATATGATCGGATCCCGTTGCCTCATCGGTACAGACTGCCAGATTTCACCAAGTTCTCTGGGCAGGACAACATGTCAACCGTTGAGCACGTCAGTAGGTTCCTAGTACAATGCGGGGAAGCTGCAGCGACAAATGTCTTGAAAATCCATTTGTTCCCGCTATCTCTCTCTGGATCGGCCTTTGCCTGGTTTGCTTCGCTACCAGCCAATTCCATAATAACTTGGGCCGATATTGAGAAGCAATTCCACACGTACTTCTTCACTGGAGTATAGGAGATGAAGATCACAGACTTTACGGTAGTTCGACAGAGGAACGATGAGCTTATCCCGGACTATGTTCAGAGGTTCAGGGATGTTAGAAGCCGCTACTTCAATCTGTCTCTTAGTGATGACCAATTAGCTGAATTGGCCTTTCAGGGACTCCTGTTGCATATCAGGGAGAAATTCTCTTCTCAGGACTTTGAGAGCCTGAGTCATCTGGCGTCCAGGCTTGCAAATATAGATGTTCGAGCCCATGACACCAGGAAGAACATGTTCCACAAGAAGGTCAACTACGTTGGAGATTCTTCTGATTTGGAGGACAAGGCTTAGATCGGCGTAGCAGAATGGGTCAAGACCAAGAAGTCGATTTGATGCCCATTCGCAAAGAAGGAGGTTGAAAGCTACGGGTTCGACGTCACGAAGGCCGATAGGATCTTTGACTTGCTGCTACAAGAGGGTCAGCTCAAGTTGCCCTCCAATCACGTGATCCCATCGGCCAATGAATTAAAAGGCCGCAGGTATTGTAAGTGGCATCACTCAGTCACTCATAATACTAATTATTGCAAGACCATCAGGAAGGAAATCTAAGTGGCCATAGAACAAGGGAGGATCAAGTTCGACAAGCCGATGAAGATCGATGAACATCGCTTCCTGGCTGGTACAGTTGACGTGGGAGCCCAAGAGGTCAACGGAAAAGCAAATGTATCAACTTCTGATCATTCTGATCATGGTACTAAAAATCCAAAGACTCGTATATCGGCCAATGGTAGGGGGAACCAAGGCCGATATGATAAGGGAGGAAGTTCCGGGAGGCCGCGCAGAGTTGTCACATCCCAGATGCTCCTGAACAAGTACCAGCGTCAACAAGATAGGGAGAGACACCGTCAAGAGGAAAAGGACATGTGTGATGCAGAGCACTGGCGGTGCCCGTTCTTTGCTTTCTGTTGGAACGAGGGCCTGTGTTTGCCACCGGCCGATGACTGTTCCGAATGCCATGGGGCGCATGAAGGCTGCTACGACTTTAAGAGGCAGCGCCATGAAGAAAGGGATCAGCAGGTAAGCTTCAGAGGCAGATACAATGGGAATCGTGTATCTGTTCATGATCAGCTGGGTCCATGAGTTCCTGAACAAGCTACGATTGAAGAGCAAGCTGAAGCACAGGTACCCGATGAAGCGCCTCTGGATCGATCGGCCGAACATCATGATGGCTACAGGTACGATCCAGAGGAATACCTGGATTGGTGTATTCGGGGTTTGACTCGCTCTCGGAAGAGGAGGGTTCAAAGGCTCCGACATAGGGAGCAAGAAGAAGAACGTGCCTATGAGAAGAAATAAGTCAGGTCATAAGTGTGGCGAGTAAGATAGAAGACCGATGAAACTACCCCGTCAGCATCGTTCAATATGGTTTTTGTGTTGCCCATGGAATTCAAAGCACCGGTCCACGACGATGATGAGGTAGCAGTGGTAGAACTTGCACTTGATCCAGTCTAAGCCTCATTTGAAAAGCTAGAGGAGAAAGAGTGAAGGTACTTAAGGCCTTTGTACATGAAGGGGCACGTTGATGGTAGGCTGATGACCAAAATGTTGGTTGATGGAGGGGCCGCTGTCTATGTCATGCCGTACATTGTCTTCCAAAAGCTTGGGTTCGGCGAAGAGGATATTATGGGAACTGATATGGTTCTCAAGAGCTATGAAGGAAAGACCTCGCCTGCTCAGGGGGCAATCAGCGTCGAGCTAACAATTGGGTGCAAGACCCTGCCTACTACTTTCTTTGTCGTTGACGGCAAGGGATCATACAATCTGCTCCTAGGACGAGATTGGATTCATGCTAATTGTTGCATTCCATCTACCATGCATCGATGCCTTATCCAATGGCTGGAGAACGATTCGGTTGTAGTGGTACTAGCAGACTCATTACTCAGCGTTGCATCGGCTGATCCCCCAGTCTGGGGCTTCGATGGCGTGGAGTGCATATCGGCAAAATATGGGGAGGCGACTTCTTGAAGATGGCAGACTTCGGGCTCGATCTAGTTGAAGAAGATGATTTCGAGAATCCTGTTCCATAAGGGATTTTGAACAAGTCTCCCATCGGCCAAGGAGAAGCAGCGTGAGAAATCTCTGGCCGATGGAATAATCTTGTAAGAGCCGATCATGTTGATAAATAATAAGGCTCATATGGCTGATACAATATGTATCGCCCTTAGTGCAGAGAACACCCGCAACAAAACTTTGCTTTGATCAAATTATTTGATCTTGATTAATGTCATTTATTTAGTGATTGGCTAAACCACATCTGAAAAGGATTGGGATCATCTTTGGATCATATTGGAGTTATGTTTGGTAATTGTCGTAGCCGATTGGCCTTGATGTGTTCTACCTTTTCTCAGAAGTTATGTTTGATCTTTGGCATTGGGCATTGTGAATTAAGAAGCCAGTTATTGGAACACGAATTGGGGAAAGCTTTTGTTGCCAGATTCATGCTCAATTGCGCATTCTTTTCGGCTAGTTGGCAATCATGAGAGGCTAAAGGATTCTTGCTTTGAAGTTATGCTCAGTTAGCTGGAAATACTTTCTGGGTCGAAGAAAAATATGTTCTAAGTATCAAAGAAGATTGCAGAAGTGTTGGGCAATTAAATTTAGTTTATTAAATGTTATGAATCGACAAGAAAGGAAGTCCAAATTTTTTGGAAATTCGGATACAAGTAAAGGGAAAGCCGATCTATTCATTTGGAAATATATTTACGGGAAGACGATCAGTAGATCAGGCAGTTACCAATTTATTCATCAGCGGAAATGATGCGGACATCCCGACAAATGCTCCAACATCATATGCAAACCACGAACCAGTTACACAAGTTGATGAACAGACTACACCAAATAATGTAAACCAAGGACCGATTACACGAAGTCGTGCCAAGAAGCTACAACAAGAGGTGAATTCTCTCCTTGCTGAGGACGGCTTTTCTTGAAGGGAGGGAGGATGATGAGACCATCCCAAGGACATCAACATCCACTCTTAATTCTAAACATCGAATCAAGGTGAAAGCTAAACTTAAATCCAAACCATTTTGGTTTCCACCTACAAGACTACTATTTGGTTTATATGATTACAGATTCAAACATCTTGCTGTGATGGAAGAAGATTGTGATGTTATCATAACACTAAGCAATGCTAGCCTATCACAATTCTTGGGCTTAGAAAAATTAGAGTCGAGGACAACTCCTTTTCAAGAGGGGAAGGATGATGCGGACATCCCGACAAATGCTCCAACATCATATGCAAACCACGAACCAGTTACACAAGTTGATGAACAAACTACACCAAATAATGTAAACCAAAGACCGATTACAAGAAGTCGTGCCACGAAGCTACAACAAGAGGTGAATTCTCTCCTTACTGAATTTAAGTTACACACATATGAGAATGTTATACTACCTAAATGTTCCACATTGGTTGTGCTTAGGTTCACACATGAAGAAGACAAAACTAATCTACATGAAGACGACTCTTTGAAGATCAATAACGGACTCCCTGATTCCGTTTCATGCTGTTCAGCGAAGGCAAACTTCAAAGGTCGAAAACGGTCATTGTGATTCCATTTCTAGGTGTTCAGACTGCTATAAAGAATCAACCATAACTCTTGCTTCCCAAAAGATCTGGAGACCCACGCATACTCATTGGAAATATACTCAATTCTACTTTCCAACGCAACAAACCTCATGTCTTTTGGAGTTCCCAATAAAAGGTTATGACTGATTTAGTAGAGACTGCACAGAAGCCCAACAGCCACGCGAGGCTCCTCGGGATTTCAGTTCGTGGTGACTTTTGAGTTACCGTAACTCCAGAAACTCTAAGGTCCATTCACACCCAACAAGGAGGGTTGTTCCTTATATAAATATCCCATATATCTCATAGATTAAAGAAGACTTTGATAATGAAATAGAACCCCTTTTGTTCAGCTGTGTGCTAACAAATTCAGAGAGTGTTTCTCTACCCCTTTGCTCTTGTGATTTCCCCGTGGGATTACATAGGCGGCCGCTTCATCGGCACCCAATCCGTGCTCCTGCTACTTCATGTTTAGGTTGCGTAGGTTGGTTCTTTGAGAGTGTGATTGGGCGAATCCTTGGTTCAGGCTGCCGTATAGAGACGGTGGTTGGCTTTTTGTGCGTGTCGTCAGGTTGCACTAGTTATCGCTGCTTGCAGCAAGTTATCGGCTGTTTTTCAGCTAGTTATCTTGTTCAAGATCCTACATCATGAAGATCGAGACAACATCCTTATCATATGGTATCAAAGCTTCAGTTACCGTGGTAGGATTCTTTACCCTTAGCTACATATATTTTTGTCTTCGTCCTATCCACCATAAAGCCATAAAAAAATCTGTTATGCCTTTTGTTTCAATCTGTTTATCTAGTGAGTTTGGTTAAGTTTTAGTCCATTAGAGTCTTTGTTTATTTGTTGATCATATCATCCTTTGTGTGTCCTTTTGTGCCTTTCCATATATCTGAAAATTCCCACAAAAAATGTAAACCGATTCTATCCTTTGCGAGAACTTTTATCCTATCAACATAGCTGCTGGTTGCATGTGTTTCTACCCTTAATTTGTGCAAGTGTTATATCTGATCTTGTCTTAGTACTCAAAAAAATAGTCAAATAAAGAGGAAAGAAACGTTGCAGCAAAAAAAAATTGTGTTACGAAAGTTGCAAAAGAAAGGAGAAGAATCAGATTGTTGGTATGCACAAGTGCTGAATTTTATATCAAGTTGTGTAACCAGTTTGCTATCTTCCTTTGGTGCAATTTTACTAGGAGATTCCTTGTGAACCATCCATCCCTAGCATAATCCTTGTTTGCATCAAGTCTGAAAATTCTTTTGTGCACGTCTTGCATCGGTTACATCATTCATATCTTGTGATCAACACTAGGCATTAGATCTCTAGTTTGGATTGCTACTGAACTTTACGATAGCTAGAATTCAGATTGCCCCTTGTGTATTACCCCTTACCAAGCTCCACATAAAAACCATCGTGTATGGTTTGCTGATCTTGTATTCGCTCAATTATCACTACTCTTTACCACCACACGGATTGCCTCAGTAGCCTGCAGGGAAACATAAGAGCTTTCCACATATTGTCCTATTCCACATATATGCTTGCTGTTTTGTAGACATTAACCATGGCAGATCGAATATATACAAGACTTCCTTTCTATGGAAGTATTGATCCAGAGGAATTTCTTGATTGGCAAGAACAAATGGAGGTTGAACTTGAAGTCCAAGATTTTTCAGAAGCCAAGAAGATATCACGAGCTGTACTTGAGTTTGAAGATTATGCTCTTGATTGGTGGAAACAATATCCACATAAGCGCTTTGTCAAGTGTTGGGAAGACTTGAAGAAAGCCATGAGAAAAGAATTTGTCCAAGAGAATATGGGCTGATTTTGCGTCGTCATTTGCAGCGTGTGAAGCAAGATAGTAAAACTGTCCAAGCATATTATGATGAGCTATCTTCTTTCTTGCATCGAGCAAATATTGTTGATGACATGAATGCAATGACATACTTCAAGAGAGGTCTTAACCCTAATATTGCTGCTGCGATTGAGGGAAAGTATGCAAGCTGTGTGCATAATCTATTAGTATATGCAATCAAAGAGGAGAGGAAAATTAAAAAGTTGCAGAAAGATGAGTTTGTGTGAAGACATTGCTACGAGGTTACATGCTGATTCGAAGCCCAAAGAGCCATTGATTGTTGGAAGTAAACAAGCATCAACTCTATGCAAGAAGAAAGTTGTCTCCAAGTGTGAATCAATTGGTACTAATACTAAGTGTGCTGAAAATCATTTCTCTAACTCTAGCAAAATTGTTTCTGTGCAGCAAGAAGACAATTACATACCACAAGTTGTCATGGGAAATGATATGGTGATTGGTCTTTCTTCCCGTTCTAGCAGTACATCTTATCCCAATGATATTGTTATCCAGAATTTCAGATTGAACTCTGAGTGTGAGAGAAGTGAAGTAAATGATATTCCCTCTATTGAATGTTTGAAATCTGAGCATGAATCATTAGAAGAAGTCGCTGCACATACCATGCAAGTTGAGGAAGAGAAAGCCACTATGCATGTTGCAAAACATCATGAACCAAGTTCTGAAGATGGAGAGCTGCTCATGTAGTAGCTGATGTCTAAAGTGACCAATTGATGGGAGATAAGAATGAACATTGCCACAATGATTTTCAAGAAAGATAAATATTTCAAGGCAAGAAACAAGTTGCTGCTGCTATTTTTCAAAGTGAAGGTGCTCATTTTGTACAGCATGAAAATGAAGAAACATCTTCTCAGATTGAAATTGCAAGAGCTATTGTTCCTACAAATTATGTGCCCTTTTCTAGTGCCATTTTTGATGAAATTCAGTTCACCAATGTTATTGACAAATGGGATATGCAGCAATATGATGAATCAGTGTCATTACAATGTGTCTCGACACCCATTTCTAGTGGTGCTTATAATCTGAATGGGAAGAGTGCATACATTTTTTGTTTGAGAGCTGAATTCGAGAAGAAAATTTCTGCTATTGTGTCACTAAGTGTGAGTGACAAATCTACCCAAAGGCAAGTTGAACATGTTCCACCTAATCTAAGGTTGCAAAATGATGTTGTTCCAAGCTTCGATGAGATGTCCATATGTCCCACACCATCCAATGTAGTATGCGAGGAATTATTGGATAGAGGTGCTGCAATGAAGTGCATTAAAACTATTGGTGTTTCATTGCCATTGGAAGTTGGCAAAGTTGGTTGTTCCACTGTGACCTTTGCTGGTCAATATTCACTTGACGAGTTCATGAATGAAAGTGCTCATGCACTTGCTGCTCCAAATATTCATGTGCAAGTTTTGCACCACACCCCATGTGAGAATGAGAGCCACATAGCCAAATTGAGTGCAAGTGAAAATAAAAGCAAGCTGTGTGACCCCACAAAATGTGGCATTGAGAGCATCCATAATGAGAGCGAGACATATAAAACCACACAAAAAGAGAGAGCTTCATTGTAAAACATGTGAGGATGATTTTTACACTAACCCACTAATTACTACTTCTAGTGTTGTCTCTCCAAATGTGCAGGTGCGCAAGGAAAACGAGCAAAAGATGGACGCTCTTAACACCACTACACATCATGACATACATGGAAAGGAGTCCAGGGTAGAAAATCAACTATTTCCTGCTCCAAGCTTGAATCATCACAATGAAAGAGGTAAAAATACAGAGATACTCTCACCAAATCTGAAAGGTAAGAAAATAATTTTGATTTGAATCTACAAATAAAATTGGTGAGGAATTGCGATGACAAATTTGTTTCAGTTGGAATAATTGAGAATACACACAATCTTTGTGTTGATTTGTTAGCTCCACATATTCATATAAGTTCTGAGATATTGCAACTTGATAACCATTGTTCAATCCTGAAAGATCATTGCTATACTTTGACTGATATGTGTGATACTTTACATGTCAATAATGTGGACATGTGAAATTAATTACTCATGCTGAATTTTTCACAAGAATATCCCCTGCTGATTGTGTTTGCTATGTCATGCTTGATGAATTTTGCTGAGATTGATACAATGCTTGAAAGTGTTACTCATATATCATCCATGAGATCTTTGAACAATGCTCATAGCAGCAAGCTTACATTCAATTTGATTGTGGAACATGTTGTTGATAAGTTATTTATCTGTGTGCTATGCATAACATGTGACAAGCTTGTTGATTTTAAGTTGAACATGTCGAATAAAAAATCTTGTGTGCTATATTTTTCTGAGGTTGAGATGAATAAATCCTTTAATGCTTGCTATTCGGAACCATTATTCTCTTGTTCATATTTTTCACTGAAAGAAAGAGACCATACAGAAAGTAGTGCAATCTCTGCACCCAAAAGTTTTTCATCCACATCCGGGAGCAATGAGTTTGGAAGGTATACATCTAAACCTTTGAATAAATTGTTCAACAAGAAGTTTTGTGACATAAGAAATGGTCTATCACTAAAGTTTGAAATGTTCAATGTTGCAATGATGAAATCTGAAATGTTGAATCAATTGTATTGCCTGAAAGAAATTATTGTTCTTCCATCAACCATGTTGTTTGCAAGGTTAAAAACACCAAGGAAATTTCATCAAGGTGAGACTTGGCAAGGGAAATTGAAGTTTCAAGCTCATCCTAAAAAAGTGCATAACACATATACATCGTGTTATCGTTGTGCACACATGGATATGGATTACAAAGGAAAAAATGAGGAAGCTGAAATGTATTATCATGGAAATTGTTGTATATATACACATTGTGTTTTCTATAGATTGGTTGCAGGTCAACAAAAGCTAAGGACGGCTTTTCTTGAAGGCAGGGAGGATGATGAGACCATCCCAAGGACATCAACATCCACTCTTAATTCTAAACATCGAATCAAGGTGAAAGCTAAACTTAAATCCAAACCATTTTGGTTTCCACCTACAAGACTACTATTTGATTTATATGATTACAGATTCAAACATCTTGCTGTGATGGAAGAAGATTGTGATGTTATCATAACACTAAGCAATGCTAGCCTATCACAATTCTTGGGCTTAGAAAAATTAGAGTCGAGGATGACTCCTTTTCAAGAGGGGAAGGATGATGCGAACAGTCACGCAACAAACCTTATGTCTTTTGGAGTTCCCAATAAAAGGTTATGACGGATTTAGTAGAGACTGCACAGAAGCCCAACAGTCACGCGAGGCTCCTCGGGACTTCAGTTCGTGGTGACTTTTGAGTTACCGTAACTCCAGAAACTCTAAGGTCCATTCACACCCAACAAGGAGGGTTTTTCCTTGTATAAATACCCCATGTATCTCAGAGATTAAAGAAGACTTTGATAATGAAATAGAGCCGCTTTTGTTCACCTGTGTGCTAACAAATTCAGAGAGTGTTTCTCTATCCCTTTGCTCTTGTGATTTCCCGTGGGATTACATAGGCGGCCGCTTCATCGGCACCCAATCCGTGCTCCTGCTACTTCGTGTTCAGGTTGCGTAAGTTGGTTCTTTGAGAGTGTGATTGGGCGAATCCTTGGTTCCGGCTGCCGTATAGAGACGGTGGTTGGCTCCTTGTACGTGTTGTCGGTTTGCACTAGTTATCGCTGCCTGCAACAAGTTATCGGCTATTTTTCTGCTAGTTATCTTGTTCAAGATCCTACGTTGTGAAGACCGAGACAACATCCGTCCTGAAAACATTGCTGACTACAGCACGTAGACTAACATCCTCGCTGATGGGAGAAGCAACTACGCCAAGGTCATCGACGAGTTCTTCGAATTCTTCCCGTGGTTCGCCTTCTGGAAAGATTGGGTGCAATGTCCGGAGATCGTTCCCAGACAGGGTTTACACCACAGCGAGGGCGTTGGCAGCGTCACGGTGAACTCCATGACCAGCAACCTCCTGAACACGGTTGGGGACATCCTGAAGGCGTGCAGCGATAGTGTTACCCCGAGCATTCACCGCTTCGGTGGCGGTAGCCGCTGCACCAAGGAGGGCCTGAATCTGCGATTCCAGAGCTAAAGAAGAGACAAACAAAATAAGGAAGAGGTTAACATTTTTCAAGGAAGGGCTTTTTGGTTAAGAAACTAACCTGCTACCCTGGCGTCGACAGTGACAAGTTGGGCGCGTGAAGTCAGCGCCATGTCTTCGGCAACCGCCAATTGGGCTTCCAATCGGCTGGTCTTCTTGGTCTCTTCTACATAATTGTTGCACGCTTCATCTTTCTCCTAGAG
Source organism: Panicum miliaceum (assembly GCA_032594955.1). Classification (NCBI taxonomy): domain Eukaryota; kingdom Viridiplantae; phylum Streptophyta; class Magnoliopsida; order Poales; family Poaceae; genus Panicum; species Panicum miliaceum. The sequence goes on from CM064068.1 coordinate 16,449,483, forward strand.
AAGATCCCGAATGAGATTGCGAGTTCCCTCATCGAGGTCATCGAAAGGATTCGACGGTGAAGAGGGAGGGGAGCGGGGTGGCGCGCTGGAAGCTTCATCATCTCTGAAGGGAAAACAAAAGCCGATTAGATATGATCGAGCTATAGTGAAACATAAGAACAACAGATTTGTTACCCGCGGTGGCGGAAAGCTGGAGGCTAATCGGAGGGGCCTTTGCCTGCGCGTTTGTTTCCGGTCATTATCAATAGAAATGAAGGCTAGGGTTTATTGGCTGGAGCAGGAAAGATGAAGCCGATGGAGTTTTGTGAGTTGGCTATGCCGATGGACACTATTTATCGCCCAGATGTAGATGATGGGTTGTCTTAGGAAGATGAAGTGTCTTAGGTCAGAAGAATATTTTACAGGAGAAAAGATGGAAGTCGAACCGTTTTGGTACAGATTGGCGGTGGAAACAAGTTGAAGCCAAGGGCAAAGAAGAGTTTTTGTGCTCACGGGACGCGAGGAGTTGGTTGTGTGGAGTCGGAGTCCACGCGGAGGCAGGAGGAAAGCCAAGTGGACTGGAGGAGCTTCAGAGCAAAATTTATATTTCAATCCTAAGCTGGGGGGGCATGTGTTGACACCATTTTTGGCACGTGTCAATCCGTTGAGCAAGAGGCCAATGACGAATGGGCTGACGCTGAGTCAGAAACAAGGAATGGAGCATATTCAGCTTTTGGGCCAAGAAAAATGTCGCGGCCAATAGAGCTGTGGAAAGGGCTGACGAGGATAGCGTGGTACGAAGATTTGAAGTTTGCGACTTCGAATTTTATGTACTACGTATGGAACTTAGACGTCGTCCCGAAAGTAACTGGCAGGGTGACCGAATTTTATGTACTCCGTACGGAAGTTAGATGTCGTCCCGTAGAATGGAGCCTTGCTAGGAGTGAGCATCTTGCCGATGTCCAATCAAATCTTCTTTAGAGTACTCGGGAAGAGTAGGATTAACCCGCTACCCCCATCGATGAGTACTCGGGTCAGAGTAGAGCCTGCCACGACTAGGTCGAGTACGAGCGGAAGTTTTCCCAGCTCGGAGAAGCTGGTCCATTGATCCTATCTGTGACAACCCTGGTAATTACAAATTCAAAATCAATGACATAAGCCTAACTCCATGTGTTAAACCAACTAATGAGAGGGTGGAAAGAATTTAAAACAGGTTCAGTTGGAATTCAAATTAAATTTGGGCACATTTGGACACAATTGAAACTTTTAAAATAACTTTAAAACCATAAGCCAAATGAAATTTTGCCTGAAACCAAAGTTGCAGAACTTTTTATTTTGAACAACTTTCGTGTTCAAAAGTTTTTGAAATTCAAATCAGAAAGAGGAGAAAACGCCCTGTTTGCACCCAGCCCCCTGAACTTTTTCGAATTTTTGCATTTCGGTCCCTGGCGTCTCCCCTCTGCTCTGCAGCGCCGCGCGCGCTCGCCCGCCCGCCGCGCGCCAGGTGGCCGGCGTCGCCTGACCGGCGCGGAGCGCCAGGCCAGTGACCGCCGCACCACCCCGCCACGGCCGGCTTTGCCCCGCCCCGACGCCGCACGGCCAGTCACCGCCCGCGCGTGCGCTGCCGCGCCCAGGCCGCCGCCCGCCCGGCCAGTCTCCGCGCTCCGCCGTGCCGCCCCGGCCCCCTCGCCCCACCAGTCATCGCGCCCGCCCTCCGCCCGAGCCGCTGCCGCTGCTGCTTCCCCACTCCGCGCCCGGCACTATCTCCTCGCGCCCACGCCACAATCGCGGCCGCCCAGTCACCCGTGCCCGCTCGCCGCACGCCGCGCCGGCGTTCTGCCGCCGCCCGCCGCAGCCAGTGCCTGCCGCTGCCGTGCTCCGCCCCGCACGCTAACCAGGCCCCTCCTGTCCCTATAAAAGCGCCACCCCGGCCACGCGCGCGAGTCCCCGGCCACCAGAACACCTCGCCGCGCCATCGCCGCCGCCGAGCACCACCCGCCCGTGGGCAGCCCTCCACAGCCGCCCACTGCCCAAACTGAGCACCCAGCCACCACTACATCACCTCACCGCAACTCGCCGACCCGCCCAACGCCACCCAGAGCCACCGGAGCTCCGCCGCCCGCGCTGCCGTCGCCGCCGCCGCCCCTGCTCGCCGTGGACAGCACGACCCCGACCCCCTCCGTCCAAGCCGAGCCCCGGAGTAGCTTCCCCACGCGCCACTGAAGCTCACTGGCCGGACCACGCCGCCCCAAGCCCGCCGGAGCACCGCCGTCGACGCGAGCCGCGCCGCCGCCGCCTCTGCTCCAACGCCGGCGAGCCCTTCCCGGCCGTCCCCCACCTGAACAACACCCCCACAAGGTAGCCCTCGCACCCCTGAACCTTCCCCGACCCCCGCCCCTCGCCGCCGGCGAGCCCCCTCGCCGGAATTTCGGCCGGCCGCCGCACCCGAGCCGCCGAGGACCCAATTGCAAGGATTTAAATCTTTAGAAGGGCCTGAGCGCAAGATTCAAGGACCTAGTTGTAAAAGAAAATTTCAAACCTAGATTCAAATTCAGTGAACTTGTAAAATTCGTATAAAATCGTAGAAAATTCAGAAAAATGAAAACTCAACTGTTCTGGAATCCTCAGAACAAACTCTACCACTTTGGTTACAAAAAGTTTCTCAGAATCTCAAAATATTTTGCCCTACATTAAATAGAAGCTTTAATGGACATATTTTGTACCCACTGTTCTAGAGCAATGCTGACCCTGAATTTTGGGCAGTGAATTAGTTGCTGGATGATTAGGATTGTGTAAAAAGATCAGACCCAAATCCCATCTCTAGCTCTGCTGTTTGTTAAACTTAGTTTTAATTCATGTGTAAATGGAATGTTTTATCCCTGTAGTTAGGTGGTGAGTCACCCATTAAAATTTTTCCTATGCTAATGTATTGGTAACTAGAAGCCAGGGAAAAATTAGGAGACTTTTTATCTCACAGTAACCTATTTATTTGATTTATGTGCTAATAACATACATTAAATTATTACTGGGAGTTACACTGTTGTAGGGGTTTCTGTGCAAAAAGTTTCATGGACAAAAACCCTGTGTAGGGTCCTGTAAAAATGAATCTTTAAAAAGCCTAGGTGTAGAATGTCATATTTTCTATGATCTAAATACTGCATGATAAATCCTACAAAAATTACAGTAGCTTCTGCATGCTCAAGTGAGAGCCCTGTAAAAATATTAGCCACAATTGTTGCACCAATTGATCTGTACAAAAAGAACAAGTATCTAACAGAAACAATGAAATCTATTTTTCAGAATTAATCTGTTACATAAAATGGGCTGAAAATTTTACAGTAAGCACACCTTTCCTTGATGTGCCTAAATCCAAAATTTCATAACCAGAAATTATCCCTTGTAGTAATTACTCTCAAATCGTAATTAAGTGCTATTTCCACGACTTAAACTTGTGCACTCATGTAGAATCGACGACTCTCGCCGACGGAACCTACGAGCTGGTGCCCGCGCCCGAGAGTGAGCAGCGTGAAGCTCAAGCAAATCTAACTGAAGCTTTTGAAGACCCGAGCCCAAGTTCGGAAGATCCCCAAGCTAACTGCGAAGGCAAGCCCCGGAGCATAACCCATTCCTTCCGAAATTATGCAACTCTTTACTCCTTGCTTGTGCATTAAGTTTATAGGAGTTGGATGAAAACTTAGTTGCAAGATTTCAGGAACCCTTGCTTGAAAACTAGATGTAAGGTTCGATAGAATGCTGTGCTAATAGGACTCCGGTAAAAGTCGAGTGATTTCCTGTCACTCGCGAGAAAATAGGAGTTGAATGACTACTACACGCTGCAATCATAAGGACACGGACGGGTTATGTAACGATGGTTACGATTGAGGCCCGTCTGTCTAGTGAAAAATGCTAAGGCCGCAGAGTGTGGTAGTGATGGTTAAGTCTTTGAACGTACTAAACACATGCCGAGATTATGGGAATCGGTAAGCTTAAGTACCTGATTGGCCCGGCAAGGGGACGGCATCCTACCCTTTGAACTTCGGTCCCATGTGCATATGGCGAGTGCAGAGAGTGGTCACGACCCGGCGCCGAACCGTGGCGTGGGGCTCTTGTACTCTCGGAGGGTAGCCCCGATCCACGACCCGGAAAGAAAGGGGAAAAGTTGCACGTGTGACTCTAGGGAGTAACCACGTGACGTGTGTTTGGGTTTCCCTTGCAAGGTTATGAAATTCGATTCGAATCGTCCGTTTCTCACGGCTATTGAGACTGCTTAACCATTTTTACCCACAGAGTAAGAAGAGGAACAATGATGATGAATGAACTGGTTGGATGGAAAACTTAATGCTTCACCATGTATGCATTAGATAGCTGCTTACCTAGACTGGCTAACGAAACTAGAATCTTGAGCTAAAAGTTGAAAGTAAGGACCCACTTGTAGATGCTTTTCGGCAAAACAAACCCCTGAGCCAAAAAGCCTGGCATGTCTAGAGTCGGTGGAGTAGTTTCCGCTACACGGGTAAGTCTTGCTGAGTATTAGTATACTCAGCCTTGCTTGTGGCTCATTTCAGGTGAGACCTTCGAAGACATGACTGCTAGCTTGACTTGGCCCTGCACTCTTCCCCCTGGTTGGTCGGTGGAATGGGATGCGCCCCCGTCCAACGGAGATGAGGCCGAGTGATGTCTCGTGCGGGCTTCATCGAGACATCCTGTATCGTCGAGTAGTTCCGTTGTTTATTTCCGCTGCAATTTAACTCTGAAGAACGTATTTATGATTAATTGAAGTACTTGTTTTCTAAACTCAGGACTAGGTCTGTAATATTGACTTATGCAAATGATGTAATACTTGCTGGAATGTGGTATTCTCTGGGCTCATCGTCGCATGAGCATTTGTATGTACGGCGCTCGATCCGTTCACCGTGGTTGTATCGGGAGGTTATACCCGACAGACCAGTGGATTACTCCGTTTGAAGTGTAAGGTTAACCGAGGATGCCTTAATGGTGATGGTTAATACACTTGAGCCGGATTAATTCAGGTGGTTCTGCCACAGCTGGTATCAGAGCCGTAGCTGGTGCCACAGCTGGCAACAGCGGACACCAGAGCCGAAATACATACGCCAGAGAATGCTACAAGCCTTAAAAACTCATTTTACTAAAACTTGACTAGAAGGTTGTGTTGCGAAATGCGTTGGTATGTTAAGGATGGTGCCTAGTTCGTAAAGCCCTAAGGGATTATGGGAAAGTTACTAGGTGGCTATCTAACTTCTATATATATTATCAACTGACTTCCAGCACATTACTTTCTGTCAAAACTTACTTTCATGCACAACCGACCTTAAATTCTGTAACGACGCACTCATCGCTAAGGTAAGAAGGTAAGGATCCTCAGCCAACTGAGAGAGCTTGGCCTTCCTGTCGGTGATGCGAACCGAACGCTGCCCTCAAGCAGTGGCATACTTGAGGTGCTGCCAATATGCCAACTGTTAGTTGAACATATTGGGAGTAGATGGTTCGGCGCAGGGTATGGCGATCGCTGTTCATACCCCCGTCTCATGACGGTACCCCCGTGAATACGCTATCTCGATAGCGTATGTTAACGTCGTCTGTACGGCGGAAATTGTACAGATATCGTTTCTATAAGTAAACGGTAATGATTACGGACGCTTTCATGAGTGCTGGCATGAAAGGTTCATGATATATATATGCTTGTCGATCTTCTGCAGGTACACTAACCGCGATTACGATAAGTTAAGGGACGAGTAGAAAGACTCGACTAGATATTATAGGAGAGCCGTATTGTGTAAGCCACCGAAACTATCATCGTAAGACCAAAGCTATTTGGCAATTGTTTTATTTGTGAGGACGAATAGGACGTGCATACATCATAAACATATGTATCTGAAATCAAAAATGCGATGTATGAGAGTGGTAAGGTTCTTGCGTATCTAAACCATGGTTTGCATAAGGACTATCTAGCGAAACTGTCCGAAATCTGCCGTCACCAAAAGGAACGATTTATTGACCCAAGAAAATGACCTTTTCTGGAGAAGTTCATGTTGAAAGAATTGTTCCAAATTTTGTGTTCTATCTCCTGTTCAAAAATGAAAAATTCTGAACTTATGGATAATAAGAAATAACAGAAACCTTGAAATGTCAGAATTCTGTCCGGAATAAGCACTTCTGCCTCTTAAATTTTTAGGCCCCCTTCCTGCGGTTTTCTGCAAAAGAGCACAACACGAAACTTGTTCCAAATTTACCCAGAAAGCTGCTGTTAAAATTTGGTAAATTTTGGCTGGGTAGGTTTTCCCTGGTGTACGAAACTCTAGCCCTCTGTTCACTGAAAATTCTGGGTAGACAGTAAGGTAAAACCTAAAAAGAAAGACCATCTTAGAGACCCCATTTGCTCTGGAGTTGACTAGAAAAGTTGTTCACAAATACCTTAGGAATGACCTGGTGAAATTTGATAATTTTTGGATGAGAACTGTGGGAGTTATGATTATTTCTGCACACTATGCAGAATCTGTCCTTGTGCTGTTCACAGTTTTTCGCCATCTCACTCCATTTGATCTTTTGTTCAGATGGCCGAGCCTGTTGAGATGATGGTGGATGAGGATGGACGCGTGCACTCGCAGTGTCTCCACTGGGAGGGCTTTCCCTCTATTTTGTGGGATGTTCTGCGTACCGCGGGCTATCTAATTCCCCCACGTTACGCCGGACTGGAGTTTGCAGAAAATGGAGTTACCCAGTACCGTGTCAACGTGACTATCCTTCCGCACCCGCTACACCCGGAGTGGCCCGCCTTGGAGCTTGAGGCTGTTGGTCGCCGTTTGGCCGATACTTGGGAGCTTGCAGCCATGAGGGCGCTCACCACATTTTGTGCGCAGCGTCCCGAGGTTGTCACACTCACTCCCATTGGATTGTTTCCTGCTGCCCAGGACAACGACCCCTTTTGGCTAAACAGGGTGCAGCACGCACAGTATTTGGTAGACTTCCATGCCCAGGAGACTATCCATACCTCCGTGCGGTGCATGAGTGCACTCTACCGGCTTCAGACTCTCCAGAGTCAGGCACTCGAGCAGCTCACTGATCTTGCTCAGGCCTACCATATGATGGCAGATACCAGGGATGAGCAGATAAAGGAGCTCAGTCAGGATCTTGAGGACAGAGATGCTCAGATTGGCCAACTTGAGGGCCAAATCCAGGAGCAGGACACTCTCATGGATGAGAGAGATACCACGATAGCACAGTTGGAGGAGCAGCTCCATGATCTGAACCTTGAGTTGGAGGACGCTAATGAGCACATTCAGTGGCATCATGATCAGAATGACCATCCCCATGAGGACGACATGGAGGAGGATGAGGAGGAGCCACAGGAGATTGATGGTATCTCAGGTATGGATTTCGAGGGTGAGGTACCACAGGCACCTCGGATGGGAGCCCACTCTCCTGCTCACAGCGAGTCGTCCGTCAACGACTTGGATGATTTCTAGAGGACGACCTAGGAGGACTTTTGCACATACTCCTCGATAGGGTAGCCTAACTTTTGGCAAGTGTTGTAATAGGCTAACTAGGAGTTGAGTAACTCTTTTGTGTTGGGTACACCTGAACCATGTGGATACCCTCAGCATGTAAGGAACGGCGATAAACTTGGTGATTTCGTTGTAAGTTGGTAAACGATGGAATCCACAATCGCTGAGACTTGTCGGAATTTTTACCCATGTCTCCTTGCATTTCTTGGCTGAGTGTTGAATACCAGACTTGTGCTAAATTTTGTGATCTAGGTTCTCACAAAAATTCAGCATCATTGGACCTCGCTAGTTTAAGATATAGGCGAAACCGTACCGACCAATCTGCTGAAAAACAGCTAAGACAGCAAGGCAAAGGACGAGCTTTTCGACCACCTTAGCCATAGTTCTGGCACCGAAGTTAAATGCCAAAGTGGTGCATTCCTAAATTCTCTGACTACTGCCAATGTTGAGATGTTTTGGATGGACCCACAGCAGGCTATGATTTTTTTTCTCATAGCAAACAGAGATTCTGTCCATACTTCTAGCTATGACTTCGGAAGTCCCTGACTACCCAATTATTTATGAAGTCAAGGAAGTAGTATGGATCGCGTTGCTAATGGTAACCTTTCACGTTTCAGATGGTTGGATCAACACGTGGCAACCCTGAGGGTTTTGGTGCCGGTGGCAGCCGCTCGCGACAATCGCCACCACCCCCGCCCAGTTTGGTGGAAGTGATGGCCGCTCAAACCGAGCTACTGCGTCAGATTGTGCAAGGACAACACCAGCAGAGGGGTGGGCACAATGCTCACCAACCACAGGCCGCAGGATACACGGATTTCCTAGGGACCCAGCCTCCCTTGTTCCATAAGACCGAGGAACCCCTGGACGCAGATGCATGGATTCGCACCATAGAATCCAAGTTCACACTACTTGTGGCCCCATGCTCAGAAGCCAACAAAGCTCGTTTTGCCGCGCAACAGCTTCGCGGTACCGCTCGTCTGTGGTGGGACCACTATTTTGCGATGCTCCCGGCTGATCATGTGGTCGACTGGGATGAATTCAAGACCGCGTTCCGGGCGCATCATATCCCCGAGGGTCTCATGGAGAGGAAGTTGAATGAGTTCCTGGCACTCACCCAAGGCACCCGCACCGTGTTGCAGTACGCCCAGGCGTTCAACAACCTATGCCAGTATGCGGGCTATCACGCTGATACGGATGCCAAGAAGCGTGATCGTTTCCGCCGAGGTCTGAATACCAAGCTCAAGGAACGTCTGAACCTAGCCAGGGCTGACACCTACAACGAGTTGGTCAATATGGCTATTACCCAGGAAGACTGTATCATGGCACACCGGGCAGAGAAGAAGAGAAAGGCACCCGCAGGACCGTCAAGTGCCCAACCACCAAGGTATCGCATCGTGCAAAATACCGCACCTACAGCTCCACCAAAGGCCCCGCAGCCAGGAAGATGGATTGCCAGACCCCCACAGCAGCCAGGCATGGTACGACCCCCGATGCCTCCACAGAATGGTCCGAGGCCCATTCTTCAGCAGTCTCTTTGACCTAGCCCCGCAAATCGCTGTTTCAAATGCGGGAGTTCCAGCCACTTCGCACGCGAATGCCCTCAGCCCGGACAGCCCAACCAAGGTCAAGGATCCAACCCGAACGCCAAGAACAGGGGCAAGAGACAGACCCTGCAAGTCAAGCAAGGACGGATTAACTTCACCACGCTTGCAGAGCTTCCTGAAGGAGCCCCAGTGATGTCGGGTACATTCTCTATCCATAACAAGCCTGCAGTTATATTATTTGATTCTGGTGCATCGCATAGTTTCATAAGTGCAAAATTCGGTGCAAAAGTAGGCTTGGATGTTTGTCACACCAAAGGGTCATATATGATATCAACACCGGGTGGTAAAATTGCTTCAAACCAAATGGTCAGACAAGTACCAGTCAAATTGGGTAGTAAAACCATCGACACGGACCTTGTCCTTTTACCCCTTGACGGCATGGACATTATTTTGGGAATGAACTGGATGGCTATGCATGGAGTCACACTGGATCTTTCTTCCCGAGCCGTTGAGATAAATTCACCTAGTCACGGAGCCACTACCCTTTACTTACCATTCATAGATTGCACGAGTTCCTGTGCTTATAAGATGGAAGGACTTAAGCTAGATGAGATTCTTGTGGTAAACGAGTATGCCGATGTTTTCCCGGATGACTTACCAGGAATGCCACCGGATAGGGATATTGAGTTCGTTATTGAGCTACAACCAGGCACTGCACCTATATCCAAAAGACCGTATAGGATGCCCCCTAAAGAATTGGCAGAGTTGAAAATTCAACTCCAAGAACTACTGGACAAAGGTTTCATTCGCCCTAGCGCGTCACCTTGGGGATGTCCAGCCCTATTCGTAAAGAAGAAGGATGACAGTTTGAGATTATGTGTGGACTACCGATCTCTCAATGCGGTAACAGTTAAAAATAAATACCCACTTCCTCGCATCGATGTGCTCTTCGATCAATTAGCTGGAGCCAGAGTCTTCTCAAAGATTGATCTTCGTTCGGGATATCATCAGATCAAGATTCGCCCATGCGATATTCCTAAGACTGCCTTCTCCACACGTTACGGACTATATGAATTCTTGGTCATGTCCTTTGGACTCACCAATGCCCCTGCCTACTTCATGTATCTCATGAATTCGGTATTCATGCCCGAACTGGACAAATTTGTCGTAGTGTTCATCGACGACATTCTTATCTATTCAAAGGATGAGGAAGAGCATGCCAAGCACCTTCGCATTGTTCTTCAGCGACTCAGAGACCATCAGCTCTATGCTAAGTTTTCTAAGTGTGAATTCTGGTTGGGTACTGTAAAGTTCTTAGGTCACACGATCTCCAGCGAAGGCATAGCTGTTGACCCCAGCAAGGTACAAGAGGTGATGGATTGGAAACCCCCTGCCTCTGTTCATCAGATTCGCAGTTTTCTCGGCTTAGCCGGTTACTACCGTCGCTTCATCCCGGATTTCTCTCGAATTGCTAAGCCCATGACCGAACTGTTAAAGAAGGAAGTAAAGTTTGTATGGAATGAGAAGTGTGAAGAAGCCTTCCACACTCTCAGAGAGCGTCTGACTACTGCACCTGTGTTAGCTCAACCCGATAATACCAAGTCATTCGATGTGTATTGTGACGCATCAGGTACTGGTCTAGGATGTGTGCTTATGCAAGAGAATCGAGTGATTGCATATGCCTCACGAGCCCTTCGGCCCCACGAACAGAATTATCCCACGCATGACCTTGAGCTCGCAGCCGTCATTCACGCTCTGAAGATATGGAGGCACTATCTCATGGGTACACAGTGCAATATCTACACGGATCATAAGAGTCTCAAGTACATCTTCACACAAGCCGATCTGAATATGAGACAACGAAGATGGCTAGAATTAATCAAAGATTATGACCTTGAAGTGCACTATCACCCCGGTAAGGCTAATGTAGTCGCGGATGCACTAAGCCGCAAGTCCCATTGCCATTGCTTATCCATGGAGTCCTACCATGAGACATTATGTGCAGACATGAGGAAGCTTAACTTGGAAATGGTTTCCCAAGACACTCTAAATCACATCTCAGTTGAGCCCACTCTTCACGACCAAATCGTCATGGCACAACTACATGATGAAGGAATCAAGATCATCAAACAAAAACTCTCTCTAGGTGAGGAGAAGTATAAGTGTTTCCGCCAGGACCATAAGGGAGTTCTATGGTTCGAAAGTCGTATAGTCGTTCCGAAGAATCGTGAACTCCGCAAGCAAATTCTTGATGAGGCACACCTCTCCAAATTCTCTATCCACCCCGGCAGTAGCAAAATGTACCAGGACCTAAGGCAAAACTTCTGGTGGACTAGAATGAAAAGAGAAATTGCTACGTATGTCTCGGAATGTGACACGTGCCAGAGAGTAAAAGCTAGCCACTTGAAGGTAGCCGGTACACTACAACCGCTACCTATACCATCATGGAAATGGGAAGACATAAGTATGGACTTCATTGTTGGACTACCAAACACTTCCCAGAGACATGATTCCATATGGGTTATCGTTGATAGACTCACGAAGACGGCACATTTTCTTCCGGTGCACACCACCTATTCTACCAAGAAATATGCCGAGATTTACCTCGATCGTATTGTTTGCCTACATGGAATACCTAAGACAATTATTTCTGATCGTGGTCCTCAGTTTGTAGCACGCTTTTGGGAACAACTACAAACGTCTCTTGGTACTAAACTGATTCGCAGCTCAGCATACCATCCTCAGACTGATGGACAAACGGAAAGAGTAAATCAAATCCTTGAAGACATGCTGAGAGCTTGCGTCATCCACTATGACAAGAATTGGGACAAATGCCTACCCCTAGCAGAGTTCTCGTACAACAACAGCTATCAAACGAGTTTGAAAATGGCACCATTTGAGGCACTGTACGGACGAAGGTGTCGAACCCCTTTGAGCTGGTCACAAACCGGAGAACGTAAAATAATTGGACCCGACCTGGTAATCGAGGCAGAGGAGAAAGTAAAAGTAATACAAGCAAATCTTAAAGCCGCACAAGCCCGACAAAAGAGCTATTCTGACAAAAGGAGAAAGCCCCTAAAGTTCGAAGTTGGCGATCATGTCTACCTTCGCGTTTCACCCACCAAGGGAGTGCGAAGATTCGGAATCAAAGGCAAACTAGCTCCCCGTTATATTGGTCCCTACGAAATCATGGAGAGCTGCGGACCCGTAGCCTACAAATTACGACTGCCCCCTCAGCTCACGGCCACCCATGATGTCTTCCACGTATCTCAACTCAAGAAGTGTATTCGAGTCCCTACCGAGATTGTGGAACAACAAGAAATATCATTGGAACCCGATCTCTCGTATGTCGAACACCCAATTAAGATTCTGGATCAAAAAGAAAGAGAGACCAGGAGGAAAGTGATTAGAATGTATAAAATACAATGGAATCGCCACACGGAAGAAGAAGCCACCTGGGAAACGGAAAGCTACCTGAACCAACATTTCCCTGGGTTTCTTGCCTCAACCCCTGGTATGTGCACCCACGCCCACACTAAGAATTACCGAATCTCGGGGCGAGATTCTTGTTAAGGGGGGAAGGCTGTGACAACCCTGGTAATTACAAATTCAAAATCAATGACATAAGCCTAACTCCATGTGTTAAACCAAATAATGAGAGGGTGGAAAGAATTTAAAACAGGTTCAGTTGGAATTCAAATTAAATTTGGGCACATTTGGACACAATTGAAACTTTTAAAATAACTTTAAAACCATAAGCCAAATGAAATTTTGCCTGAAACCAAAGTTGCAGAACTTTTTATTTTGAACAACTTTCGTGTTCAAAAGTTTTTGAAATTCAAATCAGAAAGAGGAGAAAACGCCCTGTTTGCACCCAGCCCCCTGAACTTTTTTGAATTTTTGCATTTCGGTCCCTGGCGTCTCCCCTCTGCTCTGCAGCGCCGCGCGCGCTCGCCCGCCCGCCGCGCGCCAGGTGGCCGGCGTCGCCTGACCGGCGCGGAGCGCCAGGCCAGTGACCGCCGCACCACCCCGCCACGGCCGGCTTTGCCCCGCCCCGACGCCGCGCGGCCAGTCACCGCCCGCGCGTGCGCTGCCGCGCCCAGGCCGCCGCCCGCCCGGCCAGTCTCCGCGCTCCGCCGTGCCGCCCCGGCCCCCGCGCCCCACCAGTCGTCGCGCCCGCCCTCCGCCCGAGCCGCTGCCGCTGCTGCTTCCCCACTCCGCGCCCGGCACTATCTCCTCGCGCCCACGCCACAATCGCGGCCGCCCAGTCACCCGTGCCCGCTCGCCGCACGCCGCGCCGGCGTTCTGCCGCCGCCCGCCGCAGCCAGTGCCTGCCGCTGCCGTGCTCCGCCCCGCACGCTAACCAGGCCCCTCCTGTCCCTATAAAAGCGCCACCCCGGCCACGCGCGCGAGTCCCCGGCCACCAGAACACCTCGCCGCGCCATCGCCGCCGCCGAGCACCACCCGCCCGTGGGCAGCCCTCCACAGCCGCCCACTGCCCAAACTGAGCACCCAGCCACCACTACATCACCTCACCGCAACTCGCCGACCCGCCCAACGCCACCCAGAGCCACCGGAGCTCCGCCGCCCGCGCTGCCGTCGCCGCCGCCGCCCCTGCTCGCCGTGGACAGCACGACCCCGACCCCCTCCGTCCAAGCCGAGCCCCGGAGTAGCTTCCCCACGCGCCACTGAAGCTCACTGGCCGGACCACGCCGCCCCAAGCCCGCCGGAGCATCGCCGTCGACGCGAGCCGCGCCGCCGCCGCCTCTGCTCCAACGCCGGCGAGCCCTTCCCGGCCGTCCCCCACCTGAACAACACCCCCACAAGGTAGCCCTCGCACCCCTGAACCTTCCCCGACCCCCGCCCCTCGCCGCCGGCGAGCCCCCTCGCCGGAATTTCGGCCGGCCGCCGCACCCGAGCCACCGAGGACCCAATTGCAAGGATTTAAATCTTTAGAAGGGCCTGAGCGCAAGATTCAAGGACCTAGTTGTAAAAGAAAATTTCAAACCTAGATTCAAATTCAGTGAACTTGTAAAATTCGTATAAAATCGTAGAAAATTCAGAAAAATGCAAACTCAACTGTTCTGGAATCCTCAGAACAAACTCTACCACTTTGGTTACAAAAAGTTTCTCAGAATCTCAAAATATTTTGCCCTACATTAAATAGAAGCTTTAATGGACATATTTTGTACCCACTGTTCTAGAGCAATGCTGACCCTGAATTTTGGGCAGTGAATTAGTTGCTGGATGATTAGGACTGTGTAAAAAGATCAGACCCAAATCCCATCTCTAGCTCTGCTGTTTGTTAAACTTAGTTTTAATTCATGTGTAAATGGAATGTTTTATCCCTGTAGTTAGGTGGTGATTCACCCATTAAAATTTTTCCTATGCTAATGTGTTGGTAACTAGAAGCCAGGGAAAAATTAGGAGACTTTTTATCTCATAGTAACCTATTTATTTGATTTATGTGCTAATAACATACATTAAATCAAGAAAATAGTGTCTTAGCTTGGAAAATCCCCAAATTATTACTGGGAGTTACACTGTTGTAGAGGTTGCTGTGCAAAAAGTTTCATGGACAAAAACCCTGTGTAGGGTCCTGTAAAAATGAATCTTTAAAAAGCCTAGGTGTAGAATGTCATATTTTCTATGATCTAAATACTGCATGATAAATCCTACAAAAAGTACAGTAGCTTCTGCATGCTCAAGTGAGAGCCCTGTAAAAATATTAGCCACAATTGTTGCACCAATTGATCTGTACAAAAAGAACAAGTATCTAACAGCAACAATGAAATCTATTTTTCAGAATTAATCTGTTACATAAAATGGGCTGAAAATTTTACAGTAAGCACACCTTTCCTTGATGTGCCTAAATCCAAAATTTCATAACCAGAAATTATCCCTTGTAGTAATTACTCTCAAATCGTAATTAAGTGCTATTTCCACGACTTAAACTTGTGCACTCATGTAGAATCGACGACTCTCGCCGACGGAACCTACGAGCTGGTGCCCGCGCCCGAGAGTGAGCAGCGTGAAGCTCAAGCAAATCTAACTGAAGCTTTTGAAGACCCGAGCCCAAGTTCGGAAGATCCCCAAGCTAACTGCGAAGGCAAGCCCCGGAGCATAACCCATTCCTTCCGAAATTATGCAACTCTTTACTCCTTGCTTGTGCATTAAGTTTATAGGAGTTGGATGAAAACTTAGTTGCATGATGTCAGGAACCCTTGCTTGAAAACTAGATGTAAGGTTCGATAGAATGCTGTGCTAATAGGACTCCGGTAAAAGTCGAGTGATTTCCTGTCACTCGCGAGAAAATAGGAGTTGAATGACTACTACACGCTGCAATCATAAGGACACGGACGGGTTATGTAACGATGGTTACGATTGAGGCCCGTCTGTCTAGTGAAAAATGCTAAGGCCGCAGAGTGTGGTAGTGATGGTTAAGTCTTTGAACGTACTAAACACATGCCGAGATTATGGGAATCGGTAAGCTTAAGTACCTGATTGGCCCGGCAAGGGGACGGCATCCTACCCTTTGAACTTCGGTCCCATGTGCATATGGCGAGTGCAGAGAGTGGTCACGACCCGGCGCCGAACCGTGGCGTGGGGCTCTTGTACTCTCGGAGGGTAGCCCCGATCCACGACCCGGAAAGAAAGGGGAAAAGTTGCACGTGTGACTCTAGGGAGTAACCACGTGACGTGTGTTTGGGTTTCCCTTGCAAGGTTATGAAATTCGATTCGAATCGTCCGTTTCTCACGGCTATTGAGACTGCTTAACCATTTTTACCCACAGAGTAAGAAGAGGAACAATGATGATGAATGAACTGGTTGGATGGAAAACTTAATGCTTCACCATGTATGCATTAGATAGCTGCTTACCTAGACTGGCTAACGAAACTAGAATCTTGAGCTAAAAGTTGAAAGTAAGGACCCACTTGTAGATGCTTTTCGGCAAAACAAACCCCTGAGCCAAAAAGCCTGGCATGTCTAGAGTCGGTGGAGTAGTTTCCGCTACACGGGTAAGTCTTGCTGAGTATTAGTATACTCAGCCTTGCTTGTGGCTCATTTCAGGTGAGACCTTCGAAGACATGACTGCTAGCTTGACTTGGCCTTGCACTCTTCCCCCTGGTTGGTCGGTGGAATGGGATGCGCCCCCGTCCAACGGAGATGAGGCCGAGTGATGTCTCGTGCGGGCTTCATCGAGACATCCTGTATCGTCGAGTAGTTCCGTTGTTTATTTCCGCTGCAATTTAACTCTGAAGAACGTATTTATGATTAATTGAAGTACTTGTTTTCTAAACTCAGGACTAGGTCTGTAATATTGACTTATGCAAATGATGTAATACTTGCTGGAATGTGGTATTCTCTGGGCTCATCGTCGCATGAGCATTTGTATGTACGGCGTTCGATCCGTTCACCGTGGTTGTATCGGGAGGTTATACCCGACAGACCAGTGGATTACTCCGTTTGAAGTGTAAGGTTAACCGAGGATGCCTTAATGGTGATGGTTAATACACTTGAGCCGGATTAATTCAGGTGGTTCTGCCACACTATCTATAGAAAGAGATCGGGACCTCGATATGTCTCATGGGGCGTGGCACGGCTGGCTCAACTGACAGGATATCGCGCCGAATCAACTTCTGCACGCATTTGGAGAGGATGTCGTCATCACCTCCGAAGATGACATTGACGACATTGGTCTGGTGTTGGAAGCCCGGAGACCCCGACTTGTCGTTGCCTCCATCCTCCTTGTCCTTGTCCTTCTCTTCGTCATCAAGAGGAGGTGCCTTGAGGCTTTTGAAGAGGGTAGTGCACTGGAACAGCGTGCGCTTCGACTTCGGGTGCATTGAGCACTGCTTGTGGAGGACCTTCTCGTACTGGTCCTGGAGCTTGCCTGACTTCTTGCTACGAAGGTTGCGCTCGACAACCTCCACTTGGTCCTCCGGCTTGCACTTTCGGGAGGGACCCAAGTGGCCAATGATGAATGGGCCAATGCTGAGTCAGAAACATGGAATGGAGCATATTGGGCTATTGGGCCAAGAAAAGCGTTGCGGCCAATAGAGCTGTGGAAAGGGCTAACAAGGCTATGTCAGCAAGTTATCTCTTAGATTTTGTTTAGTTTGATTAGGAAAGTTTGTTTCTTTTTCGTCAAGTAATGTAAGTCATGATCGACCATAAGTCATAGCCTAGGCTATAAATAGCTGCCCTCAGGCATGTATCAGAAACATCCAATGATCAATACACAAACCCTTTTTTCACTTTTTTCTTCTTTTTCCTTTTAGGCGACTTCGCCTTAGCATCACTAGATTTTCTTTTAATGAGTTTTTTCCTGCACGTGGGGCAGCATCGACTTCAATCTTCGGCTTGCTGGTAAGTTCTGTGTCGAACGAGGTAGATAGGCTCAAGATTGACGGTGCATCGCTTCTTCCTCTGTCCTGTTTAGTTCAAGTTATCGAGCAGATTGGACCTCGGTTTGGTCATTTCACCAAGTTATCGATAGCAGCTTTTTTTCCTATTAGATTAATCTGCTTAGTCTAGCTTGTTTTTTTGTTGTTATCACCAGTTATTGGTATTTGCTAGATTCGACAGGGTTAGATCTATTTCATCTTGTTTCTATTTAGCTTTTACCATAATTTATCCAACCTAGATCTAAATACCATCGGCCAACGCACAGCTTGCCTGTTGCACGTCGTTAGGCCAATCGGGTTCGGATCTAGGTGTTGTTCTACAAGTCCTCACTAACCCATTTAGCGTTGCCTCCCATACGCCAATCGACCGGAGCTTAGGCCGATTGATCTGCTGCTGTATGGGACTCTTGTTCGGAATCCCAGCCGATACGTTTCGAGTATTTAATGTTTTCCGGTCCCTTGTCAATTGTAGGTCAAATTGACTGGCACGCCTGTTGACACTCGCTACGGACGAATTTTGAGCGTTAATTTGACCCAAAATTTGGGATGACTAGCATACTTAACCTGCATATTTAACCCGAATAATATCATTTCCACATTTCCCTTGGATATTTTGGAATGTAGGAAATTAGGCAAGAAATGCATGTAAAAGAAGCTCCAGAATCCATGCCACAAGATGTCGACCGATCGGAGCGCGCCGACCAACAAAGAGCAGGTGTTTAATTATCAAAATCCACATGTGTTGGTGAATATGTGTATTCAGCTCAACCAAAGGAGGAAACACACTTCAAAAGCAAGACAACACACTTCAATCCAAGGAAACACCTCTCCAGCCAATATGGCGCAAGCACGTGGAACCATGGGCCCACATGCTGCACCAAACCGACTCAATTCTGCGCAACTCACTTGGAACCGCCTTAAGGACCCACATAGCAGTCTCCTGACCAAAGGCGGTGGCCAGGGGTCAGCTGAACCACTGGTTTGGCTGAACTACCATTGGGCCCCGTCGCCTCCAGCTTCCACGTGGCGACTTCAGGCGCCTTCCTAATGTCGGTTTCACAAGGCTTCACGAGATTACCGGCCGGGAGCCCCTTGGTTCACCACTATATATATGAGGGAAGGGGCTTCTAAACACAACACAACTCACCTTCAACTCTTCTCTCACTTTTGGAGTTTGGAGCTCCTCTTTAGAGGTGTAGTGCTGCCCAGGTAGTGCTTAGGAAATAGGGTGAGAGTGAGGGGGAGTCGGGGAGGTGCCGGTGGGCCCACCGGTGCTCTTCTCCATCTTGTACCTCGACGGATGCTTATCAATCATAGTAAGTGTTCGTGACTTCTTTTGTGCCTTAGTTTCTTAGTTAAGTTAGATCTAGCTCTCCCTAGTTGTTTGCCGGATCAATAGTTCACTAGTGTAGTGGATGCCTCTAGAATAGGATCGTTTCTAGAGTTAGTAAGGAACGGTGTAGACATGGCGGCTCCTTAGCTCTTCCCAAAGGTGGTTCTGCATGAGTCCCCTCAATTGCCAGCCGAGAGCACCCTGGTTCACCCTTATAAATACAATGGGAGGGGCTTATAAAGAGGACACAACTCACCTCTCCATCCTCTCTCACTTTTGGAGCTTGGAGTCTTCTTTAAAGGCCTAGTGCTGCTTAGGTAGTGCTTAGGAATTAGGGAGAGAGTGAGGGGGAGTCAGGGTCTTCTCCAGCTTGTACCTCGACGGATGCTTATCAATCATAATAAGTGTTCATGACTTCTTCTGTGCTTTAGTTTCTTAGTTAAGTGTAGAGCTAGTTTCACCTAGTTGTTTACTGGATCAATAGTTCACTAGTGTAGTGGATGCCTCTAGAATAAGTACGATTCTAGAGTTAGTAAAGGACGATATAGACGTGGTGTCTAGATCAGATCTTACCTGTTGGTTGTGGTATATCTCATGGTTAGATGAGGTAGGTAGCAGGTGGTGACAGCCCTGTCTATCCAGCGGAACCCTCCCCGTTCGAGTATATCCCAGTGCCGCAGTACTGGAGCTCACCAGTCTTATTCTGGGGGAAGCTAGTAGCCCAACGTGAACAACTAGGATAGTTCTATCTTACCTTTGATTTTTAGCCTTAGGAATTCTCTCTACTCCTTGCCTCTAGTTGGTGTAGCGTCCTTGGACGAACCTGAACCTTAGAGAATATACACACGTTCCTTAGTGGATACGATACCCTTGGAATACTCCTGGGTGAAAGCTACAACGGTATTCGTGCGCTTGCGGATTTATTTCGGGATGCTAGGAAATGTCAACAACGCCCTGCACCACCGCGCAGCTGAGTTGCACTCTACACTGGAGCGAAGCAGAATCTCCTAGGTCCTCGCGTGAGTCGGTGCTGAAGGCCGATCGCCGACTTTTTGCGTCAACAAGTTATCGTATTGGCCTTTGTCCGAGCGGTTGTGGTTGTTGCCCTTGTCGTTCTTGCGCTTCGGGAAGCGCTCGTTCTCCTCGTCTTCTTGATCCACCCATCGCTGCATCATGTTGTGGAGCTGAACCATGATAGTCGAAAGGTTTCTCCTAAACTCGCGGTACGTTTGCTTGGTAGCGAGGCCGTTCCTGAACCAGCGGATGACTTCCTCGTCGATGATGTTGGCGATGGTGGCGCCGGGTGTCAAAGAAGCATCAAGTGTATGACCTCAGGGTCTCGTTTCCCTCCTGTTTGACCTACGACAAGTCATGCCGAGCACCTGCTCGGTTCATGGATTCTTGGAAGTTGTTGACGAAGACCTTCTTTAGGGCCTCCCAGAGTCGATGGAGTTTGGCTTGAGGCTCTCGAGCCATGTGAGTGGTGCTGTCTCCAAGGCCATCGACAAGTAGAGGGTTTTAGTAGAATTGGAGTTGCCTGAGACCTCAATGGCAATAGAGTAACAATGTAGCCACTGTCTTGGATCTTGTTTCCCGTCGAACTTAGGGATAGCCGTGGGCTTGAAGTCCTTCGGGATCTCACTATCTTTGAAGTCACGAGCATCATCTTCAGCACGTTCACGTAGTCGGCTGTGGATGATGGTTCGCGCATCGCAGTTACTGTTGATTCTTTGCCTCAAATCCCCAGGAGGTGGGAGTTGTTGGTTCTCTTGGTGGCCTTGGCCTCCCATAGGTTGTCCTCCACCTCTGGATCTTGGAGCCTGTTGATTCTGCTGGTGCACCTCCTGCTCGGCCTGCCGGTTGTTGGAGGGTATAATTTAGCCACCGGGCGTACGAATAGCGGCAGGGAAGGTGCTCCCATGGCGTTCCGACCTAGAACGGGTAGTCGGGGCGGTAGGCGTTGGATTCATGTGATCCAGCTGGACCATGGCCTGCTAGGTAAGTTGTATGATCCTTTCGTCACCTATGTTTGTGGGAGTTGTTGTAGAAGCATAGCGGCTTGGTAGATGTTGCCCATGGGGGTGACAAACTCAGGGCCAGTCGCGGCTTTGAACTCTCCACACAGATCTCTCTTCCAATGCGGGTTGCGGGCGCGAGCTTTGGCGTTGCACCTACGCTTGGCCCTCCTGGCATTTCTCAACCACCATCGCCGCTTCTGCTCTTCGTTTTCATCCTGAGGAGCGTTAGCGGTATCTTCGTTGGCAGAGATTGTGTCTTCGAGTTCGTCATCGTACTCGATGCCCGGCTCATCATCCTTGATGTCACGGAGGGAAGCCATGAGAACCTCATGCTCTGGCGAGTAGTCACTAGAGTGTTCGTGGGAGATAGGGATAGTGGATGTAGATGACCTGGAGGCTTCCTCCTGGATGGGAGAAAGTGGTCTGCCTTTTTGAAAAGGTAGTTCCTGGACTGTGGCTACTAGCCGGGCATCATGATCGAGTAGCTCAGAGGGCTCTAAGCCTTTCCAGTACACGAATCTGCCCTGCGAAGTAGTCGTGATGCTCAGACCCAAATGGCTGACCACGGAGGAGTCAGGGTCGTCATCTAAGTCCGAGTAGTTGTCAAAAATGGGAGCCTCCCGGCAAGCGGGGGCATCCTCGTTTCCAAACTCGAGTGGGAGATCCAAATCCTTCTCCAAGTCGGAGAGGGACTTAGACTGTAGGGCCTCCATGTGGGTAGAGGCCGCGTTGCGTAGTCCGATTGGGAATCGGTTATGCTCTTGCTCAGATTGGGTTGGACCCAGGCTGGAAAGTCGTGTCGGGACACGAGTCAAAAATGCATCGGAAATAGAGTTCTCCTCGATCTCCCATGCAAGATACGGAAGCATCTCGTCGAGACTGTCGATGAACTCATCGAGTCTGCTCGAACAGCATGACGCCTCAGGCTCCCTGGCATCGGCTAGGTGGCTGTCGAAGCCACCTGAGCCGTTGGTGATGCAGATCCAGGAGCCAAAGTTAAAGGTTGTGCCCTTGTTGAGCACGGCGCTGGTGAAGTTGAACGATGCCATCGAGTTCGTCGGTGGATGCTCGATGAACACCCAAACCTGGCGCGCCAGCTGTCGGTGTTTTACCACCAGACCCACCGAGGGATAACTCCGAGGTGGTAGGTTGTAGGTAGGGTGTCGTTGAGATCAGGAACTCGAAGGTGCAAAAAACATAAAGGTTTAGACAGGTTTGGGCCGCCGAGAGCGTAATAGCTTACATCTTGTGTGGTTTGTGTTTCCTTGAGTATTATGAGATGTTTTGGAGGGGTCCCTGCCCGCCCTTATATACTCTGGGGGGACAGGGTTACATAGAAGTCCTAGCCGGAAACGGGTTAAGGAGTCCTACCCAAGCGCTACTCAGGTAGTTTTCTTTCGTCCGACTAGTTCTAGCTCTATACGACTAGTTACAGTAGGGATAAGGTATGGCCCATGTGCCATCCCCTATTATAGAATACCAAGTGTGCAGTCCTGTCTCATAAGCTCGGGGGCTGGACGCCTAAAAACTACTCGGAAGATGACTTTATGTGAAGACTGAAGGCCTAAAGGTAACCCTAGGTTATTGCGCGGTTGATAACCAGCGACGGCCAAAGGGTCCTTTGGGATATGACTTGTTTTGAGCGGTAATTTGGGACAATTTTGTAGAAGTTAGTTGATTAATCATTTTTTCAGTGATTTAATCTCGAGAAGATTGATTTTCAAAATTTCAAACCAATTTTTTCCTAATGTCACCATCTATTCAAGTCACAAACTTTATTTTTACAATGTTTTATATGCCACTTTCTTTTGGATCCTTTTTTCCAAACCTTGGGATTTGGATTCAAGGTTCGGGGGCTGCGGGCACGTGTCATAGATGGATTATTTTTCAAAAATATTTGGAAGATAAGGAAGGAAGATTCAAGACTAATTTGAGCCTCAGCTTGATTCTTCGATTCAACCTAAGGCTCGGGGCTACTCCATATGGCGTGTAATTTTCAGCATGAGCACCTCATAGTCTCGAAGCAGCCAAGGAAGTACTCGGAAGACACCTTCAAGACAAAGTTTCAAAAGAAAATGAAGGATGACTTCAGAAGTACTCAAAGCCTGCAGTACTCCACTACGAAGAGCTCGGGGGCTTGTAAGATCCGGGGCTACGAGACTGCTTACATGGCATAGAATGTTCTAGAGTAAGGGGTGGGGCATGTCCCATACCTTATCCATACTGTAAAGTACTCGGGTACGAGTACAACTACTCAGTACAGAAGGAAACTACCCGAGAAGTACTCGGGTAGGACTCCTAAGCAAGTATCGGTCTAGGATTTTGTGGCAGAACCACCTGAATTAATCCGGCTCAAGCGCGCTAACCATCACCACAAGGGCCATCAGGGCTAACTCGCACTTCAAACGGAATAATCCACTGGTCTGTCGAGTAACCTCACGATACAACCACGGTTTTTGCCGATCGAAACCATACATACATGTACTCATACGAAGGTGAGCCCAGAGGATACAACATTCCACAAATTTTACATCACAGGTTCATTACAAATTATTATTACAACGAAGTTCAAATTCGTAAAACAAGGTACTTCAGAGTTCAAAATAAATGAGTTCTTCAGAGTTCAATGCAGCGAAAAAATAACGATAACTACTCGACGATACAGGATGTCTCGATGAAGCCCGTACGAGACATCACTCGGCATTATCACCGTTGGCCGGGGGCGTATCCCATTCCACCGACCAACCAGGAGGAAGAGTACAAGGCCAAGTCAAACTAGCGATCATATCCTCAAAAGTTTCACCTGAAAACAAGCCACAAGCAAGGCTGAGTAAACTAATACTCAGCAAGGCTTACCCGACTACCGGAATATACTTAGATGACTCCTAGACATGCAAGGCTTTTGGCTTGAGGGGTTTGTTTTTCCGAAAAGCATATATAAGTAGGTCCTTACTTTCAAATTTTAGCTCCAAGTTCTAGTCTTCTTTAACCATTCTAGGTAAGCAACTATCCAATATCATACATGGTGGAAGAATTATTTTGCATCCAACAAGATTAATCATCATCATTGTTCCTCTTCTTACTCTATGTGGTAAAAGGGTCAAGCAGTCTCAATAACCGCGAGAAACAGACGATTCGAATCGAATTTCTTAACCTTGCAAGGGAAACCTAAACACACGTCACGTGGTTACTCCCAGAGTCACACGTGCAACTTTTCCCTTCAATTCCCGCTTCACGGAACTGGCCCACCGCCCTCGACTACACATCCCCATGGCCCGGCTATGGTGGCACATGCACCCGCCATTAGCTAGATGTGAACGAATTCAAGACGGTGGGGAGTATATTCCGGCCTCGGTTCAATCCGATACTTAAGCTTACCGATTACCATATTCTCGGCATGTGGTTAGTACGTTCAAAAACTTAACCACCACTACCACACACTGCGGCCTTAGCATTTTTCACTAAACAGATGGGACATCAATCATCAACTTGAACATTGCACCATAGCCCCATCCGTCGACCTTATGATTGCAACATGTAGTAAACATTCAACTCCTATATTCTCGCGAGTGACAGGAAATCACTTGACTTTTACCGAGTCCTATTATCATAGCATTCTATCGAACCTTACATCTAGTGTTCAGAGCAGGGATACCTAGGATCATGTGACTAAGTTTTCATTCAACTCCTATAAACTTAATGCACAAGTAGAGTAGAGTAATAAGTTGCATAAGTTTAGGAAAAATAGGGTTCATCCTCCGGGGCTTGCCTTCTTGGGTAAAGATAGCTTGGGGTTCATCCGAAATTGGGCTCGGGTCTTCGAGAGCTTCAGTTAGATTTACTTGAGCTTCACGCTGCTCACTCTTGGACGCGGGCACCAGCTCGTACATTATGCAGAGACAAAAGCACTGCAAAAGTTTCAGACATTTTCACGTAGTAGAATAATTATGAAAAAGGTAATACATAGCTACTACTAGAACTTAGTTATTTTTATATAGGACAAACCATTCATGTATTGAAGCTAAAACTTTTACAAGGTGTTAATCTATTCCTATTTATGTTACTGTAAATTTTTTAGATTTTACTGTTGAAGATACAAAGCATAATAAATAGGACAAGATACACCTAGTTTAATAAAGATTAATTTCTATAGGATATTTTATAGGGTTTCTGTGTATGAAATTTTTTATACAGCAAGAGCTACTCTAAAGTGTCCTTCATTAAAAAGTTGAACATTTTCCAACCACAGAAACTAATTATTTGAATTAGTGCAATTTTCCTACCACAAAATTATATAAATAGGTTACATAAAGGAAAAAGGTTCTAAACTTTTTCTATGGTATTTAGGCATTAATACTACAGTTCTGAAAAAGTTTCACCACATGAATCACGATATAACACTAGTTACAAATTAGTTTTATTATTTCATGGCATAAATAAAGTTTAACAAAAAGTCTATCAAATCAAGCAACTAATCTACTGGCCTAATTATAGATGGGTTTTGGTCCTAATATTTTTACTGGCCTACAAATCAAGCAACTAATCTACTGTTAAATTTTCAGGTTTAGACTTTGTCAACAACAGGGGGTACATTTAAAGTCTATCAAAATTTCTATTTAATTTAGAGCAAGAGTTAGCAAGCAACTGAAGAAAAACATGTAACAAAAGTTGTAGATTTTCATCTAAAGATTCCAGAACAGTTGAGTTTGTATTTTTCCGCTTTTTCTATGATTTTATATGAATTTTACAAGTTTGATATTTTTGAATTCAAAGTTTAAACATAGGTTTACAGATATGCCCCTGGAAACTTGCGTGCAGACTCTTTTAAAGATTGCAATCGAAGCAATGTGGTCCCTGGCGGCGCTGGCATGGCGGCCGGCCAGATTCCGGCGAGGGGGCTCGTCGGCGGCGAGGGGAAAAGGGTTGGGGAGATCCAGGGAGGTGAGAGCTACCTCGGGATGGCCTTGGTTTGGGTTGGGGGTGGCCGGAGGTGGCTCGTCGGCACGGAGCAGAGGGGCGGCGGCGGGGCGGAGCGTCGGCGATGGTGCTCAGACGAGGAGGGGAGAGCGTGGGCTGGTCGATGAGCTTCGCGGTGTTGAGGGGAACCCGTTTCGGGGCTTGTCTGGGACAGAGGAGCTTCGGCGTGGGCTGTCCACGGAGCAGCAAGGAGCAGCGGCGGCGCGGGCGGCGCTGGCGGTGCTCCGGCGGTTCTGGGCGACGATGGGTGGGGCAGTGAGCTGCGGCGGGGTGCTGTGGTGGTGGTGGGAGACTCAGCTCTGGCAAAGGGGTGGCCGGAGAGGTGAGCTCCACGGTGAGCTGTGCACGATGGCGGTAATGGTGGCGGCGGTGGCGTTCTGGTGTCTGGGCGCGCGAGGGGGGGCTCAGTGCGGCCTTTTGTAGGCAGCAGAGAGGCGGGAGGAGGGCGGGACTTGACTGCGAGGCACGGGTGGCACAACGGGGGCGCGTTACTGGTCGCGGCGGGCGGTGAACAGAGCCAGCGCGGCGTGCGGCGGGCGCGTGCAGGGGATTGGGCGCTGAAGATTTGGCGTGGGGAGCGGGAGATCACGCGACGCGCGGGTTGGGCGACGAGCTGCAGCAGCTGTCTTGCCGGGCGGCGAGCGCGGCGACTGGCGGGACGCGGGGGGGACACGGGCACGGCGCGACATGCCCATTGGGCGCGGCGGGCGGCGAGCAGAGGCGCGCGTCGCCGGCGCGCGCCTGGCGTGCGCGGACTTGGGAGGAGCGCGGTGTGCGAGCGCGGCCAGGCATTGGCTTGTCGCCTAGTGCCGGTCAGGCATCGCCGGCCAAGTGGCCTGCAGCGACTGCGCAGCGGCGGAGGGTCGGGCGAAGCCGAGGGTCGGGCGAAGCGGCTGCGAGTTGGGCGAATGTAGGGTCGGGCGAATGAAAGGGTCTGCAGTGAAAATAGAAGAAAAGGCACGGACTGGTTAGCAATTTCAAGTGTTTCTCAAATTTTTGTGTTGTAACTCAAAAATCCTTGAACATGAAAGTTGTTCAAAATGAAAAGTTACACAAGTTTTGTTTCAGGCCAAAGTTCATTTGAATTCTAGTTTAGAAATTATTTTAAAAACTCAAAAGTATAATTCAGAGGGTACATCACATCCTGGGCAAAACTTTGCATTCACTCCTAGGCTTCAACTAGACTTTTGTTTAACATGTCAAAAACGATGTGCCTATTCAATTTTTGTAGCCATGTTAGCATCGATGTGAAAGTTATTTAATTTGTTTGATTAAAGTACATGTACTTATGCACATATACCCAACTATTTTCAATTCAAGGAAAAACAAATTTAACTCATTTCTTTGAAACCTTTATTAATTATTTATGCATCGTGTTAAACTAATGAGGCTTATTTCATAATTCAAACACCTGAGGTGTTACAGCCTTCCCCCCTTAAAAAGAATCTCGCCCCGAGATTCGGACAATAAGCTTAGTGTGGGTAATGTGTGTACCTTCGGTAGAGTTGAGAAAACCCGGGAAATTTTGGTTTAGATAGCTTTCAGTTTCCCACGTGGCTTCTTCCTCAGTGTGATGATTCCATTGAATTTTGTACATTTTAATCACTTTCCTCCTAGTGCTTCTTTCTTTTTGATCCATGATTTTGATAGGGTACTCAACATATGAGAGGTCGGGCTCTACTAATATTTTCTGTTGTTCGACAACCTCGGTAGGGACTTGAACACACTTATTGAGTTGAGATACGTGAAAGACGTCATGGATGGCTGCAAGCTGAGGGGGCAGTCGAATTCTATAGGCTACGGGTCCACAGCTCTCGATGATTTCGTAGGGACCAACATAACGGTGAGATAGTTTTCCTTTGACTCCGAATCGTTTTACACCCTTGGTTGGTGAAACTCGAAGGTAGATGTGGTCACCAACTTCAAATTTTAGTGGCTTTCTCCTTCTGTCGAAATAGCTCTTCTGCCTGGATTGTGCGGCTCTAAGGTTTTCTTGTATTACTCTCACTTTTTCTTCTACCTCGATTACCAAGTCTGGTCCAAATATTTTGCGTTCTCCGGCCTGTGACCAACTCAAAGGGGTTCGACACCTTCGTCCGTATAAGGCCTCAAATGGTGCCATTTTCAAACTTGCTTGGTAGCTATTGTTATATGAGAACTCTGCTAGGGATAGGCATTTGTCCCAACTCTTGCTATAGTGAATGACGCAAGCTCTAAGCATGTCTTCAAGAATTTAGTTCACTCCTTCAGTTTGTCCGTCAGTTTGAGGATGATAGGCCGAGCTTCAAATCAATTTAGTACCAAGAGAAGCTTGCAATTGTTCCCAAAAGCGCGCTACAAACTGAGTACCACGATCGGAAATAATAGTCTTTGGTACTCCATGTAGGCAAACAATGCGATCGAGATAAATCTCGGCATATTTCTTGGCAGTATAGGTGGTGTGTACCGGAAGAAAATGTGCTGTCTTTGTGAGTCTATCAACGATAACCCATATGGAATCGTGTTTCTGCGCGGTACTTGGCAATCCAACAATGAAGTCCATACTTATGTCTTCCCATTTCCATGAGGGTATAGGCAAAGGTTGAAGTGTACCGGCTACTTTTAAGTGGATGGCTTTAACTCTCTGGCAGGTGTTGCATTCTGAGACAGATTTAGCGATTTCTCTTTTCATTCTAGTCCACCAGAAATTTTGCCTAAGGTCTTGATACATTTTGTTACTGCCGGGGTGAATAGAAAATTTGGAAAGGTGTGCCTCATCCAGAATTTCCTTACGGAGCTCATGATTCTTCGGAACGACTATGCAACTTTCGTACCATAGAACTCCCTTATGGCCCTAGCAGAAACATTTGTATTTCTCTTCTCCTAGAGAGAGTTTCTGTTTGATGATCTTAACTCCTTCATCGTGTAGTTGTGCCATGATGATCTGGTCGTGAAGAGTGGGCTCGATTGAGATGTGATTCAGAGTGCCTTGGGAAATCATTTCCAAACTAAGCTTCCTCATTTCCGAACATAATGTCTCATTATAGATTTCCACTGATAGGCAATGTTAATGGGCCTTGCGGCTGAGTGCATCCGCGACTACATTGGCCTTGCCGGGGTGATAGTGCACCTCGAGATCATAATCCTTGATTAATTCTAGCCATCTTCTTTGTCTCATATTCAGATCGGCTTGGGTGAAGATATATTTGAGACTCTTGTGATCGGTGTAGATATTACGATGAGTGCCCATGAGATAATGTCTCCATATTTTTAAAGCATGAATGACTGCTGCTAATTCGAGATCATGGGTCGGATAATTCTGCTCATGGGGCCGAAGGGCTCGTGAAGCATAGGCGATAACTTGATGTTCTTGCATAAGCACACAACCAAGACCAGTGCCAGATGCGTCACAGTAAACATCGAACGGCTTGGTGTTATCGGGTTGAGCTAACACAGGGGCTGTAGTCAAACGTTCTCTGAGAGTGTGGAAAGCTTCTTCGCATTTCTCATCCCACACAAACTTTACTCCCTTTTTCAATAGTTCGGTCATAGGCTTAGCAATCCTGGAGAAATCCGGAATGAAACGGCGATAGTAACTGGCTAAGCCAAGAAAACTACGAATCTAATGAACAGAGGTAGGAGGTCTCCAATCCATCACTTCTTGTACCTTGCTGGGGTCAACGGCTATGCATTCGCTTGAAATAGTGTGACCCAAGAATTTCACACTATCCAACCAGAATTCGCACTTAGAAAATTTAGCATAGAGCTGATGGTCTCTGAGACGCTGAAGAACAATGTGCAGGTGCTTAGCGTGCTCTTCCTCCTTCTTGGAATAGATCAGGATGTCGTTAATGAAAACTACGACAAATTTGTCAAGCTCGGGCATGAATACCAAAATTCATGAGATACATGAAGTAGGCAGGGGCATTTGTGAGACCAAAGGACATGACCAAGAATTCATATAGTCCATATCGTGTGGAAAAGGCGGTCTTAGGAATATCGCATGGACGAACCTTTATTTGATGATATCCAGATCGAAGATCAATCTTTGAGAAGACTCTAACTCCAGATAATTGATCAAAAAGAACGTCTGTTGGCGCTAAAATCGGCCGGATAGGAATCGGCCGATGATCTTCAGCGTCGGACACACGACCCGGGAGAATCTGCTTAGCTCCTGTTCGGGTTATCGCCCTGGTGCGGTTCGCGCGGCGTGCCAGTCAATCTGACCTGTTGATTGACAAGGAAATAAAGTATTAAATTCCAGGCGTTCCGATCGGCTGGAGTTCCGATCTGTCCTGAAGAGCGCGTCGGCGGCGAATCGGCCGATTTGCTGTAAAGATGATCGGCTATGGATCAGCCGATAATCGCGTAATAATTGTAAAGAAAACTGCTGGAGCGATCTAAACAATTAGTACGGATGCAACACTTGAAATAGATCTAATCGGCTGTGAGATGATAAATCGAAGAAGAACGATGACGAAGCCGATTACTCTGATCTCAAGCTGGATAACTGGTGATAATGCTAGAATAACAGGTA
This sequence comes from Panicum miliaceum, assembly GCA_032594955.1. NCBI lineage: Eukaryota > Viridiplantae > Streptophyta > Magnoliopsida > Poales > Poaceae > Panicum > Panicum miliaceum. The sequence continues at coordinate 16,479,781 of CM064068.1, forward strand.
AGACTTGCAATTCTAGTAAATATCGATAACTGGTGAATAAATCCAAACGAAACCACAGCGATGCGCCCGTAGTTAAGGCTCGGATACTACTCGATAAGCGGAACCTACCAATTGGCCGGAGATCAAGTTGATGCAGCCCTGCCAATCCGTACGAACTCGTGAAAGAAGAAAAGTATTGGCGAAGTCGCCGACTTGAAAGTAAATTGCTGAAAAAGTAGAAGTATTGTTGTTGATTGATGTGTTGATTCTTTTTCACAACGCCCTGGCGACTCCTATTTATACCCCAAGACCAGGACTCCTGATCGATTACGACTTGTTACAAACTTGCTTTAAACAGAAAACTACTATATCTATAATATCTTTATAAAGGAAACGGACTCCCGCAGAATCTTCTGCCGCCATCTCCTAATCCAATCAGGATTCTTTCCATTGCTTCTAGACCGAATCGGTATCGTTCCGTTGACCAACATCAGGCCACTTTTGACTGGGATCTTCTGTTGTGGTCCCAATGGCTTTCACCCCTCCTGTTGGCGCAAGTTGCATCGCCAATTGGCCGATTCCCAAATGTAGCCTCAATCGGCCGATTCCTCACTGTAGCCTTTAGATCTGCCGCATCGGCCAATCTCGCCGATTCAACACGTGTCAAAATCTGGCGTCAACACATGCCCCCCAGTTTCGGAGTAGAACATAACTTTTACTTCAAAACTCTTTTCTTTAATCTTTCCACCGAAACGAGCGCAGTAAAAATCTCCTTTCGTTTAAAGCTCTTGTGAACTCTTCCCCTTCGATATATGCATTTCCCGGAGCACATCGGCCGATTCTATACGGCCCTTCCTAAGTGGGCGACCATTTACCGAATTTGGGATTCTTAGACCCTATCGGCAGCACCAACTCCCATACCAAATCTCCCTGGGGAGAATTGTTTAACCTTGACCTTCTTATCATACCACCTGGCCACCCTTTTTCTTGACATTAGCTGCCGATTCTTGATTGTCAACCTCCTTGCTATTATTTTGCTTGGGGCGCCAGACCCGACACTTGACGTTTCTCTTTTCCAGCGCCTGCCTCTGCTCTTCTTCTTGTTGCTCCCATCGGCGCAGGCGTTGGATCCTCCATTTCTGCGATTTGGATAGTCCATCAGGGCACCACCTGGGGTTTATTGGTTTGGCCGATGATTTGGCGTGCTCCCAATCTGATTCCCTTCCTAGGGGGTTTTCATCTGAAGAAGCTGACCGCGTACGCTGATTCTGCTCCCCAGTCGATCCTGTTGGTCGATCCTGCCTTTCGACCGATCATACCGGTCAGCTTTGCCCTCCAACCGAACATACATTGAAAGGCGCCGACCCTCTTGTTCGCGCCAGTTTCTGCTGATCGGCTCTGATCCTCTATCTCTGGAGCGCGATCTTTTGAGCGGGCGATCTCCGCAACTTGACCCGCTGCACTCAGGGCAATTATCGGCTGATGGCAATCTGAGGTCATTTTCCCAGCAATGAATAAAAAACGGACATCGCCAATGATCTTTGTGTCGGCATATCATCTCATCGTGGTGTCTCGTCCTTTCCTGCTGTCGCCGATATTTGCTGAGTAAGAATTGGGAAGTGACGGGTCTACGCGATCGCTCTGATCCTTCGCCTTCGTCTTCCGTCCGTCTTTTCCCTTTAACACCGTCCACCGTGACATGCTTTCTGGGATCCACGGCGGCGCTCCTTCTCGCCGATTCTGACGTCAGCACCTTGGTTAGAAGTGAATTTTTCCCCGTGTCAACCATGTTGGCCGGGAAAGGATGCTGATCTATCTTCATCGGTTTTGTCGGTTTAGCCGAGGTTTCGAACTTGAGCCTTCCCTGCTCGATGGCCGATTGTATCTGTTGATGAGAGATTTTGCATTCATTCATATCATGAGACGTGGCGTTGTGCCACTTGCAGTACTTCATCTTCTTGAGTTGATCGGCCGAAGGGATGGTATCATACTGAGATAGCTTGATCTGCCCTTCCTGGAGTAATAAGTCGAAAATCTTATCGGCCTTTGATGTGTCAAAGCCGAATGTCTCTGGTTCTTTCTTTCCAAAAGGGCACGATATTGGCTTCTTCCCTTTGACCCATTCTACTAGGCCGATTTCTCCTCCTTCCTCAGATTCAGACCCTTCCAAATTCCTCTGCTGATCAAACAGGCGTACCTCCTGACCGGCCAACCGGTGAACGATTTGACTTAAGCTTTCAAATTCTTGTGAGGCGTACCTCTCCTTGATATGCGGCAGGAGGCCTTGGAAAGCGATATCGGCCAACTGGGCATCGGTCAGAGCCAGAGTATAGCATTTATTTCTGATTTCTCTGAACCTCTGTATGTATCCAGTTACTGGTTCGTCGCTCCTCTGCCTGAGGCTGGTCAAATCCGAGAGCTTCATCTAATGTACTCCTGCGTAGAAGTACTTATGGAATTGCTTTTCTAGATCGGCCCATGTAACAATGGAATTGGGTGGTAAAGTGGTGAACCACTGGAAGGCCGATCCAGACAGAGACGACGACAATAGACGCACCCTCAGAGCATCTTGTGTGGCGGCTTCCCCGCACTGGATGATGAATCTGTTAATGTGCTCCACGGTAGAGGTGTCGTCCAGCCCCGAAAATTTGGTAAAGTCAGGAACCTTGTACCGGTGGGGAAACGGCAGCAAGTCATAGGCCGATGGGTATGGCGTCTTGTATGCGTAAGTCTGCACTTTTGGCTTCAACCCAAACTGGTCCTGAATTACCTCTGCTATTCTTGCCGTCCAGTCCACCTGCTACTGATGAACGGCCGTTCGAGGCGCCGGCATATGTTGAAGGGCTGATACGGCTGGGTGATGAATCGAAGCATGCGGCGAATTTTGCTGAGCAGTCGATAGTTGATGGAGAAGTGAATCCGCCGCTCCATCGTATGTCATCATTGGCACCGTGCTTCTGAATGCTTCTACAGTGCTTGCCCCCCTGCCGATTTCTAATGAGATTGGCTGATACTGAGGGACCATCGGCCGGACGACCGATTGGTGAGACGCCTGGATTGGATAACTTCCATGCCCGGTTGGTGGATCGGGAAAAGCCGTGGTCGCCGATATCCCCCAGAGTACTGAGCTTGTGGGCAGCGATTGCACAGAAGCAATCTCGACGGGTTGAAGCGGTGTCTGTGATGGGAAACATGGTGCACCGCTGTACCTTGGAGACGCTGGAGGCAATGGAGTGTTGTACCCCTCGCGTTGCGTCAATATCGGCTGAGGAGCCGATTGGGACGTGCTTGGTAAGCTTCTGGCTGGAAGCATAATCGGCAGGGCATACGCCGGCCTCGGATAGCCTTGAACTGCTTCTGGCTAGAGTGTTGGTCATCACCGAGGACTGGTCGATGAACGCCTGGTAGACGGACTGTTGGATCATATCGGACATCTTGCCTGAATCCTCAGCAATGGTGATATGGCGGGGAACTGGAATAGGAGCTTTCTTGACAGCCTCCCTGCTTCTGGTACGACTGAACGACTGCAGATACATCTTCTTGTAATCTTCTAGATGTTTAGCTAACTCTTCCCTCTGGTCGTCCTTGAGATCCTGTAACAACCCTGATAAATTACACTTCTAAAGCAATGTCATTAGCCCAACCCTATGCTTAACCAACTAATAAAAGGGTGAAAAGAATTAAAACAAGTAAGTTGAAATTCAAATGTAATTGGGCCCATATGAATACCTTCAAATTATTAAATTAACTTTCAAACCATAAGCCAAATGAGATGTTACCTGAAACAAAACTTGTAGAACTTTTTATTCTGAACAACTTTCGTGTTCAAAAGTTTTCGAAATTCAAATTAGAAAGTGGAGAAAACATCTTGTTTGCAACCAGCCCCCTGAACTTTTCAAATTCTCGCAAAAAGGTCCTTCGCCCCTCCTCTCTCTCCCCTCCCCGCCCGACAGCACGGCCAAGTGGCCGGCGACGCCTGACCGGCGCAAGCCGCCAGGCCAGTGGCCGCCGTTCCTCGCCCCCAAACCCGGCTTTGCCCCCTCCCACCGCCGCGCTGCCCAGTCCGCGCTCGCCGCGCGCGCCACGCCATGCCGTGCCTCTGCTCGCCGCCCGCCGCGCCCAACGAACGCGCCGCGCCGTGCCGCACCGCCCGCCGCGACCCGCCCGTCGCTGCGCTTGCCGCCCGCCTGAGCTGCTGCTGCAGCTGTCCCCCAACCCCGTGCCGCGATATCTCCACTCCCCCACGCAAATCTCCGGCGCCCAGTCGCGCGCTCCTGCCCGCCGCACGCCGCGCCGGCGTCCTGACGCCGCCCACCGTGACCAGTGGCACGCCATCGCCGTGCCTCCACCCCTGCACGTCACCCGGCACCCCTACCTCCCTCCTGCCCCTATAAAAGTCGCCCCCGGCCGCCCGCGCGAGCCACCAGCAACCAGAGCACCCCGCCGCCGCCATTGTCGCCGCCGAGCTCCGCCCGCTCGTGGACAGCCCTCCACAGCTGCCTCCTGCCCAAATTGAAGTGCCAGCCACCACTACATCATCCCACCGGAGCTCACCGACCCGCTCGACGCCGCCCAGGACCACCGGAGCGCCGCCGCCCGCGCTGTCGCCGCCGCCGCCCCTGCTCACCGCGGACAGCTCGACTCCGACCTCCTCCGCCCAAGCCAAGCACCCGAGCAGCTTCCCCACGCGCCACTGAAGCTCCCCGTCCAGACCAGACCGCCCCAAGCCCGCCGGAGCACCGCCGTCGACGCGTGCCGCCGCCACCGCAGCCCCTGCTCCAATGCCGGCGAGCTACTCCCGGCCGTCCCCCACCCGACCAAGACCCCCACGAGGTAGCCCTCGCACCCCTGATCGTTCCCCGGCCCTCACCCCTCGCCGCCGGCGAGCCCCTCGCCGGAATTTTGGCCGGCCACCGTACCCGAGCCGCCCGAGGACCCAATTGCAGTAATTGAAATCTTTAGAAGGGTCGGCATGTAAGATTCAAGGACCCAGTTGTAAAAGAAAGATTCAAACCTAGATTCAAAATCAGTGAAGTTGTAAAATTTGTATAAAATCATAGAAAAATCGCAAAAATGCCAACTAAACTGTTCTGGAATCCTTAGAAGAAACTCTACAACTTTTGTTGCGAAAAGTTTCTCAGATTCTCATTATATTTTGCTCTACATTAAATGGAAGTTTTAATGGACTTCTTTTGTACCCACTGTTGTAGATCAATGCTGACCCTAAATTTTGGGCAGTGAGTTAGTTGCTTGATGTTTAAGACTGTGTAAAAAGATCAGGCCCAAATTCCGTCTCTATCTGCACTGTTTATTAAACTTAGTTTCATACCATGATTAGTTAAATATTTTTATCCCTGCAGTTAGGTTAAGAATCACCTAATGAAACTTTTTCTATACTGGTGTAATGGTACCTAGATGCCATAGAAATATTTAGAGACTTTTTATCTCGCAGGAACCTATTTATTTGTTTTAGGTGCTAATAACATACACTAAATTAAGAAAATAGTATCTTAGCTTGGAAAATTCTCATATTTTTACTAGAAGATGCTCGGTGGTAGAGGATGCTGTGTAAAAAGTTTCATGGACAAAAACCCTACGCAAGGCTCCTGTAAAAATAAATCCTTGAATAACCTAGGTGTGTAATGTCATATTTACTATGCTCTGAAAACTGCATAATAAATCCTAGAAAAAATTACAGTAGCTCCTGCTTGATGAAATGAAAGCCCTGTAAAAATATTAGTCTCAGTTTTTGCACCTTTTGCTCTGTACAAAAAGAACAAGAATCTAGCAGCAACCATGTATTATATTTTTCATAATTAATCTGCTGCATGAAAATATCTGAAAATTTTACAGTAAGCATATCTTTCCCTGATGTGCCTAGATCCAAGGTTTCATGACTAGAAACTACTCGCTGTAGTAGTTACCCTTAAATCATGTTTCCATGCGGTACATAAGTTCCCATGAACACCCACCCCACCTTGCTTAACGAAGTTACTTATTGTACTATTCTACTCTATTAACGATTGCCCACGAATGATAAAGTAACTCACTTCACGACAAACTTGTGTTTTACAAACTGCAACTTTACCGTGAAGGAAATCATGTCGTTTACCATCACCACTACTTAAACTTGTGCATTCATGTAGAAAGGACTACTCTCGCCGACGGAACTTACGAGCTGGTGCCCGAGTCCGAGAGTGAGCAGCGAGAAGTCTAGGCAAACTTGACCGAAGCAGTTGAAGACCCGGGTCAACGTTCAGACGATCCCCGGACTAACTTTGCACAAGAAGGCAAGCCCCGGAGCATAACCCATTTCCTTTCCTAAATTATGCAACTCACTACTCTTTTGCTTGTGCATTAAGTTTATAGGAGTTGAATGAAACTTAGTTGCATGATGTTAGGAACCCATGCTTGAAAACTAGATGTAAGGTTCGATAGAATGCTGTGCTAATAGGACTCCGGTAAAAGCCGAGTGATTTCCTGTCACTCGCGAGAAAATAGGAGTTGAATGTTTACTACACGCTGCAATCATAAGGACAACGGACGGGCTATGGTACGATGTTTACGATTGAGGCCCGTCTGTTTAGTGAAAAATGCTAAGGCCGCAGTGTGTGGTAGTGGTGGTTAAGTCTTTGAACGTACTAACCACATGCCGAGAATATGGTAATCGGTAAGCTTAAGTACCTGATTGGCCCGGCAAGTGGACGACAACCTACCCTTTGAACTTCGGTCCCATGTGCATATGGCGAGTGCAGAGAGTGGTCACGACCCGGCGGTGAACCGTGGCGTGGGGCTCTTGTACTCTCGGAGGGTAGCTCCGATCCACAACCCGGAAAGAAAGGGGAAAAGTTGGACGTGTGACTCTGTGAGTAACCACGTGACGTGTGTTTAGGTTTCCCTTGCAAGGTTAAGAAATTCGATTCGAATCGTCCGTTTCTCACGGCTATTGAGACTGCTTAATCACTTTTACCCACAGAGTAAGAAGAGGAACAACGATGATGAATAAATGTGTTGGATGAAATTTAATGCTTCACCATGATTGATATTGGATAGCTGCTTATCTAGAATGGTTAATGCAACTAGAATCTTGAGCTAAAAGTTGAAAGTAAGGACCCACTCGTAGATGCTTTTCGGCAAAAACAAACCCCTGAGCCAAAAAGCCTTGCATGTCTAGAGTCGGTGGAGTAGATTCCACTACACGGGTAAGTCTTGCTGAGTATTAGTATACTCAGCCTTGCTTGTGGCTCGTTTTCAGGTGAGACCTTCGAAGATATGATTGCTAGCTTGACTTGGCCCTGCACTCTTCCCCCTGGTTGGTCGGTGGAATGGGATACGCCCCCGGCCAATGGAGATAATGCCGAGTGATGTATCGTACGGGCTTCACCGAGACATCCTGTATCGTCGAGTAGCTTTCGTTATTTTATTTCCGCTGCAACTTAACTCTGAAGAACTCATTAGTTATGATCACTGAAGTACTTGGTTACTAAACTCAAATTTGGTTTGTAATATTCACTTATGATAAGTTTTATGTTATCTGCTGGAATGTGGTATTCTCTGGGCTCATCGTCGCATGAGCATTTGTATGTATGGCATTCGATCCGCTTTACCGTGGTTGTATCAGGAGGTTACCCGACAGACCAATGGATTACTCCGTTTGAAGTGTAAGGTTAACCGAGATTGCCCTAATGGTGATGGTTAATACACTTGAGCCGGATTAATTCAGGTGGTTCTGCCACAGATCCGCTTGTGACCTCAATGATGTTGCCGTCGGAAATTTCCGTGTTCTTCGACATATCGGATCTTGAAGTTGGTCCCACTGGGCGTGCCAAAAGTGTGTTGGCGCTAAAATCGGCCGGATAGGAATCGGCCGATGATCTTCAGCGTTGGACACACGACCCGGGAGAATCTGCTTAGCTCCTGTTCGGGTTATCTGACCTGTTGATTGACAAGGAAATAAAGTATTAAATTCCAGGCGTTCAGATCGGCTGGAGTTCCGATCTGTCCTGAAGAGCGCGTCGGCGGCGAATCGGCCGATTTGCTGTAAAGATGATCGGCTATGGATCAGTCGATAATCGCGTAATAATTGTAAAGAAAACTGCTGGAGCGATCTAAATAATTAGTACGGATGCAACACTTGAAATAGATCTTATCGGCTGTGAGATGATAAATCGAAGAAGAACGATGACGAAGCCGATTACTCTGATCTCAAGCTGGATAACTGGTGATAATGCTAGAATAACAGGTAAGACTTGCAATTCTAGTAAATATCGATAACTGGTGAATAAATCCAAACGAAACCACAGCGATGCGCCCGTAGTTAAGGCTCGGATATTACTCGATAAGCGGAACCTACCAATTGGCCGGAGATCAAGTTGATGCAGCCCTGCCAATCCGTACGAACTCGTGAAAGAAGAAAAGTATTGGCGAAGTCGCCGACTTGAAAGTAAATTGCTGAAAAAGTAGAAGTATTGTTGTTGATTGATGTGTTGATTCTTTTTCACAACGCCCTGGCGACTCCTATTTATACCCTAAGACCAGGACTCCTGATCGATTACGACTTGTTACAAACTTGCTTTAAACAGAAAACTACTATATCTATAATATCTTTATAAAGGAAACGGACTCCCGCAGAATCTTCTGCCGCCATCTCCTAATCCAATCAGGATTCTTTCCATTGCTTCTAGACCGAATCGGCATCATTCCGTTGACCAACATCAGGCCACTTTTGACTGGGATCTTCTGTTGTGGTCCCAATGGCTTTGACCCCTCCTATTGGCGCAAGTTGCATCGCCAATCGGCCGATTCCCAACTGTAGCCTCAATCGGCCGATTCCTCACTGTAGCCTTTAGATCTGCCGCATCGGCCAATCTCGCCGATTCAACACGTGTCAAAATCTGGCGTCAACAACGTCGATGCGGGGAAGTGGGTATTTATTCTTAACGGTAACCGCATTGAGAGGTCGGTAGTCCACACATAATCATAAACTATCATTCTTTTTCTTTACAAAAAGGGCCGGACATCCCCAAGGTGATGCGTTAGGACGAATGAAGCCTTTGTCCAGTAGTTCTTGGAGTTGTGTTTTCAGTTCAGCCAATTCCTTAGGTGGCATCCTATAGGGTCTTTTGGAGATAGGTGCAGTGCCTGGTTGCAGTTCAATAACGAACTCAATGTCCCTATCTGGTGGCATTCCTAGCAAATCATCCGGAAAAACATCGGCATACTCGCATACCACTGGAATATTCTCTAGGTTGATCCCTTCCATCACGAAAGCACAAGAATTTGTGCACTCCCGGAACGGTAGGTAAAGGGTAGTGGTTCCGTGACTAGGTGAATTTATTTCAACAGCTCGGGAAGAAAGGTCCAGTATGACTCCGTGCATGGTCATCCAATTCATTCCCAAAATAATATCCATGCCTTCAAGGGGTAAGAGAACAAGGTCCGTGTTGATGATTTTACTACCCAATTTTATCGGTACCAGCCTTATTATTTGGTTGGAAGCTATTTTTCCACCCGGTGTCGATATCATATATGACCCTTTTGTGTGACGAACGTCCAAGCCTACTTTTGCACCAAGCTTTGCACTAATGAAACTATGTGATGCACCAGAATCAAACAATATAACTGCAGGCTTGTTATGGATAGAGAATGTACCCGTCATTACTGGTGCTCCTTCAGGAAGTTCTGCAAGAGTGGTGAAATTGATCCGTCCTTGTTTTACCTAAATGGTCTGCCTCTTGCCTTTGTTCTTATTGTTCTGGTTAGAGCCTTGGCCCTTAATTGGCTGCCTAGGCCGAGGGCATTCTCGGGCAAAATGACTGGAACTTCCACAATTGAAACACCAATTGGCGATGTTTGAACGAAGGAATTGCTAAGTAGCGGGCCTTGGTCCAGTTTGCTGTGCACAGGGGGTGGTACAACACCTTGTTGCTGCGGGGGCTTGACAATCCAACGCCCTGGCTGAGGGGCTTTCGGTGGAGCTGTAGGCGCAGTATTTTGCACTAAGCGATACCTCGGTGGCTGAGCTCCCGAGGGTCCAGTTGGCGCCTTTCTCTTCTTCTCGGCACGGTGAGCTGCAATACAATCCTCTTGGGTAATTGCCATGTTTACCAGCTCATTATATGTATCGGCCTTGACAAGGTTCAGTCGCTCCTTGAGTTTGGTACAAAATCCTCTGCGGAAACGATCCCGCTTCTTAGCATCCGTGTCTGCGTGATAGCCCGCGTACTGGCACAGGTTGTTGAAGGCCTGAGCATACTGAAGTACAGTGCGGGTAACCTGAGTGAGTGCTAGAAACTCATTTAGCTTTCTTTCCATAAGAACTTCTAGGATATGGTGTGCTCGGAATGCAGTTTTGAATTCGTCCCAGGTGACAACGTGATCAGCCGGGAGCATAGCAAAGTAGTGGTCCCACCAAAGACGAGCTGTACTGCGAAGCTGCTGCGCGGCAAAGCGAGCCTTGTTTGCATCCGAACATGGGGCCATGAGTAGAGAAAACTTGGACTCGATTGTGCGAATCCAAGCGTCCGCATCCAAGGGTTCCTCCGTCTTGTGAAACAAGGGAGGCTGGGTCCCAAGGAAATCCGTGTAATAGGCAGCATGGGGTTGGTGAACATTGTGCCCACCCCGCTGTTGGTGCTGTCCTTGCACGAGCTGGCGAAGCAACTCGGTTTGAGCGGCCATTACTTCCACCAAGCTGGGTGGTGGTGGTGCCTGTGGTTGGGATCCACTAGCACTGGCACCGAAACCATCCGGGTTACCACGGGTTGCTCCAACCATCTGAAATGTGAATGTTTATCGTTAGCAACGTGATCCATATTACTCCCATGATTAAAAAGGATTAGCGCGGAAAAGTAGACTTCCGAAAGATCATGGATAGAATCATGGACAGAATACTGTCTGCCATAAGAAATTTATAACTCCTGGTAGGTTCATCCAAAATTTCTCATCTTTTGGCAGTGGGTAGGGAATTTAGAGATGTACAACTTCGGTATTCAGCCTAGACACTAAATCGACGGCCAAGATGGTCCAAAGATTCACTCTTTGCGTCGCTTGTTTGGCTGTTTTTCAGCAGAACGAGTTATAGTATCTTGCCTATAACTCAAACTAGCAAGATCCAATAGTGCTGAAATTTTGTGAGAACCTAGATCACAAAATTTAGGACAAGTTTGGTATTCAATACTCAGTCCAAAAATGTATGCAGACATGGGTAAAAATTCCGACAAGTTTCTGCAATCGCAGATTCAACTGCTTTCCAATATCACAATCAAACCACCAAGTTTTTAGCCATGGCCTACATGATTTGAGTATCCTATGTTCAAGTTGTACCCATCACAAAAGAGGTACTCAACTCTTAGTTAGCCTATTACAACACTTGCCAAAAGTTAGGCTACACTATCGAGGAGTATATGCAAAAGTCCTCCTAGGTCATCAACGAGAAATCATCGAGGTTGTTGACGGACGACTCGCTGTGAGTAGGAGAGTGAGCTCCCATCGGAGGTGGCTGCGGTGCCTCACCCTCAAAGTCCACACCTGAGACACCGTCAATCTCCTGTGGCTCCTCCTCATCTTCCTCCATAGCCACCACGTCGGGAGGGGCATTCTGATCATGGTGCCACTGAATGTGCTCATTAGCATCCTCCAACTCAAGGTTCAGATCATGGAGCTGCTCCTCCAACTGTGCTATCATATCATCTCTCTCACCCATGAGAGTCTCATGCTCCTGAACTTGGCCCTCAAGTTGGCCAATCCGGGTGTCTCTGTCCTCGAGTTCCTCACTGAGCTCCTTAATTTGCTCATCTCTGGTATCCGCCATCATGTGGTAGGCCTATGCAACATCAGTGAGCTGCGCAAGCGCCTGACTCTGGAGAGTGTAAAGTTGGTACAGTGCATTCATGCACCGCACAGAGGTCTCGATGGTCTCCTAGGCATGAAAGTCTACCAAGTACTCTGAGTGCTGCACCCTGTTGAGCCAAAAGGGGTCGTTGTCATGGGCAGCAGGAAACAAACCAATAGGAGTGAGCGTGACAGCCTCGGGGTACTGCGCACAAAAAGTGGTGAGCGCCCTCATGGCAGCAAGCTCCCAAGTATCAGCCAGACGGCGACCAACAGCCTCAATCTCCAAGGCACTCAGGGTAACTCCGTTCTCTGCAAACTCCAGTCCGGTGTAACGTGGGGGAACTGGATAGCCCGCGGTGCGCAGAACATCCAACAAGATAGAGGGAAAGCCCTCCCAGTAGAGACACTATGAGTGAACGCATCCATCCTCGTCCACCATCATGGCAACAGGCTCGGCCATCTGAACAAAAGATCAAATGGGTGAGATAGCGAAAAACTGTGAACAGTATAGTGAACAGGTTCTAGACAGTGCGCTCAAATAGCCATAACTTCAACAGTTCTTGTCCAAAAATTCTCAACTTTTACTAGAACATTCCTAAGGTATTTGTGAACAACTTTGCTAGTCAACTCCAGAGCTAGATAAGGATCTAAGATGGTCTTTCTCTTAAGGTTTTACTTTACTGTCTACCCAGAAATTTCAGCGAACAGTGGGCCAAGATTTCATGCACCAGGGAAAATCTACCCAGCCAAAAATTACCAAATTTTAACAATAGTTGTCTGAGTAAATTTTCAACAAGTTTCGTGTTGAACAATTTTGCAGAAAACTGTAGTAAGGGGGCATAAAAATTTATGTGGCAGAACTGCTTGTTTTGGATAGAAAACTGACATCTCAAGGTCTTTATTGTTTCTCATTATCCATATGTTCAGAATTTTTCATATTTAGACAGGAGGTAGAATACAAATTTTGGGGCAAAACTTTCGACATGAACATTTCCAGAAGGGGTCATTTTCTAAGCTTAATAAATCCATCTTTTCAGATAAGGCAGAATGTGAAAGATTTGCTAGATAATCCTTATGCAAAGTCAAATGTGTGGGCGCATGAACCTTACCACTCTCATGCATCACATTTCCAATTTCAGATTTATATAGTCATGATGCATGCACATCCTATTCGTCCTCTCAAAATAAAATAATTTCCAAATAGCTTTGGTCTTACGAAGTTAGTTTCGGTGACTTACACAATACGTCTCTCACTATAATAGGTAGTCGAAAATTCTCTAACCGTTCTTAAACTTATCGTAATCGCGGTTAGTGTACCTGCAGAAGATTGATAGAGCATATATATATATATATCCATTGAACCTTTCATGCCAGCACTCATGAAAGCGTCTGTATTCATTACCGTTCAATATAGAAACGGCATCCGTACAATTCCCGTTGTACAGACGACGTTAACATACACTATCAAGATAGCGTATTCACGGGGGGTACCCTCTTGAGACGGGGGTATGAACAGCGATCGCCATACCCAGCGCCAAACCTTCTACTCCCAATATAATCAACTAATAGTTGGTATATTGGCAGCACCTCAAGTAAGCCACTGCTTGAGGGCAGCGTTCGGCTCGCATCACCGACAGGAAGGCCCAGCTCTCTCAGTTGGCTGAGGATTCTTACCTTCTTACCTTAGCGATGAGTGCGTCGTTACAGAAATTAAGGGTCGATTGTGCATAAAAGTAAGTTTTGACAGAAACTAATGTGCTGGAAGTCAGTTGATAATATTCACAAGTTAGATAGCCACCTAGTAACTTTCCCATAATCCCTTAGAGCTTTACGAACTAGGCACCATCCTTAACGAACCATCGCATTTTCCAAACACAATTTTTGTGGTCAAGTTTTATTAAAACAAGTTTTTATGGCTTGTTGCATTCTCTGGCGTATACAATTCGGCTCTGATACCAGCTGTGGCAGAACCTACTGAATTAATCTGGCTCAAGCGCGCTAATCATCACCACAAGGGCAATCAGGGCTAACTCGCACTTCAAACGGAATAATCCACTGGTCTGTCGGGTAACCTCCCGATACAACCACGGGTTTTGCCGATCGAAACCACACATACATGTACTCACACGAAGGTGAGCCCAGAGGATACAACATTCCACAAATTTTACATCACAAGTTCATCACAAATTATTATTACAACGGAGTTCAAATTCGTAAAACAAGGTACTTCAGAGTTCAGAATAAATAAGTTCTTCAGAGTTCAATGCAGCGAAAAAATAACGATAACTACTCGACGATACAGGATGTCTCGATGAAGCCCGTACGAAACATCACTCGGCATTATCACCGTTGGCCGGGGGTGTATCCCATTCCACCGACCAACCAGGAGGAAGGGTACAAGGCCAACTCAAACTAGCGATCATATCCTCGAAGTTTCACCTGAAAATAAGCCACAAGCAAGGCTGAGTATACTAATACTTAGCAAGGTTTACGCGACTAGTGGAATATACTTAGCCGACTCCTACACATGCAAGGCTTTTGGCTTGAGGGGTTTGTTTTGCCGAAAAGCATATATAAGTAGGTCCTTACTTTCAAATTTTAGCTCCAAGTTCTAGCTTTCTTTAACCATTCTAGGTAAGCAACTATCCAATATCATACATAGTGAAAGAATTATTTTGCATCCAACAAGATTAATCATCATCATTGTTCCTCTTCTTACTCTATGTGGTAAAAGGATCAAGCAGTCTCAATAACCACGAGAAACGGACGATTGGAATCAAATTTCTTAACCTTGCAAGGGAAACCTAAACACACATCACGTGGTTACTCCCAGAGTCACACGTGCAACTTTTCCCTTCAATTCCCGCTTCACGGAATAGGCCCACCGCCCTCGACTACACGTCCCCATGGGCCGGCCATGGCGGCACATGCACCCGCCATTAGCTAGATGTGAACGAATTCAAGACGGTGTGGAGTATATTCCGGCCTCGGTTAAATCCGGTACTTAAGCTTACCGATTACCATATTCTCGGCATGTGGTTAGTACGTTCAAAAACTTAACCACCACTACCACACACTGCGGCTTTAGCATTTTTCACTAAACAGACCGGGCCTCAATCATCAACATAAACATCGTACCATAACCCCGTCCGTCGACCTTATGATTGCAGCATGTAGTAAACATTCAACTCCTATATTCTCGCGAGTGACAGGAAATCACTTGACTTTTACCAAGTTCTATTAGCATAGCATTCTATCGAACCTTACATCTAGTGTTCAGAGCAGGGGTACCTAGGATCATGCGACTAAGTTTTCATTCAAGTCCTATAAACTTAATGCACAAGTAGAGTAGAGTAATAAGTTGCATAAGTTTAGGAAAATAGGGTTCATGCTCCGGGGCTTGCCTTCTTGGGAAGTTACTTAGTTAAGATTTCTTTAGGCAATTGTTAATAGAGTATAACTTAACTATTAACTTCATTAAACAAGAAGGGGTTGTGTTATATTGGAAACTTAATTTTTTAAGCACAAAATGGATTAAACACAACATCTGGATTAGGTAACTTCTGGTGATGAAATTTTTATTTAGAGCACATTATGCAGAGACAAAAGCACTGCAAAAATTTCAGACATTTTCACGCAGAATAATTATGAAAAAAAGTAATACACAGCTACTGCTAGAACTTAGTTATTTTTATACAGGACAAACCATTCATGTATTGAAGCTAAAACTTTTACAGGGTGTTAACCTATTACTATATGTTTTACTGTAAATTTTTCAGATTTTACTGTGCAAGATACAAAGCATAATAAATAGAACAAGTTACACCTAGTTTAATAAAGATTAAATTGTACAGGATGTTTTATAGGGTTTTTGTCTATGAAACTTTTTATACAGCAAGAGATACTCTAAAGTGTCCTTCAATAAAAATTTGAACATTTTCCAAGCACAGAAACTAATTATTTGAATTAGTGCAATTGTTCTATCACAAAATTATATAAATAGGTTACAGAAAGGAAAAAGATTCTAAACTTCATCTGTGGTATTTAGGAATTAATACAATAGTTATGGAAAAGTTTCACGACATGAATCACAATATAATAGCAGTTACAAATTATATTTTATTATTTCATGGCATAAACAAAGTTTAACAAAAAGTTTAGCTAGAGATGAGTTCTGGCCCTAATATTTTTACACTGGCCTACAAATCAAGCAACTAATCTACTGTTAAATTTTCAGGTTTAGATTTTGTCTACAACAGGGGGTTTATTTAAAGTCTATTAAACCTTCTATTTAATTTAGAGCAAGAGTTAGCAAGCAACTGAAGAAAAACCTGTAACAAAAGTTGTAGATTTTCATTTAAAGATTCCAGAACAGTTGAGTTTGTATTTTTTCTACTTTTTCAACGATTTTATATGAATTTTACAAATTCGCTATTTTTGAATTCAAAGTTTAAACACAGCTTTACATCTATGCCCCTAGAAACTTGCGTGCAGACTCTTTTAAAGATTGCAATCGAAGCAATATGGTCCCTGGCAGCGCTGGCATGGCGGCCGACCAGATTCCGGCGAGGGGGCTCGTCAGCGGCGAGGGAAAAGGGGTTGGGGAGATCCAGGGAGGTGAGAGCTACCTCGGGATGGCCTTGGTCGGGGTTGGGGGTGGCCGGAGGTGGCTCATCGGCGCGGAGCAGAGGGGCGGCGGCGGGGCGGAGCGTCGGCGATGGTGCTTCGGCGAGGAGGGGAGAGCGTGGGCTGGTCGAAGAGCTTCGCGGCATCGAGGGGAACCCATTTCGGGGCTTATCTGGGACAGAGGAGCTTCGGCATGGGCTGTCCACGGAGCAGCAAGGAGCGGCGACGATGGGTGGGGCAGTGAGCTACGGTGGGGTTCTGTGGTGGTGGTCGGAGACTCAGCTCTGGCAAGGGGTGGCCGGAGAGGTGAGCTCCACGGTGAGCTGGGCACGACGGCGGTAATGGTGGCGGCGGCGGCGTTCTGGTGTCTGGGCGCGCGAGGGGGGGCTCAATGCGGCCTTTTGTAGGCATCAGAGAGGCGGGAGGAGGGCGGGACTTGACTGTGAGGCGCGGGCGCGGGCGGCATGACGGGGGCGCGTTACTGATCGTGGCGGGCGGCGAACAGAGCCGGCGCGGCGTGCGGCGGGCGCGGGTAGGGGATTGGGCACTGAGGATTTGGCGTGGGGAGCGGGAGATCACGCGACGCGCGGGTTGGGTGATGAGCTGCAGCAGCTGTCTTGCCGGATGCGGCGGGGACACGGGCACGGCACGACTTGGCCATTGGGCGCGGCGGGCGGTGAGCAGAGGCGCGCGTCGCCGGCGCGCGCTTGGCATGCGCGGATTGGGGAGGAGCGCGGCGTGCGGGCGCGGCCAGGCATTGGCTTGGCACCTAGACTTGTGTTGGTCTGTGAGGACAGTCTATGTCCTAGGAAGCGGCCAGATGTAAGCGGGCCCGGCCTCGGGGAGGCGAGACGCCACAAAAGGGTCGGTCGAACGACTGCGCGTCGGGGGGTCGGGCAAAGCCGAGGGTCAGGCGAAGCGGTTGCGCGTCGGGCGAACGTAGGGTCGGGTGAGTGAAAGGGTCGGGCGAGCGTAGGGTCGGGCGAGAGGGTCGGGCGAGCGTAGGGTCGGGCGAGGTGGAGAAGAATGGTCTGTAGTGAAAATAGAAGAAAAGGCAGGGACTGGTTTCTCAAATTTTTGTGTTGTAACTCAAAAATTCTTGAACACGAAAGTTGTTCAAAATGATAAGTTACACAAGTTTTGTTTCAGGCCAAAGTTCATTTGAGTTCTAGTTTAGAAATTATTTTAAAAACTCAAAAGTATAATTCAGAGGGTACATCACATCCTGGGCAAAACTTTGCATACACTCCTAGGCTTCAACTAGACTTTTGTTTAACATGTCAAAAACGATGTGCCTATTCAATTTTTGTAGCCATGTTAGCATCAATGTGAAATTTATTTAATTTGTTTGATTAAAGTACATGTACTTATGCACATATACCCAACTATTTTCAATTCAAGGAAAAACCAATTTAACTCATTTCTTTGAAACCTTTATTAATTATTTATGCATCGTGTTAAGCTAATGAGGCTTATTTCATAATTTAAACACCTGAGGTGTTACAGATTTCCATGTAACCCTGTCCCCCCCGGAGTATATAAGAGCGGGCAGGGACCCCTGTTGGTGTTTTACCGCCAAGCCCACCGAGGGAGACCCCCGAGGTGGTAGGTTGTAGGTAGGGTGTCACCGAGATCAGGAACTCGAAGGTGCAAGGAACACAAAGGTTTAGATAGGTTCGGGCCGCCGAGAGCATAATACCCTACAACCTGTGTGGTTTGTATTGCCTTGAGGATTATGAGATGTTTTGGAGGGGTCCCTACCCACCCTTATATACTCTGGGGGACAGGGTTACATGGAAAGTCCTAGCCGAAAACGGGTTAAGGAGCCCTACCCAAGCGCTACTCGGGTAGTTTCCTTTTGTCCTACTAGTTCTAGCTTTATACGACTTGTTACAATAGGGATAAGCTATGGCCCATGTGCCATCCCTTATTACAGAATATATACGCCAAGTGTTGTCCTGCTGCCCCGGGTCTGACAACCCCCTCCAAACATCTCATCTCATCTCATCATCAAGGCAATATAAACCACCCAAACAGGACGTAGGGTATTACACATACTACACCCTGAACCTGTCTAAACCTTGTGTTGCTTGCACCTTCGAGTTCCTAATCGGCGACACCCTAACCACAAGTCTACTACCTTAGGGTATCCCTTGGTAGGCTTGCCGGTAAATCACCGACAACCCCTAGGAACCAAACAAGGCCTTAGTTGAGCTCATAAGTTGATGGCCTGTTATCACAATTTTATACTCTGCAAAGGTTATACACACAACTAGAAAATACCTCATTTGTATCGAGTCAAAACTGGTATAAATACCGGTTCCGCAACCAATACTGAGCATCTGAGACTAAAAAGTCTCGATCATCAGTACCGGTTGACTCGATACTAAATCATAATTGGATACCATGTTGTCATTCAACGCTTCATCAAATTGGCTAGGCCCAAGAATAGTAGTCCACCTCTCCGGCTGTTCTTGGATGCCTTCGCCTGAGTCATCCTGGCAACGTTTGAGTGCCATAGGAAAAGAATCCCTCACGGTAAGAAATGAAAAGGAGGAGAAAACATCTTTTGGGTTAGAGAAACAGAGGTTCAAATGTGGGACCAAAAACTACGACCGCACATTAATTTTTTTGTACCCGGAGGTGCCTTTCATAAGGGTGCTAAAAACAACAGTATTTCTTAGAAAAAAGTAAATAAAGGGGCTGTTAAAAGATGAAATTAGGCGGGAGAAGACACAAACCACGGTTAGCAAGGAAGCGTGTTTTTCTTTTTTTTAGGAAAAAAATGTAGACAACTTTGATGAGCCAAAGGTGGTGCTTCGGGATTTCCATTATTGAGATTGTAAGTTCGGCAATCAATGATGGCCCTCGATGGTGAGGGGCTAATATTGGAGAAGGCACCATTCGGCGATCAAAACCGCTATCCTTCTTCATGGCTTCGATTTGTCACAAATTGACCGAAGGCTCAGCGTTTAACAGACTGATGTGTTTTAAGTTTCAGGGAGGAACTACTTACGCCGAGGAAGGCCGAAATTGCGATCGACAAGGAAGACGAAGAGAGTCCGAGAAACTGATCTAGAGGCGCAAGGTTTTGGAAGGCGCTTGCGCTACACCTTGCATGGTGATTTGGTTCTAGTATAAATACCCGAGACCCTGTACAAGATGGGACATGCTTATTTCAATCTTATGGTTGTCTTCAATTTGTTTTGTGCAGCAGTTTTGTTGTAGCGTTCTATTAGCTTCTACAATTACTACGAGTCGAAATCTTGATCTTGTTCAACATGAAGGCACATGGTTGTTATCCACCAGCATTTTTAATGAGGCAAGATGTGGGATGCCAAGATAATTGAGCTATCTACTCTTTTCTCCTTGCCATTTTCACACTGATTTTTTGATGAAGTTTTTGGGGAGATGAGCATGATATTGGAATAAGAGTCCAACAGGGAGTGCTATGATACAATAGTCCTGTAGTCCTTACGGTTACACTTACATCCCTTAGGCCTTGTTCGGTTATTCCCGAGATGGGAGGGATCAGAGGGGTTTGGGAGGAATTAAATCTCCAACAAGTCAAAATCCCCCACAATCTCCTCCAATCCCTCCCGATCCCCTTGTCGAGGGGATTAACTAAACAAACCCTTAACAGGCCCTAAAAGTCGATAACAGATGGTTCCTATGAAGGTGCCAACATTTAGGACATAAAAGAAATAATTAAAAGACCGTTGCCATGTTTTATATTTTTCATGGACGAACCCGGATCTGCCAATTTACAGAAAGGAAAGAAAAATCAAAGTGGCAATTGCCATTTAAGACAAATCTCAAATGCAACATAAAGATGTGCCAATTATAACATCTAACCATTATCTGTCATGTTTTCTTTATCTCAGATTTATTGTTGCTCCTCTTAGTGTTAAGGATGGAACCGGATCGGATACACATGGACTTGGATTTGGATATCTCGGATATCCATCTTCCACTTTCCTTCCAGTTTCATCCCCTAGAATGGAAGTGGATCGAATACGCATGAAAACAGATTCTGATATCTGGCACTATTTTAAGAACAAAGAAAAGATCTTCCAATTTTCAAAATTGAAAGAAAAACACTAGTGACCGTTACCATAAAAGACAAAAAAATTAAATGCACCATAACGATGCAGCAATTATAAAACCTTCCATTGAAAAAGAATAACAGGAGGAGAAAATATCCTTTGGACTAAAGAAACATAGGTCCAAAGATGGAACAAAAAACTACGACCGTACATAACATTTTACCCCAAGGTGCCTTTCATAAGGGTGGTAAAAACAACAGTATTCCCTAGAAAAAAGTAGATAAATAGGCTACTAAAATATGAAATTAGGCGGGAGAAGACATAAAGCACGGTTAGCAAGGAAGGGTGTTTTTAGTTTTTTAGAAAACAAAACATAGGCAACTTTGATGAGCCAAAGGTGGTGCTTCGGGATATCCGTTATTGAGTTCGTAGGTTCGGCAATCAATGATACCCTCGATGGCGAGGGGCTACTATTGGAGAAGGCACCATTCGGCTTTCAAAACTGCTATTTGTTGGCGGTCGATTTCGATGATTTTTACTGCCAACATTTCTCTGGTTTTCATGATTTATAAGTTAAAACTTAGTTAAGACTAACCACCCTAACAAGTTCCACAAGTTTTGTCACATTTATCATTTCAGGAACTTAGTGTGCGAAATTGGGCCGAACTGGGAGAAATCCCAGGCCGACCGGCCTCTCCTAGGCCGGCCAGCTTGGCTCCCCCTCTTCTGGCCATGTCATCGATCCAGGAGCGAAGAAACACAACTAGGATGATCAGGGATCGTGCACTTGAAGTCGGTTTGATCCGAGGACATGAAAGGCCTCACACACGGATCAAAGGGCCCACATGCATGTCCAAAATGGTTGCTTAACTAAAAAGCAACAGTAACCTACCTTAGGAGGCAATCAGAGACGTCCACGCGAAGGTCGGTGCCAAGTGGCACCATCCCAAGGCCGGGCGGCCTAGAGGAGGCCGGCCGGCCCCACATGTCAGCCAATGAAGCTCAAGTTCGCGTGGAAGTTAGGTTAATCGCCAAGGTCGCGTGGTCTTGACGCTCTTCACCGGTTACCGACCTCTAGCTGCTATAAATAGAGCCCCACTTCCCATTTGTAAGACACACCATTCCAGAGAGAAGTGAGATTCTTAATTACTTCGTTTAGTTGTAGAATAGGGAGAGAGTGAGGTGAGAGCTTGTGCAAGAGCCGAGCTAGGAAAGGAGCCAGGGTTTTCTCTTGGTCCTTCTCCTCTTTTGTATCCACCTCAGGGGAATATTATCAAAGTAAGTTCCTCATTTATCTTCAGTATCTCACTAGTCTTTCTTTTTACTTTCAATATCTAGTTAGTTTACATTCTTCGATCTGCGGGATCCCTTGTCTGTGTGGTTCAGCAAGCCTGGCCATTTGGGGTTTCTTCTTGCCTTAACATGAGGCGGAAGTCACTAACTTGATAGTTGAAGCGTGCTTCTTAGGCTTGATAGTTATCTTGGGTTGTGTTCCACCCCATGGAACTGATGTGGTAGGCGGCAGGTGGTGACAGCCCTGTCCGTCCATTGTAGTCCACCACGTTCGGGTGTTTTTATTCATAGCAGTAGATCGTTGGCCGAGCTGGACCCCCCATTTCTTCCTGAGTCTGA
Source organism: Panicum miliaceum (assembly GCA_032594955.1). Classification (NCBI taxonomy): domain Eukaryota; kingdom Viridiplantae; phylum Streptophyta; class Magnoliopsida; order Poales; family Poaceae; genus Panicum; species Panicum miliaceum. Next base: position 16,501,899 of record CM064068.1, read on the forward strand.
GGTCCTTCCGCCCCAGCCGCCGAAGTTGATCAAGTTAGTGTAACAGCTAGTTATCTGGGTAACGAATTGGTTAACTGAAGTTAAGCTCTCTACCCTCTTACCGATTCTCTATAGGTGGGTCCGGTTGAATAGTTCTAGGTTTGGTTGCATCTGCCGTTCCTTGGATTCGATATCCCAGGTAAACTCCCTGGTAAAAGCTACATTGGTATCCGTGCACTTGCGGATTAGTTCATAAAGGCTAAGAAGTGCCAACAAGCTTTCTGGCGCCGTTGTCGGGGAACGGTAGCAATACTAGTTTTAGAGCTTTTTCAGCCGTACACCTATCCGCCCATACCATCTACCCCATGGAGTTCGCTCATAGTTATTGGGCAGTTTCATACCGCGAGTACGTGGAACCACCACCATCCAAGCACCCCATATTATCTGATGGCTACGAGATCCGTCCCAGTCTCATAGCCATGGTTCGTGCTCAGCCCTTTTCTGGTAGAAAGGATGATTGTACCTACACTCACCTGCAGGACTTTGAGGAGAATTGTTCTCCCCTCATTATACCCGTTATGTCTCAACACACACTGCGGTGGAAGCTATTTCCGTTCTCTCTGACGGGAGCAGCCAAGAGTTGGAACAACCAGAGAGCAGGGAGAGTTGGAGGAGATTAGATTGCATTGAAGGATGAGTTCTGCTTGTTCTTCTATCTTGTCTCCAAAGTGGTGCCACATCGCCTCAACCTTCTGTCATTCAGACAAGGCGATGAGTCACTCGGAGCAGTGTTGATGTTTCCTAGCATCACGAAATAAATCCGCAAGAGCACGGATGACGTTGTAGCTTTCACCTAGGAGTATTCCAAGGGTATCGTATCCACTGCGGAACGTGTGTATATTCTCTAAGGTTCGGGTTCGTCCAAGGACACTACACCAGCTAGAGGCAAGGAGTAGAGAGGATTCCTAAGGCTAAAAATCAAAGGTAAGATAGAACTATTATGGTAGAACCACCTGAATTAATCCGGCTCAAGCGCGCTAACCATCACCACAAGGGCAATTAGGGCTAACTCGCACTTCAAATGGAATAATCCACTGGGCTGTCGCGTAACCTCCCGATACAACCACGGGTTTTGCCGATCGAAACCACACATACATGTACTCACACGAAGGTGAGCCCAGAGGATACAACATTCCACAAATTTTACATCACAAGTTCATCACAAATTATTATTACAACGGAGTTCAAATTCGTAAAACAAGGTACTTCAGAGTTCAGAATAAATGAGTTCTTCAGAGTTCAATGCAGCGAAAAAATAACGATAACTACTCGACGATACAGGATGTCTCGATGAAGCCCGTACGAAACATCACTCGGCATTATCACCGTTGGCCGGGGGTGTATCCCATTCCACCGACCAACCAGGAGGAAGGGTGCAAGGCCAACTCAAACTAGCGATCATATCCTCGAAAGTTTCACCTAAAAATAAGCCACAAGCAAGGCTGAGTATACTAATACTCAGCAAGGCTTACGCGACTAGTGGAATATACTTAGCCGACTCCTACACATGCAAGGCTTTTGGCTTGAGGGGTTTGTTTTGCCGAAAAGCATATATAAGTAGGTCCTTACTTTCAAATTTTAGCTCCAAGTTCTAGATTTCTTTAACCATTCTAGGTAAGCAACTATCCAATATCATACATAGTGAAAGAATTATTTTGCATCCAACAAGATTAATCATCATCATTGTTCCTCTTGTTACTCTTTGTGGTAAAAGGGTCAAGCAGTCTCAATAACCGCGAGAAACGGACGATTCGAATCGAATTTCTTAACCTTGTAAGGGAAACCTAAACACACGTCACGTGGTTACTCCCAGAGTCACACGTGCAACTTTTCCCTTCAATTCCCGCTTCACGGAACAGGCCCACCGCCCTCGACTACACGTCCCCATGGCCCGGCCATGGTGGCACATGCACCCGCCATTAGCTAGATGTGAACAAATTCAAGATGGTGGGGAGTATATTCCGGCCTCGGTTCAATCCGCTACTTAAGCTTACCGATTACCATATCCTCGGCATGTGGTTAGTACGTTCAAAGACTTAACCACCACTACCACACACTGCGGCCTTAGCATTTTTCACTAAACAGACGGGGCCTCAATCATCAACATAAACATCATACCATAGCCCCGTCCGTCGACCTTATAATTGCAGCATGTAGTAAACATTCAACTCCTATATTCTTGCGAGTGACAGGAAATCACTCGACTTTCATCGAGTCCTATTAGCATTGCATTCTATCGAACCTTACATCTAGTGTTCAGAGCAGGGGTACCTAGGATCATGCAACTAAGTTTTCATTCAACTCCTATAAACTTAATGCACAAGTAGAGTAGAGTAATAAGTTGCATAAGTTTAGGAAAATAGGGTTCATGCTCCGGGGCTTGCCTTATTGGGAAAAGCTAGCTTGGGGCTCGTCCGAACTCGGTCTCGGGTCTTCGAGAGCTTCAGTTAGATTTACTTGAGCTTCACGCTGCTCACTCTCGGACGCGGGCACCAGCTCGTACGTTCCGTCGGAGAGAGTAGTCGATTCTATATGAATGCACAAGTGTAAGTTATAGTGATGGTATATGACAATTATTTTCCTTCACGATAAAGTGGCAGTCCACAAACATCATGGATTAAACAAGAAGGGTTGTGTTGTATTGGAAACTTAATTTTCTAAGCACAACATGGATTAAACACAACTTCTGGATTAGGTAACTTCTGGTGATGAAATTTTTATTTAGAGCACATTATGCAGAGACATAAGCACTGTAAAAATTTCAGACATTTTCACGCAGCAGAAAAATTATGAAAAAGGTAAAACACAACCACTGCTAGAATCTAGTTATTTTTATACAGAACAAACCATGCATGTATTGACACCAAAAACTTTATAGGGGATTAATCTATCCATAAATGTGTTACTGTAAAGTTTTCAGATTTTACTGTGCAATATACAAAGCATAATAAATAGGACAAGATACACCTAGTTTAATAAAGATTAATTTTCTACAGGATGTTTTACAAGGTTTCTGTGTATGAAACTTGTTATATAGCAAGAACTACTATAAAGTGTCCTTCAGTGAAAAGCAAGAACAACAGTTTTGGAAAAGTTTTACCACATGAATCACAATATAACAGCAGTTACAAATTAGTTTTATTATTTCATGTCATAAACAAGTTTTATTAAGAAGTTTAGCTAGAGATGGGTTCTAGCCCTAATATTTTTACACTAGCCTACAAATCAAGCAACTAATCTATTGTTAAATTTTCAGGTTTAGACTTTGTCTAAAACAGTGGGTACAATTAAAGTCTATTAAACATTCCATTTAATTTATATCAAGATTTAGCAAGCAACTGAAGAAATGCATGTAACAAAAGTTGTAGATTTTCTTCTAAAGATTCCAAAACAGTTGAGTTTGTATTTTTCCGATTTTTCTACGATTTTACATGAATTTTACAAGTTCACTGTTTTTGAATTCAAAGTTTAAAACTTTCTTTACAGAGGGGTCCTTGGAAACTTGCGTGCAGACTCTTTTAAGCATTGCAATCGATGCAATTGGGTCCCTGGGCGGTGCTGGCATGGCGGCCGGCCAGATTCCGGCGAGGGGAAAAGGGTCGTGGAGATCCACGGAGGTGTGAGCTACCTTGGGATGGCTTTGGTCGGGGTTGGGGGTGGCCGGAGGTGGCTCGTCGGCGCGGAGCTGACAGGCGGCGGTGGGGAGGAGCGTCGGCGACGGTGCTCCGGCGAGGAGGGGAGAGCGTGGGCTGGTCGATGAGCTTTGCGGCGTCGAGGGGAACCCGTTTCGAGGCTTGTCTGGGATGGAGGAGCTTTGGCGTGGGCCGTCCACGGAGCAGCAAGGAGCGGCGGCGGCGCGGGCGGTTCTAGCGGTGATCCGGCGGTTCTGGGCGACGATGGGTGGGGCAGTGAGCTGCGGTGGGGTGCTGTGGTGGTGGTGGGAGACTTAGCTCTGGCAAGGGGTGGCCGGAGAGGTGAGCTCCACAGTGAGCTGGGCACGACGGCGGTAATGGTGGCGGCGGCAGCGTTCTGGTGTCTGGGCGCGCGAGGGGGGGGCTCAGTGTTGCCTTTTGTAGGCAGCAGAGAGGCGGGAGGAGGGCGGGACTTGACTGCGAGACGCGGGCGCAGGCGGCACGGCGGGGGCGCGTTACTGGTCGTGGCGGGCGACGAACAGAGCTGGCGCGGCGTGCGCGCAGGGGATTGGGCGCTGAGGATTTGGCGTGGGGAGCGGGAGATCACGCAACGCGCGGGTTGGGCGACGAGCTGCAGCAGCTGTCCTGACGGGCGGCGAGCGCGGCGACTGGCGGGACGCGGCGGAGACACGGGCACGGCGCGACTTGTCCATTGGGCACGGTGGGCGGCGAGCAGAGGCGCGCGTCGCCGGCGCTCGCGTGGTGTGCGCGGACTGGGGAGGAGCGCGGCGTGCGGGTGCAGCCAGGCATTGGCTTGGCGCCTAGTGCCGGTCAGGCATCGCCGGCCAAGTGGCCTGCAGTGACTGCGTGGCAGCGGAGGGTCGGGCAAAGCGAGTGTCGGCGAAGCGAAAGGGTCAGGCGAAGCGGATGTGCGTCGGAGGGTCGGGCGAAGCGGCTGCGCGTCGGGCAAACGTAGGGTCGGGCGAGTGAAAGGATCGGGCGAGCGTAGGGTCGGGCGAGCAAAGAGTCGGGCGAGGCGGACAAGAAGGGTCTGCAGTGAAAATAGAAGAAAAGGCAGGGACTGGTTTGCAATTTTAAGTGTTTCTCAAATTTCTGCGTTGTAACCCAAAAATCCTTGAACACGAACGTTGTTCAAAATGAAAAGTTACACAAGTTTTGTTTCAGGCCAAAGTTCATTTGAGCTCTAGTTTAAAAATTATTTTAAAAACTCAAAAGTATAATTCGGAGGGCACGTCATTTCCTGGGCAAAACTTTGCATTCTCTCCTAGGCTTCAACTAGACTTTTGTTTATCATGTCAAAAATGATGTGCCTATTCAATTTTTGTAGCCATATTAGTATCGATGTGAAAGTTATTTAATTTGTTTGATTAAAGCACATGTACTTATGCACATATACCCAACTATTTTCAATTCAAGGAAAAACCAATTTATGACTCATTTCATTGAAACCTTTCTTATTTTTTTATGCATCGTGTTAAGCTAATGAGGCTTATTTCGTAAATTAAACACCTGAGGTGTTACAACTATCCTAGTCGTTCACGTCGGGCTACTGACTTCTCACAGAATAAGACTGGTGAGTTCCAATAATACAGCACTGGATATACCCGAACAGGGAGGGTTCCGCTGGATAGACAGGGCTGTCACCACTTGTTACCTACCTTATCTAACCATGGGATATACCACAACCAATAGGTAAGGACTGATATAGACACCACGTCTACACCATTCCTTACTAACTCTAGAATCGTTCCTATTCTAGAGGCATCCACTACATTAGCGAACTATTGAGCCGGCAAACAACTAAGGGGAACAAGATCTAAACTTAACTAAGAAACTAAAGCACAAAGAATGTCACGAATACTTACTATGATTGATAAGCATTCGTCGAGGTACAAGATGGAGAAGAGCGCGGTGGGCCCACCGGCACCTCCCCGACTCCCCCTCACTCTCTCCCTAACTCCTAAGCACTACCTAGACAACACTAAGCCTCTAAGGAGAAGCCCCAAACTCCAAAAGTGAGAGAGGATGGAGGGGTGAGTTGTGTCCTCTTTAGGAGCCCCTCCCCTTATATTTGTAGGGGCATCCAAGGGGTGATCCAGCCAGCAAACGAGGGGCTATCACCAGGAACCGACCTTGTCATCCAAGGAAGTGACACGTTGAAGAGGTAAGTCGGTTGTGGCCGGCCTGGTTCGGCTGACCTACCTGGGTCGGCCGACCCAGGTTTGGCTCCGACTAGCCTCATCTTCGGGCAAGAGGCTGGTAAGTGGGCCCTATGGTCCCTGGTGAGTGAGTTAGCGTATCCCTATGTCGGTTGCATGCTCGGGTGGACCCTTCAATCCGTGTAACGCCGAACGGTGCGCTCTGATTGGTCGGAGGGGTGTTCCCTTGGATTGAAGTGTGTTGCCTTGCTCTTGAGGTGTGTTTCGTGGTTTGCTTGAGCTGCATACACATATTCACCAACTCATATAGAATTTGGTAATTAAATACCTACTCTTTGTTGGTCAGCGCGCTCCGATATGTTGGCGTCTTGTGGCATGAATCCTGGAGCTTCTTTACCTGCATTTCCTACCCAAATCCCTACATTGCACAATCTCCAAGGGAAATGTGGAAATGATATTATTTGGGTTAAATATGCAGGTTAAGAATGGTAGTCATCCCACTTCCTGGGTCAAATTGACACTCAAAGTTGGTCGGTAGCGAGCGTCAACAAGCAGCCTGGGCAAGATTCATGCAGATGGTTACCTCTGGTCCACCACACAATATTCCAGAGGAAATGCTCATTCAACACTTTGTTGAAGGGTTGAATCCGGAGAGCGCACATTTCCTAGATGGCGCCTCCGAGGGATTGATCATGTACAAGACCGTGTCTGAGGCAAAGGAAATTCTGGAAAGAGTCTTCAACAGTACTCAGTACACGAGAGTCTTTGACGAGCTACCAGAACCAAGTGATCAACCCAAAGAGAAGCCCCAGATACACCATGTTTCAGCTGCATCCTATCCACCTCCATTATACATAGAGGGAACCACCGAACCACCCAAGACCTTCGATCCAGAGCCACTCATTGAAGATATGCCTATGTTTGTCCCTGATCTCTTCACAGAAGAATAGTACATGTAGTTGGGCAATTCAACAAAGTTGCCCAAAGAACACGGGTGTATATGCTCAGGATCTGAGGCGTTCATTCCGGAACCTACCCTACAGATTAAGGGCCTTACTACGGTCATGAGCAAGGAATGGATAGAGGAAGCAGAATCAAGTAGCAGCATTATACAACTCTACAAATATTTCAGAGTGCTCCTCTGCGATATTGGGGACACTGTTCAAAGAGAAGTTCCTTACAACCCAAAAGTCAGGGTGAATGTGATGTCCAAAGCCATGGCACGCCACATTGCACCAGAAGGACCCCTGGCTTTCTCGCGTAAGCACCTGAAGTGGATCGACGGTGAGATCATGGAGAGTATAGGTATTCACCGAGTTATTCCCGTTCGCATGGGGGACAACAAGGTATATCTGGACTTCCATATCTTCGATATCCTGGAAGGTGAAGCGTTCATCTTGATTAGGCAGCGAATAGAGCCACTTGTCAACCAGAACAGAGACCGAGCACTGCTCGAGGTTAAGGTTGGCAAAGATATCATCCTGGTCAGCCTAGTGCGTTCGTGCAATACAATTGCCGAAGATAGGCTGGAGAAAGATCCAGTGGAAGAATCAATGAATATCATTCAAGAAGGGATCACTCAGCCCATTATTGAATAAGATATCACATACTTTACCTAGGAAACAGAACCGAACAGCCAGAGTAAGCTCAGCACAAATGAGAGACCGCAACCTTTACTGCCTAAGTTGAAGTCGTTGCCTTGTGGGTTGAAATATGCATTCCTCCACTACAACCGAGCCACGCCAATTGTCATCAGTGATAAGCTGAGAGAGAGTGAAACTCCACAGCTCTTGACAGTCCTGGAGAAGTACCGATCAGTGATGCCTGAATGATGCGATGAGGGAGGTAGTCAAGAAAGAGGTTCTGAAGCTACTGCACGCGGGCATCATCTACCCCGTGCAAGACAGTGAGTGGGTCAGTCTAGTTCATGTAGTCCCAAAGAAGGGGGGCATGACAGTTGTCCAAAATGAGAGAAATGAGCTCATGCCTCAGCGAACAATTACTGGATGGAGGATATGCATCGATTACCGGATGCTGAACAAGGCTACCCGGAAGGATCACTTCCCCCTTCCCTTCATCGATGAAATGCTTGAACGGCTGGCCAAGCACTCATTCTTCTGCTACCTCGACGGATACTCTAGTTATCATCAAATTCCTATTCATCCTGATGATCGGAGCAAGAATACCTTCACCTGCCCCTATGGCACGTTCGCTTACCGGCGAATGTCGTTTGGTCTCTGCAACGCACCTGCTTCATTCCAACGGTGCATGATTGCAATTTTCTATGACTTGATTGAGAACATCATGGAAGTCTTCATGGATGATTTCTCAGTCTATGGCAAGAGCTTCGAAGAATTCCTTGAGAATCTGGATAAAGTTCTCAAGAGGTGCCAAGAAATGCACTTAGTCCTCAATTGGGAGAAGTGCCATTTCAAGGTTAGAGAAGGTCAGAGAAAAAGGGGATAGAAGTGGATCGAGCTAAGATCGAAGTTATCGAGCAGTTACCACCCCCAACATATGTCAAGGGAGTTCGGAGTTTTCTAGGTCATGCTGGCTTTTATAGGAGATTCATCATATTGCTAGGCCTCTGACAAGTCTCCTGGCAAAGGAGACCCCACTCAACTTTGATGAAGACTGCCTCGTAGCCTTCTATACCCTCAAAAAGGCACTGGTGTCTGCACCCATCATACAACCACCGAATTGGAGTCTTCCATTCGAGATCATGTGCGATGCAAGTGACTACACCGTCGGCGCAGTGCTCGGTCAATGCAAGGATAAGCACCATTATGCCATATCTTATGCAAGCAAGACATTGACCGAACCTCAGCTAAACTATGCAACAGCGGAGAAGGAACTTTTGGCGGTGGTGTTCGCCATTGACAAGTTCAGATCCTACTTGGTCAGTGCCAAGGTGATAGTATATACAGATCCTGCTACACTGAAGTACCTCCTTACCAAGAAAGATGCAAAGCCACGACTCATCTGTTGGATTCTGCTTCTACAAGAATTTGATCTGGAAACTAGAGATAAGAAAGGAGCAGATAATTGTGTGGCAGACCATCTCTCAATAATTCAATTCAAGGGATCAAATCTACCGATCGACGATTACTTGAGAGATGACACTCTCCTGAAGGTCTCTACATCTAGCCCTTAGTATGCCAACTTAGTAAATTTCATGGTGGACGGGTATATACCTCCAGGAGAAGACAGAAAAAGGTTGATCCACCTCAGCAAGTATCACCTATGGGATGATCCCTATCTCTTCAAGGTTTATGCTGATGGTTTACTCCACCGCTGCATCCCGCTATGTGAGACCCGCAAGATTCTTGAGCGTTGCCACTCCTCACCCTATGGAGGGCACTACGGAGCATTCCAGACCCATGCTAAGGTATGGTAGAGTGGATTCTTCTGGCCAACCATGTATGGAGATGCGAAGGAATTTGTGCGGCGATGCTCAAGATGTTAGAAGCACGGGAATATCAATTCCCGAGACGTTATGCCACTGAAGAGCAACCTTCAAGTGGAGATATTCGATGTCTGGGGAATAGACTTCATGGGTCCATTCCCGATATCAGAGCATTGCGAATACATCTTGGTGGTCGTGGACTATCTGTCCAAATGGGTTGAAGCACTTCCCTGCATTGCGGCCGATTCAAAGAACTCAAAGAAAATGTTCCAGGAAATTATATTTCCTCGCTTCGGAGTTCCAAGAGTTGTGATCAGTGATGGAGGCTCACACTTCATTGATAAGACATTCCGGAAGTGTCTCAGCAAGTTGGGAGTAGACCATCGGGTTGCAACTCCGTACCACCCTCAGACAAGCGGTCAAGCAAAAACATCGAACAAACAGATCAAGAACATTATGCAGAAGATAGTAAATGCTATGGGGAAGAGATGGAGAAGCAAACTACCCGAGGCACTATGGGCTTATCGAACAGCTTTTAAGACCCCGATTGGCATGACATCGTACCAACTGGTTTATGGCAAAACCTGCCATCTACCGGTTGAGCTGGAATTCAAGACCAATTGGGAGATCAAGAAGTGGAACATGGATCTCCAATCAGCCGGAGTGAAACGACAAATCCAATTAGCTGGATTGGACGAATGGAGGGAGAAGGCCTACCACAGCTCCGAGTTGTACAAGGAGCGGACAAAACGATGGAACGACAAGCAAATCAAGATCAAGCAGTTCAAAGCGGGAGATAAGGTACTTCTCTTTAATTCTCGCGTTCGTTTGTTTGGACATGGTAAGCTTAGAAGTAAGTGGGAAGGTCCTTACGTAGTTATTAATGCTGCCAATCACAGCGCTATAGCCCTCCAGGACAATGACGAAAATATTTTCAAGGCCAATGGCCAAAGATTGAAAATATTTCTCGAGCCCAAAATACCAAAACTCAAAGAAATAGACGTCTACGAGTTAACCAAGCTATAAACCTCATTTGTGGTCATCGCCGGACCTTAAAGAGGCCGTATCTTAGGTTAGACTCTTTTTTGTTCTTTTCTTTCCTTTTCTTTCCACCTTATCTAGCCAAAATCCTTAGAAAATCAGGAGTACACGAGGAGAGGAGAAACTTCGCGAAGCCCGTAGCCCCCACCTGACAAGCCATTTTGCGGCGTTTCAAATTTTGAAGTTTCCTATCCGTTCCCCTCTTCAGGCTCACTTCAAATTTTGAGAACCCTCGTTTTATATCGAAAGACGTCCATTCTTCTTCACTCCAAGCTTTTCGATATCCCACTTCCTGAAAACTCAAACCCTCTCGAGATAACTGCCATATCGTCATCATCTTCCCCCATGGCACCCAAGTCGGCATCCAGAACATCTGGGATGCCCTTGGAGCCTTCTGATTCAACTCAAACCCACACGACGTCGACCAGCCTCAAGATCATCGGTGCACAGGAGTTCGCCGAGGCCCTTCCCTCACGGCCCGGGGGCCAGGGGAGCACACCCCAGGCCGGCCAGCCTAGGGGAGGCCAGCCGGCATCTCCTTCGCGCTGGTCATCACCTTGTCATGCTGGGTGCCCCTCTAGGCGTGCGCACGCCGACATGTCCCACCATGGGGGTTTTGTCCCCATGAAAGGCAATCGGCAAGCGTCTCATCCCCTCATCTTCGGGAGGAGGCATAGCATGTGTTGCAGCACTGCAGATGGTTGAGCCGTGCTCACCGGAATACACTCCGGCCAGCCCAAGCCTCCACGCTATCGTGTGCGTGGGCAAGTTGGGATCGGGAAGGTTCCCTCACCACCATTGGACCGTGGCGAGAGGGAGTCCATTGAATCTAGTACTAGATCAGTGAGGCACTTTCGGTTACTGCCCCCTATCCGTGGCCCTCCGGAAATCCACGCTTACAGTAGCGATGAGGAGGAGGAGGATCCCGAGGAGCGGGATGAGGTGATCAAGCTGCGAAAGCAGCTTGACGCGCTCAAGATCAAGTTGAACAACATGGACGAGCGCATGGCCGAGTTTGAGATCGAGCGTATATATCTCGATGACAAGGTCGATGTTCTTCGTAAGGCCTTGAGCTCCAAGATCAAGCGCCTTGCGAAAGCCACTGGGCAAAAGGTCCTCTACAGGGTCCCAGACCTGAGGATAGGATAGGCTAGATTAGGGTTTAGTTTAGTTTTGGTGCCACCATTTCATTTCTTTTAATTTTTGTTTTCAAACATTTGTATCCATGCAGCACCCCATTTGAATTCAATAAAAAGGAATTTAATTTTGAAGCATGCCTTGTCTCATGCGGTTGGTGCACACTTGTGTGCCAACCACACACCCCTGAAATAAACTCGTGTCAAATTGCATCAGGATTCACAGGTTTCAGAACGTCACGAACTCACTGCATGAAAACGAGCACGAAATGACTCGAACCCGAGCCAGGCGACCTGAACTAGGCCGGCCGGCTTGAGAGTGTAACAACATATCTTAAAGGCACGATGCACCATCATGATGGAACCGAGCCTGAGCCTGTGAGACCTGCCCCTCAGGGAGGGGCCACAGACCCAAGCCAGCCGGCCTCTACTAGGCCGGCCGGCCCCACCTGGCAGCCGCCAGCGTAGCGCCTTCTCGCCATGACGGTTTGCACCCTTTCTACCTCAGTCATTCCTGCCTTTGGATCAAATTCGTATTTTTGCTAAACAAATTAAAATTTGATTAAACCAAACAGGAAGAGACGAATTCCTTGCATGTGAATCAAAGAATAATTGAGTTATATCTCATTTGCAAAGTACTCGAACCCTTGGAACTTTATGTTAGGATCGCCTAATCTTCTGCTTATTGATTTTTATGATATAACGACTTCCAAATGCTAATCTTTCTGATTTCGAAGTCTTGGAGAATTCATAAGAACAAAAAGGCAACTTCGGCTTTATCAAATCCTATTCAAAGCCATATACAAAGTTTGACAAAATCTCTGAGCCCCACATAGCCTTTCTATGCCCTTGAGCTTGATCAAATCTCTTTGCCTCATGAGAACTGTTGTACACCCTGGTACTCTTAGTCACTCACATACACATTCAAAATCTACCCTGGTACTCTTAGTCACTCACGTACACGTTCAAATCTAAAAGTCCAAAAGAGTGTGGTTCTCAAGCAGCTTACCATTCCCCTGAAAGAAAAAGAAACCGAGTCAGGAAAGCAATCTGACTCGAGTCAGAGAGAGAGAGAGAGAGAAGGGGAAATGGAAAATGCTCGAGTACTTACCACCGAAGGACAATTGTTGTACACATGCACGTGGCTAAGTTTCTCAGGACACATGGTTTCTCTGAGACAGAATATTTGAACTCACAACAGAGGAGATACAGAATGTGCCACAAAATCCTACCCGAGCTCCTCATACAAGCCTTTAGTAGTAGGAGGAATCATATGAGGCCCCAGAAGATTCATACCTCGCTTTGAGAGAGTGAGTGCCTTGAGTGAACGAGAGTATGCCTTGAAGTTCCAATAAAATTTCTCCAGGTACTAAGAATGAGAAGTATTAGGTTTCGTGATGACTTGTTCTGGAAATCAATAGGCAAAAGAAAAGGCGTTAGCCACCTGGAATCCAAGGTATGAGGAACAGCTTCAAAATATATATTCAGAATTCTTTGAGGATCATGACCCTAGACATGCTTAGTCCTCGGGATCTATCTCAATCATTTTGCTTGGGACGAGCAAAAGTCTAGGTGTGGGGGTATGTTGGCGGTCGATTTCGATGATTTTTACTGCCAACATTTCTCCGATTTTTATGATTTATAAGTAAAAACTGAGTTAAGACTAACCACCCTAACAGGTTCAACAAGTTTTGTTACATTTATCATTTCAGGGACTCAGTGTGCGAAATTGGGCCGAACTGGGAGAAATCCAAGGCCGGCTAGGCCGGCCGGCCAAGCTCCCCCTCTTCTGGCCACGTCATCGATCCAGGAGTGAAGAAACACAACCAGGATGATCAGGGATCGTGCACTTGAAGTCGGTTTGATCTGAGGACCCGAAAGGCTTCACACACGGATCAAAGGGCCCACATGTGTGTCCAAAATAGTTGCTTAATTAAAAATCAACAGTTACCGACATCAGGAGGCGATCAGAGACGTCCACGTGAAGGTCGGTGCCAAGTGGCACCATCCCCAGGCCGGCCGGCCCCACATGTCAGCCAATGAAGCTCAACTTCGCGTGGAAGTTACGTTAACCGCCAAGGTCGCGTGGTCTTGACGCCCTTCACCGGTTACCGACCTCTAGCTTCTATAAATAGAACCCCACTTCCCATTTGTAAGACACATCATTCATCAGAGACAAGTGAGATTCTTAGTTACTACATTCAGTTGTAGAATAGGGAGAGAGTGAGGTGAGAGCTTGTGCAAGAGCCGAGCTAGGAAAGGAGCCGGGGTTTTCTTATGGTCCTCCACTTTTGTATCCACCTCAAGGGAATATTATCAAAGTAAGTTCCTCGTTTATCTTCAGTATCTCGCTAGTCTTTCTCTTTACTTTCAGTATCTAGTTAGTTTACTTTCTTTGATCTGCGGGATCTCTTGTCTGCGTGGTTCAGCAAGCCTGGCCATTTAGGGTTTCTTCTTGCCTTAACATGAGGCGGAAGCTAGTAACTTGATAGTTGAAGCGTGGTCCTTAGGCTTGATAGTTATCTTGGGTTGTGTTGCACCCCACGGAACTGATGTGGTAGGCGGCAGGTGGTGACAGCCCTGTCCGTCCCTTGTAGTCCACCATGTTCGGGTGTTTTCATAGCACTAGATTGTTGGCCGAGTTGGACCCCCCATTTCTCCCTCAGTCTAAGGTCCTTCCGCCACAGCCGCCGAAGCAGATCAAGTTAGTGGAACAGCTAGTTATTTGGGTAACGAATTGGCTAACTGAAGTTAAACCCTCTACCCTCTTACCTCCTCTCTCTAGGTGGGTCCGGTTGAATAGTTCTAGGTCTGGTTACGTCTGTGGTTCCTTGGATTCGATATCTCAGGTAAACTCCCTAGTGAAAGTTACATCGGTATCCGTGTATTGCAGATTAGTTCGTAAAGGCTAAGGAGTGCCAACACTATCCTTCTTTGTGCCTTCGATTTGTCACCAATCGACCGAAGGCCCGGTGTTTAACAGACTGATGTGTTTTAAGTTTCAGGGAGGAACTAGTTAGGCCGAGGATGGCCGAAATTGCGATCGACAAGGAAGACAAAGAGAGCCTGGTAAGTTGATCCAGAGGCGCAAGGTTTTGGATGGCACTTCAGCTACACCTTGCATGGTGATTTGGTTCCTGTATAAATACCCATGACCCTGTACAAGATGGGATGCTTATTTCAGTCTTATTGTTGTCTTCAATTTGTTTCATGCAGTAGTTTTGTTCGTTCTATTAGCTTATACAATTACTACGAGTCGAAGTCTTGATCTTGTTCAACATGAAGGCACATGGTGGTTATCCGCCAGCATTTTTAATGAGGTAACATGTGGGATGCCAAGATACTTGAGCTATCTACTCTTTTCTCCTTGCTGTTTTCACACTGTTTTTCTGAAGAAGTTTTTGGATTGATGAGCATGATATTGGAATAAGTGTCCAACGGGGAGCGCTGTGATACAATAGTCCTATAGTCTTTATGGATACACTTATATCCCTTAGGCCTTGTTCGGTTCTTCCCGAGATGGGAGGGATCTGAGGGGTTTGGGTGGAATTAAATCTCCAACAAGTCAAAATCCCCCTCAATCTCCTCCGATCCCTTCCAATCCCCTTGTCGAGGGGATTAACTGAACAAACCCTTAACAGGCCCTAAAAGTCGACAACAGATGGTTCCTATGAAGGTACCAACATTTAGAACATAAAAGAAATACTTAAATGATCATTTCCATGTTTTATATTTTTCATGGACGAACCCGGATCTGCCAATTTACAGAAAGGAAAGAAAAATACAAAGTGGCAATTGCCATATAAGATAAATCTTAAATGCACCATAAAGATGTGCCTAATATAACATCTAACCATTATCTGTCAAGTTTTATTTATTTCAGATTTATTGTTCCTCCTCTCAGTCTTAAGGATATAATCAGATCGGATACGCATGGAAACGGATTTGGATATCTCGGATATCGGTCTTCCACTTTCCTTCCAGTTCCATCTCCTAGGATGGAAGAGGATCCAATACGCATGGAAACGGATTCGATATCTCGAATTAAATTTTCCTATTTCCTTTCCGTTTCCATCCCTATCAGTGATAGCCCACCTCTCCTAGTTGGATTATATTTTAATAGAATACACTAGATCTGACAATATTTGAAAAAAAGAAAAGATCTACCAAATTTCAAAATTGATAGAAAAACACTTGTGACCGTTACCATAAAAGACAACAAAAAATTAAATGCACCATAATGATGCACCAATTATAAAACCTTCCATTGCAAAAGAATCACTCGCGGTAAGAAATGAAAAGGAGGAGAAAATATCGTTTGGACTAGAGAAACAGAGGCCCGAAGGTGGGACAAAAATTGCGACCGTACATAACTTTTTACCCGGAGGTGCCTTTCATAAGGGTGGTAAAAACAACAGTATTCACTAGAAAAAAGTAGATAAATAGGCTATTAAAAGATGAAATTAGGGGTGGAGAAGACATAAAGCATGGTTAGCAAGGAAGGGTGTTTTTGGTTTTTTAAGAAACAAAATGTAGGCAACTTTGATGAGCCAAAGTTGGCGCTTCGGGATTTCCGTTATTGAATTCATAAGTTCAGCAATCAATGATGGCCCTCGATGGTGAGAAGCTACTATTAGAGAAGGCATCATTCGGCAATCAAAACCGCTATCCTTCTTCGTGCCATCGATTTGTCACCAATCGACAGAAGGCCCGGCGTTTAACGGACTGATGTGTTTTAAGTTTTAGGGAGGAACTAGTTAGGACGAGGAAGGCCGAAATTGCGATCGACAAGGAAGATGAAGAAAGCCCGGGAAGTTGATCAAGAGGCGCAAGGTTTTGGATGGCGCTTCAGCTACACCTTGCATGGTGATTTGGTTCCTGTATAAATACCCATGACCCTGTACAAGATGGGATGCTTATTTCAGTCTTATGGTTGTCTTGGATTTGTTTTGTGCAGTAGTTTTGTTGTAGCGTTCTATTAGCTTCTACAATTACTATGAGTCAAAGTCTTGATCTTGTTTAACATGAAGGCACATGGCTGTTATCTGCCAGCATTTTTAATGAGGTAACATGTGGGATGCCAAGATACTTGAGCTATCTACTCTTTTCTCCTTGCTGTTTTCACACTGATTTTCTGATGAAGTTTTTGGATTGATGAGCATGATACTGGAATAAGTGTCCAACGGAGAGCGCTGTGATACAATAGTCCTATAGTCCTTATGGATACACTTATATCCCTTAGGCCTTGTTCGGTTATTCCAGAGATGGGAGGGATTGGAGGGGTTTGGGAGGAATTAAATCTCCAACAAGTCAAAATCCCCCTCAATCTCCTCCAATCCCTTCCAATCCCCTTGTCGAGGGGATTAACTGAACAAACCCTTAACAGGCCCTAAAAGTCCATAACAGATGGTTCCTATGAAGGTGCCAACATTTAGAACATAAAAGAAATACTTAAATGATCATTGCCATGTTTTATATTTTTCATGGACGAACCCGGATCTGCCAATTTACAGAAAAGAATGAAAAATACAAAGTGGCAATTGCCATATAAGACAAATCTTAAATGCACCATAAAGATGTGCCTAATATAACATCTAGCCATTATCTGTCATGTTTTCTTTATTTCAGATTTATTGTTCCTTCTCTTAGTGTTAAAGATGTAACCAGATCGGATACGCATGCAAACGGATTTGGATATCTCGGATATCCGTCTTCTACTTTCCTTCTAGTTTCATCTCCTAGGATGAATGCGGATCGAATACGCATGGAAACGGATTCAGATATCTCGGATATCATTTTTCTATTTCCTTTCTTTTTCCATCACTCTCAGTGATAGCCCACCTCTCCTAGCTAAATTATATTTTAATAGAATACACAAGATATGAAAATATTTGAAAAACAAAGAAAAGATCTTCCAATTTTCAAAATTGAAAGAAAAACACTAGTGACCGTTACCATAAAAGACAAAAACATTAAATGCAACATAATGATGCACCAATTATAAAATCTTCCATTGCAAAAGAATCACTCGCGGTAAGAAACGAAAAGGAGGAGAAAATATCCTTTGGACTAGAGAAACAGAGGTCCGAAGGTAGGATGAAAAACTGCGACCATACATAACTTTTTTACCCGGGGGTGCCTTTCATAAGGGTGGTAAAAACAACAGTATTACCTAGAGAAAAGTAGATAAATAGGCTGTTAAAAGATGAAATTAGGCGGGAGAAGACATAAAGCACGGTTAGCAAGGAAGGGTGTTTTTGGTTTTTTGAAAAAAAAATGTAGGCAACTTTGAGGAGCCAAAGGTAGCGCTTCGGGATTTCCGTTATTGAAATTGTAAGTTCGGCAATCAATGATGGCCCTCGATGGCGAGGGGCTACTATTGAAGAGGGCACCATTCGGCGATCAAAACTGCTATCCTTCTTCATGCCTTTGATTTGTCACAAATCGACCGAAGGCCCGGCGTTTAATGGACTGATGTGTTTTATGTTTTAGGGAGGACTAGTTAGGCCGAGGAAGACCAAAATTGCGATCGACGAGGAAGACGAAGAGAGCCCGGGAAGCTGATCCAGAGGTGCAAGGTTTTGGAAGGCGCTTCAGCTAGACCTTGCATGGTGATTTGGTTCCAGCGAAGGCGGTTTATTTACTGATCAATATACTTATTTTGAATTCTTTTAAGTCAGGACAGTTCAAAAGAACGAGAGATAAGGACCGGTACAGGAATACTTTATATTTGGGTAATGAAGACAATGCACGCAGGGATCTGAAAGAAGCTTTTCCAAAGGTGTGATCACATCAACTGTACAAATTCCCGGGACCCTGTACAAGATGGGACATGCTTATTTCAGTCTTATCGTTGTCTTCGATTTGTTTCGTGCAGTAGTTTTGTTGTAGCGTTCTATTAGTTTCTACAATTACTACGAGTCGAAGTCTTGATATTGTTCAACATGAAGGCACATGGCTGTTATCCGCCAGCATTTTTAATAAGGTAACACATGGGATGCCAAGGTATGCTATCTACTCTTTTCTCCTTGCCGTTTTTACACTGAATTTCTGATGAAGTTTTTGGATAGATGAGCATGATATTGGAATAAGTGTCCAACAGGGAGCGTTATAATACAATAGTTTTATAATCCTTAGGATACACCTATATCCCTTAGGCCTTGTTCGGTTACTCCCGAGATAGGACGGATCGGAGGGGTTTGGGAGGGATTAAATCCCCAACAAGTCAAAATCGCCCTCAATCCCCTTCAATCCCCTCGTGGAGGGGATTAACCAAACAAATCCTTAACAGGCCCTAAAGTCCATAACTGATGGTTCCTACGAAGGTGCCAACATTTAGAACATAAAAGAAATACTTAAATGACTGTTGCCATATTTTACATTTTTCATGGACGAACCTGGATCTACCAATTTAATAAAAGGAAAGAAAAACACAAAGTGGCAATTGCCATATAAGACAAATCTTAAATGCACCATAAAGATCTGCCTATTATAACATCTCACTGTTATCTGTCATGTTTTCTTTATTTCATATTTATTGTTCCTCCTCTCAGTATTAAGGATGGAATCGGATTGGATCCGCATAAAATGGATTTGGATATCTCGGATATCCGTCTTCCACTTTCCTTCCAGTTTTATCCCCTAGGATGGAAGCGGATCGAATATGCATGAAAACGAATTTGGATATCTCGGATATCATTTTCGTATTTCCTTTCCGTTTCCATCCCTATTAGTGATAGCCCACCTGTCCTAGTTGGATATATTTTAATAGAATACGCAAGATCGGGCAATATTTGTAAAACAAAGAAAAGATCTTCCAATTTTCAAAATTGAAAGAAAAACACTAGTGACCATTACCATAAAAGACAAAAAAATTAAATGCACCAATTATAAAATCTTAACATTGTGTCTCATGCTTTATTTTTCTATTTCAGATCTGCTCTTCCTCCTCTCAGTCCCTGCCCATCTTCCTCTCTCTCTCTGTTTAGCCTCATTTCGTTTAAACAACAGATCTGTTACAAGCAATGGCTGATGTGCAGGAAGCTTTGGTTGGCGTCAACCCCTCCACCACCATCCTCTCAGGCCATAACGAGTCCAAGGTTTCATCGCGGGCAGGATACTTCCTCGTTCCCTGCAATGTCACTTCACCAGATCCACCATCTGCAGCAGCTGTAATTCCTATCCCTGTAACTCAAGCTGATCCGCAGGTTAATTTTGATAAGAGCTGGTCAGGCTCCCCGATGCTATGGCGGAGGTGGGTGGAGAAACTTCGGCCGAGACATGAAGCTGCGTGGCAAGAGATTGGGATCTTGGATGGCCTAGTTACATCTACCTGGAGATTTAAGCGGGATGAGACTGTACTCCTTGAGATAGCTAAGTTCTTGTCCCCAAGGACGAATACTTTCATCTTCCCATGGGGAGAAGCTACGGTAACACTTGAGGACCTAGCTGTCCTTGGGGGGTTGCCTGCTCTTGGTTCCTGCGTGAGGGACGAGGATGACACGCCAACACCACCTAAGGTACAAGAAGATGTCAATGAGCTAAATAGTGTCCGGTGGAGCCTCAATGGTAGTAAGTACAAGAAACCAACTTTCTCTGGATGGGTCAAGCATTTCTTGGAGGATATGGCAACAGATGACAAAAGGGAGCGGATCGAGCATGCTGCTTTCCTGGCCATGTGGCTCTCAATGTTCGTGCTGACAGAAGCACCGTTTGATGTTGTCCAGCCCAATGTTTTTGATATAGCTGTTCGGATGGTGCATGGCGAGGGCATGGCTCTTGCACCAGCTGCCCTTGCCAGCTTATACAGAGACCTCTCTTCTCTTAAGAGCCATATTAGCAGCAGAAATCAAGAAACATTTGTGGTGGGGACACCATTGAATGTCCTGCAGCTCTGGATATGGCAGCGCTTCCTTGCTCTAAGGTCCAAGAGAGCAGTGAGCTTCCAGGAAGATTGCAACCTCCCGAGGGCTGCACGGTGGGGCAATGTTCAGACAAGGCTTGATTCCAGTAGTGTCCGTGGAGAGCACGAGTCACCAACAAGGTTTGAATGGATGCCCTATAGAAGAAGTACAAATATTGGACCACTTGGTTCCTGGGTTTCTGGTGATGATATCGCACGCAGTAAAGAACTGCAGTCCTTTGCGAGGTATATCCATGCTTGCAATCTCATCGGTATGTACTGCACTGAGAAGTACCATCCACATCGTGTGGCGAGGCAGTTTGGGTATGATCAGGACGTGCCGGGAACTTTACCCCGTATCGGTTCCAGTTGGGAAGAGTCATGGAGAAGATACGATTTGAATCCTCAGAGCATAACAATTTTTGTTCCAGACACTGATGAGCCCGGTATAACTACAAACTACATGAAATGGTGGAAGAAGTTTCATGATGCCACAGATATTTCAAAGAAGAGAATGGCTGCTGTGATTCAAGAGGGCGCAAGCACATCCAGAGATCCAGGCATCTATAGACAGAGGCAGGATACACAGGTAAGCGTAAATGGCAGACCACCTTACACTTTACAGTTTGTTGTGTACTAAGAAGGATAACCTGATTCCTTTAAAATTTCTGGTTGTAATAAATTTTAAAAGGCATTGATTGGCAAATGGTTTTTATTGAGATGGTGCATGAATATCTTTGGTTCCACCATGAAGAAAGTATCTTTTTTCATAAGAATAGGTTTGTTTGATTAGTCACAGCTTTCTCAACATGCTTGAATGCAATTGCAAATGTTACTTGTAGTTTTGTATTTGTATGATTCTAGAGTTTACTTGGGTTGTATATTTGAAACTGAGTGGAAGGCTGTGACGACACACTGCTAAGAAAGAAACCTTTTGCTGATCATTCTTGAAAACTTGTGATTTCATTGCTATGCGTATCTTTCTTTTTTCTGAACAATAATCATGCACACCTTTTCCTATATTTCAATTTCTTATTTTTAAAATTTATTATCTTATTTTTCAAGTTTACCTTTTCTCATTCACAATACCATGTAGATCCACACTATATATAGCTATATATAGGTCACAAAAGTGTATATATGACAATTTATTTTCAGATAGTTGTTGATCCTATATAGCTTAATTGATTCTGTTATTTTTACTACAGAACCAGCGCATTATGAACCTAAAAGATAAAACTTGCTGCCAAGTTGAAACTTGAAAAAGTTTGTAGCTTGATCATAACTTATACGCATGTGGGTATAAAATAACATTTTTCTTAATGAGGTTATTACGGGCAGCATCTTACAAACAATGAAATATTTCTAGGACATCTAATTATGAATGGGGTTTATCCCTTTTTTGGTTCCCTGCTAGTATTATAAAATTTCTATTGTTAATGAATTAGTACCCCCTTTTGTATCCCAAGAATATGAAAACCACACGTACCAGACTGGTATCATTGGTGTTTCTTGTTTTATCTATCCATTGTAGGATCCAGTAACGATTTTCTCAATAGTTTACTATGCTACGATATGTATCCAAACTCAACTTGCTACTAAATGAAATTCTCATGGAAATTTGACAATCCATGTTATTGTATGCTCTCTGGTCACTGTAGATGTAATTATCTCATGTAGTACATGAAAAACAAAAAACATCGAACTTATCTGGTGATAAAAACACTGGATTGGTACTTCACTTCTTTGGGGCTTTATATTGTACTGACCCCCAACTGCCAACACCATTATATATATTTGTCTTTTAGATAAAACCTTTTTCATTGTGCGACTTATTACTCTCCGATTGAAAAAATTTCGGTGGACCATGGAAATTATTATGTTGTTTAGTACGTTGATTGAAACTATGATCAAATTATGAAAACAAAACTGTATTTGTTCACTGGATTATGTGAAAAACCAGAACTAAGTTGTAGTGAAAGTAACACTACCTTGTTTCAGTAATAGTTTATTTTCAGACTCAATACTTTGTATAGTCACCTGGACTTCCTCTGATATCTAACTTTAATTTCTTTTTCCCTTTATTTGTAAATGCAGATTAAGAAACTCAAGGCTAAAAGGCATCCAAAAGCTCTTCCATAACAACTACAATAGAGATCAAGGTATTCTGTGCTGAGCAAATCTAAAAGAAGAGCAAGCAGATGGGAAAATTACTCCTACAATAGTATTTCTAGTTGATTATGTGTTTTGAACTGTTATTGTTATCATTCATTTTTCACAGTCGAACTATTGTTGTTAACTATTTATGTTGAGGTTTGAGTACTATTATGGTGATGACTTCTCGTTACGGCATGAAAAGCTAATTATTCATCATTATAGTTCGATATGCCACCTAGCAGCGAGTTAACAGTGATGTTTCCAGTCATATAATTTATTATTGGTTGTGGAGCATTGGATCCGTTGTCCTATTACTATAATATTTATACATTGAATCTAACTTGTCCAGTGACTGGAATTGCACTGGTTTTATCACTCTAGCTAGCAAAAAAGATCTGATGATATAGTATAAGTCATCTGAGATTATCCGATACTACTTGTCAGTAATGGTTGATGGCCATCGACAAGGTTGCTGGTGAACTTGATGGCTTCTGTCCTATGAAGTAATAGTATACCTCAGTACTCAGTTGACCGTTAAGCAGTAGAGCTGATTTCCAGGGCTGTATGCAAGTTATTCTCGCTGGCTGTTTGATTGTTGGTTTTAGGCTTCCAATAGTTTGGCATGTGTTCTCTTGGGTACATAAGGTGGAGAAAATTGTGTTATGTGATGGAACTATGGAAGGTTTAAGTATTATGTTGTAAGGTATATGAAACGGATTGCAGCCCTAGTAAGCTAGGGATCGCTATTCTTCAGTTTTCAGAGTCGACCTATTGTTGTTAACTATTTATGTTAAACTGAGTATACTATTATGGTGATGACTTCTTGTAGCTGCATGAAAAAGCTAATGATGCATTATAGTTCAATATGTCACCTAGTATCGAGTTAGCAGTGATGTTTCCATTCATCATTTATCGATTTATAATTGGTTGTGGAGCATTGGATTTGTTGTCCAGTTAATACTATAATTAAATTGGATCTTTGTCCAGTGACTAGAATCACTCTAGCAAGAAACATCCGATATGGTATAAGTCATCTGAGATTAGCCAATACTACTTGTCACTAATGGTTGATGGCCATCGACAAGGTTGCTGGTGAACTTGATGGCTTCTGTCCTAGGAAGTAATAGTAATACCTTATACGTTTAAGCAGTAGAGCTGATTTCCATAGGCTGTATGCAAGTTATTCTCGCTGGCTGTTTGATTGTTGGTTCTAGGCTTCAAATTGTTTGGCATATGTGTTCTCTTGGGTACATAAGGTGGAGAAAATTGTGTTATGTGATGGAAGCATTAAGCATTATGCTGCAACGTATATAAGACCCAGTGCAGCCCAAGTAAGCTAGGGATCAACTTTGGTGCCCAAACACCATGTACTGTTGCTGCACAAACGCATAGCACATCATTTACTCTTTCATGTTCCCTCCATGCATGCATAGATGGGTAAGGATATGGCACCATGGATCAAATGGTAAAATTCTTCTCATAGAGAACTACAGAGATTATTCAGTATGCTTTGGAAGCATCTACGTGTGTCGTGCCATCAAGAGGAACAAGAGGGGAAGTCATAAACATAATTTTTTTCGGTTGCAGAGAATTTTTCGGTTGCAGAGAACCCATTTTACTAATTGATAAATTACTCATTCATGTTTTCAAAATTTGAAGTTCAGACTAAGTTTATTCGACATGCCTGCCAAGTATTCCTGTCACATCTGCACCAAATGGTTAATCCAAAATATCATGCTTCCTCTCCCTGATCATCGATACTTCTGCTGTCTCCGAATCTCCAGGATTAAGGATTTTATACGGTGGTCAACCACCACTTGAGGATCTAGTGCTTCCTCTCACAAATTTCATCTGTTTCGTACAAATCATATCTTATCTTGTTTGTTTGTCCTAGACCCAATCTTTGCTTGCCGGATGAGGTGGCGACGGCGTCTTTGATGTCCTTTTCTTCTTAGAGCATCGCCTTGGAGATCCTTCGGACTAGCTTTATCACTAGCGGCATCGGACGATTCGAACTTCAAGTTTCTAAGAAGACGATTGATGTGATGGTTTGGTGCCGAGATAGGATTTTGCAAGGATGAAACGTGAACAAAGAAGAGGATTGAAGCTTAGTCTTCTAGTTTTCTTTCTTTCTTTTAGAGTTTCTTTTCTTGTATTTTCGAAACCCTCATGTGAGGATTAGAGTCTAAGAACTCTTGTAACTTTTGGCTATATATATCCAGCATGTGGATATAGAGGCCGGTTTATTCTTTATCTAAGAAAAAAAAGACAGAACTACAGACCATCCGCTTGACTATGCCATGTCCATGCTTTCTCAAGTTGTATTAATTCTTTTCTAAAGCTCCTGCTGCAACCTGGGACCGACAGCTAAGTTTTGGTAGAATTGCCACTTGAGCCAACACTTTCAAAGAAATATTGACACAACAAGAAATCATGGATTAAATCTTATAAGTAGTTGGGCCAACAATTTTTAAAAAACAATTGAGCCAACATTTCAAAAAATGTTGAGCCAACATTTTCAGATAAATGTTTAATCAACAAGAAATCTTGGATCAACTAGTCATATAGAAACATCAAGCCAACATTTTCAGGGAAATGTTAGATCAAATAAATAGTCTTATAGAAAAGTTGAGGCAATCTTTGAAAAAAAATTTAAGCCAACATTTTCGATAAAATGATTAGTCAACAAGAAATCTTGGATCAACTAATCTTATAAGACGTTGACCAACATTTTCAAAAAATGTAGAGTCAACAAGAAATGTTGAACCAAAAAGTTATTTAAATTGAGGCATCTCTTTGAAAAATATTGAGCCAATTAGAAACACTTATTCTTCTAATCCTATAAAAAGTTATGCAAACATTTTAATGTTAACTCAATTAGAAATGTTGAATCAATAGTCTTGTAATAAAAGGTCGACCCTATAAAAATATTTGAGTCAACAAGAAATGCCAAAGGGACTGGTTATTGATCATGTTAGTTTATGAAAAACTAAAAATCAAGAAAAGGGAAATTATTGAGAGCATTACCGATAAAAAATACGAAGGAAGTATATATATGCGGCTGTGATTTTGCGGGAACTGATCTTGAAGGAAAAGAATGGAACATGCATGGGTGGAAATTAAAAATAAAAACAAACAAGAAAGTAAAGAATGAAAGAAAGAAGAGTAGAAGTGCAAGGAGACATCACGGACATGCATCCGCCAGTTGACATGGAAACAGAATAGGAACACCTTGTTGGTACTGATTCCGTTCCTATGGAGGGTAGTATTTTCCATTGCTAGGTCCAATAAAAGGAACATGAACGAGTATCTCTAGCTCGTCATATTCACAACTCGAAAAAAAGATAACAGATTGTATTGATTGGTGGTGCACATAAGTACATATAGGCCAGATGCCCTACTGTATGACTGTATCCAAACTTCAATCATACGCTGAGATATGTGGAACGTGACCTACACAAGATGTATAAATAACACACACTGTTCAGCTAAGGACGGCAACTCGCTCAGACCAACTTTGAAGCCATTTGGGCAGGAAGCAGGTGCAAGACTGGCTCTCCCCAGTCATATACAGCGCAAGACCTCTTCGTAGCTTTTGCATTGAAATCATCCTTCAAGTTAGTTTCTTATTTACCATTACCTTTATGTTACATTATAGATGTAAGGTTTGATTTATGGTTGTGCAATTATTGGGTGACAAAAAAGAAAACAAAGCAGGAATATTTATCCTTTTGCTAGTATTTTCGCCCATCATCTTTTTTTCTAATTTTTAAGATAATGGATATTTTTTAGTGTCAGTGTTTTTCACCGGCAATGCACTGAGGGGGTGCCCACGGTAGTAGAATGTATGGGGAGATTGTTGAGCCGAGAGCTAGATTTAAACACACGGATCCAATGCAAGTCTTTCTAGACAGGTTCAGACTGTCAATGGTATAATATCCTGCATCCTATGCTGGGTGGTTTGTATTGATTGAACCATGAGTTTTGAGGGGGACCTGCCCGTCTTATATATACAGGGTGTAGGGTTAAAAGATGACCCACTAAGTCTACTAGTCGATTACAAAATATCAGATCCAGTTTGATTACAATATGATGTTTCTAACTACCGCATAGAATCTATCCATGTTGGTCATCATATGCGGCCATTCCTGGTGGATCTCACGCCTTCAAACCATCAGGCTAGGCCATCCTTCTTGGCAGTGGTCCTTAGACCATCGTGAGGCACCCCGGCGTTATATCTCCGACAGCAGCCCCGAGCTTTGGGTTATCCCATTGCGAGGCATTGAGTATCCAATTGATCTGATACCTAGAGCTGCGTTGTCCAATCATTCACCATACCATACCAATACGAAAGAAGCAAAGGAAATTTAAAGGCAAGCAGAAGAACTTTTAGATAAAGATTATGTGCGTGAAAGTTTAAATATCCTTGTCTTGTCCCTGTTATTTTGGTGCCAAAGAAATATAGTTCATAAAGAATATGTGGTGATTGTATAACCATCAATAATATCACTGTTCGCTATCGTCATCCTAAACATTGGCAAGATAATATGCTTGATCAATTGAGGTAATATGCTTGATCAATTGAGGGTTTTATGATATGCTATGGACACCTTCCGCCGGAGCCTGCAACATCTTCTTCTTAATTAGAAAAAAATAAAAATGATGATACATATGTGGCTACAAATTATGGACTAGATATATAAAATGCCAGCATGATCTCGTGGGAAGGAATATTTTGGCATTTACACTTCATGTGAACTATCACTCCCTATTTTCGCCACAACTTGTTTCATGCACCTGATGGGTTATTGTCCACAACCGGTTATGATAGTACCACAGGGCAAAGGTCTTATATATTGTGCATGCAACCTGTTCTTATAGTGGGTAATCTAAGACACAACGCCTATTTTGACGTATTGACATTGAACCGGGTGTGTTGCAAGGTTCGGAGTTGGTTCTCTACATGCCGGTTCCATTATGCCGGTTTTGCTGCCCAGTTTTCTAGTAGTGTCAAGTTTTGAACTAATAAAAAGTTACAAACATTTTGTGTTCTTTAGTGTTCTCTCTCCTGTTCATATAAATGAGAAACATTGTGTCAAAGTATCATGATATTTCAGATACATAACTGAAGATAAACTATAAACAATATTATGTTGTTAGCAATTTTAGGACAACCTAAGAGAGATGGGAAAAGTCGCATGTACCCATCATTAAAGCACAATGTAAATCCTTTGGTTATCACTAGTGATTGGATTAATTGGCCATTTATCGAAGCCATTAATACATATTGTCACAGAAAATACCAACTGACCAATTCCATGATAAGCGGAAAGAGACAAAGTAATTAATGAATGGAGTCTTAATTTACCCTCAATCCTTTTATAATTGAAGACAATTTTCAAATACTACGTTATCTTATATTTCAAGATGGATGGAGTAGCGGGTTTGGCCCATACTAGATCTGTGCATATGCATTGCTACGGGTAAAATTAGAACATAGCAATACAATAAAGCATTGAAAATATAATAAAAACACAAAACACCTAAGATAGGAGGAAAAAAAAGCATATTATCTATCTATCTATCTACCTACCTACCTACCTACCTATCTATCTATACTATGTATATATGCTATATATATCACCAAGATATATTTTTCCATACCTATCAGGTTGGACGTAGGTCAAGGGCAGTGGGGAAGTGTTGGAAAGGAGTGAAAACCGCACAAACAAAAATGAGTATGCCATTTCCCAACATTTTTCCTCACCATGCACAACCTCATACCCGCTTATGGTACCCGCCCAAGCAATCAATCAGTTAAATTTGGAACCCACGCATCATCAGCCAATCAGTCAGTCAATCAACCCATCCACCACTTTCATGTGATATCGCACCAGCATGATATCTGTCTTCTTCACCGCTCGTCATTCTTCTTCCATGCTGACCCACTACTCCGGAATCTAGATCAAGGTCGGCATTGATGAGGTGGGCTATCACCATCAGGTTCAGAGCTGGCGGTGATACCCTTTTCACAAAATAAAAGAAAATAAAAAACCACGATGCAGAAGTCAGCGGGGGACCGCATCGCATGCCGCCGCCCTGTTTGCCGCCGCGGACCCTCAAGTTATGGCCTCGCGTGCCACCTCTCCTCGTGTCGCCTTGGGGGACTGCACCGCCGCCGCGGCCGGCCCAGCACATGACGGATCTGATGCGCGCATCCTACGGGTGCAGCGGTTCGGGGTGTGCCCATGCTGCTGAGTTGAGGTGCACGTGCAAATGGTGCTGATGCTGCGCGGGCCTCACTGATGCAGCTGTCTAGGAGAAGCTCATCAATGTCCATGCGTGGTGAGTTCATGCCTCACGCGATTGTCAAGGGTGGTAAGCTCAATCTCAACTTAGGTTTAAGGTTTGGCGGTCAAATTTTGGGGGAAAATTTGGGATTTTCTTATGCGTTTCTAAATTTCGTCAATTCATGTCCTTCTCCATGCTCATAAGTGGTTTATTTCATGGGATTGGAATCTAATTGCTCAGCAAATTTGCAAGAAATCAGATTAAGCTACTAAAAGTAGCAGAAACCCTAACCCTTATTACTTTATTAGGCATGAATTAATTAATCTTAATCTAGTTCTTCTTTGCATACTTATGCATTTAATTAAACAAATTAGGATTTGCAGCTTCCTTTTTTGGAGAAGAACTATATAAGCTGAGTTAAGAGTCCCAAAATTCATGATTTTCTGCTCCAGATTGCCGACATAGCAGCCATGATGTCACTTTTGATTATCGGCAAGCAAGTTTCATAGAAGCGATCTGTAAACCCGTCTGGTCCTGGGGCTTTGTCCGGGGGCAATTGTTTGATTGTTGCCCACACTTCTTCCTCTGTGAAAGACTGCTCAAGGCCAGCCCAATCGTGAGCATGCAGGCTCAGTTCAGTTAGATCAATGGTACTTCAAAAAAAATCATGAATGATTTCTGCTTTGTTGATCTGTGTTGATGATCAAGCTGACCATCCTTAGCAAGCATAGTAATTAAATTTTTCCTTTTCCTGTCACGAGCATGAAGGTGAAACAGTTTTGTATTTGCATCTCCATCTTTCAACCAGCAAATTCTGGACCGTATTCGAGCAATCACTACTGGAATCCACTTATTTCCCTAGGGTTATTTTTTGTCCCTAGGAAAACTTGAAAAACCGTAGGGAAAGGTTGTTTCCCTAGAAGTGTAGAACAAAGCAAGGTGGTAGGTTTCCCTAGGAAACACTATAATTCATAGGGAAAATACAACAAAAAAATCAGCACCTGAAACCCTACCGTCAATTCCTTTCCTCACGCCACCGCCAACCAAAATTCTCGCGAGCATCTCCTGCACCCCGCCAACTCCTAGCACCCCAAATCCCAATCCCGTCGGCCCTATTCCACGACACCTGCACCCTACGCCACGAGGTCGGGGGCCGCCCGCCTGGGGAGCACGAGCTGTGGCACCCCCATGTTGGGGGCCGCCTGCCTGGGGAGCACGTGCGGCTGCGCCACCTGGTCGGGGGGCTGCCCGCCTGGGGAACACGCACGGTGCTGCAGCACCTGGTCGAGGGCCGCCGCCTGGGGAGCCCGCACCCTCACCTCTAGGGGCCGCTGCAGGTCGGGAGACGATGCTGGTTCCTTACCCCGCCAATTAGGAAGGAGAGGAGCAACCCTTGCTGCTGACCAAGGAGGTGAGGAGCAGACCTCGTCGCCAACCAGGGAGGGGAGAAGCAGCCCACAACACCGACAGGGAGATGAAAAGCTGCATGCAACACCGACCAGGAGCTAGTTCCACCACTGCATAGAAAGCTTCAAGGTGAGATAAAAATTTATGTTCTATCAGTGCTTTCATACTACTGCATCACTTAATTTCTCTTTTGCACTGTCATTGTGATATGATTGTGATTGTGATTTGCATCTGTCTGATAAATGATATTGAACAGGGGTTTAGATCTTGGGCAGGGTTTATTTGTAGCAAGAATTACAAGCAATATCAGTAGCAGACCGTAGTTGGATGTACAATTGTTGGAATGACAATGGTTGTCATTCTCAGGATTGGGTGCACAACACAAACGCTTTTCTAGACCATGCTTTTAGTGTCGGTCGTAATGCTAAAAATCGTGGAGTAGTTTGCCCGTGTTTAGATTGTTGCAATAGAGTTAGACAGAGGAGAGCCGTAATGAGCATGCATTTGTGTAAAAGAGGATTCATGCCTGGGTATTATATATGGAATGAGCATGGAGAGCAACCTTTTAGTGAGCCTACATTGGGTCATGAGTATCATAACCATACTGCTGATGGTTTAGATGCAATGTTAGCCGACTTTGGTGATGCAATACATAGTGTAGAAGAAGAACCAACAACAGATGCTAAGGTGGCTGCATAGCTTCACAAGTGTTGCACAACTAACTGCAGTAGCACACTTGATGACAATTGAGTCACAACACAACCTCTCTCCAGAGTGCATTAATAAATTGCTTAGTCTATATGATGATGTGCTGCCTGAGAACCACAGAATGCCAAAGAACTTGTATGAGTACAAGCATTTGCTTAGTGGTCTGAAAATGCCATATGTCAAGATCGATGCATGCATAAACAATTGTATGATATACTACAAACAGGATGTGAACAAGGAAACATGTGATTTTTGTGGGGAAAACCGATATATAGTTGTTCAAGAATCAAAACACGAAGGGCGTAAACGAAAGCCAATAGCACATAAGGTTCCGCGTTATCTCCCATTTATACCGAGTGTTATGGTGCACCCATCTGATGCTGAAATATGGAAACACTTCGGTGCGGTGTGCCCAGATTTTGCAATGGATGCAAGAAATGTCTGGATCGGAATGGCAACAGATGGGTTCAACCCTTTTGGCTATGGAAAGGCCCAATATTCTTGCTGGCCACTTTTTGATATTCCAGCTCTTTGTATGAGGGAGGAAAATATATTTCTTACTCTAGTAATTCCAGGACCAGAGCATCCTGGTAAGAATATTAATGTATTCATGCGGCACTAGTTGATGAGATGAAGGAAGCTTGGGCAGGAGTAGTCACTTATGATAGCTTCTCAAAGCAAAATTTTAACATGAGAGGTTCATATCATACTTCTATTCATGACTATCCTGCATTGGGCATGTTCTCTGGATGGTCTACACATGGTGGGTTGACATGTTTTGATTGTATGGCAAATGTGGATAGTGTTTGGCTGCCAAATGGGCGCAAGTGGAGTTGGTTCGATTGTCATAGAAGATTTTTACTGTCCAACCATAGTTGGTTTGTCAATGACAGTGAAGTCCTCCCTCAGTTGAAGCGAAGTCATGCTTGTGTAATGGCTGCTAGGTGTCAACATGAGCAAAAGAGGAACATTTGAGGAAGGAAGCTTGTGATAGTCGATTAGCTAAGGGATACGTCCAAAACATGATAGAATGGGGCAGAATAGTACAAGCTCGGGATGAAAATGTCCAAAAATTTATGGAGGTGAGATCTGACACAGATTCTTGGACATTAATTGTGTGGCAATTCCACCATAATA
This sequence comes from Panicum miliaceum, assembly GCA_032594955.1. Lineage (NCBI taxonomy): Eukaryota > Viridiplantae > Streptophyta > Magnoliopsida > Poales > Poaceae > Panicum > Panicum miliaceum. The sequence goes on from CM064068.1 coordinate 16,533,935, forward strand.
ATGACATACATCATATATCATCAAATCTGCAGAGTGTTGCTTTGCACTGTGGCATGCCTCTAACAGCAGTTCCTTCACCCCTGCCTCCCCCACCTCCGTCTCCAACATATGCCGTTTCACCATCTCCAAATCCCTCTCCCGATAATGTAAGTTTGATGAAAAATAGCTTACATACGTGTCAAGTTCACTTTGTTTGACGACTGATGTGGTGTCCATGAAATCTTTAATCATGCCAACTATTATTTACCTGTTCAAATTGAAACTTGAGATTATGTTTTGTTGTCCACAATGCATTATATCTATAATAGGGACATTATGAAACCAGTGAGCTTTGCATCCATCTATTGCATACATTCTGTAGGTTGCACTCATTTGCATTTCTAAGCAAACAATGTTTGAAATAGCCATTTGTTTATGTAGGCTGGTACATTCAGATCAGTAATTGGATGGGAAACCCCGGAATAAATATTGAGCAGGATTGCTTATGGAGGATTTGGTGCCTGTGTGAATAATACAAGTGGTGGCGATGATGATTCTGACATTTTGAATGGAACTACAACTAGTGGCAATGGTGGCAGCTTTGTAAATGGAACTGCAAGTGGTGGTGGCAACTACTCTCCTCCTCAAATCGATGAATTTCCACTCTTTTGAACTCATGCATGTCCTAGAATATTCTGGCATGTTTGTTTGGATGCACTAAGATAAAAACTTATTAGCAGATAATTCAGTAGCTGTTGGTATGCATATTTTTTTTGGGGGACATTGGTATGCATATTTGCTAACGGTCCTCTTTTGGACATGTCCATGTTGGACTTTTATATGTAATTTTGAGATTGTATATGCAGCAATGATCAATATGATGTTTGTTCCTGTGCATGTAATGTGATTTAAATTTGAATTCAAATTCAAATTTGTGCCAATTTTGTATTTGAATGCAAGATATGATTCAAACTATTTCCCTAGGGGGAATAAAAACTAGGGATAGCAGCTATGTTGGAAGCTTAAGCAGTTGCCCTAGAAAAGTTGAACCCTAGGGAAACTTTCCATGTAGGATGTTGCTCCATATCAGTTGGTTTCCCTAGGACCCAAATTCTGTAGGGAAATTGACGTTCCCTAGGAAAAACCATAGGGCACTAACTATTTCCCGTCAAAATTTTCCCTAGGAACATTTCCTTACCAAAACTCCTAGGGAACCTTGTTCCCTACTATTTATTGGACTTCTCCCTAGGATTTTAACCCTAGGGAAAACAAGCAGATTCCAGTAGTGAATAGTCCTTTGGAGTGAAGCAAGGGAACGACTGTGCTTCTTGAGATTATTTGTTAGCCAAGTTTCTCTAGGAGATAAGGCACGAGAATCTTGTGCAATTTCAAACTGGTGAAGGATCTCCCAAGCTAGACTGAGCTCAAAGTTAACATGGCCAACATTTCTGTCACTCCAACTCTGTAGCCCTTGGGTGGCCACCTTAAATCTCTTGTCTATAGTTGTGAAGGGGCATGGCTCCGTGGGCACAGAAGTCAAGGCTGCAGCAACTGCTTCTTGGAAGCCCTCCAACTTTGGCTAGGAGGATTTAAAATGAAAACGCCACTTGCCGGCCTTATTATCCCGGAGACCCAGCAGAAATGGGTAGCGGTTTGAATCATCTGAACTCATGCTCTGGACAATTAGCAAATCTTTCCTCCCAATCAACTGAGCATAATACCCTATCCAGCTTGACCAAGTTGAGTCCGCGACATTCAGAGGGCTTAGGAAGGGAGACCCTCTCTTCCCACTGCTTTTCAACCTTGTTGTGGATGCTCTAGACCATATACTTACAAAAGCTAGAGAATAGGGGTTGATAAAAAGCCTGATGCAGCACCTGATCCTGGGAGGGATCACTCATCTTCAATATGCAGACGACATAGTAATTTTGGTAAGCAGTGATAGGGTGATGAGGACATGCCAGCGGTTACTAAAGTTACACATAAGCAAGTGCTTGAAGGGCTAATTACATGTAGTCATGCAAAGTTACTCCAACAAGAGGTGCCTGCTTTCCTCTCTTGGTTACATACTAATATTGATGAGAATTTTATACTACCTAAACGTGCTATATTGGTTGTACTTAGGTGGACACATGAAGAAAAGGAGCAGGATCGAACCACCAGATCGTACCACCAAAAGAAATAGCCATAACTATTGATTCCCAAAAGATATGAAGATGCATGGGTACTCATTGAAAATATAATTAAGTCTACTTTCCCACACAATAAACCGCATGACTATTGGACTTCCCAGTAAGGAGTTATGACCGATTTAGTGGAGTCTGCACAGAAGGTCAACAGTTTTCCAGGACAGAATGTTGGTACAACTTCTCGTACAAGTCTGTATTAATATGACATGTTCCAAGATACAAGTTATATATGGTTGGAAATCTTATCAAGTCTACTTTCCAACCCAACAAATGTCACATCATTTGGACTTCTGAGCAGAGAGTAGTGATCATTTTACTGAAGACTGCGCAGAAGCCCATGAGACACGTGCGAACTGAAGACCACTTCGTGAATGCCTCAACCAGTTGACCTTCCACCTTCCAAACATGGAGAGTTCAGTTCATGCTTATCTTAGAGACTTGTTACTAGTATAAATACTACTATGTACTGATGCAAAAGGGAATCTTTGATCATTTGAATGAACACATAACCTGTATGGTTTTGCAGCCGAGCTGCTGAGTGCCTTGCACACCCCTGTTCTTCCTTATTCTTCTTGGACTTGTGAGAAAGATCTCTCTGAGGTCCCCTACTTCATGCTCTACGGTTTCCAGTTTGGCTGCACCATTTTGTGTGGATTAGTCTTGGTTTGTGCTTCTGTGATCGTTCGGAGATCGAGTCGAAGTCCTCAAGGTTTCAATGTCTCACTCCCCGTCGCTTGGTCACATCCAACCTTGGCAGGTATAAAGCTACTTATCCGCTGTTCGCAGCAAAGTTATCCTTGTTCTTAAACCTACTATCGTGAAGATCGGGCCATCCTTGTGTCGAATCATATCGGCACCTATCATTGGGAGTCGATCAAAAACTTGAAATTCCTTTTGTATTGCTTTGAGTGGATGTTAGGCCTCAAGTTAAACTACCACAAAAGTGAAGTAATTGCCTTTGGGGTTATAGATGGGAAAACTTAGGAGATAGCCAATCTTCTAAACTGTAAATTAGGTCAGATGCCAATGAAAAATTTGGGATTCCTAATCAGTGACAAGAATTTGGGTTTGGGGGCCTTCAAAAGTGTTGTGGAGAAAATGAGGAAGAAGCTCCAACCATGGAAGGGCAAACACTTATCAATAGGGGGGCGCCTTGTTCTGACTACTTCTTCTTTGAGTAGTATGCCATCCTACAAGATGGGTATGAATCTACTTCATGAACGGACACACAAACAGATGGACACAATAAGGAGTAAGTTTTTTTTGAGAGGAGACAGTGAGATGTTCAAATACCATATGGTCAAATGGGAGAATGTTTGTTTACCTAAAGATTTTGGTGGGCTGGGCATCATCAACACAAGACACCGAATGAAGCTCTCCTCTTGAAATTGATTTGGAGGATATATTAGAACTCATAAGAGGACATCTGTTGTCAGCTGATCAGAGAGAAATATGTGTGAAATAAATTGCTTTTGTTGTGCACGGTGGATGTGGGATCACAGTTCTGGAGAGGGGTAAACAAAGTCAAGCACAACTTCAATTGGGGGGCCTCTTTCACAGTTAATAGTGGTAGAGATATAAGATTTTATGATGATGCGTGGGTGATGGACATTCCTTTCAGACTAGCTTATTCAGAGCTCTATGACATTTGCCTCAAGAAGTCGTGCCTAGTGTGTGAGTGCTATGATGAAGGAGAGTGGAAAATAGAGTTCAGGCGATCATTGAATGCATCAACTTTGTAGAAATGGGAGGAGCTAATGAACCTCTTGGAGGGGATTCAGCTGAATAATGCAGCAGACAAGGTCAGATGGGCTTTGGAGAAATCAGGCAAATATACCACTAAGTCTACGTCTAGATGGATGTCTCATAGAGGAGTGGTCAACAGAAGAATGAAAAGAAACTGGAGCAACAAATTACCCATGAAGCTAAAGGTCATTATATAGTAACAAGCTACAAACTGGGGTGGAACTGAAAAAAAGGAGATGGAAGGGTGGTCATCTGTGTGGGATATGTGGGTGCCCAGAAACAGTGGATCACATCTTCTTCACCTGTGTTACCGCACAGTTTACTTGGGTTTGTTTCAAGGAAGCCCTAGGGTGGGAAATGGCACTGAGAAATCTCCAAGACTTCCTAGACAATTGGGTTCCTATGGGGTGTGAAAATTATAAACTTAGACTTTTCTTGCTTGCAATAGTTCTTTGGGGTTGTGGATAACGCGCAACAAACATTCTATTGAGGGGAAATTCCCATGATCATGTGCCGAGACTATGTTCGAAATTAATGTGTTTCTGCAGAAATGGAAAGTGTTGCTGAGGAGTGGTGAACAGAGTGTTGGTGTTTCTTATGCCCAAAAGAATAGAGATTTCGCAAGCACACAGAATACACCGCTGTAGCACTTCACCTTGGAGTATTCCAGGGTATCAAATTTCCACGGGGAAGCACTATGGTCTAAAGAGTATCAATTGAATGGATGGTAAACTTTACTGGAGATAATCACCAGCTAGATAGCAGGGGTATGCCAGATAGGTAAATAGGATAAGTGGTCAGGCAAAGACCGAGTGACACATAGAAGACTCTACCTTAGAGCGGTAAGTAGCTGGGAGGACGACGAGCGAGAAAGACTCCTAAAACACTTCTAAACTAACGAGCTAGCCTCACTAGACTAAACCTTGACTACCCTAGCTATCGGGAGAACAGAGCTTACTTCGGCGGCTGGGGCGGAAGGACCTCAGACTGAGGGAGAAATGGGGGGTCCAACTCGGTCAACGATCTACTGCTATGAAAACACCCGAATGTGGTGGACTACAAGGGACGGACAGGGCTGTCATCACCTGCCGCCTACCACATCATTTCCATGGGGTGGAACACACTTCCTAGCTAACACTAAGCCAGACACCACGTCTGCACTCGGTGTTAGGATTTATCTTGAGGCCTTCAAGAGAAATCCCCCTCAACCTAGGGAACTAACTTGAGCCCCCTAGTCCGGGCGAGAAAACCCGTAAGATAAGGTCCCGACAAACTAAGACTAGAACAAAGCTTAAGCTAAAGGACAGAACTTCCGCACACAAGCAAGAGCTTGGAATTAAATAAATAAATGCGGAAAGTAAAGTTGACTCGAAAGGATAAAGAAGATAACTTAGATTGATAAAGTCAAAGGAAGGATACAAGAGCTTATATCAGACTTCCGAGGATGACTCCGGAATCCCGAGACAAGCTCGACTTGACTCTAACTCCCAGACTACTAAACCTAACTCTAGAACTGAAGTGAAGAGAGAACTCCTTCTGAGTGTGTGTCTACAAGTGAGGATGGGGAGCCTATTTATAGCTGCGGGAGGTCGGTAACCGATGAAAGGCATCAAGACCACGCGACCTTGGCGGTTAACGTAACTTCCACGCGACTAAGCCTGGGGATGGTGCCACTTGGCACCAAACTTCGCGTGGATGTCCCTGCTCGCCTTCTGAGGTCGGTAACTGTTGCTTTTTAGTTAAGCAACTATTTTGGACATGCATGTGGGCCCTTTGATCCGTGTGTGAAACCTTTCGGGTCGGGATCAAACCGACTTCAAGTGCATGATCCCTGATCATCCTGGTTTTGTTTCTTCGTTCCTGACTCGATGATGTGGCCAGAACAGAGGGAGTCAGGTCGGCCGGCCTAGGGGAGGCCGGTCGGCCTGGGATTTCTCCCAGTTCGGCCCATTTTTGGTACACTTGCTCCTCCATAGACAACTCATCCAAAACAAGTGGAATTTTATTAGTTTAAATAAAATATGTATGGAACATATTTGTTGACGTTTCTTAGCGTCACGAATAAATCTGCAAGCGCACAGATGACGTTGTAGCTTTCACCCAGGAGTATTCCAAGGGTATCGTATCCACTGAGTAACGTGTGTATATTCTCTAAGTTTCAGGTTCATCCAAGGACACTACACCAGCTAGAGGCAAGGAGTAGAGAGGATTCCTAAGGCTAAGAATCAAAGGTAAGATAGAACTATCCTAGTTGTTCACGTCAGGCTACTAGCTTCCCCTAGAATAAGACTGCTGAGCTCCAGTACTGCGGCACTGGGATAAACCCGAACGAGAAGGGATCTGCTGGATAGACAGGTCTATCACCACCTGCTACCTACCTCATCTAACCATGGGATATACCACAACCAACAGGTAAGATCTGATCTAGACACCATGTCTATATCGTCCTTTACTAACTCTAGAATCGTACTTATTCTAGAGGCATCCACTACACTAGTGAACTATTGATCCGGCAAACAACTAGGTGAAACTAGATCTACACTTAACTAAGAAACTAAAGCACAGAAGAAGTCACGAACACTTACTATGATTGATAAGCATTTGTCAAGGTACAAGCTGGAGAAGAGCGCTGGTGTGCACACCGGCTCCTCCCCGGCTCCCCCTCACTCTCTCCCTAATTCCTAAGCACTACCTAAGCAGCACTAGGCCTCTAAATAAGACTCCAAGCTCCAAAAGTGAGAGAGGATGGAGAGGTGAGTTGTGTCCTCTTTAGAAGCCCCTCCCCTTGTATTTATAGGGGTGAACCAGGGTGCTCTCGGCTGGCAATTGAGGGGACTCACGCAGAACCACCTTTGGGAAGAGCTGAGGAGCCGCCACATGGAAGGATTAAGTCGGTGGAGCTGGTCCTAGTTCGGCCAACCTACCTAGGTCAGCCGACCTAGGTTTGGCTCTGACCGGCCTCATCTTCGGGCAGGAGGCTGGTAAGTGGGCCCTATGGTCCCTGGTAAGTGAGTTGGCGCATCCCTATGTCGGTTGCATGCTCTAGTGGGCCATTTGATCCGTGTGACGCCGAATGCTTGCGCCTGATTGGTCTGAGTAGTGTTGCCTTGGATCGCGGTGTGTTGCCTTGCTCTTCAGGTGTGTTTCCTGGTTTGCTTGAGTTGCATACACATATTTACCAACAGATATAGAATTAAATACCTACTCTTTGTTGGTCAGCGCGCTCTGATCTATCAGCATTTTGTGGCATGGATTCTGGAGCTTGTTTTACCTACATTTCCTGCCCAATTCTCTACATTGCAAAATCTCCAAGGGAAATGTGGAAATGATATTATTTGGGTTAAATATGCAGGTTAAGTATGCCAGTCATCCCAGATTTTGGGTCAAATTGACGCTCAAAATTGGTCCGTAGCGAGCATCAACAAGACCCCCACACTTCCTCTTTGCTCATCCTCGTGCAAGGCTTAGGACTAAGATGGAACACCACTTCCTTTTGATATGGTACCTACATATAGATTATTCCAAACTTCACCCTTACCTGTGAATCTTTATGTGTCTACCATAAAAGTTTGGGAAGTTGAAGAGCGGAACGGTATTGACTCGAGTCTCGTCCACTTCTTTGTTGTATGACTGGGGGTTTGAAAGATTTTTGAAAATACCTACCATAGCTTTACTCCTCCATAGGATCTCTCATTTCACTCAGTGTGTTTATATCCTCACCAAGGTATTGCCTCTTGTCAACCTACTTCTCAAGATAGTTTATGTGGAGATCATGGTAGGAGATTGGAAGCATGCACTTATTTCACATATATTTCAAAATCAAAAATTGGATCCAGGGAAATGACACAACATACAAGCTGATCAAGATTGTGCAAGTGTATGGAAGGTGGATGATGGAAATGAAAGACTCCTTTTTATGAAACTCTCTCTCCTTTATTTGGAAGACTTGAGGACATGGCTATCATTCATTTTTTTTTCTTGGACCTTCACGTGTCCAATTTTCTTCTCTCTTTTTTTTCAACTCTTGGACCATCATATATCCAGATCTTTTCTTTTCTTTTCATATAGCCCATGCCTCTTTCAAGGAGCACTGCAGAGAGAGATCATTAAACATGGCGCTTTATTTAGTGGATGTATGGAATGGAATGGCTAACTTCCACAGTAGAAGTTTAGCATGCGGGGTGTACGTAATCTTGATCAAGCAAGTATGAAAAGACAACTCACTAGGGCCACAAAATTTTATGAAGCTCAATGCAACAACAAGGCACATATGTATAAGGGTTCATTCATGAAGATCGACATATGGCTTTGGTAGGACAAACACAGGGAGTTTGTAAAGCTATGATGGGGTTTTCTTTTTAAAATAAAATTCCCAGACATAAAAGCAGAGAAAGCAAGGGTTCCTTCATCAAACCATATCTCACTTTTAAACAACTTAACAATTATGGGTTCCCTAAGATATGATTCACAGGCTCAAGTTTAGCACGGAATAAAATATATGCAAGCCAATCAAACTTGAAGTATGCAACCAGCGAGCACCATTGAGTTTAATTTTTTTGGTTAGCAAAGAATTTCATTTAAACTCGTGGATCAAGGAGATTTGAGGGGTAGAGTGCACAAACCATCGCGACATGGTCTAGTCCTTTTGCGTGCTGGTTCTTTCGGTCTTGTACATTTATCTGTGGGAGATCTCGAATGTATGTGCGTCAAAACTCAGAGAGATCTCCCCCACACTTGTTCTTGTACCTGGTGCTTAATTAAAAACAAAAAGGGTGGAAACAAAATAATGGATCTAAAATTTATTGGAACTAAAATTTAATCTCACCATGAGACTTACTCAAGCAAGGCAGAATTGATGTTGCATCAACATGGGAAAAAGAGGGTATACCCACAGTGGACCCTCGAGGGGTGCTATGTACCTCCTTCCTATGTTGTGCAACGTGAATTCGATGCCTTGGCTTACCTTTCCATTTGAATTATGCTCAATGACTTACCCATTTGGATTTGAACATTTTTCCTGCTGGGGTTAGTCCACATATACAACCAATATCTATACAAGTATTGACTCTAAGGTTCATTAATCAAACTTGACACCATGTCTAGTTTGATTAAAGAAGCTTTTTAACCTAAGAACCATGCTTAATTCAAGAGTCTTATGAATGTGTTTTGCAACACACATTCAAACCAGAGCATACGAGAATAGATAAAGGAAGCATGAAAGCAAGATCAAGCTTTATTCAAAGAGAGAAGCATGAGCTTGAAACTGGTGATCCTTGGGTTACCTCCCGGAAGGGCTTTGTTTAAAGTTAAAAGCAGGACATACTTGGAGGTGCTTACCATGGCGTTTTGTTGATGAAGAACACAATTGCCGCCATGGTAACTCCTCTCTTTTTTTTTTCTTTTCCTTTATGGGGCAAGATGCGAGAACCAACACTATCTCCAAACCAAGATAGGATTTGGCATGAAGGGAACTTACTTGGGGGCTCACATACCTCCCCACAGAGTTTTTTATTGCTCGGCAACACAACTCAAGTGTGTGGAGTTCACGCTTCCCTTCACAGTCCTCCCCTCACCAAGAATTACCATAGTGTTGTAGTTGGTGTAACTCTCATGTTCTTAGGCATCACCTATCCTTTGTTCTTTTTAATCTCCACCTGAAATGGTTAGCGACTAAAAATACCCAAAGGAAAAGCTTATCCTAGAACATGCTCTTGCTTTTATTTTAAAAGGGAAAATCAAATGATAATCCGGGTTATCTCCTGGCAGTGCTTTGTTTATGGTCAGAAGCTCGACCATGGGAACTTCCTCTTGCAACTATCATTGGTGATGTCGTTCCCTTCTCACCACCAAATGTTGATGTTTCATGAAGCTTTAGCTGCAAGGTTAGCGCCATAGAGCAACCAAGATATTTTCAATGCTTATGATAAACATATGCATCTGCAACCAGCCTTCTGAAGATTTTGCAGAAGAGGACCTTAACATGGTTGTAGCCCTCATGCATGCTCGGGGCACAAAGCATGCCTGACTCTGGAGAGTTATTGAACGAGCGTGGTTCTTGGGGTAATTCAGGAAATAAGCTCCCATGCTCATCTATGGAATCCTTCCTCTTGGACTCCAGAGTTGGCTCCTCACAAAATTCCATGACCCATGGGTTCTCCATCTCGATCGTGGTCAAGAACAATGTACTCCAGGCCAGCAGGAAGAGGCTCACGCTCATTCGAGGGTGATGATGATCGTTCGTCTTCACAAATGTGAAGAGTTTCTTCCGAATCATACACTTCGAAAGTCGTGGATTTTGCAACTTCAAAGAGAATGGGTTCAGATGATGCGAACGGAGATGTATGCACCCTCTGCTCGAGCGGGTTTTGCTTGGGATGAAACTTCACCATTGATTTTCTAAATAAGAGGTAGCGATGGCAGAAATGGTTTCCCTAAGCAATTCATCTAGTCTCCATCGATGAGATGTGAGAAATTCTTCAAGTGGGTAGCCTAGGAGAAGATCAAAATCAAGGACATCAAAGATATGGAAGTCTAGGTTGACCTCGATCTTGTCTATTGAGAGCATGACGGCACTTGCGACCCCCCAACATTCAAGGATGTGTCCAAAGGGACAACTCTGGATGAGCTTGTCGGATGCTTTAAGTGTAACATCGCCCAAAACTGTGTACGTTAAGTGCCATGGCATGATATTAACCTCCATGAGGGGGTTAAGATGGGCCTCTATTGTAATTCTCCTTATAGAGCAGGGGATGATCGTCGAGGGTGAACAATTCCAAATTGCTTCAGAAAAGTGTCTCACATCATCCGACAATTCCTCCTTCATGGCCTCCTCGAGAAATTCTTCGTTATGAGGATCGGTAGGTAAAGGAGGTACCGTAGGCCTGAGGGAAGGTTCTGTCAAAGGATTTTGAGATCTATTCGTGTAAACAGAAAAGGGCTCCTCCCCTGATTGGGCATTGAAGAGATTCGAGGTGTTCTTATTGTTTCCAGATGGACCATCCTCGAATTGAGAAGAGAACTCTGAAGGTTGAATTTCTTCCTCCTTCGATGTTCGTGGTTCGGGAGAGGGCTCAACAGATGAATCTTGGGATTTTAGAGATAAATCTTGGATTTGGTAGTTGAGAGACTCTCATGTCTTAGCTCGGATTCCTCTTGACAGGGTTCGTTATGATCGCTAGGGAAAGACGAGTCTTCTAAGAGGTCACCTAGAATCTCTATTCCTTCTATCAGAGTTTTGTGCGTAAACGATCCTCCGGTGGCAATGTCGAGGTCAAGGGCAGATTCTATATCTAAACCCGAGCAAAAGATATCTAATGATACATCTTCGAGTATAGACAAGTCTGGGCTGGATGCTAAAAGGCATGAGAATCTAGCCCACGCTGCACCTATGGACTCCTTCTCTAATTGCTTGAAGCTAAGGATGTCAATCGGTAGGGATTCTATGCGTTCCATAAGGGAGAACGAATAAAAAAAGTCAACTCTAAGTTCTTCCCAATTACCGGTCGTACTGCCTATCGTGCGGGTGTACCATTGCTCCGCCTTCCTTGTGAGACAGAGAGAGGAAACAACTTCTACCACAATGTTTCCTGTGTCATACCTGGGATTACCAAACATGAACACAGTTCCTCAAACTTTTGCAGATGATCGTCGGGATTTTCATGGATTGCTCCAGAGAAAGGTTGAGTCCGAAACATGGCTATAATTCGAGGATGGAGTCCGTAGCCAAATGAAGGGGTTGATCTTGAAGTTGGTAAGTGCTTATAGAACTCACCCCTTGGTAGAGAGAGTTGTTCAATGGATAGCTTCTCCATGGGTAGCGGGGGTAAAGGTAGAATCAAAGAAAAGAAAATGGTACGAGGGAGAACTAGGTCTGAAGAGAATATAGCAGCCGTTCCCCCGGCAACGGCGCCAGAAAGCTTGTTGACGTTTCTTAGCGTCACGAATAAATCCGCAAGCGCACAAATGACGTTGTAGCTTTCACCCAGGAGTATTCCAAGGGTATCGTATCCACTGAGTAACGTGTGTATATTCTCTAAGGTTCAGGTTCATCCAAGGGCACTACACCAGCTAGAGGCAAGGAGTAGAGAGGATACCTAAGGCTAAGAATCAATGGTAAGATAGAACTATCCTAATTGTTCACGTCGGGCTACTGGCTTCCCCTAGAACAAGACTGTTGAGCTCCAGTACTGTGGCATTGGGATAAACCCGAACAAGAAGGGATCCGCTGGATAGACAGGTCTGTCACCACCTGCTACCTACCTCATCTAACCATGGGATATACCACAACTAACAGGTAAGATCTGATCTAGACACCACGTCTATATCATCCTTTACTAACTCTAGAATCGTACTTATTCTAGAGGCATCCACTACACTAGTGAACTATTGATCCGGCAAACAACTAGGTGAAACTAGCTCTACACTTAACTAAGAAACTAAAGCACAGAAGAAGTCACGAACACTTACTATGATTGATAAGCATTCGTCGAGGTACAAGCTGGAGAAGAGCGCTGGTGTGCACACCGGCTCCTCCCTGACTCCTCCTCACTCTCTCCCTAATTCCTAAGCACTACCTAAACAGCACTAGGCCTCTAAAGAAGACTTCAAGCTCCAAAAGTGAGAGAGGATGGAGAGGTGAGTTGTGTCCTCTTTAGAAGCCCCTCCCCTTGTATTTATAGGGGTGAACCAGGGTGCTCTCGGCCGATAATTGAGGGGACTCACGCAGAACCGCCTTTGGGAAGAGCTAAGGAGCCGCCACATGGAAGGATTAACTCGGTGAGGTTGGTCCTGGTTCGGCCGACCTACCTGCGTCGACCGACCTAGGTTTGGCTCCGGCCGGCCTCATCTTTGGGCAGGAAGCTGGTAAGTGGGTCCTATGGTCCCTGGTGAGTGAATTGGCGCATCCCTATGTCGGTTGCATGCTCTAGTGGGCCCTTTGATCCTGGTGACGCCGAATGCTTGCGCCTGATTGGTCGGAGTGGTGTTGCCTTGGATCGCCGGTGTGTTGCCTTGCTCTTGAGGTGTGTTTCCTAGTTTGCTTGAGCTGCATACACATATTTACCAACACATATAGAATTTGGTAATTAAAAACCTACTCTTAGTTTGTCAGCGTGCTCTGATCTGTCGACATTTTGTGGCATGGATTCTTGAGCTTGTTTTACCTGCATTTCCTGCCCAATGCCCTACATTGCAAAATCTCCAAGGGAAATGTGGAAATGAAATTATTTGGGTTAAATATGCAGGTTAAGTATGCCAGTCATCCCAGATTTAGGATCAAATTGATGCTCAAAATTGATCCATAGCGAGCGTCAACAATAATGCAAAACTCTAAATTATTCTCGAGATGTTGACGGATGATGGTCGAATAACGGCCGTCAACACGCCCCCAAGCTTAAACTCTTTCTCGTCCTTGGGCAAGGCTTAAAACTTAGGCTCGGCGGATCAGGAGTTGCATCAATGTCCACCCCCTGCAGGTACCTAGTGCATAGCAAATTACTCATACTCGTTTGTACCTGAGGATGCTGATCGTACTTTGGTTTGGAGTGTGGGGCTTAGTCACAATTCTTCCCTCGCCTTGAGCGGTTGAGAGACTGAACAGTTTCCACTGGAGTTTTTCTGCTACCTATTCAGGTTCCTTCTCAGAATTTTGATTGTTTTTCAAAAGAATGGTTTTGAGAATCCCCAGTGGCACTCTCAAGGTTGCTCAAGGTGTATAATCCTCACCATAGTCGGAACTTGACCATCTTCTTCCTACTTCTAAGGCTGATATGTGGAGCTTATGGGTAGGAGGAGTGTCGCATACCTTGGTTTACCTTTATTGCCGAGCCGAAGAGTTGTTCGAAGGAGGTAAGTACCCGATCAAATTCCGATCTTGTGGAAGATGTAATTTTCAGGGGAGAGGGAGGGAATGGACTCACACTATAAATATTTTTGGTCTTTTATTCGTACTCCTGAGCTCTTTTGATTTTTTGAGAGTATGGGTTCTATCTCTTTCTTCTTTCTCATACTCATTTTTTTTTCAGGATAGCCCATACTCTCATGATATAGATGGATACACGAGCGGAGTGACGGATTGCATAGACCTTTTATGGATGTGTTCACGATGGAGATTTTGGGCTGTGGTATGGATGTGATATCTAGCGATGGTGGATGTCAATACCTGGAGTAGGTGATCGACAGGCCAGATGACTTTTGAGGCTAGCAAAACAATGGGTATGCAAAGGGGAAAGATCGGTAGATGGCAGGTACCTTTCCTCGGACGGACTCACTATTCAACAAGGCTCAAAGCAACTCAAGATAGCGTATGTGGCTTAAAATGGCAGTAAATGTGTATTGCTCTGGATGGGACATTTAAAACAAAGGGGAACTCTTTACCATGTTTTTATTTTCAAAGAAATTCCAAGAGGTTCCCTACTAGAGCATGCAGTTTTATCCCAGTTTCACTATCTCAAATTTCTCAACAACTTAGGCATGAAAATCATGTTCATGCTCCACAAATCCAAAACAAGGTTTACCAACAAGATCAAGCACTAAGCAAGTAACAAGCTATAAACGAGGCACTTGCAGAACATGAACAGAGCAACTATTCATCATTTTCGAAGGTAGAGCTTGCATGGATTTCTATACATATGAGTTGGGAGTTCATTTTATTCATATATTAGCATGGCGACTTCAGAACGAAAAGGATAGGTTGGACGACTTACCTGGATACTCCCCCAAGCTTCAATGAAGCTCAGTCCTGGGTGCTCCCCCAAGCTTCAATGAAGCTCAGTTCTGCTAGCTTGGGTCCTGTGGTTGATGCTGGTACGGGTATGGCGGCGGTGGATATGGATAGTAGTGCGGTGGGTACGGATAGTACTGCTACCGGCGTGGCTGCTGCTGAGGGTTGTGTTGCTGCCGCGGTGGATACGGGTAAGGAGGATATGGGTAGTGCTGTTGTCGTGGATGTTGTGGCTGCTGAGGCTGCTGTGGTGGATGCAAGTGTGCTGGCCGAGGCCTAAGTGGGTAAAGATGCTGGTGGTGTCATGGAGTAGAGAGGTGTTCATACTCTAGTTCTGCTGGGTGAGCTCGGTGTTGTGTGCAAGGTCGATGTTGAGCTTGTCCTGCTGCTGCCCCATGGTGTTGACCCGAGTCGTGAGATCGGTGATCCCACGCATGATCGGGTTTTTGTACCCGTAGCATGCTGAGCTCGATGGACCAACCTGCGGACCATAAGAATCCTTCATACCTGGGGGGGTAGTAGGGTTCTTGGGTTGCACCGTATTCGGATGTTCCTCCAGCAGTGCTCGTACCTCCCTGAGTAAAATATTCATATGTTTCTTCGAAGTTCATGTGGGAGGTTCCAACATGGTGAGAGGGCTCTGCTTGTTCTTGCTGCTGAGTGCTCGATCGTGTTTGTTGCCGAGTTGTTGTATCGGCAATGCTGTGACGAGCTGCTCCTTTTTCTGCATCTGCAAAAGATAACTTTTCACCGTGTAGAGAGAGAGTCTCGAGCAAGGGAGCTCGAC
This sequence comes from Panicum miliaceum, assembly GCA_032594955.1. Lineage (NCBI taxonomy): Eukaryota > Viridiplantae > Streptophyta > Magnoliopsida > Poales > Poaceae > Panicum > Panicum miliaceum. The sequence continues at coordinate 16,549,356 of CM064068.1, forward strand.
CTCTCTATTGTACCCGAGCTAAGTCATTGTTGGCGCTAAAATCGGCCGGATAGGAATCGGCCGATGGTCTTCAGCGTCGGACACACGACCCGGGAGAATCTGCTTAGCTCCTGTTCGGGTTATTGCTCTGGTGCGGTTCGCGCGGCGTGCCAGTCAATCTGACCTGTTGATTGACAAGGAAATAAAGTATTAAATTCCAGGTGCGTCGATCGGCTGGAGTTCCGATCTGTCCTGAGGAGCGCGTCGGCGGCGAATCGGCCGATTTGCTGAAAATATGATCGGCTATGGATCAGCCGATAATCGTGTAGTAATTGTAAAGAAAACTGCTGGAGCGATCTAAACGATTACTACAGAGGCAACACTTGAAATAGATCTAATCGGCTGTAAGATGATGAATCGAGGAAGAATAATGACGAAGCCGATTGCTCTGATCTCAAGCTGGATAACTGGTGATAATACTAGAACAACAGGTAAAACTTGCAATTCTAGTAAATATGGATAACTCGTGAATAAATCCAAACGAAACCACAGCGATGCGCCCGTAGTTAAAGCTCGGATGTTACTCGGTAAGCGGAACCTACCAATTGGCCGGAGATCAGGTTGATGCAGCCCTGCCAATCCGTACGAACTCGTGAAGGAATAAAAATATTGGCGAAGTTGCCGACTTGAAAGTAAATTGCTGGAAAAGTAGAAATATTGTTGTCGATTGATGTGTTGATCATTTTTGCAAGACCCTGACGACTCCTATTTATACCCTAAAACTAGGACTCCTGGTCGATCACGACTTGTTACAACCTTATTTAAACAACAGGAAAACTACTATATCTATAAGAACTTTAAAAGGAAACGGACTCCCGCAGAATCTTCCGCCGTCGTTCCCTAATCCAATCAGGATTCCCTTCAATTGCTCCTTGACCGACTTAGCGTGCCTTGTTAACCAACTTTTGACCAGGACCCTCCGAAATAGTCCCATCCTGTTAGCGCAGGCTGTATCACCAATCGGCCGATTTCCTACTGTTACCTCAATCGGCCGATTCCTTACTGTAGCCTTCAGATCTGCCGCATCGGCCAATCTTCTCCTCCTAACGCCGATTCAACACGTGTCAAAATCTGGCGTCAACACATGCCCCCCATTTTCGGAGTAAAATATAACTTTTTCTTCGAAACTCTTTCTTTAATCCTTCCCTCCGAAACGGGCGCAGTAAAATCTCCTTCCGTTCCGCGGCACAATGATTGCAATTTCCTCGAACCGAGCGCGCGAAACGACCGCTCCTCTGGAACTCGTGTAGACAGCGCGGTAAAAATACCATCTTTGCCCTCGCTTCCCTGATTTTTCTTAAGTACTGGCTTTCTCCGCCTATCCTTTCCCACGAATCTAGCATTCTCTTCCATCGAACCATTGTTCTTCTTCCTCCAAGCTCTCTCGATCTCCAAGCGCTTCCCCCTTTCCGGCGATCTCATCCACGGCCTGCTCCAACCCACCAATGGCGTCACCATCGGCGATCACTCCATCTACAGAGGCTCCATCGGCAACTCCTTCGGCGGCAGCGGCCCAATCGGCGGCTTCCCCAGCGGTCTCATCGGCGACGATGACCTCCATCCCAGAGGTAAATGCTCGAAATTTTCTCCTTTTCGCCTTTTTACTGCTTCAGTATTCTCCGGACCCTCTCTCAGTTTCTTCCCCTTTCCCCTTTTTTAGGCACTTAGGCACCGAATCACTATTCCTCTCTCAGAATCCCCTGACCTCATCTGTTTGGGCCCTATGGGGAACCCTGATCCAACGGACCTGATCAGCTTAGAAACCCATAGGATCCCTTTTAAGCAATCATCTATGGATTTAGATCACTGGGTAGGCACTTTCAGATCCTGGCCAAATGAAACACCGGGGTGGAGAGATTGGTACCAGAGGGTAGCCGGATCTTGGAAGGTTCAGTGGGAAGAACTAAAAATCGGCCAGTGCATAGACTTATCTTTGTCTCAGATGGAAAGAAACGAACCTCTGGTCATGGCAGCTTCTTATTTTTGGTCCGATGCACTTAATGCGTTCTTTTTCGGACACGGACCTATGACCCCGACCTTGGCCGATATTCTGCTGTTGACCGGTCTCGATGTCTCCTCCGCCGATACCCCTTTCAATTATCTGTTCAAGCCATCACACCGGCTGGAGACCAAAGGAATCGGCGGGTGGAAAGGATATATTAGCAAAAACATGAAGACCGGGACAGTTTCACAGAGGGAGCATACTGCCTTTTTGATGATGTGGCTGGAAAAGCATTTCTTCTGTGGCAGAGCAGTTGGCCCCTCTTCAAACACTCAAGCTTTGGCAGAGACTTTATCACAAGGATCGGCCATCCCCCTTGGAAAACATTTGCTGGGATCGGCGTATTACCTGATGCACCAAATCGGCACCAAGCTGTCGAAGGGGGAGCCGATCGGGAACCCTGGTGGTCCTTGGTGGTTCATCACCCTCTGGCTCAATTTACACATGAGCAAGGTTTCTCAGCAACGGATAGAGACAAAAACCTTCCCCAATATCGAGTCAGAGGAGAATCCATTAGTCCATCGCCGCTGCAGATCTTTTGGAGAAGCGGTATCGGCGTTCCCCGGCTGCCAATTTACTGCTACCCGCACAGCTGAGTACTTCAGATGTTTTTACAATGGCCTTAGTGAAGAAACGATCAGCTGGTACCCATATCAGGCAGTAGAGCCGATTTTTGAATTACCCATATGCTATGACTTTTCCACTCATACTTTTGACAGAGAGCTTATGGATGTCTTGATCAAACCGGGGATTCTGCCAGCCAACTTCTTCTCAGGAAAGGACTCTCCCACCTACGAATTCTACAATCCATCGGCTGCGGCAAGGCAACTGGGTTTCGGCCAACTGCCGATTCGGGTCTACTTCACCGGTCAGGCGAAATTCAGAGATGGTCTGACCTCAAGTCTTGATTACAGTCGGCTGTGCGATCTAGTACCCGATTCCAGTACTATTGACCTGAATAATTGGTCAGTTGCCTCTTTTGCCACCCAGCAATTCAAATTACGGTGGGCAGAATGGAAGCAACACCTTTTCTGTAAATCTCCATCGTCTTACTGCAACATTCTGGACCCAGAGAACATTGATCCAAATGCAGCGGTATGTCCTTTTTCTCAGCCGATTCCAATGCTATTTCCTTCTACATTGTCATCTTGTTATTAACTCATGTTCATCTCTTCAGTCTGAAAGCCATATCCCTCCGATGCGGAGCCGAAGCGGCCGGCCGATTGATAGTCATCACCAATACACGCCGTATCCACTTATCGGCTTCCATGCTCCAACTGTCAAAGATATCACCACTGGCCGATCGAAGCGAGCACCGAAAAGGCCAACATCAAAGATAACCAGCCGTCGGGTGCGAGTTCGCATTGGATCGGCCGATCAAACGGCAATAGCATCGGTTGAAATTCCCCGTATTGGATCGGCCAGCCAGATGGCAGTGGTATCGGCCGAGACTTCCCGCATCGGATCGGCCGACCAAGTAGTGGTGACACCAGCCGAGACTCCAATTCCTTTATCTTTGCCGGTTGTCGAGATGGCTGATCCCCAAGTCACTGCTGAGGTCGGGGCAGCTGCAGCATCACTATTAGTAGAAGCTGTTCAGGTAATCTTATTTATCTCATATATTTCTCCAAATCTTCCACTGACATCAATTCTATTCTTCTGCCAGGCTGAACAAGTTATCCCACCGCAGTCTCCGCAACAATCGGCCACGTCCCAAGTGGGAACCGAGACTCCAACAGCTCCTATCATCGAGGTAAACTATCTCTTACCTTAAATTCTTAATTCTCAGAAAACGTAACCGATCTTGATGCAGGCCGATTTGGGTATGCCAACTACAACCCCACAACAGGCATCGGCCGGGAGATCCACAGAGGCATGGCAAATTTCTGTCACCATCTTACTTCAATTTCCCATAGCATATTCACAGGATCTTCTTTTATGTCTTTTTCAGGAAGCTGGTCCAAGTGTAGCGCCAATAATCGTTGAATCCTCCTCTTCCGACGAGCCAAATGTACCAGTCCCTGAGACAAGGGAGACACACTTCCAACGGTGCAGGCAAGGGAAATTCGCTTTAAGGAGGTAACAAACTTACCATCAGAATCGGCCGATTTCCTTTCACTGCTTGCCTACCCTTTACTTTATTTCCTCACAGGAGCAAGATACCCCCAACAACAGCATCTTCTCTTTTGCCGTCTCCTTGGCCGATGACGAAGAAATTGCTTCACACCCAATTCCATCGAGCTCCACCTCCGACGATGTCCGCGCCAAGCTCGAAAGCATGCGCACTCTCCTTCAAGACGACATCGGCCGATTGGTAGAAGATGCATCGCCGATTCGACGACTTTTCAACGAGATCAAAGGTCGAATCCCGGAAGAAGTATCAGAAAATTTAGCGTATGCTGCCTATATAGAGGGCATGCAGATTCTGATTTCCAGGGCGCTGCGCCATATGGCCGATCGTGCTCAGATGGCAAAAACTCAGGAGGAGGTCGATTCATACAAGCACCGGACTCAGGAAGTACACCACAGGATCAATTTCCTTGAAAACTGCCGTCCGGACATCGTCGGCGCAATAGATCGGCTGAAACGGAGGAGAGCAGAACTGGCCAAGGAGATGGAACAGATAACCAAAGAGATAGCTGCCGAAGAAAAGAAGCTCCAAGAACTCCCATCCATCATCAGCGAACTGAAGCAAGAAAGGCAGCATCTGGCCCGCGAAACGATAAAGCTTCGTCGCCGTATGTCAGAAGTACCAGGATCGGCCGACGATGATCAGAGAGTACTAGACTCGGCCGATCGGATTAGACGACAAGCTATTGTAGCCATAGACGCTTTCCTTGGGTTGTAAAGAATATGTTAAACATTTATTGCTCCTTCAATGCCACTGCGCCGATTTGGTTCTGAACTGCTCCTTTAGTCTGCTTTGCATTTATGTATGTATTTACTCCGATAGGACGTGTCTCACCATCCATCTATCTCCCCTTCATTTATAAGTAAACCATTCACCGTCTCCAGAGTCATACGCATCACTTATCCTCTCTCCCCCTTTTACTGTCCAAACTGAACGGCAAGATGTCTTCTTCGTCCTCTTCATCTTCTTCCTCTGTCAACCAGGTATGAACTCCTCTTCTGCCTTTCTCTCAAGCATCTCAATCGCTCTGATGCCGGGTAACCCCTTTTATTTCTGTTTTAGCCGAAACGTCTCAGCCCCGGTCTAGAACGAGCGATAGAAATCATGCATTCAGAAGAGCCACTATCACAGGCAGACAGAAATCTGATAAGAGCTCATGCTGAGGAACTCAGAGATCATGTCCCCGTTGCTGTCCAGGAATACTCGGACCTTATAGATGCTCATTTTTTGGTCCGCAAGCGACCATCTTCCAAAAAAAGTTCTCCACTTCCTTGTAAAGCCAAAACTAAAGTCGCCATGGAAGATCTGGAGGAGAAGAAGACCCGCCTGCTGAAAGAACTTTGCAACCAAGCTGAAACTGGAGCCACTGCAGAGGACCCGAAAGAGAAAAGGCTCACCCTTATGATAAAACTGGGTCGCATCGAGAGAGAAATCCAGCGTAGGCGTAGTCAGTAGACACATCGGTATTTTTATTCTAAGGGCAACTTGTACCATGTCGGCCATGTAATCTGTCATTTCCATCCAATAACGAATCCCAATGTTTCCACCAGATGTGTAGACAAAAACCGATGAGAAATCGGCCATGTTATCTTGATATATTTTGTTGCGAGTTATGCATCTACCCAAATGCTCGGATAGTACCTCTTCAGATATCGCCCGTTTAAAGCTCTTGGGAATTCCTCCCCTTCGACTGTCTCCAGAATATATGCATTCCCAGGGGCACATCGGCCGATTCTATACGGCCCTTCCCAAGTGGGTGACCATTTACCGAATTTGGGATCTTTGGATCCTATCGGCAGCACCAACTTCCATACCAAATCTCCCTGAGAGAACTGTTTAACTTTGACCTTTTTGTCATACCATCTGGCCACCCTTTTCTTGTTTTCTTCTATACTAATCAGGGCTCTCAACCGTAAACCTGCCGAATCGTCAAGTTCATCTTTCATTAGAAAGGAATAGTCATCGGCTGTTAACTGATCTTGTAACGATATACGTCTTGACCCTGTCCTTATCTCCCATGGCAAGACCGCCTCATGACCATAAACCAACTGATAAGGGGATATTTTAGTGGCTCCATGACAAGCCATCCTATATGCCCATAAAGATTCAGCCAAAGACATATGTCACTTCTTGGGTTGCTCTTCTATCTTTCTCTTGATTAGCTTGATTATCCCTTTATTAGACGATTCTGCCTGGCCATTGGCTTGAGCATAGTACGGAGAAGAGTTTAATAATTTAATCCCATATCGGCGGCGAACTCTCCGAATTCTCCAGAAGTAAACATTGTCCCTTGATCAGTTGTGATGGTTTGAGGAATACCAAATCGATAAATAATATGGTTTTTAACAAATTCAATCATATCGGCCGATGTCACGTTCCTTAAAGGAACTGCCTCCACCCACTTAGTAAAATAATCTGTGGCCACCAATATGAACTTATGCCCCTTGCTTGATGGAGGATGAATCTGTCCGATGAGGTCTATGCCCCAACCCCTGAACGACCACGGCTTAATTACTGGATTCATAGCCGATGCTGGCGCGCACTGTACATTGCCAAACTTCTGACAGTCTTGGCATCCTTTGTAGTACTTGAAACAATCCTCAAGGATGGTCGGCCAGTAATATCCATTGTTCCGGATCATCCATTTCATTTTGTGAGCCGATTGATGGGCTCCGCACACGCCCTCATGGATTTCTCCCATCAGAACCTTTGCCTCTTCTGTTCCCAGGCATTTGAGAAGAACTCCATCAATCGTCCGATAAAACAAATCATCCTCAAGCAACACATATTTTGTAGCCTGAAAACGTGTTCGCCGATCCACTTTTTGGGATGGATTTCTCAAGTAATCGGCGATTTCCTTTCGCCAGTCATCGGCCGCGAGCTCTAGCGTCATATCGGCCGATACCCGGAAGCATGTTGGGCCAGTCTGTTAGCCTCTTCATTATAATCCCTGGGGATATGCTCAATTATTGCAGACTTGAACTCTTTTAAAAGTTGAAGGCAATCCTCATAATAAATCCTCAAGATATCATCCTTGCACTCAGATCGCCCCGTCAACTGATCCACAATGAGCATGGAATCTCCAAAAATTTCGACTGCATCAGCTCTGACTTCTCTTAATAATTGGATGCCTTTCAGAACAGCTCGATATTCCGCCTGATTATTAGTTGCGGAGGCTTCTATCGGCAGAGAGAAATTATAACTTGCCCCCCGAGGCGACACAAGAACAATGCCGATTCCTGATCCGACCCCACACGAAGAACCATCAAAATATAGAGTCCATGGAATTGGTTCAACATTGGCGATTTCTGATCCACAATGCTGAACTACGAAATCGGCCATCACTTGACCTTTGACAGCTTTGGCCGATTCGTACCTTAAGTCGAATTCTGACAAAGCCAGGATCCATTTTCCAACCCGTCCTTTCAAAATCGGCAACGATAGCATATACTTCACCACATCATCCTTGCATACGACTATGCATTCTGCCGATAACAAATAGTGCCTGAGCTTGGTACATGAGAAGTATAAACACAAGCATAGCCTCTCCACCGGGGAATATCTTGTTTCGGCGTCTAGGAGTCTTCTGCTGACATAGTATACCACTCGTTCTTTCCCCTCAAACTCCTGTACCAACGCCGATCCAATAGCTTGTTCATCAGCCGATAAGTATAACTTGAACGGCTTACCAGGCTGTGGTGGAACCAATACCGGAGGTGAAACTAGATAGTGCTTGATATTCTCTAGTGCCTTGCGCTGTCCTTCTCCCCATATGAATTCCTAGTCGGGCTTTAATTTCAATAGAGGGGTAAAAGCCTGAATACGTCCTGACAGGTTGGATATGAATCTTCTGATAAAATTGACCTTGCCAATGAGGGACTGTAGCTCAGTTTTATTTTGTGGGGCCACCACTTTGTTGATGGCGTCTATGGTCTTGCGGTTGACTTCTATCCCGCGCTCATGGACCATGAATCCTAAGAATTGCCCAGCTGATACACCAAATGCACACTTGTTTGGGTTCATCTTCAACCCATGTTTCCTTGTGCATTCCAGTACTTCTTGCAAATCGGCCAGATGGTCTTGGTGACCTTTTGACTTGACCACGACGTCATCTATATAAATTTCCACCGATGAACCAATGAGCTTGTGGAAGATGTAATTCATGGCCCGTTGATACGTAGCACCGGCGTTCTTCAACCCGAAAGTCATAACAACCCATTCAAATAAACCAAGATGACCTGGGCACCTAAAAGCCGTTTTTGAAATATCTTCTTCGGCCATTAATATCTGATTGTACCCTGCATTCCCATCCATAAAACTTATGACTTTGTGTCCTGCGGCAGCATCCACCAAGATATCGGCCGTTGGCATCGGATATCCATCCATTAGCGTAGCCTGATTTAAGTTCCTGAAATCGATGCACACACGTAACTTTCCATTCTTTTTGTATACGGGCACAATATTAGAAATCCACTCGGCGTAGCGGCATTGCCGAATAAATCCTGCTTCAATCAACTTTCTAATCTAAGCCTTTATATTAGGTAGAATCTTGGGGTTACACCGTCGTGCAGGTTGCTGATATGGCCGATATCCTGATTTTATAGGTAACCGGTGTTCAACAATAGACCGGTCTAGTCCTGGCATCTCATGATATTCTCAAGCAAAGCAATCCTTGAACTCTTTTAATAAACTTATCAATTTACATTTGTACTCAGGATCCAAATTAGCACTAATGTACGTCGGTCTTGATTTGCTGCTATCTCCCAAATCTACCATCTCCAATAAATCGGCCGACGTAAACCCATGCCCAAGCTTCCCATCTTCTCGGACGAGCTGATCCATTTATTCTGAATCTTCAGAGCCGACTGCTTGGATCAGCTGTAGACCGAAATCGGACACTTTCAAGAAGTCAGTGTCCCAAGTCCTGCCAGATATACACTTGACGTGCTCGCAGCTCCACTGTTGCGTGTCGGTCACTGCAACGCTGTAGACGGAATCGGCAGCGACTATCTCTGTGCTGTCGCCGACCCATTGCACAAGGCATTGATGCATTGTAGATGGGACACAGCAGTTTGCGTGTATCCAGTCGCGACCAAGCAGCATATTGTAGGACCCCTTGCCATTAATAATGAAAAAAGTGGTAGGGAGGGTCTTACTGCCGATGGTGAGGTCGACGCAGAGCGCTCCGCGGGCGGGTGACACGTTGCCTTCGAAATCCTTCAGCATCATGTCCGTCTTGGTGAGATCTTCATCGCCCTTGCCTAGCTTGCGAAACATAGCATACGGCATGATGTTAACTGCAGCGCCTCCATCTACTAGTAATCTGGTGACGGGTCTTCCGTTGACGTAGCCTTTGAGAAACAACACTTTAAGATGCTGTCGTTTTTCCTCTTCTAGTTTCTCAAACGTAGCCGTCATCGGCTCCAACACTAGTTGTGCCATTTGTTCCTCCTCCGTTCGTGTCGCTTTATCTCGATCGTTGGGCGCCATGAACTCCATCGGCAGTATGAACACCATATCGATTTCGGCTGCCGATTCTTGATTACTTGTTTCCTGATTATTTTTCTTTGGGCGCCACACTCGAGACTTAACATTTCTTTTCTCTGGCACCTGCCTCTGTTCTTCTTCTTGATGCTCCCACTGGCGTAGGCGTTGGATCCTTCCCTTCTGGGATCTGGATAGGCCATCGGGACACCACCTGGGATTTGCTGGTTTGGCCGATGATCTGGCGTGTTCCCAATCTGGTTCCCTTCCTAGAGGATCCTTGTCTGATACCCTGTCATCGGCCATCTCTTCCAGCCGATCGTGCGCGCTGATCCTGCCCCCTAGTCCATCCCGCTGGCCGATCTTGCCTTTTGACCGGTGGTACTGGTCAACTCTGCCCCCCAGCCGATCATGCACCAAAACACGCTGTTCCTCTTGTCCGCGCTGATTTCTGCTGATCGGCTCGGATCCTCTGTCCCTAGAGTGTGGCTTCGGGCGATCGTTGCAGCTCAATCCGTTACACTCCGGAAAGTTATCGGCAGACGGCAATCTGATGTCGTTCTCCCAGCAGTGGATGAAGAACGGACATTGCCAGTGATCTTCATGCCGGCGTATCATCTCTTCCTGGTATCTTGCTTGATCTTGCTGCTGCCGATACTTACTGAGTAAGAATTGGGAGGTGACGGGCTTGCGTGGTCGTTTTGGCCCCCGCCTGTTCCTTTTGATTTCTTCCGTCGTGATCTGCCTCCTGGGATCGATGGCGCCGCCTCTTCTTGCCGATTCTGACGTCAGCACCTTGGTTTGACTTGAATTTCCTTCAGCATTAACCATGTTGGCCGGGAAGGGATGCTGATCTATCTTCATCGATTTTGCCGATTTAGCTGGAGTCTCAAATTTAAGCCGCCCCTGCTCGATGGCCGATTGTATCTGCTGACGGAAGACTTTGCATTCATTTGTATCATGAGAAGTGGCGTTGTGCCACTTGCAGTATTTCATCTTCTTAAGTTGATCGGCTGAAGGGATGGTGTGATGCTGAGATAGCTTAATCTGCCCTTCCTGAAGCAATAAATCGAAAATTTTATCGGCCTTTGACGTGTCAAAGCCGAATGTCTCTGGCTCCTTCTTCCCAAAAGGGCATGATATCGGTTTTTTCCCTTTGACCCATTCTGCCAGGCCGATTTCCTCTTCCCCATCGGATTCAGATCCTTCCAAGTATGCCACCTTCTTCTGGAAAGTCCTCCGCTGTTCAAACGGTCGGACCTCTTGTCCTGACAATCGGTGGATGATTTGGCTCAGGCTTTCAAACTCTGTGGCAAGAGGCCTTGAAAAGCGATATCGGCCAACTGTGCATCGGTCAGAGCCAGACTGTAGCATTTGTTCCGACTTCCCTGAACCTCTGTATATATCCCGTCACTGGTTCATCGCTCCTTTGCCTGAGGCTAGTCAAATCTGAGAGCTTCATCTCGTGTACTCCTGCGTAGAAGTACTTGTGGAACTGTTTCTCCAGATCGGCCCATGTAACAATAGAATTTGGCGGCAAGGTGGTGAACTATTGGAAGGCCGATCCGGACAGAGACGATGAAAACAAACGCACCCTCAGAGCATCTTGCGTGGCAGCCTCCCCGCACTGGATGATGAATCGGTTGATATGCTCCACAGTGGATGTATCGTCCGTCCCTGAGAACTTGGTGAAATCAGGAACTTTGTAGCGGTGTGGGAACGGCAGCAAGTCATAGGCCGATGGATATGGCGTCTTGTAGGTGTAAGTTTGAACTTTTGGCTTCAATCCAAACTAATCCTGGATTACTTCTGCTATTCTTGCTGTCCAGTCCACCTGTTGCTGATGAACAGCTGTTCGCGGTGCAGGCATGTGCTGAAGAGCTGGCACGGCTGGGTGATGAATCGGTGAACTTTGCTGAGCGGCCGATAGTTGATGGCGAAGTGAGTCTGCCCCCCCATCGTATGTCATCGTTGGCGCCGTGCCTCTGAATGCTTCTACAGTGCTTGCCCCCCTGCCGATTTCTGATGAGATCGGCTGATACTGGGGGACCGTCAGCCGGGCGGCCGATTGGTGCGGCACCTGGATTGAATAACTCCCATATCCGTTCGTTGGCTCGGGAAAATACATCGGCGCCGATGTTCTCCAAGGTACCGAGCTTGTGGGCAGCGATTGCACAGAAGCAATCTGGACGGGTTGAAGCGGTGTCTGTGATGGGAGACATGGTGCACTGCTGTATCTCGGAGACGCTGGGGGCAATGGAGAGTTGTACCCCTCGCGTTGCGTCAATATCGGCTGAGGAGCCGATTGGGACGTGTATGGTAAGCTTCTGCCTCGCAGAGTGATTGGCGGGGCATATGCTGGTCCCTGATAGCCTTGAACTGCTCCGCTGGCCAGAGAGCTGACGACGGCGTTATATACCGTGTTGGTCATCACTGAAGATTGGTCGATGAACGCCTGATAAACGCATTGTTGGATCATCTCTGACATCTTGCCCGAGTCCTCAGCAATGGTGATGTGGCGGGCAACTAGAATAGGAGCCTTCTTGACCGCCTCCCTGCTTCTGGTACGACTGAACGACTGGAGATACATCTTCTTGTAATCTTCTAGATGTTTGGCCAATTCTTCCCTCTGGTCGTCCTTGAGATCCGCTTCTGTGACCTCAATGATGTTACTGTTGGAGATTTCTACGTTCTTCGACATATCAGATCTTGGATGGTCCCACTGGGCGTGCCAAAAGTGTGTTGGCGCTAAAATCGGCCGGATAGGAATCGGTCGATGGTCTTCAGCGTCGGACACACGACCCGGGAGAATCTGCTTAGCTCCTGTTCGGGTTATCGCCCTAGTGCGGTTCGCGCGGCGTGCCAGTCAATCTGACCTGTTGATTGACAAGGAAATAAAGTATTAAATTCCAGGCGCGTCGATCGGCTGGAGTTCCGATCTGTCCTGAGGAGCGCGTCGGCGGCGAATCGGCCGATTTGCTGAAAAGATGATCGGCTATGGATCAGCCGATAATCGTGTAGTAATTGTAAAGAAAACTGCTGGAGCGATCTAAACGATTACTACAGAGGCAACACTTGAAATAGATCTAATCGGCTGTAAGATGATGAATCGAGGAAGAATAATGACGAAGCCGATTGCTCTGATCTCAAGCTGGATAACTGGTGATAATACTAGAACAACAGGTAAAACTTGCAATTCTAGTAAATATCGATAACTGGTGAATAAATCCAAACGAAACCACAGCGATGCGCCCGTAGTTAAAGCTCGGATGTTACTCGGTAAGCGGAACCTACCAATTGGCCGGAGATTAGGTTGATGCAGCCCTGCCAATCCGTACGAACTCGTGAAGGAAGAAAAATATTGGCGAAGTCGCCGAATTGAAAGTAAATTGCTGGAAAAGTAGAAATATTTTTGTTGATTGATGTGTTGATCATTTTTGCAAGACCCTGACGACTCCTATTTATACCCTAAAACTAGGACTCCTGGTCGATCACGACTTGTTACAACCTTATTTAAACAACAGGAAAACTACTATATCTATAAGAACTTTAAAAGGAAACGGACTCCCGCAGAATCTTCCGCCGCCGTTCCCTAATCCAATCAGGATTCCCTTCAATTGCTCCTTGACCGACTTAGCGTGCCCCGTTGACCAACTTTTGACCAGGACCCTCCGAAATAGTCCCATCCTGTTAGCGCAGGCTGTATCACCAATCGGCCGATTTCCAACTGTTACCTCAATCGGTCGATTTCTTACTCTAGCCTTCAGATCTGCCGCATCGGCCAATCTTCTCCTCCTGACGCCGATTCAACACGTGTCAAAATCTGGCGTCAACAGTCATAAACAACGAGTTACCTGGCCCCTCGCTCATCATGTGCCCCTGCACAAAATGCTCCACGCCTACCTTGAGCTGGCACTCATCCTCCCATGGCAAGTAAGTGACTTGGGCATTGTCCAGTGCCTTGACATGCGTAGCAATACGCATGACCAAGGTGGTTATGTCAATGGGACTTCTGCCGGTGATCATCTTCTACTAGTGAGCAAGCATGTTCAGGACTGGGGAGAGCTTTTATCTTCTTTGCCATTGCAAAGAGATATTGCAGTTCGAGGAGAGTGCAAAGGCGCAGGTCAGAGCGCGGGTGCACCACCATACAAATCCACTTTGCTAACATCCTGAGAGTAGGGTTATGGATAGAGACTATGCTATTCTTGCTACTCACAGGTTCCTCAGAGATTTTGTTCCACCATGTGGTCCGATCATATTTATAAGTTTTAGCCAAAACACTTGGATCTAGCAAGCACTTTTTATCAAAGCCTAGGGCAACACTTAGTTCTTTCGCCGTTAACTTGTATTGCTCAACGAAGAAACGGAAATAAATTTCAGTTGTGTTACGGTTTCATCAAAACTGAGAGACATGAGGAATTCCACGTAGTTGAATGCTCGGGTCATGTCCGCCTGCAAACCCGTATTTATGAAAAAGAGGGGTTCGAAGATCCTGACGTGGTGGTACGTCTGGTTCCTCAGCAGGTCCAATGCCTCCCGTTCGTAGTCGTTCCGAAGCACGAGCGAGGACGTGGATACGGGTCTAAATGCGGCTCCTCGGCACTGCTGGGGTCGCGTCCTCCTCAGAGTCAGTATCCTGGTGACATGAGTCAACCGACATATTATCCCTGGAGGATGCCATCCCAAGCGTGCACCGAGAGCTGGAGGGGCTGAGCTTCTTGAGCTTGTTCTTCGTGGCCGTCCACATACTGCCTGCAAAAGGTTAGCGCACACACAAAAGTATACCCGAAGGACTAAACAAAAGGGGTTAGTCATTAGTTGTCCTTGTGGGGGATTAACCTTCACAAACGTTCTCGTTCAAGTGCCAAGAGTTTTATTCAAACGAAAAGGGAAATATTTTTGGTATTTATCTGTGGCTAAAGCGAGGGTTTAGCACTAATTTTATTTTGTTTTTGGTGGGTGCTAGCACTTAATTTTCCCAAGGGCTTAATTAGCTAAAGATGCTTAGAGAGGGGGAAGGGATTTCGAGCTTGGGAAAGGGCAGGAGAACCTGAGCTTCTGGTGCATCGAGGGACGTTGGGAGCGCCGGGTTTTATAGGCGCGTGGCAAAGGCAGGCCGGTCAGCCTGGGCCAGGCCGGTTGGCTCCATGGATGGCACACGGAGCTCTAGCACCCCGGTCTACACGTAGAGTGTTAGGTGAAGGTGCTTGCCATTGGTGCTGATGGGATAGGAGCGGTTAGAGGACGCCGGCCGGCGTGTATGGGGCCGAACGACCTGTCTTTGTGCCTCCTCGTGCTCATCCTTCACCTGCATGTTGCCTTCTGACCATGCTCCACTATTGCTGCTGCCTTTGCGTGATTTTCCTGCACGATGGGACGTGAATGGTGCAAGGAGGAGCCAACCATCAAAGATGGGGTTAATTAGCCCTCACAAGCACGAGAAATGGGTGGAGTGCACCATGATTCCTGTCCCTGCACGTTAGTGGACTCTCCACAAGTTGCACCCTGGCCAAAGGATGACATGTGGGGCCGGCCGACTTAGGTGGGGACGGCCGTCCTGCACTCTGGCCGAAAATTTTTCATTTTTCTATGCAATACGGAATGAAAGTAAAGTTCAAAAAATAAAGATGCTTTTTGCAGAAATTTAAACATGCCATGCTTGAAATGAAAATGAAAGGAAAATAAACTATCCTATATGAAAATGCAAGAATTGGATAACTACCATGTTACCTCGTGGCAAGAGCTCGGGTTTTGAGTCCGGAGCGGGACCCTCCATACCTTGAGTTTTTCACGCCACACTTTCTTTGTGGGCGTAACTGCTTCGATCTCTTTCTTCTCTGTTTCTAGGAATTTCTTACGTTGGATCCGTCGCTTCGCATTCTGTTGGTTGTGCACCTTGATGTCCTACTCCTGAATTCCACTACTAGAAATTGGCGCATCCGTGATGAAATTCCGCACGACGTTTCCAACTTCGTCACAGAACATGCCCCTTTTATGACGAAACCCGAGTTTCGTCAGATTTCATCGGCGGTAGCCCTCAGCCCCTACTCAACTGTGACGAAAGTACAACGAGCATCACAGAACAGCATGTTGTATCATCACGGAAAGGGTGCGCCATCAAGTCCAAGTATCTGTGTCAACTCAGGTCCACTTTAGAGGTGTGACCCGAGCGTCCAGGTGTACGAGGGCGGGCCCAGTTGGTCGACGTGGCTAACACGTGTACCTGGAGGCCCACATGTCAGGGTTGAGGGTCAAATATGTGAACGCGGGGTCTGTTGCGGAGGTGGGACCCGGCCGTACACGTGTACGTGTGCGGACCCAGCTGGCCCACGTGGCAAACAAGTGTATCTGTGGGTCCCGGTAGACACGTCCAGCATGTCTACCAGGCAGCCACGTGTGCTGAGTGGGACCCGAAGGCCCATGTGTCAGGGTTGTGGGTCAAATATGTGAACGCGGGGTCCACTGCGGAGGTGGGACAAGGCCGTCCACGTGTACGTGTGCGGGCCCAGCTGGCCGACGTGGATAACACGTGTATCTGTGGGTCCCAGTTGACAGGTCTAGCATGTCTACCAGGAAGCCATGTGTCCTAGCCTGCTGGGTTTGACCCGAAGGCCCACGTGTAAGGGTTGCGGGTCAAATATGTGAACGCGGGGTCCACTGCAGAGGTGAGACAAGGTCGTCCACGTGAACGTGTGCGGGCCCAGCTGGCCGACGCGGCTAACACGTGTATCTGTGGGTCCCGATTGACAGGTCCAACATGTCTGCCAGGCGGCCACGTGTGCTGGGTGGGACCCGAAGGCTCATGTGTCAGGGTTGTGGGTCAAATATGTGAATGCGGGGTCCACTATAGAGTTGGGACTAGGCCGTCCACGTGCACATGTGCGGGACCAGCTAATAAGGCTTGGGCCTATTTCAAAGTTGGGCCATCTGGCCCATGTTTGAGTGAGGAACCAGGATCCTCTCGATCTGGCCCAGGAAGAGAAAAAGGCCCGATGTGAAAATAGGTGTGCTGAAGGAGCCATAGAAAGGAAGGCCCAGCTGGCCGACGCGGCTAACACGTATATCTGTGGGTCCCGGTTGACAGGTCCAGCATGTCTACCAGGCAGCCACGTGTGCTGAGTGGAACCCTAAGCCCCACATGTTAGGGTTGTGGGTCAAATATGTGAACGCTGGGTCCACTGCAAAGCTAGGACCAGGCCGTCCACGTGTACGAGTGCGGGGCCAGCTAATAAGGCATGGGCCTGTTTCGAAGTCGGGCCATCTAGCCCAGGTTTGAGTGTGGAACCAGGATCCACTCAATCCAGCCCAGGAAGAGAAAAGGGCCCGCTGTGAAAAAGGGAAGGCCCAGACGGTTACTGTTCCCGCGCACGTTCCCGAGACGGTTGCCATCCCCAAGAGGGGAATTGAAGAAATATCGAAGACGGGACTTCAAGATCTACTGTAGGCCCACTCCCTTCACCATTGCACTCTCGCCCTCCTTCCAAAAAACCCTCGTCCCTTCGCCTATGACGCCAATGAGATCCCTCACCAACCTTCCAGAAGAGATCCACATCGACGTCGCCGCTCGCGTCACGGCATCATCCAGCTTCCCCATGGCCGATCTTCGTCGCCTTATAGGGGCTTGCTCTGTCGTGAGAGAAAGGGAGCGGCGCGCCGCAGCCTCCACCTGAGGCGAGCACTACGGCAGTCGGACAACGCTGAGACTCGCGAGCGACTGATCGCAAACACCTACGCCGCGGGCAACCTGGAGGCGCGCTTAATCAAGGAGATGAGGGTCATATTCCGAGAAAACGGCGGGGCTCTTCATGCGCCGCTGGATGATCTAGATCTGGCTGCCCGCAGGGGCCACAAGTCGGCGGCGTACATGCTCGCTATGCTCCTGTGGCGAGCAAATAGTGGCGCCGAGGCCGACCTCCCGGCGAAGGAGCTCCTGGCCGAGGCGGCAGATGACGACCCGGCGCTCGCCATTTTGAATGACTGCGGGCTTGCGCGTCCAGTGGAGAAAGCCTTCGACACGCTGTGGATAGAGGTATGGCCTAACTTCGACCAGCAAGTCCCTATGCCTAGCCCAGTTCCTCGTGCGGACGTTCATCAGTGCGCGTGCTGGGAGGCGATCGGATGGGTGCAGTGCTGGTGCGGCGTGCCCGCTGGACACGATGGATGGTACCAGTGGTCGTACTTCTGCAGCGAGGAATGCAGGATCCAGAGCCTGTGCTAGGACATATTCCGCATTCTCGGGGATCTTCCTTAGGTCGATCAGCTTCCACTTCATGCAGGCGTGAACAGTCCCTGCCAAGAAGATGACTAGAGCAAGACTAGAAAAGGGAAGTGATTACTGAGAAGTCCAATTTTGCCAAGAGCATAAACTCTTACAATTGACCTCAAACTGTGTTTTGTTAGCTATTTCTGTTTCACCCTATTATGCAGTGTACAAAATGTCTATATAATGTGTTATGCAGCGTACAAGTATATATATCTATTGCTTTTCTATTGCTTTTGCTTCCTGATGTCCAGGGACCTTGTGGGCAATATGATTAATGAATATGTTATGTTACCCTCAAAAAAATATAACAAACTTTCTCAATTTTCCATAACTATATAAATAGTCTTCGATAAGGGACCAAACTGATCACACCATAAACCAATTCAATCAGAAAATGACACGAGAGAATATATAGGTTAGCATAATTAACAAGGTAGCATATACATACACATCTAGCTACTTGCATTGTTCTTAACATACCACAGTACTGCCATAGATCTGGTTGTTCATTACACAAAATAAAAGCAAAAGATCGAAGCTCCTCGGTCTTCTTTCGGATCTGATATATATATTTTAGAAGGGGTTCGATCAGTTAGCGTGTGTGAAAAAGATAAACTGCATTGTTCATGCCAATTGCAGTACATACTTAAAGGGTAGGAAAAACACCTCTTTATTAGATAGGGTAGGAACATCGTCGTCATCATCGCTGGCAAGACTGATGATCATCCAACATGCCATCCTTGGGAAAACAATGTTATACTTCTCCCCTCCATGCTTCATTATTACAAGCAAAACAGGGTCATAATGCAATTACATAGAACATATCCACTATGACAGTTACATATTTCTATATATATAGCACATTTTACTCCATTGCATTTATATTACACATATATATATCCTTGAGCACATAATATCTTCATCTATCATTACTTATCTCAAACTGTGAACCCTAATATGTTGTGGTAGCATTGCTCACTTCTTCCCGTGAAAGCCGGCGAAATCAATTTTTTCAGAGCTTGCTGGAAAGTCTGCCGAGTTGTACTGCACGTCTAGCTCAGACTCGGTGGGCGAATCATCGGTGAAGATGTGGCGGCTCCGGCAGCGCCGGCGCCGGCGGTTGAATGGTGGCCCCTATATATCATGAGATTGCTATATTTGGGACAAATTTTGAACGCTTAAGATAGATATATTTCGGGACGGAGAGAGTATATGATTATATGCTTCTATCATTAATGTGTACCAAAATATGGACTGAACCTTTCTACATTTAGTTGGAATCTGATTGCAATAGAAAATTAAATGTCAATCTAACAAAAGTGAATCTTTATCTACTGAAAGAGTCTGGCTCACCGAAATAGTTCTGTGATGAAAATGGTGTTGTGTTGAAAATGGTTCTCTAACGAAATAGTTATGTGACGAAAATGGTGTTTTGACGAAAATGGTTCTCTGACAAAAATGGTGCTGTCACAAAAATGGTTATGTGATTAAATTGTTCTGTGACGAAAATGGTGTTGTGACAAAATGGATCCATATAGGAACGCCACGTGCCGCAACAGGAAAATGACCGTGGACAAATAGGGCACCAACACGTGGCAGAATAGGAAAACGGCACGTGGGTCAGCCAGGAACGGCCACATGGACAGCTAGGGCACTGACATGTGGGCCAACCATGAAACGACACATGGACAAACTGGAGAAGGACAACCGGCACAAGCATGGAAGGACACGTGGGCAAATAGGAAGCCGAAACTTGGCGTAACGAGGAAAGGACACGTGGCCATTCTTAAAACCGACATGTTGGCGATCAGGAGAAGGCCACGTGGATGAGCAGCACAACAACATGTGCACACATAGGAAAGAGGCACGTGGCTGTATCGGTCGAGACCATGTGGCCAAGCTATAGGGCGACACGTGCACAAACGAGAAGAGGACACGTGGCTCCGTCTGGTAATGAATCGTGGCAACGTCCTGGAATGGCACGTGCCGCTGTCGCAAGGCAGAACGTGTCCACCTTAGGCGTGGACACGTGGGCCGGCAAAATAGTGACACGTGTCGACCTGAGGTGAGGACACGTGGCTGCCCGTAGTGTGACACGTGGCGGACCAAATAGTGACTTGTGGGCTGCCAAAATAGTGACACCTATCGACCTTTGGCGAGGACACGTGGGATTCCCAAATAGTGACACCTGGGCGGACCATATAGTGACACGTGGGCTAACCAAATAGTGTCACGTGGCATCGTGCAAGGTCATCACATGTCGGTCCCCCTTTGCGGAACGTGACGCATGACACATCACTTGACAGCGTGGATGACATGTCAACAGCCAACGTGGACATTGCCATGTCCACTGCCAGCATGGATGACACGTCAACCGGCAACGTGGACAGCGCCATGTCAACTGCGCTGGCTGGAACACGTGGAATCAACTTTTCGTGACATTTCGCAACTCGTCACAGAAGCAAAATATGCTTATGTGACGAACGTTTCTTCGACACAGAAAAAAATAGTTCCGTGACATTTTTTGGAAGTTTGTCACGGTAGACCTAACAGGATGCGGCTTCTAAGATGAATGCAAATTCTTCACAAATTCATCATGAAAATCCTTCTGTGCCGTATTTCGCGTTTACAGTGACGAAAATCATTCGTCGCGCATGCTTTGATTTCCAGTAGTGTTTGTATGCTTTCTACGAGTTCGAGGAGGGTCTCAATGGCAGAAATGACTAGATTCTCCGGTTTCTTCTTGGATCTTTTCTCGGGCTCTTCGTCAAGCTTTTTCTCGGACTCCTTCTTCCGGTTGAATGTCTTCACTTGGTAACATTGTTCCACCTTCGATCTGAAGGAGAATTTCTCATTCTGCCATTGATGTTGAGGTGGATTTCTCCAGCTCCCGCCATAAACCTGCATCCTTCGGAAGGGGTGGATCCTGCGTGGACTTTCCAGCCTGCGTAGTCACCGCATTTACCTTCTTTTTTTGGTTTCCAGTTGCCCGGGCAGCTTCCCCGTGTTAGGGTTAGGACAGGATGAGACTAGTTGAGCGACTTGAGTTTCTATCATTTTATTAAAGCTCAACTGGTTTTTAATAACAGAGATAAAACTCTCTAGTTGTGCGTCCAGAGACTCCAAAATTTTATCTTTAGCTTGAAATTTCTTACTAATGCTATCATTAATTTGCTTCTAGCCGTACACTAGGTCTTTTAGAGATGGTTGAAAATTGTTATTAAAACGATTACCTTGCTATTGGCCGAAGGGGAGGTTGGGCTTGGAGTTCCGCCCTTGCTGTTGAGGACGATATCCTGAATTGTTGGGAAAGTTGTTCCCAATGAAATTCACATCCTCCTATGTCAGTGGGCAGTTGTTGCCCGAATGTTCAGTGTCGCCACATGTCTCACATGTGATCCTCGAGTCCATGATCCGATTGACCTCTTGGTTCGGAGATTCTAGTTTCATCATAAGGAGATCCATCTTGGCAGCCAGCATATCTACACCATCGATCTAGTGTACTCCTTTCGGGCGGGCTGGTTGCCTATCTTCCTTCCAACTCTCGTTGGAGGCGATCTTGTCTATGAGCGACTTGGCCCGTGCAACATCCAAAGAGAGATGGGGCCTAGTACTGATTGTGACACCTCAGATGTTTAAATTACTAAACAAGTCTCATTAGCATAACAATATGCTTAACTAACTAAGAAAATTTTAAGAGAAATGAATTATAAATTGGTTTTGCTTTGAATTGAAAATAGATGTGTATATGTGCACAAGTACATGTACTTTAATCGAACAAATTGATTAACTCTCACCTCAAAGCACTTATGGCTGTGAAATTTAATAGGAACACCATTGATGGTAGGATAAACAAAAGTCTAGTTGAAGCCTAGGAGAGAATACAAATTTTTGCCCAGGAAATGACGTGCCCTCCGAATCATACTATTTGAGTTTTTAAAATAACTTCTAAACTAGAACTCAAATGAACTTTGGCCTGAAACAAAACTTGTGTAACTTTTCATTTTGAACAACTTTCATGTTCAGAGATTTTTGTGTTGTAACACAAAAATTAGAGAAACACTTGACTTTGCAAACCAGCCCCTGCCTTTTCTTCTATTTCCACTTTCAGTCCCTCCCCTGTTTCACTCGCCGCCCAGCAGTGGCCGCCGGCTGCATGGCCAGCGATTCCTGCCGCCCACGCCGCCCCAGCTCGCCCAATCGCCTGCCCGCGTCGTTCGCATGCTACGTCGCACCCCGGTGCACCGCCCTGCTCGCCCAGCGCACGAACGCCACGCGCACGGCGCCGTGTGCGGCTCTGGTCGCCGCCCCGCCGCCCAATGGTGTGCCCCAGCCGTGCACGGCTCTGGCCACCGCCGGCCGCGCCCAATGGCGCGCCCCAGCCCTTCTGGCACCCCGCTCCCTCCTCTCCCTCGCTGTGCCCCTTTAAAAGCCAAGCCGAGCCCCTGCCCCGCACGCGCCCAGACCACGTTGCACCTCCATTGCTGCCGCCAGGACCTCCAGGCCGCGCCCCCACCCTCGGTCCTCCTCCGCCCGAGCCCAGCCCCAGAACGAGTTCCTCCCTCCCCACCGTAGCTCACTGGCCCGGCCGTGCCCCTCCTCCCTCGGCGGAGCGCCACCGCCGCCGTCGGCCGCCACTCGCCGCGGGCGGCCCAATTCAGGCCATCTCCGCCCCAACCGAGGCCTCCCCAAGGTAGCCCATGCCTTCCACTTGCTCCTCCACCTGGTTCCCCTCACCACCGGCCCCTCTCCTCGCCGGAATCGAGCTCAAGCTTGCCGGCCGGCCACCAGGGACCATATTGCTTTGATTTCAATCTTTCCAGGGGCTTGCACGCAAGATTCCAGGGACCCCTCTGTAAAAGAAAGTTTTAACCCTAGATTCAAAATCAATGAACTTGTAAAATACATATAAAATTGTAGAAAAATCATAAAAGTACAAACTCAACTGTTCTGTAATCTTTAGAAGAAGATCTACAACTTTTGTTACATGCATTTTCTCAGTTTCTCAATATATTTTACTATAGATTAAATGGAATGTTTATTAGCTTTTATTTGTACCCACTGTTGTCGACAACGCTAAATCTGAATTTAGGACAGTAGGTTAGTTTCTTGATGGATAGGCCAGTGTAAAAAGTTCAGGACCAGAACCTATTTTTTGTTAGACTTTGTTTTATGCCATGAAAAGATCGATTTAATTTTTTCTGCCGTTATACTGTGATTTAGGTGGTGAAAATTTTTCTATGATATTGTATTCATACCTAAAATACAACAGAAAAATTTAGAGACTGTTTACCTATCTGTAACCACTTATATAATTTTTGTAGTGGAGAAATACATTAAATCAAAGTAATTAGTTTCTGTGCTTTGAAAATATTCATATTTTTACTATAGGATACTTTCGGTTAGAAAATGCTTTATAAAAAGTTTCATACTCAGAAACCCACTAAAACATCCTGTAGAAATTAATATTTATTAACATAAGTGTAGCTTGTCCTATTTCTTAAGCTCTTTATTATGCACAATAAAATCTGAAAAACTTACAATAACACATATATGGATAGAATAACACGATGTAAAAGTTTTAGCATCAATACTTACATGGTTTGTTCTATATAAAAATAACTAGGATCTAGCAATGGCTGTGTATTACATTTTTCATGATTATTCTGCTGCATAAAAATGTCTGAAATTTTTATAGTGCTTTTGCCTCTGCATATTGTGCTCTAAATAAAAATGTCATCACCAGAAGTTACCTAGACCAGTGTTCATGCTTAATCCATGCTTGTGCTTAGAAAATTAAGTTTCCAATATAACACAACCCCTTCTTGTTTAATGAAGTTAAATAGTTTAAGATGTACTCTATTAACGATTGCCCAAGAAAATCATAACTAAGTAACTTCACAACTATGTTTTGTGGACTGCAACTTTATCGTGAAGGAAAATAATCGTCATATACCATCACTACAACTTACACTTGTGCATACATATAGAATCGACTACTCTCGCTGACGGAACGTACGAGTTGGTGCCCGAGTCCGAGAGTGAGCAGCGTGAAGCTCAAGTGAATCTAACTGAAGTTTTCGAAGACCCAAACCAGAGTTCGGAAGAGCCCAAGGCTAGCTTTGCTCAAGAAGGCAAGCCCGGAGCATGAACCCTATTTTCCAAATTATGCATCTTATTACTCTATTTTTACTTGTGCATTAAGTTTATAGGAGTTGAATGAAAGCTTAGTTGCATGATCCTAGGAACCCATGCTCTGAACACTAGATATAAGGTTCAATAGAATGCTATGCTAATAGGACCCGGTAAAAGTCGAGTCATTTCCTGTCACTCGCGAGAATATAGGAGTTGAATGTTTACTACATGCTGCAATCATAAGGTCGACGGACGGGGCTATGGTGCGATGTTCATGTTGGTGGTTGAGGCCCCGTCTATTTAGTGAAAAATGCTAAGGCCGCAGTGTGTGGTAGTGGTGGTTAAGCGTTTGAACGTACTAACCACATGCCGAGAATATGGTAATCGGTAAGCTTAAGTACCTAATCGGACCGGCAAGTGGACAGCATCCCACCCTCTCAACTTCGGTTCCATGCGCGCACATGGTGGGTACAGAACCGGGCTCTGTAGTCTCGGATGGTGGCCCTGATCCACAACCCGGGAAGAAAGGGGAAAGGTTGCACGTGTGACTCTGGGAGTAACCACGTGACGTGTGTTTAGGTTTCCCTTGCAAGGTTAAGAAATTCGATTCGAATCGTCTGTTTTTCGCGGTTATTGAGACTGCTTGACCCTTTTACAACTTAGAGTAAGAAATGGAACAATGATGATGATTAATCTTGTTGGATGCAAATTATTCTTTCACCATGTATGATATTGGATAGTTGCTTACCTAGAATGGTTAAAGAAAACTAGAATCTGGAGCTAAAATTTGAAAGTAAGGACCTACTTGTATATGCTTTTCGGCAAAACAAACCCCTCAAGCCAAAAGTCTTGCATGTCTAGGATTCGGCTAAATATATTCCACTAGTCGGGTAAGCCTTGCTGAGTATTAGTCTACTCAGCCTTGCTTGTGGCTTGTTTTCAGGTGATACTTTTGAGGACATAGTTGCTAGTTTGACTTGGCCGTGTACTCTTCCTCCTGGTTAGTCGGTGGAATGGGATGCGTCCCCGGCCAATGATGATAATGCCGAGTGATGTCTCGTACGGGCTTCATCGAGACATCATGTATCGTCGAGTAGTTTATCGTTGATTTTCCGCTGCATTGAACTCTGAAGAACTCAATTACTTTGAACTCTGAAGTACCTTGTTTTACGAATTCAAACTTGGTCTGCAATAATAAATTTATGTTGAATCCTGTGATGTAAAATTTGTGGAATGTTGTATTCTCTGGGCTCACCTTCGTGTGAGTACTTTGTATGTGTTGTTTCGATCGGCAAACCCGTGGTTGTATCAGGAGGTTACCCGACAGACCAATGGATTACTCCGTTTGAAGTGCGAGTTAGCCCTGATTGCCCTCGTGGTGATGGTTAACGCACTTGAGCCGGATTAATTCAGGTGGTTCTGCCACAGCTGGTACCAGAGCCGAAATGCATACGCCAGAGAATGCAACAAGCCTTAAAAACTTGTTTCATAAAACGTGAACAACAAAAAGCGCGTTTTGCAAAATGCGTTGGTTCGTTAAGGATGGTACCTAGTTCGTAAAGCCCTGAGGGATTAAGGGAAAGTTACTAGCTGGCTATCTAACTTAAGAATATTATCAACTGACTTCCAGCACATTACTTTCTGTCAAAACTTACTATTATGCACAATCGACCCTTAATTTCTGTAACGACGCACTCATCGCTAAGGTAAGAAGGTAAGAATTCTCAGCCAACTGAGAGAGCTTGGCCTTCCTGTCGATGATGCGAGCCGAATGCTGCCCTCAAGCAGTGGCTTACTTGAGGTGCTGCCAATATACCAACTATTAGTTGATTATATTGGGAGTAGAAGGTTTGGCGCAGGGTATGGCGATCGCTGTTCATACCCCCGTCTCAAGACGGTACCCCCGTGAATACGCTATGATAGCGTATGTTAACGCCGTCTGTACGGCGGGAATTATACGGATGTCGTTTCTATAGTGAACGGTAATGAATGCGGATGCTTTCATGAGTGCTGGCATGAAAGGTTCAATAGATATATATACTCTATGAAATCTTCTGCAGGTACGCTAACCGCGATTCGATAAGTTAAAGAATGGTTAGAGAATCTCGACTAGCTATTATAGTGAGAGACGTATTGTGTATGTCACCAAAACTAACTTCGTAAGACCAAAGCTATTTGGCAATTATTTTATTTTGTGAGGACGAATAGGATGTGCATGCATCATGACCATATAAATCTGAAATTGAAAATGCGTTAAATGAGAGTGGTAAGATTCATATGTGCACAAGATTGTCTTGCATAAGGATTATCTAGCAATCTGTCTCTTTCTGTCACATCTGTAAAGATGAATTTGTTGAGCACAGAAAATGATCCTTTCTGGAGAAGTTCGTATTGAAAGTTTTGTTCCAAAATTTGTATTCTACCTCTTGTCTAAATTTGAAAAATTCTAGACATATGGATAGTGAGAAACAACAGAAACCTTGAGATGTCAGTTTTCTATCCAAAATGAGCACTTCTGCCACATAAATTTTTATGCCCTTTTACTACAGTTTTAGGCAAAAGTGTTCAACACAAAACTTGTTGTAAATTTACTACGGCAGCTACTGTTAAAATTTGGTATTTTTGGCTGGGTAGATTTTCCCTGGTGCACGAAATCTTGGCCCACTGTTCACTGAAATTTCTGGGTAGACAGTAAAGTAAAACCTTAAGAGAAAGACCATCTTAGAGCCTGATCTAGCTCTGGAGTTGACTAGCAAAGTTGTTCACAAATACTTTAGGAATGTTCTGGTAAAAGTTGAGAATTTTTGGACAACAATTGTTGAAGTTATGGCTATTTTTGAGCACTATCCAGAACCTGTTCACAATGCTGTTCACAATTTTTCACTATCTCACCCATTTGATTTTTTGTTCAGATGGCCGAGCCTGTTGCTATGATGGTGGATGAGGATGGACGCGTCCACTTGCAGTGTCTCCACTGGGAGGGCTTTCCCTCTATCTTGTGGGATGTTCTGAGCACCACGGGCTATCACGCTCACTCCTATTGGTTTGTTTCCTGCTGCCTAGGACAACAACCCATTTTGGCTCAACAGGGTGCAGCACTCACAGTACTTGGTAGACTTTCACGCCCAGGAGACCATTGAGACCTCCGTGCGGTGCGTGAATGCACTGTACTGACTTCAGGCTCTCCAGAGTCAGGCGCTTGTGCAGCTCGCGGATCTTGAGGACTTGCCATGGAGCTCAGTGAGGAACTTGAGGACAGAGACACCAGGATTGGCCAACTTAGCAACTGTTGTAATAGGCTAACTAAGAGTTGAGTACCTCTTTTGTGACGAGTGCATCTTGACCATTGGATACTCTAACCATGTAGGCCATGGCTAAAAACTTGGTGGTTTGATTGTGATGTTGGAAAGCAGTTGAATCTGCGATTGCAGAAATTTGTCGGAATTTTTATCCATATCTCCTTACATTTCTGGACTGAGTGTTGAATACCAAACTTGTCCTAAATTTTGTGATCTGGGTCCCCATAAAATTTCAGCACTATTGGTTCTTGCTAGTTTGAGTTATAGGCAAGATACTATAACTCGTTCTGCTGAAAAACAGCCAAACCAGCGAAGCAAAGAGTGAATCTTTCGACCATTTTGGCCATCGATTTAGCGTCTAAGTTGAATACCAAAGTTGTACATCTCTAAATTCCCTACCCACTGCCAAAATATGAGAAATTTTGGATGAACCTACCAGGAGTTATAAGTTTCTTATGGCAGACAGTTTTCTGACCACGATTCAACCCATGATCTTTTGAGATTCTACATTTTCCACGCTCTCCTTTTGAATCGTGTAAGCAATATGGATCATGTTGATAATGATAAACCTTCACATTTCAGATGGTTGGAGCAACCCATGGTAACCCGGAAGGTTTCGGTGCTAGTGCTAGTGAATCACAACAGCTTGGTGGAAGTAATGGCCACTCAAACCGAGTTGCTTCGTCAGCTCGTGCAAGGGCAGCAGCACCATCAGCGGGGTGGGCACAATGTCCCCCAACCCCAAGCTGCCGGTTACACGGATTTCCTTGGGACTCAACCTCCCTTGTTTCACAAGATGGAGGAACCCTTGGATGCGGATGCTTGGATTCGCACAATCGAGTCCAAGTTTTCTCTACTCGTGGCCCCATGTTCGGATGCAAACAAGGCTCGATTTGCCGCGCAGCAGCTTCGCGGTATAGCTCATCTTTGGTGGGACCACTACTTTGCTATGCTCCCTGCTGATCACGTTGTCACCTGGGATGAATTCAAAACTGCATTCCGGGCACACCACATCCCAGAAGGTCTTATGGAAAGAAAGCTAAATGAGTTTCTGGCACTCACTCAGGGTACCCGCACTATACTTTAGTATGCTCAGGCCTTCAACAATCTATGCCAGTACGCGGGCTATCACGCAGACACGGATGCTAAGAAGCGTGATCGTTTCCACAGAGGTCTGAGTACCAAACTCAAGGAACGGCTGAATCTTGTCAAGGCCAATACATATAATGAGCTGGTCAATATGGGAAATAAAATATAGGAAATAAAATTTTAAAAACATTTTATAAAAGCCACAAAATAAAATTATGTGTGCATCTCTCTCTCTTTTTCTCTTCTCCCACTCTCTTTCAGCCCAGCCCAGAATCCCTCCTCTTCTCTTCCATCCCGGCCCAAATCCTTCTCTCCTCCTCTTCTATTTTGTTTCCTCTCCCCGCGGCCCAACCCAGCCGGCCCAACCCACCTCACTCTCCCTCACCTCTCTCTCACCGACGCGCTGGACCCACCTGTCGGTGCCCTCTCTTACCTTCCTTTCTTCTTCCTCCCGCGCCTCCCTCCCCTTTCCTTTTCTTCCTCACCCCGAATCCAGTCCGCCCCCGCGCCCGTCGCCCGCGTCTCCTCCTTCCTTCCCCGCGACGCTGGCCTGCCATAATGGCCACGGTACGCGCCCCGGGCGACCCGCCCCTTTCCTTCGCAGGCGACCACTGCAATTCCGCCACGTGAGCCGCCGCCTTCCTTTCCCCGGCCGCTCCGCCTCCTCCCCTCCACTGCTCAGCACCTGCATTACACCCGAGTCAAGCTCTCCGTCGCCGCCGCGACATCGACCCGCTGTCCCGCCGCCCCTCCGTTGACTGCGACCATCGCCGAAGCCCCGGTTTTCACCCAGAGCCGTCGTCAACCTCTTCTTCTACTCCGCACCGTCGCACGCCGCTGGAAATCGCTCACCGGAGGAACGCCGCCGCCGCGAGCCGCACCCCTCCGTCGACCCACCGTCCCGCCGTTTCTCCAACGCCTACAACCCTCGCCGAAGTTCCGCGAGGTGGTGAGCACCAAGCTGCCCCCGTTTCCCCCTCTCTCTCGCTCTGTCGCGGCCCCAATTGCTCGCCGGAGCTCTATCTCCGCCCGCTGCCGTGGCCGCCAGTCTACAGCCACCGCACGGCCGTCCCGTGACCCCCACCACTTTTGCCGTTTCCCCCTCTCTCTCCCCGGCCTAACCTCGGCCTGAACCGAGCCCCGGAGCACCAGATTCGGTGAGCTCCGGCCGTCCGCCGCCGCCCTCGCTCGCCGCCAGCACCCAGCGCTGCCTGCCGACCCGAGCCGACCCACACCTTGCCGCCTGATCTAGATCTAACAGCCAGAACAGATCTGAGCTGCGCACGAGCCGCCAAGCCACGCCCGACCCTTACTCCGCCGAGCCGCGTCCAATTCGCCCGACCCTTACCCTGCCGCCCGATCCTGATCCAACGGACCAGATCCGCCCAACTGAGCCAAACCCTAGCCGTCCCCAGAACCTTTGCAGAAAACCCCCTAAGCTTTCCAAGAATCAACCCGCAGTCCAGATCAGTAGAAAAATAATTAGAGTTAAGTCCTTTCTTTTCTGTCCCGACCCCTGACCTTTCTAGAATTAGTACCCGCCGTCCAGAACCTCAAGTTTTGCACCCAGACCCTCTGTTTAAGGTTTAATTATGTTTTAGGCCCTGATTTCTTCAGATCTAGCCCCTGCAAGTTCAAAACTCTCACAGATAGGTCCCTGGATCACTGTTTTAGCCATATCTTCATCGTTTCAACTCCGATTTTAGCGATTCTTGCGCTCACGCGATCCTTGCATCATGAACTACAATATTATCGTCTTTTTACTCTCTGTTTGTACTGTTTATTGTACTGTTTCTTATTTATTTGTGTATGCTTGTTTGTGTGATCGCGTAGACAACGTGACGTTCGAGCAAGACCAAGAGCAAGCTTACGAGGAAGAGAATCAACAGCTGTTTGAGGAAGGCAAGTGGACTTCCCTCCCCTGCATATTCTATTTTATCCCAACAATAGCATGATAAACTTGATGGGTCACCTATGCTAAGGACATACCTAGTCTTTTACCCAAAGCCTTGAATCACCGGGGTTTACTATTCATGTTGGGTAGTCACGCTTAGTTGCAAACTTTGGGAATGGTGTTGGTTTACTCTTATGACAATGTTGATCACGTTTCATAATGTTGTTATACTGCGTTAATTCAAGATCAACTTTGATTAATGAGAACACGGAGAACCACCCAAGTGAACAGTGCAACCACAAAGTCATATGCCTCTGACCTTAACCAATTAATTAGATGTGTAGTTAGCTGGTGGCCTTACCGAAAGGGCAAGGAGGGGGTCGGTGATAGGGGTCATAGCCCGGTCCTCTTGGGGTAGCTGCCTTTGCTAAGGAGCTGACCATTAGGGAGGTTTATGGACCACACTGCTACCGAAACTCTAGCGGGATGTCTAGTTCTCGACATGTCTTTGTAAAGGCTTCGTAGTGTACCCTTGCCACTCACCTCGAAAGTGTTTAAGGGCCTTGCAAACCCGGGCGACTCAGGGGAACACGATTTGTGGGGAAAGTGTACAACCTCTGCAGAGTGTAAGACTGTTATAACAGCTGTGCTCACGGTTTAGAGCGGCTTGGACCCTCACATGATAATGAAACTTGAAGATTAATTAACTTGTGGTTCGTGGTTTATGTTTATGTTGTTGATACCTTGATGTTTGTGTTTGAGGGATGGTATAAACTTAAATCTAGTTAATAGGTGCTTGCTAATAAAAACATGACCAACTAAAAGTGCTCGCTGTTGTAAACCTTAGCCTATCTGTTGACGCCAGATTTTGACACGTATTGAATCGGCGTCAGGAGAAGAAGGTTGGCCGATGCAGAAGATCTGAGAGCTACAGTAAGGAATCGGCCGATCAGGGTAACAGTCGAAAATCGGCCGATTGGTGGCGCAGCCCACACCGACAGGGTAGGATTATTCCAGAAGATCCTGGTCAAAAGCTGGTCAACGAGGTATGCTAAGACGGCCGGAAAGCAATTGAAGAGGTCCTGATTGGATTAGGAAACGGCGGCGGAAGATTCTGCGGGAGTCCGTTTCCTTTTTAAAGTTATTATAGATATAGTAGTTTTCCTGTTTCAAATAAGGTTGTAACAAGTCGTAATCGACCAGGAGTCCTAGTTTTAGGGTATAAATAGGAGTCTCTAGGGTTTTGCAAAAAACAACCAACATCAATCAACAAAATACTTCTACTTTTACCAGTACTTTACCTTTACTTTACCTTTCAAGTCGGCGACTTCGCCAATATTTTCTTCTTTCACGAGTTCGTACGGATTGGCAGGGCTGCATCAACCTGATCTCCGGCCAATTGGTAGGTTCCGATTATCGAGTAATATCCGAGCTTTAACTACGGGCGCATCGCTGTGGTTTCATTTGGATTTATTCACAAGTTATCGATATTTACTAGAATTGCAAGTTCTACCTGTTATTCTAGTATTATCACCAGTTATCCAGCTTGAGATCAGGGTAATCGGCTTCGTCATTGTTCTTCTTCGATTCATCGCCATATAGCCGATTAGATCTCTTTCAAGTGTTGCTTCTATAGTAATTGTTTAGATTGCTCTAGCAGTTTTTACAATTACCATACGATCATCGGCTGACTCATAGCCGATTATCTCTACAGCAAATCGGCCGATTTACCACCGACGCGCTCCTCAGGACAGATCGGAAATCCAGCCGATCGACGCGCCTGGAATTTAATACTCTATTTCCTTGTCAATCAACAGGTCAGATTGACTGGCACGCCGCGCGAACCGCACCAGGGCGATAACCCGAACAGGAGCTAAGCATATTCTCCCGGGTCGTGTGTCCGACGCTGAAGACCCATCGGCCGATTCTTACCCGGCCGATTTTAGCGCCAACACACTTTTGGCATGCCCAGTGGGACCATCCAAGACCTGATATGTCGAACAACGTAGAAATCTCTGACAGCAACATCATTGGGGTTACAGAAGCTGATCTCAAGGACGACCAGAGGGAGGAATTGGCCAAACATCTAGAAGATTACAAGAAGATATACCTCCAGTCGTTCAGTCGTACCAGAAGCGGGGAAGCAGTTAGGAAGGCCTCTATTCCAGCACCTCGCCACATCACCATTGCTGAAGACTCGGGCAAGATGTCGGAGATGATTCAACAGTCCGTGTATCAAGCATTCATTGATCAATCCTCGGTGATGAGCAACACGGTGTACAACGCCGTCGTCAACTCTCTGGCTAGCGGAGCCGTTCAAGGTTATCAGGGACCGGCATATGCCCCTCCAACCATCCTGCCGGCCAGAAGCTTACCGTACACATCCCAATCGGCTTCTCAGCCGATATTGACGCAGCGCGAGGGGTACAGCTCTCCACCACTTCCGGCGTCTCCAAGATACAGCAGTGCACCATGTCTCCCGTCGCGAGC
This sequence comes from Panicum miliaceum, assembly GCA_032594955.1. Classification (NCBI taxonomy): domain Eukaryota; kingdom Viridiplantae; phylum Streptophyta; class Magnoliopsida; order Poales; family Poaceae; genus Panicum; species Panicum miliaceum. The sequence goes on from CM064068.1 coordinate 16,582,185, forward strand.
GCCGCTTCAACCCGTCCAGATGGCTTCGGTGCAAACACCGCCTACCAGCTCAGTACCTTGGGGGGCATCAGCCACGACGTATTTACCCGAGCTAGCGAACGGGCATAGCACTTATCCGTTCCAGGTGCCATACCAATCGGCCGTCCGGCCGGTGGTCTCCCAGTACCAGCCGATTTTACCAGAAATCGGCAGGGGGGCATCAGCCATGACGCATTTTCCCGAGCCAGCGAACGGGCATGGCACTTATCCATTTCAGGTGCCGTACCAATCGGCCGCCCGGCCGACGGTCTCCCAGGTGCCGTACCAATCGGCCGCCCGGCCGACGGTCTCCCAGTACCAGCCGATTTTACCAGAAGTCGGCAGGGGATCAAGCACTGTGGAGGCATTCAGAGCCGCGGCGCCAGCGGCAACGTACGAAGGGGGTGCGGACGCGCTTCCCCAGCAGTTATCGGCCGTTCAGCAAACTTCGCTGATTCATCACCTGGCTGAACCAACCCTTCAACACGTGCCCGCACCGCGAACAACTGTTCATCAGCAGCAGGTGGATTGGACGGCAAGAATAGCAGAAGTAATTCAAGATCAGTTTGGGCTGAAGCCGAAAGTTCAAACTTATACTTACAAGACGCCGTATCCATCGGCCTATGACTCGTTGCCGTTCCCACACCGCTACAAGGTTCCAGATTTCACCAAGTTCTCAGGGACGGATGACACATCCACTGTGGAACACGTCAACAGATTCATCATCCAGTGCGGTGATTCTGCCACGCAAGACGCTCTGAGGGTACGGTTATTTTCATCATCTCTATCCGGATCGGCCTTCCAGTGGTTCACCACTTTACCGCCAAATTCTATCGTCACGTGGGCCGATCTGGAGAAACAATTCCACAAGTACTTCTATGCGGGAGTACATGAGATGAAGCTTTCGGATCTAACCAGCCTCAGGCAGAGGAACGATGAGCCGGTGACAGGGTATATACAGAGATTCAGAGAGATCAAAAACAAGTGCTACAGCCTGGCCCTGACCGACGCACAGTTGGCCGACATCGCTTTCCAGGGCCTCTTACCACAAATCAGAGAAAGATATGCCGCCCAAGAGTTTGAGAGCCTGAGTCAAATCGTCCACCGATTGTCAGGGCAAGAGATCCGACCGTTTGAACAGCGAAGGAGCTTTCAGAAGAAGGTGGCGTATTTGGAGGGATCTGAATCCGACGTAGAGGAAGAAATCGGCCTGGCGCAATGGGTAAAAGGGAAAAAACCAATATCCTGCCCCTTTGGCAAGAAGGAGCCAGAGACATTCGGCTTTGACACGTCAAAAGCCGATAAAATTTTTGATCTACTGCTTCAAGAGGGACAGATCAAGCTATCGCAACATCACACCATCCCTACGGCCGATCAGCTGAAGAAGATGAAGTACTGCAAGTGGCACAACGCTACTTCTCATGACACCAACGAATGTAAAGTCTTCCGCCAGCAGATACAATCGGCCATTGAACAGGGGCGGCTCAAGTTTGAAACTCCAAGCCAATCAGCAAAGCCGATGAAGATAGATCAGCATCCCTTCCCGGCCAACACGGTCAACGCTGGAGAAGATTCAAGTCAAACCAAGGTGCTGACATCAGAATCGGCGAGAAGAGGTGGCGTCGTCGATCCCAAGAGGCAAATCACGACGGAAGAAATCAGAAGGAACAGGCGAAGACCAGAACGACCACACAGGCCTGTCACCTCCTGATTTCTACTCAGTAAATATCGGCGGCAGCAAGAACAAGCACAACACCAAGAAGAGATGATACGCCGGCGTGAAAATCACTAGCAGTGTCCCTTCTTCATCCACTGCTAGGAGAACGATATCAGACTGCCCTCTGCCGATAACTATCCGGAGTGCAACGGATCAAACCGCAACGATCGTCCGAAGCCACACTCTAGGGACAGAGGATCAGAGCCGATCAACAGAAATCGGCGCGAAGAACGGCGCGTTTCGGTGCATGATCGGCTGGGGGGCAGAGTTGACCAGTACAGCAGGTCAAAAACCAAGATCGGCCAGCAAGATGGACTGGGGGGCAGGATCAGCACGCACGATCGGCTGGAAGAGATGGCCGATGATAGGGTGTCAGACGAAGACCCCCTAGGAAAGGAACCAAAGTGGGAACACGCCAGATCATCGGCCAAACCAGTGAATCCCAGGTGGTGTCCTTACGGCCTATCCAGATCCCAAAAGCGGAGAATCCAACGCCTACGCCAGTTAGAACATCAAGAAGGAGAACAAAGACATGTGCCAGAAAAAAGGAATGTGAAATCTCGAATTTGGCGCCCAAAGAAAAATGATCAGGAAGCAAACAGCCAAGAATCGGCGGCCGAAATCGATATGGTTTTCATACTGCCGATGGAGTTCATGGCGCCAAGCGATCGGGACAAAGTGACAAATACAGAGGAAGAGCAAATGGCACAACTGGTATTAGAGCCGATGACGGCTATGTTCGAGAAGCCAGAGGAAGAAAAACGACAGCACCTCAAAGCGCTGTTTCTCAAGGGCTATGTCAACGGAAGACCCGTCACCAGACTACTGGTAGATGAAGGCACGGCAGTCAACATCACGCCGTATGCCATGTTCCGCAAGCTGGGCAAGGGCGATGACGACCTCACCAAGACGGACATGATGCTGAAGGACTTCGAAGGCAACGTGTCGCCTGCCCGCGGGGCATTCTACGTCGACCTCACCATCGGCAGTAAGACCCTCCCCACCACTTTCTTCGTCATTAATGGCAAGGGGTCCTATAATATGCTGCTCGGTCGCGACTGGATACATGCAAACTGCTGTGTCCCATCTACTATGCATCAATGCCTTGTGCAATGGGTCGGCGACAGTACAGAGGTGGTAGGTGCCGATTCCGTTTACAGCGTTGCAGCGGCCGACACACAACAGTGGAGCTGCGAGCACGTCAAGTGTATATCTGGCAGGACTTGGGACACTGACTTCCTGAAAGTGTCCGATTTCGGTCTACAGCCGATCCAAGCAGTCGGCTCTGAGGATTCAGCTCGTTCGAAAGAATGAGAAGCTGAGGCATGGGTTCACGTCGGCCAATTCATTAGAAATGGGAGATTTAAGAGATAGCATCAGATCAAGGCCGACGTATGTTGGTACCGATGGGGATTCTGAGCACAAAAAGAAAATGTGTCGAGTTAACATGACCGATTTCTCATCGGTTTTCTGGCTACACATCCGGTGAAAGAGATATTGGGATTCATTGTTAGGTGGAAAGCACAGATTACAGGAAGCAGTTCAAAATCAAATCGGCGCGGTGGCATTAAGGGACAACAATGTTTAACATATTATAGCCCAAGGAAAGTATCTATGGCTACAATCGCTCGTCGTCTGATTTGATCGGCCAATTCTAATATCCTCTGATCACTTTCGGCCGATCCTGACACTTCTGACACGCGGCGACGGAGTCTTATTGCTTCACGGGCCAGATGTTGTCTTTTTTGCTTCAGCTCGCTGATCATGGTGTTGGCGCTAAAATCGGCCGGGTAGGAATCGGCCGATGGGTCTTCAGCGTCGGACACACGACCCGGGAGAATCTGCTTAGCTCCTGTTCGGGTTATCGCCCTGGTGCGGTTCGCGCGGCGTGCCAGTCAATCTGACCTGTTGATTGACAAGGAAATAGAGTATTAAATTCCAGGCGCGTCGATCGGCTGGATTTCCGATCTATTCTGAGGAGGGCGTCGGCGGTAAATCGGCCGATTTGCTGTAGAGATGATCGGCTATGAGTCAGCCGATGATCGTATGGTAATTGTAAAAACTGCTGGAGCAATCTAAACAATTACTATAGAAGCAACACTTGAAACAGATCTAATCGGCTATATGGCGATGAATCGAAGGAGAACAATGACGAAGCCGATTATCCTGATCTCAAGCTGGATAACTGGTGATAATACTAGAATAACAGGTAAAACTTGCAATTCTAGTAAATATCGATAACTTGTGAATAAATCCAAACGAAACCACAGCGATGCGCCCGTAGTTAAAGCTCGGATATTACTCGATAATCGGAACCTACCAATTGGCCGGAGATCAGGTTGATGCAGCCCTGCCAATCCGTACGAACTCGTGAAAGAAGAAAATATTGGCGAAGTCGCCGACTTGAAAGGTAAAGTAAAGGTAAAGTACTGGTAAAAAGTAGAAGTATTTTGTTGATTGATGTTGGTTTTTTTTGTAAAACCCTAGCGACTCCTATTTATACCCTGAAACTAGGACTCCTGGTCGATTACGACTTGTTACAACCTTATTTAAAACAGGAAATCTACTATATCTATAATAACTTTAAAAAGGAAACGGCCTCCCGCAGAATCTTCCGCCGCCGCTTCCTAATCCAATCAGGACCTCTTCAATTGCTTTCCGGCCGACTTAGCATACCTTGTTGACCAGCTTTTGACCAGGATCTTCTGGAATAATCCTATCATGTCGGTGTCGGCTGCGCCACCAATCGGCCGATTTTCGACTGTTACCCCGATCGGCCGATTCCTTACTGTAGCTCTCAGATCTTCTGCATCGGCCAACCTTCTTCTCCTAACGCCGATTCAATATGTGTCAAAATCTGGCGTCAACACATGCCCCCCAGTTTTGGAGTAAAATATAACTTTTTCTTCGAAACTCTTTCTTTAATCCTTCTCTCTAAGCTTCTTCATCGCGACAGGAGTAAACCTAGGAATCAGCTGTGTTACCTTTCCCTCTGCATCTGATCTTTTTCTAGAATCAGGTTTATGACATGGAATCCGGTAACAGGATTTGGCGTGTAGATTCAGACTTTGACTGTCTCCCCTGGCAGCTTTACATTTACTGATGCCTTTACTCCGACGGTACACGTCTTGCCAACCCTCTGTCTCTTCCTTTCTATAAATACGACTCTTCGTATTATTTCCAAAAATGTTCATCTGGCTTGTCTTCTTTTCCTTCTGAAACCCACCGTTCGCCGTCTTTGGTCAAGCATTAAAATGTCTTCTCGATCCTCCTCTTCCGTTAACCAGGTATCAAATTCCTCTCCATCCCTTCCTGAGATATCTTACTTTATTCCAACATATTTGTCTATTCCTTCTTTCAGCCGAACCGTCTCAGCCCCGGTTTGGAAAGAGCGATCGAAATCATGCATTCAGGCAAGCCATTGTCGCAAGCTGATATAGATCTGATAAAAGCTCATTCTGAAGAACTCAAAGATCACGTTCCTGCCAATGTCCGATCAATCTTGGACCATATGGATCTCGTCTGCTTTGAACAAATGCCATCCTCTGACGAGAGTTCTTCATCTTCTCACCGACTTGCTGAAGCTAAGACCGAAGCCACCATGAAAGATTTGGAAGAGGAGAAGGCCCGCCTGCTGAAAGAACTCTGCGACCAAGCTGAAGCTGGAGTCACTGCAAAGGACTTGAAAGATGAAAGGCTCTCCCTCATGATAAGATTAGGTCGCGTCGAAAGAGAAATCCAACGCAGGCGTAACCAGTAGTGTTTTTATTCTAAGGGCGACTTACACCATGTCGGCCATGTAATCTTGATATATCTTGTTGTAAGTTATGCATCTACCCAAATGCTTGGATAGTACCTTTTCAAATATCGTCCATTCAGAGCTCTTGGGAATTCCTCCCCTTCTATCGTTTCCAGAATGTATGCATTTCCGGGAGCACATCGGCCGATTCTATATGGCCCTTCCCAAGTGGGTGACCACTTACCAAATTTGGGATCCTTAGATCCTATCGGCAGCACCAGCTTCCATATCAGGTCTCCCTGAGAGAACTGTTTGACTTTGACCTTCTTGTCATACCATCTAGCCACCCTTTTCTTGTTCTCCTCTATGCTGATTAGAGCTCTTAACCGCAAACCCGCCGAATCGTCAAGTTCATCTTTCATGAGAAAGGAATAATCATCGGCCGTTAACTGATCCTGTAGCGATATGCGTCTTGACCCTGTTCTTATCTCCCATGGTAAGACTACTTCATGGCCATAAACCAAATGATAAGGGGATATTTTAGTGGCCCCATGACAAGCCATCCTGTACGCCCATAAAGATTCAGCCAAAGACATATGCCACTTCTTGGGTTGTTCTTCTATCTTCCTCTTAATTAGCTTGATTATCCCCTTGTTAGATGACTCCGCTTGGCCATTGGCTTGAGCATAGTATAGCGAGGAATTTAATAATTTAATCCCCATATCGGCGGTGAACTCTCCGAATTCTCCAGAAGTGAACATTGTCCCTTGATCAGTTGTGATGGTTTGAGGAAACCAAATCGATATATAATATGGCTTTTAACAAACTCAATCATATCGGCTGATGTCACATTCCTCAGAGGAACTGCCTCCACCCATTTGGCAAAGTAATCTGTAGCCACCAATATGAACTTATGCCCTTTGCTAGACGGAGGATGAATCTGTCCGACGAGATCTATTCCCCAACCTCTGAACGGCCACGGCTTAATTATCGGATTCATAGCCGATGCTGGTGCGCGCTGCACATTGCCAAACTTCTGACAGTCTTGGCATCCTTTGTAATACTTGAAACAATCTTCCAGGATGGTCGGCCAGTAATATCCATTATTCCTGATCATCCACTTCATTTTATGGGCCAATTGATGAGCTCCACACACGCCTTCATGGATTTCTCCCATTAGGACCTTTGCATCTTCTGTTCCCAGGCATTTGAGAAGAACTCCATCAATCGTCCGAAAAAATAAGTCATCCTCAAGTAATACATACTTTGTAGCCTGAAAACGTATTCGCGGATCCACCTTTTGGGATGGATTTTTCAAATAATCAGCGATCTCCTTCCGCCAGTCATCGGCCGCGAGTTCTAGCGTCATCGCTCCCTGAATCGGCCGATACCCAGAAGCATGTTGAGCCAGTCTGTTGGCTTCCTCATTATAACCTCTAGGGATGTGCTCAATTGTTGCAGATTTGAAGCCTCTCAGAAGTTGAAGACAATCTTCATAATAAACTCTCAAGATATCGTCCTTGCATTCGGATCGTCCTGTTAACTGATCCACAATGAGCATGGAGTCCCCAAAGATCTCGACTGCATCCGCCCTGACTTCTATTAACAATTGGATGCCTTTCAGAACAGCTCGATATTCCGCCTGGTTGTTGGTTGCAGAAGCTTCTATCGGCAGAGAGAAATCATAAGTTGCCCCCCGAGGCGACACAAGAACGATGCCGATTCCTGATCCGACCCCACACGAAGAACCATCAAAATATAAAGTCCATGGAACTGGTTCAACGGCGGCAATTTCTGGTCCACAATGCTGAACTACGAAATCGGCCAACACTTGACCTTTGACGGCTTTGGCCGATTCGTACCTTAGATCGAATTCTGACAAGGCCAGGATCCATTTTCCAATTCGCCCCTTCAAAATCGGCAACGATAGCATATACTTCACCACATCATCCTTGCACACGACTATGCATTCTGCCGATAGCAAATAGTGCCTGAGCTTAGTGCATGAAAAGTACAAGCACAAGCATAACCGCTCTACCGAAGAATATCTCGTTTCGGCATCTAAAAGTCTTCTACTGACGTAGTACACCACTCGTTCTTTCCCTTCAAACTCCTGTGTCAACGCCGATCCAATAGCCTGCTCATCAGCCGATAAATATAACTTGAACGGCTTACCAGACTGTGGCGGGGCCAACACCGGAGGTGAAACAAGATACTGCTTGATATTCTCCAGTGCCTTGCGTTGTTCTTCCCCCCATATGAACTCTTGGTCGGGCTTTAGCTTCAACAGAGGGGTAAAAGCCTGAATACGTCCCGATAAATTGGATATGAATCTTCTGATGAAGTTGACCTTGCCGATGCGGGACTGTAGTTCAGTTTTACTTTGTGGGGCCACTACTCTATTGATGGCGTCTATAGTCTTGCGGCTGACTTCTATCCCGCGCTCATGGACCATAAATCCCAAGAATTGTCCGGCCGATACACCAAACGCACACTTGTTTGGGTTCATCTTCAGCCCATGCTTCCTTGTGCACTCTAGCACTTCCTGTAAATCGGCCAGATGATCCTGGTGACCTTTTGACTTGACCACGACGTCATCTATATAAATTTCCACTGATGAACCGATGAGTTTGTGGAAGATGTAGTTCATGGCCCGTTGATATGTAGCACCGGCGTTTTTCAAGCCAAAAGTCATAACCACCCATTCAAATAAACCAAGATGGCCCGGGCACCTAAAAGCCGTTTTCGAAATATCTTCTTCGGCCATTAATATCTGATTGTATCCGGCATTCCCATCCATGAAACTTATGACTTTGTGGCCTGCGGCAGCATCCACCAAGATATCGGCCGTTGGCATCGGATAACCATCCATTAACGTAGCCTAATTTAAGTTCCTGAAATCGATACACACACGCAATTTTCCATTCTTCTTGTATACAGGCACAATGTTAGAAATCCATTCGGCGTAACGGCACTGCCGAATAAATCCTGCCTCAATCAACTTTGTAATCTCAGCCTTTATATCAGGTAGAATCTTAGGATTACACCGCCGTGCAGGTTGCTGATACGGCCGATATCCTGATTTTATAGGTAACCGGTGTTCAACAATAGACCGGTCTAGTCCTGGCATCTCGTGATATTCCCAAGCAAAGCAATCCCTGAACTCTTTCAATAATTTTATCAATTTGCATTTGTACTCAGGATCCAAATTGGCACTAACGTACGTCGGCCTCGATTTGCTGCTATCTCCCAAATCTACCATCTCTAACAAATCGGCCGACGTGAACCCGTGCCCCAGCTTCCCATCTTCTCGGATGAGCTGATCCATTTATTCTGAATCTTCGGAGCCGACTGCTTGGATCGGCTGTAGACCGAAATCGGACACTCTCAGGAAGTCAGTGTCCCAAGTCCTGCCAGATATGCACTTGACGTGCTCGCAGCTCCACTGTTGTGTGTCGGCCGCTGCAATGCTGTAAACGGAATCGGCAGCTACCACCTCTGTACTGTCGCCGACCCATTGCACAAGGCATTGATGCATGGTAGATGGGACACAGCAGTTTGCATGTAACCAGTCGCGACCGAGCAGCATATTATAGGACCCTTTGCCATTAATGACGAAGAAAGTGGTGGGGAGGGTCTTACTGCCGATGGTGAGGTCGACGCAGAATGCCCCGCGGGCAGGCGACACGTTGCCTTCGAAGTCCTTCAGCATCATGTCCGTCTTGGTGAGGTCGTCATCGCCCTTGCCCAGCTTGCGGAACATGGCATACGGCATGATGTTGACTGCCGCGCCTCCATCTACCAGTAGTCTGGTGACGGGTCTTCCGTTGACATAGCCCTTGAGAAACAGCGCTTTGAGATGCTGCCGTTTTTCTTCTTCTGGTTTCTCAAACATAGCCGTCATCGGCTCTAATACCAGTTGTGCCATTTGCTCTTCCTCTGTTTTCGTCACTTTATCCCGATCGCTTGGCGCCATGAACTCCATCGGAAGTATGAAAACCATATCAATCTCGGCTGCCGATTCTTGGTTATCCGTTTCTTGATCGCTTTTCTTTGGGCGCCAAATTCGAGATTTCACGTTCCTTCTCTCTGGCACGTGTCTTTGTTCTTCTTCTTGATGCTCAAACTGGCGTAGGCGTTGGATCCTTCGTTTTTGGGATTTGGATAGGCAATCAGGACACCACCTGGGATTCACTGGTTTGGCCGATGATCTGGCGTGTTCCCAATCTGGTTCCCTACCTAGGGGATCTTTGTCTGACACCCTATCATCGGCTATCTCTTCCAGCCGATCGCGTGCGCTGATCCTGCCCCCCAGTCCATCTTGCTGACCGATCTTGCTTTTTGACCTACCGTACTGGTCAACTCTGCCCCCAGCCGATCATGCACCGAAACGCGCCGTTCTTCGCGCCGATTTCTGTTGATCGGCTCTGATCCTCTGTCCCTAGAGTGTGGCTTCGGGCGATCGTTGCGGTTTGATCCGTTGCACTCCGGACAGTTATCGGCAGATGGCAACCTGATATCGTTTTCCCAGCAGTGGATGAAGAACGGGCACTGCCAGTGATCTTCATGCCGGCGTATTATCTCTTCTTGGTGTTGTGCTTGTTCTTGCTGCCGTCGATATTTACTGAGTAGAAATCGGGAGGTGACAGGCCTGTGTGGTCGTTCTGGTCTTCGCCTGTTCCTTCTGATTTCTTCCGTCGTGATTTGCCTCTTGGGATCGACGACGCCACCTCTTCTCGCCGATTCTGATGTCAGCACCTTGGTTTGACTTGAATCTTCTCCAGCGTTGACCGTGTTTGCCGGGAAGGGATGCTGATCTATCTTCATCGGCTTTGCTGATTGGCTTGGAGTTTCAAACTTGAGCCGCCCCTGTTCAATGGCCGATTGTATCTGCTGGCGGAAGACTTTACATTCGTTGGTGTCATGAGAAGTAGCGTTGTGCCACTTGCAGTACTTCATCTTCTTCAGCTGATCGGCCGTAGGGATGGTGTGATGTTGCGACAGCTTGATCTGTCCCTCCTGAAGCAGTAGATCAAAAATTTTATCGGCTTTTGACGTGTCAAAGCCGAATGTCTCTGGCTCCTTCTTGCCAAAGGGGCAGGATATTGGTTTTTTCCCTTTTACCCATTTCGCCAGGCCGATTTCTTCGTCTACGTCGGATTCAGATCCCTCCAAATACGCCACCTTCTTCTGAAAGCTCCTCCGCTATTCAAATGGTCGGATCTCTTGCCCTGACAATCGGTGGACGATTTGACTCAGGCTCTCAAACTCTTGGGCGGCATATCTTTCTCTGATTTGCGGTAAGAGGCCCTGGAAAGCGATGTCGGCCAACTGTGCATCGGTCAGGGCCAGGCTGTAGCACTTGTTTTTGATTTCTCTGAATCTCTGTATATACCCTGTCACCGGCTCATCGTTCCTTTGCCTGAGGCTGGTTAGATCCGAAATCTTCATCTCGTGTACCCCCGCATAGAAGTACTTGTGGAATTGTTTCTCCAGATCGGCCCACGTGACGATAGAATTTGGCGGTAAAGTGGTGAACCACTGGAAGGCCGATCCGGATAGAGATGATGAAAATAGCCGTACCCTCAGAGCATCTTGCGTGGCAGCTTCTCCGCACTGGATGATGAATCTGTTAATGTGCTCCACAGTGGATGTGTCATCCGTCCCTGAGAACTTGGTGAAATCAGGAACCTTGTAGCGGTGTGGGAACGGCAACAAGTCATAGGCCGATGGATACGGCGTCTTGTAAGTATAAGTTTGAACTTTCGGCTTCAGCCCAAACTGATCTTGGATTACTTCTGCTATTCTTGCCGTCCAATCCACCTGCTGCTGATGAACAGTTGTTCGCGGTACGGGCACGTGTTGAAGGGCTGGTTCAGCCAGGTGATGAATCGGCGAAGTTTGCTGAACGGCCGATAACTGCTGGCGAAACGCGTCCGCACCCCCTTCGTACGTTGCTGCTGGCGCCGCGGCTCTGAATGCCTCCACAGTGCTTGACCTCCTGCCGACTTCTGGTAAAATCGGCTGGTACTGGGAGACCGTCGGCCGGGCGGCCGATTGGTACGGCACCTGAAACGGATAAGTGCCATGCCCGTTCGCTGGCTTGGGAAAATGCGTCATGGCTGATGCCCCCCTGCCGATTTCTGGTAAAATCGGCTGGTACTGGGAGACCACCGGCCGGACGGCCGATTGGTATGGTACCTGGAACGGATAAGTGCTATGCCCGTTCGCTGGCTCGGGTAAATACGTCGTGGCCGATGCCCCCCAAGGTACTGAGCTGGTAGGCGGTGTTTGCACCGAAGCCATCTGGACGGGTTGAAGCGGCGCTCGCGACGCGAGACATGGTGCACTGCTGTATCTTGGAGACGCTGGAAGTGGTGGAGAGCTGTACCCCTCGCGCTGCGTCAATATCGGCTGAGAAGCCGATTGGGATGTGTACGGTAAGCTTCTGGCCGGCAGGGTGGTTGGAGTTGCATATGCCGGTCCCTGATAACCTTGAACGGCTCCGCTAGCCAGAGAGTTGACGACGGCGTTGTACACCGTGTTGCTCATCACCGAGGATTGATCAATGAATGCTTGATACACGGACTGTTGAATCATCTCCGACATCTTGCCCGAGTCTTCAGCAATGGTGATGTGGCGAGGTGCTGGAATAGGGGCCTTCCTAACTGCTTCCCCGCTTCTGGTACGACTGAACGACTGGAGGTATATCTTCTTGTAATCTTCTAGATGTTTGGCCAATTCCTCCCTCTGGTCGTCCTTGAGATCAGCTTCTGTAACCCCAATGATGTTGCTGTCAGAGATTTCTGCGTTGTTCGACATATCAGGTCTTGGATGGTCCCACTGGGCGTGCCAAAAGTGTTTTGGCGCTAAAATCGGCCGGGTAGGAATCGGCCGATGGGTCTTCAGCGTCGGACACACGACCCGGGAGAATCTGCTTAGCTCCTGTTCGGGTTATCGCCCTGGTGCGGTTCGCGCGGCGTGCCAGTCAATCTGACCTGTTGATTGACAAGGAAATAGAGTATTAAATTCCAGGCGCGTCGATCGGCTAGATTTCCGATCTGTCCTGAGGAGCGCGTCGGCGGTAAATCGGCCGATTTGCTGTAGAGATGATCGGCTATGAGTCAGCCGATGATCGTATGGTAATTGTAAAAACTGCTGGAGCAATCTAAACAATTACTATAGAAGCAACACTTGAAACAGATCTAATCGGCTATATGGCGATGAATCGAAGGAGAACAATGACGAAGCCGATTACCCTGATCTCAAGCTGGATAACTGGTGATAATACTAGAATAACAGGTAAAACTTGCAATTCTAGTAAATATCGATAACTTGTGAATAAATCCAAACGAAACCACAGCGATGCGCCCGTAGTTAAAGCTCGGATATTACTCGATAATCGGAACCTACCAATTGGCCGGAGATCAGGTTGATGCAGCCCTGCCAATCCGTACGAACTCGTGAAAGAAGAAAATATTGGCGAAGTCGCCGACTTGAAAGGTAAAGTAAAGGTAAAGTACTGGTAAAAAGTAGAAGTATTTTGTTGATTGATGTTGGTTTTTTTTTGCAAAACCCTAGCGACTCCTATTTATACCCTGAAACTAGGACTCCTGGTCGATTACGACTTGTTGCAACCTTATTTAAAACAGGAAATCTACTATATCTATAATAACTTTAAAAAGGAAACGGCCTCCCGCAGAATCTTCCGCCGCCGCTTCCTGATCCAATCAGGACCTCTTCAATTGCTTTCCGGCCGACTTAGCATACCTCATTGACCAGCTTTTGACAAGGATCTTCTGGAATAATCCTATCATGTCGGTGTGGGCTGCGCCACCAATCGGCCGATTTTCGACTGTTACCCCGATCGGCCGATTCCTTACTGTAGCTCTCAGATCTTCTGCATCGGCCAACCTTCTTCTCCTGACGCCGATTCAATATGTGTCAAAATCTGGCGTCAACACATGGTTGGGAGTTCTTGGAGCTTTTTCTCTTCAGCGGCTATCTCTTTGGTTATCTGTTCCATCTCCTTGGCTAGTTCTGCTCTCCTCCGTTTCAGCCGATCTATTGTGCCAACAATGTCCGGACGGCAGTTCTCGAGGAAGTTGATTTTGTGATGTACTTCCTAGGCCTGGTGTTTGTACGAGTCAACCTCCTCCTGAGTTTTGGCCATCTGAGCGTGATCGGCCACACGTCGCAGCGCCCGCGAGACCGGAATCCGCATGCCTTCTATATAGGCAGCGTACCCCAAGTCTTCCGACACTTCTTCCGGAATGTGATCTACGACCTCATTGAAAAGTTGTCGGATCGGCGATGCATCCTTCACCAGTCGGCCGATGTCACCTTGGAGGAGAGTACGGATGCTCTCGAGCTTAGAGCGGACATCGTCGGAGGCAGAACTCGGTGGAACCACATGTGAGGCAGTTTCTTCTTCGTCGGCCAAGGAGACAGCGAAAGAAAAGATACTATTGTTAGGAGAATCTTGCTCCTGTAAAGGAACGAAGCAAAGGGTAAGCAGGTAGTGAAAGGAGATCGGCCAATTCTGATGGTAAAACTGTTACCTCTTTGAAACGAATCTCTCTTGCCTGCGCCTGTGGAACTATTTCCCTTGTTTCAGGGATTGGTGCACTGGGTTCGCCAGAAGAAGAAGATTCGATCATTATTGGTGCTCCGCTTGGGCCAGCTTCCTGAGAAAAATATAAATGCTCGTGAAGGTACTATGGAAAATAAGATAAGATGGTAATGGGAATTTGACATGCCTCTGCGGGTTCTCCGGCCGATTCCAGCTGTGGAGTTACAATCGGCGTACCCGAGTCAACCTGCATCAGAATTGGTTAAGTTTCCTGAATATTGAGGATGCAGAGTAAGAGATCATTTACCTCGGCAACAGAAGCTGCTTGAGACGTGGCCGACAGCCGTGGAGATTGTGGTGGGACAACTCGTGCCGCCTGGTAGAGGGATGAAATTGATGTCAGCAGAAGGTTTTTGGGGAATACATGAGATAAATAAAGTTACCTGGACAGCTTCTACTAAGAGCGATGCTGCAGCAGCCCCGGCTTCGGCGGCGACTTGGGGATCGGCCGTCTCGACCACTGATGGAGGTGAAGGGTCTGGGGTCTCAGCGCGCATCACTCCCATCTGATCAGCCGATCCAACACGGGGAGTCTCGGCCGATGCTGCTGCCATCTGGCTAGCCGATCCGATACGAGAGACTCCACCCGATGCTATTGTTGTCTGACCGGCCGATTCAATGCGAGCCCGCATCCGACGGCTGGATACCTTTGGTGTTGGTCTCTTGGGTGCTCGTTTTGATCGGCCGGTGGAGATATCTCTGATAGATGGAGCATGGAAGCCGATGAGTGGCTGCACTGTGTATCGATGATGGCTATCAATCGGCCGGCCGCTTCGGCTCCGTGTTGGGGGAGCATGGCTTTCAGACTGAAGAGGTAAACATAAGTTAACAGCAAGATGATAGTGCAACATTGAAATCGGCTGAAAAGAAAAGGACATACCGCAGCATTTGGGTCGATGTTCTCTGGGTCGAGAATGTTGCAGTAAATTGATGGGGATTTACAGAAAAGATGCTGCTTCCATTCTGCCCACCATAATTTGTACTGTTGGGTGGCGAAAGGGGCAACTGACCAGCCGTTCAAGTCAATGGTGCTGGAGTCAGGTACTAAATCGCACAATCGGCTGTAGTCGAGACTAGAGGTTAATCCGTCTCTGAATTTTGCTTGGCCAGCGAAATAGACTCGGATCGGCAATTGGCCGAAACCTAGTTGCCTTGCTGCGGCTGACGGGCAGTAGAACTCATAAGTGGGTGAGTCCTTCCCCGAGAAGAAGTTAGCCGGCAGAATTCCCGGCTTAATCAGGATATCCATCAACTCTCTGTCAAATGTGTGGGTGGAGAAGTCGAAGCATATAGGCAATTCAAAAATCGGCTCTGCGGTTTGATATGGATACCAGGTGATCATCTCCTCGCTAAGTCCATTATAGAAGCATCTGAAATATTCGGCTACCCGGGTAGCGGTGAACTGGCAGCCAGGAAAGGCCGATGCCGCCTCTCCGACAGATCTGCAGCGGCGACGGACCGATGGGTTCTCTTCTGACTCAATGTTGGCAAAGGTCTTTGTCTCTATCCTCTGCTGAGAGACCTTGCTCATGTGTAGATTGAGCCAGAGGGTGATGAACCACCAAGGACCACCTGGATTCCCTATCGGCTCTCCTTTCGACAGCTTGGCGCCGATTTGATGCATCATATGATATGCCGATCCCAGCAAATGTTTGCCGAGGGGAACGGCCGATCCTTGTGCGAGAGATTCTGCCAAAGCTTGAGTGTTGGAAGAGGGGCCGACCGCTCTGCCACAGAAGAGATGTTTCTCCAGCCACATCATCAGGAAGGCGGTGTGCTCTCTCTGTGAGACTGTCCCTGTCTTCATGTTCTTACTGATGTATCCTTTCCACCCGCCGATTCCTTTGGTATCTAGCCTATGAGATGGCTTGAACAGGTAGTTGAAAGGGGTATCGGCGGAGGAAACATCTAGGCCGGTCAGCAGCAAGACATCGGCCAAGGTCGGGGTCATGGGTCCGTGTCCAAAAAGAAATGCGTTGAGCGCATCGGACCAGAAGTAAGAGGCTGCCATAACCAAAGGTTCGTTCTTTTCCATCTGAGACAGGGACAAATCTATGCACTGGCCGATTTTAAGTTCTTCCCATTGGATTTTCCAAGACCCGGCTACCCTCTGGTACCACTCTCTCCACCCGGGTGTTTCGTTCGGCCAGGATCTGAATGCACCTACCCAGTGATCTAAATCCATAGGTGACTGCTTGAAGGGGATTCTGTGAGTTTCTAAGCTAATTAGATCCGTTGGATCAGGACTCCCCATGGGGCCTAGGCAGATGAGGTCAGGAGACTCTGAGAGGGGAATGGTGATCCTGTGCCTAAGGGCCTAAAAAAGAAAGGGAAAAAGGGAAGGAACTAAGAAAGGGACCGGAAAATACTGAAGCGGCAAGGCGAAAAGGAAAAGATTTTTCGACATTTACCTCTGGGGTGGAAGCCATCGTCGCTGATGACGCTGCTGGAGAAGCCGCCGATTGGGCCGCCGCCGCCAAAGGAGCAGCCGATGGAGCCTCTGTAGATGGGGTGGTCGCTGATGGAGACGCCATTGGGGTCGGAGCAAGCTGCGGACGAGGTCGCCGGAGAAGGGGAAGCGCTTGGAAATCGAAAGAACTTGGGGGAAGATGAACAGTAATGCGGCAGAATGGATGCTGGATTCGTGGAGGAGAAAGGGTGGAGAAAACCAGTACTTAAGATAAGGGGGTAAGGGCAAAGATGGTATTCTTACCGCACCGTCTACACGAGTTCCAGGGGAGCGGTCGTTTCGCGTGCTCGGATCGAGGAAATTGCAATCATTGTGCCGCGGAACAGAAGGAGACTTTTACTGCACCCGTTTCGGAAAAAAGGATTAAAGAAAGAGTTTCGAAGAAAAAGTTATATTTTACTCCGAAACTGGGCGGCATGTGTTGACGCCAGATTTTGACACGTATTGAATCGGCGTCAGGAGAAGAAGGTTGGCCGATGCAGAAGATCTGAGAGCTACAGTAAGGAATCGGCCGATCAGGGTAACAGTCGAAAATCGGCCGATTGGTGGCGCAGCCCACACCGACAGGGTAGGATTATTCCAGAAGATCCTGGTCAACGAGGTATGCTAAGACGGCCGGAAAGCAATTGAAGAGGTCCTGATTGGATTAGGAAACGGCGGCGGAAGATTCTGCGGGAGTCCGTTTCCTTTTTAAAGTTATTATAGATATAGTAGTTTTCCTGTTTCAAATAAGGTTGTAACAAGTCGTAATCGACCAGGAGTCCTAGTTTTAGGGTATAAATAGGAGTCGCTAGGGTTTTGCAAAAAACAACCAACATCAATCAACAAAATACTTCTACTTTTTACCAGTACTTTACCTTTACTTTACCTTTCAAGTCGGCGACTTCGCCAATATTTTCTTCTTTCACGAGTTCGTACGGATTGGCAGGGCTGCATCAACCTGATCTCCGGCCAATTGGTAGGTTCCGATTATCGAGTAATATCCGAGCTTTAACTACGGGCGCATTGCTGTGGTTTCGTTTGGATTTATTCACAAGTTATCGATATTTACTAGAATTGCAAGTTTTACCTGTTATTCTAGTATTATCACCAGTTATCCAGCTTGAGATCAGGGTAATCGGCTTCGTCATTGTTCTTCTTCGATTCATCGCCATATAGCCGATTAGATTTGTTTCAAGTGTTGCTTCTATAGTAATTGTTTAGATTGCTCCAGCAGTTTTTACAATTACCATACGATCATCGGCTGACTCATAGCCGATTATCTCTACAGCAAATCGGCCGATTTACCGCCGACGCGCTCCTCAGGACAGATCAGAAATCCAGCCGATCGACGCGCCTGGAATTTAATACTCTATTTCCTTGTCAATCAACAGGTCAGATTGACTGGCACGCCGCGCGAACCGCACCAGGGCGATAACCCGAACAGGAGCTAAGCAGATTCTCCCGAGTCGTGTGTCCGACGCTGAAGACCCATCGGCCGATTCTTACCCGGCCGATTTTAGCGCCAACACTATCCTTGATGGCCTTGCATATTCTTCCCCACTTGCTGAGTACCAACCATAAGAGTACTCACCCTTGCCCAACTGCTGTTCAGAAGAGAACTTTGAAGAGGAGAACTTTGATGACTTCGAGGAGTTCTAGGCATTGCGTTCACCAGTCATCGCCTGTGGAAGACGGAGTTGTTGCAGACTTCGTTTAGGGTATATCGGTGTATCGTTTAAAGACCTTTGTGTCTCTTTTATTCGGAGTGTAATATTGTTAAAAGACTTTATTTAGTTACTTTTCGAGCATTGTCTTTGATATATTACACTTGTCCGTCTATCATGTGTGTGTGAACATGATCCTGACGCACACATGAGATGCATCTGGTTCTTTCTAGAATCGGGTGTGACACTTCAATATGCTCAGGCCTTCAACAATCTATGCCAGTATGCGGGCTATCACGCAGACACGGATGCTAAGAAGCGTGATCGTTTCCGTAGAGGTCTGAGTACCAAACTCAAGGAACGGCTGAATCTTGTCAAGGCCGATACATATAATGAGCTGGTCAATATGGCTATCACTCAAGAGGATTGTATTGAGGCTCATCGTGCTGAAAAGAAGAGGAAGGCGCCAGCTGGACCCTCGGGTGCTCAACCACCGAGGTATCGCTTAGTGCAAAATGCTGCGCCTACAGCTCCACAGAAGGCCCCTCAGCGAGGGCGTTGGATTGTCAGGCCCCCACAGCAGTAAGGCGTGGTACGACCCCTTGTGCCTCAGCAAACTGGCCCAAGGCCCGCTACTCAGCAGTTTCTTCGACCGAGCATCACCAATCGTTGTTTCAAGTGCGGGAGTTCCAGTCATTTTGCTCGAGAATGCCCTCAGCCTAGGCAGCCAAATCAGGGCCAAGACTCTAACTAGAACAATAAGAACAAAGGCAAGAGGCAGACCCTTCAGGTCAAACAAGGACGGATCAATTTCACCACTCTTGCAGAACTTCCTGAAGGAGCACCAGTGATGACGGGTACATTCTCTATCCATAACAAGCCTGCAGTTATATTGTTTGATTCTGGTGCATCACATAGTTTCATTAGTGCAAAGTTTGGTGCAAAAGTAGGCTTGGATGTTTGTCACACAAAAGGGTCGTATATGATATCAACACCGGGTGGTAAAATTGCTTCAAATCAAATGATAAGGCAAGTACCAATCAAGTTGGGTAGTAAAACCATCAACACGGACTTTGTTCTTTTACCCCTTGACGGCATGGACGTTATTTTGGGTATGAATTGGATGGCTCTACACGGAGTCACACTGGACCTTTCTTCTCGAGCTATTGAAATAAATTCACCTAGTCACGGAGCCACTATCCTTTACCTACCGTTCCGGGAGTGCATGAATTCTTGTGCTTTCGTGATGGAAGGAATCAAACTAGAAGATATTCCAGTGGTATGCGAGTATGCCGATGTTTTTCTGGATGACTTACCAGGAATGCCACCAGATAGGGATATTGAGTTCGTTATTGAACTGTAACCAGGCACTGCACCTATCTCCAAAAGACCCTATACAATGCCACCTAAGGAATTGGCCGAACTGAAAACACAACTCCAAGAACTACTGGACAAAGGCTTCATTTGTCCTAGCGCATCGCCTTGGGGATGTCCAGCCTTATTTGTAAAGAAAAAGGATGACAGTTTGAGGTTATGCGTAGACTACCAACCTCTCAATGCGGTAACCGTTAAGAATAAATACCCACTTCCCTGCATCGATGTTCTCTTTGACCAATTATCTGGAGCTAGAGTTTTCTCAAAGATTGATCTTCGTTCGGGATATCATCAGATAAAGATTCGTCCATGCGATATTCCTAAGACTGCCTTTTCCACACGATATGGACTATACGAATTTTTGGTCATGTCTTTTGGTCTCACAAATGCTCCCGCCTACTTCATGTATCTCATGAATTCGGTATTCATGCCCGAGCTCGACAAATTCGTCGAAGTCTTCATTGACGACATCCTTATCTATTCCAAGAATGAGGAAGAGCATGCTAAGCACCTGCACATTGTTCTTCAGCGTCTCAGAGACCATCAGCTCTATGCTAAACTTTCTAAGTGCGAATTCTGGTTGGATAGTGTAAAATTCTTAGGTCACACAATTTCCAGCAAAGGCATAGCCGTTGACCCCAGCAAGGTACAAGAAGTGATGGATTGGAAACCTCCTACCTCTGTTCATCAGATTTGCAGTTTTCTTGGCTTAGCCGGTTACTATCGCCGTTTCATTCCGGATTTCTCCAGAATTGCTAAGCCTATGACTGAACTATTGAAAAAGGGAGTAAAGTTTGTGTGGGATAAGAAATGCGAAGAAGCTTTCCACACTCTTAGGGAACATTTGGCTACGGCCCCTGTGTTAGCTCAACCCAATAACACCAAGCCGTTCGATGTTTATTGTGACGCATCTGGCACTGGTCTTGGTTGTGTGCTTATGCAAGAAAATCGAGTTATCGCCTATGCTTCACGAGCCCTTCGGCCCCATGAGCAGAAATATTCGACCCACGATCTCGAATTAGCAGCTGTCATTCATGCTCTAAAAATATAGAGACATTATCTCATGCGCACTCATTGTAATATCTACACCGATCACAAGAGTCTCAAATATATCTTCACCCAAGCCGATCTGAATATGAGACAAAGACGATGGCTAGAATTAATCAAGGATTATGACCTCGAGGTGCACTATCACCCCGGCAAGGCCAATGTAGTCGTGGATGCACTAAGCCGCAAGGCTCATTGCCATTGCCTATCAGTGGAAATCTATAATGAGACATTATGTTCAGAAATGATGAAGCTTAGTTTGAAAAAGATTTCCCCAGGCACTCTGAATCACATCTCAGTGGAGCCCACTCTTCACGACCAGATCATCATGGCACAACTACATGTTGAAGGAGTTAAGATCATCAAACAAAAACTCTCTCTAGGTGAAGAGAAATACAAATTTTTCCGCCAGGACCATAAGGGAGTGCTATGTTTCGAAAGTCGCATAGTCGTTCCAAAGAATCATGAGCTCTGTAAACGAATTCTTGATGAGGCACATCTTTCAAAATTTTCTATTCACCCCGGCAGCAGCAAAATGTATCAAGATCTTAGGCAAAACTTCTGGTGGACTAGAATGAAAAGGTAAATTGCTAAATATGTCTCAGAATGTGACACATGTCAGAGAGTAAAAGCCAGCCACTTGAAACTAGCCGGTACACTTCAACCTTTGCCTACACCCTCATGGAAATGGGAAGACATAAGTATGGATTTCATTGTTGGATTGCCGAGTACCACACAGAGACATGATTCCATATTGGTTATCGTTGATAGACTCACAAAGACGGCACATTTTCTTCCGGTACACACCACCTATACTGCCAAGAAATATGCCGAGATTTATCTCGATCGCATTGTTTTCCTACATGGAGTACCTAAGACAATTGTTTCCGATCGTGGTACTCAGTTTGTAGCGTGCTTTTGGGAACAATTGCAAGCTTCTCTTGGTACTAAATTGATTCGAAGCTCAGCCTATCATCCTCAAACTGACGGACAAACTGAAAGAGTGAACCAAATTCTTGAAGACATGCTTAGAGCTTGCATCATCCACTATGATAAGAATTGGGACAAATGCCTAGCCCTAGCAGAGTTCTCATACAACAATAGCTACCAAGCGAGTTTGAAAATGGCACCATTTGAGGCCTTGTACGGACGAAGGTGTTGAACTCCTTTAAGTTGGTCACAAACCGGAGAACGCAAAATATTTGGACCAGACTTGGTAATCGAGGCAGAAGAAAAAGTGAGAGTAATACAAGAAAACCTTAGAGCCGCACAATCCAGGCAGAAGAGCTATTTCGACAGAAGGAGAAAGCCACTAAAATTTGAAGCTGGTGACCATGTCTACCTTCGAGTTTCACCAACCAAGGGTGTACAACGATTCGGAGTCAAAGAAAAACTATCTCCCTGATATGTTGGTCCCTACGAAATCATCGAGAGTTGTGGACCCGTAGCCTATAGAATACGATTGCCCCCTTCGCTTGCAGCCATCCATGATGTCTTTCACGTATCTCAACTCAAGAAGTGTGTTCGAGTCCCTACCGAGGTCGTCGAACAATAGGAAATATTAGTAGAGCCCGACCTCTCGTATGTTGAGTACCCTATCAAAATCATGGATCAAAAAGAAAGAAGCACTAGAAGGAAAGTGATTAAAATGTACAAAATTCAATGGAATCATCACACTGAGGAAGAAGCCACATGGGAAACTGAAAGCTATCTAAACCAAAATTTCCCTGGTTTTCTCAACTCTACCAAAGGTACACACACTATCCACACTAAGCCTATTGTCTGAATCTCGGGGCGAGAATCTTTTTAAGGGGGGAAGGCTGTGACACCTCAGGTGTCTAAATTACTAAACAAGTCTCATTAGCATAACAATATGCTTAACTAACTAAGAAAAGTTTAAGAGAAATGAATTATAAATTGGTTTTGCTTTGAATTGAAAATAGATGTGTATATGTGCACAAGTACATGTACTTTAATCGAATAAATTGATTAACTCTCACCTCAAAGCACTTATAGCTGTGAAATTTAATAGGCACACCATTGATGGTAGGATAAACAAAAGTCTAGTTGAAGCCTAGGAGAGAATATAAATTTTTGCCCAGGAAATGACGTGCCCTCCGAATCATACTTTTTGAGCTTTTAAAATAACTTCTAAACTAGAACTCAAATGAACTTTGGCCTGAAACAAAACTTGTGTAACTTTTCATTTTGAACAATTTTCATGTTCAGAGATTTTTGAGTTGCAACACAAAAACTAAAGAAACACTTGAATTTGCAAACCAGCCCCTGCCTTTTCTTCTATTTCCACTTTCAGTCAATCCCCTGTTTCACTCGCCGCCCAGCAGTGGCCGTCGGCCGCCTGGCCGGCGATTCCTGCCGCCCTAGCTCGCCCAATCGCCCGCCCGCGTCGTTCGCACGCTACGTCGCGCCCCGGTGCACCGCCCTACTCGCCCAGCGCACGAACGCCACGCGCACAGCGTCGTGTGCGGCTCTGGTCGCCGCCCCGCCGCCCAATGGCATGACCCAGCCGTGCACGGCTCTGGCCACCATCGGCCGCGCCCAATGGCGCGCCACAGCCCTGCCGGCACCCTGCTTCCTCCTCTCCCTCGTTGTGCCCCTTGAAAAGCCAAGCTGAGCCTCTGCCCCACGCGCGCCCAAACCACGCCGCACCTCCATTGCCGACGCCAGGACCTCCAAGCCGCGCGCCCACCCCCGGTCCTCCTCCGCCCAAGCCCAGCCCCAGAACGAGTTCCTCCCTCCCCATTGTAGCTCACTGGCCCAGCCGTGCCCCTCCTCCCTCGCCGGAGCGCCACCGCCGCGGCACACCACCGCCGCCGGCCGCTGCTCGCCGCAGGCGGCCCAGCTCAGGCCATCTCCGCCCCAACCGACGCCTCCCCAAGGTAGCCCATGCCTTCCACTTGCTCCTCCCCCTCGTTCCCCTCACCACCGGCCCCTCCCCTCGCCGGAATCGAGCTCAAGCATTCCGGCCGGCCGCCAGGGACCACATTGCTTTGATTGCAATCTTCCCAGGGGCCTGCACGCAAGATTCCAGGGACCCCTCTGTAAAAGAAAGTTTTAACCCAAGATTCAAAATCAGTGAAATTGTAAAATTTCTATAACATCGTAGAAAAATCATAAAAATACAAACTCAACTGTTCTGTAATCTTTAGAAGAAGATCTACAACTTTTGTTACATACATTTTCTCAGTTTCTCAATATATTTTACTATAGATTAAATGGAAGGTTTAATAGGTTTTATTTGTACCCACTGTTGTCTACCAAGGATAAATCTGAATTTTGGACAGTAGGTTAGTTTCTTGATGGATAGGCCAGTGTAAAAGTTTCAGGACCAGAACCTATCTTTAGCTAAACTTTTTGTTAGACTTTGTTTTATGCCATGAAGAGATAGATTTAATTTTTTCTGCTGTTATATTGTGATTTAGGTGGTAAAACTTTTTCTGTGCTATTGTATTCATACCTAAATGCAACGGAAAAATTTAGAGACTGTTTACCTGTCTGTAACCACTTATATAATTTTTGTAGTGGAGAAATACATTAAATCAATGTAATTAGTTTCTTTGCTGCGAAAATATTCATATTTTTACTATAGGATACTTTGGGATATAAAATACTTTAAAAAAAGTTTCATACTCAGAAACCCTATAAAACATCCTGTAGAAATTAATCTTTATTAACATAAGTGTAGCTTGTCCTATTTATTATTGTCTGTATCATGCACAATAAAATCTGAAAAAATTACAGTACAACATATATGGATAGATTAACATGTTTTAGAAGTTTTAGCATCAATACTTGCATAGTTTGTTCTGTATAAAAATAACTAGGATCTAGCAGTGGCTGTGTATTACATTTTTCATGATTATTCTGCTGCATAAAAATGACTGAAATTTTTACAGTGCTTTTGTCTCTGCATATTGTGCTGTAAATAAAAATGTCATCACTAGAAGTTACTCAGACCAGTGTTCATGCTTAATCCATGTTTGTGCTTAGAAAATTAAGTTTCCAATATAACACAACCCCTTCTTGTTTAATGAAGTTAAATAGTTTAAGATGTACTCTATTAACGATTGCCCAAGAAAATCGTAATGAAATAACTTCGCAACTATGTTTTGTGGACTGCAACTTTATCGTGAAGGAAAATAATCGTCATATACCATCACTACAACTTATACTTGTGCATTCATATAGAATCGACTTCTCTCGCTGACAGAACGTACGAGCTGGTGCCCGAGTCCGAGAGTGAGTAGCATGAAGCTCAAGTGAATCTAACTGAACACTAGATATAAGGTTCGATAGATTGCTATGCTAATAGGACCCGGTAAAAGTCGAGTGATTTCCTGTTACTCGCGAGAATATAGGAGTTGAATGTTTACTACATGCTGCAATAATAAGGTCGACGTACGGGGCTATGGTGCGATGTTCATGTTGGTGATTGAGGCCCCGTCTGTTTAGTGAAAAATGCTAAGGCCGCAGTGTGTGGTAGTGGTGGTTAAGCGTTTGAACGTACTAATCACATGCCGAGAATATGGTAATCGGTAAGGTTAAGTACCTAATCGGACCGACAAGTGGACAGCATCCCACCCTCTCAACTCCGGTTCCATGCGCGCACATGATGGGTACAGAGCCGGGCTCTGTAGTCTTGGATGGTGGCCCTCATCCACAACCCGGGAAAAAAGGGGAAAGGTTGCATGTGTGACTCTGGGAGTAACCAGGTGACGTGTGTTTAGATTTCCCTTGCAAGGTTAAAAAATTTGATTCGAATCGTCCGTTTCTCGCGGTTATTGAGACTTCTTGACCCTTTTACCACATAGAGTAAGAAATGGAACAATGATGATGATTAATCTTGTTGGATGCAAATTAATTCTTTCACCATGTATTATATTGGATAGTTGCTTACCTAGAATGGTTAAAGAAAACTAGAATCTGGAGCTAAAATTTGAATGTAAGGACCTACTTGTATATGCTTTTCGGCAAAACAAATCCCTCAAGCCAAAAGCCTTGCATGTCTAGGAGTCGGCTAAGTATATTCCACTAGTCGGGTAAGCCTTGCTGAGTATTAGTATACTCAGCCTTGCTTGTGGCTTGTTTTCAGGTGATACTTTTGAGGACATGGTTGCTAGTTTGACTTGGCCGTGTACTCGTCCTCCTGGTTGGTCGGTGGAATGGGATGTGTCCCCAGCCAATGATGATAATGCCGAGTGATGTCTCGTACGGGCTTCATCGAGACATTATGTATCGTCGAGTAGTTTATCGTTGATTTTCCGCTGCATTGAACTCTGAAGAACTCAATTACTTTGAACTCTGAAGTACCTTGTTTTACGAATTCAAACTTAGTCTGTAATAATAAATTTATGTTGAACCCTGTGATGTAAAATTTGTGGAATGTTGTATTCTCTGGGCTCACCTTCGTGTGAGTACTTTGTATGTGTTGTTTCGATCGGCAAACCCGTAGTTGTATCGGGAGGTTACCCGACAGACCAATGGATTACTCCGTTTGAAGTGCGAGTTAGCCCTGATTGCCCTCGTGGTGATGGTTAACGCACTTGAGCCAGATTAATTCAGGTGGTTCTGCCACACTGACGGAGTGTCTTCTGAGCCATTGTTGAGACAGACGTTGACGAACTTCCTCCTAAGGTAAGCCTTTTCTGAGGTGGGACAGTTCTCAGCCGGACAATATGCCCAATTCTTTCTGGATCAGGAGTGAAGTGTTGCTGAGGAGTGGTGAACAGAGTGTTGGTGTTTCTTATGCCCAAAAGAATAGAGATTCCGCAAGCGCACAGAATACACCGATGTAGCACTTCACCTTGGAGTATTCCAGGGTATCAAATTTACACGGGGAAGCACTATGGTCTAAAGAGTATCAATTGAATGGATGGTAAACTTTACTGGAGATAATCACCAGCTAGATAGTAGGGGTAAGCCAGATAGGTAAATAGGATAAGTGGTCAGGCAATGACCGAGTGACACACAGGAGACTACCTTAGAGCGGTAAGTAGCTGGGTGGACAACGAGCGAGAAAGACTCCTAAAACACTTCTAAACTAACGAGCTAGCCTCACTCGACTAAACATTAACTACCCTAGCTATCGGGAGAACAGAGCTTACTTCGGCGGCTGGGGCGGAAGGACCTCAGACTGAGGGAGAAATGGGAGGTCCAACTCGGCCAACGATCTACTGCTATGAAAACACCCGAACGTGGTGGACTACAAGGGACGGACAGGGTTGTCACCACATGCTGCCTACCACAACAATTCCGTGGGGTGGAACACACTTCCTAGCTAACACTAAGCCAGACACCATGTCTGCACTCGGTGTTAGGATTTATCTTGAGGCCTTCAAGAGAAATCCCCCTCAACCTAGTGAACTAACTTGAGCCCCCTAATCCGGGCGAGAAAACCCGTAAGATAAGGTCTCGACGATCTAAGACTAGAACAAAGCTTAAGGTAAAGGACAGAACTTCTGCACACAAGCAAGAGCTTGGAATTAAATAAATAAATGCGGAAAGTAAAGCTGACTCAAAAGGATAAAGAAGATAACTTATATTGATAAAGTCAAAGGAAGGATACAAGAGGTTCTACCAGACTTCCAAGGACGATTCCGAAATCCCATGACAAGCTCGACTCAACTCTAACTCCCAGACTACTAAACCTAACTCTAGAACTGAAGTGAAGAGAGAACTCCTTCTGAGTGTGTGTCTACAAGTGAGGATGGGGAGCCTATTTATAGCTGCTGGAGGTCGGTAACCGGTGAAAGGCGTCAAGACCACGCGACCTTAGCGGTTAACGTAACTTCCACGCGAAGCTGAGCGTCATTGGCCGCCAGATGGGGCCGGCTGGCCTCCCCCAGGCCGGCCGGCCTGGGGATGGTGCCACTTGGCACCGATCTTCACGTGGACGTCCCTGATCGCCTCCTGAGGTCGGTAACTGTTGCTTTTTAGTTAAGCAACTATTTTGAACATGCATGTGGGCCTTTTGATCCGTGTGTGAAGTCTTCTAGGTCCTCGGATCAAACCGACCTCAAGTGCACGATCCCTGATCATCCTGGTTGTGTTTCTTCGTTCCTGGATCAATGACGTGGCCAGATCAGGGGGAGCCAGGCCGGCCGGCCAAGGGGAGGCCGGCTGGCATGGGATTTCTCCCAGTTCAGCTCATTTTTGGTACACTTGCTCCTGCATAGACAACTCATTCAAAACTTGTGGAATTTTATTAGTTTAAATAAAATATGTTTGAAACATAATGGAAAATTCTAATTTATTCCCGAGATGTTGACGGATGATGGTCGAATAACGGCCGTCAACACAGAACAAACTGATGGGGATGGCATCATAGATCAAAGGATGGATGGAAGCGTTTCTGGAGAAGCTGAGAGAACGACCACCAGATGACTTTCTGTTTTGGTCTGTCTCTCTTTAGTAAACTGCTCTTGTTTTATAAGCTGGTAACCTCATCTGGTGGTCTTGTACCAGAACCTTTATTTGCTTTCAAAAAACCAGGGTGAACCCTTTCTAAAAAAAATGACTGGCGAGCAGAAGCTTCACGGGCGGCGCGGAAGAGAAACGAAGAGAAATGAAAATTTCTTTTAACTGATGGTTAACCCTTTCACGATGAAGCTACCGAAACATCCAAAGGTGAATCAAAGTTGCTGCTTCGATTGACGGGACGCCCGAGCTGCTGTAACAGCGCAACCGTGAGGTTCCATATAGAATTAACGGCAATGGCAACTAGGGGACCGAAAATGAAAAACGAATGACAACAAAGGAAACATGTAATTTCTAATAGCATAGAAGGAATGAGTTAAATTTTTAATTGAATAAAAAAATTCACTTTCAAAAAATACCTCTCAAATCATGTAATTAGAAAGTACCTTTCACGAACTTAAATGTAGGATTGCCTACGCCCTAGATTCCCGCAGCAACTCACGGAAGTCGGATAATATCGTAGCTCGTTAGCTCGCTCAGCTCGCGTCTCAACTCGGCTTGGCTTGGCTCGACTCAGCTCGTTACATTTTCTTAATGAGCCGAGCTAGTATTTTTTTTTGCTGGTTACGATAATGAGCCTCGCGAGCCAAACCAGCTAAGGGTAGGTAACAGGCTAGCAGCCCACTATTCATATGGCCCAGCCCAATATATATCCACCTAACCCTAGAAGCTTCGTGCGACGCAGCCCACTATTCCTCGCACACGCAAACGCAGCTACACATGCGACGCCAGCGCTCTCGATCTCGCATTCGGCGGCGGAGCACCGTTCAATCCTAGATTTTGTTGCCGTGATCCTACCCTCGTGGCCTCGCAGCTCTGCTGATTCCGGCCTGTCGACACCTCTTTCGAAGCACCACGCTTCAATCCGTCAGTGGCCCAGCGCCATGCTCCTCTGTGCTCCACCTTTAGCTCTGCTTGCTTGCCTTGCTCCCTCCGCTCCGTCAGTTAGGCTCTAGCGCTATCTACAAAAAAGAAGAGCAGGATGATGGAGCCATGCGCAGCAGCAGCAGCAGCAACAACATAATACTTTTGATCTGCTCAGCGAATCGGTGATTGCGCTTGTTAGCATGGTATGCTTGCTTCCCCAACTCATGATGTTCCCGGGCTACAGATGTTGGGATTTTTTTTTGTGTGTTTTCTTATCGTGTATGTACAAATCAATTTTCTTCCTAATTCCCAATGATTTTATCTCAAAAATATGATTGATGCCTTCTTTATTTGCTCAGTTATTCTCCACTTCCCTTTTTACAACCGAGTAAGGCATCAACAGGCCAGTCACCGGTGGTCAGGGGCGGATCCAAGTATCTAACATTGGGGGTTTTATTTCTCTTCTTCTTCCTCTTTCCTCTAATTTTCTTCTTCTTCCCCTCCTTTTGTTCTTCCTCCTCATCCATAGCTAAAAATTGTTAGGGGAGGGGTCTTGGGGGGGCGTCATGGGATGCATGGGTAGGGGGCTCCAGTGAGTCCAGAACCCCTCCCAACACCCGCCCCACCTCTGGATATACATGGCTTCAGCGATGATTTTGCAAATCGTCACCTGAAGTCAATCGTCCGCGTGCGCTGGCGTCATGGACGCACCTTATGGACGTGGACTGTTTTTGCAAATCAACACGCTAAGGTGGAGAACAATTTTGTGCATGCAAAAAGTACAACACATGCATGTATGCAAATCACACACTGCATGGAGAAGATTCCGTGCATGCAAAAAGGACAGAGATGTGACCTTAACTACATGTATGCAAATTCGGATCTTAAAAAAGCAATAAGTATTAAACCGAACATCCAAATTAAACTTTGATTGCACCACTGTGTTTCTTGCGATAAAATCTTTAAAACTAGACCACACTTGCCTATATTTGCATGATTTTTTTAAAAAATATATATTTTTTAATATTTAATAAGAAATTTTAACTACTGGACATAAATATTTTTAACAGCCTATGCCTGTAATTCTATGCATGCAAAAAGTACAGCGCATGCATGTATGCAAATCACGCGCTGCGTGGAGAAGATTCCGTGCATGCAAAAAGGACAGAGATGTGACCTTAACTACAGGCATGCAAATTCGAATCTTAAAAAAACAATAAGTATTAAACCGAACATCCAAATTAAACTTTGATCGCACCACTGTGTTTCTTGCAGCAAAATCTTTAAAATAAGACCACACTTGTCTATATTTGCAAAATATTTTGAAAAAATATTTTTTTTAATATTTAATAATAAATTTCAACTGCTGGGAACAAATATTTGAACAACACAAACAAATGATTATTTTCTACAAAACAAAAAGTTAAACATAACGAACAAATAATAGTATACAATTAATAAAATATTACACGTCGCGAACATTTGATTATATAGGATGAATAAGAAAAATGAATATTGTGAACAAATGATTCAAAAATCACGGAACAATGGAATCTACAAAGCAAACAAATAATTTGGTATTGTGAATAAATTAGTTACACGCAGACCAAATAATTTTATAGGAAGATAAATGCATCTGCATCGTAAACATTAATTTTATAAAGCATATATACACGTGCTAAGCAAGTTAGTATATGATGGTAATAAACTATTTCATACACCAATTTATAAATATACAATACAAATAAATGAGTACACATTGAGTATGCGCTCTTAAATATAAACAAAAAAATTACACTATAATTTATCATTCTTCATTATGAATAAATAATTTGTATAGCAGATAATCCAATCAACTATATATATTTAATAATATAAGATCGAAAAACGAATACAAAGGATGCAATTTATGAAAAAAAAAGTAGAAAATAGTTTTAAAAAGATAAAGAAAAATTAAGATATGGATATAAAAGGAACATAAGTATAAATAAAAGGAGAAAGGAAAAATATTTTGTATATGTAGGCTTAGAATAAAAAATAGTAAAAGATAAAGAAAAGAATGAAGGAAAGGAGTAAAAAGAATAAAGAAAAGAAAAGGGAAGGAAAACTTTACTCACGTGACCCAAGCATAAGTTACATGCACGCATGCACATGTAAATTTAATCGCTTTTATTTTCTCATTACGAGCTAAGATTAATAATCCATCGAAGATATATTCATTAAGATCTAACCGTACATCTAAGATGAGTGATACAAAAATGGAGAAGAAGTAGAAACTAATTAAAGAAAAAGAAGTAAAGAAACAAATATAAAAGGAGATAGAAATAAGTTAGCATATTATATACATTATTAGGAGAAAAGGAGAAAAATAAAAGAATTAAAGGAATAAAGAAAAAGATGAAGGAAAATGAATAAAAACTAAAGAATAAGAAAAGAGAAAAATTACCATCAAGACTAGGTATGGGTTACGTGTTGCATGCATGTACATGCAATTCACATAGAAGCAGGTTTATTCCATAGAAAAAAGAGAATAAGAAATAATGAAAGAAAATAAGAATAAACAAGATAGAAAAATAAAGTGAAAATAAGGATAAATTATATTATATACTAGAGAGAAGAAATACCAGTGAGTGCATTTGAAATAAAAAGTAATGAAAGAATATGAAGAAAGAAAAAGAAAAGAAAATAGAATAAAATAAATAAATAAAGAATGCGGCTGGTTTGAATGCAATTGCATGCACATACTTATGCGTGTGGCCAGCTAGAACCTCCTAACAGCTGATAGCACTTGGCATATGGAATTGGTTGATAATATTCGGCCTATTAACTTTTGGCCCCTTCATTTGTCTCGAGGCGATGAAAACATATATTGCCCGCGCCCGCGCTTGGGATCCACCCCTGCTAGTGGTCATCACGCCGGCTCTTCTTGGACCTCCATGGTAAGGTAACAGTGCCGAGTATGTGGGCTCGCGAATTGAACCGAGCTGGCTTATCTTTTCATGAACCGAACCGAGTGTTTGCCTAGGGTATATTTGGTTAGGTGGCCAACCTCCAGCCAGACCCCTGTAAGCCACCTGGGCCGCATTTAGTTAGGTGACCAGTCCCTGGTAAGCCATTTCGGCCCATTGGCCTGGATCCACGGAGACGAGCGGAATCCGCATACTAGCGGAGCCAGGCTTGCACATGATGACTCCACGAGACCACGAGTGAATCTCTCACCTCCGCTCGCTGCATCCCTTCATCCTCACCTCCGGACTCCGCCCTCTCGCTCGCGGCCGGTGGCTGATCTCACCCACACGACCGACGGCAGAGCTCCGCGCGCGGTCACGGCGCTCGCCTGGCCGGCGGCGAAGCCCAACGCGTGGCCGTGGCGCGCGCGAAGCCACCCGCGTGCGCGACAGCGGCGCTCGCCCGTGCGCGTGGCCGGGAGCGGCCCCCAGCGCGGCCAGCGGCAGAGCTCGCCCGCGAGCGCACGCGCGCGGCCTCCTCTCCCCACCTATCCACTGCCTCCTCTCTTCCATCTCCGGCTGCTGAAATTGGTACTAGAAATTGATATGTTCATGAGTTGATTTGGGCTTCCAATTGCACTCGCTCACTGATACAAAGAGCAATCGAACTGATTAGTTAAATCAATCACACATGGGTAAACAGGCGGTGGATGAGTACGAGATAGACTTTCAGGCCGCGACAAGGATGAGTGGATGATGGAGCACGAGACGGGCCTCCTGGACGCTAGCGAGCTCACCGCTCTGTCCCATGTGCCGGTCTCCGTGGAGCTTGATGGACCGCGCCCACACAATGCCGCGCGGCTCCGGCGCTGCACGCCGCTGAGACCAAGCTTCTGCAGGTCGAGAGGTGGGAAAGACTAGGGAGGATTTTGCAGTCGGTAAACTCACAATTAGCCAACACATGATTACTTTATCAGATGTACAAGCAACCAAATATAATTTTGGACTAGCCAGGTTTGAATTGACCAAGAAACCAAACGCGAGCTGAGATCGCTCCTCTTGCCAGGCTTGTATTTGGACTAAGCCAGGCCAGCCTAGGGACAGCAACCAAACACACCCTTAATGAAGCCGAGCCAAGCCAGCTTGGTATCTTAGGCTGCCCGCACCGGGTACGCCGCTTTTACCGTTCGAATTTGCTGCACCGGGGACGGCAAACGCATACGCTAAAAAAGCGTATGGTCGCGCGTCCGCCAAATTAAGAGGGATAGCGGGGAACGCTACCGACCGCGCGGGCCCACCTCGCAGGCCAGCCGTTGGTTCCCCGCGCCGTGTGCAGGGCCTGGCTCGCGGCGGAGCGGCCGGGGCGGCGACGCCGGCGGAGGAAGGAGGGCCCCCCGCGAGGAGGTGCGCGAGGAGGCGCGGCAGCCCGACAGGCAGATGGCGGCGCTCGCGAGCAGGAGGACGAGGGCGGTGGCGACGGAGGAGAGAGAGACGGCGCCAAATCGAGGAGGGGAGGGGACGGCGCGGCAGGGAGAGGCCGGCCCGGCAGGGGATCTCCCGGCGAGGGCGGAGCTTAATGCTCGGCGACGGAGTCCTTGAGCCGGCCCGCTCGAGCTCGCTGCCCCGCCGTGGCGCGCGCCGGCCGTCCCGCCGCCGCCATGGTGAGCGCCGAGGCTGACATCGAGCGCGTGCTGTGGATGGAGGCCGAGGTGGCCGCCCGCATGGGCGAGGTCGCCGCCGAGGTCGGCGTCGCACGGGTGCGGAGGGAGCGAGGAGGAGAGGGAAGGGCCGGCGTCCGGCCCTGCGCGCGTGCCCGCCGCCGCCGCAGGGGAGGGAGGAGGGGCCCCGGTCCTTCTTCGCCGGCCCTCCGCACGCGCCCGGCCCTGCTCGCCGGTGGGCCAGATCCGGCAGGATCCGCGGCAAGGCGGGGGCGCCCACGCCGTACGAGGGAGGGGGAGGGAGGAGGGAGAGGAGAGGCGCCGGCCGCCGGAAGAGGAGGCGGATGGGGTGCGGGACGAGGTGAGGGGAGCCGGCGGCGGATAGAGAGAGAGTGGGTACTGGGGAGGGAGGGATGCGTCGGGTGAGGGAAAAAAAAAAGAGAAAAAAAAGCTGAAATGCGGGTCTCACCTCTGGTGTTGGTATAAAGTAGAGATACAGAGGACGAATGGGTGTAGAAGTACAAATCTCGATGGTCAAGATGAAATATTTATTTTAGAAAATAAATTTAGAGTATAATAAGTACGGACAGTCTTAATAAGCTGGCATGAGCCGAACCGAGCCGAGCCACCTTATTAAGTCGGTGTGTGGAAACTTAACTTCCCACCGATGTGGTCACTCGTAATGCCATACTGGTGGTGTTACGGTGATTTATTGAATCGGAGGAAATACTTCAAGGTTGTGTCCTATTTTAGCTATTCTGACCAATTGATTTCCGTTTGATTGATCGTCAAAATTTGGCTTTTTCATTGGTTAGTTCGTTTTAGTGACTGGGTTGGCCTAATCGACCAAACTTGGGAATAGCTACTCATCCGAATGATTTTACAATCAATTATCACCCATTCTTTCAGCCAATAGGAACATCACACGTCACTACAATAAAAAAATAGGACGACAAATGAATTTTCAACCCAAAATCAGGGCACAAAGAAAAAGGAAATTGAGGTATCATATCACTTAAAGATAAAGACAGAAAAAAAAGAAACAAAAACAAACAAAAATGAACCAGAAAACAGCCCAACAAAAGAAAATCCCATCCACATTTCTTCCATGCCCGCGCAGAAAATGCAGAATACCATCCGAGAGATGCTAGAAATTTCGCCAATATTTAGACATGCAATAGTTGCACATACACCCACACGGCCACACTCTGTCCCGCCAGGCAGCCACTGTCCCAATTTCAAACTAATTACACGTTGACATATCAATACCGCAAAATTAGCAGCTAAGCTGTGTCATATTTATGGCAAACCAAACAAACCCCAGCTCACCCAATACAAATCCTCTGACCCATCCCCGTCCAAACTAATTTGACAGCTAAACAACGAAATTAGCAGAACAGAGCACATGCCGTTCAAAACAGAGGAGATGCTTATTTCGGTTTATTCCCTCTCACACAATACTATTGAACCAGTCAAAATCCAACCTGCCGAACAAAATCCAACCTGCCGAACAAAGTTTATCCAGCGTAACAAAGTTTATTTGACCGAACAATAAAACCTGACTTCTGACCGAACAACAAACATGACTTCTGGTCAGTACAGAGAATAGCAGATCATCCCATGAATATATCTTAATTGACGAGAACTCTCAGCAACGAGGTTTATGAAGAAATTCCCACCATAGAACATGACTAAACATAAAAAACATGATGCCATGGAAAATCGAACTGAACCTCTTAGGGCAGCAGCCACTTAGTCTTGTCATGATATTCAACTAGAGATAATTGGTTCAGAATAACTGACCAGTGACAGCATCAGTTTTACCCATGATAATCGACACTTGTTCTCAAACCAACACCACAGCAACTTCCAAAATACTTACTTACAACCATTACGACGACACATAAAAGGCATTGCAAGGTAATAGGTACGACAAAACCTAGGCATCAAGAGATCAGGGGCTCAAGCGCCTCTCTACTCAAAGGCCCACTGGTTCTCTCTGCGGATCTCCTCTTCCTCCTCAGGGGTGAAGTCATTCTTGATGTTGAAGGTCTTGCGGATCTCCTCAGGAGTCTTGCCCTTGATCATGTCAGCAACAGTCTGGCAGGTCAGATCCAGCAGCCCCTTGATGTTAAGATAGTTTGCAGCCTGTGCAGGTATAAATAATACCAAACAAAAAAGAGGGTGTGAGAAACCAGGAAGCAAAAAGCAATTTCATATGCACTCATCAAACTAAGAGATTATAAATAGATAGGCATGTTTTATCTAAGAATATGCAATCAACCAGAAAACAAACTTCACTGCATTATCAAGGAGCAATCAGACTAACTTCGGAGGATTTATAACAGAAATAAGCTTATGAGATTACGATCATTAATGATTTAACAGGAAATACAGATACCAAAATATCTTATGATGAAGACAAAACTGCTAAACCCAACAAGTTCTACAAACTGGTTCACAACACCAACAGATTTACCAAGGGAAAGTACAAATAAATAAAATGACACAATGGTACCAGATATGCAATGCAAGGAAATGGTAGTATAACTTGGAACACAACTTTTTTCAAAAAAAAGAAAACAGTTCTTTAGCTTTATTTAGCATTGGTGCCCTATATCAGGATATCGTTTATCAACATGTAATGTTGCTAACAGGACAACAGCATCAACAAAAACGTGAGTGCTATTACATATAATTAACAAAAAAATGAGGGCTATTAACAAAAAAACATTTCATATGACGTTAGTTAACTCCATTGCTTAGCACAGAATAATTAGGTGTGCAAACAGTCAAAATGGACTTAAAAAAACTAGCAAATCAGACTTCCAAGGAACTTGCAAGTTAAAAGTGATAGCATAACCATACTGTACTGTAACAACACAATTAAAGGCATAGTTAATCTACCACACTTGCCACAAGAGACAGATAAAGTTAATCACAGATAGAATCTGATGTGCATAGACACATAAAGGATGATGTCACAAAGTTATAACCACATTATGGTGCCAATAAGGGTAACACCAAAAGCACAAAACTTCAGAAAAATTCTAAGTATCACTGTCATCAAGAATAAATATGTCAACAAAGATGATAGGCAAAGAGAACTAGAGCAGTGCAATGACCTACCAATAAACACTAAAGGTAACCAATGAACATAATCCAGATTGTGATAAGCAATCATGTAACGAAGAGATAAGATCACAAAACTTCTAATATCCAAAGCTTATTCCTTGCAACTAATCTCTATATAAATAGGATTTTCTCGTTAGGACAATAATACATTTGACAATCCAAATCCGATTAACTAGCAGGCAGTATTATGATGATGCATTCAATTGACCACAACAACATAATCCTCGCAATCCGTGCAGGTAGAGACAGCTTCCACCCACAAATAAACCAATCCAGATCTATATGGATAAATCTGAACCCTAACCAATCCCAGATCTAAATTTCAGCATATAGGCATGGACAGAGGGGGGAGACGGAGCCTTTACCAAGATGAGGTCGAACAGCGTGGCCTGATCGACCTTGACGAAGTCGGCGTCCCAGTTCTTGAGGTCTTCGCCGGAGGCGGCGTTGCTGTTGGCGGCGGCGGCCCCCGCGTCGTCGGAGCCGGCCTTGGATGCGGCGGCCGCGGCTGCTGCGGCGTGGACGTGCTTGTTGCAGTACTCGATGACCTTGGAGAGGATCTTGGAGTTGACGTTGGGGAGTGGGATACCGTTGTCGGCGCAGTCGTCCTCGATCATGTGACGGATGGTCTGCGACTCCATGGCGACCGCCTCCTCGACCTCGAACTCCTCGCCGTCGGAGCTCTTGAGCGTGATCATCTTCTTCTCGCCCTCGGCCGCCATCGATCGGTGTGGGAAGGGTGGACTCGACGGATCGGATCGCAGGCGAAACCCTAGCTTTCTAGCTGCGGTGCACAGGGCAAGGAGGATGGCGAGAGATTGGGGAAGGCGGATTGGGGATTGCGGCGTGGGGTGGGGTGGGTGGCGTATTAAATAGAGAGCTGGGGCAAGCCGGGGGCTCTATCAGCCGTCCGATGCGGGAAACGGAAACACAGTTGAATAGGATCGGGACACTGAGAGAAGGGCCCCGCTTGTACTTATCTGCTCCGGCGATCAGGATTGTTTATGAAATTGTGGCCCGTTTATACCTTTTTCTTTTACTCTCTTCATTTCATCCATCTTTGCATGGCGTTTTACCCTTCAAGACGCAGATTAAGCAGCTCTAAATTGACAAGACAGCAGCCAAAAAAATGATTCCACTACCTCAATGTAAAAGAAAGTAATGAATGCCATCACCCTCATTACACATGCCAGCAAGCAAGCAAGCACGGAGAATGTTATTGAAATCGTACATTACTGCTCACTCCGTATATAGTTTTTCTATATATCTAGATAAAGTGTATATCTAAGTGCATAGCAAAAAATTATGTATCTACAAAAACCAAAACGAACTATAATGTGGAATGGAGGAAATAAGTTTTAAGATCGGAATTACACGCCCTTGAACATATAAATCAGGTTCTATTGGGTAGAATTGTAAAATCCTTGATAAAAGAAGATAAAGATGTAAAATTGGAATACATAGTTGTAACTTGATAACTATGACCTGGAGGAAAGTGCTCAGTATAGCTCAGGCTCTCGATAACTAGTGATGGTGAAACAGTTTGCAAAGAAACTATTACAAAGCCCTATTATGAAAGAAAAAGGTGAAGTCCTAACATGCCTAACAAATTGAAATAGAGATAGTACTTACAACATTTAGAATAGAATCGTTATTGATGCAAAAATCTATGCATATCATTAGGAGCCCACTATGGTCCTCTTTGTGACCGGCGGCTCACTACTACCTCTGTCATCGCCCTCGATCTCTGCATCCTCACGCGACAATGCCCTCTTCCACTTCTTTAACCACTATCCTCCTTATCATCTCTAACCTTACTAGTTGAGATGTACAACGTCACCACCCTAGCCCTCCCACAATTGATACTCCCACAACCTGATATTTGGTACTCCTCTCTCAATTTGACCCTTTTTTCAATTATTTTGCTTTTGCATTGCTTTCAACCATAATTTTTCGACACCCCTAGTTCTATAAAGACGGTGCATGGGACCAAAGAGGGGAAAGATTAGGGAAGAAGGATTGGAGATTCTGGGTGGGTGGGATATTAAATACTGGAGGGTGGCACACATGGGTTCCATGAGTCTCTTGATACCAAACCTAGGTGCACATAGCTAAGGTTGGAGTTGGATGGACAATTGGGATAGGATGAAGACGTTAGGAGAAAGGGCCCACTTTGTACCTACCAGCTCCAATGATAATTGATTTTTATGCATTCAGCCAAGTTTCATTTCAAATATGGAAACTAATAGAGAATTCTCATTGATTCCATACCTAAATTGGGTCTCCTATGCATTTTATGCATTCAAAATAAGCATTGGCGTGGATATCTTGGGTAAAGGCCTGGCCCACTTCTCTTGTGGTCCACTTTGTTGTTAATAGCCCTATGCCTTACCTATGCATGCATCATCTCCCTTTCTCCTACCCAAGCACACAATCCTCCATCACCGCCAACACTTCCTCTATGCTGCCTCGAGAGGACCCTGCCCTAACCCCTCCTACCACCAATTCTCAAACAACCTCGGTCCACTAATAGCAAAGTCCTTGCCACCAGCTTCCTCTCCTTCACCACATGCACCACCAACATTGATCTATATAT
Source organism: Panicum miliaceum (assembly GCA_032594955.1). Taxonomy (NCBI): domain Eukaryota; kingdom Viridiplantae; phylum Streptophyta; class Magnoliopsida; order Poales; family Poaceae; genus Panicum; species Panicum miliaceum. The sequence continues at coordinate 16,621,529 of CM064068.1, forward strand.
ACTCCGTCTCTCATTTTGACAAATTCTTTTCAAACGATTGAGCCTACATCTCTTCCTTAAACTCTCAAAAATATCAGTTTGCTTATGAATATGGAAGATCATCTAGGTCTCTTGATTTCCAAAATCACCTACATTAAACCCCTATTCTTTCAACCAAATTGCTTTGTTGGGAAATTGTTTACAGAATACTATCATTCAAATGAAAGTAGTCATTTTGCTAACCAAATTTCTCTGTTGGGAAATTGTTTACAGGATACTATCATTCAAATGGAAGTAGTCAATTTGCTAACCATTTCATTAGCAAGAAAAGCATGAGTACACTCGTGTTTTGTAGTGATGTTGCTAAAAGGGAGTGAAGGAAGTTCACCTTGAAAGATGAGTCCCCATTCATGGAGTCACCTGAAAACCTTTCTACTCTACAAGGGGGGTTTCTATTGTTCAATGGTATAATTGGTTTTATACATATCCAATTGTACTATTATGGGCCTTCTATTAAAACTAGTGTAGAAATAGGTGCATTTGTGGCAAGTGGATGGGGTGGTGATGGAGGTGGGTTGGCTAGCTATGGAGGCTAGGATCTTAGAGAACGGAAAGGAAGGCACGATGATGAGAATGTATGGGATTAGGAAAAGATCTAGCATTCTGCCATTGGTGATTTCAAGGTGGTCACTAAACATTGCGACAAGCGCCAAGGAGGGTCGTAATTTATTGATAAGTCAGCATAGTCCCCTAATAATCCTCGTTGAAGCACCCGCACAAGGGTATCGCTCCCCCTTTAATCTAATCAAGAATCAAGTGCTCTTTAGTGGATATCCATTCTCCAACTCCGGACAGTGCATTCCACACACTAAGGCTCCTCCTTGATAGCCCACCAAGAACAATACCTACCAAACCATATAGCTGATGCTGATCCCCAAGGATAACAAGAAACGAACCTCACTTGACCTGGAACAAAACTTAAGAGAGGTGGATGCACACTTGATACTCTCTAAGCACTAATGGTGTCGTAAATCTTCAACTAAGGAATTCCAACAGATGCAACACCTCCAAAGAGCTAGCCGTTGCTGTAAAATTGATCATACGTAGTGAATACCGACTCATTCGGTGCTCAAAATATGCAATTAGAGAATTAGCCGTTGCCTGCAAGCCTGCCTGCCTGTACGTCCGTTCGAGGTTAGCTGCTTTCCGGCTTCGACGAGTCAGCGTCGCCCAACGGCCCAGTCGTTAATGATCCATGATGGTGTGATGCCTTCACGTGCGCGCATGCGCTAGGTTTACGCACGCAGCACGCTCTTATACCTGTGCATCTCATTCAGCAGTTTGAAGCTCGGACAGGCAGCCACGGCGGCCACCGTGTAGATGCAGCTATGGAAAGGGGGCAAAATCAAGGTATGGCGAGCGCCATACCTTGCCCTATCGAGTCTTCCGCCTCTGGTTAGCCTTATCTAGGCCAAGCTGTTATACTTTGTCTCGTTAATAGTATAATAGGAGGAAAGAAAATGAAGACATAAACTACTGTTGACGCCAAAATTTTGAAAAAATATTTATGGAAAGGAAATTCAGCCGATAGGAGTCCCAGGAAGAGCCGTTTAAATATCCGGGTCAAAGTTGTTAGAATTTCCAGTTAAAGATGACGAAGCGGTGGTCAAAGGCAATGTAGATTCGGACAAGGAGCGGCCAGAGCGGTTCGAAATCGGACTAGAGCGATGAGGTCAGCAGGAGATCCAAGAGTCCGATGTTGTTTTTGGGAAGATATGTAAATATGGTAGTTTTTGTCTCGTGCAAAACAAGTTTAGCAAGTCGTGTTAAATTAGAAGTCTTAGTATCAGGCTATAAATAGTAGACCTGAGGGTTTTTTAAAAAATAATCATCAACCAATACAACCTTTCTCGGCACTTTGCCAAAACCCTAGGAGTAGTAGTAGCATACTTTCTCTAGGCGAATTCTTCAACATGTAGGGCTGCATCGGATCGATCTCCGGTTTGTTGGTAAGTTCATTTTATCATATTTTCTAGGCTTTAATTACTGATGCATTGCTGTAGTTTCATCTAGTTTATCTACGAGTTATCAATTTCTATCAAATTCTTGTAAGGCTGCATCGTTTAATCTCTTGCTAATCTCTTAATAGATTTCACAATTTATCTAGTGTTGATCAAAGAACCACCGACTTCCATCTAACTTCTTATGCAGCAATCTGATAGCTGATCTTTTCATTGATTTCCACTAAAATTATCCAGTTATCTTTAGTCTTGGACTTTGTTGCGGGTGAACTTATCGGCCAATTCATTTGCTCTAATCTTGTTATCTCAGGCTGTCTCAGTTAGGTCTGATCCTTGAATAATGATGTTAGATCAAGTCTTATTAGCTAGATTCATTTATCAACATCAATGACACAATTACGATAGCTTGGTAGTATCAATCGGTCTTCTTTGACCGATTCTGGACTTAATGATAAGCATAATTTCCGATATAGTTAGATGCATCGGTTAATTTTACTCGGGTTGTCACCCTGTTGTTAGCGCTGTCTCAATTGAGTCTAATCCGAGTAATGGTGATGATAAATTTAGTATGATTAAAGTATTAAATTATGAAGATTTTATCTTAATCCTGCTCCTACAAGAATCGACTTTATAGCTCATGCATGGATCATGTATTGGGCAATCAGATGCGCTTGTTTGGGAACTATTCGGAATCCTAGCCAATGCTTTCCTTGTTATTTACTGATTAAATTTCTTTTCCTTGTCAATTATAGGTCAAATTGACTAGCACACCCCGAACCTAATTTGCAGGACCTGCACTGGAGATAAGGAGAGCTCTCAGGCCTTAGCGTGTCGTGCTCCGCAAGATTCACTGTCAGATTTTTGCAGCAACACACTTTTTGGCACGCCTGGTGGGACCCAACAACAACTTCATCACCATGCCTGAAGAATCTGACCCTAAAAACGTCATTGACATCACCCTGGAAAATCTCAGTGACGAACAAAGGAAGCTGATCGAGACCAACAGAGATGCATACATCAAGCTTTACTTGGATTCTTTCAGCAAGATCAGAGGCAAGGTGATCTAGAAGAGCCAATTGCCGGTACCATCCATTACAGTGACCACAGATGAGTCGGCTTAGACATCTGGCACACAAAGCTTTCAAGAGATGGTCGACATGGCCGTTCACCACGCACTTGTCAACCAGTCTGATCAGACAACATGCTCCGATTGGCTACCAGTTCGGAGACAAGCAGGGCGCTTATTCGAACATGCAGTACTATACTCAAGATGTCCCTGATTCGTACTTTTGGGCTGCAGGATATCAGACTGATGCAGGACACGGTGGTCCTGCTCTGGGATACCACGTGACATCGGATTACAGAGGGTATCGAGGTCAGCCTCCGGGGACTGCTCATATGCCAATTCTGATCCTGGCGTCGCCGATTCCTCAGCTCGTGATGCAGGGAGAAGACTGGACCAGCAAGATGGCTAATGTGATTCAAAGTCACTTCGGGTTGAAGCCTAAAGACCAGACATACATGTATCGACATCCCTACCCCGAGGCATTCGATTGTGTACCTCTGTTGAATCGTTACAAATTGCCGGACTTCTCCAAATTCTCCGAGCAAGATAACGTGTCAACCATTGAGCATAATAATTGATTCCTTGCGCAGTGCGGGGAAGCTAACACGGAAGATGCTTTGAGGGTTCGGCCTTTCAAGGGTTGTTGCCAGCCATCAAGGAGAGATATTCGGTCCAGGAGTTTGAAAGTCTTGGGCATATCATCCAGGCAGTATCGACTCATGAAAGCCATTATCAAGATTCCAGAGGTGGCCGTTACCAGAAGAAAGTTGCAAGGGTTGGCTCGATGGAAACATATTCTGAAGAGGAAGGTGAGATCAGCTTGGCTGGGTGGACTAGAAACAAGAAGCCGGTGTCTTGTCCATGGGTCAAGGCAAACACGGAGAAATACAACTTCGATGTGTATAAAGCCGATCAGATATTTGATTTCTTGCTAAGGGAGAAGCAAATCCAGCTTTCCTCGAATCATAATATCCCGTCGGCTGAGGTGTTGAAGAATAAGAAGTACTACAAATGGCACAATTCCAACTCTCACAGTACCAACAAATGCAAGGTGTTCCGCTAGCAGATCCAATCGGCTTTTGAGCAAGGGAGAATCCAGATAGAAAAAGCCAAGCACTACAAGGATTCCCCTCTAATGCCACGCCACAGGATTGCAACACCACTAATTTTAATGTGTTCAAACAAGTGTGTGTCTAATACCTTATGTGTTTCAGTTGTGCATGTGTCTAAGTTGAGTTTGACATTGGATGGTTTCATTAATGATTTGTACAAACAAAACATATTTTGGTTTAATGGCCGTTTAAACTCTTCATTGGTCATATATTGTTCTAATAAAGTAATGGCGTGCAGTTATTGTTTGAAGCTACCAAATAAAGCATTGCAATATGGACTATCGACATAATCATTTGGCGTTGCAATATATGCTATAGCTATAAACAAATGTTGTGGCAAAAAAACGTCATACAAATGAAACAGTGAGCGTGGCAATAGAGGGTCCAAGTATAGCAACCAAGTATCGATCATGGCAATAGAGAGGCCACCTCTAGCAGGCAAATATTTGTCGTGGCAACAAAGGGTTCAACATATAGCAACCACAATGTTTTGTGTGGCATTAGAGGCCACCTGTAGTAACTAAATATTTGTCGTGGCAATAGAGGGTTGCAATTGAGAGACCACTTGTAGCAACCAAATATTTGTCGTGGCAATAGAGGGTTGCACCTATAGCCATCATAGAGGTAGTGTGGCAATAGAGGGTTCCTCTATTGCAATGCTATTGATGCGTGGCAATAAGGTCTATTGCAACACCCATTGTTGTTGCTAGTGCACCTATTGCCACTCTTTGGGTATGTGGCAATATGTATCTCTGGCAACGCCAGGTGTGTTGCAATAGTTACTATTGCAACATCCACGGTGGTTGCTTATGCTATGGTTTGCAACACTCCATTGTGCTGCAACAACACTCCATTGTGTTGCAATAGGAAAAAACCTTTTGCAACATCTGAATAAACCGTTGCACAAACCTATTGCTACGGCATCTGTGGCAAGGCCTCCCAACCAAATTTTTGTGTTGCAATTTTGTCTATTGCAACCATTTTTGGCATATTGCAATACTTTTAGGCTGTTTGCATCAGGGGTGAAACCTTGTAGTGAAGAAGCCGATGAAGATCAATCAACATCCATTCCCAGCAGCAAGCGTTAACATGGTGGAGCATGGAAAAGGGAAAGCAAAGGTGCTAACATGACAAATGGCCAAAGAATCTGGGTCAGTGGACCCCAAGATACAGATATTAGCTGACAAAATCAAGAACGATGACTATCGTGCTCGCAACAATAGCCGATAGCCAGAACAGGTCTCTAGAGGCGCACGACGCCCAAGAGTGACATCAAAGATGTTATTGAATAAATATAGACGTCAGCAAGAGAGGGCTCGTAGATGCCAGGAAGCAGAATGACGAGATCACGAATCACACTGGCGCTGTCCTTTCTTTGCATACTGCTAGAACGAAGGTCTGAGATTGCCTTCGCTTTGAGACTATCCAGAATGTAACGGACGACCAAGAGATTTTCAAGATTACAAGAGACAACATTGCTTTGTCCATGATTGGATTGAGTACCGATCGCGAGAAGGAGAAAGGCCGATGCACGATAGAAGATTAGGGGAGTATGATAATCATGACCGGTGTTGACGCTCGCTACAGACCAATTTTGAGCGTTAATTTGACCGGAAATTGGGATGACTAGCATACTTTCCTGCATATTTAACCAGAATAATATCATTGCCACAATTCCCTTGGAGATTTTTAGCAGTGCAGTAAATTGGGCAAGAAATGCAGGCAAAACAAGCTCCAAGATCCAAGCTACAAAATGCCAACCTATCGGAGTACGCTGACCAATAAGGAGCAGGTGTTTAAGTACCAAACCCCATATGTGTTGGTGAATATGTGTATGCAGCTCAAGCTAAAGAGAAAACACACCTCAAGAGCAAGGCAACACACTTCAATCTAAGGGAACACCTCTCTGGCCAATTAGGCGCAAGCACACGGATTCATGGGCCCACAAATAGCACCAAACCGACTCAATTCTACGTAACTCACCTGGAACCGTCTTAAGGACCCACCTACTAGTCTCCTGGCCAAAGGCGGTGGCCAGGGGTCGGCCGAACCACTGGTTTGGCCGAACTGCCACTAGCCCCCCTCGCCTCTAGCTTCCACGTGGCGGCCTCTGGTGCACTCTAGAAGTCGGTATGTGTGAGTCCTCTCAATTGCCGGCTGAGAGCACCCTTGTTCACCCCTATTAATATGAGGGGAGGGGCTTCTAAAGGAGACACAACTCACATTTCCATCCTCTCCCACTTTTGGAGTTTGGAGTTCTCTTTGAGGTGTAGTGCTACCTAGGTAGTGCTTAGGAATTAGGGTGAGAGTGAGGAGGAGTCGGGGAGGTGCTGAGGTTGTCGGCCCCTGGTGTACTTCTCCAGCTTGTACCTCGATGGATGCTTATCAATCATAGCTCCCTCCTAGTTGTTTGTTAGATCAATAGTTCACTAGTGTAGTGGATGCCTTTAGAATAGGAACGATTCTAGAGTTAGTAAAGAACGATATCGACGTGGTGTCTAGATCAGACTTTACCTGTTGGTTGTGGTATATCCCATGGTTTGTTGAGGTAGGTAGCAGGTGGTGACAACCATGTCTATCCAGCATAACCCTCCCCGTTCGGGTATATCCCAGTGCCGTATTACTTGTGGTATTACTGTTACTCACCAGTTTTATCCTGTGTGAAGCCAGTAGCCCAACGCGAACAACTAGGATAGTTCTATCTTACCTTTGATTCTTAGCCTTAGGAATCCTCTCTACCCCTTGCCTCTAATTGGTGTGGTGTCCTTGGACGAACCTGAACCTTAGACAATATACACACATTCCTTAGTGGATACGATACCCTATAATACTCTTGGGTGAAAGCTACAATGGTATCTGTGCACTTGTGGATTTATTCGTGATGCTAAGAAACGTCAACAACCGGCCAAAAAAGAACCTTGGTGCACGATAGGTTAAGTTTTTTGGAAGAAAGATCAGCCAAGCAAAGCCGATTTGAAGAATCAGATAAACCCTCATATCATCGTGAGTATATTCCTGAATCAGATCCATGATGGTGTTCTGGAGATTGGACCATGTCCCAGAAAAGGAGGGTGTAGCATCTCAGGTAGACAGAATAGCTTGAGAAAGAAGCTGAGGCCGCTAAGATTTTGTCACACCCAATTCTAGAAAGAATCAGATGCATCTCATATGTGCGCCAGGATCTCGTTCACACACATATGGTGGACGGAAAGTGTAATATATCAAAGACAATGCCCAAAAGTAACTAAATAAAGTATTTAACAATATTACACTCCGTATAAAAGAGACACAAATGTCTTTAACGTTAAACCGTTATACCCTATACGAAGTCTTCAACAACTCCGTCTTCCACAGGCGATGACTGGTGAACGCAGGACCTAGATCTCCTCGAAGTCGTCGAAGATCTCCCCTTCAAAGTTAACTTCTGAACAGCAGGGGGCAAGGGTGAGTACTCTTATGGTTGGTACTCAGCAAGTGGGGTGAAAATGCAAGGCTATCAAGGATAGGCTGAGGTTTGCAGCAGCGGTTGCTTTTAGTTGGTCACATATTTATTATCAAGCACCTATTAACTAGGTTTAGGTTTATACCAATCCCACTTTAGCAAAGTCATAACGGTACCATCAACTCAAGTATTAACCACGAACCACGGTTTATTTAATCTTCAAGTTTCATTATCATGTGAGGGTCCAAGCCCCTCTTAACCGTGAGTACGGCTGTTATAACAGTTTGACACTCTGCAGAGGTTGTACACTTTACCCACAAATCGTGTTTCCCTGAGTCGCCCGGGTTTGCAAAGCCCTTAAACACTTCCGAGGTGAGTGGCGAGGGTACACTACGAAGCCTTTACAAAGACATGTCGAAAGCTAGGCAGCCCGCTAGAGTTTCAGTAGCGGCGTGGTCCATAAACCTCCCTAATGGTCAGCTCCTTAGCAAAGGCAGCTACCCCAAGAGGACCGGGCTATGACCCCTATCACCGACCCCCTCCTTGCCCTTTCGGTAAGGCCACCAGCAAACTACACATCTAATTAATTGGCTAAGGTCAGAGCCATATGACTTTGTGGTTGCATTGTTCACTTGGGTGGTTCTCCATGTTTCCATTAAACAAAGTCGATCTTGATATTACGCAATAAAACCACAATATGAAACGTGTTCAACATTAACATAAGAGTAAACCAATACCAATCCCAAAGTTTGCAACTAAGCGTAACTACCCAACAAAATAGTAAACCCAGGTGTTTCAAGGATTGGGGTAAAAGACTAGGTATGTCCTTAGCATAGGTAATCCCATCAAGTTTATGCAAGCAAACAATAAAGTAAAGTGTATTTTCATGCAGTTATTGGGATCAAATAGAATATGCAGAGGGGGAAATCCACTTGCCTCCTTCAAATAGCTGCTGATTCTCTTCCTCGTAAGCTTGCTCTTGATTTGGCTCGAACGTCACGTTGTCTACGCGATCACACAAACAAGCATACACAACCAAATAAGAAACAATACAACAAACAGTACAACGGAAGGGTGAAAAGATGCTAAAGCATAATTAAACCTTAAACAGAGGGTCGGGGTGCAAAACTATAGGTTCTGGACGACGGGTTCTAATTCTAGAAAAGTCAGGGGTCGGGATAGAAAAAGAAAGGGCTCAGCTCAAATTATTTTTCTACTGATCTGGACTGCGGGTTGATTCCTGGAAAACTTAGGGATCTTCCTGCAAAAGTTTCGGGATCGGCTAGGGTCGGATAAATCTGGTCCGTTGGATCAGAATCGGCGGCGGATCAGACGAATCGGCGGAGTAAGGGTCGGGCGAATCGGCCGAGTAAAGAAAAGGTCGGGTAAATCGGCCGGGTAAAGTGAAGATTGATTCTGGCCGTTAGATCTAGATCGAGCGGCAAAGGAAGGGTCGGCTCGTCAGAACAAAAGGGTCGGGCGAGGCGGAGTTTTAACTGGGCATCGGCGGCGAGCGTGTGCGGCGGCGGACGGCCGGAGCTTCACCGATTCCGGTGTTCCGGGGCTCAATTCAAGCTGGGTTCATGACGGGAAGTGAGTGGGTGGTACGGTGAAGGTGAGGGTGGGTACAGGTTGGCTGTGCGGCAGCTGTGAGCTGGCGGCCACGGCGGCGGGCGGAAACAGGGGTCCGGCGAACAATCTGGTGGGCGACGGAGCAAAAGAGAGAGGGGAATCTGGTTAGCTTAATGCTCACCAACTTGCGGAGCTCTGGCGAGAGTTGAAGACGGCGGAGCAGCTGCAGGTCGGCGAGTCGACGGAGAATCGGCGGCACGGGTCGGCGGCGTTCCTTCGAGGTGCAACTTCCAGCGGCGTACGACGATGTTGTGTTGAGGAAAGGATTTGAGTTTGGCGTGGGCTGCAAGGCGGGGCTTTGGCAGGAATTTATAGGGGCAGATCGGCCGAGATTAGGAAGGCGGTGCTGCGGAAATCGATCAGGACTCGGGATAAGCAGAAAGAAAGAGAACGGGGTACGAATAGCAGCTCGGAGTCGTTCTGGACTCTGGGTAAGGAAAGAAGAAAGAAGAAGAAGAAGAAGGCGCCGACAGGTGGGTCCTAGCTGTCGGTGGAAGCAAGGGTCGGCTGAGGGAAATCGGCCACTGGGTCGGCCGTGGAAAAAGAAAAGAGGGAGAAGAAAAGAATTGGGCCGGGCTGAAAGAAATAGGAGAAGAATGAAATAAAGATGCATGCACAAATTTTAATTTATGATTTTTATGAAAATATTTTTTTAGAAATTTTAGCTCCTATATTTTGGGTGTTACAGATTTGGTGCCCTAAGAAGAAGGCTGATCAGCCTGGAACATCGACCGGTATAAACATGGTTTTCTTCCTGCCAGCGGAATATCAAAATCAGTCCGATGAAAAGGATCTGGAAGAAGCTACTGCACACCTGGTTTTGCATCTCCAGCAAGCTCGCTTTGACAAGCCGGATGGAGAAAAACATCAAGATGGAAGGCTCTATACTTGAAGGGATTTGTTGATGGGAAGCCGATGATTAAGATGCTGGTTAATGGAGGTGCAGCAATCAATATGATGCCATACACCACGTATCAGAAACTTGGGAAGGCTCAAGATCATTTGATAAGACTGATATGACACTCAAGGATTTTGCTGGGAAGGGTCTCAAGCCTGAGGAGTTTTGAACGTGGAGCTCACCATCGGTAGTAAGACTTTACTCACAACTTTCTTTGTTATTGACGGGAAAGGTTCTTACAGCTTACACCTCGAACGCGACTGGATCCATGCAAATTGCTGCGTTCCTTCTACCATGCACCAATGCCTTATCCAGTGGCAAGGAGATGACGTGGAGATAATATCGGCCGACACAACTGTCAGCGTCGCCATGGCTGATACGTCTGCATGGGAGTTCAACGGGATTGAGTGCTTGTCAGGGAAGGCATGGGAAGGAGGATTCTTGCAGATGTCCGATTTAGGACTAATGCCGATCTAAGCAGTTGGCTCAAATACCTAATTTTAATGGATAATGGATTCAATAAAGTAGGCAAATTGAAACACATGATTTTATCGGCCGATGAGTTAGAAAGGATAAAAACCAGCCTTATTCTAATATTGCCTGGGGGAGGGGGGGGCAAGTCCTAAGTTTATTGGTTTGGTTTGGAGAAGTGGTATGCATAATCCAGCACAGAGTTGGGTTTTCCTGAAAGTGTTGGAACCTGGGAAAGGTAAGAGCCGATGTAAGCAATAAAGCATCGACTGAGAAATAGCCGATATGACAAGTATCGCCTTTAAAGCAAAATATTTACATCCAATGTTTGTCCTTTGCCTCGAAGGGCTCATTAGATTCAAAGTATTAAGATTGCCACGCATGGCACAAAAGCAGCATGTGTTTGAAGCCGATAAACAGTGAAGTGTTTTTACAACAATCCCAAAGCTTTTTGGATTGCTTCGACCGCACGCAGGTGGATGCCATCAACATTGCCAATGATTTGCTGATCTTCTCCCTTGGAGCCGGGATTCGACTTGGAGGTGTTGTAGCGAAGTCGGGCTTGATGGGTGAAGGTAGAGTACTTGTCTTCAGCTTGACTGATCAGGGTGGGAGCGAGTACCAGCCTTGCTGTTTTGGTTTGGATAGCCTCCCGAGTTTTCTGGAGCTCTTTCAGCAGATCTGTTTCCTTAGTTTCAGTTGATCGAGTTCTATGGAAATCAGGGCCGATGAAGATTTTATTTTAGAGATCCTCTATTTGATCTATTTGGCGTGAATCCTATCTCCCTGATGGTTTTGTCGGGCAACGTGATCAACTATGAATTTCCTTGCCTCCAAGATCAGGGGCTGGAAGCCCTCAATATAAGCCGTGGGAGTCAAAACCAGTGCCAACTCAGGAGTCAGCAAGTCCCTTACTTTAGCAAGGATGGATCGGATCGGCCCAGCATCTTGCACCAGAGTATCTACATCCTGCTCGAGAAACTAGAGTATGCCGTGGAGTTTGAACTTGACGTCATTAGGAATCTCTTGGTGTTGCTTAGAGCTAGTTTCTTCAGTGCTGAACACTTCTTCAGCATCCGATGAAAATAAGCTGCTAGAAGGAGTGCCTTCATCCTGTAAGGAGCAAATGAGTGTGTGTTGTAAAAGTAATCTGGCAAGACATGGGTAGGATCGGGAAATACTTGTTTCCAAAGAAGTTCCACCTTAGGATTGAAGACCGGGGATGGTAGCTTGAGGGGCATAATAGCCGATGAAGAAGGGATGTCCGGCTGCATCGTTGTATCGGCTGATGACTCAAGAGTTTGTTCCTTTCTCTATGTTATTAATGGTATATTTCTTGTTAGTCACAGATATATCAAACACCCTCAGAATAATCTAGGTAACTAGATGAACCAAGTCAAAGAAAAAGGGCCAATCTAAGCAGGATTGATTTCAAGGGGATCATATAACTTAATGCCTCGTCAAAGGTCTAATCATCCTTGGGGGTAGTCACTGCATCATCCTCTAGGATTGACGGGATGTCCTAATCGGTGGGAGGAACATTGCCAAGTGCTGAAGCTGATGCCTGCTCAATGGATTTAGCGTGGAGGTATTTTACAAAGGCTTGGTTTACTCTTTCTTGGGATTTCAGGAATTCGGCCGCTAGGAGTACCTCTTTCTCCGCATAGGCCATCGGTACTAGGGATGAAGCCCGATCCTCTGGAACCAGTGGAAGGCTCTTTTGCAGATTGGTTGGCAGGTTTGGCTAAGGAAGTGCAATGCCTGATTCCTGGTGACATAAAAAAGAAAATTCACCGTGTTTTTAAATGGATTATCGGAATTGGTAAAAGGGATACGTGGACAACATGAATCAAGTTTTTGCAGCAATGACAGAGGCGTCTGGGCAGGAGATGCCCTGGCCAAAGTGGAGCCTTGGGCTGTCTTTCGTCTATTCTTTGTGGAGGTAGTGTTGGTGCTGGACGTTCATTTTCCTTTGAGGAAATTCTGCACTGATGGAGCATTGTGGCCTATCAGAGGTTTCTCTGTTATTGGGCCATACGTGATTGGCCTGCCACTAGAACTTTTATGCGGGGGAAGTGTTTCTATCAACTGTATGAGTAATAAGAGTGATCATAAGATAATCAAAGAGGAAGACATGAGTATTACAGGAAGTAATATTTAAGAAATTGAAGTCGAGGTTACCTCATTGACCGTGGGATTGTAGTCTGGGTTGATCTTGGCACAGTAGAGGGCAGTTGGCTGGTTTCTGAGGTGAAGCTTCCATTTAGACCACCACGAATTATATTGCGGAGAAGAGAAAGGATCTTAATAGATTTCACAATTTATCTAGTATTGATCAAAGAACCATCGGCTTCCATCTAACCTCTTATGCAGCAATCTGATAGCCGATCTTTTCATTGATTTCCACTAAAACTATCCAGTTATCTTTAGTCTTGGACTTTATTGCGGGTGAACTTATCGGCCAATTCATTTGCTCTAATCTTGTTATCTCAGGCTGTCTTAGTTAGGTCCGATCCTTGAATAATGATGTTAGAGCAAGTCTTACTAGCTAGATTCGTTTATCAACATCAATGACACGATTACGTAGCTTGGTAGTATCAATCGGTCCTCTTTGGCCGATTCTTGACTTAATGATAAGAATAATTTCCAATATAGTTAGATGCATAGGTTAATTTTACTCAATTTGTCATCCTGCTATTAGCGCTACCTCGGTTGAGTCCGATCCGACTAATACATCAACATCAACATCAACATAGCCTTTTGTCCCAAGCAAGTTGGGGTAGGCTAGAGATGAAACCCATAAAAAAACAAAGATCACGGATCTTCAGGTACGTGGATGGCGAGTCTCCAAGTGCTCCTATCCAAAGCTACCTCTTTGGAGATATTCCACTCCTTAAGTCTCTCTTCACCGATTCATCCCAAGTCAGTTTAGGTCTACTTCTACCTCTCTTTACATTTTCAGCCTGCTTTAGAACCCGACTACACACCGGCGCCTCAGGGGATCTCCGTTGGACATGTCCAAACCATCTCAATCGATGTTGGGTAATGGTGACGGTAAATTTAGTATGAGTAAACAACCATATTTAATTATGAAGATTTTATTCTTAATCTTGTTCCGACAAGAATCGGCTTTATAGCCGATGCATGGATCACGTATCGGACAATCAGGCCGATGCGCTTTTTTGGAAACTATTCAAAATCCTAGCCGACGTGTTCCAAGTTATTTACTGATAAAATTTTTTCCTTACAAATAGTAGGTCAAATTGACCGGCACGCCCCGAACCTAATTTGCAAGACCTGCACTGGAGATAAGCAGAGCTCCCAGGTCTTAGAGTGTCGTGCTCGGCAAGATTCACCGTCCCATTTTTGCGGCAGCAACTACATATTTATCTCAGCGCCAAATGACACATGAAACTTGCTCATCCTTATTAGTCTTCACCCATATCCTTGCACCAATGCAATGAAATCAAACAACAAGGGCCAAGAATACCATAAAAGCATATCATTGTGCATTAACTTTTAATTGCTGCTGCAAACGAACACTAGTCATAATGATCTTATTGTCATAAAATCAAAACTTAATTAGAGGATTTTTGGCACTCTTTAGCCTTTACGAACTAATCTGTAAGCGCCTGATACCGATATAGCTTTCACCAAGGAGTTTACCTCGGATATCGAATCCAAGGAACGGCAGGTGCAACCAATCCTAGAACTATTCAACCGAACCCACCTAGAGAAAGGAGGTAAGGGGGTAGAGGGCTTAACTTCAGTTAGCCAACTCGTTACCCAGATAACTAGAAGCTACATTAACTTGATCTGCTTCGGTGGCTGGGGCGGAAGGACGAAAACTGAGGTAGAAATGGGGGGTCCAACTCGGCCAACAATCTACCTCTATGAAAACACCCGAACGTGGTGGACTACAAGGGACGGACAGAGCTGTCACCACCTGCCACCTACCACATTAGTTTCGTGGGGTGGAACACAACCCAAGATAACTATCAAGCCTAAGCATCACGCTTCAACTATCAAGTTACTGACTTCCGCCTCACGTTAAGGCAAGAAGAAACCCAAAATAACCAGGCTTGCTGAACCACGCAGACAAGGGATCCTGCAGATCAAAGAAAGTAAACTAACTAGGTACCTCAAGTAAAGAGAAGAACTAGTGAGACACTGAAGATAAACGAGGAACTTACTTTGATAATATTCCCCTGACGTGGATAGAAAGAGGAGAAGGACCAAGAGAAAACCCCAGCTCCTTCCCTAGCTTGGCTCTTGCACAAGCTCTCACCTCACACTCTCCCTATTCTACACTTGAACTGGAGCTACTAAGAATCTCACTTCTGTCTTGGATGGCGTGTCTTACAAATGAGAAATTGAGCTCTATTTATAGCAGCTAGAGGTCGGTAACCGGTGAAGGGCGTCAAGACCATGCGACCTTGGCGGTTATCGTAGCTTCCACGCAAAGTTGAGCATCAGAGGCTGACAAGTGGGGCCAGCAGACCTCCCCCAGGCCGGCCGGCTTGGGGGTGGTGCCACTTGGCACCGCCTTTCGCGTGGACGTCCCTGATGGCTTCCTGAGGTCGGTAACTGTTGCTTTTTAGTTAAGCAACAGTTTTGGACATGGATGTGGGCCCTTTGATCCGTGTGTGAAGCTTTTTGGGTCCTTGGATCAAACTGACTTCAAGTGCACGATGCATGATCCTCTTGGGTGTGTTTTTTGACTCCAGGATCAATGACGTGCCAGAGGATGGGGAGCCAGGCCGGCCGGCCTAGGATTTCTCCCATTTCAGCCCAAATTCGCACACTAAGTTCCGGAAATTATAAATGCAACAAAACTTGTGGAACTTGTTAGTGTGGTTAGTTTTAACTCAATTTTGTCTTGTAAACCATGAAAACCAGGGAAATGTTGGCGGTAAAAATCATCGAAATTGACCGCCAACAAGGATTAGATGCTGAAAGATATCTAGGCCCATTAGTGGGTTTTGGTGCTTAGATGACAAAACACATGGACGTTTAATCTCGTTATCGAGCATGTGTGCAAGTGCTAAAGTTGAACAAGCGAAACATATAATGAAGCACGTCCCCTCAAAAAGGAAATGAAAAGCGGTGGTTGAAATTTACTCGAAGAGTAGACTTTTATCCATATTTGAGTATAGGAACCCCGTACTATCAGAAGGGAATTTGATCTGCAGGTTTTGACATGAAACTAGTGCTCAAGAGAACCTGTACAAATCCATGAGAGCCACAAATACCACTCAAAATGTCCTCGAGTCTTTTCTCTTGGAGTGTCTCTGCAGAGCCCGCAGACTCCGGGTCACAGTCCGGAATGTCCGTACATATACCCGGAGTATCTGGGTACCCATTCTGGTCCTTAGATTAAACCAACTTCAAGTGCATGATGCATGATCCTCCTGGGTGTGTTTCTTGACTCCTGGATCAATGACGTGGCCAGAGGAGGGGGAGCCAGGCCGGCCGGCCTAGGATTTCTCCCATTTCGGCCCAAATTCGCACACTAAGTTCCTGAAATGATAAATGCAACAAAACTTGTGGAACTTGTTAGTGTGGTTAGTTTTAACTCAGTTTTCTCTTGTAAACCATGAAAATCGGGGAAATGTTGGCGGTAAAAATCATCGAAATTGACCGCCAACACACCCCCACACCTAGACTTTTGCTCGTCCGGAGCATAATGATTAAGATAGAACCCGGGGACTAAGCAAGTCTAGATTCATGATCTTCAAAGAATTCTAAAAATATTTCGAAGTTGTTCCTCATACCTTTAATTCCAGGTGGCTAATGCCTTTTCTTCCACCCATTGATTTCTAGAACAAGTCATCATGAAACCTGACTCTTCTTATTCTTAGTACCTGGAGGAATTCTTTTGGAACTTCAAGGCATACTTTCGACCACTCAAGGTACTCACTCGCTCAAGGCGAGGTACAGATCTTCTGAAACCTCACATGAACTCTCCTACTTCTAAAGGCTTATACGAGGAGCTTGGGTAGGACTTTGTGGCACATTCTGCATCTCCTGTGTTGCGAGTTCAAATATTTCATCTCAGAGAAACCATTTGTCCTGATTGACTTAGTCACGTGCATGTGTCAACTGATTGTCCTTCCGTGGTAAGTACTCGAGCATCATCCATGTCCCCTTTTCTCTTCTCTTTTTTTTGACTCGAGTTGGATGGCTCTCCTGTCTCGGTTTCTTTTTCTTTCAGGGGGATGGTGAGTTGCTTGAGGACCACACTCTTCTGGACTTTCAGACTTTGAACGTGTACGTGAGTGACTATGAGTACCAGGGTGCACAACAGTTCTCATGAGGCGAACATATTTGATCGAGCTCAAGGGTACAGAAGGGCTATATGGGGCTCAGAGATTTTGTTAGATATGTATATGGCTTTGGATGGGATTTGATAAAGCAGAGAGTTGCCTTTTTGTTCGTATGAATTCTCCAAGACTTCAAACTCAGAAAGAATCAATGTTTGCAAATCATTGTATCATAAAAATCAATAAGCAAAAGATCAGGTAATCCTAATCATATAGTTCCAAGGGTTAGAGTACTTTTCAAACAAAATAAAATTCAATCATTCTTTGATTCACATGCAAGGAATTCATCTCTTCCTGGTTGGTTTAATCAAATTTTAATTTGTTTAGCAAGTATACAAATTTGAACCAAAGGCAGGAAGGACTGAGGTAAAAATGTTGCAAACCGTCGTGGCAAGAAGGCGCCGCGCTGGCAGCTGCCAGGTGGGGCCGGTCGGCCTAGGCCGGCCGGCTTGGGTCTGTGGCCCGTGCTCGAGGGGCAGGTCCCACAGGCTTAGGTTCGGTTCCAATGTGATGGTGCATCGTGCCTTTTTGGCACTTTTGTTGTACTCTCAGGCCGGCCGGCCTGGTTCAAGCCGCCCGGCTCAGGTTCGGGTCAAATCGTGCTCATTTTCGCGCAGTGAGTTCGTAACATTCTGCAACCTGCAAATCTTGATGCACTTCGACTAAATTTTAGTCCAGGGGTGTGTGGTTGACACACAAGTGTGCATCAACTGCACGCGACGAGGCATGATTCAAAGTTAAATTTCCTTTTTATTCAAATTCAAATGGGGTGCTGCAGAGAATACAAATGGTTGAAATAAAAAAGGAAATAAATCGCAGCACCAAAAACCTAATCTAAAACTCTAATTCTAGCCTATCCTATCCTTGGGTCCGGTACCATATAGGGGTCCTCGTGCCCGGTAGCCTTCGCAAGGCGCTTGATCTTGGAGCTCAACGCCTTACAAACGACATCGACCTTGTCGTCGAGATCCATGCGCTCGATCTCAGACTCGGCCATGCACTCATCCATATTGTTTAATTTAATCTTGAGCGCATCAAGATGCTCCCGCAGCTCCTTCACCTCATCCCGCTCCTCGGGATCCTGCTCCTCCTCATCGTTGCTGTAAGCGTGGATTTCCGGAGGACCACGGATTGGGGGCGGCGACCGGAATCATCTCACTGATCTAGAACTAGATTTAGTGGATTCCCTCTCACCATGGTCCAATTGCGGCGAGAGGACCTTCCCGATCCCCACTTGCCCGCGCACACGATAGCGTGGAGGGCTTGGACTGGCCGGAGTGTACTCCGGCGAGCATGGCTCAACTACCTGCTGCACCGCGAGATGCGCTACGCCCCCTCCCGATGATGAGGGGACGAGGCGCTTGCCGATCACCTTCCGTAGGGACAAAACCCCCATGGTGGGACGTGTCGGCGTGCGCGCACCAGGGTCCCTCATCCTAGACTTCTAGAGGGGGACCCAGCGCGACGAGGCGACAGCCGGCGCGAAGGTGAGGCCGGCCAGCCTCCCCTAGGCCGGCCGGCCTAGGGTGTGCTTTCCTGGCCCCCGGGCCGTGAGGGAATGGCCTCGGCGAACTATTTCGCGTCGATGATCTTGAGGCTGCTCGACGTCGTGTGGGTTTGATTGGAGTTGGAAGGCTCCAAGGGCATCCCAGAGGTTTTGGATGCCGACTTGGGTGTCGTGGTGGAAGACGATGATGACATGGCCATGATCTTGACAGAGTTTTGAATTTTCAAGAAGTGGGATAACGAAAGGCTTGGAATGAAGAAGAATGGGCGCCTTTCGGTATAAAACGAGGGTTCTGTGATCGGATCCCCAGAATTCACGACGAGGGGAACAAATAGGGGAATCCAAAATTTGAAACGCCACAAAACGGCTCAGAGCTAGGCCGGCCGGCCTAGTAGAGGCCGGCCCGCCCCACCTTGTCAGGTGTGGGCTCCGGGCTTCGCGAATGTTCTCCTCTCCTCGTGCACTCCTGCTTTTCTGAGGGTTTTGGCTAGAAAAGGTGGAAAGAAAAGAAAAGAAAGTAAGAAAAAGGATGGAACATAGGATACAACCTATTTAAGGTCTGGCGATGACCATAGATGAGATTTATAGCTCGGATAACTCGTAGATGTCTATTTCTTCGAATTCCAGTATTTCGGGCTCGAGAAATATTTTCAATCTATGGCCATTGTCCTTGAGAATATTTCCGTCATCATCCTGCAGGGTTGTAGCGCGGTGATCGGCTGCGTTTATAACTAGATAGGGACCTTCCCACTTACTCCTAAGCTTACCATGACCAAACAAATGAACGCGAGAATTAAAGAGAAGTACCTTGTCTTCCGCTTTGAATTGCTTGATCT
Source organism: Panicum miliaceum (assembly GCA_032594955.1). Taxonomy (NCBI): domain Eukaryota; kingdom Viridiplantae; phylum Streptophyta; class Magnoliopsida; order Poales; family Poaceae; genus Panicum; species Panicum miliaceum. The sequence goes on from CM064068.1 coordinate 16,640,816, forward strand.
TGATTCGCTTGTCATGCCATCGTTTTGTCCGTTCCTTGTACAACTTGGAGTTGTGGTAGGCCTTCTCCCTCCATTCGTCCAATTCAGCTAATTGGGTTTGTCGTTTCACTCCAGCTGATTGGAGATCCATGTTCCACTTCTTGATCGCCCAATGGGACTTGAATTCTAGCTCAACCGGTACATGGCAAGTCTTGCCATAAACCAGTTGGTATGGTGTCATACCTATCGGGGTTTTGAAAGCTGTTATAAGCCCATAGTGCCTTAGGTAGTTTGCTTCTCCAACCTTTCCCCATAGTATTTACTGTCTTCTGCAGGATATTCTTGATCTGTTTGTTCGATGTTTCTGCTTGACCGCTTGTCTGGGGGTGGTACGGAGTTGCAACCCAGTGGTCTACTCCCAACTCGCTGAGACACTTCCTGAATGTCTTATCAGTGAAGTGTGAGCCACCATCACTGATCGCAACTCTTGGAACTCCGAAGCGAGGAAATATAATTTCCTGGAATATTTTCTTCGAGTTCTTTGTGTCGGCCGCAATGCAGGGAAGTGCTTCAACCCATTTGGACACATAGTCCACGACCACGAAGATGTATTCGCACTGCTCTGATATCGGGAAAGGACCCATGAAGTCTATTCCCCAGACATCGAATATTTCCACTTGAAGGTTGCTCTTCAGTGGCATAGCATCTCTGGAATTGATGTTCCCATGCTTCTGACTTCTTGGGCATCGCTGCACAAATTCCTTCGCATCTCCATACATGGTTGTCAGAAGAATCCACTCTGCCATTCCTTAGCATGGGTCCGCAATGCTCCATAATGCCCTCCATAAGGTGAGGAGTGGCAACGCTCAAGAATCTTGCGGGTCTCACAAAGCGGGATGCAGCGGCAGAGTAAACCATCAGCACAGACCTTGAAGAGATAGGGATCATCCCATAGGTGATACTTGCTGAGGTGGATCAGTCTTTTTCTATCTTCTCCTGGAGGTATATATCCAGCCACCATGAAATTAACTAAGTTGGCATACCATGGGCTGGATGTAGAGACCTTGAGGAGAGTGTCATCTCTCATGTAATCGTCGATCGGTAGATCTGATCCCTTGAATTGCATTCTTGAGATATGGTCTCCCACACAATTATCTGCTCCTTTCTTATCTCTGATTTCCAGATCAAACTCTTGTAGAAGCAGGATCCAATGGATGAGTCATGGCTTGGCATCCTTCTTGGTAAGGAGGTACTTCAGTGTAGCATGATCTGTATATACTAGCACCTTGGCACCGACCAAGTAGGATCTGAACTTGTCAATGGCGAACACCACCGTCAAAAGTTCCTTCTTCATTGTTGCGTAGTTTAACTGAGGTCCAGTCAATGTCTTGCTTGCATAAGATATGGCATAATGTTGTTTATCCTTGCATTGACCGAGCACTGCGCCGACGGTGTAGTCACTTGTGTTGCACATGATCTCAAATGGGAGACTCCAATTCGGTGGTTGTATGATGGGTGCGGACACTAGTGGCTTTTTCAGGGTATAGAAGGCTACGAGGCAGTCTTCGTCGAAGTTGAATGGGGTCTCCTTTGCCAGGAGACTTGTTAGAGGCCTGGCAATATGGGAGAAATCCTTGATGAACCTCCTATAAAAGCCAGCGTGACCTAGAAAACTCCAAACTCCCTTGACATTTCTTGGGGGTGGTAACTGCTCGATGACTTCGATCTTGGCTCGATCCACTTCTATCCTTTTTTCTGACACTTTGTGTCCAAGGACAATTCCTTCTCTGATCATAAAATGACACTTCTCCCAATTAAGGACTAAGTGCGTTTCTTGGCACCTCTTGAGAACTTTATCCAAATTCTCCAGGCATTCTTCGAAGCTCTTGCCATAGACTGAGAAATCATCCATGAAGACTTCCATGATGTTCTCAATCAAGTCAGAGAATATTGCCATCATACACCGTTGGAATGAAGCCGGTGCATTGCAGAGACCAAACGACATTCGCCATGATGAGGAGGCAACGAACTCCCCCACCACGCGCCGCGGCCACGACGGGAGCCCTTGCCCGGGCCCCGGAGCGAACACGACAGCCGGAGGTGCGCGTGGCGCCCCACCAGGAGGACGGGCACCCCCGCAACGCAGGCGGGGCGCGACAGCGAGCGCGCGACGTCCAGCAGTGCATCTGTGCTGACGAGGAACGCCCCTAACTCTTCGCCCGCACCAACCAAAACATTGCCGCGGTGGAGGCCTTGCTTCGACGACTCCTGGAGCCGGAGACACCCGAAGAGCGTCAGGCGCATCGAGAGGTACGCGACCTGCTCGAGTGTGCCGCTGTTCAGCAGGCGGAGAGCTCCGCGTCCCGGCGACTCGGGCAAAACGCCAGCGGGGCGGCCCCCACCACGCCCTCCGAAAGGCGGGGAGAGTCTGTCCACCAGCCTCCTCCCCGGGCGAACCAGGCCGCGCCCGCTCGACGGACGCCGCCACCCGCTGGAGGCAGGGCTCCATGCATCCACCGGCGCGTCGGTCCCATCCGCGACGCCCGTGACACCCTGGACGCGCGGAGGCGCTCCCGCGCAGACAGGGAGGAGGGGGTGGACCGCGGCTACCATGTCCACCGTGGCGGCCGCTACGACAGCGAAGAAGACCGCAGCCCCAGCCCCGACCTGGCGGGGCCCCGGGCCTTCTCCGCGCGCATCTTGAGCGCGCCATTCCCGCCACGCTTCAGGCAACCGACCAACGTGGCCAAATACTCTAGGGAAACGAACCCCGGGCTATGGCTCAGCGACTACCGGCTCGCATGTCATGCCGGTGGGGCGGATGATGACCTGTTCATCATCCGCAACCTCCCACTTTTTCTAGCCGACTCAGCGAGAGCCTGGCTAGAACATATCCCCTCAGGGCGGATCCGCAGTTGGAACGACTTGAGGGAGATATTCGTGGGAAACTTCCAGGACACGTACATGCGCCCTGGCAATTCTTGGGATCTCCGGAGCTGCCGCCAGGAGTCGGGTGAATCCCTCCGGGATTACATCCGACACTTTTCCAGGAAGCGCACCGAGCTCTCCAACGTCGCGGACGCCGACGTCATAGGGGCATTCCTGGCAGGAACTTCCTGCCGACCCCTCGTCCATGAGCTCGGGCACCGAGGCCCGCGGACCACGGAGGACCTCCTCAACATCGCCACCAGCTTCGCCTCAGGCGAGGAGGCTATAGGAGCAATCTTCGACCGCTCCAAGGGCGAGGCAAAGTGCAAGGAGGACGCCGACGAAGGCACCTCCAACCGTCCACAGAAGAAGAAGAACAAGCTGCGGCGCGAGGCACCCCTCGTGGAGGCTGCTGAGCGCAAGCGGGGCCAACCGCCCCCGGAGGGCACCCCCGGCTTCTTCGACAAGCTGCTCGAGGGATCGTGCCCGAACCACGAGTTCCCCGCGAAGCACGCCTACAAAGACTGCAACCTCATGAAAAGGTACTTTGCAGGCAACCCGATGAAGGGCGACCGTAGGCGGAAACCCGACGAGGAAAGGAAGGACGACAGAGGGAAAGAAGACGGTTTCCCCAAGGTGGACGGCTGCTTCGTGATCTTCGGCGGCTCGGCGGCCTATGATTCCAGACGCTGCCGGAAGCTGGAGCGCCGCGAGGTCTACGCGGCCGAGCCTGCGACGCCGACCTTTCTCGACTGGTCGGGATCCGCCATCACGTTCGATCGGTCCGACCACTCGGGGCGTGTCCTGCAGCCAGGGCGCTACCCCCTCGTCATGGACCCAATCATCGGCACGACGCGCCTCACCATGGTGCTCATGGACAGAGGCAGCGGCCTCAACATCCTCTACGCCGAGACCCTCGACGCCATGGGGATCGACCGCACCCGCCTCCGCCCCAGCAAGGCGCCTTTCCACAGCATCGTGCCGGGGAAACAGGCAATGCCTCTCGGGCAGATCGACCTGCCCGTTACCTTCGGGACTCCGTCCAACTACAGGAAGGAGATCCTCACCTTTGAGGTGGTGGACTTCCGTGGGACCTACCTCGCCATCCTGGGGCGGCCGAGCTACGCAAAGTTCATGGCCATCCCCAACTACACCTACCTCAAGCTCAAGCTGCCGGGGCCCAACAGGGTCATTACCGTCGGCACGTCCTTCCAGAAGGCGTACGAGTGTGATGTTGAGTGCTGCAAGTACGCCGCGGCCATCAACGTCACGGAGAAGCCGGCGGCCCAGCTCGCGGAGAGCGCCGAGGGTCGGCCCGACTCCCAGCAGTCGCCTACCTCCTTCGAGGCCACTGAAGGCGTCAAGGAGGTCCCCCTCAACCCTAGCGGTTCCGACGGCCAGACCGTCTGAATCAGCGCTAACCTATCTCCCAAATAGGAAAGCGCGCTCATCGACTTCCTCCGCGCGAACATCGATGTCTTCGCGTGGAAACCCTCGGACATGCCCGGCATTCCGAGGGAAGTCGCCGAGCACTCCTTGAACATCAAGGCCGGCTCCAAGCCAGTGAAGCAAGGTTTGCACCGCTTCGACGAGGAGAGACGCAAGGCCATAGGCGAGGAGCTCCAGAAGCTTTTGGCGGCCGGGTTCATCAAGGAATTGTACCACTCTGAGTGGTAGGCTAATCCTGTTCTTATACGAAAAAAGAATGGGAAATGGCGAATGTGCGTTGACTACACCGGTCTCAACAAGGCGTGCCCAAAGGATCTGTTTCCTTTGCCGCGCATTGACCAGATAGTCGACTCGACCGCCGGGTGCGAGACCCTCAGCTTCCTCGATGCGTATTCCGGCTATCATCAAATCGCGATGAAAGAGTCCGACCAGCTCGCGACCTCTTTCATCACCCCATTCGGCCCCTATTGCTACGTCAAGATGCCGTTCGGCCTCAAAAACGCGGGGGCTACATTCCAGCGATGTATGCTCAAGTGTTTTGGGGACCTCATCGGGCGAACCGTTGAGGCTTATGTCGATGACATCATAGTCAAGTCAAAGAAGGGTGACCAGCTCATCCCCGACCTCGAACTCGCCTTCGAGAGGCTGAGAGACAAGCGCATCAAGCTCAACCCTGAGAAATGCATTTTTGGGGTTCCAAGGGAAATGCTGCTAGGTTTCATCGTCTCTGTGCGCGGCATCGAAGCCAACCCGGAGAAGATAGTGGCCATCAACGACATGGGGCCAATCCGAAACATAAAGGGGGTCCAACGTATCACGGGATGCCTGGCGGCCCTGAGTCGCTTCATCTCGCGCCTCGGCGAGCGAGGGCTCCCCCTTTACCGGCTCCTGAAGAAGATTGACCGTTTCGAGTGGACCGCTGAGGCCCAGGAGGCACTTGACCGGCTCAAGGAACTCCTGACAAAAGCTCCGGTCCTGGTGCCACCCGCCGACGGGGAACCCCTTCTGCTCTACATCGCGGCAACCACCCAGGTGGTCAGCGCAGCCCTAGTGGTAGAGAGAGAGGAGGAGGGACACACCCTCAAGGTACAGCGCCCAGTCTACTTCGTCAGCGAGGTCTTGTACGAGTCCAAGACACGATATCCGCAGATCCAGAAGCTCATCTACGCCGTCCTCATCACGAAGAGGAAGCTGCGCCATACCTCGCACCCGGTGACAGTCGTCTCGTCTTTTCCCCTCAGCGAGGTGGTCCGGAACCAGGACGCCACGGGCCGGGTCGCGAAGTGGGCGCTCGAGCTCATGGACCAGGGCATCACCGATACCCCCCGCACCACCATCAAGTCTCAGGTGCTTGCTGATTTCGTGGCAGAATGGACGGAGATACAGACGCCATCAGCACTGGAGAAACAGGAGTACTGGACGATGCACTTCGACGGGTCGCTGATGAAGGCTCGTGCCGGAGCAGGCCTAGTCTTCATCTCTCCTCTCAGCGTCCGCATGAGGTACATGATCCGCCTCTATTTCCCCACGTCTAATAACGTCGCTGAGTATGAGGCTCTCCTCAACGGGCTCTGCATCGCCATCGAGCTGGGCATTCGACGACTGGACGTCCGAGGCGACTCCCAGCTAGTCGTTGAGCAAGTCATGAAGGAATGGAGCTGCCACGACCCCAAGATGGCAGCCTACTGCAACGAGGACCGCAAGCTCGAGGACAAGTTTGACGGACTAGAGCTCAACCACATCGCAAGGCGTTTTAACGAGGCAGCCGACGAATTGGCAAAGGCAGCATCCGGCCGAAAGCCCGTTCCCGATGGTGTCTTCATCAACGATCAGTTCGAGCCCTCGGTCCGTTGTCAGGAACCGGGAAAGGTCGGCGACGCACCACCTGTCCTGGGCCCGGGCGCCGACCCAGACGTAGCTCGTGCTCCGTCCGACCCCGAGGTCATGGAGGTTGACACAGATCCAGCCACGGGGCCCGACCCCCCGCCTGACTAGAGAACTCCGTACCTTGACTACCTCGTCCACGAGACGCTCCCGAAGGACAAGATGGAGGCACAAAGGATTGCGCGCCACGCCAAGACATTTGTCGTCATCAACCAGGAGCTCTACAAGCGGAGCCACACCAGCATCCTCCTACGATGCATCCCGATCGAGTAAGGAAGGGCGCTGATTCACGACATCCACGCAGGGGCCTGCGGCCACCACGCCGCGCCAAGAACCCTCGTCGGGAACGCTTTCCGGCAGGGTTTCTACTGGCCAACGGCGGTCGCCGACGCCACCCGTGTGGTCCGCACCTGCGAAGGGTGCCAATTTTTCGCGCGCCAAACTCACATGCCCGCACAAGCGCTCTAGACTATCCCCATCACATGGCCCTTTGCGGTCTGGGGACTGGACCTCGTCGGGCCCTTCAAGAAAGCGCCCGGGGGCTTCACCCACTTGCTTGTCGCCATCGACAAGTTCTCTAAGTGGATTGAGGCACGACCCATCGCGCAGATCACATCTGAACAGGCGGCGCGATTCTTCACCGACATCATTCATCGCTTTGGGGTCCCCACTCCATCATCACGGACAACGGCACGCAATTTACCGGGAAGAAGTTCCTCCGGTTCTGCGATGACTACCACATCCGAGTGGACTGGTCGGCCGTGGCGCACCCCCGCACGAATGGGCAGGTTGAACGAGCCAACGGCATGATACTCCAGGGTCTCAAGCCACGGATCTTCGACCGCCTCAAGAAGTTCGGCGGCCGGTGGGTTGCGGAGCTCCCCGCGGTCCTATGGAGTTTGAGGACGACCCCCAGCAGGGCAACTGGCTTCACCCCGTTCTTCATGGTCTACGGGTCCGAGGCTATGGCAGAACCACCTGAATTAATCCGGCTCAAGTGTATTAACCATCACCATTAGGGCAATCTCGGTTAACCTTACACTTCAAACGGAGTAATCCACTGGTCTGTCGGGTATAACCTCCCGATACAACCACGGTAAAGCGGATCGAGTGCCATACATACAAATGCTCACGCGACGATGAGCCCAGAGAATACCACATTCCAGCAAATATTACAACATTATCATAAGTGAATATTACAGACCAAGTTTGAGTTTAGAAACCAAGTACTTCAGTGATCATAACTAATAAGTTCTTCAGAGTTTAAGTTGCAGCGGAAAATAAAACAACGGAAGCTACTCGACGATACAGGATGTCTCGGTGAAGCCCGTACGAGACATCACTCGGCATTATCTCCATTGGACGGGGGCGTATCCCATTCCACCGACCAACCAGGGGGAAGAGTGCAGGGCCAAGTCAAGCTAGCAATCATATCTTCGAAGGTCTCACCTGAAAACGAGCCACAAGCAAGGCTGAGTAAACTAATACTCAGCAAGACTTACCCGTGTAGTGGAATCTACTCCACCGACTCTAGACATGCAAGGCTTTTTGGCTCAGGGGTTTGTTTTGCCGAAAAGCATCTACAAGTGGGTCCTTACTTTCAACTTTTAGCTCAAGATTCTAGTTTCATTAACCATTCTAGATAAGCAGCTATCCAATAGCATACATGGTGAAGCATTAAATTCCATCCAACAAGTTTATTCATCATCATTGTTCCTCTTCTTACTCTGTGGGTAAAGGGGGTTAAGCAGTCTCAATAGCCGTGAGAAACGGATGATTCGAATCGAATTTCTTAACCTTGAAAGGGAAACCTAAACACACGTCACGTGGTTACTCACAGAGTCACACGTGCAACTTTTCCCCTTTCTTTCCGGGTCGTGGATCGGGGCTACCCTCCGAGAGTACAAGAGTCCCACGCCACGGTTCGCCGCCGGGTCGTGACCACTCTCTGCACTCGCCATATGCACATGGGACCGAAGTTCAAAGGGTAGGATGCCGTCCCCTTGCCGGGCCAATCAGGTACTTAAGCTTACCGATTCCCATAATCTCGGCATGTGTTTAGTACGTTCAAAGACTTAACCATCACTACCACACACTGCGGCCTTAGCATTTTTCACTAGACAGACGGGCCTCAATCGTAAACATCGTACCATAGCCCGTCCGTTGTCCTTATGATTGCAGCGTGTAGTAAACATTCAACTCCTATTTTCTCGCGAGTGACAGGAAATCACTCGGCTTTTACCGGAGTCCTATTAGCACAGCATTCTATCGATCTTTACGTCTAGTTTTCAAGCATGGGTTCCTAACATCATGCAACTAAGTTTTCATTCAACTCCTATAAACTTAATGCACAAGCAAAGAGTAATGAGTTGCATAATTTAGGAAAGAAATGGATTATGCTCCGGGGCTTGCCTTCTTGTGAGCAGTTAGCTTGGGGCTCTTCCGAACTTGGGCTCGGGTCTTCAAGAGCTTCAGTTAGATTTACTTGAGCTTCACGCTGCTCACTCTCGGACGCGGGCACCAGCTCGTAAGTTCCGTCGGTGAGAGTCGTCGATTCTACATGAATGCACAAGTTTAAGCAGTGGTGATGGTAAACGACACGATTTAAGTGTAATTACTACAGTGGATAGTTTCTGGTCATGAAACTTTGGATTTAGGCACATCAGGGAAAGATATGCTTACTGTAAAATTTTCAGACGGTTTCATGCAGCAGATTAATTTTGAAAAATATATTACATAGTTGCTGTTAGATCCTTGTTCTTTTTGTACAGAACAAATGGTGCAAAAACTGAGTCTAAGATTTTTACAGGGCTTTCATTTCATCAAGCAGGAACTACTGTAATGTTTATAGGATTTATTATGCAGTTTTCAGAGCATAGTAAATATGACATTACACTCCTAGGTTATTCAAAGATTTATTTTTACAGGATCCTACACAGGGTTTTTGTCCATGAAACTTTTTACACAGCAACCTCTACCACTGAGTATCCTCTAGTAAAAATATGAGAATTTTCCTAGCTAAGATACCAGTTTCTTGATTTAATGCATGTTATTAGCACATAAATCAAATAAATAGGTTCCTGTGAGATAAAAAGTCTCTAAATTTTCCTCTGGCATCTAGGTACCATTACACCAGTATAGAAAAAGTTTCATTAGGTGATTCATAACCTAACTGCAGGGATAAAATATTTAGCCACTTATGGTATGAAACTAAGTTTAATAAACAGTGTAGATAGAGATGGAATTTGGGCCTGAACTTTTTACACAGTCCTAAACATCAAGCAACTAGCTTACTGCCCAAAATTTAGGGTCAGTATTGATTTACAACAGTGGGTACAAAAGAAGTCCATTAAAGCTTCCATTTAATGTAGAGAAAAATATGTTGAGAATCTGATAAACTTTTCATAATTAAAGTTGTAGAGTTTCGCCTAAGGATTCCAGAACAGTTGAGTTTGCATTTTTCTGAATTTTCTACGATTTTATACGAATTTTACAAGTTCACTGAATTTGAATCTAGATTTGAAACTTTCTTTTACAACTGGGTCCTTGAATCTTACGTGCAGACCCTTCTAAAGATTTCAATTATCGCAATTGGGTCCTCGGGCGGCTCGGGTACGGCGGCCGGCCGAAATTCCGGCGAGGGGCTCGCCGGCGGCAAGGGGTGAGGGTCGGGGAAGGTTCAGGGGTGCGAGGGCTACCTCGTGGGGGTCTTGTTCGGGTAGGGGACGGCCGGGAATAGCTCGCCGGCGTTGGAGCAGAGGCGGCGGCGGCGGCGGCACGCGTCGACGGTGGTGCTCCGGCGGGCTTGGGGCGGCCTGGTCTGGACGGGAAGCTTCAGTGGCGCGTGGGGAAGCTGCTCGGGGGCTTGGCTTGGGCGGAGGAGGTCGGAGTCGAGCTATCCACGGTGAGCAGGGGCGGCGGCGGCGGTGACAGCGCGGGCGGCGGCGCTCCGGTGGTCCTGGGCGGTGTTGGGCGGGTCGACGAGCTTCGGTGTGGTGATGTAGTGGTCACTGGCGCTTCAATTTGGGCAGGGGGCGGCTGTGGAGGGCTGTCCACGAGCGGCGGAGCTCGACGGCGGCAATGGCGGCGTGAGGTGCTCTGGCTGCTGTGGCTCGCGCGGGCGGCCGTGGGCGCGGCTTTTATAGGGGCAGGAGGGGGTGGGGGTGCCTGGGCGACGCGCGGGGTGGAGGCACGGCAAAGGCGTGCCACTGGCCACGGCGGGCGGCAGCAGGACGCCGACGCGGCGTGCGGCGGGCGGAGGCGAGCGACTGGCGGCCGGGGATTTGGCGTGGCAGTGAGGATATAGCGCGGCGGTTGGATTGGGGAAACAGCTGCAGCGGCGGCTCAGGCGGGAGGCAGGCGCAGCGATGGGCGGGGCGCGGGGGTCGGGACGGCACGGCGCGACGCGACGGTTGGGCGCGGCGGGCGGCGAGCCGGGGCACGGCACGGCGTGCGCACGCGCGGGCGCGGACTGGGCAGCGCGGCGGTGGGGGGGGGGGGGCAAAGCCGTGCGTGGGGGCGAGGCGCGGCGGCCACTGGCCTGGCGGCTCGCGCCGATCAGGCGTCGCCGGCCACCTGGCGGCGCTGTCGGGCGGGGAGGGGAGAGAGAGAGAGGAGCGAGGGGCCTAAACGCAAGAATTTGAAAAGTTTCAGGGGGCTGGGTGCAAATAGGGTGTTTTCTCCTCTTTCTAATTTGAATTTCAAAAACTTTTGAACATGAAAGTTGTTCAGAATAAAAAGTTCTACAAGTTTGGTTTCAGGCAACATCTCATTTGGCTTATGGTTTGAAAGTTAATTTAAAAATTCAAAAGTATCCAAATGTGCCCAAATTCAATTTGAATTTCAACTTAACTTGTTCTAATTCTTTTCACCCTTTTATTAGTTGGTGAAGCATAGGGTCAGGCTAAGGACATTGATTTAGAAATGTAAATTATCAGGGTTGTCACAGCCTTTCCCCCTTAACAAGAATCTCGCCTCGAGATTCGGTAAATCTTAGTGTGGACAGGGGTGCACGTACCAGTGGTTGAGATAAGAAAACCAGGGAAATTTTGGTTCAGGTAGCTCTCAGTTTCCTAGGTGGCTTCTTCTTCAGTGTGATGATTCCATTGAACTTTATACATTTTAATCACCTTCCTCCTGGTCTCTCTTTCTTTTTGATCCAAAATTTTAACTGGGTGTTCGACATACGAGAGGTCGGGTTCTAACAATATTTCTTGTTGTTCCACAATCTCGGTAGGGACTCGAATACACTTCTTGAGTTGAGATACGTGGAAGACATCATGGGTGGCCGTGAGCTGACGGGGCAGTCGTAATTTGTAGGTTACGGGTCCGCAACTCTCAATGATTTTGTAGGGACCAACGTAACGGGGGGCTAGTTTGCCTTTGATTCCGAATCTTTGTACTCCCTTGGTTGGTGAAACTCGAAGATAGACATGATCGCCGACTTCGAATTTTAGGGGCTTTCTCCTTTTGTCAGAATAGCTCTTTTGTCGGGCTTGTGCGGCTTTAAGATTTGCTTGTATTACTTTCACTTTCTCCTCCGCCTCGATTACCAGGTCGGGTCCAATTATTTTACGTTCTCCGGTTTGTGACCAGCTCAAAGGGGTTCGACACCTTCGTCCGTACAGGGCCTCAAATGGTGCCATTTTCAAACTCGTTTGATAGCTATTGTTGTACGAGAACTCTGCTAGGGGTAGGCATTTGTCCCAATTCTTGTCATAGTGAATGACGCAAGCTCTCAGCATGTCTTCAAGAATTTGGTTTACTCTTTCCGTTTGTCCATCAGTCTGAGGATGGTATGCTGAGCTGCGAATCAGTTTGGTACCAAGAGACGTTTGCAGTTGTTCCCAAAAGCGTGCTACAAACTGAGGACCACGATTAGAAATAATTGTCTTAGGTATTCCATGTAGACAAACAATGCGATCGAGGTAAATCTCGGCATATTTTTTGGCAGAATAGGTGGTGTGTACCGGAAGGAAATGTGCCGTCTTGGTGAGTCTATCAACGATAACCCATATGGAATCATGTTTCTGGGAAGTGTTTGGTAGTCCAACGATGAAGTCCATACTTATGTCTTCCCATTTCCAGGATGGTATAGGTAACGGTTGAAGTGTACCGGCTACCTTCAAGTGGCTAGCTTTTACTCTCTGGCACGTGTCACATTCTGAGACATACGTAGCAATTTCTCTTTTCATTCTAGTCCACCAGAAGTTTTGCCTTAGGTCTTGATACATTTTGCTACTGCCGGGGTGGATAGAGAATTTGGAAAGGTGTGCCTCATCGAGAATTTGCTTGCGGAGTTCATGATTCTTCGGAACGACTATACGACTTTCAAACCATAGAACTCCCTTATGGTCCTGGCGAAAACATTTATACTTCTCCTCACCTAGAGAGAGTTTTTGTTTGATGATCTTAATTCGTTCATCTTGTAGTTGTGCCATGACGATTTGGTCGTGAAGAGTGGGCTCAACTGAGATGTGATTTAGAGTGCCTTGGGAAACCATTTCCATATTAAGCTTCCTCATTTCTGCACACAATGTCTCATGGTAGGACTCCATGGATAAGCAATGGCAATGGGACTTGCGGCTTAGTGCATCCGCGACTACATTAGCCTTGCCGGGGTGATAGTGCACTTCAAGGTCATAGTCCTTGATTAATTCTAGCCATCTTCGTTGTCTCATATTCAGATCGGCTTGGGTGAAGATATACTTGAGATTCTTATGATCCGTGTAGATATTGCACTGTGTACCCATGAGATAGTGCCTCCATATTTTCAGAGCGTGAATGACAGCTGCAAGCTCAAGATCATGAGTGGGATAATTCCACTCGTGGGGCCGAAGGGCTCGTGAGGCTGTTGACGCCAGATTTTGACACGTCTTGAATCGGCGTCAGGAGAAGAAGATTGGCCGATGCGGCAGATCTGAGAGCTACAGTAAGGAATCGGCCGATAGAGGTAACAGTTGAAAATCGGCCAATTGGTGGCGCAGCCTATGCCAACAGGATGGGATTATTCCAGAAGATCCTGGTCAAAAGATGGTCAACAAGGCATGCTAAGTCGGTCCGGAAGCAATTGAAGGGGTCCTGATTGGATCAGGAAACGGCGGCGGAAGATTCTGCGGGAGTCCGTTTCTTTTTTTAAAGTTATTATAGATATAGTAGTTTTCCTGTTTTAAATAAGGTTGTAACAAGTCATAATCGACCAGGAGTCCTAGTTTCAGGGTATAAATAGGAGTCGCTAGGGCTTTGCAAAAAATAATCAAATCAATCAACAAAACACTTCTACTTTTTACCAGTACTTTACTTTCAAGTCGGCGACTTCGCCAATATTTTCTTCTTCCACGAGTTCGTACGGATTGGCAGGGCTGCATCAACCTGATCTCCGGCCAATTGGTAGGTTCCGCTTATCGAGTAGCATCCGAGCTTTAACTACGGGCGCATCGCTGTGGTTTCGTTTGGATTTATTCACAAGTTATCGATATTTACTAGAATTGCAAGTTTTACCTGTTATTCTAGTATTATCACCAATTATCCAGCTTGAGATCAGAGTAATCGGCTTCATCATTGTTCTCCTTCGATTCATCGCTATACAGCCGATTAGATCTGTTCCAAGTGTTGCCTCTATAGTAATTGTTTAGATCGCTCTAGCAGTCTTCTTTACAATTACTATACGATTATCGGCTGACCTATAGCCGATCATCTCTACAGCAAATCGGCCGATTTGCCGCCGACGCGCTCCTCAGGACAGATCGGAAATCCAGCCGATCGACGCGCCTGGAATTTAATACTCTATTTCCTTGTCAATCAACAGGTCAGATTGACTGGCACGCCGCGCGAGAAGCACATTAACAGATTCATCATCCAGTGCGGAGAAGCTGCCACGCAAGATGCTCTGAGGGTGCGTTTATTTTCATCATCTCTGTCCGGATCGGCCTTCCAGTGGTTCACCACTTTACCACCAAATTCTATCGTCACTTGGGCCGATCTGGAGAAACAATTCCACAAGTACTTCTATGCAGGAGTACACGAGATGAAGATTTCGGATTTAACCAGCCTCAGGCAGAGGAGCGATGAACCGGTGACAGGGTACATACAGAGGTTCAGAGAGATCAAGAACAAGTGCTACAGTCTGGCCCTGACCGATGCACAGTTGGCCGATATCGCTTTCCAAGGCCTCTTACCGCAAATCAGAGAGAGATATGCTGCCCAAGAGTTTGAGAGCCTGAGTCAGATCGTCCACCGATTATCAGGGCAGGAGGTCCGACCGTTCGAACAGCGGAGGAGCTCCCAAAAGAAGGTGGCATACTTGGAAGGGTCTGAATCCGATGCGGAGGAAGAAATCGGCCTGGCGGAATGGGTAAAAGGGAAAAAACCAATATCCTGCCCCTTTGGCAAGAAGGAGCCAGAGACATTCGGCTTTGACACGTCAAAGGCCGATAAAATTTTTGATCTACTGCTTCAGGAGGGGCAGATTAAGCTGTCACAACATCACACCATCCCTACAGCCGATCAACTTAAGAAGATGAAATACTGCAAGTGGCACAACGCTACTTCTCATGACACCAATGAATGTAAAGTCTTCCGCCAGCAGATACAATCGGCCATTGAACAGGGGCGGCTCAAGTTTGAAACTCCAAGCCAATCAGCAAAGCCGATGAAGATAGATCAACATCCCTTCCCGGCCAACACGGTCAACGCTGAAGGAGACTCAAGTCAAACCAAGGTGCTGACGTCAGAATCGGCGAGAAGAGGTGGCGCTGTCGACCTCAGGAGGCAGATCACAACGGAAGAAATCAGAAGGAATAGGCGAGGGCCAGAACGACCACACAGGCCTGTCACCTCCCAATTTCTACTCAGTAAATATCGGCGGCAGCAAGAACAAGCACAACACCAGGAAGAGATGATATGCTGGCATGAAGATCACTGGCAGTATCCCTTCTTCATCCACTGCTGGGAGAACGATATCAGATTGCCATCTGCCGATAACTGTCCGGAGTGCAACGGATCAAACCGCAACGATCGCCCGAAGCCACACTCTAGGGACAGAGGATCAGAGCCGATCAACAGAAATCGGCGCGAAGAACGGCGCGTTTCGGTGCATGATCGGCTGGGGGCAGAGTTGACCAGTACGGCAGGTCAAAAAGCAAGATCGGCCAGCAAGATGGACTGGGGGGCAGGATCAGCGCACGCGATCGGCTGGAAGAGATAGCCGATGATAGGGTGTCAGACAAAGATCCCCTAGGTAGGGAACCAGATTGGGAACACGCCAGATCATCGGCCAAACCAGTGAATCCCAGGTGGTGTCCTGATGGCCTATCCATATCCCAAAAACGAAGGATCCAACGCCTACGCTAGTTTGAGCATCAAGAAGAAGAACAAAGACACGTGCCAGAGAGAAGGAACGTGAAATCTCGAATTTGGCGCCCAAAGAAAAGCGATCAAGAAACGGATAACCAAGAATCGGCAGCCGAGATTGATATGGTTTTCATACTGCCGATGGAGTTCATGGCGCCAAGCGATCGGGATAAAGTGACGAAAACAGAGGAAGAGCAAATGGCACAACTGGTATTAGAGCCGATGACGGCTATGTTTGAGAAACCAGAAGAAGAAAAACGGCAGCATCTCAAAGCGCTGTTTCTCAAGGGCTATGTCAACGGGAGACCCATCACCAGACTATTGGTAGATGGAGGCGCGACAGTTAACATCATGCCGTATGCTATGTTCCGCAAGCTGGGCAAAGGCGATGACAACCTCACCAAGACAGACATGATGCTGAAGGACTTCGAAGGCAACGTGTCACCCGCCCGCGGGGCATTCTGCGTCGACCTCACCATCGGCAGTAAGACCCTCTCTACTACTTTCTTCGTCATTAATGGCAAAGGATCCTATAATATGCTGCTTGGTCGCGACTGGATACATGCAAACTGCTGTGTCCCATCTACTATGCATCAATGCCTTGTGCAATGGGTCGGCGACAGTACAGAGATAGTCGCTGCCGATTCCGTCTACAGCGTTGCAGCGGCCGACACACAACAGTGGAGCTGCGAACACGTCAAGTGTATATCTGGCAGGACTTGGGACACTGACTTCCTGAAAGTGTCCGATTTCGGTCTACAGCCGATCCAAGCAGTCGGCTCTGAAGATTCAGAATAAATGGATCAGCTCGTCCGAGAAGATGGAAAGCTAGGGCACGGATTCACGTCGGCCGATTTATTAGAGATGGTAGATTTGGGGGATAGCAGCAAATCGAGGCCGACGTACATTAGTGCCAATTTGGATTCTGAGTACAAACGCAAATTGATAAGATTATTGAAAGATTTCAGGGATTGCTTTGCTTGGGAATACCACGAGATGCCAGGACTGGACCGGTCTATTGTTGAACACCGGTTACCTATAAAATCAGGATATCGGCCGTATCAGCAACCTGCACGGCGGTGTAACCCCAAGATTCTACCTGACATAAAGGCCGAGATTACAAAGTTGATTGAGGCAGGATTTATTCGGCAGTGCCGCTACGCCGAATGGATTTCTAACATTGTGCCTGTATACAAGAAGAATGGAAAGTTGTGTGTGTGCATCGATTTCAGGAACTTAAATCAGGCGACGCCAATGGATGGTTATCCGATGCCAACGGCCGATATCTTGGTGGATGCTGCCGCAGGCCACAAAGTCATAAGTTTCATGGATGGGAATGCCGGATACAATCAGATATTAATGGCCGAGGAAGATATTTCGAAAACGGCTTTTAGGTGCCCAGGTCATCTTGGTTTATTTGAATGGGTGGTTATGACTTTTGGCTTGAAGAACGCCGGCGCTACGTATCAACGGGCCATGAACTACATCTTCCACAAACTCATTGGTTCATCAGTGGAAATCTATATAGATGACGTCGTGGTCAAGTCAAAAGGTCACCAGGATCATCTGGCCGATTTACAGGAAGTGCTGGAGTGCACAAGGAAACATGGGCTGAAGATGAACCCAAACAAGTGTGCGTTTGGTGTATCGGCCGGGAAATTCTTGGGATTTATGGTCCATGAGCGTGGGATAGAAGTCAGCCGCAAGACTATAGACGCCATCAACAAAGTAGTGGCCCCACAAAATAAAACTGAACTACAGTCCCTCATCGGCAAGGTCAATTTCATCAGAAGATTCATATCCAATCTATCGGGACGTATTCAGGCTTTTACCCCTCTGTTGAAATTAAAGCCCGACCAAGAGTTCGCATGGGGAGAAAAACAACGCAAGGCACTGGAGAATATCAAGCAGTATCTGGTTTCACCTCCGGTATTAGCCCCGCCACAGCCTGGTAAGCCATTCAAGTTATATTTATCGGCTGACGAGCAGGCTATTGGATCGGCGTTGGTACAGGAGTTTAAAGGAAAAGAACGAGTAATATACTACGTCAGCAGAAGACTTTTAGACGCCGAAACAAGATATTCTTCGGTGGAGCGATTATGCTTATGCTTGTACTTTTCATGTACTAAGCTCAGGCACTATTTGCTATCGGCAGAATGCATAGTCGTGTGCAAAGACGATGTGGTGAAGTATATGCTATCGTTGCCGATTTTGAAGGGGCGGATTGGAAAATGGATCCTGGCTTTGTCAGAATTCGATCTAAGGTACGAATCGGCCAAAGCCGTCAAAGGTCAAGTGATGGCCGATTTCGTAGTTCAGCATTGTGGACCAGAAATTGCCACCGTTGAACCAGTTCCATGGACTCTATATTTTGATGGTTCTTCGTGTGGGGTCGGATCAGGAATTGGCATCGTTCTTGTGTCGCCTCGGGGGGCAACTTATGATTTCTCTCTGCCGATAGAAGCTTCTGCAACCAATAACCAGGCGGAATATCGAGCTGTTCTGAAAGGCATCCAATTATTAAGGGAAGTCAGAGCTGATGCAGTTGAGATCTTTGGGGACTCCATGCTCATTGTGGATCAGTTAACAGGACGATCTGAGTGCAAGGACGACATCTTGAGGATTTATTATGAAGATTGTCTTCAACTTTTGAAAGGATTCAAATCTGCAATAATTGAGCACATCCCCAGAGATTATAATGAAGAAGCCAATAGACTGGCTCAACATGCTTCTGGGTATCGGCCGATTCAGGGAGCGATGACGCTAGAACTCGCGGCCGATGACTGGCGGAAGGAAATCGCCGATTACTTGAAAAATCCATCCCAAAAGGTGGATCGGCGAACACGTTTTCAGGCTACAAAGTATGTGTTGCTTGAGGATGACTTATTTTTTCGGACGATTGATGGAGTTCTTCTCAAATGCCTAGGAACAGAAGAGGCAAAGGTTCTGATGGGAGAGATCCATGAAGGCGTATGTGGGGCTCATCAATCGGCTCACAAAATGAAATGGATGATCAGGAACAATGGATATTACTGGCCGACCATCCTTGAAGATTGTTTCAAATATTACAAAGGATGCCAAGACTGCCAAAGGTTTGGCAATGTGCAGCGCGCGCCAGCATCGGCTATGAATCCAATAATTAAGCCGTGGCCGTTCAGAGGTTGGGGAATAGATCTCATCGGGCAGATTCATCCTCCATCTAGCAAAGGGCATAAGTTCATATTGGTGGCTACAGATTATTTTACCAAGTGGGTGGAGGCAGTTCCTTTGAGGAACGTGACATCAGCCGATATGATTGAGTTTGTTAAAAGCCATATTATATATCGATTTGGTATTCCTCAAACCATCACAACTGATCAAGGGACAATGTTCACTTCTGGAGAATTCGGAGAGTTCGCCGCCGATATGGGAATTAAATTATTAAATTCTTTTCCATACTATGCTCAAGCCAATGGCCAAGCAGAATCGTCTAACAAGGGGATAATCAAGCTAATCAAGAGGAAGGTAGAAGAGCAGCCCAAGAAGTGGCATATGTCTTTGGCTGAATCTTTATGGGCGTACAGGATGGCCTGTCATGGGGCCACTAAAATATCCCCTTATCATTTGGTTTATGGCCATGAAGCAGTCTTACCATGGGAGATAAGGACAGGGTCAAGACGCATATCGCTACAGGATCAGTTAACGGCCGATGACTATTCCTTTCTCATGAAAGATGAACTTGACGATTCGGCGGGTTTGCGGTTAAGAGCTCTGATTAGCATAGAAGAGAACAAGAAAAGGGTGGCCAGATGGTATGACAAAAAGGTCAAAGTCAGACAGTTCTCTCAGGGAGATCTGGTATGGAAGCTGGTGCTACCGATAGGATCTAAGGATCCCAAATTCGGTAAATGGTCACCCACTTGGGAAGGGCCGTATAGAATCGGCCGATGTGCTCCTGGAAATGCATACATTCTGGAGACAATAGAAGGGGAGGAATTCCCAAGAGCTCTAAATGGACGATATCTGAAGAGGTACTATCCAAGCATTTGGGTAGATGCATAACTTACAGCAAGATATATCAAGGTAACATGGCCGATTTCTCGTCGATTTTCTGGTTACACATCTGGTGAAGGAAACATTGGGATTCATTATTGAATGGAAATCACGGATTACATGGCTGACATGGTATAAGTCGCCCTTAGAATAAAAATACTACTGATTACGCCTACGTTGGATTTCTCTTTCGACGCGACCTAGTCTTATCATGAGGGCGGGCCTTCTCCTCTTCCAAATCTTTCATGGCGACTTCAGTCTTAGCTTCAGCAAGTCGATGTGAAGATGAAGAACTCTCGTCAGAGGTTGGCATTTGTTCAAAGCAGACGAGATCCATATAATCCAAGATTGGTCGGACATTGGCAGGAACATGATCTTTGAGTTCTTCAGAATGAGCTTTTATCAGATCTATATCAGCTTGCGACAATGGCTTGCCTGAATGCATGATTTCGATCGCTCTTTCCAAACCGGGGTTGAGATGGTTCGGCTGAAAGAAGGAATAGACAAATATGTTGGAACAAAGTAAGATATCTCAGGAAGGGATGGAGAGAAAATTGATACCTGATTAACGGAAGAGGAGGATCGAGAAGACATTTTAATGCTTGACCAAAGACGGCGAGGGGCGGGATTCAGAAGGAAAGGAAGACGAGCAAGATGAGCATTTTTGAAAATAGTACGAAGAGGCGTATTTATAGAAAAGAAGAGACGAAGGGTTGGCAAGGCGTATGCCGTCGGAGTAAAGGCATCAGTAAATGTAAAGCTGCCAGGGGAGATGGTCAAAGTTTGAGTCTACACGCCAACATGATGTTCGTCCTGTTACCGGATTCCATGTCGTGGAGCTGATTCTAGAGCAAGGATCAGATGCAGAGGAGTAGGTAACGCAATTGACTCTGGGGTTTACTCCTGTCACAATTGGGAAGTTTCGGAGGAGAGGATTAAATAAAGGAGTTTCGAAGGAAAAGTTATATTTTACTCTGAAACTGGGGGGCATGTGTTGACACCAGATTTTGACACGTCTTGAATCGGCGTCAGGAGAAGAAGATTGGCCGATGCGGCAGATCTGAGAGCTACAGTAAGGAATCGGCCGATAGAGGTAACAGTTGAAAATCGGCCAATTGGTGGCGCAGCCTATGCCAACAGGATGGGATTATTCCAGAAGATCCTGGTCAAAAGATGGTCAACAAGGCATGCTAAGTCAGTCGGGAAGCAATTGAAGGGGTCCTGATTGGATCAGGAAACGGCGGCGGAAGATTCTGCAGGAGTCCGTTTCTTTTTTTAAAGTTATTATTGATATAGTAGTTTTCCTGTTTTAAATAAGGTTGTAACAAGTCGTAATCGACCAGGAGTCCTAGTTTCAGGGTATAAATAGGAGTCGCTAGGGCTTTGCGAAAAATAATCAAATCAATCAACAAAACACTTCTACTTTTTACCAGTACTTTACTTTCAAGTCGGCGACTTCGCCAATATTTTCTTCTTCCACGAGTTCGTACGGATTGGCAGGGCTGCATCAACCTGATCTCCGGCCAATTGGTAGGTTCCGCTTATCGAGTAACATCCGAGCTTTAACTACGGGCGCATCGCTGTGGTTTCGTTTGGATTTATTCACAAGTTATCGATATTTACTAGAATTGCAAGTTTTACCTGTTATTCTAGTATTATCACCAATTATCCAGCTTGAGATCAGAGTAATCGGCTTCGTCATTGTTCTCCTTCGATTCATCGCTATACAGCCGATTAGATCTGTTCCAAGTGTTGCCTCTATAGTAATTGTTTAGATCGCTCTAGCAGTCTTCTTTACAATTACTATACGATTATCGGCTGACCTATAGCCGATCATCTCTACAGCAAATCGGCCGATTTGCCGCCGACGCGCTCCTCAGGACAGATCGGAAATCCAGCCGATCGACGCGCCTGGAATTTAATACTCTATTTCCTTGTCAATCAACAGGTCAGATTGACTGGCACGCCGCGCGAACCGCACCAGGGCGATAACCCGAACAGGAGCTAAGCAGATTCTCCCGGGTCGTGTGTCCGACGCTGAAGACCCATCGGCTGATTCCTATCCGGCCGATTTTAGCGCCAACAGAGGCATATGCAATCACTCGATTTTCTTGCATAAGCACACATCCTAGACCAGTACCCGATGCGTCACAATACACATCGAACGACTTGGTATTATCGGGTTGAGCTAACACAGGTGCAGTAGTCAGATGCTCTCTGAGAGTGTGGAAAGCTTCCTCACATTTCTCATTCCATACAAACTTTACTTCCTTCTTCAATAGTTCCGTCATGGGCTTAGCAATTCGAGAGAAATCCGGGATGAAGCGACGGTAGTAACCGGCTAAGCCGAGAAAACTACGAATCTGATGAACAGAGGTAGGGGGTTTCCAATCCATCACCTCTTGTACCTTGCTGGGGTCAACAGCTATGCCTTCACTGGAGATCGTGTGACCCAAGAACTTTACAGTATCCAACCAGAATTCACACTTAGAAAACTTAGCATAGAGCTGATGGTTTCTTAGACGCTGAAGAACAATGTGAAGGTGCTTGGCATGCTCTTCCTCATTCTTGGAATAGATAAGGATGTCGTCGATGAACACTACGACGAATTTGTCAAGTTCGGGCATGAATACCGAATTCATGAGATACATGAAGTAGGCAGGGGCATTTGTGAGTCCAAAGGACATGACCAAGAATTCATATAGTCCATATCGTGTGGAGAAGGCAGTCTTAGGAATATCGCACGGGCGAATCTTGATCTGATGATATCCCGAACGAAGATCAATTTTTGAGAAGACTCTGGCTCCAGCTAATTGATCGAAGAGTACATCGATACGAGGAAGTGGGTATTTATTTTTAACAGTTACCACATTGAGAGGTCGGTAGTCAACGCATAACCTCAAACTGTCATCCTTCTTTACGAATAGGGCTGGACATCCCCAAGGTGACGCGCTAGGGCGAATGAAACCTTTGTCCAGCAGTTCTCGGAGTTGAATTTTCAGCTCTGCCAACTCTTTAGGGGGCATCCTATATGGTCTTTTGGATATAGGCGCAGTGCCTGGTTGTAGTTCAATGATGAACTCAATATCCCTATCCGGTGGCATTCCCGGTAAGTCATCCGGAAAAACGTCGGCATACTCGTTTACCACAGGAATATCTTCTAGCTTAAGTCCTTCCATCTTGTAAGCACAGGAATTCGTGCAATCTAGGAATGGTAGGTAAAGGGTAGTGGCTCCGTGACTAGGTGAATTTATCTCAACGGCTCGGGAAGAAAGGTCCAGCGTGACTTCATGCATAGTCATCCAGTTCATTCCCAAAATAATATCCATGCCGTCAAGGGGTAAAAGAACAAGGTCTGTGTCGATGGTTTTACTACCCAACTTGACTGGTACTTGTCTGACCATTTGGTTTGAAGGAATTTTACCACCCGGTGTTGATATCATATATGACCCTTTGGTGTGACAAACATTCAAGCCTACTTTTGCACCGAATTTTGCGCTTATGAAACTATGCGATGCACCAGAATCAAATAATATAACTGCAGGCTTGTTGTGGATAGAGAATGTACCCGACATCACTGGGTCTCCTTCCGGAAGCTCTGCAAGCGTGGTGAAGTTAATCCGTCCTTGCTTGACTTGCAGGGTCTTTCTCTTGCCCCTGTTCTTGTTGGATCCCTGACCTTGGTTGGGCTGCCCAGACTGAGGGCATGCTCGTGCAAAGTGGTTGGAACTCCCGCATTTGAAACAACGATTCGCGGGGCTAGGTTGAAGAGACGGTTGAAGAGTGGGCCTCGGACCATTCTGTGGAGGCATCGGGGGTCGTACCATGCCTGGCTGTTGTGGGGGTCTGGCAATCCATCTCCCTGGCTGAGGGGCCCTTGGTGGAGCTGTGGGTGCGGCATTTTGCACGATGCGATACCTTGGTGGCTGAGCACTTGAAGGTCCAGCGGGTGCCTTTCTCTTCTTCTCTGCCCGGTGTGCCATGATACAGTCTTCCTGGGTAATGGCCATATTGACCAATTCGTTGTAGGTGTCAGCCCTGGCTAGGTTCAGACGTTCCTTGAGCTTGGTATTCAGACCTCGGCGGAAACGATCACGCTTCTTGGCATCCGTATCAGCGTGATAGCCCGCATACTGGCATAGGTTGTTGAACGCCTGGGCGTACTGCAGCACGGTGCGGGTGCCCTGGGTAAGCGCCAGGAACTCGTTCAACTTCCTCTCCATGAGACCCTCGGGGATATGATGTGCCCGGAATGCAGTCTTGAATTCGTCCCAGTCGACCACATGATCAGCCGGGAGCATCGCAAAATAGTGGTCCCACCACAGTCGAGCGGTACCGCGAAGCTGTTGCACGGCAAAACGAGCTTTGTTGGCTTCTGAGCATGGGGCCACCAGTAGTGTGAACTTGGATTCGATGGTGCGAATCCATGCGTCTGCGTCCAGGGGTTCCTCTGTCTTATGGAACAAGGGAGGCTGGGTCCCTAGGAAATCCGTGTATCCTACAGCTTGGGGTTGGTGACCATTGTGCCCATCCCTCTGCTGGTGCTGTCCTTGCACGATCTGACGCAGCAGCTCGGTTTGAGCGGCCATCACTTCCACCAAACTGGGCGGGGGTGGTGGCGATTGTCGCGATCTGCTGCCACCGGCACCAAAACCCTCGGGGTTGCCACGTGTTGATCCAACCATCTGAAACGTGAAAGGTTACCATTAGCAACGCGATCCATATTACTTCCTCGATTCATAAATGATTGGTGTAGTCATAGACTTTCGAAATCACAGCTAGAAGTATGGATAGAATTTCCGTTTGCTATGAGAAAATCATAGCTGGCTGTGGGTCCATCCAAAGTTTCTCATCTTTTGGCAGTGGACAGGGAATTTAGAGATGTACCACTTTGGTATTCAGCCAAGATGCTAAATCGATGGCTAGGATGGCCAAACGATTCACTCTTTGCGTCCCTGTTTTGGCTGTTTTTCAGCAGAACAAGTTATAGTATCTCGCCTATAACTTAAACTAGCAAGATCCAATGGGGTTGAAATTTTGTGAGAACCTAGATCACAGAATTTAGGACAAGTTTGGTATTCAACACTCAGCCAAGAAATGTAAGGAGACATGGATAAAAATTCCGACAAGTCTCAGCGATTGTGGATTTCATCGTTTACCAACTTACAACGAAATCACCCGAGTTTATCGCTGTTCCTTACATGCTGGGGGTATCCACATGGTTCAGGTGTACCCATCACAAAAGAGTTACTCAACTCCTAGTTAGCCTATTACAACACTTGCCAAAGGTTAGGCTACCCTATCGAGGAGTATGTGCAAAAGTCCTTCTAGGTCGTCATCTAGAAGTCATCCAAGTCGTTGACGGACGACTCGCTGTGAGAGGGAGAGTGAGCTCCCATCTGAGGTGCCTGTGGTATCTCACCCTCGAAATCCATCCCTGAAATACCATCAATCTCCTGTGGCTCCTCCTCATCTTCCTCCATGTCCTCCTCATGGGGATGGTCATTCTGATCATGGTGCCACTGGATGTGCTCATTAGCATCCTCCAACTCAAGGCTCAGATCATGGAGCTGCTCCTCCAACTGTGCTATCGTGCCATCTCTCTCACCCATGAGAGTGTCTTGCTCCTGAATTTGGCCCTCAAGTTGGCCAATCTGAGCATCTCTGTCCTCAAGATCCTTACTGAGCTCCTTAATCTGCTCATCCCTGGTATCTGCCATCATGTGGTAGGCCTGAGCAAGATCAGTGAGCTGCTCAAGCGCCTAACTCTGGAGAGTCTGAAGTCGGTAGAGTGCACTCATGCACCGCACGGAGATATGGATAGTTTCCTGGGCATGAAAGTCTACCAAGTACTGTGCGTGCTGCACCCTGTTGAGCCAAAAGGGGTCGTTGTCCTGGGCAGCAGGAAACAAACCAATGGGAGCGAGTGTGACAACCTCGGGACGCTGCGCACAAAAAGTGGTGAGCGCCCTCATGACTGCAAGCTCCCAAGTATCAGCCAAACGGCGACCAACAGCCTCAATCTCCAAGGCGGGCCACTCCGGGTGTAGCGGGTGCGGAAAGATAGTCACGTTGACACGACACTGGGTAACTCCATTTTCTGCAAACTCCAGTCCGGCGTAACGTGGGGGAATTGGATAGCCCGCGGTGCGCAGAACATCCCACAAAATAGAGGGAAAGCCCTCCCAGTGGAGACACTGCGAGTGAATGCGTCCATCCTCATCCACCATCATAGCAACAGGCTTGGCCATCTGAACAAAAGATCAAATGGAGTGAGATAGTGAAAAACTGTGAACAGCAAGTATAGTGTGCAAAAATAACCATAACTTCCACAGTTCTCATCCAAAAATTCTCAATTTTTACCAGATTACTCCTAAGGTATTTGTGAACAACTTTGCTAGTCAACTCCAGAGCTAGATAGGTCTCTAAGATGGTCTTTCTTTTCAGGTTTTACCTCTCTGTCTACCCAGAATTTTCAGTGAACAGAGAGCTAGAGTTTCATGCACCAGGGGAAATCTACCCAGCCAAAATTTACCAAATTTTAACAGCAGCTACCTGGGTAAATTTAGAACAAGTTTTGTGTTGTACTCTTTTGCAGAAAACCATAGGAAGGGGGCCAAAAAAGTAAAGGGGCAGAAGTGCTTATTCTGGACAGAATTCTGACTTTCCATGGTTTCTGTTATTTCTTACTATCCATAAGTTCAGAATTTTTGATTTTTGAACAGGGGATAGAACACGAAATTTGGAACAATTCTTTCAACATGAACTTTACCAGAAAAGGTCATTTTCTTTGATCAATAAATCTCTCTTTTCGGTTATGGCAGATTTGTGACAGATTCGCTAGATAGTCCTTATGCAAAATCACGCTTAGATACGCAAGAACCTTACCACTCTCATACAACGCATTTTCAATTTCAGATATATATATGGTCATGATGCATGCACGTCCTATTCGTCCTCACAAAATAAAATAATCGCCAAATACTTTTGGTCTTACGAAGATAGTTTCGGTGGCGTACACAATACGGCTCTCACTATAATAGCTAGTCGAGTTTTTCTAACCATTCTTTTAACTTATCGTAATCGCGGTTAGTGTACCTGCAGAAGATAGAGCATATATATATTTCATGAACCTTTCATGCCAGCACTCATGAAAGCGTCCGTATTCATTACCGTTTACTTATAGAAACGATATCTGTACAATTTCCGCCGTACAGACGACGTTAACATACGCTATCGAGATAGCGTATTCACGGGGGTACCGTCATGAGACGGGGGTATGAACAGCGATCGCCATACCCTGCGCCAAACCTTCTACTCCCAATATATTCAACTAACAGTTGGCATATTGGCAGCACCTCAAGTAAGCCACTGCTTGAGGGCAGCGTTCGGTTCGCATCACCGACAGGAAGGCCAAGCTCTCTCAGTTGGCTGAGAATTCTTACCTTCTTACCTTAGCTATGAGTGCATCGTTACAGAATTTAAGGTCGGTTGTGCATGAAAGTAAGTTTTGACAGAAAGTAATGTGCTGGAAGTCAGTTGATAATATTTCATAAGTTAGATAGCCACCTAGTACTTTCCCATAATCCCTTAGGGCTTTACGAACTAGGCACCATCCTTAGCGTACCAACGTATTTCGCAACACATCCTTCTGGTCAAGTTTTATGAAAATGAGTTTTTAAGGCTTGTCGCATTCTCTGGCGTATGCATTTCGGCTCTGGTGCCAGCTGTTACCAGCTGTGGCACCAGATACCGCTCTGATACCAGCTGTGGCAGAACCACCTGAATTAATCCGGCTCAAGTGTATTAACCATCACCATTAGGGCAATCTCGGTTAACCTTACACTTCAAACGGAGTAATCCACTGGTCTGTCGGGTATAACCTCCCGATACAACCACGGTAAAGCGGATCGAGTGCCATACATACTAATGCTCATGCGACGATGAGCCCAGAGAATACCACATTCCAGCAAATATTACAACATTATCATAAGTGAATGTTACAGACCAAGTTTGAGTTTAGAAACCAAGTACTTCAGTGATCATAACTAATAAGTTCTTCAGAGTTTAAGTTGCAGTGGAAAATAAAACAACGGAAGCTACTCGACGATACATGATGTCTCGGTGAAGCCCGTACGAGACATCACTCGGCATTATCTCCATTGGACGGGGGCGTATCCCATTCCACCGACCAACCAGGGGGAAGAGTGCAGGGCCAAGTCAAGCTAGCAATCATATCTTCGAAGGTCTCACCTGAAAACGAGCCACAAGCAAGGCTGAGTATACTAATACTCAGCAAGACTTACCCGTGTAGTGGAATCTACTCCACCGACTCTAGACATGCAAGGCTTTTTGGCTCAGGGGTTTGTTTTGCCGAAAAGCATCTACAAGTGGGTCCTTACTTTCAACTTTTAGCTCAAGATTCTAGTTTCATTAACCATTCTAGATAAGCAGCTATCCAATAGCATACATGGTGAAGCATTAAATTCCATCCAACAAGTTTATTCATCATCATTGTTCCTCTTCTTACTCTGTGGGTAAAGGGGGTTAAGCAGTCTCAATAGCCATGAGAAACGGATGATTCGAATCGAATTTCTTAACCTTGCAAGGGAAACCTAAACACACGTCACGTGGTTACTCACAGAGTCACACGTGCAACTTTTCCCCTTTCTTTCCGGGTCGTGGATCGGGCTACCCTCCGAGAGTACAAGAGTCCCACGCCACGGTTCGCCGCCGGGTCGTGACCACTCTCTGCACTCGCCATATGCACATGGGACCGAAGTTCAAAGGGTAGGATGCCGTCCCCTTGCCGGGCCAATCAGGTACTTAAGCTTACCGATTCCCATAATCTCGGCATGTGTTTAGTACGTTCAAAGACTTAACCATCACTACCACACACTGCGGCCTTAGCATTTTTCACTAGACAGACGGGCCTCAATCGTAAACATCGTACCATAGCCCGTCCGTTGTCCTTATGATTGCAGCGTGTAGTAAACATTCAACTCCTATTTTCTCGCGAGTGACAGGAAATCACTCGGCTTTTACCGGAGTCCTATTAGCACAGCATTCTATCGATCTTTACGTCTAGTTTTCAAGCATGGGTTCCTAACATCATGCAACTAAGTTTTCATTCAACTCCTATAAACTTAATGCACAAGCAAAGAGTAATGAGTTGCATAATTTAGGAAAGAAATGGATTATGCTCCGGGGCTTGCCTTCTTGTGAGCAGTTAGCTTGGGGCTCTTCCGAACTTGGGCTCGGGTCTTCAAGAGCTTCAGTTAGATTTACTTGAGCTTCACGCTGCTCACTCTCGGACGCGGGCACCAGCTCGTAAGTTCCGTCGGCGAGAGTCGTCGATTCTACATGAATGCACAAGTTTAAGCAGTGGTGATGGTAAACGACACGATTTAAGTGTAATTACTACAGTGGATAGTTTCTGGTCATGAAACTTTGGATTTAGGCACATCAGGGAAAGATATGCTTACTGTAAAAGTTTCAGACAGTTTCATGCAGCAGATTAATTTTGAAAAATATATTACATAGTTGCTGTTAGATCCTTGTTCTTTTTGTACAGAACAAATGGTGCAAAAACTGAGTCTAAGGATTTTACAGGGCTTTCATTTCATCAATCAGGAGCTACTGTAATTTTTATAGGATTTATTATGCAGTTTTCAGAGCATAGTAAATATGACATTACACTCCTAGGTTATTCAAAGATTTATTTCTACAGGATCCTACACAGGGTTTTTGTCCATGAAACTTTTTACACAGCAACCTCTACCACTGAGTATCCTCTAGTAAAACTATGAGAATTTTCCAAGCTAAGATACTATTTTCTTGATTTAATGCATGTTATTAGCACATAAATCAAATAAATAGGTTTCTGTGAGATAAAAAGTCTCTAAATTTTCCTCTGGCATCTAGGTACCATTACACCGGTATAGAAAAAGTTTCATTAGGTGATTCATAACCTAACTGCAGGGATAAAATATTTAGCCACTTATGGTATGAAACTAAGTTTAATAAACAGTGTAGATAGAGATGGAATTTGGGCCTGAACTTTTTACACAGTCCTAAACATCAAGCAACTAGCTTACTGCCCAAAATTTAGGGTAAGTATTGATTTACGACAGTGGGTACAAAAGAAGTCCATTAAAGCTTCCATTTAATGTAGAGAAAAATATGTTGAGAATCTGATAAACTTTTCGTAACAAAAGTTGTAGAGTTTCGCCTAAGGATTCCAGAACAGTTGAGTTTGCATTTTTCTGAATTTTCTACGATTTTATACGAATTTTACAAGTTCACTGAATTTGAATCTAGATTTGAAACTTTCTTTTACAACTGGGTCCTTGAATCTTACGTGCAGACCCTTCTAAAGATTTCAATTATCGCAATTGGGTCCTCGGGCGGCTCGGGTACGGCGGCCGGCCGAAATTCCGGCGAGGGGCTCGCCGGCGGCGAGGGGTGAGGGTCGGGGAAGGTTCAGGGGTGCGAGGGCTACCTCGTGGGGGTCTTGTTCGGGTGGGGGACGGCCGGGAATAGCTCGCCGGCGTTGGAGCAGAGGCGGCGGCGGCGGCGGCACGCGTCGACGGCGGTGCTCCGGCGGGCTTGGGGCGGCCTGGTCTGGACGGGAAGCTTCAGTGGCGCGTGGGGAAGCTGCTCGGGGGCTTGGCTTGGGCGGAGGAGGTCGGAGTCGAGCTGTCCACGGTGAGTAGGGGCGGCGGCGGCGGCGGTGACAGCGCAGGCGGCGGCGCTCCAGTGGTCCTGGGCGGTGTTGGGTGGGTCGTTGAGCTTCAGTGTGGTAATGTAGTGGTGACTGGCGCTTCAATTTGGGCAGGGGGCGGCTGTGGAGGGCTGTCCACGAGCGGCGGAGCTCGGCGGCGGCAATGGCGGCGGCGAGGTGCTCTGGCTGCTGTGGCTCGCGCGGGCGGCCGAGGGCGCGGCTTTTATAGGGGCAGGAGGGGGTGGGGGTGCCTGGGCGATGCGTGGGGCGGAGGCACGGCAAAGGCGTGCCACTGGCCACGGCGGGCGGCAGCAGGACGCCGGCGCGGCGTGCGGCGGGCGGAGGCAAGCGACTGGCGGCCGGGGATTTGGCGTGGCAGCGAGGAAATAGCGCGGCGGTTGGATTGGGGAAACAGCTGCAGCAGCGGCTCAAGCAGGAGGCAGGCGCAGCGATGGGCGAGGCGCGGGGGTCGGGACGGCACGGCGCGACGCGGCGGTTGGGCGCGGCGGGCGGCGAGCCGGGGCACGGCACGGCGTGCGCACGCGCGGGCGCGGACTGGGCAGCGCGGCGGTGGGGCGGGGGGGCATAGCCGTGCGTGGGGGCGAGGCGCGGCGGCCACTGGCCTGGCGGCTCGTACCGGTCAGGCGTCGCCGGCCACCTGGCGGCACTGTCGGGCGGGGAGGGGAGAGAGAGAGAGGAGCGAGGGGCCTAAACGCGAGAATTTGAAAAGTTTTAGGGGGCTGGGTGCAAACACGGTGTTTTCTCCTCTTTCTAATTTGAATTTCAAAAACTTTTGAACATGAAAGTTGTTCAGAATAAAAAGTTCTACAAGTTTGGTTTCAGGCAACATCTCATTTGGCTTATGGTTTGAAAGTTAACTTAAAAATTCAAAAGTATCCAAATGTGCCCAAATTCAATTTGAATTTCAACTTAACTTGTTCTAATTCTTTTCACCCTTTTATTAGTTGGTGAAGCATAGGGTCAGGCTAATGACATTGATTTAGTAATGTAAATTATCAGGGTTGTCACAGAGGCAATCCTCCCCACCGACCTAGAGTACGGATCGCCGAGGGTCAGGGCGTATGACGAGCAGGGAAACCAGGCGTCGCTCGAGGACGCACAAGACCAACTCGATGAAGCACGCGATATGGCCTTGTTACACTCAGCCAAGTACCAGCAGGCCCTACGATGACACCACAGTCGCAAGGTGCAAGGCCGAGCCTTCAACGTCGGGGACCTGGTGCTCCGCCTCGTCCAGGACAACAGGGGTCGGCACAAGGTGACCCCTCCGTGGGAGGGTCCTTTTGTCATCGCACAAGTACAGCGTCCAGGCACGTACAAGCTGGCGACACCCGATGGACGGATCTTCAACAATGCTTAGAACATAGAACAGCTAAGACACTTCTACCCTTAAATTCTGTTTCCAAGTTTAAACACATGCATCCTTACAATTTTCTAGTCCGCGGAGAAAAGCAGTTTTGAGTCGACCCTTCTTTGAGTCTCGTCACGGGCTCAGGGATATCCGACCCTGACCCTGCCTCAGGGTCGCATATCCCTCGGGGGCTATCAGGGGCTCTGGCCCAAGTCACCCGAGGTCCTCCCAAAACAACTTTTCTCCGAGCCGGCCCCCCTCCTAGACGTTTGGGCATGAAAAGGGGAGAGTGCGCAAACGATGCCAGGGCAAGACTGATCGGACTGCGAGAAAGCCCACGCCCCAGCGGCTACGGTACTATCGCCCATCAGCGCTTACAGACGCATCCGACCCGTATTCTAAACTTTCCAGACCCAAAAGGACAAGGAAGGGGATCGGAAGTAAACGTCGATAAATTGCAAAAACGGCCCCCGCGGCCATTACAAAAGCAAGTCCAAAATAAACTAACACATTTACATGGCCGGGTATCTGAACCCGACCCAGCTGGGCCGTTCAGGGCTCCTCCGGTGGGACGGCCTCCTCCTCCAGCTGCGGCGCCAAGGCATCCGCCCGGCCGAGCACCGACGCATCGATCTCGTCCAGCTCAGCCTCGGTGTACCCAAGGGCATACCCTTCGCTCATCAAGTCGAAATCGAGGCTGGTGTAATGGGACCCGAAGACCCTGAAAGCTCGCCTCACGCCAACGCGAAGCGCCTCACGAGCGATCTCGCGGGTCCACTGGTACACTCCGAGGGCACGAGCCGCCAGCGAGCTCGTCCCTTCCCCCTGGACCACACCAAGGCCAGTGCAGACGACGCGGACCGCGTCCTGCAGGCTGTTGTGCTCGGCGCGCTCCGCATCAAGAGCCCCCTTCAGCTGGTCGACTTCACCCGCAAGACCTGTGCGAAAAAACACGCAGGATCAGAGACCCTCCAACACCACAAAGGAAGAAGGACAGGAGGAACCTTACCCTCGGACTGCGCCTTCAACGCGGTCGCAGCGGTCTGAAGCTGACCAACCTCCGTCCCGAGGTCGGCCACCATCTTCTCGGCTTCGACCCTTCGGGTCGCCTCAAGGTCCCGGTCCTGCCAGGCCTACTGCCGCTCCTGGCGGATGCGCTCAACGGTCTTCCGAAGGGCCTCATGCTCCTTCTTCACCCGAAGGAGCTCCGCGGCATCAAGCTGGGCTTTGTCGACAGTGGCCTGGAGGTCCACGCGGGCAGAGCGGGCCTCCTCGACAGCGGTCTGGAGACCATCCCGCGCCGCCTGCTCGCGCCTTCGCAGGTCATCGATGACCTGCTGGGCGGCGGCGACCTGCGCGGCCAGCTCCTTGGACCGCTGCTCCTCCGCAAAGAGGCGCTCTTGCCCGAGCCGAAGGAGATCAGATTTCTCCCGGCTGCACTCCTGGAGGGCCTGCAAAATGACCCACAGTCAACGACAGAACGGCGGAGAAGAGAATGGTCACCGCAAGGAATGGCATACCTGACCAACGGGAGCAATGACGCCATCCAGCTTCCCCGCCAAGGAAGAAAGGGCAGCACGGGCACTGTGGAGCGCACCCTGCACTGCCCGCCACGTCTCCTGCTCCTCGGCATCGCCCAACGTGGGCAGGGGCCCCGGCTCCGCGGTCCTCGGCGTCACCGCAAGGGCGGGCACGGCCACCACGGGCGCCGCTGGCCTCGACGGCGGCTCCGTCGCGTGCGCCACCATCCCTGCCGGGGTTGCCGCGGTCCCCGTCAGCGCTGACGCGCGTCCCGCCTCGCCCGCCGCTGCCGCGGTCTCCGCCGCAACCACCGGGGCAAGCGTCGCCTCCCCCACAACGGCCGCCGGGGCAGGCACCTCCGTCTCTGCCGCCACCGTCGCCCCCGCCGCGGCGGACTCCTCCATCCCCGTCGCCACCGCCGGAGCGGCGCGCTCCTCCTCCGCCTCATCATCGAGGTTTATTACCTCCTCGATCCGAGGGCCCTCGGGGGCAATCCCCCATCCCGCAGGGTCCGCCGTCGTGGGGTCACCTCGACGGCAACCTCCGCGGTCTCCCCGCTGGCGTCGCCTCTCGCCGCCGGTTGGGCCGCGGTCTGCCCCGTAGAGGTGGACGGCGTCCGCGGCATTTTCTTCGGCGCCACCGACAGAGCCTGAGAGGGGATGCTGCAAGACGACAAATGACATCAACAAAAGCAACTTAATGCAGGGAAAGGAAGCAGGCGGACGAGGACTTTTCCACTTACACTCTGCGGGCGCTAGGACGGCGAGCGCGCTTCACCTCTGAGCCCGAGGCCGACCCCGGGGCATCCGGCAACGGCCGCTTGCCGCTGCTGCTCTGCTCCTGGGCCAGGGGCAGAGCGGCGGGGGTCGTCCCCCTCGACTCCTAGGGCGCGCCCCACGCCGACCGCTGGGGCGCGGTCCCGGAGCCCTGTGGGGTCGGGCCTCGGACGGACGGAGCGGGGGTCGGCCCTACCGACTCCTGGGGCGCACCCCGCGCCGACCCTTGTGGCGCAGCCTTGGGGCCTTGAGGGGTCGGGTCCCGGGTGGACGGGTCGCTCGAGCTGTCCCCTACGGGCGCCTGGGAGCGCTGCTCCCGAATAACTAACGCGCCCGGCTGAGGGGCCGGGACGCGCTCCTCCTCTTCCTCGTCCTCCTCCTCTCCCTCCTCGTCATCATCATCGTCATCGTCATCATCGTCATAATCATCATCGTCATCGTCCGAGAGGACCGGACCCTTCTGCCGCCGCCGGAACTCCTTGACGAGCCTCTTCTGCTTCTTCGCCTCCTTCTCGTCCTTGCGTTTCTTCTGTTTTTCAGCAAAGAGGCGGTTCCGCAGCCGCTGCTCGGCGTCCTCAGGGACAGGCGGGCACGTGCCGAAGACATTCGTCAGCTGGCCCTGCAAGCACAAAGACTCTGCGTCAGAATGACGAACCGAGAGGCGCAAGGAGAGGAACCGGGCGCAGGAAATACTTACCAGATCGACGAAGCCCCTGTCCGGCCGCATCGGAGGGTGGTCGGGCACCGGGAAGACGACGTCCTTGTCTTCCAGCGCCTCCCAGATGCGCTGACGCATCTCGGAGGCGGGGAGCGCGCCCGTCACGAGGGCGGTGCCTTCAGTTGGTGCATCAGGCACCATCCTGGCGAGCGAGCGGACCCGAAGCATCAGCGGCGCCACCCTCCGGGAGTGGTACGCCCCGATAACTCCGGCCCCGGTGAGCCCCTTCGCCTTCAGGTGCTCGATAGCGTGGAGGAGGCTGGAGATTCACTTCTTCTCCTTCTCCACTAGCCCGTACGCCCACACCTCCGGCGCCGCCTCGAAGACGCGGCCGGTGAACTCCGGCAGGGGGGATTCAGAGTAGTTCTTCACGTAGGATGTCACCCCTTGTGGGATGTCGCGGTCTTCATCGCCATGTATTCCCTGGCGCGGGACTGGTGAAGGTGGATCTCAGCGCACCCAATCGCCACCGGGGTCGGCCGCTGCTGGCCGCATCGCTTCTCGACCTTCTGGTACAAACTCACTGTGAAGAAATACTTCCACAGCGAGAAATTGGGCTTGATGCCCAGGAATCCTTCGCACAGCGCGACGAATGCCGCGATGTGCTGGATCCCGTTGAGGTTGAGGTGCTGCAGCTCGAGCCCGTAGTGATGCAGCAGCCCACGGAAGAAGAGGCTCGGTGGCGCCGCGAACCCCCGCTCGTGGAAGTGGGCAAACGAGACGACGTACCCGTTGGGTGGAGCCGGCGCCTCTTCCGATTCAGGAAATCTCCACTCATCCTGCTCGGTCCTGTTGCAGAGGAGGCCCTTCTTCACGAGGCCCTCAGCACGCGAGGCCCCGAAGCTGGAACGCTCCCAGGTCGCCATTACGCGATGAGGGGAAGCTTGACGGTGGAAGGGAAAGAAGGCTGGAGCGCTGAGGAAGGAAGAGAGCAAACGGCCGGCGCAGCAAACCGAAAGGAAAAGAGGAAGGCGAAAGGCTCGAGACAAGGTGAGGGCGGAACCGGCAAGGCGGCCCCCCATCTTATAGAGCGACGCGTGGGAAGCGGGACGGACGCGCCCGTCGCAGTTAATGCGGCGTTAGGTACACCTCATCGCGCCCCTTCCCCTCCTTTTTCGGAAGATGTGCGCACGACTCTACAGGAAGCGTCTACTCCCCCTCGTTTCGCGGGTCGGCACCTACCCCCACTTCGTCTTCCGAGAAGCCTCCGCACTCGGCCCAAGATGCAACAGAAAGGTAAGAAGGGATACGGGACTGAAAACGTCCCTACGGCCCGTTACGGTCCAAGAGTTCGAAGGCTGGCCCACCATGGGTTCGACAGCCGCCCCAGGATAACCCTGAGCAAGGGGTGAGAAGGGACGGGTCCGCTAGCGGCCATCACCCGGGCACCCGACTGCCCAGGGCGTCCCGACCTCACATTCGAGTCCGGCCGGCATCAAAGTTCATGGTTTTTCCCCAACGAAAGGCAACGAGCGACCGGGTCCAATCGAACGGACTCGGGAACTATATGAACTGGCCGACCGGAATCTGGGGTACGCCACCAGCTTGGCCCACGCCGGACCCCCCTGAACGGGGACCGGGACCCCACTCGAATTGACCCGATTGCAGCTCAACGAGCACCACGGTTCGTCCAACGAGGATAACGTGGCACAACTCACCCCCTCCGTCCCAGCGAACGGACGCGTGAGGGGTAACGTACAAAAGTCGGTCTAGCCTCCCGACCAGTCTCCTGCAATGCACGGGGGCTCGGGGGCTAGATTCGCAACCGATGACCACACGGGTGGTCACAACATGAGGCCTCCAGACGGAGGGAGTCCGCCGGAACGGCAAGGTTCCCCTCATGTCGAGACAATCATCAAGCAGCCCGCGCGGCGAGCAAGAGCTCCCAACGAACAATGATAACAGCCTCTGGAGGAGCGTCCCCGCTCCACCACAGGCTCGGGGGCTACTGTCAGGGGAAAAAGTAAACGGTCATCTAATGACTGTCATGGCAACGATATGGAGGCCCGGACCGACCCGCGGCAATGGCGACCATCATCAGCCCAACATAAGGGGGAAGCGCTCCGCTTCGCCCGACCCCGTCCCTCGTGGTCGGACGCTCCCGATCCCCCGGCAGGCGGGCTCCGCCTCGCCCGACCCCTCACCACGAGGGTCCACCTCACCCGACCCCTTGCCACAAGGGTCCGCCTCACCCGACCCAGGGGGTAAGGGTCGGACTCACGTGGGCCCGCCAGATGGAAATCGGTCTCGGGCGCAGCTTTGCCTTAAATGCTCCACGGCTCGGGCGCGCAGAAAGGCATTCACGCCGCTGACGTGACCCGTCACACCTACCCGCCCACGACCGCGCCGCGGACGGTACAGTGGCTCAGTCCTCTCTGGTTCGCTGTCAGGCCATCATGACCCACGTCGCCTGGCACAGGAGCACGCCTGACCGTCCACGCTCCACCTACCCGTCCTCGCGCCCCGCGATTCCGGCGACAGGGACAGGGCGTCCGCGCCGCTCCGGCCGCCTGCAGCGCAACAGGGACAGTCGTGGCAGCCGTCATCCCCGACGGGACGGAAGCCACAGCCATCATCACGCACGTCCGCCGTAACCGGCTCCCGAGGAGGACAGCGATCAGATCAGTGCAGGCCGCCCGGCGAAGCAAGAAGACCAAAGACAACTGCGGCGCCCGGGGAGCACAAATCTCCTCCTTGGACTCCGCGCTCTCTCTCCCTCTCCATTTGCTTTCTCTGTGTCCCTACGCACGTCTCGCATGTGCCTGGTCAACTCCCAGGGACTATAAAGGGAAGGCCAGGGCCCAAGAGACGGGGAGGATTTTTTAGACACTCACACTTCCTCACACAGGCTTCTTCTTCCCTGCGAAGGAGAACACGCTTCCCCCATTAGTGCTTCTGTGCACACCTTAGAGACTTGGGACCAGTTCCCTCTCACGCCTTTCTGTAACCTCTACTACAGAACTAGCGTGGGTAACACGAGTAGCTCCCCATACTGGACGTAGGGCTTCTTCACGCCCGAACCAGTCTAAATTCCGTGTCACCCTCACAACCATTTGAAGCTGTACGCGCATAAAAGAAATTTACTAGTCTAAGTCTTGATCACCAATCTTGAAAACGACAGAAAGGTAAGGGACTTGGGAAGAAGGAGGAAGGTGCACCACAAACCATCCCACTCATCAAGAATAATAAGACAGACGCTTTGGGAATAAATGGAGGTCTAGTGTACATGACTACTCCTATCCGCAAGGGAG
This sequence comes from Panicum miliaceum, assembly GCA_032594955.1. Lineage (NCBI taxonomy): Eukaryota > Viridiplantae > Streptophyta > Magnoliopsida > Poales > Poaceae > Panicum > Panicum miliaceum. The sequence goes on from CM064068.1 coordinate 16,678,800, forward strand.
ATGGTAAGACCCAAGGGATAAGTCATGTCAAGTTTGTCAAGGGAGGCACTACATGTGATGAGGGTGCCAAGATTGTTGCATCCTCATCAAGGCAAGGCAAGTTCCAAGCCTCAAGTACAATCAACTCCAAGACACAAGAATCATCTTGTCATGTATCCTTTTATGCGAATTATGTGCTAACATGGAACCACCACGGTGAAGTGGTTGCAAAATTTGTGCGCCACCACACATGGAACACTAGGATAAAGGGCCATGTCTGGGCGCCCAAGGTGCTCATAACTAACACTCTAGGACCCAAGTATCGCTGGGTACCTAAAAGGAAAGAGTGATCTTGTTTTGTAGGGATACTCCTCCGGTGGGTCAACATGGGTGATTGATAGTGGATGTAGAAATCATATGACCGGAGAAGGAAATATGTTCAGCATATTAAGAGCATCAAATGGATACTATTATATAACATTTGCTCGAAATGAAAAAGGGAAAGTGCCTGGCATAGGTAACATCGTTCTACACTCAAAATTTTCTCTCTCAAAAGTTCTTTTGGTTGAGTCACTTGGTTACAATTTGTTGTCCATTTCACAACTTTGTGGCTCAAGCTTCAATTTTTTGTTCATTAACAAGGGTGTGACCGTCATTAGGAGAAGCGATGACTCCGTTGCCTTCAAAGGTGTGCTCAAGGGAAAGCTCTATCTAGTGGATTTTTCACAAGAGAAGGCTCAACTTGATGCCTGTTTGGTGGCAAAGTCTAGCTTGGGTTGGTTATGGCATTGCCGACTAGCCCATGTTGGAATGAAAAATCTCAACAAGCTTCTAAAGGGGGATCACATCCTAGGACTAACTAGTGTTTCTTTTGAGAAAGATCGTGTTTGTAGTGCGTGCCAAGCCGGAAAGCAAGTTGGTGTTTCTTATCCATCAAAGTGTGTCATCACAACCATCAAGCCATTTGAACTACTACATATGGATCTTTTTGGTCTGGTGGCTTACATAAGCATTGGTGGTAACAAAAATGGTTTTATCATTGTTGATGATTTTTCTCGTTTCACTTGGGTATTCTTTTGCATGATAAAAGTGTAGTACAAGATACATTCAAGAAGTTTGCAAAAAGAGCGCAAAATGAATTTGAGACCAAGATCAAGAGAGTAAGAAGTGACAATGGCACTAAATTCAAGAAAACCAACATAGAAGAATTTCTCAATGAAGAGGGAATCGGTCATGAGTTCTCCGTTCCATACACACCTCAACAAAATGGAATAGTTGAGATGAAAAATAGAACTCTCATTGAAGCCACAAGGACAATGCTTGATGAATACAACATCTCGAATCAATTTTGGGTGGAAGCAATCAACACGGCGTGCCATACCATCAACCACCTCTACCTACACAAGATTTTAAAAAGGACGACATACGAGCTTCTACTTGGTAAAAAGCCTAATGTGTCTTACTTTAGAGTTTTTGGAAGTAGGTGCTTCATTCTTAATAAGAAGGCCAAAGATCTAAGTTTGCTTCTAAAGTTGATGAAGATTTTCTTCTTGGTTATGCCTCTCATGGCTATCATGTCCTTAATAAAACCTTCGGTTGTGTTGAAGTTGCATGTGACGTGACATTTGATGTGATGAGGACATCACTCCTACGGATATACACGAGGCTTCTTCGCTGGACATCCAAACCATTCAAGGTCCAATCACAAGAGCTCGCGCGCGACAATTAAATTTAGAGGTGAGCTCGCTCCTAAGTGTTTCTCTTAATAGTTTCGAGAATAGTTTGCTACCTAATGTTTATATTGTGATTAGAAACCAAGGAGAAGATAAGATGACACATGGAGAGGAGCATGGAGTCGTGGAGGGACAGCAAGGGACGTCCAAGCTACGTGGAGGCCCAATACAACTCAACTTCGAGTCCACCTCGGAGTCCAGGAGCAGTTTGACTTGAATTGGACGCCCAGGCCGCATCCGAAGTCCGATTTTGACAATCTACATATGGGTGGAAAGACAATTTGATAGAGCTTCCAATGGCGTTGGTTTGAGGCCCAAATTCATTATGAGTCGTCGGGAATCGTCCGAGGAAGTTGGCATCCAGAATTTGTCCCGGTGCTGCGTCACCGTATTTTGGCCTTTGGGCCGTGTATCGTCGTCGAGTCCTTTGGGGTTGCGTCCAGGTACTTGGACACGACCCTAAACCCTATATATCAGTAGCTGCCGCCTTCGTTAGGATTCGGGTTTTACTTAGATTATTCTGTCAAGAACAGTTTCGCCGTACTCGGCTTGTGAGACCCCAACTCGTGAGCTAATCATCCATCTGCAATTGGTTTGCAATCTTCCTTGTTCTTGCTTGTGTTCTTCGATTCGCAGGTAGGGATTAGCCTTCTTGGCAAGGTCGACCGTGTATTCGCCGGTCGATAACCTGAGGAGATGTGGTGCTAGGATTGCGGGGTTTTGGGACGTGTTGCCGGAAGCCGGATCGATTCATGTCGCGACTCCACCAAATCGAGAGTTATCAGAACCTTTCGGAAGATCGGGAACCCTCGTTCACATTAAGTGGTATTCAGAGACAGGTTTACCGTCAGGTTCGCTCTTACCTTTGTTTTCGCCTTTGTCCTATAGTCCACAGAACAGCCGCAAAACAAAAAAATTTGTAGTTAGGTTTTTCCCGTCCTAGACCGTGTTTAGCCTTTTGCATAATTCTCTTTCAGAGTCCGCAGTGTTGAGTTTGTGTCCTATACTCATCTTTTTGTGCTGGTTGAGTCCGTGTCTTTGGTTCGGTTTTGTGCATCCACTTTCCCCGGCTAACATCCCACAAAAAGTTTCCCACCAATTCGCATCCGTTTCACCAACGCCATCACAAAAACCTAATTCGGAGGGTCCTCCTTAAAACAGGCATAACTTTCGGCTCGGACCTCCGATTGAGGTGTTCTTTTTTTCCCGGAAAGATCTCGAAATTTTGCACATACGCTTCACCCGCTTCACCGGTCATGAAAAATTCAAAAAACTCAAAAAAAATTCAGAAGGTCCTTGATTCGAGCTCTGAAGTTCCATCTACAGTTTTTGGGAACAATCGTGATTTTCTCCAGATCACGTCTTACCTCTGATTGAGTTGATCCTTTGTGGTGTACCTATTTTTGTGCCCCTGGTTGTGAAAAAAATAGAAGAAAAATAAAAGCAAAAAAACAAAAAATTGATTTCTACTAGTGCTAAAAGACAAAACAGGGAAGCACATAGAGAGGGTACAATTGCTGTTTTATGTGTTGTGGCTGGTTCATTACTGATTTTCTCTCATTGCTGATCATCCTTTTCATCTTACCTCCTTGTTTGTTGGCACTACTGACTAAGGACTCGGTTAGACCAGCACCTAAGGACAAGTACCTTTGGACATCTATTCAGCATTGCTATCTGCTAGTGAATTGTGTTCCACTTACATATTTTTGGCCTTCCTAGAACTCCACATACTACTGCTGTGCAGCACCGGTTCTTAACCCTTGCAATCGTGGCCTACGCCTTCCAGGTATCCTTTGCCTTGCTGGTAAGAACTTTGTAAGAGCTTGGTAAGGTGTTTCCTTTGCTGTGTAGATTGAATTGAGAGGCACCACCACACCTGCGTAGCAGATTTTTAGGGATAACCTTCACTGTTTGTTTGTTCCTGTTTTTTTTTGTGTCTACAATGGCAGGCAATGATGGAGACACTCCCAAGGACTTAAACGAGTGTGTTAGCCAAGCTCAGCTGCATGCTTTCATGGAGGACACACGAAACGAGATACGCGAGGCAGTTACCAGGGCCATCACCGAGAACATCAACGAACTCCGACTTGCTGACCTCGTTGGGGAGTTGAACGGACGGATAGCCATGCTAACTAACAGAGTTGCTGCGTTGGAAAACCGTCCACCACCTCAGCCAGCCGATCCTCAAGACGTGGTGTATGACGTCCATGGCAACATTGACGAGGCAGCTACACGAGAGGCCCGCATACGAGCGCGTGTTCGCGTGAACAACGCAGGAGGTAACCGTGCCCCCGCTGATCCTTATGCTAAGGTTAAATTTACTATACCGTCTTTTCCTGGACATTATGATGCTTAGGGATATCTTGATTGGGAGATGACGGTTGACCAAAAATTTAGTGCCCACCTAGTGCCTGAGCAACATAGAGTTCGACAAGCCACTAGTGAATTTAAAGATTTTGCTATCATTTGGTGGACTGGTTTAATTGCTTCAGGTCTTGCACCTACTACTTGGGAACACCTCAAGGTTGCTATGCGTGATAGGTTTGTTCCTCCTTCTTATCATAGAGAACTGCGTGCCAGTTTGATGCGTTTAGATCAGGGTACTAAATCTGTGCAGGACTACTATGGTCAGCTTCAGAAGGGTTTGATGCGTTGCGGGATAGTTGAGGGACCCGAGGATGCTCTTGTTTGTTTTTATTCGGGTCTGAGACGCGAGATTCAAGACATAGTTGATTATAAGGATTTCACTACTATCAACCAGTTGTTCCAGTTTGCTATGCTTGCAGAGAAGGAATTGCAGGGTCGTCAGCTACAGGACAGGACCAGCGCCTGGACGTCCTTTGCTTCACGCACACCGGCGCTTTCAGGGGTGCCCAAGCCTTCGAGTTTTCGAGCACCTCCACCAGCGGGCAAGAAAACAACGACGAGTGGTGTTTTGACTACACCAAACAAATCTTCTTCACGTGCTGCAGATTCAGGTAACAATGTTGTGCAGGCCCCGGCTCAGAGTTCTTCATCTGCTGCATCGACGGGACGCACCTCCGGCATTCAATGCTATCGCTGCCATGGGATTGGACACGTGAAGAAGGATTGCCCAAGTCAGCGGGCATATTTGGCGACAGAAGATGGAGGTTACATCAGCACCTCCGACATAGAAGATTATGATGAAGCGGTCGCTGCTGAGGACGTCGACAACCTGGTCATTCATGGTGGACAGACTGCGGGCTTCTTGAACATTATTGTTCAGCGTGTACTCAGCACGCAAATACAGCAGCCTGAGAGGTTGCAGCGACACAACTTGTTCCAGACCTTTTTCGTCATCAAGCAGCGACGTGCTCGTGTGATTATTGATGGAGGAAGCTGCAATAACTTGGTGAGTTCAGATCTGGTCAAGAAGCTTGGCTTGACCACACGACCACATCCACATCCATACTATGTTCAGTGGTTAAATGACTCCGGTAAAGCTAAGGTAACACAAACTTGCAGAGTTTCTTTTTCCATTGATTCATATGCTGATTTTGCTGATTGCGATGTGGTACCTATTCAAGCTTGTTCACTTTTGTTGGGTCGTCCATGAGAACATGATAATGATGCTACACACCATGGTAGAAGTAATAATTATACCTTCATGCATAAAGGGAAGAAAATTACTTTGGTTCCTTTGACACCTGCTGAAATTGCACAAGCCGATCAAGAAAGAGCAGCTAGTTTGAGTAATGATAAATCTGAAAATCAGCAAGTTGCTAATTCTATGTTCCCACCTAAAAAGGAGAAACACACTCATAAATCTGAGGCCGAGGGAATTAAATTAGGGGGTCAAGTTATGCTAGCAACAAAATGTGACCTCGCTGAAATTTCTGATGATGATATTTGCTATGCCTTGTTTTGCAAACGAACCTTATTTTCACTTCATGATATTGCTAGCTCTTTGCCTCCTGTGGTTACTAACATTTTGCAGGAGTACGCGGACGTTTTTCCAGCTGAGATACCTCCGGGGCTGCCACCTTTGAGAGGAATAGAACATCAAATTGATTTGATCCCCGGCGCCGCTCTGCCAAACCGTGCTGCCTATAGAACCAACCCCGAGGAGACTAAAGAAATTCAGCGACAAGTCCAAGACCTTGTGGACCGTGGGTATGTACGTGAGAGCCTTAGTCCTTGTGCTATTCCTGTGCTTTTGGTTCCTAAGAAAGATGGTTTGTGGCGTATGTGTGTTGATTGTAGAGCCATTAATAATATTACTATTCGATATCGTCATCCTATTCCTAGGTTGGACGACATGCTTGATGAGTTGTGTGGTTCTATAATTTTCACAAAGATTGATTTGTGTAGTGGTTACCACCAAATAAGAGTGAAGCTTGGAGATGAATGGAAAACTGCTTTTAAAACTAAATTTGGGTTGTATGAGTGGTTAGTGATGCCTTTTGGTTTAACCAATGCACCTAGTACCTTCATGCGCTTGATGAATGAGGTTTTGAGGGCTTTTATTGGTCGATTTGTGGTGGTTTACTTTGATGACATATTGATTTACAGCAAGTCTTTGGATGAACATATGGATCACTTACGTGCTGTTTTTGATGCGTTGAGAGTAGCGCAATTGTTTGCTAACCTTGAGAAGTGCACCTTTTGCACCGATCGAGTTTCTTTCCTTGGCTATGTTGCTGTGGCAGATCCACCTGAATTAATCCGGCTCAAGTGTATTAACCATCACCATTAAGGCATCCTCGGTTAACCTTACACTTCAAACGGAGTAATCCACTGGTCTGTCGGGTATAACCTCCCGATACAACCACGGTGAACGGATCGAGCGCCGTACATACAAATGCTCATGCGACGATGAGCCCAGAGAATACCACCTTCCAGCAAGTATTACATCATTTGCATAAGTCAATATTACAGACCTAGTTCTGAGTTTAGAAAACAAGTACTTCAATTAACATAAATAAGTTCTTCAGAGTTAAATTGCAGCGGAAATAAACAACGAAAACTACTCGACGATACAGGATGTCTCGATGAAGCCCGTACGAGACATCACTCGGCCTTATCTCCGTTGGACGGGGGCGCATCCCATTCCACCGACCAACCAGGGGGAAGAGTGCAGGGCCAAGTCAAGCTAGCAATCATATCTTCGAAGGGCTCACCTGAAAACGAGTCACAAGAAAGGCTGAGTATACTAATACTCAGCAAGACTTACCCGAGTAGTGGAATCTACTCCACCGACTCTAGACATGCCAGGCTTTTTGGCTCAGGGGTTTGTTTTGCCGAAAAGCAACTACAAGTGGGTCCTTACTTTCAATTTTTAGCTCAAGATTCTAGTTTCGTTAGCCAGTCTAGGTAAGCAGCTATCTAAGCATACATGGTGAAGCATTAAATTTTTCATCCAACCAGTTCATTCATCATCATGGTTCCTCTTCTTACTCTGTGGGTAAAAATGGTTAAGCAGTCTCAATGGCCGTGAGAAACGGACGATTCGAATTGAATTTCTTAACCTTGCAAGGGAAACCCAAACACACGTCACGTGGTTACTCCCTAGAGTCACACGTGCAACTTTTCCCCTTTCTTTTCGGGTCGTGGATCGGGGCTACCCTCCGAGAGTACAAGAGCTCCACGCCACGGTTCGGCGCCGGGTCGTGACCACTCTCTGCACTCGCCATATGCACATGGGACCGAAGTTCAAAGGGTAGGATGTCGTCCCCTTGCCGGGCCAATCAGGTACTTAAGCTTACCGATTCCCATAATCTCGGCATGTGTTTAGTACGTTCAAAGACTTAACCATCACTACCACACCCTGCGGCCTTAGCATTTTTCACTAGACAGACGGGCCTCGATCGTAACCATCGTTACATAACCCGTCCGTGTCCTTATGATTGCAGTGTGTAGTAGTCATTCAACTCCTATTTTCTCGCGAGTGACAGGAAATCACTCGACTTTTACCGGAGTCCTATTAGCACAGCATTCTATCGAACCTTTCATCTAGTTTTCAAGCAAGGGTTCCTGACATCATGCAACTAAGTTTTCATCCAACTCTTATAAACTTAATGCACAAGCAAAGGGTAATGAGTTGCATAATTTCGGAAAGAATGGGTTATGCTCCGGGGCTTGCCTTCGCAGTTCGCTTGGGGATCTTCCGAACTTGGGCTCGGGTCTTCAAAAGCTTCAGTTAGATTTGCTTGAGCTTCACGCTGCTCACTCTCGGACGCGGGCACCAGCTCGTAAGTTCCGTCGGCGAGAGTCGTCGATTCTACATGAGTGCACAAGTTTAAGTCGTGGAAATGGTGCTTGATTACGATTTGAGAGTAATTACTACAATGGATAGTTTCTGGTCATGAATTTTTGGATTTAGGCACATCAAGGAAAGATGTGCTTACTGTAAAATTTTCAGCCAATTTTATGTAACAGATTAATTCTGAAAAATATATTTCATTGTTGCTGTTAGATACTTGTTCTTTTTGTACAGAACAATTGGTGCAACAAATGAGTCTAAGATTTTTACAGAGCTTTCACTTAAGCATGAAGAAACTACTGTAATTTTTGTAGGATTTATCATGCAGTATTCAGAGCATAGAAAATATGACATTCTACACCTAGGCTTTTTAAAGATTCATTTTTACAGGACGCTACACAGGGTTTTTGTCCATGAAACTTTTTACACAGCAACCTCTACCACAGTGTAAGTCCCAGTAATAAGTTGGGGATTTTCCAAGCTAAGACACTATTTTCTTGATTTAATGTATTTTATTAGCACATAATTCAAATAAATAGGTTACTTTGAGATAAAAAGTCTCCTAATTTTTCTCTAGCTTCTAGGTACCAATACATTAGCATAGGAAAAATTTCAATGGGTGACTCACCACCTAACTGCAGGGATAAAACATTCTTCTTACACATGATATAAAACTAAGTTTAACAAACAGTAAATCTAGAGATGGAATTTGGGCCTGATCTTTTTACACAGTCCTAATCATCCAGCAACTAATTCACTGCCCAAAATTCAGGGTCAGCATTGCTCTAGAACAGTGGGTATAAAATATGTCCATTAAAGCTTCTATTTAATGTAGAGCAAAATATTTTGAGATTCTGAGAAAACTTTTGTAAGAAAAGTGGTAGAGTTTGTTCTGAGGATTCCAGAACAGTTGAGTTTGCATTTTTCTGAATTTTCTACGATTTTATACGAATTTTACAAGTTCACTGAATTTGAATCTAGGTTTGAAATTTTCTTTTACAACTAGGTCCTTGAATCTTGCGCTCAGACCCTTCTAAAGATTTAAATTCTTGCAATTGGGTCCTCGGCGGCTCGGGTACGGTGGCTGGCCGAAATTCCGGCGAGGGGCGGGGGTCGGGGAAGGTTCTGGGGTGCGAGGGCTACCTTGTGGGGGTGTTGTTCAGGTGGGGAACGGCCGGGAAGGGCTCGCCGGCGTTGGAGCAGGGGCGGCGGCGGCGCGGCTCGCGTCGACGGTGGTGCTCCGGCGGGCTTGGGGCGGCGTGGTCCGGTCGGTGAGCTTCAGTGGCGCGTGGGGAAGCTACTCCGGGGCTCGGCTTGGACGGAGGGGGTCGGGGTCGTGCTGTCCACGGCGAGCAGGGGCGGCGGCGGCGACGGCAGCGCGGGCGGCGGCGCTCCGGTGGCTCTGGGTGGCGTTGGGTGGGTCGGCGAGCTGCGGTGAGGCGATGTAGTGGTGGCTGGGTGCTCAGTTTGGGCAGTGGGCGGCGGCAGTGGGCTGTCCACGGACGGGTGGTGCTCGGCGGCGGCGATGGCGACGGCGAGGCGTTCTGGTGGCCAGGGGACTCGCGCGCGTGGACGGGGTGGCGCTTTTATAGGGACAAGAGGGGCCTGGTTAGCGTGCGGGGCGGAGGCACGGCACGGCGTGCACTGGCTGCGGCGGGCGGCGGCAGAACGCCGGCGCGGCGTGCGGCGAGCGGGCGCGGGCGACTGGGCGGCCGCGATTGTGGCGTGGGCGCGAGGAGATAGCGCGGCGTGCGGATTGGGGAGCAGCTGCTGCAGCGGCTCGGGCGGAGGGCAGGCGCGGCAGCTGGCGGGGCGCGGGGGCCGGGGCTGCACGGCGGAGCGCGGCCACTGGGCGAGCGGGCGGCGGCCTGGGCGCGGCAGCACGCGCGGGCGGGGACTGGCCGCGCGGCGTCGGGGCGGGGCAAAGCCGGCCGTGGCGGGGTGGTGCGGCGGCCACTGGCCTGGCGCTTCGCGCCGGTCAGGCGACGCCGGCCACCTGGCGCGCGGCGGGCGGGCGAGCGCGCGCGGCGCGGCAGAGCAGAGGGGGAGAAACGAGGGACCGAAGTGCAAAAATTCGAAAAAGTTCAGGGGGCTGGGTGCAAACAGGGCGTTTTCTCCTCTTTCTGATTTGAATTTCAAAAACTTTTGAACACGAAAGTTGCTCAAAATAAAAAGTTCTACAACTTTGGTTTCAGGCAAAATTTCATTTGGCTTATGGTTTTAAAGTTATTTTAAAAGTTTCAAATGTGTCCAAATGTGCCCAAATTAAAATTGAATTCCAACTGAACCCGTTTTAATTCTTTCCACCCTCTCATTAGTTGGTTTAAAACATGGAGTTAGGCTAATGTCATTGATTATTATTTTTTTTTTGGAATTGCAAAAACCAGGGTCGTCACAGCCTTCCCCCCTTAACAAGAATCTCGCCCCGAGATTCGGTAATTCTTAGTGTGGGCGTGGGTGCACATACCAGTGGTTGAGACAAGAAACCCAGGGAAATGTTGGTTCAGGTAGCTCTCCGTTTCCCAGGTGGCTTCTTCTTCCGTGTGGCGATTCCATTGTATTTTATACATTCTAATCACTTTCCTCCTGGTCTCTCTTTCTTTTTGATCCAAAATCTTAACTGGGTGTTCGACATATGAGAGGTCGGGTTCCAACGATATTTCTTGTTGTTCCACAATCTCGGTAGGGACTCGAATACACTTCTTGAGTTGAGATACGTGGAAGACATCATGGGTGGCCGTGAGCTGAGGGGGCAGTCGTAATTTGTAGGCTACGGGTCCGCAGCTCTCCATGATTTCGTAAGGACCAATATAACGGGGAGCTAGTTTACCTTTGATCCCAAATCTTCGCACTCCTTTGGTTGGTGAAACTCGAAGATAGACATGATCGCCAACTTCGAACTTTAGAGGCTTTCTCCTTTTGTCAGAATAGCTCTTTTGTCGGGCTTGTGCGGCTTTAAGATTCGCTTGTATTACTTTTACTTTCTCCTCTGCCTCGATTACCAGGTCGGGTCCAATTATTTTACGTTCTCCGGTTTCAGACCAGCTCAAAGGGGTTCGACACCTTCGTCCGTACAGGGCCTCAAATGGTGCCATTTTTAAACTCGCTTGGTAGCTGTTGTTGTACGAGAACTCTGCCAGGGGTAAGCATTTGTCCCAATTTTTGTCATAATGAATGACACAAGCTCTCAGCATGTCTTCAAGAATTTGGTTTACTCTTTCCGTTTGTCCATCGGTCTGAGGATGGTATGCTGAGCTGTGAATCAGCTTTGTGCCAAGAGACGTTTGCAGTTGTTCCCAAAAGCGTGCTACAAACTGGGGACCACGATCGGAAATGATTGTCTTAGGTATTCCATGCAGGCAAACAATACGATCGAGGTAAATATCGGCATATTTCTTGGTAGAATAGGTGGTGTGCACCGGAAGAAAATGTGCCGTCTTCGTGAGTCTATCAACGATAACCCATATGGAATCATGTCTCTGGGACGTGTTTGGTAGTCCCACGATGAAGTCCATACTTATGTCTTCCCATTTCCATGATGGTATAGGTAACGGTTGAAGTGTACCGGCTACCTTTAAGTGGCTAGCTTTTACTCTCTGGCACGTGTCACATTCCGAGACATACGTAGCAATTTCCCTTTTCATTCTAGTCCACCAGAAGTTTTGCCTTAGGTCCTGATACATTTTGCTACTGCCGGGGTGGATAGAGAATTTGGAGAGGTGTGCCTCATCAAGAATTTGCTTGCGGAGTTCACGATTCTTCGGAACGACTATACGACTTTCGAACCATAGAACTCCCTTATGGTCCTGGCGGAAACACTTATACTTCTCCTCACCTAGAGAGAGTTTTTGTTTGATGATCTTGATTCCTTCATCATGTAGTTGTGCCATGATGATTTGGTCGTGAAGAGTGGGCTCAACTGAGATGTGATTTAGAGTGCCTTGGGAAACCATTTCCAAGTTAAGCTTCCTCATGTCTGCACATAATGTCTCATGGTAGGACTCCATGGATAAGCAATGGCAATGGGACTTGCGGCTTAGTGCGTTCGCGACTACATTAGCCTTGCCGGGGTGATAATGCACTTCAAGGTCATAATCCTTGATTAATTCTAGCCATCTCCGTTGTCTCATATTCAGATCGGCTTGTGTGAAGATGTACTTGAGACTCTTATGATCCGTGTAGATATTGCACTGTGTACCCATGAGATAGTGCCTCCATATCTTCAGAGCGTGAATGACGGCTGCGAGCTCAAGGTCATGCGTGGGATAATTCTGTTCGTGGGGCCGAAGGGCTCGTGAGGCATATGCAATCACTCGATTCTCTTGCATAAGCACACATCCTAGACCAGTACCTGATGCGTCACAATACACATCGAATGACTTGGTATTATCGGGTTGAGCCAACACAGGTGCAGTAGTCAGATGCTCTCTGAGAGTGTGGAAGGCTTCCTCACACTTCTCATTCCATACAAACTTTACTTCCTTCTTCAATAGTTCCGTCATGGGCTTAGCAATTCGAGAGAAATCCGGGATGAAGCGACGGTAGTAACCGGCTAAGCCGAGAAAACTGCGAATCTGATGAACAGAGGTAGGGGGTTTCCAATCCATCACCTCTTGTACCTTGCTGGGGTCAACAGCTATGCCTTCGCTGGAGATCGTGTGACCTAAGAACTTTACAGTATCCAACCAGAATTCACACTTAGAAAACTTAGCATAGAGCTGATGGTCTCTGAGTCGCTGAAGGACAATGCGAAGGTGCTTGGCATGCTCTTCCTCATCCTTGGAATAGATAAGAATGTCGTCGATGAACACTACGACGAATTTGTCAAGTTCGGGCATGAATACCGAATTCATGAGATACATGAAGTAGGCAGGGGCATTGGTGAGTCCAAAGGACATGACCAAGAATTCATATAGTCCATTACGTGTGGAGAAGGCAGTCTTAGGAATATCGCACGGGCGAATCTTGATCTGATGATATCCCGAACGAAGATCAATCTTTGAGAAGACTCTGGCTCCAGCTAATTGATCGAAGAGCACATCGATGCGAGGAAGTGGGTATTTATTTTTAACTGTTACCGCATTGAGAGGTCGGTAGTCCACACATAATCTCAAACTGTCATCCTTCTTCTTTACGAATAGGGCTGGACATCCCCAAGGTGACGCGCTAGGGCGAATGAAACCTTTGTCCAGTAGTTCTTGGAGTTGAATTTTCAACTCTGCCAATTCTTTAGGGGGCATCCTATACGGTCTTTTGGATATAGGTGCAGTGCCTGGTTGTAGTTCAATAACGAACTCAATATCCCTATCCGGTGGCATTCCTGGTAAGTCATCCGGGAAAACATCGGCATACTCGTTCACCACAAGAATCTCATCTAGCTTAAGTCCTTCCATCTTATAAGCACAGGAATTCGTGCAATCTATGAATGGTAGGTAAAGGGTAGTGGCTCCGTGACTAGGTGAATTTATCTCAACGGCTCGGGAAGAAAGATCCAGTGTGACTCCATGCATAGCCATCCAGTTCATTCGCAAAATAATGTCCATGCCGTCAAGGGGTAAAAGGACAAGGTCCGTGTCGATGGTTTTACTACCCAATTTGACTGGTACTTGTCTGACCATTTGGTTTGAAGCAATTTTACCACCCGGTGTTGATATCATATATGACCCTTTTGTGTGACAAACATCCAAGCCTACTTTTGCACCGAATTTTGCACTTATGAAACTATGCGATGCACCAGAATCAAATAATATAACGGCAGGCTTGTTATGGATAGAGAATGTACCCGACATCACTAGGGCTCCTTCAGGAAGCTCTGCAAGCGTGGTGAAGTCAATCCGTCCTTGCTTGACTTGCAGGGTCTGTCTCTTGCCCCTGTTCTTGGCGTTCGGGTTGGATCCTTGACCTTGGTTGGGCTGTCCAGGCTGAGGGCATTCGCGTGCGAAGTGGCTGGAACTCCCGCATTTGAAACAGCGATTCGCAGGGCTAGGTCGAAGAGACTGCTGAAGAATGGGCCTCGGACCATTCTGTGGAGGCATCGGGGGTCGTACCATGCCTGGCTGCTGTGGGGGTCTGGCAATCCATCTTACTGGCTGCGGGGCCTTTGGTGGAGCTGTAGGTGCGGTATTTTGCACGATGCGATACCTTGGTGGTTGGGCACTTGATGGTCCTGCGGGTGCCTTTCTCTTCTTCTCTGCCCGGTGTGCCATGATACAGTCCTCCTGGGTAATGGCCATATTGACCAACTCGTTGTAGGTGTCAGCCCTGGCTAGGTTCAGACGTTCCTTGAGCTTGGTACTCAGACCTCGGCGGAAACGATCACGCTTCTTGGCATCCGTATCAGCGTGATAGCCCGCATACTGACATAAGTTGTTGAACGCTTGGGCGTACTGCAGCACGGTGCGGGTGCCCTGGGTGAGTGCCAGGAACTCATTCAACTTCCTCTCCATGAGACCCTCGGGAATATGATGTGCCCGGAACGCGGTCTTGAATTCATCCCAGTCGACCACATGATCAGCCGGGAGCATCGCAAAATAGTGGTCCCACCACAGACGAGCGGTACCGCGAAGCTGTTGCGCGGCAAAACGAGCTTTGTTGGCTTCTGAGCATGGGGCCACAAGTAGTGTGAACTTGGATTCTATGGTGCGAATCCATGCATCTGCGTCCAGGGGTTCCTCGGCCTTATGGAACAAGGGAGGCTGGGTCCCCAGGAAATCCGTGTATCCTGCAGCTTGTGGTTGGTGAGCATTGTGCCCACCCCTCTGCTGGTGTTGCCCTTGCACAATCTGACGTAGCAGCTCGGTTTGAGCGGCCATCACTTCCACCAAACTGGGCGGGGGTGGTGGCGATTGTCGCGAGCGGCTGCCACCGGCACCAAAACCCTCGGGGTTGCCACGTGTTGATCCAACCATCTGAAACGTGAAAGGTTACCATTAGCCACGCGATCCATATTACTTCCTTGATTCATAAATAATTGGTGTAGTCATAGACTTCCGAAGTCTGAGCTGGAAGTATGGACAGAATCTCTGTTTGCTACGAGAAAAATCATAGCCTGCTGTGGGTCCATCCAAAACATCTCAATCATTTGCAGTAGTCAGAGAATTTAGGAATGCACCACCTTGGTATTTCAACTTCGGTGCTAGAACTATGGCTAAGGTGGTCGAAAAGCTCGTCCTTTGCCTTGCTGTCTTAGCTGTTTTTCAGCAGATTGATCGGTACTGTTTCGCCTATATCTTAAACTAGCGAGGTCCAATGATGCTGAATTTTTGTGAGAACCTAGATCACAAAACTTAGCACAAGTCTGGTATTCAACACTCAGCCAATAAATGCAAGGAGACATGGATAAAAATTCCGACAAGACTCAGCGATTGTGGATTTCATTGTTTACCAACTTACAACGAATCACCCAAGTTTATCGCCGTTCCTTACATGCTGAGGGTATCCACATGGTTCAGGTGTACCCAACACAAAAGAGTTACTCAACTCCTAGTTAGCCTATTACCACACTTGCCAAAAGTTAGGCTACCCTATCGAGGAGTATGTGCAAAAGTCCTCCTAGGTCGTCCTCTAGAAATCATCCAAGTCGTTGACGGACGACTCGCTGTGAGCAGGAGAGTGAGCTCCCATCTGAGGTGCCTGTGGTACCTCACCCTCGAAATCCATACCCGAGATACCATCAATCTCCTGTGGCTCCTCCTCATCCTCCTCCATGTCATCCTCGTGGGGATGGTCATTCTGAGCATGATGCCACTGAATGTGCTCATTAGCATCCTCCAACTCAAGGTTCAGATCATGGAGCTGCTCCTCCAACTGTGCTATCGTGGTATCTCTCTCACCCATGAGAGTGTCCTGCTCCTGGATTTGGCCCTCAAGTTGGCCAATCTGAGCATCTCTGTCCTCAAGATCCTGACTGAGCTCCTTTATCTGCTCATCCCTGGTATCTGCCATCATATGGTAGGCCTGGGCAAGATCGGTGAGCTGCTCGAGTGCCTGGCTCTGGAGAGTCAGAAGCCGGTAGAGTGCACTCATGCACCGCATGGAGGTATGGATAGTCTCCTGGGCATGGAAGTCTACCAAATACTGTGCGTGTTGCACCCTATTGAGCCAAAAGGGGTCGTTGTCCTGGGCAGCAGGAAACAATCCAATGGGAGTGAGTGTGACAACCTCGGGACGCTGCGCACAAAACGTGGTGAGCGCCCTCATGGCTGCAAGCTCCCAAGTATCGGCCAAACAGCGACCAACAGCCTCAAGCTCCAAGGCGGGCCACTCCGGGTGTAGCGGGTGCGGAAAGATAGTCACGTTGACACGGCACTGGGTAACTCCATTTTCTGCAAACTCCAGTCCGGCGTAACGTGGGGGAATTAGATAGCCCGCGGTACGCAGAACATCCCACAAAATAGAGGGAAAGCCCTCCCAGTGGAGACACTGCGAGTGCACGCGTCCATCCTCATCCACCATCATCTCAACAGGCTCGGCCATCTGAACAAAAGATCAAATGGAGTGAGATGGCGAAAAACTGTGAACAGCACAAGGACAGATTCTGTATAGTGTGCAAAAATAATCATAACTCCCACAGTTCTCATCCAAAAATTCTCAAATTTCACCAGATCACTCCTAAGGTATTTGTGAACAACTTTTCTAGTCAACTCCAGAGCTAATTGGGTCTCTAAGACGGTCTTTCTTTTCAGGTTTTACCTTACTGTCTACCCAGAATTTTTAGTGAACAGAGGGCTAGAGTTTCGTACACCAGGGAAAATCTACCCAGCCAAAATTTACCAAATTTTAACAGAAGCTTCCTGGGTAAATTTGGAACAGGTTTCGTGTTGTGCTCTTTTGCAGAAAACCGCAGGAAGGGGGCCTAAAAATTTAAGGGGCAGAAGTGCTTATTCCGGACAGAATTCTGACATTTCAAGGTTTCTGTTGTTTCTTATTATCCATAAGTTCAGAATTTTTTATTTTTGAACAGGAGATAGAACACAAAATTTGGAACAATTCTTTCAACATGAACTTCTCCAGAAAAGGTCATTTTCTTGGGTCAATAAATCGTTCCTTTTTGGTGACGGCAGATTTCGGACAGTTTCGCTAGATAGTCCTTATGCAAACCACGCTTAGATACGCAAGAACCTTTCCACTCGCACACAACGCATTTTTGATTTCAGATACACATGTTTATGATGTATGCACGTCCTATTCGTCCTCACAAATAAAACAATTGCCAAATAGCTTTGGTCTTACGATGATAGTTTCGGTGGCTTACACAATACGGCTCTCCTATAATAGCTAGTCGAGTCTTTCTACTCGTCCCTTAACTTATCGTAATCGCGGTTAGTGTACCTGCAGAAAATCGACAAGCATATATATATCATGAACCTTTCATGCCAGCACTCATGAAAGCGTCCGTAATCATTACCGTTTACTTATAGAAACGATATCTGTACAATTTCCGCCGTACAGACGACGTTAACATACGCTATCGAGATAGCGTATTCACGGGGGGTACCGTCATGAGACGGGGGTATGAACAGCGATCGCCATACCCTGCGCCAAACCTTCTACTCCCAATATGTTCAACTAACAGTTGGCATATTGGCAGCACCTCAAGTAAGCCACTGCTTGAGGGCAGCGTTCGGTTCGCATCACCGACAGGAAGGCCAAGCTCTCTCAGTTGGCTGAGGATCCTTACCTTCTTACCTTAGCGACGAGTGTGTCGTTACAGAATTTAAGGTCGGTTGTGCGTGAAAGTAAGTTTTGACAGAAAATAATGTGCTGGAAGTCAGTTGATACTATATATAGAAGTTAGATAGCCACCTAGTAACTTTCCCATAATCCCTTAGGGCTTTACGAACTAGGCACCATCCTTAACGTACCAACGCATTTCGCAACACAACCTTCTAGTCAAGTTTTAGTAAAATAAGTTTTTAAGGCTTGTAGCATTCTCTGGCGTATGTATTTCGGCTCTGGTGTCCGCTGTTGCCAGCTGTGGCACCAGCTACGGCTCTGATACCAGCTGTGGCAGATCCACCTGAATTAATCCGGCTCAAGTGTATTAACCATCACCATTAAGGCATCCTCGGTTAACCTTACACTTCAAACGGAGTAATCCACTGGTCTGTCGGGTATAACCTCCCGATACAACCACGGTGAACGGATCGAGCGCCGTACATACAAATGCTCATGCGACGATGAGCCCAGAGAATACCACCTTCCAGCAAGTATTACATCATTTGCATAAGTCAATATTACAGACCTAGTTCTGAGTTTAGAAAACAAGTACTTCAATTAACATAAATAAGTTCTTCAGAGTTAAATTGCAGCGGAAATAAACAACGAAAACTACTCGACGATACAGGATGTCTCGATGAAGCCCGTACGAGACATCACTCGGCCTTATCTCCGTTGGACGGGGGCGCATCCCATTCCACCGACCAACCAGGGGGAAGAGTGCAGGGCCAAGTCAAGCTAGCAATCATATCTTCGAAGGGCTCACCTGAAAACGAGTCACAAGCAAGGCTGAGTATACTAATACTCAGCAAGACTTACCCGAGTAGTGGAATCTACTCCACCGACTCTAGACATGCCAGGCTTTTTGGCTCAGGGGTTTGTTTTGCCGAAAAGCAACTACAAGTGGGTCCTTACTTTCAATTTTTAGCTCAAGATTCTAGTTTCGTTAGCCAGTCTAGGTAAGCAGCTATCTAAGCATACATGGTGAAGCATTAAATTTTTCATCCACCCAGTTCATTCATCATCATGGTTCCTCTTCTTACTCTGTGGGTAAAAATGGTTAAGCAGTCTCAATGGCCGTGAGAAACGGACGATTCGAATCGAATTTCTTAACCTTGCAAGGGAAACCCAAACACACGTCACGTGGTTACTCCCTAGAGTCACACGTGCAACTTTTCCCCTTTCTTTTCGGGTCGTGGATCGGGGCTACCCTCCGAGAGTACAAGAGCGCCACGCCACGGTTCGGCGCCGGGTCGTGACCACTCTCTGCACTCGCCATATGCACATGGGACCGAAGTTCAAAGGGTAGGATGCCGTCCCCTTGCCGGGCCAATCAGGTACTTAAGCTTACCGATTCCCATAATCTCGGCATGTGTTTAGTACGTTCAAAGACTTAACCATCACTACCACACCCTGCGGCCTTAGCATTTTTCACTAGACAGATGGGCCTCGATCGTAACCATCGTTACATAACCCGTCCGTGTCCTTATGATTGCAGTGTGTAGTAGTCATTCAACTCCTATTTTCTCGCGAGTGACAGGAAATCACTCGACTTTTACCGGAGTCCTATTAGCACAGCATTCTATCGAACCTTTCATCTAGTTTTCAAGCAAGGGTTCCTGACATCATGCAACTAAGTTTTCATCCAACTCTTATAAACTTAATGCACAAGCAAAGGGTAATGAGTTGCATAATTTCGGAAAGAATGGGTTATGCTCCGGGGCTTGCCTTCGCAGTTCGCTTGGGGATCTTCCGAACTTGGGCTCGGGTCTTCAAAAGCTTCAGTTAGATTTGCTTGAGCTTCACGCTGCTCACTCTCGGACGCGGGCACCAGCTCGTAAGTTCCGTCGGCGAGAGTCGTCGATTCTACATGAGTGCACAAGTTTAAGTCGTGGAAATGGTGCTTGATTACGATTTGAGAGTAATTACTACAATGGATAGTTTCTGGTCATGAATTTTTGGATTTAGGCACATCAAGGAAAGATGTGCTTACTGTAAAATTTTCAGCCAATTTTATGTAACAGATTAATTCTGAAAAATATATTTCATTGTTGCTGTTAGATAATTGTTCTTTTTGTACAGAACAATTGGTGCAACAAATGAGTCTAAGATTTTTACAGAGCTTTCACTTAAGCATGAAGAAACTACTGTAATTTTTGAAGGATTTATCATGCAGTATTCAGAGCATAGAAAATATGACATTCTACACCTAGGCTTTTTAAAGATTCATTTTTACAGGACCCTACACAGGGTTTTTGTCCATGAAACTTTTTACACAGCAACCTCTACCACAGTGTAACTCCCAGTAATAAGTTGGGGATTTTCCAAGCTAAGACACTATTTTCTTGATTTAATGTATTTTATTAGCACATAATTCAAATAAATAGGTTACTTTGAGATAAAAAGTCTCCTAATTTTTCTCTGGCTTCTAGGTAGCAATACATTAGCATAGGAAAAATTTCAATGGGTGACTCACCACCTAACTGCAGGGATAAAACATTCTTCTTACACATGATATAAAACTAAGTTTAACAAACAGTAAATCTAGAGATGGAATTTGGGCCTGATCTTTTTACACAGTCCTAATCATCCAGCAACTAATTCACTGCCCAAAATTCAGGGTCAGCATTGCTCTAGAACAGTGGGTATAAAATATGTCCATTAAAGCTTCTATTTAATGTAGAGCAAAATATTTTGAGATTCTGAGAAAATTTTTGTAAGAAAAGTGGTAGAGTTTGTTCTGAGGATTCCAGAACAGTTGAGTTTGCATTTTTCTGAATTTTCTACGATTTTATAAGAATTTTACAAGTTCACTGAATTTGAATCTAGGTTTGAAATTTTCTTTTACAACTAGGTCCTTGAATCTTGCGCTCAGACCCTTCTAAGGATTTAAATTCTTGCAATTGGGTCCTCGGCGGCTCGGGTACGGTGGCTGGCCGAAATTCCGGCGAGGGGCGGGGGTCGGGGAAGGTTCAGGGGTGCGAGGGCTACCTTGTGGGGGTGTTGTTCAGGTGGGGAACGGCCGGGAAGGGCTCGCCGGCGTTGGAGCAGGGGCGGCGGCGGCGCGGCTCGCGTCGATGGTGGTGCTCCGGTGGGCTTGGGGTGGCGTGGTCCGGTCGGTGAGCTTCAGTGGCGCGTGGGGAAGCTACTCCGGGGCTCGGCTTGGACGGAGGGGGTCGGGGTCGTGCTGTCCACGGCGAGCAGGGGCGGCGGCGGCGACGGCAGCGCGGGCGGCGGCGCTCCGGTGGCTCTGGGTGGCGTTGGGTGGGTCGGCGAGCTGCGGTGAGGCGATGTAGTGGTGGCTGGGTGCTCAGTTTGGGCAGTGGGCGGCGGCAGTGGGCTGTCCACGGACGGGTGGTGCTCGGCGGCGGCGATGGCGACGGCGAGGCGTTCTGGTGGCCAGGGGACTCGCGCGCGTGGACGGGGGTGGCGCTTTTATAGGGACAAGAGGGGCCTGGTTAGCGTGCGGGGCGGAGGCACGGCACGGCGTGCACTGGCTGCGGCGGGCGGCGGCAGAACGCCGGCGCGGCGTGCGGCGAGCGGGCGCGGGCGACTGGGCGGCCGCGATTGTGGCGTGGGCGCGAGGAGATAGCGCGGCGTGCGGATTGGGGAGCAGCTGCTGCAGCGGCTCGGGCGGAGGGCAGGCGCGGCAGCTGGCGGGGCGCGGGGGCCGGGGCTGCACGGCGGAGCGCGGCCACTGGGCGAGCGGGCGGCGGCCTGGGCGCGGCAGCACGCGCGGGCGGGGACTGGCCGCGCGGCGTCGGGGCGGGGCAAAGCCGGCCGTGGCGGGGTGGTGCGGCGGCCACTGGCCTGGCGCTTCGCGCCGGTCAGGCGACGCCGGCCACCTGGCGCGCGGCGGGCGGGCGAGCGCGCGCGGCGCGGCAGAGCAGAGGGGGAGAAACGAGGGACCGAAGTGCAAAAATTCGAAAAAGTTCAGGGGGCTGGGTGCAAACAGGGCGTTTTCTCCTCTTTCTGATTTGAATTTCAAAAACTTTTGAACACGAAAGTTGCTCAAAATAAAAAGTTCTACAACTTTGGTTTCAGGCAAAATTTCATTTGGCTTATGGTTTTAAAGTTATTTTAAAAGTTTCAAATGTGTCCAAATGTGCCCAAATTAAAATTGAATTCCAACTGAACCCGTTTTAATTCTTTCCACCCTCTCATTAGTTGGTTTAAAACATGGAGTTAGGCTAATGTCATTGATTATTATTTTTTTTTTGGAATTGCAAAAACCAGGGTCGTCACAGTTGTTACTCCACAGGGCATTGAGGTGGATGAGACGAAAATTGAAGCCATTGAGAGTTGGCCGTTGCCCCAAAACATCACACAGGTGAGGAGTTTTCTTGGTCTTGCAGGTTTCTACCGCCGCTTCGTCAAAGATTTCAGCACCATTGCTGCACCGCTGCATGAGTTGACGAGGAAGGGTGTGGTGTTTCGTTGGGGAAAAGCACAAGAGGGGTCATTTGTCACTTTGAAGGACAAGCTTACGCATGCGCCGTTGCTGCAACTTTCGCATTTTGGTAAGACTTTCAAACTCGCTTGTGATGCTAGTGGAGTTGGTATTGGTGGTGTTTTGATGCAGGATGGTAAACCCGTTGCATACTTTAGCGAAAAAATAAATGGCCCTGTTCTGAATTATTCTACGTATGATAAAGAATTGTATGCTCTTGTACGTTCTTTAGAGACGTGGCGTCATTATTTGTGGCCTAAAGAATTTGTTATACACTCTGATCATGAAGCGCTTAAGTATCTTTGTTCTCAAATTAATCTGAACCGTAGACATGCTAAATGGGTTGAGTTCATTGAATCTTTTCCTTACATTATTAAGCATAAGAAAGGGAAGGATAATGTGATTGCTGATGCTTTATCTAGACGATATACCTTACTGTCCCAACTTGATTGTCGGATTTTTGGGCTTGAATCAATTAAAGAACAATATGCGCTTGATCCTTATTTTACAGAAGTGTTGCTTAATTGTAAAGAGGGACGTACATGGAACAAGTTTGTGGTCAATGATGGATTTGTGTTTAGAGCTAACCGCCTGTGCATTCCAGTTGGTTCCGTTCGTCTTTTGTTGATACAGGAAGCACATGGAGGAGGTTTGATGGGACATTTTGGCGCAAAGAAGACGGAGGATGTTTTGACCACACATTTCTTTTGGCCAAAGATGAGGACCGACGTTGAGAGGTTCGTTGCTCGCTGCACTACATGTCAGAAAGCTAAGTCTCGTTTGAATCCACATGGTTTGTACATGCCTCTTCCTGTTCCTTCTATTCGTTGGGCCGATATTTCTATGGACTTTGTTTTGGGATTGCCTAGGACTAAGAGGGGGAGGGATAGCATTTTTGTTGTGGTGGATCGATTTTCTAAGATGGCTCATTTTATACCATGTCATAAAAGTGATGATGTTGTTCATATTGCTAACCTCTTTTTCCACGAGATTGTACGCTTGCATGGTATGCCTTCTACTATTGTTTCAGATCGTGATGCGAAATTTTTGAGTCACTTTTGGCGTACTTTGTGGTACAAGTTGGGGACAAAATTATTATTTTCTACCACTTGTCATCCACAAACTGATGGACAAACAGAGGTGGTGAACCGTACCTTGGGCACCATGTTGAGGACTGTTTTGAAGAAGAATTTGAAGATGTGGGAAGAATGCTTGCCTCACGTGGAGTTTGCATACAATCGGGCAACACATTCTACCACAAAGGTAAGTCCTTTTCAGGTAGTGTATGGTTTCAACCCCCGTGCTCCTATTGATATCTTACCTTTACCTACTACTGAGAGAATTCATAGTGATGCTAAGAAACGTGCTGAATTTATATTGAAAATGCATGAAACAACTAAGCACAACATTGAAAAGATGACTGAAAAATATAGAGTTGCTGGTAGCAAAGGTAAAAGAGAGTTAAAACTTGAACAAGGTGATCTAGTGTGGTTACATTTGAGAAAAGAACGTTTTCCAGAATTGAGGAAGTCCAAGTTAATGCCTAGAGCTGATGGTCCTTTCAAAATAATTAAGAAAATTAATGATAATGCATACAAACTTGAGTTGCCTCCCGAGTTCGGGGTTAGTCCCACCTTTAACATTTCAGATTTGAAGCCTTACTTGGGAGAAGATGATGCGCTTGAGTCGAGGACGACTCAAATTCAAGAGGGGGAGGATGATGAGGACATCACTCCTACGGATATACACGAGGCTTCTTCGCTGGACATCCAAACCATTAAAGGTCCAATCACAAGAGCTCGCGCGCGACAATTAAATTTAGAGGTGAGCTCGCTCCTAAGTGTTTCTCTTAATAGTTTCGAGAATAGTTTGCTACCTAATGTTTATATTGTGATTAGAAACCAAGGAGAAGATAAGATGACACATGGAGAGGAGCATGGAGTCGTGGAGGGACAGCAAGGGACGTCCAAGCTACGTGGAGGCCCAATACAACTCAACTTCGAGTCCACCTCGGAGTCCAGGAGCAGTTTGACTTGAATTGGACGCCCAGGCCGCATCCGAAGTCCGATTTCGACAATCTACATATGGGTGGAAAGACAATTTGATAGAACTTCCAATGGCGTTGGTTTGAGGCCCAAATTCATTATGAGTCGTCGGGAATCGTCCGAGGAAGTTGGCGTCCAGAATCTGTCCCGGTGCTGCGTCACCGTATTTTGGCCTTTGGGCCGTGTATCGTCGTCGAGTCCTTTGGGGTTGCGTCCAGGTACTTGGACACGACCCTAAACCCTATATATCAGTAGCCGCCGCCCTCGTTAGGATTCGGGTTTTACTTAGATTATTCTGTCAAGAACAGTTTCGCCGTACTCGGCTTGTGAGACCCCAACTCGTGAGCTAATCATCCATCTGCAATTGGTTTGCAATCTTCCTTGTTCTTGCTTGTGTTCTTCGATTCGCAGGCAGGGATTAGCCTTCTTGGCGAGGTTGACTGTGTATTCGCCGGTCGATAACCTGAGGAGACGTGGTGCTACGATTGCGGGGATTCGGGACGTGTTGCTGGAAGCCGGATCGATTCGTGTCGCGACTCCACCAAATCGAGAGTTATCAGAACCTTTCGGAAGATCGGGAACCCTCGTTCACATTATGATGCGTCTAATGGCTCTCAAGGGGAGCAAGTTGATATTGTTGTAGGCTTGGAAGAACCATCAAGCAAAGCAATCAAGAAGTTTGCCACTGGTGAAATAAAGCCACAAGAAGAAGTCGATCAAGATAATAATGATGAGATGATGTTTCATGGGCCATCCACAACACCCTCCACCGTGCAACCCAGATACTCTGGCCATATGCCCGGAGACTCCGGATCTCCTGTCCAGAGTATCCGGACCGAGGTCCGAACTATCCGGGCAACTGAAGCAGAACCTTCAAATCCACATCAAGATCAACTTCAAGTTAAAAAAGAAGTTGAACCCATTCAACATCAATCTCCAGATCCTCATCCAAGAATTCATCGAACCATCCTTAGGAAGTATAAGTAAAGGGGTAACCACTCATTCTCATTTGACTACCTTTTGTGAATATTACTCGTTTGTTTTTTCTTTGGAACCTCTCAAGGTAGATGAAGCTTTGGATGATTCGGATTGGGTGAAGGCTATGCAAGAAGAATTGAACAACTTCACAAGGAATGAAGTCTGGTCCTTACTGGAAAGACCCAAGCAAAATATCATCGGAACCAAGTGGTGTCAGTGTTTTACCGGCAAGCCTACCTAGGGATACCCTAAGGTAGTAGATTTGTGGTTAGGGTGTCGCCGAGATCAGGAACTCGATGGTGCAAGGAACACAAGGGTTTAGACAAGTTCGAGCCGCAGTATGTGTAATACCCTATGTCATGTATGGTTTGTATTGCCTTGAACTTATCTGATTGTTTCGAGGGGGTCCCTGTCCGGCCTTATATATCCTGGGGGGACAGGGTTACATGGAAATCCTGGTCTGGTACGAGCTTAGGAGTCCTAACCGAGTATTCTCGGGTAGTTTCCTTCCGTACTGACTAGTTATACTTAGATACGAGTACTTTACAGTATGGATAAGGTATGGGACATGCCCCACCCCTTACTCTAGAATGTTCTACGCCACGCGTGCACTCCCGTTGCCCCGGGTTTAACAAGCCTCCGAGCTCTTCATAGCCGAGTACTGCAGGTTTCGAGTACTTCCTGAAGTCATCCTTCGGTTTCTGTTGAAACTCCATCTTGAAGGTG
Source organism: Panicum miliaceum (assembly GCA_032594955.1). Classification (NCBI taxonomy): domain Eukaryota; kingdom Viridiplantae; phylum Streptophyta; class Magnoliopsida; order Poales; family Poaceae; genus Panicum; species Panicum miliaceum. Next base: position 16,704,651 of record CM064068.1, read on the forward strand.
TCTTTCGAGTACTTTCCTTGGCTGCTCAAAGCTGTGAGGTGCTTTAGCCCCGAGTACATTCAAGTCTTTTCTTTCTATGGGGTGCGATGCAAATCGCACTCCATATGGAGTAGCCCTCGAGCCTTAGGTTGAATCGAAGAAGGAGGCTGAGGGTCCCACTAGTCTTGAATCTTCTTTCCTTATCTTCCAAATATTTTTAAAAAATAAGCCATCGATGACACGTGTCCCGCAGCCCCCGAGCCTTGAATCAAAATCCCAAGGTTTGGAAAAAAGGATCCAAACATGGCATACTGAACAGGGTTATGTACAAAATGTGTGTATATGTTGTGTGATCCGCCTTGATGGTAAAGTATTGGCGTTTCTTAGCGTCACCACTAGGAACGAGTGTGTTAGTCCCATCCCTAGCAGCGGCGCCAGGAAACGCCCCTTGAGGTATATCTCAATGATTACAGAATGAATCCGCAAGCGCACGGATATACCGTTGTAGCATTTCACCCAGAGAGTATTCGGGTATCGTTATTTATATTTTCCCGAAGGAGAGCATGATGTAAAAGAGTTTGCTTGGTATATAATCGAGATGGCATGAATAAGGTATAGACTATAACAATACAGGGGTAAGTTATGATAAAGATATGAATGAGGGTAATGTGACACACACAACCTGGCCAAACTCAGATAAAGAATAAACCAATAAACCTACGGGTTAGTGGGAGCATAGGCATACAACAGAGTCCTAATAGTATCTATTCAAGCAAGCAAGGGTCATGCAACATACACATGGTTAGGACTACAGGTGCCGGGAAATTAGGGATACCAGGGAGAATGTCCTGTTCCGGAGAACATCCGGACCGTTACATCTTTCAGAACTCCTACACCGTACCCGAACGTCGGGGAGTGCACTAACCACGAAGCAGCTTCGTAGCGGACGGACAGGGTTGTTACCACCTGCCGTCTACATTAGTCACACCGTGGAGCACGGTCATATTCGAAGGATGCCGCATACCCGAGCACCACGCTCGTGTATGAAGTCACTACCCCAGCGCCCCTGAGTCTCCCACCCTTCGGATGGACAAGGTAAGACGCTAAGGCAAGCCCGAAGGCACAACGAACCGATATCCTTACCCAGATCATCTGGCCTAATCATATATAAAGCATAACTAGTGTAGCACCAAGCCATGATATGATTGACTAGCAAAGCAACATAACAATGCAAAGCATGATATACTACTAGGATAGCAAAACAACCAAGGCTCAGCTCTGGATTAAGAATAGAGTACTAACTATACAAATACAAAGCCATTACCTAGGCCGAGGACTGCTCTCCGGCCCTGAGGACGACTTGCTTCGCTAAGAGATGAGGCACTAGCCTAGCTCCACTAACCTAAGGAGTACAAGTATCAAGTGTTTGTGAGAGAGAGAAGCTCAAGTGTGTTGTGTGTCGAATGAGGGGGTGACGGGGTCCCTTTTATAGCCTCCAAGGGCGGTTCCTGCCATCCTAAAATATGGAAACATTATCATCTGGGCTGAGGAAGCTTGGCTGCGACTCCTCCCCAAAATGCACCTGGACGGGAAGCAGGCCTGGGTCGGCCGACCCCAGGTTGTGCCTCCCAAGGTGGATCTTCCTCTGGCATGCTGACATGTGGGCCCAGGTGGATATTCTGCATGTTTTCTTCCTTGGCGCGCCCGTTTGGTCTGTCAAGTGGGTCCCTCTTGTAAGTGTGATGCAGCGGATGATTTTCTGTGCATACTTTGATGTGTATTCTTCGTGTTCTCTTCTTATTTCGGTCTTGTACTCCGGCAAAGGTTAGATAGACAATACATCTGTGGAACTAGGTTAGTGATATAATTATGTGAGTAAGAGATATAGTTTTCCTTTGTTTGTGAGTATAGTTGACGGTTGGATTTTGTATTTAATGACCATCAACATGAAGCTTGGAAATTAGTTGGTTCAAAATTTGAAAAACCCCTTTTTTCGGGATATGGTCCCTGAAAAATGGTTAATCAAATAAACTTCCTAAACTCTTCCCAAAATAACCGCTCAAAACAAATCACACTTTTTTAGGAGAAAACTCTTCGGCTTCCGAACAGTAAATCTGGGCCTACCCGCTGGCTATTGAACCGCGCGGTGACTCTAGGGTTTTTACCCTTTCACTTTCTGCCTTAGCCGTTTCGCTCTCTCACCCTCCTGCGCCGCCAGTCACTATTAGATCTAGGGGAAAATCCACTCCATCAGTGAGTCCTTACGCCCCTCTCTCGAAGCCCCCGAGCATATGTGAGTGAAGCGGTTCATGACATTCAAGATGGTCAACAAGAAACAGGCGTCTAAGGGGAAGAAGGAGGAGTCGACCACCGGCGATTGGGAGAGAAGTAAGTGCACCCGTGCAGATCTTCTTAATTTAGTTGCTCAAGGTCTTCTTCAATCGGAGGAAATGGTTTAGTGGAAACCTTCCTTCCGCTAGTTCGTTCCGCAAGAAGATGTAGATCAGATTCGAATCTTCGAGCATTTTGTCGAAAGGGGATTGGCCCTCCCCGCATCTGATTTCATCCGCGGCCTCCTTTATCATTGGGGAACGAACTAGCATTTTTGTTCATTTTTGTTCACCTCCCTAACTCTATCGTCCACCTCTCCATTTTTGTTCATTTTTGTGAAGCATTTCTTGGCATCAAGCCACATTTTGATCTTTTCCGCTACTTCTTCCATCTTCACCAACAACCATCTGAGGAAAGGCAGTACCTTGTTGGCGAAGCCGGAATCCAATTCAAGCAGGGGAGAGGGAAGGAGTATATTGAGTACTCGCTCGCCACAAACCACTCGGGTTGGAGGTCCCTATGGTTCTACATTGGAAACCATCAACCCGCACTGCCCGAGAGAACTGCAGGGAAGGCAGTAGGGAGGCACGAGTGGAATGAAAGGTTGAATCCCAACCAACTGCTGCAAGTCAATGAACTGCTTGAATTGATTAGCAAGCAGAAGGAATCAGGTGTAACCGGCGTGTCCGTCATGGCCTCCATGTACAAGAGGCGTACTATGCCACTGCAGAAGAGGTGTCGATCCATCTCGCCTTTCCGCAGAAATTCTTCCTTCGCAAACATCTCTTGACGATGTTCGCCAAGTACTACTCGATGCGAACACGGTTCCTTACGTCCCGAAGCTTTTTAGTGCGGTGAATCCGCTAAAACTGGTGAGTAATTTGTCTGTTGATTACTTGCAGAACTTGTGAAGTATCACTGAGTAGTGACTCGTTGTCGTTATTTTCTATAGGGGCACACTGATCTGCACCTTGTACTGCTCCAAATCCTGACTTGCCTTGGGCGGATCACCTCAAGCCAAGTGCATTCCAGATACTCAAGACCTGTTGTTTAGACCGTGACCCCTTAACTGATGAAGAAATGATGGATTCTAACGATGATCTTCCTCTGGCAGCTTTCTTCAAGAAGTATGGCAAGGAATCGAGTAGTAGCATGGATATCCCGAGCCACCCAAGCCGCGGGTGAGCGTGAGGAAGCGTAAGCTCTCTATTGCCAGCCCGTCAGACGAGAACCCAAGGTAAATATGATCCTTGAGTACTTTCCTTGACAATTTTGATGTTCTTTGCTGAGTTTTCCTTTGTTCTGTTGCAGTCCGCCCGCCTCCCCCCTGTCCAAGCGTTCCAAGGATGGGGGAAAGTTAGGCCCGACTGGGGATGATGCTGCGCTAGTGGTCGACGTCCAGCCTGGTGCAGCGGACCCTTCTGCTGTTGACGCTACGCCGAGCCCCAGCAACTCGATCCCGGCGAGTGCCCCTGAGGCTCAATCAAAGGAGCCTATTGGTGGCTCGGGGAAGTCGGGTACTCGGGGACCCCGACTTTTACAACTGAAGAAGGTGGTGACCAAGAGATCCTCCACGTGAGTCTCGAATACTTAGACTTGTACCATTTTTTAGTTCATATTATCGAGTAGTTGATATGACTGTCCTTTGTCCAGCCCTACCTCTGCTCTGGGCTTTAGGGAGCCTGACGATGCCCCGGTTACCCAAGCCCCCGAGTCTGAGAAGGACACGGATGCTGCAACATTGGAGACCGACGCTGCTCCTCCTCCTCCTCCTCCTCCCCCTCCTCCGGCCACCAATGTCGAGGTAGAGAAAGAATCCATGCCGGAGCGAGTGGAGGTGGAGACCCCTGCACCGGAACTACCCGAAGGTGAGCCCATCCTGCCGCCTCCATCTCCCAGCACAAAACTGCCGGTAACTCGACTAGTGAATGCGGGTGAAGGGGCAGGCGAACCGACCAAGGAGTCCGGCGCGGGAGATGCCAGTGCCGCGGGTACTGCTGACCCTGGTGCCAGCACCGTCGAGGCCGTGGGTACGAGTGGCCCTGGCGCTGGAGATGCTGGCGCCGCGAGTACTTCTGAACCCAGCGCTAATGCATCGGAGAGGGAAGACCTGCTGGTGATGCCATATGGTTGGCAACACATCATCGCGTTGGATCTTATTGATGACCCATATTTGACCAAGGAGAAAAGAAAACATCTCCAAGGTGTCTTCAAGGACTTGTACGAGTTCACCACCGTAAGTTTTCGTCTTCCTCGAGTAGTTTTCTTCATCCCCTATTTCACTTTGAGTGGTGATAATTGCTATACTCTGCTTTGTAGAACTTGATGGACCGATCCCAGGAAAAGTACGAGAAACTTAAGTTCATTGAGGACGGCCATCGTAAATTGGCGGAAAAGGATGAGCGCATTCGCGAAGAAATCTGGAAGAGGATCGACCTCCGCAATGAGCTCGAGCAGTTGAATAAAGAGCGCACTCAAGAATAAAGGTAACTTGTCGCCTTGTCTTAATGTCTTTATTTGCGATTGTTCGAGTAGTTCCTGAGACTCCTGAATACTTCCTCTTGTCTCTTGCCACAGAACTAAAATCCACTTTGCAAAAGAAAGAGAACATGATAATAGATCTGAAGAATCTTGTTTACCATGACGCAGATGACGCCGAGCGTCTTGAGAAGATCCTCTAGGATACAAGCGTCCAATTCCGCGATGCCATGTTGCAGATCAAGAATATGCTTGAGGAAAAGGATGTCATCCAAAACGAACTCGAAGAATTCAAGACTGCTGTGCAGGCTGTCATGGAGATGGTGGAGTTTCCGACTGAAGGTGATGCTGGCGAGCTGTCATTGTTAGAGAAGCTTTGTGCGACTCCTCAGAAGGTTGCCAGCTACATCTGAAGGCCACCAGGACCTACATAGCTCAGGCGCTCGCATTGGTGAAGTCATACAGGCCCAAGGCGAAGCTTGAACCACTCGCTGAAGGCATGGTGGCCGACTGCTCTATTAAGCAATTCACGAAGTTCCGTGAAGAAGTGGAGCCCCTTCCTGACAAAATAGCTGAGAGTCTGGAGCAGGATGGTTAGTAGCACCAAAAATGTGTCATGATGAACACTTATGCCACTTATTGATATGTATATAAATTTGCCTAGTTGATCTTTCTTCAGCGTATATCTTAGTGTGATGTTTGCTGGTACGATCGTAGGACTTAGAGTAGTTGGAGACGTTTGGGTTAAGCTACTCCAAGAGCATCGGCTTGGATGTAGTCAGTAACTTGACATTCCGTAAAAGTGCTCATAGAGCCAAAGGACTTAACCTGAATTTACTCGATCATGCGGTACGCTAGGTTAGCCTGTCAGTTTGAGAACCTGAATGGTTAAGTTGTTAACGTCCCGCTTGTAGCAGGGAAATAACATGGCCGTGTGATGGGCTTGGTGACCCCTTCGGCAGGTGCCTTAACGCTCTCTTTCGAGTAGTCGTGGCAGTGACCGGAATTGTGAGAGTACATCGAGTGCTCTGCCTTATAGGCTCTGTACTAGACGTAAGTACTCGTGGCGAAGCCCCCAAGCATAAACGAGCTAAGTACAAGTACTCATGGTCGAGCCCTCGAGTTTAATGTAGGTGAAAAAAATGTAAGAACTTGTGGCGGAGCCCCCGAGTAAAAATATGCAGAAAGTAGTCGAATTACGGCGAAATCAACTCTTTAGTTATAAAAGATGCTGACATGCAGCTGGCGAATTGCTTTTACAGCTTCTACTAGGCGTAGAATTTCCAGAGATTCTCTGTGTTCCAGGAGTTGGGAACTTCCTAGCCATCAGGGTACTGCAGGCGATATGACCCTGGTCTTGTGATTTTAGACATGATGAAAGGACCTTCCCACCGTGAATTAAGCTTGTGTAGCCCAGTTTCATCCTGGATACAGCGAAGGACCAAATCACCGATATTAAACGACGGCTCTCGCACATTGCGATCGTGATAGCGCCGGATGCCTTGTAGATAACGGGCTGACTGAATGAGGGCACTGCATCTTGCTTCATCAACAGTATCCAGTTCCAGTTGCCGAGCTTCGTCCGCCTCCCCTTCGTCATACATCTCGACTCTGGGAGAGAGCCACATAAGATCTGCTGGGAGTATAGCTTCGGACACGTAGACAAGGTAAAAAGGGGTATGTCCTGTGGCTTTCGATGGTTGAGTTCGAAGCCCCCAGACAACATCAGGCAACTCATATATCCACTTGCCACCCTTTTTGCTGTTCTCATCGTAGAGTCTCTTCTTTAGGCCATCCCGAATCAAGCCGTTGGCCCGCTCGACTTGTCCATTGGCCCTTGGGTGTGCGACTGACACGGACTTCACTTCAATCATGTTGTTTTTGCAAAATTACCGGAACTGGTTTGTTGTGAAGTTTGAGCCCAGATCTGTGATGATGGTGTTGAGGTAGCCAAAACGGTACATAATGTCCGAGATGGAGTCGACTGCCCTGTCTGGAGTGAGCTTGGTAATCGGTTTGTACTCGATCCACTTGGTAAACTTGTCGATGGCCACCAATACATGTGTAAAGCTTCCTGGAGCTGTAGTCAGAGGTCCAATCATGTTGAGGCTCCAGCATGCGAAGGGCCATGAGGGCGGTATAGTGATGAGGTTATGCGCCGGGATGTGAGACTGTTTTCCAAAAAAATTGGCACTTCTGGCACTTTCGTACGAGATCCTCGGCATCGGAAACTGCTGTTGGCCACCAATAGCCTGACCTGTAGGCCTTCCCAACCAATGTCTTGGACGCTGCATGGTTTCCGCATGTACCCTCATGTATCTCGAGTAGTATATTGCGGCCCCATGCCCTGGGAACACACTTCATGAGTACTCTTGTGCTTGCTCCACGCTTGTAGAGCTTATCTCCGACGATGACAAGCCCCCTGCTGCGCCTCATGATGCGTATTGCTTCTGGGCTTTTCTTTGTCACCCCAGGGGGTAGCTTCTATTCCTTGATGAATTCGATGAAAGTCCCCCGCCAATCAACCTCCGACATCATGACCTCTCGGCTAGGGTCTGAGGATCCCAGACCGGTGGTTGCTTGATTCATGGACTTGATCGCCGATTCTTTGAGTTCCTGGACAAATACTCCTACTAGGACTTGTGCTCGAGTGGATCCAAGCTTGGAGAGTACATCTGCTCCAACATTGTTGTCCCGGACGACGTGATTAATCTCCAGGCCAGAAAAATTTGTTCTCCAGCTTGCGCACTTCCATAACATATGTGTCCATCTCCTCCTTTGTGCAGTCCCACTCTTTGTTGACTTGTTGTACGACTAGCAGCGAGCCGCTGTTGACATTTCTAAATGCAATCACAAGGAACGGTTAAGTCCCCAGCAACAGCTCCAGAAATGCTTGTGGTGTTTCTTAGCGTCACCACTAAGGACGGTTAAGCCCTAGCAGCGGCACCAGGAAACGCCGTGGTGGTATGTCTTAATGATTACAGAAAGGATCCACAAGTGCACGGATATACCGCTGTAGCATTTCACTCGGTGAGTATTCGGGTATCATTATTTATATTTTCCCAAAGGAGGGCATGATTGTAAGAGTTTACTTGGTACAAGAGCAAGACGATATGAATAAGTCATAGGCTATAGCATAAACAGGGGTAAGTCATGATAAAAGATATGAATAAGGGTAGAGTGACACACACACGGGCCAAACTCAGCATAAAGAATAAACGAATAAACCTATGGGTTAGTGGGAGCAAAGGCATACAAAGGGTGTCCTATTAGTATCTATTCATACAAGCAAGGGCTACACTCTAATCATGCTTAGAACTACAGGTGCCGGGAAAATAGGGATAACAGGGAGAATGTCCCATCCCGGAGTACATCCAGGACGTTACATCTTTCAGAACTCCTACCCCGAACCCGAACATGGGGGACTTCACTAACCATAACGGAACGTCATGGCGGACCAACAGAGTTGTCACCTTCTGCAGCCTGCCCCTGCAATACCGTGGAGCACGGGCATATCCGAAGGATCCCACATACCCGAGCACCACGCCCGTGTATGAGGTCACTACCTTAGTGTCCCTGGGACTCCCACCCTTCGGATGGACAAGCAAAACACTAAGGCAAACCCGAAGGCACGACGAACCGTTATCCTTACCCAGATCATCTAGCCTAAGCATAAAGAGAGTATAACTAATGAAGCAACAAGCTAAGGCATGACACATCACCAGGATAGTATAACAAGCAAGAGCATGATAGACTATCAAGATAACATAACAACCAAAGCTTAGCTCTATAATATGAATAGGATACCGACAAGTCGAATACAAAGCCATACCAAGGACCGAGGATTGCTCTCATATCCCGAGGATGACTGGATTCGCTAAGAGAATTCTAGCCTAGCTCCACTACCCTAGGAATACAAGTCACAAGTGAGAGTAGAGAGAATGACTCCAAGTGTGGTGTGTTGAATGAGAATGAGAGAGCTCCTTTTATAGCTCTTGAGGTCGGTTCCCGCCATCTCCCCACATGGAAACATCTGCAACTGACTTGTGGAGGATACGATCAAATATCTAGCCAAGCCTCACCTGGACTGCTTTCAGTCCAGGTTCGGCAGCACCAGGGGGTTCAGCCGACCCCCTGGCACCGCCTCTCACCACCGCCTTCACCTGGGTGACTGCCTGGTGGGTCCTCTGCACCGTGGGATGTGTTTCCTATTTTTGTACGTTGGTTGGCTATGTCATGTGGGCCTTCTCTTGGGTGTGTGACGCAGGATGCGATCTTCTGTGGTTTCTGTTGCGTCTTCTTCATGTTTTCTTCTTATTTCGGACTTGCATTCCTGAAATGATAAGTTCTCTAAAACAACTGTGGAGCTAGGTTAGTGATACAAATATGTGAGTAACAGGCATGGTTTTCCTTTGTTCGTGAGTATCGTTGATGGTCGGATTTGGCATTTAAGGACCGTCAACAGTCGTCGTACACAAGTAGTCGTTTGATACCCAGTGAGACTGCCAGGCGGAGACCGTGTAGTAGCGCATCATACTCGGCCTAGTTGTTGGACACCTTCCAAAGGATTTGTAAGACGTACTTCAGTTGTTCACCCTTTGGAGAGATGAAAAGTACTCCTGCCCCGCCACCCTCGAGCTTGAGCGAGCCATCAAAGTACATTGTCCAATGCTCTAGGCGGCTGGCTGGGGTTGGTACTTGATTTTCCTGCCACTCAGCCATGAAATTGACCAATGCTTGGGATTTGATGGCTATCCTTGGCTTGAAGTGGATTGAACGAGCCCCCAGTTCTACTGCCCACTTGGATATATGACCAGTGGCATCCCGGTTGTGGAGTATATCTGCCAACGGGAAATCAATAACAACTAAGATTTTGTACTCGTCAAAGTAGTGGCGGAGCTTCCTTGATGTTATGAGTATTGCATAGAGTAGTTTCTGAATTGAAGGATAGCGTACCATCGATTTAGAGAGTACTTCGCTGATGAAATAGACTGGCCTCTACATGCCAAATGTGTGGCCTTCCTCGTTTCGCTCCACCACAATTGCTATGCCGATCACATGAGTAGTTGCTGCAATGTACATCAGCAGGTTCTCCCCTGGACGTGGTGCTGTGAGAAATTGGAGGTCACTACAAGTGTTCCTTGAGGTCCTGCTAAGCCTGCTCAGCATCCTCCGTCCAGTGGAACTTGTCTTTCTGCTTCAGGAGCTTGAAGAAGGGAAGGCCCCGTTCTCCAAGTCGTGAGATGAATCTGATTAAGGCCGCCATGCACCCTATTAGCTTCTGCACATCCTTGATCGTTGTTGGATCCTTCATGTCGATGATGGCGGTAATCTTCTCCGGGTTAGCTTCAATCCCTCTATGACTGATGATGAACTCGTGTAGTTTCCCGGATGGTACGCCGAAAATGCACTTGGTCGGGTTGAGTTTCCATTGGAACTTCCGGAGGCTACTGAATGTTTCCTCCAGGTCCGCAATTAGGTCCTCGGGAATTCTGATCTTGACGACCACGTCATCCACGTAGGCCTCGACATTGCGGTGTGTTGACGGTCCTTAAATACCAAATCCAACTGTCAATGATACTCACAAGCAAAGGAAAAACATGCCTCTTACTCACATATTTGTATCACTAACCTAGCTCCACAGTTGTTTTGCTTATCTACCTATTTCAGGGATACAAGTCCGCAATAAGAAGAAAATACGAAGAATACGCAGCTAGACATGCACAGAAGATCATCTGCTACAACACACTTACAAGAAGGGCCAACGTACCTGACAAAACCGACGTCAAATGGCGGCAAACACCCAAGGGATAAGGCCTAGGCCCACCTACCAGTGACACGACCAAAGGCAGTGGCGAGAGGCGGCACAGGGGGGTAGGCCACACCCAGGGGTCAGCCGCACCCTCCCTGAAGCCCGTCCAGGTGCACTTTGGCAGGAAGCTTGATCTGATCCTCCCAAGGTCGGTTATCAACGTTTCCATACTTAGAGATGGCGGGAACCGACCTCAAGAGCTATAAAAGGAGGCCCTCACACCCATTTCAACACACCACACTTGGAGCCATTCTCTCTACTCTCACTTGTGACTTGTAATCCTAGGGTAGTGGAGCTAAGCTAGAATCTCTTAGCAAATCCAGTCATCCTCGGGATTGGAGAGCAATCCTCGGTCTTTGGTATGGCTTTGTATTCGACTTGTCAGTGTCTTATTCATATTATAGAGCTGAGCTTGGGTTGTTATGTTATCTTGATAGTCTATCATGCTCATGTCTGTTATACTATCTTGGTAGTATGTCATGCCTTAGCTCGTTGCTTCATTAGTTATACTCTTTATAAGCTTAGGCCAGATGGCCTGGGTAAGGATAACGGTTTGTCGTGCCTTCGGGCTAGCCTTAGTATTTTACTTGTCCATCCGAAGGGTGGGAGACCCGGGGACACTAAGGTAGTGACCTCATACATGGGCATGGTGCTCGGGTATGCGGGATCCTTCGGATATGTTCGTGCTCCACGGTATTGCAGGGGTAGGCCGCAGAAGGTGACAGCTCTGTTGGTCCGCCATGACATTCCGCCATGGTTATTGAAGTCCCCCACGTTCGGGTTCGGGGTAGGAGTTCTGAAAGATTTAATGTCCTGGATGTACTCCGGGATGGGACATTCTCCTTGTTATCCCTATTTTCCCGGCACCTGCAGTTCTAAGCATATTTAGAGTGTAACCTTTGCTTCTATGAATAGATGTTATTAGGACATTGTTGTATGCCTATGCTCCCATTAACCCGTAGGTTTATTCGATTATTCTTTATTCTGAGTTTGGCCCGTGTGTGTGTCACATTACCCCTATTCATATGTTTTATCATGACTTACCCCAGTTTATGCTATAGCCTATGACTTATTCATATCGTCTTGCTCTTGTACCAAGTAAAATCTTTACAATCATGCCCTCCTTTGGGAAAATATAAATAATGATACCCGAATACTCACCGGGTGAAATGCTACAGCGGTATATCCGTGCGCTTGCGGATCCTTTTCTGTAATCGTTAAGGTATACCACTCGGCGTTTCTTGGTGCCACAGCTAGGGATGGGATTAACACCCCCGTTCCTAGTGGTGACGCTAAGAAATGCCAACATGGTGTAGTAGGTTTGCAAAGCAATTCTTGATTGCCCGCTAGTGCGTAGCCCCCGAGTTCTTCAACCTGAAGGACATAGTCTTGTAGGCATAAGTCCCGAAGGGCGTGATGAAGGAGGTCTTGATTTGATCTTCCTTGAGGACAATCTGATGGTAGCCCAAGTAGCAGTCAAGGAAACAGCGGAGTACACAGCCAGCAATGGAGTCGATTACTTGACCATTGTGCGGTAGCCCGAAGTGGTCCTTCGGGCAGTGCTTGTTGAGATCGGTATCATCGACACATTTCTCCATTCATTATTATTCTTCTTCTTTACAAGGACGGGGTTGGCAACCCACTCTGGGTGGTACACCTATTTGATGAAACCAGCTGCGAGTAGTTTGACCAACTCCTTTTTGATTGCTTCCCTTTTATCCTGAGCGAATCTACGGAGACGCTGCTTTTCGGGGGTAGCATCAGGATCTACTTTCAAACTATGCTCGATCAGTTCCTTGGGCACCCCTGGCATATCCGCTGGTTTCCACGCGAATATGTCTCAGTTGACCCTAAGGAAACTAACGAGCGCGCTTTCCTATTTGGGGTCGAGCTATGACCCGATCAACTCTCCAAAACAGGGCTAGAAATTCCCACAAAGAAGGCGAACTACTCGAAGCTGCAGCCCACCGGAGAACTTGCTTTGAAGTCCATCCAACTGTAGGAAGGAGACTCATCCAAGACATGGATGAGTCTCCATGTGTGGACCGGACCCCACGCGTGTACCGCCTATTTCTATGCCGTTGCAAACCAAAGGAATAGGAAAAGGAGGATAGATGTTTTGGAAGGCCCCAGGGGTTTAGTAGATGATGATAAGGGGATGATGGAGATTGCTGTTAATTTTTACAAAGAGTTATTTGCGGCAGAAGGAGGGAAGAATGTGGTACACGCGTGGTCGAGGCATACTCGATGGCCTTCTGGTCGCAGTCGTGAGACTCCTCCAGGTCGCCGCGGAAGGTGAGAACCCCACTCTTTCCTGGCATCTTCAGGAGTAAGTAAACGTAGTGTGGTACGGCCATGAATTTGGCCATTGCAGGTCTGCCCAGGATGGCGTTATAGGATGTTTCGAAGTTGGCCACTTCAAACTTGATGTACTCGGTACGGTAGTTTTCCCTCGTCCCAAAGGTGACAGGAAGCACCAACGTGCCGAGCGGTGTAGCTACGTTCCCAGGTACGATGCCGTAGAAGGGAACCTTGCTGGGGGTAAGCATGTCGATGAAATTTGCCCCCATCTTCCTTAGGGTACTCGCAAAGATGATGTTGAGGCCGATGCCTCCGTCGATGAGTACTTTTGTGAGCCTGACATCCGTGACCACCGGATCAAGGACAAGCGGGGTTTGCCCAGCTCAGAAAAACTCATCCACTGATCAGCCCTGGAGAACAAGATGGGGACCTCCGACCACCGGAGGGGTCGTGGGACCGCTGGCTCGACGGACATGCTCTCGCGGTGGTGCAGCTTCTGAGTCCTTTTGGAGACAAATCCTGACTCGCCACCAAAGATGACGTTGACCACCTTGGATACGTCCGGGAATTCGTTGGCGTCTGTCTTGTTCTCCAGATCTTCGTCGTCCTTGTCCTTCTTCTTCTTCTTCTTGTCGCCCTTCTCCAAGGGTGGGGTGTTGAGGGACTTCCGGAGCTTGTAGCACTCGAAAGCAGCGTGCTTTGAGTGTGGATGCCACGGGCATTATTTCTGCATGAGTTTGTCGAATTCCTCTTGCAGATTGGATGGCTTCTTGCCTCGCGTGGCGCGATTGATAGCTGCCACAAGATTGTCTGGCTTGCGCTTTCGGGAGGATCCCGAGTAGTCCCGCTGGCTTCTAACGTTGTGGTGGTCATTGTTGCGTTCGTTGTAGTTGTTGCCACATTTTGAGAACCGATCACGCTCCTGCTCCTCTTGGTCTGCCCAGGTCTGCATCATGTCACGGAGGGCAGCAACAGTCTTGGGGCGGTTGCGGCCGAAATCGCGGAATAGAGCCTGGTCGGTGAGGCCGTTGTGGAAGCCGTCGATGAGGTCGCTCTCCGAGATGTTGGCGATCGTAGCTCGGGTGTCGAAGAAGCGGTGAGTGTACGAGCGCAGGAGCTTGTTCCTTTCTTGCTTGCATTAGGACAGGTCGTGTTGAGTACCTGCCCGAGCAATCGCTCCCTGGAAGTTGTCGATGAAGACATTCCGCAGTTGCTTCAGGAGTCGATGGAGTTCTTGGTTAGGCTCTCCAGCTAAGTGAGCAGGGCGGTCTCCAGGGCCATCGGGAAGTAGACGACCTTGGTGGTGTGGTGCCGCCTGTGACTTCAATGGCGGTGGAGTAGCATCGTACCCACTGTTGAGGAGATTGCTTACCATCATACCTGGTGATGCTGATGGGTTTGAATCCCACTGGGTACTTGTAGTTGTCGAAGCGGGAGGAGAAAGCGGGGAAGCGATCGTTGTCGTCCCATGTAGTGTTTCCCTTGGCTCCGGCGCATTCCTTCCTCCGATTATCGATGATGGAGCGAGCTTCGCGCCCCATGTTGATCTTGTCGCGGAGGTCACCTGTTGGAAGTTTTTCGAGCTTCGAGCGGTGGTAATTGTGAACGGAGCCTTCCGGATGTGGTGCATGGGTTGCTAGTCGGCTTCCTTGCGGACCACGGCTTACCTGTTAGTTGTTGGAGGGAGCAGCTTGTCGCCTGGGGTGCCCACTGGTGTTCTGCTGACTTGGCTTTCTCCTCTCCCTCGCCCCTTCCACGGGAAACCGAGGGCATCGGGTTCTGCTGGTTGATCTGCAGCAATGCCCGCTGCGCCATGCAAACGGCGTTCTGGACTTGCGGGTCGGGGTTGCCAGCTAACACTCCGGTTATACCGGCAATGTTGGCAGCAGGGGTATTGAACCCGGCATCCTGTGCTACTGTGAACTCAGCGTCGGGGTCGCGCTGAATCTGTGCGCGCCGATCGTTGGCGTCCCTTCTACGCTTGGCATGCTTCCTGTTGCGCAGCCTGCGGGCCTCATGGTCCTGAGCGGACTCGTTGGCGGCATCTGCAGTGTGCTCATCCTTATAGATCTGCTCCGACCTTTCGTTGCAGTGCCTGTCGCTGATCGTCGGAGATGTAGTCTATGAGTACAGTTCCGCCGGGGGTGGTCTCACCGAGTGGTCTGCCCTCTTCGAAAGGCAGGGAGTCAAGATGAGCGACCAATCTTTCATCGTCTCCGAGTAGTTCAAAGGGTTTCATACCCTTCCAGTACACGAAGCGATCCTCCGGTGTGGAGGTTATAACCAAGCCCTGGCCACCCATGTAGGGTTTGGCCTCGGGATCGGAGTCCGAGTCATAGTCATCGAAGACAGGGGCCTCCCAGCATGCTGTGGCGTCCTTGTCCCCGAACTCGATTAGTTCGTCCAGATGCTTTTGCAATGCGGAGTAGAATTCGGACTTTATGGCCTCCTAGTAAACAGTGGTCGTATTGCGTAAACCAAAGGGGAATCGGTCACGCTACTCCTCAGATGGATTCGAGTCCGATCAGAGGAAGCTTGATGCAGCACGACTCGGAGTCGCATAAAAAATGGACAGCTTCTCGATCTCCCTGGCGAGGTCAGGGAGCAGCATCTCGTCGAGGTTGTCAAGTATGAAAAATGTGAAGGGTTGAAGAGGCATTTTTGGTGTCAACTCCATCAAGATTTCTACTCCTCAGTTGTATTGCGCAAGGGCAAGGCTCCGATTGTTCCTTGCAAGTATGTGGATTGGGAGTACTTTGAGAGAGCAAATGATCCCTTCTTCAATGAAGCAATTGCAAAGTGTAAGGAATTTGGTCTCTATGACATAATGGGTTTCCGCTATGATTGGAATGAGGAGATTCTTGCTCAGTTCCACTCCTCTCTCTACTATGATGAAAGGAAAATTGCTTTCTTTTGGACAACCGAGGGAGTCAAGTATGGAGTGGACTACATGACCTTCTCAAGGCTACTTGGACTTGGTTCTAGGGATGAGAAACGTAATCCAATTCATGTTGAAATTCAGTTGAAGCCCAGTCAATTATCTGTTGTTTTCTACAATCCAATCTTAGCGGAAGCCGGTAATGCAAGCACTCTCCAAGCTTACTACTACACAATGAATTCCTTTTTTCATGCCACCATTGATGCTAAGGATGGAGATACCATGGCACTCCGCTACTTTGCATGCAATCTCCTTGCCCGTACCATGCCTGGTGGAAGACCCTTTTGCATCATGGATTTTATTTGGAATGAACTGAGAAGGAGAATGAATGATCCAAAGAAGTTTTGCCATCTGCTCCAAATATCATGTATATGATTGAAAGGGTCACAAAAATCACTTTCCCCAAGGATTGCAAGCATGAGCCACTTCACATTCATCCTCATTCCGGTGATGCACCATGTATGCCTCATCTCCATGCTGGTGCTATGAGGAACCCTAGGTTTGATCCCCCTCCATCATATTCATGTGCTTCTTCCTCTCGTCATGGACACCATACTTCTTTCATCAAGAGGGCTCTACAAAGCATATTTTGCATGTGCAAGACTATGACTCAAGAGGTAAATGAGAACCGCCTGTTGACGTTGTAGCTTTCACCTAGGAGTATTCCAAGGGTATCGTATCCACTGAGGAACGTGTGTATATTCTCTAAGGTTCAGGTTCGTCCAAGGACACTACACCAGCTAGAGGTAAGGAGTAGAGAGGATTCCTAAGGCTAAGAATCAAAGGTATGGTAGAACTATCCTAGTTGTTCACGTCGGGCTACTGACTTCTCCGAGAATAAGACTGGTGAGCTCCAGTACTACGGCACTGGGATATACCCGAACGGGGAGGGCTCCGCTGGATAGACAGGGTTGCACCTGCTACCTACCTCATCTAACCATGGGATATACCACAGCCAACAAGTAAGATCTGATCTAGACACCACGTCTATATCGTTCTTTACTAACTCTAGAATCGTACTTATCCTAGAGGCATCCACTACACTAGTGAACTATTAATCCGGCAAACAACTGGGCGGAGCTAGATCTAACTTAACTAAGAAACTAAAGCACAAAGGAAGTCACGAACACTTACTATGATTGATAAGCATTCGTCGAGATACAAGCTGGAGAAGAGCACCGGTGGGCACACCGGCTCCTCCCCGACTCCCCCTCACTCTCTCCCTAACTCCTAAGCACTACCTAGGCAGCACTAAGCCTCTAAGAAGAGCTCCAAACTCCAAAAGTGAGAGAGGAGGTGAAGGTGAGTTGTGTCTTCTATTGTAGCACCCCCCCCCCCCCCTTATATTTATAGAGGTGAGTGTGGGGGGTATGCAGCAGCTCCTCGGTGTGCAAATGCCCGAAGCCTCCTCAAACCGACATAAGGAGCCAATGGGGAAGTGCCACGTCGAAGGAGGTAAGGTGGTGGCTTGCTGGTGGGTCGGCCGACCTAGGTGGGTCGGCCGACCTGGGCCCAGCCCAGATCGGGTGCAGCCTGCTCCGGGTGGCTGCCATGTGGGCTCTAGTTGCTCCTGTGCATGAGTGGACACTGTCCTAAGTCGGTTGCATGCTTTGGTGGGCCCTTCCATCCTTGGGAGTCCAAATGGCGCACTCTGATTGGTTGATGTCACTTGCCTTGAATTGAGGTGCTTGTTTTACCTGCATTTCTTGCCCAAATCCCTGCATTGCAAAATCTCCAAGGGGAATGTGGAAATGATATTATTCGGGTTAAATATGCAGGTTAAGCATGTCAGTCATCCCACTTTTCGGGTCAAATTGACGCTCAAAATTGGTCCGTAGCGAGCGTCAACACCAACGTGACATCATTGAGATAAAGAGCCATTTGGTCCTCCCGGCAAACACTTATCATGAGTTACCTACGATGATCCATTTCCCGAGTGGGACACCGTGGATGATGTTGTTGTTACTGCTGCTCATGCTCCTCTTCCTTGCCCGCATCATCACACTCGTGCTCCTACTCGCTCCCGTCGTGCTCCTCCCGGTGGCCAAGAAATCTTTGATGAGGACGAGGAGACCGAAGAAGACGAGCCCCGTGACTACCACAAGCACCACGACTCTGATGAAGACAAGGATTCCTCCGCTGATGATGCCCAAGATGATTATGAGTAGAAGACTTCATCGCGTTTTTCATTCCCTTTTTGGCACTTGATGACAAAGGGGGAGTGAATATATCTTTTATGTACTCATTTGGGCTTGTATCAAACTTAATGTTATTTTATGGTTTCGCTTGAACTATCTTTTGTGTAAGGACTATGTGGTGTGAGAACAACATGTAATGTATGCTACTCTATGCTTAAGTATGCTTAGATGTCTTATTTGAAGTTGATTTAAGGCTTATTTGTTAGTGTGTGACATATGGAATGTGATGTTTGCTATTTTTTCTGAGTTCTGCATAGCAGCTCTGAATACTCCGGGTTTTGCTTCTGACACTAGTTTTCAGTTGAGTGTATATCATGTTATTTGCATCACACATTGTCATGACACACAATTTCTCATCCCACTATAGAATATATAAAGAGTTTCCATGTTTTTGTCTTAATGTGCCGATATTGACATAGGTAAAAATCTAAATTACTCCCCTCAACTATAGTCAAAGTTTGGATAACCCCCTAAACTATGGTTTGGTTCATTTTACCCTCTAAACTATGTCATTTGGTTTACATTACCCCTAATACAATTTGTCTTTTTCATTTCTCCATGTATAGGGGGAGTTTTAGGTTGAAATTTTACAAGATGATAGTACACATCATAAACGTATTATAAAAAATATATCATAATTTTTTATCATTATTTTGTTAGGTTAGGATAATTAATAATAAATTAATCATTGGAGTTCAAAATTATATGAAAAATAATGATGAAAAGTTATAAAAAATTTCCTTAATATGCATTGTGATGTCCACTACTAACTAAAAAAATTTTAAATTAAAATTCAACTTGTGTATGGAGAAACAAAAAAGATAAATTATACTATGGGGGTAAAATGAACTAAATGGCATAGTTTAGGGGGTAAATGGAACCAAATTATACTTTAGGGGGTTATTCAAACTTTGGCTATATTTGAAGGGAGTAAATTGGACTTTTTCCTATTGACATACGAGGAGTCAAATTGAAATTCAAGTTCATAACATACATTAAGGGGGAGCTTTTTATATGCTAGATTTTTACAACTTTACGATTATCAAATGAAGTACATGTGAGTTGTAATCAATCACCAAAAAAGGGGAGATTGAAAGATATCTAGGCCCCTTAGTGGGTTTTGGTGTTTAGATGACAAAACACATGTACGTTTAATCTTGTTATCTAGCATGTGTGCAGGTGCTAAAGTTGAACAAGCAAAACATATGATAAAGCACGTCCCCTCAAAAAGGAAATAAAAAGCGGTGGTTGAAATTTACTCGAAGAGTAGACTTTTATTCATATTTGAGTATATGAACCCCGTACTATCAAGAGGGACTTTGATCTGTGGATTTTGACTTGGAACAAGTGCTCAAGAGAACCTATACAAATCCATGAGAGCCACAAATTCCACTCAAAATGTCCTCGAGTCTTTTCTTATGGAGTGTCTCTGCAGAGCCCGGAGACTCTGGGTCACAGTCTGGAATGTCCGGAGTATCCGGACATATACCCGGAGTATCCGGGTACCCATTCGCCAACGGCTAGTTTTCTATGAGTGGGGTATAAATACTCCCCATACCCTATCCAGTTACTCTCTCTTGCCCATTTCGAATTAAACAGCCTTGAAAGCTTAGAAAGAGCTCTCTCACTCCCCATCTTCCATCCTTGAGAGATTTTCTTGGGGGATTTAAGTGAGAGTGTTGCAAGAGGAAAGATTCGTGCTAGTGAGCTCCCATTCCATCTCTTGAGCACTTAGTCTTCATCAAGCAGGTGGATTTCAAGTTTATTACTCTTGGAGCTTTAAGCTCCTAGATGTCTAGGCATGCTCGTGAGTGCTCAGCCAATTTGTGAGCACCACGGGAAGTTTGTACTCGCCATTCCTTTCGGAGGAACCAATAGTAAGTGACCTTGAGTTTGAGAGTTGGTCTCGCCCTAGGGGAGGAACATAGGGGTTCCTAAGCCCGTCTCTTGAACTCTTCCTCAACAGAGACATAGCTCCTTTGGGATTGAATTTCGGGAAATAAATCCTTGTCTCTTCGTGTTCTTTTTACTTGAACTATTGGTTATTTGCTTGTGAGACCAACTTTGTAGGTTTTGGGATTGATCTCTTTTATACAAGTTTCTAGCATAAACCAACTGGTGAAAAACACCTTAAAGGAACCCCTTGTACTTGTAAATTTACTCAATCTAAATTTCCTGCATTGGTACCTCTGTTGTAATCTCAAATTTCTTACCTGGACACTCTGGACAATATCTCCAGAAACTCCAGACCATAGGCTCAAAGTATTCGGACATATCTCCAGAGTATCCGGCCATTTGTGTTACTGACTGTTTAAAAAGTTCTTTTAAGTTGCAGATTAGTCTAGGCATCTTGAGGTCCTTTCATATGCTCTTTCATATCGTCTCATTTAGTGATAAAGAAACTCCTGCTGATAATGGTCTTACCATAGTTTAACTATCAACCACACTATAGTTAACACCAAATGAGTCGAATGCCCCATCACTATTGCCACGAGCATCGAGTGCTTACTCTTCTGATTTGCATAATGGTATAGCAACGTCAACAGCGAATGACGCCAGATGGATAGGACGATCCATACGGTGGAGGGCATACACAGTACACAATTGAGGTGAGGTACTTCGTCACAATGCTGGACATCTAATAAGAAAAATTTCAGTGAGGAGACAGCGATGGGTTTGCTAGTTTACAGTCGACCGTACGGGAGTGCTCTGTGCGGTCGACCTTTAGACCGTTTTTTTTCTTTCCTTTTTTGGTAATTTTTTGTCATTTTTTATAATTTTTTAAGAAACTTTTCAAAGAGAAAATTTTAGAGAGAGTGGAGAAAATTTGATGAAAAAATTGAAAGAGAAATTTTTGTGAAAAATAGAAAAAAAATTAAAGAAAAACTTTTACATCCAAAATCATAAAAGAAAATTGGATCAAAAAAACGAAAAAAAATTAGAGAGAGTGGAGAAAATTTGATGAAAAAATTGAAAGAGAAAGTTTTGTGAAAGTAGAAGAAAAAATTGAAGAAAAACTTTTACATCCAAAATCATAAAAAAATTGGATCAAAAAATCGAAAAGAAAAAACACCACCCTACCTACTACGGTGCTCTGCCGCCGGCGCCAGAGCCTCCCCGCTGCCGGTCCACTGTGCCTCCGCGCCTCCCCGCCGCGCCACCGCGGCCGACTCACCGCACCAAGCCCTCCTCGCCGCCAGCCCGTCGTGCCTCTGCGCCTCCCTGCCGCACCTCCACCGCGCCGCGCCTCCCCGCTGTCCCACCGCACCGCCTCCCCACCAGCTCGCCACACCGCCTCCGCCCCACCGCCGTGGATCTCGTCATGGATCTAGGGGAAGGAAGGGAAAGGGAAGGGAGAGAGGAGAGTTACGGGACTAGGGAAAGAGAAGGGGAAGGGGAAGAGGAAGGAGAGAGTGAAGAGAGAAGAGAGAGTGTCTTAGGAGATGGATTGACCGTGAGTTGTCAAATGTAAAATTAGCATTGGGGACAACGACTATTCTTTGGTGGGTGAGCTTTTAGTGACTTAAGAAAAGAGAAATGCCATATTCTATCGAGGAAAACCCCTTTTCCCTTTGTGTGCAGTGGGATGATGGATCATTGTAGGTGCTAAATTTAATCTGTGGTGAGAAAGAAGTAACTAGTATGGTTTAGAGGATCTCAACTCTGGAGACATCGTCAAACTGTTGTAGTTAGCAATGCCTTTTGTCGCCAGCGAGGGCTAGTCCGGATGGTCTAGCGTTACACCTGGCACCCTGTCGGCCGCAATTCGAACTCTCTCGGGGGCGAATTTTCTGGCCAGAGGTGGTGCAAGTTATTTGCGCATTTAAAAGAATCCCCTCGCCCGCTCCACTTCAAGGCACGGGTCTAAGGCCAGTCCAGTCTCACGTGAGCTACGGTGCCACTGTGTATGGGTGGAGTGGAGGTTCGGGCAATTTCTTAACCTGCGTGAGAGGTTGTCTTCTAACTTAGTCACAATATCTTCGGAGAGGTCTTACCCGGCTGGTCGAGTTTTTTTTTTTGCAAAGCCTTTTGTCCTCTCTCACTTCTTCTTATTCATCTTGAGAAGCTTTCCCTTATGTATGACGCTTCACTAGCTGTTTATGAACCTCTTAAAAATAATTCTAGGCTTAAATTCTTCTGCTAACTGATTTCAAATGCAAAGGGGAAAAATATATGGTCTATCCATGTGTCATAAATTCATTTACCCCTCTCTTTATCATTTTGTAAAAAACTAAGAAAATAGCAAATGATTATTCTGGATCTTCTCCCCTCTTGCAATTGTCATTTAAGGTATTAAAATAAATATATGGATATGTACAACTAATATGTTCGTTAGAATTACAATTCATCACCTGCTCACTAATTGTGTTTATGAAAGGCAGTTCTGGTTTTCTCTCATGCAACCTTTTGGACTACAAGCACTAGCACCTTCTGGTCAGATTTGCAGTAATTTTCCTGTAGATTCTTATGTTACAGGTCAAAGAAGTTCTCATCCCCATATTCATATTCTTATGTTAGAGTTTTCGAAATCTTTAGAGCCACAGGGTGTGTTTAGATCAGTTTGCCAAAAAAATTTGAAATAAAATCTTGCTATTTAGGACTATTAAATAAAATCTATTTATAAAACTTTTTGCACGGATAGATTGTAAATCGCGAGATGAATCTAATGAGTCTAACTAATCCATGATTAGCGGATGGTTAC
Organism: Panicum miliaceum; assembly: GCA_032594955.1. Classification (NCBI taxonomy): domain Eukaryota; kingdom Viridiplantae; phylum Streptophyta; class Magnoliopsida; order Poales; family Poaceae; genus Panicum; species Panicum miliaceum. The sequence goes on from CM064068.1 coordinate 16,727,390, forward strand.
TGTAACATCACTGTTGCAAATCATGGATTAAGTAGGCTCATTAGATTCGTCTCGTGATTTACAACTTATTTGTGCAATTAATTTTTATTTTTATTCATATTTAATACTTCATGCACATGTCTAAACATTCGATGTGATGTTTTTATCAAAAATTTTTGATCTAAATAAGACCAGAGTCTAGAGATAAGCAACTTATGCATGAATTTCTAGAGCAGGAGATCCTTAGCTCTAGGAATCCTTGAGCTGGAACCGTATGCCAAACGTCCTAATATTTTTCATCGTGTCCCATTTATATTGCACTAAAATATCTAATAGTTTCCAAAAAAATCTATAGTTTATAATAATTCACTTGAAAAGAAAATTATAATCGGATTTCCTTATCATGCGGCAGCCAAGCACTCGTCGCCACGTGCCCCACCTCACTCCGCCGCCCACCACACGCGCGGAGCACGGCAGCCGCTCGTGGTTTGACGCGAGCGCACCCCCGCACTGCGCCGCGCTGACTCGCCCGCGACGTTATCCAACGCCTACCCCTCCTCACCTGCCCACCAGCTGCTCGTCCCATCCCACCACCACTCCCTGCATGGCCGCCCTTCGCCCGCGCGCAGCCGCCGCCGTAGCTTCCGCGGACCTCCGGCCGGCGGTTCGGCGAGGCTCCTGTCGCGCGTCGGCGGCGGCGTTCCGCAACTACCCCTGCTTGCAACTGCAGGTTCTTGAACTCGCCTTTGTTTTTTCCCCCGGTTCTTTAACAGCTTATTAGGTAGGGTGCTGAAATTGAAAATGGTTTTAGTGAATTCGTGTAAGATCAGGAGGGGTTGTTTCTACCATGGGGCTTATGAACGCTGTGTTTGTATTGTTTGTGTGCTTGGTGCGTTTGGTACATGGAGGTATTAGTGGTTCTTGAGCCTCAAAAGTGTTTCAGGGTTGGTTTGATTTAGCCAAGCAGGAGAGGAATACTTGAATTTTTTTTCTTGAGATATGGATTTATTGAATTTAGGTGGCTTTAGATATTATCTTACAAATCGCAGTTACTCCACCTCATGTTGGAAAGGCAGCCTAGGGTGATTAGACCTTGTTGAGTCGTCCCTCTTATTCATGTGGCGCGAATGTATTAGAAAAACTAACCGGGACAGTCTAACGGCTTGTAATTGGACCACAGCTCTCTTGTGTAGTTGTGTATTCGTGGAGAAAAAAATAAACACTTCATTTTTTAGGTGGGGTGAGACGATTTTCTTGGGGGTCAATTTCCTGTTCAAATTATATGCTCTTAGACACTAAAGTTAACATTCTTCAAATTGGACCCCAATGATAACTCATGGGCCTTTAATTGTATCTAAGTCATTTCATCAGGACAATGGAATTGTTAAAAGTCTGGGACATCAGTATGCAACTACAGCAGTGTTGCGTATGAGTTGGTGCACCAGGCATCAAATGCTCAGATGTCCAATGCCTATTTACTGCCTTTTCCCAAATAAGTCATTACCCTAGGTATTACCTAAATGGCATTTTCTATCTAAACTAAGACATTTGAAACACAATAGAGACTCTTCACCTGATTTAGGCAACGAAAAAGAATTGTTTCAACTGAATTGTAATCATGACTGTTCGTTCTTTTTTTTGTGTGTGTGGTTAAACAGTATAATTTCTGTAAGAGCAGATATAGCATGCATGTTAAATAGAAGTTTGGGAAATTGTAATCCCAAGAATGTTTCATTGTGTACATGAGAATTGATTAAAAGACAAATTAGATCTTACCATAATGCATACATTCTAGTATTTAAGCTTTAAATTGCTTTGTCTCTTCCACAGTAGTTTTGGTCGAGCCATTTTTTCTTTTTTGGAATCTGCAACTTTGATTGTTTGATATGCATGTAGTAGCATGAAATGCCTCATCAACTTTAAAATGCAGGGGGATATGTTGAATTGGAGATACAAATTCGCAACTAAAAAGTTATTGAGTACAGTAGCTTGTGCAAAGCCTGATGATTCTGAATTTGAAAGTGTGGATGCACCACTTGAGCCAGAAACATGGGAAGGGAGTTTTTTGTGTGGTCTTTTGAAGAACCTTCCACACATTTTTCTAGCTGCAGCAGCAAAGCAACTGCAAGAATTGTCTAACCAAAGAGAAGACACCTTGAACCGCTGGGAACATAGTATTGGTTCTAAAGAGGACTGCCTTCACAGGTTGGTACTTGCTGTCTGATTTAAATGGAAGGAAACAGCGTACTCTCAGGAGTTGTATTTTTATCTTTCTTTTTTGGTACCATTCTAAGCGTACCGCCAGCAGTCATTCTGAGAACAAACAATGATGCTGTTCTGTGAACTTGTAGATATTTTTCATTTGAATGGGTACTTTATCTTGTATTGGTTATTCACTTACGAATAATAGTTGTTAGATAAACCCTCCTTTTGTATGCTACTTGTCTTTTGAGAAAGAATATGGCACCTTTAGCAACCACTCAGATAAATTAAGTAAATGCTTAAAATAGAGGTTGGGAAACACAAGGATATGTTGCAACTGAGAGTCTGAGACTCATATTCAGATCAAGATCATGTTACTTGAAGTTTGGTGACAATTAGAAACTGGATCAAGCTGAAACCTGTTGCCTTAGTTGTATTTCATCTGATTGAGTTATAGAATTGTAGACTTGTCATGTATATAAAATAGTAGACAAAATGAAGAGCGTGAAACCATGGACTAATATATGATTGGTGCGACTTAGCTGATGTTGTGTGTACTATGTGTATTATATGTACCCTCAAGAGTATCATTGCAAGAATCCACGGAATCTAGCTTGCAAAATGCATCAAGGATCATATCAATCAGTGACCTAATATGGTTCAAACACTACAGAACCCAAAATGTTCCTAGTGTTTTTACTAAATTGGTGGTTCTGTTGGCTTTTTGTATTGTATTTTTTTTTTATAACTGACTTGTTGGAACTCTGGCAAATAGGAGGATTGCTGAGCTGAAGGAGCAAGAGTGTCAAACGGCTATTGAGGACATCATGTACATGTTGATTGTTTATAAGTTTTTCAAGATTGAAGTTCCAATGGTTCCAAATTTGTCGAAGCTCATCAGCAACAGAAGATTGCAGTTATGGCCACCAAGGGAGACAGATCTTGAGTCCATTCATGGACCTGAGGTACTCGAACTAATTAGGGAACACTTGACCAGCATTATCAGATGGGTACACAGAAATGGTCCCAAGATCAATCGCTCAACACTTCGCATTAAAAGACTGCAATTTGGTCGGATATATTCTTCTTCAATAATGTATGGATACTTCCTGAAATCTGTCAGCATCAGGCATCATTTGGAGCTGACTCTCACTCGCTCAGAAGAACCTCCTCCTCAAATTCAATTTCTTAATACTCAATTTACAAATAAACAAGAGCAAGAAGAGGCTGTTGGAGGCTCTGGAGAAGTGTCATCTTCTTCGAAACCAAGTTCAGTTGTCAACCCGCATGACTTGAAGGGTTACATGATGGGATTTGACCCCAAGACTTTGCAGCTTTGTGCGAAGCTGCGCTCTTGTGAAGCTGCTAATCTCATTGAGAGGCACAGCTGGGCTCTTTTTGGACAGAGCATGGAACTCACCCAAGAGAATGATGAAGCGGTTATACTTGACCCTGCATCCCTAAAAAGACTACTACTTGAAGCCATTGCATTTGGTTCCTTCCTTTGGGATGTCGAAGATTACGTGGACGAGATTTATAAGTTGTCGGATAGCTGAAGGAAGTGCTGCAGAAAGCTTCTGCCACCTTGTAGATGTCAGCCGGTAGATGAGTTGCAGAAGTTTTTCCTGGGGCCTTGTATATATGACTAGCTGTGTACATGTATAGATGTCTTCATCTGAAATTTGCCTCATTTTGGGGGGTGCTTTCGATGTGCCCTACAAATCAATACTAGTGCAAAGTTTTTCATCTAAAGTTATGTTCTGCATTTCGTAAGTTGCCTTCACAAGTAAATCTCGATGGTTTAGATTTCAAAAAGAATCAACTTATTAACATTGAGGACACCTGACATAATTTCTTCGCAGGCACGTTCGCAAAAAAGATAGCTAACATCTTGGACTGCTGCGTGCCTAGTCATAGCCAGGAGGCATCCCAAGCTTGCTGCAGCCAGGCAGGCATGACATCTCGTGACCACATGAGCTGCCAAAAACTCATGATGGCACCTCATCACAGTGGGGGCAAATTCTGAATTCAGACCCATCAGTTGTCTATCACAAAGTCAGAAGAGTAAACCTCTTAGTTTTCAAAAAAAAAAAAAGAGTAAACCTCTACCTGGATTAAAAGTTCCAGCAAAAAATAAATAACCTGATGGTCTTGATGAAACTTTACAAGAACAACATTACATGAAGAACAAAACAGCACTAGAGAAATTATTGTCCCAAGCATTTGCAAGTTCTTCATCTGCATCTTTCTCCCAAGGTAAACATACATCCTCTCCCCTTTTGATATTTCCAGTTCCAGGAGGACACAGCGGCAGTTGCCTACAACTGGCTGTCCGGCTCTGCATTTAAGGCCACCTTCATCCACTACCTTGCTTCTCACAGGACAAGGGAGAGAGAAAGCTCAGCAGCCCTCCATCAAGATCAAGAAAACAGCAAAGATCCAGGGCAGAGAGAGAGAGAGAGCAGACTCCATGACACTCTGAACAAGAAAGATAGAGAGAGATCTCAGTCAGTCTACCACAATGCCGGCAACCACCAAGCTGATCTTGTTCTTCAGGGCACGGGCGGCAGCGTCGGTCCTGCTGATTCTGGTGCTCGCCCTCCATGGGAGGGGAGGCCACTGCGCCGGCCTGAGCTTGGACGCGGAGATGGAGATGGACTCGGAGGCGCACCGGCGGCTGCTGTGGGAGGCGACCACCGGCCGGCGTTACATCAGCTACGACGCGCTGAGGGGCGATGTGGTGCCGTGCTCCAGGACCGGGGTGCCCTACTACAACTGCAGGATCTCGACCACCGCCAACCCTTACACCCGGGGCTGCGAGAGCATCACCAGGTGCAGGGACGCAGGTCGCTAGATGGAGATGGACAAACTCCTGCCTGTGAGGGGAGGGATGGCTCCGGCAACTGCGATGTGCTGCTAATTATGTATGTTCTTTTCTGTTTTTTTCTCTCTTTTGTTGGTCCTGCTGGAATATTAGTAAGTGTAGTATGGGAGGATTAACTGATGAGTTTCATGTTTGAGGATGCCCTTAGATTTGTATTCACCTCAAATCTTTGAGTCCTAGTGTGGAGGTGAATGTGTGAATCCTATGTGAGATTGGATTGGAGCTGAACGGAGGAGCCTGTTACAGTTGCATCAAGTACCAATGCAAGATGATGATGAACAATGCTATATATTATATGAATAAAGGAAAAAGAGAGAGAGCTAATCTGTTTGAGAATACGCAGCTAATTTTCTCATCTCGTTTTACCACTCCGTTCACCTCTACTAAGTTTACTGAGGAATGTAATGTCACATGGGGAATCTGTGATGTTAAAAGTTTCGCAAAGAGATTTTGATCGGGAATATGCAACTCGAGATAAAATAAGCTTTTGCGAAAGCGAAAGGGTACGTAACATAGTGGTTACAAGAGTCTTAGTAGCACCTGAGGTCCTGAGTTCGACTTCCTGTGGGAGCGAATTTTCTAGGATTCAATGCGTTATGCTTTCAGTGGTAGGCGACGTTCCCGTCGACAGCGAGACGCCTATGGTGACTTCGTCAATCTCGAGGATTTGCCGGTTCAGTCTCTCGGAGGTGCTTATAGGGATAGGGTTGCGTACGTATATTTATAGGGGTGAGTGTTTCTAAAAAAGATAAGAAGCTCGGAGAAATAAACATTTTTTTAAAAAAGATTCCAAAATTTCAGCAAATTAATAATGACCTGTAATTCTGTTGGGAAAAGGAGAAAATTTTGGTAAATAAAGCAAAAGCATGACTTCATTTTCCTAATGTGCTGTGCTGAATGAACCACACCAGGAAATGTCAGCGTCGTGCCTTTCAGCATGCTGTGCTGTATTCAGCCACCCATCGCTTCTTCATTCAGAGCTCACATGAATCCACCGACAACAATCTGCAGGGTTGCTGCTCCAAATTCTTGTTTACACTGGCTCACAGGCCACCGCAAGTTCTAGCAACTGCCATAGAAAGTGTAGTGTTTCGAATTGAAGGTTTGTAATTTTTGTTGGCTTATTGATTCTGCAATCTGTGATCACGGACGACTCGAAGTTCGCGAGCGCTCCCCTGGGGCACTGAGTCCGTGGATCCCTGATCAGGTCGTCCCAGAGTCACGATCCCCGGATCCGTGAACGCCTCCGGAACGAAATGTTGCGGCGAGCACCGACGCATCGCCATTATGGGCTCCGGTCCGGTGGAAGCCAACCTGCACCAACAGCGCGATATAGATCGCCGTATGATTAGCTGCCGAGCCCTAGCAGAGACGCGGCCGGCGTATGGCAGGCCGAACGTGCCATGCACAACCGCACACATCCAGAGCCGGGCGGTACACTTCGTCGTAGCATTAAACTCAGCAACAGAAGCGCGTAAAAGATCTTCACTTGGTGACACCTCACTTCATCCACGATACTATTCTCTTTCAGGTCAGGCTCTGTACACGCCTCCAGCGCAAGGATTTCCCAAAACTCAGTTTACCCCTGAACTATGGAACATATTCAGCAGCCCAGCACCAAAATGGAATCGACCACGATGGCAAGATATGAGGGCACAAGGAATGGTAATCCCACATGATAATCAATCGACCATTGAATTATTATTGGCAAACACCTGACTCTCACATTACCATAGGGTATTCCGACCGAAACAGCTCCTATAAGAAGAAAACCTGAAACACCGAGGAAGGCGACCAAACCAGAGGTGCAGGCGGGCAGTTATGAGCCTATCCTGCTGACGGGGTAGACAAAATCCATATGGCGTCATCATCATCATCATCATGGGCGTGGTGCCGCAGCTCCATGCACCCTGCCCTGCCGCAGCGAAGAAAGACATTTGTACAGGAGGGCCTTGCCTAGCCGGGCAGAGGCATCTACTCCTTGTACTTCATGCTCTCGAGGGTGAACCCAGGCATGTCAAAGGAGTCCGCGAACTTCTCCACCTCAGCCTTGAGGTTCTCGATGTCCTTGTTGTTCACGAGGCCCTTGTTGAAGTCCTTGAGGAGCTTGCCATGCTCCTTTTGGATGTTCAGGCAGATGGTCACCGCCTGGTGGAGGAACTCCCCGATCTGCTCAAAGTCTTTCTCCACCAGACCCCTCGAGGTCATCGCCGGGGCACCTGAAAACCATAGCAACAATACATGAGAAATATTGTTTAACCCTTCCAATAAAGTTGTAAACTAGTAGCATCAGGTACGTATGAACAAATGTTTTATACTGAAGAATGGGGTGCAGTATTTTTATTGTATGCCATTGTTTTCCAGTAGAGTTCTTAGCCATGTTAAGCATTAGCTGAACAAGACACTGGACTTCAAGGTCCAAGCACAAACCTTGGATCTCTTGTGGGAAAAAGTCCTTTTCGAGGACATATAAACCGAGGAGTTTACGACACCAACAAAGAAAGGTTTGATTCTTTGACAACCAACTCATTAACATTTGCAAGAGCTACACCACTTATGTGTAGGAAAATGTGAAGAGTCAAGTGAAATGGAGCCAAAACTATTAATCTACCAGCAATAATCGAAGATATTGAATGGTTCGAGTATAGTCGCCTTTCACATGGAACAAGGACAAAGAAAGGCACAAGTACCAAACACTCCATATGGATTTTGGACATGGTTACCAGTGTACAACGGTCCAATACAATACACTTGCAATGCAGAATTTAAAATATGCCATCTGGCAAAGGAGGACATGTCAATCAGGCATCTGTCCGAAATATTGAAATCATTTTGGGGCTGTTTGGTTTAGGAACAAATTTGCAATGGGGAGGAGGCCAAGTCAAATTTGGCATGCTAGAAACAGGGCAATCAATTTGGTGGCCAAGATTTTGGCCTATCAGCCACCAAAATGAACTGGGTGACCAAATGAGACTGTTGCAAAGACAAATTTTGGCACCCAACCGAAATGGTGGCTGAAGTTGGTAAAAATAGCCAAATTTTGGCTTGCCAACCATGGGCACACTAGGGGTCAAACACAACTAAAAAATTTACAGACCTATCACCTCTTCATCATTAAGAAGAGAGGCTACTAAATAACAACCCAATTTTTCAAACTGCCATGTGAATAACGTTGTTGTAATAATTTATTGAGGGTTGCACAACAACAGTCATAATAAAGAATTTAAATGATACTAACCAATGCGGACACCACCCGGAGACAATGCACTGCTGTCACCAAAGACAGCATTCTTGTTCAATGTGATGTGGCAAAGGTCACAGAGTTTTTCAACCTTGTTTCCTGCAGATATAAGCCACCATTAGAACAAGTTATAATCTGTCCTCTAGAAAATGAAGCCCAATTAGATTGCTAATTTGCATACCAGTCAAGCCAAGAGGGCGGAGATCCCAGAGCACAAGGTGGTTCTCAGTTCCATCAGTCACCATCTTGTAGCCCTTGCTCATGAGATAGTTCCCAATGGCAACAGCATTCGCCTTCACTTGCTTTGCATAGGCCTTGAAGCCAGGTGTCATAGTTTGCTGCAAAGCCACAGCAAGTGCAGCAATCTGGTGGTTGTGAGGGCCACCTTGCAGAGATGGGAACACCGCAAAGTTGATCTTGTCTTCATAGTCATACACAGCACCCTCAGGCTGACCCTTCTTGGGGGGCTTAGGGCCTTTCCTGTAGAAGATCATGCCCGCCCTTGGCCCACGGAGAGACTTGTGTGTGGTAGTGGTTACCACATCACAATACTCAAAAGGGTTTGCAGCTTCCTGGAATGGATCAACGCAGATCATGAGAATTTTTTTTGTTCCGCTAACTAAGCATTTGTTTGTAGTGAATAATCTCATCAGGTCTCCTCAAGTACTCAAAGAAGGATGATATGCAAGGAATAGGAAAATAATATCACCTTCTGTATTACGTCCCTCAAATAGTGTGGTAGCTAAGTTTATACATTAAAGCAAGGAGCCCATAGGTACAAAGAGTAAGAAATCTATGTGCCTCATATTACAGCAGATTGTTTGTGAGATTCCACTGCGTCACCTATATGCATGATCATTGCAGAACAAAAGTAGACCAAACGTGTGGACATGCATGAGCCAAAATTTGAATAGCAGTAATGTGCACAAGGACACACTATGTAATTTGCACAAGCACACCTAGGTGGCTCCAGCAATGTTTCAATTGGTTCCATGAGCATCTGAGTGCACTTCCTAAAGCAGGATCACATCCACTGAGAATACTCCAAAAAATGAAAACAGATGGAATATCAGATCTATCACCATCAAAGGAAGATATTCAGACAACCCGAAGCAGGCAAAATTTCAATGTCCAAAAAATGAGACACTTGGTGTGGTGCCTATCCCTGCAAGATAAATTCCTGAACTTCACATTTGTAATGAGGCCTCCCTTTCGGTGGCTAGGATGGCTCAGAGAGGGTGGAGGCTCACATTCAGGCATTGGCTTGATGAGAGAAAACAAAATCAGCTATGAAGACTTCTAGACATGATAAACTCCTTTGCCATTGGCAGACAGGACGATAGACCAAAATGGAGCTGGGAAAAATCAGGGGGCTCTCGGTGAGGTCTACCTACAAACATCTCTTCAGTGATGAAAGCAATAAGCCTAATAGGAGAATCTGGAGAGCCATGACCCCATTGAAAATCAAACTTTTTATGTGGCTCGTCCTTCAAAACGCGATTCTAACAAAAGACAACCTCCTGAGAAGAGGCTGGTCGGGAGATAAGAAATGTATGTTCTGTAACCAAGATGAGAGCATCGCCCACTTGTTCTTTGAATGCTCTATGGCGAAATATGTTTGGAGTATGGTGGCCATGGTGGTGGGGGCTGACTGCAGGCCCACCACGTTTGAGCAATTTTGGGTTTGGGTGGGAAAAATTATGCCTATGGCAGGCAAGTATCATATGGTGGGGCTGGCTGGGATTTGCTGGGCCATGTGGCGTGCTAGAAATAATGTGTGCTTTGAAGATAAAAATGTAAGATCCCCGACAGAAATAATTTGCCTTGCTTCATCTTTCATCTCATTTTGGGCAGAACTACAAGTTGAAGGGGACAGGGCGGCGCTCGAGGAGGATGCGGATCTCCTTCGGGCAACCACTCTGAGTATGCATCCACGGGAGGCGCCGCCGGAAGACACTGGGATGGTGGTGCTGCAGTGATATGTATGGAGTGTAAGCTCCAAGTCTCAGAGTTGGGGGTTTTTTGTGAGTAGCAGTTAGAGAAAAAGGAACCAGTTCAGCTTTAGGAAAAAGGAGGACTGTCCTTTGGCGTCTTGTTTTCTGGATTAGACTAGCTTTGTTTGCCTTCCTGTTGCTGGTGGATGTTTCAGGTTGCTCGGTTGCTGTGTTTTCTTTTGCTTTTTGAGACACCTAAACTCTGAACTTCTCTAATTTCATTGCTGTCAAGTAATGAAATCACGGGAGAACCCCCGTGCTGGAAAAAACTTAGTATTTACAGAACAACTTAGTATTTACAGAACAAGACACGGCACAAAACACTAGACAGAATGCATCCATATAAAAATTTCCTAAAAGTAGTAAACGTGCAAAACACAAAGATCTAATATATGATATTAAATAATCCAACATTTCGATCAACATCCGCCAGATAGCCTAGATTAGATCCCAAGTAGAAACCAAACTACCACATCTGTCGGATCCAACTAACTGTCATTTCAACGGGAATGCAAGATGAAATTCCATGAAAGCAGCTATCTAATCGAGAACAATTTATCAGCGATATTATATACCTGCGCGGCGACGAGCCCGCTGATGTGCGCCATGTCGCAGAGCAGCAGTGCCCCGACCCTGTCGGCGACGGCCCTGAGCCTGGCGTAGTCCCAGTCCCTCGGGTACGCGCTACCACCGCAGATGATGAGCTTGGGGCGGAAGTCGAGGGCCTTCTCCTCGAGCTTCTCGTAGTCGATGTACCCGGTGGTGGCGCTCACCTTGTACGGCAGGCTCTCGAAGTAGATCGAAGTGGCGGAGATCTTCTTCCCGCCGGAGGTGTAGTACCCGTGGGTGAGGTGCCCGCCGGAGGGGAGGTCGAGGCCCATGATCCGGTCGTGCGGGTTGAGCAGCGCGGTGTAGGCCGCGAAGTTGGCGGGGGAGCCCGAGTAGGGCTGCACGTTGACGCCCCAGAAGGCTGGGTCGAGGCGGAAGGCGGCGAGCGCGCGGGAGCGGCAGAGGTTCTCGATCTCGTCGATGACGTCGTTGCCGCCGTAATAGCGGGCGCCGGGCATGCCCTCAGAGTACTTGTTGGTGAGCGGGGAGCCGAGCGCCTCCATGACGGCGAAGGAGGTGAAGTTCTCGGAGGCGATGAGCTCGATGCCGCGCCGCTGGCGCCGCTTCTCGCGCTCCAGGAGGTCGTAGATCTCCGGGTCGGCGCCGGCGAGCGGGGTCAGACCCCATGTGGCGACGGGGTCCATGGCGGCTGCGGCGGCGGCAGCGGGCACGGGAGTGGGGCGCGGGCGGAGGGGGCGCGGGCGGTGGGGAGAACGGGGTGGGGAGCTGTGGAAGCAGGAGGGGGCGCGGGGATATATAGCGGCGGTGGACGGGAGGAGGGCGTGTGTGCACATGTGGGAGGTGGATGGGGGTGTGGGTGCGAGTTGCAGGCGAGGTGCTCGACGGAATGCTTTCGGTGGTGGTGGCGCGAGCGCGCGCGGTGGGGACTGCGCGAGCGAGACGGAGACCGGGGTTCGGGTGGGTCGTTATGGGCCGGCCTGGGATTAGATGCCAAGGGTTCTAAAAACATTTTAAAAAAGTTACTAGTTTGCGAATAAGGCAATATTTCGGTGGTTGGAAGTTGGAATGAGCACCCGCCACCCGCGTTCGAGCGCCGCTCGGCACGAGTTTTCGCACAGTGATTTATTTTCTATTTTTTCTGTTTTACAGCCTCACATGTGGATATACGTCACAATAATTAGGGTAATGTGTGTGAATTCAGATACTACAACTTATATTTGAAGATTGAGTATGAAAAAGGTATTTCCTTTGTTTTTGTACGAGTTGCTACATAGATGTATAATTTATTTTTAGACATCTTAAGACACATTTTTTACTCACAATAATTCTTCCAATATTTTGACTAATATATAGCAATCCATCTTGATCATACAAGCACACCTCAAATTAATATATTATATGATGTGGGCATGACAAACATAGATATGACCATTTAAGACGAACATAAGGTGATCTTGTTTCTATGCATTTTTAATAATTTTCAGAATAAATTTCTACATAAGAAAATTATTATAATTAGGAATAATAAAGAAGTCCAAAAAATATTTGGGAAGAGGAATGGAGGAGGAGAATACGAGCTTGGGTGTCCAAGCCAAGCGGGTGGCCCACAACATATCAAATTCGACTCCAACTCAGAGTCCTAGAAAAGGTCGCCTTAGAAACGACGTCCAGATCGCATACATAGTCCAAATTTGACGTTCTACGTATGTACGGAAAGATAAGGAGATAAGCTTTCCAGTGCCACCGGTCCCACATCATTATCAGGTTCGAGTCAACGGAAATCGTCAAAACAAATGGATGTTCAGAATCTATTAGGGTGCTGCGCCGCTGTATTTTGGGCCATTGGAGTCCATTATGGAGGAGTTTAGGATTTCTTGGACGATCCAAACCTTTATATTCAGTAACCGTAGCTCAAGTTAGAGCTGGATTTTGCTTAGATTAATCTGTTAAGAACAGTTTCTCCACCAACGGTTTGTAAGATCCCAATTCGTGAGCTTAATCATTCGCTTGCAATCTTGTTGAGTTCTTTCTCATTCTTGATTTTGTTCTTCGAATTCGCCGGTAAGGATTAGCCTTCGTGGCGAGATCAACCGGGCAGCGCACGGTAGATAACCAGAGAAGAAGCGATGTTGTAATTGCGGGGTTCAGATCTTGTTGATCGGAAGTCTTGTGTCGAGACTCCACCAAATCTAAAGTTATCTCACCTAACGAAAGATCGGACGCCCTCGCCTACCCAACAAGTGGTAATCGCAGGTTCAGGTGTACCGTCAGATTTGCACTTCCACCATCCTTATTTTCGCCTTCGTCCCATAGTCCACAAAAAGCTCTAGTCTCGTCGCCTTTGACTTCGCCATCGTTTCAATTTTCTCCGTCATAGAACTCTCGCCCTAGTTTGTAGTGTTGAATTTGTGTTCTAGTGGAGTTTGGTTGCTGGTTTAGATTTGTTTCATCCATCAGTTCATTGGTCCATACATTTGTTGATGTTCTATCCATCAGATCCTAGGTGTAACCTCTCTCGAAATCCTGTTTTTGAGTCCTTACATAATACAATCTTAATTTCTGCATGCGGACTCGAAATTAGGCAAACTTTTTTTTGGCGGACATCTATAGAAAATTTTCCATCCGTTGGCGACTCACCCCTGTCAGTTTAGCAAAAGTTAAAATTCCAAAATTCGGCCAAGAAGATTGAGTTTTCTAGCAAATAAGTTCTAATTTAATTTTTGGAGCATCTACTTATTTTTCTATAGACCAAAGCTTACATCTAGTTGCTGTGAAATTATTTATAGTTCACTTTCTTGTGCTCCTGGTTGAAAGAAAAATATTGAAAAAAGGAAAAAAAGAAAAAAAAAGTGTGAAGCGCAAAAAAATATAGAGCAGGACCACACAAAGAGGACACATAGTAAGTTCAATTGTTCTGTTCTGTTGTCATTGTCAGTGTTACATTCATTTATTCAATTTTGCAACAACGGTTCCAAGTTTAGGCCAACAACTAGGCAAGTGTGCTTTGGGTATTTATTCAGTGTACTATCTGTTGCTAAATTGTGTTCCACATACACTTAGATTGATGCCTTCCCAAGCTTCACATATCTCTTTGGTTTCTACAAGTATTCAAGCTTTGCAATCATGGTACCACTCTCTCAAGGTAAGAACCAACCACCGGTTGTCCATCCTCTGCATTGCGTTGGTAAGATCCTTATAAGAGCTTGGTAAGACACGTTTGAGAGGGAGCGATTCCACTGTCCATGCATAGTAATTGCTAGGATAATCCTTTATTTGTTCTCCTACTTTTGTTAACAATGACAGGACCCAAAGATCTCACGGGTGTGAATGAAGCAATTCAAAAGGTTGTCATTCAAGCTTTTGCCAAGCAAAATGTAGACCACATCACTGCAGCTATATCTACTCATGGAGGTCATTACATTCTTTCATCCCTTCCAACTTATGATGGTATAGGTGTTGATAGATATATTGCTTGGGAACTAATAACAGTGCTTCATTCTACGCTGCTTATGTCCACATCATTATGTACTAAGAAATTAGAAGAAATAATGCGAAATGAAAATTGAAGACAAGTGCAGCATGTCCGAGGTGTGGTAGTCCGTTAGCGCACAAAGTAGTTATCCTCCCTGCTACACCTCCATTATAAATATAGGTAGTTTTAGCTTTTTTAGAATTAAACGTATTTAAATTTCATCATATTTATAGAAAAATATATTAATATCTATAATATTAAATACATGTTGTATAAGATATATTTCATGGTGTATCTAGTGAAACTAGTTTGCTTTGCAGATATTTATAATTTTTCATAAATTTGGTCAAAACTAGAGAAACTAAAATGGCTTAAATTTAAAATGGATAGAGTATGTTCACATCACGACATTTTTTTAGCCTTAGAGCATACAAATAGTAGTATAGATGAGTAGCATGTAGTTGGGTACGGAAAACATGGATTCCTTCCAACATACGGGCCTCCATGGTGTGACGACATGTTATCCAACTCCATAGGCTCTGCGAGAGTAGATCCAAGAGGTCGAGGGGAAGAGAGCCGTGTGCTCGAGGTGCCCCCTCACACAAGCAGGGCCCATGAAGGGTCACCCCAGGCCACATTTTCATGACATGGCACCTTGAGCCCCAGCGGTTTGCCCCTTTTAAATCGCAAAAAGTCCATTTTACAACCTTCAACTATTGCGTTCGTTCGATTTTCATCCTTGATGTACAAAATCAGGAATCTTGCAACCTCCAAGTGTCAAAAACTATCTGTTTTTCACCCTTCTCCGGTTTTCAAGGCGGTTTGCGCCGACGTCAGAGCGCTTTTTCCTTTTTTCTCTCCCTCTCCAACTTTCATAGAAAGGGAAAAATAGTTAAATGGGTCAAAAACTTATAAAATTTTTTAGAGAGGTAGAGTAGGTGATAGGGAACCTATTTTAACTATTTTTTTTAGTTGGAACTCAAAAACAAATCGAAACATAAATATTTGAATATGGGTAAATTTAAATTTCATTGAATTTTTAGGGCATCGAGACATGCTCCAAAATTTACCAAATTCGAAACCTAAGGTTCATTTTGAACGTAGTTTATCATGTTAATTTCATTTCACTCATGTTCCGTGAAAATATTTCAAAATCTGTTAAAATAATCAAGTTTGGCGCAAATTTGGCCTTTATGAACAAACTTACAATATTGCTATAGAACATGAGTGAAATGAAATTAACATGATAAACTAAGTTCAAAATGAACCTTAGGTTTAAATTTTGATAAATTTTGGATCATGTTTTGATGCCCTAAAAATTCAATAAATTTTAAATTTTACCCATATTCGAATATTTATATTTTAAATTTTTTGTGTTCAAACTAAAGCCAATAGTTTAAAAAGGTTCCCTATCACCTACTCTATCTCTCTAAAAAATTTCATAATTGTTTGACCCATTTAACTATTTTTCCCTTGCTATTAAAGTTGAAGAGAGATAGAAAAAAGGAAAAACCGCTCTGATGTCGGCGCAAACTACCCTGAAAACCGGAGAAGGGTGAAAAATAAATGGTTTTGATACTTGGAGGTTGCAAGATTCCTGGTTTTGTATATTGATTTAAAAATCGAACAAACGCAATAGTTGAAGGTTGTAAAATGAATTTTTTTTCTTTTAAATCAAGGGTAGAGGGGCAAGGGACAAGGTGTGGTGCATATGGTCCGTCACGTTGCTCGTCAGGCAAGGTGACATGGGCAGACGTGCGGCCCTGTTACATCAGGGACAACCTATCCCATCTTTTGGCACAACTAACTGCCCAAGCTCAGATGGGTGTGTGTGTGTGCGGGGGGGGGGGGGGGGGGGGGGGGGGATTACTAGGGCAAACATTAACGGACATCCACATATGGATAGAAGACGACGACATGGGAGGGGGGTGGGGATTACTAGGGCAAACATTAACAGACATCCACATATGGATAGAAGACGACGACATGGGAGGAGGGCGCACGATGCACCTATCCTTCCCTGTAGCTCTAGTACAGAAGTACCGTTCTACCCTTATCCGTTGGCCGGCCACTTCTGAGAGCCCCAGAGTATATGATGGGATTCCCAAGACTGTACCAGGGATATGACCCTCCAGATAGCTTGTAGGGATAGGATACTGTGCATCTTGTTGCCCTGATTGGAGAGTCACACACACATGCTGTAGGATTTTGCATCTCCGGATGTTCCGAACTTGTCTAAATTCTGGGATTCACTATCTCCTTCGCTAGCGGGCCGCTCAAAGCGATCTCCTCTGGTCGAACCCGAAAAGGGGTTCGTTACGGACCCTCGTGAACAGCGTTGACACTTGACACCAGCATTCACTTGTCTAAATTCTGGGATTCACTATCTCCTTTGTCATGTACTCATGTACCTTTCACTTGCCAAGAAAGCACAGTGACCTCGTTTTCCTAATGCAGAAGAAGAGATTAGCCGAGCTAAAACAATCTGTCAATCATGCTAGTAGCTTTTTTTCTCGGGGAACCAATAATCCAAGTAAGCAAGCTTTAATTAAAGATCCGCGAGCTTTCATTTCACCAAACGCCAAGAAAAAAAATGCACCTTTCGCTCTCGGGGACTCGGCAGGGACGCAGGGTTGTTGAGGTTGGTGAAGGAAAGGGACTTGGAAGTTGAGAAAGTTGGCGGTAGGTGAGGTTGCTGGCCTCGTGAGGCAACCATGCCGTCATGTAATTTATGGTTAGTCCAAGCTGGTGAATCTCAAGCTAAAATGTTCTTCTCCCTACGGTTAATTGAATCAATTTTGTTCCTTGTTATTTTAAAAATGGATTTGTTTGCCACCAACGGAGTGGCATGGATGTGCATTTGTTTGTGACAAGTTTTGTATGGCAGTGATTTGGTATGTGTAGGTCATTGCAAACTTTACTGCTTAGTGCTCTTTTTATGTGCATATGTGTGCTCGTATATAAACTCCACTTTGAACCTAGATAAATAGGGCAATCTCTGCAAATGCGTAATCTAAAGTATAAAGGAATCACCTCTCATCCATTTTTCTCCTCTTCTTGTATAACTTCTTCCTAATACGGTCACTATCTGAACTCATGTGTCTACCCCTAGTCAAATGGCGGCGCCCCTTAGCGGTTGTGTTTGAGATGACTGAATCTCCGGTCAAAGGTTTAAGAAAACAACACCGAGGAATATACTCCTATTTGATGTCACTTACATAAAGTCACATATATCCTTGGAATAATCTTCTCTATGCTTGTTAGTTTCTCTATTTGAAACCCATTGCAAAAACATCTACTCAAATGGAGGAATTGTAAACTTCCAAGGTATTATTCTAAAATAAACTGCATAAAAATTTACAAAGAAAAAAGTCTTTCGAAACCTGCAGCAGGCTGTTCAAATGTGGTATTATTCTAGCTTAAAATAAATTCAAAAAATCACAAAACAAAGATTTCTCGTCAGACATATTTTGCGGGCTGCTCAAAATGTGGGATTATCTAATTTAAATAAATTCTAGAAAATATTGACAAAGAAACATCTCGTTATTCCGTTAAGAAAAAAATAAGATTTCATTATCAGACACCTTTAGCAGGCTGCTCGATTGAAGGGATGGACTATACATCGCATGTGGTTTTTTTTAGACGCATAGGGTTCTGTTTTTTTAGACGCATAAGGATCTAATTTAAACAGTGCATGGGACGATAGGATGTTGGAAACTTATGATCTACTCCTTCCATTCTCTTTTATAGACCTATTTCACCCTGGTATAATGATTAAGAAGAATCTTGCTTATCATCCTTTTAATATACAATCATGTACTATTCATCAGTGGAAATTTTTCCACGTGCCTCCTCGGTGTTGATGCCATCATACACATGCGCTAGTCTTTTTTTAGAAAATTTACTCTACACGAAAACCGAAAGGGCCGTCTCTGTCGTTCCCGAGATGGTAACTCAAATATAACTATCAAAAGAGAAAAAAAATTAGTTTTTAAAAATAGATCTATCAAAAGAGAATGGAGAGAGTAACAAAGATTCTCTCTCACCAAATCTAATGATGATTTATATTTTTAAATGAGAGAAGTGATTCAACGGGATCATGCTAATTTATATTGCCAAGATTGTAATTTTATCCGGCACTAACACAAACAGTACTATTCAAGCAAACATAGAAGACAGACACATTATAATGTTCAATTTTTCCATCCAAACCAAATTGACTCCACTTTTGTGTAGTATTCAATTTCCCAGTCACAAGCAACTAACCTGGCATTTTCAAAGTGGATCGCAATATTTACCTTCTAAGACTTTTTCAAGGGTCAAAATTCACTATGAGATGATTTGACAAGAGTGCTTGTATTTTTGGCTAATTATTTATTCAGCAGTACGTGCAGTGCACAAGACGTCTATAATAACTTAATCAATCTCAAGATATACCAAAGTGTATGCTTGTATATGTCAGTCTATGTTTATAATGTGTTTTTGGGAAAGAGTCCTTTATCCTTACACGAATAAAATGGCCGAGAACTCAACAGCAATGTAGATTGTAGAAATAGTTTCTGCTTAAAGAAACAGCGAGACAATGTTTAAAATCGCGAGGTTTATCAGACCCACAGAGGAGGGAAAAAAATAGCAGAGTGCCCAACTGAGCCAGCAGCCATATTAGGGCAAGTACATTACTACACATCAGCGGTCTCATTGGTGCTCTCATACAGATCCACGTAGAATTTTTGATGATGTGTATGAGAGAGGGAAGGAGAGAGAACGAGGTGATTGTTTCATGAAACAACCATCTCATAGGCTAAAATTATGGGCTATGAGACCGTTTACTCACCATTGTACGAGTTGTTGTTGTGATACAAACAATATTCCATTTTTCATTCCACAAATTAAGGGATGGTACTACTATGAGACAATAAAAATGATAACCTATTGTAGAGGTTGTCTGTCCAGTCATTACAAGATAACGTGTCACGATATAAGATCGCCTATTAGACGTCTCTAATGTACTTGCACTAGTAGGCCAGATCTAACAAATCCATCCAGTTCACACAAGTACGCATAATTTTCAGCTCTCTTCCGAATCCAAACGAACAAAAAAATATTTAAACGACGTGCAATGCCGTCCTCTGAATCTCTAACCCCAATACTAGCCACTAACATGTAAGATCTTTTTCTTTGGAAAGGAACGTGGTCGGAGATCGGGTCTCCTTTCACCATCCATCCCGATTAGGCGGCGAACCAGCAGCGCTCGTCTCGCCGGGGGTAGGTAGAAGCCAAAGCCTGGTCTGCGGTGTGCGGCAGCCTGCGGGGGTAGAGCACAATGATCACTGGCTGGGCCGGCCACATGCACGGACCACCAACCACGCGAGGCTCACGGGGGATGGCCGCCGGATGGGGACAGGCATGCGTCGTGCACCGGCTCCGCAGGAATCGTCGGCGTCGAGCCCCGCCGGCCGTGGGCGCTCCACCAACCCCCGCAGCCCACGCGGCGAACCTGCCGCGAGTGGTCTAGTGGTTTAGCTAGCTGCTGACAGCTCAGTGTTTGGGATAGAAGGCAGCGCTAAGACGAAGTCATATCACGGGTGCTAGTTTAGTAAAATTTGATTCAACGTATTGCATCTTTGTACATCTAATTGTAGGATCCACCAAATATTATTTTCTTTCACCTCACCATTCAGATACTATTTCTTTATTCAGAGTACCGGGTGTCCAAATAAGCCACAGGTGTTTGAAGGTGGCCTATCACCTGTGCTCCAATATATTGTATCAGAAAATCTTTCTCTCTCTGATCTCTAGCACCACCTTAGCACACATATTGGAGCTGCCAGCTGGCTAGCCTGGGGACGGGACTCCTCTCAGTCTCTGACGTTGCTGGTCCCGGATCCAACTCCTGAGAGCAGCACGTGAGAGGAACCGTGTCCAGCCTAGGAGGGAGTGGGAGTGGGAGGAGCATGAATGCAGGAAGGGGGCGAATGCCGTCGTTACTGGCGATTGGATTTCCGCGCGTGCTCTCATAAACTCGTTGTCTCAATAAGGGGCGGCGCCAGTGGCCGCATCTGCCTAGGCAGTGGGAAGCACCTTGATCTCTGCCCTCTCGTGATGCAAGTAGTGAACCGCGGGAGTATGAATTCACTTTGGATATGACATATAAATTGTTATATCCTTTTCTTAGTTTATTATTTTCTGATGACTTGGCACCTTACAGTTTCTGTGTATACCACCTAGCAGGCATATAATTCAGCCATTTAAGATTTTTATGTTCCAGAATATTTTGATTTGATCCATAAAATATGCTGAGTGTGATATTTTCTTCTTTTCTTTCTCACAGCTATATTTTTGCTAGGTTCGGCCATTTTCAAGTATACATACTTTTACTTATTAATTTGTATAATTTGTTCTAGATGTACAAATTTTAATTCTAGAAGTATACACAATTTGTTCTAGACAAATAACTATTTATTTGACTCTTTGATTTATGGTTGTACATGATAATATTTTGTTACACGTGTATAAATTTTTGTTCCCTTAGTGTATATTGTTTGTTCAGGGTATGTATTTTGTTTCTACTTGATCTATTTTGAATTATTTTTTGTTGTACTATTATATTATTTCTGCATACAATTTATATATATCTCTATATTGATGATCTTCTATACCGTTTAAATTTTTATTTCACTTGAATGAATTTCTACATCGTTTTGTTTCTCAATTTTATGTTAGTTTGTTCTGTGTGTCAATTTTTTTTTCTAAAACGAAGTGTTTCACCAGAGCAATTTTTTATTCCCCAAGTTTGGGTGAGTTTTTCAAGGTGTTTATTTCTTTTCCTCTTATGAACAAAATTTTGTTAGTCAAGTTTGGATGATTTGTTCTAGATATTTAAATTTTTGTTCCTCCTAGAAAATATTTTGTTTTCGTTGAGTTTGAGTGATTTGTTCATGTTTAAATTTTTATTCTCTTATACAAAATTTTATATGCAAATATAGAAAATTCTAACTATAACTACAAATTATTCGTTTGATTAAAAGAGCAAAATTTAGTTATATATTTTTGGGGAAATTAATGAAACTTATGTCATTTGTATATGACTTCTCTGCACCGGCATAAAAAATAATATTTAGTTATGATTGGTAAAACTAATTTTGTGCATCAATATCGAAAGATAGCCATTTAATAAGAAACTCGGCATTAAAATTTTTAATGTGGAATAATTTGATTGATAATGTGGAATAATTGTTCTAGCTTCATAAAAAACTGTTCTATTTGAAGAAAAATCTTCTAAAAATATTTCATCTAAATATAGTCAAGTATGGTCTTGTTTTGAGTATCTTGTCATAAGGAATACATTGGTGTAACTAAAATTTAATTTGAATGTTCGGTTTGGGAATTACGGATTTTATTTTCTCAAGTTTTCTATTTACATGGTGTTCCAAAGTTTGAAGCGGTACACATACTTTATATGCAACAGCGTTAGAAAACGAATAGTGGTGATTAGCCGTAAAGATAGGGGAGAGATGGGATACTGCTCGTGAGCTCCGTGCACATGAAGCTTGGTCTAATATATTTACGTTTGCTTTTGTACAAGTGAGGGTGGTCGTTATCTGGTTTGTTGCCGACCATGCGGACCCGATAGCCCCGAGGGGCGCGGTGGAAGGAGCAGGGGTGATCCTGTGGGCTGTGGAGCAATTATGGGCAGCATGTGTCCTAGCAACAGCCACCCTTTGGCTTGGTTTGGGATCAGAAAAAAAAAACTTTACTGAAAATATCTACTCCTCTATCCCAAATTATTACTTATTTTGCCTTTTCTAGACACATATATTTTTCTATGCACCTAGACATAACATATATCGAGATGCATAGTAAAAACTATACACCTAGAAAAACTAAAATAACTAATAATTTAAGAATGAGGGAGTACTTAAGCAGTCGGATTCGATCGGGTTTTGCTTTTCACATGCCCTGCAATTCAGGGAGGTGTGCTCGAATTGTAGTAGTTCATTTTTTATCCTTGATTGAATAGCCATTATATTATTGTGAGTATAGATTTTCATTTTTTCAATATACAGGAGTACTATAAGAAGAATAGATTCCTCTTATTTGAGTCATGTATTTACTCCCGTTATTTTTTAGAGGTACTCCCTCCGTCTCAGTATATAAGGCGCGCACGTAATTCAAGATTCAAACTTTAAAAACTTTGACCTACGATTAATGTTGTATAATAAAAAATTTATCTTACAATAATAATATCATTGTATTCATAGTTAAAAATAGTTTTATATGACTATAATTTTGTTGCCGCAAACATTATATTATAAGAGATATTAAGAGTCAAATGCTATTATTGAAGACTATGCCAAGTTTGACCAGACCTTATATCCTGAGATGGAGGGAGTAATAGCTTAAAAATCACAACCGTCCATTTTTAAAACGGATAAAACATTTAAATAATTAAAACAATAGAAAAAATAAAATTCCTGCCATGCTTGGCTGGACTTTACAAGAGCATCCCTTTCTTCTCGCGCCCAAGCTATGCATTTTATACAGTGGAACCTTCAAATGCTCCTATCCGTTCTTCCCTCAAACATGCAGACACTGTAACATGAAAAATCATTCCATAAATGCTATTATTAATGCAAAATTTCCCAACAAACTCTCATGCACCCACGCCATGTACGTATTAATAAATAAACCAGTTTGAGCTCTCTCGTGTTAGAGTTAGATCAGATTAAATCATGCATTGAAGTTAGATCTAATACTAAAATATTTCTTATATCTTCTCAATTTCTAGAACTAATAAAAATATATACATAAATATTTAATCTAATAGGTCATCGTAACCACCTACTCTCTTGGTCCCTAAATATCTGTCGCTTTTATTTCCAAAAATAATTTTGACTAAATATATATTAAAAAATATTAATATTTATGGTATATAATTAGTATCATTAGAAAGATCTTTGAGTCTAGTTTTTAATAAATTTATTTGGAGATACAAATATTGCATGCATTTTTCTACAAATCGAGTCAAATTTATAGCACGTACACCAACGACGACAATTATTTAGGGACGGAATGAGTAGATCAATATATAAATAGATAGTATAAAGTTACTCCCCAGTACCATAGCAAAGCTCTTCACAAGAGCCCAGTCTGGACACAACATCTAACAATGTCCCATTCCATATACAAATTGTACCAAAGGGTTCTAGTTGTAAAACGGCGTGTTTTGGTTCGTCTCAAAATATATACACATACCTCTATAGTAGGTGAAAATCTATTTATCGCTCGCGCGGCTGGCTCGTGAACTGTCGCAGAAGCACCCCGCCCCTGTTCATCTTCTTCCCCGAGCCAGGGTAGGGGGGAGCGGCCACCGGCGAGCTAGGGAGGGGGAAGGGGTGGCCGGAAAGGGGTGGTAGGTGGGCGGAGCGGCCGCCGGCTAGGTTGCCGGCGGCCGGGGTGGTGGTCGAGGCGGCAGAGCTTTTAGGGTTCCAAGGTTGCTGAGGGTGGAGCTGGCTTCATGGCCACCGGCCCTAAAGGAGGGGGCCGGGGGCGGCGGCGGTTCGATGGTGGTGGTGGGTTGGTCGGTGGAGGGCGAGGCGGTGCTCGGCAGGCTGGGGCCAGATATTTGGTGGACGGCGGGTGGCGGCGAGGCGAGGAGAAGGCGGCGGCGGTGGACGGACGGTGCGGCGGCAGAGAGCTTAGTTAGTGTCAGCGGCGGTGGAGGACGGCAACGGAGGTGCTGGAGCCGAGGGAGGTGGAGGAAGGCGGGGGCAGAGGATGACGAGCTCTTTTGCGATGGCTCCACGGCAAATCCCAAAGAGAGATAAATAGACACCCCTCTTAATAGTACTGACAGTCTGAAACAAATGTACATTCCTGATTACCTTGACGGACCAAGCATAATTATACTGTTGGCGTTAAAAATCGGCCAGGAATCGGCCGATGATCTTCAGCGTCGGACACACGACCCGGGAGAATTTGCTTAACTCCTGTTCGGGTTATTGCCCTGGTACGGTTCACGCGGCGTGCCAGTCAATCTGACCTGTTGATTGACAAGAAAATAAACGTATTAAATTCCGGGCGTCCCGATCGGCTGGGGTTCCGATCTGTCCCGAAAAGCGTATCAGCGAATCGACCGATTTGCTATGAAGATGACCGGCTATGGATCAGCCGGTAATCACGTAATAATTGCAAAGAAAACTGCTGGAGCAACTTAAACAATTATTACAGATGCAACACTTGAAATAGATCTAATCGGCTGTTTGCTAATGAACAAGGGAAAGCGATGATAAAACCGATAGTTTCGATCTCAAGCTGGATAACTGGTGATAAAACTAGAACAATAGGTAAAACCTATAATTCTGGTAAATATCGATAACTAGTGAATAAATCTAAATGAAACAACGGCGATGCGCCCGAAGTTAAAGCTTAGATATTATTCAATAAGCGGAACCTACCAATTGGCCGGAGATCGTGTCGATACAGCCCTGCCAATCCGTATGAACTCGTGAAAGAAAAAGAAGTAATGGCGAAGTCGCCGACTTGAAAGTAAAGTACGATGAAAAAGTAGATTGTTTTGTTGATTGATTGATTGATGTCCTACAAAACCCTGACGGCTCCTATTTATACCCCAGGACTAAGACTCCTGATCGATTACGATCTGTTACAAACTTGATTTAAATAGAAAACTACTATATCTATAATATTTTCTTAAAGGAAACGGGCTCCCGCAGAATCTTCTGCCGCCATCTCCTAGCCCAATCTGGACTCTTTCCATTGCTTCACGACCGAGTCGGCATCATTCTTTGACCAATCGTTAGGTCCCCTTTGACTGGGATCCTCTGTTGGGATTCCATTGGCTTCATCCCCCTATCTATTGGCGCAAGCTGCATCGCCAATCGGCCGATTCCTAACTGTAGCCTCAATCGGCCGATTCCTACCTGTAGCCTTTAAATCTGCCACATCGGCCAGTCTCTTCCTTTCCTGACGCCGATTCAACACGTGTCAAAATCTGGCGTCAACATATACTTATTAAGTGGACTAATGCATGAAATGAAACGTGTGTCTAAGGGTGTGTTTAGATCACTTTGCTAAATTTTTTTGAAACGGAATCTTACTATTTAGGACTATTTTGAACACCATGTTGACATCAGCTGCCGATTCTTGATTGTCGCCCTCTTTGTTGTTGTTTCTCTTGGGGCGCTAGACCCAAGACCTGTCGTTCTTCTTATCCCGCACCTATTTCTGCTCTTCCTCTTGTTGTTCCCATTGGCGCAGGCGTTGGATTCTTCATTTTTGAGATTTAGACAGTCCATCAGGGCACCACCTGGGGTTTACTGGTCTGGCCGACGGTTTGGCGTGCTCCCAGTCTGGTTCCCTTCCGAGAGGGTTTTCATCTGACACCCTAGCATCAGTCATTTCTTCTAGCCGATCGTGTACGCTGGTTCTGCCCCCAAGTCGCTTCTGCTGGTTGATCCTGCCCTTCGACCGGTCATACCGGTCAACTCTGCCCCCCAACTGAACATGCACTGAAAGGCGCCGACCTTCTTGTTCGTGCCAGTTTCTGCTGATCGCTCTGATCCTCTATCTTTGGAGCGCGATCTTTTGAGCGGGCGATCGCTGCGACTTGATCTGCTGCACTCAGGGCAATTATCGGCTGATGGCAATCTGAGGTCATTTTCCCAGAAATGGATGAAAAACAGACATTGCCAATGATCTTCGTGTCGGCGTATCATCTTATCGTGGTATCTCGACCTTTCCTGCTGTCGCCGATATTTGCTGAGTAAGAATTGGGAAGTGACGGGTCTACACGATCGTTCTGATCCTTTGCCTTTGTCTTCCGTCCGTCTTTTCCCTTTAACACCGTCCACCGTGACCTGCTTTCTGGGATCCACGACGCCGCTTCTTCTAGCCGATTCCAACGTCAGCACCTTGGTTTGAAGTGAGTTTTTTCCCGTGTCAACCATGTTAGCAGGGAAAGGATGCTGATCAGTCTTCATCGGCTTTACCGGCTTCGCCTGGACTTTGAACTTGAATCTGCCCTGCTCAGTGGCCGACTGTATCTGTTGACGGAAGATTTTGCACTCATTTGTGTCATGAGATGTAGCATTGTGCCACTTGCAATATTTTATCTTTTTGAGTTGATCGGCCGAGGGAATGGTGTGGTAGGGTGAGAGCTTGATCTGCCCCTCTTGGAGGAGTAAGTCGAAGATTTTGTCGGCCTTTGATGTGTCAAAGTCGAACGCTTCTGGTTCTTTCTTTCCAAAAGGGCACGATATCGGCTTCTTCCCTTTGACCCATTCTGCTAGGCCGATTTTTTCTTCTTCCTCAGATTCAGACCCTTTCAAATTCCTCCGCTGATCAAATGGACGTACCTCCTGACCGGCCAACCGGTGAACGATCTGACTTAAGCTTTCAAATTCTTGTGAGGCGTAACTTTCCTTGATATGCGGCAGGAGGCCTTGGAAGGCGATATCGGCCAACTGGGCATCGATCAGGGCTAGGGTGTAGCATTTGTTTTTGACTTCTCTGAACCTCT
Organism: Panicum miliaceum; assembly: GCA_032594955.1. NCBI lineage: Eukaryota > Viridiplantae > Streptophyta > Magnoliopsida > Poales > Poaceae > Panicum > Panicum miliaceum. Next base: position 16,754,270 of record CM064068.1, read on the forward strand.
GTATGTAGCCAATTACTGGTTCGTTGCTCTTTTGCCTGAGGCTGGTCAAATCTGAAAGCTTCATCTCGTGTACTCCTGTGTAGAAGTACTTATGAAATTGCTTTTCTAGATCGGCCCAAGTAACGATGGAATTGGGTGGTAAAGTAGTGAACCACTGGAAGGCCGATCCAGACAGAGACGACGAGAACAGACGTACCCGCAGAGCATCTTGTGTGGCGGCTTCCCCGCACTGGATGATGAATCTATTTATGTGCTCCACGGTAGAGGTGTCGTCCAGCCCCGAAAACTTGGTAAAGTCAGGAACTTTGTACCGGTGGGGAAACGACAGTAGATCGTAGGCTGATGGGTATGGCGTCTTATACGTATAAGTTTGTACTTTCGGTTTCAACCCGAATTGGTCCTGAATTACCTCCGCTATTCTTGCCGTCCAATCCACTTGCTGCTGATGAACAGCTGGTCGGGGTGCCGGCATATGTTGGTGGACCGGCGGCGGTACGGCCGGGTGATGGATCGAAACGTGTGGCAGATTCTGCTGCATCGTGGCCGTCTGAGCAGTTGATAGTTGATGGCAAAGCGAATCCGCCGCCCCATCATACATAGTCATCGGCGCGGTGCTTCTGAGTGCTTCTGCGGCATCTGCCCCCCTGCCGATTTCTGACGTGGCCGGTTGATACTGAGGGACCGTCGGCCGAACGGCCGAATGGAACGGCGCCTGGATCAGATAGCTCCCATGTCCGGTTGATTGATCAGGAAAAGCCGTCATTGCTGGTGCCCCCCAAGGTACTGAGTTTGAGGGCAGCGATTGCACAGAAGCGATCTGGACAGGCTGAAGCGGCGCTTGCGATCGAAAACATGGTGCACCGTTATACCCTGGAGGCATTGAAGGCAATGAAGTGTTGTATCCTTTGTGTTGCGTCGACATCAGCTGAGGAGCCGAGTGGGACGTGCCTGGTAAGCTTCTGGCTGGAGGTACAATAGGTGGGGCGTATGCTGGCCCCTGATATCCCTGAGCTGCTCCGCTGACCAGAGAACTGATGACGGCGTTATACACCGTGTTGGTCATTACTGAGGATTGGTCGATGAAAGCCTGATAAACGGACTGTTGGATCATATCGGATATCTTGCCCGAATCCTCAGCGATGGTGATATGGCGGGGAACCGGAAGAGGAGCTTTCTTGATCGCTTCCCCGCTTCTGGTACGACTGAAAGATTGCAGATACATCCTTTTGTAGTCCTCTAGATGTTTTGCCAGTTCCTCTTTCTGGTCATCCTTGAGATCTGCTTCCGTGACCTCGATGATGTTGTTCTTAGAGACTTCGGTGGTCTTTGACATATTGGATCTTGAGGTGGTCCCACCGGGCGTGCCAAAAGTGTGTTGGCGCTAAAAATCGGCCAAGAATCGGCCGATGATCTTCAGCGTCGGACACACGACCCGGGAGAATCTGCTTAACTCCTGTTCGGGTTATTTCCCTGGTGCGGTTCGCGTGGCGTGCCAGTCAATCTGACCTGTTGATTGACAAGGAAATAAACGTATTAAATTCCGGGCGTCCCAATCGGCTGGGGTTCCGATCTGTCCCGAAAAGCGTATCAGCGAATTGGCTGATTTGCTATGAAGATGACCGGCTATGGATCAGCCGATAATCATGTAATAATTGCAAAGAAAACTGTTGGAGCAACTTAAACAATTATTACAGATGCAACACTTGAAATAGATCTAATCGGCTGTATGATAATGAACAAGGGAAAGCGATGATAAAGCCGATAGTTTTGATCTCAAGCTGGATAACTGGTGATAATCACTGTTGCAAATTATGGATTAAGTAGGCTCATTAGATTCGTCTTGCGATTTACAATCCATCTGTGCAATTGGTTTTTCTTTTTACCCACACTTAATATTCGATGCATGTGTCCAAATATTTGATGTGACGTTTTTAGCCAAAATTTTTTAGATCTAAACGAGACCTAGCTATATAGTACCCAAACAAGTGCGTCGCGAAGCACGGTGATCATGACAGCATCTCATTCGGTTCATTAACTAGTCAAATTATTAATTAATGAGAAGTGAAGTCCACTGCTCGAGCATGTCATGACACCCCCAACATCTAATGCTGAACGCGGTGCTGTAAGGCCAAACGATTACAGGGATCGGATCTATGGTTAGGTGTGGTAGGTATATATTATAGGCAACCATATACTACGTTGACACGGGCCACCATCTGCAAGCAAGCACTGCTACCCCTGTGGGTTTGGTGTGGTAGTAGTTCTGCGTTGCTGTCAAGGCCGTTCGGCCAGCATTGGGAAAAGAGTAGTGAGATGTGTTGCGAAAAATATTCTGCCATGGCACATCGCTCTCTCTCAAGAGGTTCCAATTTTTCGTCAATGGATCTCAGCCAATGTAACAAAGTTTCGCTTTGAAAAATTTTCTGGACTTGACCGTGCCAATTTTTGGTGGACGACGTGCACTTGACCTGAGAGCCACACGCCTGATGAGTGAAAGGGTGCTCAGTTAGGCTCACTACCAGAATCTGTGAAACTACCTCGTCTCTGCTGAGGGCCGGCTCATGGTTTTCAAGGGCTCCAAGGCCAGCCAGACACTTTGGCCGTTTAGGCCAACTATTTTTTATTTGAGACCATAATTAAAAGGAAGATTGAAATTCTATATGTAATTCATGAAAAATAATACAATAAATACATTGAATTAGAAATTTATAAATTATAGCCCTAGCAATTAAATAAATAAGAACCTCCTAGCGCTATTGCAAGTATGCAACTTTACGGCTACAATTGAACTTACCTGCAACCTGCTAGAGCACTAGTGGCTGCTAGCGCCTAGGCAGCAGATGCGCGCGCGGGCCGCGGTGCCGCCGCGCCGACCGGCGTGCGTGTGCCGGTGCCAGTGCCGGTGTGCGTGAGTGCATCACAGTTGCAGCGTCTCCGCCGGACCTGGGTGTAAGCAGATGAAAACGAACGTTGCCGAAGGGCGGAATGGCGCAAGTCGCGACGCGGAAGGACGGAAGACCTGCGTGTCTGCGTGTCTGGTTGTGTGCCTGGGCCTGGCTCCGGCTATCTGCTCGTATACTCCAAGTTGGGTCAAGTATTACCAACTACTACATACTAGATCTTACTACATACTAGATCTTAGGCCCCCCTACTCCGTGGGCCCCGGGCCGTCGCCCTGCCTACCCTCCCCTTAAGCCGGCCCTGTCTCCGCTATTGACCTGGCCTTCGGAGCCTCCTTTTGCTACAGCGACATGAAATTGGAGATAATGCAACATCTTTCCCTTTTAGCCTCGCTTTTGCTGCGTTTTGCCCCTCACGGCGCTTCTCTTTGCTTACAGTTTTCTCTTCAATGTTATGGTTGGATGATGAAGTATATGCTCCTTATTCTGAAATCTTCTTCCTTCTATTCTTGGAGCCCTTTTACAGCGCGCAATAATGCCACTTAGTAGTATATAGTAGTATATGGTATAGAGAAGATCTAACTGTCCATCACAAAGAGCAATATAGTAATTATTAACTTAATATTAATTGAGGTTTAAATTTTTGATTTTTGTGTTCTGAATCCCCGTCCGTCTCTGCCGAGATCCTCTGCCGAATCATCCGCAGGCCGTCCTCTTCTAGCGCCACCAGCTTTCCACGTCACGCGTCTGTCCCGCTCCTAGCCGGCTGCCGCGCACATGGCGCACGCGCTACCCCAGGTCCCCGCTAGCGGCCGGCCGCCACCGGCCCCTGTTGCGCGCGCCATCGCACGTCCCCGTCCCTGGCCGGCGGCTGTGGGCGCCGCCGCGGGATGTCGGTGCTGGTCGGGTGATGCGCGGGGCACCTAGGGGGTGATTGGTTCCCTGCATTTCTGGGAACCAGGCCCGCCGGATGCAGAGAAGCATTGATTGGTTGCCTGGAGGAGGTGCTCGGCCTAGCTCCGCTCGTGCAAAAGCGGCACCACAGCCTGGCTCGCGGGATACGGGAAATTTGCTTGTTTCTCCCGAGCCTGGCCGGCGCGGTGCAAGGTGAGTTCTCGACAAGCGCGCGGACAGGTAAAAAGCAGCTGCATGAGCTAAACTGTGCAAGAACCAAACAATTTCGCTCGGTGGCCTGGCTGCGTGAAAACCGAAACCAAACAAAGGCCCTGCTCCGAGAACTAGCCCTTGGCCTAATTTAAGAACTAAAGTTTAGCTCTTAAATTAGCCATCTAAAGTTTAGTGCATAGAGTTATTTGGATCTATGGGCTAATTTACTTTTTAAATGCATATATTCTAATCATTGACTCTAACTTACATGCACCATAGGTGGGGGAGAGTGACTTTTTATGGGGCCCACACCGAAATAGCCCGGATAAGCACCTCTTGGAGGGGCTAAAATTTTGGAGAAGGCTAATTCACTTTAGCCCCAAATAGTCCCACTTATTTGGCTCTTAGGTCTATTTGAGGGCCAAAATGGAGGGGCTAAATTTTAGCCCAATAATCCAAACAGTGAAACAGACCCAACGGCCTCTTGCACCTCGGAAGCCTGGCCGGCAGGAACCTGCATTGCTGCATTGCTAGTACGAGCCAGGCTGCTGCGGGAGGGAAACCCATCAGACCCCTAGTGTCTCTATTTTCTTTTGTCTGAATCCTCAAGTTCAGACACTGTTAATTTTTGTTTTTGCCTGTACACTTGACAAAAAATCCGAACTAGTATTCAGAGACATTACCTTGGTTACACATTGTTGGTGTTGTGGAACAAAGTTTTGAAGTTTGAAGCTTTCAAAAGTTTGGTCAAAGTTTGTGGAATAACACAAAAATCTGCAGTCTGAACCTTGTTGAACCGGTGCATTGGACCAAGGTTTAACCTAGTTTTTCTTTTTAATCACGAATCTAATCACCCAACGTTGAATACAAATCTTGTAGCCCTTGTTTTCTCCTTTACGTTGGTGGTGATGTGGATCAGAGACTCGAATTTTAAGTGTTCTGAAAGTGATGAAAATTGAGGAATGTCAGCAAGTCTGAAAACAATAAAAGTTTCATTGTTGTTTTTTGACCCGATTTTGAACTGGTTGGTCCCAAAATCCATGCTTCAAATCAACAAATATGAAATACAAAATTTAGAGCTCTATCCACCCTTTACAAACTGCAGTTAAGCTCTTTGATGAGATACTGTTTGAGATCGAGGGAGAAATCTAAAAAAAGTCGCAGTTTTAGGCGGCAATTAACCTGAAATGTGAACCAAACTCGTTGCATCGGCCGGACTTTGACTGTCCTGGTCTCCAAATCCTTTGCTCGAATCACAAAACTTTAAGTACAAGAATTGCATCCCCAGAATCCATCTACAGTTCCTAGTTTAATTTTTAGACACTCTTGAATATGAAATCTTGAGAAAAATCGAGTTGAACTCGCTCAGGAGAACTGAATCAGCCTTCTTCCTCCGTGCTGAGAGCTTTAGAACCACACGGTCGTGCTCCGGCCATCACCCAGCTCCGTCTATGGCCGTGCAAGCTCGCCTGTACCCAGCTACAACCGGCATCTAGACGCCTTCCTAGCCGGGTCCGTCCGCTGCTCATGCTTAGGCTGCCTGCACTGGCTACGGGATGGCGTCCGCTATCCCTCCCTCCAGTACGGGATAGCGGAAAAATCCACTGCACCAGCATCCACTAAACGGAACGCTATGGTAGCAGATCGCCTCCCTTCCGCCAAATCTAGCGGGATAGCGGGGTCCCACTATCCTCCGCGCTGGCCCCACCGAAGGGCGCGGCCTTTGCTGCCCCGCTCGCGAGAGACAGGAGGAGGAGGAGACGGGTCGCCGCCGCCGCGCTCGAGCTTGAGCTCGAGCTCGCGCAGATCCAGGGACGGAGCAGCCGAGCTTGGATCCGGAGGAGAAAAAATGAGGGAGAGGGAGAGGAAGGGGAAGCCATCGCCGCTCCGTGTCCTCGCCGCGGCCCTGCGTCCTTGCCGCCGCTGCTGGAGGCCGTCGCCACGGCCCCACTCACGCTCAGCAGCAGCAACGCCGCTGGGGAGCGAAGCGCTGTGCCGAGGAGGGAGGCTGGCCGACGCCAGATCCGGCAGCAGCTCCTCGCCCCGGCCCTTGATGCGCCGTGGCCCTCGAGGAGGGAAGAGGAGGAAGGAGGAGGGAGGAGGGGGCGCCGATGGTGGCGGCGGACCCGGAGAGAGGGGGGAGGAGGAGGGAGGAGCCGTGGGGGCTGGGGGCTGAGGAGGAAGGAGGCGGCGTGGAGGAGGAGGGAGGTGTGGAGGGAGAGGGCGAGCAAGAGAGAGAGCAGGGGAGGCGGAGTGGAAAAGAAAAGGAGAGAAGAAAAAAGAGAGAAAAAAATGAGATGGTAGTTGAAGATGGTTGAATAAAATATGTGGTATTTGGTATGGAGTATGAGATATAGAGGATGACGGGTGCAGGAGAACTGAGTATAAAGGTGAGAATCTCGCTGACCAGATGTTGACGCAAAATCTTGACGATGACAGACCCTGCGTCAACCCACACGAGGACCCGGGAGCCTCTTGCTTCACTCCTGCGTGACGCCCAAATTGGCGCACGTGGTGTGCGCGGCGTGCTAGTCAGTTTGATCCTGCAACTGACAAGGTGAAGATATTTCCTTCGAAGTTTATGGCGATCGACCGATCAGGCTGATGCGGTCCAGACACCAGCAGCGGTAATGATATGGCAAAGTAAAGCATAACAAGTGAATAATCGGCCATGAGGCCGATTACAGCATTCTGATGAGCATGAGGCTCATCGGTCATTCAGACCAGATCTGCATGATTGATCATAATAAAGTATAAAAAGCTATTGGCTAGAAAGACGATAAGAAACAGGGCGCCGATGGGTTCCCGATCCATCATAGGTAGGGCCGTAAGCCAATGCAGTTTCGACTAGCATTATCACCAGTGTTTCTAGATGAAACGACAGCGATGCACCCGGAAGTTGCAATCTAGAAACGCTGTCGATAAGATGCTAATCTAGACTTCATCAGCCGACAGATCTATGCACGATAGAATTTGATCCCAACAACACTTGAGAAGCAGCCGAGATTAAGATGCAACAGGCTATTAAAAGATCTATCATCTATTTCAACATGATAAAAGCTAATTAAAGTAATCTAGCAGCAAGACGATAGATTAAACAAATATGAGCCAATACGATCTTAATCAAGGCAGGATAACTGGTGAGTACCGTAGATCAAGACAGAGGCGACGCATCGTAGGTCGAAGATCCAAGGTGCTCGATAACTTGGTGGGACTTTAGACTTACCCCTTCGCCGGAGATCAAAGCGATGCAACCCAACATCAGGTGCCAAGTTCCGCCGATAACTATAGTGAAAACATAAAAGAAAAAGTGTGGCGATGCGCCGAGTGTATTGATCGAGAGATGAGTCTGATTACAAGCCCGTAGGCTGGTATTTATAGGCTACGCTAACAAACCCTAATCGATGATAACATTACTTGACTAACAAGAAATATTTAAACAGACTAATATTAAGATACATGGACTCTGATTTCCTTTCTGTAGAATCCTTGCTAACCAAGCTTCCTGCCATCCGTCCATGCAGAGATCGACCACCATGCGTGATTAACCAGACTCCTTGCACGCAACGTAGACTAGCACCCTTGCCGTAGCCTTTCCTTATTTTATTCCAATGCTTCCTTTATTCTATCCTTCTTTCCTTGCTTGATCAATCTGATGAAGCTAAATCAATATTTAAATAAACCTCCTAGAGTCGGGCATGAGCATTAGATTTCAACACCCTCTGGATAAGTCAAACTTATGAATCATCGGCGTGCATATTCGCTCGGCGCATGTGATACCTGCCGATGTACGCTAGTAATCCATGATCTCCATACTTCGGATTACATCGGATTTACTGACAAAATCCGGTATCAACACCAGGATGAAATATTCCTTTTAGAGGATGAATTTAGAGTATGACGAGTGTGGACAGCCTTAACCACGCATGACACCCAGCTCCTCCTCCCTCTCTTTTTTGTCTCTATTCTTCTTCCTTAGCTTAACAGAGTGGCTGCCAGAGCTCTCCGCCCAAGTCCTTCGGCCTCACCTCCATCATCGGTCCATAAAAAACAAATTGTTGTCACCAGGACCTTCCCCACCTCCTAGCTTCTTTCCCCACCTAATCTCATCCTGCGCCCCCAATCATTGCTTGTCCCGGCAGCAAGCAGTGGGCGCCTCCCCGAGCTATCTTCATATTAGAGTATATATTAGGGATATGTTTATAATAGGTAGATTAAGATTGTATCTAGATCCTACCATATCTGCAGTAGAGACCCCTTGCCCTACAAGTCATGTACCTATATATACCGGCGTAAACCTCAATGCAATACAATCCATTATACACTAATTCTGTTATTCTACATAGTATCACCAGTTTAGGTTTAGATCCTAGGCCACAAGCCCTAATTTTCCGCTGCTCGTTGCGCCCATGTTCTTCCAGCTCCACCGGCCGTCTCCCCATGGCGTGCATCTTGTGCACCCCCTCGATGGCCCCCTAGCGCGCCCCAGGGGAGGTCAACCCCGGGGAGGTCACCCTTGACCTCCACCGGGGGCCGCACCCTCCAAAGTCCGGTGGCCGATCGAATCGATCCGCCACTGCACCGCTTTCGTTAGGTAGCAAAAGATCGTGATGACTCACCTGGGTGTGATCGTATATGAGCTAGCTCGGCCCTCCCCTTTGTCGCTTCCCCGACAGAATCCACCGCCCCAAGCTGTGAGTGGGGCTGCGCCCCCCTCTTCTCTGGCTCCTCATCGTCGGCGGCTTGGGTCCGCCCTTTTCACCCCAGCCGGTTCTACCCCCCTGTTCTCCGGCTCCTCATCGCCGGCGGCTTGGGTCCGCCCTGTGCGCCCCAGTAGGAGGCTCCGCCCTTCATGCGCGTGGCTCCTCCCTGATGGTATCCGCCACCGGTGGACCGGCTCCGGCCCGCTCGTCTCCGCGGCAGGTTCCACCCCGCCTGTCTTCGTCACCTCCCGCCAGGCCACCCCCTCGGCCCTCTCTCTCCCTCTGGCTCTATCCCTCTCTCTTGCTACAACTATTGACCGTAGTGGGAAGAGAAGGAAAGAGATAAGAGGGTGAGGGCATGTGCTAGGCACACTTGAAGGTTCTCCACGAGATGCTTCTGCTGTATCCTTTTTTTAGGCTTTTCCCATTAGCTATTGGGTTTGAGTTGCCCATCGCCTCGTCGACCTCGCGCACCTCTACCTCGAGATTGCTGCTGGCTCTTCTCGTCAACTTGTGTGACTTGGCCTGCCGTGCGGTGCACGTATTAGCGCCCCTCTCGTGGCGCCGTCAGGCCACCTTCGCCTGCACAGTCTCTACGTCGGTCGTCCCCGATAGTGCTGCCACAACTTGGATCCATGCGGCATCGTCATCTGTTGTTCCGTAGGTGCGCCCTTTGTCTGATCTGTGCACAGTTGCAGTATGTGCGAATTTGGGAGGGTTGTCCTAAGTACACATGCACCTCCACCGACATGAGGGTTGCGGTTGCATCACCTCTTCGGGCAGTAGCACTGCCTTCCCTAGTCCTCCTCGCCATTGCATCTACATCGCCGTCGACTATATCCTTGACCGTGTCCGTGTCATCTTCCTCGACAACATCTGCGACCACGTCCACGACTACGTCATTGTGCGCATTGCACATATGGTCTTCATCAATCCAATCGAGCATTGCACCATCTTCTTCGAGCACCGCTGCCGCTACCCACGGATTGTTCGGCCCTACCGTAGACCGCCCACCTCCCCTCTCCTACTCGTTTCATCTAGCACAACCTGATCGCCCGCGTCGCCGTCTCTTCCCCTACTACATCGTCTACTCCAACAAGCAGTCTGCATCGACATCTTCGGCCCCTTCGTTCTTCTGCGCTTGTGAGAGCCATGGAGGCCTTCTTTGCTGGCCCCTCAGACAATAGCGTGTCTTGTTGTGCCCTCTACCTTGCTTGTCCAGTATTGGCAACATCGGTGTGTGCCTTCATCCTCGACGCGTTCTTGGGTCTGGCAAACCCGGCGCACGCGTCGCCATGGCTGCCTTGACCTAGTCCTCGGTGTCGATCCCCCTCCCTAATGACTACCTCAACACATCACCATTTTGTATACGATGCTTTCTCTTATGCGCCACCACCTCTGACGCCCACCGTGGTGCGCCCACAGCTTCATGAGCGGCTACCTCAACTTCAGCATCCTCGACTGCTTCGATGACCACGGCTACCCTACGCATGGCATCCACGACCATGGCTAATCACCCTCATCTCGGCTACCTCGACATCGGCACAAAGGTCTATCATCAGCATGAGGATTCGCCAGTTTTCTCCAGTCACAACATTCGTACTTCTTCTCCAGTCTCACCGCCTGCAATACTCCCACTATGACTGCGGAGGAATATTAGAGTATATTAGCTATATCTCTATAATAGGTAGATTAGGATTGTATCCGGATGCTACCATATCTGTAGTAGAGGCCCCTTGGCCTACAAGTTATGTACCCCTATATATATAATGGCCTAAACCTCAATGCAATACAATCTATTATACACCAATTCTATTATTCTACACTTCCCGTCCTGAGGCAAGCATCGTCGGTCTCCCTGGGGGCACGTCAGGCACGGAGCTCGGGAACCCTAGCTGCCTGGCTAGGACACAGATGAGGAAGAAGTGAACGGATGAGGTAGAAATGAAAATGAAAAAAATGAGAGGAAGATAATAGAAAGTAAAGTGGATCCTTATGTTCCTAAAGTCTTTTCCGATAATACCCTAATACCATCTATACTACCCACTTATACTACTCATAGTATCAATAAACTTATTAGTATACAATTAATTTAGACCATCCAATATTTATATACTAGTCCTTTTCAAATACTAGTATAAGGTAGTATTGTGTATCGTAAAAGAGCTCTCTTCTTGCTACCCTCTTCAAGGACTCTATGCCATTTAGGCTGATCTCTGATATCTCTCCATAAATACTCTAAAGTGAAAGGTTTCTGCTTATTTTGGACTCTGTACCGGTTACGGGTTGTCTCCATTATCATATCATCGTAATACCCAGTAGTGAAGGGATTTAGAATACAACCCACAGAACTTAGCGACCTCTCTGTTAACATTATCCCAATGTGTCCTGCATTTCTTGGGTGTTCTATTGTCCTTTTGTGCCCACCCCTAGGTATATTGTTGTTAAACTCTGCAGCTACATCCCTCCAATAGTGTATGATTTCTTGTCATTGCCTTTGATGGGACCAACCGAGTTGTTCAACTAAGAACTCATTAGCCGTATATTGTCATCTTCTGTCAAATTAATGCGCGTGCCTTTTCTTCCTTCATTACTGCTATCACTTAACTCTTCAATGTTATCCGTTTCTTTCTGTTTCTGACTTGTAGGGCATGGAGAAGCTCCGATCCATGGGAAGAACTGTTGGCCGCAGCCCAACTAGAATTACCATATTGCATCGCAAATAGTGATCGATTGGCTGCAAATCCACACACTTGATTTGGTAAGTGCACTGAATTTTCTTGGCAACTTGATAGCTTGTTGGAGTACTTTGCATCCAATATCCATAATTCTGAGCACCTTGAAAAATTGGAGGGTGGCCATATGACTGATAGTTTGGAGGACCAAAAGGTTGGTAATTCTGGAGGTAATTAGGTGTCTTGTATTGGGAGAAGTTTGTGGGAAATTGGTTAGGAGGGGAGTTTTGGCTATCACTCTCTGCTGTTTGGCAAAAGCATCATCACCTGGGACTCCGTCAGCAGAAGAGAGGCAAACTTACGACGCTCTGACTTCTGAGTGAGAGGTGGCTTGGAAGATGATCTTGATGCAATGAGCTTAGCATGAACCTGCGCCAAAACAGCCATCCTCAGTGAGGTCGCCGGGCACCACCTCCTTCAGCTCCATAAAGAAGGCATCATATCTTCAAGAACTGTAGCAGGCAGGAAAATAAAATGAAAGAGCTTACAGCACCTTAACTGTCAGGGTTTGTAGGAAGCAAGGGAATGAATGAACGACACAACAGAAATCAAATCCATGGGGCGCTGAATGTTGGGCAAGAGGCCAGCGGATCGGTGAAATTCTGTGCAAGGTTGTGGGTCATCTCCTTTAGATTTTAGCTCTGCGAAGAACACCCCATCTGCTAAATAATTTAATTTATTAAAATCAGAAAAAAGATCCTCACTGCCGGTCACAAGAAAAAAACGCATGTCCCTATCCAATATACAATCAGTCATTCTCTTAGCACACTAATTACCATCACACTACACTCTCCACCAATTCCAAAAACTTACCGGAGGGAGCGCGGCAACTTCAACCAAATCCAATTAGAAATGGCGCGACACACTGGATCTATCGCGCAACACAATGCTAGAGGTGATTGGGGATGCAGCCCTAGTAGAGATGCTAGAGGCAGACCGGGAGCGTCCTGCTCTTGCCATAGACCTTGCCGCCTACTATCTGACAACGCGGCAACCAGTGGCGGATGCAGAAATTTATTGGAGGGGGGGGGGGGGGGGGGGGGGGGGCTGAGTTCCTTCTTCCTCTCTATATCTCCATTTTTCTCCCTTCCTTCCCTCTTTTTTCTCTCCATTCCTTCCCATATCTCCATTGATGCAGCAGCTCTGGGGGGGGCTCCAGCCCGCCTGCATCACCCCCCTGGCGGCAACTGCAAATCATGCCCATATGCCCCAAAGCTGATTCTGCGAGCAACCTGAAGTTTTGAAACTTACGGTCGATCACGTGTCCCACCTGATACCCTTATCTTCTCCTAGCATTAGTGAGACTTATCCATTTCTCACTTCCAACTTTACGATTTCGCTTCTCCGCCCACTGGCCATGAGAGCAGCTCAGGAGAGTTCAGGACCCGCCCCCATGCCTCCAGCCTTGCCGCCGGGAGGCGCTCCTAGCACCCTGGTTTCGCGCACCCTGCCGCGGCCCCGAGTATCAAGCTTGGTGTCATTCAGCTATGGCAGACGGAGGGCGGCGCGCTGTCCCCGCGCGGCAAGGAGGTCCGCATCCTCTAGAGTGGCAACGGCGAGGAAGGAGCACGCACCCTCAAAGTCGTGCACGGGCCTACCACGAGCAACTGCTACCGCCGGCGAGCAAGGGGAGCGAGGAGGGAGTGGCAGTAGGCCCCAGCGAGCTCTTTTGTGCTGGATCCACGCGCGGCTGTGGAGCGCGGTGGCGAGCCCCGTCGAGCTCCGGTCGTCCGCATTTTTTTTTTCTGTTTTTCCTTTTCTTTTGTTTAGTTATTATTATTGTGGCTATAACATTCGTTCTCCATTCTTTATCTAAAACTTTTATTCTCAATTTTTTCATTACAAATTTTTTTCTCCAACTTTATCTTTATTGATTTTTGTTCATACTTTTTTCTTCCAAAATTTCCCCCCTTTGCCAAAGTTTTTTTTCTCTTAAGTTTTGTTCTCGATTTTTTATTTCAATTTTCCTGATGACTTGTTTAAAAATTTTGCATCACTTTTTCTTATGAAGATTTTTCGATTTCTTTTTGCTTTGTTTCAAATTTTCAGCATAATTTTTTGTATCTAAAAATTTCTGTCTAGTTTTATGTTGCTTAACATTTTTTTTCATGTAAATTTTGCTTGAAATAAATGTGTCGCTGTATGAACCAAGATGATAATGGTTTTGGGTGGGAGCACATGTTACACTCGAAGAGAGTACGGTGTGGAATCCAAAAAGAGAATGAGGCACACGGATGTAAAACCAAAAGGAAAGGAAACATTGATGGAAATCGACCGCAATTTTTGCATTTTACGGGTGACCGTAAACTTGTTTTGCCCCCATATGCTCGTTGTCGACATAGACAGATGTACGTGGGGGCAAAGTTCCCGGCCCTCAAGTTTGCAGGACTCACCACCCACCATTGCCTTCACAACATCACCTCACCGCCATCACATCCCTATGACACCAGCAAATTAAAGCGCAAGACCGGCGTGCTCAGTGCTCTAGGAGGCGGTGGTCGAGTAGAACCTCGTGAGGAGATGGAACAGGGAGCCATGATAATGGCCAGATGGGGGAGCTAGTAGAGGCCGCCATGGGTGGAGGTGCTGGAATTTTGGTCTTAGTCCATTAGAAAATTCAGAAATTCCTAATAAATCTTGAAGGCCAACATATGCATGCGGAATTGGTGCAAACCTTTAGTCCCTCCTTGCTAGTGGAGGGGTAGGATGAACAATATCAATATGGACATTGTTTCTACTCCAAGTTATGTGATTGGGGATAGAAGGAAAGCACCACGCGCGCGCGCACCACATCGGGTGGGGTGATGGGGAGCGACTTCCATTTACAGTTGTATTTTTTGGTGACTTGGGAAATATGTCTGCAAGATATGGAAACCTAATCAGTTTAGATCAGGTGATGTGAGAACGTGCAGGTGCAGCTCCCCTGTACATACGACCCATCAACCTCCACCAAAAAACATCCAATCGAGCTAGCATTTTGCCTCTTCTCGCTATTGCACCGCCACCATAGTCTTCTCCATCCCGAGTGCCGGCGTGCATTGGTGAAAAGGAGAGCTGGTCTTCCAAACCCTTCATCTTTGAGATCCTGCACCAGGAGAAGGCAAATAAGTATTTTGGGAAGCACTCCGCGTGACTGCTCAAGGTCTTCACCACGACGCGTCTTCCAATCAACTCTTCCGCCACACGGGCTAGCCGCCTTCATCGTCAACAACTGCAGTGGTTAGTCATCGTCAACACATCTGCTCAAATCATGGCTTCCTCATCTTCAAATGCTTAGTACATATACTGTGGTCTGATCTGTTCTATAAACATATATCATGAGATCATGGTTATGGTGTTGATGCTTTCTGGTATGTTTGATCTATGCATGCTAGTTCTTGTGCTTGTCATGATTTATCCTGGTTATGCTGTTGATGCTTTGTAGTATGTTGGATTGATGCATGCTGGCTCTTTTGCTTGTCATGATTTATTTCTTTTTGGAATTTAATATAGTGATTGTCTAATTACTAAAGAATCTAAAAACCTTATATTAGACAATCGGTTGATTTTGCAATGGCTAGATTTGTTGATGCACTATGGGTGAAAAAAATTTCTGGTGTGTGCACTTTAAGAGATGGCAAGGCAAGGTTCATCTCTGGCTTACTGTAATGTATGCATGGGAAGCGAGACTTGGCATAGCATCAGTTGAAAATTCTCCTAAGGAGAGGAAGTAGTTCATGGATACCAACAATCGCTTCATGGACTGCGTTTGAAGTGTTCTTGCTGATCATTTGACGAATGTGTATATGCGCATAATAGATGCAAAAGAGCTGTGGGATGTATTGGTTGCAAAGTATGATGCAATAGATGCGGGCTGTGAATTGGATACCATGGAGAGCTTTCATGACTTCAGGATGGCGAATTACTGTTCAGTGGTAGAATAGGCTCATGAGATACATATTCTTATGAGGGAATCCAAACTCCTAAAGTGTCCTTTACCTAACAAGTTTTTGGCTGGGTGTATGATTGCAAAACTTCCCTCCTCATGGAGGAATTTTGCCACTACTCTAAAACACAAGAGATAGGAAATATCAGTTGAAAATCTGATAACATCTATTGATGTTGAGGAGAAGGCTCGGGCTAAGGATGCTACTGAGAAAGGAGGTGAGGGCCAGTCTAGGACCAACATGGTGCAGAAGAACTACCCACGGTAATAACAAAGGAAACAATAAGCCTATCAAGACTACTACCTTCAAGAAGAAGAAGACTAAAGCTACAGGGGCTTGCTACACGTCCAATTGTTTGAGACACATCGCAAAAGGACTATCCAAATTGTGCTGATTCAAAGGAGAAGGCTAGCAATGGATTTGGATCCAATGCAGTCAACATGGTGATCGTAATCAACACTAGAGATAGGTATGCTAATTTACCTACTATTTTTTAGTATTTTAATCTACTAGTTTGTGTCTTGATATGAGTGCTAATGTTCATGTGTGTGCTGACATCTCTATGTTTTCTTCTTATCAGGTCACTCAGGGTTCTTCCATCCTGATGGGGAATGAGTCACATGCCTTTGTTCAAGGTATTGTTACGGTAGATCTGAAGTTTACTTCAGGAAAGATCATGCAACTGAACAACGTACATCATGTCCCTTCTATCAACAAGAATCACCTGAGCGGCTCCCTTCTGTAGTAAGTCAGTGAATCATATTTGTGGTGACGTTAATGATGATGCGATGTTTGGTATTCTCCTTTATGTCGCATTAATTTTGGCTTAATACCTCGACTTTCCAGCGTGTGTTTAATTCCGAATTTCACAATTGCCAAGGTTCTAAGTGTCATAGGTATGTGCAATATAATCGAGGCAATCTCGAAAACCTCACAAGTCAGCTAGAGAGGAACTTGGCACCTCATACATTCTAATATCTGTGATATGAATGGTGTGTTGACAAAAGATGAAAAAAATATTTCATGACATTAATTGATGAAGCAGCTATATTTTGCTATGTTTATTTATTGCAAACTAAGGATGAAGCGTTAGACTAGTTTAAAATCAGGCAAATTCCCTCAATGCCATTGAAAATTTAACTCATCCCTTCAATACCACTGGACCCACATGTCATAGACAAAAAAATCCCCTCAATGCCATCAGATGGCATACAAGGGATGAGTTAAATTTTCAATAGAGGGAATTTATCCTTTAAAATCTGTAAATCTGGAGTTGAGAATCAACTAGTGAGAATGATTAAAGGCCTAAGATCTCATTGTGGTCAGGAGTCTTTAATGAATTCTGTAAGGAACATGGCATATTCATGAGAGGACGCCTCCTTATTCACCCAAATTAAATGGGGTTGCGGAGAGGAAAGCCGCACTCTGACTATGTTGGTTACTGCCATCTTAGACACTGCTGGTTTATCTAAGGCATGATGGGACGGTTTGTCACGGATAGATCCCCAGGTGCCCGTAAGTGTTGACGCCAGATTTTGACACGTGTTGGATCGGCGTCAGGGAGAGAAGATTGGCCGATGCGGCAGATTGAAAGGCTACAATAAGGAATTGGCCGATTGAGGTAACAGTTGAAAATCGGCAGATTTGTGATGTAGCTTGCGCCAACAGGATGGAACCACTTCGGAGGGTCCCGGTCAAAAGTTGGTCAACAGAGCAACACTAAGCCGGTCAGAAAGCAATTGAAAAAAAATCCTGATTGGATTAGAAAACGGCGGCGGAAGATTCTGCGGGAGTTCGTTTCCTTTAAAAAAGATATTATAGATATAGTATTTTTCCTATTTTTAAATAAGGTTGTAACAAGTCGTAATCGACCAGGAGTCCTAGTCTTAGGGTATAAATAGGAGTCGTCAGGGCTTTGTAAAGAAAAAAACACATCAATCAACAACAACACTTCTACTTTTTCCAGCAATTTACTTTCAAGTCGGCGACTTCGCCAATACATTTTCTTCTTTCACGAGTTCGTACGAATTGGCAGGGCTGCATCAACTTGATCTCCGGCCAATTGGTAGGTTCTGCTTATCGAGTAATATCCAAGCTTTAACTACGGGCGCATCGCTGTGGTTTCGTTTGGATTTATTCACTACTTATCGATATTTACTAGAATTGCAAGTTTTACCTGTTGTTCTAGTATTATCACCAGTTATCCAGCTTGAGATCAGAGTAATCGGCTTCGTCATCATTCTCCTTCGATTTGTCATCTTACAGCCGATTAGATCTATTTCAAGTGTTGCATCCGTAATTATTGTTTAGATTGCTCCAGTAGTCTTCTTTACAATTATTACACGTTTATCGGCTGACCTATAGCCGATCATCTTTACAGCAAATCGGCCGATTCGCCGACGCGCTCCTCAGGACAGATCGGAACTCCAACAGATCGAAGCGCCTGGAATTTAATACTCTTATTTCCTTGTCAATCAACAGGTCAGATTGACTGGCACGCCGCGCGAACCGCACAAGGGCGATAACCCGAACAGGAGCTAAGCAGATTCTCTCGGGTCGTGTGTCCGATGCTGAAGACCATCGGCCGATTCCTGTCTGGCCGATTTTAGCGCCAACACACTTTTGGCGCGCCTGGTGGGACACAACTTCAAGATCCGATATGTTGAAGAACGCGGAAATGTCCGACGGCAACATCATTGAGGTCACAGAAGCGGATCTCAAGGACGACCAGAGGGAAGAGTTAGCTAAACATCTAGAAGATTACAAGAAGATGTATTTGCAGTCGTTCAGTCATACCAGAAGCGGGGAGGCTGTCAAGAAAACTCCTATTCCAGTTCCCCGCCACATCACCATTACTGAGGATTCGGGCAAGATGTCCGATATGATCCAACAGTCCGTCTATCAGGCGTTCATCGACCAGTCCTCGGTGATGACCAACACGGTGTACAACGCCGTCATCAGCTCTCTGGCCAGCGGAGGAGTTCAAGGCTATCAGGAGCTGGCGTATGCCCCGCCGATTACGCTTCCGACTAGAAGCTTACCAAGCATGTCCCAATCGGCTCTTCAGCCGATATTGACGCAACGCGAGGGGTACAACACTCCGTTGCCTCCGGCGTCTCCAAGATACAGCGGCACACCATGTCTCCCATCACAGGCACTGCTTCAACCCGTCCAGATTGCTTCTGTGCAATCGCTATCCACAAGTTCAGTGCCCTGGGGGACATCAGCGACAATGGTTTTTCCCGATCCAACAACCGGATACGGAGCTATCCAATCCAGGCGCCGCACCAATCAGCCAATCTCATCAGAAATCGGCAGGGGGGCAAGTGCTGTAGAAGCACTCAGGAGCACGGTGCCAATGATGACGTACGACGGAGCGACGGATTCACTTCGCCATCAACTATCAGCTGCTCAGCAAAATTCGCCGCATGCTTCAATTTATCACCCAGCCGTACCAGCCCTTCAGCATATGCCGGCACCGCGAACAGTCGTTCATCAGCAGCAGGTGGACTGGACGGCAAGAATAGTAGAAGTGATTCAGGACCAGTTTGGGTTGAAGCCAAAAGTGCAGACTTACACCTACAAGACGCCATACCCATCGGCCTATGACTTGTTGCCGTTCCCACACCGCTATAAAGTTCCCGATTTCACCAAATTTTCGGGGACGGACGACACATCCACCGTAGAGCACATCAACCGATTCATCATCCAGTGCGGGGAGGCTGCCACGCAAGATGCTCTGAGGGTGCGTCTATTTTCATTGTCTCTGTCCGGATCGGCCTTCCAGTGGTTCACCACTTTGCCACCAAATTCTATTGTTACGTGGGCCGATCTGGAAAAGCAGTTCCACAAGTACTTCTACGCAGGAGTACATGAGATGAAGCTCTCAGATTTGACCAGCCTCAGGCAGAGGAGCGATGAACCAGTGACTGGATATATACAGAGGTTCAGAGAGGTCAGGAATAAATGCTACAACCTGGCTCTGACCGATGCACAGTTGGACGATATCGCTTTCCAAGGCCTTCTGCCACAAATCAAGGAGAGGTATGCTTCACAGGAGTTTGAAAGCCTAAGCCAGATTGTGCACCGATTGGCAGGACAGGAAGTCCGTCCGTTTGAGCAGCGGAGGAATTTCTAGAAGAAGGTAGCATACTTAGAAGGATCTGAATCTGATGGGGAGGAGGAAATCGGCCTGGCAGAGTGGGTAAAGGGCAAAAAACCAATATCATGCCCTTTCGGAAAGAAAGAGCCAGAGACATTCGGCTTTGACACATCAAAAGCCGATAAATTTTTTGACTTATTACTCCAGGAAGGGCAGATTAAACTTTCTCAGTATCATACCATCCCTACGGCCGATCAGCTCAAAAAGATGAAGTACTGCAAGTGGCACAACGCCACATCTCACGATACGGATGAATGCAAAGTCTTCCGATAGCAGATACAATCGGCCATCGAGCAGGGGAGGCTCAAATTTGAAGTCCGGGCTAAATCGGCAAAACCAATGAAGATAGATCAGCATCCCTTCCCGGCTAACATGGTTGACACCGGAGGAAATTCACGTCAAACCAAGGTGCTGACGTCAGAATCGGCAAGAAGGGGCGGCGCCGTCGATCCCAGGAGGCAGATTACGGCGGAAGAGATCAAAAGGAACGAGCGGGGGCCAGAACGACCACGCAAACCCATCACCTCCCAGTTCTTGCTCAGCAAATATCGGCAGCAGCAAGAACAATCAAGATACCACAACAAGATGATACGCCGGCATGAAGATTAGTGGCAATGTCCGTTCTTCATCCATTGCTGGGAGAACGACATCAGATTGCCGTCTGCCGATAACTGTCCGGAGTGTAACGGATTGAGTTACAACGATCGCCCGAGGTCACACTCTAGGGACAGAGGATCAGAGCCGATCAGCAGAAATCGGCGCGGACGAGAGGAACAACACATTTCGGTGCATGATCGGCTGGGGGGTAGAGTTGACCCGTACCACCGGTCAAAAGGTAGGATCAACCAACAGGATGGACTGGGGGGCAGGATCAGCGTGCACGATCGGCTGGAAGAGATGGCCGATGACAGGGTGTCAGACGAGAACCCCCTAGGAAGGGAACTGGATTGGGAACACGCCAGATCATGGGCCAAACCAGTGAACCCCAGGTGGTGTCCCGATGGCCTATCCAGATCCCAGAAACGGAGGATCCAACGCCTGCGCCAGTGGGAGCATCAAGAGGAAGAACAGAGGCAGGTGCCAGAGAAAAGAAATGTTAAGTCTCGAGTGTGGCGCCCAAAGAAAAACAACGGTCAAGAAGCAGACAATCAAGAATCGGCAGTCGACATCAACATGGTGTTCATATTGCCGATGGAATTCATGGCGCCTGACGATCGAGACAAAGCGACAAGGATGGAAGAACAAATGGCGCAACTGGTATTAGAGCCGACGACGGCTACTTTTGAGAAACCAGAAGAAGAAAAACGGCAACATCTTAAAGCGCTGTTTCTCAAAGGCTATGTTAACGGACGACCCGTCACGAGACTGCTAGTAGACGGAGGTGCCGCAGTTAACATCATATTGTACGCCATGTTCCGCAAGCTAGGCAAGAGCGATGAAGATCTCACCAAGACGGACATGATGCTGAAGGATTTTGAAGGCAACGTGTCTCCCGCCTGTGGAGCGCTCTGCGTCGACCTCACCATCGGCAGTAAGACCCTTCCTACCACCTTTTTCGTTATTAATGGTAAGGGATCCTACAACATGCTGCTTGGTCGCGACTGGATACATGCAAACTGCTGTGTCCCATCAACAATGCATCAATGCCTCGTGCAATGGGTCGGCGACAGCACAGAGATAGTCACCGCCGATTCCGCCTATAGCGTTGCAGCGGCCAACACGCAACAGTGGAGCTGCGAGCACGTCTAATGTATATCTGGCAGGACTTGGGACACTGACTTCCTGAAAGTGTCCGATTTCGATCTACAGGCGATCCAAGCAGTCGGCTCTGAAGATTCAGAATAGATGGATCAGCTCGTCCGAGAAGACGGGAAGCTTGGTCATGGATTTACGTCGGCCGATTTATTGGAGATGGTAGATTTGGGAGATAGCAGCAAATCAAGGCCGACGTATATTAGTGCTAATTTGGATCCTGAGTATAAGTGTAAACTGATAAGTTTATTAAAAGAATTCAAGGATTGCTTTGCTTGGGAGTATCATGAGATGCCAGGTCTAGACCGGTCCATTGTTGAACACGGGTTACCTATAAAATCAGGATATCGGCCATATCAGCAACCTGCACGACCGTGTAATCCCAAGATTCTACCTGAAATAAAGGCCGAGATTACAAAGTTAATTAAAGCAGGATTTATTCGGCAGTGCCGCTACGCCAAATGGATTTCTAATATTGTGCCATGTGGCAGAACCACCTGAATTAATCCGGCTCAAGTGTATTAACCATCACCATTAGGGCAATTCCGGTTAACCTTACACTTCAAACGGAGTAATCCACTGGTCTGTTGGGTATAACCTCCCGATACAACCACGGTAATCGGATCGAGCGCCATACATACAAACGCTCATGCGACGATGAGCCCAGAGAATACCACATTCCAGCAAATATTACAACATTAGCATAAGTAAATATTACAGACCAAGTTTTGAGTTTAGAAATCAAGTACTTCAATGATCACAAATAAGTTCTTCAGAGTTTTAAGTTGCAGCGGAAATAAACAACGGGAGCTACTCGACGATACAGGATGTCTCGATGAAGCCCGTACGAGATATCACTCGGCATTATCTCCGTTGGACGGGGGCGTATCCCATTCCACCGACCAACCAGGGGGAAGAATGCAGGGCCAAATCAAGCTAGCAATCATATCTTCGAAGGTCTCACCTGAAAACGAGTCACAAGCAAGGCTGAGTATACTAATACTCAGCAAGACTTACCCGTGTAGTGGAATCTACTCCACCGACTCTAGACATGCAAGGCTTTTTGGCTCAGGGGTTTGTTTTGCCGAAAAGCTTCTACAAGTGGGTCCTTACTTTCAACTTTTAGCTCAAGGTTCTAGTTTCGTTAACCATTCTAGATAAGCAACTATCCAAAAGCATACATGGTGGAACATTAAGTTTTCATCCAACCAGTTCATTCATCCTCATTGTTCCTCTTCTTACTCTGTGGGTAAAAATGGTTAAGCAGTCTCAATAGCCGTGAGAAACGGACGATTCGAATCGAATTTCTTAACCTTGCAAGGGAAACCTAAACACACGTCACGTGGCTACTCCCAGAGTCACACGTGCAACTTTTCCCCTTTCTTTCCGGGTTGTGGATCGAGGCTACCCTCCGAGAGTACAAGAGCCCCACGCCACGGTTCGGCGCCGGGTCGTGACCACTCTCTGCACTCGCCATATGCACATGGGACCGAAGTTCAAAGGGTAGGTTGCTGTCCACTTGCCGGGCCAATCAGGTACTTAAGCTTACCGATTCCCATAATCTCGGCATGTGTTTAGTACGTTCAAAGACTTAACCATCACTACCACACCCTGCGGCCTTAGCATTTTTCACTAGACAGACGGGCCTCAATCGTAACCATCTTTCCATAGCCCGTCCGTGTCCTTATGATTGCAGCGTGTAGTAGACATTCAACTCCTATTTTCTCGCGAGTGACAGGAAATCACTCGACTTTTACCGGAGTCCTATTAGCACAACATTCTATGGAACCTTACGTCTAGTTTTCAAGCAAGGGTTCCTGATATCCTGCAACTAAGTTTTCATTCAACTCCTATAAACTTAATGCACAAGCAAAGAGTAATGAGTTGCATAATTTCGGAAAGAATGGGTTATGCTCCGGGGCTTGCCTTCGCAGTTCGCTTGGGGCTCTTCCGAACTTGGGCTCGGGTCTTCAAGAGCTTCAGTCAGATTTGCTTGAGCTTCACGCTGCGCACTCTCGGACGCGGGCACCAGCTCGTAAGTTCCGTCGGCGAGAGTCGTCGATTCTACATGAATGCACAAGTTTAAGTCGTGGTAATGGTAACCGATACGATTTAAGAGTAATTACTACAATGGATAGTTTCTGGTCATGAAATTTTGGATTTAGGCACATCAGGGAAAGATGCGGTTACTGTAAAATTTTCAGCCAATTTTATGTAACAGATTAATTATGAAAAATATATTACGTAGTCGCTGTTAGATCCTTGTTCTTTTTGTACAGAACAATTGGTGCAACAACTGAGTCTAAGATTTTTACAGAGCTTTCACTTAAGCATGCAGAAGCTACTGCAATTTTTGTAGGATTTATCATGCAGTATTCAGAGCATAGAAAATATGACATTCCACACCTAGACTATTCAAGGATTCATTTTTACAGGACCCTACACAGGGTTTTGTCCCTGAAACTTTTTACACAGCAACCTCTACCACAGTGTATCTCCTAGTAAAAATTTGGGAATTTTCCAAGCTAAGATACTATTTTCTTGATTTAACGTATGTTCTTAGCACATAAATCAAATAAATAGGTTACTGTGAGATAAAAGTCTCCTAATTTTTCTCTGGCTTCTAGGCACCAATACACTAGCAGAGAAAAAGTTTCATTAGGTGATTCATCACCTGATTGTAGGGATAAAACATTCTACTTAAACATGATATGAAACTAAGTTTAATAAACAGTAAAGCTAGAGCTGGAATTTGGGCCTGATCTTTTTACACAATCCTAAACATTAAGCAACTAACTCACTGCCCAAAATTTAGGGTTAGCATTGTTCTACAACAGTGGGTACAAAATAAGTCCATTAAAGCTTCCATTTAATGTAGAGCAAAATATGTTGAGATTCTGAGAAACTTTTTGTAACAAAAGTGGTAGAGTTTGTTCTAAGGATTCCAGAAAAGTTAAGTTTGCATTTTTTTGAATTTTCTACGATTTTATATGAATTTTACAAGTTCACTGAATTTGAATCTAGATTTGAAACTTTCTTTTAGAACTAGGTCCTTGAATCTTACGCGCAGACCCTTCTAAAGATTTAAATTCTTGCAATTGGGTCCTCGGGCGGCTCGGGTACGGCGGCCGGCCGAAATTCCGGCGAGGGGCTCGCCGGCGGCAAGGGGTGAGGGTCGGGGAAGGTTCAGGGGTGCGAGGGCTACCTCGTGGGGGTGTTGTTCAGGTGGGGGACGGCCGGGAAGGGCTCGCCAGCGTTGGAGCAGAGACGGCGGCGGCACGGCACGCGTCAACGGCGGTGCTCCGGCGGGCTTGGGGCGGCCTGGTCCGGTCAGCAAGCTTCAGCGGCGCGTGGGGAAGCTGCTCAGGGGCTTGGCTTGGACGGAGGAGGTCGGGGTCGCGCTGTCCACGGCGAGCAGGGGCGGCGGCGGCGGCGGCAGCGCGGGCGGCGGCGCTCCGGCGGTTCTGGGCGGCGTTGGGTGGGTCGGCGAGCTTCAGGGGGATGATGTAGTGGTGGCTGAAGCTTCAGTTTGGGCGGTGGGCGGCGGTGGAGGGCTGTCCACGGCGGGCGGCGCTCGGCGGCGGCAATGGCGGCGGCGAGTGCGTTCTGGGTGCGGGGGCTCGCGCGGGCGGTCGGGGCTCGGCTTTTATAGGGGCAGGAGGGGGTGCGGAGGGGCATGGGCAACGCGCGGGGCGGGGGCACGGCCCGGTGCGCACTGGGCACGGCGGGCGGCAGCGGAACGCCGGCGCGGCGTGCGGCGTGCGGGCGCGGGTGACTGGCGGCCGAAGATATGGCGTGGGCGCGAGGGGATAGCGCTGGGCGTGGAGTGGTGGAGCAGCAGCTGCAGCGGCTCGGGCGGAGGGCGGACGCAGTGACGGGCGGGGCGCGGGAGCTGGGGTGGCACGGCGGGGCGCGGTGACTGGGCGCGGCGGGCGGCGAGGCTGGGCGCGGCTGCGGCGTGCGCACGCGCGGGCGCTCACTGGGCCGCGCGGCGTGGGGAGGGGGCAAAGCCGGCCGTGGCGGGGTGGCGCGGCGGCCACTGGCCTGGCGCCTCGCGCCGGTCAGGCGTCGCCGGCCACCTGGCGTGCGGCGGTCGGGCGGAGAGGAGAGAGAGGGGGGGGGGGGTGCGAGGGCCTGAATGCGAGAATTTGGAAAACTTCAGGGGGCTGGGTGCAAACAGGGCGTTTTCTCCTCTTTCTGATTTGAATTTCAAAAACTTTTGAACACAAAAGTTGTTCAGAATAAAAAGTTCTACAACTTTGGTTTGAGGCAAAATCTCATTTGGCTTATGGTCTGAAAGTTAAATTTAAAAGTTCAAAAGTAACCAAATGTGCTCAATTTAAATTTGGATTCCAACTGAATTCGTTCTAATTCTTTCCACCCTTTTATTAGTTGGTTTAAGCATAGGGTTAGGCTAATGATACTGATTTTAGAAATGAAATTTTTACCAGGGTTGTCACATGCCCGTGTATAAAAAGAATGAAAAGTTGCGCGTGTGCATCGATTTCAGGAACTTAAATCAGGCCACGCCAATGGATGGATATCCGATGCCAACGGCCGACATCTTGATAGATGCTGTCGCAGGACACAAAGTCATAAGTTTCATGGATGGGAATGCAGGGTACAATCAGATATTAATGGCCGAAGAAGATATCTCGAAAACGGCTTTCAGGTGTCCAGGTCATCTTGGTTTATTCGAATGGGTTGTGATGACTTTTGGGTTGAAGAATGCCGGTGCTACGTATCAGCGGGCCATGAACTATATCTTCCACAAGCTTATTGGTACATCGGTGGAGATTTATATAGATGACGTCATAGTCAAATCAAAAAGTCACCAAGAACATCTGGCCGATTTACAAGAAGTAGTGCACAAGGAAGCATGGGTTGAAGATGAACCCGAACAAGTGTGCATTTGGTGTATCGGCCGGGCAATTCTTTGGATTCATGGTTCATGAGCGTGGGATAGAAGTCAACCGGAAGACCATAAACGCCATCAACAAAGTTGTGGCCCCACAAAATAAAACTGAGCTGCAGTCCCTCATCGGCAAGGTAAATTTTATCAGAAGGTTCATATCCAACCTGTCAGGGCGCATTCGGGCTTTTACTCCTCTGTTGAAATTAAAGCCTGATCAAGAATTTATATGGGGAGAAGAGCAACGCAAAGCATTGGAAGATATTAAGCAATATTTAATTGCACCTCCGGTGTTAGTCCCGCCATAGTCTGGTAAGCCATTCAAATTATATTTATCGGCTGATGAACAGGCTATTGGATCGGCGTTGGTACAGGAGTTCGAAGGAAAAGAACGAGTGGTATATTACGTCAGCAGAAGACTCCTAGACGCCGAAACAAGATATTCCCCGGTGGAGCGGCTGTGCTTGTGTTTATACTTCTCGTGTACCAAGCTCAGGCACTATTTGTTATCGGCAGAATGCATAGTTATATGCTAGGATGATGTGGTGAAGTATATGCTATCATTTCCGATTTTGAAAGGACGGATTGGAAAATGGATCCTGGCTCTGTCAGAATTCGACTTAAGGTACGAATCGGCCAAAGCTGTCAAAGGTCAGGTAATGGCCGATTTCGTGGCTCAGCATTGTGGACCAGAAATTGCCGCTGTTGAACCGGTTCCATGGACTCTGTATTTTGACGGTTCTTCGTGTGGGGTCGGATAAGGAATCGGCATTGTTCTTGTGTCGCCTCCGGGGGCAAGTTATAATTTTTGTCTGCCGTTAGAAGCTTCCGCAACTAATAATCAGGCAGAATATCGAGCCGTCCTAAAGGGCATCCAATTGTTAAGGGAAGTCAAAGCTGATGCAGTCAAATTTTATGGAGATTCCATGCTCATTGTGGATCAATTAACGGGGCGATCTGAGTGCAAGGATGATATCTTGAGGATTTATTATGAAGATTGCCTTCAGCTTTTAAAAGAATTCAAGTCTGCAATAATTGAGCATATCCCCAGAAATTATAATGAAGAGGCCAACAGGCTGGCCCAACATGCCTCTGGGTATCGGCCGATTCAGGGAGCAATGATGCTAGAGCTCGCGGCCGATGACTGGGAAAGGAATCGCCGATTACTTGAAAGATCCATCCCGAAAGGTGGATCGGCGAATACGTTTTCAAGCTACAAAATATGTGTTGCTTGAGGATGATTTATTTTACGGGATGATTGATGGAGTTCTTCTCAAGTGCCTGGGAACAGAAGAGGCGAAGGTTCTGATGGGAGAAATCCATGAAGGCGTGTGTGGAGCCCATCGATCGGCTCACAAAATGAAATGGATGATCCGGAACAATGGGTATTATTGGCCAACTATTCTTGAGGATTGTTTCAAATATTACAAAGGATGCCAAGACTGTCAGAGGTTTGGCAACGTACAGCGCGCGCCAGCATCGGCTATGAATCCAATAATTAAGCCGTGGCCGTTCAGAGGTTGGGGAATAGATCTCATTGGACAGATTCATCCTCCATCGAGCAAAGGGCATAAGTTCATATTGGTAGCTACAGATTATTTTACTAAGTGGGTGGAGGCAGTTCCTTTAAGGAACGTGACATCGGCCGATGTGATTGAATTTGTTAAAAGCCATATTATCTATCGATTTGGTATTCCTCAAACCATCACAACTGACCAAGGAACAATGTTTACTTCTGGAGAATTCGGAGAGTTTGCCGCCGATATGGGGATTAAATTATTAAATTCTTCTCCATATTATGCTCAAGCCAATGGCCAAGCAGAATCGTCCAATAAAGGGATAATCAAGCTAATCAAGAGGAAGATAGAAGAACAACCCAAAAAGTGGCATATGTCTTTGGCTGAATCTT
The DNA here is from genome assembly GCA_032594955.1 of Panicum miliaceum. Taxonomy (NCBI): domain Eukaryota; kingdom Viridiplantae; phylum Streptophyta; class Magnoliopsida; order Poales; family Poaceae; genus Panicum; species Panicum miliaceum. Next base: position 16,782,376 of record CM064068.1, read on the forward strand.
TATGGGCCTATAGGATGGCTTGTCATGGAACCACTAAGATATCCCCTTATCAGTTGGTTTATGGTCATGAGGCAGTCTTGCCTTGGGAGGTAAGGACGGGGTCAAGACGTATATCGTTTCAAGATCAGTTAACGGCCGATGACTATTCCTTCCTCATGAAGGACGAACTTGATGATTCGGTAGGTTTGCGATTGAGAGCCCTGATTAGTATAGAAGAGAACAAGAAAAGGGTGGCCGGATGGTATGACAAAAAGGTCAAAGTAAAAAAATTCTCTCAGGGAGATTTGGTGTGGAAGTTGGTGCTGCCGATAGGATCCAAAGATCCCAAATTCGGTAAATGGTCACCCACTTGGGAAGGGCCGTACAGAATCGGCCGATGTGCCCCTGAAAATGCATATATTCTGGAAACAATTGAAGGGGAGGAATTCCCAAGAGCTTTAAACGGACGATATCTGAAGAGGTACTATCCAAGCATTTGGGTAGATGCATGACTTGCAGTAAAATATATCAAGATAATATGGCCGATTTTCCATCGGTTTTCATCTGCATATCTGATGCAGAGATGACGTCGCCTGAAGGAGAAAATATTGGGATTCATTTCGACTAGTTCACTATTGGATGAAAATGACAGAGTACATAGCCGACATGGTACAAGTCGCCCTTTGAATAAAAATACTGAGGCATCTATTGATTGCGCCTACTCTGGATTTCTCTCTGGACGTGACCCAGCTCTATCATAAGGCGGATCCTATTCTCCTTCGGATCCTCTATGGTGGCTCCAGTCTCAGCTTGATTGCACAGTTCTATCAGGAGGCGGGTTTTCTTCTCCTCCAAACTCTCCATGGCAGTTTCAGTCTTGACTTTACAAGGGAGTGAAGGACTCTTTTCAGAAGATGGTCATTTACGGACCAAGCAGTGAGCATCTGTAAGGTCCCAATATTCCTGAACAATAGCGGGAACATGATCTCTGAGTTCCTCAGCATGAGCTCTTATCAGATCTTTGTCTGCTTGTGATAGTGGTTCATCTGAATGCATGATTTCAATCGCTCGTTCTGGACCAGGGTTGAGACGTTTTGGCTAAACAGAGGTAAAGAGATTACCCAACATCAGAGCGATTAAGGTGCTTAGGGGAAAGGCAGAGGAGAGTTCATACCTGGTTGACAGAGGAAGAAGATGAAGAGGACGAAGAAGACATCTTGCTGTTCGGTTTGGGATGGTAAAGAGAGAAAGAAAAGATAAGTAATGCATGTGCCTCTGGAGATGGTGAAGGGTCTACTTATAAAGGAAAGAGAGGTAGATAGATGGTGAGACACGTCATATCAGAGTAAAAGCGTACATAAATGCAAAGCAGGCTAAAGAAACAGTTCAAGATCAAGTCGGCGCAGTGACATTGAAGGAGCAAATCGGTGCAGTAGCATTAAAGGAGCAATAAATGTTTACAGTATTCTTTACAGCCCAAGAAAAGCATCTATGGCCGCAATAGCTTGCCGCCTAATTTGATCGGCCGAGTCTAGTACTCTCTGGTCATCATCGGCCGATCCTGGAACTTCTGACATATGGCGACGAAGCCTTATCGTTTCATGGGCCAAGTGCTGTCTTTCTTGCTTCAGCTCACTGATGAGGGATGGGAGTTCTTGAAGCTTCTTTTCTTCAGCGGCTATCTCTTTGGTTATCTGCTCCATCTCCTTGGCCAGCTCTGCTCTTCTCCGTTTGAGCCGATCTATCGTACCGACGATATTCGGGCGACAGCTTTCGAGGAAGTTGATCTTTTGGTGTACCTCTTGAGTCCGGTGCTTGTATGAATCGGCCTCTTCCCGGGTTTTTGCCATCTGGGCGCGATCGGCCATGTGGGGCAGCGCCCTGGAAACCGGAATATGCATATGCTCTATATAAGCAGCATGCGCCAAGTTTTCTGTTGTTTCTTCCGGGATTCGACCCTTGATATCGTTGAAAAGTCGTCGAATCGGCGAAGCGTCTTCTACCAAGCGGCCGATGTCATCTTGAAGGAGAATACGCATGCTTTCAAGCTTGGCACGGACATCATCGGAGGCAGAGCTCGACGAAATTGGGTGTGAAGCGATTTCTTCGTCATCAGGCAAAGAGACAGCAAAGGAGAAAATGTTGTTGTTTGGGGTATCTTGCTCCTGTGGGAAATAAAGAGAAGGGTTGACAAGCAGTAAAGGGGAATCGGCCGATTCCAATGGTAAGTTTGTTACCTCCTTAAAACGAATTTCTCTTGCTTGCGCCGGTGGAAGCGTCTCCCTTGTCTCAGGGGCTGGTGCAATTGGCTCGTCAGAGGAAGAAGATTCAACAATTATCAGTGCTCCGCTTGGACCAGCTTCCTGAAAAGACACGGAAAACACATCCTGTAAGTATGCTATGGGAAATTGGAATAAGATGGTGTGAGAAATTTGCCATGCCTCTGTTGATCTTCCGGCCGATGTTTGTTGTGGGGTTATAGCTAGCATACCCAAATCGGCCTGCATCAGGATCGGTTAAGTCTTCTGAATATCAAGGGATTAAGGTAAGAGATCATTTACCTCGACGGGAGGAGCTGCTGGAGTTTCGGCTTCCACTTGGGACGTAGCCGATTGCTGCGGAGACTGCGGTGGAATAGCTTGTGCAGCCTGGTAGAAGGAGAGAGTTAATGTTAGTGGAAGACTTGAAGAATATATGAGATAAGCAAGATCACCTGAACAACTTCTACTAGTAGTGATGCCGCAGTTGCCCCGACTTCGGCGGTGACTTGAGGATCGGCTATCTCGGTAGCTGGCAAGGATAAAGGGATCGGAATATCGGCCGATGCCACCGCCGTCTGGTCGGCCGATCCGATGCGGGGAGTCTCGGCCGATGCTACCGCCGTCTGGTCGGCCGATCCGATGCGGGCTCGCACTCGACGGCTTGTTATCTTCGAGGTTGGCCTTTTCGGTGCTCGTTTCGATCGGCCAGCGGAGATGTCCTTGATGGTTGGAGCATGAAAGCCAATGAGTGGATATGGTGTATATGGATGATGATTATCTATCGGCCTGCCGCTTCGGCTCCGCATCGGAGGGACCTGGCTTTCAGACTAAGAAGATAAATGCGAGTTAATGATAAAATGAAAGTATAGAAAGAGATAGCATTGAAATCGGCTGGGAGAAAAGACATACCGCTGCATTTGGGTCGATGTTTTCTGGGTCCAGAATGTTGCAATAAGTTGATGGAGATTTGCAGAAAAGGTATTGCTTCCATTCTGCCCACCATAATTTAAATTGCTGAGTGGCAAAAGGGGCCACTGACCAATTGTTCAGGTCAATAGTGCTAGAATCTGGCACTAGATCGCACAGCCGACTGTACTCAAGACTTGTGGTCAGTCCATCTCTTAATTTTGCTTGACCAGCGAAATAGACCCGAATCGGCAGTTGACCAAAACCCAGTTGCCTTGTTGCAGCCGATGGATTGTAGAACTCATATGTGGGATAGTCCTTTCCAGAGAAGAAATTGGCTGGCAGAATCCCTGGCTTAATCAAGATATCCATAAGCTCCCTGTCAAAAGTATGAGTGGAGAAGTCGTAGCTGATGGGTGACTCGAAAATCGGCTCCACTGCTTGATACGGATGACAGCTGACAGTCTCTTCACTAAGGCCATTGTAAAGGCATCTGAAGTACTCAGCTGTGCGGGTAGCAGTAAACTGACAGCCAGGGAAGGCCGATGCTGCCTCTCCAAAGGATCTGCAGCGTCATCGGACGGTTGGATTCTCCTCTGACTCGATGTTAGGGAAAGTTTTGGTCTCTATCCGTTGCTGAGAGACCTTGCTCATATACAAATTGAGCCAGAGGGTGATGAACCATCAGGGACCGCCAGGGTTCCCAATCGGCTCCCCCTTTGACAGCTTAATGCCGATTTGGTGCATCAGGTGATAGGCCGATCCCAGCAGATGGTTTCCAAGGGGGATGGCCGATCCTTGTGACAGAGCTTCCGCTAAAGCCTGAGTGTTAGAAGAGGGTCCAACTGCTCTGCCACAGAAAAAGTGCTTTTCTAGCCACATCATCAGAAAAGCAGTATGCTCCCTCTCTGAAACTGTCCCGGTCTTCATATTTTTGCTAATATACCCCTTCCACCCGCCGATTCCTTTGGTCTCTAGCCGATGTGATGGCTTAATCAGATAGTTAAAAGGGATATCGGCGGAGGAGATGTCGAGGCCGGTCAACAGTAGGACATCGGCCAAAGTTGGGGTCATGGGTCCATGTCCAAAAAGAAACGCATTGAGTGCGTCGGACCAAAAGTAAGAAGCTGCTATAACCAGAGGTTCATTTTTCTCCATCTGGGACAGATAGAGGTCTATGCATTGGCCGATTTTTTGTTCATCCCACTGAACCCTCCTAGACCTGGCTATTCTCTGGTACCATTCTCTCCAGCCGGGGGTCTCATTTGGCCAGGATCTAAAGGTACCTACCCACTGATCTAGGTCCATGGGTGACTGCTTGAACGGGATTCTGTGAGTCTCTAGACTGATCAGGTCTGTTGGATCGGGGTTCCCCATGGGGCCTAAGCAGATAAGGTCAGGGGATTCTGAGAGGGGGATGGTGATCCGGTGCCTAAGTGCCTAAAAAAGGGAGAAAAGGGGAAGAAACTGAGAAAAGATCCGGAAAGTACTGGAGCAGTGGAAAAGCAAAAAGGGAAAAAATTTCAAGTATTTACCTCTGGGATGAAGATCATCGTCGCCGATGGGGCTGCCAGAGGAGCCGCCGATTGGGCCGCCGCCGCTGAAGGGATCGCCGATAGAGCCTCCGTGGTTGGAGCGGTCGCCGATGGTGACGCCATTGGGAGGTAGGAGAAGGTCGCAAATGGGATTGCCGGAGGGGGCGTTTGGAGATCGAGAGGGCTCGGAGGAAGATGAACAGTGGTTTGCTGGAAGGAAATAATAGATTTGTGGGAAGAGTAGGCGGAGAATTCCAATACTTAAGGAAAACTGGGAGGGCAAGGGTAAAGAAGGTATTCTTGCCGCGCCGTCTACACGAATTCCAGGGGAGCGGTCGTTTCGCGTGCTCGGTCCGAGGAAATTGCAATCATTGTGCGGAAGACCGCGGAACGGAAGGAGATTTTTACTGCGCCCGTTTCGGAGGAAAGGATTAAAGAAAGAGTTTCGAAGAAAAAGTTATGTTTTACTCCGAAACTGGGGGGCATGTGTTGACGCCAGATTTTGACACGTGTTGGATCGGCGTCAGGGAGAGAAGATTGGCCGATGCGGCAGATCTAAAGGCTACAGTAAGAAATCGGCCGACTGAGGTAATAGTTGGAAATCGGCCGATTGGTGATGTAGCTTGCGCCAATAGGATGGAACCACTTCGGAGGGTCCCGGTCAAAAGTTGGTCAACAGAGCAACGCTAAGCCGATCAGGAAGCAATTGAAAAAAGTCCTGATTGGATTAGGAAACGGCGGCGGAAGATTCTGCGGGAGTCCGTTTCCTTTAAAAAAGATATTATAGATATAGTATTTTTCCTATTTTTAAATAAGGTTGTAACAAGTCGTAATCGACCAGGAGTCCTAGTCTTAGGGTATAAATAGGAGTCATCAGGGCTTTGTAAAGAAAAAAAACACATCAATCAACAACAATACTTCTACTTTTTCCAGCAATTTACTTTCAAGTCGGCGACTTCGCCAATACCTTTTCTTCTTTCACGAGTTTGTACGAATTGGCAGGGCTGCATCAACATGATCTCCGGCCAATTGGTAGGTTCCACTTATCGAGTAATATCCAAGCTTTAACTACGGGCGCATCGCTGTGGTTTCGTTTGGATTTATTCACTAGTTATCGATATTTACTAGAATTGCAAGTTTTACCTGTTGTTCTAGTATTATCACCAGTTATCCAGCTTGAGATCAGAGTAATCGGCTTCGTCATCATTCTCCTTCTATTTGTCATCTTACAGCCGATTAGATCTATTTCAAGTGTTGCATCCGTAATGATTGTTTAGATCGCTCCAGTAGTCTTCTTTACAATTATTACACGATTATCGGCTGACCCATAGCCGATCATCTTTACAGCAAATCGGCCGATTCGCCAACGCGCTCCTCAGGACAGATCGGAACTCCAGTCGACCGGAGCGCCTGGAATTTAATACTCTTATTTCCTTGTCAATCAACAGGTCAGATTTACTGGCACGCCGCGCGAACCGCACCGGGGCGATAACCCAAACAGGAGCTAAGCAGATTCTCCCGGGTCGTGTGTCCGACGCTGAAGACCATCGGCTGATTCCTGTCTGGCCGATTTTAGCGCCAACAGTAAGGAAGGAAGAAGTCGAACTCTTACTAGGATTCCTCTGTAATCCTAGTAGGACTCATACCTTGTAATTTTACTAGGACTCCTACCTTGTAACCGACTAGGAACCCCACCCCCTAGAGTATATAAAGGAGGGCGGGGTACCTAGATCAGCAGGGCAGCAAACAGGCAACTCAACACCCAAGCGCAGGGTGCAATATTCAACACCCCAAACAGGATGTAGGGTATTACGCTATTCTAGCGGCGTGAACCTGTCTAAATCCGTGTCTTGTGTCCTCGCCTTTACCTTCAAGTTCCAGGTCTGGTGACACCCCCCCTCAAATAATTGCTTACCTTAGGATATCCCTAGGTAGGCTGGCGGTATAAACATCGACACGGCTATGTTGACTGCATGTCATGTCCTCGATAGAGTTACAAAATAAGAATAAAAATCAAACACCATGTGATATGTGGATTGGGAAAAAACATCACTTTCTTATTTGCGCATTTGGGGATGCTTGGTCGAAGTCAATGTACCCATTCCAAAGAAATGCAAGTTGGGATCTGAGATAGTGTATTGCATCTTTCTAGGATATGCTCTACGGAGCACTGCTTATAGATTTTAAGTAGTTAAATTTGAGGTACCTGATATGCATATTGATACAATTTTAGAATCTTGTAGTGCAACATTTTCTGGGAATATGTTTCCTACGAAAGACATGTTTAGCACTTCTAGATTTTCTATACTGAGATAACTCCTGAACCAATTACACATGTTGAGTCCTCTAAACAACCTGTTGAAAAGGAGGAAATCCTTGAGAAGGATGAAAGTGAAGCTCCCAGAAGGAGTAAAAGATACAAGGTTGCAAAATCCTTTGGTGATGATTTCACAATGTACCTTGTGGATGATACTCCCATGTCTATTGCAGAGGCATATGCATCTCCTGATGCAGATGATTGGAAAGAAGATGTTCATAACAAGATGGACTCGATTCTATCCAATAGAACTTGGGAATTAACTGAACAACCCTATGGCCCTATGGTTGCAAACCAGCTGGTTGTAAGTGGATGTCCAAGAAGAAGCTTAGTCTTGTGGTACTATTGAGAAGTACAAGGCTCGGCTTGCGGCCAAAGATTATACACAAAAAGAAGGAGAAGACTTTTTTAATACTTACGGATGAGGACACCCATGCCATAGATACAACTGTGTCTACTAAATAGCTAGGACCAATTACTCGAGCACAAACATAACAACTAAATTATCAGGTAAAGTCATTCCTTTCTGTCCAAACAAGTTATTCTTTGAATGGGTTACTACTAAAGTCTTGTTGTGACAACCCTGGTAATTAAAATTCCAAAATCAATGTCATTAGCCTAACTCTATGATTAAACCAACTAATGAAAGGGTGGAAAGAATTAAAACGAGTTCAGTTGGAATTCAAATTTAATTTGAGCACATTTGGTTACTTTTGAACTTTTAATTTTAACTTTCAAACCATAAGCCAAATGAGATTTTGCCTGAAACCAAAGTTGTAGAACTTTTTATTTTGAACAACTTTCGTGTTCAAAAGTTTTTGAAATTCAAATCAGAAAGAGGAGAAAACGCCCTGTTTGCACCCAGCCCCCTGAAGTTTTTCGAATTTTTGCACTTCGGTCCCTCGCTCCTCTGCCGCACCGCGCGCGCGCGCGCCCGCCCGCCGCGCGCCAGGTGGCCGGCGTCGCCTGACCGGCGCGAAGCGCCAGGCCAGTGGCCGCCGCACCACCCCGCCACGGCCGGCTTTGCCCCGCCCCGACGCCGCGCGGCCAGTCAGAGCCCGCGCGTGCTGCCCGCCGCCCGGCCGCCCAGTCTCCGCGCTCCGCCGTGCCGCCCCGGCCCCCGCGCCCCACCAGTCGCCGCGCCCGCCCTCCGCCCGAGCCGCTGCCGCTGCTGCTTCCCCACTCCGCGCCCGGCACTATCTCACCGCGCTCACGCCATATCACGGCCGCCCAGTCACCGCGCCCGCGCTGCCGCACGTCGCGCCGGTGTTCTGCCGCCGCCCGCCGCGGCCAGTGCACGCCGCTGCCGTGCCCCGCCCCGCGCATCGCCCAGGCACCTCCACACCCCCTCCTGCCCCTATAAAAGCCCCGCCCGGCCATGCGCGCGAGCCACCGCAGCCCAGAACGCCTCGCCGTCGCCATCGCCGCCGCCGAGCACCGCCCGCCCGTGGACAGCCCTCCACAGCCGCCCACTGCCCAAACTGAGCCCCCAGCCACCACTACATCACCCTACCGCAGCTCGCCGACCCACCCAACGCCACCCAGAGCCACCGGAGCGCCGCCGCCCGCGCTGCCGTCGCCGCCGCCGCCCCTGCTCGCCGTGGACAGCACGACTCCGACCCCCTCAGTCCAAGCCGAGCCCCTGAGTAGCTTCCCCACGCGCCACTGAAGCTCACCGACCGGACCACGCCGCCCCAAGCCCGCCGGAGCACCGCCGTCGACGCGAGCCGCGCCGCCGCCGCCTCTGCTCCAACGCCGGCGAGCCCTTCCCGGCCGTCCCCCACCTGAACAACACCCCCACAAGGTAGCCCTCGCACCCCTGAACCTTCCCCGACCCTCGCCCCTCGCCGCCGGCGAGCCCCCTCGCCGGAATTTCGGCCGGCCGCCGTACCCGAGCCGCCCGAGGACCCAATTGCAAGGATTTAAATCTTTAGAAGGGTCTGAGCGTAAGATTCAAGGACCTAGTTGTAAAAGAAAGTTTCAAACCTAGATTCAAATTCAGTGAACTTGTAAAATTCGTATAAAATCGTAGAAAATTCAGAAAAATGCAAACTCAACTGTTCTGGAATCCTCAGAACAAACTCTACCACTTTTGTTACAAAAGTTTTCTCAGTATCTCAAAATATTTTGCTCTACATTAAATAGAAGCTTAAATAGACTTATTTTGTACCCACTGTTCTACAACAATGCTGACCCTAAATTTTGGTCAGTGAATTAGTTGCTTGATGTTTAGGACTGTGTAAAAAGATCAGGCCCAAATTCCATCTCTAGCTCTACTGTTTGTTAAACTTAGTTTTAATTCATATGAAAGTAGAATGTTTTATCCCGGCAGTTAGGTGGTGAGTCACCCATTGAAACTTTTCCTATGCTAATGTATTGGTACCTAGAAGCCAGAGAAAAACTAGGAGAATTTTTATCTTACAGTAACCCACTTATTTGATTTATGTGCTAATAACATACATTAAATCAAGAAAATAGTATCTTAGCTTGGAAAATTCTCAAATTTTTACTGGGAGATAAACTATGGTAGAAGCTGCTGTGTAAAAAGTTCCATGGACAAAAACCCTGTGTAGGGTCCTGTAAAAATGAATCGTTGAATAGCCTAGGTGTAGAATGTCATATTTTCTATGCTCTGAATACTGCATGATAAATCCTACAAAAATTACAGTAGCTTCTGCATGCTTAAGTGAGAGCTCTCTAAAAATCTTAGACTCATTTGTTGCACCAATTGTTCTGTACAAAAAGAACAATTGTCTAACAGCAACAATGAAATATATTTTTCAGAATTAATCTGTTACATAAAATTGGCTGAAAATTTTACAGTAAGCACATCTTTCCTTGATGTGCCTAAATCCCAAAATTCATGACCAGAAACTATCCCTTGTAGTAATTACTCTCAAATCGTAAATCAAGACCACGAATCTAACTGAAGTTTTTGAAGACCCGAGCCCAAGTTCGGAAGATCCCCAAGCGAACTGCGAAGGCAAGCCTCGGAGCATAACCCATTCCTTCCGAAATTATGCAACTCATTACTCTTGCTTGTGCATTAAGTTTATAGGAGTTGGATGGAAACTTAGTTGCATGATACCAGGAACCCTTGCTTGAAAACTAGATGTAAGGTTCGATAGAATGCTGTGCTAATAGGACTCCGGTAAAAGTCGAGTGATTTCCTGTCACTCGCGAGAAAATAGGAGTTGAATGACTACTACACGCTGCAACCATAAGGACACGGACGGGTTATGTAACGATGGTTACGATTGAGGCCCGTCTGTCTAGTGAAAAATGCTAAGGCCGCAGGGTGTGGTAGTGATGGTTAAGTCTTTGAACGTACTAAACACATGCCGAGATTATGGGAATCGGTAAGCTTAAGTACCTGATTGGCCCGGCAAGGGGACGGCATCCTACCCTTTGAACTTCGGTCCCATGTGCATATGGCGAGTGCAGAGAGTGGTCACGACCCGGCGCCGAACCGTGGCGTGGAGCTCTTGTACTCTCGGAGGGTAGCCCCGATCCACGACCCGGAAAGAAAGGGGAAAAGTTGCACGTGTGACTCTAGGGAGTAACCACGTGACGTGTGTTTGGGTTTCCCTTGCAAGGTTAAGAAATTCGATTCGAATCGTCCGTTTCTCACGGCTATTGAGACTGCTTAACCATTTTTACCCACAGAGTAAGAAGAGGAACAATGATGATGAATGAACTGGCTGGATGGAAAAATTTAAGGCTTCACCATGTATGCTTTAGATAGTTGCTTACCTAGACTGGTTAATGAAACTAGAATCTGGAGCTAAAAGTCGAAAGTAAGGACCCACTTGTAGATGCTTTTCGGCAAAGCAAACCCCTGAGCCAAAAAGCCTTGCATGTCTAGAATCGGTGGAGTAGTTTCCACTACACGGGTAAGTCTTGCTGAGTATTAGTATACTCAGTCTTGCTTGTGACTCGATTTCAGGTGAGCCCTTCGAAGATATGATTGCTAGCTTGACTTGGCCCTGCACTCTTCCCCCTGGTTGGTCGGTGGAATGGGATGCGCCCCCGTCCAACGGAGATAAGGCCGAGTGATGTCTCGTACGGGCTTCATCGAGACATCCTGTATCGTCGAGTAGTTTCCGTTGTTTATTTCCGCTGCAACTTAACTCTGAAGAACTTATTTATGTTAATTGAAGTACTTGTTTTCTAAACTCAAAAGCTTGGCCTGTAATATTTACTTATGCTAATGATGTAATATTTGCTGGAATGTGGTATTCTCTGGGCTCATCGTCGCATGAGCATTTGTATGTACGGCGCTCGATCCGTTCACCGTGGTTGTATCGGGAGGTTATACCCGACAGACCAGTGGATTACTCCGTTTGAAGTGTAAGGTGATGGTTAATACACTTGAGCCGGATTAATTCAGGTGGTTCTGCCACACTTGTGGTGATTTTCTTATGATCAGGAACATGGAACATGAAGTAGATTGGTGCAGGAGCAACCAGAACATTGAACAAGTTGAAGCCGCCATGAACTAGAAGAGTATCAGACCCAATTTTTGGATTTCACTTTCAAACGGCAAGTTCGGACCTCCAGAAAATGCCAACTTAAACCAGCCATAACTCTTGACTGTGGAGGTTGTTGGAGGCCCATGAGTACTCGTTGGAAAGGTCTCGAAGTCTACTTTCACGTTACTACAAGATTCATCCGATATCTTCTGAAAATTACAGAATGACATATGGACCTTCCATCATGGGCCTAGGCCTTGTATCAAGTAGTGCCCATTAATTTAGTGTTTCAACCCCCAGCACCCTCTTGACTGTTCTATGTCCTATAAAAACCAGCAGCAGCCACCATTTCAAGGTTGGGTTTTATTTAGAAGAAAATTTAGAATTTGCTACCTCCTTGTAATTTGCGTGTGTCGGCTAGACCACCCGATTACTTGTATCCAGAACCCTAACTTTGTGTGTATCAAATTCATCCCATGAGCAAGATCTGTGCGCTGTTTGCTTGTCAACTTGTTCTTGTTCTTGAATTTGCTTGCAGGTTCAAGGTTGTTCTTAGCACAACAAGAATAGGCCAGCTCGTCGCACTGATGAGCGAAAGGCCGCATCCAAGAGTAGATCCAGTTCAGCGTCACCTGGATATACTATCTCCACGCCCGGCACCAACGCAGAGCTAGCGAGCCTCACCACCACCACCACTGTACAGAACAAGGAATGATTGTGGAGGGTGAACCAATCCAATTTGCATTGGAAAAGCATCTCACTCCTGATGTGGACATCAATACTAACGATACATCCACGCCTACACAAGTACCTATTTCTGGTCCTATTACACGTGCCCGTGCTCGTCAACTTAATCATCAGGTGAGTTCACTTTTGATTTTATGTCCATCACATTTAGACCATGGAGACGCGTGTACTCTTATTTTGATTAGGAACCAAGGAGATGACTGAAAGGAAAACGGATTCACGCAGGCTGAATTCAGACTGCAGAACAGCACCAACTTATGATGGTCACCACGGTCGCATATGGACTCAGATTGGGGCTTTCAAATACTTCGTGGAAAGCTTATAAAGTCTTCTTTCCATCGGATGTGGCATCAAGTCTATCTCTGCTCGGAGTCGGTCACAAATGTCGATTTGTTACCGACACCTTTTCTGCTCATAGTGCTGTGTCGCCTTATTTTGGCCCAATGGGCCGTGTATCAAGTTGAGTACATTACGGACGCGTCCTAGGGTTGGAGTATGACCCCAGCACCCCTGTGGTCATCCTCCCACGTCCTTATACCCCTTACCCGCCACCAAGAACACTTGGGTTTTTGTTTAGATTAAGTTTAGCCTTTGCTACTAGCTTGTAAGCGCGTGTGCTGGATCAGCCGCCCGTCTTCTTGTCTTCGGAACCCCACATCATTGCAGATTGAGTTTGAATCCTTCATCTACATCTAGTATATTCAGTACTTGTTTACTTGTTCTTGCTGGTTCTTCGATTGCTTGCAGGACGAGTGCCCTAGTGGCCGGGTGTCGCGCTCCACAAGATCGCGGCAACCACTGAAGGTGGTGTATCGGTTGCTAAGGCGTAGCGTCCTTGGAAGGCTGTAGTCGGGCCGTGAACGTCACCTCCATCCTCAAATCGAGTTATCCCCCGCCTCTCATCAAAAGATCGGGAACAAACCCTAGCGGGTTCACATCAGTTGGTAATCAGAGCAAGGTTTATCGGTGAGAAACTTCCTATCCTTTGCTGTTTTATTTTCTTATAGTCCAAAAAGCCCAAAAAAAGTTAGTAGATTAGTTTACCTGCAATCCTATAAATTCTTTGAGCCTTTGCTAGTACTGCTTAGTTAGGGCTTGTTGAGTATTTGGTTGCATCGGTTGCGTCGTGTTGCTGGTCTTAGTTTAGTCCTTTAGAGTTTTGAGTTCTTGTCACCTCTTTTTGTCTTAGAGTTTCAATTCAGCACTGGAAGAAAACTTTCATTGTTTCTGTGTCCGGTCCCCGATTTGCGAGTTTTAATACAATCTGGAAAGCTTAACTCGTGATCTTTCCAACGGGTCGGACCTGGGTCACAAACTCCATCTGAGTGCTCCAAAATCGACATTGAAATTTGTGCATCTGGCTGCATGAAACAAGTTTCGTCAATCTGAGTTGGTAGTAGCTATATGCAGTAATCCTGTTGCGTTGGTTGTCAAACAAAGAAAACAATGTGAAAAAAAAACAGAAAAGAAAACGAAAAGAAAAGAAAACGAAGAAAGGGGCTGATCCATCTTTTGTGTTCCTGCTGTTTTGATTGGTGCTTTGTGACTTCATTTGTATCCAGGCTCGCGCCTCTAGCACAGTCTAGGCTAGGACCAACACAGTACCACCATTGAACAATTATTCAGCTTGCTTTTCAGACTAACGTGGTGCTAGTATTTTCCCTTGATCAGCCCAACTACAGCTCCACATATTCGACTACAGTTTGATAGGTCCTGTTGCTGCGGCACCGATACGCTCCCTTCCAGGTGCTCGACTTGTTTGGTTCCAACCCCCTCCTGTTGAGCAAGGTAAGAATTGGTAAGAGCTTGTATAACAGGTTGGGAGAGAGTGCCTCATAGTGGTTACATCTTAGTAGCTATAGGGGTTTGTTCTACTTCACTTGTTCCCTGTTTGTTCTTGTGCTTCTACCATGGCAGGTTCAGGGGGTGAGGATGATGGGGGTGGTCCACTTACGCCTCGTACCAAGGGCATCATGCAACATTTTAAAAAACAAGTGAGGGAGTACACCGAAGGAATTGATACTGACTTGCAGGTGCTGAATGAGAAGATTGTGTCCTAGAGGGTGGACAGATTTCCACCAACAACAAGCTTGCAGGGTTGGAGACGTCGATCAGTCGAGTCGACAAAAGTGTTGCTGCCCTTCTACGATGTTTTGATGAGCTGCATGCTAAAGCCCCCGATGGGCGTGATGAAGACAACAACAAAGATGAGCATGTTGAGGATAATTGGGGTGATTATGTTGCTGATACTGAACAAGACGATCAAGACGCTCACAACCGTCGACGGCTATGTACTAATCGTAGAGGTATGGGAGGACATCGCTGACGTGAGGTACACAATAATGATAATGCTTTCACTAAGATTAAATTTAAGATACCTCCTTTTGATGGTAAATATGATCCTGATGCATACATTACTTGGGAGATTGTTGTTGATCAAAAGTTTGCATGTCATGAATTTCCTGAAAGCACACGTGTTAGGGCTGCTACTAGTGAGTTTACCGATTTTGCTTCTGTTTGGTGGATAGAACATGGCAACAAAAATCCTAATAACATGCCACAAACATGGGATGCTTTGAAATGGGTCATGCAGGCTAGATTTGTTCCTTCTTATTATGCACGTGATATGCTAAGTAAGTTGCAACAATTGAGACAGGGTGCTAAGAGTGTAGAAGAATATTATTAGGAGTTACAAATGGGTAAGCTGCGTTGTAGTTTAGAGGAGGGTGAGGAACCTGCGATGGCTAGATTTTTGGGTGGTTTAATGTAACACCTCAGGTGTTTGAATTACAAAATAAAACTCTTTAGCTTAACACGGTGCATAAATAATTAAGAGAAGTTTCAATGAAATGAGTTATAAATTGGTTTTGCCTTAAATTGGAAATAGTTGTGTGTATGTGCATAAGTACATATACTTTAATCAAGCCATTTAAATAACTTTCACATTGAGGCAAACATGGCTACAAAATTGAATAGGCACATCGTTTTTGACATGTTAAACAAAAGTCTAGTTGAAGCCTAGGAGTGAAGGCAAAGTTTCGCCAAGGAAATGACGTACCCTCTGAACTGTACTTTTTAAGTTTTTAAAATAACTTCTAAACTTTAACTCAAATGAACTTTGGACTGAAACAAAACATGTGTAACTTTTCATTTTGAACAACTTTCGTGTTCAGAGATTTTTGAGTTCAACACAAAAATTTAAGAAACACTTGGATTTGCGAACCAGTCCCTGCCTTCTCTTCTATTTCCACTGCAGACCCTTCTTCTCCGCCTCGCCCGACCCTCCGACGCGCAGCCGCTCGCCCGACCCTCGCATCGCCCGACCCTTTCACTCGCCCGACCCTCGGCTTCGCCCGGCACTTTCGTTTCGCCCGACCCTTCCGTTTCGCCCGACCCTTGGCTCCGCCCGACCCTCCGCCGCCGCGCAGTCGCCGCAGGCCACTTGGCCAGCGATGCCTGACGACGCTAGGCGCCAAGCCAATGCCTGGCCGCGCCCGCACGATGTGCTCCTCCCCAGTCCGCGCACGCCACGCGCGCGCCGGCGACGCGTGCCCCTGCTCGCCGCCCGCCGCGCCCAATGGGCAAGTCGCGTCGTGCCTGTGCCTCCGCCGCGTTCCGCCAGTCGCCGCGCTCGCCGCCCGGCCAAACAGCTGCTGCAGCTCGTTGCCCAACCCTCGCGTCGCGTGATCTCCCGCTCCCCACACCAAATCCTCAGCGCCTAATCCCCTGGCCGCGCCCACCGCACGCCGCGCCGGCTCTGTTCACCGCCCGACGCGACCAGTAACGCACCCCCATCGTGCCGCCCGCGCCTGTGCCTCGTAGTCAAGTCCCGCCCTCCTCCCGCCTCTTTGCTGCCTACAAAAGGCCGCACTGAGCCCCCTCGCGCGCCCAGACACCAGAACATTGCCGTCGCCACCATTACCGCCGTCGTGCCCAGCTCACCGTGGAGCTCACCTCCCCGGCCACCCCTTGCCAGAGCTGAATCTCCGACCACCACCGCAGCACCCCACCACAGCTCACTGCCCCACCCATCGTCGCCCAGAACCGTCGGAGCACCGCCAGCGCCGCCGCCGCTCCTTGCTGCTCCGTGGACAGCCCACGCCGAAGCTCCTCCGTCCCAGACAAGCTTCAAAACGGGTTCCCCTCGACGCCGCGAAGCTCATCGACCAGCCCACACCCTCCCCTCCTCGCCGGAGCACCGTCACCGACGCTCCGCCCCGCCGCTGCCCCTCTACTCCGCGCCGACGAGCCACCTCCGACCACCCCCAACCCCGACCAAGGCCATCCCGAGGTAGCTCTCACCTCCCTGGGTCTCCCCGACCCTTTTCCCCTCGCTGAAATCTGGCCGGCCGCCATGCCAGCGCCGCCCAGGGACCCAATTGCAATGATTGAAATCTTTAAAAGAGTCTGCACGCAAGTTTCCAGGGACCCCTGTGTAAAAGAAAGTTTGAACTTTGAATTCAGGAATAGCGAATTTGTAAAATTTGTATAAAATCATAGAAAAATCGGAAAAATACAAACTCAACTGTTCTGGAATCTTTAGATGAAAATCTACAACTTTTGTTACATGTTTTTCTTCAGTTGCTTGCTAAATCTTGCTCTAAATTAAATGGAAGGTTTAATAGACTTTAAATGTACCCCCTGTTGTAGAAAAAGGCTAAACCTGAAAATTTAACAGTAGTTTGGTTGCTTGATTTGTAGACCAGTGTAAAATTATTAGGACCAGAACCCTTCTCTAACTAAACTTTTTATTACAACTTGTTATTGGCATGAATTAATAAAACTAATTTATAACTGCTGTTATATTGTGATTCTTGTGGTGAAACTTTTTAAAGCTGTTGTGCTGATGCCTAAATACCACAGAAAAAGTTTAGAATCTATTTACTCTTTGTAACCTATTTATGTAATTTTATGGTAGGAAAAATGCACTAATTCAAATAATTAGTTTATGTGCTTGGAAAATGTTCAACTTTTTACTGTAGCACACGTTAGAGTAGCTCTTGCTGTATAAGAAGTTTCAGACACAGAAACCCTGTAAAACATCCTGTAGAAATTAATCTTTATTAAACTAGGTGTATCTTGTTCTATTTATTATGCTTTGTATCTTCCACAGTAAAATCTGAAAAATTTATAGCAATACATATATGGATATATTAACACCCTATAAAAGTTCTAGCATGAAAACATGCATGGTTTGTCCTATAGAAAAATAACTAAGTTCTAGTAGTAGCTGTGTATTACCTTTTTCATAATTATTCTGCCGCGTGAAAATGCCTGAAATATTTTACAGTGCTTTTGCCTCTGCATAATGTGCTCTAAATAAAAATTTCATCACCCGAAGTTACTTAGTCCAGAAGTTGTGTTTAATCCATGTTGTGCTTAGAAAATTAAGTTTCCAATATAACACAACCCCCTTCTTGTTTAATGAAGTTAATAGTTTAAGTCATACCCTATTAACAATTGCCCAAAGAAATCTTAACTTAGTTACTTCGCAACCAAATCGATGTTTTGTGGACTACAACTTTATCGTGAAAAAAAGTAATCGTCATTTACCATCACTATAACTTACACTTGTGCATTCATATAGAATCAACTACTCTCGCCGACGGAACGTACGAGCTGGTGCCCGCGTCCAAGAGTGAGCAGCGTGAAGCTCAAGTAAATCTAACTGAAGCTCTTGCAGACCCGAGCCCGAGCTCGGACGAGCCCCAAACTAGCTTTACCCAAGAAGGCAAGCCCCGGAGCATGAACCCTATTTTTCTAAACTTATGCAACTTATTACTCTACTTTACTTGTGCATTAAGTTTGTAGGAGTTGAATGAAAACTTAGTTGCATGATCCTAGGTACCCATGCTCTGAACCCTAGATGTAAGGATCGATAGAATGCTATGCTAATAGGACTTCGGTAAAAGTCGAGTGATTTCCTGTCACTCGCGAGAATATAGGAGTTGAATGTTTACTACATGCTGCAATCATAAGGTCGACGGACGGGGCTATGGTACGATGTTTATGTTGATGATTGAGGCCCCGTCTGTTTAATGAAAAATGCTAAGGCCGCAGTGTGTGGTAGTGGTGGTTAAGTCTTTGAATGTACTAACCACATGCCGAGAATATGGTAATCGGTAAGCTTAAGTACCTAATCGGACCAGCAAGTGGACAGCATGCCACCATCTCAACTTCGGTTCCATGCACGCACAAGGTGGGTGCAAAGCTAGGCTCTGTAGTCTTGGATGGTGGCCCTGATCCACAACCCAGGATGAAAGGGGAAAAGTTGCACGTGTGACTCTGTGAGTAATCACGTGACGTGTGTTTAGGTTTCCCTTGCAAGGTTAAGAAATTCGATTCGAATCGTCCATTTCTCGCGGTTATTGAGACTGCTTGACCCTTTTACCACATAGAGTAAGAAGAGGAACAATGATGATAATCAATCTTGTTGGATGAAAAATTAATTCTTTCACCATGTATGATATTGGATAGTTGCTTACCTAGAATGGTTAAAGAAGACTAGAACTTGGAGCTAAAATTTGAAAGTAAGGACCTAGAATAATGAACCCTATGGTGTAAAATTTGTGGAATGTTGTATACTCTGGGCTCACCTTCGTGTGAGTACATGTATGTGTGGTTTCGATCGGCAAAAACCGTGGTTGTATTGGGAGGTTACCCGACAGACCAGTGGATTATTCCGTTTGAAGTGCGAGTTAGCCCTCGTGGTGATGGTTAGCGCGCTTGAGCCGGATTAATTCAGGTGGTTCTGCCACATTTAAACCGAGAAATTCACGACATCCTTGCTTATAAAGATTATACTAACGTGACCCGTTTGTTTCATCTTGCCTGTAAAGCTGAAAAGAAAGTGAAGGGGCAACGTGCTAGTGCCAAGACTAATGTTTCTGCAGGAAAATCTACATCATGGCAGCAGCGCACGACTACTTCTCTGACTGGACATGCATCTCTCCCAATTCCCTCGCTTGGTCGACCAGCACCATCACCTTCCTCCAGTGACAAACCACGTAGTTCTCCCACCAATTCAGCAATCAAATCTGTTCAGAAACCAGCTGCTAGTGCTTCTTCGATTGCCTCCACGGGTAGAACAAGAGATCTTCAGTGCCATCGTTGCAAGGGCTTTGGGCATGTGCAGCGTGACTGTCCTAGCAAGTTTGCTTTGGTGATCAAAGAAGATGGTGGGTATTCTTCTGCTAGTGATTTTGATAAAGATACACTTGCTTTGCTTGCAGCTGACCATGCAGGTAGTGATGAACGACCAGAAGAGCAATTTGGCGCAGAGCATACCGAGCATTATGACAGCCTCATTGTGCAGCGTGTGCTTAGTGCACAAATGGAGAAGGCGGAGCAAAATCAGCGACATACATTGTTTCAAACAAAGTGTGTCATTAAAGAGCGTTCTTGTCGCATGATCATCGATGGAGGTAGCTGCAACAACTTGGCTAATAGCGATATGGTGGAGAAACTTGCACTTACCACCAAACCGCACCCACACCCATATCACATTTGATGGCTAAACAACAGTGGTAAGGTAAAGGTAACTAGACTGGTGCGAATTAATTTTTCTATTGGATCATATCGTGATGTTGTTGAATGTGATGTTGTGCCTATGGAGGCTTGTAATATTCTATGCATCATGGTAGATCAAATCAATATTCTCTCTTGCACTATGATAAGAAAATTGTGTTGCTGCCCATGTCCCCTGAAGCTATTTTGCATGATGATGTTGCTAAAGCTGCAAAAGCTAAAAGTGAGAGCCATAAAAATACCAAATCTATTACTGATAAGATAGATGAAATAAGATTGAAAGGACATTGCTTGCTTGTGACTAAATCTGATATTAATGAATTGATTGCTTCTACTTCTATTGCCTATGCTTTGGTATGCAAAGATGCTTTAATTTCAATCCACGATATACAGCATTTCTTTGCCTCTTGATGTTGCTAACATTTTGCAGGAGTATGCTGATGTGTTTCCAAGTGAGATCCCACCGGGGCTGCCACCAACTCGTGGGATTGAGCAATAGATTGATCTAATTCCTGGTGCATCTTTGCCTAACCGTGCGCCGTACAGAACAAACCCAGAAGAAACATGGCGACAAGTGCAAGAGCTACTCGACAAAGGTTATGTACGTGAGTCCCTTAGTCCTTGTGTTTTTCCGGTTATTTTAGTGCCTAAGAAGGATGGAACATGGCATATGTGCGTTGATTGTAGGGCTATCAATAATATCACAATTCGATATCGACAACCTATTCCACGTTTAGATGATATGCTTGATGAATTGAGTGGTGCTGTTGTGTTTTCCAAAGTTGATTTGAGTAGTGGGTACCATCAAATTTGTATGAAGTTGGGAGAAATGGAAAACTGCTTTCAAAACTAAGTTTGGTTTATATGAGTGGTTAGTCATGCCTTTTGGGTTAACTAATGCACCTAGTACTTTCATGAGATTAATGAACGAGGTTTTGCGTGCTTTCATTGGAAAATTTATTGTAGTCTACTTTGATGATATACAGATTTACAGCAAATCTATTAATGAACATCTTGATCACTTACGTGTTGTTTTTAATGCATTACGAGATGAAAGTTTATTTGGTAACCTTGAGAAGTGCACCTTTTGCACAGATCGAGTCTCTTTTCTTGGCTATGTTGTGACTCCACAAGGAATTGAGGTTGATCAAGACAAGGTAGAAGCTATACAGGGGTGATCTGTACCAAAGACTATTACACAAATGAGGAGTTTCCTAGGGCTTGCTGGGTTCTATCGCCGTTTTGTGAAGAACTTTAGCACATTTGCTACACCATTGAATGAGCTTACAAAGAAGGGAGTGCCTTTTAGTTGGGGCAATGAATAAGAGAACGCCTTCAACATGCTGAAAGATAAGTTGACACACGCACCTCTTCTCTAACTTCCTGATTTTAATAAGACTTTTGAGCTTGAATGTGATGCTAGTGGGATTGGATTGGGTGGTGTTTTGTTACAAGAAGGCAAACCTGTTGCATATTTTAGTGAAAAATTGAGCGGGCCTATTCTGAATTATTCTACTTATGATAAGGAATTACATACTCTTGTTCAGACATTAGAAACATGGCAGTATTATTTGTGGCCCAAAGAGTTTGTTATTCATTTTGGTCATGAATTCTTGAAGCATATCCGTAGTCAAGGCAAACTGAACCGTCGACATGCTAAGTGGGTTGAATTTATTGAATCTTTTCCTTATGTTATTAAGCACAAGAAAGGGAAAGAGAATATCGTTGCTGATGCTTTATCTAGGAGATATACTTTGCTGAATCAACTTGACTACAAGATCTTTGGATTAGAAACAATTAAAGACCAATATGTTAATGATGCTGATTTTAAAGATGTGTTGCTGCATTGTAAAGATAGGAAGGGATGGAATAAATTCATCGTTAGTGATGGGTTTGTGTTTAGAGCTAACAAGCTATGCATTCCAGCTAGCTCCGTTCGTTTGTTGTTGCTGCACGAAGCGCATGGAGGTGGCTTGATAGGGCATTTTGGAGTAAAGAAAATAGAGGACATACTTTCTGGTCATTTCTTTTGGCCAAAGATGAGAATAGATGTGGAGAGATTTGTTGCTCGTTGCACAACATGTCAAAAGGCTAAGTCACGGTTAAATCCACATGGTTTGTATTTGCCTCTACCTGTTCGTAGTGTGCCTTGGGAAGATATTTCCATGGATTTTGTGTTGGGATTTCCAAGGACTAGGAAGGGACGTGATAGTGTGTTTGTGGTTGTTGATAGATTTTCTAAGATGGCTCATTTTATACCATGTCATAAAACTGATGATGCTTCTCATATTGCTGATTTGTTCTATCGAGAAATTATTCGTTTGCATGGTGTGCCCAACACAATTGTTTCTGATCGTGATGCTAAATTTCTTAGTTATTTTTGGAAGACTTTATGGGAAAAATTGGGGACTAAGCTTTTATTTTGTACTACATGTCATCCCCAAACTGATGGTTAAACTGAAGTTGTCAATAGAACTTTGTCCACTATGTTAAGGGCTGTTTTAAAGAAGAACATTAAGATGTGGGAAGATTGTTTGCCTCATATTGAATTTGCTTATAATCGCTCGCTGCATTCTACAACAAAGATGTGCCCGATACAGATTGTTTATGGTTTGTTGCCTCGTGCTCCAATAGATTTAATGCTTTTGCCATCTTGTGAAAAACTGAATTTTGATGCTGCTAAGCGTGCTGAATTGATGTTAAAACTGCATGAAACAACTAAAGAAAACATAGAGCGCATGAATGCTAAATATAAGTTTTTTGGTGATAAAGGTAGAAAGGCACTAAAGTTTGAATCTGGGGATTTAGTTTGGTTGCATTTGAGAAAGGAAAGGTTTCCTGAATTGCGAAAATCTAAATTGCTGCCTCGGGCTGATGGACCTTTTAAAGTGTTAGAGAAAATTAATGACAATGCATATAAGCTAGATCTACCAGCAGATTTTGGGGTTAGTCCCACCTTTAACATTGCAGATTTGAAGCCATATTTGGGAGAGGAAGATGAGTTTGAGTCGAGGACGACTCAAATGCAAGAAGGGGAGGATGATGTGGACATCAATACTAACGATACATCCACGCCTACACAAGTACCTATTTCTGGTCCTATTACACGTGCCCGTGCTCGTCAACTTAATCATCAGGTGAGTTCACTTTTGAGTTTATGTCCATCATGTTTAGACCATGGAGATGCGTGCACTCCTATTTTGATTAGGAACCAAGGAGATGACCGAAAGGAAAACGGATTCACGAAGGCTGAATTCGGACTGCAGAACAGCACCAACTTGTGATGGTCACCACGGTCACATGGACTCGGATTGGGGCTTTCAAATACTTCGTGGAAAGCTTATAAAGTCTTCTTTCCAATGGATATGGCATCAAGTCTATCTCTGCTCGGAGTCAGTCACAATCGTCGATTTGTTATCAACATCTTTTGGGCCGTGTATCAAGTTGAGTCCATTACGGACGCGTCCTAGGGTTGGAGTACGACCCCAGCACCCCTGTGGTCATCCTCCCACGTCCTTATACCCCTTATCCACCAACAAGAACACTTGGGTTTTTATTTAGATCCAGTTTAGCCTTTGCTACTTGCTTGTGAGCGCGCGTGCTGGATCAGCCGCCCGTCTTCTTGTCTTTGGAACCCCACATCATTGCAAATTGATTTTGAATCCTTCATCTACATCTGGTATATTCAGTACTTGTTTACTTGTTCCTGTTGGTTCTTCGATTGCTTGTAGGACGAGTGCCCTAGTGGTCGGGTGTCGTGCTCCACAAGATCGCGGCAGCCATTGGAGGTGGTGTATCGGTTGCTAAGGTGCAGCATCCTTGGAAGGCTGTAGTCGGACCGTGAACGTCGCCTCCATCCTCAAATCGAGTTATCCCCCGCCTCTCATCGAAAGATCGGGAACAAACCCTAGCGGGTTGACATGAACTCCATCCGACCAATCCTTATTAATGGCCTCCTTGAGAGTTGCTTCGTTGGAAGGATCAGGAGGAGAGGGAGGTACCGTAGGCCTAGGGGAAGGATTTTTCAAGGGATTTTCAAATTGATAGATTTGGACAGAAGAGGGCTCCTCCCCTACTTGGGCGTCGAAAAGATTCAAGGTGTTTCTATGATTGGTAGATGGATCATCCTCGAACTTGGAATGGAACATTGGAGGTTGAATTTCTTCTTCCTCTGGTGTCCCTGTTTTGGAAAAGGGGTCTATGGCTGAGTATGAGGGTGTAGAAAATGAAGGATCAGATTTAGCCACTAGAGTGTCCTCATTACTCGACCCATGCTCTTCTCGGAGGGATTTGGTCTTGACTACGAAGGGGGTGTTCTCCATGATTTGATCTAGGAGTTCCCAACCTTTGTCTGAGGACATATGTAGAAATGACCGTACAGAAATGGTGTCGACAAAATGGGCGCAGACCTTATCAAGGCCCTCATAAAAGTTGCGAAGCAACAACAATTCGGGTATTGATAGGACAGGTCCAGATTCCACTAAACATGAAAATCTAAACCAAGATGCGCCTATAGATTCCGTCTCATTCTGCTGAAAACAGCGGATATCCGTTTGTAAAGCAACAATACGGGACAGAGGGAAGAACTCAAGGCAAAACTTGTCTCTAAGCTCACCCCAGCTGTCATTCACATTGCCTACGGTATATGTGTACCATTGTTCGGCCTCTCCTATAAGAGAGAAAGGGAACAATTTCCACTTAAGGGTATCCTGTGTCATGCCTGCGATGGCAAAGCATGAACACAAGTATTCAAAATCACGCAAATGGAAGTGCGGGTTTTCGTTTTCTAACCCAGAGAAGGAACGTTTCTAAACCAAAGCGATGAGGTCGGGAAGGAGCTCACAGCCGGAGGTAAGGATTATTCGTGTAGAAGGTGGTGGCTCTAAGAACTCCCCCCTTGAGGTAGAGAGCTGTTGAAAGGATAGCTACTCCTTGGGTAGCGGGGGTAAAGGTAGAAAGAAAGAAAAAAAGAGATACGAGGACGACTAGGTACGAAGATAGATACAACAACCGTTCCCCGACAACGGTGCCAGAAAGCTTGTTGGGTATTTTAGCGATGTGCGAATAAATCCGCAAGCGCTCGGATACCGTTGTAGCTTTCACCTCAGAGTATTCCAAGGGTTATCGAATCCAATGGAACGTGCGTGCACTAACTTCTATTCTAGTCGGTCCAAGGACACACCAAGATAGGTGGCAAGGGCAGAGAGGAATCCTAATGTAACACTAGAGGTGAGTTAAAGGTCGATCTCTCAAGCAAAATACTCGCTTCGGGCATCGGCTTACCCCTGGTCTGCCAGGAGACTCCGGCCAACAGCTATGCGCTATATCCGAATGTGGAGGATTACAAAGGACCGATAGGGTTGTCACCACCTATGGCCTACCTCTAACAATCCGTGGGAGATAAGGCAAACGAAGGATAACCCTTAGCCTAGACACCACGTCTACGCTATTGATTACTACTGCAGTCTAACTATGTCTGACGTCCCGTAGCAAACTATAGCACTCCGCATAAATATGGAGCGATGAACCCACAAGTAAGAGAACTGATCTCACTCAACTACAAGAACTAATAGCGTATACTATAGACATACATGAGAGCACTCAAGCCTATACTATGATAGCAAGGGAAAAGGCTACTCATGCAACTAAGTATAACACTAAGTGAAGGAAGCACGAACACTTACTAAACACTAAAGAATGTATTAGCATCCGTAGAGGTACAAACTGGAGAAGAGCGCCGACAGGCCCGACGCCCCCTCCAATCTAGGAGAAGAGCGCCGATAGGCCCGGCGCCCCTCCAATCTATCCTCTAACTCTCTCCCTACTCTAACACAAGCTAGGCAAGGCCAAGACTCACTTGGATGGTGTACCTCCTTTAGAAGCACCCCCCTTATATTTATAGGGGTGAGTGAGGGGTGCTCCAGCCGTGCAACGCGCTGAAGCCTGCCCAAACCGACAACAAGGACCAATGGGGAGGCGCCACGTCAAAGGAGGTAAGGCGGTGGTGTTTTAGTAGCTCGGCTGACCCGGCTAGGACGGCCGAACCAGGTTCAGGACGGTTCGCCCTCTCCCTAGGGGCTGTGGTACGTGAGTGGGCCCTGTCCCACGTCAGTTCTTTGCTCTGGTAGGCCTTCTTTGCTCTTGCCATGTCGGTTGGCGCATTCTAGAATTGCGCCTTGAATCTTGGTTGCTCATTTCCTGCATTTTCACCCTGTATTTGTCTGCATACAAAATTCAACCAGCACTCGTGGAATTTATTAATAATAACCCCTACCACTAATGTTGATGCTTGTCCTTCCGGTATTTATGCAGGAATTGATGGCCTAAATGTGGTACTTAAGCACCGTCAACAATCTCTTGTATCTTTCCCTTTGACATTTACCAATATAAGTTATCTTCTTTATCTTTTTGAGTCAGCTTTACTTTCCGCATTTATTTATCTTTCCATGTTATCCAACATGTGTGCGGAAGTTCTTTCCTCTAGCTTAGGCTTTGTTATCTTTCTTGTTTATCAGGATCTTACCTTGTGGGTTTTCTCGCCCGGACTAGGGGGCTCAAGTCAGTTCCGTAGGCTGAGGGGAATTTCTCTTGAAGGCCTCAAGAGAAATTCTAGCATCGAGTGCAGACATGGTGTCCGGCTTAGTGTTAGCTAGGAAGTGTGTTCCACCCCACGAAGTAAGCTCTAGGTTCCTGATAGGTAGTTAGAAGCAACATTTTGGTATAGTAAGGCTAGCTCGTTAGTTTAGAAGTGTTTTAGGAGTCTTTCTCACCCGTTATCCTCCCAGCTACTTACCGCTCTAAGGTTTAGAGTCTCCTATGTCATACAATCATTGCTTGGCCATTATCCTATCTATCCTATCTGGATTACCCCCACTATGTTAGTTGGTTGATATCTCCATTAAAGTTTACCATTTGGTCCTTCAATCTTCTTTAAACCATATTGCTTCCCCAAGAAAATTTACGATACCCTTGAATACTCCAAAGTGAAGTATTACATCTCTGTGCGCTTGTGGAATACATATTCTATTGGGCACAACAAACGCTAACAAGGTGGCTCCAACATCAAGGAGCTAAGGGAGCAGCTTGCCGCACTTAAGCTGAAACTCAGCAACATGGATGAGCGTGTGGCGGAGTCTGAGATTGAGAGGATGGACATTGACGACAAGGTCGACACCCTGCTCAAAGATCAAGCACCTTGCGAAGGCGACCGGGAACGAGGACCCTTACAGGGCCCCGGACCCGAGGGATTAGATGTCTGGTAGGCTAGTTTAGTTTAGGATTAGGTGCTGAAATTTCCCTTTCAATTTTGTTTTTGAATATTCTGTATCCAGCAGCACCTCTATTTTAATTGAATAAAATAAAGTTTGCTTTCTTCATGCCTTGTCACTAGTGGTTGGTACACACTTGTGTGACAACCACACCCCTGTTCTGATCCTACACAGAGTGCGTATAAAAATGGCATGAGCAACACAAGAGCAAATCCATGGACGAAAACGAGTGCAAAATACCGCAACCCCAAGCTGGGCGGCCTCGACCAGGCCGGTGTTGAAGTTTCCTAGCGTCACGAAATAAATCCACAAGCGCACAGATATCGTTGTAGCTTTCACCCAGGAGTATTCCAAGGGTATCGTATCCACTGAGGAACGTGTGTATATTCTCTAAGATTCAAGTTCGTCCAAGGACCTCGCACCAGTTAGAGGCAAGGGTCAGAGAGGATTCCTAAGGCTAAGAGTCAAAGGTAAGATAGAACTATCCTAGTCGTCACGTCGGGCTACTGGCTTCCCCTAGGATAAAACTGGTGAGCTCCAGTACTGCAGCACTAGGATATACCCAAACGGGGAGGGTTTCGCTGGATAGACAGGGCTGTCACCACCTGCTACCTACCTCATCTAACCATGGGATATACCATAACCAATAGGTAAGTCTAGTCTAGACACCACGTCTACACTATCATTACTAACTCTAGCCTTAGCTACAAACTAGAGTTACCCACTAAACTAGTGAACTATTAATCCGGCAAGCAACTAGGAGGAACTAGCTCTAAGCTTAACTAAGAAACTAAAGCGCAAAGGAAGTCACGAACATTTACTATGATTGAAAAGCATCTGTCGAGGTACAAGATGGAGAAGAGCGCCGGGGGCGGACAACCTCGGCACCTCCCCGACTCTCCCTCACTCTCTCCCTAACTCCTAAGCACTACCTAGGCAACACTAAGCCTCTAAGGAGAGCTCCAACTCCAAAAGTGAGAGAGGAGAGAATGGAATGGTGTCTCTCATTTAGTATCCCCTCCCCTTGTATTTATAGGGGTGAACAGGGGTGCTCTCGGCCGGCAAACTCATGAACTCAGGCAGAACCGACTTCTAGAATGCACCAAAGGCCGCCAAGTGGAAGCTGGAGGCGAGGGGGCCCACCCCCAGTTCGGCTGACCTAGTGGGTTGGCCGACCCCTGGCCACCGCCTTTGGCCAGAAGACTGGTATGTGGGCCCTTAAGGCGGTTCTAGGTGAGTTGCACTAAATTGAGTCGGTTTGGTGCTGCATGTGGACCCATGGATCAGTGTGCTTGCGCCTGATTGGCCGGTGAGGTGTTCCCTTGGATTGAAGTGTGTTGCCTTGCTCTTGAGGTGTGTTTCCTCCTTTGCTTGAGCTGCATACACATATTCACCAACATATGTGGAGTTAGATAATTAAACACCTGCTCTTTGTTGGTCGGCGCGCTCCGATCGTTTTCGGCATTTTGTGGCTTGGATCCTGGAGCTTGTTTTCACCTGCATTTGTTGCCCAAATTCCTACATTGCAAAATCTCCAAGGGAAATGTGGAAATGATATTATTTGGGTTAAATATGCAAGTAGAGTGTGTATGTCATCCTCATTTTCGGGTCAAATTGACGCTCAAAATTGGTCCGCAGCAAGCGCCAACAAGACCCCCACACTTCCTCTTTGCTTGTTCTCGAGCAAAACTTAGGACTAAGATGGAACTCCACTTCTTTTTGATATGATACCTGCATATAGATTATTCCAAACTTCACCCTTACCTGTGAATTTTGATGTGTCTACCATAGAAGTTTGGGAAGGTGAAGAGTGGAACGGTATTTACTTGAGTCTCCTCCACTTCTCTGTTGTATGACTTGGGTTTGAAAGATTTTTTTTGAAAAGACCTACCATAGCTTTACTCCTCTATAGGATCTCTCATTTCACTTAGTGTGTTTATATCCTCACCAAGGCAATGCCTCTTTTCAGCCTACTTCTAAGGATAGCTTATGTGGAGCTAATTGTAGGAGATTGGAAGCATGCACTTGTTTCACATATATTGCAAAATCAAAAGTTGGATCCATGAAAATGACACATCATACGAGCTGATCAAGGTTGTGCAAGTGTATGGAAGGTGGATGATGGAAATAAGAGACTCCGTTTATGAAACTCTCTCTTCTTTATTTGGAAGCCTTGAGGACATGGCTATCATTTTTTTTCGGACCTTCATGTGTCCAAATTTGTTTTTCAACACTTGGACCTTCATGGGTCCTCTCCTTTTTTTCTTCTTTTTTCATATAGCCCATGTCTCTTTCAAGGAGAAGTGGAGAGAGAGATCATTACTCATGGTTTTTTATTTTGTGGATGGATGGAATGGAAAGGCTAACTTCCAGTGCAGAAGTTTAGCATGTGGAGTGTACGTGATCTTGATCAAGCAAGTATGAAAAGACATCTCACTAGGGTCACAAAATTTGATGAAGCTCAATTCAACAACAAGGCACATATGTATAAGGTTTCATTCATGAAGATCAACATATGGCTTTGGTAGGACAAACACAGGGAGTTTGTAAAGCTATGAATGGGTTTTCTTTCTAAAATAAAATTCCCAGACATAAAAGTAGAGAGAGCAAAGATTCCTTCATCAAACCATATCTCACTTTTCAACAACTTAACAATTATGGGTCCCTAAGATATGATTCACAAGCTCAAGTTTAGCAAGGAATAAAATATATGCAAGTCAATCAAACTTGAAGTATGAGACTAGCGAGCACCATTGAGTTTAATTTTAGTGTTTAGCAGTGAATTTCATTTAAACTCATGGATCAGGGAGACTGAGGGGTAGAGTGTACAAACCGTCTCGATGGGTTCTAAACCTTTTGCGTCCTGGTTCTCTCGGTCTTGTGCATCTGTCTGTGGGAGATCTCGAATGTATGTGCTTCAAAAACTCCAAGAGATCTCCCCCACACTTGTTCTTGTACCTGGTGCTTATTCGAAAACAAAAAGGGTGGAAACAAAATAATGGCTCTACCGGTTTTAAGAACCAGGGAGCCCCTAAAATTTATTGGAACTAAAATTTTAATCTCACCATAAGACTTACTCAAGCAAGGAAGAATTGATGTTGCATCAACATGAGCAAAAGAGGGTACACTCATGGTGGAACTTTGAGGGGTGATATGTACCTCCTTCCTATGTTGCGCAACAGGAATTCGACGTCTTGGCTTACCTTACCATTTGAATTCAGCTCAACAACTTACCCATTTGGATTTGAATATTTTCCTACAGGGGTTAGTCCACAAATACAACCTATATCTGGACAAGTATTAACTCTAAGGTTCATCATTCAAGCTTGACACTAGGTCTAGTTTTACTGAAGAGGACATTTTAACCTGAGCACCATGCTTAATTTAAAAGGCCTATGAATGCGTTATGCATCACACATTCAAACCAAAGCATACGAGAATAGATAAAAGAAGCATGAAAGCATGATCAAGCTTTATTCAAAGAAGAAAAAGCATGAGCTTGAAACTGGTGATCCTCGGACCACCTCCCGGAAGGGCTTTGTTTAAAGTCAAAAGCAGGACATAACTGACGAAACTTACCATGGCGTTTTCTTGACGAAGAACCTCAGTATTGCCACCGTGGTAACTCCTCTCTTTTTTTTATGTTGCAAGATGCAAGAACTAACGCCATCTCCAATACAAGGTAAGACTTGGCATGAAAGGAACTTACTCGGGGTACTCACATACCTCCCCCACACTTGAAGTTTGCATTGCTAAGCAACACAACTCAAGTGTGTGGACTTCAAGCTTCCTTTCTGTTGGTGTTTCTTATGCCCAAAAGAATAGAGATTCCGCAAGCCCACATAATACACCGTTGTAGCACTTCATCTTGGAGTATTCCAGGGTATCAAATTTCCACAGGGAAGCAGTATGGTAATAAGAGTATCGATCAAATGGATGGTAAACTTTACTGGGGATAATCACAAGCTAGATAGCAGGGGTAAGCCAGATAATAAATAAGATAAGCGGCCAGGCAATGACCGAGTGACACACATGAGACTCTACCTTAGAGCGGTAAGTAGCTGGGAGGACAACGAGCGAGAAAGACTCCTAAAACACTTCTAAAACAACGAGCTAGCCTCTCTAACCTAAACCTTCACTAACCTAGTTGTCGGGAGAATAGAGCTTACTTCAGCGGCTGGGGCGGAAGGACCACAGACTGAGGGAGAAATGGGGGGTCCAACTCGGCCAACGATCTACTGCTATGAAAACACTCGAACGTGGTGGACTACAAGGGACGGATAGGGCTGTCACCACCTGCCACCTACCACATCAGTTCCGTGGGGTGGAACACACTTTCTATCTAACACTAAGCCAGACACCACGTCTGGACTCGGTGTTAGGATTTGTCTTGAGGCCTTCAAGAGAAATCCCCCTCAACCTAGGGAACTAACTTGAGCTCCCTAGTCTGGGCGAGAAAACCCGTAAGATAAGGTCCCGACAGGCTAAGACTAGAACAAAGCCTAAGCTAAAGGATAGAACTTCCGCACACAAGCAAGAGCTGGGAAATAAATAAATAAATAAATGCGGAAAGTAAAGCCAACTCCAAAAGATAAAGAAGATAACTTATATTGATAATGTCAAAGGAAGGATACATGAGCTTACACCAGACTTCCGAGGATGACTCCAGAATCCCGAGACAAGCTCGCTCGACTCTAACTCCCAGACTACTAAACCTAACTCTAGAACTGAATTGAAGAGAGAACTCCTTTTGAGTGTGTGTGTGTGTTACAAGTATGGATGGGGAGTCTATTTATAGTAGTTGGAGGTCGGAAACCGGTGAAAAGCGTCAAGACTACGCGACCTTGGCGGTTGCTTAACTTCCACGCGAATGCTGGACATCAGAGGCCACCAGGTGGGGCCGGCCGGCCTCCCAAGGACGGCCGGCCTGGGGTTGGTGCCAAGTGGCACCGACCTTCTTGAGGACGCTTCTGATTGCCTCCTGAGGTCGGTAACAGTTGCTTTTTAGTTAAGCAACTGTTTCAGACATGCAGGTGGGCCCTTGAATCCGTGTGCGAAGCCTTACGGGTCCTCGGATCAAACCGACTTCAAGTGCACAATGCATGATCCTCCTGGGTGTGTTTGTTGACTCCTGGATCGATGATGTGGATAGATGAGGGGGGACCAGGCCGATCGGCCTAGGGGAGGTCGGCCGGCCTGGGATTTCTCCCAAACTGGCCCATTTTTGGTACACTTGCTTCTGCATAGACAACTCATCAAAATTTGTGTAATTTATTAGTTTAAATAAAATATGATGGAACATAATGCAAAACTCTGAATTATTCCCGAGATGTTGACAGACGAAGGTCGAATAACGGCCGTCAACACGCCCCCAAGCTTAAACTCTTGCTCGTCCACGAGCAAGGCTTAAAACTTAGGCTTGGCGGATCAGGAGTTGCATCAATGTCCACGCCCTACAGGTACCATGTGGATAGCAAATTACTCATACTCGTATGTACCTGAGGATGCTGATCATACCTTAGTTTGGAGTGTGGGGCTTAGTCACAATTCTTCCCTCACCTTGAGCAGTTGAGAAACTGAACAGTTTCCACCGGAGTTTTTCCGCTACCTGTTCAGGTTCCTTCTCGGAATTCTAATATATTTTTCAAAAGGATGGTTTTGAGATTCCCCAGTGGCACTCTCAAGGTCTCTCAAGGTGTATAATCCTCACCATGGTCAAAACTTGACCATTTTCTTCCTACTTCTAAGGCTGATATCTGGAGCTTAAGGGTAGGAGGAGTGTTGCATACCTTGGTTACCTTTGTTGTCAAGCCGAAGAGTGGTTCAAAGGAGGTAGGTACCCGATCAAATTCTGATTTTGTGGAATATGTAATTTTCAAGGGAGAGGGAGAGAATGGACTCACACTTGGAATATTTTGTCTTTTATTCGCACTCCTAAGCTCTTTTAATTTTTTGGAGAATATGGGTTCTATCTCTTTTCTTCTTTCTCATACTCATATATTTTCTTTTCAAGATAGCCCATACCCTCATGATATAAATGGATACACGAGTGGAGTGACGGATTATAAAGCTTTCATGAATGGGTTCACAGTGGAGATTTTGGGTTGTGGTATGGAGGTGATATCTGGTGATGGTGGATGTCAATACCTGGAGTAGGTGATCGACAGGCCAGATGACTTTTGAGGCTAGCAGACAATGGGTACGTAAAGGAGAAAGATCGATAGATGACAGGTGTTGGCACTCCTTAGCCTATACGAACTAATCCGCAAGCGCACAAATACCGATGTAGCTTTCACTAGGGAGTTTACCTGGGATATCGAATCCAAGGAACAATAAACGCAACCAGACCTAGAACTAATTCAACCGGACCCACCAGAGGAAGAGAGGTACGCAGGTAGAGGGTCTAACGACGGTTAGCCAACTCATTACCCAAAAGACTTGCCACTAAACTAACTTGATCTGCTTCGTCGTCTAGGACGGAAGGACCTCAGAATGAGGGAGAAATGGGGGGTCCAACTCAGCCAACGATCTACTATTATGAAAACACCCGAACGTGGTGGACTACAAGGGACGGACAGGGCTGTCACCAACTGCCACCTACCACATCAGTTCCATGGGGTGGAACACAACCCAAGATAACTATCAAGCCTAAGCACCACGCTTCAACTATCAAGTTACTAACTTCCACTTAGCGCTAAGGCAAGAAGAAACCCCAAATGGCCAGGCTTGCTAAACCACGCAGACAAGGGATCCCGCAGATCAATGCAAGAAAGTAAACAAGTAACTGAAGTAAGGAGGGAGACTAGCGAGATACCGACGAGAGACGAGGAACTTCACTCCAAAGATGCTTCATTCCTCTGAGGCTACAAGCCGGAGGTGAGCCGAAGGACTCGGCTCGCCTCCGGACTCTCACCTCACACTCTCCCTATTCTACTCTAAGGATAAACAACTCTTTGCTAGAGACTCTTCTTCTCTCCAAATGGTGTGTGTTACAAGTGAGGGGGGAGGTCTCTATTTATAGCCCTCCAAGGTGGGTTGCTTAACTTGTAAGCAAGGCTAAGGTTGCGTAGCTTGTAAGCAAAGATTCCTTAACTTCCAAGTAGTTAAGGCAGTTGTGTAACTTCCACGCGAAGATGGGCTCGAGAGGCTACAAAGTGGGGCCGGCCAGCCTCTCCCAGGCCGGCCTGCCTGGGATTGTCACCACTTGGCACCGCCTTTGGCTTGGACACCCCTGATGGCTTCCTTATGGCGGTTACTACAGCCCTTCAGTTGTTTGTCCGAGTCTTGCATGCAGGTGCGCCCTTGGATCCATGTGTGAGGCCTTTCGGGTCATTGGATCAAACCGACGTAAAAGGCGTGATCCATGATCAAGGACTTGTGTTTCCCTGCATGCTGGCAAAAGTGGAGCCTGAAAGGCCACTGTGCCAGACCGGCCTGGGATTTCTCCCAAATCGGCCCAAATTTCTACAGTGAGTTCTTGCAGTCACATATGCACCAAAACTAGTGGAATTTAATTAGTTTAATAAATTTAGCTTGGTGTAGGCCTTGTAACCATGAATTCTGGAGAAATGTTGTTGGTCAAAATCATCGGAAATCAACCACCAACACACCCCACACCTGGACTTTCGTTGTCCCGAGCAAAGG
The DNA here is from genome assembly GCA_032594955.1 of Panicum miliaceum. Lineage (NCBI taxonomy): Eukaryota > Viridiplantae > Streptophyta > Magnoliopsida > Poales > Poaceae > Panicum > Panicum miliaceum. Next base: position 16,817,032 of record CM064068.1, read on the forward strand.
GTAAACTTAGATCCAAAGGATCAAGGAAAAGTTCGGGGTCATGAGATCAAAGTATGCATAATATTTATTTCTAAGCTTTCCGCTAACACCATCACCTTTGAATATTGATCCCCAAAACAACTTGATGGAGACCATGCTTCATTTCCTTTTCGCGGTACTTGGAGATTTTGCAAGATTTTCAAAATAGGAGGCATACTCTCATATCTCTCAACTTACACATGGTCTCTCATTTTGTGTTTGATCCTCACTAAGGTTTTTGAAGAAACCTCTCCTACCTTTAGATTGGCCTTTGTGTAGCTCACGGTAGGGATGCAATTGCATATCTTCCTCATTTATTTTGCAAGATCAAAAGTCTTGTCTTTTGAGAGATCATGTCATCTTTAGAACTTGGTCAAGTGCAAGTGTGTGTGACGGATGAATGTCCTTGAGTGGTGTTTGATCTCGGCTTCTCCATCTTTCCTCTGAACCTCTTTTTTTTTGCTATAGTAGGATTGATTCCTCACTCCTCATTTTTTTCTTCTTTCAGGGGGATGGAGAGCTTCTGAGTAACCACTTGATGGAACTTATTGAAGAACGTGCATGGTGGTTGATTAAAGTACCAGATGATCATGACATTTCTCAAAAATGCACAGATATTTGATCAAGCTCAAAATGTTCAAAGATAGTTATGTGGGGTTCAAATCTAAACATTGTATGGCTCTAGATAGGACTTTGGCAAAATGAGAGCAAATGAGAGTTGCCTCACATTATTATTTTCAAAATAAATCTCCAAGACTTTGAATTAGAAAAGAGCATGTCTCTCATTTCATCATATCATGGGAGCCAATAAACAAAGGTTCAAGTGATCTTATCATGTAAGTTCTAAAGGCAACAAGTACTTGAAACTCATGTAGGAATTCATCTCTTCCAAGGTTTTCATTTAGTTAGGCATGAATTTGAATGAAAATCGGGAAAGGAAAGAAAGATGGGGTCGCAAACCCCCGTGACGAGTTGTAGCGCAGTAGGTTTCGCATCTGATCTAATCGGCTGCGTCCAAGGGTTCATCTTGCTGATGCTTATGTTGTTCCTCTGCGCACTTTGGTGAAGGTTAAGAACAAGGGGTCGGTTGGCACACAAGTGTGCACCAACCAACAAGCAAAGCCTGAAGCAATTTTTTAATTTTATTTATTTCTTTTTTTCAAACACGATTAGGCGCTGTTGAAAATAAAGTTTTGGGAAAATAAATTTGAGGAAATAAATTTTGCGCCTAATCCTAGACTATACTAGATAACGGCTCGGTTAAGGTCCGGCCATGACCAAAGACTGAGGGGTTAAAGCGCCACGACCAAACAACTGAAAGAGGGAATTAAAGAGTGGTACCTTATCTCCCTCTTTGAAGTGCTTGGCCTTTATCCACTTAGATTGCCGTCTTTTCATTTGCTCGTTGTAGGCCTTCTCCCTCCATTCGTCCAATTCAGCCAGTTGGAATTGTCATTTAACTTCAGCTGATTGGAGATCCATAATTCACCTCTTGATCGCTTAGTGGGATTTCACCTGAGTTCAATCAGCGTCTTGCAAGTTGTTCGATAAGTCCATAGTGCCTCGGTAATTTGCTCTTCCATCTCTTCCCCATGGCATTAACTGTCATCTACAGACCACTCGTCAGGGGATGGTATGGAGTAGCAACCCGGTGACCTATGTTGACGGCGCTTAAGTACCACATTTAGTCCGTCAATTCCTACATAAAACACTGGAAAGACAAGCATCAACATTAGTGGTAGAGGTTATTACTAACAAATTCCACAAGTATCGGTGAATATTTGTATGCAGGTCAATTAGAGGAGCAAACACACCTAAAGGGCAAGGAAACACACCCCTCAATCCATGGCAACACCCTTCCGGCAAATCAGGTGCAAGCACATGGATTGGAGAGCCCAAATCAGGGGTTAAACCGCCTAAACTTTCACCCAATCAACCTATACCCACTTGGGGCCCACCTGGCAGCGTCCTGGACGAAAGATAGCGTGAGGGGAGCCAGCCACGGGTCGGCCGACCCATGAGGTCGCCCGAACCAACTTTGGCACCACTGACCTTCCCCATCCATGTGTTTCTCGCTCATTGGACCTCAATGGCGGTTCCAAATGCAAGTACCTCAATTGCCGGCCGAGAGCTGAAGATTCACCCCTAGAAATACAAGGGGAGGGGCTTACAATAGAGGTACACCATCCAAGTGAGCCTTGGCCTTGCCTACCGTGTGTTAGAGTAGGGAGAGAGTGAGAGGGTAGATTGGAGGGGCGCCGGGCCTGTCGGCGCTCTTCTCTAGCTTGTACCTCTACGGATGCTGCTACATTCTTCAGTGTTTAGTAAGTGTTCGTGATTCCTTCTCTTAGTGCTATACTTAGTTGCATGAGTAGTCTTATACCCTTGCTATCATAGTATAGGCTCGAGTGCTCTCATGTATGTTTGTAGTATATGCTATTAGTTCTAGTAGTTGAGTGAGATCAGTTCTCTTACTCGCGAGTTCGTCGCTCCGTATTTATACGGAGTGTTGTAGTTTGCTACGGGTCGACATACGTAGTTAGACTGCAGTAGTAATCAATAGCGTAGACGTGGTGTCTAGGCTAGGGGTTATCCTTCGTTGCCTTATATCCCACAGATTGTTAGAGGTACGTCGTAGGTGGTGACAGCCATATCGGTCCTTTGTAACCCTCCATGTTTGGATATAGGGTAGAGCTATTGGCCGGAGTCTCCGGGCAGACCAGGGGTAAGCCGGTGCCCGAAGCGAGTATTTTGCCCGAGAGATCGACCTTTAACTCACATCTAGTGTTACATTAGGAATCCTCTTTGCCCTTGCCACCTATCTTGGTTTGTCCTTGGACCGACTAGAATAGAAGTTAGTACACACACGTTCCCTGGGATTCGATAACCCTTGGAATACTCTGAGATGAAAGCTACAACGGTATCCGTGTGCTTGCAGATTTTTTCGCACATCGCTAAAATACCCAACAACCTTCGCTTGTTCCGCTGTGACACTTCCTGAAGGTCTTATGAAGTGCGAGCCTTCATCACCTATTCGACTCTTGGAAGTCCAAAGCTAGGAAATGTGATTTCCTAAAATTCTTGTTTGAATTCTTCAAGTCAGTCGCAACACAGGAAGTGCTTAATCCCATTTGGATACATAGTCCTCTCCAAGATGTACTGACATAGGGAAAAGATCCGCGAAGTCGATCCCCCATACGTCGAATATCTCCATTTGAAGGTTCCTTCTTCAGTGGCATAGCAACATTGATATTACCATGTTTCTGACATCTTGGGACCCGCATAAATTTCTCAATGTCTCCACACATGGTTAACCAGAAGCCCACTCTTAGCATGGGCAAGGACTGCTCCGTAGTCTCCTTCATATGGCGAGGAGTGGTAACGCTCAAGAATATTGCTGGTCTCACATAGCGGGATGCAACGGCAGAGTAAACCAGTACCACTGAATTTTGAGTGATAGGGTTCATCCCAAAGGTGAAATCTACTGAGGTGAATCTTCTCCCGTAGGTATATATCCAGTCGACATAAAGTTCACAAGGTTTGCATACCATGGACTGGATGTAGTGACCTTCAAGAGAGTATCATCTCTCAAGTAATCGTTGTCGGGAGGTTCGATCCCATGAATCCTCTAGAGATGATCTACCACACTATTATCTGCTCCCTTCATACCATTGATTTCCAAATCATACTCTTGAAGGGGCAGAATCCAATGGATGAGTCATGGCTTAGCACCCTCCTTGGTCAGTTGGTACTTTAGTGCAGCATGATCCGTGTATACTGACACTTTAGCACCAACCAAGTTGGGTATGAACTTGTCAATGGTGAATACCACTGGCAGAATTTCCTTCTCCGTTGTTGCTAAACTCTGGTCAATGCCTTACTTGCATAAGATATGGCATACTGCTTCTTATCCTTGCATTGAACCAGCATTGTACCAACAACGTGATCAATTGCATCGCACCTGATCTCGAATGGAAGGTTCCAATCGGGAGGCTGTATGATGGGCACTGATACTCTTTGTCTGAGGAAATACCTTCTCCGACCATGAACTAACACTTTCTCCCAATAAGTGTGTCTTCTTGGCATCCCTTGAAAACTTGTCCAACAGTTCTTGCCAAGACTGAGAAATCATCCACGAATACCTCCATGATGTCCTCGAGTAGTCGGAGAAGATCACCATCATACACCTTTTTGATGTGAAGCAGGTGTGTTGCAAGGACCAACGGCATCCGCCTGTAGGCGAAATGTGCCGTAGGGACAGGTGAAGGTAGTCAAACTCTGGTCATCCGGATGAATAGAAATTTTGTGATAATCAGAGTATCCGTTGAGGTAGCAGAAGAATGAGCGCTCGATACCCATTCAAGTATCTCATTGATGAAGGGGAGAGGAAAGTGATCCCCCATCCATTAATAGTCCGTATGAGGTGTGAGCTCATTTCTCTCAATCTGGACAACTAACAGGCCTTCCTTCTTTGGAGCAACTTGAACTGGGCTGATTCACTCACTGTCTTGCACGAGGTAGATGAGTCCTGCATGCAGTACTTTCTGAACCTCTTTCTTTACTACCTTCCTCATCGCATCATTAAGCCGTTGTTGATGTCATCTTGACAGGTTATAGTCCGGTTCTAATGGAATGCAATGGGTGCATAAGTTGGGGTTGATCCCCTTCTAGTCTTAGAGAATGCCTAATGATGGATCGGTATTTCTCCAAGACTGCAACGAGCCACCTAGTCTCACTCTCTGTTAGCTTATCAATGATGATGACTGGCGAGCCTCCGTTATCAACCCAAGAGGCAGCGGTTTCAGCTCAGGAAGAGGACGTTGCGGTTTCTCCTTTCCATTGAGCTTGAAGTAGCCACCCGGATCTGTTTCCTGGGTGAAGTTGAATGGCATCTTCTTCAATATTGGGTTGAGTTTTCCCTTCTTGAATGATACTCATTGCTTCCTCCACTGGGTCTTTCTCTGGTCTAGCTTCTGTAATGAACTTGGCTGACCAAGATTGTATCTTTGCCAACCTTACCCTCGAGGCTTGCTCGGTCTCTATTCGGGTTGACAAGTGGCTCTATTGTCTGACTGATCAAGATGAATTCTTCACCTTTAGGGATATCGAAGATGTGCAGATCCAAGAATACCTTGTTATGTCCCATCTTCAAGGACATAATTCGGAGAATTCATGTACTCTTCACAATCTTGCCGTCGATCCACTTTAGGTGCTTACGAGAGAGAATCAGGGTTCTGGTGATGTGGCATCACATCCACCCTGACTTTCGGATTGTAACCATTTTCTTGCAGTGCAGCGTCCCCAATAGTGCAAAGTAGTGCGATAGATCTGTATGATGCTATCGTTGGATTTTCCTCCTCTATCCATTCCTTGCTCATACTCGCAGTAAGACCCTCAATCTGCGATGTGGATTCTGGAATGAATGCCTCAGACCTTGAGCATATGCGCTTGTGCCCATTCGGCAAGTTTGATGTGTTGCCGAATCTCCATATACTCTTCTTCTATGAAGAGATCAGGGACGCACACAGGCATATCTTCAATGAGTGGCTCATGATCTATGGACTTTGGTGGTTCGGTATTTGCTCTATGTGTGTCAGAGGTAGAGAGGATGCAGCTGATAGGATGTAAACTTACTGCTTCTTTTTGGGCTGACCAGTTGGCTTGGTTGGCTCGTCATGGACTTCCAGTGTGCTGAGTATTGTTCTACTTCAGCATCTGTCTTGTTCATGATGGATCCCTGGAGGTGAGATTCATGAAATCTGCACTCTCCAACTTAAGTCCAACAACGAAGTGCTGAATTAGCAATTCTTCCAGAATACCATGAGGTGGCCCGGAATTTCTGCCGTCAGCATGAGTCTTTCCAACTCTGCTCCAATTCACTCTTCGCCTTGCTTGAATGATAGTAGTTGGTTGCAAAAAGTGAATATTTTGGTAACAGGGAAGAAGAACTGGCAAAACTCATCCTTCAACTTAATCCATTCTCCTCCAAATATCCCTGCCTTCCGGTCGTACCAGACTATTGCTTCTCCCGTCAGAGAGAATGGAAAGAGCTTCCACTATAGGGTGTCTTGGTTCATACCGGGTATGGTCAAATAAGAGCAATTTTGCTTGAATGCCTGCAGTGAGCATAGGGACTCTTGTCCTTTCTACTAGATAAAGACTAAGCATGAACCATGGCTATGAGACTGGGACTGGTCTCATAACCATCAGATAAATGTGGTGGTAAGGTGGAGGCGGTTCTATGTACTCGCGGAATGGAAATGCTGGATAACTAGGAGAAAACCTCCATGGGGTAGGTGCTAGGGATGGAAAGGTGTACGGCTAAAAAAGGTCTAAACTAGTATTGCTACCGTTCCCCGGCAACGGCGCCAGAAAACTTGTTGGCACTCCTTAGCCTATACGAACTAATCCGCAAGCGCACGGATACCGATGTAGCTTTCACCAGGGAGTTTACCTGGGATATCGAATCCAAGGAACGATAAGCGCAACCAGACCTAGAACTAATTCAACCGGACCCACCAGAGGAAGAGAGGTACGCGGGTAGAGGGTCTAACGACGATTAGCCAACTCATTACCCAGAAGACTTGCTACTAAACTAACTTGATCTGCTTCGGCGGTTGGGGTGGAAGGACCTTAGAATGAGGGAGAAATGGGGGGTCCAACTCGGCCAACAATCTACTGCTATGAAAACACCCGAACATGGTGGACAAGGGACGGACAGGGCTGTCACCACCTGCCGCCTACCACATCAGTTCCATGAGGTGGAACACAACCCAAGATAACTATCAAGCCTAAGCACCACGCTTCAACTACCAAGTTACTAACTTCCGTCTCGCGCTAAGGCAAGAAGAAACCCCAAATGGCTAGGCTTGCTGAACCATGCAGACAAGGGATCCCGCAGATCAATGCAAGAAAGTAAACAAGTAACTGAAGTAAGGAGAGAGACTAGCGAGATATCGACGAGAGACTAGGAACTTCACTCCAAAGATGGTTCATTCCTCTGAGGCTACAAGCTGGAGGTGAGCCGAAGGACTCGGCTCGCCTCCGGACTCTCACCTCACACTCTCCCCATTCTACTCTAAGGATAAACAACTCTTTGCTAGAGACTCTTCTTCTCTCTAAATGGTGTGTGTTACAAGTGAGGGGGAGGTCTCTATTTAGAGCCCTCCAAGGTGGGTTGCTTAACTTGTAAGAAAGGCTAAGGTTGCGTAGCTTGTAAGCGAAGATTCCTTAACTTCGAAGCAGGTAAGGCGGTTGTGTAACTTCCACACGAAGATGGGCTCGAGAGGCTGCAAAGTGGGGCCGGCCGGCCTAGGATTGTCGCCACTTAGCACCGCATTTGGCGTGGACGTCCCTGATGACTTCCTTATAGCGGTTACTGCTACCCTTCAGTTGTTTGTCCGAGTCTTGCATGTAGGTGGGCCCTTGGATCCATGTGTGAGGCCTTTCGGGTCATTGGATCAAACCGACGTAACAGGCATGATCCATGATCAAGGACTTGTGTTTCTCTGCATGCTGGCAAAAGTGTACCCTGAAAGGCCACAGTGCCAGGCCGGCCGGCCGGCCTGGGATTTCTCCCAAATCCTCCCAAATTTCTACAGTGAGTTCGTACAGTCACATATGCACCAAAACTAGTGGAATTTTATGAGTTTAATAAATTTAGCTTGGTGTAAGCCTTGTAACCATGAATTCTGGAGAAATATTGGTGGTCAAAATCATCGAAAATTGACCACCAACAACAGGTACCTTTCCTCAGACGGACTCGCTGTTCGACACGGCTCAAAGCAACTCCAAATAGCGTATGTGGCTCATAATGGCAATAATTGTTTATGGCTTTAGATAGGACATTTAAACCAAAGGGGAATTCTTTACCATGTTTTCATTTTTTCAAAGGAATTCCGAGAGGTTCCCTACTAGAGCATGCAGTTTTATCCCAGTTTTGCTATCTCAATTTTCCCAACAACTTAGGCACAGAAATCGTGTTCATGCTCCCACAAATCCAAAATTGGGTTTACTAGGAAGTTCAAGCACTAAGCGAGTAACAAGCTATAAACGAGGCACTTGCAGAACATGAACAGAGCAACTATTCATCATTTCTGAAGGTCGAGTTTGCACGGATTTCCATACATATAAGTTGGAAGTTCATTTTATTCATTCAATTTTTTTTATTTTAGCATGGCGACTTCAGAACGAAAAGGATAGGTTGGATGACTTACCTGGATACTCCCCCAAGCTTCGATGAAGCACAGTCCTGAGTGCTCCCCCAAGCTTCAATGAAGCTCAGTTCTGCTGGCTCGGGTCCTGTGGTGGCTGCTGGTATGGGTATGGTGGTGGCGGATATGGATAGTACCGCGGCGGGTACGGATAGTGCGGCTGCGGGCGTGGCTGCTGCTAAGGGTCGTGTTGCTGCTGCGGCAGATACGGGTAAGGAGGTTATAGGTAGTGCTGCTGTGGTGGATGCTAAGGCTGCTGTGGTGGGTGCAGATGCTGGCCGAGGCCTAAGTGGGTAAAGATGCTGGTGGTGTCATGGAGTAGAGAGGTGTTCATACTCCAGTTCTTCTGGGTGAGCTCGGTGTTATGTGCGAGGTCAATGTTGAGCTGGTCCTGCTACTGCCCCATGGTGTTGACCCGAGTCGTGAGATCGGTGATCCCACGCATGATCGGGTTCTCATACCCGTAGTGTGCTGAGCTCGACGGACCAACCTGCGAACCAAAAGAAACCTGCATACCTGGGGGTAGTAAGGTTCTTGGGCTGCACCTTGTTCGGATGTTCCTCCAGCAATGCTCGTACCTCCCTGAGTAAAATACTCATATGTTTCTTTGAAGCTCATGTGGGAAATTCCAACATGGTGAGAGGGCCTGCTTGCTCTTGTTTCTGAGTGCTCGATCGTGTTTGTCACCGAGTTGTTGTATCGGCAACGCTGTGACGAGCTGGCTCCTTTTTCTGCATCTGCAAGAGATAATTCTTCACCGAGTAGAGAGAGAGTCTCGGGCATGGGAGCTTGACCTCTCTATCGTACCCGGGGTAAGTCATAAACAGCGAATTACTTGGCCCCTCGCACATCATGTGCCCCTGCACAAAATGCTCCACGCCTACCTTGAGCTGGTACTCATCCTCCCATGGCAAGTAAGTGACCTAGGCATTGTCCAGTGCCTTGACATGCGTAGCAATACGCGTGACCAAGGTGGTTATATCAATCGGACTTCCGCCAGCGATCATCTTCTGCCAGTGAGCAAGCATGCTCATGACTGGGGAGAGCTTTATCTTGTTTGCCATCGTAAAGAGATAATGCAGCTCGGGGAGACTGCAAAGGCGCAGGTCGGAGCGCGGGTGCACCACCATGCAGATCCACTTTGCTAGCATCCTGAGAGTAGGGTGATGGATATAGACTATGCTATTCTTGCTACTCACATGTTCCTTAGAGATTTCGTTCCACCACGTGGTCCGATCATATTTATAAGTTTTAGCCAAAACACTTAGTTCTAGCAAGCACTTTTTATCAAAGCATAAAGCAACACTAAGTTCTTTCGCAGTTAATTAATATTGTTCATCGAAGAAATGAAAGTAAATTTCAGTTGTGTTACCGATTTCTTCAAAACTGAGAGACATGAGGAATTCCATGGTGAGAAATTTCGAACCTGGCTCCGTCATGTCGGCGAAGTTGTACCACCCCACGTGTCTGAATGCTCAGGTCATGTCCGCCTTCAAACCCATCTTTATGAAAAAGAAGGGTTCGAAGATCCTGATGTGGTGGTACGTCTGATTCTTCAGCAGGTCCAGTGCCTCCCGTTTGTAGTCGTTCCGCGGAATGAGCTGTTTGATAGAAGTGAGGACGTGGATATGAGTCTGAACGTGGCTCCTTGGCACTGCGGGGGTAGTGTCCTCCTGGGAGTCAGTATCCCGGTGACTTGAGTCAACCGACATATTATCCCTGAAGGATGTCGTCCCACGCGAGCGCCGAGAGCTGGAGGGGCTGAGCTTCTTGAGCTTGTTCTTCGTGGCCGTCCACATACTGCCTACAAAAGGTTAGCACACACACAAAAATATACCCGAAGGACTAAACAAAAGAGGTTAGTCGTTAGTCGTCCTTGTGGGGGATTAATCTCCACAAACATTCTCGTTCAAGCGCCAAGAGTTTTATTTGAACGAAGAGGGAAATATTTTTTTGGAATTTTTCTGAGGCTAAAGCGAAGGTTTAGCACGGATTTTATTTTGTTTTTGGTGGGTTCTAGCACTTAAGCTCTTTACTTAATTAGCCCAAGGGCTTAATTAACTAAAGATGCTTAGAGAGGGAGAAGGGATTTCGAGCTCGGGAAAGGGCAGAAGAACCTGAGCTGCTGGTGCATCGAAGGACGTCGGGAGCACCGGATTTTATAGGCGCACGACAGGGGCAGGCCGACTGGCCTGGGCCAGGACAACCGGCTGCATGGACGGTGCACGAAGCTCCAGCTCCTCGGTCTACATGTAGAGTGTTAGGTGAAGGTGCTTGCCGTCGGTGCTGATGGGACAGGAGCGGTGAGGGGAGGCTGACAGGCTTGTATGGGGCCAAACGGCCTGGCACTGTGCCCCCTCGTGCTCGTCCTTCGCCTGCATGTTGCCATCTGACCATGCTCCACTAATGCTGCTGCCTTTCGTCGAATTTCTTGCACGTTGAGACGTGGACGGTGCAAAGAGGAGCCAACCATCAAGGATGGGGTTAATTGGCCCTCACATGCACGAGAAATTGGTGCAGTACACCATGATTCAAGTTCCTGCACATCAGTGGGACTTCCACGAGCTGCACCCGGGCCAGGGGATGACAGGTGGGGCCGGCCGACCTGCACTCTGGCCATAACATTTTCATTTTTTTATGCAACTAGCAGAGTGCACGTGCAGCATGCACGTGTTGTAGAAAAATCCAAGCATTGTCACTATCATACCAATACCATGTTCTTATTATATCCCTACATGAGAAAAAACTTTAAATAATTTTTATTAACTTAAATTCATAAGTTTTTCAGCTACAATGCAAATCTTATCAACTTTTAATTACCACACATACCTAATCAACTTAAATTTAGAAAAGGTCATGTGTGTTGCTACCATAAGTGAAGTTCGAACTAATGGTTCATCCTATATCTCTCTACCACAAGCAATCTTTATACATAACATTGCCTATTTGTTCGCATAGCCTCCAGAGTTTATATCACCAAATAATAATATTAGCAATTCATCTGATCAAGTTCAGCTGCCCCACGTCTCGCCTCCTCGTTCTCTTGTTCCGTCTTCTGTGTCGTACTATCGCTCCTCATTCTCTTCCTTCCTTCCCCATGATTCCTGAATTCTACTTTCACGAGTCAACATAAATCAGCAACCAAAAGAATTTTATGCATCTCTGTACACCTAATATGAGGATTTGCCGGCTCAGTCTTCGAAGATGCTCATAGGGGTAGGGTTTGTGTTCATGCATTTATAGGGGTGAGTGTGCGTGCGTTGTGGGTATCTGAGTTGTACTATGTAATCTCAAAAAAAAATACAGTGATAGAGCCCATCCATATACATCTGCAGTCGATGTTCTCTGGCTCTAGTGGCTTGTTCCACGTTCGGTTGTTGAGCTGGCTCCAGTGGCTTGTTCCACGCTCGGTTGTTGAGCAGCTAGTGTTTCTCCTAACCTTTGTGGGCTCCGTGAGCAGCTACTGTGCCATGCCTATATCCATCGCGGGCCTATGTGAGATGAACATGTCACCCTGAAATACACAAAGATATGAGAGGAGAACCAGTCAGCATAGCAAGGCAAATCATCGAACACCCTACGCGTGAGCACAAAACATCCAGAACCTCAGGGTAGCAAGAGACAAGAGCACGATTGACTGGACTCACGTAGCAATTGGCCGACGGATTGCACGATTCTGAGCTCAGAGGTGGCATGTAGGGATGGGAGCCGCCACGCTGGCCAAAACAAATGGAACTACGATACAGAGCAATGCGCAGCGGTGCGGTGTCACACGATGGCGGCGGCCACCAGCATGGACAGCACCACGCTGAAGATGTGCACGGCCACAGTGAGGCGGCCCCTGGGGCCCCCGCGCTCTGTGCCCTCAAAACGGACGCCGCGGGCACCGCTCTTGGTCACATGCATCCGGCCGCGGCTGCAGGCGGCCACCTCCTCGAGTCGGGAGATGATGCTGCTCGCCGACTCCCAAGTCATGAACCACATGCCGCCGTCCCGGTGGCCCCTCGCGGTGCCCCATCGAATAGAGGTGAGAGGTCGAACCCCGCAAAGATAGAGATCAGGTGGAACGCGTTTAGCGTCTCCTGCGGCTCGTCCTTGTGGCCGCCATGGCGGCGCAGGTAGGCTCGGCCGACGGCTCGGTGGCATCATTGACGGGCCTCGCGATGGAGGACGGACAGCTTCTTGAACCACGGCGTCTTGACGATCTGGGCGATGGTGATGCATGTGTCCGGGTTGGGGTCAAGCAACCTGGGGATGAGCCTGCGCGCCTCCGTGGACAGCCACGGCGGGTAGTGGTAATCCACACGGCTCATCTTCCTGAACATGGTGGTGATGTTGTCCTCCTGGAACAGGAGCGAGTCGGTGAGGAGCACGTAGAGGATGACCCCACACGACCAGATGTCGGCCTTGGCGCCGTCAGCCCGTCGCCAGAGATGGGATGGGGTCAGAAGGAGCGAGGATGAGCTGAGATCGGAGGAAGGGGGTCGGCGAACATGCACGGAAGGAAGGAGGGGGGGATGGAATCAAGGCCGCGTAATTGGTGGGCGGGGTTGAGTGCGGGTACGCAGGCGGGTAAGAAATTTTCGTTGTGAAAAAAAGAAGAGGAAAACAGCAGAAGTATTTTCCTACCTACAGTTTTTCACGTTCAAAAAACTTTCTACCACTTTAGTGCTGACAGGTGGGGTTGATGTGAGGGGTATAGGGATGCTTTTTTGGTGAAAAGTGTTTTCAATTATTTTGGATCTTTATAGTGTAGATGTAGGTTGAAAGCAAAGTTCGAAAAATAAAGATGCATTTTGCAGAAATTTAAACATGTCATGCTCGAAATGAAAATTGAAAGAAATAAACTATCCTATATGCAAATGCAAGAAATGGATAACTGCCATGTTACCTCATGGCGAGAGCTCGGGTTTTGAGTCCAGAGCAGCACTCTCCATACCTTGAGTTTGGTTGTCATCACCTGCTGGAGTTGTTGTCGGTGGTGACACTTTCTCACGCCACACTTTCTTCATGAGCGTAGCTGCTTCGACCTCTTTCTTCTCTAATTGCAGAAATTTCTTACGCTGGATCCTTCGCTTCGCATTCCGTTGGTTGTGCACCTTGATCTCCTTCTCCCGAATTCATATGTTTTCTACGAGTTCGATGAGGCTCTCAATGGCAGGAATGGCTAGATTCTCCGGTTTCCTCTTGGATCTTTTCTCAGGCTCTTTGTCAAGCTTTTTCTCGAATTGTTTCTGCCGGTTGACTGTCTTGACTTGGGAGCATTGTTCCACCTTCGATCTGAAGGAGAACTTCTCTTTCTACCCATTGATGTTGAGCTGAATTTCTCCAGCTCCCACATCGATATGTGTGTTTGCTGTGCTCAAGAATGGCCTCCCTAGGATGAGAGGGGTCTTGGTGTCGACTTCCATGTCTAGGGCAACGAAGTCTATGGGGACGAAAAAGTTCCAGATTTTCACCGGAATATTTTCGGCGACCCCCGCTGGGTAGCGAACTGATTGGTCCGCTAGCTGCAAACACATGGCAGTAGGAGCAAGTGAATGATGATTAAGTTTGTCATAGACTACCTTAGGCATGACGCTGACGCTTGCTCCCAAGTCGCAGAGTGCGTGCTTGAAGTGTTGAGTCCCGATTGAGCATGTGATGGTGGGGCATCCTGGGTCTTTCTTCTTCTCCGGAAGAGGATCGAGTATAGCTACGCCACACTCTTCTGTGAGCTGTACTATCTCGGTGGTCGGTAGGTTCTTCTTGTTTCCAAGAATATCGTTGATATACTTGGCATACGTAGGTACCTACATAGCATCAAGCGGTGGTATATTGACATACAACTTCTTGATTACCTCGACGAACTTGCCGAATTGTTCGTCGGCCACCGGCCTTCTTCTCCATTCCGGAAACGGTAAGGCGGTTGTGTCGTAGAATTCTCGATGAGCCCTTTGGAGCTTCCTCAGCTTCTCCGTGGGTAGCCGAGGTGCTTCCGTGTGCCTCCTCCTGCACCTCGTCCTCAGCAATGGTATCCCTAGCGGTTACGGTCTCCCGCCGTGAACCTGCATCCTGCAGAAGGGGTGAATCCTGCGTGGACTTTTCAGCCCGCGTAGTCACCGTATCTACCTTCTCTTTTGGGTTAACTTTCGGTTGCCCGGGCAGTTTCCCCGTGTTAGGGTTAGGACAGGATGAGGCTAGTTGAGCTACTTGAGTTTCTATCATTTTATTAAAGCTCAACTCGTCCTTATTTCTACAAGAAATCTGGGCTTTTATGACGTTTTCCTCGTGATGAAAGAGATTTTCGTCATTAACTCTCTTCTGTTTACGACGTTTCTTAGGGGCAGACACATTTTAATGACGATCGTAGAGTGTTTGTCACAAACACTGGATGAATATCGTCATAACTATCCAGCTACTGTAACGTGACATTTTTTTATTGTCATACCATTGCTCCGGCTATCGTCACTAATATGTGACAGATCAAATTTGTCATAAATTCAATTCCGACTTTTTTTAAAAAAAAACACCGGTGTGTCTGTCACCAAGTCTGTCTAAAAATCGTCATAAACCATCTGGTGGTATATTGTGATGAATTTTTTATTGATATAAAAGATAAAATCAATTGTCACTAACCGGAATTATGAGGATTTTAAAAAAAAATAGTCACTGCCCATTTGTCAGTCTCTGCCCTCTATTGATTTGTTAAGGAGATATAACATGTGGAATTAATGGCTCGACATATTTTCTATCTATGGATTTTTAAAAGAAAAATCTGACAAGAAAAAAAACTAGCTATTGATTTGTTAAGGAGATATGACATGTGTACAATTAATGACTCCACATATTTTCTATCTATCATTTTTGTAAAGAAAAACTGACAAGAACAAAACAAGCTATTTATTTGATAAGGAGATACGACATGTCAACAATTAATGGCCCCACATATTTTGTATCTATCCGTCTTTTAAAGAAAGATCTGACAAAAAAACACAACTAGCGCAAGAGTCGAACTCGTCACCAGCATGGCTTCACCAAAACATTCTTACCGCCAGGATGCTACCAGTATAGGGTGGGCTACGAATTCTTTATTCTTTTACTTCTGAACCAAAAGAAAATAGAAAAAAAATCACAGTAGAGGGTTTCGAACCCACGACCTTTAGAGCAGAGAATCCATCACCCACCGTCCGAACAAACGGTGACCAAAATAGCGAATTTCGCTTTATCTCTCAAATGATCCGCAGCAGCCCACAGTATTCCCGGCCTGCTCACAACTCGGCCCATCTCAGCCTGCTCACATTCGGCCCATCCCCCACATCAGGCGCTACCCACATCCGCGTCCCACTCTCGCCGACACGTGGATCCCACCTGTCAGTGTAATGAAGAACACATGAATTTCTATTTTTAATCTGGAATTAAAACTTGTAACTAGTATTTCTCCCTCATAAGAATTTCAAATTTCATGGTTCTTTTCTCTAAATTTTTTTAAAATCACGCTCTTTCATTTAATGATGTGTATTTATATATTAATTACTATTTGTTGGACCTTTTTCTATGGCTTGTTTTCTTCCAACCAATTAGAAAATGGAAAATTACTTTTTTTATAACAATTGATAATGAAATTTTATATTCTCTAATTTAATGGTAAACAAAAGGTTGTGTCCAAATTTGAGAGCAGTACGAGTTTGAAAATATTATAAGGTACACAAACTTGAATGTTTGACTTGAATTATATGAAATTGTTTGAATATTGTATCCATTTGAGAACAATGTATACTCTCGCTTTACTAAAATAATTTGAAATTTTTATGGCAAGCTTATGGATCTAAAATATGCGTCCATGTCAACTTATAGAATTTCCGGATCAAATTTAGATATTATTACAATTATTCTTTGGTAGTTTAGATATAGAAGGTTGAATTATCTGTAGCAAAGAATTGAATCCTTCATCTATCTCTTGAACATAAGCTATTATGGAACTTATGAGACTATGTGTATTTTTTATGCAATTGTTTGAATCTTATTCGAGGTACATGTAGTTCAATTTGAAGTTATTTTTGATAAAAACATGTAAATTCATTTAAACTACAGAAAATAGCATGTCAATTTAAAAATTACTGATATTTCTATACAATAGCATATATATATATTATATTACCAGTAAAAATATATTAGAGTATATAATATAATTTTTTGTCAACATTGCAATCTAGTTTTCTTAGTTTCTTAATAGTATTTTAATTTTAATCATACCTAATTTAACAGTAAAGGGCTGAGACAATCTCAGATTCGGTCCGTTTCATGAATCTCGCCCAGCTCAGCCCATATTGATCCGCACGCCATCTTTGACCGTTGGATTAACTTGGACGACTCAGATACACCCGGCGCCAAATAAAAACCACGTCAAGTGTAAACCCTACCCTCCATTCTTCCCCTTCGCCTCTCTCTTCTCCCCTCCTCAGATCCGCCGCCGGCTGCGCCTCCCCTTGCGGCAGCACAGCTCGAGCGGATGTGCTGGCTTGCCGGCTCACGTGCTCCTCCTCACCTCCTATCTTCATTCTCGCCGCCGCCGTCGTCGTCCTAGATTGGGGTCGACGCCGCCGCTGCCGCTGAGAGGATAGCGGAGGGCCCTGGCTTGGGTGGAGCTCGAGCCTATCAGCAGCGAGAAGCTGTTGGACCGGGCCCTCGTAGAGATGCAGCAGGTCGACCTCCTTCGCAAGCCTCGTCGCCATGTCTGCGTCGCTGCTGCCTCGTCGACCTCTTCCGCAAGCCTCGTCGCCAAATCCACGGCTCCGCCGCTTCGTCGACCTCCTCCCTAAGACCCACCACTGTATCCGCGTCTCCGTCGCGTCGTCAACCTCCTCCCCAAGCACCGCCACCAGATCCGTGGCTGTCATTGTCATGTACGGTAAGGACTTCAAGTCTCTCACGCGTAGTTGCGAGAACACCAACTACTTTTCATTTAACTATGTAAACAGAGAGAGAAAGAAATTGCCTTTGGCTGTACTTATTCCCCTTGCTATCAAATGCATATCAGTTAATCTCCATATTTGTTCCCTTAATGTTGCAAAATTATGAGCTATGCATCCACACTTCTTTCTGTTCTTTTTCCTTTCTGATACTGGTGTTATTTAGATGTTTGATAAGTCACTAAAAAAGTTGTTTCATCTCTAGACAGTCGTGTGACTTCATTAGACATAAGACATAGGAAACTTTGATAAGAACAGTTTGAGCAACTTTGTTTGGTAAGCATGCTTGAACACTTTGATCAACTTTGTGCCTTAACCATTAAACTGCAATATTGATATTTGCTCTTATTGCAGAGGCATAGAGCAAATGCTCATGTATTGAATATTGCTATTAGGTCTTCTAGCACAAGTGTTGCCCAGACTTGGTCAGGTTGCTGCAAGTGCCCAGGGGGCCAAGGTATGTTACTTCCACCTTTTCATTTCTGTTTTCATTTTTCCACTTTACTTAAGATAGATGATACACAGTAACAAAAAGAACATGGTAAAAGTAGCTACTGATCCATCCTTCTTGCCTTTTCTTTTTTAGCATATGTTCGAAAATATTTCACAAATAGTAGCTGCTTTGATGGCTTCACAACTTCCAGATAAGATTAGAACCTAAAATGCTCAGCTTGTCGATGTATGCTTATGGTCAGTACAAAAGCACATTTGTTGACATTAAATTTGAATGCCCAACCATACTTGCTGAATTTTGCTCTCATTTTTCAGAGTTTAGATGGCCATAAAAATTCTAAATTTTCAGCAATCCTTGAAAATGGTTACATGCAGTGACATCCCTGCACTATATTCACGTAAGTACCTTTGTCAAATGTGTGGGTACTTAAATATAAACTGACATGTGGTTACATGCAGTCCACCCAGTTATATGCATATAAACTGATTGTTCCTGTGGTCATTCCTGCTTGGAAAATATACAGATTTATGTGGTTATTGGTGAGGTGATCTAACTGCTCGCCTGCCTACCTTTCAGGGAAGGAGGATGTACTAGAAGAGCCAGAAGTTAATTAGGTGCTTGGAAAACATAGAGAGATCTTCTTTTTTGGGAAGAACTATCATCGTATCCAAATCTCTTTCTTTTTGGGAGCTAGTTTAGTTGCTGCTACCTTGACTTGTCATTTTGATTCTGCTATATGAGTGTTGCAACTTCTAGTCTGGAATGAATGCGTTGTGCTGGGCTGGGCTGTAATTGACTATGAATCTGTTATGTATGGATCTATTATTTCTGTACCAACGAATGTGCTGTGCTGGGCTATAATTGTTTTGGTGATACATGGGCTGTACCAATGAAAATAGGCCTGGAAAAAATTACTTTGGTCTGAATTTGTTTCATTGTTGTGATGTTAGTTGGGTCGGGCCTTACTACAAAATAACAGTGGGCTTTAAAATGAGATAAAAAGATTGTATCTAAAAAAGGGCCTTGCAATTGGGTTTGGCCCACAAATATTCAAAATAAAATGGACTTACAATTGGGCTTAGCCCATGAATAGACTGCTCATTGATTGGCCCTCTTGGGCCATAAAGTATTTTGCGACGAACCAAATCGTCACAAAGGTGCTGCCATGTCATCTGCATGAAAGGTTTAGTGACATTTAATAGGTCTTTAATGATGAAAATGTTGTAAACTAGTGAATGAATTTTCATCACGTGAGTGTCACAAATTGCAAATTGTGACATAATTTCTACTTTCTATGACATAGATAAAACGTTATAAAAGGCCACATGTGTTGTAGTGTAATAACAGAGTTAAAAATCTCTAGTTGTGCGGCCAGGGTTCCAAAATTTTATCATTAGCTTGAAACTTCTTGCTAATGTTATCATTAATTTGTTTCTGGTCGTACACTAGGTCTTTTAGAGACGGTTGAAAGTTGTTATTAAAACTGTTACCTTGCTGTTGACCGAAGGGGAGGTTGGGCTTGAAGTTTCACCCTTTCTGTTGAGGATGATATCCTGAATTGTTGGGAAAGTTGTTCCCAACGAAATTCACATCCTCCTATGTTAGTGGGCAGCTGTTGCCCGAGTGCCCAGTGTCGCCACATGTTTCACATGTGATCCTCGAGTCTATGATCTGATTGACCTCTTGGTTCGATTGACCTCTTGGTTCGGTGATTCTAGCTTCTTCATATGGAGATCCATCTTGGCAGCCAGCATACCAACACCACCGATCTGGTGTACTCCTTTCGGGCGAGCTGGTTGCCTATCTCCCTTCCAACTTTGGTTGGAGGCGATCTTGTCTATGAGCGTCTTGGCCCGTGCAACATCCAGAGAGAGGAATGCTCCTCCTCTTGCTGCATCGATGTGGTCTTGCGCTCTCTAACTCAAGCCATGGAAGAAGTTCTGAATAATAGCTACTCTTCCATGCCATGGTGTGGACATGCTGCTATCTAATCCTGGAGTCTTTCCCAGGCTTCCGGGATGGTTTCATCCTGGAGTTGTTGGAAACTTGAGATCCTATTCTTGAGGGCATTGGTTTTGTCCACTGGGAAATACTTGGCCAGGAATACATTGGAGCAATTATTCCAGGTGGTGAAGTCTGCCTTGTTGGTGTAGAACCATATCTTTGCTTTGCCCAGCAAAGAGAATGGTAACAAATGAAGGCGAATGTTATCCAGGGTAGTGCCTTTGGGGTTGATTGTGCTACTCACTTCCATAAAGTTCTGGAGGTGAGCGTTGGCAGCTTCGGTTGCCTTCCCACAGAAAGGGCTAGCTTGGACCATGTTGACAAGTACAGTCTTCAGCTCGAAGCCATCAGTGCCTTGGGTGTTGTCCAAACCAGTAGGGATATGGCTGCTGGATGGGGCCGAGTACTGACGAAGTGTCTTCGTAGCCATTGTTGAGACAAACGTTGACAAACTTCCTCCTAAGGTAAGCCTTTTCTTAGGTGGGACAATTCTTTGCTGAACAATACGCCCATTTCTTTTTGGATTCGGAGTGAAGTTGCTTGGTAGGTCGAAACCGGTCATGCGCTGCTCTGCATATATCAAAAAGACAAAGAGAGCAATGGTAAGCCTGCTAAAGCTAGCGGTGAACTAAAATAGCAAAATTTGCCAAACGATTCAACAATATCTTAGCACCAAATTGCTTCCCCGGCAACGATGCCAGAAATGCTTGTTGGCGTTTCTTATGCCCAAAAGAATAGAGATTCCGCAAGCGCACAGAATACACCGCTGTAGCAGACCTTGGAGTATTCCAGGGTATCAAATTTCCATGGGGAAGCACTATGGTAATAAGAGTATCGATCGAATGGATGGTAAACTTTACTGGGGATAATCACCAACTAGATAGCAGGGATAAGCCAGATAATAAATAAGATAAGTGGCCAAGCAATGACAGAGTGACACACAGGACACTCTACCTTAGAGCAGTAAGTAGCTAGGAGGACAACGAGCGAGAAAGATTCCTAAAATACTTCTAAACTAACGAGCTAGCCTCTCTAACCTAAACCTTGACTAACCTAGGTGTCGGGAGAACAGAGCTTACTTCGGCGGCTGGGGAGGAAGGACCACAGACTGATGGAGAAATGGGGGGTCCAACTCAGTCAACGATCTACTGCTATGAAAACACCCGAACGTGGTGGACTACAAGGGACGGATAGGGCTGTCACCACCTGCCGCCTACCACATCAGTTCCGTGGGGTGGAACACACTTTCTAGCTAACACTAAGCCAGACACCACGTCTGTACTCGGTGTTAGGATTTCTCTTCAGGCCTTCAAGAGAAATACCCCTCAACCTAGGGAACTAACTTGAGCTCCCTAGTCCGGGCGAGAAAACCTGTAAGATAAGGTCCCGACAGATTTAGACTAGAACAAAGCCTAAGGTAAAGAATAGAACTTCCGCACACAAGCAAGAGCTGGGAAATAAATATATAAATGCGGAAAGTAAAGCCAACTCCAAAAGATAAAGAAGATAACTTATATTGATAATGTCAAAGGAAGGATACAAGATCTTATACCAGACTTCCAAGGATGACTCCGAAATTCCGAGACAAGCTCGCTCGACTCTAACTCCCAGACTACTAAACCTAACTCTAGAACTAAAGTGAAGAGAGAACTCCTTCTAAGTGTGTATGTGTTACAAGTGAGGATGGGGAGTCTATTTATAGTAGTTGGAGGTCGGTAACCGGTGAAAAGCGTCAAGACTATGTGACCTTGGCGGTTGCTTAACTTCCACGCGAAGGCTGGACATCAAAGGCCACCAGGTGGGGCCAGCCGGCCTCACCCAGGCCGGCCAGCCTAGGGTTGGTACCAAGTGGCAACGACCTTCTTGTGGACGCTCCTGATTGCCTCTTGAGGTCGGTAACATTTGCTTTTTAGTTAAGCAACCGTTTCAGACATGCAGGTGGGCCCTTGAATCCGTTTGTGAAGCCTTTCGGGTCCTCGAATCAAACCGACTTCAAGTGCACAATGCGCGATCCTCCTGGGTGTGTTTGTTGACTCCTTGATCGATGACGTGGCCAGATGAGGGGGGACCAGGCCGGCTGGCCTGGGATTTCTCCCAAACTGGCCCATTTTTGGTACACTTGCTCCTGCACAAACAACTCATCCAAAACTTGTGGAATTTTATTAGTTTAAATAAAATATGCATGGAACATAATGCAAAACTCTAAATTATTCCCGAGATGTTGACAAACGAAGGTCCAATAATGGCTGTCAACACCTTCCTAATCATTCCCCCACAAAAAATTACCATGGTGTTATAGTTGGTGTCGCTCTCATGTTCGTAGGCGTCACCTGTCCGTCGTTCTCTTTAATCTCCACCTGAAATGGTTAGCGACAAAAAAAAATACCCGAAGGAAAAACTTATCCTAGAACATGATCTTGCTTTTATTTGGAAAGGGAAAATAAAATGATAATCCGGGTTTTCTCCCGGCAGTGCTTTGTTTATGGTCAGAAGCTTGACCATGGGAACTTCCTCTTGCAGCTATCATTGGTAATGTCGTTCCCTTCTCACCGCCAATTGTTGATGTTTCATGAAGCTTTAGCTGCAAGGTTGGCGCCACAGAGCACCCACAAATATTGCAATTCTTATGATAGACATATGCATCTACAACCAACCTTCTATAGATTTTGCAAAAGAGGACCTTAAGGTGGTTGTAGTCCTCGTACGTGCTCAGGGCACAAAGCATGCCTGACTCTGGAGAGGTATTGAATGAGCATGGTTCTTGGGGTATTTCAAGAATAAAGCTCCCACGCTCATCTACGAAATCCTTCCCCTCAGACTCCAGAGTCGGCGCCTCACAAAATTCCATGGCCCATGGATTCTCCATCTCAAGAGATCCATCGGGAGAGATTGTAGTTGAATCACGATCGTGGTCGAGAGCAACGTACTCCGGGCCAGCGGGAAGAGGCTCAAACTCGATCGAAGGTGATGATGATCGTTCGTCTTCACAAAGGTGAAGAATTTCTTTCAAATCATACTCTTTGGAAATCGCAGATTTTGCAACTCAAAAAAGAATGGGTTCAGATGATACGAACGGAGATGTATGCACCATCTGCTCAAGTAGGTTTTGCTTGGGATGAAACTTCACCGTTGAATTTTCTAAATAAGAGGTAGCGGTGGCAGAAATAGTTTCCCTATCATCTAGGCTCCATTGATGAGATGTGAGAAATTTTTCAAGTGGGTAGCCTAGGAGAAGATCAAGATCAAGGATATCGAAGATATGAAAGTCTAGGTTGACATCGATATTGTCTATTGAGAGCATCACGACACTTGCAACCCCCTGACATTCAAGTATGTGTCCAAAGGGATAACTCTTGATGAGTTTGTCGAACGGTTTTAGCATAACATCGCCCAAAAGTGTGTACACTAAGTGCCATGGCAAGATGTTAACCTCCATAAAGGGGTTAAGATGGGCTTCTACGGTAATTCCCCTTATAGAGCAGGAAATGATTGTTGAGGGTGAATCATTCCAAATCACTTCATGACCTCCTTGAGATTTGCTTTGTTTAAAGGATCGAGAGGTAAAGGAGGTACCGTAGGCTCGAGGGAAGGTTCTGTCAAGGGATGTTGAGATTGATCTGTATGGACAGAAGAATGTTCCTCCCCTGAGAGATTCGAGGTATTCTTATTATTTCCAGATGGATCAACCTCGAATTGCAAAGAGAACATCGAAGGTTGAATTTCTTCTCCCTCTGATGTTCCTGGTTCGGGTGAGGATTGTATGGCTGAATCTAAGGATGTGGGAGGTGAAGGATTGGATTCAGCAGTTAGAAGATCATCATGACTCAACTTGGATTCCTCTCGACGGGGTTCGTTATGATCGGTAAGGATGGAAGAATTTTCTAATAAGTGATCTAGGATCTCTCTTCCTTCCGTCGGAGTTTTGTTTGCAAACGAACCTCCGGCGGCGACGTCGAGGTCTAGGGCAGATTTCCTGTCTAAACCCGAGTAAAAGATGTCTAATGATATATCATCGGGTATAAACAAGTGTGGACTAGATGCTAAAAGGCATAAGAATCTAGCCCACGCTGCACCTATGGAATCCTTCTCTAATTGCTCGAAGCTGAGGATGTCAATCGGTAGAGATTCTATACGTTCCGTAAGAGAGAATGAGTAACAAAAGTCAACTCTAAATTCTCCCCAATTACCGGTCGTACTCCCTATCGTGTGGGTGTACCATTGCAACCGCCTTCCCTGTGTGTGTGTGAGAGAGAGAGAGGAAACAACTTCCACCATAGTGTTTCCTGTGTCATACCTGAGATTACCAAACATGAACACAATTCCTCAAACTTTTGTAGATGATCGTCGGGATCTTCATTAATTGCTCCAGAGAAGGGTCGATTTCGAAACATGGCTATAATCTGAGGATGGAGTCCGTAGCCAGGTGAAGGGGTTGGTCTTGAAGTTTGTAAGTGCTTATAGAACTCACCCCTTGGGAGAGAAAGTTGTTCAATGGATAGCTTCTCCATGGGTAGCAGGGGTAAAGGTAGAATCAAAGAAATGAAAAAGGTATGAGGGCGAACTAGGTCCGAAGAGAATATAGCAACCGTTCCCCGGCAACGGCCCCAGAAAGCTTGTTGACGTTTCGTAGCGTCACAAAATAAATCCGCAAGCGCACGGATACCATTGTAGCTTTCACCCAGGAGTATTCCAAGGGTATCGTATCCACTGAGGAACGTGTGTATATTCTCTAAGGTTCAGGTTCGTCGAAGGATCCCGCACCAGTTAGAGGCAAGGGTTAAAGAGGATTCCTAAGGCTAAGAGTCAAAGGTAAGATAGAACTATCCTAGTCATTCACGTCGGTCTACTGGCTTCCCCTAGGATAAAACTGGTGAGCTCTAGTACTGCGGCACTGGGATATACTCGAACGGGGAGGGTTCCGCTGGATAGACAGGGCTGTCACCACCTGCTACCTACCTCATCTAACCATGGGATATACCACAACCAACATGTAAGTCTAGTCTAGACACCACGTCTACACTATCGTTACTAACTCTAGCCTTAGCTACAAACTAGACTTACCCACTAATCTAGTGAACTATTGATTCGGCAAGCAACTAGGAGGAACTAGCTCTAAGCTTAACTAAGGAACTAAAGCACAGAGGAAATCACGAACACTTACTATGATTGAAAAGCATCCGTCGAGGTACAAGATGGAGAAGAGCGCCAGGGGCTGACAACCCCGGCACCTCCCCGACTCCCCCTCACTCTGTCCCTAACTCCTAAGCACTACCTAGGCAGCACTAAGCCTCTAAGGAGAGCTCCAACTGCAAAAGTGAGAGAGGAGAGAATGGAATGGTGTCTTTCATTTGGTAGGCCCCCCCCTTGTATTTATAGGGGTGAACAAGGGTGCTCTCGGCCGGCAAACTCGTGAACTCAGGCAGAACCAACTTCTACAATGCACCACAGGCCGCCACGTGGCTGCCACATGGAAGCTGGAGGCCCACCCCCAGTTTGGCCGACCTAGTGGGTCGGCCGACCCCTGGCCACCGCCTTTGGCCAGGAGACTGGTATGTGGGCCCTTAAGGCGGTTCTAGGTGAGTTGCGCTGAATTGAGTCAGTTTGGTGCTGCGTGTGGGCCCATGGATCCGTGTGCTTGCGCATGATTGGCTGGAGAGGTGTTCCCTAGGAT
This sequence comes from Panicum miliaceum, assembly GCA_032594955.1. NCBI lineage: Eukaryota > Viridiplantae > Streptophyta > Magnoliopsida > Poales > Poaceae > Panicum > Panicum miliaceum. The sequence goes on from CM064068.1 coordinate 16,842,343, forward strand.
TGAAGTGTGTTGCCTTGCTCTTGAGGTGTGTTTCTCCCTTTGCTTGAGCTGCATACACATATTCACCAACATATGTGGAGTTTGATAATTAAACACCTGCTCTTTGTTGGTCAGCGCGCTCCGATCGATCGACATTTTGTGGCTTGGATTCTGGAGCTTGTTTTACCTGCATTTCTTGCCCAAATCCATACATTGCAAATCTCCAAGGGAAATGTGGAAATGATATTATTTGGGTTGAATATGCAAGTAGAGTGTGTATGTCATCCTCATTTTTGGGTCAAATTGACACTCAAAATTGGTCCGCAGCGAGCGTCAACAGCCGGCTGGCCTACACCAATGGCAAAATAAACATATTGTTGGCGCTAAAATTGGCCGGATAGGAATCGACCGATGGTCTTCAGCGTCGGACACACGACCCGGGAGAATCTGCTTAGCTCCTGTTCGGGTTATCGCCCTGGTGCGGTTCGCGCGGCGTGCCAGTCAATCTGACCTGTTGATTGACAAGGAAATAGAGTATTAAATTCCAGGCGCGTCGATCGGCTGGGATTCCGATCTGTCCTGAGGAGCGCGTCGGCGGCGAATCGGCCGATTTGCTGTAGAGATGATCGGCTATGGATCAGCCGATAATCGTGTAGTAATTGTAAAGAGAACCACCGGAGTGATCTAAACAAATACTACAGAAGCAACACTTGAAATAGATCTAATCGGCTGTATGATGATAAATCGAAGAAGAACAATGACGAAGCCGATTAATCTGATCTCAAGCTGGATAACTAGTGATAATACTAGAATAACAGGTAAAACTTGCAATTCTAGTAAATATCGATAACTGGTGAATAAATCCAAACGAAACCACAGCGATGCGCCCGTAGTTAAAGCTCGGATATTACTCGGTAAGCGGAACCTACCAATTGGTCGGAGATCAAGTTGATGCAGCCCTGCCAATCCGTACGAACTCGTGGAAGAAGAAAATATTGGCGAAGTCGCCGACTTGAAAGTAAATTGCTGGAAAAGTAGAAATATTGTTGTTGATTGATGTGTTGATATTTTTCAAGACCCTGACGACTCCTATTTATACCCTAAAGCTAGGACTCCTGGTAGATCACGACTTGTTACAACCTTATTTAAACTACTATATCTATAAGAACTTTAAAAGGAAACGGACTCCCGCAGAATCTTCCGCCGCCGTTCCCTAATCCAATCAGGATTTCCTTCAATTGCTCCCCGACCGACTTAGCGTACCCCCTTTGACCAACTTTTGACCAGGACCCTCTGAAATAGTCCCATCCTGTTGGCGTAGGCTGTATCACCAATCGGCCGATTTCCAACTGTTACCTCAATCGGCCGATTCCTTTCTGTAGCCTTCAGATCTGCCGTATCGGCCAATCTTCTCTTCCTGACGCCGATTCAACACGTGTCAAAATCTGGCGTCAACACATGCCCCCCAGTTTCGGAGTAAAATATAACTTTTTTCTTCGAAACTCTTTCTTTAATCCTTTCCTCCGAAACGGGCGCAGTAAGATCTCCTTCCGTTCCGCGGCACAATGATTGCAATTTTCCTCGAACCGAGCGCGCGAAACGACCGCTCCTCTGGAACTCGTGTAGACGGCGCGGTAAAAATACCATCTTTGCCCTCACTTCCCTGATTTTTCTTAAGTACTGGCTTTCTCCTCCTATCCTTCCCCACGAATCTAGCATTCTTTTCCATCGCACCACTGTTCGTCTTCCTCCAAGCTCTCTCGACCTCCAAGCGCTTCCCCCTTTCCGACGATTTCATCCGCGGCCTGCTCCAACCCCCAATGGCGTCTCCATCGGCGACCACTCCATCTACAAAGGCTCCATCGGCTACTCCTTCGGCGGCGGCGGCCCAATCGGCCCAATCGGCGGCTTCCCCGGCGGTGTCATCGGCGACGATGGCTTCCATCCCAGAGGTAAATGCTCGAAATTTTTTCCTTTTCGCCTTTTTACTGGTTCAGTATTTTCCGGACCCACTCTCAGTTTCTTCCCTTTTCCCCTTTCTTAGGCACTTAGGCACCGAATCACTATTCCTCTCTCAGAATCCCCTGACCTCATCTGTTTGGGCCCTATGGGGAGTCCTGATCCAACGGACCTGATCAGTTTAGAAACCCATAGGATCCCTTTTAAGCAATCTTCTATGGATTTAGATCACTGGGTAGGCACTTTCAGATCCTGGCCAAATGAGACACCCGGGTGGAGAGAATGGTACCAGAGGGTAGCCGGATCTTGGAAGGTTCAGTGGGAAGAACTGAAAATCGGCCAGTGCATAGACTTATCCTTGTCTCAGATGGAAAGGAACGAACCTCTAGTCATGGCAGCCTCTTATTTTTGGTCCGATGCACTAACGCGTTCCTTTTCGGACACGGACCCATGACCCCGACCTTGGCCGATGTTCTGCTGCTGACCGGCCTCGATGTTTCCTCCACCGATACTCCTTTCAATTATCTGTTCAAGCCATCTCATCGGCTGGAGACCAAAGGAATCGGCGGGTGGAAAGGATACATTAGTAAAAACATGAAGACCGAGACAGTCTCGCAGAGGGAGCATACTGCCTTCTTGATGATGTGGCTGGAGAAGCATTTCTTCTGTGGCAGAGCAGTCGGCCCCTCTTCAAACACTCAAGCTTTGGCAGAGGCTCTTTCACAAGGATCGGCCATCCCCCTTGGAAAACATTTGCTGGGATCGGCGTACCATCTGATGCACCAAATCGGCATCAAACTGTCAAAGGGGGAGCCGATAGGGAACCCAGGTGGTCCTTGGTGGTTCATCACCCTCTGGCTCAATTTACACATGAGCAAGGTCTCTCAGCAGCGGATAGAGACAAAGACCTTTCCCAATATCGAGTCAGAGGAGAATCCATCGGTCCGTCGCTGCTGCAGATCTTTTGGAGAAGCGGTATCGGCCTTTCCCAGCTGCCAATTCACTGCCACCCGTACCGCTGAATACTTCAGATGCTTTTACAATGGCCTTAGTGAAGAGATGATCAGCTGGCACCCATATCAGGCAGTAGAGCCGATTTTTGAATTGCCCGTATGCTACGATTTCTCCACTCATACCTTTGACAGAGAGTTAATGGACGTCTTGATCAAGCCGGGGATTCTGCCGGCCAATTTCTTCTCAGGAAAAGATTCACCCACCTACGAGTTCTACAATCCATCGGCTGCGGCAAGGCAACTGGGTTTTGGCCTACTGCCGATTCGGGTATACTTCGCCGGTCAGGCAAAATTCAGAGATGGACTGACCTCAAGTCTTGATTACAGCCGGCTGTGCGATCTGATACCCGATTCCAGTACCATTGACCTGAGCAGTTGGTCAGTTGCCTCTTTCGCCACCCAGCAGTTCAAATTATGGTGGGCAGAATGGAAGCAGCACCTTTTCTGTAAATCTCCATCGTCTTACTGCAACATTCTGGACCCAGAGCACATTGATCCAAATGCAACGGTATGTTCTTTTTCCTCAGCCGATTCCAATGTTATTTCTTTCCACATTATCATCTTGTTGTTAACTCATGTTCATCTCTTCAGTCTGAAAGCCATGTTCCCCCGATCCAGAGCCGAAGCGGCCGGCCGATTGATAGCCATCACCAATACACGCCGTATCCACTCATCGGCTTCCATGCTCCAACTGTCAGAGATATCTCCACCGGCCGATCAAGGCGAGCACCAAAAAGGCCAACATCAAAGATAACCAGCCGTCGGGTGCGAGCTCGCATTGGATCGGCCGATCAGACGGCAATAGCATCGGCTGAAGTCCCCCGCATCGGATCGGCCAGCCAGATAGCAGTGGTATCGGCCGAGACTTCCCGCATCGGATCGGCCGACCAAGTAGCGGTGACACCAGCCGAGAATCCAGGTCCTTTACCTCTGCCGGTTGTCGAGATGGCCGATCCCCAAGTCACTGCTGAAGTCGGGGCTGCTGCAGCATCACTATTAGTAGAAGCTGTTCAGGTAATCTTATTTATCTCATATATTCTCCAAATCTTCTACTGACATCAATTCTATTCCTCTGCCAGGCTGCCCAAGTTATCCCACCGCAGTCTCCGCAACAATCGGCCACGTCTCAAGTGGGAACCGAGACTCTAGCAGCTCCTGCCGCCGAGGTAAACGATCTCTTACCTTGAATCCTTAATACTCAGAAAACTTAACCAATTTTGATGCAGGCCGATTTGGGTATGCCGATTATAACTCCACAACAGGCATCAGCCGGGAGACCCACAGAGGCATGGCAAATTTCTGTTACTATCTTATTTCAATTTCTCATAGCATTTTCACGGGAATCTTCCTTTATGTCTTTTTCAGGAAGCTGGTCCAAGCGGAGCGCTAATAACCATCGAATCTTCTTCTTCCGATGAACCAAATGCACCAGTCCCCGAGACAAGGGAAACACTCCCACCGGCGCAGGCAAGAGAGATTCGCTTCAAAGAGGTAACAGTCTTACCATTAGAATCGGCCGATTTCCTTTCACCGCTTGCTTACCCTTTACTTTATTTCCTTACAGGAGCAAGATACCCCCAACAATAGCATCTTCTCTTTTGCTGTCTCCTTGGCCGATGACAAAGAAATCGCTTCACACCCAATTCCATCGAGTTCCACCTCCGACGATGTCCGCTCCCGGCTCGAAAGCATTCGCACTCTCCTTCAAGATGACATCGGCCGATTGGTAGAAGATGCATCACCGATTCGACGACTTTTCAACGAGATCAAAGATCGAATCCCGGATGAAGTATCAGAAAATCTAGGGTATGCTGCCTATATAGAGGGCATGCAGATTCCGGTTTCTAGGGCGTTGCGACGTATGGCCGATCGTGCTCAGATGGCCAAAACTCAGGAGGAGGTCGATTCATACAAGCACCGGACTTAGGAAGTACACCACCGGATCAATTTCCTTGAAAATTGCCGTCCGGACATCGTCGGTGCAATAGATCGGCTGAAACGGAGGAGAGCAGAACTGGCCAAGGAGATGGAACAGATAACCAAAGAGATAGCCGCTGAAGAGAAGAAGCTCCAGGAACTCCCATCCATCATCAGCGAGCTGAAGCAAGAAAGACAACATCTGGCCCGTGAAACAATAAGGCTCCGTCGCCGCGTGTCAGAAGTACCAGGATCGGCCGATGATGATCAGAGAATACTAGACTCGGCCGATCAAATTAGACGACGAGCGATTGTAGCCATAGACGCTTTCCTTGGGTTGTAAAGAATATGTTAAACATTATTGGTCCTTTAATGTCACTGCGCCGATTTGGTTCTGAACTGCTCCTTCAGTCTGCTTTGCATTTATGTATGTATTTACTCCGATAGGACGTGTCTCACCATCCATCTACCTTCTCTTCATTTATAAGCAGACCGTCCACCATCTCCAGAGGCACACGCATTACTTATCTCCTCTCCTTCTTTTACTGTCCCAAATTGAACGGCAAGATGTCTTCTTCGTCCTCCTCATCTTCTTCCTCTGTCAACCAGGTATGAACTCCCCCTCTGCCTTTCTCTTCAGCATCTCAATCGCTCCGATACTGGGTAACTCCTTTTATCTCTGTTTAGCCGAAACGTCTCAGCCCCGGTCTAGAACGAGCGATAGAAATCATGCATTCAGAAGAGCCACTATCATAGGCAGACAGAAATCTGATAAGAGCTCATGCTGAGGAACTCAGAGATCATGTCCCTGCCGCTGTCCAGGAATACTCGGACCTTATAGATGCTCATTTTTTGGTCCGCAAGCGACCATCTTCCGAAATAAGTTCTCCACTTCCTTGTAAAGCAAAAACTGAAATCGCCATGGAAGATCTGGAAGAGGAGAAGACCCGCCTACTGAAAGAACTTTGCAACTAAGCTGAAACTGGAGCCACTGCAGAGGACCCAAAAGAGAAAAAGCTCACCCTTATGATAAAACTGGGTCGCATCGAGAGAGAAATCCAGCGTAGGCGTAATCAGTAGACCACCAGTATTTTTATTCTAAGGGCGACTTGTACCATGTCGGCCATGTAATCTGTAATTTCCATTCAATAATGAATCCCAATGTTTCCTTCACCAGATGTGTAGACAAAAACCGATGAGAAATCGGCCATGTTATCTTGATATATTTTGTTGTGAGCTATGCATCTACCCAAATGCTCGGATAGTACCTCTTCAGATATCACCCATTTAAAGCTCTTGGGAATTCCTCCCCCTCGACTGTCTCCAGAATGTATGCATTCCCAGGGGCACATCGGCCGATTCTATACGGCCCTTCCCAAGTGGGTGACCATTTACCGAATTTGGGATCTTTAGATCCTATCGGCAGCACCAACTTCCATACCAAATCTCCTTGAGAGAACTGTTTAACTTTGACTTTTTTGTCATACCATCTGGCCACCCTTTTCTTGTTTTCTTCTATACTAATCAAGGCTCTCAAACGTAAACCCGCCGAATCGTCAAGTTCATCTTTCATGAGAAAGGAATAGTCATCGGCCGTCAACTGATCTTGTAACGATATACGTCTTGACCCTGTCCTTATCTCCCATGGCAAGACCGCCTCATGACCATAAACCAACTGATAAGGGGATATTTTAGTGGCTCCATGACAAGCCATCCTGTATGCCCATAAAGATTCAGCCAAAGACATATGCCACTTCTTGGGTTGCTCTTCTATCTTTCTCTTGATTAGCTTGATTATCCCTTTGTTAGACGACTCTGCCTGGCCATTGGCTTGAGCATAGTATGGAGAAGAGTTTAATAATTTAATCCCCATATCGGCGGCGAACTCTCCGAATTCTCCAGAAGTGAACATTGTCCCTTGATCAGTTGTAATGGTTTGAGGAACACCAAATCGATAGATAATATGGCTTTTAACAAATTCAATCATATCGGCCGATGTTACGTTCCTCAAAGGAACTACCTCCACCCACTTAGTAAAATAATCTATAGCCACCAATATGAACTTATGCCCTCTGCTTGATGGAGGATGAATCTGTCCGATGAGATCTATTCCCCAACCTCTGAACGGCCACGGCTTAATTATTGGATTCATAGCCGATGCTGGCGCGCGCTGCACATTGCCAAACCTCTGACAGTCTTGGCATCCTTTGTAGTACTTGAAACAATCCTCAAGGATGGTCGGCCAGTAATATCCATTCTTCCGGATCATCCATTTCATTTTGTGAGCCGATTGATGAGCTCCACACACGCCTTCATGGATTTCTCCCATCAGAACCTTTGCCTCTTCTGTTCCCAGGCATTTGAGAAGAACTCCATCAATCGTCCGATAAAATAAATCATCCTCAAGCAATACATATTTTGTAGCCTGAAAACGTGTTCGCCGATCCACCTTTTGGGATGGATTTCTCAAGTAATCGGCGATCTCCTTTCGCCAGTCATCGGCCGCGAGCTCTAGCGTCATCGCTCCCTGAATCGGCCGATACCCAGAAGCATGTTGGGCCAGTCTGTTGGCTTCTTGATTATAATTCCTGGGGATATGCTCAATTATTGCAGACTTGAACTCTTTTAAAAGTTGAAGACAATCCTCATAATAAATCCTCAAGATATCATGCTTGCACTCAGATCGCCCCGTCAACTGATCCACAATGAGCATGGAATCCCCAAAAATTTCGACTGCATCAGCTCTGACTTCCCTTAATAATTGGATGCCTTTCAGAACAGCTCGATATTCCGCCTGGTTATTAGTTGCAGAGGCTTCTATCGGCAGAGAGAAATCATAACTTGCCCCCCGAGGCGACACAAGAACAATGCCGATTCCTGATCCGACCCCGCACGAAGAACCATCAAAATATAGAGTCCATGGAACTGGTTCAACGGTGGCGATTTCTGGTCCACAATGCTGAACTACGAAATCGGCCAACACTTGACCTTTGGCCGATTCGTACCTTAAATCGAATTCTGACAAAGCCAGGATCCATTTTCCAATCCGCCCTTTCAAAATCGGCAATGATAGCATATACTTCACCACATCATCCTTGCACACGACTATGCATTCTGCCGATAGCAAATAGTGCCTGAGCTTGGTACATGAAAAGTACAAGCACAAGCATAGTCGCTCCACCGAGGAATATCTTGTTTCGGCGTCTAAAAGTCTTCTGCTGACGTAGTATACCACTCGTTCTTTCCCCTCAAACTCCTGTGCCAACGCCGATCCAATAGCCTGTTCATCAGCCGATAAATATAACTTGAACGGCTTACCAGGCTGTGGTGGAACTAATACCGGAGGTGAAACCAGATACTGCTTGATATTCTCCAGTGCCTTGCGCTGTCCTTCTCCCCATATGAATTCCTGGTCGGGCTTTAATTTCAAGAGAGGGGTAAAAGCCTGAATACGTCCTGACAGGTTGGATATGAATCTTCTGATGAAATTGACCTTGCCGATGAGGACTGTAGTTCAGTTTTATTTTGTGGGGCCACCACTTTGTTGATGGCGTCTATGGTCTTGCGGTTGACTTCTATCCCGCGCTCATGGACCATAAATCCTAAGAATTGCCCGGCCGATACACCAAATGCACACTTGTTTGGGTTCATCTTCAACCCATGTTTCCTTGTGCACTCCAGTACTTCCTGTAAATCGGCCAGATGATTTTGGTGACCTTTTGACTTGACCACGACGTCATCTATATAAATTTCCACCGATGAACCAATGAGCTTGTGGAAGATGTAGTTCATGGCCCGTTGATATGTAGCGCCGGCGTTCTTCAACCCGAAAGTCATGACCACCCATTCAAATAAACCAAGATGACCCAGGCACCTGAAAGCCGTTTTTGAAATATCTTCCTCGGCCATTAATATCTGATTGTACCCGGCATTCCCATCCATGAAACTTATGACTTTGTGGCCTGCGGCAGCATCCACCAAGATATCGGCCGTCGGCATCGGATATCCATCCATCGGCGTAGCCTGATTTAAGTTCCTGAAATCGATGCACACACGTAATTTTCCATTCTTTTTGTATACAGGCACAATGTTAGAAATCCATTCGGCGTAGCGGCACTGCCGAATAAATCCTGCTTCAATCAACTTTGTAATCTCGGCCTTTATATCAGGCAGAATCTTGGGGTTACACCGTCGTGCGGGTTGCTGATATGGCCGATATCCTGATTTTATAGGTAACCGGTGTTCGACAATAGACCGGTCTAGCCCTGGCATCTCATGATATTCCCAAGCAAAGCAAACCTTGAACTCTTTTAATAAACTTATCAATTTACATTTGTACTCAGGATCCAAATTGGCGCTAATGTACGTCGGCCTTGATTTGCTGCTATCTCCCAAATCTACCATCTCTAATAAATCGGCCGACGTGAACCCATGCCCAAGCTTCCCATCTTCTCGGACGAGCTGATCCATTTATTCTGAATCTTCAGAGCCGACTGCTTGGATCGGCTGTAGACCGAAATCGGACACTTTCAGGAAGTCAGTGTCCCAAGTCCTGCCAGATATACACTTGACGTGCTCGCAGCTCCACTGTTGCGTGTCGGCCGCTGCGACGCTGTAGACGGAATCGGCAGCGACTATCTCTGTGCTGTCGCCGACCCATTGCACCAGGCATTGATGCATTGTAGATGGGACACAGCAGTTTGCGTGTATCCAGTCGCGACCAAGCAGCATATTGTAGGACCCCTTGCCATTAATAACGAAAAAAGTGGTAGGGAGGGTCTTACTGCCAATGGTGAGGTCGACGCAGAGCGCTCCGCGGGCGGGTGACACGTTGCCTTCAAAATCCTTCAGCATCATGTCCGTCTTGGTGAGGTCTTCATCGCCCTTGCCCAGCTTGCGGAACATGGCATATGGCATGATGTTAACTGCAGCGCCTCCATCTACCAGTAATCTGGTGACGTGTCTTCCGTGGACATAGCCTTTGAGAAACAGCGCTTTAAGATGCTGTCGTTTTTCCTCTTCTGGTTTCTCAAACGTAGCCGTCATCGGCTCTAACACTAGTTGTGCCATTTGTTCTTCCTCTGTTCTTGTTACTTTATCCCGATCGTTTGGCGCCATGAACTCCATCGGCAGTATGAACACCATATCAATTTCAGCTGCCGATTCTTGGTTGTTTGCTTCTTGATCGTTTTTCTTTGGGCGCCACACTCGAGACTTAACATTCCTTCTCTCTGGCACCTGTCTCTGTTCTTCTTCTTGATGCTCCCACTGGCGTAGGCGTTGGATCCTTCGCTTCTGGGATCTAGATAAGCCGTCGGGACACCATCTGGGATTTGCTGGTTTGACTGATGATCTGGCGTGTTTCCAATTTGGTTCCCTTCCTAGGGCATCTTCGTCCGATACCCTGTCATCGGCCATCTCTTCTAGCCGATCGTGTTCGCTGATCCTGCCCCCCAGTCCATCCCGCTGGCCGATCTTGCTTTTTGACCGGTAGTACTGGTCAACTCTGCCCCCCAGCCGATCATGCACCGAAACGCGCTGTTCCTCGTGCCGATTTCTGCTGATCGGCTCTGATCCTCTGTCCCTAGAGTGTGGCCTCGGGCGATCATTGCAGCTCAATCCGTTACACTCCGGACAGTTATCGGCAGATGGCAATCTGATGTCGTTCTCCCAGCAGTGGATGAAGAACGGACATTGCCAGTGATCTTCATGCCGGCGTATCGTCTCTTCCTGGTATCTTGCTTGCTCTTGCTGCTGCCGATACTTGCTGAGTAAGAATTGGGAGGTGACGGGCTTGCGTGGTCGTTCTGGCCCCCGCCTGTTCCTTCTGATTTCTTCCATCGTGATCTGCCTCCTGGGATCGACGGCGCCGCCTCTTCTCGCCGATTCTGACATCAGCACCTTGGTTTGATTTGAATTTCCTCCAGCGTTAACCGTGTTGGCCGGGAAGGGATGCTGATCTATCTTCATCGGCTTTGTCGATTTAGTCGGAGTTTCAAATTTAAGCCGCCCCTGCTCGATGGCCGATTGTATCTGCTGGCGGAAGACTTTGCATTCATTTGTATCATGAGAAGTAGCGTTGTGCCACTTGCAGTACTTCATCTTCTTGAGTTGATCGGCTGTAGGGATGGTGTGATGTTGAGACAGCTTAATCTGTCCTTCCTGAAGCAATAAATCAAAAATTTTATCGGCCTTTGACGTGTCAAAGCCGAATGTCTCTGGCTCCTTCTTGCCAAAGGGGCATGATATCGGTTTTTTCCCTTTGACCCATTCTGCCAGGCTGATTTCCTCTTCCGCATCAGATTCGGATCCTTCCAAGTATGCTACCTTCTTTTGGAAGTTCCTCCGCTGTTCAAATGGTCGGATCTCTTGTCCTGACAATCGGTGGACGATTTGGCTCAGGCTTTCAAACTCTTGGGCAGCATATCTTTCTTTGATTTGTGGCAAGAGGCCATGGAAAGCGATATCGGCCAACTGTGCATCGGTCAGAGCCAGACTGTAGCATTTGTTCCTGATTTCCCTGAACCTCTGTATATATCCCGTCACTGGTTCATCGCTCCTCTGCCTGAGGCTGGTCAAATCCGAGAGCTTCATCTCGTGTACTCCTGCGTAGAAGTACTTGTGGAATTGTTTCTCCAGATCAGCCCAAGTAACGATAGAATTTGGCGGTAAGGTGGTGAACCACTGGAAGGCCGATCCGGACAGAGACGATGAAAATAAACGCACCCTCAGAGCATCTTGCGTGGCAGCTTCTCCGCACTGGATGATGAATCGGTTGATATGCTCCACAGTGGATGTATCGTCCGTCCCTGAAAACTCGGTGAAATCAGGAACTTTGTAGCGGTGTGGGAATGGCAGCAAGTCATAGGCCGATGGATATGGCATCTTGTAGGTGTAAGTTTGAACTTTTGGCTTCAATCCAAACTGATCCTGGATCACTTCTGCTATTCTCGCCGTCCAGTCCACCTGCTGCTGATGAACAGCTGTTCGCGGTGCAGGCATGTGCTGAAGAGCTGGCACGACTAGGTGATGAATCGGCGAACTTTGCTGAGCGGCCGATAGTTGATGGCGAAGCGAGTCCGCACCCCCATCGTATGTCGTCGTTGGCGCCGCGCCTCTGAATGCTTCCACAGTGCTTGCCCCTCTGCCGATTTCTGATGAGATCGGCTGATACTGGGGAACCGTCGGCCGGGCGGCCAATTGGTATGGCACCTAGATTGAATAACTTCCATACCCGTTCACTGGCTCGGGAAAATACGTTGTCACTTATGTTCCCCAAGGTGCTGAGCTTGTAGGCAGTGACTGCACAGAAGCAATCTGAACGGGTTGAAGCGGTGTCTGTGATGGGAGACATGGTGCACCGCTGTATCTTGGAGACGCCGGGGGCAATGGAGAGTTATACCCCTCGCGTTGCGTCAATATCGGCTGAGGAGCCGATTGGGACGTGTATGGTAACCTTCTGGCTGGCAGAGTGGTTGGCGAGGCATATGCCGGTCCCTGATAGCCTTGGACTGCTCCGCTGGCCAGAGAGCTGACGACGGCGTTATACACCGTGTTGGTCATTACTGAGGATTGGTCGATGAATGCCTGATACACGGACTGTTGAATCATCTCTGACATCTTGCCCGAGTCCTCAGCAATGGTGATGTGGCGGGGAGCTAGAATAGGAGCTTTCTTGACCGCCTCCCCGCTTCTGGTGCGACTGAACGACTGGAGGTACATCTTCTTGTAATCTTCTAGATGTTTGGCCAATTCTTCCCTCTGGTCGTCCTTGAGATCCGCTTCTGTAACCTCAATGATGTTGCTGTCGGAGATTTCTGCGTTCTTTGACATATCAGATCTTGGATGGTCCCACTGGGCGTGCCAAAAGTGTGTTGGCGTTAAAATCGGCCGGATAGGAATCGGCCGATGGTCTTCAGCGTCGGACACACGACCCGGGAGAATCTGCTTAGCTCCTGTTCGGGTTATCGCCCTGGTGCGGTTCGCGCGGCGTGCCAGTCAATCTGACCTGTTGATTGACAAGGAAATAGAGTATTAAATTCCAGGCGCGTCGATCGGCTGGGATTCCGATCTGTCCTGAGGAGCGCGTCGGCGGCGAATCGGCCGATTTGCTGTAGAGATGATCGGCTATGGATCAGCCGATAACCGTGTAGTAATTGTAAAGAGAACCACCGGAGCGATCTAAACAAATACTACAGAAGCAACACTTGAAATAGATCTAATCGGCTGTATGATGATAAATCGAAGAAGAACAATGACGAAGCCGATTAATCTGATCTCAAGCTGGATAACTGGTGATAATACTAGAATAATAGGTAAAACTTGCAATTCTAGTAAATATCGATAACTGGTGAATAAATCCAAACGAAACCACAGCGATGCGCCCGTAGTTAAAGCTCGGATATTACTCGGTAAGCGGAACCTACCAATTGGCCGGAGATCAAGTTGATGCAGCCCTGCCAATCCGTACGAACTCGTGGAAGAAGAAAATATTGGCGAAGTCGCCGACTTGAAAGTAAATTGCTGGAAAAGTAGAAATATTGTTGTTGATTGATGTGTTGATATTTTTCAAGACCCTGACGACTCCTATTTATACCCTAAAGCTAGGACTCCTGGTAGATCACGACTTGTTACAACCTTATTTAAACTACTATATCTATAAGAACTTTAAAAGGAAACGGACTCCCGCAGAATCTTCCGCCGCCGTTCCCTAATCCAATCAGGATTTCCTTCAATTGCTCCCCGACCGACTTAGCGTACCCCCTTTGACCAACTTTTGACCAGGACCCTCTGAAATAGTCCCATCCTGTTGGCGTAGGCTGTATCACCAATCGGCCGATTTCCAACTGTTACCTCAATCGGCCGATTCCTTTCTGTAGCCTTCAGATCTGCCGTATCGGCCAATCTTCTCTTCCTGACGCCGATTGAACACGTGTCAAAATCTGGCGTCAAGACATATGTAAGATGCAACAGGACCCTGGACCCGTGCCTGCATGCGTGCATCCTGATCCTAATGCTCAGGCCACAACTGAAGGCCAAACGGCCCCACCTGTCAGCCTTCTGCCCCCATCCAACTCCACACTGAGGTTTGCGACCCCTTTAACATATCCTTTTCTAGTTTTCATCCAAATTCACACCTGAGTTAAGGAAATTAAAAATTTGAATGAAACACCCAGAAAGAGATTAAATTCCTATATGTTTATCAAAGGTGCCTAAGTTTTATTTCTTATGATAGTACGTTGTGCCTTTGGAACCTTATAATAGGATCACTTGATCTTTTACTTATTGGCCTTCTTGACATAATGACATGCGAGACATGCTCTTTCCTAATTCAAAGTCTTGGAGTATTTTATTTTGAAATGGAAAAGTGAGGCAACTCCCATTCACGCTCAACCTTGCGAAGTCCTATCTAGAGCCATACATATACATGATATAGTTTTGAACCCACATAGCTATCTTTTACATTTTGAGCTTTATCTAAAGTCCTTGCCTTATGAGACATAGCATGCTCACCCTAGTACTTTGGTCATTCATCTAAACGTTCATAGAACAAACTCCATCAAATGTGGTTCTCAAGCAGCTCTTCATCCCCCTGAAAGAAAATGAAAAAGAAAAAGAGTGAGTATCCATCTTGCTCGAGTAAAAAAAAAGAAAGGGTTAAGATGGAAGAAGCTAGAGTCAAACACTGCTGAAGGACATTCATTCTCTACACTCACTTGCACCTGACCAACGTCTGTGGTTGACATGATCTATTAGAGACAAGATATTTAATTTTGCAACATAGATGGAAAAGATATGCATTTCTCTATAACTACCTTAGGCTCCACGTACAACCTTTTCTGGAGGTAGGTGAGGCTTTATGAAAAGCCTTTGTGAGGATCAAACACCTTGAGGGACAGAGTGGCTTGAGAGAATGAGAGTATGCCTCCAGCTTTTTGAAAACCTTGTGAAAATCTCCAAGTACTTAGAAGAAGGAGGAACCATGCTCTCCATTGATTTGTTTTGAGGATCAATGGGTGAAAGTTAAGGTATGAGGGAAACCTTAGAAATAACTCTTATGCACGCTTTGGTTTCTTGACCCTAGACTTTTCTTGATCCTCTGGATCTAAATCTACCCCATGCTCAAAACGAGCAAAGTCTAGGTGTGAGGGCGTGTTGGTGGTCGATTTCCATATTTTTTTTACCGCCAATATTTCTCTGGATTTCATACTTATATGGCCATAATCATGCTAAAATCATTAAACCTGATGAGTTCCACTAGTTTTGGTGTTTATTTGATTTCAGGAGCTCACTATGCAAAATTTGGCTGATTTGGGGGAAATCCAAGGCCGACCGACCTAGCACTGCGGCCTTTAAGACCCAAATTCACCTGCATGCTCACAAACACAAGTCCAAGTTATCCTGACTGGCACATCTCAAAGGAATACATCCTACGGTCGAAAGGCCTAAGCCATGGATTGATGGAACTACATGCCGTGTCTACCCTACTCTTCAGGCTCTAAACTGCCTTCTTAGAGTACATGCATGCGTTGATCAACAAGTCGGTGCAATGGAGGGCTGAGACGAGCCAGAGCCAGGCTGACTGGCCTTGACCAGGCCGGCTGTTGATGATCGTTAAGTGCGAAATCTGACCATCAACTTTACTCACAAATAAAGGAAAACTATGCATATTTATATCACTAACCTAGCTGCACAAGTTGTTTTGCCTATCTAGCCATTTCAGGGATACAAGTCAGGAATAAGATGAAAACACGAAGAATACGCAGCAAATAGTGCACAGAAGATCATCCACTGCATCACACTTACAAGGAGGGCCCACATATCAGAGCAAACGGGTGCGCCACGGTAAAAATCACTTAATATCATCATCAGGGCCCACATGGAAGTCTACCAGGGGAAGGAGCACCTGGGGGAGCTCCACCTGGGTTCAGCCCAACCCCCGTTGAGGTGCGCTTCGACGTGAAGTAGCCCCTACTCCTCCTGATCCTCGATGATAAGGTTTCCTTATGAACAATGGCGGGAACCGACCCTTGGAGGCTATAGAAGTAGGCCCTCCCCCTCATTCACAACACACCACAACTTGGAGCCTCTCTCTCTCACACGCACTAGTGACTTGTAATCCTTAGGGTAGTGGAGATAGGCTAGTGCTTTCTCTTAGCAAATCCAATTCGTCCTCGAGGCCTTAGCGAATCTACGGCCTTGGGTATGGATTTGTACTCGATTTGTTAGTACTCTATTCATATATGAAGTATATGGTTAGGCCAGATGATCCGGGTAAGGATGTCGGTTTGTTGTGCTTTCGGGCTTATACCTTAGCCCTTTACTTGTCCATCCGAAGGGTGGGAGACCGGGGGGTGCTAGGATAGTGACCTCGTACACGTGCGTGGTGCCCGGATATGCGGGATCCTTCGGATATGATCGTGCTCCATGAAGTAGCAGGGGTAGACGATAGGTGGTGACAGCCCTATCCAACCACTACAACAGCGGACGTACTCCCCCACGTTCGGGTACGGCGTAGGAGTTCTGAAAGATGTAACGTTCTGGATGTACTTCAGAGCGGGACATTCTCCGTGATATCCCTATTTTACTGGCACCTGCAGCCGTAACCATGTGCGTAGCGTAGCCCTTGCTTGTATGAATAGATACTATTAAGACCTTGTTGTATGCCTATGCTCCCACTAACCGGTAGATTTATTCATCATTCTTTATACTGAGTTTGGCTTGAGTGTGCGTCACATTACCCATATTCATATCATTTATCAGAACTTACCCATGTTTAAGTTATAGTCTATAGCTTATTCATACTGTCCTAATTATGTATCAAGTAAGCTCTTTTGCCCATGCCATCCTTTGGAAAAATATAAATAATGATTCCCGAGTACTCTCCGGGTGAAATGCAACAACAGTATATCCGTGTGCTTGCGGATTTATTCTTGTTAAGACATGCCCATGGCATTTCCTGGCGCTGCTGCGAAGGATGGGCCTAACACCCCATTCTTAGTGATGACGTTAAGAAACGCCAACAAGCATTTCTGGCACCGTTGTCAGGAATGTCATTGGATAAAAGATTTACTAATACATACTCTTGGCAATATGTTTAAGAAATAGCTATCGCTTATTCAGGCTAATGTTGCCTTTTGTTTTCTCCTGACTGGATGAAAATAGGGTAGTGTATGACTGGTTTCTTCTTGCCAACAAACTTCGTTGAAAATCCAGAGAAACTCGTGAGAAGGGTCCGACCTCGTGTCGTCCCTCCTCAAGATCCTTTCTGCACCTGAATCAGCCGTTCAAGCACCAACAACAACCGAGCCCATTGCTGAGAAGACTCTTCGCGATTTCTTGATCCCCTCCGCCGCCAATGTGGTGACTATATCCAACGTCAATATTGGGGACGTGAACTTTGAGCTGAAATCCAGCCTCATGAATATGGTGCAGGCTAGCCCATTCTGTGGCAAGCCAAAAATGCCCATCTTCAAGGCTTCCTGAAGCTATGCGAGACCGTAACCATACGGGGCGTCGCAGCTGACGCCGTCAGGCTCCATCTATTCCCCTTTTCCCTCCTGGGAAAGGCGAAACAGTGGTTCTACAAGAATAAAGAAGCCGTCAGCACGTGAGACAAATGTTTCATGGCATTCCTCGCAAAATTCTTCCCGCTAGACAATCTCTGATGCACAAAAGGTGTTTGATTGTCAAATTTTGATTATACTAGAAAGGGGAGGTGAAATAGAGGAAAAAGTAGCCCTAGACGATCACACGTTAGGCCGATTGGCCTGAGGTGTTTGCACCTCTATTTTCTACGTAGAAAATTCTAGAATCTCTCCTATTTCCTGCTTCAAAAAGAAAGAAAAGAAAGAAAAAGAAAATGGAGAGGAAGAAAAGAAAAGAGAGAAAAGAAGTAAAAGAAAATGAGAAGATTTTTGTAGTGCAGAGCAGGATGTCTACTTCATCATGAACAAATCTTCATTAATCCCTTACCATGTGCAATCCAACAAATGAGGATGACATCTGGATACCGCAGTCAATCTTTTCTTTTCCTTTGCACGTATCGACAAATAAATCTGTAACTTTTCTGCCTTGAAACCTCTCATTTATGATTCAATTTTTATGGTCAATGGCTTCGGAAGTTAAGCAACTATTGGAAAGCTTTCTTGGTTTGATGATATTTTGTTTTTGATTATTGCTAATCCTTTCCAAGTTACACTATATATCGATGAATTTTAGTTTGCTTTCAAAACTCTGTTGGCGTGATAGTGTGTGGGTTTTGTAAGGGCACCTCCGGTCCTTGTTCGACCTTTAAAATCCACCTAAGCCGAACAGAAGTATGGTTCGCTAGCTCTAGTGCTGCATTCGGCTGCTGCTCTAAATGAAACAAATAAAAATCCAGAATTGGGTGGTGGTTGAGCACTGTGCTGCGTATGACGCCCACCCAATCATGTATGTGGAATGCTTTAATTGGGATAGCAGCGAATGGTTTGAATCGTCTGCACGTTTCGATTTTGATTCTGACATTGCTTGAGGAGTAGACTGCTACAACGTGCTACAACATTGGAGCACACTGGAGCTATACCCTAAGGGTTCGTATCCCTTTTTTCTTAACATGATAAAAACTCTCCTGCATCTTGGTGGGAAAAAATTACTTTTATAATAACTAGATTGTGCACTAGAATAATGTGACTTGCATGGATGGTGTGATGCTACAAAATTCCGTGAGTTTGTTCAAAAAACTTACCATTATTTAGTGTGTTATATTTGATTTGAAATCTATTATAAATGGCTACACAATTCATAGTATGTATTGGATGACAATTAAAATGGTAAAGGATTCTAAATTTTAGCCTAGATAATATAAGAATCGGATTTTAATCTTATTCAATTGTAAGATATATTTATATAAGAGTCAAGTTGAATTGTGAAGAGAATGGTAGGATCACGATCTGTTACCATATCTCTAATCATAATATTATGCAGTAATCAAATAGTAGAGTTAGAGTATAATGAATATTTCATTACTTTTCTTTCACTCTAGCTGATGTGTCTATCTTAAAAATAGTGGATGAAACCGTTCACGGAGAATGATCTTATTATAGAGAATCTGATTTCTCAACTGACCATCTCCTTGTGGTTAATTTTTGTTGATTTTTTACCTTCACATCACCCCGCCTTACAACAATCTCCGGAAAAGGACAAATCTCAATCGTACTGCCGGTCCGTTATCAGCGTCACCGTTTGCCGCGCATGGATGCACATGGACGGATGCATCGTTATCTGCTATACCGTGGGCACGACGCGTCACGCCCCATGTTTCCAGAAGAGCCCGAGACGTGGCGCCACCGACGCGCCCGCGG
Organism: Panicum miliaceum; assembly: GCA_032594955.1. Lineage (NCBI taxonomy): Eukaryota > Viridiplantae > Streptophyta > Magnoliopsida > Poales > Poaceae > Panicum > Panicum miliaceum. Next base: position 16,861,556 of record CM064068.1, read on the forward strand.
CCTGCACACGTCCCGCGCTGTTCCCCTCGCCTCCACCTCCCAACCCACTCATGCAAGCACACGTACCCCCCTGCCGTGGCGCCCGGATCCCAATCCTTTCGCCGCCGGACGCCTATAAATGGAGGCGTCGGCCTTTACCTGCTTCACCACCAGTGAGCTTCATCAGCCGAACAAACGACAACCAGAAATCCTATCCACACAACACTACTAGCTAGTAGGTAGCGAGACCTGTCGAGAGGAACCATCGACCGGTGCAGCATGGAGTACGGCCAGCAGGGGCAGCACGGCCACGGCACCACCGGGCGCGTCGACCAGTACGGCAACCCGGTTGGCGGCGTCGGGCACGGCACCACTGGGACCGGCGGCATGGGCCAGCTGGGGGAGCATGGCGGCGCCGGCATGGGGGGCGGCCAGTTCCAGCCGGTGAGGGATGAGCACAAAACAGGCGGTATCCTGCACCGCTCCGGCAGCTCCAGCTCCAGCTCGGTAACCTCTTGCATCTTTCCTTTAATTTATTTTCTCTCATCACCTGCTCCCAGCTTATTAATCGTTTGGGTCGGACCGACATGGGCTTTCTTAACTTGATCCTTTTCTTTTGTGATTGTAGTCCGAGGACGACGGCATGGGCGGGAGGAGGAAGAAGGGCATCAAGGAGAAGATCAAGGAGAAATTGCCTGGAGGCCACAAGGACGACCAGCACACCACAGCCACCGGCGGCGCCTACGGGCAGCAGGGACACACCGGCATGACTGGCACGGGAACCGGCGGCACCTACACCACCGAGGGCACCGGCGAGAAGAAGGGCATCATGGACAAGATCAAGGAGAAGCTGCCCGGACAGCACTAAGCGCGGCTGCGTAGTACGCGCGAGAAGCCGTGCTTGTCTGTCACGGCGTTCCGAGATAATAAGATGAACCCAGCAGGAATAATAAAGTGTCCCCTTGATCACGTCCGCTCGCGTGGGGCAGACGGTTTGCACCTGTGTGTAGACACTGTGTTGTGATCCGAGAGGTTCTCCGTCCCACCTGTGTGTGCAGTGTGAGTTTGTATGTAACGTCATACATAGTGTGTGAACTGTACTGTGTACACTGCTTTGTGTTTTTCTGAATACATATACGTGGTTTGTGTACGTCATTGGAATATCTTGCTTACAGAAATTTAGAAAAATATTTAGTCTAATAAGCGAGAACATAAATTCAAAACTAATTGAACTTTATCATCCGTAGTAGCTATTGACATGAAACCTAGTTCTCACGCTGCTATATATGCCCATCACATGAACAGTGTGATGTGATCCTCGATCACCACGCACGTTCTGACACATTTACCATATGAATGTCTATGAAAGGTGTCGAAGGACACATTGATCCTCAATTGAGAATAATATTCTATAGTGCAATTTATTTGGAGCTTTATGGCAAAAAAGTCAGAAGCCAATAATAGGCAAAAATTTGGAAATCTTGGACATTTATTGATTTTTTGAAATCCTGAAGGAACGAACTTAAAGAAGAACAAGAGTTTCGTGACGGGGGAGGGAAAATCACATGTGCTAAGGTAGACATACAAGATCAGAAAACAGAAACCTATTTTTTTGGTGAATTTTGATATTTTGAAAATTTGATGGAATGACCTTAAACAAATCAAAAGAATTATTTTGGAGAGAAGAGAGGGAAAGTGCAGGTGCTAAAGTATAATTTGAAGTAATCTAGTATCAGATAGCTAGAGAATAGAGCTTATCTATATGACCGAGCAAAACTATATTTAGTCAACTTTCTTGTACCATAGTGTACTTCTGCTCATTTAAGATGTAAGACTGCATGCTATGCATGTATGTCCCAGGACATTGGTGGCGAGTTGGTTACCTCGATTTCTCGGAGGTGCTAATAAAACTAGAGTTGCATAATTACTCTCAAAGGTAGTGTGCGCATGTATACAAGTTTCTGCCTCTCTGCTGTGTTCAAGAACAATATCTAACTAGGGTGATTGAAAAAGAAAAAAATGTGCCACATTGACCTGTGCCGATCCAATAGGCCTGGCTGACGCCAATTTCTTACGGTAAGTGCTCCATCGTGGCGAAATTCAGGAACTTTCCTAGCCTCTTTTGTTCGAGATCTCTACCTGCAACAAAATCTCGTAGCTAGGACATTTCTCCTACCGGCCGGTTGATGAGTTTTTGTCCTAAACTAGTAGAATGCCCGTGCTAACGCTACGGTAAATACAAAAGACGATAAATTTTGAAAAATAAATTGAATAATAAGATAGATTGATATTCATTCCCAAACGGATGGATGAAGAGTTATTGTTGAATTCATAGTAGATGTTCTCAAAAGAGTAATATAGCAAATAACATCACAACTAATGTATCTTTTGAAACCACAAAATCCTAGCAAATAATATCACAACTATTGTATCTTTTGAACCCACTAAATCCTGATACGCTTAAGAAGTTCTTGTATATCTTCAGGAATGTTGTCTTTAGATTCATTCTCCTTGTACTTCAACATGTCCACCAAGAACTTGGTCCTCAGTACGTTCCTATTCTGTACATCCATTATTATACATCATTTTTAGAGAGCAATAATTAATTATGGAATGTTATCGACCAAGTTTGAAAAATGAGGGTACTCACAGTTCAAAGCAGTGGTAATCTTGTGCCATCCCACGAGCGCATAAAGTTGATAACAAAAAAGCCTGTTAGGTTCCTGCAAAAGAAATATGTTGTTATGTTTATGTAGACAAAATAATTAATTAAGTGCAAGTTATAAGCAATTACCAGTCTAATATTTTTGGAACCCATGTTGGTAATATACGACGCCACACATAAATATCATCATTCCATGCAGGATTGGCTAATTCCATAGCAAGTTTCATATTATTGGCAATATTACGTATTTTGTGAATATAGTGCATGGTTCGATAAGACCCTTAAAGTGCTGAGGTATAGGCATCGGGTCCATTGTACAGACACTTCTAGCCTCCATATTAAGTACGAATAATGTGAAGTGACCCAAGATAGAGTATGGCAATAAAACCTGCAAACAGACAGCTCATTCATTCATGTAAGAGCCAAAATATGCAATTTTATAATGGACAAATGAATATAGCTTACATTGCTGCAATCTGAAATATCGTACTCCATGTCAGGCCAACATTCAAATAGTTTTGCCAACCGCTTAACATCTAGCTTCACAAGACGGCGTGGATCTCGACCAAAATCAGATATGGACTGCTTTTTGTCAGTAAATAATCCTACAATGAATAAATTATATATGGCTACAAAATAATTATATGAACTTACACAGAACTGCAAATCCATGTAGTGATATTTTTCTTCTACAAACAGCAAACCCTCGTTGCATGCAAGCATCCGTACAGCCATATTGAAGCAATCAATATCCATTGGCTTATCTACATCTAATATGTCTCTAAGTTTTCTGAGATTTAAAGAAATCGGATAAGGCTTGGTGATCCGAATCCATTCACACCTAATAAATTAATATTCTATTAGCCAAAGCAAGCTCATGGATCATCGATATTTACCATGCATACAATATATCAACTGGAGAATGACTTACTCTAAAGATTCAGCATGATCCATCGACATGATATAAGTGCAAAGTGCACACAACAGTTCTTGTGTGTTTGTTGAAGTTATTCCCTTGGAAAGGACACATGGAGATATATCGGCTTCAATTTGATGTGTTGGGTTTGATAGTTTAGGTACCTCATCCAGATTATCAATAATTTCAACATCACTTGGAATCTCTCTGTCTCGTTTTATCTCCTCAGGTTGTTGATATCCTTTCTTTGTGTTTAATCTTGAGTCCCACAAGATCACAGGTAGCTTAAATCTGAAATTTGTTATATCATCCTGCAAAGTAGTATAAGTTATAGTAAACATTTTTTATCAGATGATATGTATATAACAGAAAAAGCAATACAACTCCTCTATGAATCACCTGGGTTACTGATTCTCAAAAAAAAAAGAATCACCTGGGTTACATTATCAGATAGGGAAGATCCAGTCCAATATTCCATATAGTTTATCATCCATAGACCACAGGATGTCCTACACATTGGTCAATTCAAAAATCCAGTGAGTTACTAATTATGCAAAAAATAAACATAATCAATTTTGTAATTACAAGTCTCATGAAGTGTACCCATCTGTTTGCATTCGCTGTTGGATCTTCTCTATAACTGGCCATATTGTAACATCATGGTCCGACCACTTCTCTTGATTCAGGTCTTTATATTCTGCTGCAAGCTTAATCTGTCTTTCTAGTCCTTTTAACTATTGTGAGAAATATATGGCATCTCAGAATTAATAATAAAAATAATAAATGATACAACAGTCAAGTAGGGACAATTACTCACTGTAGTTTTGAGGTCTTTACAACAACAACAACAACAACAACAACATAGCCTTTTGTCCCAAGCAAGTTGGGGTAGGCTAGAGATGAAACCCATAAAAAAAACAAAGATCACGGATCTTCAGGTACGTGGATGGCGAGTCTCCAAGCGCTCCTATCCAATGCTACCTCTTTGGAGGGCGGTTCAATATTTCTTGACCCATTGAATCAAGTACATGTATCTCACATTCTTTTGCATTGACAACTGCCAGGTACCAGTGAAATTTTTCTATGTTAATTGGAAAAAAGACCTGCATCAAACATTAAAATTTATTAGTAATTAGTATTGTCCACCAAAATATCTATATTGTAAATGGCAGGTTTAAGTTTACCATATCAGCGAGCAAATAGTTATCGACCCTCTTATCAATGGTGGCTTCCTTATAATTTAATGGCAGGATCACCATCACGCTTAAGCAGGCTGGAAATAAATGTATTCTCCAAGAAGACCTTTCCACCTTCTCTATGAAGTAAATGATCTTCATCCCTGATACAGTGAATATATGCACTTATGACCTGTATAAGAAAAGAACACAACCAGTAGATCATATAAGCAGGTTTAAATATCGATAATTACACTATATAGATATACTTACTTCTCCATTCAATTGCATGTCACCCTGGAAAAGACACTCCATATCATCTCTATCTACCCATGCACTGTCGATGTCCATCATAATTTTCTTTCCCGGTGATGCCTTCATGTGTTCAATAATCTCAACATCTTCTTTGGTGCACATATAATCTACAACAGATAATATTGTATTTCATAAATAAATGATATAAAAAAAGAAGGCCGTAAAATAACACAGAAAAAATTACCTTGGGGCACAACTTGAGCTATGTTCGACTTCTTTGGTTTGTTATGTTGTGATATCCTAATCATTGTCTGCAACTCATTTTCTTGGTTAGAGCTTGATGACTTGCCGATCTGTTCTAGCATCTGTTCATCAGAGCTTATTTGAGTTGATTCTTGAACCTCCAGAGACTCCATTTGTATCACATCTGTATGCACAACATTGAAGCATAAGTCTCTTGAGAAAAAATTGTTCTTCTGTAACATTGACAAGAGTTCTTACCTGGTTCTTGTCCTACGTCAGTTTCAGCTGGCAATTGAACTGAATTGGAACTACAACCAGTGCCTGTCACACCATGGAACAAATGCTCTGCAACATTGCCAACACTTGCCTTTCCTTCCTCCCCCTCTATACCCGTGGTGATTTTATCTGTATTTCCAGGAGTGAAACATAAGTTTCAAGGTAAAAAATGTTCTGTAATATTGACAAGAGTGCTTATTACCTGGTTCTTGTCCGGCATCAGCTCCGACTGGCAATTGAACTGAATTGGAACCATAGCCATTGCCTGCCACAACATGGAGCAAATGCGCTGCAACATTGCCACCACTGACCTTTCCCTCCTCACCCTCTATATCCATGTTGATTTCATCTGTAATGCACAAGAGTAAAACATAAGTTTCTTAAAAAAACGTTCATGTGTAATATTGATTGATAATGGTGCTTACCCAGTTCGTGTCTGACATCGCCTTCGTTTGGCACTTCTGAATTGGAAGTACATCCACTGCCTACCACGACATTGAGACAAGGCTCTACCGCATTGCCAACGCAGATATTTCCTTCCTCCCCCTCTATATCCATGGTGATTTGAAGGCACAACTCAATGGAGCACTTAGGAACTGAACAATTATCGGTACATGTCTTTAGCATATAGTGTACAAATGTATCAATAAAAAATATATAGAACAGAAGAGGTCAAATAAACAACCGTACAATCAATTTGGATTTTCTTTCTAAAACTTTGCAGTATGTTTTCCAAAGGCAAAATAGTTGTGAACGGAGAAGAAAGCAGCAGCAAGTCAGGTTTATTCCATTACCCAATCAAGTGGAAGGTGGAGCTTGGTGGCGTCTCACCAGGAGGTGCTTAGAGCAGGCGACCACACCGTTTGTGTTGCTGAGGGCAAACAAGCTTTCCAGGTCCTCCGCGGCGATGAGCGCGAGCAGTCTTCCTGCGCTCTGCCTGCCAAAGTGCAGAGCGAGGGGCCAGGTCCTCCACGATGGTGTGCGGCCTCCATGGCCACGGGTGCCACAAGCCTCCGCGGCAACTGGCGCAAGCAGCCGTCCTGTGCTCTGCCTACTGAACTGCAGAGCGAGAAGAGAAAGGAGATGAAGTCGAGTCACGTATGAGAAGCCAAACTGCAGAGCTGAGGGGGTGGGTACATATATGCAGTGTCGACCTTGGAAGATGAGGCGTCGCCTTTGCATTGTGCTGGGCCTAAGTTTTTTCCATCTCCTGCTGGGCTAAACTTTGCGTTGCTGCATCCCGTTTTACTACCTTTGGCAAAAATGATTTGAACACAGTATACTCTCATGTCTCCTCTCATTCAGGCCCAAAAACGCTAGTAAGCCCACCTGACGCCCAACTGCCCTGCCAGGAATGGGCATCTGAGTCCCGTGCGCCTGCCCACCGCTCCTGGCCCACTCGCCCAGGAACGGGCGGTGGAATCCCGCCGGCGGCCAGCCGGACGAGGGACTGGCGGATGGCTGCGAACACAGCCACGCCCCGCAGCCCACGCCACTGTGGCTCCGGCTCTCCGCTCGGCGGGCAGCGGCTCCGCCCAGGCCGCCGGGCGCATGGCGCGTCGGTGCCAGGCCGCCTGGCGCATGGCGCGTCGGTAGCCACCAGCGCTAACGGCGCTCGGCGCGTCGGCGCCACGCCCATGCTCTAAGACCGCACACGGCCTTGCGCCCAGGCCCGCGTTGGCGGCAGGCAGCAGCACTGCAGCAGGCCGTGGGTACTACCAAGGTGAGAAATTTTTCCTGTTTTGTGAATAAATTCTTGCAATTGGTGAATACTTGTGATTTTGTGATGAATTAACAGCAATGGAGATGGAGTGAGCAAAATGTTTGTGATAAATTGTTAGTGAATTTGTGCAAAATTTCTAAAGAAGAGTGGTAGTGCCACCACTATTTTTTTATGAGGATATTTTTTGAAAGAGCTGCTATGTGCTATGGAAGAGTAGCAATGGATTATGTGCTATGAATTTATACACTTTAGGCTGTCAAAAAGAAGTTAGCTTTTGAAAATTTTGAATGCCCATACTTCTAATCCTGGGTCCGCCCATGATTTGGATGCTACCTGACAAAGATCTGGGTAGCCGAAAACATGTGTTCAAATAAGCAGAGTCTCGTACACAAATAATGGGAGTAAATCAAACACGAAATTTAAATTAGAACACGTCATGTGATGGAAAGGCAACTCAGGAAGCATAAAGTCAACATGGATCTCCTACCGGACCCTAATAGCAAAATATTGATTTCTTCTTCTCCTGCCTACAATAAGCAACTGAATTTGAAAGTCCCCTGCACTGCACCACCTCTCTTCTGGTAAAGCCAATGTCTTCACACTTGAACCATATAGCAAATTGTAAGAACCAAATATATAACTTATTGTGCATTGGCAAGAAAATAATATGAAGTGTTGTAAGATATTGGATTTTTGGACTTATTACTCACCACTTTTCACCATTCCAGGATGTCTTTATACACAATATTCTTTGTGCTCTTCCCTGTGGGATCTAATTCCTTCTTTGGTTTGGCCAAAATTCTTGTTGTTTGCCTTGACACACCCCTTGACAATGCAACATAAAGCTGACCATGTGAGAACACGGGCTCTGGAAGGTAGATACCAACATTTGGGATGGTTTGCCCCTGCGCTTTATTTATGGTCATAGCAAACTTTAGGCGAATCGGGAATTGTTTCCTCTTGAACTTGAAAGGAAGTGAAATATCATCCGACGGAGACATAGGTATCCTAGGTATGAACACTCTTTTTCCTGCATGCTGCCCACCAACAATTTCTGCATCAATTGCATTGTCTTGGAATGCTCTAACCATTAGCCTTGTTCCATTGCATAAGCCATTGTTAGGATCAAGATTGCGGAGAAGGATCACAGGGCAATTAATTTTTACTTTGAGCACATGTGGGGGGAGGCCATTTGGAGTTATTGAGTTCAGAAAGTCAATAGGGTAGCTATTTCTCGAATCATCATCAACAGAATCAAAGCTATGATAAACCATTTCCTCACCCGGAAACTTTTCAATCATCTTTGAGTTCAGCTGATCTACATGCTCATTTTTGGTTGAAAGAATGGCCCGTGTGCTCATATAAGCCGTTGATCTTGCATTTTCCTCAAGTGATGGGAAGACATCTTGAATGAGCTTGTTTGTTGAATCTTCAGTATCTGTATAACCAATCACAATATCTTCTGGTAGGTGAACATAATCATCTTCTATTGTCTGTTCAGTTCCATTGCCAATTCTAAGTAGGTAATCTGAAAACCATGGATCAGATTGAGCCCTCATGTTACGTGATAACCGTATCTTCCTTATACTGTCCCACAAATAAGATCTTTGTAATGTAGCATCCGTTATGTGTGCTCTTGTCCCACGGGTTACCACCAGAAGCACCTGTCTAAAATCTCCACCAAATACCAGAACCTTTCCCCCAAATGGCAAAGAACAATTCATAATATCCTGTAGGGACCTGTCAAGGCACTCAACCACTTGACGCTTTGTCATTGCAACTTCATCCCAGATAATCAATGATGCCTTACGAAGTAACTCTGCGGTGCCACTTTGCTTTGTGAAGTTGCACGTGCTATTGTCAGCAAGCTTAATTGGGATTTTGAACCTGGAGTGTGCTGTGCGTCCTCCGGGCAATATCGACGCAGCTATACCCGAAGTTGCAGTTGCAATGGCTATTAATCCCTCCGAGCGCACTCTAGCAAGAAGTGCCTTGTATAGGAATGTCTTACCCGTTCCTCCAGGACCATCCACAAAAAACACCTGGCTTTTGTTATTACATACATGATGTATGATTTCATCAAATCCTGCACGCTGCTCCTTGTTAAGAGATGTGTATATAACCAAATGTTCTTGGTCTACACCTACAGAAAGTTCCTCTCTGACTTCTCTCATTATGTCATTGGAAAATTCACCTAATTGACAACAAGGAATAAAAGTGTCAGGAAATTTTGGTCAATAATAAGACACAAATGAGGAAGGAAATGAGCTTCTTAGTTCATTTGCTTGCACTGGAAAAAATTACCTGTATCATTCATCTCAGGAAGATCATAATTTCTGATATCCTTCCCCATCGACCGGACCAAATCCCGAATGTCTCTAAGAACCATTTGTTCTACTGCTGCTGAGTTAGAACTGTCTCGGCTGTAGTCTTCAGACATCGCGTTCTTGTGTTTGTTCCACAGTTCACGGATATTGGTGGCCTCACAAAATACAAGAATGGTCGCAAATAACCTTCGCAGAGCGGATGGCATCTGAAAAGTTGCAGCCTCACTCAAGCATTCATCAAGTGACATGTCTGTCTCTATGACCTCTCTTCTCGCATGCTTCTCGGAAAGTAGAGTATGTGATGCTAGTCACTGTTCTTAAATCCTCATATGAGGTTGCACCTCTAACATGATTTAGAAGCACTCTCAAGAAATATCTTTCCCCTTTAGCAGGGTGTGCATATACAATCCGTCCAATTTGTCCTCTCTGTTTTCTTCTTTGCCATACCTTGCTACCATGGATCCACCGGTAGTGTTCTGGGAACTCTCTGTATAATAATTTCCTTGCATAACTATCCACACGATTCTTCATGAAGTACTCTGTGAGTGTCGTCATAGAAGAAGATGGCTCGTCAACAATATCCTGAAGATTTTTAGTCTCATCAATAATAACAGACTGCATGTCAGGTAGATGACATTGGAGCTGCAAAACAGATGGACAAACACCAAATAGTGGGAAACCATAAATCCTGTATAGAGCTTCCGGTGGTGATATGTATCTAGCATCCCTGTATTGACAAATCTCATTGATTACTCCACCTTCCTTATGAGCAGGGTCGACTGAGAATGATGCACGGTCGTGGCCTTTGTACACGTATTTAAACAGGTACTTAATAGCTTTGATGCTTGAGCAAGCTTCAACGTTGATGTGGCAGTTATATCTGAAAAGCAGCCCTGGATTGTATGGTACCACCCACCTGTTATCTAACTCTGCACCTCTTATCTTTACACGACGTCCGTCTTCTCTCCTTCTATACAAAGGATATGACTCCTTTCCTTGTTGTGTTGCTGCACAGAATTGTCGAGGATAGTGAAAGCGGCACTCCCCATTGATCATACAAGGACACTTTTTATTTAGGACTCCACATGGTCCATGCAGCATATGCTTGATGACCAGATTGTGCAACACAGGGTACTTGTCCTTGTCTGGTATCTCTGCTGAAATGACATTGTCATATCCATCTGGGCTTGTCAACTTACTACCTGATTTCATGATCAATAAGATGTGTTCATGTGGCAGGCCCCTCTTTTGAAACTCAGTAACATGCACGTATGCTGCAACCTCACCAAAATACTTTTTCTTGATCAATAAATCTTTCATGTCCCATAACTTGGCCCTATATACTCTTGCAACCAGGTCTGGTCTATCTTGTGCTTTCTGGCCAGGTTCAAGATTGCTTGTAATCTCCTCCCAATATGGATTGCAAGTCATCGTGATGAAGTAATCTGGTTTCCCAAAACGCTGGACAATAGCCATTGCATTAAGAAATCTTTGTTGCATATCACGATCACCCCCCGGAAAACTACGAGGTAGCACAATCCTCTTTCCAACCTCTGAAGCTCTGGTCTCTCCAGCATTAATTACATCAACCAGACCCTACAAAAAATCACAGCATGAAATGATCATGAGTCTAATGGTTAGAATTGATGTCCATCAATTTTAAGTATCACAGAAATAGTTTAGATCACTCACCTGGTACAGTTCAGCCCGTATGAGTTTCTGGTTCTCAGGGTTAGAGTACCAATCAAGCCTCATAGACTCGATCTTAATATACATGTCAACAGCCCATTGCTGGAAAAGCCGCCCTCCAAATAATATGATGTTAAAAAGCCCCTTCCTAACTTGGATGATGAAAGCATAGTATTCCCTTGCTGTCACAAACCTTTTCTTAGATTGAGTTTCTTCTACCAGTCTACTTATGTTATCACCTTCCTGTATGTCATTATCGATTTCACCGTGATCTGCATCAAATTGAAATATTAGTATATACACATCAAAGTAGGTCTTCATGTGCATTATATTAAAATAAATAAAAGAGGTTAAATGATGAGTTTAGGTACCTGTAGGATCAACCGTTGTGGCATCTTCCCTGGAATGCACATTGGAACAAGATGGTGTCTCATTCTGCTCATCAGAGTTCATAGTACCATGATATGTAGATGTAGCATACGGCATAAAGCGATTCCAGCCAGTTTCCCCCCTAGGGAAAAATAAAGGACATGCCAATGGGTCATAACAACCATGATATGCTTTGATATAGCGCGGGCGATCCCCTTTGGCATATACAATGACACTCCTATCAAAACATCTTTGTGGGTCATTCCCTTCTGACCAGATAGCAGCAACTTGTGAGGCTGTGGGCGCATTGTACCTTGGTTGGACAGAAATGAAGTTATTAAAAAATTGATCAATAAAGATATAGCATAAGACAGTCATATTAAAATCATTAGGATCAAATCTCTACCTTCTTTGGTCAGGCGTGACATTAGTATTGATTCAATTACGTAGTCATCTAGGTTTGGAATAGCCCCAACTCTATTAAATGTCTGCACATATGGGTTATCTTGCAATATTCTGAGAATATTTCTGATGAGGTTGATATCAAGGTCTGGAGACCTCCGTACCCTATGGGACAATGTATCATCTTCTGTATCATAGAAGTAGAGTTGCAAATGACGAGGCCCTTTGGATCCTGGCACCAAATGATCGAGACGATGGTACAAGGCACCATGCACACGAAATGTATATATACCAGTCCCGGCAGCAGTGCTAACTCTTCGATCCAATGTAACTCCAAGGCTTGTGAAGGAGAAATGAGAGTTGAAGTAGCGTATGTGTTTTCTGAAATATTTTGCATCATCATGTAGCTGACTTGTAAACAACCTTTTTAACTCAGCAGGGACATCTGGAATATGGACTTCTATCTTCCCTTTTCTGCAACAGAACCCAGGTGGCTCAAATTGAAACCTCATGGCACCACAATACTGGCAGTCAGGTACCTTTCTCAGAACATTGCTCTCTGGCAAGTTTTGGTAGATGTAGTCATATGGATCTTCAATGTTGCTCTGATCAACACCATTAACATATACGCTATATGACTCGAATGCATCTCCTATTTTAAAAACAAGGTATAGATATGAGTACTTGATCATATTAGAATAAGATAATTGAATCGAAGTACGGAGTATATATACACGTAGGGGTACCTTCACCAAGAAATTGCCTGGCTTCATCATCATCAATAGGATCCGTGATGTATAAGTCATGTGCTTCAAATTCATGATCTGTTGCATGATGAGTGATTGGACATGAGTTAATTGCCAAAGATTGGTACGTAATGAAAAAATTACCAATTTAGACCACCTTCTTCATCAGATCCAGGGTGTGCAGGCTCAAATAAGGTACTGTCATGTTCTATATAATTGGGTTCTATATATCTCTGTGGGATAGGCTGCGCCATCATAGTATGATCCTGAGTAAGACCACCTGTACATCATGTATACAGCCAAGCAGGCAGTTAGTAGTAATTTGAAGGTTTAACTGATTATTTAAATCTGATCGCTTTTGTTAAAATTAAGGTACTTTTCATTTATCTAGCAGAAGGATTCTGTTATGCCCATATTCTATTATGACAATTGTGTTCACCTGGGTCTAGAGTATTATCCGAAGATTTTTCCACCTTGTTAATACTTGCTCTGGCCTTCTTATACTCCCGTCTCTTTTGCAATAGCATTTCCTTCTTGTCGTCATCCATATTGATGTATCTCTTTCGGCTATTTATGAGCTTGTCCTTACTTGAACTGCCAACTGGCCAGAAATGGAGAAAAAACTTAAATATTAAGTAGTAGTAGGACATAAGAACTCCAGCATGCATGGTAAAATAAGTAGGAGCAAAGAGCTCCATCATGGTACCTGGAACTTTTATATTTGAAGAACCCATGATGTCTCCAGAATTATTGGATGCAAAACTATCATAGGCCACATATTGTCGAACATAATTATTATTTCTGTGTAGCCACTCAATGGGTTCTTCTGGATCTCTATTTTCCTTATCTTTTATGCTCGATGCTTGCAAAATGGTTGAATACCCTGTCCCACAAGGTGATTGCTGCCCTGCAGTGTGGCAATTACCATCAAAGATTCTTATTAGAAATCCTAGACACACTGGGTTCTAAAAGTACAACATTATTTTATATAACCACATGTAGTTGCTGGTGTGGAGTTGTGACCTATCATTGGTGCATGTGAAATGGTGGAGTACCCTGTCCCACAGGGAGTATTGTTCACATGTGGCGCTGAAATATCAAGCATCAGTATAATTGAGTTATTTAGACCATTTCATTATCACATGGTAAACATTACCAATTACCAATAGTAGGTGTGCCGAACGTTGATGGTTCAGCACTGTCTTTGGTTGGGTTGTATGATTCAGCTTTCCGCCTTGCTCGGTATTCCCGCTGCTTCCGATTCCGCTCTTCTCTTTGCTCGTTGGTTTCTTCAGCCTTTCTCCTTGCACGGTATTCACATTGTTTAATTTTCTTCTCCTCCCTCTTACGCTCCTCGTCTACAGGAGGTGGTACTGTAGGCATTATTTTTGTGGCATCGTTAGAAAGATGAGTGGTATAAAACATGGATAGCTAGGTATCAAATACAAAAGAGACTTGTAATTTACCTCTGTTGATGTTATTTGATATATCTGACAATGCAGCGCGACCTTCTCTTGGTGCCCCCATCATGAGCAGTGAACATGTATGATTTGATTGATCCTAAGAGCAGTCGTATTGTGTTACCCAATAATGTTTGTGTACCATAAAAATAGCAGAATTACAAAAGAAACATAGCAAAACTATACAGTGATTTATAGTTTCAATGTAGAAGGCCTAAATCAACTTTGAGAAGTAACAGTAGGTTGCAAGAGATGGTTACCAAAAGGACAACAGAGAAGGAACATCAGGTGGAAAGAGTGGAAAGAGGATAGCAGCTTGCCGATCTCCGGCGGCGAGCGCGTATCCGGCGACGGTGGCAGCTTGCCGATCTCCGGCGGCGTGCGCGTATCCGGCGCCGGTGGCAGCTTGCCGATCTCCGGCGGCGTGCGCGTTCCCACTTCCCACTGCTGCTGTGATCGGCAGAGGCAACAAGAGAAGGCGAGGAGTCACGTTTCGGTTCAAATTCAACTTGAGGAGCGGAGGGGTCGGATGGGGGCGTGCGCGCGCGTGAGGGTGCGTGAGGGTGCTGGTGTGGTAGCGTTGGGAGTCTGGGCAGGTGCGTGATCCAAACAATATGGGCCCTTGGATCTGAGTGAAGAAGGAGAGAGAAGGTATGAGAAGAAATCTGGACACTCCATTTTGATGATGCTGATTTCCTGGGTACACAAATTAGTGTGGAGAGGAGAGAAGTGCATGTCAGTAAGGGATACAAGATGGGTGGATGTAGCAAAGAATGAACTGGTGGGTTTATAGGAAGAGATAGAGAAGTATCTACTGTTTGTAGAAGCTTGTCCTTGTCCCCCCTCTCATGTCGTCTTCGATCAGCATGGCTTCCAATTCCATATACACGTACTTTGCAAGGTCGTGTTTGATTAGGTAACCGCAGTAGCACATGTTCAGCTCTGCCGCGTACCTGGATCCTCTTGCCAACTCTGGTACGATGACATCAATAATGCGCCAACAAGAATCCGACACGTATGTGTACCTTGCAATACTTAAATCCTCAAAGCGGGAAGAGAGAGAGGTCTTTAATTAGATCAAGTGAATAAAGTGAAAGCTTCCATTCGCCACGTTGCGTACCAGTACCATATGCTAGCGGACATCCGCGAACAGTCCCTCACTCATTACTGCCATCACCCATAATAAAACACTCGATCGGCCCATGACCCCGCCGAGTCACTCTTCGAGAAGAAACGAACCGAAGCGTACGTGGCGCCACCGACACCGCGTCTCCCTCCGTCTTCCTCGTGTCCCTGATATGCCTGCCGGTCCACCCATGCATGCACACGTAGCCCGTCGGCGCTGGAGCCAAAAAAAACCCATGCATTATCTAATCCCCGCGGCAGCATAAATGGCGCCTGACCCTGCCTCCGCCTCAACCTTTTTTGATCAATTCAAATATATCGAATCATTATGAACAGAGTGCATATGTTAGGGAAGGACAGAGTAGCCTTGTTGCTACGTACTGAAAAGAAATCTCTAACTGCTCCTATGGACTCAGTCCAAAGATTAGACTATAACAGTACAAATTTAAGAAAGATTTCCGATCTGGTACAACTCAAAATTAAAGTGGCGGATAGCCTCGTCAGTTACCCACTGATTCCATTAGCAAATTGGTCACTGGACAGCGGCAACGAGAGCATCCAAGCACCTCTCTTGTGCGCAAAGGTACTAGAGTTTTATTTTTTTATTTTTTTGAGGGCCAAAGGTGCTAGAGGTTGAGCGTTGAGTAGTCGTAGTTCTGTTGTGAGGTTCACCGGGCTCAAGCAGAAAAGACTTTTGCAGTTGTAACGTGCAGGAGTTTAAGTGAACTAGTGGAGATGCATATGCCACAGGCACGTATTTAAATTTAAATTATTTAAAAATAATTGGATTGCACGGAACTACTACCAAAAATCTCATTTGTTGCGTGATGGAATAACCAAGTATATTTGATATCTAAAAGTCTAAAAGGGAAGCAACATTTAGTATCTATATAAAACAACCCTTGATTAAATATGGACGCATATTGTTTTCACATGGATGTTTATGGAATTAGTTAGTCAACAAATTGGCGAGGATGGGACGAGCTAGCGCTAATAGGAAGAAATGTCTAGCCTGGTTTGTTATCAGTGGGAATTTACATGAGTTTATTTGGAACGAATCGGACGCACGCACGTAGGCAATATTTAATTCCATAAACGTAAAGGAAGGAAATGAATCAAATATTTAATTTCATAAATGCAGAGGAAGAAAAAGAGTCAAATAGAGAGGAATCAGGGAGATTGAAGGCTGCGGATTTGGAAAACATCAGACTCCAAATTGATATGTTGTATGAATCAAACAGATACACTAATTTTCTAATTATATTATATCATATAAAATATAATAAAGCAATCTAACATATAGTTTAAAGAAAAATTATTTAAAAAAGTTGGATACATTGAACGTCAACTAAAATAACTAATTCTACTAAAACAACTAAATTATTTATTAATAATATAGCAATCCAATCCATTTTAAATCTAAACTAATCAATGGTCTGGTAAGAAGTTTGTTCACTTTGATTCCTTGAAGACTCTCACAACATCTCATGTACTTGTACACGTATTTTAATGCAGATTTATGACCTTCAGCACCCAAACATGGTGCTTCATGAAACTTCTTTACTAGCTCTTCAGCGCAACACATGATATGTACGTACGCCAACTCTAACATCTACAATAAAAAACTATAACTTATGCTAATGTAGCATATGAAATTAATAAACATATATATATATATACACACACACACACGGAGAGAGAGAGAGTCAATAGTAATAATTAATTAATGATAATACTAAATCACCTTGTAGTGTTGATTTCCATGGGTATCCACTTGCATTTCTTAAAAGAGATTGAACTGTGCTCAGATGCCGCCAAACATCCTGTATGCTTATTGGATGAAAAAATTAATTACTACAAATTATTATTCTAAGAATATACATCTAAAAAATCATACTCACCCATACTCTGGTCCACAAGAAATTTATTGGCCATGATAATATAGTTGTGGATATCGGTCTTGATGAAAAGTTTGTGGCTCTCCAAACATCCTGTATGCTTATAGGATGAAAAAAATTAATTACTACAAATTATTATTCTAAGAATATACATCTAAAAAATCATACTCACTCATACTCTGGTCCACAAGAAATCTATTGCCCATGATAATATAGTTGTGGATATCGGTCTTGATGAAAAGTTTATGGCTCTCGTGGTCAACATGGGTCACAAAACGTATGAATGCTAGAGCATTGCGTTTGACGAAGATTAATGTATTACATTTATTTCATACAGAGTGGAAATAGAAAATATATCTATGTCTATACTATAAAATGAACTAATCTGGTGCCCTTCAAACACAATGCTACGGATAAAGCAAGTTGTAGTATGTGGTGCCAAAAATCATGAAAGCAATTTGTCTACAAAGAAAGGTCCACGTGTCCATGAAGGCAAGCAAACAAAAAGAAAACAAACATTTTTTTTGGGACCAAAAGGAAACAAACATTGTGCGGTACCAAAAGGTACCAAAAATTAAGGAAGCAATTTATCTATAAAGGAAGGTAATCACGTGTCCATGAAGGCAAGCAAACAAAAGAAAGCAAGCAGGCCCCGTGCACGAATTCCCCGTACCTCTTCCTCATTCTTATTTTTTAGAAAAAAATAGAAAAAACCCTCTCCAATAGTTCCTCATCGTACTTTCTCATCTCTTGAATATTGGCAAATCCTCCTCCTATGTGCTTAAATATACGCGCACCTCCGCGCTTACCATCGGACTCCGCGGGATATCATCATCGGACAGGCCCTCTTGCCCATCAGCCCCCGGCCTCGAATCGCACTGCTACCCGCGTCGGCTGGCGTCGAGAAGCAGCGCGGCTTGCCCGCCGTCGTCGAGCTGCGCCGCTCCCTCGCCGTCGTCGAGCCACCGCGCAACTCCCCCGCCGCCGTCGAGCCGGCGCGCAGCTCCCCCACCTGCTGCTTGCGCCCCCGCAGGCCGCCGCGTCGCTCCCTCCGTCTGCTCGCGCCCCCGCAGGCCACCGTCGCGAGCAGAGCTCCGCCTTGGGGCGGTCGGGCCCGTGCACTGCCGCGCGTCCACTGGACGCCTCGCTATGCCGCTGGATTGGAGAAGAGGAGAGCTGGATGGGAGCCAGGGACGCAAGGAGGGCTGAACTGCTGAAGGGAGAGAAGAGAGGGCAACAAGTGGGCGGCGGCGGCTGCCTGGAAGTTGTGGTCGGGTGAGTGGTGGCCTTGGCCAGAAGGCAGCAGATAGAATTATATATGTAGGATTTGTGTTCCTGCTGCTGCTGGTCGGATGGACATCGCCGATCGCCGGGAGGGGAGGGAATCACTGTGAGGAGGAGGCGGCCGGCTGGAGGATCGGAGACGGCGGTCGGCATCGGCTGTTGCTTGTTAATCTGGAGCAGTGCCCGCTGTGCCATGCGACGGCGGTCTAGTCTGGCGCGCCAGCTATCGGTATTTTACCGGCAAGCCTACCTAGGGGTATCCTAAGGTAGTTTACTTGTAGTTAGGGTGTCGCCGAGATTAGGAACTCGTTGGTGCAAGGAACACAAGGATTTAGACAGGTTCGGGCCGCAGGTTCGGGCCGCAGTATGCATAATAGCCTACGTCGTGTATGGTTTGTATGTTATGATATGATTCGGAGGGGGTCCCTGTCCGCCCTTATATACTCCAGGGGGATAGGGTTACATGAAAGTCCTAGTTCTGTACGAGCTTAGGAGTCCTACCTGAGTACTTTCGAGTAGTTTCCTTCTGTACCGACTAGTTATACTTGTATCCGAGCACTTTTACAGTATGGATAAGGTATGGAACATGCCCCACCCTTACTCTAGAATGTTCTACGCCACGTGTGCAGTCTTGTAGCCCCGGGTCTGACATCAAGGTTAACATAGTTTAAGTGGTAGATCCTAGAACAGATCAATTGTTGTGGGTGGTGCATCCTTAGATTTGTCTTGCTTCTAAAATAACATGCAAAAATTTCAAAATGTTAACTTGGAATATGAAAAGTAATTCAATGCAAAATCAACACAACAAAGCTACTTTTCTTAGATGTACTAGACTCTTGTTTAAAGGAAATACAAAGAGCTAATTATGGCAGTTAATCCGTCCTTCCAAGGCAGTGTCACCTTGCATTGACTGAAATGACAAAACAGAAAGGAAACGAGCAAATTGATTGACATGATACCAGCAATATTTTGGTATCGCTTGTGCCAGCCAAGAGCATGTCTGAATTTTGACAATCAAGAAAAATAGCACACAATGAAGCATTGATGGTATTGCTTTCCATTCAAGATGATTTCATCTAAGTGCTGGTCCAGAATTAGACATAAGCATGTGCTATTGAAAAGCAGGTGATGTCCAGAATTACAATTCCAAAGCAATGCCCAGAACTGGAAATAAGGTGATGCATAGGGTCATGAATAAATAACAGAGCATAGGGTGATGCATAAATACGCATGCACCTAGTACTACTTTTGAATTGCAACTAAGCTAGTTGATCATCAATTAATCACATAATTATAATGCAATTTCCAATATCACGTAAGGACAATATCACAACATTACTTAAGCACTAATGAACACTGCAACATCTGAGATAGATTTATACAGAGAACCAGAGTCTTCACTAGCTATGATCTTACTCTTTGCACTCGAGCTGTTAAGAATTGAAGCCAATGTGGTTACACCAAGGCTCTACAGAATTTATTGTTCATCATCATAGTTTGAGCACTTTGTCTTTCATATCCGGTCAGTGACTTCTTTGTACATTCATAGAAGAAATTAACCATGAGCATGGATGTTTGAGTTCAAGCAGCAGAAGCAAGGATAACGAATGAAAGCTTAGGCCAATGGATAACAGGAAGAGCTTAGGCCAATGGATAACAGGAAGAATTAGGGTACTGATTTAACATGCATAGATAAATATGTAGCACTAATGCAAGGATAAAAGGTCATCAGGCTCCAAAATCAACTAATCATCAGTGAAATCAACTGAACAGTGAAAGAAACATGCATTGTTTCAGACTCCAGATTTTATTTTGTGCATTAGAGAGACAAAATTACATGTACTGGAACAGCAGCCCTACCATCTTTTTTCCAAGAGATTCCAAATTTTATTCCAGAACCAGTGTACTCCGCCCATACATGCAGGGCAAACGCCATTAACACAAAACAATATCCTTTTAACACTAGTATTTCGCATTTGATCTATTGCAAGAAAGAAGGGATTAAACATTCAACACATGACCAGCAAAAAAAATTAAGTTCACCAAAGCATGCATCTTAGTTAGCGTATTGCATAGGACAATTCAAATGAACACATCCACAGTTCCCTGAAATCGCCAATCTACATTCAGTGGCACTACTTGAAACAACCAGCAGAAAATTATATTAATTCAACCAGTAATGATATGGCCATATCTATTATTGTTAGGGAAAAAAAACCTCAGTCGAGATCTCAGGGTTCAATTACTTCTGAACTATTTTATAACAGGAAGGAAGCAACAGTGGGCGCTGACCCCCAGTGTGCGTTCCGCCACCGTCGCCGTCGCCGCCAGCATGCAGCCGCTTGGCCGCCGCCGTTGTTTGAACAAGAAAGGAGAGGAAGAGAATGAGAACTAGTAGGGTTTGGGACTTGGGAGGACTCGCATTGCTGACCTCGCCGCTGTTGGAGTACCTCATCGGATTCATGGTGGGGCGCCACCGCTGCATCGCCATGGAGGAGGGGCGCCGCCAGGCCGCCGCCTCCCGGATCCGGCCAAGCAGCCCCGACGGGCCGCATTCACCCGGACGGGCGAAAGCAGCTGGCGGCCGGCGTCCGGTCACTGCAGCTCGAGGAAAGGGGAGCCTCTGGCGGATTCGCTCGGGCGGCTGTGCGCCTGGGGGGTGGGGGGTGGCGTGGGGAGGATTTGGGGAGAGCAAGAGAGGTGAGGGAGGCTGGGGAGGGCGTGTGTTAGGGTTGGGGAGGTGGTTTGGGCTGTTCGGACTTGGTCTGGTGAGGCCCACGAGGGAGGTATTGTTGTTATTTTTAAAATTGTTTCGGCGAATATTTATCTCACATGTAAATGTGCAGCTCAATGGTTAGGCGTTTATGATTGTTCCTATAGACCTGATGAGTTCAACTCCTCTGCACCAATTTTTTTTTGCCGAATTTACTCTCTCCGCTGACAGATAGTCTTAGTGGGCAGCAAAACATGAGGACATATTTGCAAGTTTGAAACATCACGAAAAATCCTAAATAGTTTTTAGTGAGTCTTGCTGCTCCATATATTTTTGCATTTTGCTTTTTATGAAAAAAATATATAAATAACGAAGTAATGTTCTTGTGACGTTTACCGCATTTATGATAAAATAATATTCGTCATAATATGCCTTGGAATAGTTTATGACGATTTCTATTTGGTTACAGTGACGCATACATAATTTTCATCACTAAGTTCTAATGCTCTATATAGAACGTCATAAAATAAAATAGCATAATGACGAATAGCTCCAATGTCACGAGAGATTCGTCATAGAAAGTCATATGAGTACTCCCTCCAGATCGTTATATGAGGCCAGTGCATGTTTCATTTTCCTCCCATCGTCAGTTAATGCGATCTTCGTTTTCCTTCCGTGTGTTAATGGGAACCATCAATGGCAGCGCAATACGAGTTTTCTAGTACAAGCCCCTTGGGCTAAAGGAAAACAAACAGAAAACGAAAGCGGTAGCCAAGCTTCTGGGCATCCTTCATCTTGATGTCCCTCTTCCACAGGCAAACTTGAGCGTAGCATGGTCCATCCTTAAATCATCCTTCAGAGTCGGGGTTACACTTCGGTTCAAATCATGCATCTATCAACTATCCCCAAGGCGTGGGATAGGTCCACGTCACCATCTGTATGCAAGCTTTATGTGGAATGCAAGTGGTATAAAGAGTTGCCAGGGATATGTTAGCATTTTCCTAAGCAAGCAGCAAGCAAGTTGTACCATCATCCAACTCCTCAACACGGGCAATCCTGGCATCCCAGGCTCCTGGGTTACTTACACCTTCCTCAACCATCCAAGTCGATGCGAGAACTCCCTCTCCTCGCACCTCAACTGCCCCCAGGCAGGAATATCAACACTAGAGGGAGGTAGAAATTAGGTAGCACTAATCTATGAAAGCGAAGCCGGATCAAGAGTTGTCCATGACCAAGGACGCGGCTATACGTATAGTTTTCACCCTGCAGGGGTTGTACACCTGTACCCACTCGGGCTGCAAGCTGGGGATCAACCGACTGAGACACAACCCACAACCATAACTCTCTAACAAATGTGGTATCATCCTGCTTTCTCGGGGTTGGGTGCATTCGGTGCAACGAATGACCCGGGACTATGAATCTCTAACCTGGCCAATTGGCTTCGAAAGTCTCAAAGATTAGGGTCGTAGATTACAACCGAGTCCGGCACACCCTGAATATCCCATGGGCGTGCGCACCTTGACCCTCTTCTGTCACACACACTACTCCTACAGTCCTGGTACCGCACAACTAGGAATGGTTGGAACCCCCGCCCATTCAGGGGTAAGTGGCGTGCACGTTTACATAGTTCCTTCTCCAAGTCCACTAACTCGGCCTTACGCGCTGAGGCGAGTATCTTCATCAAGTGACATATCCGACGCAACGGTCCGTCGCTGGACCCCATTACAGGCATGGCCCCCAACTCCTCAAGTACCCCAAACGTCCTCAAAGGACCAAACATCCACACAGGACATGTGCCCGCAACAGGCACTACATAGAATGTGCCCAATGCACATCCCAAGCCCTTGATCCGAAGATCAAGTTAGTTCCCTCGCCTCTGCTAGGAATCCTAATCACCAGCTCCTTAGGAGTGTATCACCACTCACGCCAAGACAATATCACAATATCCCACACATACACATGCAAGGCATCTCTCATATATATTTATCAAGTGAGATAGGATTTCATGGAGTTCAGGTATACAAATAGGCTATGCAGTTTCATCTCATCATAACAGTAAATAAAGCGATATCATATCTAGCAAGTAATGCTTATTAGGTGTTCAGATCATAGATGGGCGTGAACCTGATGGTTCTTCATAGTCTTTCGAGGTCTTCTGGGCATCTAGGAAGTCCTTCTATGTCTTCTGGTCATCCATGAAGCCTTCCGGGGTCTTCTGGCCGTCCGGAACGTCGGTCAACTCCTCTCATAGGGACCTAATCGTAAATACGTATAAACATAGGGACTAAAGTGCAAATATGCACAAAGCTGCTCATATAAGATCCAAATCACAAAAAAACCTATTCTAATGGGTAGATTATGATTTTAGAAGAATTATGAAACTGGTGTGGGCATGCCCGATGGGTGCTCGAGGGTATGCCCCAAAGGGGTTGGGCTCTTGCAGTGCCGCGACATCGTGACGTGGCTGTGTCTTGGTGCGCGATCACCGCGCTATGGTGCAGCGGCGGTGGCGTGGCATGAGGCGAGTGCAGGCTGGTCGAGCTAGAGCGTGTGCGACGGTAGCGAGGTGAGGCGTGGCCAAGGCACTGCCTTTGGCAATGCCAGGCACGCACGCGCGCGCGGGCACTCGGCTTGGCCGAGGTCACGGCGCGGCTGTGTCTGGGCAGTTTCAAGGCAAAGGCGTGTGACGCGGCACGGGATAGGGATCAGCAAGGGCGAGGCCAGGTGGCTGGGTTGCGGCACGGGCGCGGCTCCCTGGTACTCCTGGTCAGCGGTGTGGCCAGGTCGCGCGCGCGGGGCACCGGTGTCCCGGGCCGCGGCGATGACATGGCGGCGAGAGCAAGGCCAGAGCTTGGACCTATGGCCAGCTCAGCATGGCGGCGGTGTAGGGCTACGAAAGGTAAGGGCGATGGCAGCAAGGCGAGGTCACGAGCTCGTGAGCGCCTAGCGTCCAGGGCCGTGTCTCAGCGTTACGGCATTAGGGCAAGGAGGCGTGGTGACAGGCGAAACAAGGTTATGGGTAGCGCGGGATGTGCGCGCGGGGCCTGACATCCCAGGTCCACGGCGGTCGCGGCGACTAGGGGTGTTGCAGGTCACGACGGCGTGATGGCGACGGGTCCCTGCACACACGATAGGACGGGGATCCTACGTCTGAACTACGGCGGGTTCATCGGCGACGCGAGGCATCACACTGGTAGCAAGGGGGGTCGACAAGGGCAGAAGATGGCGCTCACCACTCGGGCTCGTGGACGATGTGCTCGGAGCAGTGGTGAGGCATGGTCGGGCGAAGTTGATGCCGTGTCATGCAGCGCTGGAATATCGTTGTCAACGATCGAGGCGCCGGCGCGGCGGAGCTTCGGCGGCGACGCCGTCCTTTACCTCGGGTGCGGCAGCATAGCTTCTTCCCTTGGCTCGGCAGCAGTGTCCACCTCTATCTTCAGCACTTGGCATCGGCTTCTCCTCTCTCTCTCCTCTCCTTCGGTCCCTCCTCTTCCTTCCTTGGCCCTCCCCTCTCGGCTGGTGGCGGCGACACTAGATGGGAGAAGGGGAAAATCCCCAAAGGTGGCTGAGGTTTCCTGCCGCTTGATTGGGGTATCTATAGGCCGGTGCTAGGGTTTTACCGGGGCACGGAGGCTGGAAATTGACCGAGCTAGCTCGGGGTGCGCGCGGGGTTACGTGGCGACATCAGGAGGCTTGCGCGGTTAGGGTTTGCCGGAACGGTGCGGGTACCGTGGCCGACAGCGGGAACCGCGTGTCAGGCGGTGCAGGCATGACAGTTGCATCATTTGTTGTGGAGCGAGGGCAGCGAGGCGAGGAAGCGGGCAGAGACGCCGGCGAGCACGACGTCGGCATGGGGTGGACGGCAGGAGGGGGAAAGCGGAGTAGTGCTCCGGACCCACCCGTTAGCGGAAGGTGCTGAGGGGATAAGGTGAGGTGCCGAGCAGAACCCCTCTTTCTTGATTCCATGAGCTGGGCTGGTTCGTGGCGCTGCTTGTGGACCGTGAGGGTTTAGCGGGCTGGTGTGGGTCCGCAGGTGGTGGTGTTGGGCTGCTCGCTGGGCTGTGCTGTGCGGTGTGGGCCAGTGCGCCATCTGGGCTGGTGGCGGGGCGCAGATGAGCAGGCCGTGCTGGGGTTGGTGTGGGGGTGCAGGCCGAAAATGGCCAGGCTGGGCTAGCTGTGGTTCAGGCTGGGTCTAGGTCTAGGGTTTGGGCTGACTTGGTTTTGGTCCTGGGCTGGGTTGGATCCGGGTTACGGTTAGGTTTAGTCTTGGGTTGAGTTAGGTGTCGGGTTGCTAGCGGGTAGGGCTAGGTTAGTATTTGAATTCAAATCCGAAGGACACACTTCAAGTTTGAATTCCACACAATTTCAGTCAATGGAAAATTATATCCAAAATGAGTTTAATTGAACAAGGTAGATTCATTTAAATCCAAGAACTCCAAATGGTTTCACACTAACATTAATTTCCTTAATTCAATTCAGGATTTCATTTGCTAGGAATTCAAGGAGAATCCAAGAACACAATCTTAAGTTACTCTGCCTAGTTGGCACATTGTACGGATTTTTTTTGAAATTCACAATTTTTGCACTTTATAACATTCCGAAAAAATCTGGGATGTTACAGACTCCCACCCCCCCTCACAAGAATCTCGTCCCCGAGATTAAAGAATTCCTAGGGTTTACGAAGGTGAGGGTCATATGTCTTTGATGGTTACCGCGTTCCAAGGGTGGTGTCTTGTAAATCCATCTTTAACTTGAGCTTATCTCCAAGGCTTGTACCCAGCTTTCTTCGCCATGTTTGTCATACCAAATGTCACCATCATGTGGGAATACAATTTACGATAATTCCTGCTTAGTCATATTCCAAGGTCTACATTGTCAGTGCGTCTTTAGGGTTTCCTCGGCTCTTTCCAATCTGACTCCCTGTCCATAATAGAAGCCCTAAGCAATAGCCCCATTCTTGTTCCAAAGGCTATGCAAGCAATTACATGTTATTCTTGGTTCCTGCCACATGGCATTTGGTTCCTTGACATCATCAAAAATATGGCAGGGGTGGAAACCTTATGTTCCTGTCCTCGTTTACGCAAAATCAAGTTCCTAATTTCTTAATCCTCTAAACGCAGCAGGGCTGCCAGTATACTCTCTATTTCTGGGTATTTGTCTATGCCAGTCTAGCTGGCTTGTCAATACATAGCTTATTTCTTGGATTCCGGAATTTTGGGGTCATCCTTGAGTGAAAATTATATCTCTTCCTCTTTACAGTGGCTTGGTTTTCGTCCAAAGTTACGTCAAGCACTGTGTGCATCCGTATATTCTCTCGGATATGAGCATGGTTCTTTCCGAGCCGTTCAGGCTCCTCATCTTCTCTTAAAATCTTGTTCGGCCACATCTCCTCGACATGCTCACTGTGCAGGTAAATTATCCTTCCTAAGGTTTAGGTAGCCCCCTTCGGGCTCTCCGAGCTACTCCAATGCTTCAAGTACATCTTCGTCCTTCGGAGCATGCACTTTGTACCTATTTTCAACCTCGCCCTCTAATACGAGGCCTTGTTGAGGTGGCTTGAATCCAGGTTGAGTGCTCTCGCCTGGAGTTTGTTCCTGTGTCCAATATCCCATACCTCTGTGGTTGTACCATCTGTGATACTAACCATACCATCCATTATCTGACGTCGCTATGAACCTCAACTCCTCGTTCTTAGTTCTTCACAACTTGCTCACTCATTTCTTCAATCCTCCTGGGCAGCAAGGCTACGAGTACGCTCCTCTTCTCCATCAATTCGTCAAATCCATCTTCTGATGGTTCTCGAGCATATCACATGTCCTTTGGCATGTTACTTCTTGATTCTAGGATCGTGGTAGGTTCTAGAGTCAGGGTTTCTCTTTACTTCCTCCTTCTCCGTGTTTGGTCGGTTTCTTGACCATTATACTCCAAGTCCTGTGTTTATCCATTTATCCCTATGTCTACACATACTCCTCCCGGGTACGGGGATGAGTGTGGCCCCTCCTTGAGCTATTCGGGTTCTTCCTGGTCTTTTGGCGATTAAGCATGATCATATTTCGTATGGTAGGCTTAGAGAGCTAGTATAGCTCCTCTCCATGGGTTCGGTGAATCACCTCGTGCTTCCTTTGTGATTTTTCACGTTTCGGTTGGGTTTCCATACTTAGGACGTACGTCTAGCATCCGTTTCTCCATCTTTACCTCATCTTTCGAGGTCATGCATACAGTTCAGGTTGGAGTGGTCCAAGTACCGGTCGACACTTCTTGTATATGAACTGACGGAGGTAGGCCCAGGTACCTCCCTGCGGAGTGGAGACGGCTACCCGGCTGAATGACTCCGCATGAACGACCCGGCGTATAGGAACTCGGCTGGACGATGGGCGGGATCCTCCGGGGTCAGGATCTGGGTCGGACTGGATAGGCATATCTTGTGTATCTCAACCGATCGAATTCCTTGTAACAAACCCGAGTAGATTTACCCTAACTTGTAACCCACGACTGCTCGGATATATAAGGGGGCCGTGGGGGGGACCCATAGGGAATTCATCCAATTCATTCAGCTCATACAAACCCTAATACAAACCCCCAAACACAGGACGTAGGGTGTTACGCTCCGTGCGGCCCGAACCTATCTAAGTCTCTGCGTCTTCGTGTTACCATCAAGTTCACGGGCTCTCTCCGATCCACCCTGCCTACAAATCTACTGCCTGGGGCTACCCTTGGCAGACTTGCTGGAGTGCAAATCCGACTGTTGGCGTGCCAGGTAGGGGGGTTTCCAGGTTCCTCTTGGCGAGCTTGATGGCATCCACCCCCGACGTCTTTTTCTCCGCGCAAGTGACACTCCAGATCCAGGCCGCCGCCGGCCACTCCATCATCTTCGGAAGCTTTCCCGAGATGTCCGCTCCCAGGAGCTCGTCGCCAAGCTCACCTGTCTCCGAGACAGAAAGTTCCCAGGGTTCCAGATCCGATCTGATCCTCTCTACCAGGTGGAGGACTTGTCCATTCAGGACGAGGCCCAAACCCTACGCGGACGACCCGTCGTCCACGCACCAACATCGATGATATCCTCGCTGGCTTGGACCAAGTCAATGCCTCTCTTGCTGAGTGCATCGAGCTTGTAGAGTCGGCACTCCGCCACCCTCGCGACTCGGCTTCTCAGGCCCCGTTCGGACTCCGCACTAGCTCCTCTATTTACTCGGATCAGATCCGATCTTTGATGGAGAAGTTATGTCTTTCCGACTTGAGTCAACCCAGTGTTGACCAGATCGGATCTGACACGGTCCCAGGACCACAAGCTGGCTACCAGGAGGTTCTCTTCACCCTCCCACCCAACCCTGTGAGCTCTCTGGATCGGCGGGAGATCTCTATCGTTTCCTTCAATGAAGCATCTGTCGAATGAGAAGACGAGGAGGCTAAGCGTCAATGACTCCAACACAACCATAACCGCCAAGAGCGACGCAACAACAAGGCCACCATCGACCAAGCTGAAGAAGATCTCCGCAACGCTGATGGTCGCCACCCGCGGGTCGCACCCTGCCGCGCGCCAGCGACCCCGCGGAACCTCGACGACGACTTCGTCCTTGAGTGCGATGGCCAGAACGTCTTGGCCACCCCATCCGCTAACCTGACCACCGCATTCGAGGTACTGAAGACTCTACCTCACTCACCCAAGCTCGAACGAGCCCAGACTCGTTTGCATGTTGCTGCTGCTCAGGTCCAGCACTTGAGGAAAGACTACTCGGCTTTACGAGCCCAATCCAATAGTCCTCGCCACTCCACAACCTGCCACCATGACGGCAACGAGGTCAACCAGCCGGATCTGCGCTCCAACCTCTGCAACCGCGACGTTCGACCCGTCATCAACGATCGACACTGCGAAAGCGAGGAGGCCAAGCGGGAGCGCCGCCGCAAGTATGACGAGGAGTACGACCCACTCGATGCTAACCTGGGAGGCCGGGCTCGCCACGGCAATGCCGACCATCGTCCACATCGACCCCAGCAGGCTCCGATCAACCTCGATGATGATGTCACGGGGGACCTGGACGGCTTCTCCGCTTTCTCCAACCTACTTCGCGGAGTCTCGTGGCCCTCTATGTTCAAGCCAGTCGGCATCGACAAGTTCGACGGCGACTCCGACCCCAATTCGTGGATGCGCACCTACTCCATTGTGACAACCCTGGTAATTACAATTCCAAAATCAATGTCATTAGCCTAACTCTATGTTTTAAACCAACTAATGAGAGGGTGGAAAGAATTAAAACGAGTTCAGTTGGAATTCAAATTTAATTTGAGCACATTGGTTACTTTTGAACTTTTAAATTTAACTTTCAAAGCATAAGCCAAATGGGTTTTTGCCTGAAACCAAAGTTGTAGAACTTTTTATTTTGAACAACTTTCGTGTTCAAAAGTTTTTGAAATTCAAACCAGAAAGAGGAGAAAACGCCCTGTTTGCACCCAGCCCCCTAAAGTTTTCCAAATTCTTGCATCTAGGTCCCTCGTTTCCCCCCCCCCCCTCCTCTGCCGCACCGCGCGCCCTCGCCCGCCCGCCGCGCGCCAGGTGGCCGGCGTCGCCTGACCGGCGCGAAGCGCCAGGCCAGTGGCCGCCGCACCACCCCGCCACGGCCGGCTTTGCCCCGCCCCCACGCCGTGCGGCCAGTCAGCGCCCGCGCGTGCTGCCGCGCCCAGCCCGCCGCCCGGCCGCCCAGTCGCCGCGCTCCGCCGTGCCGCCCCGGCCCCCGCGCCCCACCAGTCGCCGCGCCCGCCCTCCGCCCGAGCCGCTGCCGCTGCTGCTTCCCCACTCCGCGCCCGGCACTATCTCACCGCGCTCACGCCATATCGCGGCCGCCCAGTCACCGCGCCCGCGCTGCCGCACGTCGCGCCGGCGTTCTGCCGCCGCCCGCCGCGGCCGGTGCATGCCGCTGCCGTGCCCCGCCCCGCGTGTCGCCCAGGCACCTCCACACCCCCTCTTGTCCCTATAAAAGCACCACCCCGGCCACGCGCGCGAGCCACCGCAGCCCAGAACGCCTCGCCGTCGCCATCGCCGCCGCCGAGCACCATCCGCCCGTGGACAGCCCTCCGCCGCCGCCCACTGCCCAAACTGAGCCCCCAGCCACCACTACATCACCCCACCGCAGCTCGCCGACCCGCCCAACGCCACCCAGAGCCACCGGAGCGCCGCCGGCCGCGCTGCCGTCGCCGCCGCCGCCCCTGCTCGCCGTGGACAGCACGACCCCGACCCCCTCCGTCCAAGCCGAGCCCCTGAGTAGCTTCCCCACGCGCCACTGAAGCTCACCGACCGGACCACGCCGCCCCAAGCCCGCCGGAGCACCGCCGTCGACGCGAGCCGCGCCGCCGCCGCCTCTGCTCCAACGCTGGCGAGCCCTTCCCGGCCGTCCCCCACCTGAACAACACCCCCACAAGGTAGCCCTCGCACCCCTGAACCTTCCCCGACCCTCGCCCCTCGCCGCCGGCGAGCCCCCTCGCCGGAATTTCGGCCGGCCGCCGTACCCGAGCCGCCCGAGGACCCAATTGCAAGGATTTAAATCTTTAGAAGGGTCTGAGCGTAAGATTCAAGGACCTGGTTGTAAAAGAAAGTTTCAAACCTAGATTCAAATTCAGTGAATTTGTAAAATTCGTATAAAATCGTAGAAAATTCAGAAAAATGCAAACTCAACTGTTCTGGAATCCTCAGAACAAACTCTACCACTTTTGTTAGAAAAGTTTTCTCAGAATCTCAAAATATTTTGCTCTACTTTAAATAGAAGCTTTAATGGACTTATTTTGTACCCACTGTTCTAGAACAATGCTGACCCTAAATTTTGGGCAGTGAATTAGTTGCTTGATGTTTAGGACTGTGTAAAAAGATCAGGCCCAAATTCCATCTCTAGCTCTACTGTTTGTTAAACTTAGTTTTAATTCATGTGTAAGTAGAATGTTTTATCCCTGCAGTTAGGTGGTGAGTCACCCATTGAAACTTTTCCTATGCTAATGTATTGGTACCTAGAAGCCAGAGAAAAATTAGGAGACTTTTTATCTCACAGTAACCTACTTATTTGATTTATGTGCTAATAACATACATTAAATCAAGAAAATAGTATCTTAGCTTGGAAAATTCTCAAATTATTACTGGGAGATACACTATGGTAGAGGTTGCCGTGTAAAAAGTTTCATGGACAAAAACCCTGTGTAGGGTCCTGTAAAAATGAATCTTTGAATAGCCTAGGTGTAGAATGTCATATTTTCTATGCTCTGGATACTGCATGATAAATCCTACAAAAATTACAGTAGCTTCTGCATGCTCAAGTGAGAGCTCTGTAAAAATCTTAGACTCATTTGTTGCACCAATTGTTCTGTACAAAAAGAACAAGGATCTAACATCAACTATGCAATGTATTTTTCATAATTAATCTGTTACATAAAATTGGCTGAAAATTTTACAGTAAGCACATTTTTCCTTGATGTGCGTAAATCCAAAATTTCATGACCAGAAACTATCCCTTGTAGTAATTACTCTCAAATCGTAATCAAGTGCTATTTCCATGACTTAAACTAGTGCACTCATGTAGAATCGACGACTCTCGCCGACGGAACTTACGAGCTGGTGCCCGCGACCGAGAGTGAGCAGCGTGAAGCTCAAGCAAATCTAACTGAAGCTTTTGAAGACCCGAGCCCAGGTTCGGAAGATCCCCAAGCGAACTGCGAAGGCAAGCCCCGGAGCATAACCCCTTCTTTCCGAAATTATGCAACTCATTACTCTTTGCTTGTGCATTAAGTTTATAGGAGTTGGATGAAAACTTAGTTGCATGATGTCAGGAACCCTTGCTTGAAAACTAGATGTAAGGTTCGATAGAATGCTGTGCTAATAGGACTCCGGTAAAAGTCAAGTGATTTCCTGTCACTCGCGAGAAAATAGGAGTTGAATGACTACTACACGCTGCAATCATAAGGACACGGACGGGTTACGTAACGATGGTTACGATTGAGGCCCGTCTGTCTAGTGAAAAATGCTAAGGCCGCAGGGTGTGGTAGTGATGGTTAAGTCTTTGAACGTACTAAACACATGCCGAGATTATGGGAATCGGTAAGCTTAAGTACCTGATCGGCCCGGCAAGGGGACGGCATCCTACCCTTTGAACTTCGGTCCCATGTGCATATGGCTAGTGCAGAGAGTGGTCACGACCCGGCGCCGAACCGTGGCGTGGAGCTCTTGTACTCTCGGAGGGTAGCCCCGATCCACGACCCGGAAAGAAAGGGGAAAAGTTGCACGTGTGACTCTAGGGAGTAACCACGTGACGTGTGTTTGGGTTTCCCTTGCAAGGTTAAGAAATTCGATTCGAATCGTCCGTTTCTCACGGCTATTGAGACTGCTTAACCATTTTTACCCACAGAGTAAGAAGAGGAACAATGATGATGAATGAACTGGTTGGATGAAAAAAATTAAATGCTTCACCATGTATGCTTCTAGCTAGCTGCTTATCTAGAATGTTTAATGCAACTAGAATCTTGAGCTAAAAAGTTGAAAGTAAGGACCCACTTGTAGACGCTTTTCGGCAAAACAAACCCCTGAGCCAAAAAGCCTGGCATGTCTAGAGTCGGTGGAGTAGTTTCCACTACACGGGTAAGTCTTGCTGAGTATTAGTATACTCAGTCTTGCTTGTGACTCGTTTTCAGGTGAGCCCTTCGAAGACCTGATTGCTAGCTTGACTTGGCCCTGCACTCTTCCCCCTGGTTGGTCGGTGGAATGGGATGCGCCCCCGTCCAACGGAGATAAGGCCGAGTGATGTCTCGTACGGGCTTCATCGAGACATCCTGTATCGTCGAGTAGTTTCCGTCGTTTATTTTCCGCCGCAACTTAACTCTGAAGAACTTATTTATGTTAATTGAAGTATTTGGTTTCTAAGCTCAGAACTTGGCCTGTAATATTTACTTATGTTAATATCGTAATATTTGCTGGAATGTGGTATTCTCTGGGCTCATCGTCGCATGAGCATTTGTATGTACGTCGCTCGATCCGTGCACCGTGGTTGTATCGGGAGGTTATACCCGACAGACCAGTGGATTACTCCGTCTGAAGTGTAAGGTTAACCGAGAGTGCCTTAATGGTAATGGCTAATACACTTGAGCCGGATTAATTCAGGTGGTTCTGCCACAGCTGGTATCAGAGCCGTAGCTGGTGCCACAGCTAGCAACAGCGGACACCAGAGCCGAAATACATACGCCAGAGAATGCTACAAGCCTTAAAAACTCATTTTACTAAAACTTGACTAGAAGGTTGTGTTGCGAAATGCGTTGGTACGTTAAGGATGGTGCCTAGTTCGTAAAGCCCTAAGGGATTATGGGAAAGTTACTAGGTGGCTATCTAACTTCTATATATAGTATCAACTGACTTCCAGCACATTACCTTCTGTTAAAACTTACTTTCATGTACAACCGACCTTAAATTCTGTAACGACGCACTCATCGCTAAGGTAAGAAGGTAAGGATCCTCAGCCAACAGAGAGAGCTTGGCCTTCCTGTCGGTGATGCGAACCGAACGCTGCCCTCAAGCAGTGGCTTACTTGAGGTGCTGCCAATATGCCAACTGTTAGTTGAACATATTGGGAGTAGAAGGTTCGGCGCAGGGTATGGCGATCGCTGTTCATATCCCCGTCTCATGACGGTACCCCCGTGAATACGCTATCTCGATAGCGTATGTTAACGTCGTCTGTACGGCGGAAATTGTACAGATATCGTTTCTATAAGTAAACGGTAATGAATACGGACGCTTTCATGAGTGCTGGCATGAAAGGTTCATGAAATATATATATGCTTTGTCAATCTTCTGCAGGTACACTAACCGCGATTACGATAAGTTAAGGGACGAGTAGAAAGACTCGACTAGCTATTATAGGAGAGCCGTATTGTGTAAGCCACCGAAACTATCTTCGTAAGACCAAAGCTATTTGGCAATTATTTTATTTTGTGAGGACGAATAGGACGTGCATACATCATGAACATATGTATCTGAAATTAAAAAATGCGTTGTATGAGAGTGGTAAGGTTCTTGCGTGTCTAAAGCGTGGTTTGCATAAGGACTATCTAGCGAATCTGTCACAAATCTGCCATGACCAAAAAGAGCGATTTATTGACCTAAGAAAATAACCTTTTATGGAGAAGTCCATGTTGAAGAAATTGTTCCAAATTTCGTGTTCTATCTTCTGTTCAAAAATGAAAAATTCTGAACTTATGGATAGTGAGAAATAACAGAAACCTTGGAATGTCAGAATTCTGTCCAGAATAAGCCCTTCTGCCTCATAAATTTCTAGGCCCCCTTCCCGCGGTTTTCTGCAAAAGGGTACAACACAAAACTTGTTCCAAATTTACCCAGGTAGCTTCTGTTAAAATTTGGTAAATTTTGGCTGGGTAGATTTTCCCTGGTGTACGAAACTCTAGCCCTCTGTTCACTGAAAATTCTGGGTAGACAGTAAGGTAAAACCTGAAAAGAAAGACCATCTTAGAGACCTAATTAGCTCTGGAGTTGACTAGCAAAGTTGTTCAAAAATATCTTAGGAGTGATCTGGTGAAATTTGGGAACTTTTGGATGAGAACTGTGGGAGTTATGATTATTTTTGCACACTATACAGAATCTGTCCTTGTGCTGTTCACAGTTTTTCGCTATCTCACTCCATTTGATCTTTTGTTCAGATGGCCGAGCCTGTTGATATGATGGTGGATGAGGATGGACGCGTACACTCGCAGTGTCTCCACTGGGAGGGCTTTCCCTCTATTTTGTGGGATGTTCTGCGTACCGCGGGCTATCTAATTCCCCCACGTTACGCCGGACTGGAGTTTGCAGAAAACGGAGTTACCCAGTGCCGTGTCGACGTGACTATCTTTCCGCACCCGCTACACCCGGAGTGGCCCGCCTTGGAGCTTGAGGCTGTTGGTCGCCGTTTGGCCGATACTTGGGAGCTTGCAGCCATGAGGGCGCTCACCACGTTTTGTGCGCAGCGTCCCGAGGTTGTCACACTCACTCCCATTGGATTGTTTCCTGCTGCCCAGGACAACGACCCCTTTTGGCTCAACAGGGTGCAGCACGCACAGTACTTGGTAGACTTTCATGCCCAGGAGACTATCCATACCTCCGTGCGGTGCATGAGTGCACTCTACCGGCTTCAGACTCTCCAGAGTCAGGCACTTGAGCAGCTCACTGATCTTGCTCAGGCCTACCACATGATGGCAGATACCAGGGATGAGCAGATAAAGGAGCTCAGTCAGGATCTTGAGGACAGAGATGCTCAGATTGGCCAACTTGAGGGCCAAATCCAGGAGCAGGACACTCTCATGGGTGAGAGAGATACCACGATAGCACAGTTGGAGGAGCAGCTCCATGATCTGAGCCTTGAGTTGGAGGATGCTAATGAGCACATTCAGTGGCACCATGATCAGAATGACCATCCCCATGAGGACGACATGGAGGAGGATGAGGAGGAGCCACAGGAGATTGAAGGTATCTCAGGTATGGATTTCGAGGGTGAGGTACCACAGGCACCTCAGATGGGAGCTCACTCTCCTGCTCACAGCGAGTCGTCCGTCAACGACTTGGATGATTTCTAGAGGACGACCTAGGAGGACTTTTGCACATACTCCTCGATAGGGTAGCCTAACTTTTGGCAAGTGTTGTAATAGGCTAACTAGGAGTTGAGTAACTCTTATGTGTTGGGTACACCTGAACCATGTGGATACCCTCAGCATGTAAGGAACGGTGATAAACTTGGGTGATTTCGTTGTAATTTGGTAAACGATGAAATCCACAATCGCTGAGACTTGTCGGAAATTTTTACCCATGTCTCCTTGCATTTCTTGGCTGAGTGTTGAATACCAGACTTGTGCTAAATTTTGTGATCTAGGTTCTCACAAAAATTCAGCATCATTGGACCTCGCTAGTTTAAGATATAGGCGAAACCGTACCGATCAATCTGCTGAAAAACAGCTAAGACAGTAAGGCAAAGGACGAGCTTTTCGACCACCTTAGCTATAGTTCTAGCACCGAAGTTAAATACCAAAGTGGTGCATTCCTAAATTCTCTGACTACTGCAAAAGTTTGGAATGTTTTGAATGGACCCACAGCAGGCTATGATTTTTCTCGTAGCAAACAGAGATTCTGTCCATACGTCTAGCTGTGACTTCGGAAGTCTATGACTACACCAATTATTTATGAATCAAGGAAGTAATATGGATCGCGTTGCTAATGGTAACCTTTCACGTTTCAGATGGTTGGATCAACACGTGGCAACCCCGAGGGTTTCGGTGCCGGTGGCAGCCGCTCGCGACAATCGCCACCACCCCCGCCCAGTTTGGTGGAAGTGATGGCCGCTCAAACCGAGCTGCTGCGTCAGATTGTGCAAGGACAACACCAGCAGAGGGGTGGGCACAATGCTCCCCAACCACAAGCCGCAGGATACACGGATTTCCTAGGGACCCAGCCTCCCTTGTTCCATAAGACCGAGGAACCCCTGGACGCAGATGCATGGATTCGCACCATAGAATCCAAGTTCACACTACTTGGGGCCCCATGCTCAGAGGCCAACAAGGCTCGTTTTGCCGCGCAACAGCTTCACGGTACCGCTCGACTGTGGTGGGACCACTATTTTGCGATGCTCCCGGCTGACTGTGTGGTCAACTGGAATGAATTCAAGACCGCGTTCCGGGCACATCATATTCCCGAGGGTCTCATGGAGAGGAAGTTGAACGAGTTCCTGGCACTCACCCAGGGCACCCGCACCGTGCTGCAGTACGCCCAGGCGTTCAACAACTTATGTCAGTATGCGGGCTATCACGCTGATACGGATTCCAAGAAGCGTGATCGTTTCCGCCGAGGTCTGAATACCAAGCTCAAGGAACGTCTGAACCTAGCCAGGGCTGACACCTACAACGAATTGGTCAATATGGCCATTACCCAGGAAGACTGTATCATGGCACACCGGGCAGAGAAGAAGAGAAAGGCACCCGCTGGACCATCAAGTGCCCAACCACCAAGGTATCGCATCGTGCAAAATGCCGCACCCACAGCTCCACCAAGGGCCCCGCAGCCAGGAAGATGGATTGCCAGACCCCCACAGCAGGCAGGCATGGTACGACCCCCGATGCCTCCACAGAATGGTCCGAGGCCCATTCTTCAGCAGTCTCTTCGACCTAGCCCCGCGAATCGCTGTTTCAAATGCGGGAGTTCCAGCCACTTCGCACGAGAATGCCCTCAGCCTGGACAGCCCAACCAAGGTCACGGAGCCAACCCGAACACCAAGAACAGGGGCAAGAGACAGACCCTGCAAGTCAAGCAAGGACGGATTAACTTCACCACGCTTGCAGAGCTTCCTGAAGGAGCCCCAATGATGTCGGGTACATTCTCTATCCATAACAAGCCTGCAGTTATATTATTTGATTCTGGTGCATCGCATAGTTTCATAAGTGCAAGATTCGGTGCAAAAGTAGGCTTGGTTGTTTGTCACACCAAAGGGTCATATATGATATCAACACCGGGTGGTAAAATTGCTTCAAACCAAATGATCAGACAAGTACCAGTCAAATTGGGAAGTAAAACCATCGACACGGACCTTGTCCTTTTACCTCTTGATGGCATGGACATTATTTTGGGAATGAACTGGATGGCTATGCATGGAGTCACACTGGACCTTTCTTCCCGAGCCGTTGAGATAAATTCACCTAGTCACGGAGCCACTACCCTTTACCTACCGTTCCTAGATTGTACGAATTCCTGTGCTTATCAGATGGGAGGACTTAAGCTAGATGATATTCCTGTGGTAAACGAGTATGCCGACGTTTTCCCGGATGACTTACCCGGAATGCCACCGGATAGGGACATTGAGTTCGTTATTGAACTACAACCAGGCACTGCACCTATACCCAAGAGACCATATAGGATGCCCCCTAAAGAATTGGCCGAGCTGAAACTTCAACTCCAAGAACTACTGGACAAAGGTTTCATTCGCCCTAGCGCGTCACCTTGGGGATGTCCAGCCCTATTCGTAAAGAAGAAGGATGACAGTTTGAGATTATGTGTGGACTACCGGCCTCTCAATGCGGTAACTGTTAAAAATAAATACCCCCTTCCTCGCATCGATGTGCTCTTCGATCAATTAGCTGGAGCCAGAGTCTTCTCAAAGATTGATCTTCGTTCGGGATATCATCAGATCAAGATTCGCCCGTGCGATATTCCTAAAACTGCCTTCTCCACACGATATGGACTATATGAATTCTTGGTCATGTCCTTTGGACTCACCAATGCCCCTGCCTACTTCATGTATCTCATGAATTCGGTATTCATGCCCGAACTTGACAAATTCGTCGTAGTGTTCATCGACGACATTCTTATCTATTCCAAGGATGAGGAAGAACATGCCAAGCACCTTCGCGTTGTTCTTCAGCGACTCAGGGACCATCAGCTTTATGCTAAGTTTTCTAAGTGTGAGTTTTGGTTGGATACTGTAAAGTTCTTAGGTCACACGATCTCCAGCGAAGGCATAGCTGTTGACCCCAGCAAGGTACAAGAGGTGATGGATTGGAAACCCCCTACCTCTGTTCATCAGATTCGCAGTTTTCTCGGCTTAGCCGGTTACTACCGTCGCTTCATCCCGGATTTCTCTCGAATTGCTAAGCCCATGACGGAACTATTGAAGAAGGAGGTAAAGTTTGTATGGAATAAGAAGTGTGAGGAAGCCTTCCACACTCTCAGAGAGCACCTGACTACTGCACCTGTGTTAGCTCAACCCGATAATACCAAGCCATTCGATGTGTATTGTGACGCATCAGGTACTGGTCTAGGATGTGTGCTTATGCAAGAGAATCGAGTGATTGCATATGCCTCACGAGCCCTTCGGCCCCACGAACAGAATTATCCCACGCATGACCTTGAGCTCGCAGCCGTCATTCACGCTCTGAAGATATGGAGGCACTATCTCA